>OX336388.2:309124268-313950362 GCA_946902985.2 Meconema thalassinum
TAAGACGACACACAAAAGACAACACCCAAAATACGTTTGTGTCATCTTAAATCCTTACACGTATCACAACGTATAAAATAGGATTTAAGACGACACTCAAAACACGTTTCATATTCATTAAGTCCGTTATTATTAGGAACCATTTCTGCCAACAGATGCTTACTGCATATGGCAAGGCTTTACACTCCTGGGTTAGTCAGTCTTTCTTGCTAACGATCCTCTATATACCCTAGACAAGGCTATACATGTTAGTACTGAACACTTGGTCTTAATTGTATATGAAAATTATATGCACAGCTTATACAAGGACGTTTTGCATGCAGTCAAACTTTGTAAGATAGATACATACAACACACAAAGTATGTTTCCGCTACCTTGCGGTGGATATGAGTACTCACTGGCGATATCCGAGGTGAGATGATTAGTTCACACATTTGCTCCCATATTTGCCTCCATATTGACTCCCATATTGGCTCCCACATTTGCTCCCACTTTTGCCCCCATCTTGGCTCCTATATTTGCTCCCATATTGGCTCCCACATTTGCTCCCACTTTTTTTTTGCTTCCCATATTAATGCCAACTCTTATAACTATAAGCAGCAGCAAAATGTAAATGGAATAATATTTCTGATAATGTTCAAAACAAAAGTCTTGAGGTCTTGGGTTTGAATTCCCAAACTATGGTTGACAGCCAATGAGTTACACTACAGGAAACTTTTACTTTATGTTGTGTTGCATGATAATTTGCCCATTTTGCGGTGTAGTGGCTAGTATACTTGTGTGTTATCCCTGAAGTCTTGGGTTCCAACTCAACTATGCCTAGAATTTAATTTTGATCTGAGAGTTGAACGTTAGGTTAGGTGAAGTTAGATTAGGTAAAGTTAGGTTAGGTGAAGTTATGATGGGTTAGGTTAGGTAAAGTTCAGTCAAGTTAGGTTAGGTAAAGTTAGGTTAGGTTAGGTTAGGTGAGGTGAGGTTAGGTGAGGTGAGGTTAGGTTAGGTGAGGTTAGGTGAGGTTAGGTTAGGTTAGGTGAGGTTAGGTTTGGTTAGGTTGGGTTAGGTTAGGTTAGGTTATGACTAAGTTTGTTATGTCTAGTTGTTTTAGAAAAACACAATTTTTGCTCTCATATTTGCTTCCATATTTTCTTTGCACTTTAATCTATCTTGACTTGTGTATTTACTTTTGCTGGTATATTTGTTGACATATTTCTTAGCATATTTGCTCCCACTTTTTATATTTGCTTTGCTCCCACATTTGATCCCATATTTGCTCCCACTTTTTGCTCACAGTTATTTTTTTCTCCCACATTTGCTACCACTTTTGCTCCCACTTTTTACCCCCCACCTTTGCTCCCACTTTTTGCATGTATATATGCTCCCACATTAAACTATTGTTGTTATTACCGAGTTGTCTTTACTAGAGATTAGTTAGTGCTTGACAGTTGATATGGAAGTATCAGTGACTAGGTATGGTAAGCCTTATGCATACTATAAAGGATATTCATATATTGTGAAACGAAGCAATAAAAATGGAACTATTATTTGGCGCTGTTCAAAGCAACGATCGAAACAGTGTCGAGGAATGCTTAAAACAAAAGAATTCGACGTACTTTCTTCAAACAATCATGAATGTAAACTTAATAATCACGCTAGTCTAAATGTAAGGAAAACCCAAACCAAAGCAAGAAACCAAGTCCAAGAGAAAAATAGTACTGCTCAAGATAATATTAACCTCAAGTTTAATACACTACAACGCACTCATACTGTTAGCGAGTTGTTTAATGAGAAACCTTCGACACCTCCTGTGAAACCCATGTTCAGACATGCACCCACATCTCAAAAGCCCTCAACCCTATCAGAGACAATATACCCCATCAAGAAGTTAGTGGGGAAAGGTAATAGTGGTAATAATAACATAACAATGTTAAAGCATTCTAGCACATCTAAAAAGAAGCTTTCAACACTATCAAAGGCAACTCAATCCATTGAACAGTCTGTGGACAAAGGTGGAAATTATGATGGTAATGATAACGATGATAATGATCATCATTATGAAAATGATTATAATAATGAGGATGATAATCATAATGATGGTGATAATGATGAACTGCTTCCCGAGATTCTGAAACCATTCATAAAAAATAGTAAATGGAACGATCCTAATATATTAGTCGAACGTCTACAGCTCTTGCATGCCTGTAAACAGCTTGGCCATATTGGTTATGAGAAAGAGCTATTAAATATAGAAAATGAACTTCGTAAAGCTGCTATTATTGTGTAATGGGTCAACGTAGCAACACCCCCATCCCCTAAAAAATAATTTTCAACAAGTGTTATGTTTAAAAGAACTGATAAACCAAAAGAGCTGTATTCTGTGTGTCTATCTCTTGTAAAAAAAATGATTAAATTGATAAACATAGTTTGTGTATATTTCTTGTTTTCTTGCATGTTCAAGCAATAGTTATGTCAGGGAAGGGATTTGAACCCTTGCTTCCTTATATATTTGGAAATTTGATCTTAAGTCAAACGCCTTAACCACTCGGCCACCCTGACAGTTACTGATTTAATTAATCTTGTTGGACATTAGTGTTTACAAAACTTTTCTTTTCCCCACTGTATATATGCTCAACCACTTTTTGGTTTTTCAATGCTGATTTTTGTTTTGTTTCAATTTTTTTTCACTAACATTGCAGTTATCAGTATTGCAAACTGCGTGTTTAATATAGGGTTAAAGGCATTAAATAAATCACAAGCCTTACAGTAGTTGCATATGATGTATGACATGCAACATGTTATTCAAAATTTCAAATAGAGCTGTGCCTTGTTAACATTAAACTCTGTTGGTCATTAAAATAACTACTTGTAAAATAATTCCAGTGTCAAATCCTATTAGCAAATAGCATATATTAAATAATCATGCCATAAAACGAGAACTTAAAAATCATTTATTGTAGGAATACCTTTAATGGGATCACGAAACCTTCAAGTATGCAATATACATTCCAGATAGTGCTGTATTTTGGTCGATAGTGCCTCCAGTGCTTACATTAAATAAGAATACAATAAACATATAAATTTTTTTATAAATCATAATTGTTTTCATAAAATACCATATAATAAATATTTTCACACCAACGAATGACCATTTGAAAATGGTTTATTGTAGAAATATCTTTAATGGAATCTCCAAACCTTCAAGTAAACCATATATGATGTGCATTCCACATAGCTACATAACCGACAGTACATCGTGGTACCAATCTCCGCCGCATTGCGCGCTCATTGTTTGTGTTGGATTTCTGTCTCATTACTAGAACTGTACTTACTGGTAAATAACCAATATAGTGGTCAAAGTGTTCCCCTGGTAGATAACCCATGTTTGGTTTGTCAATTTCTAATTGCAAGGCCAGTCAAGACCTAACAAAAATTAGTCTTAACGTATATATCCATCATCAACACCATATCATTAAACAAATGAAACCATCTTAAGGTATTTATTACATTTAATTGCATTTTAGGAATCTTGCAAACATCTTGCAACCTTAAAGAGGAAAGTATAGACAGGAATTGTGAAAAGGAAACCGTTCAATCATTTAATGTCGTTAGTGTAAGGAACCTCAACGTAAGAGGTTATGAAAGTCTACGTGAGGGTGTGGTTTTTACAGCTGAATGCCTTTTCCTGACACCCACCTCAGAGACAAGTTTATGGGAAATGAAACTCAGCTATCATGTCGAATGTGAAGCTCCTAGTCTAGGAGAAAGTCATGTTGAGGTGATTGTCTACAGGGAGTGTGGTAAACGAGACAACAACAACAACAACAAAAAGCATACATGTAAAGGGAATATTATGGAATTTTCGAGTACATGTAGTCAATTTTAATAAAAATTGGATAAATTTCATGGTTTGTACACCACTTGGCTAAATTCGGTAAATTTTAGTGAATTTTCATCTATATTCGTCTAATTTTATATGAATTTGAGGTAGTTTAAACCATGCTTAGGTAAATCAATGGAATTTCAATAAATCTGGTAGTCATTTGTTGAATTTTGCTGGAATGTTGTGTCATTTGGTCAATTTGTGGAAAATGTAGTGGATTTTAGGAAAATTTAAGGTAAATCATGGGCAAGCACTCTATTATTAGCTGAGTTTCTAATACAATTTTTGCATACCCTAGGACCAGTATTGCATTATAAGGCATGCCATGTGTTAGCGTTCTTAAAAGCCAGTGATAAAAAACAAAAAGAGGTCTTTAATTCCACCCCTGGGCGTCATATCTAGTGTCATGTAGGTTGACGATCACGGAGTCCCAGCTGAGACCGTCATTGCTTCCACTAACTTGTGCTAGGCTCCTCACTCTCTTATTTCCTGTCGACCACACTTGCTCAACTCTTGTTCTCTACCGACCCCAACATGATTAGAGTATCCGAGCCCTAGGGAGTCTCTTCCTTTTGAAACTTCATTGGCCCTGGTTTATTTATTTTTTCTGATATCCTGAGGAGGCAGCCTTGCTTTTTTATTTTCATGTTATTTCCTGTCTTTTGCCCAAGCCCCCTCAAGAAGGTAGGGTGTATTTAGCCCCACGACTTGCGATGCACTCTGCCTATGGCTACACCCTCAAGGGCTGATCAGTTTGGAAGTTGGCAACCCCAAGGGATTTCTGAGCTGAGTCCAGTTTTCCTCCTCTTTATCCATTACCTCTGGGGCAAAGCCACTCCTAGTATACTTTTTATCTGCCTTTCATGGCTCTCCTTCCTTCCAACTCCCTCAATCCTTATGCTTGAGGGTTGAGGGCCATTTTTTATTCCTTCTGTCCTTTATTTGACCAATTGTTTTCCATTTCTTATTCTAGTATATAAGCGTATAGTAGCTTAGATTTAATTTTCATCTTTACGATGTCCCAAACCATTGAGGGTCGCTGTAGAACGCTTCTCTCTTGTCCAAAGGACAGCATGTTGAATTCCTCACTGGCTCATGAATTTTATACTTTGTTCACTTAGTTCTCATGGCTTTGAAACTGGCTGTCGGTAACGTGATCATTATTCATTTTAACTTCAGCGTACTAAACTAATTTTAAATTAGTTAATTTTAAATTAATTATTTTAAATTAATTTTAAATTCAGATTTGTGTTTCACAGTAAACACAATGATTATTCTCCGTTTAAAACAAGCCATACCATTCTTTTTCTAACATGATAGCTTATACGTGGGCATGGAAAGTAGTATAATCATCAGCTAAGGATTCAATTTCCATTACCTACACCTCTCATGGTATGCCAATTCGTTAAACTATAGAAAACGTTTCTATATGTTCTGTTACATTATTATTTCACCATATCACCGTGTAGTGGTTAACCTACTTGGTTGTCAACCCTAAGGTCTTGGCTTCCAACCCCGACTATACCATGACATTCATTTCAAGGTTGCCATAAGCTTCACTAAGCCTTTGTCAAACCTAACAAAGATCTAGTCATGTGCATAGCATGTCCGCTATCAAGCAAATGAGTAATATGAAACTTACTGACAAGGTCGCTGTGCTGTTATCAGCAAGGCACACTACGCAAACCAAAGCCAGAGTCTCTGTGCAGATTCAACACAGCGGTAGTAGGCAAGCCTATGTTTGTTTAAAAATCATCATGAATATAGCTCCACTGTCACTACAGAGGCCCCGGTTCGATTTTTTTTCACAAGGCTGCAACAGGGTAGACTGAGTCTTGACAGGTAAAACTTTTTGGGGTCCATTCGTGAACCAGGGTAAAGGGTTGGCCATCCTGACTTCTGCAACACCTCAAACCAATGTTTACTATTACTGGTGAGTTATCATTTTTTTCTTTCTTCGGCTTTTCCCAATTATTTTGAGTCGCCGGAGCCAACCAGGCTCATTTTGGTTTTGGCCGGGGATTTAAGGCCGAATGCCCTTCCTGACGCCACGTGATTTTTTTCAGGTGAAAATTCCAACCCCCGCCGTCACCGGGATTTGAACCCCACCTGCCCGAGTAAAGACGAGCAGCTAAGCACCTGCGCCATCACGCTCCCCACAGGTTAGTTATCTATCCGCACATTAATCCATAATTACCTAATAATAATAATAACAACAATCATCCTCCATACACATGTCCATTAAAGCATGGTTTCACAAAGATGCTTATGCTTTTAGGTGTATAACACATTTTTCCCCCATAACATAACTATTTACTGTTTTAGGGGTGAAATGATCCATCGAGGTAAAAGCCCATATCATACCCTATTTTTTAAGCTATCACACCTAATTTTAGGCATCTTCATTTCCAAGATAGGGATTTTTCAATTTTGGGGGGTAGTTTCACCCCCCTGCTATTTTTCATCAAAAACAAAAGATCTTAGGTTCATTTATCATTTTTAGGTGTTTAACAAGTTTTTTCCCCATAACATGACTATTTACTGTTTTAGGGGTGAAATGATCAATCGAGGTAAAAGCCCATATCATCCCCTATTTTTTAAGCTATCACACCTAATTTTAGGCTTCTTCGTTTCCGAGATAGGGATTTTTCAATTTTGGGGGGTAGTTTCACCCCTCTGCTATTTTTCATCAAAAACAAAAGATCTTAGGTTCATTTATCATTTTTAGGTGTTTAACACGTTTTTTCCCCATAACATGACTATTTACTGTTTTAGGGGTGAAATGATCCATCGAGGTAAAAGCCCATATCATACCCTATTTTTTAAGCTATCACACCTAATTTTAGGCTTCTTCATTTCCAAGATAGGGATTTTTCAATTTTGGGGGGTAGTTTCACCCCCCTGCTATTTTTCATCAAAAACAAAATATTTTAGGTTCATTTATCATTTTTAGGTGTTTAACAAGTTTTTTCCCCATAACATGACTATTTACTGTTTTAGGGGTGAAATGATCAATCGAGGTAAAAGCCCATATCATCCCCTATTTTTTAAGCTATCACACCTAATTTTAGGCTTCTTCGTTTCCGAGATAGGGTTTTTTCAATTTTGGGGGGTAGTTTCACCCCTCTGCTATTTTTCATCAAAAACAAAAGATCTTAGGTTCATTTATCATTTTTAGGTGTTTAACACGTTTTTTCCCCATAACATGACTATTTACTGTTTTAGGGGTGAAATGATCCATCGAGGTAAAAGCCCATATCATACCCTATTTTTTAAGCTATCACACCTAATTTTAGGCTTCTTCGTTTCCGAGATAGGGATTTTTCAATTTTGGGGGGTAGTTTCACCCCTCTGCTATTTTTCATCAAAAACAAAAGATCTTAGGTTCATTTATCATTTTTAGGTGTTTAACACGTTTTTTCCCCATAACATGACTATTTACTGTTTTAGGGGTGAAATGATCCATCGAGGTAAAAGCCCATATCATACCCTATTTTTTAAGCTATCACACCTAATTTTAGGCTTCTTCATTTCCAAGATAGGGATTTTTCAATTTTGGGGGGTAGTTTCACCCCCCTGCTATTTTTCATCAAAAACAAAATATTTTAGGTTCATTTATCATTTTTAGGTGTTTAACAAGTTTTTTCCCCATAACATGACTATTTACTGTTTTAGGGGTGAAATGATCAATCGAGGTAAAAGCCCATATCATCCCCTATTTTTTAAGCTATCACACCTAATTTTAGGCTTCTTCGTTTCCGAGATAGGGTTTTTTCAATTTTGGGGGGTAGTTTCACCCCTCTGCTATTTTTCATCAAAAACAAAAGATCTTAGGTTCATTTATCATTTTTAGGTGTTTAACACGTTTTTTCCCCATAACATGACTATTTACTGTTTTAGGGGTGAAATGATCCATCGAGGTAAAAGCCCATATCATACCCTATTTTTTAAGCTATCACACCTAATTTTAGGATTCTTCGTTTCCGAGATAGGGATTTTTCAATTTTGGGGGGTAGTTTCACCCCCCTGCTATTTTTCATCAAAAACAAAAGATCTTAGGTTCATTTATCATTTTTAGGTGTTTAACACGTTTTTTCCCCCATAACATGACTATTTACTGTTTTAGGGGTGAAATGATCCATCGAGGTAAAAGCCTATATCATCCCCTATTTTTTGAGCTATCACACCTAATTTTAGAATTCTTCGTTTCCTAGATATGGATTTTTCAATTTTAGGGGGTAGTTTCACCCCCAAACAGGGAATGTTGCCCCAAGTGCTAGGACCCCTCATACAAGTCCCTAGCACGATTGGTTCGCGAGATATGAACAAAAGTGTCGTTAGGCCCTTTCGACAAAAATGAATCCTACATTCAAAAACGGGGCGTCACCCCCAGGGTTAGAATACTGCCTATGGCAAAATCCCATGAGGGGTTCAGAAAATATTAACAAACGTGTAGTTACGTCCTTTTGACAAAAGCCGTCCGTGCGCGCACATACAAAAAAATCTATTTCACCCCCCCGGGTGAGGGTAGTTTTTATTTTAGAGTGAATATACCCCTTCGATAGAAAAAAAGAGTTCACCACGAGTCCTACGACACCTCATAGGTTTAAATCCGATTATTGGTTAGCGAAATAGTCAAAAGCCGATGACCTATTAGTTTTTATGGTTTATTTCAATACATATTAAAAACACTCATTAATAAATCATCATTTAAAAAGCCCGCCCTTTTACAAAACTCCTCAAGTGCGCATGCGTATAAAAAAACATTCATCGCCAAAATGTCAAAAAACACAAGTTTACCCCAAATGGCCTTTCCAAATTCCATCCATTTAAAAAAATAACCTCACCATCACCTAGAGCGGAAAAAATACCATCTAAACGACCCCTCACTCGACCCTACTCCTCCCCCACCACCTAACCCTTTCCCAACATAGGCATACATATTCAAGCACAAGCGCGACTTCAGGAAACCAACACTACCCCACTACTCGCGAATGATCTTTTAGTTTTTGTATTTTCATTAAATAAAGAGGCTATAGGAAAGTAGGGGGCATTACTAGCAGTGCTAGGACACCCTGTATGTTCTAATCCCATGTTTGGTTAGCGAGATATCAGGTTCGGGGCAAATACGAGGGTGGCTCAATAAAAAGGTAAGCAGCTCTGTCCTTACCACACTACTGACATATCATATAGGCCTATGACACCAGCAAAGTATAAATGCTTTTCATTTGAGCGACAATTTGCAAGGATTTTTCATTTGTACCTAAGTACCTTTCTGATAAAATTCAGTACAATTTTCATCATAATTGCAATATGTGAACAATTCTTGTTTTATTAAACTAATGGAGCTTCTGTTTGAATAATCTCTCCATTTGATATTCATGACAGAAAAACCTCTCTCCCTAAAAGCGTTGGAGGGGAAAATGCTGAGTATTAACTTCACAAGGACTATGATACTCCTTAATTTTGTTGACCCTAATAAATCTATAACATGTATCCATCTATCTAACACAGACATAGAAATCATTTTCTCTTTCAAACTTAAACCTGTATCACCAGAAAACAAGCTAGATATTACAATCAATTCTGAAGCGGGACATTTGAAAATTGGTTCAAAATTGAATGGGGAGTTGGTTAAATTAGAAAAGGAATGCATTGCCTCTTCCTGAATTTTGAAACTAGGTAAGTAAATTAATTTTATGTAGAAAAAAAGTTTTATAAAATAACATAATGGTGCCAATATGTTTGTCAACAAGAAGTCTGTTCCGAGCTCCCCCACCTTTCACAGTGAAATTAAAAATCCTTCTGCCGTGTATGCGGATGTGGTATAATGCATTATACCAGCATTTTGCCACTAAGTGCTGAGCCTTCTCCAGCTCCAACACCACCAGCCGCGGCTGTAGGAGACATATACACATACAAACTAACACGCAACATTCATTTTTATATAGAGAGATATAGGCGAGAATAAACGAAACTCAATTGTGGCAGATACAATAATCAAATCAGAAGGTTCTAGAGTTAGAAAGCTTAAAAGGTATCTTGAAGTGGCTCTCAGCAGGACCTGGACCACAGAGTAATAGCAGTTAACCAATCAGAGAGTAGGAAACTGATGAGCAAGACACAACGAGGATACGATGAATAGAAAACGTTAGAAGGAGCGAAGTGCGATTCCACAGAGTATTGAAGAATTCTATATTATTTGTAGGACCTTTGAACACTCATGACGTCACAACCGAATGCCACACGGTGCTGTTGTCCTCACCGTCATTTCCAGGCTCAGTCACGCCTGCTCATTTGGTGTTTAGCGAGGGATTCCGTGTCCACTATCGTTCCACTCACATCTCTTCAGCTCCGAGTCGGCCAGCGAGCAGATCTTTTGGTTTGTTGCTTCCTCAGTTTAGGGGCTGCAACAACACAGTAATGTAGCCCCGTGTACTTTGGGTGTTTGTATAATCTGTCTGATAACCGGTGTTAATTGATGGCTGTATTAGTGTGCGTTATCTGTTTTAATTCAAGTAAGGACTGCAGACAATAATTTCAAGCAGTTCCTACTTTTGCTACCAAAGTCGGTGCAGTGTCGTCACATACGTTCTCACATCCAGCACGCGACTGAAGGTACAGTGCAATAGCATGGCTACACCGCCGGGTGCAGGGAGGAGAGCGGAGCGGAGGGCCGTTTGACCTTCAGGCTTCCAATGCTTTGTCCCGCACTGTAGTGGAAGGTGAGCAGATCTCTATATCGAACGTTAAAAATCCTTCAGTATGCCTTCCTTCGGAGGGGAAGTAAAGCCGGTGGTCCCATGTCATAGACTTATTGCATGTTATAGAACCTTCCACTAATTACACTTGTGTGAAGCTAAATTATAGGTTAACCATTTGACAAACGCTCTTAGGTCCAACGTTCGTCGCCACGAGCCGACTGCGGTTGCATCTGGTAACCTAGTGCAAAACTAGTTGTCGGTGGCGGTGGCGTTTGGCGGCAAAAGTAGGAACTACTTGAAAAAATTGAATATCTGCAGTCCTTACTTGAATTGAAAACAGATAACACACACTAATACAGCCATCACAATTAACACCGGTTATCAGACAGATTCTACACACACCCAAAGTACACGGGGATACTTGACCGCGTTGTCGCAGCCCCTAATCTAAGGAACCAACCAACCAACCATCTCTATATAGAACAAGAAGTTCCGTGAAGAACTATACAGCCTACTTTTCATGCCAATGATTATTCTACAGTATATGCACCTATCTAGAATAATGACAAAATTAAGTTGGTAATATCGAAATATCAAATTAGTTCAAAATATACCTGGTATAATGTAGCCAAATAGAGCACTAGAGTTGGCAGCCCTGGTGACTGAATATATTCTTAGTTCCATCTCTTAAGGTACAGAATACAACATTAGGTTGAAGTCCAATGGACGTTACATGCAGTTAGACACTGGATCTATCAGCACGCGTAAAAGCATGTTGCCAGCAATACCATGCGTGTGCTGGTCAGAAATAATCTGAAATATTATGATATCGTGTTGTGCCAATTTTGGATGAAATCCATTTGTTAGTATAGAAATTACATGTATTTTAAAATTGGACATATCAGCAGGCATAGATTCATGTTGGCAGCACTGCCTTGTATTAATTACTCCAAATTAATCTACAATGTCAGGTGCTATACGTGTGCAAAGTATAGAGCTGTTGGCCTGCATACTTTCTGATATATTGATATTAGGGTAAAAAATATATAGACAGCATTTATTAACAGTTTGCAGCCCTGATTGCTCTTAACAATACTTACAGTCATATCTGTTATGGTACACATAGCACATACGAAATTTGGTTGTTATCCAACTGATAGTATAGAAGTTACACGTATTTAAAAGTTGGTACTATCAACAGGCTTATAATCATGTTGGTAGAACTGACGTATATAAGTTACTCCAAATTAATCTAAAATGTCAGAATATACGTGTGCATAGTTTAAAGCTGTTGGCTTGCATACTTTCTGATATATTGGTATTTGGATTAAAGAAATAGAGAGAGCAATTATTAACAGTTGGCAGCCCTGGTGGCTCTTAAGAATACGCTCAATCATATCTGTTTAAGTACAGATATTACATACGAAATTTGGTTGAAATCCAATTGATAGTGTAGAAGTTATATGCATTTAAACATTGGACCTATCAGAAGGCATAAATTATTTTGGCAACACTGTCATTGTTGGCCTCCTGGAAATTAAACTGAAATAGTATTATCTGCATGTGTACCAATCTTGGAATAGCTCCCATGCATACCTTGCGAGATATCCAACATGGAGCTCAAATTTATAGTGCGTTCTTTTAACAGTTGGTAGCACTGACATCATTTTCAAATATGGACGTGAGATATTCCGGTGCACATCTTTACTCGTACTAAATTTGGTTTTGATTGCTGCAGCCGTTTAGGAGTTGATAGGGGGGGGGGGGGGGTCACACACACAGCCAGCCAGACAGACAGACACACATTTTCCCGGATCGATCTCATAAGTCTACTTTATCCTCATTTTTGCAAAATGTGAAAAGTAGGCTAAAAATGAATGTTTCTTTGATAGTATTTTTGTCCCGTATGCGTTCATATACCATACATCCGATTGCGATGAAACTTTGGTGAGTTGTTGTGCATACTCCCGCGAAGATTTCTGAATTAGTACATCCATGTTATATTAGATGGTGCGCGAATCATTTCAACAAATTCGTGTTTGCGGACTAATCGTTTCTACAATAATGAACTTTGGTGAGCTGTTTTGCGCACGCCAGCGAGGTTTCTGAATTAGTAAATCCAATTTACTCGTACAATAGGTGGCTTGCTAGTCGTTTCAACAAATGAGAGTATTTCATACAGTTTAGCGCCAGTTTTCACTTTTTTTTTTCATTGTGTGAGTGCGCACGCTTGACAGAATTGATGTGAAACAAATCAGGGGCGTATATATATATATATATATACTAGCTGACCCGGCAGACGTTGTCCTGCCAATCAAAGAAAGTGTTGTAACTTCGTTTCTTGAAGTGCTTTTGGATACACAATATTTTTTTTCAATTTCTGTTAACTGCCTCTGAACTATCCTAAAATGAATTAACTAATCTAGAAACATTCGTGAGAGCGTGCACTACAACTCTCCAAAGTTTCATCGCAATCGGATAAATGGTATATGGACGCATACGGTGCTTTGTTGAAATGATTCGTGTGCCGTCACTCATTTGTTGAATCTACTCGTGCGCTACCTATTGTAAAATGGATTTATTAAGCCAGAAACCTTCCGTAGGGTGTACTTAACATCTCACCCAAGTTTCATCGTAATCGGACGAATGGTATTTGAAATTTGAACGCATACGGGACCTTATTGAAACGCTTCGCGCGTCGTCGCTCATTTGTTGAATGTACTCGTGCGCAACCTCCTGTGAAATGGATTTACCAAGTTAGAAACCCTCATGTAAGTGTACACAATATCTCACCATAGTTTCATTGCAATCGGATGAATGGTATATGAACGCATACGGGACTTAGTTTAAACGTTCGCACGTCGTCGCTCATTTGTTGAATCTACTCGTGCGCTACCTATGGTAACATGGATTTACTAATCCAGAAGCATCCCCCTGGAGTGTACACAATATCTCACCCACGTTTCATCGCGATCGGACGAATGGTATTTGAACGCATACGGGACCTTGTTGAAACGCTTCGCACGTCGCCGCTCATTTGTTGAATCTACTCGTGCGCAACATCCTGTGAAATGGATTTATTAAGTTAGAAACCTTCAGGTAAGTGTACACAACAACTCATCAAAGTTTCATCTCAATCGATGAATGGTATAAAAACTTATATGGGATTTTGTTGAAACGCTTCGCGCGTCGTCGCTCATTTGTTGAATCTACTCGCGCGCTACCTATTGTAAAATGAATTTACTAAGCCAGAAGCCTTCCCTGGAGTGTACACAACATCTCACCCAAGTTTCATCGCTATCGAACGAATGGTATTTGAACGCATACGGGACCTTCTTGAAACGCTTCGTGCGTCGTCGCTCATTTGTTGAATCTAGTCGTGCGCTATCTATTGTAAAATAATTTACTAAGCCAAACACCTTCCCTGGAGTACACTAAACATCTCATCCAAGTTTCATCGCAATGGGATGAACGGTATATGAACGCATACGTGACTTTGAAACGCTCCAACGTGCAGAGACAAACAGTAGAATTCGACATCACTGCCACCTTTGGTATAAAACACAACTTTCCGCCACGGGCGGAGTGTATGTTATGGCGGTAGTTGCACAGGTTGCGACCAGGTGGCTCTAACGTGCAGAGACAAACCGTCCAAAGACATCAGCTTTCACCAAGGCCAAGGCTAGTGGTTTCCATGACGACTGTTTTTGACTGTATATTGTGGTTCTAGAATTGTGTGTAAATTGTGGTTCTAAAATTGTGTTCATTCCACCTACCGGGTCAGATTGTGAATCTAAACCATACATGGACCCACCCTAATGTACATACCAAATTCCTTCAAAATCGGTCCAGTCGTTTAGGAGGAGTTCAGTCACATACACACGTGTCGAAGAATTATATATATAAAGAAGATATATTGGGGGGACTGACTATTCTGGAAAATTGTGAGTATTCTCAGGAGATTTTCACCGCAAAGTACCCAGGAATATCAACCAATATCTTAGAGCATATAACTTTGTGTACTTATTTTAGATAAGAGTTTATTGTAATATTCTAAGTTTAAGTTATATAGCCTACAATTGTTAGTGGCAATACAAAAAAAAGTTGTAAAATACAACTTTCTGCCTGTTAGGTAGTCAGCCTGAAGGCTGGTTGGATCCTCAAAAAGTACCGCTGTTATGTTATGTGGGTAGATACCCACAAAAACCCAAGGCAGCGCTATATTGAGGCGTACTAGGCAAGAAGAGGAGTGAGGTAGTTTTTTATTTTCTTTATTTTTTTAGTGTATGGGAGTGCCGGGAGTGTCCGAGGACATGTTCGGCTCGCCAGAGTTAGTAGCTGCTTCTATGCGGACACCCAGGGAGTGAGCTACAATTACCGTCGCGTGTGGAGTGTTGTCTGGGGAAGGAAAGTGTGAATGTAAGGACGAGGAGTTGGAAGGTAGCGGCTGTGGCCGATAGTTAGGGACCAAACTCGGCATTTGTCTGGAAGGAAGATGGGAAACCACAGAAAACCATCGTCAAGGTTACCGGCGAGGGATTCGAACCTCCTCGCCTCCCGTATGTAAGCGACTGCCTGCAGCCACGCCGTAACAACCACGGCTAACTCACCCGATATGTCAATACTAAGCACCACCCATACCTCAGTAGCTTCCATATAATCACAGCCATGAGTGAGACTGAGACATAGGAGAAAAGCCACATTTTACTCTAGCCTGTGCCAACAGACAAATGCAAATGTACTGCATTGATTAAGAGATGGCAAACAGGCCTTGCAAAATACAACACAACACACAAATAAAAGTTTATACTTAATGAATTTTCTATTATGGCCTATGGAGTATGAATGGCAAAAATCTAAATATTAGTAAATTTACTAAGCAGAAAGGTAAACATTTTTTTTCTTTTTTTAATTGATAATTTATTTAATAAAAAGTAACGTACTGTGAAATTCTCAGTTTTGCCTCACTAGGCTGAGTGTACTGTACCCCGTCCCAACCCTGAGATCAGAATTAAAATTTCTTGGCAGACCTCCGGGATGGCAGCCAAGACTGCTAGCCGCTACACCACGAGGTAGTCTAATTTCAATCTTAATATTGTTTATAGACTAACTTAGCCAATAAGTTAAGATTAGGGTACAACCAAATTACAATTATTATATCTTTTACCAAAGCAACACATTCTTAATTTTTATTGGCTTTTCACGGGGGGGGGGGGGTCTGGAGCCCCCACAGCTCCCCCCTTATACGCCCCTGAAACAAATACGAAGGTGGATCAAAAAATAAGTTGCACTTCCCAGTTATGGCCATTTATTACACCACCTATACAACAGCAACACGCTTTTAACGACATACACTGTAACGTAACTTTTCCACATAGTTTCCAAGAGACTCTAAAGATTTCTGTGAACGCACAACCAACTTGTCGATGCCGGATGCATAGAAAGTTCCTCCAGCTTTCTGTAATCACACGGAGACAAGCAGCCTTCTCCTCATCGGTCTGGAAACGTCGATCACCGAGCTCCGTTTTGAGCTCACCGAACAGATGAAAGTCACATGGCGCTAGGTCGGGAATGTAGGGTGGATGTTGCCAGACCTCCCAATTGAAACGCTGCAGCAGTTCGCTCGTTTGGTAGACCTAGCGGCATGTGACTTTCATCTGTTCGGTAAGCTCAAAACGGAGCTCGGTGGTCGACGTTCCCAGACCGATGAGGAGGTAAAGGCCGCTTGTCTCCGTGTGATTGCAGAACGCTGGAGGAACTTTCTATGCATCCGGCATCGACAAGTTGGTTGTGCGTTCGCAGAAATGTTTGGAGTCTCTTGGAAACTATGTGGGAAAGCGACGTTACATTGTATGTCGTTATAGGCGTGTTGCTGTTGTATAGGTGGTGTAATTAATGGCCATAACTGGGAAGTGCAACTTATTTTTTGATCTGCTCTCGTACCTAGGTACATACAATGACATTTCGGTACGTGTGTGACTGAATTGTCCATATAGTCTATGCCTCTATCTAAGAGATTAGTTGATTTACATCATTATTTTACTCTCGTTCCATATTTCATAACACTGTCTTTCTTTGATTGGCATTGCAATGCATGCCGGGTACTGCTACTAAGCTATAATAAAATCATGCGTTAGCCTGAGCTTACTTGGCGTGGCTCCAGTGTAGTTGGCGCACAGCTCAGCGACAGGGCGGACCATAGACTCGTATATTGTGGTTCTGTTCTGCCCAACGACCTGGAACAAAAGGATTGGTAGAATGTTACAGTATAGTGCTTTGGCACGTAGGCTATTTGTTATTTACGAACAAGAAATCGGACACTCTTGCCGAGTTTTCGTTTTAAATGAAGTAATTCCTTCCGTCTTTCAAACTGTCGTTTCCGATGTGGTCTCTCGGAGACAATTCCTTCATTCCTAAATATGTATGTATTAATAACAAAATGTGGCTGGCTGCGTGGCTCAGCGGTAACGTTCTCGCTTGTGGGCCCAAGGTTGCAGGATCGAATCCAGGCGCAACCAGTTGACATTTGAGGTTCCGCAAATGCGAGGGAGCCGTGTCAGTAGATATACTAGCACTTTAAAGATACCCTCCGGAACAAAATTCCGGCACCCCGGCGTCTCTATGAGGCGCAGTTGTTAAAAGGGACGTAAAACCAATAACATTATTATTATTATTTTTAGTATAATAATAATAATAATAATAATAATAAAAATTATAATTATTATTATTATTATTATTATCAGTAATACCAAATGTAAATGCCTCCATCCTATGTAGTTTGAGAAGCTGTAAGTAACTTTATCAAGTTGAATATAGAATGTAAACTTTGCTTTACATTGTCAAGATCGGTACGTTTTGGGAGTAGTATAGATCGCGTTACATAACTCTACAAAATTCCCATAGATACAAAATGGTGGCATCCATGACGTCATGGACGACACTAAAGCTTCAAACGATGCATACATGTTGAATTCTAAGTGTTAATAAGGCTTTACATATACATATAATCAAAAAACCTAACCTGGGGCTTATGCCCCAGACTACCTAGCTTGTATTACAAGCAATACTTTTCATCCAGAAAGTCGTCTAACCTGGTAGCAACCAATGGTTTCGTCCAGACAGTCGTCTAACCTAGTAGCGACCAATTGTTTCATCCAGACAGTCGTCTAACATAGTAGCGACCAATTGTTTCATCCAGACAGTCGTCTAACCTAGTAGCATCCAATGGTATTGTCCGGACAGTCGTCTAACCTATTAGCGACCAATGGTTTTGTCCAGACAGTCGTCTAACCCAGTAGCGACCAATGGTTTTGTCCAGACAGTTGTCTAACCAAGTAGCGACCAATGGTTTCGTCCAGACAGTTGTCTAACCTAGTAGCGACCAATTGTTTCGTCCAGACAGTCGTCTAACCTAGTAGCGACCAATGGGTTCATCCAGACAGTCGTCTAACCTAGTAGCGACCAATGGTTTTGTCCAGACAGTCGTCCAACCTAGTAGCGACCAATGGTTTCGTCCAGACAGTCGTCTAACCTAGTAGGGACCAATGGTTTCATCCAGACAGTCGTCTAACCTAGTAGCGGACGAGCCTATTACCCCAGATATAGCCTGCAGCAAACTGTCGAGTCGTATTGAGTTATGACTTCAGAGAAGAGTGGTTGTGTTTGGGGTTCCCCTGGAAGTGCAACTCGGCTTTTCTTCATTTCGCCTGTGAACGTTTCGTTCCTCAAAATACACAGTCAAGTTAAGATTGGACGGAAGGGGGGTTTGTGTTTCATGCACCTCGCCATTCTTAAATTACGTCTGACAAGAATTCGTTGGACAAGCATCTTCATGATAATATAATTAATAGTCCATTCAGTGGTTTTAACCCATCATGCCGAGACATAAAACGGACATAGGTCCCAGTTCATTGACCCGAAAAAGAAAGCGTTTATCACGTAATGCATTCATAACTGTTTCCGGGCGAAGCCGGGGTGGGTTGCTAGTCATTAATAATTCCCCTGGTATGAAGCCTATAATGTCTGTACGCTACAAAAGGCGAGCGCCGCTGTTGCATGCCATTTGTGAATGTTGTTGAGATTTGAAGACATTCTTTCAGTGTAGCTCTTCAATCGGTCAACTTGCTTTTGCCCAATTAGTAATATAATGATACAGGGCGCCCGAGAATGTTTTCCACAGTGGGTACGTGCAGCTGTGAGTGGTTGAGTCATAAGTTCAGTTGGCTGCACTGTGTCCTTGAAAGCGGGACTCCCCCGTGTGGGCTGTCAGTGTGTATTGTGATAAGCGAGCGAGCCTGTATGTCTTCAGTGTGTATTGCATTAAGCGAGCGTTCAGATAGATTATTGGAAGAGTGCAACAGTGTACAGGCGGTAATGTTTACTACTGAAGAGAGAGTTTTATTTTGATGGAATACGTTTTTCGCGAAGGCGATCGCTTTACAGAAAATGTAAAATTAAGATTTCAGGCGCGGTTTCCTAATTCAAAGTGTCCAAACCGTGATACCGTTCGGGATTTGATAAGTAAATTTCGTATGACTGGCTTAGTTCACGATGTACCGGGAACAGGCAGGCCTACGCTTTTAACGGACGAAAAACTTGATGAAATCTCCGATATAATGCTGCGTAGTCCATGTAAATCGACACGAAAATTAGCTCAACAAACAGGAATCTCTAAGTCGACAGCACATAAAGCTGTAAGAGACAAGCTTCAGTTGTTCCCTTATAAAGTTACCGTGGTTCATGAATTAAAACAAACTGATTACGGAAAAAGAGTGATGTACTGTGAATGGTTCCAGCATCTGTTATGAATGGCTGTGGAGAGTACGAAAATTATTGTTTGTTTGTTATGATGCAAGTGGCAGCCGTGTTACCAACATAACTGCTGCTCTCGCAGACGCATGTAGGCGCTGCGGAGAACATTCTCGAACGTTATTGGTTTTACGCCCCTTTTAACTATTGTGGCTTTTAAAGACACCGGGATGCCGGAATTTTGGCCCGAGGGGATGTTAAATGGGCCAGTGAATCTACTGACACGGCTCTCTCGCATTTGCGAACCCTTAAATGCCAACTGACTGCGCCAGGACTCGATCCTACAGCCTTGGGGAGAGCTGGCGAGAACGTTACCACTACTACAGTATATGTAACACACTTTTCTGAAAAAATAAATACATGATTGTATTAATGGTATATCGGCAGTGGTGTCTACGCTCGCTAAAGCGCAGCGTTAGGTCATGGGGCCAAGCTCTCTGCTGACTCGGAAGGCTCGTGGGTTCGAGCCCCACCATCGGCTGTCCTTGAAATGGCTTCCCATTTTCAACTCCATGCAAATGCTGGGACGGTCCCTTCTGACAGGCCACGGCCGCTTCCTTCCACATCCTTGCCCAGTTTCATTCACCATCATTCATTTCATCTCTCATTAACTCCTTTCCTGAGGTTGGCGTCAGGAAGGGCATCCGGTCGTGAAAACCATCCGCCGCAAAGGCTTCCATCGCATCTCACCCCCAACACCGTTGGGAAACGGAAATAATAAGGGGTAGACATACAATGGTATATTGGCTTTTACGGCCAGTATTCATTGTATTCGATAATATGACGGGTTTTTGAGATAATAATTCTTAAATGTGACGCATGGTTGAAACACGCTTAAAAACAGGCACTTTTTGTGTTCCAACTGCGATAAAAAATATTAAAATATAAACTAAAAATTCCAATCCTACATGAACTAACGTAAAATAGAACGACGAAAATGATGATGATATTGGATTTTATGTAGGCCTATTGGTTACTTCACAAACGACCTTCAAACTCGAGTGCACATAATATTTTGGTCGACAGTAATTCTACATTTCACCACTCGATGGGTGAATTGTGACCCGGAGTAGAAAGCTGAGTAAGGAAGCTTTACATCCTCAAAGCACGTGTTTATAGCTTTAGAAATGTATGGTTAGCCATTGAGGGGGAAGTGGGCAGGATTGGTCTGTTTAATGGTGCTCTGAGTACGTCAACTGAGATCCTCAAGCCTCGCTATTGGTTGATTGTAAACCAACACTAAGGGTTTATAGGTTACAATTTCGGACGGATAAATGGATAGTCTATTTTCAGCGTGTGCACGTCTTTGGAGTGGTATTCGATTGCATTCTATTAGACCGAGTCTAATATCTCAATTAGGCCAACTATAATAATTATCTTGGGTTAATAAGTAGCCTATCCTATTACGTCCTACACAGGACACTTACCACAGTCAGACAGACAGCACCAAGGACAAAAGCTGTCAGTTTGTAGCTCATGGTTGCTGGCGAGTCCTGTATCTACAGTTTGCCTTGAGAGCCGACAACAGCATTATATAGCAATATGCATGCAATCACCTCGTGTCAAGCAGGTTTTTATCACTCCATTGCATTGGGGGGAAACCAGGTTTCAACTTGAACAATGCGCATTTTGAGGATAGGAGAGGATAACTGGGGAAATGGGTGAAGTTTATAGCAAAATTTAGGTGGTGCAGCAGCAGCAGCTTCCGGATATTATATTTTAATAAGATATTAGGGAGAGAAAAGTATTAAGGAAAACATATGGTTCAATATATGACAATGGAGAATGGAGAATAAGGAATAATGAAGAAATTAAGATCTTATTTGGAAAGGTTACCGTACGTCTCAAAACTCACGAGCTAAAACAAATAGTATCAAAACTCATGACTACACACTACTAGCTGAATGAACATTCTATATTCTCAAAGCTCACGACTACACACACTACTAGCTGATTGAACATTCTATATTCTCAAAGCTCACGACTCCGGAGAACACGTGCCTGCGATTACTGCGGGAATTATGGACCTGTGTGGTAAGGTGCTGATTTCGGACGGTGGATACGATGGCGTGATAAAAGCACCGATGTTCTTCTTTGCAGACCGTGCAGCTCAGTGTGAGTTCCACCTGATGATCTAAAAAGGAGTATGTAACTACGGGCATTGTAGGCTATATGTGCTAAATGCCTTAGTGATATGTTTAACGCTAAGTTTTGAAAACAGAACACTGTGAAGTCGTGAATTACACTGCTCAGTGATATGCTTCTTGATATCACCATGCCTGATCCGGGTAATCTGGGGGAACCCAAGGTATTTATTCAATGCGCCTTCCTCCAACGGCTGAATACGTCTCTGTTCCCCTCCAACAGGCATTCCTTGTGCAGAGTGCGAGCCTCTAAAACTGCATATGGATATCTGAGGAAATGCTCTGAGTGATAGAGATGAGGTATTGTACGTGCACTATAGTTGATGCAGACAGCATAATATCATCCATGTAAAGAAGATGGTTCATCTTGTACGCTTCACCATGATTACCCTTAATACTCAATCCGTAGCTACTACTGTTCAGGAGTTGTGAGAGAGGATTCAAAGCCAGACAATACCAGAGTGAGCTTAGCCAGTCTCCTTGGAAAATTCCTCGGCGAATCGGTAATAATGGAGATATTAAACGAGTTATTAAAAACATAGAATTGGCAGGTGAAAAGTTAAAGAAAGTTGTAGACTTATACTACTTGGGACATGAATTAAGCAGTGATGGACGAAGCAAGGAGGATATTAGAAGGTGCGTTCCAAAAATAACGAGCCGGATGCTGGAATGCGCAAACCGTGGACTACATTGGCTAATCGTGGCATGTGTAACGAGGTGTGGTTCCGACCAGAGCGTGGAAGGCCACAGCCCGTCGCTAGAGGGCACGCGTGCACGTCACGTGACGATACAAAGCGAGCAGCAGCATGCATCAATCGTCCAACGCTGCCAGTCGCATTGCAAACAGTGACATGGAGGCGTCAACAGAAGAGTAAGGAGGTGTTGTTCGGTTTATGACAGCGGAAGGAGTAGGGGGAACGGACATTCATCGCCGAATGTCACAAGTGTACGGCGAACACTGCATGTCCCTTTAAGGCTCAAGGCGTGGCACAAGCGCTTCAGGGAAGGACGGGTGTCGTTAGCCGATGATGCCCGGTCTGGGGCACCCCCCTGCATTACCGATGACAACGTCCAGCTGGATGATGCACTCATTACCCACGACCGCCGAGTGACAGTGAACGCCATAGCCGCCGTGGTTGCTCCACGACAATGCACGACCTCATACGGCCAACACAATTCGCGGCACTCCTGCAGAAATTCAAATGGGAGGTTCTCGGCCTCCCTCCATACAGTCCAGACCCCTCTCCCTGTGATTACGCCATGTTAGGTCCCCTGAAGAGGATTCCGCAGGGCAAACGATTCACCTCGGACGCCGACGTCCAGTTGTACGTGCGGAACTGGTTCACATCGCAGCCCAGGGAATTTTATGAGACAGCCATTAGTAGTGTTTTTTGGCCGGTTCTAGCACCACCTCCACCTCACTCACCTCACAAGATGGCGGCGGTGCGATATCTCTCGAACGCATGGTCGGATTTTGACGAATGAGGTGTCATTGAACTCGGGCTGACACCCCCTTTCCAATGGACAACATATTTCCACCCCAAAATAATACCTACCCCTACTAGGGGGTGAAATTGTATTTTGTTTAGAAAATCTCGCTTTCCGTGTGCAACATGTGAGAGTTCGAATGCCAATATGAAATTAAACGTTGTTTCACACAAGTGACATATATACCGTGGAATGCCAATATGAATTAACAGGCTTGTTTTTGTTTTTACGCTTGCCCACTCATAATTTTTGTAAGAGGGCGGGATTTTTAAAGATGGCGGTAGTAGTGTAACCTAATCTAACCCAACCCATGAGGGGTGATCAAAAAGTATTCCAAGTGACCCTTGTCGATAGGCAAACCGATAATTAAAGAGGGGCATGTTAGGTCTTGAGGCCAGAGCCCCTTTTGATTGATCCCTGTTGATTAGTAACTTTGGACTGATCCCTATTGACTAGCCCCTTGGACGGGTCCTTGTTGACGGGTCATTGTTGGTGGATCCCTGTGGACTAGTCCTTTTTGACAGGTCCTTGTTGACGAGTCCCTATGGACGAGTCATTGTTGACGAGTCCTTGTTGACAGGTCCTTGTGGACGAGTCCCTGTGGTCGGGTCCCTGTGGACGGGCCCCTTTGGACTGGTCATAGTTGACAGGTCCTTGTGGACGAGTCCTTGTGGACGAGCCCCTGTGGACGGGTCCTTGTTGCCGGGTCCTTTTTGACTAATCCCTTTGGACCGGCACCTTTGGACTGGCCCATGAATTTATCCAAATAATGTCAAAGGGCTTTACTAGCGGACTAATAAGGCTAGGAACTTGTATGAGGTATTGTAGGACTTGCGATGAAGCCCCCTTTTAGAATGTATTTTTGAAATTTTGACAAAGGGCCTAACCACACTTTTGTTAAAATCTCGCGAACCAATCATGCTAGTGACTTGTATGAGGGGTCCTAGCAATTGGTGCGATGTACCCCTTTGGGGGTGAAACTATCCCCCCACTCCCAAATTGAAAATCGATATCTTGGAAACTAAGAACCCTAAAATTATGTGTGATAGCTTTAAAAATAGGTCATAAGATACGCTTTTACCACGATAGGTCATTTCACCCCTAAAATAGTAAATAGTAATGTTACAGGGAAAAGAGCGGTTAAACACTTAAAAATTATAAATGAACCTAAGATCATTTGTTTTTGATAAAAAAAAAATAGTAAGAGGGTTAAAACTCCCCCAAAATTTAAAAATCGTTATCTTGGAAATTAAGAACCTTAAAATTAAGTGTGATAGCTTTATTGGTCATGACATAAGCTTATACCACGATAGGTCATTTTACCCCTAAAATAGTGAATAATGATTTTACAGGGAAAAAGGAGTTAAACGCCTAAAAATGATAAATGAACCTAAGATCTTTTGTTTTTGATGAAAATTAGTAAGGGGGTGAAAACTACCCCAAAATTGAAAAATCGATATCTTGGAAACTATGAAACCTAAAATTAGGTGTGATAGCTCAAAAAATTGTTCATTTAATACTCTTTTACCACGGTTGGTCATTTTACCCCAAAAACAATGCATATAGATTTTACAGGAAAAAAGGGGAACCAATAATCAGATTTGGACACATGAGGTGTTATAAGACTCAGGGCGACAATCTCTTCTTGAATTTACTATTTATTTTTAAAATTTTGACAAAGGGCCTAACCTCACATTTTTGAAAATGTAGATTTTTAAAATTATTGAATTAATTATATATTTTTTTTTTTGTAGAGAGAGACAGTACCGGTTTTGTTTGAACGAGCATGTCGCCGATCACTGTGGCCATGTTCAATGGATGAATCGATATTTTGTGAAATATTGATTGAAGAGGGTCATGCGACGACTTGTTTAAAGAATATTTTTTATGATTTTTCCTATGATGCATGCATTTATTTAAATATCCCAAAACGGCAAGTTTACTGATTTGAGTTTTATAAACAAATAATGGGATTTGGACTCATAAGGTGTCCTATAACTTGACATGACGCTTTCTTTATATGACTTATGAATTTTCCCAAAATGATTGAAAACAACAAGGTCATGGACTTTCGTTTCTCTTAATATATTGCTAATCCATAATGTTAGTTGTTTATGGTGAGTGATGAAACACAGCTAGGAAGAGAAAGAATTATTGTAGGCTACACGTATGGTGACTGACAAGTCTCTGACCATTGAAATGGTTTTTAAACCTGACCGCAGTACATAAGGAGTATAGGTTTCAGGCATGACATGACAAACGGTGTGTACAAAATCCAATTTATCGATTCAAGAATTAAGATTAGACTATCTTTAATTGATTAGTTAAAGACGGTAGCTAAGAAAACAAGATGGTGATTACACTGAATCAAACCGAACCAATACAATCCTTTTCGGATGTATAATGTTACTTGCTAACCATTTTGTGCTGCAGTGGCAAGCACATTTGGCTCTTGCACTAGAGGCCTTAACTCGATTTAACTTTAAGGCTTAGAACGAACCAAACTAAGAAAGACGGTTATAGTGGTGCAGTGGTTAAGCTGTTATCCTTTGACTAAGGTAGACCAGGGTTTGATTTTAGATTAATACGCATGTCAAAAACATATAAAAAGCAGGGATAATGTTTTATGACTGATTACACTTGTATATTTTTACAAATTATTAGTTGGATTTCAAATACAAAGGTGGACTGGGTTCAATATACAGTTAATGCAAGTAAGATTTTGTATTTGTTTTTTATTTTAGACTTTAGTATTTACATTTTAGATTGTACAAAAAGACCAAACATTAATGTCATGACTTTAAATTTTCGGTAACTAATTATTAAAGAAAAACATATAAGGATTTGTATTACTTGGAATTATGTTTTCTATACTATATTTTATTTTGGTTTTAGATTTTAGAAATTTGATATTGGATTTTAGATTTTATGTAAAGACCAAACTAATATTGACTATTCATTAGACACTGGTATGTAGATAGATAGATGATTAGACTATATGTTAAGATGAATTTTTAGGTGTTGACTGGCCTTGCAATAAGAATTGACTAACCAGACATGAGTTAACTACCAACGAAACACTTTGGCGACTATGCTTGTTATTGACCAGTGAGTAGGGTTTTAGAAAAACTGTTTGCTATTTTGGGTTATATGCAACAAATGCATAGACCTACTGAGCGACAATGTTTGCTAAAGAAGACATAATACCAGAGATGATTAGGATTCTTATGTAGCTCAGGCAAGGAAAGCATTTCTACAGATTTTGTTGACATTGAATATAGATTTAGGTATTAGGATGTCATATTTGAAGACCTTTGTCTGGAGCGTGACGCTCTATGAAAGGAAAATTTGGACTATTGGTGTAGCAGAAAAGTGGAGAATTGAAGTGTTTGAAATGTGGTTTTACAGGAGAATGATGAAGACTTGATGGGTAAATAGGGTTACAAACAAAGAGGTATTAAGACAAGTGGGAGAGGAGAGATGTTTTTGGCGACAGCTAATGAAGTAAATCGATAGGTTGGTAGGACTCTTACACCCAGGAATAGCAAGCTTAGTTATGGAAGAAAGGGTTGAGGACAAGAACTGTAGGGGTAGACCAAGGTTAGAATATGCTAAACAGATAGCCTTGGATGTAGAGCGTGGTAGCTATATAGAGATGAAACGATTAGGTCAGGACAGGGAGTCATGGAAAGCTGTACTAAACCAGTCAAAAGGCTGAAGACTCAAACAACATGTAGAGCTTACCAAAGTAATGTTGTGTAGTGGTGAATGCTAGTCAACAAACATTAATGCAATACTAAAACCCATGACACGATAACTGAGAGATTTCCTAAAATTATTTTAAGATGCCTTTAACCCTATATTAAACACCCAGTTCTCAAGACTCATAACTACAATGTAATGGAAAAAACACAAATAATACAGTATATTTAAAAACAAGCAAGTGGTTGAGTCAATGTACACTGGTAAATTTTGTAAACACTCAAGTGCACAAAACAAATTACATTATTAACTGTCAGGTTGACCGAGTGGTTAAGGCGTTTGATTTATGTTCACATTTTCAATACAAGAAAGCATGGATTTGAATCCCTTACCTGGCATAACTATTGCTTTAACATGGCTTTTGTATTATTATGATACTCGATACACAAACCATAGATAGAGTGTATTGTTTAAGTCCACTCTCTCTTTCTAAACATAGCTAGAGACTGTCAATGGTTAACAATTGCATTAATAGTGGGAGGATGTAGTGATAGTAATTAAGAAAAGTAGACAAAAACCATAAAATATTTTTATTAAATTCATTTTATAATAGATACACATTGAATACAACTCTCTCTATTTACCATTGTTTGATATAGATTTTTTAAACACAACGCTTGTTGTAGATCCTTTTATAACTTTCTCCAGGTACTCTTGTTCTTAAAAACTGGGGAAGTCGCAGTGGTTTTATAGACATAAAACCCTCATCTTTTCTTTCTCATCACCATCATCATCATCAACTTCATTATGAATATTATCATCAAAATTATGATAGTCATTGTCACCATCATTATTGTTACGTGCAAAGCCCGTCCCAACGTTATTAAATATGCTTCTCCCCTACATATATGTATCCCGACCTTTAAAGCGCCCGCCTTGATGGTTTGGTTTCGCTTATGAACTCGAGGTGGCAGCATCTATCAGCTCCTCTAGCCGGGGTTGTATCTTCGACCGCTAGAGTGTGTGAGTGGTGTCTTCTGATCTCGTCTAATCGAGACATATTTGAAGGATGTTGTTTTATACGTCATTAAACAAAAGACTATATATACATCATGCCGCCAAAATAATTATATAATATGCACATTGTTACTTGATGTGTCAATCTGTGATTGGACAATTACTATTAACATTAATGCACTGCGGCCTTTAACTTTGGATCTCCGCCATATTGGCATCTACGCAGTCTGTCGTCAAGAAAGCAACAAGCTAGTTGGTCGTGAAAAGTCTCGCCGCTGCCAGGGGGCTTTGCCCCTTGGCCTACACGAAATATGGATGTGTTTTAAGAAAGGGAAATGCCTGTGCTCTTAAGGCTATAATTTCGCCATTTCGCCTTGAAGATGAAGTGTGACTAATTATCGCAACTTGCTGCGAACAGGAGCGCTTGTGACCCAAACAGAGCATGTGCTGGGTAGGCCATGTTGAGGCAAATCTAGTGCCTTATAATATTATTTAATTGGTGTGTTAATGATTTTATTATTATTGTGTCTCCACAGTGAAGGATAAAGGTACGTTGTATAAAATATTTATATATATATTGTTATGGGAGCTCCGGTATTGGCCTTATATTAATGTTTTAATACTGTATTTTATTTCGCATTGTAGGCCAATTTTTTCTGTTTTATTAATGTTACCTGATATGTAAGTTGTTTTGTTTTCCTTCGTACCTTCCGGAGACACGTTTCAAGTTTATCTTACATTGTAGTTGATTATTTATTTAGTTTATTTTCTTTTGGTAGTCTTAGGGATTCGCCTTTATTATTTGTTTTACGATCCGTAGCTTCCTAATTTACCTCGTTGTTATCGTGTTAAGATATAATTAGTTCATCCTTTCCTTTCTCTCTGGTGACATTTTATTTTAAAAAGTAATTGTTTGCCGTGATTCGACTGAACATGCAAGCATCTGTTTCGTGGCCATGTTTTTGTTTTGTTTTGCCCGAGTGCATTCTGGTCTCATAGTGTAATTCTCTAGGCGTCGAGCGGGACACTCAAACGTGTTGTGGTGGTAGCTTAATGTGTTTTTTGGTTAATCTTGTTGATTTAACTTTGTGTTTTTGTGAGTGTTTCTGAGTATTTCTCCGTCACAAAGTCGTGGATTTGTAAATTGGGCCTATTTTGATTTTATTAATTTAATTTTATACTTTCCGTTTCCTCGTGGCCTTGATGCCTGCATGGTGAGCCAGTTTTGCGTGCATTAGTGATTTATCAAGCCCATTCTCATTTAGTGATCGCTGTCTGCTGACTTCCTTTCTTTGGGCTTTATTATAATTTTTTGTTAAAATTAAATGTTTTCGTTTTGGTTCAGCAAACTTGCATGTAAAGCCCCATCTAGTTTTCTTAGGTAATTGACTTGTTTTGGCCTTAAGCCAATGTCCACCACCAGAGAGGTTGTGTTTTGTGGCAATTATAGTTTTGAATTTTTTTGGCTGGAGGATTTTAATTCATTTATTATTTACTTGCCCCTTTTGGTAATTAAATGTTTTTTTAAATATTAAGCAACTATTGTGGCATCATTTCGTCGGTGGCAGTTCTATGTGTTATTGGAGTGTGTCTGTAGACGAGCCTGTGCGTTTCCCTCTTCTCCATCTTCTTCCACCTATAGGTGTTTTTCTGTTGGGACATGTCATCTGGCGGTGATTTTGCTGTTAGCGATGTGGACCTCTGAAAAAAAAGTAAGTTGGCCCATCAACCATCCCTTCCCCACCCCGGCGTAGCAGTGGTAGCAGATCGCGCTCGTGTATTGCTTCTGCAGCTATCCCCTCCCCCATACCCGCAGGCTCGTTATGGACCCTTCTGATGCTGATAGAGCGGTTGCTGATGAGATGTGTCATGTCAGTGCACGTAATGTTATTTCATGCTAATCCTTGTCGTTTGTTCGGTTTCATGTTTGCCTCTGAATATCCATGTGATGATATGTGAAGTGACCTGTTCCAAGCGAGGTTTCTGTGATGAATTTTATCCTGTTTGTGATGCAACATTCCCGGTGAAAGTGAAGCTTGGTAAGTGACTGGCATGTGTTCTTGGCATGGGAAACGTGGGTTTCTTGATTTTCTGATAGCCTACATGCTGCGAGTGAAGGCATCGAGGAGTCCTGTCTGAAGCTGTTTGCCCTGTAATTTGTAGCAATTTGTTATAATTTAGCTTCCTGTTATCGAGCCAAGCAAGCGATGATGTCTGCAGTTCTGGGCAGCATTGTGCATGATTTGTATAGTATTGTGGCAGTGTTCGAGTGTCAACCTAATTCATGGTGTTGGTAATTGGTAGTTTAGGGTATTGTTGTGAAATTGTAAACTGTCCTCGTAATTCCTAAAATTTCTTTCTTTCTGTAATGTCTGCCTGCTTTCTGTGGTTTTCAAAATGGCCGACAATAATAGTGCTTTTGATTTGATTGACTTAAGAGATAACCTTGTGAATTTGGAGCGTTCTTCTGGGGTTGAACGTGAGTCACCTCTGTTTACTAGGTCTGAGGTTTTGGGATCGATTACCGGTAGTGGTTTGCCTGCCCCTCTATTGCCTGGTTCTGGCTCGTCCAGACCACTTACCCCTGGATACGGTCATTCTTCTCATGTTAGGTCACCTAATGATTTCCTGGGTCCTGCCGACCCATTGCATCCCAGTTTTTTCTCGGGCAATGTAAATGTTTTGTCTCCTGTAGAGGGTGTGGGAGCGAGCTACCCTGGTAATAATGTCTCTTTTCCGAATGCTACGTACTCGCCTACCGTTAATTATGGGTCGATTCCTCACCCTATTTATAGTTTCTTAACTAAGTTGAAGAATTTCAACCTAGATGACGTTACCCAGGTGGTCCTATTTTTAAAGCAAGTGGTCGGATTGGGTAACCATGCTTCGATTTTTGGAATGTCGGAAAATCAGATTTTCCAACTGTTGTATCCTGTTGCATCCGGTATGCTGCGCGATAAACTGATTGAAGCTATCCACCTCCGCATGTCCTTAGCCATGTTCATTAGGGAAGTGTTGTGGTTTTTTGTCCCTGCTAGTGCCCTTAGTACTCTCGAGCGAAAGTTCTTATATCGTGTCCAAAGGTTGGACGAGTCACTTAGCGATTATGTCAGTGACATTAAGGTATATGCCCAGGTATTTGCATCCCCTTTAACTGAACGACAGTTGGTGTCGTCTATTGTAAATGGGTTTTCGCCTCAATATAGGTCATACATGACTATGTGTACCAGGCCTTCGTCATTTGTCGAGCTGAAACAGGTCGTTATAGAGGCTATGGCTGTGAAACATGCAGATTCCCTTCGTGTAGCTAATGTTCCTCCTCCTTCCTTGATGTCTCGTCCCCCTCCGTCCTTGATGTCTCGTCCCCCTCGTAAGGTTATGTTTCATCCTAGACCCAATGTTAAGTGCCACACGTGCGGTGGCGTGGGACATGTTAAGAAGGTGTGTCCGAATAACCAAGTTGTGTATCGCCAATGACGGGATATTTTGGAGACCAATTCGGGTGTTACTTCTATGGATATTTCTGTGCATGAGAATTTGGGAAAACCGTGTGAAGTTTCTGGTCGCCCTACTATTGAACATCTTGATAACCCGTTGGAAACTAAATCTTCACGTGCTAATTCTGCTTATGTCTCTGACCTACCTAACCTGTCGGTGAGCAATGTCGTGGCAAGTCAGCCTAATTCTAAACATAATGTGAAACCTGTGGTGCGGGTGACCTCGTCATCTAATTGTAATCGTTTTAGAGTGAATAATGATTTTGGAATTTCTCCTGTGGCTAAAGGAATATCCCCGTTTATTGAAATTTGTGTTAATGACGAGCCGGTTTCTGCATTGCTTGATTCTGGTAGCGTTGCATCCTTTATAAGCGAGGTCTGGTTTTTATCTATGAAGAGTGTTTGCAATCTACCTGAGTTAGAGCCTAACAATGAATCTTTTATTTCGGCAAATTGTTCAAACTTAAATATTTTGGGTAGTATGACAGTCAAAATCCATATTCTAAAATTTTCTTGGAAATTTAAATTTTTTGTTGCCAGAAATCTTTCTTGTTCTGTGGTCATTGGAGCTAATTTCATGTCCCACGTTGGTATGCATCTTGATTTTGGTGCTCGCAACTTATGGTTTAAGTTTAATCCGCAAATTAAATTATCGTTTAACCCGGTGTTATCTTCTCCTGCTGTAAATTCAGTTAGTGAAACTGTGACTATTGAGGATCTCGATCTGGAAAATTTAACGAGTCTTCAAAAGGATGCCATTAAGAGGTTATGTCAGGAGTATAGTGATGTATTTACTGACAAGTTGGGTGTAACCCATTTGATGGAATACAAGATTGAGCTAACCGATTCTGTGCCGGTGCGTTCCAGCCCGTATCGCCTTGCCCCGCCCAAGATGGCTGAACTTCGGAAGATTATTGACAAGATGTTGGAGGAAGGTGTAATCCAACCTTCTATCTCTGCCTACTCATCTCCTATATTCCTTGTGCCAAAACCTAACGGTGGTTTTCGGCCGGTGGTCGACTATAGGGCTCTCAGTCAATAAGCTGTTTTACAATCCATCCCCTTGCCGGATCTTCATACATGTTTAGTTGGTTTCGCAACGCGAAGGTGTTCACGATCCTCGATTTGAATTCTTCTTACTTCCAAATTCCACTCTCTCCGGAATCCAGGCATGTTACTGCTTTTTCCACTGACTGGAACTTGTTTGAGTATGCCCGTGTCCCGTTTGGCCTGTCCACCGGAGCCGCTGTGTTGAGCAGACTTCTGGACAAGGTGTTTTCGGAAATTGAATTCAAATTTGTGTACCACTATCTTGATGATGTGGTGATCTATTCTGAGTCCTTCGAGGAACACGTTGATCATCTGAAGGTTGTACTTGATCGGTTGCGTGACGCTGGCCTTACCGTCATATTGTCCAAGGTTTCCTTTGCCAAGCCCAAAATTTTTCTTGGGACATATTGTTTCTGAATCTGGTATCTCCGAGGACCAGTCTCGTACTCAGGCCATCAGAGATTTTAAACCGCCAAAGAACGCCAAGGGTGTTGCTCGTTATATTGGTATGGTGAACTTCTTTCGTAAGTTCATCAGTAACTTTGCTGGCCGTGCTGCGCCTCTAAATCAATTACGCAAAAAGGCTGTGAAGTTTGAGTGGGGTCCCTCTCAGCAGGCAGCCTTCGAAGATCTTAAGCTTGCGCTCTCTAACGCCCCTGTGTTAGCCATTCCGGATTTTGGGAAGCAGTTCATTGTGCAGACTGATGCGTCTGGTCGTGGTGTTGGTTGTGTCCTACTGCAAGAGTCTGATCTGGGTAGGCAACCCATTGCATATGCTTCTCGTACTTTAACGGACGCAGAGAGGAAGTATTCCATATACGAACTTGAGGGTTTAGCAGTGTTGTTCGCCCTGGAAAAATTCCGAATGTATCTTGAGCACACTAAGTTTCTCCTCGAGACCGATAACCAGGCCTTGAGCTGGGTGTTAGGGAAACCCCGTAAAACTGGTAGGATTGTCAGATGGGCAACTAGGATCCTGTCATTCCAATTCACCGTCCACCATATTCACGGGTCTGAAAATGCGGTAGCTGATTCATTAAGCCGCATGTATGAGGAAACGTCCGAAGAGGATATTCAGGGATGTGAACCCGTAAACCTTGTATCACCTGTAAATTATGTCAATGTCGTTCTCAGCAATTCCCCTGTGCTTTTTGAAGATGTGAGGCGATTCCAGAAAGAAGATCCCTCCTTATCTAGCCTAATTGACCGGATCAGTTCTGGGGAAGTGATCAAGCCCTAATCTCTAAAGGATGGTGTATTGTGTTGTTCGTCTCGTCATGACCGTCTACCTAAAGTTGTGCTCCCGTCGGTCCTCATTCCGGAAATCTTTCGTTACTATCACGAATCTCCTATTGGTGGCCACCTAGGAGTATTCAAGACCCGAACTAAAATCAGACAGTTCTTCATTTGGCAAAGTATGGATGGCGACATCAGGAGGCTCATTAGAAATTGTGCTTCATGTAATATTAGCAAACCTCCGGTTTCTACCAAGGTTGGCCTGTTGTCATCTGAACCGGCATCTAGACCCATGGAGAGGCTTTTTATCGACCATGTTGGCCCGTTCCCTCGTTCTGGTCGGGGAAACCAATTTGCGCTTGTTTGCACTGACGGTTTCACCCGGTTTAGTTGGATATTCCCCACCAGACAGGCTACGACCAGTTCCGTCATAAAGTGTCTTAATATCATCTTTATACATTTTGGGCCATGTCAGTTCCTGGTGTCAGATAATGCCAAGTGCTTTGTATCACATCAGTTCCGACAATTCTTATTTGATTATGCTATTTCGCATGTAACCACCACTCCCTATTTTCCTAACCCGTCTCTCGCTGAGCGAGACAATCGTAATCTCCGTTCTGCTCTGATTGCTTTCCACCACGACGATCATTCCAAGTGGGATTCTAATTTGCATTGGCTCAATTTTGCTTTCAACACCGCCGTGCATGAGAGCACGCAAGCCACCCCTTTTTCGTTAATGTTTTCGTTTATGGCTAATTCTCCGTTGTCTAATCTGTGGAACCTGCACGATCTCCTTCCAGACAGTTTCACGCCCGAGGATATGAGGGCGAAATTCGACAAGGCTAGAGAGTGTATTAAGATATCACATGACCAACTTGCCAAGCGATACAGTGCCTGTCGCAAGCCAACTGATTTGGAAATTGGGGATGTTGTGTACGTCCGCAATTTCGAGCCCAAGGGCGTCAGTAATCTAGTTTCTAGCAAGTTGACCCCTCGCTTCAAAGGCCCCTGTTATGTAGAGGCATTCTTGACACCCGTTACTCTTCTTATTCGAAACCCTAAGGCCAACAAAATATCCAAAGTGCATCTGTCGCACATAAAACGAGGTGGAGAGATTTGTAATGAGGAAATGCTACCATAGAATTTGTAAACTGATTTTTGTATAATGTAGAGTATCCCTAACCTTCATTGAAGCTTTCAGGCATCAGTTCCTTCTGGAATTTTGAATTGGATTTGCAAAATCTACTGGGATACAGCTTGTAACGGTTGGGTAATTCCCATTTAATGATAAAATGTTAACATCGTGTAATAGCCTACCTTTGTAAAATTGTAACTAATTTTGATGTTCTCGTAGAAGATGCTAGCATGTAAGTTGGATTCGGTGGGAGACCCAACTCATGGTGATCTTGTATACCTGTTTCCTTGGGATTTTGAGTGGTCATTCCTCTACCGTAGCTCCTGAATGTATAGTCGTTCAACTCGTGAATTATAGAAAGTACTTCTAGTCTGTAGAATCTTATCCTTGGTAATGTAAATCTTGTTTGTTTAATGCAATATTGTAAGCACGGATCTAGGGCATGTTCAGGATTTTTTTTCATATAAATTCAACCTTGTTTCTCATTTGTAAAATGTATTAAGAATTAGTAATTTCTGTAAACTTTATTTTTGAAATAAGATTAACTTCTGTTTTGTAAATGGCTGCCCACTGGTCGCATGATATCTGGCACATTGCATCCATCTACTTCGTCTAAAGCTAACTACATTGGACTTTTTGAAAATGTACCTAACGCGTCTCGGACTCTGAAAGCACTGCAGGTGCTGGTGAATTGCGTCTCTGAGGACTTATAGACACAGTGAAGCTGTTAACTAAGTGGTTTGCGAGGTGATCAATTATCCCTTCACTGATAATCTGACCCTGCACTCTTCCTAACCAAAACGATGTGGTTTTATCCATCAATTGGAGTTAACTGGTGAACATTATCTTCTGGAAACATGCTTGGTGAATCGACTAGTTATGGAGTACTGCCTATGCCTAGGCATATTCGTGAACGGTGTTCACCCTTAAGGGAGGGAGACTGTTTCGTTCAAAACCCGTCCCAACTTTATTAAATATGCATCTCCCCTACATATATGTATCCCGACCTTTAAAGCGCCCGCCTTGATGGTTTGGTTTCGCTTATGAACTCGAGGTGGCAGCATCTATCAGCTCCTCTAGCCGGGGTTGTATCTTCGACCGCTAGAGTGTGTGAGTGGTGTCTTCTGATCTCGTCTAATCGAGACATATTTGAAGGATGTTGTTTTATACGTCATTAAACAAAAGGCTATATATACATCATGCCGCCAAAATAATTATATAATATGCACATTGTTACTTGATGTGTCAAGCTGTGATTGGACAATTACTATTAACATTAATGCACTGCGGCCTCTAATTTTGGATCTCCGTCATGTTGGCATCTACGCAATCTGCCGTCAAGAAAGCAACAAGCTAGTTGGTCGTAAAAGGTCTCGCCGCTGCCAGGGGGCTTTGCCCCTTGGCCTACACGAAATATGGATGTGTTTTAAGAAAGGGAAATGCCTGTGCTCTTAAGGCTATAATTTCGCCATTTCGCCTTGAAGATGAAGTGTGACTAATTATCGCAACTTGCTGCGAACAGGAGCTCTTGTGACCCAACCGGAGCATGTGCTGGGTAGGCCATGTTGAGGCAAATCTAGTGCCTTATAATATTATTTAATTGGTGTGTTAATGATTTTATTATTATTGTGTCTCCACAGTGAAGGATAAAGGTACGTTGTATAAAATATTTATATATATATTGTTATGGGAGCTCCGGTATTGGCCTTATATTAATGTTTTAATACTGTATTTTATTTCGCATTGTAGGCCAAATTTTTCTGTTTTATTAATGTTACCTGATATGTAAGTTGTTTTGTTTTCCTTCGTACCTTCCGGAGACACGTTTCAAGTTTATCTTACATTGTAGTTGATTATTTATTTAGTTTATTTTCTTTTGGTAGTCTTAAGGATTCGCCTTTATTAATTTGTTTTACGATCCGTAGCTTCCTAATTTACCTCGTTGTTACCATGTTAAGATGTAATTAGTTCATCCTTTCCTTTCTCTCTGGTGACATTTTATTTTAAAAAGTAATTGTTTGCCGTGATTCGACTGAACATGCAAGCATCTGTTTCGTGGCCATGTTTGTTTTTTGTTTCGCCCGAGTGCATTCTGGTCTCGTAGTGTAATTTTCTAGGCGTCGAGCGGGACACTCGAACGTGATGTGGTGGTAGCTTAATGTGTTTTTTGGTTAATCTTGTTGATTTAACTTTGTGTTTTTGTGAGTGTTATTGAGTATTTCTCCGTCACAAAGTCGTGGATTTGTAAATTGGGCCTATTTTAATTTTATTAATTTAATTTTATACTTTTCGTTTCCTCGTGGCCAGTTTTGCGTGCATTAGTGATTTATTTAAACACAAATTGTGCTAAATGTTCCGGCATAACTCAACAAAATGACAGCATTTCGCCCCGGTGCGCCATTGGGCTCTTCAGTTGGTTAATGCGCACCTCACCAAGACACTGTCTAGTACACACTGGGAAGGCCATTGCAAAACGTATTTGATACATGTGTATCCACGTCACGAGCAAAGCCAGTGCACTATGGGAGTCGAAACTCCACTCCAAAGCAATTATAACCTTACCATGGCATTGAATATATAATTTTCAAAAGAAAAATATGTATTAAAACTCAGCAATTCTTCTAGGTTTGTGCCGTGTCTTGTGTGGGGTTTCGCCTAGGACACCAAGCTAGGCTCATCGGCGGGCTCTTTGTGTCCCCGCCCGGACCCCCACAGGAGTGACGAACTGCGCGCCACCTCCCTTTATATAAGGTGCAACTGCACCACTTGACTACGAGAACTAAAAGCTCAAGCAGCCTTAACCTCCCTATGAAGGCTTCCAAAAAGATGGTATATTGGCTTTCACGGCCGGTGAATTAAAACTCAGCAATTCTTCTAGGTTTGTGCCGTGTCTTGTGTGGGGTTTCGCCTAGGACACCAAGCTAGGCTCATCGGCGGGCTCTTGGTGTCCCCGCCCGGACCCCCACAGGAGTGACGAACTGCGCGCCACCTCCCTTTATATAAGCTGCAACTGCACCACTTGACTACGAGAACTAAAAGCTCAAGCAGCCTTAACCTCCCTATGAAGGCTTCCAAAAAGATGGTATATTGGCTTTCACGGCCGGTGAATTAAAACTCAGAAATTCTTCTAGGTTTGTGCAGTGTCTTGTGTGGGGTTTCGCCTAGGACACCAAGCTAGGCTCATCGGCAGTAATTCTGTATAAATATAAGAAGTTCTTTTTTGTTATTTTCGAAGTTGTAACTTTTTCTAAAATAGTTACCTGGAAATTTCTTGAAGTACACTCCTTGTACTCAATTTAATGTTTAAACTTTTAATCACTTCATTTGTCTTTTTTTAATCTTACAAAGATTTTAGTACATATATAAGGTTTGAAACCTAAAGAATTGTTAATTGCCTGGAGCAAACTTTAAATGTTAGGAGGTCTGCGACCCCAAATTGTTACTAAAAATTGAAACTATATACTTGTCAAATTTATTAGACTCTTTTGCCTTGTTAAATAAATTAAATATTTGTTTTTGGATTTATAATTTCTCTAATACAACGGTTAGGCAAGATCCTATCTTCCTTGGCTCTCCCTATTCAATGCCATTAAATCTATTGATAGGGCTTTCACCACTCGTTAATTTGAGCAAGAACTCTTAGTAGTAATCTCGTTAATGTTTCTCTTAGCTTTAATAGCTAATTCTAACTGGCCAGTAAGGCAAGTATAGCTCGCTACGCCAGCTACCTGCTTGTGGAGATCCTCTCCGAAAACTTATGGTTGGTTTTCCAAAAGATAAGTGTTTCTCTTTGTCTAAACTTTTAGCCGGCTCCTTGCTGAGTAAAAGCTTAGCCATTTCCAAATGCAACCATATTTCACTTACCAAAATTACTCCCCAAGGTATAATTTTTATCACTATCCTTCCTGGAAGCACTTGGTCGCTTTTTCAGGAACTCTATAACTTCGAAAACTGGAAATACCAAACTTGATTCAAATTATTGGCATTCTTCGAATTACTTTGCAAAAACGAATTTCCTTGAATAGACATACAATAAATCTGTTACTCTCAGTCTTGCCAGACCATCACCCTTCCCCATAGTAGGCATATGGATGCTTGAGAGGAAATACGCTAAAGCCTTTCTCTGGCAAACCGCCCAAGTCCTAGCTGCGGTTCCCGTCAGCTTCGACCAGGTCCTTACCCACTTTAGGTATCAGAGAGCGAATTTGCGGTGGCAACCGCCTCTAAGTGCATTTAAAGTTAAATTCATAACTTTTGTGGGACTCTCCTCCTATTTTTCTATCCTTTTTCTCCAGTCCGAAACCTACCTCCTTTTCTTAATCATCTTCCCTTGGTGGTTAGGTTATTCCTCAGCAAATAATCTACCCACATGGCTTACCATGGCTGGTTGTTGAGACTTCCATATTAACTAATACACACCAATTTAATTTTAGTAAAGTCACTTTAGTAATAATAACAGTAAAATAAATGAAATGAATTGATATTTTTAAAGGTGGAATTTTCAAAGTACTGTCAAGAATAATAATCACATGAACAAATTTTAGACTACAAGTGATTTACACACACATTGCTCAATGTCAAGATTTATAGTGAACACAATTTATAGTGATTATGATTTTTATTGACTGTCATTGATAGTAGCCATGGTTAGTAGAGGCAATGTATACTGGGTGCGTTTCATAGCACGCTCAATTTATAGTAGGTACGATTAGTAGACGCGTTTGATACTGGGCGCGTTTTATACTGATTATGATTTATACTGAGCGCAATTTTTTCTAGAAGCGATTTTTACCAGGTGTAATTGATAGCAGGCGCTATTCATACTCAACGCAATTAATAGTAGGCACAATTAATAGTAGGCGCGATAGGTAGCAGGCGCAATTGAATGTAGGCGCGATTGTTAGTGGACGTAATTGATAGTAGGCGCTATTGATAGTAGGCGCAATTGACAGTAGGCACGATTGATAGTAAGCGCGATTATTAGTAGGCGCAATTGGTAGTAGGCGCAATTGGTAGTGGACGCAATTACTAGTAGACGCGATTGTTAGTAGGCGCGATTGGTAGCAGGCGCAATTGACAGTAGGCACGATTGTCAGTGGGCGTAATTGCTAGTAGGCGCTATTGATAATAGGTGTAATTGATAGTAGGCACAATTGGTAGTAGGCGTGATTGGTAGTAGGTGCAATTGATAATAGGTGCAATTAATAGTAGGTGCAATAAGTAGGCGCAATTGATAGTAGGCGCGATTGATAGTAGGCGCGGTTGGTAGTTGGCGCAATTGATAGTAGGCACAATTAAAAGTAGGCACAATTAATAGTAGGCGCGATTGGTAGTAGGCGCAATTGACTGTAGGAGCGATTGGTAGTGAACGTAATTGGTAGTAGGCACTATTGATAGTAGGCGCAATTGACAGTAGGCTCGATTGATCGTAGGCGCGATTAGCAGTAGGCGCAATTGGTAGCAGGCGCAATTGGTTGTAGACGCAATTACTAGCAGGCGCGATTGGTAGTAGGCGCAATTGACTGTAGGCGCGATTGGTAGTGGACGTAATTGTTAGTAGGCGCTATTGATAGTAGGCGCAATTGACAGTAGGCGCGATTGATAGTAGGTGTGATTAGTAGTAGGCGCAATTTGTAGTAGACGCAATTACTAGTAGGCGCGATTGGTAGTAGGCGCGATTGACAGAAGCGCAATTGTTAGTGGGCGTAATTGCTAGTATGCGCTATTGATAGTAGGTGTAATTGACAGTAGGCGCAATTAGTAGTAGGCGTGATTGGTAGTACGTGCAATTGATAGTAGGTGCAATTAATAGGTGCGATTGATAGTAGGCGCAATTGATAGCAGGCGCTATTAGTAGACGCGATTGATAGTAGGTGCAATTGATGGTAGGTGCGATTGATAGTAGGCGCGATTGGTAGTAGGCGCATTTGATAGTAGGCGTGATTGATATTAGGCGCAATAAATAGTAGGTGCGATTACTAGGCGCGATTGATAGTAGGTCCCTGTGGACGGGTCCCTGTGGACGGGTCCCTGTGGACGGGCCCATGCATTTATCCAAATTATGTCAAAGTCACTTAACCTAACCTTGTCACATGACCTGTTCTACAAGTTTAGACTTGCTTTGAGACTGGCTATGACGTCACAGATGAATGGCGGTGGGAGGCTGGCTAAAAGGATAATGTTTTTGTGTGATAATAAGTAATGTCCAGCCTCCCACCTCCATTCAAGTGTCTCAAAGCAAGTCTAAACTTGTAGAACAGGTCATGTGACAAGGTTAGGTTAAGTGACTTTGACATAATTTGGATAAATGCATGGGCCCGTCCACAGGGACCCGTCCACAGGGACCAGTCAAAAATGACTCCCTTCATAAAGGACCCGTCCAAAGGGGCTGGTCAACAGGGACTAGTCAACAGGGACCAGTCCAAAGGGACAAATCAACAGGGATCAATCAAAAGGGGTTATCACCTCAAGGTCTACCAATCACGCCTATCATCAATCGCGTCTACTATCAATTACGCCTACTATCAATCGCGCCTACTATCAATCGCGCCTTCTAATCGCACCTACTATTTATTGCGCCTAATATCAATCGCGCCTACTATCAATTGTGCCTGCAACTATTCGCGCCAACTATCAATCGCGCCTACTATCAATCGCACCTACTTTCAATTGCGCCTACTACCAATCGCGTCTACTAATAGCGCCTACTATAAATCGCGCCTACTATCAATTGCACCTATTAATTGCACCTACTATCAATTGCACCTACTACCAATAACGCCTACTACCAATTGCGCCTACTGTCAATTACACCTACTATCAATAGCGCCTACTAGCAATTACGCCCACTACCAATCGCGCCTGCTGTCAATCGCACCTACTACCAATCGCGCCTACTAGTAATTGCGTCTACTACCAATTTCGCCTAGTACCAATCGCGCCTACTACTAATCGCGCCTACTATCAATCGCGCCTCCTGCCTATTGCGCCTATTATCAATAGCGCCTACTATCAATTACGTCCACTAACAATCGCGCCTACAGTCAATTGCGCCTACTACCAATCGCGCCTACTATTAATTGTGCCTACTAATAATTGTGCCTACTATCAATTGCGCCAACTACCAATCGCGCCTACTATCAATCGCGCCTACTATCAATCGCACCTACTATCAATCGCACCTACTATCAATTGCGCCTACTACCAATCGCGCCTACTATCAAACACGTCTACTAATAGCGCCTACTATCAATCGCGTCTACTAACAATTGCGCCTACTAATTGCACCTACTATTAATTGCACCTATTATCAATTGCACCTACTACCAATCACACCTACTACCAATTGCGCCTACTGTCAATTGCATCTACTACCAATAGCGCCTACTAGCAATTACGCCTCAACCAATCGTGCCTACTGTCAATTGCGCCTACTACCAATCGCGCCAACTACCAATCGCGCCTGCTAGTAATTGCGTCTACTACCAATTGCGCCTACTACCAATTTCGCCTACTACTAATCGCGCCTACTATCAATCGCGCCTACTGACAATTGCGCCTACTATCAATAGCGCCTACTATCAATTACGTCCACTACCAATCGCACCTACATTCAATTGCGCCTACTACCAATCGCACCTACTATTAATTTTGCCTACTATTAATTGTGACTACTATCAATTGCGCAAACTACCAATTGCGCCTACTATCAATTACGCCTACTATCAATTGCGTTGAGTATGAATAGCGCCTGTTATCAATTACACCTGGTAAAATATTTTCTAGTAAAAATCGCGCTTAGTATAAATCATAATCAGTATAAAACGCGCCCAGTATCAAACGCGACTACTAATCGTACCTACTATAAATTGAGCGTGCTATAAAACGCACCCAGTATACATTGCCTCTACTAACCATGGCTACTATCAATTGCAGTCAATAAAAATCATAATCACTATTAATTGTGTTCAGTATAAATCTTGACATTGAGCAATGTGTGTGTAAATCACTTGTAGTCTAAAATTTGTTCATGTGATTATTATTCTTGACAGTACTTTGAAAATTCCACCTTTAAAAAATATCAATCCACTTCATTTATTTTACTGTTATTTTTACTAAAGTGACTTTACTAAAATTAAATTAATGCGTATTAGTTAATATGGAAGTCTCAACAACCAGCCATGGTGAGCCACGTGCCTACTATAAAGGATATACATATATTGTAAAAAACAACCAATAAAGATGGAACTGTTATTTGGCGATGTTCGAAACAACGATCTAAAAAGTGTCGAGGAATGATTTAAAAAAAAGACTCCAACGTAGTTACTTCAAACGAGCATCATTGTGAATCTCAAATCAATACACATTTAAATGGACAAAGTACTCTAACCAAGGTAAGAAACAAGTCCAAGAAAAACATATTGTTGCTCAAGATAGTGCAGTGTTTGTTCAAAATCACTTATCATGTCCTCAAAAAGTCATGTTAGGACAGTTGTCAATGTCCAAGAAACTCTTAACACTATCAAAAGCAACGAAGACTTTAAAAGAGGTCAGTGTGGAAAAGAAACTAGAGGAATTGGATAGTTCTAGTGATGTTGAGGATGATGATGATGATAATGATGGTGACAATGACTAACATAATTTTGATGATAATATTCATAATGAAGATGATGGGGATGATGATGATGATGATGATGATGAGAAAGAAAAGATGAGGGTTTTATGTCTATAAAACCACTGCGACTTCCCCAGTTTTTAAGAACAAGAGTACCTGGAGAAAGTTATAAAAGGATCTACAACAAGCGTTGTGTTTAAAAAATCTCTATCAAATAATGGTAAATAGAGGGAGTTGTATTCAGTGTGTATCTATTGTTGTTGTTGTTTGAGTCTTCAGCCTTTTGACTGGTTTGATGCAGGTCTCCATGCCTCCCTGTCCTGAGCTAAACGTTTCATCTCTACATAGCTACCACACCCTACATCCAAGGCAATCTGTTTAACATATTCTAACCTTGGTCTACCCCTACAGTTCTTGTCCTCGACCCTTCCTTCCATAACTAAGCTTGCTATTCCTGGATGTCTTAGTATGTGTCCTACCAACCTATCTCTTCTCTTCATTAGCAGTCGCCAGAAACATCTCTCCTCTCCCACTCGTCTTAATACCTCTTCGTTTGTAACCCTATCTACCCATCTGATCTTCATCATTCTCCTGTAACACCACATTTCAAATGCTTCAATTCTCCTCTTTTCTGCTGCACCAATAGTCCAAGTTTCACTTCCATAGAGCGCCACACTCCAGACAAAGGCTTTCAAAAATGACTTCCTAATACCAAAATCTATATTCGATGTCAGCAGATTCCTTTTTTGTAGAAATGCTTTCTTTGCCTGAGCCAACCTACTTTTTATATCCTCTTTGCTTCGTCCATCACTGGTTATTCTGCTTCCTAAGTAACAGAAGTCTCCTACTTCCTTCAGCTTTTCACCTGCCAATTTGATCTCCATAGAGGTTTCTGATTTATTTCGGCTGCATTCCAGTATTTTTGTTTTACATTTATTAATTTTCATCATGAATTCTTTCCGTAAGACTGAGTCCATACCATTCAAAAACTCATTCAAATCCTCAGGCTTGTCGGCCAAGATGACGATGTCATCAGCAAATCTCAGAGTTGAAATTATTTCTCCTTGAATCTTCACTCCCACTTTACATTTTTCTCTAATTTCCTTCATTGCTTGTTCAATGTAAAGACTGAAAAGTATGGGTGATAAGTTGCAGCCTTGCCTTACACCTTTCTGAATACCAGCTTCTCTCTCATGTCCTTCAACTCGAATGACTGCTGTCTGGTTTCTGTATAGATTGTATATCACCCTCCTATCCCTGTACTTTATTCCAATGGATTTCAAAATGTCAAACAATTTAGTCCAATCAACGTTATCAAAAGCCTTTTCTAAGTCTACAAAAGCCATGAACGTTCTCTTATCTTTCCTTATTCTACCTTCCAAAATCAGCCTAAGACTTAGTACAGCTTCCCTTGTTCCTACATTTCTCCTGAAACCAAATTGGTCTTCACCCAACTCCGTTTCTATCTGGCTTTCAATCCTCTTGTAAATTATTCTAGACAGGATCTATCTATTATAATATGAATTTAATAAAAATATTTTATGGTTATTGTCTGCTTTTTCTTAATTACTATCACTACATCCTCCCACTATTAATGCAATTGTTAACCATTGACAGTCTCTAGCTATGTTTAGAAAGAGAGAGTGGAGTTAAACAATACACTCTATCTATGGTTTGTGTATCGAGTATAATAATAATACAGTATCGCTAAGCCATGTTAAAGCAATAGTTATGTCAGGTAAGGGATTCAAATCTTTGCTTTCTTGTATTGAAAATGTGAACATAAGTCAAACGCATTAACCACTCGTTCGCCTGACAGTTAATAATGCAATTTGTTTTGTACACTTGAGTGTTTACAAAATTTTCCAGTGTACATTGACTCCACCAATTGCTCGTTTTTAAATGAATTTTTTGTTGTTGTTTTTTTTTGTCCATTACATTGTAGTTATGAGTCCTGAGAACTGGGTGTTTAATATAGGGTTAAAGGCATCTTAAAATAATTTTAGAAAAGTTTTCAGTTATCGTGTCATGGGTTTTAGTATTGCATTAATGTTTGTTGACTAGCATTTACCATTACACAACATTATTTTGGTAAGCTCTACATGTTGTTTGAGTCTTCAGCCTTTTGACGGGTTTAATACAGCTCTCCATGACTCCCTGTCCTGAGCTAATCATTTCATCTCTATATAGCTACCACACGCTACATCCAAGGCTATCTGTTTAACACATTCTAACCTTGGTCTACCCCTACAGTTCTTGTCCTCAACCCTTTCTTCCATAACTAAGCTTGCTATTCCTGGGTGTATGTGTCCTAACAACCTATCGATTTACTTCATTAGCTGTCGCCAAAAACATCTCTCCTCTCCCACTTCCTTAATACATCTTTGTTTGTAACCCTATTTACACATCTAATCTTCATAATTCTCCTGTAACACCACATTTCAAACACTTCAATTCTCCACTTTTCTGCTACACCAATAGTCCAAGTTTCCCTTTCATAGAGCGTCACGCTCCAGACAAAGGTCTTCAAAAATGACATCCTAATACCTACATCTATATTCAATGTCAACAAATTCTGTAGAAATGCTTTCCTTGCCTGAGCTACATAAGAATCCTAATCATCTCTGGTATAATGTCTTGTTTAGCAAACATAGTTGCTCAGTAGGTCTATGCATTTGTTGCATATAACCCAAAATAGCAAACAGTTTTTCTAAAACCCTACTCACTGGTCAATAACAAGCATAGTCGCCAAAGTGTTTCATTGGTAGTTAACTCATGTCTGGTTAGTCAATTCTTATTGCAAGGCCAGTCAACACCTAAAAATTCATCTTAACATATAGTCTAATCATCTTTCTATCTACATACCAGTGTCTAATGAATAGTCAATATTAGTTTGGTCTTTACATAAAATCTAAAATCCAATATCAAATTTCTAAAATCTAAAACCAAAAGTAAAATATAGTATAGAAAACATAATTCCAAGTAATACAAATCCTTATAAGTTTTTCTTTAATAATTAGTTACCGAAAATTTAAAGTCATGACAATATGGTTTGTTTTTTTGTACAATCTAAAAAAATGTAAAATGTAAATTCTAAAACTAAAGTCTAAAATAAAAAACAAATACAAAATCTTACTTGCATTAACTGTATATTGAACCCAGTCCACCTTTGTATTTGTAATCCAAGTAATAATTTGAAAAAATATACAAGTGTAATCAGTCTTAAAATATTATCCCTGCTTTTTTATATGTTTTTGACATGCGTATTAATCTAAAATCAAACCCTGGTCTACCTCACTCAAAGGATAACAGCTTAACCACTTCACCACTATAACCGTCTTTCTTAGTTTGGTTCGTTCTAAGCCTTAAAGTTAAATTGAGTTAAGGCCTCTAGTGCAAGAGTCAAAAGTGCTTGCCACTGCAGCACAAAATGGTTAGCAAGTAACGTTATACATCAAAAAAGTATTGTATTGGTTCGGTTAGGTTCAGTGTAATCACCATCTTTTTTCTTAGCTACCGTCTTTAACTAATCAATTAAAGATAGTCTACTCTTAATTTTTGAATCGATAAATAGGATTTTGTACACACCGTTTGTCATGTCATGCCTGAAACCTATACTCCCTATGTACTGCGGTCAGATTTAAAAACAAGTTTCAATGGTCAGAGACTTGTCAGTCACCATACGTGTAGCCTACAATAACTCTTTCTCTACATAGCTATGTTTCATCACTCACCATAAACATCTAACATTATGGGTTAGCAATATATTAAGAGAAACAAAAGACCATGACCTTGTTGTTTTCAATCTTTCTGGGAAAATTCATAAGCCATATAAAGAAAGCGTCATGTCAAGTTATAGGACACCTTATGAGTCCAAATCCCATTATTAGTTTATAAAACTCAAATCAGTAACCTTGGCGTTTTGGGATACTTAAATAAATGCATGCATCATAGGAAAAATCATAAAAAATACTCTTAAAACAAGTCGTCGCATGACCCTCTTCAATCAATGCTTCGCAAAATATCGATTCATCCATTGAACATGGCCACAGTGATCGGCGACATGCTCGTTTAATCACAACCGGTACTGTCTCTCTCTACTAAAAAAAATATATAATTAATTCAATAATTTTAAAAATCTACATTTTCAAAAATGTGTGGTTAGGCCCTTTGTCAAAATTTCAAAAAATCAATAATACAGTCAAGAAGAGATTGTCGCCCTGAGTCTTATAACACCTTATGTGTCCAAATCTGATTATTGGTTCCCCTTTTTTTCCTGTAAAATCTACATGCTTTGTTTTAGGGGTAAAATGACCAATCGTGGAAAAAGAGTATTAAATGACCAATTTTTTGAGCTATCACACCTAATTTTAGGTTTCATTGTTACCAAGATACCGATTTTTCAATTTTGGGGGTAGTTTTCACCCCCTTACTATTTTTCATCAAAAACAAAATATCTTAGTTTCATTTATCATTTTTAGGCGTTTAACACCTTTTTTCCTGTAAAATCACTATTCACTGTTTTAGGGGTGAAATTATCTATCGTGGTATAAGCGTATGTCATGACCTATTTTTGAAGCTATCACACTTAATTTTAAGGTTCTTAATTTCCAAGATAACGATTTTTAAATTTTGGGGATAGTTTTAACCCTCTTACTATTTGTTCATCAAAAACAAATGATCTTAGGTTCATTTAACATTTTTAAGTGTTTAACAGCTTTTTTCCCTGTAACATTACTATTTACTATTTTAGGGGTGAAATGACCTATCGTGGTAAAAGCGTATCTTATGACCTATTTTTAAAGCTATCACACATAACTTTAGGGTTCTTAGTTTCCAAGATATCGATTTTTCAATTTGGGAGTGGGGGGGGATAGTTTCGCCCCCAAAGGGGAACATCGCCCCAATTGCTAGGACCCCTCATACAAGTCACTAGCATGGTTGGTTCGCGAGATATCAACAAAAGTGTGGTTAGGCCCTTTGTCAAAATTACAAAAATACATTCTAAAAGGGGGCTTCATCTCAAGTCCTACAATACCTCATACAAGTCCCTAGCCTTATTAGTCCGCTAGTTAAGCCCTTTGATATAATTTGGAAAAAATCATGGGCCAGTCCAAAGGGGCCAGTCCAAAGGGATTAGTCAAAATGGGCCCGTCAACAATGACCCGTCCACAGGGGCTCGTCCACAAGGACTCGTCCACAAGGACCTGTCAACAGTGACCAGTTCAAAGGGGCCCGTCCACAGGGACCCAACCACAGGGACTCGTCCACAGGGACCTGTCAACAAGGACTCGTCAACAATGACTCGTCCATAGGGACTCGTCAACAAGGACCTGTCAAAAAGGACTCGTCCACGGGGATCCACCAACAATGACCCGTCAACAAGGACCCGTCCAAGGGGCTAGTCAATAGGGATCAGTCCAAAGGGACAAATCAACAATGACAGGGGCTCCGGCCTCAAGACCTAACATGCCCCTCTTTGATTATTGGTTTGCCTATCAACAAGCGCCGCTTGAAATGCTTTTTGATCACACCTCGTAGGCTGGGGCTAGGTTAGGTTACACTACAGCCGCCATCTTTAAAAAGCCCGCCCTCTTACAAAAGCTATGAGTGGGCATGCCTGAAAACAAAAAAACAAGCATGTTAATTCATATTGGCATTCCACAGTATATAGGTCACTTCTGTGAAACAATATTTAATTCCATATTGGCATTCAAACTCTCACATGTTGCTTTTGGAGAGCGAGATTTTCTAAAAAAAATACAATTTCACCCCTAGTAGCGGTAGGTTTTATTTTGGGGTGGAAATATATTGTCCATTGGAAAGGGGGTGTCAGCCCGAGTTCAATGACACCTCATTCGTCAAAACCCGACCATGCGTTCGAGAGATATCGCGCCGCCGCCATCTTGTGAGTTGGGTGAGGTGGAGGAGGTGCTAGAACCGGCCAAAACACACTACTGCCATTCACCACCTCGTGTCACAGTGGGACAAGTGCCTCAACAGCCAGGGCCAATAATTCTAACATACAGGTACTGGTTTCTGTAATTATGCCTCCGGCTCGTTACTTTTTGAACGCTCCTTATAGAAGTAGTTTAGCCCAGGCAAGGTAAGATTTCTAACAGAAAAGAAATCTGTTAACATCTGCAGTGTGGTGCTCTATGGAAGTGAAACTTGAACTGTTGTATACGAGGAAAGAGGAGAATAGATGCATTTGAACTGTGGTGTTACAGGAGATTGATGAAGATTAGATGAATTTATTTTGAATTTATTGTTTCTCTTATACAGGCCACTGAGGCTACAAAGCCTCTTTATGCAGCTGTCTTCATTCAGAGGGCGGTTAAACACAATAACATAAATGAAGAAAGAAAAAAACTTAACCTAAACATTCAGTTGACAATAGAAGTTCTTGTCATTTCATCTGGATAATCGTTGTATTTTGCTGTTGAAAAATTATTCCCTACTACTGTACTATATTTTAGCTTAGATTATGAAAATTTACTATGAAGTTGCATGGCTCATAATAAGTACAGAAGAATCATATTTAAAACAAATGAATGTTCACATTGGTAATGATAATTATTGTATAGGTGTTACATTACCATGAAGGGAGTGTGTTATCGCTCTAGTGGGAAGTCCTGAATACTGGTGCAATTTATATTTATTCAAGAGAATACTAGGAGTTAGTTAGTTATTGTTATTTTAAGGGGCGGAAATACGAGGCCATCTGCCCCAAAAATACTAGGAGTGAGTTAGTTATTGTTGTTTTAAGGGGCGGAACTACAAGGTCATCTGCCCCCAAAATACTAGGAGATAAAGCAACAATTGAAGAGGTTAAGACGAGTGGAGAAGGAGAAATGTTTTTGGCGAGTGTCAAAGGAGAGATAGGTTGGTAGGGAACGTATCAGGAGTAGCAGACATTGTAATGAGTGGGTGGAAGAACTGTTGGGGTAGGATGTAGGGTGTGGTAGCTATGTAGAAACGAAACTATTCAGAGGGGTATTGGAGGGCTGCATCAAACCAGTCTGAAGACTGAAACACACATTGTTATTATCATTACTAGTTGGCCTATTATTGCTGCCGTGGAACGTTGCAACTTGTTTACAAGTAGAGATACGGTTATCAGCAGGTGAGGTGCATAGTTCCTTGTAGGGGGATTTTTCCAGTATCACCTTCAGTTATTTTCCTGCTTGTAATTGCGACAAACCGGGTGAGTTAGCCGCGGTCGTTACGGCGTGACTGCAGGCAGTCGCTCACATCCGCGAGGCGAGGAGGTTCGAATCCCCTCGCCGGCAACCTTGAAGATGGTTTTCTGTGGTTTTCCATCTTCCTTCCAGGCAAATGCCGGGGCTGGTCCCTAACTATAGGCCACAGCCGCTACTTTCCAACAATTCCTCGTCCTTACATGGACACTTTCCACCCCAGATAACACAGCACACGTGACGGTACTTGTAGCTCACCCCATGGGTGTCCGCATAGAAGTAGCTACAAACTCTGGCGAAGCGAACATATCCCCGGACACTCCCGGCACTAAAAGCCATACGCTAAAAAAAAAACGACAATTTGTTGGACTACGTAAGAGGTCAAAGGCGAACGGTGCCATGATATATATAGGGGTTAAGATATGCAATGGCTAACGCTGTCAACATTCCCGTTTCATTGACATGCACAATGAGTATGTTCATTTATTATTGTCGGGGATAAGGTCAGATGAGTGTCAATACGGCGATTGTTGTTTACCGTCGAATACACTTTAAGACCGCACGGTAAGTCCATTTTTGTCGAAAATGTTTTTAAGGTGCATTCTGGTGGCCAGCTATCGTCACTACAGATCAGTTGAAATTAATTTCAAATGAAGCGGAATGTCACCGAGATCCAGAGGTCTTTTAGTGGAAACGGGAAGAACGTCCCATATCCTCGCACTTTTTAATAATTTAACTTTAGTTGTTATTTGTTTTACATGTACTTCCTTCATAAGAAATAAGTTTGGCAAAAAAGAAAACTATATTGCTTACCCTCAATTGGGGCGTTTTAAGTATTTCCTTTTAGTGTTGAAAGCAGGGCTGGATAACTTAACATACCTAATGGCCTTGAATAACGAATTGTTTGGCGTTACGGTATACATCGCGTAACGTATAGCAGAAAGTTTGTTGTAACGTTATTCATACGAAGAACGAATAAACGGATACTGTATATATACCGTTATTTTAAATATTTTATTATCATACCGGATAGCATTTTAGTTATCGCAGGAGACACAAGTCGAATAACGTTATTGGCGTTGTAACACAATCAAATGTACCCCATTCACTCAGATGTTTTAAATAACGTTATTGACAAGACCGGATAGCATTGTGTTATGCTGCTTGCCTCGCAGGTCGAATAACGTTATTCGTGCTGTAACACGTCGCGAACAACTACCACTCAATCCGAACATCAAATAACGTTATTCACAAGACCGGATAGCATTGTGTTATGCTGCATGCTTCGCAGGTCGAATAACGTTATTAACTTCGTGTTCTGTTGTATGGGTCCCGGGTTGAATAACGTTATTAGCCTCGTACTAGGATCCAAATTTCAATAACGGTACTCTCCTTCTAGTGTACGAATAGAAAGTTAACTATACATGAATTCGGATTCGTAGTGCTGCCAGGTGACAAGCAAGTAGCTCCGTGACCGACTAAAAAGCCTACTTTTCCATAAAATTTATGATTCAAGCCAACGATTAAGTTAATCTATATACGATGGGCCTATCGAGAATAATGACCAACTTCGGTTGGTAATAATAAACATTTCTATTTCGATTGAAATATGTCTGAAGTAATGTATTCCAATACAGCTCTACAGTTGGCAGCCTTGGTGACTTTGAATATATTCTTAGTTCCATATCTTAAGATACAGAATGCACATACAAAATTTGGTTAAGTCCAACGGATAGTAGGACGTTGAATGCTGTGAAATATTGGATGTATCAGTGCGAGTAAAATCATATTGTCAACAACGTCAAGAATGCGTGCTCAGAATTAATCTGAATTATTACCATATTTTATAGTGCCAATTTTGGGTCAAATCCATGTATTAGTATAGAAGCTACAGGCATTGAAAAATTGGCCCTATCATAGGCTTAGAATTATTTTGGCAGCACTGACGTACATTAGTTACTCCAAATTGATCAAAAATTTCAGCAAACATACATGCGCAAAATTTGGAGATGTTGGCTTGCATACTTTCTGATATATTGGTATAAGGATAAAGAGAATGTGCATTTATTAAGAGTTGGCAGCCCTAATGGCTCTGAAGTATAAGCATAGTCATATCTGTTATAGTACACAAAGCACGTACGAAATTTGGTTAAAATCCAATTGATAGTATAGATGTTAGATGTACTTAAACATTGGTCTTATCAGCAGGCTTAGAATCATCTTGGCAACACTGTCATATATGGGCTCCTCAAAATGTATCTGGAATGTTATTATCTCTGTGTGTGCTAATTTTGGAAAAGTTCGCATGCATAACGTCTGAGATATCCAACGTAGAGCTTAAAAGTGAATTGTGATTTTTGGCAGTTGGTAGCTCTGAAATCATTTTCAATTATGGCCGTGAGATATTCAGATATAGATATTTCCTTATACCAAATTTGGTTTCGATAACTGCAGCCTTTTAGGAGTTGATAGGGGGAGACACACAAAGAAAGACAGACAGACAGACATTTGCCTGGATCGATGCCATAAGTCTATCTCATCCTCATTTAAAAAAAGTGAAAAGTAAGCTAAAAATAGCAAGTAGAATATACGATAGCTAATGTATAACATCCAACCTTAGGTGCTTCTATACTGTGCTGATCAGTACCCGCTGCTTATGGACATATCACATGTGCTGTACCGCAATCATTGGCCATCAGCGTACAGATGTTACAGATCGTAACGTTAAAGCTTGTATACAAACACAATTCCGGTATAGGCTTGAATAACGTTATTCGTACCTGCATTACGAGTTCTTATTGGCTCAGCTGCAAGAAATCAAAGATGGAGGAAAGTTGTGGATGGAGAGTAATATTAGCAGTTCATTGGCATTATTAATGCAAATCAGTCATTTAGTTGCGTTACGTTGAATACAGGAAAAGGCACTGACTTATTAAACGCATTTCTGTCCGTATTTAAGGTTTAACTGAAATCATTCGATATTTAGCCATATGGATGAATCTGTGAACCTTCATAGTACGTGAAAAGTGTACGAGTGCTAAAGCTTTAACTTGGTATCTAATGGGTCCTGGGTTCGAGACGCTGTATGGCCAGAAGTTTCATTATTTTTGAATTATTTCGTTGTGTCAACACTACTGTGTGATGTAACATTTCAACTTCGATTTACTCGCATGATCTAGGGGGGCGATGTTAATAATGGATATTGGTAGGGAAAAATCATTCTATTTTATCATTCGAATTTGTACTTTCCCAATCAAAACCATGAATATTTGTACTATTCGTGAAACTAATATAATTTTCACAGCACTGTTTGTTCCACAGTAAAATAATAATAATAATATTAACAATAAAATCAAGTAGTTCCGTGACGATCTAAAGAGCCTAATTTCTTTATATTTAAGATTCATACCAATGATTAATCTACATAGACCTATCTAGAATAATGACGAGATTAAGTTGGTAATACAAACTTTTCTATTTAGATTGGAATATATCTGAAGTAATGTATTCCAATACAGCTGTACATTTGGCAGCCTTGGTGACTCTGAATATAATCTTAGTTCCATATCTTAAGATACAGAATGCACATACAAAATTTGGTTGAAGTCCAATGGATAGTATGGACGTTGTTTGCTGTGAAATATTGGATGTATCAGTGCGAGTAAAATCATATTGGTAACAACGTCAAGAAGGCATGCTCAGAATTAATCTGAATTATTCCTATATTTTATAGCGCCAATTTTGGATAAAATCCATTTATTATTATAGAAGCAATATGCATTTAAAAATTGGCCCTATCAACAGGCTTAGATTTATGTTGGCAGCACTGATGTGCATTAGTTATTCCACAATAATCAAAAATTTCAGCAACTATACGTGCGCAAAATTTAGTGCTGTTGGCTTGCATTCTTTCTGATATATTGGTATTAGGATAAAGAGGGTGAGCATTTATTAACAGTTGGCAGCCCTAATGGCTCTCAAGTATAAGCATAGCCATATATGTTATAGTACACAAAGCACGTACGAAATTTGGTTAAAATCCAATTGATAGTATAGATGTTAGATGTACTTAAACATTGGACTTATCAGCAGGCTTAGAATCATCTTGGCAACACTGTCATATATCGGCTTCTTAATATGTATCTGGAATGTTTTTATCCCTGTGTGTGCTTATTTTGGGAAAGTTCGCATGCATAACGTCTGAGATATCCAACGCAGAGCTTAAAAGTGAATTGTGATTTTTAGCGGTTGGTAGCTCTGAAATCATTTTCAATTATGTCCTTGAGATATTCAGATTTAGATATTTCCTTATACCAAACTTGGTTTCGATAACTGCAGCCTTTTAGGAGTTGATAGGGGGAGACTCACAAAGAGAGACAGACAGACAGACATTTGCCTGGATCGATGCCATAAGTTTATCTCAACCTCATTTTTTTAAAGTGAAAAGTAAGCTAAAAATAGCACGTAGAATATACGATAGCTACTGTATAACATCCAACCTTAGGTGCTGATCAGTACCCGCTGCTTATGGACATATCACATGTGTAGTACCGCAATCATTGGCCATCAGCGTACAAGTGGTACAGATCGTAACGTTAAAGCTTGTATACAAGCACAATTCCGGTATCGGCTTGAATAACGTTATTCGTGCCCGCATTAGTTGTTCCGATTGGCTCTGCTGCAAGAAATCAAAGATGGAGGAAACTTGTGGATTGAGAGTAATATTCGCAGTTCATTGGCATTATTAATGGAAATCAGTCATTTACTTCCGTTACGTTGAATACAGGAAAAGGCACTGACTGATTAAACGCATTTCTGTCAGTATTTAAGATTTAACTGAAATCATTCGACATTTAGCCATATGCATGAAGCTGTGAAACTGCAGAGTACGTGAGAAGTGTACGAGTGCTAGAGCCTTAACTTGGTATCTAATGTTCCTGGGTTCGAGACGGTCTCTGGTCGGAATTTTTATTCATTTTGAATGATTTTGTTGTGTCAACACTACTGTGTGATGCAACTTTTCAACTTCGATTTACTCGCATGATCAAGGGGGGCCATGTTAATAATGGATATTGGTAGGGAAAAATCATTCTATTTTAATATTCGAATTTTCACTTTCCCAATCAAAACCATGAATCTTTGTACTATTCGTGAAACTAATATAATTTTCACAGACCTGTTTAAACACATTTTTTTTTTTTTTTAGTCGTTTACCCACCAGGTTGGTGGAACCCGCGGACTCAGCGAGAGAACTCACCACTACCGCCTCTTCGGGCAGTGTCCTAGAGCTGGGAACATCGAATCGGAAGGGATTCAACTGGTGGGGTGGGATTGGCACCTCGCCCAGGCGGCCTCACCTGCAAAGCGAACAGGGGCCTCATGAGGGAAGGTAAGGGATGGTTAGGATGGATAGGCAAGGAAGAAGGAAGGAGGCGGCCGTGGCCTTGAAAAAGGCACCATCCCGGTATTTTCAAGAAGACGAAGTGGGAAACCACGAAAAACCACTTCGAGGATGGCTGAGGGGGAATCGAACCCCCTCTACTCATTTGTAACACCCGAGGCTGAGTAGACCCCGTTCCAGTCCTCACACCACTTTTCATATATCGTGGCAGAGCCGGGAATCGAACCCTGGACCTCCGGGGCGGCAGCTAACCTTGCTGTCCGCTACGCTACGGAGGCGACTTCAGGAACTATACGTGAGCAAAATTTAGAACTGTTGGCTTGCATACTTTCTGATATATTGGTATTAGGATAAAGAGAGTGAGCATTTATTAACAGTTGGCAGCCCTAATGGCTCTCAAGTATAAGCATAGTCATATCTGTTATAGTACACAAAGCACGTATGAAATTTGGTTAAAAACCAATTGATAGTATAGATGTTAGATGTACTTAAACATTGGACTTATCAGCAGGCTTAGAATCATCTTGGCAACACTGTCATATATGGGCTTCCTAAAATGTATCTGGAATGTTATTATCCCTGTGTGTGCTTATTTTGGAAAAGTTCGCATGCATAACGTCTGTTATATCCAACGTAGAGCTTAAAAGTGAATTGTGATTTTCAGCGGTTGGTAGCTCTGAAATCATTTTCAATTATGTCCTTGAGATATTCAGATTTAGATATTTCCTTATACCAAACTTGGTTCCGATAACTGCAGCCTTTTAGGAGTCGATAGGGGGAGACTCACAATGAGAGACAGACAGACAGACATTTGCCTGGATCGAAGCCATAAGTCTATCCCATCCTCATTTTTTTTAAAGTTAAAAGTAAGCTAAGAAAGCACGTAGAATATGCGATAGCTACTGTATAACATCCAACCTTAGGTGCTTCTATACTGTGCTGATCAGTACCCGCTGCTTATGGACATATCACATGTGTTGTACCGCAATCATTGGCCATCAGCGTACAAATGGTACAGATCGTAACGTTTAAGCTTGTATACAAGCACAATTCCGGTATAGGCTTGAATAACGTTATTCGTGCCCGCATTAGTTGTTCCGATTGGCTCTGCTGCAAGAAATCAAAGATGGAGGAAACTTGTGGATTGAGAGTAATATTTACAGTTCATAGGCATTATTAATGGAAATCAGTCATTTAGTTCCGTTACGTTGAATACAGGAAAAGGCACTGACTGATTAAACGCATTTCTGTCAGTATTTATGATTTAACTGAAATCAATCGACATTTCGCCATATGGATGAAGCTGTGAATCTGCGGAGTACGTGACAAGTGTACGAGTGCTAGAGCGCTAACGTGGTATCTAATGGCTTCTGGGTTCGAGACGGTCTATGGTCGGAATTATTATTCTTTTTGAATTATTTTGTTGTGTCAACACTACTGTGTGATGCAACTTTTCAACTTCGATTTACTCGCATGATCTAGGTGGGCCATGTTAATAATGGATATTGGTAGGGAAAAAAACATTCTATTTTATCATTCGAATTTTTACTTTCCCAATCAAAACCATGAATATTTGTACTATTCGTGAAACTAATATAATTTTCACAGCCCTGTTTAAACACATTTTTTTTAGTCGTTTACCCTCCAGGTTGGTGGAACCCGCGGACTCAGCGAGGGAACTCACCACTACCGCCTCTACGGGAAGTGTCCTAGAGCTGGGAACATCGAATCGGAAGGGATACAACTGGTGGGGTGGGATTGGCACCTCGCCCAGGCGGCCTCACCTGCAAAGCGAACAGGGGCCTCATGAGGGAAGGTAAGGGGTGGTTAGGATGGATAGGCAAGGAAGAAGGAAGGAGGCGGCCGTGGCCTTGAAAAAGGTACCATCCCGGTATTTGCCCGAAGACGAAGTGGGAAACCACGAAAAACCACATCGAGGATGGCTGAGGAGGAATCGAACCCCCTCTACTTATTTGGGCCATCCGAGGCTGAGTAGACCCCGTTCCAGTCCTCGTACCACAAATTTCGTGGCAGAGCCGGGAATCGAACCCAGGACCTCCGGGGCGGCAGCTAACCATGCTGACCACTACGCTAAAATAATATTAATAATAATAATATTTTTCTTTTTTCTTTCTCTTAATCGTTTATACTCCTGGTTGTTGGAACCCATGGACTCAGCGAGGGAACTCACCACTACCGTCTCTACAGGCAGTGTCCCAGAGCTGGGAACATCTAATCGGAGTACATACAACTGGTGAGGTGGGATTGGCACCTCGCCCAGGTGGCCTCACTTGCAAAGCGAACAGGGGCCTCATGAGGGAAGGTAAGGGATGGTTAGGATGGATAGGCAAAGAAGAGGGAAGGAGGCGGCCGTGGCCTTGAAGAAGGTACCATCCCGGCATTTGCCCGAAGACGAAGTGGGGAAACCACGGAAAACCACTTTGAGGATGGCTGAGGTGGGAATCGAACCCCCTCTACTCATTTTTAACACCCGAGGCTGAGTAGACCCCGTTCCAGTTCTCACACCACATTTCATATATCGTGGCAGAGCCGGGAATCGAACCCAGGACCTCCGGGGCGGCAGCTAACCTTGCTGTCCGCTACGCTACGGAGGCGACTTCAGGAACTATACGTGCGCAAAATTTAGAACTGTTGGCTTGCATAATTTCTGATATATTGGTATTAGGATAAAGAGAGTGAGCATTTATTAACAGTTGGCAGCCCTAATGGCTCTCAAGTATAAGCATAGTCATATCTGTTATAGTACACAAAGCACGTACGAAATTTGGTTAAAATCCAATTGATAGTATTGATGTTAGATGTACTTAAACATTGGACTTATCAGCAGGCATATAATCATCTTGGCAACACTGTCATATATGGGCTTCCTAAAATGTATCTGGAATGTTATTATCCCTGTGTGTGCTTATTTTGGAAAAGTTCGCATGCATAACGTCTGATATATCCAACGTAGAGCTTAAAGGTGAATTGTGATTTTCAGCGGTTGGTAGCTCTGAAATCATTTTCAATTATGTCCTTGAGATATTCAGATTTAGATATTTCCTTATACCAAACTTGGTTCCGATAACTGCAGCCTTTTAGGAGTTGATAGGGGGAGACACACAAAGAGAGACAGACAGACAGACATTTGCCTGGATCGAAGCCATAAGTCTATCTCATCATCATTTTTTTTAAGTGAAAAGTAAGCTAAATATAGCACGTAGAATATACGATAGCTACTGTATAACATCCAACCTTAGGTGCTGATCAGTACCCGCTGCTTATGGACATATCACATGTGTTGTACCGCAATCATTGGCCATCAGCGTACAAATGGTACAGATCGTAACGCTAAAGCTTGTATACAAGCACAATTCCGGTATCGGCTTGAATAACGTTATTCGTGCCCGCATTAGTTGTTCCGATTGGCTCTGCTGCAAGAAATCAAAGATGGAGGAAACTTGTGGATTGAGAGTAATATTCGCAGTTCATTGGCATTATTAATGGAAATCAGTCATTTACTTCCGTTACGTTGAATACAGGAAAAGGCACTGACTGATTAAACGCATTTCAGTCAGTATTTAAGATTTAACTGATATCATTCGACATTTAGCCATATGGATGAAGCTGTGAACCCGCAGAGTACGTGAGAAGTGTACGAGTGCTAGAGCCTTAACTTGGTATCTAAAGGCTCCTGAGTTCGAGACGGTCTCAGGTCGGAATTTTTATTCTTTTTGAATTATTTTGTTGTGTCAACACTACTGTGTGATGCAACTTTTCAACTTCGATTTACTCGCATGATCTAGGGGGGGCCATGTTAATAATGGATATTGGTAGGGATAAATCATTCTATTTTAATAATCGAATTTTCACTTTCCCAATCAAAACCATGAATACTTGTACTATTCGTGAAACTAATATAATTTTCACAGCCCTGTTTAAACACATTTTTTTTTTTTTTTTAGTCGTTTACCCTCCAGGTTGGTGGAACCCGCGGACTCAGCGAGGGAACTCACCATTACCGCCTCTACGGGCAGTGTCCTAGAGCTGGGAACATCGAATCAGAGGGGATACAACTGGTGAGGTGGGATTGGCACCTCGCCCAGGCGGCCTCACCTGCAAAGCGAACAGGGGCGTCATGAGGGAAGGTAAGGGAAGGTTAGGATGGATAGGCAAGGAAGAAGGAAGGAGGCGGCCGTGGCCTTGAAAAAGGTACCATCCCGGTATTTGCCCGAAGACGAAGTGGGAAACCTCGAAAAACCACTTCAAGGATGGCTGAGGGGGAATCGAACCCCCTCTACTTATTTGGGCCACCCGAGGCTGAGTAGACCCCGTTCCAGTCCTCGTACCACAAATTTCGCGGCAGAGCCGGGAATCGAACCCAGGACCTCCGGGGCGGCAGCTAACCATGCTGACCACTACGCTAAAATAATATTAATTATAATAATATTTTTCTTTTTTTCTTTTTCTTGGTCGCTTATCCTCCTGGTTGGTGGAACCCACGGACTCAGCGAGGGAACTCACCACTACCGTCTCTACAGGCAGTGTCCCAGAGCTGGGAACATCTAATCGGAGTGCATACAACTGGTGAGGTGGGATTGGCACCTCGCCCAGGTGGCCTCACCTGCAAAGCGAACAGGGGCCTCATGAGGGAAGGTAAGGGATGGTTAGGATGGATGGGCAAGGAAGAGGGAAGGAGGCGGCCGTGGCCTTGAAGAAGGTACTGTACCCGATATCCGGATAGTAGGCTGTCAGATATCCGCCCCCTCAATCGGATTGCCAATAATCAAACGCACCGGCACAGCTACATCAATGAAAATGGCACTGACAGATACTATCGAGATTAGAGCACAATAGTTAACAGGAAAATTATTGTGGAACACACCAAAATATACGGGGGTTCATACTTACCTTTACTTACCTCTTAAATTTATCTCGGGGACTGGGTTGTCAACTGGATCACTTAAAGTATGCCCACACAATAACCTCCACCATGATATTTAAAATGAACCAGAACGAAGACGAGAAACTTTAAACTGCACAAACATTTATTTCACAAAAAGAATGATTTTAACAAAAATAAACAACAAAATCCACGTGGCAGTCAGAAGCCATCGACCACATAACCATGTCCTCCTGTAGGACCTGTATTCTCTACATATAATGTTTCAGCTTTCTCAAGCTCATAGCAACGTAAAAATAACAATGCACATGGAATGGAAACGGGATTTGGGATGAGACACATATATCAATTGTTTTGCGTGTTTATATACTTCACATTTTATTTATAGCCGCAAGGCTATTATGGAACGTCCTTGGCCTCTGTAACACAGTTGTCCGGGCCAGCTGCAATGCACCTGCATGGTCAAAGTGGACTCCCGTTCGTTCGACCCTAGCATAAGCGTGTTACCTCAGAGATTGGCTCTCCTTTTCAAATACGTAAATGTTCACATCTCAACTGAAATATTATCACGCAAATGTCTTACATGCTTCATTCAAACACCAGTGGATTCCTCCAATAATCCCAAATCATGATCAATTGTTTAAACCACTTGTTTAATTAGCGTTGTTTAGAGTATAAAAACAAAACTCTAAATGTTAATAACAAAAGTTCATTAATTATTTATAACAATAATAAATTGTTTATAACAATGTCAAATGACAATTGAAAATTTTATACACGCCTCTATTCATCACTTTCATTTCAAATTATTTAACAAAGATATTTACAAAATTATTTTACAATATTTATATTGTTTATATTATTTATACAAGAAATACATTAAACCACACGTTTATCCGGTTGATAATTACTCAAATCGTGTTGATATAATCGACCAATGAAGGTTAGTTATATTTAACTGTCAAATTCAGGTTTAATAAGGTTTAATAATAATTATTAATATTTGTGACGGTAACCTCCATTCAAAATCTTTATCTCAAATTATTTAACACTCTTGTTAATTTTAACAGTATCTTCATATGAATAATATTTCAAAGGACGAGAACAATATATTCAGCGGGAAAATACTTCGCTCATAACGCACAAAAATGGCACAAAAATTGGCCCAAAATTCATAATATATCTTCATATATATGGCATAAAAATCTTCCAAACTACACACAAAAATCCTCCACTTATAAATTCATCAACTTCATTAATTATTGTGGGAACCTCCTTCATTATTCAAGGGCATTATTCAACAGCGACTTTTACACGTCCACTGAACTAACGATTATACATCCATTGTTCCTCTTTAAAAATTCTTATATTCATCAATTGTAATAATGACTGTTATTATTTAACCTTCGTGGGTTTCATTCATGAATCGATATGAAGTAAAAATTTGCCAATCACAAATAAATTTAATAGCAAATACGATTAGACACTCCTGCCTGGTCTATCAAAATTGAGATTAACATCTTCAAAGTAACGCAGTATAAAAATACTATCTTCAAACAAAGTTCATCTAAACTGCAAAATAGTCGAATAGAATACAATTAGACTGTGGAATGCAAACATTATTGTTCCAATCTAGAATTGAGAAAAACTCCTATCAAATGTTCATTACTATAGTGTATTCAATAAATCGAAATAAAAGTTCATATTTCATAAAATTGTCAATAATGCAATGATAAATGTCTATGTTGCAATCATGTTCATAAGACGACTAGTATTTCAAAGATCGTCGATATCGTAATAGATTTTAACGCTCTAAAATCATTTAATCATTCTTCTTTCTTGAGGATGACAGAAAATTGGTCAAAGTAATTTACTGAATAGAATTACTTTAATAAAATGACACGCTGTCTGAATTCAACTCTGCCATAGCAAATCGTTAACTTTACAGTCAAATCGTGACTACAAAAATATGCAAATTACTGAAAGAATCTAATATCAGTCTCAACTGATCCAAAATTATTTAAGTATGCCAATGACATAAAAATGTCTCAAAAATCGAAGAAAAAGGCATAAATCATCGAAGTGTACTGAGTACAGAAATATCAATCAAGAAAATGGGGCAAAAGATAGGACAGAAAATATGGGAAATTGGTTGCTCAGATATCGCTACAAGACTCAAATAATACAAGAAACGTTCACGACTACCTTATCTGTTGATTGAAGTTCTAGGGGAAAGTTTTCAAAGAAAACTGCTGTTGGTTCCATTTCACCAGCGTAAAGATGTGCTCCGTCCTCGAACCTGGAATCAGCGTCCTCGGATAATCGAACTGCTTCCTCCTCCGAAATTGCACTGCTCCGTGGATACGAAAAACATCCTTCTGGCAAAACTCTTCTTTGTGCGCCGGGACAACCCTGGCCTCTCTTGAAAGTTCCCTGAAATTCTTGCAGGAATTCGCCATGAAGTTTATTGTAGTTATTTCCGCAGAAATATTCATAGTTGTGGAGTATGAAAATATTTCCACTGTTATCTGGTATAATTCAGCGATGGATTCACGATGCATGAGTGTAGTTGGAGGTTCACTACATGCTCGCTTTTGTAGAAAGACGATTAACGAAGTTCCATGCTGTTACTTTACTCCAACGATATATGTCCCAATTGCATTAAAGCCTTAGCCTTCCATCTCAACTACTGTTATAATCATTGAAAGCACTGCAAGATTATAATGTTCCATAGTCGAATGTATCGTTGTAATACCAAACGTATTCTCCAATATCACTGTTGCACTCCACGTGTCAGCCGTAGTGTATAATGTGGAATTTTAAAAGTGTTTCTCATGTGGCGAGAAAATCACTTTTGTTGGCAGCCTTAAAGTTCCAATATCTTTCGAAGTATAACTGTGAAATTGTTCAAATCTTCTACACACCTCAATGTTATACTGCCCAATAGAACTATAATAAAGGCTGAAGTTAACGCTTGATATCTTGACTGGTGGAAACGTTAATGTGAGCGTTTCAACTTCACCTAGTTTTGAGCAGCGTAAAATGGAACTGCTCCGAGTTCGTTCGATGCGCCGGGCTTTAACCACGCTAAAGACAACTTGCTGCACTGAATCACTTGAAAATAACTATATATCACCAGAAATATATATGCGATCTGACATATGAGATCTGAGTTCTGAGAGCTCCTCTCTCCTGTGCACGACCTTTTATCGACTTCTTAAGGGGCGTATCCATCCCTTCCATAGCCTGTTGCTGCGTCATTGCTAGAAGTTTTAACTTTGGCTATACTTGACGGATTTTCAAATTTCAGAAACTCAAAATTAATTTCTTCAAAATTCCAAATCGATGCCATAACTGAAAATAGATTTCCACAAATCTGCATGCCAAAAGTAATCAAATATCGTAGTTTCAGCAATCTCCGTCTTCCTTCCAAACTATCGTTCATTGGTTCGAGTCTCTCCTCCAATAGCGTAGCTTCTTCCTTAGCACAATACCTTGTTTCCTGCGACTGCGTCATAAATCTCGGATCTTTCTCGAACAAAATCATGACGTCACCAAGAATCTCAGCGCAATCAGCCTACTTGTATGAATCCTGCGTCATCCGTGCCTACGTCATGAATATCCACGTCACAACTATGCCATTCATAACTTTACTCATATTTGCCAATACAGCCATCGTGGTCTCAATATAATTCAATTTCCGGGGGCATTCTCCCTTCACCACGTTTTAAAAACAGTTGCAAATTGTTTTTAAACTCTGTGTTATAAATATCTCAATTCACTTGAACACGAAATTGAATTATTATTGGCTTACTCTTATATGATATTTCTTCAATGTTCCTTAATCATAAGTCTCTTCTTCTCTGGTTTGTGTGTGGCTAATGCATTCTCTCCTCTCTACTGTCTCTTCTGTCCTGAATTTCTGTTTTCCAAGTTCTGCTGACTTGTAGAAGGACCAGGATCGATCACTACATCCTATCTTTTCTTTTGGTTTTCAGCTTCCTTTTCTCGTAATTCCTTCAGATACTGCTGACTTTCTTTCTCTCTTTCTTGATACTTGTCGGGTGTCATAACCTGACCTTGAGAATTCTGATTCTGATTCTGGTACTGGTTATTTCTGTTATAATTTCTATTATAACCATTGTTGTAGTATCTACCTCTTCCGTTGTTGTAATTCCCTCTATTATTATTCCAGCCTCGTCTTTGCTGATATGGACGGTAACCTTGGGATCTGTGGTTGCGGAAATAATTATTCCTGTGAGGACCTACATTTTCAGTTTTTCCTTCCTCAGGCTTATCAGTTTGCTGCACTTGATCCATGTAGACCGTATTAACGTCTTTGAATTCGTGCCTCTGACCTTTTGGTACCAAATTTGGCATTGGACTCGTGTAGTCAAGCCTTCTCAACAATTCGTCCATACTTGTCAAATCTCTAATGTTTGACGATATGATCAGTCTTCTTACCTCCACAGGCAGCATACGTGAAATCGCATCTATCAACTGCTCTGTTGACAATGGGGGTTGCAAAAATCTCAAGCGTGATAGTTGACTCGTGAAGAAATCAGCGTACCGTGTTGGAAGAGTACCTGAATACTTCCTCGAGTATACCTCAGCTCTTAGTGAATTCTGAGCTTCAATTGACCAGAATCGTTTAATCAGTGCCTCTGCAAATTCGTCAAAATTGCTGAAAGTGTACCGAAATGCTCTAAACCATTCGAGGGGTCCTCCAGCTAGAAATCTTTCTACGATTCTCATCTCTCTCTCTCTAGGAATGTGGGCTTCTATGAAATAGTCTTTAAGATTCCTGATATATTCGATCGGTGTGAGACTATCAGTGTTGCTAAATTTTTGAGGTTTGTCTTCAAAATTCCGGATGACCGTCACGTTTCTCGGATATGAATCCATATAATTCCTCCCACTATCACGATACTTCCATTCGGGTTCAATATTCCGATCCTCTTCTTCTTCCCTGAATCTGGATATACGTTCCTCAGGACTAATATCTCTCTCTTCTGTAGTAAGGTTACCTCTTCTCACGTAATTTCTCTCCTCTTCACCAGTCAATCCTTCGGTATCCTTGTCTGTGATTTCCGTGATGACTTTCCTAATCAACTCTTCCTTATAGGTTTCCATCATGCTAGCTTCTCCTAGTTTCAAATTCTGCAGCTTGCTCGCAGTTTCATTAACATCAGAGACAACCTTATGAATCTGTTCCTCTAACGCAGTTTTTAATGCTTGCACGTCCTGACCTATTTGAGTTCTATCCTCTACCTGCTTTTCGGATAGCGAATCCATCCTTACATTCAAGTCTTTCCTAATCTGAACTACTTCGTTATTAATGTCTACTTGTGTACTGGCAAGTTTTCTTTCAATTCGTTCCTGAATCTGATCTACATGTTCCCCACTTGACCTGTTCCATTCATCTTTCCACACTGTTACATTTGCAGTTAACATTTCTGCAATATCTACTTCGATGTCCTCCTTAAGTAAACGATTGTGATCTAATACTTGGGTTCTCATGACCTCTACATCGTATTTTAAACCAGCTAAAGAAGCTGTTGTCCTAACAGACTCGTCAACTAACCGAGTTGTTAATGCACTAATGTTACGAGTACAAAGTGTTTTTGAAGTTTCAATTTCCTCCCTAACTTTGTTAACATCAGTCTGAACTTTAGCAATGTCTACAAAAACAGTATTGACTTCTACTTGTATTTTATTGATATCGCTTTGCATATCGTTAACATCTGAATGAATATTATTGATGTCTACTTGAACATTTGACACATCAGTTCGAACATTACTAACCTCTCTTTGAACTTCTTCTACTTTGTCTTGTACAGTAGCAACATCATTCCTAACAACAATTACTTCAGCTCTAGCACATGAAATATCACCCCGGACATTAGCAACATCAAGATTCAACATGGTAAGATCTTTTTGTACCTTAGACACATCAATTTTAACAACAGACACATCTTTATGAATGTCACTTACAGCATTCTCGATTCCCTGGGTACTGATCTGTAAACGCGACATATCATTTTCTAGGTTTGCAGAACTGGTCTGAATAACTTTCAAACTTTCATCCATCCTAGTAGACAAATTACTAGCATTCTCCTTCATCATCTCCTGCATTCTAATAGACAAATTAGCAGACATATTACTAGCATTCTCCTCCATTCGACTAGTATTCCTAGCTTCCATTTCCCTCACACTTTCATCCAGCCTAATAGACAAATTAGCTGACAAACTACTAGAATTCTCCTCCATCATCTGCTTCATTCGGCTAGCATTCCTAACTTCCATCTCTTCCAACATTTTTCTCAGACTCTCGTCTGCCATTTCAATAATATTTCAATAATAAACTGCTTTAGGGACATACATCAAACAGAGCAAAATAACAACATCTGAGCAACATTTTTCACCATATATATATTTTGAGCAATTTTCTGTCTTAAATCTAACTTATAATTACCTTATAATTAACCTTCGTAGACATTTCATGTTGAAATAAACTCAAGCACATGTTCAAGTTTCTTTGGTTCATTTTAAAATATCCTAACACAAATAATTTACTTTTATAATCCAAATAGTTTAATTTTATCTTTAATATGACTATACATGTCATAAGCCGGTCAAATAAAATAAGATTCCAGATCATAGGCGATTTTCCTAAGTTTCCAGCCTATTTAACCTCTTTCAAGTCGTATAAGATCTGATCTTTTCTGAGTGTAATTTTCCTAATACAACACAACATTTAATCCCTATATAATCACACTCTCAAATTCTACAATTGGCCAAGACATCTAACAAAGAATCAACCTCTTTATTTGAGTCTTCACAATCCCTTTGACATCGATAACTTGGTAATCCAATGTTATTCGAACACTCCACAAAAATTGCGGTGTCAATTCTACTGCAATAACTTGGTAATCCAATGTTTTGCTGATCGTGCCAATCGAGACAATCGAGCCCCACACGTTGATTGCGCCAATCCTACTGTACCCGATATCCGGATAGTAGGCTGTCAGATATCCGCCCCCTCAATCGGATTGCCAATAATCAAACGCACCGGCACAGCTACATCAATGAAAATGGCACTGACAGATACTATCGAGATTAGAGCACAATAGTTAACAGGAAAATTATTGTGGAACACACCAAAATATACGGGGGTTCATACTTACCTTTACTTACCTCTTAAATTTATCTCGGGGACTGGGTTGTCAACTGGATCACTTAAAGTATGCCCACACAATAACCTCCACCATGATATTTAAAATGAACCAGAACGAAGACGAGAAACTTTAAACTGCACAAAAATTTATTTCACAAAAAGAATGATTTTAACAAAAATAAACAACAAAATCCACGTGGCAATCAGAAGCCATCGACCACATAACCATGTCCTCCTGTAGGACCTGTATTCTCTACATATAATGTTTCAGCTTTCTCAAGCTCATAGCAACGTAAAAATAACAATGCACATGGAATGGAAACGGGATTTGGGATGAGACACATATATCAATTGTTTTGCGTGTTTATATACTTCACATTTTATTTATAGCCACAAGGCTATTATGGAACGTCCTTGGCCTCTGCAACACAGTTGTCCGGGCCAGCTGCAATGCACCTGCATGGTCAAAGTGGACTCCCGTTCGTTCGACCCTAGCATAAGCGTGTTACCTCAGAGATTGGCTCTCCTTTTCAAATACGTAAATGTTCACATCTCAACTGAAATATTATCACGCAAATGTCTTACATGCTTCATTCAAACACCAGTGGATTCCTCCAATAATCCCAAATCATGATCAATTGTTTAAACCACTTGTTTAATTAGCGTTGTTTAGAGTATAAAAACAAAACTCTAAATGTTAATAACAAAAGTTCATTAATTATTTATAACAATAATAAATTGTTTATAACAATGCCAAATGACAATTGAAAATTTTATACACGCCTCTATTCATCACTTTCATTTCAAATTATTTAACAAAGATATTTACAAAATTATTTTACAATATTTATATTGTTTATATTATTTATACAAGAAATACATTAAACCACACGTTTATCCGGTTGATAATTACTCAAATCGTGTTGATATAATCGACCAATGAAGGTTAGTTATATTTAACTGTCAAATTCAGGTTTAATAAGGTTTAATAATAATTATTAATATTTGTGACGGTAACCTCCATTCAAAATCTTTATCTCAAATTATTTAACACTCTTGTTAATTTTAACAGTATCTTCATATGAATAATCTTTCAAAGAACGAGAACAATATATTCAGCGGGAAAATACTTCGCTCATAACGCACAAAAATGGCACAAAAATTGGCCCAAAATTCATAATATATCTTCATATATATGGCATAAAAATCTTCCAAACTACACACAAAAATCCTCCACTTATAAATTCATCAACTTCATTAATTATTGTGGGAACCTCCTTCATTATTCAAGGGCATTATTCAACAGCGACTTTTACACGTCCACTGAACTAACGATTATACATCCATTGTTCCTCTTTAAAAATTCTTATATTCATCAATTGTAATAATGACTGTTATTATTTAACCTTCGTGGGTTTCATTCATGAATCGATATGAAGTAAAAATTTGCCAATCACAAATAAATTTAATAGCAAATACGATTAGACACTCCTGCCTGGTCTATCAAAATTGAGATTAACATCTTCAAAGTAACGCAGTATAAAAATACTATCTTCAATCAAAGTTCATCTAAACTGCAAAATAGTCGAATAGAATACAATTAGACTGTGGAATGCAAACATTATTGTTCCAATCTAGAATTGAGAAAAACTCCTATCAAATGTTCATTACTATAGTGTATTCAATAAATCGAAATAAAAGTTCATATTTCATAAAATTGTCTATAATGCAATGATAAATGTCTATGTTGCAATCATGTTCATAAGACGACTAGTATTTCAAAGATCGTCGATATCGTAATAGATTTTAACGCTCTAAAATCATTTAATCATTCTTCTTTCTTGAGGATGACAGAAAATTGGTCAAAGTAATTTACTGAATAGAATTACTTTAATAAAATGACACGCTGTCTGAATTCAACTCTGCCATAGCAAATCGTTAACTTTACAGTCAAATCGTGACTACAAAAATATTCAAATTACTGAAAGAATCTAATATCAGTCTCAACTGATCCAAAATTATTTAAGTATGCCAATGACATAACAATGTCTCAAAAATCGAAGAAAAAGGCATAAATCATCGAAGTGTACTGAGTACAGAAATATCAATCAAGAAAATGGGGCAAAAGATAGGACAGAAAATATGGGAAAATGGTTGCTCAGATATCGCTACAAGACTCAAATAATACAAGAAACGTTCACGACTACCTTATCTGTTGATTGAAGTTCTAGGGGAAAGTTTTCAAAGAAAACTGCTGTTGGTTCCATTTCACCAGCGTTAAGATGTGCTCCGTCCTCGAACCTGGAATCAGCGTCCTCGGAGAATCGAACTGCTTCCTCCTCCGAAATTGCACTGCTCCGTGGATACGAAAAACATCCTTCTGGCAAAACTCTTCTTTGTGCGCCGGGACAACCCTGGCCTCTCTTGAAAGTTCCCTGAAGTTCTTGCAGGAATTCGCCATGAAGTTTATTGTAGTTATTTCCGCAGAAATATTCATAGTTGTGGAGTATGAAAATATTTTCACTGTTATCTGGTATAATTCAGCGATGGATTCACGATGCATGAGTGTAGTTGGAGGTTCACTACATGCTCGCTTTTGTAGAAAGACGATTAACGAAGTTCCATGCTGTTACTTTACTCCAACGATATATGTCCCAATTGCATTAAAGCCTTAGCCTTCCATCTCAACTACTGTTATAATCATTGAAAGCACTGCAAGATTATAATGTTCCATAGTCGAATGTATCGTTGTAATACCAAACGTATTCTCCAATATCACTGTTGCACTCCACGTGTCAGCCGTAGTGTATAATGTGGAATTTTAAAAGTGTTTCTCATGTGGCGAGAAAATCACTTTTGTTGGCAGCCTTAAAGTTCCAATATCTTTCGAAGTATAACTGTGAAATTGTTCAAATCTTCTACACACCTCAATGTTATACTGCCCAATAGAACTATAATAAAGGCTGAAGTTAACGCTTGATATCTTGACTGGTGGAAACGTTAATGTGAGCGTTTCAACTTCACCTAGTTTTGAGCAGCGTAAAATGGAACTGCTCCGAGTTCGTTCGATGCGCCGGGCTTTAACCACGCTAAAGACAACTTGCTGCACTGAATCACTTGAAAATAACTATATATCACCAGAAATATATATGCGATCTGACATATGAGATCTGAGTTCTGAGAGCTCCTCTCTCCTGTGCACGACCTTTTATCAACTTCTTAAGGGGCGTATCCATCCCTTCCATAGCCTGTTGCTGCGTCATTGCTAGAAGTTTTAACTTTGGCTATACTTGACGGATTTTCAAATTTCAAAAACTCAAAATTAATTTCTTCAAAATTCCAAATCAATGCCATAACTGAAAATAGATTTCCACAAATCTGCATGCCAAAAGTAATCAAATATCGTAGTTTCAGCAATCTCCGTCTTCCTTCCAAACTATCGTTCATTGGTTCGAGTCTCTCCTCCAATAGCGTAGCTTCTTCCTTAGCACAATACCTTGTTTCCTGCGACTGCGTCGTAAATCTCGGATCTTTCTCGAACAAAATCATGACGTCACCAAGAATCTCAGCTCAATCAGCCTACTTGTATGAATCCTGCGTCATCCGTGCCTACGTCATGAATATCCACGTCATAACTATGACATTCATAACTTTACTCATATTTGCCAATACAGCCATCGTGGTCTCAATATAATTCAATTTCCGGGGGCAGTACTGCACCATTATTCATAAAAGGGCTTAAGTACAGACATGGTTACAGTATTTTGGGAACACCCTGTAACTTCCTAACATGCCTCTGAAGTCGATCATAACAGCTGGTCTGCAGCAAGAAAAAGCCATGCTATCATGAAAGAGATCGGCAGAGCTCGTGTTTCCGACGAGAAATCCGAAGCTCATCGATAATAACCATGTTGACTGTGTCTAACACCATATCGATCGATTCACCTGGGAGTGATTAATACAAATTAATGCATATTTAGCGCTTTATGTAAGCAGATACATGTGTCTATATGTATATTTCCATGGCAGAAAGCCATTATTAAGAAAGCCATTATTAAGAAAGTATGAAGAACAGAAGATGATATGTTAACTCACTGCTGATCACGTTTCGACTGCGATATATTTCGTATCGAGGCATGACGTGTGTGGTAGTGGGGGAAGCAGATGTGAGACTCAGGCGACCTCGTGCAGAGCGCAATGTGTATAGAACTTGACAGCGCAGAGGGTTGAGCTGGAAATCAGTGAAAGTAAAATCGCCAGCTAACGGGAGTTTTAAAAACGTGTGACCGTGCTGAAGTGTATTCTAGTTCGTTGAGCATTCTACGTGAAGTAGAAACGTGTTTAATAGGGCTCAGACATGGTCTTAAACATGTAATAATTTACCTCTGCGACTGTGTGTCTACAGCAATTAACGGGCCATGCGGATGGATACTTTTATAACCACGACCGCGAGCTCAGCCGTGATGTGTCACGAAACTCTGCATATAATCCGTCGTGGAAATGCAGCCTAGATTTGATTCACTCTTCACTGTGATTATACTTTTTGAAAAGAGTACATTCTCAAGCAAGGTGTCAAGGGGAAGGGACAATATGAAGCTTATATCCACTACGATGGTAGGCTAAATTGATTTAAGAATACTGCATTAGCAGGGTACAGCGGGGACTTGTCGAAGGCAACTTTCATTTAGCATGAAGTGTGCACGCGACTCTCGTGTCGAGAGGGGCCGCGTCGACCCTCGTGAACTTGTTCACACGCGCGTTCTCACATTGGAACTTGTTAGTGACGGTTCGAGTTCACCTTCGCGTCGTGACGAGTTGATAAACTGTGTGCGGTCCTTCCGTTGGTGTTCGAATATGTATGGGAAGATATCGCCAGGATATGTTGGAACTATTTCGACCGACCGGGTGTTGTTCGAGCCTGGGTGGACTTTGGTTCGTTCTATGGAAACCCAGTTGAAGTCCAGCATATTTTCTGTTGGTCCGGAGCTGATTATGGCCAACGATATCCTTTTTTCCTCATCTAGATTCGCCAAAGGTACTGATCACTTCAACTTGTTACAGTAGTGTAGCGTGGACATTTATAAATACCACTTTGCCATATTTGATTTTGTAGTTTAAATGGTTCAGTAGAAAGTGCAGGTTCGATGTTCATTTCGAAACTGACCTTCTATGATGCCAGGATTTTGACTCATAAAAATGAGTGCATCCTTTGTGTAATTTTGATGAATAAATTAATAATTTCAGTAGTATTTTACAGTATTTAAACTAATATGCTCAATCTTATTTGTCGAGAAGCAAATGTAGGAGGAAGATTTACAGTTTTTCTTGTGTAAGAACATTTTTAGTAACGCAACTTTCTTTTGAGAACTTTGGTTGAGTTTTCATCTTCTAGTGCATTGTTCTTTAAGCACTTTCGCTTGGATCATCGTATTCTTTGGAGGGGAATTTTCCTTTTCGTATTCTTATTAAGATATTAGGAAGTTTTCGGACCCAGTTATTCTAAATGTTACTTCGAGTCCTTGGACTATATTTTCTTCAGTTTTTTTTTAATAACAGATTTAACTTGTGTTTTCTGAGCGTGATTTTCGAAATGGATTGCCTAATGGGTCATTAGTCGCTTAGCCTTTGTTGCTAACCTAGATCCATGCTGTAGGTCTAATCCATCGACATTTTCGCGTTCGGGAAATTCAGGGAGGATCTTATTTTGAAATTGAATTTATTTTTATAGACCTCTTTACAACCTCAGTTTGTGTGGTTGGGCAGCGTTATATACAGTTTATATATATTTTTTTTTTTTTTGAAGTTAACACTGGATTAAATTGATATCATTGCCTTTAGTGCAATAGTTTTTTCTATTAAGAGGGTATTTGAACGACATCCAAAATTGCGAGGATAATCCCGGGGACGACTTACTATAAGTCATACGTTTAAGAATTATGGATCTTGTAATAAATCAATGTAAGGCAAGTTTTTAAAGTTAGATGGAATATTTCTGAAATCCACTGGGCTTTGTTGGTAATCTGTTACGGGATCATATTTTTCGAATTCAGGATTTTTACCATAAACAGCTGATTTGCATAATTGTGGATTTATAACAGTAAGGCTCCTATTATAGGTGCATATTGGTCTTTAGAGAGGCATGTACTATGAGTAATGTCTTTGTGTTTAAGTATATTGATGCAATGCTTTGTAAAGCATATTTTTCTTGTTGAAGATTGAGCTAGGTGTGCCAATCAGGATTAGATTGATTGGGGTTTTAACCCAGAGAGGTGTTGTTTTAACCTAGTATGGTTAATAATTGGTCATTGTTAACTTTATCGCTGTTATCGTGAAAATGCCTGTGTGAAGATTAATATTTTTTCCGAGCAGTATTGTTGGGAATCTTGAGTGGATATTCGGTTAAATATTTCCAGTAAAACTAATACAACAATTTTGCCATAAGATGTATGTTTAAAAAGGAAACCAATAACTATTTAAGACTGACTTTACAATTAATTTTTGCTTAGCTTAACTGTTCGGCAGAATTTCCCTAAAACAAGAATTGAAATAATATTAAACAGAAAGGAATGTCGTGACTTCAAGTCAGTAGGAAGAGAATAATTGAAATTATTCTGGAATTTTGTGTAAATTATATTCTGTAAATAGGCCATATGAATTTCTTCATTCAATAACAAGAACATATAAAGTTACTGAAGATGTCGTGTAGGATTAGTAATTATAACCAGGATATTTTTGTATAAGATGTTATTTCCGTTAAGGAACCGAAATTAATTTAATGTATTCAAGTCTTATAATATTACTCTTTTGTGAATGCTTACCCTATGGGATTGATCATCATTGTTATTATTAATATGCCTTATATTTTAATCAGCTAAAAGTTAGTTGTGATAATGGGTAATATATATACATTTTTCTCTGGAAGATAATCCAATATAATCAATGAGATTTTTTTTGATTGGTCGTGGTATCGACGAAATTGATATTCTTCTGTCTTGTTTATTCTTACAATAAATCACTTTACTACTTGGTTTTAATTATTGCGTGATGCTTTATAGAGGTGATGGAAGGGTGTATTAAGGGGGCCATCGCTAGGTATTTTAGTGTTTACCACACCTTTGAGATTCCTTCTTCCTTTTGAAGAATTCTCGTGTTTTGAGCTAGTCTTTTCTTTTTCTGAGCCTTGGTCAGTCTTAATACATCCTGTTAGGTATTCGAGTGGCCCTATTATCCCTGTGTCTGTTGGTAGAACTTGGGGGGTCTTTAGAGCCGGGGCATTTTCAGGTTCTACGATCCAGCTGCTATCCAGGGATTCAACCGGTATTGGTAGGTAAAAGGGTACATTAGGTGGCGCCCAGCTCAGGGGCTTCGAAAAACTGGAATACCAGAGCGAATACCAGGGAGTTGAATGCCATAATTCTGCCAAAATTGAAACTGAAAGTACAAAGTGGAAATTAGTTTTATGATCATGTAACACAGATCGCGAATTGGAACACCGTGTTTCTTGTGTGACTATGAATCGAGGCGATAAAATAATGGTGAACCAATATTTTGGCACGAACTATTGGAATTCCTATGGAACAAAGCAATTACGAGGATACTCGAGCTACTTGACCCACAAGTGGTATTGCAACCATTATTAATTTTTATTTTATTTTATGTATTGGAGTGGTGCCACACGCTTTGTTAATAATTTGTTCTACTTGTTTCCGGCTGATGATCATTGCTGACCTCATTAAAAATAGAAGTATTTGTAGTAAATTTAAAATTTAAGTAATGGTAGAATCACAGACCTTCACCGATATAAACCAACACGCACTTGTATATGGTCGATCCCAAATGAAATGGGGCACTTTGTGTTTAGACATAAGTTTATTTTAAGGTAACGCCAGACAATAAGAATGAGCATGTATGGTAAATGGTGGTTGTATGTAGATGTTCTCGCTGTGCTTTGTTGGTGTGGTATTCTTATTTCTTGTGAAGTGTAGTGAAGCATGTCTGAAGGTAATATGGTGACTGTTGGTGACGTTAAGAAGATGTTTGAAATTATTCAACATAAAATGGACAATTTGAATCAGGACATTGAAAATATTAAGGTCCAAACTAGATCTGCATTAGACCATATGTCTGAAACTGTTATTCAAAATCAGGGTGCAGTTGCTGAAGGCATCAGGGGGGAAATTGATACTATGCAATCCTCCTTGAAGGCTATCAATGACAGTTCTAAAAGGGTAGAAAAGAAGGTTACCAGTGTAGAATCTAATATCGAAGATATCCAGGATGATAATAGAAAAACTCAACTAGATATCAGTACACTACGGGCTAATGTTGGCCTGGTACAGGTTGCCCAAGAAAGAATCCAAACTAGTCAAACATCAATCCAAACTAGTCAAACATCAATGCAAAATAGTCAAACTTCAATGCAAACAGATCTTAACAATATCCAAACTAGTCAAACTTCAATGCAAACAGATCTTAACAATGTTCAGACTAGTCAAAGGGGAATTGAGGAAACTGTAAAGGATGTAAACTCTAATGTAAGGATTATGCAATCCCAAATCAATGATTTAAGAACAGATGTGGGATTAATAGAATCCAGTCAAAATAAAATGGAGCTAGAGGTCCGAAAAATCGAATCTAGTCAAAATCAGACGGAGGTTAAGTTAATGGAGCTAGAAAAATCTAATAAAGAATTTCAAGTTGAGATTAGACTAGACTTTGAAAAGAGTGTGAAGCTCAGTAAAAAAAATTTAGAAACACTTCAGCTGCAGTTTTCCCATGACACTAATCAGACCCAGAATAGCCTGGAACAGTTGAAATGTGAAATGGGGACACTCCGAGCTCAAGTCACTGATCATACGAAACTTCTCAGGGATGATTTTGACATCGATTTGAAAGGGATCATAAGTGATAATATTGTAACATTTCGTCAAGATATTATGAAAATTAATGAGGAATGTTTTAAAGTTGAGAAATCTAAGTTAGAATCTAAACTTGCCACTGGTCTTGCAACTAATAGCAAAGACATAATAAATGTTAGGGAAGATCTAAGCAAAAGAATGGATGGAATTCAAAATACTCAGGTTAATAATATATCCGATTTAGAGAAGCGTATTAACAGTGTTGAAACTAAAGTCGACCAAAGTAAGATAGAGTTAAATGAGGTCAGGGAGAAGAAAACTTCCGAGATTAATGAAATTAGAAAGGGTCTCGAGCAAATTAATCTAGAGGGGCATATCAGTTTAGATACTCTAAAAGATCAATTGCGATCACTTTTACAGTCCGATTTTCGAGTTGTAGTTGAACAACCTGAAGTGATAGTACCTGATGGTAGGGAAAGGATGATACAGGAATCTTCCAACAACGAACCCAACGTTCGGCTCAGTCAAATGGAACATTCGAGTCCCATTCGAACAAGCAGGGAAACTTTTAGTTCTCCGAACCCCAACGTAGGCGTGGGTGACTATACTTCGAAATCATCGGAAAGGACACCGAATGTAACCATAATACGAAATTTTGATGACAAACCTAGGAAGTTTAGCAATTTGGATGGAATGACACCAATCGAATTTGTCAGGACATTAAGAGATTACTTTTTGGAGTCACATGTGCCACGTGAGCGTGAGCTACGTATGGTGGAAAGGTTTCTCACCGATGCTCCGTTACAATGGTTCAGGGCTTTTCGTTACACATTTGACAACTTTGAGCAGTTTTCGGAAGCCTTCATACAAAGATTTTGGTCGATCGAGGTCCAACAGAATGTGAGATGAGAAGTCTATTCACGCAAGTACTCCAGTACAGGACCAACCAGCTACGCTGAATACTTTGCGTGTCAGTTAGCAAAACTCCGTTTTCTTCAGCCGCCATTAACCCAGGAAGAACTCCTTGAAGCTATCTCACGTCAATTGCCTGCGGAAGTAAGGAAATCAATTATTTCCTCCGGAGTATCGTCTTTAACGTCGTTAGATGACCTGTTACGTCGATTAGATCACATGAGTATGATGACGCAACCTACTATAGTCAAAAATGCCAGGCAGGAATCGAAAGTTGTAAACGCGGTAATGATGAACCGTACACAGCAGACGGATCGTTTCGAACAAAGAAGAGATGATAGAATAGGTCCTATTAGAAATACCCATCAGGAAGAGAGGAGATGGGAAAACCAACGTAGGGACGCCCAGGAGAGGCCTTGGCAACGTCGCTACGAGGAGAGAAATTTTTATCGAAGAGATAATGATCGAGACCGGAATGATCATCGAGAAACGCCTTATGATAGGAATTACAGATATGATCAAAATAATCGAGATAACAGATATAATAGGAATGATAGAGATACCCGAGACAATAGAGATAACAGATATAATAGGAATGATAGAGATACCCGAGACAATAGAGATAACAGACAAAATCAAGGGTACTCAAGATACAACAATTATCGAACGGAGGCGTCCGATAAAAAAGTGCAACAGGAGAGGCTCAAGAGAGGGCGAGATAAGTCCACGGAGGTTGGACGAAGAAAATCGAAGGAAAGAAAGGATGAAAATCTAGATAAGTCACAACCCAGTACTAGCAGAGAAGGTCGGAGTTCAGAAAGAGCTCCGGATCGAGAAAAAAAAACGCCAATTTCCGGGCGAAATTAATAACTGACGTTGCCACGCATTCCTCTGATATCACGATTTTTGAAATATTTGAAGCTACTGACGAAGACCTTCTATTTGAACCAGAAACGAAACCGAGAGGAAGGATAGTTGAACTTCCCGTTATTGATATACTAATTGGTCTACAACATTGTAAAGCCTTGATGGACACAGGTGCTATGATCTCTATAGTTGACGAGGACTGTTTTGAGAGATTGAAACCAGAAAACCAATTTACCATTCTTCCAGCATCTCCAACAAAAATTCGTGGGATATTTAAGGATAAAACTATGAAATGCAAAGTGCAGATTCTAATGAAATTCTGGATCAATGAGAGAAGTTATGAACATATTTTTATAGTCGTTAAGAATATTAATTTTGACGTCATACTAGGCATCGATTTTATTACTCAAGCTAGAGCAATCATCGACATGGACAAAGGAATAATAAGATTCAAGGAAGAAAGTACAGAGGATGTAGTGATGGAGGAAATGGATGGAAACGAAATTAATAGAGATATCCCTAGAATGGAAATCCTAGATCACGTAGTTGAAGAAACTGAGCAAGTGAGGGAACAATATACCTTGAAAGCCGAGGGATTTAAAAATGTGAAAGAAGAATTTGACGACTTGATTTGTCAGTTTGCGGACATCTTCGATGATAAACCTGGTTTGATTAGAGACTTCAAGTACCAGATTAGGCTAATAGACGAATCCCCTTATCAAGCCAAGCTTTATCCTATCCCAGAAAAATACCATGATGAGGTCAAAAAGATCATAGATAAAATGGAGAGAGATGGTATAATAAAAAAACAGGCTTCTTCGTATTTGAATCCAGTAACTGTGGTAAAGAAAGCGAACGGACAATTGAGGCTTTGTTTAGACGCCAGGAAGATCAACACGAGAATCATGTTAGAAACTGACCGTCCACCAAAAATTAGAGAACTTTTGAAAAAGTTCAAAGGTAAAGCGTGTTTCAGTGTCCTCGACCTAACCGCTTCCTTTTATCAAGTAGAGCTGGAGGAAGATAGCCGGCAATACACCGGATTCTTATTCGATCAGACCACGTATGTTTTCTGTCGCGTTCCTTTTGGAATGGTGAACAGCGGTCCGGCTTTGATCAGAGCCCTTGATAGCAAATTAACGGAAAGCGTGAAACGTAACGTTATCTGCTATATCGATGACTTGATAATCTCTTCAGCGAATGTCCAAGAACATCTTGTGCACTTGAAACAGCTATTCGAGAATTTAAGAGAGGCTAATATTAAGGTCAACATGCATAAGTGTCAATTCATGCACGAATCTATCAAGTTCCTAGGCCATACTATTGATCAGTTTGGGTATCACCCAAACTTGAAGAAGATAGACGCCATTTCAAGATTCCCTCGTCCCGCAAAGGTAAAGCAGCTCCGTGAGTTTCTGGGCATGTGCCAGTTCTTGAGTAGCCACTGTCCGGGATACTCAACTACTATGGCCCCTTTGTATGAAGCATTAAAGAAAAATAATAAATGGAAATGGACAGAGGACACGAATAGGGCATTTGAAGAGGCCAAGCTCATGCTCCAAAATTGTGTTAAGCTGGAATATCCTGAGTTTGATCGGATATTTTACATAGAGTCTGATGCTTCAAAAGTAGGTATTAGTGCTGTCCTCTATCAAAAGGACGAGGAGGGGAGGAAGCACTACTTGGACTTCCACAGCAGAAAGCTGCAGCAACACGAAAAGAATTATTTCACCTCAGAGCTCGAAGCTTTGGCATTCATCTCTGCTCTTCAAAAGTGGAAGAAACTTCTGATAGGACATCGAGTGGTCATTATCACGGATCACAGAGCGCTTCAGTTCATGATGCAAACCGACCTTTCCAGTGACAGATTGACGAGGTGGACATTGTTTCTCCAGCAGTTCAATGCCACTATCGTGCATCAGCCTGGAAAGGATAATCTGCTCGCGGATGCACTCTCAAGAAATCCAGTTAGTAAAATCGAGATTAACACTGTACAGTTGGAGAGGGAACACGAACTTACCCTGGAGAAGCTAAAGAAGATAGCGGTGTCACAGAAGAGACACACCCCAACTAGACATATGTACAGGTTTTTGAGAGGTGCAATGGACCATACCGACCTTGATTACGAACAGACTAGGAAGCGATCTGAGAAATTCCCGGTGTGTGATGACGTCGTTTGTAAATACATTGACCGAGAGAGGACGAAAATTAGAATTGTAGTCCCTCCTAAACTGATAAATGGGTTGGTGTGGTTAGCTCACGGCACCATTGGCCATGGGGGTGTCGACAAAACGTTTAGAACGTTATTGGAAACATTCACCTGGACCAAGATGCGGGGCACTATAGCAGCCATTATCAGATCATGCCAGGAGTGCCAACGAGGGAAATACCCGTCGGCGTTATCAAAAGAGAGACCTCGAGCCATTATTCCAGAAAGGCCGAGAGAGCTAATGGCTTGCGATATCTTCGGTCCTTGCCCGAAGGGAGCTAGGGGAAACCAGTTTCTCCTAGTCACAATCGATGTATTCTCTAAATACGTGACTCTCGATCCTATGCAGAGGGCTACTACAGCTCAAGTCCTTAGTCGTCTTGAAAACAGTGTGTTTTCTAAGGCAGGAAAACCTGTAACTCTCCTATCAGATCACGGAGCTCAATTCACTTCGATGGAATTTGAGAATGCCATGATTAGACTTGGTGTCAAGCACGTGTTTTCTAGCGTCAGATATCCGGAATCTAACGTCTCGGAACGTGTTATGGCAGAAATTAGCAAGTTCGCGAGAATTTACTGTCCTGAGGATCATGCGAGCTGGGTGAAGTTCATCCCACTCATGGAAAGATGCATGAATTCCACATTCCATGAGAGCTTATCAGATATACCTATGGTTGTTCACCATAATAAGAGGCCAGAAAGAGCCTGGACAGAGATCGTGAGATTTCTACCTAAGGACAGGGAGCCTACAGTCCAAGAAAGAATTAATTCAGCTAGAGAAAGCTTGATGGATGCAGCCGAGAAGCGGCATAAACGAATCAGAAATAAAAGATATCGGCCACCGATGAGAGTAGGCGAGATGATTCTCGTCAAGAAACCGACGAAAGCAGATGTGGCTAAGAAGCAATTCACCAAGTTTTCCTATGTCTTCCACGGACCCTATAAGATTGCTAGGTCGTTCGGAAATAATTGTTATGAGGTAGTAAGCCTAAATGGAAGAGAAATGATAGGTCGTTTCAATGCAAAGAACCTGAAAAGATATGTGCAGAAGATAGTCTGAGTGTTGACTGAATAATGCTACATATGCCGAGATTACCTGGAATGGTGTAAATAAAAGTTGAGGAGACTTTTATTTAAGGTATCAAAGGGAAAATGCACCATTATTCATAAAAGGGCTTAAGTACAGACATGGTTACAGTATTTTGGGAACACCCTGTAACTTCCTAACTTGCCTCTGAAGTCGATCATAACAGCTGGTCTGCAGCAAGAAAAAGCCATGCTATCATGAAAGAGATCGGCAGAGCTCGTGTTTCCGACGAGAAATCCGAAGCTCATCGATAATAACCATGTTGACTGTGTCTAACACCATATCGATCGATTCACCTGGGAGTGATTAATACAAATTAATGCATATTTAGCGCTTTATGTAAGCAGATACATGTGTCTATATGTATATTTCCATGGCAGAAAGCCATTATTAAGAAAGCCATTATTAAGAAAGTATGAAGAACAGAAGATGATATGTTAACTCACTGCTGATCACGTTTCGACTGCGATATATTTCGTATCGAGGCATGACGTGTGTGGTAGTGGGGGAAGCAGATGTGAGACTCAGGCGACCTCGTGCAGAGCGCAATGTGTATAGAACTTGACAGCGCAGAGGGTTGAGCTGGAAATCAGTGAAAGTAAAATCGCCAGCTAACGGGAGTTTTAAACACGTGTGACCGTGCTGAAGTGTATTCTAGTTCGTTGAGCATTCTACGTGAAGTAGAAACGTGTTTAATAGGGCTCAGACATGGTCTTAAACATGTAATAATTTACCTCTGCGACTGTGTGTCTACAGCAATTAACGGGCCATGCGGATGGATACTTTTATAACCACGACCGCGAGCTCAGCCGTGATGTGTCACGAAACTCTGCATATAATCCGTCGTGGAAATGCAGCCTAGATTTGATTCACTCTTCACTGTGATTATACTTTTTGAAAAGAGTACATTCTCAAGCAAGGTGTCAAGGGGAAGGGACAATATGAAGCTTATATCCACTACGATGGTAGGCTAAATTGATTTAAGAATACTGCATTAGCAGGGTACAGCGGGGACTTGTCGAAGGCAACTTTCATTTAGCATGAAGTGTGCACGCGACTCTCGTGTCGAGAGGGGCCGCGTCGACCCTCGTGAACTTGTTCACACGCGCGTTCTCACATTGGAACTTGTTAGTGACGGTTCGAGTTCACCTTCGCGTCGTGACGAGTTGATAAACTGTGTGCGGTCCTTCCGTTGGTGTTCGAATATGTATGGGAAGATATCGCCAGGATATGTTGGAACTATTTCGACCGACCGGGTGTTGTTCGAGCCTGGGAGGACTTTGGTTCGTTCTATGGAAACCCAGTTGAAGTCCAGCATATTTTCTGTTGGTCCGGAGCTGATTATGGCCAACGATATCCTTTTTTCCTCATCTAGATTCGCCAAAGGTACTGATCACTTCAACTTGTTACAGTAGTGTAGCGTGGACATTTATAAATACCACTTTGCCATATTTGATTTTGTAGTTTAAATGGTTCAGCAGAAAGTGCAGGTTCGATGTTCATTTCGAAACTGACCTTCTATGATGCCAGGATTTTGACTCATAAAAATGAGTGCATCCTTTGTGTAATTTTGATGAATAAATTAATAATTTCAGTAGTATTTTACAGTATTTAAACTAATATGCTCATTCTTATTTGTCGAGAAGCAAATGTAGGAGGAAGATTTACAGTTTTTCTTGTGTAAGAACATTTTTAGTAACGCAACTTTCTTTTGAGAACTTTGGTTGAGTTTTCATCTTCTAGTGCATTGTTCTTTAAGCACTTTCGCTTGGATCATCGTATTCTTTGGAGGGGAATTTTCCTTTTCGTATTCTTATTAAGATATTAGGAAGTTTTCGGACCCAGTTATTCTAAATGTTACTTCGAGTCCTTGGACTATATTTTCTTCAGTTTTTTTTTAATAACAGATTTAACTTGTGTTTTCTGAGCGTGATTTTCGAAATGGATTGCCTAATGGGTCATTAGTCGCTTAGCCTTTGTTGCTAACCTAGATCCATGCTGTAGGTCTAATCCATCGACATTTTCGCGTTCGGGAAATTCAGGGAGGATCTTATTTTGAAATTGAATTTATTTTTATAGACCTCTTTACAACCTCAGTTTGTGTGGTTGGGCAGCGTTATATACAGTTTATATATTTTTTTTTTTTGAAGTTAACACTGGATTAAATTGATATCATTGCCTTTAGTGCAATAGTTTTTTCTATTAAGAGGGTATTTGAACGACATCCAAAATTGCGAGGATAATCCCAGGGACGACTTACTATAAGTCATACGTTTAAGAATTATGGATCTTGTAATAAATCAATGTAAGGCAAGTTTTTAAAGTTAGATGGAATATTTCTGAAATCCACTGGGCTTTGTTGGTAATCTGTTACGGGATCATATTTTTCGAATTCAGGATTTTTACCATAAACAGCTGATTTGCATAATTGTGGATTTATAACAGTAAGGCTCCTATTATAGGTGCATATTGGTCTTTAGAGAGGCATGTACTATGAGTAATGTCTTTGTGTTTAAGTATATTGATGCAATGCTTTGTAAAGCATATTTTTCTTGTTGAAGATTGAGCTAGGTGTGCCAATCAGGATTAGATTGATTGGGGTTTTAACCCAGAAAGGTGTTGTTTTAACCTAGTATGGTTAATAATTGGTCATTGTTAACTTTATCGCTGTTATCGTGAAAATGCCTGTGTGAAGATTAATATTTTTCCGAGCAGTATTGTTGGGAATCTTGAGTGGATATTCGGTTAAATATTTCCAGTAAAACTAATACAACAATTTTGCCATAAGATGTATGTTTAAAAAGGAAACCAATAACTATTTAAGACTGACTTTACAATTAATTTTTGCTTAGCTTAACTGTTCGGCAGAATTTCCCTAAAACAAGAATTGAAATAATATTAAACAGAAAGGAATGTCGTGACTTCAAGTCAGTAGGAAGAGAATAATTGAAATTATTCTGGAATTTTGTGTAAATTATATTCTGTAAATAGGCCATATGAATTTCTTCATTCAATAACAAGAACATATAAAGTTACTGAAGATGTCGTGTAGGATTAGTAATTATAACCAGGATATTTTTGTATAAGATGTTATTTCCGTTAAGGAACCGAAATTAATTTAATGTATTCAAGTCTTATAATATTTCTCTTTTGTGAATGCTTACCCTATGGGATTGATCATCATTGTTATTATTAATATGCCTTATATTTTAATCAGCTAAAAGTTAGTTGTGATAATGGGTAATATATATACATTTTTCTCTGGAAGATAATCCAATATAATCAATGAGATTTTTTTGATTGGTCGTGGTATCGACGAAATTGATATTCTTCTGTCTTGTTTATTCTTACAATAAATCACTTTACTACTTGGTTTTAATTATTGCGTGATGCTTTATAGAGGTGATGGAAGGGTGTATTAAGGGGGCCATCGCTAGGTATTTTAGTGTTTACCACACCTTTGAGATTCCTTCTTCCTTTTGAAGAATTCTCGTGTTTTGAGCTAGTCTTTTCTTTTTCTGAGCCTTGGTCAGTCTTAATACATCCTGTTAGGTATTCGAGTGGCCCTATTATCCCTGTGTCTGTTGGTAGAACTTGGGGGGTCTTTAGAGCCGGGGCATTTTCAGGTTCTACGATCCAGCTGCTATCCAGGGATTCAACAGGTATTGGTAGGTAAAAGGGTACAGTACCATCCCGCCATTTGCCCGAAGACGAAGTGGGAAACGACGGAAAACCACTTTGAGGATGGCTGAGGTGGGAATCGAACCCCCTCTACTCATTTTTAACACCCGAAGCTGAGTAGACCCCGTTCCAGTCCTCACACCACATTTCATATATCGTGGCAGAGCCGGGAATCGAACCCAGGACCTCTGGGGCGGCAGCTAACCTTGCTGACCGCTACGCTACGGAGGCGACTTCAGGAACTATACGTGCGCAAAATTTAGAACTGTTGGCTTGATACTTTCTGATATATTGGTATTAGGATAAAGAGAGTGAGCATTTATTAACAGTTGACAGCCCTAATGGCTCTCAAGTATAAGCATAGTCATATCTGTTATAGTACACAAAGCACGTACGAAATTTGGTTAAAATCCAATTGATAGTATTGATGTTAGATGTACTTAAACATTGGACTTATCAGCAGGCATATAATCATCTTGGCAACACTGTCATATATGGGCTTCCTAAAATGTATCTGGAATGTTATTATCCCTGTGTGTGCTTATTTTGGAAAAGTTCGCATGCATAACGTCTGAGATATCCAACGTAGAGCTTAAAAGTGAATTGTGATTTTTAGCGGTTGGTAGCTCGGAAATCATTTTCGATTATGTCCTTGAGATATTCAGATTTAGATATTTCCTTATACCAAACTTGGTTTCGATAACTGCAGCCTTTTAGGAGTTGATAGGGGGAGACTCACAAAGAGAGACAGACAGACAGACATTTGCCTGGATCGATGCCATAAGTCTATCTCATCCACATTTCTTTAAAGTGAAAAGTAAGCTAAAAATAGCACGTAGAATATGCGATAGCTACTGTATAACATCCAACCTTAGGTGCTGATCAGTACCCGCTGCTTATGGACATATCACATGTGTTGTACCGAAATCATTGGCCATCAGCGTACAAATGGTACAGATCGTAACGTTAAAGCTTGTATACAAGCACAATTCCGGTATCGGCTTGAATAACGTTATTCGTGCCCGCATTAGTTGTTCCGATTGGCTCTGCTGCAAGAAATCAAAGATGGAGGAATCTTGTGGATTGAGAGTAATATTTGCAGTTCATAGGCATTATTAATGGAAATCAGTCATTTAGTTCCGTTACGTTGAATACAGGAAAAGGCACTGACTGATTAAACGCATTTCTGTCAGTATTTAAGATTTAACTGAAATCATTCGACATTTAGCCATATGGATGAAGCTGTGAACCTGCAGAGTACGTGACAAGTGTACGAGTGATAGAGCGCTAACTTGGTATCTAATGCCTCCTGGGTTCGAGACGGTCTATGGTCGGAATTTTTATTCTTTTTGAATTATTTTGTTGTGTCAACACTACTGTGTGATGCAACTTTTCAACTTCGATTTACTCGCATGATCTAGGTGGGCCATGTTAATAATGGATATTGGTAGGGAAAAAAACATTCTATTTTATCATTCGAATTTGTACTTTCCCAATCAAAACCATGAATATTTGTACTATTCGTGAAACTAATATAATTTTCACAGCCCTGTTTAAACACTTTTTTTTAGTCGTTTACCCTCCAGGTTGGTGGAACCCGCGGACTCAGCGAGGGAACTCACCACTACCGTCTCTACAGGCAGTGTCCCAGAGCTGGGAACAACTAATCGGAAGGGATACAACTGGTGAGTTGGGATTGGCACCTCGCCCAGGCGGCCTCGCCTGCAAAGCGAACAGGGGGCTCATGAGGGAAAGTAAGGGATGGTTAGGATGGATAGGCAATGAAGAAGGAAGGAGGCAGCCGTGGCCTTGAAGAAGGTACCATCCCGGTATTTGCCCGAAGACGAAGTGGGAAACCAAGAAAAACCACTTCGAGGATGGCTGAGGGGGAATCGAACCCCCTCTACTTATTTTGGCCACCCGAGGCTGAGTAGACCCCGTTCCAGTCCTCGTACCACAAATTTCGCGGCAGAGCCGGGAATCGAACCCAGAACCTCCGGGGTGGCAGCTAACCATGCTGACCACTACGCTAAAATAATATTAATAATAATAATATTTTTCTTTTTTTCTTTTTCTTAGTCGTTTATCCTGGTTGGTGGAACCCACGGACTCAGCAAGGGAACTCACCACTACCGTCGCTACGGGCAGTGTCCCAGAGCTGGGAACATCTAATCGGAGTGCATACAACTGGTGAGGTGGGATTGGCAACTCGCCCAGGTGGCCTCACCTGCAAAGCGAACAGGGGGCCTCATGAGGGAAGGTAATGTATGGTTAGGATGGATAGACAAGGAAGAGGGAAGGAGACGCCGTGGCCTTGAAGAAGGTACTGCCCCCGTAAATTGAATTATATTGAGACCACGATGGCTGTATTGGCAAATATGAATAAAGTTATGGATGTCATAGTTGTGACGTGTATATTCATGACGTAGGCACGGATGACGTAGACTTCATGCAAGTAGGCTGATTGAGCTGAGATTCTTGGTGACGTCATGATTTTGTTCGAGAAGGATCTGAGATTTACGACGCAGTCGCAGGAAACAAGGTATTGTGCTAAGGAAGAAGTTACGCTATTGGAGGAGAGACTCGAACCAATGAACGATAGTTTGGAAGGAAGACGGAGATTGCTGAAACTACGATATTTGATTGCTTTTGGCATGCAGATTTGTGGAAATCTATTTTCAGTTATGGCATTGATTTGGAATTTTGAAGAAATTAATTTTGAGTTTTTGAAATTTGAAAATCCGTCAAGTATAGCCAAAGTTAAAACTTCTAGCAATGACGGAGGAACGAACTATGGAAGGGATGGATACGCCCCTTAAGAAGTTGATAAAAGGTCATGCACAGGAGAGAGGAGCTCTCATATCTCTCATACCGCTGATACCGCATATATATTTCAGATGTTATATAGTCATTTTCGAGTGAATAAGTGAAGCAAGTCATCTTTAGCGTATGGTTAAAGCCCGGCGCATCGAACGAACACGGAGCAGTTCCATTTTACGCTGTTTGAAACTATGTGAAGTTAAAACGCTCACATTAACGTTTCTACCAGATAAGATATAAAGAGTTAACTTCTGACTTTATTATAATTCAATTGGGCAGTACAACATTGAGGTGTGTAGAACATTTGAACAATTTCACAGTTATACTTTGAAAGATATTGTCATTTTAAGGCTGCAGACAAAAGTGATTTTCTCGCCACCTGAGAGGCACTTTTAAATTTCCACAGTATACACTACGGCCGACACGTGTTACAACCGTGATATTGGAAAATACGTTTGGTAATACAACGATACATTCTACTATGGAACATTATAATCTTGCAGTGCTTTCAATGATTATAACAGAAGTTGAGATGGAAGGCTAAGGCTTTAATGCAATTGGGACATATATCGATGGAGTGAAGTAACAGCATGGAACTTCGTTAATCGTCATTCTACAAAAGCGAGCATGTAGTGAACATCCAACTACACTCATGCATCGTGAATCCATCGCTGAATTATATCAAATGACAGTGGAAATATTTTCATACTCCACGATTATGAATATTTCTGAGGAAATAACTGCAATAAACTTCATGGCGAATTGCGACCGGAACTTCAGGGAACTTTCAAGAGAGGCCAGGGAGGACCCGGCTCACAAAGAAGAATTTTGCCAGAAGGATGTCTTTCGTATACGCGGAGCAGTGCAAATTCCGGAGAAGGAAGCAGTTCGATTCTCCGAGGACGCTGATTCCAGGTTCGAGGTCGGAGCACATCTTTACGCTGGTGAAATGGAACCAACAGCAGTTTTCTTTGGGAAACTTTCCTCTAGAACTTCAATCAACAGATAAGGTAGTCGTGAACGTTTCTTGTATTATTTGAGTCATGTAGCGATATCTGAGCAACCATTTTCCCATATTTTTTGTCCTATCTTTTGCCCCATTTTCTTGTTTGACATTTCTGTACTCAGTACACTTCGATGATTTATGCCTTTTTCTTCGATTTGTTGAGACATTGTTATGTCATTGGCATAATTAAATAATTTTGGATCAGTTGAGACTGATAATTAATATTCTTTCAGTAATTTGCATATTTTTGTAGTCACGATTTGACTGTAAAGTTAACAATTTCTATGGCAGATTTGAATTCAGACAGCGTGTCACTTTATTAAAGTAATTCTATTCAGTAAATTACTTTGACCAATTTTCTGTCATCCTCAAGAAAGAAGAATGATTAAAAGATTTTAGAGCATTAAAATCTAATACGTTATCGACGATCTTTGAAATACTAGTCGTCTTATGAACATGATTGCAACATTGACATTTATCATTGCATTATAGACAATTTTATGAAATATGAACTTTGATTACGATTTATTGAATACACTATTGTAATGAACATTTGATAGGAGTTTTTCTCAATTATAGATTGGAACAATAATGTTTGCATTCCACAGTCTAATTGTATTCTATTCGACTATTTGTGCAGTTTAGATGAACTTTGATTGAAGATAGTATTTTTATACTGCGTTACTTTGAAGATATTAATCTCAATTTTGATAGACCAGGGAGGAGTGTCTAATCGTATTTGCTATTAAATTTATTTGTGATTGGCATATTTTTACTTCACATCGATTCATGAATGAAACCCACGAAGGTTAAATAATAACAGTAATTAATACAATTGATGAATATAAGAATTTTTGAAGAGGAACAATGGATGTATAATCGTTAGTTCAGTGGACCTGTAAAAGTCGCTGATGAATAATGCCCTTGAATAATGAAGGAGGTTCCCACAGTAATAAATGAAGTTGTTGAATTTATGAGCGGAGGGTTTTTGTATGTAATTTGGAAGATTTTGATGCCATATATGTGAAGATATATGATGAATTCTGGGCCTATTGTTGTGCAATTTTGTGCGTTTTGAGCGAAGTATTTTTCCGCTGAATGTATTGTCCTGGTTCTTTGAAAGTTATTCATGTGAAGATACTGTTAACGTTAACAAGAGTGTTAAATAATTTGAGATGAAGATTTTGAATGGAGGTTACCGTCACAAATAATTATAATTATTATTAAACCTTATTAAACCTGAATTTGACAGTTAAATATAACTAACCTTCATTGGTCGATTATATCAACACAATTTGAGTAATTATCAACCGGATAAACGTGTGGTTTAATGTATTTCTTGTATAAATAATATAAACAATATTTAATATTGTAAATAATTTTGTAAATATCTTTGATAACAATTTGTAATGAAAGGGATTAATAGAGGCGTGTATAAAATTTTCAATTGTCGTTTGACATTGTTATAAACAATTTATTATTGTTATAAATAATTAATGAACTTTTGTTATTAACATTTAGAGTTTTGTTATTATACTCTAAACAACGCTAATTAAACATGTGGATTGAACAATTAAATATGATTTGGGATTGTTGGAGTATTCCACTGTTGTTTGAATGGAGCATTTAAAGGATTTGCGTGATAATATTTCAGTTGAGATGTGGACATTTAACGTGTTTTGAAAGGAGAGCTAAGCTCTGATGTAACTCGCATATGCTAGGGTTGATCGGACGGGTGAGTCCACTTGACGATGCAGGTGCATTGCAGCTGGCCCGGACAACTGTATGATAGAGGCCAAGGATGTTTACATAATAGCCTTGTGGCTATAAATAAAATGTGAAGTATATAAACACGCAAAACAATTGATATATGTGTCTCATCCCAAATCCCGTTTCCATTCCATGTGCATTGTTATTTTTACGTTGCTATGAGCTTGAGAAAGCTGAAACATTATATGTAGAGAATACAGGTCCTACAGGAGGACATGGTTATGTGGTCGATGGCTTCTGATTGCCACGTGGATTTTGTTGTTTTATTTTTGTTAAATTCATTCTTTATGTGAAATAAATTATTGTGCAGTTTAAAGTTTCTCGTCTTCGTTTTGGTTCATTTTAAATATCATGGTGGAGGTTATTGTGAGGGCATACTTTAAGTGATCCAGTTGACAACCCAGTCCCCGAGATAAATTTAAGAGGTAAGTAAAGGTAAGTATGAACCCCCGTATATTTTGGTGTGTTCCACAATAATTTCTTGTTAAATATTGTGCTCTAATCTCGATAGTATCTGTCAGTGCCATTTTCATTGATGTAGCTGTGCCGGTGCGTTTGATTATTGGCAATCCGATTGAGGGGGCGGATATCTGACAGCCTACTATCCGGATAACGGGGACAGTACCATCCCGGCATTTGCCCGAAGACAAAGTGGGAAACAACGGAAAACCACTTTGAGGATGGCTGATGTGGGAATCGAACCCCCTCTACTCATTTGTAACACCCGAGGCTGAGTAGACCCCGTTCCAGTCCGCACACCACTTTACAAATATCGTGGCAGAGCCGGGAATCGAACCCAGGACCTCTGGGGCGCAGCTAACCATGCTGTCCACTACGCTACGGAGGCGACTTCAGGAACTATACGTGCGCAAAATTTAGAACTGTTGGCTTGCATACTTTCTGATATATTGGTATTAGGATAAAGAGAGTGAGTATTTATTAACAGTTGGCAGCCCTAATGGCTCTCAAGTATAAGCATAGTCATATCTGTTATAGTACACAAAGCACGTACGAAATTTGGTTAAAAACCAATTGATAGTATAGATGTTAGATGTACTTAAACATTGGACTTATCAGCAGGCTTAGAATCATCTTGGCAACACTGTCATATATGGGCTTCTTAAAATGTATCTGGAATGTTTTTATCCCTGTGTGTGCTTATTTTGGAAAAGTTCGCATGCATAACGTCTGAGATATCCAACGTAGAGCTTAAAAGTGAATTGTGATTTTTACCGGTTGGTAGCTCTGAAATCATTTTCAATGACGTCCTTGAGATATTCAGATTTAGATATTTCCTTATACCAAACTTGGTTTCGATAACTGCAGCCTTTTAGGAGTTGATAGGGGGAGACACACAAAGAGAGACAGACAGACAGGCATTTGCCTGGATCGAAGCCATAAGTCTATCTCAGACACACAAAGAGAGACAGACAGACAGACATTTGCCTGGATCGAAGCCATAAGTCTATCTCATCCTCATTTAAAAAAAAGTGAAAAGTAAGCTAAAAATAGCACGTAGAATATACGATAGCTAATGTATAACATCCAACCTTAGGTGCTTCTATACTGTGCTGATCAGTACCCGCTGCTTGTGGACATATCACATGTGTTGTACCGCAATCATTGGCCATCAGCGTACAAATGGTACAGATCGTAACGTTAAAGCTTGTATACAAGCACAATTCCAGTATAGGCTTGAATAACGTTATTCGTGCCCGCATTAGTTGTTCCGATTGGCTCTGCTGCAAGAAATCAAAGATTGAGGAAACTTGTGGATTGAGAGTAATATTTGCAGTTTATTGGCATTTTTAATCCAAATCAGTCATTAAGATGCGTTACGTTGAATACATGAGGAGGCACTGACTGATAGAACGCATTCCTGTCAGTATTTACGATTTAACTGAAATAATTCGACATTTAGCTATACGCCAGGCTATAAGCCAGGCTACAAAGTGAAAAGTGTACGAGTGCTATAGCTGTGACTTAGTGTCCAATGGATCTCGGGTTCGAGACGCCCTAGGGCCATTTTTTTTTCTTTTTGAATTTTTATGTTGCATTCACACTACTTTCGTTGTGAGTTTCCAACTACGATTTATTTGCATGATCTACGGAGATTATGTTAATAATGGATATTGGTAGGGGAAATTATTCTATTCTATCATTCAAACTTGTACTTCCCCATTCAAAACCATGAATATTTGTACTATTCGTGAAAGTATAATAATATTTTCATACCACAATAATAGTCTTTGTTTACTCCACAACATAAACAAATAGGCTACATTTGTTATGTCGGTAGGCCGGGTACTGCTGCGTGTCCCCCCGCGCTGCACTCCGAGCCCATGGACTTTAGAAGCTCAGCGCGTTCAGTGCCGTTCTCATCTAATGCGGCCGAGTTCTGGCACATAGCACTGGACTCACAAAGCACTGGACGGGTGGGGCCGATCAAGTAGACTAACCTTCACCACGCGTGCACAACCAAATGCTCTCTTTACACTTCTATTCAGAATTTTTAGCAACACTGGTGTCACTGAGTTAATGGTATAGTTCAAACTGGCTAATCTCTATCTGAAATATATCGATAGTTGTTGTTGATTGGTTCAGGGGCTTTGCGACATCATGGTCATGTAGCCCCGTGTATTTGTGTGTGTGTGCGTGTGTGTAATTTGTCTGATAACCTGTGTTATCCTAATGGCTCTATTAGTGTGCGCTTTGTAATTCAGATGAGGATTGGAAGGAAGCGGCCGTGGCCTTATGTTAGGTACCATCCCGGCATTTGCCTGGAGTAGAAGTTAAATAACAAATCGGAAATTAAGTACTGTATCGAGTTTAACCGAGTTTTTACAAATATTACTGTCGTCAAACGAATTTAGATAACTATTTGATGTTATTAGACATTGCACAAAACGAAGTTTTAACTTATACATTACGTCGTTCTAAATACTGGTTTTATCTTAAAGGTGTTTCACTATTAATAAATTGTGCCAATGGTAAGAACAATAATACTACTATTAATAACAAGTTGTTCCGTGACGTACTAAAGAGCCTAATTTTCTTTAAATTTAAGATTCATGCCAATCTATAGAGACCTATCTAAAATAATGACGACATCAAGTTTGTAATACCGTACTAACATTTCTAAGTATTGCATTTTGAAATACGGCTGAAACAGTGTATCCTAATAAAGTAACTTACTACAGTTCGCAGCCCTGGTGACTCTGAAAATATTCATAGTTCCATCTCTTAAGGTATAGAATGCACATACAAAATTTGGTTGAAGTCTAATGGATAATGGAAGTTACATGCTGTTTGATATTGGTTGATTAACGGCCACGTAAAACTAAAAGCTTAACTTAACACGTTAAACACCGAGTCCTTGCTTTATATGAGAAATGTGGCTAAAATTCGTCCATACATTTTTAGCCTACTTTTCACATTTTACAATAATGAGGAAAAAGTAGACTTATGAGATTGATCCGGGAAAATGTGTGTCTGTCTGTCCTTCTGTCTGTCGGTCTGTCTGTCCATCTGTCTGTCTGCCTGGCTGTGTGTGTGTCCTCCCCTATCAACTCCTAAACGGCTGCAGCAATCGAAACAAATTTTGGTAGGAGCAAAAATATATACCTGAATAACTCAATGCTGTATTTGAAAATGATGTCAGTGCTACCAACTGCTGAAAAATCGGAATTGAAATTTGGGTTAAATTCCAATTGATAGTGTAGAAGTTATATGCATTTAAAAATTGGACCTATTAGCCAGCGTAGATTCATTTTGGCAACACTGCCATGCATGGCCTCCTGGAAATTAAACTCAAATATCATTATCTATATGTGTGCCAATTTTGGAATAGCTCCCATGCATACCTTCCAAACATTTGAGCTCAAATTCAATTGCGGTTTTTCAGCAATTGGTAGTACTGACATGATTTTCAAATATGGGCTTGATATATTCAGGTATAGATCGTTACTCATACCAAATTGGGATTCGATTGCTGCTGCCGTTTAGGAGACACGTATAGACAGACAGACAGATCGACAGACAGACAGACAGACCGGCAAACATTTGCCCGGATCGATCTCATAAGTCTACTTTTAGCTCATTTTTGCAAAACGTGAAAAGTAGGTTAACAAGAAGTCCCGTGACTATAATAATAATATCGTATGGCCTCGGTGCCGGGTGCAAGGTTTGTAATTTGACACCCAGAGGGTAGCTTGCATGTCGAATTTCGTTGTTCCTTGAATCACTATGAAAGTCAAGGAGGTTAGACATCTAAGCTCCTTGAACACTATAGCGCTTTCTAGTAGAGAAATGAGGAACTTTGTGTTGGCGGAAACTCCCGAGATTAATTTTGCCATTATGAACACGGCCTACTGAATTCAAATGGGTTCTTTGACATGCCAACATCGTATGACATGCGTGTCGTATTTTTGCCACCTTTCAAAAATCACTTACCACGGCCAGGAGCGAACCTGCAATCTTGGGTTTAGTAGACCGACACGCTATCCACTCACCCACCGTTTCAAGCTAGTTCCGAGAAAAACTTTTTCTTAAAACTTAAAATTCATGCCAATGATTAATCTATATGGATCTATCTAGAATAATGACGAAATTAAGTTGGTAATATAGAAATTTGGAATTAGTTCGAAATACTTTATTCCTGGCATAATGTAGCCTAATAGAGCACTACAGTTAGCAGCCCTGGTGACTGAATATATTCTTAGTTCCATCTCTTAAGGTACAGAGTATAAAATTTGGTTGAAGTCCAATGGATAGCACAGACGTACATGCAGTTAAATATTGGATCTATCAGCGCGCGTAAAATCATGTTGGCAACAATGTCATGCATGTATTGGTCAGAAATAATCTGAAATAATACGATCTATTGTTCTGCCAAGTTTGAATGAAATCTATTAGTTAGTATTTAAGTTACATGCATTTTAAAATTATACCTATCGGCAGGCTTAGAATAATGTTGGCAGCACTGACGTAAATTAGTTACCCCAAATTAATCTAGAATGCCAGGTACTATACGTGTGCAATGCTTAGAGCTATTGGCTTGCATACTTTCCGATATATTGATATTAGGGTAACAAAAATAGAGACAGCATTTATTAACAGTTGCCAGCCCTGGTTGCTCTTAAGAATACGCATAGTCATATCTATTATGGTACACATAGCACATACGAAATTTGGTTGAAATCCAAATGATAGTATAGAAGATACATGTATTTAAATTTGGACCTCTCAGCAGGCTTAATGTTGGTAGCACTGCAAATACATATAGAATGTCAGGTACTACACATGTGTATAGTTTAAAGCTGTCGGCTTGCATACTTCCTGATATATTGGTATTTGAATAAAAGAAATTGAGAGCATTTACGTGGACTGTTTTTTTTAAGTAAGGGCAGTTTTTTTTAAGCCGTAGTTAGTGCGCACGCCGCAACAACTGACATCCTTTGCGAACAAGCAGGCGTCAGTTGCAGCTGTGTAGCTAACCTGTACGCTGAACTGTGCATCTTTACAATGTTCAAGATTATTGATTCGCCCGCCGCGTGTGAGGTACGATCTGAGATACGTCTTTTGAGTGCAAGAAACATGTCGGGTAAAGACATTCATCGTCAGTTTTGTGAGGTGAATGGTGATAATGCAGTGACGGATGGTAAAGTGCGAAAATGGGTACGCGAGTTCAAAAGTGGCCTTGAAAATGTCTATGACGATGGACGCTCAGGTGTGTGATCAAAGATGACATGGTGATTGCAATTGTCACGAAACTTCACGAGGACCGAATATTCATGATAACCCCTCTATCAATGGATTTTCCTTAAGTGTGAATTCGTGGTAGTCAGGGCAGGCGGCAAACTTTTATGCAAAGGGATTTGAAAACTTAGTTTTAAGGTATGACAAGTGCATAAATAAACAAGGCAGCTATGTAGGAAAATAGAGGAAGGTATGTAAAACCTAACAAGATGTTCAGTAAAAAACATATAGCCTACTTTCTCCTAAATGCATGGGTATTGTTATAACTCTTTGTCCTTTTCAAGGAGTATAATTGAATGTTGGTTGTAGGAGCTTGTTGAAATACAACGTACAATACGGATATTAAACATGAATATGAGGTGCCCTTCGCTAGTGTTAACTCTGTAAAAAAAACATTCAATTCGGTTTCACCGTGTTTGAATTGATATGGGGAATCGATTTGCACACTTACATGGCCACTATCTGCAAACTATAAGGCTGATAACCTTATAGTTCAGTCAAAAGATGCTTCCCACAAAAAAGTATGTTATTGCAAAATTTGGTAGAGATCAAATGATTAGGTTGGTCCTAATTTGATTTAAGCTTTTAACATTTGGCTCGCTGCCATTCCGTTTCCGTCAATATGGCGGCGATATAGCGCATGACAGTGAGGTGCCCTTTGCTAATGTTACCTCTGTACCAAATTTCGTTCAATTCGGTTTTACCGTGTTTGAATTGATAGGGGGAATCGATTTGCACACATACATGGCCGCCATATGCCAACTATTGGACTGATGACCTTTGTAGCTTGGTCAAAGAACGCTTCTCACATAAAGGTATATTGTTGCAAAATTTGGTAGAGATCAAATGATTAGGTTGGTCGTAATTTGATTTAAGTTTTTACATTTGTGTTGCCACCATTACGTTTCCGTCAAGATGGCGGCGATTTAAAATATGATACTGAGGTGCTCTTTGCTTGTGCTACCTCTGTACCAAATTTCGTTTAATTCGGTTTCACCGTGTTTGAAAATTTAGGGGGATTCGAATTGCACACATACATGGCCGATATCCGCAAATTATTGGACTGATGGCCATGTAGTTTGCTCAAAAGTTTCTTCATACATAAAGATATAATGTTGAAAAGTTCCGTAGGGATCGGATGATTAGGTTGGGCGTAATTATTTAAGCTTTTGACATTTGGGTGGCCGCCATTACGTTTTCGTCAAGATTGTGGCGATATAAAACATGACACTGAGATGTCCTTTACTTGTGCTAGCTCTGTACCAAATTTAGTTCAATTCGGTTTCACCGTATTCGAATTGATAGGGGGAATCGATTTTCACGCATACATGGCTGCCATCCCTAAAATATTGGGTTAATGATCATGTAGTTTGGTCAAAATATGCGTCCTACATAAAGGTATGTTGTTGCAAAATTTGATTGAGATCGGATGATTAGGTTAGTCGTAATTTGATTTAAGCTTTGTAAATTTGGGTGGCCGCTATTATGTATCCGTCAAGATGGCGGCGATATAAAACATGACACTGAGGAGCCCTTTGCTAGTTCTACCTCTGAATCAAATTTCGTTGAAATCGGTTTCACCGTTTTCGAATCGATAGGGGGGTCAGACATTCAGAGAACACACACACACTCACACACACACACACACAGACATATAATTTTTGGCCCTGTGTAGATCTCATAAGTCTACTTACATTTTTGGCAAAAATCGAAAGTAGGCTAAAAGTAAATCTTGTTTCAAAATTAAATGCTCGGTTAATTTTACTAAAGAAACGGCCCTTACTTAAAAAAATACAGTCAGGCTGAAAGACTAGACTTTATATCATTTCAAATGTCGCATGCTACAAATGCTACACATGTTAGAAAGGCTAATGAGGGCTTCTCGCTTCGCTCGAAGCCCCAGGACTCTCTCAACAGTCTCCATTACCCATTAACTTAGGCTTCCCGCGCGGGCACCTCTTTAAGGGTCACCCTGTATTTGAATTGAATCTAACATACTGTACACCTCGTTAAGTGTCACGCTGTATTTTGCTCTGACATCCTGCACACCCCTTTAGGAGACACCCTGTATTCTTATCTGGCATCTTGTATATATATTTAGAAGTCACCCTGTATTCTTGTGTGAAATCTTGTACTCCTCTTTAGGAGTCACCCTGTATTCTTGTCTGACATTTTGTACACCTCTTTAGGAGTCACCCTGTATTCTCGTCTGACATCTTGTGCACTTCTTTAGGAGTCACCCTGTATGCTTCCCTGCCATCTTGTACACCTCTTTATAAGTCACCCTGTATTCTTATCTGGCATCTTGTATATCTCTTTAGGAATCACCCTGTATTCTTATCTGGCATCTTGTACACCTCTTTAGGAGTCACCCTGTATTCTTATATGACGTTTTGTATATCTCTTTAGGTGTCACCCTGTATTCTTGTGTGACATATTGTACACCTCTTTAGGAGTCACCCTGTATTCTTATATGACGTCTTGTATATCTCTTTAGGAGTCACCCTGTATTCTTATCTGATGTCTTGTATATCTCTTTAGGAGTCACCCTCTATTCTTATCTGGCATCTTTTACACCTTCTTTAGGAGTCACCCTGTATTCTTATCTGGCATCGTGTACACCACTTTAGGAGTCACCCTCTATTCTTATCTGGCATCTTGTACACCTCTTTAGGAGTCACCCTGTATTCTTATATGACGTCTTGTATATCTCTTTAGGAGTCACCCTGTATTCTTATCTGTCGTCTTGTATATCTCTTTAGGAGTCACCCTCTATCCTTATCTGGCATCTTGTACACCTCTTTAGGAGTCACCCCGTATTCTTATATGACGTCTTCTATATCTCTTTAGGAGTCACCCTGTATTCTTATCTGACGTCTTGTACACCTCTTTAGGAGTCACCCTGTATTCCTGTCTGACACCATGTACACCTCTTTAGGAGTCACTCTTTATTCTTATCTGGGATCTTGTACACCTCTTTAGGAGTCACCCTGTATTCTTATCTGGCATCTTGTATATCTCTTTAGGAGTCACCCTGTATTCTTCTGTGACATCTTGTACACCTCTTTAGGAGTCACCCTGTATTCCTGTCTGACACCATGTACACCTCTTTAGGAGTCACTCTTTATTCTTATCTGGGATCTTGTACACCTCTTTAGGAGTCACCCTGTATTCCTGTCTGACACCGTGTACACCTCTTTAGGAGTCACTCAGTATTCGTATCTGGCATCTTGTACACCTCCTTAGGAGTCACCCTGTATTCTTACCTGGCATCTTGTATATCTCTTTAGGAGCCACCCTGTATTCTTGTCTGACATCTTGTACACCTCGTTAAGGGTCACTCTGTATTCTTATACAATATCGTGTACATCTCTTTAGGAGTCACCCTGTATTCCTGTCTGACATCTTGCACACCTCTTTAGGAGTCACCCTGTTTTCCTGTCTGACGTCACGTACTCGCCGTCTCCCAGGAGTAAACTCAGACTCGGTGCATATTCACTGAACAACATGATAACTTCTTACACGCCGTAACCGTAACCGTAACGCATAACGTTAGACCCAAGCATAACGACGAAATCGACAAGATCATTTGAAATGATAAAAACAGCCCTCTTAAGAATACGCTCAGTCATATCTGTTTATGTACACATAGCACCTACTAAATTTGGTTGAATTCCAATTCACAGTGTGGAAGTTATATGCATTAAAAAATTGGATATATCAGCAGGCTTATAATCATTTTGGCAACACTGCCATGTATGACTTCCTTGAAATTAAACTAAAATAGTATTATCTATACGTGTGCCAATTTTTAAATAGCTACTATTCATACTTTCCAAGATATCCAACATGGAGCTCAAATTTCAATTGCGATTTTCCAGCAGTTGGTAGCACTGACATCATTTTCTAATACGGCACTGAGTTACTCAATTACTGATCAACCAATATCAAACAGCATGTAACTTCCATTATCCATTAGACTTCAACCAAATTTTGTATGTGCATTCTATACCTTAAGAGATGGAACTATGAATATTTTCTGAGTCACCAGGGCTGCGAACTGTAGTAAGTTACTTTATTAGGATACACTGTTTCAGCCGTATTTCAAAATGCAATACTTAGAAATGTTAGTACGGTATTACAAACTTGATGTCGTCATTATTTTAGATAGGTCTCTATAGATTGGCATGAATCTTACATTTAAAGAAAAGTAGGCACTTTAGTTCGTCACGGAACTACTTTTTATTAATAGTAGTATTATTGTTCTTACCATTGGCACAATTTACTAACAGTGACACACCTTTAAGATAAAACCAGTATTTAGAACGACGTAATGTATATGTTAAAACTTCGTTTTTTGCAATGTCTAATAACTTCAAATAGTTATATAAATTCGTTTGACGACAGTAATATTTGTAAAAACTCGGTTAAACTCGATACAGTACTTAATTTCCGATTTGTTATTTAACTTCTACTCCAGGCAAATGCCGGGATGGTATCTAACATAAGGCCACGGCCGCTTCCTTCCAATCCTCATCTGAATTACAAAGCGCACACTAATAGAGCCATCACCATAACACAGGTTATCAGAAAAATTACACACACGCACACACACACAAATACACGGGGCTACATGACCATGATGTCGCAAAGCCCCTAAACCAATCAACAACAACTATCGATGTATTTCAGATAAAGATTAGCCAGTTTGAAATATACCATTAACTCAGTGACACCAGTATTGCTAAAAATTCTGAATAGAAGTGTAAAGAGAGCATTTGGTTGTGCACGCGGGGTGAAGGTTAGTCTGCCTGATCGGCCCACCCCGTCCAGTGCTTTGTGAGTCCAGTGCTATGTGCCAGAACTCGGCCGCATTAGATGAGAACGACACTGAACGGGCTGAGCTTCTAAAGTCCATGGGCTCGGAGTGCATTGCGGAGGGACACGCAGCAGTACCCGGCCTACCGACATAACAAATGTAGCCTATTTGTTTATGTTGTGGGGTAAACATAGACTATTATTGTGGTATGAAAATATTATTATACTTTCACGAATAGTACAAATATTCATGATTTTGAATGGGGAAGTACAAATTTGAATGATAGAATAGAATAATTTTCCCTACCAATATCCATTATTAACATTGTGGTGTTTGAAGCCATATTTTCAGTGTTGCCTTAGTAAACAAGAGTTTAGTGCTTTTCAGTCGGTCAACACGAATGTACCCAAAAGAGATGGGTTATGCCCTAATCCTGAAATAAATTACATGAGATTAATAAAACACTAGGATGACCAGTTTCGATCGTCAAGCGATCATCATCAGATCCAATACACTTAGGCTATAAAATCTATGTTTGAAATACAGGTGAAAATATTTACAATATGTACAATTATTTAGTTGCAGTATTGGTACTGCAACTGTCAGTGTATGCTAAATGCAGTATATATGTTAGGTGAAATGCTAAATGGTGATGGCTATCCGGAGATTGTACTTTAGAGAGATTATATGGTTGTAAACTATGGTTAAACTATAAAAATTTTAGGCTAACTACTTATCTGATTGTCTTCCGTACTACAGCTATTCGCAGTTTCCGTGCTCACTTGAACTCGCTGTGCGGACGACTGCGGTGGTTATCTTAACGACTGGTTTTTCCCTGCCTTCCCCCCCTGTCCCTACGTGCTGTGGGGAGTGATCGCGATGTGTTTATGTGAGGTGTTGCCAACCTAGATAAGATGTATGTTATTGAATGAGGTGGATCTACAACTATTAAAGACCGTGGATTAGTCCTCGCCACGCGTGGAGCATAACCCATTCGAACTAAGCGTTGACGGTCTTATGAGGACGTCCCGGCACCTTTAATACTGCCTCTAATATGGGCCTTGGTTTATTGCAGAAGAAAGGTACATCGTACACCTGATCCAGATAACATTTACCTAGTGTTTTATTAATCTCATGTAATTTATTTCAGGATTAGGGCATAACCCATCTCTTTTGGGTACATTCGTGTTGACCGACTGAAAAGCACTAAACTTTTGTTATCCATTATTAACATCATCTCCGTAGATCATGCGAATAAATCGTAGTTGGAAACTCACAAGAAAAGTAGTGTTAATACAACAAAATAATTCAAAACGAATAAAAATGTTGACCCTAGAGCGTCTCGAAGCTGAGATCCATCAGATACCAAGTTACAGCTATAGCACTCGTACACTTTTCACTTAGTAGCCTAGCTCATAGTTACGTAACTTCATGCGTATAGCTAAATGTCGAATTATTTCAGTTAAATCGCAAATACTGACAGGAATGCGTTCAATCAGTCAGTGCCCCTTCATGTATTCAACGTAACGCATCTTAATGACTGATTTGGATTAATAATGCCAATAAACTGCAAATATTACTCTCAATCCACATCTTTCCTCCATGTTTGATTTCTTGCAGCTGAGCCAATCGGGACACGGAATGCTGCTGCGAATAACGTTATTCGAGCCTATACCGGAATTGTGCCTGTATACAAGCTTTAACGTTACAATCAGTACCATTTGTACTCTGATGGCCAATGATTGCGGTACAACACATGTGATATGTCCATAAGCAGAGGGTACTGATCAGCACAGTATCGAAGCACCTAAGGTTGGATGTTATACAGTAGCCATCGTATATTCTACCTACTATTTTAGCCTACTTTTCACATTTTGTATAAATGAGGAAAAAGTAGAATTATGACATCGATCCAGGCAAATGTCTGTATGACCCTCCTATACGGCTGCAGTTATTGAAACCAAATTTGGTATAAGTAAAGATCTATATCTGAATATCTCACGGACATATTTGAAAATTACTTCAGTGCTAGTAATTGCGCAGAAAAATCATAATTCACTTTTGAGCTCTATGTTGGATTTATCAGACGTTATGCATGCGAATCCTTCAAAAAAAATTCAAAATAGAGATAATAACATTCCAAATATATATTTTAAGAAGCGCATATATGACAGTGTTGCTAACATGATTTTATGTCTACAGATAAGTCCAATGTCTAAGTGTATCTAACTTCTATACTATCAATTGGATTTTAACCAAATTTCGTATGTGTTTTTGTGAACTATAACAGATATGACTATGCTTATACTTCAGAGCCAGCAGGGCTGCCAACTGCTAATGAATGCTCATTCTCTTTTTTATCCTAATACCAATATATCAGAAAGTTTGCTAGCCAACAGCTCTGAATGTTGCACACGTATGGTACCTAAAATTTCAGATTAACTTCGAGTAACTAATGTACGTCATTGCTGCCAACATAATTCTAAGCCGGCTGAAAATGCATGTGAAGTCTATACCAACAAATGGATGTTATCCTAAATTGGCACTTTAAAATATAGTATTATTTCAGATTAAGTCGCCTCCATAGCGTAGCGGTCAGCACGGTTAGCTGCCACCACGGAGGTCCTGGGTTCGATTCCCGGCTCTGCCACGAAATTTGAAAAGTGGTATGAGGAATGGAAGGGGGTCTACTCAGCCTCAGGTGTTCCAAATGAGTAGAGGGGGTTCGATTCCCACCTCAGCCATCCTCGAAGTGGTTTTCCGCGGTTTCCCACTTCGTCTTCAGGCTAATGCCGGGATGGTAGTTTCTTCAAGGTCACGGCCGCCTCCTTCCCTTTTCCTTGCCTATCCATCCTGACCATCCATTACCTACCCTCATGAGGCCCCTGTTCGCTTTACAGGCGAGGCCGCCTGGGCGAGGTGCCAATCACACCTCACCAGTTGTATCCACTCCGATTAGATGTTCCCAGCTCTAGGACACTGCCCGTAGAGGCGGTAGTGGTGAGTTCCCTCGCTGTGTCCGTGGGTTCCACCAACCTGGAGGGTAAACGACTAAGAGAAGAGAAGAGAAGAGAAGAGAAGAGATTATTTCAGATTAATTCTGATCACACGTGCATGACCTTGTTGCCAATATGATTTTATACGCACTGATAGATCCAATATTTCACAACATGCAACGTCCATACTATCCATTGGATTTCAACCAAATGTTGTATGTGCATTCTGTACCTTAGGAGATGGAGCTATGGATATATTCACAGTCACATAGGCTGCCAACTGTAGTGCTGTATTAGATTACATCAGGTATATTCCAATATAATTAGAAATGCTAGTATTAACAAATAAATTATGTCATTATTCTAGATAGGTCTATATAGTTTAATCATTGGCATGAATCTTAAATATAAAGAAAATTATGCTCTTTAGATCGTCACGAAACTATTTCTCCTTATTGTTAATATTATTATTTATTGTGGAGTAAACATAGACTATTATTGTGGTATGAAAATATTATTATACTTTCACGAATAGTACAAATATTCATGGTTTTGTATGGGGAAGTACAAATTTGAATGATAGAATAGAATAATTTTCCCTACCAATATCCATTATTAACATCATCTCCGTAGATCATGCGAATAAATCGTAGTTGGAAACTCACAAGAAAAGTAGTGTGAATGCAACAAAATAATTCAAAAAGAATAAAAAATTTGGCCCCAGAGCGTCTCGAACCTGAGATCCTTTGGACAGTAAGTTACAGCTATAGCACTCGTTCACAATTCACTAAGTAGCCTATCTCATAGTTACGTAACTTCATGCGTATAGCTAAATGTCGAATTATTTCAGTTAAATCGTAAATACTGACAGGAATGCGTTCAATCAGTCAGTGCCTCTTTATGTATTCAATGCAACGCATCTTAATGACTGATTTGGATTAATAATGCCAATAAACTGCAAATATTACTCTAAATCCACAACTTTCCTCCATGTTTGATTTCTTGCAGCTGAGCCAATCGGGACACGGAATGCTGCTGCGAATAACGTTATTCGAGCCTATACCGGAATTGTGCCTGTATACAAGCTTTAACGTTACAATCAGTACCATTTGTACTCTGATGGCCAATGATTGCGGTACAACACATGTGATATGTCCATAAGCAGAGGGTACTGATCAGCACAGTATCGAAGCACCTAAGGTTGGATGTTATACAGTAGCCATCGTATATTCTACGTACTATTTTAGCCTACTTTAAACATTTTGTAAAAATGAGGAAAAAGTAGAATTATGACATCGATCCAGGCAAATGTCTGTCTGTCCCTCCTAGACGGCTGCAGTTATTGAAACCAAATTTGGTATAAGTAAAGATCTATATCTGAATATCTCACGGGCATATTTGAAAATTACTCCAGTGCTAGTAATTGCGAAGAAAAATCACAATTCACTTTTGAGCTCTATGTTGGATTTATCAGACGTTATGCATGCGAACTCTTCCAAAATTAGTGAACATAGAGATAATAACATGCCAAATATATATTTTAAGAAGCGCATATATGACAGTGTTGCTAACATGATTTTATGTCTACGGATAAGTCCAATGTTTAAGTGTATCTAACTTCTATACTATCAATTGGATTTTAACCAAATTTCGTATGTGTTTTTGTGTACTATAACAGATATAACTATGCTTATACTTCAGAGCCAGCAGGGCTGCCAATTGCTAACGAATGCTCATTCTCTTTTTTATCCTAATACCAATATATCAGACAGTATGCTAGCCAACAGCTCTGAATGTTGCACACGTATGGTACCTAAAATTTCATATTAACTTCGAGTAACTAATCACGGCCGACTGAATACGAGCTGCGCTCTATACCGGCCTTGACATTCCCAGTCAGAACCCATGTATAACATGTAATTGGAAAGTTTCTACTCGTTGCCGGTAGAGCGCACTCCCCTCCCATTATAGGCGCGATAAGGAATAAGCTGTACAGTACGTATATTAAATGTGTAATCTCAAGAACCACTGGATGGATTTTGATGCTGCTTTCACCATTCTGTAAAGGTGATCTCGAGGAAGATTTGTGTAGAAATTAATTTATTTATGACCAAATGGAGCCAAGCAGTAACGATTTCAGTGAAAAGGTCGAAAAAATAGCCTGGCGTCCGTGCGCTTTTTAAGCTTACGCTGGGCGAACCGTTAAAAATATCATTATATTATGAGTGTAAGAATTGTTCAGCGTGAGAAATTCTACAAAAAAGTCCGCGAGAGCATATCTCTATCTTCGATACATCGCCCACTATAAGTGTTTTTAGTTTGGACGGGAGGGGCATTTGGCTTGCACCTCGCCATTCTTAAATTACGTCTGACAGGAATTCCTTGCACATTCATAACTGTTCCCGGGCGAAGCCGGGGCGGGTTGCTAGTGACACTATATAATTATTATCATTATAATTTCCGCATTATCAAAATTAAAATTATATCACAAAATAAAATAGCGTGCTGATAAATCTAAGAGAAATTAGGCATACCTTGCACCTTCTTCGGGTACAAGGACACTACTCCAGCACCGTCTCATTAAAAGGAAAGAGAGGATCAAAATTACAGCCGGGAACAAGTAGCAGCTAATCGTGTGTTGTGTTTTGTGCTAAGAGATCTTTCGACAAATTATCAGATACCGTGTGCCTTCTTTTTCACGAAGCAGCTGTCAGGACGGGACTTACATAAACTCCTGCTGGACGTTATTCTCGAGGTTGAACAATGCGGTTTCATAATTATAATAACTGTCTCTGATAATCACAAAACTAACACTACAATGATGAGGCATTTAGGGGGAGGGAATTTGCAACCAATGGTCAATCACCCATACGACGAGTCTAGGAATGTATTCCCTAGTTTTGATCATTGTCTCGTTCTAAAAAAAAAACACACATTAGAACGCAGTTTCTGTAACGAGAGATGACTGATGGTACTGGAATAATTTCAGGGAAATACTTGTCATTACTATACACAATGCAAAAGGGTGAGATCGTCAAACCGGTCAGACACCTCACTAAAAAACACATCGAACCCACTAAATTTGAAAAAATGAATGTTCGGCGTGCCAAGGAAGTGTTCTCGTCAGAAGTTATTGGTGCCATTAGTACACTAAAAGAAAATATAGGCATGCACCCGGACGCAGAAGCAACCATTTTTTTTGAAAAACGTTAATAAATGGTTCGCTATGCATGACGTAAGCATCACATATCATCATATTCAGTCTAGAAATCCAGATAAAGGGCATTTTTTCTCATTGAATGTCAGTCGCCTAAACTGGCTAGAGGAATATTTTCTTTCTTACCTTGAAACTTTGAAAGTTGCTAGTAACGCTGCTAGAAAGGACTTCCTGAGTTCTGAGACTTACGAAGCTACCTATACAATTAATCACGTATTCAGCTGTCCAGTGCATAAGGTATCTTCTAAAAATGGGTAGAGGAAAGTCGCCAAATATGGGGAGTTTTTTATAGGGCTCACATTAAACATAAGAAGGAACGGAATAATTTTGGTTTTCTCACCAATGTAAACCTCAGGCGATATACTATGTATATTACAAATATGGGCACGTTTGGTGTTGTAATACCCTCTGATATTATTGTTAACTTGAAAAGTGCACTTTCCTCGTATTAAGCAACCGGGTTTCGTAATATGGGGAGGTGAGAAACCTCACGGTTTTTATTTATAATAGGTACAATGAATAGTATACCCTACTAATTAAAGCATTAATTCTGACATTTTTTTCGTGTGGCCTCCTGAGAGGCCGAGTGCAGGTCTTTCTAGTCGACGCCCGTGGGCGACCTGCGCGTCAGGATGAGAGATGGAATGGATGAAGATGAATGAAACTGGGCAAGAATGTGGAAGGAAGCGGCCGTGGCCTGTTAGAAGGTACCGTCCCAGCATTTGCCTGGTGTTGAAAAATGGGAAACCACGAAAAATCATTTCAAGGACGGCCGACGGTGGGGCTCGAACACACGCGTCTACCGAGTCAGCAGAGAGCTTGGCCCCATGGCCTAACGCTGCGCTTTGGCCAGCGTAGCCACTACTGTCGGTAATTCTGACAATGTAATGAAATCGTGAACACAAATAGTACAAAAATACAAAAATGAATATTTTAAGTAATTAACAGTCATAGTTTCCTGTTGCCGAACTTCCAAACCGTTCAGCAGTTGTTGTTTGAGTCTTCAGTCTTTTGACTGGTTTGATGCAGCCCTCCATGCCTCCCTGTCCTGAGCCAATCGATTCATCTCTACATAGCTACCACACCCTACATCCGAGGCTATCTGTTTAACATATTCTAACCTTGGTCTACCCCTACAGTTCTTGTCCTCGACCCTTCCTTCCATAACTAAGCTTGCTATTCCTGGGTGTCTTAGTATGTGTCCTACCAACCTATCTCTTCTCTTCATTAGCAGTCGCCAGAAACATCTCTCCTCTCCCACTCGCCTTAATACCTCTTCGTTTGTAACCCTATCTACCCATCTGATCTTCATCATTCTCCTGTAACACCACATTTCAAATGCTTCAATTCTCCTCTTTTCTGCTGCACCAATAGTCCAAGTTTCACTTCCATAGAGCGCCACGCTCCAGACAAAGGCATTCAAAAATGACTTCCTAATACCTAAATCTATATTCGATGTCAACAGATTCCTTTTTTGTAGAAAGGCTTTCCTTGCCTGAGCCAACCTACTTTTTATATCCTCTTTGCTTCGTCCATCACTGGTTATTCTGCTTCCTAAGTAACAGAAGTCTCCTACTTCCTTCAGCTTTTCACCTGCCAATTTGATCTCCATAGAGGTTTCTGATTTATTTCGGCTGCATTCCAGTATTTTTGTTTTACATTTATTAATTTTCATCATGAATTCCTTCCGTAAGACGGAGTCCATACCATTCAGCAGAAAAATGCATAAACTTTAATGAAAACCGAGTGATTCTGATCGAATTCAACTGTAACGAGGTGCAAGGTATGTCTAATTTCTCTTAGATTTATTAGCACGCTATTTTATTTTGTGATATAATTTGCATTTTGATATTGTGGGAATTGTAATGATAATATAATAGTGTCACTAGCAACCCGCCCCGGCTTCGCCCGGGAACAGTTATGAATGTGCAAGGAATTCCTGTCAGACGTAATTTATGAATGGCGAGGTGCAAGCCAAATCCCCCCGTCCAAACTAAAAACACTTATAGTGGGCGATGTATCGAAGATAGAGATATGCTCACGCGGACTTTTTTGTACAATTTTTCATGCTGAACAATTCTTACACTCATAGTATATTGATATTTTTAACGGTTTGTCCAGCGTAAGCTTAAAAAGCGCACGGACGTCAAGTTCTTTCTTCGACCTATTCATTGAAATCTAAAATCGTTACTGCTTGGCTCCCTTTGATCATAAATAAATTATTTTCTACAGAAATCTTCCTCGATATTACCTGTACAGAATGGTGAAAGCCGCATCAAAATCCATCCAGTGGTTCTCGAGATTACCCCTGATATCCAAGAATCGGGGACTTTGTTTTACACTAAGTAGAGATAAGTCTTAGTCGTGCAATGCTTGGTAAACAGCGCTGTGTGACCAGTTGAGTAACTAACAAGATTTCATGAAAAAGGTCTCATTGTCTAGGCCGGTATGAGCGCATTCAGTCGGCCGTGAACTAATGTACGTCAGTGCTGCCAACAAAATTCTAAGCCTGCTGAAAATGCATGTAAAGTCTATACCAACAAATGGATGTTAACCTAAATTGGAACTTCAAAATATAGTATTATTTCAGATTAAGTCGCCTCCGTAGCGTAGCGGTCAGCACGGTTAGCTGCCACCCCGGAGGTCCTGGGTTCGATTCCCGGCTCTGCCATGAAATTTGATAAGTGGTATGAGGAATGGAACGGGGTCTACTCAGCCTCGGGAGTTCCAAATGAGTAGAGGGGGTACAATTCCCACCTCAGCCATCCTCGAAGTGGTTTTCCGCGGTTTCCCACTTCGTCTTCAGGCTAATGCCGGGATGGGAGTTTCTTCAAGGCCACGGCCGCCTCCTTCCCTCTTCCTTGCCTATCCATCCTGACCATCCATTACCTTCCCTCATGAGGCCCCTGTTCGCTTTGCAGGTGAGGCCGCCTGGGCGAGGAGCCAATCACACCTCACCAGTTGTATCCACTCCGATTAGATGTTCCCAGCTCTAGGGCACTGCCCGTAGAGGCGGTAGTGGTGAGTTCCCTCGCTGAGTCCGTGGGTTCCACCAACCTGGAGGGTAAACGACTAAGAGAAGAGAAGAGAAGAGAAGAGATTATTTCAGATTAATTCTGATCACACGTGCATGACCTTGTTGCCAATATGATTTTATACGCACTGATAGATCCAATATTTCACAACATGCAACGTCCAAACTATCCATTGGATTTCAACCAAATGTTGTATGTGCATTCTGTACCTTAGGAGATGGAACTAAGGATATATTCACAGTCACATAGGCTGCCAACTGTAGTGCTGTATTAGATTACTTCAGGTATATTCCAATATAATTAGAAATGCTAGTATTAACAAATAAATTTCGTCATTATTCTAGATAGGTCTATATAGTTTAATCATTGGCATGAATCTTAAATATAAAGAAAAGTATGCTCTTTAGATCGTCACGAAACTATTTCTCCTTATTGTTAATATTATTTTTCATTGTGGAGTAAACATAGACTATTATTGTGGTATGAAAATATTATTATACTTTCACGAATAGTACAAATATTCATGGTTTTGTATGGGGAAGTACAAATTTGAATGATAGAATAGAATAATTTTCCCTACCAATATCCATTATTAACATCATCTCCGTAGATCATGCGAATAAATCGTAGTTGGAAACTCACAAGAAAAGTAGCGTGAATGCAACAAAATAATTCAAAAAGAATAAAAAATTTGGCCCTAGAGCGTCTCGAACCCGAGATCCCTTGGACACTAAGTTACAGCTATAGCACTCGTACACTTTTCACTTAGTAGCCTATCTCATAGTTACGTAACTTCATGCGTATAGCTAAATGTCGAATTATTTCAGTTAAATCGAAAATACTAACAGGAATGCGTTCAATCAGTCAGTGCCTCTTCATGCATTCAACGCAACGCATCTTAATGACTGATTTGGATTAATAATGCCAATAAACTGCAAATATTACTCTAAATCCACAACTTTCCTCCATGTTTGATTTCTTGCAGCTGAGCCAATCGGGACACGGAATGCTGCTGCGAATAACGTTATTCGAGCCTATACCGGAATTGTGCCTGTATACAAGCTTTAACGTTACAATCTGTACCATTTGTACTCTGATGGCCAATGATTGCGGTACAACACATTTGATATGTCCATAAGCAGAGGGTACTGATCAGCACAGTATCGAAACACCTAAGGTTGGATGTTATACAGTAGCCATCGTATATTCTAGGTACTATTTTAGCCTACTTTAAACATTTTGTAAAAATGAGGAAAAAGTAGAATTATGAAATCGATCCAGGCAAATGTCTGTCTGTCCCTCCTAGACGGCTGCAGTTATTGAAACCAAATTTGGTATAAGTAAAGATCTATATCTGAATATCTCACGGGCATATTTGAAAATTACTCCAGTGCTAGTAATTGCGAAGAAAAATCACATTTTCCCTTTTGAGCTCTATGTTGGATTTATCAGACGTTATGCATGCGAACTCTTCCAAAATTAGTGAACATAGAGATTATAACATTCCAAATATATATTTTAAGAAGCGCATATATGACAGTGTTGCTAACATGATTTTATGTCTACGGATAAGTCCAATGTTTAAGTGTATCTAACTTCTATATTATCAATTGGATTTTAACCAAATTTCGTATGTGTTTTTGTGTACTATAACAGATATGACTATGCTTATACTTCAGAGCCAGCAGGGCTGCCAACTGCTAACAAATGCTCATTCTCTTTTTTACCCTAATACCAATATATCAGAAAGTATGCTAGCCAACAGCTCTGAATGTTACACATGTATGGTACCTACAATTTCAGATTAACTTCGAGTAACTAATGTACGTCAGTGCTGCCAACAAAATTCTAAGCCTGCTGAAAATGCATGTAAAGTCTATACCAACAAATGGATGTTATCCTAAATTGGCACTTTAAAATATAGTATTATTTCAGATTAAGTCGCCTCCGTAGCGTAGCGGTCAGCACGGTTAGCTGCCACCCCGGAGGTCCTGGGTTCGATGTCCGGCTCAGCCATGAAAATTGAAAAGTGGTATGAGGAATGGAACGGGGTCTACTCAGCCTCGGGAGTTCCAAATGAGTAGAGGGGGTTCGATTCCCACCTCAGCCATCCTCGAAGTGGTTTTCCTCGGTTTCCCACTTCGTCTTCAGGCTAATGCCGGGATGGTAGTTTCTTCAAGGCCACGGCCGCCTCCTTCCCTCTTCCTTGCATATCCATCCTGACCATACATTACCTTCCCTCATGAGGCCCCTGTTCGCTTTACAGGTAAGGCCGCCTGGGCGAGGTGCCAATCACACCTCACCAGTTGTATCCACTCCGATTAGATGTTCCCAGCTCTAGGACACTGCCCGTAGAGGCGGTAGTGGTGAGTTCCCTCGCTGTGTCCGTGGGTTCCACCAACCTGGAGGGTAAACGACTAAGAGAAGAGAAGAGAAGAGAAGAGATTATTTCAGATTAATTCTGTTCACACGTGCATGACCTTGTTGCCAATATGATTTTATACGCACTGATAGATCCAATATTTCACAACATGCAACGTCCATACTATCCAAGGGATTTCAACCAAATGTTGTATGTGCATTCTGTACCTTAGGAGATGGAACTAAGGATATATTCACAGTCACATAGGCTGCCAACTGTAGTGCTGTATTAGAATACTTCAGGTATATTCCAATATAATTAGAAATGCTAGTATTAACAAATAAATTTCGTCATTATTCTAGATAGGTCTATATAGTTTAATCATTGGCATGAATCTTAAATATAAAGAAAAGTATGCTCTTTAGATCGTCACGAAACCATTTCTCCTTATTGTTAATATTATTATTTATTGTGGAGTAAACATAGACTATTATTGTGGTATGAAAATATTATTATACTTTCACGAATAGTACAAATATTCATGGTTTTGTATGGGGAAGTACAAATTTGAATGATAGAATAGAATAATTTTCCCTACCAATATCCATTATTAACATCATCTCCGTAGATCATGCGAATAAATCGTAGTTGGAAACTCACAAGAAAAGTAGTGTGAATGCAACAAAATAATTCAAAAAGAATAAAAAATTTGGCCCTAGAGCGTCTCGAACCCGAGATCCCTTGGACACTAAGTTACAGCTATAGCACTCGTACACTTTTCACTTAGTAACCTATCTCATAGTTACGTAACGTCATGCGTATAGCTAAATGTCGAATTATTTCAGTTAAATCCTAAATACTGACAGGAATGCGTTCAATCAGTCAGTGCCTCTTCATGCATTCAACGCAACGCATCTTAATGACTGATTTGGATTAATAATGCCATTAAACTGCAAATATTACTCTAAATCCACAACTTTCCTCCATGTTTGATTTCTTGCAGCTGAGCCAATCGGGACACGGAATGCTGCTGCGAATAACGTTATTCGAGCCTATACCGGAATTGTGCCTGTATACAAGCTTTAACGTTACAATCTGTACCATTTGTACTCTGATGGCCAATGATTGCGGTACAACACATGTGATATGTCCATAAGCAGAGGGTACTGATCAGCACAGTATCGAAGCACCTAAGGATGGATGTTATACAGTAGCCATCGTATATTCTAGGTACTATTTTAGCCTACTTTAAACATTTTGTAAAAATGAGGAAAAAGTAGAATTATGACATCGATCCAGGCAAATGTCTGTCTGTCCCTCCTAGACGGCTGCAGTTATTGAAACCAAATTTGGTATAAGTAAAGATCTATATCTGAATATCTCACGGGTATATTTGAAAATTACTTCAGTGCTAGTAATTCCGCAGAAAAATCACATTTTCCCTTTTGAGCTCTATGTTGGATTTATCAGACGTTATGCATGCGAACTCTTCCAAAATTAGTGAACATAGAGATAATAACATTCCAAATATATATTTTAAGAAGCGCATATATGACAGTGTTGCTAACATGATTTTATGTCTACGGATAAGTCCAATGTTTAAGTGTATCTAACTTCTATACTATCAATTGGATTTTAACCAAATTTCGTATGTGTTTTTGTGTACTATAACAGATATGACTATGCTTATACTTCAGAGCCAGCAGGGCTGCCAACTGCTAACGAATGCTCATTCTCTTTTTTATCCTAATACCAATATATCAGAAAGTATGCTAGCCAACATCTCTGAATGTTACACACGTATGGTACCTAAAATGTCAGATTAATTTCGAGTAACTAATGTGCGTCAGTGCTGCCAACATAATTCTAAGCCTGCTGAAAATGCATGTAACTTCTATACCAACAAATGGATGTTATCCAAAAATGGCACTATACATATATAGTATTATTTCAGATTAATTCTGAGCACACGTGCATGACCTTGTTGCCAATATGATTTACATACACTGATAGATCCAATATTTCACAACATGCAACGTCCGTACTATCCATTGGACTTCAAGGAAGGAAGGAAGGAAGCTTGTAATTTAACGTGACCGTTAATCTGTAGATCATGAGCCACGGTACCTCCTTTTTACGTGGAATCCGAACCACAAGACATGGTATTTCACTTCGATAATCTCACATGCATTGACCGGGAATCGAACCCGGACCGCCTTGGTGAGAGGCCTACAGCTAGACCGCTGAGCTGCTGAGCCACCACGCCCCCCCATTGGACTTCAACCGAATGTTATATGTGCATTATGTACCTTAAGAGTTGGAACTTAGGATTTATTCAGAGTCACCTAGGCTACCAACTGTAGTGCTGTATTAGAATATTTCAGGTATATTCCAATCTAATTAGAAATGTTAGTAGGCCTATTACCTACTAAATTTCGTAATGGGAAAAGGCACCTACTTTATTATTACAATGTGCTAAAATATTTCATATAACCCTTCTTTGTATAATGTGACTAATCCCACACAACGTCGCTCTTTCTACATCACATTTAGTAACAATAACGTTATGGCCCTCTGTTCGAGCTGTTTCCTTAATAACGTTCTTGACGGAATATACACAATTTCTTGTCGTAAAGATTGGATTTGATTAATAATAAACAAGAAATTGGAATAACATTAATTTGTAGAACTCAATTTTAGCCGTCTTTTTAACAACGTTATCGTCGGTAGCACTCACAATTTTGTTCCTTAAAGATTGGGTAAGACAAATAACGAAAACCGGCGAATAACGTTTTTATGAGGAACTTCCTTTACCCGCCTTTCGAATAACGTTATTGTCAGCAGTTCGTTCAATTTCGTTCTTCGACATCAGGTTGAACTAATAACGAAATGATGCCAATAACGTTATTCAGTTATTCACTATGTGAGCCACCCTCCCAATGACGTTATTGGTAGGGACCGGAATAATAGCGTTCTTCAATTCGGTTACTGAATTTAACGTTATTGTGATAGCATATGATAAATACGGTATTCTTGTCGAAACGAAGTAATTCGTTCTGTAACGCATTTACCTAAATGCACTCATGGAGTTTTCCGGTACATTCCCTAATTACGTTACGTTATGGTTACGGTTAAGTTATCTAGCCCTGGTTGAAAGTTTAAATTCACTCCCCTAAAAAAATGCAGAATGTGACTAACCCAGATTTTCCCGTGGAGTCTTCACACTTCACGCCAACCTCATCAGGGGAGATAATTGAATTTATTGGTAAAGAACTTCCATTGAGGCTAATGAGCACCTTTATGTAGCGAATACTTTGTTCTGGCTTAAAATATTGTAAAAAGAAACTGTTGTGTTCAAACATTCTCTCTTAAAGGGAATTCCACATTTACTTATTTATGTAGTTTGATATCTTAAAACCACTGCCAGCTGGATCACATCCCTCCTGGCTGCTTTAGACTGCCTGCCCATTCAACGATTACAGCATTGGCTTATGCGTACTAAGAGCAGTACCAACCCAATGTGATCGCCGCTTTTTCAAGTCACTCTTGCAGACATTTGCTTTGTATTGATGTTAATGGCGAAGTTGTGTTTTGGATTTTATAATGGTGTACAGCTGCGTGCCCTTTTGTAAATCAGAAATCTACAACTAGGTTAAAACTAATTACTGCGCTTTCATAAGTTAGCCACACAACACAACCCCTGAAATAGAACACGCCCTGGAAGGAGCAGTTATGCAGGTGTTAACGTACCGGAATTGGACTAGTATTAAGGATAAGCGAACAGAACCAATAACGACATTCATTTTGTATTACTGATTGATAGATGTCGAGAGCACAACTCTTCCTTCCTTTCGGATGTATGCTGACGATGTTAACAATTTTTACGTCATCAATACTGTTGATCACCTCTTTTGTTAATAGTTAGGCTTAATTTAGTTTCTTTCAAGTTTATTCTTGTTGTTTTGATTAATATTTGTAATATTGTAGCGAGCTAAACGTGCGATTAGGGGCGCGCAGCTGTGAGCTTACATTCGGGAGATAGTGGGTTTGAACCCCACTGTCGGCAGCTCTGAAGATGGATTTCCGTGGTTTCCCATTTTCACTCCAGGGAAATGCTGGGACTGTACCTTAATTAAGGCCATGGCCAATACAGATGGAAAAACTGTCAAATGCACAGGTGTTCCAGAAAGGCTCGCCATCAGCACCAGGTTAGGATTAATGTGTGGGCTGGCATTGTTAGTCCATACGTTCTACCAGCACGTCTTACGGGTGCTGTCCCCAGAGACTTTATCCAGAACACCCTTTCAGACTTACTGCATGACAATGTGCCCCTGCAAATACGACGACGTATGTGGTGGATGCATGACGGGGCTTCTGCACACTTTAGTCACCTTGTTCGCACTGCGCTGACGGAGATCTTCCAGGACAGATGGTTGGGCAGAGGAGGACCCGTTCCATCGCTTGCATGGTCCGTTAGACTTTTATCTGTGGTGTCAGGAACCGTTTTTGATATGAGTTCATGTGTTAAACACTTCCAAACAGGCTGTCAATTAATGTGTCACTGTACAATGTTCTTTCATTAATAAAGCGAAAACGAATGATTTTGGGACATATGTGTATGAGGACTTTTTTTCTTGTTTTGGTGTAAGGAACCAATCCCCAAAGTTTGTAAAAGTATTTATCAAACACCCTGTCTATAAAAATGAAAGTTTGTCTGTTTTTTTCTGAATTTCTACGGAAATTTGCGTTATAAACGCGTTTCAGACTATTTTTTACGGATGCGCGCGAAAATAAAACTTTTGTCTGTCTGTGGACAAATTTGTTCCCTTATAACTCGAGAACGGTTGGGTGAATCAACGTTCAATTTGGTACAGATATCTATCAGAGACATAACACCAATCATTGATGTAACTCTTCCCCGTATCGCTCTTAAAAGGGCCCCCACCCCCTTAAAATACAAGCTGAAATAAGCGTTGAAGGATGAAACAAAGCATATTTTCAGCCCCTCACTGTGAGAATCAAAAGTCGGGGGCCATAAAAGGTCCCCGGAAACCACATTTTAAGGCCCTATATTGAACAGTGTCTGTGATATTCCCATGAAACTAAATTCCCTGTGGTAAACTAATGCAGGAATGATTGCAACAGTAGCTCAATCGCTATTAATACCGAAGACCGTTCGAAGAACGGGTACTTCTGTTAGTCACAACATAACTATACGGGCTTCAGGGAACCAAAATATAGTTGCTGAAATAGCCACTTATAAAGGCGGCTTCGGAGGCGTAGTTGGTAGCTTGCTGAGCTTTTATTCCCAAGATCGCGGGTTCAAACCCGGCCAAAGTCGTCGGATTTTTAAGATCGTTAATAATCCCTCAGTATGCCTTCCTTCGGAGGAGAAGTAAAGCGGGCGGTCCCATGTCATAGATTTATGGAATGTTAAATAACCTTCCACTAATTTCACCTCTATGAAGCTAAATTATATAGGTTAAGAATGTAAACAACGCTCTTAGGTTCCTACGTTCGTTGCCAAGAGCCGACTGTGATGGCGTCTAGTAGCTAAGTTCTGAACTAGTAGTCGTTGACGGTGGCGTTTGGCGGCAAAAGTAGGAACTATTTGAAAAATTCAAAGTCTACAATCCTTACTTGAATTAAAAAAACACATAACACACACTAATACAGTCATCACAATTAACACCGGTTATCAGACAGATTCCACACACGCCCAAAGTACACGGGGCTACATGGCCACGTTGTCGCAGCCCCTAAATTGAGGAACCAAGCAACTAACTAACTAACTAACTAACTAACTAACTAACGTAGTTTGCTTCATTTTCTTGCTGAAAACCACCAGATCCAGACTGTTGTGTGATACCGATTGAAAGGTCAGAATAGTTCGGTCCCAAATCCACTTGCATTCATTGCTTTCAAGATCACTCACTTGCTGATATAAGTAATACGGAACATAGAAGCTGAAATTTCATTAGCGAACTCCTGATGCAAGATTTTAGCAACTGCATCGTGCCTTTGTTAGTGCTCCGTCGCCAGGAATTAGCTGTATTGCTTCTGATTGTTGACAACCATAGCGTCACTAATCATCTTGTACAACGAGATGTTTTACAATGAACTCGAGGTAGTAATTTATTTATTAGGCCTATTTAGCGTATGGCTTTTATGCCGGGAGTGTCCGAGGACATGTTCGGCGAAGTGCAAGATGGCCCACTCACAGAGAATGAGGGAATTCTAGGCTCAGAGGAAAGCGAAGAAAATTGCCAAGTGTAGAAGAGACTTAATGTGGTCCTAGATTGCCTGAAGGAATTATATATAACTAGCTCACCCGGCAGACGTTGTCATGCCTATCGAATAAAGTGTATTAACTTTGTTTCTTGAAGTGCTTTTGGATACACAATATTTTTTCAATTTCTGTTAACTGCCTCTAAACTATCGTGAATTGAATTAACTCATTTACAAACATTCCTTGGAGCATGCACAACGACTTTCCAAAGTTTCATCGCAAACGGATAAATGGCATTTAACGCATATTGGATTTGGTTTAAATAATTCGTGCGCAGTCACTCATTTGTTGAATCTACTCGTGCTCTACCAACTGTGAAATGGATTTACTAAGCTAGAAAGCTTCATGTAAGTGTACACAACAATTCATCAAAGTATCATCGGAATCGAATGAATGACATATGAAAGCATAAGTGTACTATAGGGGGAGTGTAACTGTGTACTATAGGGGGAGTGTAACTGTATACTATAGGGGGAGTGTAACTGTGTACTATAGAGGGAGTGTAACTGTATACTATAGGGGGAGTGTAACTGTGTACTATAGGGGGAGTGTAACTGTGTACTATAGAGGGAGTGTAACTGTATACTATAGGGGGAGTGTAACTGTGTACTATAGGGGGAGTGTAACTGTGTACTATAGGGGGAGTGTAACTGTATACTATAGGGGGAGTGTAACTGTGTACTATAGGGGGAGTGTAACTGTATACTATAGGGGGAGTGTAACTGTATACTATAGAGGGAGTGTAACTGTGTACTATAGGGGGAGTGTAACTGTATACTATAGAGGGAGTGTAACTGTGTACTATAGGGGGAGTGTAACTGTATACTATAGAGGGAGTGTAACTGTGTACTATAGAGGGAGTGTAACTGTGTACTATAGAGGGAGTGTAACTGTGTACTATAGAGGGAGTGTAACTGTGTACTATAGAGGGAGTGTAACTGTATACTATAGGGGGAGTGTAACTGTGTACTATAGGGGGAGTGTAACTGTGTACTATAGAGGGAGTGTAACTGTATACTATAGGGGGAGTGTAACTGTGTACTATAGGGGGAGTGTAACTGTATACTATAGAGGGAGTGTAACTGTGTACTATAGGGGGAGTGTAACTGTGTACTATAGAGGGAGTGTAACTGTGTACTATAGAGGGAGTGTAACTGTGTACTATAGAGTGAGTGTAACTGTGTACTATAGAGGGAGTGTAACTGTGTACTATAGAGGGAGTGTAACTGTGTACTATAGAGGGAGTGTAACTGTGTACTATAGAGGGAGTGTAACTGTATACTATAGGGGGAGTGTAACTGTATACTATAGAGGGAGTGTAACTGTGTACTATAGGGGGAGTGTAACTGTGTACTATAGGGGGAGTGTAACTGTGTACTATAGGGGGAGTGTAACTGTATACTATAGAGGGAGTGTAACTGTGTACTATAGAGGGAGTGTAACTGTGTACTATAGGGGGAGTGTAACTGTGTACTATAGAGTGAGTGTAACTGTGTACTATAGAGGGAGTGTAACTGTATACTATAGAGGGAGTGTAACTGTGTACTATAGGGGGAGTGTAACTGTGTACTATAGAGGGAGTGTAACTGTGTACTATAGAGGGAGTGTAACTGTGTACTATAGAGTGAGTGTAACTGTGTACTATAGAGGGAGTGTAACTGTGTACTATAGAGGGAGTGTAACTGTGTACTATAGAGGGAGTGTAACTGTATACTATAGAGGGAGTGTAACTGTGTACTATAGGGGGAGTGTAACTGTATACTATAGGGGGAGTGTAACTGTGTACTATAGAGTGAGTGTAACTGTATACTATAGGGGGAGTGTAACTGTGTACTATAGAGGGAGTGTAACTGTATACTATAGAGGGAGTGTAACTGTGTACTATAGAGGGAGTGTAACTGTATACTATAGGGGGAGTGTAACTGTATACTATAGGGGGAGTGTAACTGTATACTATAGGGGGAGTGTAACTGTATACTATAGAGGGAGTGTAACTGTATACTATAGAGGGAGTGTAACTGTGTACTATAGAGGGAGTGTAACTGTATACTATAGGGGGAGTGTAACTGTATACTATAGAGGGAGTGTAACTGTGTACTATAGGGGGAGTGTAACTGTGTACTATAGAGGGAGTGTAACTGTATACTATAGAGGGAGTGTAACTGTGTACTATAGAGGGAGTGTAACTGTGTACTATAGAGGGAGTGTAACTGTATACTATAGAGGGAGTGTAACTGTATACTATAGGGGGAGTGTAACTGTGTACTATAGAGGGAGTGTAACTGTATACTATAGGGGGAGTGTAACTGTATACTATAGAGGGAGTGTAACTGTATACTATAGAGGGAGTGTAACTGTGTACTATAGAGGGAGTGTAACTGTATACTATAGAGGGAGTGTAACTGTATACTATAGAGGGAGTGTAACTGTGTACTATAGGGGGAGTGTAACTGTGTACTATAGAGGGAGTGTAACTGTATACTATAGAGGGAGTGTAACTGTGTACTATAGGGGGAGTGCAACTGTATACTATAGAGGGAGTGTAACTGTATACTATAGGGGGAGTGTAACTGTATACTATAGGGGGAGTGTAACTGTATACTATAGGGGGAGTGTAACTGTATACTATAGAGGGAGTGTAACTGTGTACTATAGGGGGAGTGTAACTGTATACTATAGGGGGAGTGTAACTGTATACTATAGGGGGAGTGTAACTGTGTACTATAGAGGGAGTGTAACTGTATACTATAGGGGGAGTGTAACTGTATACTATAGAGGGAGTGTAACTGTGTACTATAGGGGGAGTGTAACTGTATACTATAGAGGGAGTGTAACTGTGTACTATAGGGGGAGTGTAACTGTATACTATAGAGGGAGTGTAACTGTATACTATAGGGGGAGTGTAACTGTATACTATAGAGGGAGTGTAACTGTATACTATAGAGGGAGTGTAACTGTGTACTATAGGGGGAGTGTAACTGTATACTATAGAGGGAGTGTAACTGTGTACTATAGGGGGAGTGTAACTGTATACTATAGAGGGAGTGTAACTGTATACTATAGGGGGAGTGTAACTGTATACTATAGAGGGAGTGTAACTGTATACTATAGGGGGAGTGTAACTGTGTACTATAGGGGGAGTGTAACTGTGTACTATAGAGGGAGTGTAACTGTGTACTATAGGGGGAGTGTAACTGTATACTATAGAGGGAGTGTAACTGTGTACTATAGGGGGAGTGTAACTGTATACTATAGGGGGAGTGTAACTGTGTACTATAGAGGGAGTGTAACTGTGTACTATAGGGGGAGTGTAACTGTATACTATAGAGGGAGTGTAACTGTATACTATAGAGGGAGTGTAACTGTGTACTATAGAGGGAGTGTAACTGTATACTATAGGGGGAGTGTAACTGTATACTATAGGGGGAGTGTAACTGTGTACTATAGGGGGAGTGTAACTGTATACTATAGGGGGAGTGTAACTGTATACTATAGGGGGAGTGTAACTGTATACTATAGAGGGAGTGTAACTGTGTACTATAGGGGGAGTGTAACTGTGTACTATAGAGGGAGTGTAACTGTATACTATAGAGGGAGTGTAACTGTGTACTATAGAGGGAGTGTAACTGTATACTATAGGGGGAGTGTAACTGTATACTATAGGGGGAGTGTAACTGTATACTATAGAGGGAGTGTAACTGTGTACTATAGGGGGAGTGTAACTGTGTACTATAGGGGGAGTGTAACTGTGTACTATAGAGGGAGTGTAACTGTGTACTATAGGGGGAGTGTAACTGTGTACTATAGGGGGAGTGTAACTGTGTACTATAGGGGGAGTGTAACTGTGTACTATAGGGGGAGTGTAACTGTGTACTATAGAGGGAGTGTAACTGTGTACTATAGGGGGAGTGTAACTGTGTACTATAGAGGGAGTGTAACTGTGTACTATAGGGGGAGTGTAACTGTGTACTATAGAGGGAGTGTAACTGTGTACTATAGGGGGAGTGTAACTGTGTACTATAGAGGGAGTGTAACTGTGTACTATAGGGGGAGTGTAACTGTGTACTATAGGGGGAGTGTAACTGTGTACTATAGAGGGAGTGTAACTGTGTACTATAGGGGGAGTGTAACTGTGTACTATAGAGGGAGTGTAACTGTGTACTATAGGGGGAGTGTAACTGTGTACTATAGGGGGAGTGTAACTGTGTACTATAGAGGGAGTGTAACTGTGTACTATAGGGGGAGTGTAACTGTGTACTATAGAGGGAGTGTAACTGTATACTATAGAGGGAGTGTAACTGTGTACTATAGGGGGAGTGTAACTGTGTACTATAGAGGGAGTGTAACTGTATACTATAGGGGGAGTGTAACTGTGTACTATAGGGGGAGTGTAACTGTATACTATAGAGGGAGTGTAACTGTATACTATAGGGGGAGTGTAACTGTGTACTATAGAGGGAGTGTAACTGTGTACTATAGGGGGAGTGTAACTGTATACTATAGGGGGAGTGTAACTGTGTACTATAGGGGGAGTGTAACTGTATACTATAGGGGGAGTGTAACTGTATACTATAGGGGGAGTGTAACTGTATACTATAGGGGGAGTGTAACTGTATACTATAGAGGGAGTGTAACTGTGTACTATAGAGGGAGTGTAACTGTATACTATAGAGGGAGTGTAACTGTGTACTATAGGGGGAGTGTAACTGTGTACTATAGAGGGAGTGTAACTGTGTACTATAGGGGGAGTGTAACTGTGTACTATAGAGGGAGTGTAACTGTGTACTATAGGGGGAGTGTAACTGTATACTATAGAGGGAGTGTAACTGTGTACTATAGAGGGAGTGTAACTGTATACTATAGAGGGAGTGTAACTGTGTACTATAGGGGGAGTGTAACTGTATACTATAGAGGGAGTGTAACTGTGTACTATAGGGGGAGTGTAACTGTGTACTATAGAGGGAGTGTAACTGTGTACTATAGAGGGAGTGTAACTGTATACTATAGAGGGAGTGTAACTGTGTACTATAGGGGGAGTGTAACTGTATACTATAGAGGGAGTGTAACTGTGTACTATAGGGGGAGTGTAACTGTATACTATAGAGGGAGTGTAACTGTGTACTATAGGGGGAGTGTAACTGTGTACTATAGGGGGAGTGTAACTGTGTACTATAGAGGGAGTGTAACTGTATACTATAGAGGGAGTGTAACTGTGTACTATAGAGGGAGTGTAACTGTATACTATAGAGGGAGTGTAACTGTGTACTATAGGGGGAGTGTAACTGTATACTATAGAGGGAGTGTAACTGTGTACTATAGGGGGAGTGTAACTGTATACTATAGAGGGAGTGTAACTGTGTACTATAGGGGGAGTGTAACTGTGTACTATAGGGGGAGTGTAACTGTGTACTATAGAGGGAGTGTAACTGTATACTATAGAGGGAGTGTAACTGTGTACTATAGGGGGAGTGTAACTGTGTACTATAGGGGGAGTGTAACTGTATACTATAGAGGGAGTGTAACTGTGTACTATAGGGGGAGTGTAACTGTGTACTATAGAGGGAGTGTAACTGTATACTATAGGGGGAGTGTAACTGTGTACTATAGAGGGAGTGTAACTGTATACTATAGGGGGAGTGTAACTGTATACTATAGGGGGAGTGTAACTGTGTACTATAGAGGGAGTGTAACTGTGTACTATAGAGGGAGTGTAACTGTGTACTATAGAGGGAGTGTAACTGTGTACTATAGAGGGAGTGTAACTGTATACTATAGAGGGAGTGTAACTGTATACTATAGGGGGAGTGTAACTGTGTACTATAGGGGGAGTGTAACTGTATACTATAGAGGGAGTGTAACTGTGTACTATAGGGGGAGTGTAACTGTGTACTATAGGGGGAGTGTAACTGTGTACTATAGAGGGAGTGTAACTGTATACTATAGAGGGAGTGTAACTGTGTACTATAGGGGGAGTGTAACTGTGTACTATAGGGGGAGTGTAACTGTATACTATAGGGGGAGTGTAACTGTATACTATAGGGGGAGTGTAACTGTATACTATAGGGGGAGTGTAACTGTATACTATAGGGGGAGTGTAACTGTATACTATAGGGGGAGTGTAACTGTGTACTATAGAGGGAGTGTAACTGTGTACTATAGAGGGAGTGTAACTGTATACTATAGGGGGAGTGTAACTGTATACTATAGAGGGAGTGTAACTGTGTACTATAGGGGGAGTGTAACTGTATACTATAGGGGGAGTGTAACTGTATACTATAGGGGGAGTGTAACTGTGTACTATAGGGGGAGTGTAACTGTATACTATAGAGGGAGTGTAACTGTATACTATAGAGGGAGTGTAACTGTATACTATAGGGGGAGTGTAACTGTATACTATAGGGGGAGTGTAACTGTGTACTATAGGGGGAGTGTAACTGTATACTATAGAGGGAGTGTAACTGTATACTATAGAGGGAGTGTAACTGTATACTATAGGGGGAGTGTAACTGTATACTATAGAGGGAGTGTAACTGTGTACTATAGGGGGAGTGTAACTGTGTACTATAGAGGGAGTGTAACTGTGTACTATAGGGGGAGTGTAACTGTATACTATAGAGGGAGTGTAACTGTGTACTATAGAGGGAGTGTAACTGTATACTATAGAGGGAGTGTAACTGTGTACTATAGGGGGAGTGTAACTGTATACTATAGAGGGAGTGTAACTGTATACTATAGGGGGAGTGTAACTGTATACTATAGGGGGAGTGTAACTGTGTACTATAGGGGGAGTGTAACTGTATACTATAGGGGGAGTGTAACTGTGTACTATAGAGGGAGTGTAACTGTGTACTATAGAGGGAGTGTAACTGTGTACTATAGGGGGAGTGTAACTGTGTACTATAGGGGGAGTGTAACTGTATACTATAGGGGGAGTGTAACTGTGTACTATAGAGGGAGTGTAACTGTGTACTTTAGAGGGAGTGTAACTGTATACTATAGGGGGAGTGTAACTGTGTACTATAGAGGGAGTGTAACTGTGTACTATAGGGGGAGTGTAACTGTGTACTATAGAGGGAGTGTAACTGTATACTATAGAGGGAGTGTAACTGTATACCATAGAGGGAGTGTAACTGTATACTATAGGGGGAGTGTAACTGTATACTATAGGGGGAGTGTAACTGTGTACTATAGAGGGAGTGTAACTGTATACTATAGAGGGAGTGTAACTGTGTACTATAGAGGGAGTGTAACTGTATACTATAGAGGGAGTGTAACTGTGTACTATAGGGGGAGTGTAACTGTGTACTATAGAGGGAGTGTAACTGTATACTATAGAGGGAGTGTAACTGTGTACTATAGAGGGAGTGTAACTGTATACTATAGAGGGAGTGTAACTGTGTACTATAGAGGGAGTGTAACTGTATACTATAGGGGGAGTGTAACTGTATACTATAGGGGGAGTGTAACTGTGTACTATAGAGGGAGTGTAACTGTATACTATAGAGGGAGTGTAACTGTGTACTATAGGGGGAGTGTAACTGTGTACTATAGGGGGAGTGTAACTGTGTACTATAGAGGGAGTGTAACTGTATACTATAGGGGGAGTGTAACTGTGTACTATAGAGGGAGTGTAACTGTGTACTATAGAGGGAGTGTAACTGTATACTATAGGGGGAGTGTAACTGTATACTATAGAGGGAGTGTAACTGTGTACTATAGGGGGAGTGTAACTGTATACTATAGGGGGAGTGTAACTGTGTACTATAGAGGGAGTGTAACTGTATACTATAGGGGGAGTGTAACTGTGTACTATAGAGGGAGTGTAACTGTATACTATAGGGGGAGTGTAACTGTATACTATAGGGGGAGTGTAACTGTGTACTATAGAGGGAGTGTAACTGTATACTATAGAGGGAGTGTAACTGTGTACTATAGGGGGAGTGTAACTGTGTACTATAGGGGGAGTGTAACTGTATACTATAGGGGGAGTGTAACTGTGTACTATAGAGGGAGTGTAACTGTGTACTTTAGAGGGAGTGTAACTGTATACTATAGGGGGAGTGTAACTGTGTACTATAGGGGGAGTGTAACTGTATACTATAGGGGGAGTGTAACTGTGTACTATAGAGGGAGTGTAACTGTATACTATAGAGGGAGTGTAACTGTATACTATAGGGGGAGTGTAACTGTGTACTATAGAGGGAGTGTAACTGTATACTATAGGGGGAGTGTAACTGTATACTATAGGGGGAGTGTAACTGTGTACTATAGAGGGAGTGTAACTGTGTACTATAGAGGGAGTGTAACTGTATACTATAGGGGGAGTGTAACTGTATACTATAGAGGGAGTGTAACTGTGTACTATAGGGGGAGTGTAACTGTATACTATAGGGGGAGTGTAACTGTGTACTATAGAGGGAGTGTAACTGTGTACTATAGAGGGAGTGTAACTGTATACTATAGGGGGAGTGTAACTGTATACTATAGGGGGAGTGTAACTGTGTACTATAGAGGGAGTGTAACTGTGTACTATAGAGGGAGTGTAACTGTATACTATAGGGGGAGTGTAACTGTATACTATAGAGGGAGTGTAACTGTGTACTATAGGGGGAGTGTAACTGTATACTATAGGGGGAGTGTAACTGTGTACTATAGAGGGAGTGTAACTGTATACTATAGGGGGAGTGTAACTGTGTACTATAGAGGGAGTGTAACTGTATACTATAGGGGGAGTGTAACTGTATACTATAGGGGGAGTGTAACTGTGTACTATAGAGGGAGTGTAACTGTATACTATAGAGGGAGTGTAACTGTGTACTATAGGGGGAGTGTAACTGTGTACTATAGGGGGAGTGTAACTGTATACTATAGGGGGAGTGTAACTGTGTACTATAGAGGGAGTGTAACTGTGTACTTTAGAGGGAGTGTAACTGTATACTATAGGGGGAGTGTAACTGTGTACTATAGGGGGAGTGTAACTGTATACTATAGGGGGAGTGTAACTGTGTACTATAGAGGGAGTGTAACTGTGTACTATAGAGGGAGTGTAACTGTGTACTATAGGGGGAGTGTAACTGTGTACTATAGGGGGAGTGTAACTGTATACTATAGGGGGAGTGTAACTGTGTACTATAGAGGGAGTGTAACTGTGTACTTTAGAGGGAGTGTAACTGTGTACTTTAGAGGGAGTGTAACTGTATACTATAGGGGGAGTGTAACTGTGTACTATAGAGGGAGTGTAACTGTATACTATAGGGGGAGTGTAACTGTGTACTATAGAGGGAGTGTAACTGTATACTATAGGGGGAGTGTAACTGTATACTATAGGGGGAGTGTAACTGTGTACTATAGGGGGAGTGTAACTGTGTACTATAGAGGGAGTGTAACTGTGTACTATAGAGGGAGTGTAACTGTGTACTATAGGGGGAGTGTAACTGTGTACTATAGGGGGAGTGTAACTGTATACTATAGGGGGAGTGTAACTGTGTACTATAGGGGGAGTGTAACTGTGTACTTTAGAGGGAGTGTAACTGTATACTATAGGGGGAGTGTAACTGTGTACTATAGAGGGAGTGTAACTGTATACTATAGGGGGAGTGTAACTGTGTACTATAGAGGGAGTGTAACTGTATACTATAGGGGGAGTGTAACTGTATACTATAGGGGGAGTGTAACTGTGTACTATAGGGGGAGTGTAACTGTGTACTATAGAGGGAGTGTAACTGTGTACTATAGAGGGAGTGTAACTGTATACTATAGGAGGAGTGTAACTGTATACTATAGAGGGAGTGTAACTGTATACTATAGGGGGAGTGTAACTGTATACTATAGGGGGAGTGTAACTGTATACTATAGGGGGAGTGTAACTGTGTACTATAGAGGGAGTGTAACTGTGTACTATAGGGGGAGTGTAACTGTATACTATAGAGGGAGTGTAACTGTGTACTATAGAGGGAGTGTAACTGTATACTATAGGGGGAGTGTAACTGTATACTATAGAGGGAGTGTAACTGTATACTATAGGGGGAGTGTAACTGTGTACTATAGGGGGAGTGTAACTGTATACTATAGAGGGAGTGTAACTGTGTACTATAGGGGGAGTGTAACTGTATACTATAGGGGGAGTGTAACTGTGTACTATAGGGGGAGTGTAACTGTGTACTATAGGGGGAGTGTAACTGTGTACTATAGGGGGAGTGTAACTGTGTACTATAGAGGGAGTGTAACTGTATACTATAGGGGGAGTGTAACTGTGTACTATAGGGGGAGTGTAACTGTGTACTATAGGGGGAGTGTAACTGTATACTATAGAGGGAGTGTAACTGTGTACTATAGAGGGAGTGTAACTGTATACTATAGGGGGAGTGTAACTGTGTACTATAGAGGGAGTGTAACTGTATACTATAGGGGGAGTGTAACTGTATACTATAGGGGGAGTGTAACTGTGTACTATAGAGGGAGTGTAACTGTGTACTATAGAGGGAGTGTAACTGTGTACTATAGAGGGAGTGTAACTGTGTACTATAGGGGGAGTGTAACTGTATACTATAGGGGGAGTGTAACTGTGTACTATAGGGGGAGTGTAACTGTATACTATAGAGGGAGTGTAACTGTGTACTATAGAGGGAGTGTAACTGTGTACTATAGGGGGAGTGTAACTGTGTACTATAGGGGGAGTGTAACTGTATACTATAGAGGGAGTGTAACTGTGTACTATAGAGGGAGTGTAACTGTGTACTATAGGGGGAGTGTAACTGTATACTATAGGGGGAGTGTAACTGTGTACTATAGGGGGAGTGTAACTGTATACTATAGGGGGAGTGTAACTGTGTACTATAGGGGGAGTGTAACTGTATACTATAGGGGGAGTGTAACTGTATACTATAGGGGGAGTGTAACTGTGTACTATAGGGGGAGTGTAACTGTATACTATAGAGGGAGTGTAACTGTGTACTATAGGGGGAGTGTAACTGTATACTATAGAGGGAGTGTAACTGTATACTATAGGGGGAGTGTAACTGTGTACTATAGAGGGAGTGTAACTGTATACTATAGAGGGAGTGTAACTGTGTACTATAGGGGGAGTGTAACTGTATACTATAGAGGGAGTGTAACTGTGTACTATAGAGGGAGTGTAACTGTGTACTATAGGGGGAGTGTAACTGTATACTATAGAGGGAGTGTAACTGTATACTATAGGGGGAGTGTAACTGTGTACTATAGAGGGAGTGTAACTGTGTACTATAGGGGGAGTGTAACTGTATACTATAGAGGGAGTGTAACTGTATACTATAGAGGGAGTGTAACTGTGTACTATAGGGGGAGTGTAACTGTATACTATAGGGGGAGTGTAACTGTGTACTATAGAGGGAGTGTAACTGTGTACTATAGAGGGAGTGTAACTGTGTACTATAGAGGGAGTGTAACTGTATACTATAGAGGGAGTGTAACTGTATACTATAGGGGGAGTGTAACTGTATACTATAGGGGGAGTGTAACTGTATACTATAGAGGGAGTGTAACTGTGTACTATAGAGGGAGTGTAACTGTGTACTATAGAGGGAGTGTAACTGTGTACTATAGGGGGAGTGTAACTGTATACTATAGAGGGAGTGTAACTGTATACTATAGGGGGAGTGTAACTGTATACTATAGGGGGAGTGTAACTGTATACTATAGGGGGAGTGTAACTGTGTACTATAGGGGGAGTGTAACTGTATACTATAGGGGGAGTGTAACTGTGTACTATAGAGGGAGTGTAACTGTGTACTATAGGGGGAGTGTAACTGTATACTATAGAGGGAGTGTAACTGTATACTATAGGGGGAGTGTAACTGTATACTATAGGGGGAGTGTAACTGTATACTATAGAGGGAGTGTAACTGTGTACTATAGAGGGAGTGTAACTGTGTACTATAGAGGGAGTGTAACTGTATACTATAGGGGGAGTGTAACTGTGTACTATAGAGGGAGTGTAACTGTATACTATAGAGGGAGTGTAACTGTGTACTATAGAGTGAGTGTAACTGTGTACTATAGAGTGAGTGTAACTGTATACTATAGAGGGAGTGTAACTGTGTACTATAGGGGGAGTGTAACTGTATACTATAGGGGGAGTGTAACTGTATACTATAGGGGGAGTGTAACTGTGTACTATAGGGGGAGTGTAACTGTATACTATAGAGGGAGTGTAACTGTGTACTATAGGGGGAGTGTAACTGTATACTATAGAGGGAGTGTAACTGTATACTATAGGGGGAGTGTAACTGTGTACTATAGAGGGAGTGTAACTGTATACTATAGAGGGAGTGTAACTGTGTACTATAGGGGGAGTGTAACTGTGTACTATAGAGGGAGTGTAACTGTATACTATAGAGGGAGTGTAACTGTGTACTATAGAGGGAGTGTAACTGTGTACTATAGGGGGAGTGTAACTGTGTACTATAGGGGGAGTGTAACTGTATACTATAGAGTGAGTGTAACTGTGTACTATAGAGGGAGTGTAACTGTATACTATAGAGGGAGTGTAACTGTGTACTATAGGGGGAGTGTAACTGTATACTATAGGGGGAGTGTAACTGTGTACTATAGAGGGAGTGTAACTGTATACTATAGGGGGAGTGTAACTGTATACTATAGGGGGAGTGTAACTGTATACTATAGAGTGAGTGTAACTGTGTACTATAGAGTGAGTGTAACTGTGTACTATAGAGGGAGTGTAACTGTGTACTATAGGGGGAGTGTAACTGTGTACTATAGAGGGAGTGTAACTGTATACTATAGGGGGAGTGTAACTGTATACTATAGAGGGAGTGTAACTGTGTACTATAGAGGGAGTGTAACTGTGTACTATAGGGGGAGTGTAACTGTGTACTATAGGGGGAGTGTAACTGTATACTATAGAGGGAGTGTAACTGTGTACTATAGAGGGAGTGTAACTGTGTACTATAGGGGGAGTGTAACTGTATACTATAGGGGGAGTGTAACTGTATACTATAGGGGGAGTGTAACTGTGTACTATAGGGGGAGTGTAACTGTATACTATAGAGGGAGTGTAACTGTGTACTATAGGGGGAGTGTAACTGTATACTATAGAGGGAGTGTAACTGTATACTATAGGGGGAGTGTAACTGTGTACTATAGAGGGAGTGTAACTGTATACTATAGAGGGAGTGTAACTGTGTACTATAGGGGGAGTGTAACTGTATACTATAGAGGGAGTGTAACTGTGTACTATAGAGGGAGTGTAACTGTGTACTATAGGGGGAGTGTAACTGTATACTATAGAGGGAGTGTAACTGTATACTATAGGGGGAGTGTAACTGTGTACTATAGAGGGAGTGTAACTGTGTACTATAGGGGGAGTGTAACTGTATACTATAGAGGGAGTGTAACTGTATACTATAGAGGGAGTGTAACTGTGTACTATAGGGGGAGTGTAACTGTATACTATAGAGGGAGTGTAACTGTGTACTATAGAGGGAGTGTAACTGTGTACTATAGGGGGAGTGTAACTGTGTACTATAGAGGGAGTGTAACTGTGTACTATAGGGGGAGTGTAACTGTATACTATAGGGGGAGTGTAACTGTGTACTATAGAGGGAGTGTAACTGTATACTATAGAGGGAGTGTAACTGTGTACTATAGAGGGAGTGTAACTGTATACTATAGGGGGAGTGTAACTGTGTACTATAGGGGGAGTGTAACTGTGTACTATAGAGGGAGTGTAACTGTGTACTATAGAGGGAGTGTAACTGTGTACTATAGGGGGAGTGTAACTGTGTACTATAGGGGGAGTGTAACTGTGTACTATAGAGGGAGTGTAACTGTGTACTATAGAGGGAGTGTAACTGTGTACTATAGAGGGAGTGTAACTGTGTACTATAGGGGGAGTGTAACTGTATACTATAGGGGGAGTGTAACTGTGTACTATAGGGGGAGTGTAACTGTATACTATAGAGGGAGTGTAACTGTGTACTATAGGGGGAGTGTAACTGTATACTATAGGGGGAGTGTAACTGTATACTATAGGGGGAGTGTAACTGTGTACTATAGGGGGAGTGTAACTGTGTACTATAGGGGGAGTGTAACTGTGTACTATAGAGGGAGTGTAACTGTATACTATAGAGGGAGTGTAACTGTGTACTATAGAGGGAGTTTAACTGTATACTATAGAGGGAGTGTAACTGTATACTATAGGGGGAGTGTAACTGTATACTATAGAGGGAGTGTAACTGTGTACTATAGGGGGAGTGTAACTGTGTACTATAGAGGGAGTGTAACTGTGTACTATAGAGGGAGTGTAACTGTGTACTATAGGGGGAGTGTAACTGTGTACTATAGGGGGAGTGTAACTGTGTACTATAGAGGGAGTGTAACTGTGTACTATAGAGGGAGTGTAACTGTATACTATAGGGGGAGTGTAACTGTGTACTATAGAGGGAGTGTAACTGTGTACTATAGAGGGAGTGTAACTGTGTACTATAGGGGGAGTGTAACTGTGTACTATAGGGGGAGTGTAACTGTGTACTATAGAGGGAGTGTAACTGTGTACTATAGAGGGAGTGTAACTGTGTACTATAGGGGGAGTGTAACTGTATACTATAGGGGGAGTGTAACTGTGTACTATAGAGGGAGTGTAACTGTGTACTATAGGGGGAGTGTAACTGTGTACTATAGAGGGAGTGTAACTGTATACTATAGAGGGAGTGTAACTGTGTACTATAGGGGGAGTGTAACTGTATACTATAGGGGGAGTGTAACTGTATACTATAGGGGGAGTGTAACTGTGTACTATAGGGGGAGTGTAACTGTGTACTATAGGGGGAGTGTAACTGTGTACTATAGGGGGAGTGTAACTGTGTACTATAGGGGGAGTGTAACTGTATACTATAGAGGGAGTGTAACTGTGTACTATAGGGGGAGTGTAACTGTATACTATAGGGGGAGTGTAACTGTGTACTATAGGGGGAGTGTAACTGTGTACTATAGGGGGAGTGTAACTGTATACTATAGGGGGAGTGTAACTGTGTACTATAGAGGGAGTGTAACTGTATACTATAGGGGGAGTGTAACTGTGTACTATAGAGGGAGTGTAACTGTGTACTATAGGGGGAGTGTAACTGTATACTATAGGGGGAGTGTAACTGTGTACTATAGGGGGAGTGTAACTGTATACTATAGAGGGAGTGTAACTGTGTACTATAGAGGGAGTGTAACTGTGTACTATAGGGGGAGTGTAACTGTGTACTATAGAGGGAGTGTAACTGTGTACTATAGAGGGAGTGTAACTGTGTACTATAGGGGGAGTGTAACTGTGTACTATAGAGGGAGTGTAACTGTATACTATAGAGGGAGTGTAACTGTGTACTATAGGGGGAGTGTAACTGTGTACTATAGAGGGAGTGTAACTGTGTACTATAGAGGGAGTGTAACTGTGTACTATGGAGGGAGTGTAACTGTGTACTATAGGGGGAGTGTAACTGTGTACTATAGAGGGAGTGTAACTGTGTACTATAGAGGGAGTGTAACTGTGTACTATAGGGGGAGTGTAACTGTGTACTATAGGGGGAGTGTAACTGTATACTATAGGGGGAGTGTAACTGTGTACTATAGAGGGAGTGTAACTGTGTACTATAGGGGGAGTGTAACTGTGTACTATAGGGGGAGTGTAACTGTATACTATAGAGGGAGTGTAACTGTGTACTATAGAGTGAGTGTAACTGTGTACTATAGAGGGAGTGTAACTGTATACTATAGGGGGAGTGTAACTGTATACTATAGAGGGAGTGTAACTGTGTACTATAGAGGGAGTGTAACTGTATACTATAGAGGGAGTGTAACTGTATACTATAGGGGGAGTGTAACTGTATACTATAGGGGGAGTGTAACTGTGTACTATAGAGGGAGTGTAACTGTATACTATAGGGGGAGTGTAACTGTATACTATAGAGGGAGTGTAACTGTATACTATAGAGGGAGTGTAACTGTATACTATAGGGGGAGTGTAACTGTATACTATAGAGGGAGTGTAACTGTGTACTATAGAGGGAGTGTAACTGTGTACTATAGGGGGAGTGTAACTGTGTACTATAGGGGGAGTGTAACTGTATACTATAGAGGGAGTGTAACTGTATACTATAGGGGGAGTGTAACTGTGTACTATAGGGGGAGTGTAACTGTATACTATAGGGGGAGTGTAACTGTGTACTATAGGGGGAGTGTAACTGTGTACTATAGGGGGAGTGTAACTGTATACTATAGAGGGAGTGTAACTGTATACTATAGGGGGAGTGTAACTGTATACTATAGAGGGAGTGTAACTGTGTACTATAGGGGGAGTGTAACTGTATACTATAGAGGGAGTGTAACTGTATACTATAGAGGGAGTGTAACTGTGTACTATAGGGGGAGTGTAACTGTATACTATAGAGGGAGTGTAACTGTGTACTATAGGGGGAGTGTAACTGTATACTATAGGGGGAGTGTAACTGTATACTATAGAGGGAGTGTAACTGTGTACTATAGGGGGAGTGTAACTGTATACTATAGAGGGAGTGTAACTGTGTACTATAGGGGGAGTGTAACTGTGTACTATAGAGGGAGTGTAACTGTGTACTATAGGGGGAGTGTAACTGTGTACTATAGAGGGAGTGTAACTGTGTACTATAGGGGGAGTGTAACTGTGTACTATACAGGGAGTGTAACTGTGTACTATAGAGGGAGTGTAACTGTGTACTATAGGGGGAGTGTAACTGTGTACTATAGGGGGAGTGTAACTGTGTACTATAGGGGGAGTGTAACTGTGTACTATAGAGGGAGTGTAACTGTGTACTATAGAGGGAGTGTAACTGTGTACTATAGAGGGAGTGTAACTGTGTACTATAGAGGGAGTGTAACTGTATACTATAGAGGGAGTGTAACTGTATACTATAGGGGGAGTGTAACTGTGTACTATAGAGGGAGTGTAACTGTGTACTATAGGGGGAGTGTAACTGTGTACTATAGGGGGAGTGTAACTGTGTACTATAGGGGGAGTGTAACTGTGTACTATAGAGGGAGTGTAACTGTATACTATAGAGGGAGTGTAACTGTGTACTATAGAGGGAGTGTAACTGTATACTATAGAGGGAGTGTAACTGTATACTATAGGGGGAGTGTAACTGTGTACTATAGAGGGAGTGTAACTGTGTACTATAGGGGGAGTGTAACTGTATACTATAGAGGGAGTGTAACTGTATACTATAGAGGGAGTGTAACTGTATACTATAGAGGGAGTGTAACTGTATACTATAGGGGGAGTGTAACTGTGTACTATAGAGGGAGTGTAACTGTGTACTATAGAGGGAGTGTAACTGTGTACTATAGAGGGAGTGTAACTGTATACTATAGAGGGAGTGTAACTGTGTACTATAGAGGGAGTGTAACTGTGTACTATAGAGGGAGTGTAACTGTGTACTATAGAGGGAGTGTAACTGTGTACTATAGAGGGAGTGTAACTGTGTACTATAGAGGGAGTGTAACTGTATACTATAGGGGGAGTGTAACTGTGTACTATAGAGGGAGTGTAACTGTATACTATAGAGGGAGTGTAACTGTATACTATAGGGGGAGTGTAACTGTGTACTATAGGGGGAGTGTAACTGTGTACTATAGAGGGAGTGTAACTGTATACTATAGGGGGAGTGTAACTGTGTACTATAGGGGGAGTGTAACTGTGTACTATAGAGGGAGTGTAACTGTGTACTATAGAGGGAGTGTAACTGTGTACTATAGGGGGAGTGTAACTGTATACTATAGGAGGAGTGTAACTGTGTACTATAGAGGGAGTGTAACTGTGTACTATAGAGGGAGTGTAACTGTATACTATAGAGGGAGTGTAACTGTGTACTATAGAGGGAGTGTAACTGTGTACTATAGAGGGAGTGTAACTGTGTACTATAGGGGGAGTGTAACTGTGTACTATAGAGGGAGTGTAACTGTGTACTATAGAGGGAGTGTAACTGTGTACTATAGAGGGAGTGTAACTGTGTACTATAGGGGGAGTGTAACTGTGTACTATAGGGGGGGTGTAACTGTGTACTATAGAGGGAGTGTAACTGTGTACTATAGAGGGAGTGTAACTGTGTACTATAGAGGGAGTGTAACTGTATACTATAGGGGGAGTGTAACTGTGTACTATAGAGGGAGTGTAACTGTGTACTATAGGGGGAGTGTAACTGTGTACTATAGAGGGAGTGTAACTGTGTACTATAGGGGGAGTGTAACTGTGTACTATAGAGGGAGTGTAACTGTGTACTATAGAGGGAGTGTAACTGTATACTATAGAGGGAGTGTAACTGTGTACTATAGAGGGAGTGTAACTGTGTACTATAGAGGGAGTGTAACTGTGTACTATAGAGGGAGTGTAACTGTGTACTATAGGGGGAGTGTAACTGTGTACTATAGGGGGAGTGTAACTGTGTACTATAGAGGGAGTGTAACTGTGTACTATAGGGGGAGTGTAACTGTGTACTATAGGGGGAGTGTAACTGTGTACTATAGAGGGAGTGTAACTGTGTACTATAGGGGGAGTGTAACTGTGTACTATAGGGGGAGTGTAACTGTGTACTATAGGGGGAGTGTAACTGTGTACTATAGGGGGAGTGTAACTGTGTACTATAGAGGGAGTGTAACTGTGTACTATAGGGGGAGTGTAACTGTGTACTATAGAGGGAGTGTAACTGTGTACTATAGAGGGAGTGTAACTGTGTACTATAGAGGGAGTGTAACTGTATACTATAGGGGGAGTGTAACTGTGTACTATAGGGGGAGTGTAACTGTATACTATAGAGGGAGTGTAACTGTGTACTATAGGGGGAGTGTAACTGTGTACTATAGGGGGAGTGTAACTGTGTACTATAGGGGGAGTGTAACTGTGTACTATAGAGGGAGTGTAACTGTGTACTATAGGGGGAGTGTAACTGTGTACTATAGGGGGAGTGTAACTGTGTACTATAGAGGGAGTGTAACTGTGTACTATAGGGGGAGTGTAACTGTGTACTATAGAGGGAGTGTAACTGTGTACTATAGAGGGAGTGTAACTGTGTACTATAGGGGGAGTGTAACTGTATACTATAGAGGGAGTGTAACTGTATACTATAGGGGGAGTGTAACTGTGTACTATAGGGGGAGTGTAACTGTGTACTATAGGGGGAGTGTAACTGTGTACTATAGGGGGAGTGTAACTGTGTACTATAGAGGGAGTGTAACTGTGTACTATAGAGGGAGTGTAACTGTGTACTATAGGGGGAGTGTAACTGTGTACTATAGGGGGAGTGTAACTGTGTACTATAGGGGGAGTGTAACTGTGTACTATAGGGGGAGTGTAACTGTATACTATAGAGGGAGTGTAACTGTGTACTATAGAGGGAGTGTAACTGTATACTATAGAGGGAGTGTAACTGTGTACTATAGGGGGAGTGTAACTGTGTACTATAGGGGGAGTGTAACTGTGTACTATAGGGGGAGTGTAACTGTGTACTATAGGGGGAGTGTAACTGTATACTATAGGGGGAGTGTAACTGTGTACTATAGGGGGAGTGTAACTGTGTACTATAGGGGGAGTGTAACTGTATACTATAGAGGGAGTGTAACTGTATACTATAGGGGGAGTGTAACTGTGTACTATAGGGGGAGTGTAACTGTGTACTATAGGGGGAGTGTAACTGTATACTATAGGGGGAGTGTAACTGTATACTATAGGGGGAGTGTAACTGTATACTATAGGGGGAGTGTAACTGTATACTATAGAGGGAGTGTAACTGTATACTATAGGGGGAGTGTAACTGTGTACTATAGAGGGAGTGTAACTGTGTACTATAGAGGGAGTGTAACTGTATACTATAGAGGGAGTGTAACTGTGTACTATAGGGGGAGTGTAACTGTGTACTATAGAGGGAGTGTAACTGTATACTATAGAGGGAGTGTAACTGTGTACTATAGGGGGAGTGTAACTGTATACTATAGAGGGAGTGTAACTGTATACTATAGGGGGAGTGTAACTGTGTACTATAGGGGGAGTGTAACTGTGTACTATAGGGGGAGTGTAACTGTATACTATAGAGGGAGTGTAACTGTATACTATAGAGGGAGTGTAACTGTATACTATAGAGGGAGTGTAACTGTATACTATAGAGGGAGTGTAACTGTATACTATAGGGGGAGTGTAACTGTGTACTATAGAGGGAGTGTAACTGTATACTATAGGGGGAGTGTAACTGTATACTATAGGGGGAGTGTAACTGTATACTATAGGGGGAGTGTAACTGTATACTATAGAGGGAGTGTAACTGTATACTATAGGGGGAGTGTAACTGTGTACTATAGAGGGAGTGTAACTGTGTACTATAGAGGGAGTGTAACTGTGTACTATAGGGGGAGTGTAACTGTGTACTATAGAGGGAGTGTAACTGTGTACTATAGAGGGAGTGTAACTGTGTACTATAGGGGGAGTGTAACTGTATACTATAGAGGGAGTGTAACTGTGTACTATAGAGGGAGTGTAACTGTATACTATAGGGGGAGTGTAACTGTATACTATAGGGGGAGTGTAACTGTATACTATAGGGGGAGTGTAACTGTGTACTATAGGGGGAGTGTAACTGTATACTATAGAGGGAGTGTAACTGTGTACTATAGAGGGAGTGTAACTGTGTACTATAGAGGGAGTGTAACTGTATACTATAGGGGGAGTGTAACTGTGTACTATAGGGGGAGTGTAACTGTATACTATAGGGGGAGTGTAACTGTATACTATAGGGGGAGTGTAACTGTATACTATAGAGGGAGTGTAACTGTATACTATAGGGGGAGTGTAACTGTATACTATAGGGGGAGTGTAACTGTATACTATAGGGGGAGTGTAACTGTATACTATAGAGGGAGTGTAACTGTATACTATAGGGGGAGTGTAACTGTGTACTATAGAGGGAGTGTAACTGTGTACTATAGAGGGAGTGTAACTGTATACTATAGAGGGAGTGTAACTGTGTACTATAGGGGGAGTGTAACTGTGTACTATAGAGGGAGTGTAACTGTATACTATAGAGGGAGTGTAACTGTGTACTATAGGGGGAGTGTAACTGTATACTATAGAGGGAGTGTAACTGTATACTATAGGGGGAGTGTAACTGTATACTATAGAGGGAGTGTAACTGTGTACTATAGAGGGAGTGTAACTGTGTACTATAGAGGGAGTGTAACTGTGTACTATAGAGGGAGTGTAACTGTGTACTATAGGGGGAGTGTAACTGTATACTATAGGGGGAGTGTAACTGTATACTATAGAGGGAGTGTAACTGTATACTATAGGGGGAGTGTAACTGTATACTATAGAGGGAGTGTAACTGTGTACTATAGAGGGAGTGTAACTGTATACTATAGGGGGAGTGTAACTGTATACTATAGGGGGAGTGTAACTGTGTACTATAGGGGGAGTGTAACTGTGTACTATAGAGGGAGTGTAACTGTATACTATAGAGGGAGTGTAACTGTGTACTATAGAGGGAGTGTAACTGTGTACTATAGAGGGAGTGTAACTGTGTACTATAGGGGGAGTGTAACTGTGTACTATAGAGGGAGTGTAACTGTGTACTATAGAGGGAGTGTAACTGTGTACTATAGAGGGAGTGTAACTGTGTACTATAGAGGGAGTGTAACTGTGTACTATAGAGGGAGTGTAACTGTGTACTATAGAGGGAGTGTAACTGTATACTATAGAGGGAGTGTAACTGTATACTATAGAGGGAGTGTAACTGTGTACTATAGAGGGAGTGTAACTGTGTACTATAGAGGGAGTGTAACTGTGTACTATAGAGGGAGTGTAACTGTATACTATAGAGGGAGTGTAACTGTATACTATAGAGGGAGTGTAACTGTGTACTATAGAGGGAGTGTAACTGTATACTATAGAGGGAGTGTAACTGTGTACTATAGGGGGAGTGTAACTGTGTACTATAGAGGGAGTGTAACTGTGTACTATAGGGGGAGTGTAACTGTGTACTATAGGGGGAGTGTAACTGTGTACTATAGAGGGAGTGTAACTGTATACTATAGAGGGAGTGTAACTGTGTACTATAGAGGGAGTGTAACTGTGTACTATAGGGGGAGTGTAACTGTGTACTATAGGGGGAGTGTAACTGTGTACTATAGAGGGAGTGTAACTGTGTACTATAGGGGGAGTGTAACTGTGTACTATAGGGGGAGTGTAACTGTATACTATAGAGGGAGTGTAACTGTATACTATAGAGGGAGTGTAACTGTGTACTATAGGGGGAGTGTAACTGTGTACTATAGGGGGAGTGTAACTGTATACTATAGAGGGAGTGTAACTGTGTACTATAGAGGGAGTGTAACTGTGTACTATAGAGGGAGTGTAACTGTATACTATAGAGGGAGTGTAACTGTGTACTATAGGGGGAGTGTAACTGTGTACTATAGAGGGAGTGTAACTCTATACTATAGAGGGAGTGTAACTGTGTACTATAGGGGGAGTGTAACTGTGTACTATAGGGGGAGTGTAACTGTGTACTATAGGGGGAGTGTAACTGTATACTATAGAGGGAGTGTAACTGTGTACTATAGAGGGAGTGTAACTCTATACTATAGAGGGAGTGTAACTGTGTACTATAGGGGGAGTGTAACTGTATACTATAGAGGGAGTGTAACTGTATACTATAGAGGGAGTGTAACTGTGTACTATAGAGGGAGTGTAACTGTATACTATAGAGGGAGTGTAACTGTGTACTATAGAGGGAGTGTAACTGTATACTATAGAGGGAGTGTAACTGTGTACTATAGGGGGAGTGTAACTGTGTACTATAGAGGGAGTGTAACTCTATACTATAGAGGGAGTGTAACTGTGTACTATAGGGGGAGTGTAACTGTGTACTATAGAGGGAGTGTAACTGTATACTATAGAGGGAGTGTAACTGTGTACTATAGAGGGAGTGTAACTGTATACTATAGAGGGAGTGTAACTGTGTACTATAGGGGGAGTGTAACTGTGTACTATAGAGGGAGTGTAACTCTATACTATAGAGGGAGTGTAACTGTGTACTATAGGGGGAGTGTAACTGTGTACTATAGAGGGAGTGTAACTGTATACTATAGAGGGAGTGTAACTGTGTACTATAGAGGGAGTGTAACTGTATACTATAGAGGGAGTGTAACTGTGTACTATAGGGGGAGTGTAACTGTGTACTATAGAGGGAGTGTAACTCTATACTATAGAGGGAGTGTAACTGTGTACTATAGGGGGAGTGTAACTGTGTACTATAGAGGGAGTGTAACTGTATACTATAGAGGGAGTGTAACTGTGTACTATAGAGGGAGTGTAACTGTATACTATAGAGGGAGTGTAACTGTGTACTATAGGGGGAGTGTAACTGTGTACTATAGAGGGAGTGTAACTCTATACTATAGAGGGAGTGTAACTGTGTACTATAGGGGGAGTGTAACTGTGTACTATAGAGGGAGTGTAACTGTGTACTATAGAGGGAGTGTAACTGTATACTATAGAGGGAGTGTAACTGTGTACTATAGAGGGAGTGTAACTGTATACTATAGAGGGAGTGTAACTGTATACTATAGAGGGAGTGTAACTGTGTACTATAGAGGGAGTGTAACTGTATACTATAGAGGGAGTGTAACTGTGTACTATAGGGGGAGTGTAACTGTGTACTATAGGGGGAGTGTAACTGTGTACTATAGGGGGAGTGTAACTGTGTACTATAGAGGGAGTGTAACTGTGTACTATAGGGGGAGTGTAACTGTGTACTATAGGGGGAGTGTAACTGTGTACTATAGAGGGAGTGTAACTGTATACTATAGGGGGAGTGTAACTGTGTACTATAGAGGGAGTGTAACTGTGTACTATAGAGGGAGTGTAACTGTGTACTATAGAGGGAGTGTAACTGTGTACTATAGAGGGAGTGTAACTGTATACTATAGAGGGAGTGTAACTGTGTACTATAGGGGGAGTGTAACTGTATACTATAGAGGGAGTGTAACTGTATACTATAGGGGGAGTGTAACTGTATACTATAGGGGGAGTGTAACTGTATACTATAGAGGGAGTGTAACTGTATACTATAGAGGGAGTGTAACTGTGTACTATAGAGGGAGTGTAACTGTATACTATAGAGGGAGTGTAACTGTATACTATAGAGGGAGTGTAACTGTATACTATAGAGGGAGTGTAACTGTATACTATAGGGGGAGTGTAACTGTATACTATAGAGGGAGTGTAACTGTATACTATAGAGGGAGTGTAACTGTGTACTATAGAGGGAGTGTAACTGTATACTATAGAGGGAGTGTAACTGTATACTATAGAGGGAGTGTAACTGTATACTATAGAGGGAGTGTAACTGTGTACTATAGAGGGAGTGTAACTGTATACTATAGGGGGAGTGTAACTGTGTACTATAGAGGGAGTGTAACTGTGTACTATAGAGGGAGTGTAACTGTATACTATAGAGGGAGTGTAACTGTATACTATAGGGGGAGTGTAACTGTATACTATAGAGGGAGTGTAACTGTATACTATAGAGGGAGTGTAACTGTGTACTATAGAGGGAGTGTAACTGTGTACTATAGAGGGAGTGTAACTGTATACTATAGAGGGAGTGTAACTGTATACTATAGAGGGAGTGTAACTGTGTACTATAGAGGGAGTGTAACTGTATACTATAGAGGGAGTGTAACTGTGTACTATAGAGGGAGTGTAACTGTATACTATAGGGGGAGTGTAACTGTGTACTATAGAGGGAGTGTAACTGTATACTATAGGGGGAGTGTAACTGTGTACTATAGAGGGAGTGTAACTGTATACTATAGAGGGAGTGTAACTGTGTACTATAGAGGGAGTGTAACTGTATACTATAGAGGGAGTGTAACTGTGTACTATAGAGGGAGTGTAACTGTATACTATAGGGGGAGTGTAACTGTGTACTATAGAGGGAGTGTAACTGTGTACTATAGAGGGAGTGTAACTGTATACTATAGAGGGAGTGTAACTGTGTACTATAGAGGGAGTGTAACTGTATACTATAGAGGGAGTGTAACTGTGTACTATAGAGGGAGTGTAACTGTATACTATAGAGGGAGTGTAACTGTGTACTATAGGGGGAGTGTAACTGTGTACTATAGAGGGAGTGTAACTGTATACTATAGAGGGAGTGTAACTGTATACTATAGGGGGAGTGTAACTGTATACTATAGAGGGAGTGTAACTGTATACTATAGGGGGAGTGTAACTGTGTACTATAGGGGGAGTGTAACTGTATACTATAGAGGGAGTGTAACTGTGTACTATAGGGGGAGTGTAACTGTGTACTATAGAGGGAGTGTAACTGTATACTATAGAGGGAGTGTAACTGTGTACTATAGGGGGAGTGTAACTGTGTACTATAGGGGGAGTGTAACTGTATACTATAGGGGGAGTGTAACTGTGTACTATAGAGGGAGTGTAACTGTATACTATAGAGGGAGTGTAACTGTGTACTATAGGGGGAGTGTAACTGTATACTATAGAGGGAGTGTAACTGTGTACTATAGAGGGAGTGTAACTGTATACTATAGGGGGAGTGTAACTGTGTACTATAGAGGGAGTGTAACTGTATACTATAGAGGGAGTGTAACTGTGTACTATAGAGGGAGTGTAACTGTGTACTATAGGGGGAGTGTAACTGTATACTATAGGGGGAGTGTAACTGTATACTATAGAGGGAGTGTAACTGTGTACTATAGAGGGAGTGTAACTGTGTACTATAGGGGGAGTGTAACTGTATACTATAGGGGGAGTGTAACTGTGTACTATAGGGGGAGTGTAACTGTATACTATAGGGGGAGTGTAACTGTGTACTATAGAGGGAGTGTAACTGTGTACTATAGGGGGAGTGTAACTGTATACTATAGGGGGAGTGTAACTGTGTACTATAGGGGGAGTGTAACTGTATACTATAGAGGGAGTGTAACTGTGTACTATAGGGGGAGTGTAACTGTATACTATAGGGGGAGTGTAACTGTATACTATAGAGGGAGTGTAACTGTGTACTATAGGGGGAGTGTAACTGTATACTATAGAGGGAGTGTAACTGTGTACTATAGGGGGAGTGTAACTGTGTACTATAGGGGGAGTGTAACTGTGTACTATAGAGGGAGTGTAACTGTGTACTATAGGGGGAGTGTAACTGTATACTATAGGGGGAGTGTAACTGTATACTATAGGGGGAGTGTAACTGTATACTATAGGGGGAGTGTAACTGTATACTATAGGGGGAGTGTAACTGTGTACTATAGGGGGAGTGTAACTGTATACTATAGGGGGAGTGTAACTGTGTACTATAGAGGGAGTGTAACTGTGTACTATAGGGGGAGTGTAACTGTATACTATAGGGGGAGTGTAACTGTGTACTATAGGGGGAGTGTAACTGTGTACTATAGGGGGAGTGTAACTGTATACTATAGGGGGAGTGTAACTGTGTACTATAGAGGGAGTGTAACTGTATACTATAGGGGGAGTGTAACTGTATACTATAGGGGGAGTGTAACTGTGTACTATAGAGGGAGTGTAACTGTGTACTATAGGGGGAGTGTAACTGTGTACTATAGAGGGAGTGTAACTGTGTACTATAGAGGGAGTGTAACTGTGTACTATAGGGGGAGTGTAACTGTGTACTATAGAGGGAGTGTAACTGTGTACTATAGAGGGAGTGTAACTGTATACTATAGGGGGAGTGTAACTGTGTACTATAGGGGGAGTGTAACTGTGTACTATAGAGGGAGTGTAACTGTGTACTATAGAGGGAGTGTAACTGTGTACTATAGAGGGAGTGTAACTGTGTACTATAGAGGGAGTGTAACTGTGTACTATAGGGGGAGTGTAACTGTATACTATAGGGGGAGTGTAACTGTGTACTATAGGGGGAGTGTAACTGTGTACTATAGAGGGAGTGTAACTGTGTACTATAGAGGGAGTGTAACTGTATACTATAGGGGGAGTGTAACTGTATACTATAGGGGGAGTGTAACTGTGTACTATAGAGGGAGTGTAACTGTATACTATAGAGGGAGTGTAACTGTATACTATAGGGGGAGTGTAACTGTGTACTATAGGGGGAGTGTAACTGTGTACTATAGGGGGAGTGTAACTGTGTACTATAGAGGGAGTGTAACTGTGTACTATAGAGGGAGTGTAACTGTGTACTATAGAGGGAGTGTAACTGTGTACTATAGGGGGAGTGTAACTGTGTACTATAGGGGGAGTGTAACTGTGTACTATAGGGGGAGTGTAACTGTGTACTATAGGGGGAGTGTAACTGTGTACTATAGGGGGAGTGTAACTGTGTACTATAGGGGGAGTGTAACTGTATACTATAGAGGGAGTGTAACTGTGTACTATAGAGGGAGTGTAACTGTGTACTATAGAGGGAGTGTAACTGTATACTATAGGGGGAGTGTAACTGTATACTATAGGGGGAGTGTAACTGTATACTATAGGGGGAGTGTAACTGTGTACTATAGAGTGAGTGTAACTGTGTACTATAGAGGGAGTGTAACTGTGTACTATAGAGGGAGTGTAACTGTGTACTATAGAGGGAGTGTAACTGTATACTATAGGGGGAGTGTAACTGTGTACTATAGAGGGAGTGTAACTGTATACTATAGGGGGAGTGTAACTGTGTACTATAGAGTGAGTGTAACTGTGTACTATAGAGGGAGTGTAACTGTGTACTATAGAGGGAGTGTAACTGTATACTATAGGGGGAGTGTAACTGTGTACTATAGGGGGAGTGTAACTGTGTACTATAGAGGGAGTGTAACTGTGTACTATAGAGGGAGTGTAACTGTGTACTATAGGGGGAGTGTAACTGTGTACTATAGAGGGAGTGTAACTGTGTACTATAGAGGGAGTGTAACTGTGTACTATAGAGGGAGTGTAACTGTGTACTATAGAGGGAGTGTAACTGTGTACTATAGAGGGAGTGTAACTGTGTACTATAGGGGGAGTGTAACTGTAAACTATAGAGGGAGTGTAACTGTATACTATAGAGGGAGTGTAACTGTATACTATAGAGGGAGTGTAACTGTGTACTATAGAGGGAGTGTAACTGTGTACTATAGAGGGAGTGTAACTGTATACTATAGAGGGAGTGTAACTGTGTACTATAGGGGGAGTGTAACTGTGTACTATAGGGGGAGTGTAACTGTGTACTATAGGGGGAGTGTAACTGTGTACTATAGAGGGAGTGTAACTGTGTACTATAGGGGGAGTGTAACTGTGTACTATAGGGGGAGTGTAACTGTGTACTATAGAGGGAGTGTAACTGTGTACTATAGGGGGAGTGTAACTGTGTACTATAGGGGGAGTGTAACTGTGTACTATAGGGGGAGTGTAACTGTGTACTATAGAGGGAGTGTAACTGTGTACTATAGGGGGAGTGTAACTGTGTACTATAGGGGGAGTGTAACTGTGTACTATAGGGGGAGTGTAACTGTGTACTATAGGGGGAGTGTAACTGTGTACTATAGGGGGAGTGTAACTGTGTACTATAGGGGGAGTGTAACTGTGTACTATAGAGGGAGTGTAACTGTGTACTATAGGGGGAGTGTAACTGTATACTATAGAGGGAGTGTAACTGTATACTATAGGGGGAGTGTAACTGTGTACTATAGAGGGAGTGTAACTGTATACTATAGGGGGAGTGTAACTGTATACTATAGGGGGAGTGTAACTGTGTACTATAGAGGGAGTGTAACTGTATACTATAGAGGGAGTGTAACTGTGTACTATAGGGGGAGTGTAACTGTGTACTATAGAGGGAGTGTAACTGTATACTATAGAGGGAGTGTAACTGTATACTATAGGGGGAGTGTAACTGTGTACTATAGAGGGAGTGTAACTGTGTACTATAGAGGGAGTGTAACTGTGTACTATAGAGGGAGTGTAACTGTGTACTATAGAGGGAGTGTAACTGTGTACTATAGGGGGAGTGTAACTGTATACTATAGGGGGAGTGTAACTGTGTACTATAGAGGGAGTGTAACTGTATACTATAGGGGGAGTGTAACTGTGTACTATAGGGGGAGTGTAACTGTATACTATAGGGGGAGTGTAACTGTGTACTATAGAGGGAGTGTAACTGTATACTATAGGGGGAGTGTAACTGTGTACTATAGGGGGAGTGTAACTGTGTACTATAGAGGGAGTGTAACTGTGTACTATAGAGGGAGTGTAACTGTGTACTATAGAGGGAGTGTAACTGTATACTATAGGGGGAGTGTAACTGTGTACTATAGGGGGAGTGTAACTGTATACTATAGGGGGAGTGTAACTGTATACTATAGGGGGAGTGTAACTGTGTACTATAGGGGGAGTGTAACTGTATACTATAGAGGGAGTGTAACTGTGTACTATAGAGGGAGTGTAACTGTATACTATAGAGGGAGTGTAACTGTATACTATAGGGGGAGTGTAACTGTGTACTATAGAGGGAGTGTAACTGTGTACTATAGGGGGAGTGTAACTGTGTACTATAGAGGGAGTGTAACTGTATACTATAGGGGGAGTGTAACTGTGTACTATAGAGGGAGTGTAACTGTGTACTATAGGGGGAGTGTAACTGTGTACTATAGAGGGAGTGTAACTGTATACTATAGGGGGAGTGTAACTGTGTACTATAGAGGGAGTGTAACTGTGTACTATAGAGGGAGTGTAACTGTATACTATAGAGGGAGTGTAACTGTATACTATAGGGGGAGTGTAACTGTGTACTATAGAGGGAGTGTAACTGTGTACTATAGAGGGAGTGTAACTGTATACTATAGGGGGAGTGTAACTGTGTACTATAGGGGGAGTGTAACTGTGTACTATAGAGGGAGTGTAACTGTGTACTATAGGGGGAGTGTAACTGTGTACTATAGAGGGAGTGTAACTGTATACTATAGGGGGAGTGTAACTGTGTACTATAGAGGGAGTGTAACTGTGTACTATAGAGGGAGTGTAACTGTGTACTATAGAGGGAGTGTAACTGTGTACTATAGGGGGAGTGTAACTGTGTACTATAGAGGGAGTGTAACTGTATACTATAGGGGGAGTGTAACTGTGTACTATAGAGGGAGTGTAACTGTATACTATAGGGGGAGTGTAACTGTGTACTATAGAGGGAGTGTAACTGTGTACTATAGAGGGAGTGTAACTGTATACTATAGGGGGAGTGTAACTGTGTACTATAGGGGGAGTGTAACTGTATACTATAGGGGGAGTGTAACTGTATACTATAGAGGGAGTGTAACTGTATACTATAGGGGGAGTGTAACTGTGTACTATAGAGGGAGTGTAACTGTGTACTATAGAGGGAGTGTAACTGTGTACTATAGAGGGAGTGTAACTGTATACTATAGGGGGAGTGTAACTGTGTACTATAGGGGGAGTGTAACTGTATACTATAGGGGGAGTGTAACTGTATACTATAGGGGGAGTGTAACTGTGTACTATAGAGGGAGTGTAACTGTATACTATAGAGGGAGTGTAACTGTATACTATAGGGGGAGTGTAACTGTGTACTATAGGGGGAGTGTAACTGTGTACTATAGGGGGAGTGTAACTGTATACTATAGAGGGAGTGTAACTGTATACTATAGGGGGAGTGTAACTGTGTACTATAGGGGGAGTGTAACTGTGTACTATAGGGGGAGTGTAACTGTATACTATAGAGGGAGTGTAACTGTATACTATAGGGGGAGTGTAACTGTGTACTATAGAGGGAGTGTAACTGTATACTATAGGGGGAGTGTAACTGTGTACTATAGGGGGAGTGTAACTGTGTACTATAGGGGGAGTGTAACTGTGTACTATAGGGGGAGTGTAACTGTATACTATAGGGGGAGTGTAACTGTGTACTATAGGGGGAGTGTAACTGTGTACTATAGGGGGAGTGTAACTGTGTACTATAGGGGGAGTGTAACTGTATACTATAGAGGGAGTGTAACTGTATACTATAGGGGGAGTGTAACTGTGTACTATAGGGGGAGTGTAACTGTGTACTATAGGGGGAGTGTAACTGTGTACTATAGGGGGAGTGTAACTGTATACTATAGAGGGAGTGTAACTGTGTACTATAGAGGGAGTGTAACTGTATACTATAGGGGGAGTGTAACTGTATACTATAGAGGGAGTGTAACTGTATACTATAGGGGGAGTGTAACTGTATACTATAGGGGGAGTGTAACTGTATACTATAGGGGGAGTGTAACTGTGTACTATAGGGGGAGTGTAACTGTGTACTATAGGGGGAGTGTAACTGTGTACTATAGGGGGAGTGTAACTGTGTACTATAGAGGGAGTGTAACTGTATACTATAGGGGGAGTGTAACTGTGTACTATAGGGGGAGTGTAACTGTGTACTATAGGGGGAGTGTAACTGTGTACTATAGGGGGAGTGTAACTGTGTACTATAGAGGGAGTGTAACTGTATACTATAGGGGGAGTGTAACTGTGTACTATAGGGGGAGTGTAACTGTGTACTATAGGGGGAGTGTAACTGTGTACTATAGAGGGAGTGTAACTGTATACTATAGAGGGAGTGTAACTGTATACTATAGGGGGAGTGTAACTGTATACTATAGGGGGAGTGTAACTGTATACTATAGAGGGAGTGTAACTGTGTACTATAGGGGGAGTGTAACTGTGTACTATAGGGGGAGTGTAACTGTATACTATAGGGGGAGTGTAACTGTGTACTATAGAGGGAGTGTAACTGTATACTATAGAGGGAGTGTAACTGTGTACTATAGAGGGAGTGTAACTGTATACTATAGAGGGAGTGTAACTGTGTACTATAGAGGGAGTGTAACTGTGTACTATAGAGGGAGTGTAACTGTGTACTATAGGGGGAGTGTAACTGTGTACTATAGGGGGAGTGTAACTGTGTACTATAGGGGGAGTGTAACTGTGTACTATAGGGGGAGTGTAACTGTGTACTATAGGGGGAGTGTAACTGTGTACTATAGGGGGAGTGTAACTGTGTACTATAGGGGGAGTGTAACTGTATACTATAGGGGGAGTGTAACTGTATACTATAGAGGGAGTGTAACTGTGTACTATAGAGGGAGTGTAACTGTGTACTATAGAGGGAGTGTAACTGTGTACTATAGGGGGAGTGTAACTGTGTACTATAGGGGGAGTGTAACTGTGTACTATAGAGGGAGTGTAACTGTGTACTATAGAGGGAGTGTAACTGTGTACTATAGGGGGAGTGTAACTGTGTACTATAGGGGGAGTGTAACTGTGTACTATAGAGGGAGTGTAACTGTGTACTATAGAGGGAGTGTAACTGTGTACTATAGAGGGAGTGTAACTGTGTACTATAGGGGGAGTGTAACTGTATACTATAGAGGGAGTGTAACTGTGTACTATAGGGGGAGTGTAACTGTGTACTATAGAGGGAGTGTAACTGTGTACTATAGAGGGAGTGTAACTGTGTACTATAGGGGGAGTGTAACTGTGTACTATAGGGGGAGTGTAACTGTGTACTATAGAGGGAGTGTAACTGTGTACTATAGAGGGAGTGTAACTGTGTACTATAGGGGGAGTGTAACTGTATACTATAGGGGGAGTGTAACTGTGTACTATAGGGGGAGTGTAACTGTGTACTATAGAGGGAGTGTAACTGTGTACTATAGAGGGAGTGTAACTGTGTACTATAGGGGGAGTGTAACTGTGTACTATAGAGGGAGTGTAACTGTATACTATAGAGGGAGTGTAACTGTGTACTATAGAGGGAGTGTAACTGTGTACTATAGAGGGAGTGTAACTGTGTACTATAGAGAGAGTGTAACTGTGTACTATAGAGGGAGTGTAACTGTGTACTATAGAGGGAGTGTAACTGTGTACTATAGAGGGAGTGTAACTGTGTACTATAGAGGGAGTGTAACTGTGTACTATAGAGGGAGTGTAACTGTATACTATAGGGGGAGTGTAACTGTATACTATAGAGGGAGTGTAACTGTGTACTATAGAGGGAGTGTAACTGTATACTATAGGGGGAGTGTAACTGTGTACTATAGAGGGAGTGTAACTGTATACTATAGGGGGAGTGTAACTGTGTACTATAGGGGGAGTGTAACTGTGTACTATAGGGGGAGTGTAACTGTATACTATAGAGGGAGTGTAACTGTATACTATAGGGGGAGTGTAACTGTATACTATAGGGGGAGTGTAACTGTATACTATAGGGGGAGTGTAACTGTATACTATAGGGGGAGTGTAACTGTGTACTATAGAGGGAGTGTAACTGTATACTATAGAGGGAGTGTAACTGTGTACTATAGAGGGAGTGTAACTGTATACTATAGGGGGAGTGTAACTGTGTACTATAGAGGGAGTGTAACTGTGTACTATAGAGGGAGTGTAACTGTATACTATAGAGGGAGTGTAACTGTGTACTATAGAGGGAGTGTAACTGTGTACTATAGAGGGAGTGTAACTGTATACTATAGAGGGAGTGTAACTGTGTACTATAGAGGGAGTGTAACTGTATACTATAGAGGGAGTGTAACTGTGTACTATAGAGGGAGTGTAACTGTATACTATAGGGGGAGTGTAACTGTGTACTATAGAGGGAGTGTAACTGTATACTATAGGGGGAGTGTAACTGTGTACTATAGAGGGAGTGTAACTGTGTACTATAGAGGGAGTGTAACTGTATACTATAGAGGGAGTGTAACTGTGTACTATAGAGGGAGTGTAACTGTATACTATAGGGGGAGTGTAACTGTGTACTATAGAGGGAGTGTAACTGTGTACTATAGAGGGAGTGTAACTGTATACTATAGAGGGAGTGTAACTGTGTACTATAGAGGGAGTGTAACTGTATACTATAGAGGGAGTGTAACTGTGTACTATAGAGGGAGTGTAACTGTATACTATAGAGGGAGTGTAACTGTGTACTATAGGGGGAGTGTAACTGTGTACTATAGAGGGAGTGTAACTGTATACTATAGAGGGAGTGTAACTGTATACTATAGGGGGAGTGTAACTGTATACTATAGAGGGAGTGTAACTGTGTACTATAGAGGGAGTGTAACTGTATACTATAGAGGGAGTGTAACTGTATACTATAGGGGGAGTGTAACTGTGTACTATAGGGGGAGTGTAACTGTATACTATAGAGGGAGTGTAACTGTGTACTATAGAGGGAGTGTAACTGTGTACTATAGAGGGAGTGTAACTGTGTACTATAGAGGGAGTGTAACTGTGTACTATAGGGGGAGTGTAACTGTATACTATAGGGGGAGTGTAACTGTATACTATAGGGGGAGTGTAACTGTGTACTATAGAGTGAGTGTAACTGTATACTATAGGGGGAGTGTAACTGTGTACTATAGAGGGAGTGTAACTGTATACTATAGAGGGAGTGTAACTGTGTACTATAGGGGGAGTGTAACTGTGTACTATAGGGGGAGTGTAACTGTATACTATAGGGGGAGTGTAACTGTGTACTATAGGGGGAGTGTAACTGTATACTATAGAGGGAGTGTAACTGTGTACTATAGAGGGAGTGTAACTGTATACTATAGAGGGAGTGTAACTGTGTACTATAGGGGGAGTGTAACTGTATACTATAGAGGGAGTGTAACTGTGTACTATAGAGGGAGTGTAACTGTATACTATAGGGGGAGTGTAACTGTGTACTATAGAGGGAGTGTAACTGTATACTATAGAGGGAGTGTAACTGTGTACTATAGAGGGAGTGTAACTGTATACAATAGGGGGAGTGTAACTGTATACTATAGGGGGAGTGTAACTGTGTACTATAGGGGGAGTGTAACTGTATACTATAGAGGGAGTGTAACTGTGTACTATAGAGGGAGTGTAACTGTGTACTATAGAGGGAGTGTAACTGTGTACTATAGGGGGAGTGTAACTGTGTACTATAGAGGGAGTGTAACTGTGTACTATAGGGGGAGTGTAACTGTATACTATAGAGGGAGTGTAACTGTGTACTATAGGGGGAGTGTAACTGTATACTATAGGGGGAGTGTAACTGTGTACTATAGAGGGAGTGTAACTGTATACTATAGAGGGAGTGTAACTGTGTACTATAGAGGGAGTGTAACTGTGTACTATAGGGGGAGTGTAACTGTGTACTATAGGGGGAGTGTAACTGTATACTATACAGGGAGTGTAACTGTGTACTATAGAGGGAGTGTAACTGTGTACTATAGGGGGAGTGTAACTGTATACTATACAGGGAGTGTAACTGTGTACTATAGGGGGAGTGTAACTGTGTACTATAGGGGGAGTGTAACTGTGTACTATAGAGGGAGTGTAACTGTGTACTATAGGGGGAGTGTAACTGTATACTATAGGGGGAGTGTAACTGTATACTATAGGGGGAGTGTAACTGTATACTATAGGGGGAGTGTAACTGTGTACTATAGAGTGAGTGTAACTGTATACTATAGAGGGAGTGTAACTGTGTACTATAGAGGGAGTGTAACTGTGTACTATAGGGGGAGTGTAACTGTATACTATAGGGGGAGTGTAACTGTATACTATAGGGGGAGTGTAACTGTATACTATAGGGGGAGTGTAACTGTGTACTATAGAGTGAGTGTAACTGTATACTATAGAGGGAGTGTAACTGTGTACTATAGAGGGAGTGTAACTGTGTACTATAGGGGGAGTGTAACTGTGTACTATAGAGGGAGTGTAACTGTGTACTATAGAGGGAGTGTAACTGTATACTATAGGGGGAGTGTAACTGTGTACTATAGGGGGAGTGTAACTGTGTACTATAGGGGGAGTGTAACTGTGTACTATAGAGGGAGTGTAACTGTATACTATAGAGGGAGTGTAACTGTATACTATAGAGGGAGTGTAACTGTGTACTATAGGGGGAGTGTAACTGTGTACTATAGAGGGAGTGTAACTGTATACTATAGGGGGAGTGTAACTGTATACTATAGAGGGAGTGTAACTGTGTACTATAGGGGGAGTGTAACTGTGTACTATAGGGGGAGTGTAACTGTATACTATAGAGGGAGTGTAACTGTATACTATAGGGGGAGTGTAACTGTGTACTATAGAGGGAGTGTAACTGTATACTATAGAGGGAGTGTAACTGTATACTATAGGGGGAGTGTAACTGTATACTATAGAGGGAGTGTAACTGTATACTATAGGGGGAGTGTAACTGTGTACTATAGAGGGAGTGTAACTGTGTACTATAGAGGGAGTGTAACTGTGTACTATAGAGGGAGTGTAACTGTATACTATAGGGGGAGTGTAACTGTATACTATAGGGGGAGTGTAACTGTGTACTATAGAGGGAGTGTAACTGTGTACTATAGAGGGAGTGTAACTGTATACTATAGAGGGAGTGTAACTGTATACTATAGGGGGAGTGTAACTGTGTACTATAGGGGGAGTGTAACTGTGTACTATAGAGGGAGTGTAACTGTATACTATAGGGGGAGTGTAACTGTGTACTATAGAGGGAGTGTAACTGTGTACTATAGGGGGAGTGTAACTGTATACTATAGAGGGAGTGTAACTGTGTACTATAGGGGGAGTGTAACTGTATACTATAGGGGGAGTGTAACTGTGTACTATAGAGGGAGTGTAACTGTGTACTATAGGGGGAGTGTAACTGTATACTATAGAGGGAGTGTAACTGTGTACTATAGGGGGAGTGTAACTGTATACTATAGGGGGAGTGTAACTGTGTACTATAGAGGGAGTGTAACTGTGTACTATAGAGGGAGTGTAACTGTATACTATAGAGGGAGTGTAACTGTATACTATAGGGGGAGTGTAACTGTGTACTATAGGGGGAGTGTAACTGTATACTATAGAGGGAGTGTAACTGTATACTATAGGGGGAGTGTAACTGTGTACTATAGAGGGAGTGTAACTGTGTACTATAGGGGGAGTGTAACTGTATACTATAGAGGGAGTGTAACTGTGTACTATAGGGGGAGTGTAACTGTATACTATAGGGGGAGTGTAACTGTGTACTATAGAGGGAGTGTAACTGTGTACTATAGAGGGAGTGTAACTGTATACTATAGGGGGAGTGTAACTGTGTACTATAGGGGGAGTGTAACTGTGTACTATAGAGGGAGTGTAACTGTATACTATAGGGGGAGTGTAACTGTGTACTATAGAGGGAGTGTAACTGTGTACTATAGGGGGAGTGTAACTGTATACTATAGGGGGAGTGTAACTGTATACTATAGAGGGAGTGTAACTGTATACTATAGGGGGAGTGTAACTGTATACTATAGGGGGAGTGTAACTGTATACTATAGAGGGAGTGTAACTGTATACTATAGGGGGAGTGTAACTGTGTACTATAGGGGGAGTGTAACTGTATACTATAGAGGGAGTGTAACTGTGTACTATAGAGGGAGTGTAACTGTATACTATAGGGGGAGTGTAACTGTGTACTATAGAGGGAGTGTAACTGTATACTATAGAGGGAGTGTAACTGTGTACTATAGGGGGAGTGTAACTGTGTACTATAGAGGGAGTGTAACTGTATACTATAGAGGGAGTGTAACTGTATACTATAGAGGGAGTGTAACTGTGTACTATAGGGGGAGTGTAACTGTATACTATAGGGGGAGTGTAACTGTGTACTATAGGGGGAGTGTAACTGTGTACTATAGAGGGAGTGTAACTGTGTACTATAGAGGGAGTGTAACTGTGTACTATAGGGGGAGTGTAACTGTATACTATAGAGGGAGTGTAACTGTATACTATAGGGGGAGTGTAACTGTGTACTATAGGGGGAGTGTAACTGTATACTATAGAGGGAGTGTAACTGTATACTATAGGGGGAGTGTAACTGTATACTATAGAGGGAGTGTAACTGTGTACTATAGGGGGAGTGTAACTGTATACTATAGAGGGAGTGTAACTGTATACTATAGAGGGAGTGTAACTGTGTACTATAGAGGGAGTGTAACTGTGTACTATAGAGGGAGTGTAACTGTATACTATAGAGGGAGTGTAACTGTATACTATAGGGGGAGTGTAACTGTATACTATAGAGGGAGTGTAACTGTATACTATAGAGGGAGTGTAACTGTATACTATAGAGGGAGTGTAACTGTGTACTATAGGGGGAGTGTAACTGTATACTATAGGGGGAGTGTAACTGTATACTATAGGGGGAGTGTAACTGTATACTATAGGGGGAGTGTAACTGTGTACTATAGAGGGAGTGTAACTGTGTACTATAGAGGGAGTGTAACTGTATACTATAGAGGGAGTGTAACTGTATACTATAGGGGGAGTGTAACTGTATACTATAGAGGGAGTGTAACTGTATACTATAGGGGGAGTGTAACTGTATACTATAGAGGGAGTGTAACTGTGTACTATAGAGGGAGTGTAACTGTGTACTATAGGGGGAGTGTAACTGTATACTATAGGGGGAGTGTAACTGTATACTATAGAGGGAGTGTAACTGTATACTATAGAGGGAGTGTAACTGTGTACTATAGGGGGAGTGTAACTGTGTACTATAGAGGGAGTGTAACTGTGTACTATAGGGGGAGTGTAACTGTATACTATAGGGGGAGTGTAACTGTATACTATAGGGGGAGTGTAACTGTATACTATAGAGGGAGTGTAACTGTATACTATAGGGGGAGTGTAACTGTGTACTATAGAGGGAGTGTAACTGTATACTATAGAGGGAGTGTAACTGTGTACTATAGGGGGAGTGTAACTGTATACTATAGGGGGAGTGTAACTGTATACTATAGAGGGAGTGTAACTGTGTACTATAGAGGGAGTGTAACTGTGTACTATAGGGGGAGTGTAACTGTGTACTATAGGGGGAGTGTAACTGTATACTATAGGGGGAGTGTAACTGTATACTATAGAGGGAGTGTAACTGTGTACTATAGAGGGAGTGTAACTGTGTACTATAGGGGGAGTGTAACTGTGTACTATAGGGGGAGTGTAACTGTGTACTATAGAGGGAGTGTAACTGTGTACTATAGAGGGAGTGTAACTGTATACTATAGGGGGAGTGTAACTGTATACTATAGAGGGAGTGTAACTGTGTACTATAGAGGGAGTGTAACTGTGTACTATAGAGGGAGTGTAACTGTGTACTATAGAGGGAGTGTAACTGTGTACTATAGAGGGAGTGTAACTGTATACTATAGGGGGAGTGTAACTGTATACTATAGGGGGAGTGTAACTGTGTACTATAGGGGGAGTGTAACTGTATACTATAGAGGGAGTGTAACTGTATACTATAGAGGGAGTGTAACTGTGTACTATAGGGGGAGTGTAACTGTGTACTATAGAGGGAGTGTAACTGTATACTATAGGGGGAGTGTAACTGTGTACTATAGGGGGAGTGTAACTGTGTACTATAGGGGGAGTGTAACTGTGTACTATAGGGGGAGTGTAACTGTGTACTATAGGGGGAGTGTAACTGTGTACTATAGGGGGAGTGTAACTGTGTACTATAGGGGGAGTGTAACTGTGTACTATAGGGGGAGTGTAACTGTGTACTATAGGGGGAGTGTAACTGTGTACTATAGAGGGAGTGTAACTGTGTACTATAGAGGGAGTGTAACTGTATACTATAGGGGGAGTGTAACTGTATACTATAGGGGGAGTGTAACTGTGTACTATAGGGGGAGTGTAACTGTATACTATAGAGGGAGTGTAACTGTATACTATAGGGGGAGTGTAACTGTGTACTATAGAGGGAGTGTAACTGTATACTATAGGGGGAGTGTAACTGTGTACTATAGAGGGAGTGTAACTGTATACTATAGGGGGAGTGTAACTGTATACTATAGGGGGAGTGTAACTGTGTACTATAGGGGGAGTGTAACTGTATACTATAGAGGGAGTGTAACTGTATACTATAGGGGGAGTGTAACTGTGTACTATAGGGGGAGTGTAACTGTGTACTATAGAGGGAGTGTAACTGTGTACTATAGAGGGAGTGTAACTGTATACTATAGGGGGAGTGTAACTGTGTACTATAGAGGGAGTGTAACTGTATACTATAGGGGGAGTGTAACTGTATACTATAGGGGGAGTGTAACTGTGTACTATAGGGGGAGTGTAACTGTGTACTATAGAGGGAGTGTAACTGTATACTATAGAGGGAGTGTAACTGTGTACTATAGAGGGAGTGTAACTGTATACTATAGAGGGAGTGTAACTGTGTACTATAGGGGGAGTGTAACTGTGTACTATAGGGGGAGTGTAACTGTGTACTATAGGGGGAGTGTAACTGTGTACTATAGAGGGAGTGTAACTGTGTACTATAGGGGGAGTGTAACTGTGTACTATAGGGGGAGTGTAACTGTGTACTATAGGGGGAGTGTAACTGTGTACTATAGAGGGAGTGTAACTGTGTACTATAGGGGGAGTGTAACTGTGTACTATAGAGGGAGTGTAACTGTATACTATAGGGGGAGTGTAACTGTGTACTATAGGGGGAGTGTAACTGTGTACTATAGGGGGAGTGTAACTGTGTACTATAGAGGGAGTGTAACTGTGTACTATAGAGGGAGTGTAACTGTGTACTATAGGGGGAGTGTAACTGTGTACTATAGGGGGAGTGTAACTGTGTACTATAGAGGGAGTGTAACTGTGTACTATAGGGGGAGTGTAACTGTATACTATAGGGGGAGTGTAACTGTGTACTATAGGGGGAGTGTAACTGTGTACTATAGGGGGAGTGTAACTGTGTACTATAGGGGGAGTGTAACTGTGTACTATAGAGGGAGTGTAACTGTGTACTATAGAGGGAGTGTAACTGTATACTATAGGGGGAGTGTAACTGTATACTATAGAGGGAGTGTAACTGTGTACTATAGAGGGAGTGTAACTGTATACTATAGGGGGAGTGTAACTGTATACTATAGAGGGAGTGTAACTGTGTACTATAGGGGGAGTGTAACTGTGTACTATAGGGGGAGTGTAACTGTGTACTATAGGGGGAGTGTAACTGTGTACTATAGGGGGAGTGTAACTGTGTACTATAGGGGGAGTGTAACTGTGTACTATAGAGGGAGTGTAACTGTATACTATAGAGGGAGTGTAACTGTATACTATAGAGGGAGTGTAACTGTGTACTATAGAGGGAGTGTAACTGTATACTATAGAGGGAGTGTAACTGTGTACTATAGAGGGAGTGTAACTGTATACTATAGGGGGAGTGTAACTGTATACTATAGGGGGAGTGTAACTGTGTACTATAGAGGGAGTGTAACTGTGTACTATAGGGGGAGTGTAACTGTATACTATAGAGGGAGTGTAACTGTGTACTATAGGGGGAGTGTAACTGTGTACTATAGGGGGAGTGTAACTGTGTACTATAGGGGGAGTGTAACTGTGTACTATAGGGGGAGTGTAACTGTGTACTATAGAGGGAGTGTAACTGTATACTATAGAGGGAGTGTAACTGTATACTATAGGGGGAGTGTAACTGTATACTATAGGGGGAGTGTAACTGTGTACTATAGAGGGAGTGTAACTGTATACTATAGGGGGAGTGTAACTGTATACTATAGAGGGAGTGTAACTGTATACTATAGGGGGAGTGTAACTGTATACTATAGGGGGAGTGTAACTGTGTACTATAGAGGGAGTGTAACTGTGTACTATAGGGGGAGTGTAACTGTGTACTATAGAGGGAGTGTAACTGTGTACTATAGAGGGAGTGTAACTGTGTACTATAGGGGGAGTGTAACTGTGTACTATAGGGGGAGTGTAACTGTGTACTATAGAGGGAGTGTAACTGTATACTATAGGGGGAGTGTAACTGTGTACTATAGAGGGAGTGTAACTGTATACTATAGAGGGAGTGTAACTGTGTACTATAGGGGGAGTGTAACTGTGTACTATAGGGGGAGTGTAACTGTGTACTATAGGGGGAGTGTAACTGTGTACTATAGGGGGAGTGTAACTGTGTACTATAGGGGGAGTGTAACTGTATACTATAGAGGGAGTGTAACTGTGTACTATAGAGGGAGTGTAACTGTATACTATAGAGGGAGTGTAACTGTGTACTATAGGGGGAGTGTAACTGTGTACTATAGGGGGAGTGTAACTGTGTACTATAGGGGGAGTGTAACTGTATACTATAGAGGGAGTGTAACTGTGTACTATAGAGGGAGTGTAACTGTGTACTATAGGGGGAGTGTAACTGTGTACTATAGGGGGAGTGTAACTGTATACTATAGGGGGAGTGTAACTGTGTACTATAGGGGGAGTGTAACTGTATACTATAGAGGGAGTGTAACTGTATACTATAGGGGGAGTGTAACTGTATACTATAGGGGGAGTGTAACTGTGTACTATAGGGGGAGTGTAACTGTGTACTATAGGGGGAGTGTAACTGTGTACTATAGGGGGAGTGTAACTGTATACTATAGGGGGAGTGTAACTGTGTACTATAGGGGGAGTGTAACTGTGTACTATAGAGGGAGTGTAACTGTGTACTATAGGGGGAGTGTAACTGTGTACTATAGGGGGAGTGTAACTGTATACTATAGGGGGAGTGTAACTGTATACTATAGAGGGAGTGTAACTGTGTACTATAGGGGGAGTGTAACTGTGTACTATAGAGGGAGTGTAACTGTGTACTATAGGGGGAGTGTAACTGTGTACTATAGGGGGAGTGTAACTGTATACTATAGGGGGAGTGTAACTGTATACTATAGGGGGAGTGTAACTGTATACTATAGGGGGAGTGTAACTGTGTACTATAGAGGGAGTGTAACTGTGTACTATAGAGGGAGTGTAACTGTGTACTATAGGGGGAGTGTAACTGTATACTATAGAGGGAGTGTAACTGTATACTATAGAGGGAGTGTAACTGTGTACTATAGGGGGAGTGTAACTGTATACTATAGAGGGAGTGTAACTGTGTACTATAGGGGGAGTGTAACTGTATACTATAGGGGGAGTGTAACTGTGTACTATAGGGGGAGTGTAACTGTATACTATAGAGGGAGTGTAACTGTGTACTATAGGGGGAGTGTAACTGTATACTATAGAGGGAGTGTAACTGTGTACTATAGGGGGAGTGTAACTGTGTACTATAGGGGGAGTGTAACTGTGTACTATAGAGGGAGTGTAACTGTGTACTATAGGGGGAGTGTAACTGTGTACTATAGGGGGAGTGTAACTGTATACTATAGAGGGAGTGTAACTGTGTACTATAGAGGGAGTGTAACTGTATACTATAGAGGGAGTGTAACTGTGTACTATAGAGGGAGTGTAACTGTGTACTATAGGGGGAGTGTAACTGTGTACTATAGGGGGAGTGTAACTGTGTACTATAGGGGGAGTGTAACTGTATACTATAGAGGGAGTGTAACTGTGTACTATAGAGGGAGTGTAACTGTATACTATAGAGGGAGTGTAACTGTGTACTATAGGGGGAGTGTAACTGTGTACTATAGGGGGAGTGTAACTGTGTACTATAGGGGGAGTGTAACTGTATACTATAGAGGGAGTGTAACTGTGTACTATAGAGGGAGTGTAACTGTGTACTATAGGGGGAGTGTAACTGTGTACTATAGGGGGAGTGTAACTGTATACTATAGGGGGAGTGTAACTGTGTACTATAGGGGGAGTGTAACTGTATACTATAGAGGGAGTGTAACTGTATACTATAGAGGGAGTGTAACTGTGTACTATAGAGTGAGTGTAACTGTGTACTATAGGGGGAGTGTAACTGTGTACTATAGGGGGAGTGTAACTGTGTACTATAGAGGGAGTGTAACTGTGTACTATAGAGGGAGTGTAACTGTATACTATAGGGGGAGTGTAACTGTATACTATAGGGGGAGTGTAACTGTGTACTATAGGGGGAGTGTAACTGTATACTATAGGGGGAGTGTAACTGTGTACTATAGGGGGAGTGTAACTGTGTACTATAGGGGGAGTGTAACTGTGTACTATAGGGGGAGTGTAACTGTGTACTATAGGGGGAGTGTAACTGTGTACTATAGAGGGAGTGTAACTGTGTACTATAGGGGGAGTGTAACTGTGTACTATAGAGGGAGTGTAACTGTGTACTATAGGGGGAGTGTAACTGTGTACTATAGAGGGAGTGTAACTGTGTACTATAGAGGGAGTGTAACTGTGTACTATAGGGGGAGTGTAACTGTGTACTATAGAGGGAGTGTAACTGTGTACTATAGGGGGAGTGTAACTGTGTACTATAGAGGGAGTGTAACTGTGTACTATAGGGGGAGTGTAACTGTGTACTATAGGGGGAGTGTACCTGTATACTATAGAGGGAGTGTAACTGTGTACTATAGAGGGAGTGTAACTGTATACTATAGAGGGAGTGTAACTGTATACTATAGAGGGAGTGTAACTGTGTACTATAGAGGGAGTGTAACTGTGTACTATAGAGGGAGTGTAACTGTGTACTATAGAGGGAGTGTAACTGTATACTATAGAGGGAGTGTAACTGTGTACTATAGAGGGAGTGTAACTGTGTACTATAGAGGGAGTGTAACTGTGTACTATAGAGGGAGTGTAACTGTATACTATAGAGGGAGTGTAACTGTGTACTATAGAGGGAGTGTAACTGTATACTATAGAGGGAGTGTAACTGTATACTATAGAGGGAGTGTAACTGTATACTATAGAGGGAGTGTAACTGTATACTATAGAGGGAGTGTAACTGTGTACTATAGGGGGAGTGTAACTGTGTACTATAGAGGGAGTGTAACTGTGTACTATAGGGGGAGTGTAACTGTGTACTATAGAGGGAGTGTAACTGTGTACTATAGAGGGAGTGTAACTGTATACTATAGAGGGAGTGTAACTGTGTACTATAGAGGGAGTGTAACTGTGTACTATAGGGGGAGTGTAACTGTGTACTATAGGGGGAGTGTAACTGTGTACTATAGAGGGAGTGTAACTGTGTACTATAGAGGGAGTGTAACTGTGTACTATAGGGGGAGTGTAACTGTGTACTATAGGGGGAGTGTAACTGTGTACTATAGAGGGAGTGTAACTGTATACTATAGAGGGAGTGTAACTGTGTACTATAGAGGGAGTGTAACTGTGTACTATAGGGGGAGTGTAACTGTGTACTATAGGGGGAGTGTAACTGTGTACTATAGAGGGAGTGTAACTGTGTACTATAGAGGGAGTGTAACTGTATACTATAGAGGGAGTGTAACTGTGTACTATAGAGGGAGTGTAACTGTATACTATAGGGGGAGTGTAACTGTGTACTATAGAGGGAGTGTAACTGTGTACTATAGGGGGAGTGTAACTGTATACTATAGGGGGAGTGTAACTGTGTACTATAGGGGGAGTGTAACTGTATACTATAGAGGGAGTGTAACTGTATACTATAGGGGGAGTGTAACTGTATACTATAGGGGGAGTGTAACTGTGTACTATAGAGGGAGTGTAACTGTATACTATAGAGGGAGTGTAACTGTGTACTATAGAGGGAGTGTAACTGTATACTATAGAGGGAGTGTAACTGTATACTATAGAGGGAGTGTAACTGTGTACTATAGAGGGAGTGTAACTGTGTACTATAGGGGGAGTGTAACTGTGTACTATAGAGGGAGTGTAACTGTGTACTATAGAGGGAGTGTAACTGTATACTATAGGGGGAGTGTAACTGTATACTATAGGGGGAGTGTAACTGTGTACTATAGGGGGAGTGTAACTGTGTACTATAGAGGGAGTGTAACTGTGTACTATAGGGGGAGTGTAACTGTATACTATAGAGGGAGTGTAACTGTATACTATAGAGGGAGTGTAACTGTGTACTATAGAGGGAGTGTAACTGTGTACTATAGGGGGAGTGTAACTGTGTACTATAGAGGGAGTGTAACTGTGTACTATAGAGGGAGTGTAACTGTATACTATAGGGGGAGTGTAACTGTATACTATAGGGGGAGTGTAACTGTGTACTATAGGGGGAGTGTAACTGTGTACTATAGAGGGAGTGTAACTGTGTACTATAGGGGGAGTGTAACTGTGTACTATAGAGGGAGTGTAACTGTGTACTATAGGGGGTGTGTAACTGTGTACTATAGAGGGAGTGTAACTGTGTACTATAGGGGGAGTGTAACTGTGTACTATAGAGGGAGTGTAACTGTGTACTATAGAGGGAGTGTAACTGTATACTATAGAGGGAGTGTAACTGTATACTATAGAGGGAGTGTAACTGTGTACTATAGGGGGAGTGTAACTGTGTACTATAGAGGGAGTGTAACTGTATACTATAGAGGGAGTGTAACTGTATACTATAGAGGGAGTGTAACTGTGTACTATAGGGGGAGTGTAACTGTATACTATAGGGGGAGTGTAACTGTGTACTATAGAGGGAGTGTAACTGTGTACTATAGGGGGAGTGTAACTGTGTACTATAGGGGGAGTGTAACTGTGTACTATAGGGGGAGTGTAACTGTGTACTATAGAGGGAGTGTAACTGTGTACTATAGAGGGAGTGTAACTGTATACTATAGAGGGAGTGTAACTGTGTACTATAGGGGGAGTGTAACTGTGTACTATAGAGGGAGTGTAACTGTATACTATAGGGGGAGTGTAACTGTATACTATAGAGGGAGTGTAACTGTATACTATAGGGGGAGTGTAACTGTGTACTATAGGGGGAGTGTAACTGTATACTATAGAGGGAGTGTAACTGTGTACTATAGGGGGAGTGTAACTGTATACTATAGAGGGAGTGTAACTGTATACTATAGGGGGAGTGTAACTGTGTACTATAGAGGGAGTGTAACTGTATACTATAGGGGGAGTGTAACTGTATACTATAGGGGGAGTGTAACTGTATACTATAGGGGGAGTGTAACTGTATACTATAGAGGGAGTGTAACTGTGTACTATAGGGGGAGTGTAACTGTATACTATAGGGGGAGTGTAACTGTGTACTATAGAGGGAGTGTAACTGTATACTATAGAGGGAGTGTAACTGTGTACTATAGGGGGAGTGTAACTGTATACTATAGGGGGAGTGTAACTGTGTACTATAGGGGGAGTGTAACTGTGTACTATAGGGGGAGTGTAACTGTATACTATAGAGGGAGTGTAACTGTATACTATAGGGGGAGTGTAACTGTGTACTATAGAGGGAGTGTAACTGTATACTATAGAGGGAGTGTAACTGTATACTATAGAGGGAGTGTAACTGTGTACTATAGAGGGAGTGTAACTGTATACTATAGGGGGAGTGTAACTGTGTACTATAGGGGGAGTGTAACTGTATACTATAGAGGGAGTGTAACTGTATACTATAGGGGGAGTGTAACTGTGTACTATAGAGGGAGTGTAACTGTATACTATAGGGGGAGTGTAACTGTATACTATAGGGGGAGTGTAACTGTATACTATAGAGGGAGTGTAACTGTGTACTATAGGGGGAGTGTAACTGTATACTATAGGGGGAGTGTAACTGTGTACTATAGAGGGAGTGTAACTGTATACTATAGAGGGAGTGTAACTGTGTACTATAGGGGGAGTGTAACTGTATACTATAGGGGGAGTGTAACTGTATACTATAGAGGGAGTGTAACTGTGTACTATAGGGGGAGTGTAACTGTATACTATAGAGGGAGTGTAACTGTATACTATAGGGGGAGTGTAACTGTGTACTATAGGGGGAGTGTAACTGTGTACTATAGAGGGAGTGTAACTGTGTACTATAGAGGGAGTGTAACTGTGTACTATAGGGGGAGTGTAACTGTGTACTATAGAGGGAGTGTAACTGTGTACTATAGAGGGAGTGTAACTGTGTACTATAGGGGGAGTGTAACTGTGTACTATAGGGGGAGTGTAACTGTATACTATAGGGGGAGTGTAACTGTATACTATAGAGGGAGTGTAACTGTGTACTATAGGGGGAGTGTAACTGTGTACTATAGGGGGAGTGTAACTGTGTACTATAGGGGGAGTGTAACTGTATACTATAGGGGGAGTGTAACTGTGTACTATAGGGGGAGTGTAACTGTGTACTATAGAGGGAGTGTAACTGTATACTATAGGGGGAGTGTAACTGTGTACTATAGGGGGAGTGTAACTGTGTACTATAGAGGGAGTGTAACTGTGTACTATAGGGGGAGTGTAACTGTATACTATAGAGGGAGTGTAACTGTATACTATAGGGGGAGTGTAACTGTGTACTATAGGGGGAGTGTAACTGTGTACTATAGGGGGAGTGTAACTGTATACTATAGGGGGAGTGTAACTGTATACTATAGAGGGAGTGTAACTGTGTACTATAGAGGGAGTGTAACTGTATACTATAGGGGGAGTGTAACTGTGTACTATAGGGGGAGTGTAACTGTGTACTATAGGGGGAGTGTAACTGTGTACTATAGAGGGAGTGTAACTGTGTACTATAGGGGGAGTGTAACTGTGTACTATAGAGGGAGTGTAACTGTGTACTATAGGGGGAGTGTAACTGTATACTATAGAGGGAGTGTAACTGTATACTATAGAGGGAGTGTAACTGTATACTATAGGGGGAGTGTAACTGTGTACTATAGAGGGAGTGTAACTGTATACTATAGGGGGAGTGTAACTGTATACTATAGGGGGAGTGTAACTGTATACTATAGAGGGAGTGTAACTGTGTACTATAGGGGGAGTGTAACTGTATACTATAGGGGGAGTGTAACTGTGTACTATAGAGGGAGTGTAACTGTATACTATAGAGGGAGTGTAACTGTGTACTATAGGGGGAGTGTAACTGTATACTATAGGGGGAGTGTAACTGTATACTATAGAGGGAGTGTAACTGTGTACTATAGGGGGAGTGTAACTGTATACTATAGAGGGAGTGTAACTGTATACTATAGGGGGAGTGTAACTGTGTACTATAGGGGGAGTGTAACTGTGTACTATAGGGGGAGTGTAACTGTATACTATAGGGGGAGTGTAACTGTATACTATAGAGGGAGTGTAACTGTGTACTATAGAGGGAGTGTAACTGTATACTATAGGGGGAGTGTAACTGTGTACTATAGGGGGAGTGTAACTGTGTACTATAGGGGGAGTGTAACTGTGTACTATAGAGGGAGTGTAACTGTGTACTATAGGGGGAGTGTAACTGTGTACTATAGAGGGAGTGTAACTGTGTACTATAGGGGGAGTGTAACTGTATACTATAGAGGGAGTGTAACTGTATACTATAGAGGGAGTGTAACTGTATACTATAGGGGGAGTGTAACTGTGTACTATAGAGGGAGTGTAACTGTATACTATAGGGGGAGTGTAACTGTATACTATAGGGGGAGTGTAACTGTATACTATAGAGGGAGTGTAACTGTGTACTATAGGGGGAGTGTAACTGTATACTATAGGGGGAGTGTAACTGTGTACTATAGAGGGAGTGTAACTGTATACTATAGAGGGAGTGTAACTGTGTACTATAGGGGGAGTGTAACTGTATACTATAGGGGGAGTGTAACTGTATACTATAGAGGGAGTGTAACTGTGTACTATAGGGGGAGTGTAACTGTATACTATAGAGGGAGTGTAACTGTATACTATAGGGGGAGTGTAACTGTGTACTATAGGGGGAGTGTAACTGTGTACTATAGAGGGAGTGTAACTGTGTACTATAGAGGGAGTGTAACTGTGTACTATAGGGGGAGTGTAACTGTGTACTATAGAGGGAGTGTAACTGTGTACTATAGAGGGAGTGTAACTGTGTACTATAGGGGGAGTGTAACTGTGTACTATAGGGGGAGTGTAACTGTATACTATAGGGGGAGTGTAACTGTATACTATAGAGGGAGTGTAACTGTGTACTATAGGGGGAGTGTAACTGTGTACTATAGGGGGAGTGTAACTGTGTACTATAGGGGGAGTGTAACTGTATACTATAGGGGGAGTGTAACTGTGTACTATAGGGGGAGTGTAACTGTGTACTATAGAGGGAGTGTAACTGTATACTATAGGGGGAGTGTAACTGTGTACTATAGAGGGAGTGTAACTGTGTACTATAGGGGGAGTGTAACTGTATACTATAGAGGGAGTGTAACTGTATACTATAGGGGGAGTGTAACTGTGTACTATAGAGGGAGTGTAACTGTGTACTATAGGGGGAGTGTAACTGTATACTATAGGGGGAGTGTAACTGTATACTATAGGGGGAGTGTAACTGTGTACTATAGAGGGAGTGTAACTGTATACTATAGGGGGAGTGTAACTGTGTACTATAGAGGGAGTGTAACTGTGTACTATAGGGGGAGTGTAACTGTATACTATAGAGGGAGTGTAACTGTATACTATAGGGGGAGTGTAACTGTGTACTATAGGGGGAGTGTAACTGTGTACTATAGGGGGAGTGTAACTGTGTACTATAGGGGGAGTGTAACTGTGTACTATAGAGGGAGTGTAACTGTATACTATAGAGGGAGTGTAACTGTGTACTATAGAGGGAGTGTAACTGTGTACTATAGAGGGAGTGTAACTGTGTACTATAGGGGGAGTGTAACTGTATACTATAGGGGGAGTGTAACTGTATACTATAGGGGGAGTGTAACTGTGTACTATAGGGGGAGTGTAACTGTGTACTATAGAGGGAGTGTAACTGTGTACTATAGGGGGAGTGTAACTGTGTACTATAGGGGGAGTGTAACTGTGTACTATAGAGGGAGTGTAACTGTGTACTATAGAGGGAGTGTAACTGTGTACTATAGGGGGAGTGTAACTGTGTACTATAGGGGGAGTGTAACTGTATACTATAGGGGGAGTGTAACTGTGTACTATAGGGGGAGTGTAACTGTATACTATAGGGGGAGTGTAACTGTGTACTATAGGGGGAGTGTAACTGTGTACTATAGAGGGAGTGTAACTGTATACTATAGAGGGAGTGTAACTGTGTACTATAGAGGGAGTGTAACTGTGTACTATAGAGGGAGTGTAACTGTGTACTATAGAGGGAGTGTAACTGTGTACTATAGAGGGAGTGTAACTGTATACTATAGGGGGAGTGTAACTGTATACTATAGGGGGAGTGTAACTGTGTACTATAGGGGGAGTGTAACTGTATACTATAGAGGGAGTGTAACTGTATACTATAGGGGGAGTGTAACTGTATACTATAGAGGGAGTGTAACTGTGTACTATAGGGGGAGTGTAACTGTATACTATAGAGGGAGTGTAACTGTATACTATAGGGGGAGTGTAACTGTATACTATAGGGGGAGTGTAACTGTATACTATAGGGGGAGTGTAACTGTATACTATAGGGGGAGTGTAACTGTGTACTATAGGGGGAGTGTAACTGTATACTATAGAGGGAGTGTAACTGTGTACTATAGGGGGAGTGTAACTGTGTACTATAGGGGGAGTGTAACTGTATACTATAGAGGGAGTGTAACTGTGTACTATAGGGGGAGTGTAACTGTGTACTATAGGGGGAGTGTAACTGTGTACTATAGGGGGAGTGTAACTGTATACTATAGAGGGAGTGTAACTGTGTACTATAGAGGGAGTGTAACTGTATACTATAGGGGGAGTGTAACTGTATACTATAGGGGGAGTGTAACTGTGTACTATAGGGGGAGTGTAACTGTATACTATAGGGGGAGTGTAACTGTATACTATAGAGGGAGTGTAACTGTGTACTATAGAGGGAGTGTAACTGTATACTATAGAGGGAGTGTAACTGTGTACTATAGAGGGAGTGTAACTGTGTACTATAGAGGGAGTGTAACTGTGTACTATAGAGGGAGTGTAACTGTATACTATAGGGGGAGTGTAACTGTATACTATAGAGGGAGTGTAACTGTGTACTATAGAGGGAGTGTAACTGTATACTATAGGGGGAGTGTAACTGTATACTATAGGGGGAGTGTAACTGTGTACTATAGGGGGAGTGTAACTGTATACTATAGAGGGAGTGTAACTGTGTACTATAGGGGGAGTGTAACTGTGTACTATAGGGGGAGTGTAACTGTGTACTATAGGGGGAGTGTAACTGTGTACTATAGGGGGAGTGTAACTGTATACTATAGAGGGAGTGTAACTGTATACTATAGGGGGAGTGTAACTGTGTACTATAGGGGGAGTGTAACTGTATACTATAGAGGGAGTGTAACTGTGTACTATAGAGGGAGTGTAACTGTATACTATAGAGGGAGTGTAACTGTGTACTATAGAGGGAGTGTAACTGTGTACTATAGAGGGAGTGTAACTGTGTACTATAGAGGGAGTGTAACTGTATACTATAGGGGGAGTGTAACTGTATACTATAGAGGGAGTGTAACTGTGTACTATAGAGGGAGTGTAACTGTATACTATAGGGGGAGTGTAACTGTATACTATAGAGGGAGTGTAACTGTGTACTATAGAGGGAGTGTAACTGTGTACTATAGAGGGAGTGTAACTGTATACTATAGGGGGAGTGTAACTGTATACTATAGAGGGAGTGTAACTGTGTACTATAGGGGGAGTGTAACTGTGTACTATAGAGGGAGTGTAACTGTATACTATAGGGGGAGTGTAACTGTATACTATAGAGGGAGTGTAACTGTATACTATAGGGGGAGTGTAACTGTGTACTATAGAGGGAGTGTAACTGTGTACTATAGAGGGAGTGTAACTGTATACTATAGGGGGAGTGTAACTGTATACTATAGAGGGAGTGTAACTGTGTACTATAGAGGGAGTGTAACTGTATACTATAGAGGGAGTGTAACTGTGTACTATAGAGGGAGTGTAACTGTGTACTATAGAGGGAGTGTAACTGTGTACTATAGAGGGAGTGTAACTGTGTACTATAGAGGGAGTGTAACTGTATACTATAGGGGGAGTGTAACTGTATACTATAGGGGGAGTGTAACTGTGTACTATAGGGGGAGTGTAACTGTATACTATAGAGGGAGTGTAACTGTATACTATAGGGGGAGTGTAACTGTATACTATAGAGGGAGTGTAACTGTGTACTATAGAGGGAGTGTAACTGTATACTATAGAGGGAGTGTAACTGTATACTATAGGGGGAGTGTAACTGTATACTATAGGGGGAGTGTAACTGTGTACTATAGAGGGAGTGTAACTGTATACTATAGAGGGAGTGTAACTGTATACTATAGAGTGAGTGTAACTGTATACTATAGGGGGAGTGTAACTGTATACTATAGGGGGAGTGTAACTGTGTACTATAGAGGGAGTGTAACTGTATACTATAGAGGGAGTGTAACTGTATACTATAGGGGGAGTGTAACTGTGTACTATAGGGGGAGTGTAACTGTGTACTATAGAGTGAGTGTAACTGTGTACTATAGGGGGAGTGTAACTGTGTACTATAGGGGGAGTGTAACTGTATACTATAGGGGGAGTGTAACTGTATACTATAGAGGGAGTGTAACTGTGTACTATAGGGGGAGTGTAACTGTATACTATAGAGGGAGTGTAACTGTGTACTATAGAGGGAGTGTAACTGTGTACTATAGGGGGAGTGTAACTGTATACTATAGAGGGAGTGTAACTGTGTACTATAGAGTGAGTGTAACTGTGTACTATAGGGGGAGTGTAACTGTGTACTATAGAGGGAGTGTAACTGTATACTATAGGGGGAGTGTAACTGTATACTATAGAGGGAGTGTAACTGTGTACTATAGAGGGAGTGTAACTGTATACTATAGAGGGAGTGTAACTGTGTACTATAGGGGGAGTGTAACTGTGTACTATAGGGGGAGTGTAACTGTGTACTATAGGGGGAGTGTAACTGTGTACTATAGGGGGAGTGTAACTGTGTACTATAGAGTGAGTGTAACTGTGTACTATAGGGGGAGTGTAACTGTGTACTATAGGGGGAGTGTAACTGTATACTATAGAGGGAGTGTAACTGTGTACTATAGGGGGAGTGTAACTGTGTACTATAGGGGGAGTGTAACTGTGTACTATAGAGGGAGTGTAACTGTATACTATAGAGGGAGTGTAACTGTGTACTATAGGGGGAGTGTAACTGTGTACTATAGGGGGAGTGTAACTGTATACTATAGGGGGAGTGTAACTGTGTACTATAGGGGGAGTGTAACTGTATACTATAGAGGGAGTGTAACTGTGTACTATAGAGGGAGTGTAACTGTATACTATAGGGGGAGTGTAACTGTGTACTATAGGGGGAGTGTAACTGTATACTATAGAGGGAGTGTAACTGTGTACTATAGGGGGAGTGTAACTGTGTACTATAGAGGGAGTGTAACTGTGTACTATAGGGGGAGTGTAACTGTGTACTATAGAGGGAGTGTAACTGTATACTATAGAGGGAGTGTAACTGTGTACTATAGAGGGAGTGTAACTGTATACTATAGAGGGAGTGTAACTGTGTACTATAGGGGGAGTGTAACTGTGTACTATAGAGGGAGTGTAACTGTATACTATAGAGGGAGTGTAACTGTGTACTATAGAGTGAGTGTAACTGTATACTATAGGGGGAGTGTAACTGTGTACTATAGGGGGAGTGTAACTGTGTACTATAGAGGGAGTGTAACTGTATACTATAGAGGGAGTGTAACTGTATACTATAGGGGGAGTGTAACTGTGTACTATAGGGGGAGTGTAACTGTATACTATAGGGGGAGTGTAACTGTGTACTATAGAGGGAGTGTAACTGTATACTATAGAGGGAGTGTAACTGTGTACTATAGAGGGAGTGTAACTGTATACTATAGAGGGAGTGTAACTGTGTACTATAGGGGGAGTGTAACTGTGTACTATAGAGGGAGTGTAACTGTATACTATAGAGGGAGTGTAACTGTGTACTATAGAGTGAGTGTAACTGTATACTATAGGGGGAGTGTAACTGTGTACTATAGGGGGAGTGTAACTGTGTACTATAGGGGGAGTGTAACTGTATACTATAGGGGGAGTGTAACTGTGTACTATAGGGGGAGTGTAACTGTATACTATAGGGGGAGTGTAACTGTGTACTATAGGGGGAGTGTAACTGTGTACTATAGGGGGAGTGTAACTGTATACTATAGAGGGAGTGTAACTGTGTACTATAGGGGGAGTGTAACTGTGTACTATAGGGGGAGTGTAACTGTGTACTATAGAGGGAGTGTAACTGTATACTATAGGGGGAGTGTAACTGTGTACTATAGGGGGAGTGTAACTGTGTACTATAGGGGGAGTGTAACTGTGTACTATAGAGGGAGTGTAACTGTGTACTATAGGGGGAGTGTAACTGTGTACTATAGGGGGAGTGTAACTGTGTACTATAGGGGGAGTGTAACTGTGTACTATAGGGGGAGTGTAACTGTATACTATAGGGGGAGTGTAACTGTGTACTATAGAGGGAGTGTAACTGTGTACTATAGGGGGAGTGTAACTGTATACTATAGAGGGAGTGTAACTGTGTACTATAGAGGGAGTGTAACTGTGTACTATAGGGGGAGTGTAACTGTGTACTATAGAGGGAGTGTAACTGTGTACTATAGGGGGAGTGTAACTGTATACTATAGGGGGAGTGTAACTGTGTACTATAGGGGGAGTGTAACTGTGTACTATAGGGGGAGTGTAACTGTATACTATAGGGGGAGTGTAACTGTGTACTATAGGGGGAGTGTAACTGTGTACTATAGGGGGAGTGTAACTGTGTACTATAGGGGGAGTGTAACTGTGTACTATAGGGGGAGTGTAACTGTATACTATAGGGGGAGTGTAACTGTGTACTATAGAGGGAGTGTAACTGTGTACTATAGGGGGAGTGTAACTGTATACTATAGGGGGAGTGTAACTGTGTACTATAGGGGGAGTGTAACTGTATACTATAGGGGGAGTGTAACTGTGTACTATAGGGGGAGTGTAACTGTATACTATAGGGGGAGTGTAACTGTATACTATAGAGGGAGTGTAACTGTATACTATAGAGGGAGTGTAACTGTATACTATAGGGGGAGTGTAACTGTATACTATAGAGGGAGTGTAACTGTATACTATAGAGGGAGTGTAACTGTGTACTATAGGGGGAGTGTAACTGTGTACTATAGAGGGAGTGTAACTGTGTACTATAGAGGGAGTGTAACTGTGTACTATAGGGGGAGTGTAACTGTGTACTATAGGGGGAGTGTAACTGTGTACTATAGGGGGAGTGTAACTGTATACTATAGAGGGAGTGTAACTGTGTACTATAGGGGGAGTGTAACTGTATACTATAGAGGGAGTGTAACTGTGTACTATAGAGGGAGTGTAACTGTATACTATAGGGGGAGTGTAACTGTGTACTATAGAGGGAGTGTAACTGTGTACTATAGAGGGAGTGTAACTGTGTACTATAGAGGGAGTGTAACTGTGTACTATAGAGGGAGTGTAACTGTATACTATAGAGGGAGTGTAACTGTGTACTATAGAGGGAGTGTAACTGTGTACTATAGAGGGAGTGTAACTGTGTACTATAGAGGGAGTGTAACTGTATACTATAGGGGGAGTGTAACTGTATACTATAGAGGGAGTGTAACTGTGTACTATAGGGGGAGTGTAACTGTGTACTATAGAGGGAGTGTAACTGTGTACTATAGGGGGAGTGTAACTGTGTACTATAGAGGGAGTGTAACTGTATACTATAGAGGGAGTGTAACTGTGTACTATAGGGGGAGTGTAACTGTGTACTATAGAGGGAGTGTAACTGTGTACTATAGAGGGAGTGTAACTGTGTACTATAGAGGGAGTGTAACTGTGTACTATAGGGGGAGTGTAACTGTGTACTATAGGGGGAGTGTAACTGTGTACTATAGGGGGAGTGTAACTGTGTACTATAGGGGGAGTGTAACTGTGTACTATAGGGGGAGTGTAACTGTGTACTATAGAGTGAGTGTAACTGTGTACTATAGGGGGAGTGTAACTGTGTACTATAGGGGGAGTGTAACTGTGTACTATAGGGGGAGTGTAACTGTGTACTATAGAGGGAGTGTAACTGTGTACTATAGAGGGAGTGTAACTGTGTACTATAGGGGGAGTGTAACTGTGTACTATAGAGGGAGTGTAACTGTGTACTATAGAGGGAGTGTAACTGTGTACTATAGGGGGAGTGTAACTGTGTACTATAGGGGGAGTGTAACTGTGTACTATAGGGGGAGTGTAACTGTGTACTATAGAGGGAGTGTAACTGTGTACTATAGAGGGAGTGTAACTGTGTACTATAGGGGGAGTGTAACTGTATACTATAGGGGGAGTGTAACTGTATACTATAGGGGGAGTGTAACTGTATACTATAGGGGGAGTGTAACTGTGTACTATAGGGGGAGTGTAACTGTATACTATAGAGGGAGTGTAACTGTGTACTATAGGGGGAGTGTAACTGTGTACTATAGGGGGAGTGTAACTGTATACTATAGAGGGAGTGTAACTGTATACTATAGAGGGAGTGTAACTGTGTACTATAGGGGGAGTGTAACTGTGTACTATAGGGGGAGTGTAACTGTATACTATAGAGGGAGTGTAACTGTGTACTATAGAGGGAGTGTAACTGTGTACTATAGAGGGAGTGTAACTGTATACTATAGGGGGAGTGTAACTGTATACTATAGGGGGAGTGTAACTGTGTACTATAGAGGGAGTGTAACTGTGTACTATAGAGGGAGTGTAACTGTATACTATAGGGGGAGTGTAACTGTATACTATAGGGGGAGTGTAACTGTGTACTATAGAGGGAGTGTAACTGTGTACTATAGAGGGAGTGTAACTGTATACTATAGAGGGAGTGTAACTGTATACTATAGGGGGAGTGTAACTGTGTACTATAGGGGGAGTGTAACTGTGTACTATAGAGGGAGTGTAACTGTGTACTATAGAGGGAGTGTAACTGTGTACTATAGGGGGAGTGTAACTGTGTACTATAGGGGGAGTGTAACTGTGTACTATAGAGGGAGTGTAACTGTGTACTATAGAGGGAGTGTAACTGTGTACTATAGAGGGAGTGTAACTGTGTACTATAGGGGGAGTGTAACTGTATACTATAGGGGGAGTGTAACTGTATACTATAGGGGGAGTGTAACTGTATACTATAGGGGGAGTGTAACTGTATACTATAGGGGGAGTGTAACTGTGTACTATAGAGGGAGTGTAACTGTATACTATAGGGGGAGTGTAACTGTGTACTATAGGGGGAGTGTAACTGTATACTATAGAGGGAGTGTAACTGTGTACTATAGGGGGAGTGTAACTGTGTACTATAGAGGGAGTGTAACTGTGTACTATAGAGGGAGTGTAACTGTGTACTATAGAGGGAGTGTAACTGTGTACTATAGAGGGAGTGTAACTGTGTACTATAGGGGGAGTGTAACTGTGTACTATAGGGGGAGTGTAACTGTATACTATAGGGGGAGTGTAACTGTGTACTATAGGGGGAGTGTAACTGTGTACTATAGAGGGAGTGTAACTGTGTACTATAGAGGGAGTGTAACTGTGTACTATAGGGGGAGTGTAACTGTGTACTATAGAGGGAGTGTAACTGTGTACTATAGAGGGAGTGTAACTGTGTACTATAGAGGGAGTGTAACTGTGTACTATAGGGGGAGTGTAACTGTGTACTATAGGGGGAGTGTAACTGTATACTATAGAGGGAGTGTAACTGTGTACTATAGGGGGAGTGTAACTGTATACTATAGAGGGAGTGTAACTGTGTACTATAGAGGGAGTGTAACTGTGTACTATAGAGGGAGTGTAACTGTGTACTATAGAGGGAGTGTAACTGTGTACTATAGGGGGAGTGTAACTGTGTACTATAGGGGGAGTGTAACTGTATACTATAGGGGGAGTGTAACTGTGTACTATAGGGGGAGTGTAACTGTGTACTATAGAGGGAGTGTAACTGTGTACTATAGAGGGAGTGTAACTGTGTACTATAGGGGGAGTGTAACTGTGTACTATAGAGGGAGTGTAACTGTGTACTATAGAGGGAGTGTAACTGTGTACTATAGAGGGAGTGTAACTGTGTACTATAGAGGGAGTGTAACTGTGTACTATAGAGGGAGTGTAACTGTATACTATAGAGGGAGTGTAACTGTGTACTATAGAGGGAGTGTAACTGTGTACTATAGGGGGAGTGTAACTGTGTACTATAGGGGGAGTGTAACTGTGTACTATAGGGGGAGTGTAACTGTGTACTATAGAGGGAGTGTAACTGTGTACTATAGAGGGAGTGTAACTGTGTACTATAGAGGGAGTGTAACTGTGTACTATAGAGGGAGTGTAACTGTGTACTATAGAGGGAGTGTAACTGTATACTATAGGGGGAGTGTAACTGTGTACTATAGGGGGAGTGTAACTGTGTACTATAGGGGGAGTGTAACTGTGTACTATAGAGGGAGTGTAACTGTGTACTATAGAGGGAGTGTAACTGTATACTATAGAGGGAGTGTAACTGTGTACTATAGAGGGAGTGTAACTGTGTACTATAGAGGGAGTGTAACTGTGTACTATAGAGGGAGTGTAACTGTATACTATAGAGGGAGTGTAACTGTGTACTATAGAGGGAGTGTAACTGTGTACTATAGAGGGAGTGTAACTGTGTACTATAGAGGGAGTGTAACTGTGTACTATAGAGGGAGTGTAACTGTGTACTATAGAGGGAGTGTAACTGTATACTATAGGGGGAGTGTAACTGTGTACTATAGAGGGAGTGTAACTGTATACTATAGAGGGAGTGTAACTGTATACTATAGGGGGAGTGTAACTGTGTACTATAGGGGGAGTGTAACTGTGTACTATAGAGGGAGTGTAACTGTATACTATAGGGGGAGTGTAACTGTGTACTATAGGGGGAGTGTAACTGTGTACTATAGAGGGAGTGTAACTGTGTACTATAGAGGGAGTGTAACTGTGTACTATAGGGGGAGTGTAACTGTGTACTATAGGGGGAGTGTAACTGTGTACTATAGAGGGAGTGTAACTGTGTACTATAGAGGGAGTGTAACTGTGTACTATAGAGGGAGTGTAACTGTGTACTATAGGGGGAGTGTAACTGTATACTATAGGGGGAGTGTAACTGTATACTATAGGGGGAGTGTAACTGTGTACTATAGGGGGAGTGTAACTGTGTACTATAGAGGGAGTGTAACTGTGTACTATAGGGGGAGTGTAACTGTATACTATAGAGGGAGTGTAACTGTGTACTATAGAGGGAGTGTAACTGTGTACTATAGAGGGAGTGTAACTGTGTACTATAGGGGGAGTGTAACTGTGTACTATAGGGGGGGTGTAACTGTGTACTATAGAGGGAGTGTAACTGTGTACTATAGAGGGAGTGTAACTGTGTACTATAGAGGGAGTGTAACTGTATACTATAGGGGGAGTGTAACTGTGTACTATAGAGGGAGTGTAACTGTGTACTATAGAGGGAGTGTAACTGTGTACTATAGAGGGAGTGTAACTGTGTACTATAGAGGGAGTGTAACTGTGTACTATAGAGGGAGTGTAACTGTGTACTATAGGGGGAGTGTAACTGTATACTATAGGGGGAGTGTAACTGTGTACTATAGAGGGAGTGTAACTGTATACTATAGAGGGAGTGTAACTGTATACTATAGGGGGAGTGTAACTGTATACTATAGGGGGAGTGTAACTGTATACTATAGGGGGAGTGTAACTGTATACTATAGGGGGAGTGTAACTGTATACTATAGGGGGAGTGTAACTGTATACTATAGGGGGAGTGTAACTGTATACTATAGGGGGAGTGTAACTGTGTACTATAGGGGGAGTGTAACTGTGTACTATAGGGGGAGTGTAACTGTATACTATAGGGGGAGTGTAACTGTGTACTATAGAGGGAGTGTAACTGTATACTATAGGGGGAGTGTAACTGTGTACTATAGGGGGAGTGTAACTGTGTACTATAGGGGGAGTGTAACTGTGTACTATAGAGGGAGTGTAACTGTGTACTATAGAGGGAGTGTAACTGTATACTATAGAGGGAGTGTAACTGTGTACTATAGAGGGAGTGTAACTGTGTACTATAGGGGGAGTGTAACTGTATACTATAGGGGGAGTGTAACTGTGTACTATAGAGGGAGTGTAACTGTATACTATAGAGGGAGTGTAACTGTATACTATAGAGGGAGTGTAACTGTGTACTATAGGGGGAGTGTAACTGTGTACTATAGAGGGAGTGTAACTGTGTACTATAGGGGGAGTGTAACTGTATACTATAGAGGGAGTGTAACTGTGTACTATAGGGGGAGTGTAACTGTGTACTATAGGGGGAGTGTAACTGTGTACTATAGGGGGAGTGTAACTGTGTACTATAGAGGGAGTGTAACTGTGTACTATAGAGGGAGTGTAACTGTGTACTATAGAGGGAGTGTAACTGTGTACTATAGAGGGAGTGTAACTGTGTACTATAGAGGGAGTGTAACTGTGTACTATAGGGGGAGTGTAACTGTATACTATAGGGGGAGTGTAACTGTGTACTATAGAGGGAGTGTAACTGTATACTATAGGGGGAGTGTAACTGTGTACTATAGGGGGAGTGTAACTGTGTACTATAGGGGGAGTGTAACTGTGTACTATAGGGGGAGTGTAACTGTGTACTATAGGGGGAGTGTAACTGTGTACTATAGGGGGAGTGTAACTGTGTACTATAGGGGGAGTGTAACTGTATACTATAGAGGGAGTGTAACTGTGTACTATAGGGGGAGTGTAACTGTGTACTATAGGGGGAGTGTAACTGTGTACTATAGGGGGAGTGTAACTGTGTACTATAGGGGGAGTGTAACTGTGTACTATAGGGGGAGTGTAACTGTATACTATAGAGGGAGTGTAACTGTATACTATAGGGGGAGTGTAACTGTATACTATAGGGGGAGTGTAACTGTGTACTATAGGGGGAGTGTAACTGTATACTATAGAGGGAGTGTAACTGTGTACTATAGAGGGAGTGTAACTGTGTACTATAGGGGGAGTGTAACTGTGTACTATAGGGGGAGTGTAACTGTGTACTATAGGGGGAGTGTAACTGTGTACTATAGAGGGAGTGTAACTGTGTACTATAGGGGGAGTGTAACTGTATACTATAGGGGGAGTGTAACTGTGTACTATAGAGGGAGTGTAACTGTATACTATAGAGGGAGTGTAACTGTATACTATAGAGGGAGTGTAACTGTGTACTATAGGGGGAGTGTAACTGTGTACTATAGGGGGAGTGTAACTGTGTACTATAGGGGGAGTGTAACTGTGTACTATAGGGGGAGTGTAACTGTGTACTATAGGGGGAGTGTAACTGTGTACTATAGGGGGAGTGTAACTGTATACTATAGAGGGAGTGTAACTGTGTACTATAGGGGGAGTGTAACTGTGTACTATAGGGGGAGTGTAACTGTGTACTATAGGGGGAGTGTAACTGTGTACTATAGGGGGAGTGTAACTGTGTACTATAGGGGGAGTGTAACTGTGTACTATAGGGGGAGTGTAACTGTGTACTATAGGGGGAGTGTAACTGTATACTATAGGGGGAGTGTAACTGTATACTATAGAGGGAGTGTAACTGTGTACTATAGAGGGAGTGTAACTGTGTACTATAGGGGGAGTGTAACTGTGTACTATAGGGGGAGTGTAACTGTATACTATAGAGGGAGTGTAACTGTATACTATAGAGGGAGTGTAACTGTGTACTATAGGGGGAGTGTAACTGTGTACTATAGGGGGAGTGTAACTGTGTACTATAGGGGGAGTGTAACTGTATACTATAGGGGGAGTGTAACTGTGTACTATAGAGGGAGTGTAACTGTGTACTATAGAGGGAGTGTAACTGTGTACTATAGGGGGAGTGTAACTGTGTACTATAGAGGGAGTGTAACTGTGTACTATAGAGGGAGTGTAACTGTGTACTATAGGGGGAGTGTAACTGTGTACTATAGGGGGAGTGTAACTGTGTACTATAGGGGGAGTGTAACTGTGTACTATAGGGGGAGTGTAACTGTATACTATAGGGGGAGTGTAACTGTGTACTATAGGGGGAGTGTAACTGTGTACTATAGGGGGAGTGTAACTGTGTACTATAGGGGGAGTGTAACTGTGTACTATAGGGGGAGTGTAACTGTGTACTATAGAGGGAGTGTAACTGTGTACTATAGGGGGAGTGTAACTGTGTACTATAGGGGGAGTGTAACTGTATACTATAGGGGGAGTGTAATTGTATACTATAGAGGGAGTGTAACTGTGTACTATAGGGGGAGTGTAACTGTGTACTATAGGGGGAGTGTAACTGTGTACTATAGAGGGAGTGTAACTGTGTACTATAGAGGGAGTGTAACTGTGTACTATAGGGGGAGTGTAACTGTGTACTATAGAGGGAGTGTAACTGTGTACTATAGGGGGAGTGTAACTGTATACTATAGGGGGAGTGTAACTGTATACTATAGAGGGAGTGTAACTGTGTACTATAGAGGGAGTGTAACTGTGTACTATAGGGGGAGTGTAACTGTGTACTATAGGGGGAGTGTAACTGTATACTATAGGGGGAGTGTAACTGTGTACTATAGAGGGAGTGTAACTGTGTACTATAGGGGGAGTGTAACTGTGTACTATAGGGGGAGTGTAACTGTATACTATAGAGGGAGTGTAACTGTGTACTATAGAGTGAGTGTAACTGTGTACTATAGAGGGAGTGTAACTGTATACTATAGGGGGAGTGTAACTGTATACTATAGAGGGAGTGTAACTGTGTACTATAGAGGGAGTGTAACTGTATACTATAGAGGGAGTGTAACTGTATACTATAGGGGGAGTGTAACTGTATACTATAGGGGGAGTGTAACTGTGTACTATAGAGGGAGTGTAACTGTATACTATAGGGGGAGTGTAACTGTATACTATAGAGGGAGTGTAACTGTATACTATAGAGGGAGTGTAACTGTATACTATAGGGGGAGTGTAACTGTATACTATAGAGGGAGTGTAACTGTGTACTATAGAGGGAGTGTAACTGTGTACTATAGGGGGAGTGTAACTGTGTACTATAGGGGGAGTGTAACTGTATACTATAGAGGGAGTGTAACTGTATACTATAGGGGGAGTGTAACTGTGTACTATAGGGGGAGTGTAACTGTGTACTATAGAGGGAGTGTAACTGTATACTATAGGGGGAGTGTAACTGTATACTATAGAGGGAGTGTAACTGTATACTATAGGGGGAGTGTAACTGTATACTATAGAGGGAGTGTAACTGTGTACTATAGAGGGAGTGTAACTGTGTACTATAGAGGGAGTGTAACTGTATACTATAGAGGGAGTGTAACTGTATACTATAGGGGGAGTGTAACTGTATACTATAGAGGGAGTGTAACTGTGTACTATAGAGGGAGTGTAACTGTATACTATAGGGGGAGTGTAACTGTATACTATAGAGGGAGTGTAACTGTATACTATAGGGGGAGTGTAACTGTATACTATAGAGGGAGTGTAACTGTGTACTATAGAGGGAGTGTAACTGTGTACTATAGAGGGAGTGTAACTGTATACTATAGAGGGAGTGTAACTGTGTACTATAGAGGGAGTGTAACTGTGTACTATAGAGGGAGTGTAACTGTGTACTATAGAGGGAGTGTAACTGTGTACTATAGAGGGAGTGTAACTGTATACTATAGGGGGAGTGTAACTGTATACTATAGAGGGAGTGTAACTGTATACTATAGGGGGAGTGTAACTGTATACTATAGAGGGAGTGTAACTGTATACTATAGAGGGAGTGTAACTGTATACTATAGGGGGAGTGTAACTGTGTACTATAGAGGGAGTGTAACTGTATACTATAGGGGGAGTGTAACTGTATACTATAGGGGGAGTGTAACTGTATACTATAGAGGGAGTGTAACTGTATACTATAGGGGGAGTGTAACTGTATACTATAGAGGGAGTGTAACTGTGTACTATAGAGGGAGTGTAACTGTGTACTATAGAGGGAGTGTAACTGTATACTATAGAGGGAGTGTAACTGTGTACTATAGAGGGAGTGTAACTGTGTACTATAGAGGGAGTGTAACTGTGTACTATAGAGGGAGTGTAACTGTGTACTATAGAGGGAGTGTAACTGTGTACTATAGAGGGAGTGTAACTGTATACTATAGGGGGAGTGTAACTGTGTACTATAGAGGGAGTGTAACTGTATACTATAGAGGGAGTGTAACTGTATACTATAGGGGGAGTGTAACTGTGTACTATAGGGGGAGTGTAACTGTGTACTATAGAGGGAGTGTAACTGTATACTATAGGGGGAGTGTAACTGTGTACTATAGGGGGAGTGTAACTGTGTACTATAGAGGGAGTGTAACTGTGTACTATAGAGGGAGTGTAACTGTGTACTATAGGGGGAGTGTAACTGTATACTATAGGGGGAGTGTAACTGTGTACTATAGGGGGAGTGTAACTGTGTACTATAGAGGGAGTGTAACTGTGTACTATAGAGGGAGTGTAACTGTGTACTATAGAGGGAGTGTAACTGTGTACTATAGGGGGAGTGTAACTGTGTACTATAGGGGGGGTGTAACTGTGTACTATAGAGGGAGTGTAACTGTGTACTATAGAGGGAGTGTAACTGTGTACTATAGAGGGAGTGTAACTGTATACTATAGGGGGAGTGTAACTGTGTACTATAGAGGGAGTGTAACTGTGTACTATAGGGGGAGTGTAACTGTGTACTATAGAGGGAGTGTAACTGTGTACTATAGGGGGAGTGTAACTGTGTACTATAGAGGGAGTGTAACTGTGTACTATAGAGGGAGTGTAACTGTATACTATAGAGGGAGTGTAACTGTGTACTATAGAGGGAGTGTAACTGTGTACTATAGAGGGAGTGTAACTGTGTACTATAGAGGGAGTGTAACTGTGTACTATAGGGGGAGTGTAACTGTGTACTATAGGGGGAGTGTAACTGTGTACTATAGAGGGAGTGTAACTGTGTACTATAGGGGGAGTGTAACTGTGTACTATAGGGGGAGTGTAACTGTGTACTATAGAGGGAGTGTAACTGTGTACTATAGGGGGAGTGTAACTGTGTACTATAGGGGGAGTGTAACTGTGTACTATAGGGGGAGTGTAACTGTGTACTATAGGGGGAGTGTAACTGTGTACTATAGAGGGAGTGTAACTGTGTACTATAGGGGGAGTGTAACTGTGTACTATAGAGGGAGTGTAACTGTGTACTATAGAGGGAGTGTAACTGTGTACTATAGAGGGAGTGTAACTGTATACTATAGGGGGAGTGTAACTGTGTACTATAGGGGGAGTGTAACTGTATACTATAGAGGGAGTGTAACTGTGTACTATAGGGGGAGTGTAACTGTGTACTATAGGGGGAGTGTAACTGTGTACTATAGGGGGAGTGTAACTGTGTACTATAGAGGGAGTGTAACTGTGTACTATAGGGGGAGTGTAACTGTGTACTATAGGGGGAGTGTAACTGTGTACTATAGAGGGAGTGTAACTGTGTACTATAGGGGGAGTGTAACTGTGTACTATAGAGGGAGTGTAACTGTGTACTATAGAGGGAGTGTAACTGTGTACTATAGGGGGAGTGTAACTGTATACTATAGAGGGAGTGTAACTGTATACTATAGGGGGAGTGTAACTGTGTACTATAGGGGGAGTGTAACTGTGTACTATAGGGGGAGTGTAACTGTGTACTATAGGGGGAGTGTAACTGTGTACTATAGAGGGAGTGTAACTGTGTACTATAGAGGGAGTGTAACTGTGTACTATAGGGGGAGTGTAACTGTGTACTATAGGGGGAGTGTAACTGTGTACTATAGGGGGAGTGTAACTGTGTACTATAGGGGGAGTGTAACTGTATACTATAGAGGGAGTGTAACTGTGTACTATAGAGGGAGTGTAACTGTATACTATAGAGGGAGTGTAACTGTGTACTATAGGGGGAGTGTAACTGTGTACTATAGGGGGAGTGTAACTGTGTACTATAGGGGGAGTGTAACTGTGTACTATAGGGGGAGTGTAACTGTATACTATAGGGGGAGTGTAACTGTGTACTATAGGGGGAGTGTAACTGTGTACTATAGGGGGAGTGTAACTGTATACTATAGAGGGAGTGTAACTGTATACTATAGGGGGAGTGTAACTGTGTACTATAGGGGGAGTGTAACTGTGTACTATAGGGGGAGTGTAACTGTATACTATAGGGGGAGTGTAACTGTATACTATAGAGGGAGTGTAACTGTGTACTATAGAGGGAGTGTAACTGTGTACTATAGGGGGAGTGTAACTGTGTACTATAGGGGGAGTGTAACTGTATACTATAGGGGGAGTGTAACTGTATACTATAGAGGGAGTGTAACTGTGTACTATAGGGGGAGTGTAACTGTATACTATAGGGGGAGTGTAACTGTATACTATAGGGGGAGTGTAACTGTATACTATAGAGGGAGTGTAACTGTATACTATAGGGGGAGTGTAACTGTGTACTATAGAGGGAGTGTAACTGTGTACTATAGAGGGAGTGTAACTGTATACTATAGAGGGAGTGTAACTGTGTACTATAGGGGGAGTGTAACTGTGTACTATAGAGGGAGTGTAACTGTATACTATAGAGGGAGTGTAACTGTGTACTATAGGGGGAGTGTAACTGTATACTATAGAGGGAGTGTAACTGTATACTATAGGGGGAGTGTAACTGTGTACTATAGGGGGAGTGTAACTGTGTACTATAGGGGGAGTGTAACTGTATACTATAGAGGGAGTGTAACTGTATACTATAGAGGGAGTGTAACTGTATACTATAGAGGGAGTGTAACTGTATACTATAGAGGGAGTGTAACTGTATACTATAGGGGGAGTGTAACTGTGTACTATAGAGGGAGTGTAACTGTATACTATAGGGGGAGTGTAACTGTGTACTATAGAGGGAGTGTAACTGTGTACTATAGAGGGAGTGTAACTGTGTACTATAGGGGGAGTGTAACTGTGTACTATAGAGGGAGTGTAACTGTGTACTATAGAGGGAGTGTAACTGTGTACTATAGGGGGAGTGTAACTGTATACTATAGAGGGAGTGTAACTGTGTACTATAGAGGGAGTGTAACTGTATACTATAGGGGGAGTGTAACTGTATACTATAGGGGGAGTGTAACTGTATACTATAGGGGGAGTGTAACTGTGTACTATAGGGGGAGTGTAACTGTATACTATAGAGGGAGTGTAACTGTGTACTATAGAGGGAGTGTAACTGTGTACTATAGAGGGAGTGTAACTGTATACTATAGGGGGAGTGTAACTGTGTACTATAGGGGGAGTGTAACTGTATACTATAGGGGGAGTGTAACTGTATACTATAGGGGGAGTGTAACTGTATACTATAGAGGGAGTGTAACTGTATACTATAGGGGGAGTGTAACTGTATACTATAGGGGGAGTGTAACTGTATACTATAGGGGGAGTGTAACTGTATACTATAGAGGGAGTGTAACTGTATACTATAGGGGGAGTGTAACTGTGTACTATAGAGGGAGTGTAACTGTGTACTATAGAGGGAGTGTAACTGTATACTATAGAGGGAGTGTAACTGTGTACTATAGGGGGAGTGTAACTGTGTACTATAGAGGGAGTGTAACTGTATACTATAGAGGGAGTGTAACTGTGTACTATAGGGGGAGTGTAACTGTATACTATAGAGGGAGTGTAACTGTATACTATAGGGGGAGTGTAACTGTATACTATAGAGGGAGTGTAACTGTGTACTATAGAGGGAGTGTAACTGTGTACTATAGAGGGAGTGTAACTGTGTACTATAGAGGGAGTGTAACTGTGTACTATAGGGGGAGTGTAACTGTATACTATAGAGGGAGTGTAACTGTATACTATAGGGGGAGTGTAACTGTATACTATAGAGGGAGTGTAACTGTATACTATAGAGGGAGTGTAACTGTATACTATAGGGGGAGTGTAACTGTATACTATAGAGGGAGTGTAACTGTGTACTATAGAGGGAGTGTAACTGTATACTATAGGGGGAGTGTAACTGTATACTATAGGGGGAGTGTAACTGTGTACTATAGGGGGAGTGTAACTGTGTACTATAGAGGGAGTGTAACTGTATACTATAGAGGGAGTGTAACTGTGTACTATAGAGGGAGTGTAACTGTGTACTATAGAGGGAGTGTAACTGTGTACTATAGGGGGAGTGTAACTGTGTACTATAGAGGGAGTGTAACTGTGTACTATAGAGGGAGTGTAACTGTGTACTATAGAGGGAGTGTAACTGTGTACTATAGAGGGAGTGTAACTGTGTACTATAGAGGGAGTGTAACTGTGTACTATAGAGGGAGTGTAACTGTATACTATAGAGGGAGTGTAACTGTATACTATAGAGGGAGTGTAACTGTGTACTATAGAGGGAGTGTAACTGTGTACTATAGAGGGAGTGTAACTGTGTACTATAGAGGGAGTGTAACTGTATACTATAGAGGGAGTGTAACTGTATACTATAGAGGGAGTGTAACTGTGTACTATAGAGGGAGTGTAACTGTATACTATAGAGGGAGTGTAACTGTGTACTATAGGGGGAGTGTAACTGTGTACTATAGAGGGAGTGTAACTGTGTACTATAGGGGGAGTGTAACTGTGTACTATAGGGGGAGTGTAACTGTGTACTATAGAGGGAGTGTAACTGTATACTATAGAGGGAGTGTAACTGTGTACTATAGAGGGAGTGTAACTGTGTACTATAGGGGGAGTGTAACTGTGTACTATAGGGGGAGTGTAACTGTGTACTATAGAGGGAGTGTAACTGTGTACTATAGGGGGAGTGTAACTGTGTACTATAGGGGGAGTGTAACTGTATACTATAGAGGGAGTGTAACTGTATACTATAGAGGGAGTGTAACTGTGTACTATAGGGGGAGTGTAACTGTGTACTATAGGGGGAGTGTAACTGTATACTATAGAGGGAGTGTAACTGTGTACTATAGAGGGAGTGTAACTGTGTACTATAGAGGGAGTGTAACTGTATACTATAGAGGGAGTGTAACTGTGTACTATAGGGGGAGTGTAACTGTGTACTATAGAGGGAGTGTAACTCTATACTATAGAGGGAGTGTAACTGTGTACTATAGGGGGAGTGTAACTGTGTACTATAGGGGGAGTGTAACTGTGTACTATAGGGGGAGTGTAACTGTATACTATAGAGGGAGTGTAACTGTGTACTATAGAGGGAGTGTAACTCTATACTATAGAGGGAGTGTAACTGTGTACTATAGGGGGAGTGTAACTGTATACTATAGAGGGAGTGTAACTGTATACTATAGAGGGAGTGTAACTGTGTACTATAGAGGGAGTGTAACTGTATACTATAGAGGGAGTGTAACTGTGTACTATAGAGGGAGTGTAACTGTATACTATAGAGGGAGTGTAACTGTGTACTATAGGGGGAGTGTAACTGTGTACTATAGAGGGAGTGTAACTCTATACTATAGAGGGAGTGTAACTGTGTACTATAGGGGGAGTGTAACTGTGTACTATAGAGGGAGTGTAACTGTATACTATAGAGGGAGTGTAACTGTGTACTATAGAGGGAGTGTAACTGTATACTATAGAGGGAGTGTAACTGTGTACTATAGGGGGAGTGTAACTGTGTACTATAGAGGGAGTGTAACTCTATACTATAGAGGGAGTGTAACTGTGTACTATAGGGGGAGTGTAACTGTGTACTATAGAGGGAGTGTAACTGTATACTATAGAGGGAGTGTAACTGTGTACTATAGAGGGAGTGTAACTGTATACTATAGAGGGAGTGTAACTGTGTACTATAGGGGGAGTGTAACTGTGTACTATAGAGGGAGTGTAACTCTATACTATAGAGGGAGTGTAACTGTGTACTATAGGGGGAGTGTAACTGTGTACTATAGAGGGAGTGTAACTGTATACTATAGAGGGAGTGTAACTGTGTACTATAGAGGGAGTGTAACTGTATACTATAGAGGGAGTGTAACTGTGTACTATAGGGGGAGTGTAACTGTGTACTATAGAGGGAGTGTAACTCTATACTATAGAGGGAGTGTAACTGTGTACTATAGGGGGAGTGTAACTGTGTACTATAGAGGGAGTGTAACTGTGTACTATAGAGGGAGTGTAACTGTATACTATAGAGGGAGTGTAACTGTGTACTATAGAGGGAGTGTAACTGTATACTATAGAGGGAGTGTAACTGTATACTATAGAGGGAGTGTAACTGTGTACTATAGAGGGAGTGTAACTGTATACTATAGAGGGAGTGTAACTGTGTACTATAGGGGGAGTGTAACTGTGTACTATAGGGGGAGTGTAACTGTGTACTATAGGGGGAGTGTAACTGTGTACTATAGAGGGAGTGTAACTGTGTACTATAGGGGGAGTGTAACTGTGTACTATAGGGGGAGTGTAACTGTGTACTATAGAGGGAGTGTAACTGTATACTATAGGGGGAGTGTAACTGTGTACTATAGAGGGAGTGTAACTGTGTACTATAGAGGGAGTGTAACTGTGTACTATAGAGGGAGTGTAACTGTGTACTATAGAGGGAGTGTAACTGTATACTATAGAGGGAGTGTAACTGTGTACTATAGGGGGAGTGTAACTGTATACTATAGAGGGAGTGTAACTGTATACTATAGGGGGAGTGTAACTGTATACTATAGGGGGAGTGTAACTGTATACTATAGAGGGAGTGTAACTGTATACTATAGAGGGAGTGTAACTGTGTACTATAGAGGGAGTGTAACTGTATACTATAGAGGGAGTGTAACTGTATACTATAGAGGGAGTGTAACTGTATACTATAGAGGGAGTGTAACTGTATACTATAGGGGGAGTGTAACTGTATACTATAGAGGGAGTGTAACTGTATACTATAGAGGGAGTGTAACTGTGTACTATAGAGGGAGTGTAACTGTATACTATAGAGGGAGTGTAACTGTATACTATAGAGGGAGTGTAACTGTATACTATAGAGGGAGTGTAACTGTGTACTATAGAGGGAGTGTAACTGTATACTATAGGGGGAGTGTAACTGTGTACTATAGAGGGAGTGTAACTGTGTACTATAGAGGGAGTGTAACTGTATACTATAGAGGGAGTGTAACTGTATACTATAGGGGGAGTGTAACTGTATACTATAGAGGGAGTGTAACTGTATACTATAGAGGGAGTGTAACTGTGTACTATAGAGGGAGTGTAACTGTGTACTATAGAGGGAGTGTAACTGTATACTATAGAGGGAGTGTAACTGTATACTATAGAGGGAGTGTAACTGTGTACTATAGAGGGAGTGTAACTGTATACTATAGAGGGAGTGTAACTGTGTACTATAGAGGGAGTGTAACTGTATACTATAGGGGGAGTGTAACTGTGTACTATAGAGGGAGTGTAACTGTATACTATAGGGGGAGTGTAACTGTGTACTATAGAGGGAGTGTAACTGTATACTATAGAGGGAGTGTAACTGTGTACTATAGAGGGAGTGTAACTGTATACTATAGAGGGAGTGTAACTGTGTACTATAGAGGGAGTGTAACTGTATACTATAGGGGGAGTGTAACTGTGTACTATAGAGGGAGTGTAACTGTGTACTATAGAGGGAGTGTAACTGTATACTATAGAGGGAGTGTAACTGTGTACTATAGAGGGAGTGTAACTGTATACTATAGAGGGAGTGTAACTGTGTACTATAGAGGGAGTGTAACTGTATACTATAGAGGGAGTGTAACTGTGTACTATAGGGGGAGTGTAACTGTGTACTATAGAGGGAGTGTAACTGTATACTATAGAGGGAGTGTAACTGTATACTATAGGGGGAGTGTAACTGTATACTATAGAGGGAGTGTAACTGTATACTATAGGGGGAGTGTAACTGTGTACTATAGGGGGAGTGTAACTGTATACTATAGAGGGAGTGTAACTGTGTACTATAGGGGGAGTGTAACTGTGTACTATAGAGGGAGTGTAACTGTATACTATAGAGGGAGTGTAACTGTGTACTATAGGGGGAGTGTAACTGTGTACTATAGGGGGAGTGTAACTGTATACTATAGGGGGAGTGTAACTGTGTACTATAGAGGGAGTGTAACTGTATACTATAGAGGGAGTGTAACTGTGTACTATAGGGGGAGTGTAACTGTATACTATAGAGGGAGTGTAACTGTGTACTATAGAGGGAGTGTAACTGTATACTATAGGGGGAGTGTAACTGTGTACTATAGAGGGAGTGTAACTGTATACTATAGAGGGAGTGTAACTGTGTACTATAGAGGGAGTGTAACTGTGTACTATAGGGGGAGTGTAACTGTATACTATAGGGGGAGTGTAACTGTATACTATAGAGGGAGTGTAACTGTGTACTATAGAGGGAGTGTAACTGTGTACTATAGGGGGAGTGTAACTGTATACTATAGGGGGAGTGTAACTGTGTACTATAGGGGGAGTGTAACTGTATACTATAGGGGGAGTGTAACTGTGTACTATAGAGGGAGTGTAACTGTGTACTATAGGGGGAGTGTAACTGTATACTATAGGGGGAGTGTAACTGTGTACTATAGGGGGAGTGTAACTGTATACTATAGAGGGAGTGTAACTGTGTACTATAGGGGGAGTGTAACTGTATACTATAGGGGGAGTGTAACTGTATACTATAGAGGGAGTGTAACTGTGTACTATAGGGGGAGTGTAACTGTATACTATAGAGGGAGTGTAACTGTGTACTATAGGGGGAGTGTAACTGTGTACTATAGGGGGAGTGTAACTGTGTACTATAGAGGGAGTGTAACTGTGTACTATAGGGGGAGTGTAACTGTATACTATAGGGGGAGTGTAACTGTATACTATAGGGGGAGTGTAACTGTATACTATAGGGGGAGTGTAACTGTATACTATAGGGGGAGTGTAACTGTGTACTATAGGGGGAGTGTAACTGTATACTATAGGGGGAGTGTAACTGTGTACTATAGAGGGAGTGTAACTGTGTACTATAGGGGGAGTGTAACTGTATACTATAGGGGGAGTGTAACTGTGTACTATAGGGGGAGTGTAACTGTGTACTATAGGGGGAGTGTAACTGTATACTATAGGGGGAGTGTAACTGTGTACTATAGAGGGAGTGTAACTGTATACTATAGGGGGAGTGTAACTGTATACTATAGGGGGAGTGTAACTGTGTACTATAGAGGGAGTGTAACTGTGTACTATAGGGGGAGTGTAACTGTGTACTATAGAGGGAGTGTAACTGTGTACTATAGAGGGAGTGTAACTGTGTACTATAGGGGGAGTGTAACTGTGTACTATAGAGGGAGTGTAACTGTGTACTATAGAGGGAGTGTAACTGTATACTATAGGGGGAGTGTAACTGTGTACTATAGGGGGAGTGTAACTGTGTACTATAGGGGGAGTGTAACTGTGTACTATAGAGGGAGTGTAACTGTATACTATAGAGGGAGTGTAACTGTATACTATAGGGGGAGTGTAACTGTGTACTATAGAGGGAGTGTAACTGTATACTATAGAGGGAGTGTAACTGTGTACTATAGGGGGAGTGTAACTGTGTACTATAGAGGGAGTGTAACTGTGTACTATAGAGGGAGTGTAACTGTGTACTATAGAGGGAGTGTAACTGTATACTATAGGGGGAGTGTAACTGTATACTATAGGGGGAGTGTAACTGTGTACTATAGAGGGAGTGTAACTGTATACTATAGAGGGAGTGTAACTGTATACTATAGGGGGAGTGTAACTGTGTACTATAGGGGGAGTGTAACTGTGTACTATAGGGGGAGTGTAACTGTGTACTATAGAGGGAGTGTAACTGTGTACTATAGAGGGAGTGTAACTGTGTACTATAGAGGGAGTGTAACTGTATACTATAGAGGGAGTGTAACTGTATACTATAGGGGGAGTGTAACTGTGTACTATAGGGGGAGTGTAACTGTGTACTATAGGGGGAGTGTAACTGTGTACTATAGAGGGAGTGTAACTGTGTACTATAGAGGGAGTGTAACTGTGTACTATAGAGGGAGTGTAACTGTGTACTATAGGGGGAGTGTAACTGTGTACTATAGGGGGAGTGTAACTGTGTACTATAGGGGGAGTGTAACTGTGTACTATAGGGGGAGTGTAACTGTGTACTATAGGGGGAGTGTAACTGTGTACTATAGGGGGAGTGTAACTGTATACTATAGAGGGAGTGTAACTGTGTACTATAGAGGGAGTGTAACTGTGTACTATAGAGGGAGTGTAACTGTATACTATAGGGGGAGTGTAACTGTATACTATAGGGGGAGTGTAACTGTATACTATAGGGGGAGTGTAACTGTGTACTATAGAGTGAGTGTAACTGTGTACTATAGAGGGAGTGTAACTGTGTACTATAGGGGGAGTGTAACTGTGTACTATAGGGGGAGTGTAACTGTATACTATAGGGGGAGTGTAACTGTGTACTATAGGGGGAGTGTAACTGTATACTATAGAGGGAGTGTAACTGTGTACTATAGGGGGAGTGTAACTGTATACTATAGAGGGAGTGTAACTGTGTACTATAGGGGGAGTGTAACTGTGTACTATAGGGGGAGTGTAACTGTGTACTATAGGGGGAGTGTAACTGTATACTATAGGGGGAGTGTAACTGTGTACTATAGGGGGAGTGTAACTGTATACTATAGAGGGAGTGTAACTGTGTACTATAGGGGGAGTGTAACTGTATACTATAGAGGGAGTGTAACTGTGTACTATAGAGGGAGTGTAACTGTGTACTATAGGGGGAGTGTAACTGTGTACTATAGGGGGAGTGTAACTGTATACTATAGAGGGAGTGTAACTGTGTACTATAGGGGGAGTGTAACTGTGTACTATAGAGGGAGTGTAACTGTGTACTATAGAGGGAGTGTAACTGTGTACTATAGAGGGAGTGTAACTGTGTACTATAGAGGGAGTGTAACTGTGTACTATAGAGGGAGTGTAACTGTATACTATAGGGGGAGTGTAACTGTGTACTATAGAGGGAGTGTAACTGTATACTATAGGGGGAGTGTAACTGTGTACTATAGAGTGAGTGTAACTGTGTACTATAGAGGGAGTGTAACTGTGTACTATAGAGGGAGTGTAACTGTATACTATAGGGGGAGTGTAACTGTGTACTATAGGGGGAGTGTAACTGTGTACTATAGAGGGAGTGTAACTGTGTACTATAGAGGGAGTGTAACTGTGTACTATAGGGGGAGTGTAACTGTGTACTATAGAGGGAGTGTAACTGTGTACTATAGAGGGAGTGTAACTGTGTACTATAGAGGGAGTGTAACTGTGTACTATAGAGGGAGTGTAACTGTGTACTATAGAGGGAGTGTAACTGTGTACTATAGGGGGAGTGTAACTGTAAACTATAGAGGGAGTGTAACTGTATACTATAGAGGGAGTGTAACTGTATACTATAGAGGGAGTGTAACTGTGTACTATAGAGGGAGTGTAACTGTGTACTATAGAGGGAGTGTAACTGTATACTATAGAGGGAGTGTAACTGTGTACTATAGGGGGAGTGTAACTGTGTACTATAGGGGGAGTGTAACTGTGTACTATAGGGGGAGTGTAACTGTGTACTATAGAGGGAGTGTAACTGTGTACTATAGGGGGAGTGTAACTGTGTACTATAGGGGGAGTGTAACTGTGTACTATAGAGGGAGTGTAACTGTGTACTATAGGGGGAGTGTAACTGTGTACTATAGGGGGAGTGTAACTGTGTACTATAGGGGGAGTGTAACTGTGTACTATAGAGGGAGTGTAACTGTGTACTATAGGGGGAGTGTAACTGTGTACTATAGGGGGAGTGTAACTGTGTACTATAGGGGGAGTGTAACTGTGTACTATAGGGGGAGTGTAACTGTGTACTATAGGGGGAGTGTAACTGTGTACTATAGGGGGAGTGTAACTGTGTACTATAGAGGGAGTGTAACTGTATACTATAGAGGGAGTGTAACTGTATACTATAGGGGGAGTGTAACTGTGTACTATAGAGGGAGTGTAACTGTGTACTATAGAGGGAGTGTAACTGTGTACTATAGAGGGAGTGTAACTGTGTACTATAGAGGGAGTGTAACTGTGTACTATAGAGGGAGTGTAACTGTATACTATAGAGGGAGTGTAACTGTATACTATAGGGGGAGTGTAACTGTGTACTATAGAGGGAGTGTAACTGTGTACTATAGAGGGAGTGTAACTGTGTACTATAGAGGGAGTGTAACTGTGTACTATAGAGGGAGTGTAACTGTGTACTATAGGGGGAGTGTAACTGTATACTATAGGGGGAGTGTAACTGTGTACTATAGAGGGAGTGTAACTGTATACTATAGGGGGAGTGTAACTGTGTACTATAGGGGGAGTGTAACTGTATACTATAGGGGGAGTGTAACTGTGTACTATAGAGGGAGTGTAACTGTATACTATAGGGGGAGTGTAACTGTGTACTATAGGGGGAGTGTAACTGTGTACTATAGAGGGAGTGTAACTGTGTACTATAGAGGGAGTGTAACTGTGTACTATAGAGGGAGTGTAACTGTGTACTATAGAGGGAGTGTAACTGTGTACTATAGAGGGAGTGTAACTGTGTACTATAGGGGGAGTGTAACTGTATACTATAGAGGGAGTGTAACTGTGTACTATAGAGGGAGTGTAACTGTGTACTATAGAGGGAGTGTAACTGTGTACTATAGAGGGAGTGTAACTGTGTACTATAGAGGGAGTGTAACTGTGTACTATAGAGGGAGTGTAACTGTGTACTATAGGGGGAGTGTAACTGTATACTATAGAGGGAGTGTAACTGTGTACTATAGAGGGAGTGTAACTGTGTACTATAGAGGGAGTGTAACTGTGTACTATAGAGGGAGTGTAACTGTGTACTATAGAGGGAGTGTAACTGTGTACTATAGAGGGAGTGTAACTGTGTACTATAGGGGGAGTGTAACTGTGTACTATAGGGGGAGTGTAACTGTATACTATAGGGGGAGTGTAACTGTATACTATAGGGGGAGTGTAACTGTGTACTATAGGGGGAGTGTAACTGTATACTATAGAGGGAGTGTAACTGTGTACTATAGAGGGAGTGTAACTGTATACTATAGAGGGAGTGTAACTGTATACTATAGGGGGAGTGTAACTGTGTACTATAGAGGGAGTGTAACTGTGTACTATAGAGGGAGTGTAACTGTGTACTATAGAGGGAGTGTAACTGTATACTATAGGGGGAGTGTAACTGTGTACTATAGGGGGAGTGTAACTGTATACTATAGGGGGAGTGTAACTGTATACTATAGAGGGAGTGTAACTGTATACTATAGGGGGAGTGTAACTGTGTACTATAGAGGGAGTGTAACTGTGTACTATAGAGGGAGTGTAACTGTGTACTATAGAGGGAGTGTAACTGTATACTATAGGGGGAGTGTAACTGTGTACTATAGGGGGAGTGTAACTGTATACTATAGGGGGAGTGTAACTGTATACTATAGGGGGAGTGTAACTGTGTACTATAGAGGGAGTGTAACTGTATACTATAGAGGGAGTGTAACTGTATACTATAGGGGGAGTGTAACTGTGTACTATAGGGGGAGTGTAACTGTGTACTATAGGGGGAGTGTAACTGTATACTATAGAGGGAGTGTAACTGTATACTATAGGGGGAGTGTAACTGTGTACTATAGGGGGAGTGTAACTGTGTACTATAGGGGGAGTGTAACTGTATACTATAGAGGGAGTGTAACTGTATACTATAGGGGGAGTGTAACTGTGTACTATAGAGGGAGTGTAACTGTATACTATAGGGGGAGTGTAACTGTGTACTATAGGGGGAGTGTAACTGTGTACTATAGGGGGAGTGTAACTGTGTACTATAGGGGGAGTGTAACTGTATACTATAGGGGGAGTGTAACTGTGTACTATAGGGGGAGTGTAACTGTGTACTATAGGGGGAGTGTAACTGTGTACTATAGGGGGAGTGTAACTGTATACTATAGAGGGAGTGTAACTGTATACTATAGGGGGAGTGTAACTGTGTACTATAGGGGGAGTGTAACTGTGTACTATAGGGGGAGTGTAACTGTGTACTATAGGGGGAGTGTAACTGTATACTATAGAGGGAGTGTAACTGTGTACTATAGAGGGAGTGTAACTGTATACTATAGGGGGAGTGTAACTGTATACTATAGAGGGAGTGTAACTGTATACTATAGGGGGAGTGTAACTGTATACTATAGGGGGAGTGTAACTGTATACTATAGGGGGAGTGTAACTGTGTACTATAGGGGGAGTGTAACTGTGTACTATAGGGGGAGTGTAACTGTGTACTATAGGGGGAGTGTAACTGTGTACTATAGAGGGAGTGTAACTGTATACTATAGGGGGAGTGTAACTGTGTACTATAGGGGGAGTGTAACTGTGTACTATAGGGGGAGTGTAACTGTGTACTATAGGGGGAGTGTAACTGTGTACTATAGAGGGAGTGTAACTGTATACTATAGGGGGAGTGTAACTGTGTACTATAGGGGGAGTGTAACTGTGTACTATAGGGGGAGTGTAACTGTGTACTATAGAGGGAGTGTAACTGTATACTATAGAGGGAGTGTAACTGTATACTATAGGGGGAGTGTAACTGTATACTATAGGGGGAGTGTAACTGTATACTATAGAGGGAGTGTAACTGTGTACTATAGGGGGAGTGTAACTGTGTACTATAGGGGGAGTGTAACTGTGTACTATAGGGGGAGTGTAACTGTGTACTATAGGGGGAGTGTAACTGTGTACTATAGGGGGAGTGTAACTGTATACTATAGAGGGAGTGTAACTGTATACTATAGGGGGAGTGTAACTGTGTACTATAGGGGGAGTGTAACTGTGTACTATAGAGGGAGTGTAACTGTATACTATAGGGGGAGTGTAACTGTGTACTATAGGGGGAGTGTAACTGTATACTATAGAGGGAGTGTAACTGTGTACTATAGAGGGAGTGTAACTGTGTACTATAGGGGGAGTGTAACTGTGTACTATAGGGGGAGTGTAACTGTGTACTATAGGGGGAGTGTAACTGTGTACTATAGGGGGAGTGTAACTGTGTACTATAGGGGGAGTGTAACTGTGTACTATAGAGGGAGTGTAACTGTGTACTATAGGGGGAGTGTAACTGTATACTATAGGGGGAGTGTAACTGTGTACTATAGAGGGAGTGTAACTGTATACTATAGGGGGAGTGTAACTGTGTACTATAGGGGGAGTGTAACTGTATACTATAGGGGGAGTGTAACTGTATACTATAGGGGGAGTGTAACTGTGTACTATAGAGGGAGTGTAACTGTATACTATAGAGGGAGTGTAACTGTGTACTATAGAGGGAGTGTAACTGTATACTATAGAGGGAGTGTAACTGTGTACTATAGAGGGAGTGTAACTGTGTACTATAGAGGGAGTGTAACTGTGTACTATAGGGGGAGTGTAACTGTGTACTATAGGGGGAGTGTAACTGTGTACTATAGGGGGAGTGTAACTGTGTACTATAGGGGGAGTGTAACTGTGTACTATAGAGGGAGTGTAACTGTGTACTATAGGGGGAGTGTAACTGTGTACTATAGAGGGAGTGTAACTGTATACTATAGAGGGAGTGTAACTGTGTACTATAGAGGGAGTGTAACTGTGTACTATAGAGGGAGTGTAACTGTGTACTATAGAGTGAGTGTAACTGTGTACTATAGAGGGAGTGTAACTGTGTACTATAGAGGGAGTGTAACTGTGTACTATAGAGGGAGTGTAACTGTGTACTATAGAGGGAGTGTAACTGTGTACTATAGAGGGAGTGTAACTGTATACTATAGGGGGAGTGTAACTGTATACTATAGGGGGAGTGTAACTGTATACTATAGGGGGAGTGTAACTGTATACTATAGGGGGAGTGTAACTGTATACTATAGGGGGAGTGTAACTGTGTACTATAGAGGGAGTGTAACTGTGTACTATAGAGGGAGTGTAACTGTATACTATAGAGGGAGTGTAACTGTGTACTATAGAGGGAGTGTAACTGTGTACTATAGGGGGAGTGTAACTGTGTACTATAGAGGGAGTGTAACTGTATACTATAGAGGGAGTGTAACTGTGTACTATAGAGGGAGTGTAACTGTGTACTATAGAGGGAGTGTAACTGTATACTATAGAGGGAGTGTAACTGTGTACTATAGAGGGAGTGTAACTGTATACTATAGGGGGAGTGTAACTGTGTACTATAGAGGGAGTGTAACTGTATACTATAGGGGGAGTGTAACTGTGTACTATAGAGGGAGTGTAACTGTGTACTATAGAGGGAGTGTAACTGTATACTATAGAGGGAGTGTAACTGTGTACTATAGAGGGAGTGTAACTGTATACTATAGGGGGAGTGTAACTGTGTACTATAGAGGGAGTGTAACTGTGTACTATAGAGGGAGTGTAACTGTATACTATAGAGGGAGTGTAACTGTGTACTATAGAGGGAGTGTAACTGTATACTATAGAGGGAGTGTAACTGTGTACTATAGAGGGAGTGTAACTGTATACTATAGAGGGAGTGTAACTGTGTACTATAGGGGGAGTGTAACTGTGTACTATAGAGGGAGTGTAACTGTATACTATAGAGGGAGTGTAACTGTATACTATAGGGGGAGTGTAACTGTATACTATAGAGGGAGTGTAACTGTGTACTATAGAGGGAGTGTAACTGTATACTATAGAGGGAGTGTAACTGTATACTATAGGGGGAGTGTAACTGTGTACTATAGGGGGAGTGTAACTGTATACTATAGAGGGAGTGTAACTGTGTACTATAGGGGGAGTGTAACTGTGTACTATAGAGGGAGTGTAACTGTATACTATAGAGGGAGTGTAACTGTGTACTATAGGGGGAGTGTAACTGTGTACTATAGGGGGAGTGTAACTGTATACTATAGGGGGAGTGTAACTGTGTACTATAGGGGGAGTGTAACTGTATACTATAGAGGGAGTGTAACTGTGTACTATAGAGGGAGTGTAACTGTATACTATAGAGGGAGTGTAACTGTGTACTATAGGGGGAGTGTAACTGTATACTATAGAGGGAGTGTAACTGTGTACTATAGAGGGAGTGTAACTGTATACTATAGGGGGAGTGTAACTGTGTACTATAGAGGGAGTGTAACTGTATACTATAGAGGGAGTGTAACTGTGTACTATAGAGGGAGTGTAACTGTATACAATAGGGGGAGTGTAACTGTATACTATAGAGGGAGTGTAACTGTGTACTATAGAGGGAGTGTAACTGTGTACTATAGGGGGAGTGTAACTGTATACTATAGAGGGAGTGTAACTGTGTACTATAGGGGGAGTGTAACTGTATACTATAGGGGGAGTGTAACTGTGTACTATAGAGGGAGTGTAACTGTATACTATAGAGGGAGTGTAACTGTGTACTATAGAGGGAGTGTAACTGTGTACTATAGGGGGAGTGTAACTGTGTACTATAGGGGGAGTGTAACTGTATACTATACAGGGAGTGTAACTGTGTACTATAGAGGGAGTGTAACTGTGTACTATAGGGGGAGTGTAACTGTATACTATACAGGGAGTGTAACTGTGTACTATAGGGGGAGTGTAACTGTGTACTATAGGGGGAGTGTAACTGTGTACTATAGAGGGAGTGTAACTGTGTACTATAGGGGGAGTGTAACTGTATACTATAGGGGGAGTGTAACTGTATACTATAGGGGGAGTGTAACTGTGTACTATAGAGTGAGTGTAACTGTATACTATAGAGGGAGTGTAACTGTGTACTATAGAGGGAGTGTAACTGTGTACTATAGGGGGAGTGTAACTGTGTACTATAGAGGGAGTGTAACTGTGTACTATAGAGGGAGTGTAACTGTATACTATAGGGGGAGTGTAACTGTGTACTATAGGGGGAGTGTAACTGTGTACTATAGGGGGAGTGTAACTGTGTACTATAGAGGGAGTGTAACTGTATACTATAGAGGGAGTGTAACTGTATACTATAGAGGGAGTGTAACTGTGTACTATAGGGGGAGTGTAACTGTGTACTATAGAGGGAGTGTAACTGTATACTATAGGGGGAGTGTAACTGTATACTATAGAGGGAGTGTAACTGTGTACTATAGGGGGAGTGTAACTGTGTACTATAGGGGGAGTGTAACTGTATACTATAGAGGGAGTGTAACTGTATACTATAGGGGGAGTGTAACTGTGTACTATAGAGGGAGTGTAACTGTATACTATAGAGGGAGTGTAACTGTATACTATAGGGGGAGTGTAACTGTATACTATAGAGGGAGTGTAACTGTATACTATAGGGGGAGTGTAACTGTGTACTATAGAGGGAGTGTAACTGTGTACTATAGAGGGAGTGTAACTGTGTACTATAGAGGGAGTGTAACTGTATACTATAGGGGGAGTGTAACTGTATACTATAGGGGGAGTGTAACTGTGTACTATAGAGGGAGTGTAACTGTGTACTATAGAGGGAGTGTAACTGTATACTATAGAGGGAGTGTAACTGTATACTATAGGGGGAGTGTAACTGTGTACTATAGGGGGAGTGTAACTGTGTACTATAGAGGGAGTGTAACTGTATACTATAGGGGGAGTGTAACTGTGTACTATAGAGGGAGTGTAACTGTGTACTATAGGGGGAGTGTAACTGTATACTATAGGGGGAGTGTAACTGTGTACTATAGGGGGAGTGTAACTGTATACTATAGAGGGAGTGTAACTGTATACTATAGGGGGAGTGTAACTGTGTACTATAGAGGGAGTGTAACTGTGTACTATAGGGGGAGTGTAACTGTGTACTATAGGGGGAGTGTAACTGTGTACTATAGGGGGAGTGTAACTGTATACTATAGGGGGAGTGTAACTGTATACTATAGAGGGAGTGTAACTGTGTACTATAGGGGGAGTGTAACTGTATACTATAGGGGGAGTGTAACTGTGTACTATAGGGGGAGTGTAACTGTATACTATAGAGGGAGTGTAACTGTATACTATAGGGGGAGTGTAACTGTATACTATAGAGGGAGTGTAACTGTGTACTATAGGGGGAGTGTAACTGTATACTATAGAGGGAGTGTAACTGTGTACTATAGGGGGAGTGTAACTGTATACTATAGGGGGAGTGTAACTGTGTACTATAGGGGGAGTGTAACTGTATACTATAGAGGGAGTGTAACTGTGTACTATAGGGGGAGTGTAACTGTATACTATAGAGGGAGTGTAACTGTGTACTATAGGGGGAGTGTAACTGTATACTATAGAGGGAGTGTAACTGTATACTATAGGGGGAGTGTAACTGTGTACTATAGAGGGAGTGTAACTGTGTACTATAGAGGGAGTGTAACTGTGTACTATAGGGGGAGTGTAACTGTGTACTATAGGGGGAGTGTAACTGTATACTATAGAGGGAGTGTAACTGTGTACTATAGGGGGAGTGTAACTGTATACTATAGGGGGAGTGTAACTGTGTACTATAGGGGGAGTGTAACTGTATACTATAGAGGGAGTGTAACTGTATACTATAGGGGGAGTGTAACTGTGTACTATAGGGGGAGTGTAACTGTGTACTATAGGGGGAGTGTAACTGTGTACTATAGGGGGAGTGTAACTGTATACTATAGGGGGAGTGTAACTGTATACTATAGAGGGAGTGTAACTGTGTACTATAGGGGGAGTGTAACTGTATACTATAGGGGGAGTGTAACTGTGTACTATAGGGGGAGTGTAACTGTATACTATAGAGGGAGTGTAACTGTATACTATAGGGGGAGTGTAACTGTGTACTATAGAGGGAGTGTAACTGTGTACTATAGGGGGAGTGTAACTGTGTACTATAGGGGGAGTGTAACTGTGTACTATAGGGGGAGTGTAACTGTATACTATAGGGGGAGTGTAACTGTGTACTATAGAGGGAGTGTAACTGTGTACTATAGAGGGAGTGTAACTGTATACTATAGAGGGAGTGTAACTGTGTACTATAGAGGGAGTGTAACTGTATACTATAGAGGGAGTGTAACTGTGTACTATAGAGGGAGTGTAACTGTGTACTATAGAGGGAGTGTAACTGTGTACTATAGGGGGAGTGTAACTGTATACTATAGAGGGAGTGTAACTGTGTACTATAGGGGGAGTGTAACTGTATACTATAGAGGGAGTGTAACTGTGTACTATAGGGGGAGTGTAACTGTATACTATAGGGGGAGTGTAACTGTGTACTATAGAGGGAGTGTAACTGTGTACTATAGAGGGAGTGTAACTGTATACTATAGAGGGAGTGTAACTGTATACTATAGGGGGAGTGTAACTGTGTACTATAGGGGGAGTGTAACTGTATACTATAGAGGGAGTGTAACTGTATACTATAGGGGGAGTGTAACTGTGTACTATAGAGGGAGTGTAACTGTGTACTATAGGGGGAGTGTAACTGTATACTATAGAGGGAGTGTAACTGTGTACTATAGGGGGAGTGTAACTGTATACTATAGGGGGAGTGTAACTGTGTACTATAGAGGGAGTGTAACTGTGTACTATAGAGGGAGTGTAACTGTATACTATAGGGGGAGTGTAACTGTATACTATAGAGGGAGTGTAACTGTGTACTATAGGGGGAGTGTAACTGTATACTATAGGGGGAGTGTAACTGTATACTATAGGGGGAGTGTAACTGTGTACTATAGGGGGAGTGTAACTGTGTACTATAGAGGGAGTGTAACTGTATACTATAGGGGGAGTGTAACTGTGTACTATAGAGGGAGTGTAACTGTGTACTATAGGGGGAGTGTAACTGTATACTATAGGGGGAGTGTAACTGTATACTATAGAGGGAGTGTAACTGTATACTATAGGGGGAGTGTAACTGTATACTATAGGGGGAGTGTAACTGTATACTATAGAGGGAGTGTAACTGTATACTATAGGGGGAGTGTAACTGTGTACTATAGGGGGAGTGTAACTGTATACTATAGAGGGAGTGTAACTGTGTACTATAGAGGGAGTGTAACTGTATACTATAGGGGGAGTGTAACTGTGTACTATAGAGGGAGTGTAACTGTATACTATAGAGGGAGTGTAACTGTGTACTATAGGGGGAGTGTAACTGTGTACTATAGAGGGAGTGTAACTGTATACTATAGAGGGAGTGTAACTGTATACTATAGAGGGAGTGTAACTGTGTACTATAGGGGGAGTGTAACTGTATACTATAGGGGGAGTGTAACTGTGTACTATAGGGGGAGTGTAACTGTGTACTATAGAGGGAGTGTAACTGTGTACTATAGAGGGAGTGTAACTGTGTACTATAGGGGGAGTGTAACTGTATACTATAGAGGGAGTGTAACTGTATACTATAGGGGGAGTGTAACTGTGTACTATAGGGGGAGTGTAACTGTATACTATAGAGGGAGTGTAACTGTATACTATAGGGGGAGTGTAACTGTATACTATAGAGGGAGTGTAACTGTGTACTATAGGGGGAGTGTAACTGTATACTATAGAGGGAGTGTAACTGTATACTATAGAGGGAGTGTAACTGTGTACTATAGAGGGAGTGTAACTGTGTACTATAGAGGGAGTGTAACTGTATACTATAGAGGGAGTGTAACTGTATACTATAGGGGGAGTGTAACTGTATACTATAGAGGGAGTGTAACTGTATACTATAGAGGGAGTGTAACTGTATACTATAGAGGGAGTGTAACTGTGTACTATAGGGGGAGTGTAACTGTATACTATAGGGGGAGTGTAACTGTATACTATAGGGGGAGTGTAACTGTATACTATAGGGGGAGTGTAACTGTGTACTATAGAGGGAGTGTAACTGTGTACTATAGAGGGAGTGTAACTGTATACTATAGAGGGAGTGTAACTGTATACTATAGGGGGAGTGTAACTGTATACTATAGAGGGAGTGTAACTGTATACTATAGGGGGAGTGTAACTGTATACTATAGAGGGAGTGTAACTGTGTACTATAGAGGGAGTGTAACTGTGTACTATAGGGGGAGTGTAACTGTATACTATAGGGGGAGTGTAACTGTATACTATAGAGGGAGTGTAACTGTATACTATAGAGGGAGTGTAACTGTGTACTATAGGGGGAGTGTAACTGTGTACTATAGAGGGAGTGTAACTGTGTACTATAGGGGGAGTGTAACTGTATACTATAGGGGGAGTGTAACTGTATACTATAGGGGGAGTGTAACTGTATACTATAGAGGGAGTGTAACTGTATACTATAGGGGGAGTGTAACTGTGTACTATAGAGGGAGTGTAACTGTATACTATAGAGGGAGTGTAACTGTGTACTATAGGGGGAGTGTAACTGTATACTATAGGGGGAGTGTAACTGTATACTATAGAGGGAGTGTAACTGTGTACTATAGAGGGAGTGTAACTGTGTACTATAGGGGGAGTGTAACTGTGTACTATAGGGGGAGTGTAACTGTATACTATAGGGGGAGTGTAACTGTATACTATAGAGGGAGTGTAACTGTGTACTATAGAGGGAGTGTAACTGTGTACTATAGGGGGAGTGTAACTGTGTACTATAGGGGGAGTGTAACTGTGTACTATAGAGGGAGTGTAACTGTGTACTATAGAGGGAGTGTAACTGTATACTATAGGGGGAGTGTAACTGTATACTATAGAGGGAGTGTAACTGTGTACTATAGAGGGAGTGTAACTGTGTACTATAGAGGGAGTGTAACTGTGTACTATAGAGGGAGTGTAACTGTGTACTATAGAGGGAGTGTAACTGTATACTATAGGGGGAGTGTAACTGTATACTATAGGGGGAGTGTAACTGTGTACTATAGGGGGAGTGTAACTGTATACTATAGAGGGAGTGTAACTGTATACTATAGAGGGAGTGTAACTGTGTACTATAGGGGGAGTGTAACTGTGTACTATAGAGGGAGTGTAACTGTATACTATAGGGGGAGTGTAACTGTGTACTATAGGGGGAGTGTAACTGTGTACTATAGGGGGAGTGTAACTGTGTACTATAGGGGGAGTGTAACTGTGTACTATAGGGGGAGTGTAACTGTGTACTATAGGGGGAGTGTAACTGTGTACTATAGGGGGAGTGTAACTGTGTACTATAGGGGGAGTGTAACTGTGTACTATAGGGGGAGTGTAACTGTGTACTATAGAGGGAGTGTAACTGTGTACTATAGAGGGAGTGTAACTGTATACTATAGGGGGAGTGTAACTGTATACTATAGGGGGAGTGTAACTGTATACTATAGGGGGAGTGTAACTGTGTACTATAGGGGGAGTGTAACTGTATACTATAGAGGGAGTGTAACTGTATACTATAGGGGGAGTGTAACTGTGTACTATAGGGGGAGTGTAACTGTGTACTATAGGGGGAGTGTAACTGTGTACTATAGAGGGAGTGTAACTGTGTACTATAGAGGGAGTGTAACTGTGTACTATAGGGGGAGTGTAACTGTATACTATAGAGGGAGTGTAACTGTGTACTATAGGGGGAGTGTAACTGTATACTATAGGGGGAGTGTAACTGTGTACTATAGGGGGAGTGTAACTGTATACTATAGGGGGAGTGTAACTGTGTACTATAGGGGGAGTGTAACTGTATACTATAGAGGGAGTGTAACTGTATACTATAGGGGGAGTGTAACTGTGTACTATAGGGGGAGTGTAACTGTGTACTATAGGGGGAGTGTAACTGTATACTATAGAGGGAGTGTAACTGTATACTATAGGGGGAGTGTAACTGTGTACTATAGAGGGAGTGTAACTGTATACTATAGGGGGAGTGTAACTGTGTACTATAGAGGGAGTGTAACTGTATACTATAGGGGGAGTGTAACTGTATACTATAGGGGGAGTGTAACTGTGTACTATAGGGGGAGTGTAACTGTATACTATAGAGGGAGTGTAACTGTGTACTATAGGGGGAGTGTAACTGTATACTATAGAGGGAGTGTAACTGTGTACTATAGGGGGAGTGTAACTGTATACTATAGGGGGAGTGTAACTGTGTACTATAGGGGGAGTGTAACTGTGTACTATAGGGGGAGTGTAACTGTGTACTATAGGGGGAGTGTAACTGTATACTATAGAGGGAGTGTAACTGTGTACTATAGAGGGAGTGTAACTGTATACTATAGGGGGAGTGTAACTGTGTACTATAGGGGGAGTGTAACTGTGTACTATAGAGGGAGTGTAACTGTGTACTATAGGGGGAGTGTAACTGTGTACTATAGAGGGAGTGTAACTGTATACTATAGAGGGAGTGTAACTGTATACTATAGGGGGAGTGTAACTGTATACTATAGGGGGAGTGTAACTGTGTACTATAGGGGGAGTGTAACTGTGTACTATAGGGGGAGTGTAACTGTGTACTATAGAGGGAGTGTAACTGTATACTATAGAGGGAGTGTAACTGTGTACTATAGGGGGAGTGTAACTGTATACTATAGAGGGAGTGTAACTGTATACTATAGAGGGAGTGTAACTGTATACTATAGGGGGAGTGTAACTGTGTACTATAGAGGGAGTGTAACTGTATACTATAGAGGGAGTGTAACTGTGTACTATAGGGGGAGTGTAACTGTATACTATAGGGGGAGTGTAACTGTGTACTATAGAGGGAGTGTAACTGTGTACTATAGAGGGAGTGTAACTGTGTACTATAGGGGGAGTGTAACTGTGTACTATAGGGGGAGTGTAACTGTATACTATAGGGGGAGTGTAACTGTGTACTATAGAGGGAGTGTAACTGTGTACTATAGAGGGAGTGTAACTGTGTACTATAGGGGGAGTGTAACTGTATACTATAGAGGGAGTGTAACTGTGTACTATAGAGGGAGTGTAACTGTGTACTATAGGGGGAGTGTAACTGTATACTATAGAGGGAGTGTAACTGTGTACTATAGGGGGAGTGTAACTGTGTACTATAGGGGGAGTGTAACTGTGTACTATAGAGGGAGTGTAACTGTATACTATAGGGGGAGTGTAACTGTGTACTATAGAGGGAGTGTAACTGTGTACTATAGGGGGAGTGTAACTGTGTACTATAGGGGGAGTGTAACTGTGTACTATAGAGGGAGTGTAACTGTGTACTATAGAGGGAGTGTAACTGTATACTATAGAGGGAGTGTAACTGTATACTATAGGGGGAGTGTAACTGTATACTATAGAGGGAGTGTAACTGTATACTATAGAGGGAGTGTAACTGTATACTATAGGGGGAGTGTAACTGTGTACTATAGAGGGAGTGTAACTGTGTACTATAGGGGGAGTGTAACTGTGTACTATAGAGGGAGTGTAACTGTATACTATAGGGGGAGTGTAACTGTGTACTATAGAGGGAGTGTAACTGTATACTATAGAGGGAGTGTAACTGTATACTATAGAGGGAGTGTAACTGTGTACTATAGAGGGAGTGTAACTGTGTACTATAGGGGGAGTGTAACTGTATACTATAGGGGGAGTGTAACTGTGTACTATAGAGGGAGTGTAACTGTGTACTATAGGGGGAGTGTAACTGTATACTATAGGGGGAGTGTAACTGTGTACTATAGAGGGAGTGTAACTGTATACTATAGGGGGAGTGTAACTGTATACTATAGAGGGAGTGTAACTGTATACTATAGAGGGAGTGTAACTGTATACTATAGGGGGAGTGTAACTGTATACTATAGGGGGAGTGTAACTGTATACTATAGGGGGAGTGTAACTGTGTACTATAGAGGGAGTGTAACTGTATACTATAGGGGGAGTGTAACTGTATACTATAGGGGGAGTGTAACTGTATACTATAGGGGGAGTGTAACTGTGTACTATAGAGGGAGTGTAACTGTGTACTATAGAGGGAGTGTAACTGTATACTATAGGGGGAGTGTAACTGTGTACTATAGAGGGAGTGTAACTGTATACTATAGAGGGAGTGTAACTGTATACTATAGAGGGAGTGTAACTGTGTACTATAGGGGGAGTGTAACTGTATACTATAGAGGGAGTGTAACTGTGTACTATAGAGGGAGTGTAACTGTATACTATAGGGGGAGTGTAACTGTATACTATAGGGGGAGTGTAACTGTGTACTATAGAGGGAGTGTAACTGTATACTATAGGGGGAGTGTAACTGTATACTATAGAGGGAGTGTAACTGTATACTATAGAGGGAGTGTAACTGTATACTATAGGGGGAGTGTAACTGTGTACTATAGAGGGAGTGTAACTGTATACTATAGAGGGAGTGTAACTGTGTACTATAGAGGGAGTGTAACTGTGTACTATAGAGGGAGTGTAACTGTGTACTATAGGGGGAGTGTAACTGTATACTATAGGGGGAGTGTAACTGTATACTATAGAGGGAGTGTAACTGTGTACTATAGAGGGAGTGTAACTGTGTACTATAGAGGGAGTGTAACTGTGTACTATAGGGGGAGTGTAACTGTATACTATAGGGGGAGTGTAACTGTATACTATAGGGGGAGTGTAACTGTATACTATAGAGGGAGTGTAACTGTATACTATAGAGGGAGTGTAACTGTACACTATAGAGGGAGTGTAACTGTGTACTATAGGGGGAGTGTAACTGTGTACTATAGGGGGAGTGTAACTGTATACTATAGGGGGAGTGTAACTGTGTACTATAGGGGGAGTGTAACTGTATACTATAGAGGGAGTGTAACTGTGTACTATAGGGGGAGTGTAACTGTATACTATAGGGGGAGTGTAACTGTGTACTATAGAGGGAGTGTAACTGTGTACTATAGAGGGAGTGTAACTGTATACTATAGGGGGAGTGTAACTGTATACTATAGAGGGAGTGTAACTGTGTACTATAGGGGGAGTGTAACTGTATACTATAGAGGGAGTGTAACTGTGTACTATAGGGGGAGTGTAACTGTATACTATAGGGGGAGTGTAACTGTATACTATAGAGGGAGTGTAACTGTATACTATAGAGGGAGTGTAACTGTATACTATAGGGGGAGTGTAACTGTGTACTATAGAGGGAGTGTAACTGTGTACTATAGAGGGAGTGTAACTGTGTACTATAGAGGGAGTGTAACTGTATACTATAGGGGGAGTGTAACTGTATACTATAGGGGGAGTGTAACTGTGTACTATAGAGGGAGTGTAACTGTGTACTATAGAGGGAGTGTAACTGTATACTATAGAGGGAGTGTAACTGTGTACTATAGGGGGAGTGTAACTGTATACTATAGAGGGAGTGTAACTGTATACTATAGGGGGAGTGTAACTGTATACTATAGAGGGAGTGTAACTGTATACTATAGAGGGAGTGTAACTGTATACTATAGGGGGAGTGTAACTGTATACTATAGAGGGAGTGTAACTGTATACTATAGGGGGAGTGTAACTGTGTACTATAGGGGGAGTGTAACTGTATACTATAGAGGGAGTGTAACTGTATACTATAGAGGGAGTGTAACTGTATACTATAGGGGGAGTGTAACTGTATACTATAGAGGGAGTGTAACTGTATACTATAGAGGGAGTGTAACTGTGTACTATAGGGGGAGTGTAACTGTGTACTATAGGGGGAGTGTAACTGTATACTATAGGGGGAGTGTAACTGTGTACTATAGAGGGAGTGTAACTGTGTACTATAGAGGGAGTGTAACTGTATACTATAGGGGGAGTGTAACTGTATACTATAGGGGGAGTGTAACTGTATACTATAGAGGGAGTGTAACTGTATACTATAGAGGGAGTGTAACTGTGTACTATAGAGGGAGTGTAACTGTGTACTATAGAGGGAGTGTAACTGTATACTATAGGGGGAGTGTAACTGTATACTATAGGGGGAGTGTAACTGTGTACTATAGGGGGAGTGTAACTGTATACTATAGAGGGAGTGTAACTGTGTACTATAGAGGGAGTGTAACTGTGTACTATAGGGGGAGTGTAACTGTGTACTATAGGGGGAGTGTAACTGTATACTATAGAGGGAGTGTAACTGTATACTATAGAGGGAGTGTAACTGTGTACTATAGGGGGAGTGTAACTGTATACTATAGGGGGAGTGTAACTGTGTACTATAGAGGGAGTGTAACTGTATACTATAGAGGGAGTGTAACTGTATACTATAGAGGGAGTGTAACTGTATACTATAGGGGGAGTGTAACTGTATACTATAGAGGGAGTGTAACTGTGTACTATAGAGGGAGTGTAACTGTGTACTATAGGGGGAGTGTAACTGTGTACTATAGGGGGAGTGTAACTGTATACTATAGAGGGAGTGTAACTGTATACTATAGAGGGAGTGTAACTGTGTACTATAGGGGGAGTGTAACTGTATACTATAGGGGGAGTGTAACTGTGTACTATAGAGGGAGTGTAACTGTATACTATAGAGGGAGTGTAACTGTATACTATAGAGGGAGTGTAACTGTATACTATAGGGGGAGTGTAACTGTGTACTATAGAGGGAGTGTAACTGTGTACTATGGAGGGAGTGTAACTGTGTACTATAGAGGGAGTGTAACTGTATACTATAGAGGGAGTGTAACTGTATACTATAGAGGGAGTGTAACTGTGTACTATAGAGGGAGTGTAACTGTGTACTATAGAGGGAGTGTAACTGTATACTATAGGGGGAGTGTAACTGTATACTATAGGGGGAGTGTAACTGTGTACTATAGGGGGAGTGTAACTGTATACTATAGAGGGAGTGTAACTGTATACTATAGAGGGAGTGTAACTGTGTACTATAGAGGGAGTGTAACTGTATACTATAGGGGGAGTGTAACTGTGTACTATAGGGGGAGTGTAACTGTATACTATAGAGGGAGTGTAACTGTATACTATAGGGGGAGTGTAACTGTGTACTATAGAGGGAGTGTAACTGTGTACTATAGAGGGAGTGTAACTGTGTACTATAGGGGGAGTGTAACTGTGTACTATAGAGGGAGTGTAACTGTGTACTATAGAGGGAGTGTAACTGTATACTATAGAGGGAGTGTAACTGTGTACTATAGGGGGAGTGTAACTGTGTACTATAGAGGGAGTGTAACTGTATACTATAGGGGGAGTGTAACTGTATACTATAGAGGGAGTGTAACTGTGTACTATAGAGGGAGTGTAACTGTATACTATAGGGGGAGTGTAACTGTATACTATAGGGGGAGTGTAACTGTGTACTATAGGGGGAGTGTAACTGTATACTATAGAGGGAGTGTAACTGTATACTATAGAGGGAGTGTAACTGTATACTATAGGGGGAGTGTAACTGTATACTATAGAGGGAGTGTAACTGTGTACTATAGAGGGAGTGTAACTGTGTACTATAGAGGGAGTGTAACTGTGTACTATAGGGGGAGTGTAACTGTGTACTATAGAGGGAGTGTAACTGTGTACTATAGAGGGAGTGTAACTGTATACTATAGAGGGAGTGTAACTGTGTACTATAGAGGGAGTGTAACTGTGTACTATAGAGGGAGTGTAACTGTATACTATAGGGGGAGTGTAACTGTGTACTATAGAGGGAGTGTAACTGTGTACTATAGAGGGAGTGTAACTGTGTACTATAGGGGGAGTGTAACTGTGTACTATAGAGGGAGTGTAACTGTGTACTATAGAGGGAGTGTAACTGTATACTATAGAGGGAGTGTAACTGTGTACTATAGAGGGAGTGTAACTGTGTACTATAGAGGGAGTGTAACTGTGTACTATAGAGGGAGTGTAACTGTATACTATAGAGGGAGTGTAACTGTGTACTATAGGGGGAGTGTAACTGTGTACTATAGAGGGAGTGTAACTGTGTACTATAGGGGGAGTGTAACTGTATACTATAGAGGGAGTGTAACTGTATACTATAGGGGGAGTGTAACTGTGTACTATAGGGGGAGTGTAACTGTGTACTATAGGGGGAGTGTAACTGTGTACTATAGAGGGAGTGTAACTGTGTACTATAGGGGGAGTGTAACTGTGTACTATAGGGGGAGTGTAACTGTGTACTATAGGGGGAGTGTAACTGTGTACTATAGGGGGAGTGTAACTGTGTACTATAGGGGGAGTGTAACTGTATACTATAGGGGGAGTGTAACTGTATACTATAGAGGGAGTGTAACTGTGTACTATAGGGGGAGTGTAACTGTATACTATAGGGGGAGTGTAACTGTGTACTATAGGGGGAGTGTAACTGTGTACTATAGAGGGAGTGTAACTGTGTACTATAGAGGGAGTGTAACTGTATACTATAGGGGGAGTGTAACTGTGTACTATAGGGGGAGTGTAACTGTGTACTATAGAGGGAGTGTAACTGTATACTATAGAGGGAGTGTAACTGTATACTATAGAGGGAGTGTAACTGTGTACTATAGGGGGAGTGTAACTGTATACTATAGGGGGAGTGTAACTGTATACTATAGAGGGAGTGTAACTGTGTACTATAGAGGGAGTGTAACTGTGTACTATAGGGGGAGTGTAACTGTGTACTATAGGGGGAGTGTAACTGTATACTATAGGGGGAGTGTAACTGTATACTATAGAGGGAGTGTAACTGTATACTATAGAGGGAGTGTAACTGTATACTATAGAGGGAGTGTAACTGTGTACTATAGGGGGAGTGTAACTGTATACTATAGGGGGAGTGTAACTGTGTACTATAGAGGGAGTGTAACTGTGTACTATAGAGGGAGTGTAACTGTGTACTATAGAGGGAGTGTAACTGTATACTATAGAGGGAGTGTAACTGTGTACTATAGGGGGAGTGTAACTGTGTACTATAGAGGGAGTGTAACTGTATACTATAGAGGGAGTGTAACTGTATACTATAGAGGGAGTGTAACTGTGTACTATAGGGGGAGTGTAACTGTATACTATAGGGGGAGTGTAACTGTGTACTATAGGGGGAGTGTAACTGTGTACTATAGAGGGAGTGTAACTGTGTACTATAGGGGGAGTGTAACTGTGTACTATAGAGGGAGTGTAACTGTATACTATAGAGGGAGTGTAACTGTGTACTATAGGGGGAGTGTAACTGTGTACTATAGAGGGAGTGTAACTGTATACTATAGAGGGAGTGTAACTGTGTACTATAGGGGGAGTGTAACTGTATACTATAGAGGGAGTGTAACTGTATACTATAGAGGGAGTGTAACTGTATACTATAGAGGGAGTGTAACTGTATACTATAGAGGGAGTGTAACTGTGTACTATAGGGGGAGTGTAACTGTATACTATAGAGGGAGTGTAACTGTATACTATAGAGGGAGTGTAACTGTGTACTATAGAGGGAGTGTAACTGTGTACTATAGGGGGAGTGTAACTGTATACTATAGGGGGAGTGTAACTGTGTACTATAGGGGGAGTGTAACTGTATACTATAGAGGGAGTGTAACTGTATACTATAGGGGGAGTGTAACTGTATACTATAGGGGGAGTGTAACTGTATACTATAGAGGGAGTGTAACTGTATACTATAGAGGGAGTGTAACTGTGTACTATAGAGGGAGTGTAACTGTATACTATAGAGGGAGTGTAACTGTATACTATAGAGGGAGTGTAACTGTATACTATAGAGGGAGTGTAACTGTGTACTATAGGGGGAGTGTAACTGTGTACTATAGGGGGAGTGTAACTGTATACTATAGAGGGAGTGTAACTGTATACTATAGGGGGAGTGTAACTGTATACTATAGAGGGAGTGTAACTGTGTACTATAGAGGGAGTGTAACTGTGTACTATAGAGGGAGTGTAACTGTGTACTATAGAGGGAGTGTAACTGTATACTATAGAGGGAGTGTAACTGTGTACTATAGAGGGAGTGTAACTGTGTACTATAGAGGGAGTGTAACTGTATACTATAGAGGGAGTGTAACTGTGTACTATAGGGGGAGTGTAACTGTATACTATAGAGGGAGTGTAACTGTATACTATAGAGGGAGTGTAACTGTGTACTATAGGGGGAGTGTAACTGTGTACTATAGGGGGAGTGTAACTGTGTACTATAGAGGGAGTGTAACTGTGTACTATAGAGGGAGTGTAACTGTATACTATAGAGGGAGTGTAACTGTGTACTATAGAGGGAGTGTAACTGTGTACTATAGGGGGAGTGTAACTGTATACTATAGGGGGAGTGTAACTGTGTACTATAGGGGGAGTGTAACTGTATACTATAGAGGGAGTGTAACTGTATACTATAGGGGGAGTGTAACTGTATACTATAGGGGGAGTGTAACTGTATACTATAGAGGGAGTGTAACTGTATACTATAGAGGGAGTGTAACTGTGTACTATAGAGGGAGTGTAACTGTATACTATAGAGGGAGTGTAACTGTATACTATAGAGGGAGTGTAACTGTATACTATAGAGGGAGTGTAACTGTGTACTATAGGGGGAGTGTAACTGTGTACTATAGGGGGAGTGTAACTGTATACTATAGAGGGAGTGTAACTGTATACTATAGGGGGAGTGTAACTGTATACTATAGAGGGAGTGTAACTGTGTACTATAGAGGGAGTGTAACTGTGTACTATAGAGGGAGTGTAACTGTGTACTATAGAGGGAGTGTAACTGTGTACTATAGGGGGAGTGTAACTGTATACTATAGGGGGAGTGTAACTGTGTACTATAGAGGGAGTGTAACTGTGTACTATAGAGGGAGTGTAACTGTGTACTATAGAGGGAGTGTAACTGTATACTATAGAGGGAGTGTAACTGTGTACTATAGGGGGAGTGTAACTGTGTACTATAGGGGGAGTGTAACTGTGTACTATAGAGGGAGTGTAACTGTGTACTATAGAGGGAGTGTAACTGTGTACTATAGAGGGAGTGTAACTGTGTACTATAGAGGGAGTGTAACTGTGTACTATAGGGGGAGTGTAACTGTGTACTATAGAGGGAGTGTAACTGTGTACTATAGGGGGAGTGTAACTGTGTACTATAGGGGGAGTGTAACTGTATACTATAGAGGGAGTGTAACTGTATACTATAGGGGGAGTGTAACTGTGTACTATAGGGGGAGTGTAACTGTGTACTATAGGGGGAGTGTAACTGTGTACTATAGAGGGAGTGTAACTGTGTACTATAGGGGGAGTGTAACTGTGTACTATAGAGGGAGTGTAACTGTGTACTATAGGGGGAGTGTAACTGTGTACTATAGAGGGAGTGTAACTGTGTACTATAGAGGGAGTGTAACTGTGTACTATAGAGGGAGTGTAACTGTGTACTATAGAGGGAGTGTAACTGTGTACTATAGAGGGAGTGTAACTGTGTACTATAGGGGGAGTGTAACTGTGTACTATAGAGGGAGTGTAACTGTGTACTATAGGGGGAGTGTAACTGTGTACTATAGGGGGAGTGTAACTGTGTACTATAGAGGGAGTGTAACTGTGTACTATAGGGGGAGTGTAACTGTGTACTATAGAGGGAGTGTAACTGTGTACTATAGGGGGAGTGTAACTGTATACTATAGGGGGAGTGTAACTGTGTACTATAGAGGGAGTGTAACTGTATACTATAGGGGGAGTGTAACTGTGTACTATAGGGGGAGTGTAACTGTATACTATAGGGGGAGTGTAACTGTGTACTATAGGGGGAGTGTAACTGTATACTATAGAGGGAGTGTAACTGTATACTATAGGGGGAGTGTAACTGTGTACTATAGGGGGAGTGTAACTGTGTACTATAGGGGGAGTGTAACTGTATACTATAGAGGGAGTGTAACTGTATACTATAGAGGGAGTGTAACTGTATACTATAGGGGGAGTGTAACTGTGTACTATAGGGGGAGTGTAACTGTGTACTATAGAGGGAGTGTAACTGTATACTATAGAGGGAGTGTAACTGTGTACTATAGGGGGAGTGTAACTGTGTACTATAGGGGGAGTGTAACTGTGTACTATAGAGGGAGTGTAACTGTGTACTATAGAGGGAGTGTAACTGTATACTATAGAGGGAGTGTAACTGTATACTATAGGGGGAGTGTAACTGTATACTATAGAGGGAGTGTAACTGTATACTATAGGGGGAGTGTAACTGTGTACTATAGAGGGAGTGTAACTGTATACTATAGGGGGAGTGTAACTGTATACTATAGGGGGAGTGTAACTGTGTACTATAGAGGGAGTGTAACTGTATACTATAGGGGGAGTGTAACTGTATACTATAGAGGGAGTGTAACTGTATACTATAGGGGGAGTGTAACTGTGTACTATAGGGGGAGTGTAACTGTGTACTATAGGGGGAGTGTAACTGTGTACTATAGGGGGAGTGTAACTGTGTACTATAGGGGGAGTGTAACTGTATACTATAGAGGGAGTGTAACTGTATACTATAGGGGGAGTGTAACTGTGTACTATAGGGGGAGTGTAACTGTGTACTATAGGGGGAGTGTAACTGTATACTATAGAGGGAGTGTAACTGTATACTATAGAGGGAGTGTAACTGTGTACTATAGGGGGAGTGTAACTGTATACTATAGAGGGAGTGTAACTGTATACTATAGAGGGAGTGTAACTGTGTACTATAGAGGGAGTGTAACTGTATACTATAGGGGGAGTGTAACTGTATACTATAGGGGGAGTGTAACTGTATACTATAGAGGGAGTGTAACTGTATACTATAGAGGGAGTGTAACTGTATACTATAGGGGGAGTGTAACTGTATACTATAGAGGGAGTGTAACTGTATACTATAGAGGGAGTGTAACTGTATACTATAGAGGGAGTGTAACTGTGTACTATAGGGGGAGTGTAACTGTGTACTATAGAGGGAGTGTAACTGTATACTATAGAGGGAGTGTAACTGTGTACTATAGGGGGAGTGTAACTGTATACTATAGGGGGAGTGTAACTGTATACTATAGAGGGAGTGTAACTGTATACTATAGGGGGAGTGTAACTGTATACTATAGAGGGAGTGTAACTGTGTACTATAGGGGGAGTGTAACTGTGTACTATAGAGGGAGTGTAACTGTGTACTATAGAGGGAGTGTAACTGTGTACTATAGAGGGAGTGTAACTGTATACTATAGAGGGAGTGTAACTGTGTACTATAGGGGGAGTGTAACTGTGTACTATAGGGGGAGTGTAACTGTGTACTATAGGGGGAGTGTAACTGTGTACTATAGAGGGAGTGTAACTGTATACTATAGGGGGAGTGTAACTGTGTACTATAGAGGGAGTGTAACTGTGTACTATAGAGGGAGTGTAACTGTATACTATAGGGGGAGTGTAACTGTATACTATAGGGGGAGTGTAACTGTGTACTATAGGGGGAGTGTAACTGTGTACTATAGGGGGAGTGTAACTGTGTACTATAGGGGGAGTGTAACTGTATACTATAGAGGGAGTGTAACTGTGTACTATAGGGGGAGTGTAACTGTGTACTATAGAGGGAGTGTAACTGTGTACTATAGGGGGAGTGTAACTGTGTACTATAGGGGGAGTGTAACTGTATACTATAGAGGGAGTGTAACTGTGTACTATAGGGGGAGTGTAACTGTATACTATAGAGGGAGTGTAACTGTGTACTATAGGGGGAGTGTAACTGTGTACTATAGGGGGAGTGTAACTGTGTACTATAGGGGGAGTGTAACTGTGTACTATAGAGGGAGTGTAACTGTGTACTATAGAGGGAGTGTAACTGTGTACTATAGGGGGAGTGTAACTGTGTACTATAGGGGGAGTGTAACTGTGTACTATAGGGGGAGTGTAACTGTATACTATAGAGGGAGTGTAACTGTGTACTATAGGGGGAGTGTAACTGTGTACTATAGGGGGAGTGTAACTGTGTACTATAGGGGGAGTGTAACTGTATACTATAGGGGGAGTGTAACTGTGTACTATAGGGGGAGTGTAACTGTGTACTATAGGGGGAGTGTAACTGTGTACTATAGAGGGAGTGTAACTGTATACTATAGGGGGAGTGTAACTGTATACTATAGGGGGAGTGTAACTGTGTACTATAGGGGGAGTGTAACTGTGTACTATAGGGGGAGTGTAACTGTGTACTATAGGGGGAGTGTAACTGTGTACTATAGGGGGAGTGTAACTGTGTACTATAGAGGGAGTGTAACTGTGTACTATAGGGGGAGTGTAACTGTGTACTATAGAGGGAGTGTAACTGTATACTATAGGGGGAGTGTAACTGTGTACTATAGAGGGAGTGTAACTGTGTACTATAGAGGGAGTGTAACTGTGTACTATAGGGGGAGTGTAACTGTGTACTATAGAGGGAGTGTAACTGTGTACTATAGGGGGAGTGTAACTGTATACTATAGGGGGAGTGTAACTGTATACTATAGGGGGAGTGTAACTGTGTACTATAGAGGGAGTGTAACTGTGTACTATAGAGGGAGTGTAACTGTGTACTATAGAGGGAGTGTAACTGTGTACTATAGGGGGAGTGTAACTGTATACTATAGGGGGAGTGTAACTGTATACTATAGGGGGAGTGTAACTGTGTACTATAGAGGGAGTGTAACTGTGTACTATAGAGGGAGTGTAACTGTATACTATAGGGGGAGTGTAACTGTGTACTATAGGGGGAGTGTAACTGTATACTATAGGGGGAGTGTAACTGTATACTATAGGGGGAGTGTAACTGTGTACTATAGGGGGAGTGTAACTGTATACTATAGGGGGAGTGTAACTGTATACTATAGGGTGAGTGTAACTGTGTACTATAGGGGGAGTGTAACTGTGTACTATAGGGGGAGTGTAACTGTATACTATAGAGGGAGTGTAACTGTGTACTATAGAGGGAGTGTAACTGTGTACTATAGAGGGAGTGTAACTGTGTACTATAGAGGGAGTGTAACTGTGTACTATAGGGGGAGTGTAACTGTGTACTATAGGGGGAGTGTAACTGTGTACTATAGAGGGAGTGTAACTGTGTACTATAGAGGGAGTGTAACTGTATACTATAGAGGGAGTGTAACTGTGTACTATAGGGGGAGTGTAACTGTGTACTATAGGGGGAGTGTAACTGTGTACTATAGAGGGAGTGTAACTGTGTACTATAGAGGGAGTGTAACTGTATACTATAGAGGGAGTGTAACTGTATACTATAGGGGGAGTGTAACTGTGTACTATAGGGGGAGTGTAACTGTGTACTATAGAGGGAGTGTAACTGTGTACTATAGGGGGAGTGTAACTGTGTACTATAGAGGGAGTGTAACTGTATACTATAGGGGGAGTGTAACTGTGTACTATAGGGGGAGTGTAACTGTATACTATAGGGGGAGTGTAACTGTATACTATAGAGGGAGTGTAACTGTATACTATAGGGGGAGTGTAACTGTATACTATAGGGGGAGTGTAACTGTATACTATAGAGGGAGTGTAACTGTATACTATAGGGGGAGTGTAACTGTGTACTATAGGGGGAGTGTAACTGTGTACTATAGGGGGAGTGTAACTGTGTACTATAGGGGGAGTGTAACTGTGTACTATAGAGGGAGTGTAACTGTGTACTATAGAGGGAGTGTAACTGTATACTATAGAGGGAGTGTAACTGTGTACTATAGGGGGAGTGTAACTGTGTACTATAGAGGGAGTGTAACTGTATACTATAGGGGGAGTGTAACTGTGTACTATAGGGGGAGTGTAACTGTGTACTATAGAGGGAGTGTAACTGTGTACTATAGGGGGAGTGTAACTGTGTACTATAGAGGGAGTGTAACTGTGTACTATAGAGGGAGTGTAACTGTGTACTATAGAGGGAGTGTAACTGTATACTATAGGGGGAGTGTAACTGTGTACTATAGAGGGAGTGTAACTGTATACTATAGGGGGAGTGTAACTGTGTACTATAGAGGGAGTGTAACTGTGTACTATAGAGGGAGTGTAACTGTGTACTATAGGGGGAGTGTAACTGTATACTATAGGGGGAGTGTAACTGTATACTATAGAGGGAGTGTAACTGTGTACTATAGGGGGAGTGTAACTGTGTACTATAGAGGGAGTGTAACTGTATACTATAGGGGGAGTGTAACTGTATACTATAGGGGGAGTGTAACTGTGTACTATAGAGGGAGTGTAACTGTGTACTATAGAGGGAGTGTAACTGTGTACTATAGAGGGAGTGTAACTGTGTACTATAGGGGGAGTGTAACTGTGTACTATGGTTTACAAGTGTTGTGTGCCGAAATGCGGCAAGAGTTATGATCATGAAAATAAAGCTCAAATGTTTAAGTTCCTCGTAGAAGAGAATTTAAAGAAACATTGGGCATCTGCAATTAAACGAGAGAGCATCATACCAACAGAATATTCTGTGGTACCAGTATGTAATCTACCTGTACACCTTGTCTTCCTTTATCAATGTAAGCAATGTTAGCCTACTACTTAAATAGCCTATATATCTGTACTTAGTATAAAACAAATACCCCTATTCTTGCATGTAAAGGGTAAACTCGAGAACCACTGCATGGATTTTGATGCGGTTTTCACCATTCTGTAGAGTATATTTCGAGGATTATTTCTTTAGAAAATAATTTATTTATGATCAAAGGAAGCCGAGCAGTAACGATTTTAGTGGAATCGTCGAAAAAAAACCTGGCGTTCGAGCGCTTTGTAAGCTTACGCTGGGCAAACCGTTAAAAATATCTAAATATAATGAGTATAAGAATTGATCAGCATGAAAAGTTCTACAAAAAAGTCCCGGAGAGCATATGTCTATCTTCAATACGTCGCCCACTATAAGTGTTTATTCGTTTTAATTTCTTCCAACCATGTCCATTCAACTACTGAGGCGGCGGTTTACGAGCTAGCTAAGGGCCAGTCTATCATCCCTGTTTCAGCCTAGCTAGCGGGCGAACCTATCGCCCCAGATACAGCCAGAAGCAAACCGTCGTGTCTTTTTGAGTTAAGAATTCTGAGAAGGGTGGTTGTGTTTGGAGTTTCCCTGGAAGTGCAACTCGGATTTTCTTCATTTCGCCTGTGAATCACAGTCAAGTTAAGATTGGACGGAAGGGGGATTTGAGTTTCATTTACCTCGCCATTCCCTGGAAGTGCAACTTTCTTTTCGCCTGTAAACTCATCGTTCCTCATATTTCACAGTCAATTTAATATTGGACGGATGGGGGATTATATTATATTAAATTATACTGTTTGGCGTATAATTTCTACTTAGTATAAAACAAAGTCCCCGATTCTTGGCTGTAATCTCGAGAACCACTGAATGGATTTTGATGCGGTTTTCACCATTCTGTAAAGGATATCTCGAGGAGGGTTTCTGGGGATAATTATGTATTTGTGACCAAAGGAAGTCAAGCACTAACGATTTCATTGAAAAGGTACAAAGAAACTGGCATCCGTGCGCTTTTTAAGCTTACGCTCGTCAAACCGTTAAAAATATCTATATAGGCTACTACGAGCGTAATAATTGTTCAGCATGAAAAGTTATACAAAATCGGCCGGGAGAGCATATCTCTGTCTCCAATATATCGCCTACTATAAGTGTTTTACGTTTTCATTTCTTCCAACGATCTCCATTCAATTACTGAGGCAACAGTTTACGAGCTACCTAGGGGCGAGTCTATCACCCCAGTTACAGCTTAGCTAGCGGACGAGCTTATTGCCCCAGATACAGCCAGCAGCATACTGTCGAGTCGTGTTGAGTTAAAAACTTTAGAGAAGAGTGGTTGTGTTTGGAGTATTCGTGGAAGTGCAACTAGGCTTTTCTTAATTTCGCTTGTGAATTTTTCGTTCCGCAAAATTCACAGTCAAGTTAAGGTTGGACGGAAGGGGGATTTGTGTTTCATGCACCTCGCCATTCTTAAATTATATCTTACAAGAATTCGTTGCACATGCATCTCCATGATAATATAATTAATAGTCCAGTCAGTGATTTTAACCCATCATGCCGAGACGTAAAACGGATATTGGTCGTTGTTCATTGACATTGAAAAAAAAAAAGAAGCGCTTATCATGTAATGCATTCATAACTGTTCCCGGGCGAAGCCGGGTCGGGCTGCTAGTTCTTAATCATCATCATCATCTTCCTTCCAAGTATTGGGCCAGATGTCCCGTTACGGTCTTGCACTTTCCCTCCATCTCTTCATCGGACGTCCTACAGATCTATTTCCCCGTGGCTGGTAGCGAAGGATCTCCTTTGGTAATCTTCTAGGTTCCATCCTTTGGACATGATGCTTCCAGTTCTCTTGGTGGTCACAAATATATGTAGTTATTGGTTTCACTTTTAGTTCCTTCAGTACATCCTCGTTTCTCTTATGATCCCATTTATTATATCCTGCTGTTCGGCGCATAAGTTCATTTCGCGTGCTGTGAGTCTGGAGATGTCCTGAGATCTTGTTGTCCAAGCCTCGCTGCCATAGCATAGGGTTGGTCTGGCTAATGTGTTATACAAACGCAAGCGTGTATGCCTTTGGACAAGAGATGGCTTCATGACGTGATTGATGATTCCTGTTGTTCTAGTATAATTAGTTATTTTTGCAGTTATGTCTCGTTCTTCTTGAAAAGATAAATGATATCCTAAATACTTGAATTAGTTAACTCTTTCTAAAATGTTACCATCCAGACAAATTTTACTGGGGATAGGGCCCTTACCCTTAAAGGCCATTACTTTAGTCTTTTCAGTAGAAATGTACCTGCTGAATTTTGATGCCACTTTCTGGAGGTTGAATACTGACCACTGCAGATCATCTTCAGATGCTGCTACCAATTCAACATCATCAGCAAATAGTATAGCATCTAAATTTTTTAGATGCCTGCTGATAGGTATTGAACCATGTCTTTAACACCTCAATTCCTTTATTATAGCATTCATATAGCAATGGAGAGAGTCCACAGCCTTGTCTTTCCCCTCTGCTGATTGGCTTCCACTCGGATGTATGATTTCTTAACCTTACTGCAATAAGAGTACCACTATACATGTTGTAAATGTTATCAATTAACTGTTGAGGGACACAGTCCCTGGCCAATATGTCAATAAGTCTGTTTCTGTCAACAAAATCAAAGGCTTTCTGAAAATCAACAAATAATAATAATATCGTATGGCCTCGGGTGCCTGGTGCAAGCTTTGCTATTTGACACCCAGAGGGTAGCTTGCATGTCGAATTTCTTAGTTCCTTGACTATGAAAGTCAAGGAGGTTAGATGTTAGATATCTAATCTCCTTGAATACAATAGCGCTTTCTAGTTGAGAAATGAGGAACTTTGTGCTGGCGGAAACTCCCGAGATTAATTTTGCCATTATGAACTCGGCCTACTGAATTCAAATGGGTTCTTTGACATGCCAACATCGTATGACATGCGTATCGTATTTTTGCCGCCTTTCAAAAATCACTTACCACGGTCAGGGGCGAACCTGCAATCTTGGGGTTAGTAGACCGACACGCTATCCACTCACCCACCGTGGCAAGCTAATCAACAAATGATATGTGTGTTTCCAAATTGAACTCCCTGCGTTTTTCGATCAAATTTTTTAAGGTGAAGTAGGCATCTGCACGTGTGAGACCTTTTCTAAACCCATGTTGTTCATTCCCTATTACCTCAGAGTAACGTTTCAGTAATAATATAACTAATTACAGCCTATGGTCTAGAGCAGGGGTTCTCAACCACTGGGTCGCAGGAAGTTTCTTGGGAGGTCGCGAGATACGGAGAGAAAGTTCAAAAAAAATAGTTATTGCTGTAGTTTTTTTATAAAAAAAAAGAATACACTCACATTGTACTTAATTTTTACGTTTTTTTTAATTCTATTGAGCTTGTTTGGAATTACCCAATTTTTGAATGTCTGGAATGATTTTTATAACACACAAAACTTTGTCATTTCCAGTGACAAAGGATTTCTTGATTAGGTTTTTAAATTCACCATTGTGGAGAATCCTTGTTCACAGTTCTCAGATGTAGAAAATGTCATCAAATTTTTTAACGCTGTTGTGGACAGTTCTGGGTCACCATCATCTCCATTTCCCCTTTTCCAGCTGACGCTGGGTGGGGGCATATATGGTCCCTCTCCACTTTGTTCTGTCGTTCCACCATTCCTCTTCCGACACGGTGTTCCAATCTAGGTTCCGTTTTCTAATGCTATACTTCACCGAGTCCATCCAACGCATTTTTGGTCTTCCTCGTCCTCTCTTCCCTGTCATCCGTCGTTCCAGTGCTCGTCTTGGTAGATTTACTTCATTCATCCGTTTGACATGCCCAAACCATCTCAATCTCTTTTGCTCCATTTTGTCATTTAATTTCTGTACTCCCAGTTCTTTCCGTATATCTTCATTTCTCATTCTGTCCCTCCTCGTTTTCTGGACCATGCTTCTCAGGAATCTCATCTCAGCTGCCTTCACTCTGCTCTCATCCCTCTTAGTCATTGTCCAAGTTTCTGCTGCATATGTCGTTATAGGAACATAATTTGCTTTGTACATAACTTCTTTAGCCTTAATTGGTATATCCTTGTTCCATACTAGTCCCCGTACCTGTTGGTAGAAAGCACTCCCGAGATGTATTCTTCTGCTAATTTTCAAATGTAGTCTTCCATCTCCAGTCAGTTCACTTCACAAGTATATGAAGTGTTTCACCACTTCCAATTCCTTATCTCCTACTTTGATTACTCCTTTTCCTTCTTTCTTACCTCTACTCATCACCACTGTTTTACTCTTCCCAATGCCCATTGCTCAATCTTTTCATTTATTACGTCTAACTGTTCTTGTACCTCCATCTCATCCTCGCCCCAGATCACAACATCGTCTGCAAACAACATTATCTTCTTCTTTGCCCTACTATAGTCTTTCATTGCTGCCTACATTATGTCATCCATCACCATTAAGAACAATAAGGGTGACAACCCACTTCCTTGCTTTAGTCCAGTGTCAATTTTATACAATTCCAATGTCCCGACTCTAGTCTTCACACTACCAAACACCACCGTCAACGACAACTAGTTCTGAAATTGGTAACTAGATGTCACCGCAGTCGGCTCCTGGCGACGAACTTTGGAAGCCAAGAGTTTTGGTCAAATCTAACCTATAATTTAGCTTCAAATAAGTGTAATTACCTTCCATAAATCTATGACATGGGCCCGCCTGCTTTACTTCCCCTCCGAAGAAAGGCATACTGAGGGATTTTTAACGCTCTTAAAAATCTGTCGATTTTGGCCGGGATTGAACCCGTGACCTTGGGCATAGAAGCTCAGCATGCTACCAACCACGCCACCGAAGCCACCAAACTAAATAACTAACTAAACATTAAAGTTATATAAATAAATATAAACATAAAAATGTCAAGGAAATCAAGAATTAAAATTGATGATAAAAATAAAAATATGTACCTGTACCTAGGTATAAGCCACAATTCAGTGCTACCTAGTTTTATTATAGAAAGACTTTCATTCACAATGTATATACAGCCTCCACGGTTGCGTAGGGTGTGTTCAGTCGCAATTTATATACAGTATAGCCTCCACGGTTGCGTAGGGTGTGTTCAGTCGCAATTTATATACAGTATAGCCTCCACGGTTGCGTAGGATGTGTTCAGCCGCAATTTATATACAGCCTCCACCGTTGCGTAGGGTGTGTTCAGTCGCAATTTATATACAGCCTCCACGGTTGCGTAGGGTGTGTTCAGTCGCAATTTATATTTCGCCTCCACGGTTCCGTAGGGTGTGTTCAATCACCTGCTCTATGAACTCTGTCAGTTTTAAGGATATAAGTCGCAAATTACAAACTTCCGTTTGTTCGAAGGTTAAACGTATGGTTGTGTTTTGTTGAAGGTTTATCAGTGAGTAACACACTCACCAGTGACCGTGAGTTTATCATTTGGCTTTACATATTAGCATTTTCACTTTTCAGAGTGATAAAAATGAGTTATGCTATTGACCCTCCGTTGTTAACAGATATCAATTGGGAATTACCAAATGTCGTAAAATAATCACAAAAACAAACCGAGCTCCGCTCTTGAGAATAGTTTATGAGGAGTTTATTTCGAATCCCTCGTAAGCTTTCCAGGTAATGTTCCGATGTAACTCAACTTCAACCCTTGGCCGCTTCCTTCCCAATCCTAGCCGGTATTACAAGAACACACACTAGTACCAACACACGAGGCTAGTGACCAAAATGACCCAAGTCCAGAAGGAACTGAATATTCACGAAACATTCACAATATATAAGGTGCGTTCTAAAAGTAACGAGCCGGAGGCTGTAATGCGCAAACCCGTGACGACATCGGCTAATCGTGGCGTGTATAACGAGGTGTGGTTCCGACCAGAGCGTGGAAGGTCACAGCCCGTCGCTAGATGGCACGCGTGCAAGTCACGTGACGATACAAAGTGAGCAGCAGCATGCATCAATCGTCCAACGCTGCTAGTCGCATTGCAAACAGTGATATGGAGGCGTCAACCGAAGAGGTGTTGTTCGATTTCTGACGGCGGAAGGAGTAGGGGGAACGGACATTCATCGCCGAATGTCACAAGTGTACGGCGAACATTGCATGTCCCTTGCAAGGGTCAAGGCGTGGCACAAGCGCTTCAGGGAAGGAAGGGTGTCGTTAGCCGATGATGCCCGGTCTGGGGCACCCCCCTGCACTACACATGACAACGTCCAGCTGGTTGATGCACTCATTACCCAGGACCGCCGAGTGGCAGTGAACGCCATAGCTGCCGTGGTCGGATTGAGCGTCGGAAATGTGCACACCATCATGAAGGAACGACTGCACTTGCGGAACGTGTGTGCCCAATGGGTGCCCCATAGTCTTCAACCACACCAGGAAGCATGTGGAATGGCCTACTGTGTTGGTCTTGGTTGGACGACTGATGCATGCTGCTGCTCGCTTTGTATTGTCACGTGACGTGCACGCGTGACCTCTAGCGACGGGCTGTGACCTTCCACGCTCTGGTCGGAACCACACCTCGTCACACACGCCATGATTAGCCAATGTCGTCACCGGTTTGCGCATTACAGCCTCCGGCTCGTTACTTTTTGAACGCACCTTATATATTTGAACGAAAGCAATTTAAATAGAAAGTATACCTGGAATTTTCACAAGATAATAAATGGAGGCTTTCGGCTATTGTTGTTTCATACGAGGCGCTTGGTCATCGTGGTAATTTTGTCCCATGCACTTGGGTGTGTATGTGTATGTGTAATTGTTTTTAAACCACGGGAAACCACTTCCAAGGCGGCTGGGGTGAGATTCGAACCACCTCTTCTCAGTTTTGCCTTACGAGGCCTCAGACCAGAATTAGCCTAAAGTTTAATATCTTGGCAGAACCGGGAAACGATCCCGCACCTCCAGGGCGACAGCGAAGAATGCTATACACTACACCACGAGTTGGTCTGCTTCCAGCTATTAAGTCATATATTGCGGTGTTTGAAGCCATTTTTTTGTGTTGCCATAGTAACCGTAGTTTGATGTTTCTCAGTCGGTCAACATGATTGGACCCAATTGCGGGTTATTCCCTAATCCAGAAAACAATGAACATGAGACCAATAAATACACTTGGATCTACACTCTTAAGAGAATCAGTAAGCATTGTTGACTAATTAACAGAAGTTTTTTCACCCTCAATCATGCTTTAAAGAGAGTTAACTCTTTATTATCTGTCATGTGTTTGTCTCTTTGGTCCATTCTTAAGTTTCTATATTTTTGCAGTCAAGAGAGGGGAAAGGATTGAGGTGGGGAGCAGTAGGTAAAAAGTGAGGTTATGAAAGTCTTATACGTAATCGAAAAATTTGTCATGCATTTGTATGGAAATCATCGTACTTATAGGCTACGAAGTAAGAGAATATAGTCGTCCTAAATCTATATATATAAAAATCAATGTTACGTGATAGTTTGTCTGTCTGTGGGTATGTCTCCTATGCGTTCATATACCATTCGTCCGATTGCGATGAAACTTGGGTGAGATGTTGAGTACACTCCAAGGAAGGTTTCTGACTTAGTAAATCCATTTTACAATAGGTAGCGCACGCGTAGATTCAACAAATGAGCGACGATGCGCGAAGCATTTCAACAAAGTCCCGTATGTGTTCATATACCATTCGTCCGATAGCGATGAAACTTGGGTGAGATGTTGTGTACACTTACGTGAAGGTTTCAAAATTAGTGAATACATTTCACAGTAGATAGCGCACGAGTAGATTCAACAAATGAGCGACGACACGCAAAGCGTTTCAACAAAGTCCCGTATGCATTCATATACCATTCGTCCGATAGCTATGAAACTTGCGTAAAATGTTGTGAACACTGCAGGGAAATTTTCTGGCTTAGTACATCCACTTTACAATAGGCAGCGCACGAGTAGATTCAACAAATGAGCTACGACGCGCGAAGCATTTCAACAAAGTCACGTTTGCGTTCATATACCATTCGTCCGATAGCGATAAAACTAGGCTGAGATTTTGTGTGCACTCCAGGGAAGGTTTCTAGCTTAGTAAATCCCTTTAAAAATAGGTAGAGCACGAGTAGAATCAACAAATGAGCGACGACGCGCGAAGCGTTTCAACAAAGTCCCATATAATTTCATATACCATTCATCCGATAGCGATGAAACTTGGGTGAGATGTTGTGTACACTCCAGGGAAGGTTTCTGGCTTAGTACATACATTTTACAATAGGTAGCGCACCAGTAGATTCAACAAATGAGCGATGACACGCGAAGCGTTTCAACAAAGTCCCGTATAAAGTCATACACCATTCGTCTGATAGTGATAAATGTTTGGTGAATTGTTGTGTACACTCCAGGAAAGGTTTCTGGCTAAGTAAATCCATTTTACAATACGAAGCGCACGTTTATATTCAACAAATGAGTGACTACGCGCGAAGCGTTTCGACAACGTCCCGTATACGTTCACATACCATTCATCCGATTGCGATGAAACTTGGGTGAGATGTTGTGTACACTCCAGGGAAGGTTTCTGGCTGAGTACATCCATATTACAATATGTAGCGCAAGAGTAGAATCAACAAATGAGCGACGACACGCGAAGCGTTTCAACCAAGTCCCGTATAAAGTCATACACCATTCGTCTGATAGTGATAAATGTTTGGTGAATTGTTGTGTACACTCCAGGAAAGGTTTCTGGCTAAGTAAATCCATTTTACAATACGAAGCGCACGTTTATATTCAACAAATGAGTGACTACGCGCGAAGCGTTTCGACAACGTCCCGTATACGTTCACATACCATTCATCCGATTGCGATGAAACTTGGGTGAGATGTTGTGTACACTCCAGGGAAGGTTTCTGGCTGAGTACATCCATATTACAATATGTAGCGCAAGAGTAGAATCAACAAATGAGCGACGACACGCGAAGCGTTTCAACCAAGTACCGTTTGCATTCACGTACCATTCGTCCGTAGCTATGAAACTTGGGGGAGATGTTGTGTACACGTCATGGAAAATTTCTGGCTTAGTAAATCCACTATACAATATGCAGCACACAAGTTGATTCAACAAATGAGGGACGACGCGCGGAGCGTTTCAATACAGTCCCCTATGTCTTCATATCCCATTAGTCCGATAGCGATGAAACTTGGGTGAGATTTTGTGGACACATACGTGACGGTTTCTAACTTAGTAAATACATTTTACAGTAGGTAGCGCACGAGTAGATTCAACAAATGAGTGACGGAGCGCGAATCGTTCTAACAAAATCCCCTATGCGTTCAAATAACCTTCTTCGATTGTGATGAAACCTTGATGAGTTATTGTGTACACGCCAGGGCAGGGTTTTGACTTAGTAAATCCATTTCTCAATAGGTAGCGTACGAGTAGATTCAACAAATGAGTGACAGCGCACGAATCGTTCAAACAAAATCCCGTATACGTTCATATGCCATTCATCCGATTGCGATGCAACTTTTGAATGTTGCTGTGCACGCTCCCACGAATGGTTCTAAATTAGAAAATCCATTTTACGATAGCTTAGAGGCAGTTAACGGAAATTGAAAAACATGTTGTGTATCCAGAAGCACTTCAAGAAACAGAATTTCAACGCCAACACTTTCTTTGATTGGCATTGCAACGTATGCCGGGTACAGCTTGTTTAAAATAAATTAAAATAAACCATTGGAGATATGCGAGAGCATTTCAAAATAAATGTGTCATGATTCTGTAAAGGTCGATCTTTATAATCATCACCACGATGCTTGCCACGGTGGGTGAGTGGTCAACGTGTTGGTCTAATTGCAAATTCGCTCCTGGCAGCAGTAAGTGATTTTTGAAAGGCGGCAAAAATTACGACACCATGTCATATGATGTTGGCATGTCAAAGAACCCATTTGAATTCAGTAGGCCGTGTTCATAATGGCAAAATTAATTTCGGGAGTTTCCGCCAACACAAAGTTCCTCATTTCTCTACTAGAAAACGCTATAGTGTTCAAGGAGGTTAGATACCTAACCTTCTCAACTTTCATAGTGCTTCAAGGAACAACGAAATTCGACATGCAAGCTACCCTTTGGGTGTCAATTAACAAAGCTTGCACCCGGCACCGACGCCATACGATATTATTATTATTATCACCACGATATCGTATCCCATCATTCGAAGTGGAAATATATCCCGTATATTTCTCGTTAATTAATTTTCATTTTTCGCAAATTAAAGTTTGGTTAACGCTTAATGCAGCCGACACTCACTCAGTATCCATTTGTTTGTTATACAGTGTTGGTCGGAATAGCCTCGGGCAGGCAGACCATTGCAGGCCTCCCTTCTAAGCAACCTCGTACACATACAAGAGTGGCGTATCTACAGTCGACCAAAATATTATGTGCACACGAGTTTAAAGGTTGTTTGTGAAGTAACCAAGAGACCTACATAAAATCCAATAACATCATCACTTTCGTCGTTTAATTTTACGTTAGTTCATGTAGGTTTGCAATTTTTAATTTATATTTTAATATTTTTTATCGCAGTTGAAAAACAAAAAGTGCCCGTTTTTAAGCGCGTTTCAACCATGCGTCACATTTATGAATTATTATCTCACAAACCCGTCATCTGATCGAATCCAAATTTTAACACAATATACAGTGGAATGTTTTATAACAGGTTTATTAATTTCAAAATTTTATGTGTTCAAGAACGAAAGTTGTTATCATTTTTGTAAGGTAACTTTTTCTCGGCTCGGGGTCGTTGGAAAATGTAGTCCTTGGTTGCGTTGTAATCCTTATTCATCAAAAAGTTATGCGGTATGACTGTGAAATACGTAAATTAATTCACTTATTTTATATCGGTTTGTATTTGTACGGGGAATTAAGACATGGTTCACCAGCTAGCCGCTCCGGGAAATGCTGTACAGCGTTGCTGATATGGAGCCCAACACTTTCGAGCGAGGCGCGTCATGACGCGTGATGGAGCCCATCTTGGCAACGCTGTACAACTTTCACCGGAGCGGCTAACTGGTGAACCTTGTCTTAATCCCCCGTACAAATACAAACCGATATTAAATAAGTGAATTAATTTACGTACTTCACAATCATACAGCATACCTTTTTGATGTATAAGGATTACAACGAGACTAAGAACTGCATTTTCAAACCACCCCGAGCCGAGAAAAAGTTACCTTACAAAAATGATAACTTTGTTTCTTGGACACACAAAAATTTAAAATTAATGAACCAGTTATACAACATTCCAATGTATATTGTGTTAAAATTTGGATTCGATCTGATGACGGGTTTGTGAGATAATTCTTAAATGTGACGCATGGTTGAAACACGCTTAAAAACGGGCACTTTTTGTGTTCCAACTGCGCTAAAAATATTAAAATATAAATTAAAAATTCCAAACCTACATGAACTAACGTAAAATTAAACGACGAATATGATGATGTCATTGAATTTTATGTAGGTCTGTTGGTTACTTCACAAACAACCTTCAAACTCGAGTTCACATAATATTTTGGTCGACAGTAGTTGGTTAATCAATCCTTACACTGTTTGTGATCACAGCGTTTAAGTGATAGGTTTAGTAGCGTAAACATACAAACAAACATTAGACATATCGGGAAATACAAGTGTTAGAAGTAGGCTAATTGAACATATAATACTAATAATAATATCGTATGGCCTCGGGTGCCTGGTGCAAGCTTTGCTATTTGGCACCCAGAGGATAGCTTGCGTGTCGAATTTCGTAGTTCCTTGACTATGAAAGTCAAGGAGGTTAGATGTTAGATGTCTAATCTCCTTGAACACAATAGCGCTTTCTAGTAGAGAAATGAGGAACTTTGTGCTGGCGGAAACTCCCGAGATTAATTTTGCCATTATGAACTCGGCCTACTGAATTCAAATTGGTTCTTTGACATGCCAACATCGTATGACATGCGTATCGTATTTTTGCCGCCTTTCAAAAATCACTTACCACGGTCAGGGGCGAACCTGCAATCTTGGGGTTAGTAGATCGACACGCTATCCACTCACCCACCGTGGCAAGTTAATTGAACATATGCTGTACAGTCTATCAAATACACCATTTCTTGCAGGAAGAAACGTAGAATAACTGGCGAATTTCATGATGGTGGCGGTGGCATTTGTTATTTTAAGGGGTTGGACATGGAGGTTACCAGCCCCTCTCATTCCGAGAACTTCTGTAATACATTCTATGGGGAAATATATTTACTATGTATTTAAGAATTTGGGCTCCAACTTCCTGAAGAGTCTTCCATTCTATAGGCTACTAATGTTACGTTACTATAAAAATAAAAACAGGATTTTAATATTTTAGAAGTAAAACAAAAGAGAAATGTGAGAAATTTAATTAAGGAAATAATTAAAACAGTGACAGTGTTCTAAATACCAAATAAGGACCTAAACCTGATACATGAGGAAAACCAGGTACTATTACAATGACCTCACTGATAAGGATAATGGAGTACTAAGTGGAGAAACCGGTGATATATAGGCCTACAAGCTACTAAATTGTACAGGGCTGAATGCAGATAGCAAGAACTGTTATCTGCAACTGCATGGGACGGTATTGCAAAATAAGATTTTCGACTTTTATCCTGGTGTAACTGGTAAACAATCCCGAGTTATATAACACTGACCATCGCGCAGAGGAAGCACTTGAGGTCTTCTGCCTGCTGACTGGTAAGTGTGCCTCATACTAACAATAAGCAGCTTGGACATTTAGTTACAACATGACAGACTTCTTTGCAAGAATGTAGACTCTTTGACTTTCTTCTTCATAGGTTAGTTAGTAACGTCATTCTCAACAACTACATTACCCAAGCAGGACAACTGGGAGCGGAGAGGTCTCTAGGCATTGTACTTAAGGCCCGGATAGTTATATGCTTAAATATTTGTTATTTAACTGAATAGTTTTGATGTGTAACATCTTTTCACTCGGTTGCTGGATATTTTTGTGGGAGTGATTTTGAAAAATGGGACGGAAGTGGATCGGATGGAAGTGTGTAAGACGTTGCCAGCTGAATTGCATCCTTCCTTGCTGCTTAAGCAGCCAGGAGGGATGCGATATAGCAGCCAGGAGAAATGCGATCCAGCTGGCAGTGGTACCATGTGGAATGTATATAACATAATGATTACTTCAAGGTTTGGAGGCGCCATTACAGACATTTCTACTATAAATCATCTTCAAGTTGTCGTTCTTTGGTGTAAAAATATTCATTATGTCATATTTGCCGAAAACAATTATGATTTATTAAGAATCTGTTTTTCAATCTCTGGATGAAAGTGATGGGCATTCACTCCCCGAGTAACTTTGCTCAACACTTTCATACTGAATGGTAAACGCTCATGCGAACTCTGGTGTCAACATATTGAAACACAAACCACATGTTAAAAGTCTTCGTATCAGTATTTAAATGATGATATGCTTATTATGAAACATTGTAACTAGTCGGCAATGAGGGTATTATGTTTCTGCACAATGGCTATTCAGATATTAACCCACATTGTGGTAATGCAGTGATAAATGTAATATAATACCGATATTTTTATACGGGAACTGGGCTAGCCTATCTTTGACCACTATAGGAATTCCCTTTACTGCCAAGTAGGCGTATTCTTAACTAATTTAAAACTCAATTCCACGCAGGAATATTATCGAAAGAAAAAAGCAAAATATTAATGGAGCATAAAATTACTTCCATATTATTACCGGCACGTGAAAATGAGTACTTGTCTTGTACTCTAAATGTCTGTGGTTGTAATTGTTGCGTAGTTAGCGTCTTGGTCTGCGAATCATGAGGTCTCAGGTTCGAATCCCGGTCCCAGTAATTATTTTTGCTACCGGATTATCAATTTAAACGATATCTATCATAACATTATATGTCATTTTAACAGAATCTACATGAAAGTACGATTTATCTAATTTTAATTACAATAGTTTGCACCAAGCAGGAGTTGGGAAATTTGATTGTACTGAGCATTATTTCTAGTAGTCTATAGATAGGCTAGAGACTATGGTTTCATTCCACCTCTTAATTTACAATATAATATGTGATGTTTGTTCAAACAAGTGTGACAGTAGCGTATCTCCAATTCAATCTATACAATAATCATAGTACCAGTATGAAAACGGAGCGTAAATTAACATTTTAAGTATGTCCAAGCTGTGTAGTATACGAGTAGGATAACATGTAAGATGACTTCACATGCACTTCACTCAATTTCATAGTAGGATAACATGTCAGATGTTACTCATCATATGCGACTACTGTAAGGCCCGTATATTTTTGTTCATTTATTTACATATTGTTGCCGCTTCTTTCATTAAATACATATTTAGGCATACTTATTTGTAAGTGCATATTTGTTAAACCGTAGACTATTTCACTGTTATTCTACTTCTAGTCTCCTACACACATTTTCGATCCTTAGCAATTCTAGCAATTAGCTTCCCGGTTTCATTGGTGCACCCTTGTATCTGAATTTTATTTCAGGGCAGGGATTCCCCTGACAGTGGGCCAGAACAGACAAAGACTCATTAACCCTCCTTTGCACTTCCATGGATCCGAACCTTAACAGACTGGTTGGTTGGTTCCTCAGCTAAGGACTGCGACAACGCGGTCATGTAGCCCCGTGTACTTTGGGTGTGTGTAGAATATGTCTGATAACCGGTGTTAATTGTGATGGCTGTATTAGTGTGTGTTATCTGTTTTTAATTCAAGTAAGGACTGCAGACATTCAATTTTCAAGTAGTTCCTACTTTTGCTACCAAACGCTACTGTCAACGACAACTGAATTTGGTTACTGGATGCCACCGCAGTCAGCTGCTGGCGACGAACGTTGGAATCTAAGAGCGTTAGTCAAATCTAACCTATAGTTTAGCCTCATACAAGTGTAAAGGTTCATTTTCATGCCATAAATCTATGACATGGGATCGCCGGCTTTACTTCCCCTCTGAAGGAAGGCACTTAAAAATTCGACGACTTAGGCCGGTATTGAACCCGCGACCTTGGGCATAGAAGCTGAGCATGCTACCAACTACGCCACCGAAGCCGACGACAGATTGATAATGTGAGTTCTCGTTTCAACGAATACGATGCGACCCAAAAGTGTGAATAGTTGCTTTGAATCGCTTTGTGCGGGAGTTTGGAGAAATCTTTAAAATTGACGTAACTGAATAAATTTGCAACGTTTGTGGGAAACCTGTAGTGGCAGAAATTCGTTCACATGTTACACAACAGATTACAACATCAAAGGCCGATATAATTTCTTTAAGCAGCTGGTTCTTTCAGCGAAGGGGCCGGGGGGCATACAATATTTAAGAACATATTTTGGAAATTTAATCACATATTTTCACCTTTTAAGCAAATAAATACATTTTTCTGAAAAGTTAAGCACATAATTATACGGGCTCTGGTTATAACTGTCATATCTTCCAAAATCTCCGACTGCAGTGATGCCTTCATTGTAACAAACATCACTGCTAACAATAAGCATGCCACGGTGTGTGAGTGGTCAACGTGTCGGTCTACTAACCCCAAGCTTGCAGGTTTGCTCCTGGCCGTGGTAAGTGATTTTTGAAAGGCGGCAAAAATGACGACACCATGTCATACGATGTTGGCATGTCAAAGAACCCATTTGAATTCAGTAGGCCGTGTTCATAATGGCAAAATTAATTTCGGGAGTTTCCGCCAACACAAAGTTCCTCATTTCTCTACTAGAAAACGCTATAGTGTTCAAGGAGGTTAGATACCTAACCTTCTCAACTTTCATAGTGCTTCAAGGAACAACGAAATTCGACATGCAAGCTACCCGTTGGTTGTCATAGAACAAAGCTTGCACCCGGCACCCGAGGCCATACGTTATTATTATTATTATTATTATTATTACTGCTAACAATACGATAATACAATATCGACGCATATTATCCTTTATACATATCCGCAGAGGTATTTTCAGTATGCCGAAATATTATGCAGTTTATAGGGTTTGTTGATAAATAATGTTGCATTATCCATTTAGAGGTGACATAACAATCAGCGATAATATCATAAAAGTAGAAGAAATAAGTTAAACATTTAATATAAAAATTAAAATGTATATGAAGCCTATGATATAAAATGAAAGCTATGATATAAACAGAAAAGTTAATAGCAGCCTATAATTAAAAACTCAGCAATTCTTCAAGGTTTGTCCCATGTCTTGTGTGGGGCTTCGCCTAGGACACTAAGCTGGCTGTTTGGAAGCCTCCATAGGGAGGTTTGGCTGCTTGCGCTTTTGGTTCTCGCAGTAAAGAGGCGCAGGTGCTCTTCATAAAAGGGAGGTAGGGCGAAGTTTGCTACTCCTGTGGGGGTCCGGGCGGGGACACTAAGAGTCCGCTGATGAAACCTATAATACAATCATTAAAAGCTAAGCGAAACCTATGAAATTAAAATGAAAGCTATGATATAAACATTAAAAGTTAAATGACGCCTATCATATAAACTTTGAAAGTCAAATGAAGCCCGTAATACTGTATAAACATTTAAAGTTAAAAGAAGCCTATATTATAAACTTTAAAGTTTAAATGAAGCCTATAATATAAACCTTAAAAGTTAAATGAATAATATAATATAAACTTTAAAAGTTAAATGAAACATATAATATAAACTTTAAAAGTTAAATGAAGCCTATAATATAAACATTAAAAGTTAAATGAAGCCTATATTATAACCATTAAAAGTTAAAAGAAGCCCGTAATATAAACAGATCTTGCCTGTCCTGCGAAGAGATCTTGTCGAGTTGTATTGTGCGGTTTGGCGCTCAGTTTTAAAAGGCGCGAAGCATACACCAATTAATTATTGAGACTGGACAGTTTGAAACTCTACAAATACAATAATGTAATATATGTCATTAAATCCAGTATACATATATTATGAGAGAATATGATAAGTACAGTACCCGTACATCCTGGTGAAGTATCTGCCAAAATCCGAAGATGAAGGTGGATTTGCAGCAATGTGTAGTCCCCGGCTAGAAAACTACTAAGGAGCTACTGGAATATAAAAGAGGAGAGATACGCTAACTATTATTGGGTCTCTAGCTACTAATGGAGAGTGAGAAACTTTGGAATCTCGGGCGCAATGGGTAGTAGGTGTGGGTATGTGAGTCCTGAATTACCTTTATAGCACTATATTTCTACCTAATTAACTGCAAAAGGTAACTCAAATATTCTACAAAATAACAGATATACGTAAAAATGTGCCTGCCTGTTTATTCAATAAGCTCATAATTACAGCGGTGAAATAAAATAAACCTTGTTCAATAACGTAAAATGAACCTCCCAACTGGTCCTAACTAAATAAAAATGAAATAAATAATGCTCCTGGCATAATAACTGCTGTGCCCTAGATTTAAGGAGTAGATAATAACAATGGTTTAAGTTAATAAGAATGCAAATAATAAAACTAGCGATCGTCACCGCTATAACAATATCAAAATTTTACTCTATACAAGTTTCTCCTTAGTCCTAATCAATCCCTAATCTAGCCAAACTCTAAAATATTCGATCTATGACTAATTATATGCAAATTTTACACGTCCATACTCTTCACTCTGACAATTCAAAATTACAATTAATTCACCACTAACTCGTGTCTAAATTCAGTAAGTTTATCTCAAAACTGGATATATAATCTGTTCATTAAACTCTAGATTATGTCGTCGTTGGTTCTCCCTCCTATAATAATAATAATAATAATAATAATAATAATAATAATAATAATAATAATAATAATAATAATAATAATAATAATAATAATAATAATAATAATAATACTCTTCTACGGAAACTACCGCATCTTGAAAAGTAAAACAGAACAAAGGGTCGCGAGGAGTACGCCGATCTTTGGTGTGTCTGTCCTTGTACACAGATCTATCATAACTCCGTCAAGAAAATCACACCCATCAACAGTCGACTCATGCCCATGCGCACAATGCCCATGCTCCCACCAACATCGACAACATGAACAATCCCGAGATGGTCGGTAAATTTTGGAATAAACTTGACTACATTATGCGCAAGGTTTCCCGAGACGGCGTGAAAATCTTATTGAGAGATTTCAACGCTCATGTTGGCAAAGAAAGAAGCTATGGAAAAAATCGTCGGGAAATATTCTGCACACCAAAACACGAACACTAATGGCACACGTCTGATCGACATCCTTCAACAATTTAACCTAAAAATTATGTCCACGCATTTCAGGAAATCCTCACACAAACAGAAAACATGGCGGTCGCATCGGTGGCGTAGTTGGTAGCATGCTGAGCATCTATGCCCAAGGTCGCGGGTTCAAACCCGGCCGAAGTCGTCAGATTTTTAAAGAGTGTTCAAGTTCCCTCGATATGCCTTCCTTCGGAGCGGAAATCATGTCATAGATTTATGGCATGATAAAGAACCTTCCACTAATTACACTTGTGTGAGGCTGAATTATAGGTTAGATTTCAATAGCGCTCTTAGGTTCCAACGTTCGTCACAAGGAGCCAACTGCGGTGGCATCTAGTAACCAAGTTCAGAACTAATTTGCGTTGACGGTGGCGTTTGGTAGCAAAAATTGGAACTAATTAAAAATCGAATGTCTGCAGTCCTTACTTGAATTAAAAACAGATAACATCCACTAATACAGCCATCACAATTAACACCGGTTATCAGACAGATTCTACACACACCCAAAGTACACGGGGCTACATGACCGAGTCATCGCAGCCCCTAAACTGATGCACCAACCAAACAGAAAACATGGTGATCCCCGATCCAACATCTCGGGATTGATCTCGTTGCCATTTCTCATGTCCACTACAGAACCATTCATGACGTTCAAGTCCGACGAGGCGCGAATTTCGACTCGGATCATTACCTCACAAGAATCAAAGTGAAATTCTCTCCAAAGATAGTTCACCGTCACAAGCAACACATCCCAAAATTCGACCTATCTAAGATTCAAGAAACTAGGATTGCAGAAGAATGGGAAAAAGAACCGGTGAATAAATTGACTGAGTTTTGCAGCAAAATTATCAGAAAAGCTAAAGAACTAATCACACTAGGCTAAAGAGGAAGACAAAACATTCATGGTGGGATTCCGACTGTGATCAAGCCATCATCAATCGTCGAATCGCCTTCCGAAAATACAACAGCAACTGGGCCCGGTGGGCGAGAGCGCTGCAAGTCTCGCTGGCAGCGGACTTGCGATTGGTCTCTCCGTTTGTAAAACAGGTTTGTGGCGACTCGACTGGTCTTTTATAAATATAATTGTGTGATTGGAGCGGCAAACCTTATGCGTATGGTCCTCCTTTGTGTCTCAAATGCACACGTGCATCTTAATGTAGAGTTCTGATACAATAAGACTTCCAATCCTTTCCTCTGTATTCAATACAAGTATAATAGTACATGGCACATAGCAAATTTCGGTACAGTACTGTTGACGGAATTTTTTGCTCTCTGAAAATGTCCAGATGGGCTTCGGCTACCCTGGGGAGCCGCGCCTGTTTTGTACTGTATTTGATAAAGATGGCTTCAATATACTGACATCAGGGTACCTCTTTGTATTTTCACTCCCTGGTCCCTTATGGGTCATTAATCTCCTCTCCCGTGGCGGAAGTTAGCACCATCCTCGAGAATATCACAAAGGTACAATAAATCCATCATTTGTTTTTTCTCTCTACTGTAAAAGAGTAACTGATTTGAAATGCTCACAAATTCCAGTAACCATGGCTCCGAGAACTCTGTTGCTTGCGAGTGTCGCGACGCTGATGCTGGTGCATGCGCAGGCCAAGGTGTACGATAGGTGTGAGTTAGCCCGGGAACTGAAGAATCGTGGAGCCACGGACGATCAACTGGCGACATGGGTGTGCATCGCCAACTATGAGTCCTCGTTCAACACGGATGCACTGGGCGAGAAAAACGCCGACGGCAGCAAAGATCATGGCATCTTCCAGATCAGTGATATCTGGTGGTGTACACCGCCAGGCGATCACAATGGCTGCAACATCGAGTGCTCACAGTTTCATAATGACGACATCGGGGATGACTGGAGTTGCGTTCAAAAGATCTACGAGGAGCGCCAGCGCATGTTCGGAGATGGCTTCACTGCCTGGACTGTATACGAACCCAACTGCGCCGGGGGAAGAGCTGCGTCCTTCATCGAGGGTTGCTTCTAACTTCCTCCAATAGAAACAGGTGAGATAAAGCTGCATCCTTTACCAGTTACTGCTTTTATGTTCCACCAATAGAAACAGGTGGGATAAAGCTGCATCCTTTACCAGTTACTGCTTTTATGTTCCACCAATAGAACCAGGTGAGATAAAGCTCCATCGACGGTTTCAATGGGCTCTCCTTTATAGCCTCTTCCTCGAAGTTTACAATGAAAGCGTAGGCCAATAACTGAGATAGGGGGGATCCAATGCCAGCTACCTCCATTTCTTGAAAAATATGCCAATTGAAAATGAAGACTGTGGAGTTAAAGCGGTATTTAGCTAAGTCAAGCAAGTCCGCTCAACCCCCTGTGGCTGTAAGCTTTTCCTTCATTATCTGGGTGGCGTCAGGTACAGGAACCCTGGTAAATGAAGACTCCAGCTTGCCTGTGACCGCTCGTAGGAAACGAGAAACAACATAACGGTGTAGCCAGGCTAGATAGGGGAAACATGTTACTGGATTAGGATGTAGGCTACTTTGTACCAAGGCCGGCATTAACGACAGTATTAATGAATCCACGACATTCTCAATAGTCCGAGTGCGCTGTTTAGTTTACGCATGGCGAGAATGCAATAGGTTTTTAATAGTTGAACATGTCCAGAATACAGTAACAATACACAACATGCACGTGGCCAGCAGAATATGTTACATTTAGGGAAAGCCCAAGGACGGGAAACAAATAATTAAATAATGTTATTGGTTTTAAGTCCCTTTTAACAACTCTGGCTTTTAGAGACGCCGGGGTGCTTGGAATTGTCCCCCAAAGGGGATCTTTAACGTGCCAGTAAATTACTGACACGGCTCCCTGGCATTTTCGCACCTTCAAATGCCAGCTGACTGCGCCAAGATACGAACCTGCGAACTTGGGCCCAGCAAGCGAGAACGTTACCGCTATGGGAAAGAAATAACTAGGTAGCAACCAACACATAGAATTTCCGTCCACTTCAGTGTAACCAGTGACCGTGGTAGCAGTTGCACGAGAACGGATCCCACATCGTTCAAACAATTCCATTCCTACCACAATTCCATTCTAAAAATCACAGATATCACACTAAACAAGGTCAATAAACACTAACAGTACGGTATCTTAAAAAAAACTAACATATCTTGACAAGCTGCACAAGTTTATAACAACTACTGCAACTAAATAAATGTAGGCTACATATTGTAAATACCATCACCGACGTTCTTGTAGACATAGATTTAACGCCTAAGTGTAAAGGATCTGATGATGATCGCTTAACGAACGAAACTGGTCATCCAAGTGAATTCATTTATTAATCTCTTGAACATTTTTTTCTGGTTTAGGGAAACACCCGTTACAATAGGGTACAATCATGTTGACCGACTACAAAGCATTAATTTCTATAAAATACATTATATGTTTCGAAAGATAAACTCACTACCCCTTCTTACCCATACACTGTTTCTTGTTTTCCGGGTATACTAGGAATGAAGTCATTGCTTCCAAAACCACCTTACGTACCAGGAAAAAGCCTCTCATTCGCACAAAAAAGATATATAAAAAAGTCCTCTCGGCATGCCGGAAGGCGGAGGTAGATTTCACCGGACAAACTTGGGGATAGGCGAAAATAGGCAGAATGTACAGGTTTTCGTAGAAGGATCAGACCTCATTTATTGCGAGAAAGTGTTTTATAATTGGAGCTTAATTAACTTTGTTTTTCGTCATTTTATGCATATTTTAAACATTTTATTGTCTTATGGGGACGGTAACCTTCTTGTCATTTGGAGTCCATTTTTATACTTGTGGTCACACTGTCCTTATGCAAGGTTTCGACACTGATGTGTAACTACGTAACGGTCTGTTACTTCTTCACGCAAAATTATATTTCCCGCAGAGATTTTGGTTGGTTCCTCAGTTTAGGGGCTGCGACAACGCGGACATGTAACCCCGTGTACTTTGGGTGAGTGTAGAATCCGTCTGATAAACGGTGTGAATTGTGATGGCTGTATTAGTCTGTAATTCAGGTAAGGACTGCAGACGGTCAATTTCAAGCAGTAGTTCCTAATGTTGCTACCAGATACTACCATCAACGACACCTAGCTGTGAACATGGCTACTAGATGCCACCGCAACCAGCAACTCGCAACGAACGTTGGAACTTCCCCTCCAAAGGAAAGCATACTGAGGGATTTTTAGCGCTCTTAGAACATCCGACGACTTCGGCCGGCTTTGAACCCACGACCTTGGGCATAGAAGTTCAGCATGCTTCCAGTTACGTCACCGAAGACGCTTCACACTTAGTCAGATGGAAATCTGAATCTGATATCGAGCAAGTGCGTTGTCATGGCAACGTCCGATGGCTCATCCGTCATCAATTTAGTAGTGTTGCCATGGCAACCTATGATAGCTCTTGGCATTTTCTTATAATTCCGAAATCTTTTTCTTATCCCTTGGCGTAATGGTGGGTCATATCAAAAATTCTTTCAGACAAAAGTTTTAGGTAATTATTAGGGGAATATTGTCCATTTTGTACGGTTTTGTTATTGTGCCTATTAAGAGAGAGATGATTAATGTTTCCCGAAAAACCCACTTTTTCCCACCCCTTTGGTCAATGGTTGGTGCTATAAAAAACTCTTCAAACAAAACTTTTTGGGCTTTATCCGACACATAGTATGAACTTTGAACGGATTCGATATTTCACATATTAAGAGAGTTATAGCAATATTTCACTTTTTCGAAAAAAAAACATTTCCACCCCCTTCGATCGATTTAGCCCAGTAACGAACTCGACCGAGATTTTATAGGTATACATATTCGGTAAAAAATTCAAAGTGATTGGTGCAAAATTACGGCAGTTATCGTGTCTACAAAAAACTGATATATATATATATATATATATATATATATATACATAAATTTTATATAAACTTTTGAACTGACGGTTGTTTTGGGGTCTGGGGGATGTGAAACGCGAATATATGGCGATATTTTCCGGAAGTCAAAACATGGTACCCATTGCAATAGTTAGCTTTCTAATGAAATCTACCTAAAATAGACATAGCCCGTTCATTCCCTGCACCTTTCAATCAGTAAACAAGAAGTTCCGTGACGAACTAAAGAGCCTACTTTTCTTAAAATTTAAGATTCATGCCAATGATTAATCGATATGGATCTATCTAGAATAATGACGAAATTAAGTTGGTAATATCGAAATTTCTAATTAGTTCGAAATACTGTATACCTGGCATAATGTAGCCTAATAGAGCACTACAGTTGGAAGCCCTGGTGACTGAATATATTCTTAGTTCCATCTCTTAAGGTACAGAATACAAAATTTGGTTGGAGTCCAATGAATAGCATGGACGTTACATGCAGTTAAACATTGGATCTAACAGCGCGCGTAAAATCATGTTGGCAACAGTGTCATGCATGTATTGGTCAGAAATAATCTGAAATAATATGATCTATTGTTGTGCCAATTTTGAATGAAATCCATTAGTTAGTATAGAAGTTACATGCATTTTAAAATTGGACCTATCAGCAGGCTTAGAATCATGTTGGCAGCACTGACGTATATTAGTTACTCCAAAGTAATCTAGAATGCCAGGTACTATACGTGTGCAAAGTTTAGAGCTATTGGCTTGCATTCTTTCTGATATATTGATATTAGGGTAACAAAAATAGAGACAACATTTATTAACAGTTGGCAGCCCTGGTTGCTCTTAAGAATACGCATAGTCATAGCTGTTATGGTACACATAGCACATACGAAATTTGGTTGAAATCCAAATGATAGTATGGAAGTTACATGTATTTAAAGTTGCACCTCTCAGCAGGCTTAGAATCATGTTGGTAGCACTGACGTATATAAGTTACTCCAAATTAATATAGAATGTCATGTACTATACGTGTGCATAGTTTAAAGCTGTCGGCTTTCATACTTTCTGATTTATTGGTATTTGGATAAAATAAATTGGAGAGCATTTTTTAACAGTTGGCAGCACTGGTGGTTCATAAGAATACGTTCAGTCATATCTGGTTATGTACACATACAACAAACGAAATTTGGTTGAATTCCAGTTGATAGTGTAGAAGTTATATGCATTTAAATATTGGACCTATCGGTAGGCTTATAATCATTTTGGCAACACTGCCATGTATGGCCTTCTGGAAATTAAACTGCAATGTTATTATCTATATGTGTGCCGATTTTGAAATAGCTCCCATTCATACCTTCCAAGATATCCAACATGGAGCTCAAATTTCAATTGCGATTTTTCAGCAGTTGGTAGCACTGACAACATTTTCAAATATGGCCGTGAGATATTCAGGTATAAATCTTTACTCCTACCAAATTTTATTTCGATTGCTCCAGCCATTTAGGAGTTGATAGGGGGGGACACACACACAGCCAGACAGACAGACAGAAGGACAGACAGACAGACAGACAGAAAGACACACATTTTCCCGGATCGATCTCATAAGACTACTTTTTCCTCATTTTTGCAAAATGTGAAAAGTAGACAAAAAATTGAAAATGATAGCCTTTAGAATATAGTTTTATTTGACGAATCCTAATACAGTTACTTCTTTGTTAGTTGCTTGGATCATTATTTATTCGCTATTATAAGTTGTGTATTGCATTATATTGAATGGAAGTGTTTCGTAACTAAATCCCGAATCGTTTGAAGCTCTAACCACACCCCTTTTGTACTTAAAAAGTTGACTTCAATTTATAGAACTTGGGACAGCTCCTTGTATTCTTCTCTTCCAGGTCTCAACAAGATCTACAGTACCGGTACATGTATTATAACCTCCGGATAAGAAGAATGCACGACTTCATTTGGTGTCAAGCTATAGTTTTAACACCTACTGTATATTTAAGCTGTTTTTCTGACTGGGCCACAGTTTACTTTTACCACCCTGAAGGATTCCGAACCCGTAATGAACACTCTAAAACAGAATGAGCGCATCATATGCAACCTAAAGTCTGTTCGCCGAGTCGAGACAGTGGAAGTGAACACAGCTGTGCGCAGGGCTGCCCTCAAGGGCTGACTCCAGTGCTGTGTGAAACATTGTACAGTGTGATTTCTATTTTTATTCGGAGCTATGATATTATTGTTTATTGTTAGTTTATGTAATTAATTAAGTAATACTGTAATTAGTTCTAAGGCGGCCTCGGTGGCGTAGTCGGTAGCATGCTGAGCTTCTAAGCCCAAGATCGCGGGTTCAAATCCAGCCAAAGTCGTCGGATTTTTAAGAGCGTTAAAATCCCTCAGTGTGCCTTCCTTCGGAGGGGAAGTAAAGCCGGCGGTCCCATGTCATAGATTTATGGCATGTTAAAGGGCCTTCCACTAATTACACCTGTGTGAAGCTAAATTGCCAAGAGCCAACTGCGGTGACGTCTGGTAGCTAAGTTCTAAACTAGTAGTCGTTGACGGTGGTGCTTGGCGGCAAAAGTAGGAACTACTTTTAAATTGATCGTCAGCAGTCCTTACTTGAATTAAAAACAGATGCACACACTAATACAGTCATCAAAATTAACACCGGTTATCAGACAGATTCTACACACACCCAAAGTACACGGGGCTACATGACCGCGTTGTCGCAGCCCCTAAACTTATGAACCAACCAACCAACCAACCAACCAACCAACCAACCAACCAACCAACCAAATTAGTTCTAAGCAGCTTAGTATAGGCCAGAATTAATTTTGATCGTGTGCATGCGGGTTTTATACTGTCGTTCCGTTGTAGACGCAATGTCAAGCTCTACTGACTCAGCAGGACTAATAACACCCGTGTTGTGTCCTGCTGTGGGAATGTGGGAAATTGATGACATTATCGAAGAAACTGAAGACCGCTTGATTATAAACGTCAACGATGCAAGCAGCAGCAGCAGCTGGTCAGACTCCGTCTACTGAAAACCGCATCCATCGCAATATACTGTATTACATTCCCGTGAGCGTAATGAAATGGTTCGCATGATTCCTGTGTGCTGTAGTTTACTATATATTGATAATATTGGTTACTATATAGTAAACAGTTAACCCGGGCCTCAGTACAGACTTGTCTTTTCTACGGCTATGGTATGATAAACTATCTCGAATCATCTTGGCTAGCCATGTCCGACTGAGTCGATCGCGTGTAAGTATTTACCTATACTGTCTCGACTCGGCGAGTAGACTTTTTTTTTAGTCGTGGCTTCCTAATGGCAGCAGCCAATGAGCAAAGGATATAAGCCTGAGTACGCAGCATACCATGTGACAGGGTGGGCCTCCCCGCTGCCCTTGGCCAGTGAGAAGAGGTAAAGGCGTTGTTGGCGTGCATCCTCAAATACGTTTCATTTTTATAATTAATATTTTCAAAAATAAAGTGTATAGGAAACTTTTTGGACCTTTTCTTGACCCCGCATCTCAAAGCTGGAAAAAAAGATTACTATCACAGCAAGAACCAATACTCAACATCATTAACTCCAGCTGACTTCAATGGCCCTTTACTAAGGATGAGAGAGGATAGGATGGTCTTACAAATCTTTAAAAAGGAAAAAGGCCAGTAGGAAGACCACGAAGTTCCTGGAAGAATGAAATCTCCAAACTCTGTAGACATCTGAAAGTGGACAACTGGCAAGAGCTTGCCCAAAACAGAGTTCAGTGGAGGAATTTTGTGAGATCCGCGCGGGATCTTCGTGTCCCATAGAAGCCTTCTGAGTGAGTGTATTATTATTATTATATTAATACTAGCAGAAATACCCATTCTTCGAACGGTCTTCGGTATTAATAACCAGATGTTATCAATTGAGCTACTGTTGCAATGTTTAGGGGCTTGGAACCTGTTTGTTGGCAAAGAAAAATGATTAGTTAAAATGTGCTCTCAAAACTAAATTTACCTTACGTGTTCTTTCTGGCGTGAAAATAAAATTGAAAACTTCGTAGAAGAATCGCAATACACGTCACATACGAACTGACCCTAACCGTTGTGTCAAGTGCCCAACTACAGGAAGACCCCTTTTATAAATTATAAAGGCTTATGGTGCATGCAAATTCAGTGTTTTTAGCCTCCAATGGCCCAAATTCCTAAAATCAGCAAAAAAACAGTCTACTATTTCTATTCAGGAATTTTTGAAAATAATGTTGATGTTTGGAGATATAATAGACCTTTTGTACGACATATTGCACGTGTAAGTCGTGTGAAAAAAATCTAGGGTACTCCATTTGCAACCTTTCACAGAAATGTAATAAATGGAGTGGCATTACTTATTCCAGAAATAGATGGAAAGTTGGATGCCACCTCTTGAGATACTGTTGTCATGGTTAGTGGCTTGCATTCCTTCTTTAGTTTATTAAATGAAATTAGTTTTTGGGAATATCTAAGAAACTGTTGGGTTTAGAGCCTTAAAATATAGTTTTCGGGGACCCTTTACGGCTCTTGAGGGGCCCCGAGTTTTGTTTCTGACCCCAAGGGTTTGAAAATGAGCTTTGTCTCTTCGTTGTACGCCATAATACTGATAATAATTAAAAGAATAATACTACTACTAATAATAATATAACAAAATAGGGATAGGGATATAATAGACCTTCCGGACCATACCCGCACGTGTAAATCGCGTTAAAAATTCTAGATTACCCCTTGACCCCTTAAGCGCATTATATGTATTGATGAATATTTCAGATTAATTTGGATCCGTTATAACCTTATTGCCGTTTGCAAACCTTCACAGTAATGTAATAAATGGAATTGTATTGCGACTTACAGAAATAGATGGACCTCTGAGATTATGTTGCCATTGTTACCGGCATGCATTCCTTCATTAATTTATTAAGTGAAATTAGTTTTTTGGGAATATCTCAAAAACTGTTGGTTTTAGGGCCTTAAAATGAGGTTTTCGGGGTCCTTTTAGGGCCCCCGAGTTTCGTTTCTCACATTGAGGGGCTGAAAATGAGCTTTGTCTCACGCTTATTTCAGCATGTATTTTAAGGGGGTAGACCCCCTGTTATGAGAGGTACGGAGAAGAGTTACATCAATGATTAGTGTCGTGCCTCTGATGGATATCTGTATCAAATTTTACGTTAAACCACCCAGCCGTTCTCGAGTTATAAGGACACAAAAAATTGTCCACAGACAGACAGACAAAAATATATTTTTGCGTGCATCCGTCACAAAACAGTCTGAAACGGGCAAATATGTCAAATGTTCGTAGAAAAGCCGAAAAATCAGACAAACATTCATTTTTATATAATAGAGAATGGATATAATAGACCTTCCGTACCACACCCGCACGTGTAAATCGCGTGAAAAAATTCTAGAGTACCCCTTGACCCCTTAAGCGCATTGTATGTATTAATGAATATTTCAGCTTAATTTGGATCCATTATAACCTTATAGCCGTTTGCAAACCTTCACAGTAATGTAATAAATGGAATTGCATTGCGTCTTACAGAAATAGATGGACCTCTTGAGATTCAGTTGCCATGGTTACCGCCATGCATTCTTTCATTAATTTATTAAGTGAAATTAGTTTTCTGGGAATATCTCAAAAACTGTTGGTTTTTGGGCCTTAAAATGTGGTCCCTTTAGGGCCCCCGAGTTTCGCTTCTCACATTGAGGGGCTGAAAATGAGCTTTGTTTCACCCTTCTACGCCTATTTCAGCATGTATTTTAAGGGGGTAGGGCCCCTTTTATGAGAGGTACGGAGAAGAGTTACATCAATGATTAGTGTGGTGCCTCTGATGGATATCTGTATCAAATTTTACGTTGATCCACCCAGCCGTTCTCAAGTTATAAGGACTCGTAGAAGTTGTCCACAGACACACAGACAGACAGACAGACAGACAGACAAAAATTTTATTTTTGCGCGCATCCGTCATAAAACAGCCTGAAACGTGCAAATATCGCAAATTTCCGTGGAAATTCAGAAAAAACAGACAAACTTTCATTTTTATATATAGAGAGATTATATGCAGAGTTATATTCAGCTCCAAGAGCAGTGATTACATAACTTACACTTTGTCGATATTGGAGAAAAAGTCAAATCTAAACTAATATAATAAAGCTGAAGAGTTTGTTTGTGTGTTTAAACGCGCTAATCTCTGGAACTACCAGTCGGATTCGAAAAATTCTTTTTGTATACGATAGCCAGATTCAAGGGGAATAGTTTAGGCTATCTAGCATTAGGCTACACCTCTCAGGTAACCTTAAAGATTGATTTTTGTTCAGTAAGTCGCAAGAACAAGTGCTCCCGAACAGCTTCAATAATTCCTAAGTCTAGCATTGCGGGCTGCATCACGACGCCCCAACCAGTGTTCTGGTGCAGAATTGCGAGCTTCTTATAAATTGCAGTCACGGGGAGTAACTAGTGCAAAAAGATGTCTTAGGCCCCTTAAAACTGTTATCATCATGACAATAGTATGCCTCTGTATAAGGGCGATGGTGTTGGTGCAGTATACTGAGGTTAGCTGCAATAAGCGTTGGTGCTTTCCGATCATTATCCTTGAGCGCTCCAGTCCATTATCATCCATAAAACAAATAAATCCACCGGGCGAAGCCGGGCACTACTGCTAGTAATTCATAATACTAAGACACCAATAAATAACTAAACATTATTTAAACAACGGCTTCGGTGGTTTAGTTGGTGGCAGCTGAGCTTCTATGCTCAAGATCGCGGGTTCAAACCCGTCCGAAGTCGTCGGATTTTTTTAAGAGCGTCAAAAAGCCCTCAGTATGCCATCCTTCGGAGGGGAAGTCAAGCCGGCGGGCCTATGTCATAGATTTATGGCAGGTAAAAGAACCTTCCACTAACTACAATTGCGTGAAGGTAAATTTGTACGTCGCGAGGTGCGGTTTTCGGTTGCATCTAGTAGCCAAGTTTGCGATTAGGTGTCGTTGTCAGTATAATTTGGTAGCGAAAGTAGGAACTACTTCAAATTGATCGTATGCAGTCCTTACCTGAATGACAGACAACACACACTTATACAACCTTCACAATTAACACCGGTTATCCGACAGATTCTACACACACCCAAAGTACACGGGGCTACATGACCGCGTTGTCGAAGCACCTAAAGTGAGGAACCAACCAACTACTGTATTTAAACAGAGGATGGATTCCGTCTTGAGGAAATAATTCCTGATAAAAGTCTACAAATGTAAAACAAAAACAAGATGTTCCAGAAAGAGCATATAGCCTACTTTCTCCTAAATGTATGGGTATAGTATAACTCTTTGTCCATATCACCTCCTATTTTCTTCCTATTCTAAGTGTAAATTGGCACACTGGATTTGAGTAGCGGCATTTAAACCATAGTTTATAACCCCAGTATTTTGCAATTTCATCAGCAAACACTCCAAACAACGTAGGAATTCAGTATATTAACACCGACTACTAACAATAATTGAAACTTCGTTGGTCTAAACGTATCACTCGGAGAAACACATTTAATTTACGTTCTGCACACCTAATTTTTAATCGCGCCTATCCTTGGCAGTGCGCTCTGTCGGCAACAAGAGGACATTTCAATTACACCGAAGGTATGGGTTCACTAACTGGCCGGCATAGCTTGCATCTAGTAGGCCGTAAATACTTCCCGCATAGTGCAGTTCAACTGGTTGCTAGTAGATGTCACTCCTGCAGATCCGTTAAAGAACTTAGTTTTAACTAAATATACATTTTCCATTGCAAAATGCACAATATAACGCTCAAATGTATAACGCCTCAGTACTCAAAGAACAATAAATATAAAGAAATCAAGAAAAATAAACCAACTCTCTTAGGATTAGAAACCCAGCCGGCCGGGTGAGAAACCAACGCGCTAACCACAGAACCAAATGTGACTTCCCAAACTCAACGTTATCAATTCATTTAGATACAACATCTTAGCAAATAACGACTTTGACTAAATGATTTCTTCACTGGAGTATATATCCATTATAACCCATTTCATACAAGTGCATATTATTTCTATCAGTAGGCTATATTGCATGCAACATACTCAAATTAGTGAAATATAGATTAGAACGAGAAATCAGCTGCCATCTTGTCTAGTAACCGAGACAGCTCAGATTTTTAAAGCCACTTCTGCACTATTATTATTTATTGTTTATTTAATCGAATAGCACTAATTCAGAGCACGTAAAATCAATACTTCAAATCTTGCCACATGCCTTTTTTTTTTTTTACTCTACCCACATTCGCTTCATCCTCTCTGACCTCTGCTTTCGGAGCTGTTCAATGTTCATGGCTGCTTTCGTTCTCTTTCTTGTTCCTCCCTGAAGATCACTTTTTGAATTTTGTCCCGAAATAAATTCCTATTATATGTATCTGTAATGTCAATGTCGGCTTCCTTAAGATACTTTAATGTCTGTGTAAACCACGCTGGTTGAAATTTAAGTGTTAAAATTGTATTAAAAATTTCTTTTGTTAGCCCGTCATTATTCGTTCTATTTAAATGCCCAAACAATTAAATCTCTCGTTTGCGTATGGTGTGAATTATGTTCTCCACATGGGTGTATATTTCCTTGTTATGTCGTGGTCTGTTATAGTCTGTTATAGTCTGTTTTCCCTGGGCCAAGGATGCATCGAACCATCTTCTTTCCATGAGCATGATTTTGTTTATGTCGCCTTTCCGCATTAACTTTAATGTTTCAGCTCCAAAGAGTGCTTCAGGTATCACCGCAGAATTGTAATGTTTAATTTTAGTGTCCCGTGATAATGCCTTCTTCTTGTATACATTTCTGGTGATCTGAAATGCTATGTTCATTTTCTTTGCTCGGACCTCCAAGCTATTTTTTTCATTGTTATTGTTACTTATCCATTCACCTAAATACTTAAATGAGTTAACTTTGAATATTTTGTTTGGGTTTATGATTATTACATCAGGACAATCTTGTACATTCGTTATAAATTCTGTCTTGGGGAAGGAGATTTGTAAACCTATTTTACCTGCTTGCTCCATTAAGTTTTCTACTTGGATCTTTGATTTTCTGGTGCGTCCGTGATCAGAGCAATGTCATCCGCGAAAGCCAAGCAATCTAAATTGATATTATCGTTTTTACATCCCAAGTTTATACCTTTCGTGTCGGATTTTCTCCATTCTCTAATCACCTTCTCCAGAGCACAATTAAAAAAGCAAAGGCGACAACCCATCTCCTTGTCTGACACCTGTCTTAATTTGAAAAGTTCTAGAGAATTCTCCATTGAATCTAACTTTAGATGAGGTATATTTTAATGTATCTTGTATAATGTTTGTGGTTTTTGAATCCAAGCCGAATTATTAAAAAAAATGATGAGGGATTCTCTATTAATTGAATCATAAGTGTTGTTGCTTAAACATCTCTCTGGTAGCAGTTAAAATGAAACACCTCGAGTACTCACTTAAAATAATTTATTAACTAAATTCTACAACTAAGGAGAACATCTTAAGACTACGACATTGCTCTCCGTGAGACTACACGTGACTATGGAGCGGGGACCTCACTCAAGGCTGCCCGAGTCGCCTGCGGGGTGCTGCCGTCTTGTGGTTGCTGGGTGAACTACCCTTAGTCCAGAGCGAGGCACCGGACATGCCGCCCATCTAATTTGTTACACAAATTATAAAAAATGATGGCAGTACGTGGACATACTGCTCCAACACAAGTCTCTAGCAATAAATCAAACCACACAATGTAGACAAAAAAAAAACACAAGATAAACACTATATGAACACAAGATAAACACAGGATAAACCCTATATGAACACAAGATAAATACACTACACTGGTAGTCCTTTTAGATGAGTTCTTCAGGGAAAAGACTGATCCCGGTTACTGGTCGTTTGTACGACCCCTTGCTCGTCCGCACAGTCACAACACGCACCAGCCCATCAGTCCCAGGATGGAGCTCTTCTATTATCCCGGTTGGCCAGGTGAGGGGGGGGGGAGCATTTTCTTCTTTGAGGAGCACCAGCCTTCCTGCCTTGAGGTTGGGTTGGTTGTGGAGCCACTTGGAACGCTGCTGGAGCTGGCCCAAGTAGTCGGTTGACCAGCGTTTCCAGATGAGTCGTCAGCACCGCTGGACCAGTTGCCATCTTGACAGCCGTGATGATGGCCCTAAGAGACAAACTGGTTCAGGGAACGACACTAAGGGTTCGCCAGTCAAGAAGTGACCAGGGGTGAGGAACGCATACTCATCAGGACTGTTGGGTATCGGGATGATGGGTCTCGAATTTAAACATGCCTCAATGTGTAGTGCCTTGGTCGCCATGCACACAAACAATGCTATGTAGCATTTCTTCTGTATTTTACTTCGTGGGCTTCCATATTTCACATGCAGCGGCCCTCCATAGTCCACACCACAATGAGAGAACGGCTTGCTTGGGGTCACTCTAGACTTAGGCAACTGTCCCATGAGCTGACTGGTGTCATTGGTCTTCACTCGGAAGCATGTTACACAGCTGCGGATCACTTGCCTGATAACAGATCGGCCATTGGTTATCCACCACCGTTGCCGCAACGAGGCTAAGAGAAGTTGGCTTCCTGCGTGCAAAAGTCGTATGTGCTCATTCCAAATAAGCAATTTTGTGACAGGATGCTTAGGGGGCAGTATCAAAGGATGTTTTTGTTGAAATGATGCTTCAGCATTCTCCAGCCTGCCACCCACCCTCAATAGGTTGTCACTATCCAGAAAGGGGTGCAGAGTGAGAAGTTTGCTCTGATGTGGCACTGCGTTTCCTTGATGTAAATTATGTATCTCCTGACTGTACGAGCAGCGCTGAACGATGCGGATGACTGCTGTCAGACTATCGCGAAGTTCGTCAGTAGTCAAAGGTCCATGCCGTTTTGCTGCTGCCTCATGCTTTAGATTGTGAAGAAATCTGAGAATGTATGCAAATACTCTGTGCAGTTTAGTCCAGCTGGAAAAGCGGGTGAAGAGGTTATCTGCGTCATGATTACTCGCAACGAAACACAACCTTACTCCTCGCTGCTCAGGAATTTCGGTAGGTTCAGCAGTGGTTAGTTCAGGCCAGGCTGAAGGATCCATCGATAGCCAGGCGGGCCCCGCCCACCATAATCGATTGCCTTGAAGTCGATGTGGCTCCGTTCCCCTGGAGATAACGTCCGCTGGATTTTCCTGTGATGAGACATGGTTCCAATCTTGCTGAGAAGTCAGTTGGTGAATTTCCGACACCCTGTTGGCCACATATGTTTTCCAGGCTGAGGAGCTACCTGCAATCCAGGCCAGAACGACAGTGGAGTCTGTCCAGTAATAACGTCGACATGAATGTAGATTAAGGGCTTGAATCACTCTTTCCATTAGCCTGCTCAGAAGTAGTGCGCCATTCAACTCCAGTCTTGGGAGCGACACTTGCTTCAAAGGGACTACCCTAGATTTAGAGCAAAGTAAGTGAACGGAGATTGTTCCATTGGAGTTGATGCAACGTAGGTAAGCGCAGGCACCGTAGGCTCTTTCTGAGGCATCAGCAAATCCGTGAAGTTCAACATTGGCATTCATGCCGTCTGCGGTCACCTTCCGTGGTACACGAATCTCATTTAGTTTGGGGAGCTGCTGATGTATCTCCTTCCGTTGTGTCTCAAGTTCTGAGGGAATTTTACCATCCCAATCGAGGTGTCGTTGCCAAAGGACTTGTATGAACAACTTGCACTGGACAATTACAGGCCCTATGAGTCCCAATGGATCATAAATGGACGCTACATTGGCCAACACTGATCTCTTTGTCCAAGTCAATTTGTTGTGGTTGAGAGCTCCCACGGTGAATTGAAATGAGTCACTACTCGAATGCCATAACAGACCAAGCGTTTTCACAGCACCATCTTCAAGAGGAAGACTGCAAGACACCTGGCTCTCGCGAAGTGTAGGTGGGATGGCCTCCAATACATCGGGATTGTTGGACCGCCATTTACGGATGGGGAATCCTCCGGTTTGCAGGAGCGATGTGAGGTCTTTGTACAAATGGATGGCTTTTTCAATGGTGTCTGTCCCTGTCAAAAGATCATCAACGTAGAAGTCTCTCTTGGCAACTTCGGCTGCTGTAGGGTGTATGTCTTTACCGTCGAGTGCCACCTGCAGTAAGCAACGGGTAGCTAGATACGGAGCCGCTGCAGTACCGTAGGTTACCGTAGTCAATCGGTACATATCCAATTGTTGATTCGGAGAACTGCGCCACAAGATTCTCTGGAAGTCTCGGTCTGCTTCATGAATCTGGATCTGTCGGTACATCTTCTCGATATCTGCTGTTAGCGCATACTTGTGTGTGCGGAAGCGAAGAACGATCGAGAACAGATCCTGCTGAACAGTTGGCCCAACCAGCATCACGTCATTCAGGGAGATCGACGAAGTTGTTTTAGCCGACGCATTGTAGACAACTCTGACCTTGGTAGTGTTGCTCGTGTCCTTGATTACTGCGTGATGAGGCATGTAATAAACAGGTTTCTGCTGGTCACTACGATCGACAAGTTCCATGTGTCCTAGTTGGCGGTATTCATCCATGAATTTGATATACTCATTCTTCAGTTCAGGTTGTCGATGCAATTTCCTCTCGATATAGCCAAAGCTCCTCCTGGCATTGGCAAACGAGTCACCAAGTTCTCCTACTGCTTCTCGTAGTGGAAGTCTCACTGTGAACCTGCCCGACTTATCACGCGTGAATGATTTCCTAAAATGCTCCTCGCATTGACTTTCATCCTTGGAATGGCTACGAGTCGTCAGCTCCTCCTGTTCCCAAAAGCGTTCCACCTGTGTGTGCAAGGTTTCAGCCGTGGATAACAATGATGTTGTTCCATTCTTACGTTGTTGAACTGAGTGAGGGGGTAGGCATCCAGATAGCACCCAACCAAGTTGTGTATTTTGAAGAGTAGGGTAACCTTCTCTAGATTGTTGTTCGGGTCTCAAGACTTCAAAGAACACAGTAGCACCTAACAGCAGATCTATCTCCTTAGGCTGGTTGAAATTAGGGTCGGCTAGTGGAATGTTGGCGGGCAATTGCCAGTCCTCGCACTCTATTCTTGATGAAGGCAGCGGGCCAGTGATCTGACGCAGGACAGAACCTACTATATGCCGACTATAAGTACCAACTCTCGACTCTATCTGAAGTTGACAGAAGTGAGAGGATTCAGTCGCTCGCGTGTTGCTAATGCCATTGATGGGCATTGAATGCCGATTCAGCTTGATACCCAACCGGTCCACTAAGTCTCGAGACACGAAGTTCATCTGTGATGCACTGTCTAATAGTGCTCGGCATTGATGCATTCGACCTTCGCTATCCCTAATGTTAACAATGGCAGTTGATAGCAATACTTCATTGTGAGGGCAAGCGCCTCTGACAGAACAATATGCTTGGTGTTGGGATGCAGTGTGTGACGAGGTAGCAGTACGGTGCATATTCTGATCTATATGTAACATTGTGTGGTGACTTTTATTGCATCTTCGGCAGTTACCTGCGTTGCAATTGTTGGCTATGTGGTCATTTCTCAAACAATTGAAACAGAGATTATGTTCCCTCACAATACCTATACGGCCATTTACGTCCATGTATTTGAATTTTGGACATTTATGCAGACTGTGAGATGTCTTACATAGCACACAATAAGGTGACGTGGTGACGAAGGCTCGGTGTTGTCCCCTTGAACTTGTACCACGCTTGACCTCATCTTGGGTTACAGCAGCTGTCTTGTTGGACGTAACTATTTCTAAAGTTTGGCATTTACTTTCCAAGAATTGAATTAGGTCCTTCAAGCTGGCATGCACTTCATTTGACGTACCGTTCTCCCATTGTTTCCTGAGATTGAGACTGATTCTTTCCAAAACTAAGTGCGAGAGCATAAGGTCATGCAAGGGCGTTTCAATTTTTAGAGCTTCTATGGCATTTAAGTTGCTGCAAAGTTGATTAATTAGCAAACGCAGCTCTTTAGGAGAATCATGCTTTGCGTTAGGGAGTGACAACAATTCCTTGATGTGAAGGTCTGATATAAGTCTGGGATTGTGATACCGACTGCGAATCAATTCCCAGGCGACCTTGAAGTTATCCTGTGAAATTGGTAAATTCTCAATTAGGTGGTGAGGTTCGCCAGACAAACATGATAGAAGATAATAGTATCTTTGAATGTCTGTGATTGTATCATTATTGATGATCAGCGCTACAAAGGTGTCATAGAAATGCATGAAATCTTGTAGAGCACCACTGAACTTGGGTAGTGAAATAGTTGGAAGTTTTAGTGCGCAACTATTGCTCATGTTATCACTATTTACAGGCGGAGGTGTGTGTGTATGTTCGGGGCACAATAGCGTTTCCATTTTTGACTTAATGTCCAAGCATAAATCATCAAAGGCTGCTCTATCTAGATCATGTGCTTCGTTATCAGGATCATCGATTTCCAATTGTATCTGAGTGTCATTATACTCATCCATTAAACTCGCTAACGATTGTTTCCTAACTTTAATGTCATTAAGATTCCCACCTGCTGCAAATGCATTCACGAATATACTTAAGCGAGTCACGCGAGATTTGATGACTGCTCTTTTCTTTGTTAATACACGTTTTTGATTGGCATCCATAATAACCCGGTAAGAAGGACAGAAGGAAATGTTGAACCAGATTGTACTCACCGATGCTGTCTTCAATGTTGGTAAGCTTGTTTATCTGTCGACAGCGGTCTCTGGTGGATGTTCCTGCAAGTTCCGTTCTCTATCAATCCTGGCGGGCATGTATGGTAGCTGACGTAACCGGACTAGCAGCTCACAAGATGGCGTCCTACGGTCATGGCGTGGTTGTGCTATTCAAGATGGCTATTTACAGAATACGAATTTATTTCTACCGTTATATATGTATATATTTTGTATTCTTATACCGCACTTTGTATTATTCGTCACAGTTTGATTTGTAACATAAGTCATGCACATTTCATCACTAAACAGGTACACTTGTTTCGCAAAAATCCCACATGTTGGCACACGAATAAGTTCGAAGTTCACTTTTTTCTATAATCCGGCATTAGGAGGACCAAAATGTTGTTGCTTAAACATCTCTCTGGTAGCAGTTAAAATGAAACACCTCGAGTACTCACTTAAAATAATTTATTAACTAAATTCTACAACTAAGGAGAACATCTTAAGACTACGACATTGCTCTCCGTGAGACTACACGTGACTATGGAGCGGGGACCTCACTCAAGGCTGCCCGAGTCGCCTGCGGGGTGCTGCCGTCTTGTGGTTGCTGGGTGAACTACCCTTAGTCCAGAGCGAGGCACCAGACAATAAGCTTTCTTGAAGTCAATAAAAGTAATAGTTGAAGCTTTGTTTCACAGTTGCCTCATTTGTAGAATAGTTTTGAGATTCCAGATCTGCTCAATGCACTATAATATTACAATATAAACTTATAATTTCGAACGCGCCACGTCCTTTACAACAGTTGAAACGATTCTCGGTTCGATAATCGGAACTGGTGGTTCCATGTTATGGATTATAAAGTTTGCATAATTCACACGGCCGCCATCCTGAAATGGAACGTCTGATGACCTTGTCGTTTGGGCACAAGACGCGTCCCTTTGAAGGTATGGTTTTAACAAATTTTGTAAGGATCCGATAATTAGTTTGGTTGTAATTTAATTTTAAGTTGTGACCATCTGAGTGGCCGCCATTACGATTTGGTAAAGACGGCGGCAATATAAAACATGATACTGAGGTGCCCTTTGCTAGTGCTACCTCAGTACCAAATTTCGTTTTCGTTCAATTTGGTTTGGTGTGTTTGAATTGATAGGGTGCGGGGTGGGGGGACAGACATACAGGGTACAAACACGCACTCACACACACACATACATACACACACACACACACAGACGCACAATGTTTTGGCCCTGTGTAGATTTCATAAGGCTACTTTCATTTTTTGCAAAGATCGAAAGTAGGCTAATAATGGAAACCACTATTGATGTCAAATTGGCAGGTGGAAATATAAAGGGAGAAAGAGACATAACCAGTGATGGACGAAGCAAAGATGATATAAAAAGTAGATTAACACAGGCACGGAAAGCATTCCCACAGAAAAAAAATCTGTTAACATTAAATATAGATTTAGGTGTAAGAAAGTAATTTTTGATTGCCTTTGTCTGGAGCATGGTGCTTTATGGAAGTGAAACTTGGAATGTTGGCACAGCAAAGAAGAGAAGAATAGAAGCAATAATTGGAATGTGGTGTTACAGGAGAATGACGATCAGATGGGTAGAGAGAGTAAAAATAAAGAGGAGATGTTTCTGGCGACTGCTAATGAAGAGAAGAGATAGGTTGGTATGACACATAGCCTACTAAGACACAGAGGAATGGCAAAGTTAGTTATGAAAGGAAGGGTAGAAGACAAGAACTGTAACGGTAGGCCAAGGTTAGAATATGTTAAACAGATTTTCTCGGGTGTAGGGTGTGGTAGCTATATAGAGATGAAACGATAAGCTCAGGACAGGGAGGCATGAAGCGCTGCATCAAACCCGTCAAAAGACAGAAGACTCAAACAGCAACAGAGACCTTACCCTTTGTCTTGCTTGTTTTAATTCCCCAAATGTATTTTTCTTTCTCTCAGCGTTGAAGTTTGCGATATCATTTCTGTATCGGGCCGACAGCAGTAGTGGTGTAGCCAGAGTGGCCCTGGTCCGATTTTCCTTCATTGCTCAGGCCTGCTGTCGAGTCCAGCCTACATGTCATTGTAGTCCGCAACTGCCGCATGGCCAATATGAGGTGTGGCTTCTTCAACAACTATATTATATCTGGTTAGCTCCTGGGGCCTTGATATTGCCTGAATAAATACATTGTAATCAGTCACTCAATCAATCTTTTAAAATACGAGCGCTGTTTTTTTTTTCAAGTCCCGATGGACTGTATAAAAATAACAGATTGACAAACCAAACTGATTTTACTAGTAAATGTTTTTTTGGGGCGGCTTCGGTGGCGTAATTGCTAGCATGCTGAGCTCCTACGCCCAAGATAGCGGGTTCAAACCCGGCCGGAGCCGTCGGATTTTTTAAGAGCGTTAAAAATCCCTCAGTATGCCTTCCTTCGGAGGGGAAGTAAAGCCGGCAGTCCCATGTCATAGATTTATGGCATCTTAAAGAACTTTCCACTAATTACACCTGTGTGAAACTAATTTGTATACGTTAAGAATGTAAACAACGCTCTTAGGTTGCTACGTTCGTTGCCAAGAGCCGACTGCGGTGGCGTCTAGTAGCTAATTTCTGAACTAGGACTAGTAGTCGTTGACGGTGGCGTTTGGCGGCAAAAGTAGGAACCATTTGAAAAATTCAAAGTTGCAGTCCTTACTTGAATATAAAAAAAACCAGATACACACACTAATACAGTCATCACAATTAACACCGGTTATCAGACAGATTCTACACACACCCAAAGTACACGGGGCTACATGACCGCGTTGTCGCAGCCCCTAAACTAAGCAACCAACCAACCAAATAGTAAATGTTGGCTTGTTTTATTCGTATGTTCCTACATAATGGCCGAAACGATTGAATCATTTGTCGTATGATTACATCAGCTTTTCAATGCCCTCGGAAAAAAATTCTGCCACTGCGGTGGGTACGTCTGGAGAGTCTCCTGAATTTTTTCCCTTTTCGGCGAGGTGTTTCCGCCCAACCCTACCTTCATTTCTCGAAAAAGGTGAAAATCATCCACTACCCCACTGTGCCAACGTTAGGATACACTTTTCGATTAATTCAAGTGTGAAGTTTTGGATCATCTGCCGTTTAGTCCAAACCAGCAGTGAATGATTTTCACCTTTTTCGAGAGTTGAAGGTATGGTTGGGCGGCAACACCTCGCCAAAAAGGAAAAAACTTCAGGAGACTCTCCAGACGTACCCACCTCAGTGGCGGCAGATGGTGTAACGATACGACAAATGTTTCAAAAGTTTTGGCGATTATGTTGAGACTTAAGGATAAATCAAGCAAACAGTTAGTAGTAAAATTAGTTTGGTTTGTAATAATAATAATAATAATAATAATATCGTATGGCCTCAGGTGCCGGGTGCAAGCTTTGTTAATTGACACCCAAAGGGTAGCTTGTATGGCGAATTTCGTTGTTCCTTGAAAGCACTATGAAAGTCAAGGAGGTTAGATATCTCAGCTCCTTGAACACTATAGCGCTTTCTAGTAGAGAAATGAGGAACTTTGTGTTGGCGGAAACTTCCGAGATTAATTTTGCCATTATGAACACAGCCTACTGAATCCAAATGGGTTATTTGACATGCCAACATCGTATGACATGCGTGTCGTAATTTTTGCCGCTTTTCAAAAGTCACTTACCACGGTCAGGAGCGAACCTGCACGCTTGAGGTTAGTAGACCGACACGATAACCACTCACCCACCGTGGCAAGCTGTTTGATATGTCAATCTGTTATTTTTATACAGGCCATCGCAACTTGAAATAAAAATCAACCCTCGTATAAAGCTGGTAATGTGCTTCTTAAGTATTGAGGAATGGACGTCTATGTTAATCGTCTTTTTTTTTCTTTTACTTACAGAAATATGACCGCCAGAAGACTGGGGAACTTAATACCGGGCCAACGCAACTTCCAGGAGCCATCCTGAATTAGTTTATCACATTTCTTTTCACACCTATTCACACAAATTGTAACTTTTTTCAATTTTCAGAGCACTTTGGTCCCAACTAAATACAGTTACACATATTACACCATAGGTTATGAGACATGTATGCGGGACTGTATGTTCCCAGTACTTCAGTAACGCAACAAGAGCAAGAGATGGCTCCCATCCCAGTCTCCTCAAGAATATTCTATACCGTACCACCGTATTTTTTATTTATGTTGTATCTGTTGATGGTGATGTGAGCTTTCTCTCAACCTGTTGATATTCCTCAATACATGCAGTGGTTTTGCACCTGTCTGTTGGCTCGGGATAGAGAGAAATCTGTTTTCTCAACGATGCCTCAGTCTCATTCATGACTGTGATAATATGGAAGCTACTGAGATACACCTAGTAATGGCACATCTTGTGTTTGTGGATACTCGTTGGGCCAGTGAGGAAACCAACGACAGCCTTACTCCTCCTCACCTTGCCTACAATGCCTCATTATAGCATTGTCTAGGTTTCTACTCACATTATTTACGGTGGCACTCATTGAAGATCAAGCTGATAACCTAACAGACAGACAAGTGGAGTATACCTTAAGAACGTCCGTACCTGCGTGCTAAGACGGTAAATAGGATCGTTGCCTTTTTATTAATGAAATTTGAGAATTTGTTACCATCGCAAAATTGTTCAAAATGCTCCATGGTACCCATCGGAGAAGTATTTAGCAACCAAACATCAACTTGGGAAATTTGAAGGAATCTGCTGCAAACGAAAATAGTTAACAAATTTCCTTTATGTATGCAACTCACATTTCGGCAGTGCGACACTACCGTCACCAATACAGATCTGTCATAAATATGCTTACCACTAATCTGTCTGTTTCTCTGCTATTGTATTGGAAACTTATCAAAAATAAACTTGTTTTTAGAATTAAAAAAAAAAAATTGTCGTATGTCATTCACCAGAGCCAATTATGTGAGAGTCCCTAACCTATAATATGTATAGAGAGTGGATGGAGTATTACTAGACAGCAGTGATGATTCTCCAAGTCCTTTCATTTTATTGTCTCTTTCATCCCGTGGCGGGAGGAAGGGTAGCAGATCGTGGCTCACTTGACACGCCCCCTTTCGCCCTCCACGGGATGAAAGAGACAATAAAATGAAAGGAAGTGCTGGACCGTTTGCTACCATAACCCAAGGAATAGGATTAGAGAGACTATCTACTACTAAGTCTAAGATTGATTAAGAACACAGAAATCAATTCAGGGAAATATGTATGCCTACCCCTTATTATTCCCGTTTTCCAACGGGGTCGGGGATGAGATGCGATGGAAGTCTTTGTGGCGATAGTTTTTACAGCCGGATGCCCATCCTGACGTCAACCTAGGGGAGAGGAGTTAATGAGAGATGAAATGAATGATGGTGAATGAAACTGGGCAAGGATGTGGAAGGAAGCGGCCGTGGCCTGTCAGAAGGTACCGTCCCAGCATTTGCCTGGTGTTGAAAATGAGAAACCACGGAAAACCATTTCAAGGACGGCCGACGGTGGGGCTCGAACCCACGCGTCTACCGAGTCAGCAGAGAGCTTGGCCCCATGACCTAATGCTGCGCGTTAGCCAGCGTAGCCACTACTGTCGGCTAATTCAGGGAAATATAATTTCAATTAATTAATGTGCACAATTTAATAAAACAATGAATCAAGAAACAATACCATATAACAAATAAATAATTAATCGAAGCGAAGAATCAGGAATACAAGAAGAAACAATAGATCCAGTAAGATCAAAATAATTTGCAACTGACAATTCAGTCAGGAAAAGAAAATCAAATAAACCGTGAAACGTTGAAACTCAAACTCCGAATAATGAAATTAGCAATAAAATAAAAGATTAAATCAAAGTTCGATTGCCTTATTTCAGTAGGAAAACAATCCCCAATAATATTTTAAGTTCAAAACATGAACCGAAATCAAACAGAAAAGTTTAAGGTGCCAATAAATCACGAGTGCTGCATGAATACGTCCGTATCTTACGAAATCCCAAGTTTAAGATTAGAAAAATGAAACGTTAATTTTTTAAATAAAATGAATAGCTTTAACAATACCACAATTGGACTCATGACAAAGGTGTCTTAATGTAAATGACGATACAATACACAGAAACGTTATGAGGTTAAACTACTACATTCACGAGTTAGGAAATAAAGATATTAAATTAAATTACTGTACATATTGAAAGAAAACACCCTTCGTCTATCAGCAAGATGATCGTCGTTATCATAGAACGTGTTGTCCTAGATCGACTTTAAAACATAAAGGAAGAACCTTTCGAAAATCACAAGGCACACACATATATGAACACTGAAAAAATACTCACGTTATCTGTATTTCATAATTGGTCATTGTTAATTGTGATGACTGCATTAGTGTGTGTATCTGTTTTTATTCCTAGTAAGGACTGCAGACATTCAATTTTTCCAAGTAGTTCCTACTTTTGCCGCCAAACGCTTCCGTCAACGACCAACTAGTTCAGAACTTAGTTACCAGGTGCCACCGCAGTGGGCTCTTGACGACGAACGTAGAAACCTAAGAACGTTATTCAAATGTTTAGCCAATGTATAATTTAGCTTCACACACGTGTAATTGATGGAAGGTTCTTTAACATGCCATACATTTATGACACGGGACCACCGGCTTTACTTTCCCTCCGAAGGAAGGCATACTGAGGGATTTTTAACGTTCTTAAAAAATCCGACGACTTCGGCCGGGATTGAACCCGCGATCTTGGGCATAGAAACTCAGCATGCTACCATTTTCTTTGGTATAATTTATATTTATTTCTCTCTTCCCAAGTTTAAATAAATGTTCTTTTCCCTTTTCCCTTTTCAATGTAAGTTTAAGGCTTCTCCAGGAAGAATGTGTTTTGTAAGAAATCTAGCTTGATGCCCCCCATTTTTATGGTTGTAACGACCCAGTCACTTGGTCTCGTGCTACCCGGAGCTGATTTCGATTTTTTTAATGTTTCAAACTGGATTTCTTTATGTGTGTGTCCCCTACCGGATGATACGCGATATTTGTTCAGCCGGGTCATCATTGCCATCTCGGACGGGTACAATACATGTTTCGGGATTATGTTCCCTTCATCAGCCAATTATGTAATGCGTGTACACTAGCACATACAAATAAACATTTTCAAGAAATAAAAGGAAATAACATTTATATGCCTACCAAAATTCTAAAACACATAATTTAACACAAACGGGTATCAACTTATTTAAATAATTATAAATAGTTTTGCGACTGCATGTTGCAGCACGGCAACCCGATATCTCGCGAACCAATTATCAGAGAGGTTCGTGTGACGACTCGTTTGAATGGTATATTTTTCTCATTGCAATACTTATTTTAACCGATTTTCCAAGAAAAAAGGGGGAACGTAACTTTTAGGTTATTTCATTAACCACTAATCGTGGTGTCGAATTCCTCGTAAGGAACCCTCTTTTCGCATGGACGACTTATTTACACATTCACACATTTATTCCAAAACTGCAAGGTCATTGACTTTTGTTTCCCTCGATAATTCGCCAACGTGTATTCTTAGTAAGGCGTGCTAGGGGTTAATTAATTACTGCATTGCCCTTTTTATCGTAGATTATTTATTTTTTCAGGATTTGTTCAACGACACGACTACCGGATTATTATTAAGTAATGATTGATTGATTGGTGATTAGCAGCGAAACCACCTGAAGGGGCTCGCCCGCTGACTGACACACACACACACACTTGATGTCGAGCGAGTTAGAAGGTGCCACCGAGAGTGGTCCGAGCCAGTTGAACACAGCAGCAGCTTTCCCGTTATGAGTGCGGACTTCCCTTTCAGCGTCACCATCATGAGTACCTTTTATTTTGTCAGTGAGTGTGGTTCAGTTAAGAAAATAAACAAACAACAAGGGTTTATTTCAGAGCTTTATTCTTTCATGAGGAGGTTCTACATCCTGTTTACTGTTCTCTTCTCGCCCGGAATATCCTCATTAGACCTGCAAGAAAACGGTGAAGCTCATGATTATTACAGAGAATGGTCTAGGAACTGCTCAAATCCTGAAAGCAAAGATCGTGTGAGAATGGGTAAACAGACAAGATGTAATGCTGGAACAAACGGCAAGCTGAAGCTTCTAGTCCACTGACTGTCATTTCAATGACAAGTGCGTTATGAAGTAAAACCAATATGCTGTTTTAAACAGGGCGTTGAAAAATTGTAGCACATTTTTCAGGGCATAGAATGTGGGAACATATTCACCTATATTTCATATCGCTAACTTTCGGAGTTACAAGAAGCGAGATAAGGACATTTGGATGTGAAGTCTGAATTTGTACTCGGAGGCTACGCAAGGAGGAAGTTACCGTAGATTAAACGTATCAAAAGATGTTTTCGAAGAAGGAATAAGACGTGAAAAATGTACCTCCTACTTCTATCTCTAATTTCACACGGTGTTAATTAAAGGATTTGCTGTGCAAGGCATCATTCTACACGTACAGAAAACCACCAAGAATTATACATGAATCTCGCTGCAGAATTGACAAATGTGACGAAAAAGGCACAAAGAAAGGAAAATAAAACATTTGATAATTTCTGTTAGAATACTCCCAGTTTTCTGGCTCAGTTTTTTCTTGCAATTTCAGCTTATATTTACAGATGTTCCAGGTATAGATTAGTGTCAACTCATGAAGAAATTTTGATTAGATTCCACCAATTGTTTTGCCTCCGCTAATTGTTCTGTCCCCATCCGATGGCACGGACTTAAGCCATAGGCCGATCAAGGGTTCTCCAAGGTTGTATACCAGGATCGTTATCGTGTCCTTACCGATAGCTTCTGATAGCACAATCCTACTACACAAGAAAACAGGAGTGGGAGGAGTTTCAGGGATCAGGGAATGCTCCCCAATCAAAGAGATTGAAAGCTAACTCCCTGTTTTTCAGCAAGGGAGTAATGGAATTCGCCACTTGTATACAAGGATTGAATTGATAAAAATGAATGAAATAGAAACGTTGGTTATCACCTGCTTCACTAGCTGTGGTGCTCTCAAGTACCGGCTCAGCTCCATGCCCCTTGGTTAACGAGCGTTCGACGACTCAACTTGCCCGATCTCCCGATTGGCGGGCAAATGACCTCTCACTGTCAGACTCCGTCTCTGCAGTGCATGACTGACCCCTCACACCTGAGTCCACAGCTTTTTGTAATACGGCACAGTTGTTGCTGATCAGGTTGAACTGAGGTTGAATGTCCGATACGGTTTCGCTTTGAACCGACACCGGGACATAGCAGTATTTTATTAATGTAGAATTAATATTTATTTATTCATTTACTGACCGCAGTAGCTACCCTCGCTAACGCGCAACGCTAGGACATGGGCCAAGCTACCTGCGGATTCGGTTTATTTGGGAGTTCGTACGCCACGTTGGCCGTCCTGGAAATGGCATTCTGTGCTTTCCCATTTTCAAGTACATGCAAATTCTGTAACGGAACCTTTTGATTGGCTACGATCGCTTTCCTACTTCTCCTTGCCAAGTTTCATTCATATTCATTCATTTCATAACTTAACTCCTTTCATGAGGTTGGCGTCAGGAAGGCATTGCGGTCGTAAAACCCACTCTCCTCATAACCTCCATCGCATCTGATCCACGACCCCGTTGAGATATTGGAATAACAAGGGGTATTTATTTATTTATTGATTGATTTATATATGTATGGTAGATTTATCGTGAAGGACTATGTTCCAATTGGCTCAGGCATGTAAATCATTTCTGCAGAAAAGGTATCTGTTGACATCGAATATAGATTTACGTGTTAGAAAGTCATTTTTGAAGTCCTTTGTCTGGAGCGTGGCGTTCCATGGATGTGAAACTTGGACTATTGGCGCAGCAGAAAACAGGACAATAGAAGCGTTTGAAATGTGGTGTTACAGGAAAATTAGGAAGATCAGAAGGGTAGATAGAGTAACAAATGAAGAGGTATTCAGACGAGTGGGAGAGGAGAGATATTTCTGGTTTATTTATTTAGCGTATGATGCTTATGATTAATAAATATACATTTTCAAATAAACAATTTACAGCAGTAGGGGGATGATGACAGTTCTAAATAGTGTCATGGCCGCCGCGTGAGTCCAAGCCAATATATCGCGAAACCACGGTCGGATGTTGACAAATGAGGTGTCATTGGACTCGAGCTGACGTCCTCTTTCCTATGGACCACTCGTTATATATATATTTTTTTGAAAATGTTTGTTTTCGAAAGTAGGTGATAGTTTGAAAACCAAACATGATAGAATGTTGTGCCATGGCTCAAACGAATGGTCTTTATGACCTTTATTTTCTATAATAAAACTTTTTTATTTTTGATGTTTTTGAAAACACTCGAATATTGAAAATCCTATATTTTGGAAAGTAGAAAGTTTACAAAAAAGTTTGTTTGGTATAAATGAAAGGTCCCTACCCCCTCTAACCCCAAAATAAATTTCAAGTCTCTAGGACAAAAACCTGACAGTAGTGCTAGATGGAGGTTCTGCTTCCAAAAGCAAGTTGTGAGCCCCTGCGTCCTTGGAATGGAAGGAGTCATGCTAGGAGGGCGTGCTTGGATTCGTTTTTTCGGCTCGTTGCGGTCTTTGCGGATATGTAGGTGTCGAAAAGGTGAAATGCTGGAAACATGTTTTTTGTGGTTTAAACCGTGATTTTAGACTTTTTGTTATATCTCGCGAAGGAATAATGCTAGAAGCGTGTACGAGGGGTCCAAGGACTCGTAGTGACGTCCTCTTTGTTATATTTTTTAAAAAATGTCGAAACTCGATTTTGGGGTAAACACGTGTTATTGTGATTTTTGCTGATATCTCACGAACCAATAAGCCTAGAGACTTGTACGAGGTGTCATTTTCTTCGTCGCGTTGTCCTCTTGCCGAGGATGTTCGTGTTGAGCAGGAATGAAAAACCATGTTGAGGTAAAACCGTGATTATAGACTTTTTGCTCTATCTCGCAAACCAATAATGCTAGAGACGTGTACGAGGTGTCCTAGGACTCGGGATCACGCCCCCTTTCGATTGTGGTAGATATTTTTTCCAAAACATAATTCACAAAGGGCCTAACGCCATACATGTTGAAAAAAATTATTTTTCTTTACCTGTTTATAATGTTCATGAAGCGTGGTTGTTGAGAGAGACGATACTGCTGGGTGTGTGTGTTTCAACGAACCTGTCGCTAACCACAATGACCATGCTTAATAGAACAATCGCTATTTCGGCGGGTCGGATTATGACAGAGCGAGGGTGTGTTTTTCTGATCTTTCCTATGGCAGATGGATGGAGGCTAATATTTGGAAATGTGTGAAGCATGCTAAGATTTTTTACCCCCGAAGGGGATCTTAAACATGTAAACGATGATGAGAACTTGGTTCTATGTTGGTCGAAGCGAGTACAGAAAACAAACTTGCAGAGGAGCAGACGAGCAGGAGGCGAATGTCATTTGAGCTTACTGGAATGCGCTGATCTGACTTGACAACAGGTGCAATGGAAAATGACAAAGACGCGGATGACGCTTCAAGGTTAAATAATCTGAAAATCGTGTTGGCAGGGAAGAGCAAAATGCATGTAAACACATGTGAAACCACATGAGGGCTAAACAAGTTACATCCTCTTTGCTTCGTACGTGACAAAATGCAAGTTCATGTGAAATTTGACCTGGCACAGGTGTTCACCTTGGGTGTTAGCTGTCCACGTGACCGATAACAGAATGTTCAAAGCGTGGGAAAAAATGATTATGCATGCAACGTAACATATATAATGACATGTCGTTATCATTTCCACTCTCACTCAGGTGACTACCTTAGAATATATTGCGTTCGTGAAACCCCTGGTCTTGTTTAACAGTTTTGGTGTTGGTGAAAAATACTTAACCTTGTTGTGAGGTAGGTATATATTTATTCATTTATATATTTATTGATTTATATATATTTACAAGCAATTATTTATTGATTAGGTAATTAATGATTTTATTTATTTATTTGTTTGCAGATAACTGGTATACCTTACATGTCTGAGAGAGAAGAAACCATTGCACTTTTGAGCCCACTAGAAGGAAACAGCAACAAACCACTGCAAGTGAAGGTGAGATGATTTTTTAAACTAACTTGTTTCATTTTTTTGTTTTATATTTTATTTTATGAAATGCATGTATTAAATTAACCTGAATTTAGGTATTTATAGCGGTTTATTTTATTTATTTTTAGAAACTTGGAAAGAAAAGCCTTACCGCCGTAGCAGTTGCTGAAAAAAACCGAAACGCTCTAAAGCGAAACCATTGCCAAAGAGTGAACTGTTTAAAACTCAGGTAAGTCTAACTTAAAAATGCTATTCCATTTTACCACTACTGAAAACTCGTAGACAAAAAAAAATCATTACCTGTACATGACTGGGACAATGATTGCTTTCTTGATTAATGGCTATGTTGTTGTTGACTGGGAAAAGTACAAGGCCATGTTGGATTTTCTAAAAACAAAAACAAAAAATTATGGGTGGTTCCCTATGGACTCAACGAATATCCACAGGTTTGAACATGATAATGTGAACAAAATGACATGACATTCATTTTTGTTTATATATTGGTTAAAGGGGGGGGGGGATGTAAATGACTGTAGCTTTATAAAAAGAAAATAAGTACATGGGTTACTGTTAGTGCCAACATACAGTTTATTTTTAGTGGTGTTTTGATATATTAATGCCAATTAACGTTAACGTTTTATTTACAAGTATTGATTGATTGATTGATTGAGTGATTGGTTATTTTGTTTGCTTTTAGGTGTCGTCATGCGCCATTAACGTAATGAACAGACAGTGAACAAGCATGCATTATGCTTTAAAGTAATCTGTGCTCTTGTGCAACGTAAATAACTTACAAAAAGAAAAATGTTTTATTATAACACATGGCGTTAGTACCAAATACAACAAGTGAGCAAGTTGGTTTACCACGTGGGTTGAATTTAAAATCAGAAAATGATCGTTGATTAACATTTGAATCCTTGGCCTGGAGGCCTTTTGTCGACACATTAACTTACAAAGGCCGTTTTTTTTTTACTTGAACCGAGAAGATGTGGTGCGCTGTGCGTTTTGTCGTATTGACCTTTCTCACTGGGAAGAAGGGGATGATCCCTTTAGAGACCATTTGCGATGGTCTCCTTGTTGTCCTTACATGCTTGGAAAACAAGTGGGTAACCTACCGGTGTATCCATTTTACCGAACCACAAGGCCATTGGCCGCTTCTTACGTTGCTGAATCACAAGTAAATAATAATAATAATAATAATGTTATATTACCAGCCAACAACGGTAGTGTCGATATATGTGGTCCATATGCCATAGACAGTGTTGAATTGGCGTGTGCTTTTGAAAAATTGGGAGTTTGCAAGACTAAAGCACTAGCACACCCAGAGTACAGCTCTGTTGAAAAACGTTTAGAATCTTATAAAAATGTTTGGCCATAAATATTAAAACACCTTACCAAACAGCTAAGTGAAGCAGGATTTTTTTATACTGGTGAAGGGGATAAAACAATATGTTTTTATTGTGGATTTGCTTTAAAGGATTGGCAAATGACTGATGACCCTTTTGTGCAACACGCTCGTTGGTTACCAAACTGTAAATACATGGTGTAGCTAAAATGTCAGGAATTTGTGAACACTATTCGTAAAGAAAACGTGATTGCAGCACAAGACATAAAAGTGCCTTTAGAGTTAGAACACGCGGAGCAAATACATGAGGCTGAAAGAAAAGACTTGTCTTACGAACAGATGCAAAAGTGTGACCAACAATTATGTAAAATTTGTTATCAAGATGAACTAGGTGTTGTATTTTTTGCCTTGTGGACACATGATAGCATGTGTCAAGTGTGCATTAGAACTTAACACCTGTGCTATATGCAGAAAAGTAGTATCTGCTACAGTTAGGGCATTTCTTGCATAATCCCTAATTGCACAATATTATTAAAGCTGTTTTAGAGTGTAATAGATATGCTTTAGTTTTGTTTATAGACTACTACAATGAATGTTTTGAATGCTGTGGGACAATCATGTGGCATAGAGACAAAGAACCTCAGCGAATTGCCAACGCATATTCCATTCCGCATTATCAAGTTTCGGAAATTGAAAACAGCATATGGTGATCGTGTACTTTGTTTCACGAACGCAATATATTCTTAGGTAGTCACCTGAGTGAGAGTGGAAATGATAACGACATGTCTCTATATATGTTACGTAGCATGTATAATCATTTTTCCCACGCTTTGAACATTCTGTTATCGGTCACGTGGATAGCTAACACCCAAGGTGAACACCTGTGCCAGGTCAAATTTCACATGAACTTGCATTTTGTCACGTACGAAGCAAGCAGGATGTAACTTGTTTAGTCCTCATGTGGTTACACATGTGTTCACATGAATTTTGCTCTTCCCTGCCACCACGATTGTCAGATTATTTAACCTTGAAGCGTCATCCGCGTCTTTGTCATTTTCCATTGCACCTGTTGTCAAGTCAGATCAGCGCATTCCAATAAGCTCAAATGACATTCAGGGGCCGATAACCTCGATGTTAGGCCCCTTAAAACAACAATTATCATCATCATCATCATCATCATCAAATGACATTCGCCTCCTGCTCGTCTGCTCCTCTGCAAGTTTGTTTTCTGTACTCGCTTCGACCAACATAGAACCAAGTTCTCATCATCGTTTACATGTTAAAGATCCCCTTCGGGATTTAAAAAACCTTAGCATGCTTCACACATTTTCAAATATTAGCCTCCATCCATCTGCCATAGGAAAGATCAGAAAAAAGCACCCTCGCTCTGTCATAAACCGACCCGCCGAAATAGCGATTGTTCTATTAAGCATGGTCATTGTGGTTAGCGACAGGTTCGTTGAAACACACACACCCAGCAGTATCGTCTCTCTCAACAACCACGCTTCATGAACATTATAAACAGGTAAAGAAAAAAAGTTTTTTCAACATGTATGGCGTTAGGCCCTTTGTGAATTATGTTTTGGAAAAAATATCTACCACATGCGAAAGGGGGCGTGATCCCGAGTCCTAGGACACCTCGTACACCTCTCTAGCGTTATTAGTTTGCGAGATAGTGCAAAAAGTCTAAAATCACGGTTTTACCTCAACATGGTTTTTCATTCCTGCTCAACACGAACATCCTTGGCAAGAGGACAACGCGACGAAAAAAATGACACCTCGTACAAGTCTCTAGGCTTATTGGTTCGTGAGATATCAGCAAAAATCTAAAAAAACACGTGTTTACCCCAAAATCTAGTTTCGACATTTTTTAAAAAGTATAACAAAGAGAACGTCACTACGAGTCCTTGGACCCCTCGTACACGCCTCTAACATGATTCGTTCGCGAGATATAACAAAAAGTCTAAAATCACTGTTTAAACACACAAAAAAACATGTTTCCAGCATTTCACCTTTTCAACACCTACATATTCGTAAAGAGCGCAACGAGACGAAAAAAAAAACGAATCCATGCACGCCCTCATAACACTACTCCTTCCATTCCAAGGTCGCAGGGGCTCACAATTTGCTTTTGGAAGCAGAACCCCCATCTAGCACTACTGTCGGATTTTTGTCCTAGAGACTTGAAATTTATTTTGGGTGTAGAGGAGGTAGGGACCTTTCATTTATGTCAAACAAACCTTTTTGTAAGCTATCTAGTTTCCAAAATAATGGATTTTCAAAATTCGAGTGATTTCAAAAAACATCAAAAATAAAAAAGTTTTATTATAGAAAATAAAGGTCATAAAGACCATTTGTTTGAGCCATGGCACAACATTCTATCATGTTTGGTTTTCGAACTATCACCTACTTTAGAAAACAAAAATTTTTCAAAAAAAAATATAACGAGTGGTCCATAGGAAAGAGGACGTCAGCTCGAGTCCAATGACACCTCATTTGTCAACATCCGACCATGGTTTCACGATATATTGGCTTGGACTCACGCCGCGGCGGCCATGACACTATTTAGAACTGTCATCATCCCCCTACTTACAGCATTAGGACCCTTCATATATGGGCTGCCAGGTCTTGAATCCACTCAAGAGCTTGTGGAGTGGCTGCATGGAGCTCTTCTAAGGTCCCAGAGTACATATATAGAGGGCAGTCCTGCACAACATGCTTGATGGTTTGCACTTCATATCCACAATCACAAATTGGCCAGTCTCTCCAACCCCACTGATGTAAGGCTGCTCTAGTTCGAGCAGTGCCACATCGAATTCTGTTCAGACGGGACCAGACAGCTCGAGGGAGATGGAATCCAGGTAGTTTGATGGTAGGATCAAGTACTTCAATTAGGCCACGAGTTGGAGAGGTAGACCATTCAACTTTCCATGTATTTCGGGGGTTGAATGGAGCTGAAGTAAGTTCCATAGCCGTCTTGTAGGCTGGTTTCCGTGATTTCAACCTGGATATGGAAGGTTGATTGACGTCTTGGTGGATTGGGAGAACTTCATTATTCATAATTCTGCGCCATAGGTGGGAAATAACCTGCTGTCTTCTGATGTGAGGAGGAACAATATTACACAGTACAGGTAGCCACTGTGAGGGAGTGCAATGTAGAGTGCCAAATATAATCCGCATTGTCTGCCGGAGTTGAATATCAACCAGTTGGCAATGGGAGCTGTTCAACCATACACCTGCACAGTATTCAGGTGGAGAGTAAACGACAGCCAAAGCAGTAGTCCTGAGTGTGTTGGCATCAGCACCCCATGATGTTCCAGCTAACCAACATAGTAAGTTATTACGGCTTTTTAATTTTGCTGCTGTTTTTGCAATATGATGTCTGAAAGTTTATGCCCTGTCCCATATCCCTCCTAAATACTTAGGGGAGCTGTTGTACTTCAGATATTGGTTCCCGAACTTGACCCTAGGTTGGTAGTTTGCCTGTAGGTTGTTAAGGTGAAATGTGGTTACCTCAGATTTAGAAGGACTTGGTTGAAGCCGCCACTTTTTGAAATAAACATTCATCTTCTTAAGGTTTTCACTCAGTAAATCATCTGCTTCATCAAAAGTGGTGCACTGGACTGTAAGATTTATATCGTCCGCATAGATGAATTTACGGGATACCGTTTCTGGCAGATCATGAATGTATAAGTTAAATAGCATAGGAGATAAAACTGAACCCTGTGGTAGACCATTATTGAGTGTATGGAACCTGCTTCTGGCACTTTCATTGTGAACTTGGAATAGTCTATTACTTAACATGTTGCTGATGAGAGTCACTGTTTTAAGACAAGGGACTGACTTTATGAGTTTGAGGAGAAGTCCCTTTCTCCAGACAGTATCGTACGCCGCTGAGAGGTCCAGAAAGGCAGAGATACTTATAAGTTTCTTCTCAAAGCCAATTTCTAGATATGTAGTTAAGGCAAGGACTTGATCAGAGCAGTCTCGTTTTGGGCGGAATCCAGCTTGTTCAACAGGAATCTCTTGCTCAATTGCAGGAGCAATTCTATTCAGTAACAGTCTTTCAAGTAATTTGTAGGTGACACTGAGTAAGGCAATTGGCCTGTAACTTTGGGGTAGCTTTTGATCTTTTCCTGGCTTCAGTACTGCAATTATTTTGGTCTTCTTGAAAGACGGTGGAAGACGTCCTGATTGTAGAATGGAACTGAAAAAGTTTGCAAGCCATCGTTTGGTAGCTGGACCACATTTCTTGAGAAACTCCGGATACACACCATCAAATCCCGCTGCTTTTTCAGTCTGGAGGGCATCCAAACCATGTTGTATCTCTTCTAATGAGAATGGTCGTGAATAAAACAAGTTAGGTTGGACTTCACGTTTTAACTTGTTGAATTCCAATCGGATCTGTCTGCTAAACCTCTTGTCTCTCTCTGTCCTGGATGTAGAAATAAGGTGGTCAGCTATGGATTCTACGTTGATAGCGGAATGCTTTCTTGTGGGTAAGGATGTTGAATCCAGTTTTCGTATTAGTGACCATGCTTTCCTGCTTGAGTGGGTGAAATTCAAGTTATCAACAGTCTTGTGCCATTTCTCTCTTCTAGCATTGTCCAAGGATGTTAGTAATTCAACAGCTTTCTCATGACTACTGTTCCGTTCAAATTCATTGCATAAGCGCGTTGTTTCTTCATTCCATCCAGGGACATAATCCTTACGGAAACCTCTAGGAATGCTTCGTTTAGCAGCAGATTTGATTAATCCAACAAACCGGTCATAGTTTTTCAGGGACTGGTTGCGCCCATCTAATGTTGGCATCAGTGTAACTGGCGAACACATCCCAGTCAGCTTTCTGGAAGTTCCATCGAGGGTGGGGTGTAGATCTAATAACAGGGATATTAATACCAATGTTATAAATTATTGGTCAATGCTGACTACGCGGAAAGTCATTCAGAACCTGCCTTTGTATTCGTGGTGTTGGTATCATTAGGCTATTGGAGACAAAACATACATCAGGAGAGTAATCCTGGTTCCATCGAGCAGAATGGAAGGTTCCTCGATCTTTAGCATCATATATCAGTGTGAGATTATTTACATCCATCCATTCAAATAACTTGTCACCATTATCATCATTTTTCACATACCCCCAGGAAGTATGTTGGCTGTTGAAATCGCCAAGTATTATACTATCTTCTGCAGAAACTAGTACAATTTGATTTGTCCAGCGGACTGATGGGGGCTTATAGATGTTCGTGATGGTAACACCCTGAATCCTGATAGAATCTGAGTAAGCATTTGGGCATATATCAGAAGGCAAGATCGTATAGTCTTCAAAGTCACTCTTTACATAGATGGCAATGCCCTATTTTGGATGATGAAGTTCCGTCGCTATTTTGTATCCAGGTATTTTCCCCCTGTTTGACAGCTGAGTACCATCTTCAGTGTGTGTTTCTTGTAATGCCAATTCATCTATAAAATGGTCCCTAAGTATCTTAGATAAATACTCGCACTTAGCTCTACTGATTCCCTCAATGTTAAGTTGACAGATCGTTAGCTGAGGGCCCAGGGTCCTGGTATTGAATGCCGAGTCCTTACAAGGACTTTTCGTATCAATTTTACTGTCATGGCCGTGAGGCCCCATGGGGCTGTACGGCGACATCTTATCACTGTTGCTTTCTTAGCACCAACCAGGGGTCACGTGTAGGGTAATTTATGGTTTCACCTACGGACGTGAAGCAACGATCGACCCCCCATATTTCTGGTGACTGCTAATGAAGAGAAGAGATAGGTTGATATAGGAATAGCAAACTTATTTTGAGGGTCGAGAAGAATAACTGTACGGGTAGACCAAGGTTAGAATAAGTTAAACAGATTGCCTCGAATGTTAGGTGTGGTAGCTATGTGGGGATGAAAGGATTAGCTCAGGACAGGGAGGTATGCAGGCTTGTATCAAACCAATCTGAATTCTGAAGGTTGAAGCACACATCTATCTATCTTACTCTTACCATTATTATAGGAATTCCAGAAACATCATGTGTAAAGTCAATGTTCTACATTTGCTACTACTTACTTGATTGTCATGTTAACCTTCCCTTATGCACGAATGCAATGTGGCCGCTACTTTGCAAGGGTCCCCAGTTTCATCTGCCGTGGCTTGAGCTGTTCAACAAAATAAAACAAAGTTCTTACTCATTAATAAAGTGTGCCATAGATCATGGACTCATTCAGTCCAGATCGTCAACGTGGAGGACGTTAAAGCAACCAACTACCGGCGTCCTTCACTAAAGCAGTTCCACAATTCATGTATTCACTTCACTCTTCTGAAGGGACTTGATGAACAAGCTCTCTGTTCGCAAATCACGTACCTATGGAGGGGGGTGGTTCAAAATATGGTGATTTTGTATTTTTTAAATGATATTCGTAAAATTTGCCATAGATCGATTGTAATTGTAAGACATTAAAATTTTTTTAAATGGATGTCACACTTGCTATTTGAAATATTGTACGAAAATTGCCCACTTTTACTTTTAAAAATCTATTTATAAACCATTTTGTGTAGAAACCTGAGAATTTTTGATTTGTTTTGTAGAGGGTACTCCGTTTCATATATTGTTATAACACTAATGGTGGCAACAGAAGCATAAATGAAGTGTTTCTGGTGATAATAAATAGCATATTTTGTCTTGTAGAGGAAACTCCAGTTTATATGTTGGTATAACACAAATGGTGCCAACAGAAGCATAAAGGAAGTGTACAGGGTTGGCCTTTCCCACGGACTAAGCGAGGGATCCCACCCCTACCGCCATTGAGGGTAGTGTCCCGGTGCTTGAGAATCTAGTCGGGGATACGACTGTGGAGAGTGACTAGCTCTTCGCCCAGGCGGCCTCACCTGCAAAGCGAACAGGGCCGTGATGAAGGGATGGGAACAGTGGGAGGGACAGGCAAGGAAGAGAATATTTAGTTAGTCAGCTATTGCTGTTTTAAGGGACGGAACTACGAGGTAATCTTCCCCTCTTAACACAGATTAAAGAATACCAATTTGGAATTGAATTTAAAATTCTGAGGTGGACACCTAAATTAAAAAAGTCCTAAAATTAGTAAAACAAAAACAAAAAATTAAATGAAAATAAAAATTATAAAAATAAACAAAAATTACGGAAAAACAAAAAGTTATCATTCAAAAACGAACAAGTCGTTGAGTCAATTTACACTGGAAAATTTAGATTGCTGGCCCTAACCCATTCTCACTTATAAAGCGGATAATGCGATCAGCAGCCACCGTGTCATCGGCTAATATAACTTTGAGTGTCATCTGAAAACCAAGGATTCTTCGTAAGTCAGCAAGATCCACACTCTCGGTTAAAAAGTGGCCCACGGTGAAAACGTCTCCACAGGTACAAAGTAGGGGGTCTTCCCTTCTCATTAGGTACGAGTGGGTGGATCTTGTATGACCTATCCTTAGCCTACACAAAATGACGGACTCTCTCTGTGACCGGAAAGAGCTCCGCCACACGCGAGTAGTTCCCTTATTCGCTCTCAGTTTACTGGGCAGTGGGTCAGCTAGCCACTGACTCCCCCAAAATGCCAGAACTTGTAGGCGTAACTGAGAGCGAATATCTCTAGCAGGTACCTCCATTGGTCGAGGTGGTAGTGATACCGCCTCTTTTGCAGCTTGATCCGCTAACTCATTTTCCGCAATTCCCATGTGGCTTGGAAGCCACGGGAAGGTGATTCGAGTGTCAGCGTGGCACAGCCCGGCTAGTAGGTCGTGGATTCGCTGCACTAGGGGGTGTTTCGGGAATCATGTAGCAATTGACTGCAACGAACTCAAACGAGAAAGTGGATTCGAGCATCCTGTAGTGTAAACTGCAGAGCTTCATAGATGGCAACGAGCTCCGCAGTAAACACACTACAGGCCTTAGGCAAAGAGATCATGGTATTTGCACCATCAATAACGTAAGCTCTACCCAACTTCTCGTCCACCTTCGAACCATCCGTGTAGAGATTGCCAGCGTCCGGAAATTGGTGAACTATGCTATGGACAGCCTCCGATAAACGGAGGGATCCGTGTTCACCTTAGAGGTAGGAGGCTTCCGTGGCCCTACGTTAGGTACTGTATCCGAATTACCTACCCTTAACTGTTGAAATCCCTCGATGATAGCTGGATCGCAGGACCTAAAAATCCCCGGCTAGAAAAATCCCCAGATCCTACCAACAAGTGAAGGGAATAATAGGATACAAGTAAATCTTAACAGAGGTGGCATTAAGCAAAACCAAGGCACCGAAGAAAACTGCTCACAGAACACGAGAATCTTGAAAAAGTCATCCCAGGTGTGTGGGGAACTCCAGAAATCCCTGGCAATGGCCTTCTTAATGCGACCTCCTATTACCTATATAAATCATCACACCGCACATCGCCTCCGTGGTATAGTGGTCAGCATGATTAGCTGCCACCCCGGATGTCAAAGGTTCGATTCCCGGATCTGCCACGAAATTTGAAAAGTGTTATGGGGTCCACTCAGCCTTGGGTGGTCCAAATGAGTAGAAGAGGGTTCGATTCCCACCTCAGCCCTCCTCGAAGTGGTTTTCCGTGGTTTCCCACTTCGGCTTCGGGCAAATGCTGGATGGTACTGTACCCATAATTTATGGTAGTTCTCCGCCTTGAGCCCTAATCCTCCAAACACAACTTGACAGTAACCCTCGTAACAAGATCTCTTCGCAAGGCGGGCAAGCTCTGAGCTGAACATGACACCCAGCTTCAGCCTATTAATCCTTGGCCCAACACAACGCATGCGTGTAACACCTTGGTGACATCTTGCTCGCCCTCTGTGATAAGTTACGATTATTGTCGACTTCTAACGAACCGTGTTGATTATTCTCAGTATCTTGACTCCAGAGTCAACAAACAAGAATGACTGGGTTATAACAACAAAACCCTGCTCTGAGAATTTAACTCTCTATCGGACAAAAAATACTTTTAAATATTGTTTTGATCTGTTTTGCTTTATGTTAAGGTTCTATTTCTGTTTTAACTTTAGGGCGCAATGCACTTTCCCGATGGTGTTGGAAAGTGCAATCGGACGCCAGTTGGAGAAGTCACCAGGATCACCTTTTTTGAAAGTCAAGACGGTTCTACGATCCTTCCAGGCAGAGCGAACTTTACTGTATGTTCTATTTTTAGCCTACATTCAACATTCGCAAAAAAAAAAATGGAAGTAGACTTATGAGATCAACGCAGGTCCAAACAATAGTATGTCTCTCTGTGTGTCTGTGAGTGTGTATGTGTGTGTGTATGTGTGTGTGTGTGTATGTGTGTCTGTACTCTGCGTGTCTGTACCCCCGCCTATCAATTCAAACACGGTGAAACCGAATGAAACTAAATTAGCTACACAGGTAGCACTAGCAAAGGCCACCGCAGTGTCATGTTTTATATCGCCGCCATCTTGACGGAAACGTAATGGCGGCCACCCAAATGTTAAAACTTAAATCAAATTACGACCGACCTAATCATCTAATCTCTACCACATTTTGCAACAACATACCTTTATGTGAGAAGCGTCCTTTGACCAAGCTACATGGTCATCATTCCAATAGTTTGCAGATTGAGGTCATGTATGAGTGCAAATAGATTTCCCCTATCAATTCAAACATTGTGAAACCGAATTGAACGAAATTTGGTACAGAGGTAGCACTAGCAAAGGGCATCTCAGGGAGGGGAAGGGGGGTGGGGGGCAGAGGACACTCACAGACGGACACACGATTTTAGCCCTGTAGTGATTACATAAGTCTGCTTTCATTCTTTGCAAAAATTGAAAGTAGGCTAAAAATATGGTATAAAATATATGTTATTTAAATAAAAGTCCATTTTCCTTCTGTGAGAGTGTAGCAGTAATAATAATAATAATAATAATAATAATAATAATAATATCGTATGGTCCAGAGTGCCGGCTGCAAGCTTTGTTAATTGACACCCAGAGGGCAGGTTGCATGTCGAATTTTATTGCTCCTTGGAGTGCTATGAAAGTCAAGAAGGTTAAAAATCTAAGCACCTTGACACTATAGCGCTTTCCAGTAGAGAAAGGAGGAACTTTTTGTGTTGGCGGAAAATCCCGAGATTAATTTTGCCATTATGAACACGGCCTACTGAATTCAAATGGGTTCCTTAGCATGCCAACAACGTATGACATGCGTGCGATGATATTTGTTGCCATAAAAAAAATCACGTACAACGGCCAGGAGCGAACCTGCAAGCTTGGGGGGTTGGCAGTCCGACACGTGGCACCGTGGCAAGGAAGAGTTTAGTGAAAGACGCAAAGAACATTGATTATTCGACAAAACTAATAATAATTGGACCGACCGGTTGACAATCGATTAATTGCTATTTGTAACATTTAATCTTTACTTCTACTTCGATTGATCAATTAGTCGATAAGTGAAACTAACCCTAGATTCAACCCTCAGCACCTTCGATGTGTCCTACCAACCTATGTCTTCTCTTCATTAGCAGTCGACAGAAACATCTCTCCTCTCCAACTCGTTTTAATACCTCTTCTTTTGTAACCCTATCCGCCCATCTGATGTTCATCATTCTCCTGTAACACCACATTTCAAACGCTTCAATTCTTCTGTTTTCTGCTGCACCAATAGCCCAAGTTTCACTTCCATAGACCGCCACGCTCCATCAAATGCCTTCAATAATGACTTCCTAACAACTAAATCTATATTCGATGTCAACAGATTCCTTTTCTGTAGAAATGCTTTCCTAGCCTGAGCTAACCTACTTTTTATATCCACTTTGCTTCGTCCATCACTGGTTATTTTGCTTCCTAAGTAACAGAAGTTTCCTACTTCCTTTAGTTTTTCACCTGCCAATTTGATATCCATAGAGGTTTCTGATTTATTTCGGCTGCATTCCAATATTTTTGTTTTACATTTATAGCAAATTAATTTAGATTTTTATCTATTTTCCTTATGATTATAATGTTGAATCTCAGCAAAAATGTAATATTAAGAGCTCGTAGTGGTAGAAAAGGCCAACTGATAATATAATCGACCGGATTGGGTTTCATTGTCTCACACTAGCGCTAGTAGTGGTAGAAAAGGCAAACAGCCAATCTAATCTATCTTATATGGATGCGTTTCAATGACGTACACTAACGCTCGTAAGTGTTACAAAAGGCAAACTGATAATCTAATTGACCGGATATGGTTGAGTTTCATTAGCTCATACTAGCGCTCGTAGTGTTAGAAGAGGCAGACTGCTAATCTAATCGACCGGATATGGTTGAGTTTTATCGACTCACCCTACTGCTCGTAAGTGTTAGAAAAGGCAAACTGCTAATCTAATCGACCGGATATGGTTGAATTTCATTGACTAACACTAGCGCTCGTAGTGGTAGAAAAGGAAAACTGCTAATCTTATCGACGGATATGGTTGAGTTTCATTGACTCCCACTAGCGCTCGTAGTGGGAGAAAAGGCAAACTGCTAATCTAATCGACTGGATACTGTTGAGTTTCATAGATTCACCCTAGTGCTCGTACTGGTAGAAAAGGCCAACTGCTAATCCCCCGATATGGTTGAGTTAGACTCACACTAGTGCTCGTGAGTGTTAGAAAAGGCAAACTGCTTATCTAATCGACCGGATATGGATGAGTTTCATTGACTCACCCTAACGCTCGCAGTGGTAGTAAAGGCAAACTGCTGATGTAATCAACCGGATATGGTTGAGTTCCTTTGACTCTCACTACTGCTCGTAATGGTAAGAAAGGAAAACTGCTAATCTTATCGACCGGATATGGTTGAGTTGCATTGACTCACACTAGCGCTCATAGTGGTAGAAATGGCAAACTGCTAATCTAATCGCCCTGATATGGTTGAGTTTCCAGTGAATATACATTAGTCTACCGCTTGTCAACATGCTGGCACCTCATAAGAAACGTTTAGTGTGTCCTTTACGTTTGGAAATGTGGAGAAAACAAAATTCCTGAATACACGTTGGATGATTAATGAAGGGATTGTAGTGTTTAGGAATATTTAAACAATGTATTCTCATGCTTTATTATATTTAACTTACGTAAAATTCCCAGCTCATATCCCTAAAGTTTGATGGTACTTAAGTTACCAAGTATATGTCTTCTAAAGGACAATGTACGTACCCCTGAGGGAATTGTGTTCATGGAAAGTGTAGTCTTCAAAGAGTGTTTTCAACATTGAGTTGCTTGCCTGAAGGCTGTAGAGTGTAGACTGTGGATTGTGCTTTATGGTTTTGGTTTTTGTTTTGTCCAGCAGAACAAACAGAACTTGGAAATGTATAGAGCTCACGGAAAGGATATTGAAACATGATAGACCTGACATAGTGAACTTTATCAAAATATTCCCTGAGGCAGAAGGATTTATGTTGGCAATTGGAGACCAAGTCATCCCTACTAGAAGGAATGTCAAGGTCATCATCAGAGATCCGTCAGCCAGTGGCGATAAATGTTGCGATGGGCGTCAAGTCTCTGAAAGTATCAATAGCCTATATCACCTCTGGATGCACGCAGCTGTCAGGAACTGAATATAAGCGCAGGCATGATGCTGTATCAAATATCCTGCACCAAGAGCTGGCTGGGAAACTCCGACTTAAAACAGAATTAGGTTCCGTACTACCATTATGTTACAGAGAATGCGGCTGACAAAGAACATTTCAGACAGTACTGGGATCGGACTGTGCTCACCGAAATGACAGTGAAACATGATAGGCCTGCCATAGTGATCTTCAACAAAAGACTGAAGGAAGTCACGCTGATTGATGTTGACACTCAGAACACGCCCAACCTGCAGGCTAAACATGCTGAAAGAGCGTTAAAATATTTGAAGCCGTTGGACCCTAATAGGACATAATGTCAGGTCAAGAGAGTTCGATTTGTACCAATAGTCATCTCAAGCACTGGTATGGTTCCTTAACATGTTCTGTAAGGTCTAAAAGAGCATAAAGCAGTGACATTTGCTACAACTGGGATAGTTCGTAAATTGATTGGCAGTGTTCTAAGGTGATGAGTATGCCTTGATTCAGTCTGCATAATTGCTTTGTATTTTAACAGATAACAGTGATATAATAATTATAATAAGAAGATGACAACTTTACCTTAAACTGGGATCGTACCTCATTGGCAGACCAATCAGCCGTGCTCAACAGACCTGATCTGGTTCTTGTTGGCGAATGCATGAGGCACACCACCTTCACTGATGTGGCAATCCCAAACAATGGCAACATGCTATCATACCATGTGGAAAAGCTGTCAAAATATAGAGATCTTTCAGAACTGGCGCAAGTCAGGACAGTTCCTACGATCATCACCAGCACTGGCGTGAGGAAATCTCTCACAGATTAGAAGTTATACCCAGGACTTCTTAAGTTGATGCAGAAGACAATCATACTTTCATCGTGTCGCATAGTGAAGTTTTTCTTGGGCGATCAAGGCTGAAGAAGTGAGGGAGAAGTGTAATGAGTCACCGAGAGATTGAAAAAATTGCTCCTTAAGATGTAGTTAATATCTGGGATTGTAAATGTTCCCTTTCCTGCAAATGTATTGAGAATGTGTGAACGCATGCGCGAAATAAATAATAATAATACTGTGCATACCTTCCTTCCTGCACTTCATGACCAACTCCTCCCCCTTGGATTCGTTGTAGTTTGGATCCTCGCTGTGCAATTCTTTTTCCACGAGTAAGGCATGCTCTTCAGATAATAGCGTGATGCCATCTAGCAGATCGAGTTCTTCGTAAACACAGCGCTGCAGACACTATGGGAACATAGAGAAGAAAAGGATGTAAATACAGACATGAGTTGCATGTAAAAGTAGAAGAAATAAATGCGTGGTCAATAACTAAGAAAAAGAATCAGAAAAAGAAAAGTGAAAGAATAAGAAGAAAGAAAATTATGAAAAAATGAAGATACAGAAAGAAACGAATAAGAAAAAGAATAACAAAAATAACAAAAAAGAATAAGAAAAGGAATAACAAAATAACAAGAAAGAATAAGTAAAAGAAAAGAAAAAGAAAATAATAAGAAAAGAAAATGAAAAGAAAAAAATAAAAGAAAAAGAAAAGAAAAAGAATAAGAAAAGTATAAGAAAAAGACAAGAAAAAGAAAAATATAAGACAAGAATCATAAAAAGATAAGAATAAGAAGTGAAAAAGAAAAGAATAGGAACAGAATAAGAGAAGGAAAAGAAACGAATAAGAAAAGAAAAAGAAAATAATAAAAAAAACAATTAGAAAATAATAATAAAAATAAAAAGGAAAGAATAAGAAACGAATAAAAAAGAAAATAAATAAAAAAGAATAAGAAAAAGAAAAAGAAAATTGAAAGAAAATGAAAAGAATAAGAAAATAAAAAAAATAAAAATAAAAATATAAAAGAGGATAAGAGAAAGAATATGAAAGGAGAAGGAAAAGAATAAGAAAAGAGTAAGCAAAGAATAATAAAAAGAAATGAATAAGAAAAGAGAAATGAGAGAAGATGAAAGGAATAAGAAAATAATAAATAAAAGGATAATGAAAAGAAAAAGATTAATAAAAGTTCAAGAAAAGGAAATGAAAAATAAGGGAAAGGAAAGAATAAGAAAAGAAAATGAAAAGGAAAAGAAAAAGCAGAGAATAAGAAAAGAAAAAGAAAGGAATAAGAAAAGAATAAGAAAAATAAATGAAAAAAAAAACGATTCAGAAAAGGAAAGGAAAAGATAACGAAAATTAATAAGAAAAGAATAAGAACATGGGGAAACAAGAGAGAAAATTTGTCCGACCAAAATATGGAAACGGTGAAGGATGAGAGAGAGGCCACGTGAAAACTATCAGTGTTGAAAAATATTGCAGATTCCATCAGAGAAAGGAGAGTGAAACTTTATGGTCACATTTTATACAGAATAGACGACAATAGGGCAATAATACAATTGGCCTAGCACAATCTCTGAAAAACACAACAATTGGCTGGTAGGAATAACACAAGACTCGCAAGAAATTGGTATCAATGAAGAATTTTAGAACTTAAGCGGTTCATTCTGGTTCCGTATTGATAAACTAATTAGTATAAACAGGTTAAAGGTTCCGCCAGATCAATACTTTTATTAATTATGATCACTGTTTGGTCACTAGTGGGACATGTTTCGAGGCCTAATACTAATCAATGAACAAACCATGCGCAATAGACCAAATTCATTTATCTATTTATCGTATGGCTTTTAGTGCCGGGAGTGTCCGATGACATGTTCGGCTCGCCAGAGGCAGTAGCTGCTTCAAGCGGACACCCAGCTCACCCAGCTACAAGTTCCGTTTAATTACAAGTAGTTACAAATTTCGCTACCAGATGTCACTGATACCTAGTGGTGACTGTTGGAACATTGATAGAGCGTTCCGACGAAATCTAACCTAGAAATTTCGCTTCACGCAATTTTAATCTGTGGAAGGATCTTGTACATGCTATAAATCTATGACATGGGACCGCCGGCTTCACTCGCCCTCCGAAGGAAGGCAAACTGAAGGATTTTAACGCTCTTAAAAATTCGTCGATTTCGGCCGGGTTTGGACCCGCTATCTTGGGAACAGCAGCTCAGCATGCTACCAACTACGGAAAGAAAGTTATAGCGATATTTCATCTTTTGGAAAAAAAAGACCCCCTCCCCCCATATCCATCCTTTTAGTCCAATTTTGCCCATTGGTTATGTTTTACGTATACATTTGGAAGGGATTTGTGCAAAATGACAGTAGTTATCGTGCCCACAAGCAAGTGATATTATATGTACTTATAAGCTTTTGAACCGATAGTAGTTATTGTGTCCACAAGCAAGTGATATTATATGTACATATAGATATGTATGCATAGAGTATATATAAGCTTTTGAACTAACAGTAGTTATAGTGTCCACAAGCAAGTGATATTATATGTACATATAGATATGTATGCATGGAGTATATATAAGCTTTGGAACTGACAGTAGTTATAGTGTCCACAAGCAAGTGATATAATATGTACATATAGATATGTATGCATAGAGTATATATAAGCTTTTGAACTGACAGTAGTTATAGTGTCCACAAGCAAGTGATATTATATGTACATATAGATATGTATGCATAGAGTATATATAAGCTTTTGAACCGATAGTAGTTATAGTGTCCACAAGCAAGTGATATTATATGTACATATAGATATGTATGCATGGAGTATATATAAGCTTTGGAACTGACAGTAGTTATAGTGTCCACAAGCAAGTGATATTATATGTACATATAGATATGTATGCATAGAGTATATATAAGCTTTTGAACTGACAGTAGTTATAGTGTCCACAAGCAAGTGATATTATATGTACATATAGATATGTATGCATAGAGTATATATAAGCTTTTGAACCAATAGTAGTTATAGTGTCCACAAGCAAGTGATATTATATGTACATATAGATATGTATGCATGGAGTATATATAAGCTTTGGAACTGACAGTAGTTATAGTGTCCACAAGCAAGTGATATTATATGTACATATAGATATGTATGCATAGAGTATATATAAGCTTTTGAACTGACAGTAGTTATAGTGTCCACAAGCAAGTGATATTATATGTACATATAGATATGTATGCATAGAGTATATATAAGCTTTTGAACTGACAGTAGTTATAGTGTCCACAAGCAAGTGATATTATATGTACATATAGATATGTATGCATAGAGTATATATAAGCTTTTGAACCGATAGTAGTTATAGTGTCCACTAGCAAGTGATATTATGTGTACATATAGATATGTATGCATAGAGTATATATAAGCTTTGGAACTGACAGTAGTTATAGTGTCCACAAGCAAGTGATATTATATGTACATATAGATATGTATGCATGGAGTATATATAAGCTTTTGAACTGACAGTAGTTATAGTGTCCACAAGCAAGTGATATTATATGTACATATAGATATGTATGCATAGAGTATATATAAGCTTTTGAACCGATAGTAGTTATAGTGTCCACAAGCAAGTGATATTATATGTACATATAGATATGTATGCATGGAGTATATATAAGCTTTTGAACTGACAGTAGTTATAGTGTCCACAAGCAAGTGATATTATATGTACATATAGATATGTATGCATGATGGGGCTGAGTGAAGTGAAATGGAAAGGTAAAGGAAGGAAGAAATTGAGGAAAGGATATACATTATACTGGAGTGGTGGCCAAGAGGCAAAAAATGGCGTGGGACTGATAACCTCGAAACAACTGGAGGAGTATGTTGAAGTGGTAGAGTGTGTGAGTGACAGAATAATGAAAATTAGAATGAAGATGAGAATGACGTGATGGACTTCATACAAGTGTATGCACCACAGACTGGAAACAGAGAAGAAAATATTGAAGTATTCCTGAAGGATGTAGAAAGAGTAATCTCAGATGTAGAAGTGGTGATCATGGGAGACATGAATGCACAAGTCGGAATTGAGAGACAAGGAAAGGAAGAAGTCGTTGGACCATACGGATATGGGAAAAAGAACCGGGAAGGAGAGGAACTTGTAAACTTTTGTGAAAGGAATGGACTGATAGTGGGTAATTCATGGTTTCGGAAGAAAAACAGCAGGAAAATTACGAGATATGGGTGGGGTGATAGAAGAACAAAATCAGTAATTGACTACTTCCTGGTGGAAAGGACAAATCGCAGAAAGCTGATGGATGTGACAGCTTTACCAGGAGAAGCATTTGATGGGGACCATAGAGCTGTGGTGGCAAAATTTAGATGGGGAAAATTGGAAAGCCTAAAGGAGATCAGAGAAAGTAAAATAAAAGTATGGAAATTGAAAGACAAAGCTGTACAGGAAGATTTTCAGGAGAGATTGAAGCAACAAATCCCAGTTACTGAAGTGGGAAATGTAGAAGAGGAATGGTCCCACTTTAAAAAGGCATTTGCTGGTGCAGCAGAGAGTGCTTGTGGTAGGACGTCAACAAGAGTTAAAGAGAAGGAGACACCGTGGTGGAATGAGGAAGTGAGGAAAGCAGTGAAAGAAAAGAAGTCTGCATGGAAAGAATGGAACCGAGATCAAACACAAGAAAGCAAAAGGAAGTATCACGACAGCAAACGGAGGTGTAAGAAAGTGGTAGGAGAAGAAAAGAAGAAAAGTTGGGAAGAATTTACACGAAGAATGGAAACAGATGTAAGTGGCAGTAAAAGGATGCTGTATGGGCTTCTAAGAAGTAAGAGGAAAGAAAGAGTTACTACAAAGCTGGTGAAAAAGGAAGATGGAGAGTTGTTAACACACCCAGAAGAGATAAAGGGACGATGGAAGGAGTATTTCGATAAGCTATTGAATGTGAGCAATTGTACTGGTGAGATCGAAGTGACACAGCCTGACGACTTTATAACAGAAGATGATATAACAATGCCGGAGGTGGAATTAGCAGTACAGAAAATGAAGATGGGAAAAGCAACAGGGGTGGATGAAATCAGTGTAGAAATGATAAAGGCTGCTGGACCTGTTGGTATGCAATGGCTGTATCGACTGCTAAAGTGTGTGTGGAAACGGAAATGTGTACCAGAAGACTGGGAGAAAGGGCTCATAATACCAGTGTTTAAGAAAGGGGACAAGAAAGTGTATGATAACTATAGAGGGATCACCCTCATATCACAGATAGTAAAAATACTGGAAAGGATATTAGAAAGAAGAATGAGAAGAAAGGTGGAAGGAGAGTTGCAAGAGGAACAGTATGGCTTCAGGAGTGGAAGATCCACAGTGGACCCAATCTTTAGCTTGAGGCAGGTGATGGAAAATAACTGGGAATATGGAGAGGATTTGATCATGACTTTCATAGATCTAGAAAAGGCATATGATAGTGTCCCCAGAGAGAAGGTATGGGAAACCATGGTTAAGAAGAGACTGGGAAGAGAAATGTTGGAAATGGTGCAAGCAATGTACAACAACTGTGTTAGCAGGGTACTGACCCCAGTTGGAAAGACAGATTGGTTTAGGAACAAGACTGGACTAAGACAGGGGAGTGTGCTGTCACCTCTTTTATTCATAATGGTAATGGATGAAATTGTAAAGGAAACAAAGGAAGCATATTGACATAAAGAAATGAAGTTACTATTATTTGCAGACGATATTGTGGTCTGGGGAAAGAACACCGAAGAAGTGCAAAAACAACTAGATGCACTGAACGAAAATATTCAGAATTACGGCCTGAAAATCAGTATAGAGAAAAGCAAGACCATGGTGATGACAAGAGGGGAAAGACAAGGAAAGGGCACTGTGAAAATTGGAAGTCAGAGTTTGGAAATTGTGGACACGTTCAAATACCTAGGAAGTGAATTGATGCAAACTGGTAGGTTGGACATGGAGATTGGCAGGAGGGTACAGCAGAGCAATGCATTCTATCAAAGTGTAAGAAAACTTGTTTGGGATAAGGAAGTACCAAGGAAAAGCAAGGAGGTAATGTATAAAGTGTACTATGTACCCATATTAACTTATGCAGCTGAAACTTGGACCCTGACGAGCAGGCAAGAGAGTAGAATCCAATCCAGTGAAATGAAATTCCTAAGAAGTATGATAGGAAAGACGAGGAAAGACAGAGTGAGGAATGAAGATATTAGGAAGGAAGTTGGGATGGGAAAACTAAATGAGAGAATTGAGAAGAATAAACTAACATGGTTTGGACATGTAAAGAGGATGGAGGAAAATAGAATACCAATACAGATGCTGGAGGCCAAGTGCAAGGGTAAGAGAGCAAGGGGAAGACCTAGAACAAGGTGGATCGATTCAGTGAAGAACAGCGTGAGAAAAAGGAATCTGGACTGGGACAAGATCGTGGAAGAAGAATGGTGGAAGGAAAGAGGAAAGTGGAGAAGTGCCATAAATACCCCGACCCGGCAGGAGCTGGATAAGGGGAAATGATGATGATGATGATGATGATGATAGATATGTATGCATAGAGTATATATAAGCTTTTGAACCGATAGTAGTTATCGTGCCCCAAGCAAGTGATATTATATGCACTTATAGATATGTATGCATAGAGAATATATAAGCTTTTGAACTGACAGTAGTTATAGTGTCCACACGCAAGTGATATTATATGTACATATAGATATGTATGCATAGAGTATATATAAGCTTTTGAACCGAGAGTAGTTATAGTGTCCACAAGCAAGTGATATAAATAGAGAGAGATATTATATGCATAGAGTATATATAAGCTTTTGAACCGACAGTGGTTTTGGAGTCTGGGGGATAAGACACGCGAATAAATTTCCGGAAGTCACAACATTATACCCATAGCTTTCTCATGAAATTTACCTAAAATTGGTGATAGTAGGAAATTTTATTACAATAAAATAAACTAGCATTACCCGTCGCGGCTTCGCCCGCGAATATTCTAGTTGTAAAGGTACACTTAGCAAAATCTCAATCATGAATCCTATGACTGATTTATGCTTGGTATGAATAATCAGACTTTACCGACAGTAGTGGCTACGCTGGCTAAAGCGCAGCATTAGGTCATGGGGCCAAGCTCTCACCTGACTAGGTAGACGCGTGGGTTCGAGCCCCACCGTCGGCCGTCCTTGAAATGGTTTTCCGTGGTTTCCCATTTTCAACACCAGGCAAATGCTCGGACGGTACCTTCTGACAGGCCACGGCAGCTTCCTTCCACATCCTTGTCCAGTTTCTTTCACCATCATTCATTTCATCTCTCATTAACTCCTCTCATGAGGTTGGCGTCAGGAAGGGCATCCGGCCGTAAAAACCATCGCCACAAAGACTTCCATCGCATCTCATCCCCGACCCCGTTGGAAAACGGGAATAATAAGGGGTAGACATACATACATGAATAATCAGGCTTTATCAATTCAGCTACTGGTCCAGTGGTTAGGGGTTTGTCATTCCTTCATAGGTATATCAGAGAAAAGTTAGTTTTCTGGGAATATCACAGACACTGTTAATTTAAGGGCCTTTAAATGTGGTTTTCGGAGACACTTTATAGTCGGGTTAAAGACCTTTCGTACCACACTCACACGTGAAAATTGCGTGAAAAAATTCTAGAGTGCCCCTTGACCCTCTCAAGCGCATTATACTGTATGCATTGATGAATTTTACAGTTTAATTTAGTTCAGTGATAACCTTATAGCCGTCTGGAAACTTTCACAGTAATGTAATAATTGGAATTGCATTGCGTCTTACAGAAATAGATGGACCTGTGAGATTCTGTTACCATGGTTACCGTGTTGCAATCTTTCATTATTTCATTGTAAATATACATGTTTTAAAGTATTTATTTAATTGTGAGGCATTTAAAGAGTAAGTGAGTGCGTTTCGCTTACGCATTGGGTTATGCTGAACCTGTAGGTACCCCATATGTGTAGGTTGGTGTTAATGGGACCTTATTTTCGGTACAAAATTGGAATGGGACCTTAGCAGAATAATATAGGGAGGGAATTATGTTACCAAACTCGTGTTTACCCCATACTTCTCTCCGATATTAATCAAATGCAGTACTTGATAATATAAAGCCATGCACTCACCTCCTGGTCTTTAGTTTCCAGTGCCTTGTGCTCCAGCACGACCTTCCTGTCCTCTGAAGAAAAAAAAAAGGAAATTTATGAAAAATCACAATTTTAATAACACAAGTCAACCCAAATTTTGAGTCGGGGTTCTGTTTGTCTGATTTTATTTGTCATGCCTAACTAATGAAAGAAAAATAGTTTAACTAATAAAGTTTGATTTTGTATCTATCACAACGTAAGTTAAAATTTGACGGAAATTCTCTATTTTTATATGTTCAAACGAAAACGAACTTTAATTCATATACATTAACATCACTTTTATTTACAAAACATAGTTAACATTTATCTACAAATCAAAGAAACATACAAACAAACTTTAAAAATAGAATATTTTTGGTACTTGTTCTGTGTGGGTGCGAACTTTCTAGTATTAGCCCCCAAATAGGCTATAAATAACCATCATGTTCTCATTATATTGTCCTTGATAACGTAGCTCAAAGTCCATCACGTCTTGGTGAAAATGTTCCCCTGGCTCTTCTGAATATGCCCCCAAGTTATCTTGAAATTGGTCCATGTGAGCATGTAACATGTGTAACAAGGGACATTCTGCAACCCATGAGTTTAAAGTTTTCATGTAAAGCCTTCTTATTTACAAGGAAGCCATGGATCACTGCTTTAAGGCTGTGTCATGCTTGTTTTCGTGGGTGTAGAGTGATTGTGTAAATTCTTCTTAATTTGAGGACGGAAGAAAATACCAAGTTTATTTTAGCTTCTGACAATTTAGGAATAAATCTTTAAATATTGTAAAACTTCAGAATCTAGATGATGAGGCTTCACAATATTCTTCACGAGGCCTAATTTTATATGCAATGATATTTATCATTGCCTAAAGTACAAAAGCAAACTTTATTAATTATGAATGGTGTTTGTGGTTACTGTTCGATGTAGACAGTCAGAATATATGCATTAAATATTAGACTCTACACAATATGTTTTGTTGACTTGTGTAATATGCCACAAAATATACTGGGATAAAATGTGTACATGTCATAGAACTCAACTGGGACCAAAGCCGTTTTCTTGGGTATTGAAGATTAATGCTCAACCGAGTGCATTACTCAGTCCGATAATCCAATAACTGAACGATACTGTGGCTATTCTTACATCACCATGCTTTGGAATGACGAGAAGTGTCTTACCGTCACTGACGTGTAAACGATCGGCACATTGGTTAACATATCCACGTAGAGTCTCTAGTGAATACTGCCCGGTAACCTGTAACAAGAATATATTTTCTAAACGTTAGTATGGACAAGAAAATACATTAAACCTCTTCTTTAAGGTATTTGAAGTCATTTTTCAGTGTTGCGTCAGTAATCGAAATTAATGTTTCATGTTCGACCCTGACTATTATGTGTCAGAAAACTGTATCATAATGAGGCTCATTATAACACTTTTTTTCATTATGAAACAGTTTCTCCCACCAATCAGAGCTCAAGAAACAGTTGTGTGACCAATTAGATAAGGATACCTTCGCGTATGCGCTCAAAATCCAACATGTCTATATAAATTACCGAAAGTGCACCGTCCATATGTTCGCGTAAATAAACTGGTGAATATGAGACAAGAAATGTCACTGTACCTTAATATCCCCAAATCCAATTTCTACACAGCGCGTTGTTTTGAAACGACTTCGGTGACAGTTTTACTGATTACTGGTGCACAATATGAACATATGGCATTGAAGCACACAGAGCACATGCATCGGTTGGCCAGAGAGCTTGGAAAACAGAGATATAATACCCAGCGCAGCACCCGATCACAACATTCTAGTGACTGAACAGATATTTTTGAATATTTATGTTTAAACATATAATAAAGTTATAATTATCGTCGAACATAAACAGTCGTATGCAACTCGCCTATAATGATAATTAAGACACGAGTATGTTTATAAAACGAGCGTATGCGTATTTTATGCTCGTTGCATAATGTACTATTTCAGTCGGTCAACACGATTGAACTCAATTGTAAAAGGTGGTTCCCTAATCCAGAAACATAATTTTACAAGAGATTAATAAATACATTTCGATGACCAGTTTCGATCGTCAAGCGATCATCATCAGTAAGGGTCATAGTTGTTGAACTAGCACAACTAGTCAATATTTTTGTTAGTTACGTGTGATATTTTGTTAAGATGCAGAAACTGGTGATCGAACTTCAAATTTGCTTACTTGGTGTGATAATGTTAAGTGCTCAGTTTAGAGTGGATTGGCTTGTGGTCCGAATGCGAGCAGCTCTGCCTGCACTCAGTACACTTACAACAAGTGCAGGTATATTTTCTTGTAAAATAAAATTTCTTTCTCTTATGAAATTCTTGTATGAATTAATTTATGACCCAATATTTGGATATATTATTATATTAAAATAAACATGGGGTGAAGCACTCTAAGAATGACTGCTGTCAGCACCGGGATGCGAACTCCGTAAGCTATTGTATCCAGTCCAGGCGAAAACCATGCCTACGTTACTGGGTTCACTGGCATTTGCTATGATATAATCAAAGCTACACACAGAATGATTAAATAGCGTTGAAAAATAGCGCTGTATTCGAAGTCTCATATTTTTTCCAGAAATTTCAGGATCATTTCTCAGAGACCCTTCACTCAATACGCCCCTGGAGGTAGTTCAATGGCTAGAGAAGCTTACCTGAAATCAGAAGGTTTTAAGTTCGATTACTGGTTGCGCCAAGTCACCTTAACTAAATGGTTAACATCTACAGAGTACGTAATTATACTATTATATCTCACAACTTTCTTATTGTCGATTTAATCTGAATGAATACCAATGGGCATTTTATAAATTTATTACATCTTAGTCAATAATAATAATGATGATAATAATAATAATAATAATAATAATAATAATAATAATAATAATAATAATTTAATATACATTAATTAATGAAATGTACCAGTTTCAGCCATATTATAGCCATCTTCGGCGATGTCGTTAAAAGGAAAAGAAACTAATGTAATTACGAGAAAAGCTTTGTTATAATAATATGGGCTTTTCTATGAAAATCTTTATAATACAGATATTACGCATCAAGCCTATAATGGCAATAATTAAGACACGAGTATTTTATACAACAAGCGAAGCGAGTTTTATAATTTTATAATTTCGGTTGGTTGGTTGGTTGGTTCCTCAATTTAGGGGCTGCGACAACGCGGTTATGTAGCCCCGTGTACTTTAGGTGTGTGTAGAATCTGTCTGATAACCGGTGTTAATTGTGATGACTGTATTAGTGTGTGATGTGTTTTTTAATTTTTCAAATAGTTCCTACTTTTGCCGCCAAACGCTACCGTCAACGACTGCTAGTTCAGAACATAGCTACCAGACGCCACCGCAGTCGGCTCTTGGCAACGAACGTAGGAACCTAAGAGCGTTGATTACATGCTTAACCTATACAATTTAGCTTCACACAGGTGTAATTAGTGGAAGGTTCTTTAACATGCCATAAATCTATGACATGGGACCGCCGGCTTTACTTCCCCTCCGAAGGAAGGCATAGTGAAGGATTTTTAACGCTCTTAAAAAATTCGGCGAATACGGCTGGGTTTGAACCCGCGATCTTGGGCATAGAAGCTCAGCATGCTACCAACTACGCCACCGAAGCCGCATTTTATAATTTCCATACGAGTGTCTTAATTACCATTACAGGCGAGTTGCATACGACAGTTTATGTTCGACGTTAATAAATTACTTTATTTTATGTTCGAACATAAATATTCATAAATATCTGTCGCCATTCCGCCAGTTCCATTTACTGAACAGTGCGTGGGACACAGAGAATACCTTGTATTCGACCACGGCCTCCTTGAATACCCCACTATGACACTAGCCAGGCTGTGTAATTTAAAATAGGAGGCCGTGGAAGTCAGCGCAGGTGCGATGCTATCCTTACCTAATTAGTCAAAGAGATGGATCATAATGAAAATCTTGAGCTCTGATTGGTGGGGAACCTGTATCATAAAGAAACTTGAACTGTAATGAGACTCTTAAAGATGCAATCTTCTGGAATATAATATTTATATTTCGACAGATCTGTAACAAATGTGGGCTTTAGTTTGATGTTAATAAAATAATTTTGCGAAAATGACATATCTCTAAATGGTATTTGTATATTTCTATAAATTACTATAAATATGTTTCATTTTTTCAATATCTTGAGATGGTCAGCAGGGTGTGAAGTGCGATGAATTAAGACTCTTTTAGGAGTGGAGCATAGGTTGGAATATGTATTTATGTTCTTGCTCCAATGGAAGTTTTGCAGTGGTACGAAATGTTAAAGGTATCCCATATTACAGGAAGTGATTGTTTGCATAAAAAACAAGAGTAAATGTCTAACAAAGTTTGGTCCAACTTTGCATACTTTCTGAGATCTGAACACCTGTTCTAAGGAAGCGCAGACCAGCACTTGATACACCTGACATGAAATACGGACACGTCTCATGGAATAATGAAAACACAAGTTTGGTTGCGGTACGGATATAATCAAATTCGTTCTATTGTCGCTCCGACCAATAGGATTTCTTGTGTGGTTCCAGTTCTGTAGTTCAAGATATATTGTGTGCATTACGCTGGATACATATCGTAGTGCCTTACTTTGAAAGGCAAAGGGGTGCGTGTCAATGAATATACGTTCCATAGGTACTATCAGTTCCTATAATATTGTATACCGGTACATTTTATTAAAACCATTTACGTTTTATATGACTGTACACAACGCGACTGAACCGTTACCGTGTCTGTTCCGGAATATTCCGTGTTAATACCTTTGCTTTGCATGTCGACTCCGATATATTCCGCTACCTGATTCTACCGTACCGGATCACGCATGGAATATTTCTTAGGCTATCAAAAGTTCAAGTTTTGTGATGGTAGGTGGCCGGAAAGTATTAAACAACATTTTAGAAACGCAACTGGAACCGGAAATGAGTACCTGGATTATTTCATTTACATCTTTCAGGATTGGTGAGATATTTACTTGAGTTTGTGCTGATGTAAATAGTGAAATATCGGGCTTGTACTATAAAATATATTTCAAGGTATTTGGTCAAATTGGACAGTGATATTGAAGTCAGTGTTGAAGAGATTCAGGGTTTATCAACAAGCGGAAATGAAACTTGGCGATGGAGATACAAGTGTAGTATTCCACGATATGCCTGTAATCGCATGGTTTCACTGAACTGATTCATATTTTGTATTGTTATCCTCCATTTAATTGTTTATCTAAACATTATAAAAACAAGACATTCAGTAAATAACATATAGCCTACCTTCTCCTAAATGTATGAATTGGTTATAACCCTTTGTCTTTATCAAGTATTAATAGAATCGTTTCTTGGTTGATGACCTTAGAAACTATTTACCTCTACCAAACACCAGAACCTCGGGGAAACTACTACCATCATTGAAGAAAGAAAGGGAAGACATATCTCAAGAATTTTATGGAACCGGAGACATGACCGACCGGACGTGGAAAACATCCAACTTTGAGTTGAGGCATGTGTTTTCACGTCTGGCTGTCCATGGGTTTGACCATCTTAATATTGTATTAACAAATCTTTCCATGACCCTAAAGTGACGTGTGTATGCCAACTATGTGGACAAGCACGTGAACGTTACCACTTAGAGCTCTGTAGTAAAAGAAAGACTATGCAATTCAAATCCCCAGAGAGCAATTTTAGTGTACATGTTCATTCTTTATTCTCGATTGCTATTTGGCTGCAATAAAAGTACTGATTAATATCCTGAACTAGCACCAACAGATAGAGGACAAGTACTATGTGAGATCGTTTTATTCTTTAGGTCAAATATCACACAATAGGCTGATACAAATGCTTTAAAATAAAATTTATCGTATTATCAACTTTTCATTCTTCAAATTCGATGCGTAGAGAATGCCAACGGTATGCTAACCAACGAAGTACCACATAGACAAGTCATGAAATCTTTCGGAAAAGTTTCGCATAAGATAATCCAATTAGAGCAAGTGCATTCTAGAGGCAATAAAGCGAAACTTTTCAATTAAAGCTCTTCCAACGTGCAGGCCGGTGCGCAACTTGCAACCAGTTGGCCATGATAGATCATCTGGTTGCTGTTAGATATATCGTGCAGATCTGGTGGCTAATATTGTTTTAATTATACGTATGTATATTTTACATTGTAATATGCACAATATAACACTTAATTTTATAACGTCTGAGTAAATACAAAACAACAAAAATAAAAAATCATACAAAAACCGAACTCTGATACGTTTTGTACCTGAATCAAACGAGTAAAAGACTAGCACTTTAACCAAACGGCCAATAATGTCCACCGAAATTCACCGTTATCAATTGAATTACATACATCGTCTATGCAAATAATGATTTGAACTAAACGATTTCTTCAGTGGAGTATATTTTTAAATATAAAGCATTTCATACAGATATTATTATTTCTATCAGTAGGATATATTGCTTGCAATACTCAAACTAGAGAAAGATATCAGCTGCCATCTTGTCTTGTAACCGAGACGGCTTGGCTATTTAAAGCCACTGCTACCATGTAATATTATTATATGAACTTAAAATATCGAACGGGTCACGTACTTTAGGATAGTTTAAACAATTCTCGGTTCGATAATCGGAAATAAAGGTTCAAAATTAAGCTTGCATAATTCTTACGGCCGCCATCCTGAAATAGCACCTTGTAGTTTGGACGATGATATCCTCATCTTGACGTGATGTGGGGGCTTGAGAGTTCAAATGATCCTACGAGCTATGCCGGCGGGAGCGTGAGCTTCTGGTAGGGCCACCCATGGCGGACAGATCAAAGGTGATGGGCCAGACTAAGAGGATTACCCTGGTCCTGCGGGTTGGAAAAGCCAAGGAATGATAGCGTCAGGGGAACATATACTGATGTACAGTGGAGGAAACACCGGGTGTTCTTTTAGTTGTAACTACACATTATCTGGAACACTTTATTGAGATTCAAAGATTTCTAACCAACTTTTATTCACAAACAAATATGTTAACAACAATTCACAGAATAGTAAAACCAAAGAGTTTTGTACATAGGAACGAAACGTTACCAACCTTAACATTTACAATTTTCTCAACATACTCCCACCTAATTTACAATTTTCTCAAAATTGGAAATTATCAAAGTGTCAAACAGGTGTACAATGTATGTCAACTGAATTCCTTCTCCTCTGTAACATGAAATCAAAGATCTAGTCTTTTAGGAGGGGCCACTTTTCTTCCTGCTCTTGTCCTCAATTCTTCAGGGGATTTGGACACATCCTTGTCATCATCGTCCATGAAGTGGGGTTTTTCTTGGTAACTCTCGGTGCAGGACTGGACCTCCAAGGACTCTCTGTATAGGACGTACAACAGTACCACTGCTAGTCTTTAGTTGAACCACCCGGACTCTTCCATCTCGCCCTGGAATGAGCTGGTCAATTCTTGCCAAAGGCCAATCTATTCTCTTCCGATTGTCCGATCCTATTATAACCACCTCTCCAATTATAGGCTTTCTGGTTTCGCGCCGCTTGGTCCAGGTTAACTGCCCCAGATATTCTGATCGGAAGCGTCTTCTTAGCTCTTCTCTCAGTCTTTGCAGATACCGAATTTTCCGAGTGATGCTTGCTGACTCAATGCAGTCCAGGTCAGGAACTCCTGTCTCTCGTACTTCTTGCAGTAGCATGGATGGGGTCAATGGAATAGGATCTCTATTATCTTCTGCCGTATAAGTCAATGGTCATGCATTAATCACTGCTTCACAGTCAATAAGTATGGTCTGAAGCTCATCCCAAGACAATGAAGCCTTCCCCAATGTCTTCCGTAAAATTTGCTTCACCAGGCTCACCAATCGTTCCCAGAAGCCTCCCCACCACGACGCCGTAGGCGGATTGAACCTCCAAATTATGCGTTCTCCAGTGCTGTAGGTAACGATTTTCTCCCAGTCTAACCTTTCAAGAGCATTACACGTTCCTCGAAAATTTGTTCCATTATCACAGATGATCACTTTAGGTCGACCACGCCGTGCGATAAAACGCCTCAGTGCTCTTATGAATGCTTCAGTTGACAGAGACGGAACTAGTTCCAGATGTACAGCTCGGTAGCAAGCACAAGTGAATAGAGCAACCCATGTCTTCGATGAATCACGAATATACAAGGGTCCTGCCAAATCTATTCCAATGACTTCGAATATGGCCGCATCGTTAACTCGAAGATCTGGCAAAGGAGGAGACTGTCTAAGTTTTTTGCTTGAAAACGTCGGCAAACAACACATCTCTTGACGGTTCCCTTCGCCAACTGGCGTCCTTTAAGGATCCAGAATCTCTCGCGTAACAAACCTAGGAGAGTTGCTGGACCGGGGTGATTGTTTTTACAATGCACTTCTTCTGCATACCTCTTGACCAACGGATGTTCGGAAGGTAGCACGGCTGGTAGTTTGAACGGACCCTTATCTACACGTTCGACTATCCGTGTCTTGAGTCTAATTATGCCCTTTTGATCTTGGAATACTTCAAAGCTCTTAAGTCTCTGATCGTCTGGGAATTCGAAGGACTCTTTTTGAATGAACAAAACAATTTTGTCTTCGGCTGTAGCCACCTCATTTGTCGATAACGGACCACTTCTTTTAACTTCATTGCGTCGACAGTTGTTGAGAAATCTGTAGATCCATCCCACCATCCGCACAATTTGTTCATATTTACTGAACCGGTGATACAGCCATGTCGTATTATGAGTGATGGCAATAAGGTTATGTTCGTTTACCACTTCATAGCGTATAGAAGATTCAGGCCAGTTTTCTTCTCCTTCAACAAGCCACTTAGGCCCTTCCCACCATTTGGATTCGATTAGTTGTGCGACAGTACATCCTCTTGAGGGTAGGTCTGCGGGGTTCAAATCCCCTGGTATGTGTCTCCAGCTTCGTGCATCAGTGAGCTCCCTTATCTCCTTCACTCGGTTCCTAACAAATACTGTCTTGTCTCCGTTGCCAAGAATCCAGGCTAGTACAGTACTTGAGTCAGTCCAACAATAAACAGCTACTTCTTTCCAACCTAGACTTTCTTGAACTGATTTCAGCAGACGCGCTCCAATAAGAGTTCCTAATAATTCCACTTGAGGGATGGTCAGGGATTTAAGCGGTGTTACTCTTGCTTTAGCTACTGCTAACCGAAGATGTGCCTCTCCCTGATAACTGCTCCTGATAAAGACAACAGCTGCATATGCGTTTTGACTTCCATCACAAAATACGTGTAGTGAGATGTCCTCCTCATTGCCAAGGTGACGTATCGCCTCAATTTCTCTTAAGTGAGGCAAGTCCTTTAGCCACTTCTCCAACCGCCGTCGAGTATCTTTGTCGATAGGCTCGTCCCATCCCAACTTTCTGGTCCATAACTCTTGAATTAACAGTTTCAGCCTAATCGTTACTGGAATGGTTAGTCCAATCGGATCGAAAATGCGGTGGATTATTGAAAGAATAGTCCTCTTCGTCAAATCTCCTATTTCACACGATCTCTCCCACCAATCCATATTGATCTTCAGAGTATCGTCTTGGCGATTCCACCTAATGCCAAGCAGTGAAGACTCCTGAGAAGATCCGTCTCCGGTTGACTCCCATCCCCGAAGGTCGAACCCGGCCCTCGCCATGATAGTCCTTGAAAGGTAAACGAATTCCTCAACTTCTTCTGCTCGATCGAGGCTTGTCACCAGATTGTCAACATAAAAATTGTTCTTCAATGATGATGCAATTTTAGCCTCCTTTGGATCAGTTGATTCCATATATTTTTCCAGGTGGTAGCCAATTACTGCTCCAAGAAGAAACGGGCTACTGGTAACACCGAACACCACTCTGGCATGACGAAGGACTTGTAGGTCTTTCTCACTATTATTACCATACCACAGGAACTTCAGGTAGTCTCTCTCCTCTGGGTGTACACTTATCTGTAAAAATGCCTTCTTGACATCAGCTGTGATGCCTATCTTTCGTTGCCGAAACCTCAAGAGTAGTTCGGGTATGATTTCAATAAGGTTAGGTCCTTCTTCAAGGCAGTCGTTCAGTGATGGCAAACCTCTCTCCTTCGCCGATGCGTCGAACACGGGACGCACTTTCGTAGTTGTACTATTTTCCTTCAGCACTGGACGGTGAGGAAGTTAGTGTCCAGTAGATAGATCCCTCGCCATTTCCACAATGCCTTCTTTCACCCAATCTCGTAAAATAGTGTCATATTCTTCATAGAGACCAGGCTTTGCCTTTAATTTTCGGGTCATTCGAATCAATCTGCCTTCTGCAATCCCTCGATTGGTTGGAAGGTCTGGAGCATCTCTCCCCCATGGAAGACGTACCTCGTATCTGCCATCTACAAAAGCAACCGTATTTTTGAAATACCTCAGTGCTGACATCCTCTTCTCCTCCTTTGTGGTGTTCTCTACAGGATCGGTTATCCCAATGGTCTCCATTTTCCACAGATCAGATACGGGTAGCTGAGTAATACTGAGTGCAGTGACTGCATTCGCAATACTTGCATGCTTCGCTAGCTCCTTTTTTCCCACGGTGTCTACTACCTTCTTCTTCCCCGTTACCGTCCATCCTAAACAGGTTTCAATGGCTACCAGTCCAGAAGGTAGAGTCTTAATTTTACCTGTCCACAACTTTCCCGCAATGTCAGAACCTATCAAGATGTCAATAGGAGCTACAGAATCTCTGCACATCGGAATGTGTTCTCTTAGTAATTCTTCCCTCACTTCTTTCCTGACTTCTACTGATGGAATCGTAGCTGTAATTGTCCTTTGGTCTAACGCTACGAAATTGCATGCAAAGTCGTTATTCAAGCTGAGTAAGTGCACCTTGTAACATCGGTGCTTAACTACCCCTGTTGGCTTACCACCAAAAAGAGAGTGGATAATGCTCTCTTCCCCAATCGGAGAGTAGTTCATTTCTTCAGCCAAACTACTAGAAATATACGAACGTTGGGATCCACTGTCTATCAGTAACCTGGCCTTCCTGATTTTGTCACCATTCTTAACGTAAACTAACAGAGTCTGGAGATAGACCTCCGTTTGAGAGCTAACTGACAAATTGCTGTCAATAGATGAAGTATTAAACAAGGAAACCTCTTCTCTTTTGATCTCAGAATTCTTCCCCTCAACACAACCTTTCTCTTCTGCTTGATACTTCTGAACAGCTGGACATAATAATGGTACATGTCGTCCACGACAAATAACACATCGTGCTCGACACTGCTGTGCAGAATGGCCTGCTTTGGTACAAGAAAAACAGCGCTTATCTTTATACAGAACATCTTTTCGGTTTTCAAGGGACATTTTTTGTGCATGGAGACATTCTGTGGAACAATGATTCACCCCTTTACAAAATACACACTTCTGAGTGTCAGATTCAATGCTCAGACTGGCAAGATCGATCGCAGAAGCAAAATTAACTTTGTCCATATCATGCGATTTTCCTGGACTCTTAGCCTGGTTGTAGGAAAGGGACTGATTATTTGCCATTGCAACTCTCTCCTCCCCTTCTACTTCTCTCTTCAAAAACAACATTAAATTATCCATCTGTTCCTTCAGTGTCCTATTGGGTTCATTGGAACGTTGCCACACCTTCAGTATGTCTGCGGGCAGACACGATTCTATTAGCGGAAACAATAATGCGGCATAATTATTCGAGAACACATTTAATGACTCTAGTGCCCGTAATTGAGTTTCTAGTTTGTCATACAAAATGCTGATCTTGACCGTCTTCCTTTCCATAACTAAACTCAGTAGTTCCCGTACATAATACTCGATAAGGAGATCATTACGTCCAAATCTGTCCTTAAGTGTTTGAATGGCCTTTCCGTAATTTTCGCCTGAAGGGGGGAAACTCACAACAACCGCGCGTGCTCGAGAGTTCTCTTTCGTGGCTTGAATCAAGTACTGAAATTTTTCCTCCTTACTTAACGACTGACACTCGTCAATTTGTGAGAACTGTGACCAGAATGAGATCCAACCGGCTATTTCCCCGTCATACTTATTCAATTCTAATTTCGGTAGGCGAAGAGATATTTCGTTTCCCGAACGATCGCCAACACAACTAGATGAAGTATGAGCAGCGCTATTCCTTGTTATCAGATCAGAGGCCTTACCTTTAATGCTGTGGTAACGTAAGGTATACTCCTCTGCTTTCTCCATTTCCGCCATCAGTACTTCTTCGATTTCCTCTTCCTTTGATTCAGCACAGATGTTTTCACAAATCTGACTGTCCAGCTCCGATAACTCGTGTCTTCTTTCTTCGAGCACTAATAAACGCGCACTTATTAATTGTAAATCTGCATCTCTCTGCGTCAGTAGTTCGTCTAAAGCACTGCAAGCTTTCGTGAACAATGTGCGAATAACCGCTCTCCTCTTAGTTATTTGTGTACCCGCCATAATTACGGGCTACGGATGTAAACAACAAGATACGGTATACTGGATTATACAGGCACAGTTATACTCGCTACTATCAAATTGTAATTCAACAAAGTTTATACACGCTTGTTATAGTCCTGTCAAATCTTCGGTCGCCATATGTTCTTTTAGTTGTAACTACACATTATCTGGAACACTTTATTGAGATTCAAAGATTTCTAACCAACTTTTATTCACAAACAAATATGTTAACAACAATTCACAGAATAGTAAAACCAAAGAGTTTTGTACATAGGAACGAAACGTTACCAACCTTAACATTTACAATTTTCTCAACACCGGGTATGGTGGTACAGGCTTTCTTATACAAAAGTCTGTTAAGTCAAGTGTAATAAACATTAATGCCATTAATGAAAGGATGTTCTCAGTGCGACTACCAGCAAAGTTTTTTAACATCACCATGTTCTGTGTCTATGCCCCCACAGAAGAGGCAGAAGAAGAAGAAGAAGAAGAAGAAGAAGAAGAAGAAGAAGAAGAGAAGGATAACTTCTACACTAAGTTGGAGGAGGAGATCAACATAGTGCAAAGACATGAAGTGAAAATAATCCTTGGGGACCTAAATGCCAAAGTCGGGAAGGAAGAGGTGTTCAGAGATATAATAGGGAAGGAAAGTTTACACGATGGGAGTAATGACCCTGGATTACGGTTGATAGATTTTTCCATAGGGAAAGTAATGTTGGTGATTAATACTTGGCACCCATGGACGAGTTACAAGGAATCAAATAGATCATGTGATTATTGACAAACGACATGCATCAGATGTTATTGAAGTAAGTAGTTGTTGAGGAGCAGATGGGGACACAGATCGTTACTGGATAAGAATAAAGTATAGGAAAAAAACAGATTCAGCAAGGAAACAAACAAGTGAAAGGAAGATGAAGCATAATATCGAAAGGCTTCAAAGCAAAAAGGAAGCACAAGATGAGTATAGATTAAAAGTGGGAGAAAACATGGAAAACAATGAGAACCTCTGGGAAGAAGGTAATGTGGAAACTAAATGGGAGTTACTGAGAAACACCATCAGTGAAGTTGCAGAGGAAACGCTGTTGAGAGCCGAATTCAAGAGAAATATACAATGGTTTGATGAAAAATGCTCGGAGGCAATCCATGAAAGAAACGAAGCAAGACAAAGAATGTTGCAACGGAGAAAAAGTCAGACAGTGGAGGAATATAGAGAGAAATGGAAAAGAGGAAGCAAGTTAAGTAGGGTTAAGAAAGGCAGTATGAAAAAGAAAGAATAGGACAATTGTATAAAATGAGGGAGAGTGGGGAGATTCGGAGATTTTATGAAAGATCAAGAGAATTGAGGAAAGGATTCCAACCTAGAGCAGTCTTTTATACAGACAAAAATGGAAATGTTATAGGAGATAAGAACAAGATGCTACAGAGATGGCAGGAATATTTCACAGAGCTACTCAATGGACGGGGTGAAGAGGAAACCGCGAATGGGGAAGAAGAGGAACATGTAGAAATTGATGAGCAAGAAGAAGTTGAAACACCGTATTTAGAGGAAGTTAGGGATACAATCAAGGAATTAAAGAACAATAAAGCCGCCGGAGAAGACGGAATAGAAGCGGAGTTGCTAAAATTCGGTGGAGAGGTAGTGGTAAAAGCAATACATGAACTAATAAAGGAAGTATGGGCGAAAGAAAAAATGCCCAGGGATTGGACTTGAGGAATAATATGTCCTTTGTATAAGAAAGAGGATAAATCAGTAGGCGGCAATTATCGTGGGATTACTCTGTTGGACGTAACATATAGGGGGTTCAGTAAGATTTTAGCCTCTCGACTGGAACGCTGTGTAGGGAAAATATTGGGTGACTATCAAGCTGGATTTAGGAGGAATCGCTCTGCAATGGACCAGATATTTGTAGTGAGGCAGATACTGGAGAAGTTTTATGAACATGATAAGCAGCTGGATCAACCGAATATACAGGGTGAACAAGAAATGCTGCACTTGGGGATCAGCATTCGATTCCTCATCCAATTGCAAAACTAGAGTTTCTATAGCAAAATCGGATCGGGTGCTGTTTAAAAGCACAAGTATGAAAACGAGAAGCAGGCAACACTGTCATATCCTGCAACACAGCGGAATGTACAGATAAATGTGGATCATCCCGCTCTACCATACCAGCCATCGCAGCTCACGGAGTAGACTGCTGGGCTATGAAACCCACAAGCACCATGGAGCTACGGTTCGAATTGACGTCAGGTCATTTTTGTGTGTGTGACGTCAGTTCCCTAGTTCCCGTCGATTAACTGCGTTTGTACGCATGCCATCATTTTGTCACTTGACAGTATGAGTCGCCTCCGTTGCGTAGTGGTCAGCGTGATTAGCTGCCACCCCGGAGGTCCGCGGTTCGATTCCCGGCTCTGCCACGAAATTTGAAAAGTGGTATGAGGACTGGTACGGGGTAAACTCTGCCTCGGGTGGTTCAAATGAGTAGAGGGGTTTCGATTTCCACAGAGGTCGTCCAAGGACTAGACGTACTCCAAAAACAGAGGTCGCAATTTTTGAAACCGTTCACCAATCACCTCGGCTAAGTACCCGTGAATGGCAAGGCAGTTCCAGTTATCTCAAGCACTGTTTGTTGACGTGTTGCCCGACGAAGAACTGCATCCATATCATTACACGTTAACTCAACACCAGTGGCCAGAAGACCGCATTCAACGAGAACAGTTCTATGAATGGTTTTTGCAACACGTTGAAGGAAACGAACATTTTATCAAAAATGTGATAAGGAGTGACGAATGTCACTCAGGAAGGTATTTTCAACCATCACAACGATCATTATTGTTGTGACCACAACCCACATGTCACTCATGATCGTGGCTTTCAGGCACGCTTTGGCATAAATCTGTGGCTGGAATCGTGGGAGGAGTGCATTTAGGCCCTTACCTATTGCCGGAAAAGGTGAATGCCCCCCTCTACCGTACGTTTCTTGGCAATACTTTGCCTGACGCTTTAGAAAACTTTCCACTTGGTATTCGGCGACAGCTATGGTTTCAGCATGATGTTGCACCGCCACACTTTGGAATGACTGTGCGTAACTGTTTAAATGAAACGTTTCCAGGGAAATGTATTGGTCGTGGAAGTCCAATGTTCTGGCCTCCACATTCCACGGACCTTAATCCACTAGATTTTCATTTGAGGGACACTTAAAGGAACAATTTTATAGTACTCCATCCATGGATGTACAAGACCTAATAGCTCGGGTGCATGCTGCTTTGGCATTGATTGATGCAGCTGTGTTGCATAGGGTCCAGCAAAGTATGCTCCAACAAGTGGCGAAGTGTTTGCAAATGCAAGGTGGTCGCTTTGAACATCTGCTGTGAGGTGAAGGCGTTGCTCGTAAGTGTACGTACCGGCTCCGTGAAGGTAAGACTGGACGTCAAACGTACACTATGGAATTATGGTGCGTAGCATAATGGGCAATCTAGTGTAGGTTACCTACAGTATTGTGTTTCTTTGTAACGCACTGGACAGATACGATGATACAGTATTCACTATTATGTTCTATTGGCTTTATTTGTGCCATGGACGAAACAAAGTGGTTGTTTACGTCTGTAAGAAGTTCATGTTACGTTTAAATGTTTAAATAAAGGTAACTGTAACGGTAAGACATAGTGTATTGAATAGTGGAGGTGTACATTGGATGCAATTTCATACATTCACTGAAAAAATAATGTTTGCGCGAGCGCGTCCGCACATCATGCATTTATGGTAATACCTCGTCTCACTGAGCTAATGAGACAGCTCCGGCAGAGCACTGAGTTCCTGCGACCAGTTTTTGGCCACGCTGCATGCAGTTACAGCGTTGCCAGAGCCTCGTTTCTTAACATGCATTTCTATTAAACCTATTGGCGGGACTAGGTTTTGCAAGATGCATTTTGTTGTGCATTTCGACGAGGAACCGCATGCCGACCACCATGTGCGGCATTTTTTGATACCCTGTAGATTTTAGGCAGCTTATATAGAAAGGAGGTTTTTAAAACTATGAAATAGTTTAAGAACCCGATAAAAATGGTCAAGCTGACAGAAATGACTATGGAAACCACAATCTGTAAGGTTAGATTAGAACAAGAGATGTCCGAAGAATTCATTGTAGAAAGAGGTTTGCGACAAGGAGATGTAATTTCTACATTACTCTTTAATGTAGCTCTAGAAAACATAATTCAACAACTACCAATCGATCCAGGAGGGACCATATTTAACAGGCAAGTGCAGGTGGTAGCATATGCGGATGATGTAGCATTAATTGCAAGGAAGAGTAAAGCATTAGAAGAGTGCTATGTCCTGTTGGAAGAAAGGGCACGAAAGTTTGGATTAGAAGTGAATACAAGTAAAATTAAGTATATGAAGATGGGAGACTCCAGAGAGGCAAAAAGAGAGCCTATATTAAATTAAATGGGAAATAATATCAAAGAGTAGAAGAATTCAAATATTTGGGCTCAATAATAACGGAGGATAACAGAACATCAGTGGAAATACAAGAAAGAATTAAAGTGGAAATAGATGCTATTACGCTTTGCAAAGCATGTTTAAATCCAGAAATGTTAGTAGGAATACTAAAGTAAAAATGTACATAACGATACTAAGACCTGTGGTTAAGTGTGGATCGGAAGGTTGGGTTCTCAATAGAAGAGAAGAAGACTGGCTGCGAAGATGGGAAAGGAATATCTTGAGGAAAATATACGGGCCAGACAGAGAGGAGGAAGGTTGGAGGATAAGGACAAATGTGGAACTACAGGAACTCTTCGGGCAGGCAGATATGATGGTGAAAATTAAGCAGGGGAGGATAAGATGGGCAGGACACGTACAGAGAATGCCAGAATCGCGTAGCTCCAAAAAGGTGTTTACACAAAGACCGGACGGAAGAAGGAGACGGTGGATAGATGACGTGGAAACGACCTTAGGAGTCTGGGAATCAGGAACTGCAGAAGGAAGGCGGAAGATAGAGATGAATGGAGGCAGGTGATAAAGGAAGTCAAGGTTCTTCAGGGACTGGAGCGCCGACCAGTAAGTAAGTAAACAATTCTCGGTTCAATAATCGGAAATAATGGTTCAAAATTATTAATTATAATGCTTGCATAATTCTTACGGCCGCCATCCTGAAATAGCACCTTGTAGTTCGGACGAAGAACGCGTCCTATGTGAAGGTATGTTGTTATATGAAGGTATGTTGTTACAAAATTTGGTAGAGATCGGATGATTTGTTTAGTCGTAATTTAACTTTACGTTTTGAACGGTTTAGTAGCCACCATTCAGTTTTGGAAAAGATGGCGTCAATATAAAACATGACACTAAGGTGCCCTTTGCTAGTGCTACCTCTTTAGCAAATTTAGTTTAATTCGGTTTCACCGTGTTTGAATTGATAGGGGGGACAGACATACAGACTGACACACTCACACACACAGACAGAGCAGCAATGTTTTGCCCTGTGTAATTCTCATAATTCTACTTTCACTTTTTTTTCAAAAATTTATATACTTGAAAGCTTACCAGGACCAGGCAGATCGCTACGAAGACCAGAGCAAACAGACTCGCGTTCATGTTTAGGTTGTGTCTCTGCACTGACCGACACTTCTATATAAACCCGACGATATTTGTTTTCCCTCTTTACTATCAGCTCCGCAAGGACTGCCTCTACCATTATCGCTGATAGTGTTGAGTTATTGCAAGCTGCTTGCAGTAGGTGAGAGCGAAAATTTATTGTAGCCAACGGCCATAAATAAAAATTACATAATACCTTATTCTGAGAGTTCAGTTAAAGAAAGCTTCCTTTTCTTGCTTCGAATAGCGTGGTATTCATCATATAGATCATCACACCACCCGCACACACAATCTAAATTCGGTTTATGGCACCTCCTATTTTTACAAATCTTATGGTGAAACCCATGCACGGCGAAGCGAGTCATCGAATGTCTCAGTTTGTACCCACTATTTGGCCACTCCGCTGTTGTCATTACATCTGTTGAATAGAAATCTTCCCTGGTTTCGTTCTTCCTTCCCTTCATTTCCTTCAGAAGTTCCTGATTGCTTGTTGTATTTGGTAGTAACATCTCAAACCGTAAATCATCTATAAAGAAGGTTTCTCTTGTCATTTCATATATCAAACGAGATGGAGCGAATTAGGATAACCTAGAAATCGTTTGAAATGTATTGCTTTTACCCTCTGTAATTCCTTCAAGTCTTGTTTCCGAAGATAGCTCCAAATAAGCGGTACACCGTAGGTTACCACTGGTGTTATTTTCACCCTGAATAATATGTTTGTGGTTTCTAAAGAAATATGATTTATATACCAGATGTCATATTTCGCTATGATTCCAGCTATAGTTCTCTCTTTAATATGTGCTGTGAACATCTGCGAGTCACCCCCAAGTATCTATATTTATTCAATATGTTAATTTCTGCTGCTTCTCACATGAAAATGTATCTGTTTGAACATCCGCCTCCCTTTCTGAATACCATAGCTATAGTCTTTTCTTTGTTGATGTTAGCTGATTTTCATTAGCCCATTTAGTTAGGCCATTCACGGATTCTTGTAGTTTGTCTTGATGTTGTGACAATAAAACCATGTCGTCTGCATATATTAATATCTTTACATGGTTTGAGCAAATGGCCTGGACTACATCATGTTTCCTATATTAAACACTCGGGGACTGATAGGATCCCCTTGAAGCACTCCCAAGGATTGCAATATAGGTTTCGATTCTGATAAATTATCACATACGGTGACGTAATTTTCAGATAATATGCTTTTAATGAATCTTAAAATGTGGTTGTTACCGAGAATGCTTTCAAACTTATCCAGCATGATGCTCCTATTGATTGAAACAAAGGCTTTTGAAAAGTCTATAAACACAGCATATAACATCCATTATGGCGCTCTTAGAGCTTCTTCAATTCCATCCAAAAGACAGTTCACCGCATGGAGTGTCGATCTTCCAACTCTGAAACCAAATTGTTCTTCAGGGGTGCAATGTGCTAGTAATTTTTCCAACCTATTCGATAGTAACTTTGTTAGGATCTTGAATAATGCGCATTCTAATGCTATTCCACGGTAAGAGTTGGGATCGTTCACATCTCCTTAACGTTTATAGAGGACTGGCAGTATGGAGTATCTCCATCCGCATGGTAGCCTATACGTCTTTCCAAAAGAGATTTATTCAGTTGTTCTGTTAGTGGCTATATCACGGCACCCCTACCAGTGTTCTGGTGCAGAATTGCGAAAATAGTTACTGTACGTCTTGCGCTGCTTATAAATTGCTGTCGCGGTGAATAATTAGTGCACGAAGATTCCATAGGTCCTTAAAACATTTATCATGATGATAATATTATGCTTCTGTAATAGTGCGAAGGTGTTGGTGCATTACAAAGAGATAATCAGCTGCAATAAGCGTTGGTGCTTTCAAATTTACTTTCATTTATTCAGATCCTTATCCTTCAGCGCTATGAGGCGATAAATGACACTATTGCTACCTCACGAGCTCGGGACAGCCCAGGTTTTCCTAAGTGCTCTGATTATTTTCCTACGGTGCTATGCATCAAAAGACGACACTTTTGGACTCTACTTTTCTAACAGCCAATGAGATATAGGCCCTAAGCAGTGTCTTTTATTTCACTTACTCTTCTTTCCAATCATTTTTAGCCTACTTTTCACATTTTGCAAAAATGAGGAAAAAGTAGACTTATGAGATCGGGCAAATGTGTGTCTGTCTGTCTGTCCTTCTGTCTGTCTGTCTGTCTGTGTCCACCCCCCCCCTCTATCAACTCCTAAACGGCTGCAGCAATCGAAACAAAATTTGGTAGGAGTAAATATCTATACCTGAATATCTCACGGCCATATTTGAAAATGATGTCAGTGCTACCAACTGCTGAAAAATCGCAATTGAAATTTGAGCTCCATGTTGATGATGATGATGATAATTGTTGTTTTAAGGGGCCTAACATCTAGGTTATCGGCCCCTGGAGCTCCATGTTGGATATCTTGGAAGGTATGAATGGGAGCTACTTCAAAATTGGCACACGTATAGATAATAATATTGCAGTTTAATTTCCAGGAGGCCATAATTGGCAGTGTTGCCAAAATGATTATAAGCCTGCTGATAGGTCCAAATTTTAAATGCGGATAACTTCTACACTATCAATTGGATTTCAACCAAATTTCGTATGTGCTATGTGTACATAAACAGATATGACTGAGCGTATTCTTAAGATCCACCAGGGCTGCCAACTGTTAATAAAAGAGCTCATTTTTTTAAAATACAAATACCCATATATCAGAAAGTATGCAAGCCGACAGCTTTAAACTATGCACACGTATAGTACCTGACATTCTATAATAATTTGGAGTAACTTATATACGTCAGTGCTACCAACATGATTCTAAGCCTGCTGATAGGTCCAATTTTAAAATGCATGGAACTTCTATACTAACTAATGGATTTCATTAAAAATTGACACAACAGTAGATCATATTATTTCAGATTTATTTATTTATTTATTTATCGTATGACATACAGACAACAAGCATGCAAGATAAATATATACACACATAAACATTGATATATACATATTTACAGCGTCACATGACTAGGCAGGCTCATATCTTTAAATCTAAATTCTGTATCCATTGCTGTGCTGCAGGTTTTGCCAACAGGAAGTCAGACCGATCACCCTGATATGCTCTTCTATGGCATTCGTGAACAATGTGGTGAACTGACTGTGAAGGAGCACCGCAGTCACATTGGGGAGAAGGAATTTTACCCCATTTGATGAGTGATTCAGCACAGATCCCGTGCTGACCAATACATGTATGTCATTGTTGCCAACATGATTTTACGCGCGCTGTTAGATCCGATGTTTAACTGCATGTAACTTTCATGCTATCCATTGGACTTCATCCAAATTCTGTATTCTGTACCTTAAGAGATGGAACTAAGAATATATTCATTCACCATGGCTGCCAACTGTAGTTCTCTATTAGGCTATATTATGCCATGTATACAGTATTTCGAACTAATTAGAAATTTCGATATTACCAACTCAATTTCGTCATTATTCTAGATAGATCCATATAGATTAATCATTGGCATGAATCTTAAATTTTAAGAAAAGTAGGCTCTTTAGTTCGTCACGGAACTTCTTGTTTCAATTCGTTTTTAAATTACGTGTGCAGTACTGTAGTTAGTAAATAGCCCTTTCCCTATTCATTATTATTATTATTGAGACGATTCTATCGTCTCACATGACAGTAAGTGTACTATTGGAGATGTATTCGTATTTGGCGCTCGACAGCTGGTCTGTTAGTACCGGAATACGCCGCTAGATTGTAATAGCTCACGGTCTGCTGTGATGTAAGTTCCTGGATGAGTAAGCAGCGAGAAACGGAAGTTGGCTAGTGGTCAAAATGTCTTTTGTGTCTTCTTGGCAACCCTAGTAACCTTTGTCGTTGTTTTCAAAGGTAATAATAAGAGTCTAAAATTTCGTTTCAACGAGACGGGATGTAGTACCGATAGCTCTGGAGTTTCCTTCGGGAAACGGTGGCTAATAGCTGCCAGGATGCCGTTTTGACTTCGCAGTGTATCAGCAAAGGATTATGGAGTACTTGATCTAAAAGCTTATGGAATTGCCCATTTAATTAATTAAAATATCGACGGCAAATACGAACTTAGTGAATCTGATCGTGAACGTGTTAGGTGTGGAAAGATTATATACTGCATTTAGAATGGACACCTCTAGTGGATATATTTGCATGAACAATGATGTTCCTTGGATCGATATTAAATATGTTGATGTTGTTGTTTGAGGCTGGATTTAAAAGGAATATGAGTATGTCAATTATTTTGAGGCCAGGTATGAAACATAAGGAATAATGTAAGTATTAATGAAGGTTAAGGTGCTGAATTCTTGAATGAAGTAAGTGAATATTATTAGTTGCACGTTATTGGATTGGTAATGGTATTTAAACTTAATAGTCGTCTCGTGATGTCTCATGCAAGTCGGTCTAAAATTTGTTGAGTGGATAAATGTTTTTAATATTGCAAATAGTAAATTATTTTGTTTCCATTTATCCACGGTAGTATGTTCTTAAAGAACCTGTGTAAAGATACTTATTTAAATTTTAACTTCTGCGAGAAAACCGAGGTTAGGGCTTATTTCTTGGTGCTCGACGATTGTGTTTTGTTCATTGTAAATATATGCTTGACAATCAGCTGGGGATAAACATAATAAGATCACGTAGCCATGTTGGATGAAAGTGGAAATATTTGATAGAGCTCTGTGTTTCGAAGGTTTTAAAAGGATTACAATATTATTCAATAGATTTAGTGTCGTTTCGACATTATGCAAATTCCTTGGGCATATTAAATCTTCATTACGAATAATTGCGATTCTGAATTAAGTTGTTTTGAGCATGTCTCATAGCTGTTCAAATATTACACCTTTCCTAGCTTTCATTATAAAAACCTTCATAACGGCGAATTACATCACAGTTATTGAGAATAAGTTACCGCATTATTTTTGTACGTTAGAAAACACATCTTTAGATTTTACTATGCATGTTTGTTATCTTAATATTTGTGTTCGTATTTATTATTGGTTTGAATAGACATTAGTTGTTATTCTATGAAAACGTGTTTCATTTCCTAGTCGTAAACCTAGTTGTGGGCTCCAAAGTAAATAGCTCTGGGTATGTTAGAAATTTCGCTCAGTGGCTTCCCCTCACCAAAACTTATAACATCTTAGGTAGCAGTGTTTGGCCTCAGTCTCCTTCTCGTTTGTGTTGTTTTGCATCGCGTGGTTGTAGTCGTTTTGAGTTAATTATTTATTATGTGTGTATGTAACAATTATAATTACGGGAAAATGAACTGAATGTTAAGCCCATTATACTGTACTATTTATCACCCCCACTACCACCACCACAAGAATTTATATTTTTAAAATATTTTTATCTGTAAGTTTAAATATCATCTGCTGGTTCTGTAGTTGTATCCATTAATATCCATAAGCAAATAGGCCTAAGCCGGGCACTACTGCTAGTTGGTTGATATTTCTGGTCATTTTGCGATGACAATATCATGAGAATACTCACAATTTTCTAGGATAGCCACCTCCACCCCGAAAAGAAAATTGTATATTAGCCCCTGCTAGTCGTTGAAGCTACACTTGGCATTGACAATTTCTGAAAATCATAGCTGACGTCAATAAGAGGTGGATATTACCGATTAGTCTTCTTAGCCTATTTTCACATGTGGAGAAAATAGGCTTATGAGATAAACGTTTTCCGTGTATGTGTGTGTGTGTGTGTGTGTGTGTGTGGGCGTATGTGGACCCCCCCCTGATACCACCTTCGGACCTGTGCTCCAAATTACTGCAGACGAGGTACAAACGGCCATAACAAGAATGAACAAGTAGTTCCGTGAAGAACTAAAGCCCTTTTTCATATATCATACTTATGTTAATTGCCACTATCTACATACAAAATTTCAGTTTTATTGCTGTAACTAGCAGAAGTACCCATTCTTCGAACGGTCTTCGGTATTAATAACCAGACGTAATCAATTGAGCTACTGTTGCAATGGAACCTGTTTGTCGACAAAGAAAAATGATTAGTTAAAATATGCTCTGAAACTAAATTTACCTAACGTGTACTTCCTGACGTGGAAATAAAATTGAAAACCTCGTAGACGAAACGCAATACACGTCAAATAAATCTGACCTTCACTGTTGTGTCAAGTCCCCATCCAGAGGAAGAAGACCCCTTTAATAAATTATAAAGGCTTGTGGTGCATGAAAATTCAGGTTTTTAGCCTCCAATGGCCCAAATTCCTAAAAAAAAAAAAAAAAAAAGAACTATTTCAATTTAGGAATTTTTGAAAATAATGTTACTGTTTGGAGATAAAATAGACCTTGTGTACGACATAACGCACATTTAAGTCGTGTGAAAAAATCTAGGGTACCCGTTGACCCCCTTAAGCGTATTCATGAATTTTATAGCCATTTGCAAACATTCACAGAAATTAAATAAATGGAGTGGCTTTACTTCTTGAAAAATAGATGGAAAGTGGGATGTCACATTTTGAGATAATGTTGTCATGGTTACTGGCTTGAATTCCTTCATCAGTTTATTAAATGAAATTAGTTTTCTGGGAATATCTCAAAAACTGTTGGTTTTAGAGCCTTAAAATGTAGTTTTCGGGGACCCTTTACGGCTATTGTTTTATCCCTGTGTTGGGGGATGGGATAAACAGGGTAGTGTAGAATGTATTAATTTAGGAGATGTTTCCGAACAGGGGTAGTTTCCCGTAATTGGGGGAGACTACTAGTGTAATATGTTGGTGTGAGGATGTGATCTGTTGGGGTGCGTTCCTACAGGGTGCGTCTACCTGTTAGGGGATGAACGTCTAAGACTGAGCTATTAACTTAGCCTGCCAATTAAGTACGAGCGAGCGTTTAGCGAGCTCATGTGCAGAGTCGACAACTCGGCACGCTGCAGTCTGGCTGCTTACTCGAATACAATGAGATTCCTGACGGTGCAGTTCCTGGCCTTCACGGTCAGGGGCAATTAGGACTAAGGTCAGGTTGGGTGGAGGGATGTAAAACTGGGTGAAATGAGTAGTAGATGTATGTGTTTACTGACCAAGTATGTATTGGTCAGTGGCGATGATGTACTGTCCCTTTAAGTAGTGGACAAGTATAAAACAAAGTACAAAGTGCGTGAATACAAAAGTGTTCTGGGTTAGGTGTTACAATAATTAGGAATCTGAGCACACGGCTAGTTCTCACCTGGTGACGATGGGCTGATCTGGAACGGACCTTGAGGAGCAGAGCCGCCGGCCACGAATAGATAATTGGGCTCTTCTGGGTCTAGCTTTTAAGTCTTTCCCCCACTGCTTAGTCGGCGTTTCCTAACAGTTGCTGCTCCAGATAGTGTGTTTGTGTATGTGTTGTGTAAGCGTGGCTGTCAGCAATACTGCTGGGCCTGCTCGTGTCAAAGAAGTGTGTAAGGCTTATGGCATGCCTATGAGGGTGGTGAATGGTGAATGATGAAGGGGTGGGTCCTTGGGGTACTGCCCCTGGGCTGTACAAGATCTCCTCGGCCTTTGTTCGCGGCCTCGCGAACGGAAAATAGAGTAGGCGTGTCGGTGTAGTGGTTCTTCATCTTCTTCTTCTTCTTCTTCTTCTTGCCCTCTTCTTCTTCTCCTTCTTCTTTGGTGTCGTGTAGATGTCGTGTTGTACTTCTGGTGGTGTGAGTTTAGCGTGTGCTCAGAGAGGGTAGGATTTGGGTGTGTACATATACATAGTTGATTTTTATTATTATTATTATCTTGATGTTGTTGCTGTTAATGAAAGAAAAACGAAGAAAAGAAAAAACATAGATATATGCATATTGGTGCCATGCAGGAAGGAAAAGAAACCATGGTTGGACGGGTGGTTGTGTCGTCCACCGCTGTGTGGGAAAAAAATGCTCCCTGCATGTACCTTGTGTCTATAAAGTATAGGCAAATTATTGTATAAAAGGTGGAAGAAAATAGAAAAACAGGTGCCCCAGGGTGTAGGTTAAAGGTATATATCAGAATGGTTTATTGTCGTCGGGATGAAACAGGGCACCTTCACAAATTTTAACGTTAGTAGAAAGAAATGAAAGAAACAAAAGCGTAATCAGTGTACGTGTATATATATGCATTGGTGGATGCGGAGTTACAATGTGAGCTGTAGTGACATTTTCCAAAATTATTACAGTGATATTAATAATGCTAATGCTAACAATGGTGGTGGTGTTCATTAAAATGGCCATAGTTATGGTCGTTTCACTTATGATGTGATAATAATACTGCTAATAGTGATAACCATAGACTTAATAAAATATAACCATGCTTCGGGATTCAAAATATGTTTGTCCCTTGGCGTTCTTCATCTGCCATACCTTTCTCTGTTGATCTATATTCTATTTACATATATTGTCTTATGCGGCCGCTATGATCTATTATCTACTTTTGTACTATTTCGGCCGTTGTTCCGCTGCGGTTTAGTGGTTATTCTGTTGGTCTATACTCTAATGGTCTTCCTGCCGTGAGTAGGAATTCCATCCTGATGATGAGGCACGGCACTTACAAAATCTGTGCCGCCCCTGGTCATCGTATTATTGCTCATTTGCTCGAGCGTTTTTGTGTCAGCGTCAACGGCTTTTAGCATCTCACGGCTGCTGACTGCCATTGGGCGCCGGCGTCATCACTTTACTAGTGTGACTAAGCCGATGAGTATCGTGTATTTCTGTGCTAGAAGGAGAAAGTGTGTTACATTTGTGTTGGAAAATATATATACAAAAGACATGTGTACAATATGTTTGCATCTGTGGAGCAAACTTCGTTAGTGGGTATGCTGATGTCCCCGTTGAATTTTCGTAATCTGAAAGAGAACGCATTGTCATTATTACATCGATGGTACATTGTTGCCATCGTACATTCATATGCCTTTTGATTGCCATTGGTGCATGTAAATACTAATCTCCCTTTGTGCGCCTTATTCTATTCTTAGCCTATGCCGGCTATAACCTTACAATAGCTTACTTATTTCTATTGTGTTCTTTTGTGTATTTGTGTGTATCCTCAGTGTATACAGGTGTATGAGTGTGTGTGTATGTGTGATGTTACCTTTACCTGGTAAATCATGATTATTTGGATTCCATTCCTTGGTGCAGCGTTGGAGCTCTTTGCTGAAAAACAAAGACATGTGGTAAATATGCCCTTGGCCAAATATTACCAATACGCGCCTTTGTCGCGCAGCGCTGTTTTAAGAGTCGGCTTGGATGGTGCCACCGCCCTTGAGACCTCTTCGGACGTAGCGTGTATTACTGCGGTTGGTCAGCCTCGGTTGCTGCACCGTTCATCGTTGACATGTTATCGGACTTACCCTAGACGGTGCCGAATGCCCTGTGTCGCGTTCGCATGTCAGTTTCGATTAAGACTATATGGTGTCGGTCTTACCCTATACGGTGCCGAACGCCCTATGTTGCGTTCGCATAGTAATATCACTTAAATCTACGTGGTGTCGGTCTTACCCTATATGGTGCCGAACTATTATCGATATGTGAAGTGTGCTTAATTTAGATTATATTAATTTATGCTATAAAAGAAAATATTTGTATATATATATTTATCGAAATAGTCCTTAACCTAATGCCGTAATATGTTGTAGCTACTGTTTTGCAACAGTGCTTGTTAAATTTGCTTAATCTAAGTTGCCTTCCAAATGCAACTGCCTTACATACTAGAATTTTGATGGCGTGCAATGCGTAGGGGGGTATTGGGATTACGGGTGCCTAATAGGGCTTACACTGCGCCTTTGACTGTCGAAATACGCGAGCATGCGTATAGTACCCAGGGACCTTCGTCCAATTTGCAATGTGGTATCGGTAACCCGAGTGACTACGAATGCAGATTGTGGTTTGGGCACTACGTTTCGTGCTCAACACGGCTCCTCCATTGGACCCGTACGTATAGTAGTTTGGAATTACCTTTTGCCTAGAAGGCGTTACCCCTACCTAGTGACCTCCCTTGCACGTTGTCACCCATGTGTTTCGTGGGGTTCTCCCCTTAATGACTAATGTGTAGTGTGTAGACCTGTGTGCTTGTGTTGCTGGTTGCAAACGCTGCGCGCGGATATCCATTTCGTTTATAATTGTATAGCTTATATTCGCTTTAATCGCCGTTTATCATTCATTTATGTTTATTACTGGGTTGCCCACACAACCCCCTTGGGAAGCCCGTTGCATACCCATTTAATATCTCTGGCCGCCCGTTGCGTTACCATTTAAGCTCTGGAGACTCGGTGTCATCCATTTATGTGGGCACGGGACCGAATAATCGCATTCATTCCATACGCATTATTTATCATTCATTAGTTATTATATATCATTTATTAAATCATCTTCACCTCACTTTCCGGAATGAGGACTTGGCGTGCACCAGGATTGGTCCCGTTGAATCCTGAGGCACTTCTTCACTTCACACGATTGGAAGACTATCCTCTACGCCTCTGAGGATGGACCTAACTTACATCTAGCTATGGGTCTAGTCCTAAATGTGGTCGTCTCTATGTTTGTCTCCTGAGTCTAATACTGAGCTGGCTAATCCTGCTACTAGACGTCAAGAGTCTCCCCTGCAGGTCTGGCTTCGTTGACCGCAGTACATAATGGGTGTAACGTTTCTTCGTCCCGGGGCAGGCTAGGTACTCTCAGGATTTCGAAGTTTGCCCGCACTGAGTCATCGGCGCTTCGACCTTACGTCCATCTGTCATTAAACTGGGTCAGGATCCATCGCCGCCTTCTCCAGCTCCGCCCTCGTGTGGCGATCCTGCTCCCATCAATATACCTGTTTGTCACCATCTAGTGTGACCTCAGATTCCTTTGAATTATTCAATAAATAAGTGTGATACTGTATACTGTAGTGTTTAGTGTGATTTTTTAGATATATTTTCGTGTACTGTGTAATTAGGTAAAATTCCTAGTGTTTTGGGGCTGTAGAATCTTCGAAGTGCAGTGACTACTTTAGGCCTGTTATTGCCGTATCGGATCTCCCGCGCTGATGCTTTGTTACAGTTCTGGAAATATTAGTAGGTTTATGGGGTGTTTGGTCCCTTATTATTAGGTTCCGAGAGGGTGTTATTTGCTGAGTAGGGTTAAAGCGTGGTGCGAGAGGATTATGCATCATTGGACTCCATGTTTATGGTGGCCGGGAGCCGGTGATGCTATTAGGATGTATTTACTGTGAGTGGATGGGGTGGGTTTTTCCCAGGGGTCCAAAATATCATGCGGGTGTGATAGTAATACGACCCTTGGTGTGTGGGCGGGATATCTCATGCAGTGAGATGGATATGAGGCGTGTCTGCTCTAATTTAAGAATAAGGCATGTGCTATGATATAATAAGTCTATGTCCCTTGCATGAGGGATTATTTAATAAAATATTTGTTAGTATCAGTATGGCCTCATCTCTCAATATAGAGATGTACATCGCCGCTTAATATTTGTTTCCGAATCACCTCTAATATTCAGGTGTAGGCATTCGGGTCCAAGGTGTAGCAAACCTTAATTTGTGAAAAGCATGAACTCTATCAACCCCTATGTATAATTTGTAATGTAGTGTAGGTGTTTTTATGTGTCTGTATGTCTGTGCTGGATAGTGTTTTAGGTAATGGGGTATGTAGGAGGGAGGGTATGGGGATGTTAGCCCGTAGCTTGTACTATGGCCATCCTGATGGCATTATCCACCTCTACTCCTATTGTAGTGTGTCAGCCTCTCTTGGCCGTTATGTGTTTTCCTCCCCTCTTTGGGGTTTTACGCTCGCCGAGTTGAGATGCCATATAGCACCTAGTGTATCCCAAAATACTGATCTGTGTAGTGCCCGTGGGCCTGTCAGTCCTACGTCGTGTAAAATGTCTATGTCTCTGGGCACCGCCCTCTGGCTGCCCCTATGATGTCTAAGTGTGGTGACGCTATGTCGTTCACGGCCTTATCTGGTCCCCTGTTCATAATATGCGAGGGGGTAGCATGTGGCTTGCGAATATAAACCGGCACAGCATAATTGCCTGTAGTGGTTTTAGGAGAAAACAAACACCCCCAAAAAATATTAGGGGGGGGGGTGTTCCTCCATGGAATCCGTCTGTATCTGCCCTTAGTTAGTTTGTATGTTCGCGTGTAATTGCCTGTTTGCTCCTAAGTGCTGGGCGCGTGTGGGAGGGAAGCGGCCGTGGCTTTAATTGGTGCGCGCTTGTATGTACGCATCCGCCTGCCGCTAGCTCTCTCGCCGGCGCGTGTTCTGTTATCGGAGAGAGCTTATCTTGTACCGCTTGGCTACTTGGCACGCGCTGTGTAATGTCTGTTATCACCTTTGTATACATGTTCCAGTCCTGTTACTGGTAGGCGAAAATAGTCTGTCTTCCCAGATCAATCTGGTCTGCAATATTTGTGTAATATTTTAGGCGAAGCCTAATGCAATGCTGCTCTCACTTCCTGTATCAACATCCGTGTTGTCACTGTATGACTTTACTGTTATTGTTTTATGTTAGTGTCATCATGTCTGTATGTCATTGTCACGTTCCGCTGCTACAAAAATTTCTTCCGCAAACAGTGTATGGCGACACGTTGGAATTCGCTTATTTGCAGCGCAGTGCTTCCTGTATATTTGTTTAGTGTCCTTGTGTACTGAATGTCCTCAACGATATGCAGGAAGGATAACAAGACGTGACTTCTGCCACTATCCGTGTGTCGACATGTGTTTGCATTCTAGAAAGGCCAATGTGTTATCTTGTCATTTTTTTCGCTCTCAAGCTTGTTTGGACTTTGCTTCCGCGATATTTCTGCTTTATGTAATTACCTATGATTTGCGTCTAGCGAGTCTACTGTCTATGTTCGGGGTAATCTATCTGCCCCTTGTACTGGATTGCCATGATTTTTGGCCATCGACATGTGGTGTTGCCCTACTCTGTGTGATCGTGTATCTGGTCCCGTAATATTCCCTGTATTCATGGAATATGTCCGCCCGGGTGTATTTTTGTGCGTGTCAGAGTGTGGTCTTGATAAATGCCCTAGGGTATCTATTTTCGGGCTGTTCGGCCTGTCCTTCCTAATTTGGTTTCCCTCTATCATTGTGCCTATCGTCTCCCTTTTTGGAGCGTATCTTGGCCTATTTCTGGGGCATTTCTGAGGGTTCCGCACTGATTTATCATACTGTTCAGTGTTGAAATGTGGTCTTCCCATCTTTGTGTATTGATGTCTGTTGGGTTCGTTTATAGCGTCCCAGTGTTTCCAAAGTGTATGCTGTGTATGTCTACCTTCGTGTCATTGGTTGTTTGCGTGTTTGCTATCACTGTTCTGTGATCCGTGCACTTGAATGAGTTGCTCTATAATCGGTCAGCTCCCTCTTCCCTTACTATTCGTTGGGCCGCCCGTCCTTATATAAAATGGGGTCCCTAGATTGCGCGTCGCTATCGTATGTGCCTGTATTGCCTGTGGTATCGTAATACGAAACTAAGTGTCATTGGGTAACTGGTATTAGCCCCGTGTACTCTACCAGAGTCTACTGTATCCGTGTTTACTTAGTGTGGGCGTTCCGTGTACTCTTGGCGTCCCTCGTATTCAGATTTCGGGCAATATGGTCCAAAAGAATATTTTGTGGTCTCCGTAGAGGCCTGGTGTTCCCGGTACGTCCCCTAATGGTAGTCCCGAGGTCGCTAATGCCCTAAGTAGGTTGCTATAGCGAATACCATGGAACGAGCCTACGCCCCTGTAAGTATGACCCGTGTATGTCGTCTGTGTGAGTTTTGGTTAGTCCTGGTCTTAATTTGTGGGTGTAGTGTGGTTTTGAATCCCTAGTGAATGATTCCTGTCCGACCGTAATGCTACTATAGCTGTAGGATGCCTGTGGTCGCCGAGTGTGTCATGTATTCGCGCTGAGCGTGCAAAGTATTGGGTTACCTCAAGTGATAACGCCGCTGCTGCTACCGTGTTTCCTGTCCGGCTGTTAACATTTGAAGTGCACAGCATTTATTTTGTAACCTTGCCACAAATGGTGTGAGCGTTTTTAAAATATGTTTTCTATAAGGCCCTTCTTTTCTTCATAATTACCGTGCCTTATCTTTTGGCCTTCCTATCGTGATGACTCTATCTGTTTCAGATTTTTGTAGTGTGGCCTTTATGTCATCCGTGCCCGCTGTCTGTCCGTGTGGCATCTGGTGTTATGCCTCGCAGCTACGTGTCAGTGTCTCTGCCTGTGTAATTTATGTGTTTGTGTCCTCGTAGTTTTGTGTTTCAGGGCTTTCCTTTCTCTCTGTCTGTGTGTTCTCGTGTTAGTACATGTATTCCCAGTATGTAAGAGAACCTCCCTGTGTTCATACTTGTGTGGGTCGAGCGTTCTTGTGCTTGTGTGTCCTTGCCCTTAGTTGCCACGTTGCGCCTATTGAGGCTTACTTTGGGCAGTAGGCTATTGCTGTATACTCCCGTGTCGGTGTACCTATCTTTGAAAAGAACCTCCCCGTGTTTATGGCTGTGCTGTGAATGACATTAGTGTAATTCAAATGCCATCCTTGGTGTGTATTTAAGATGTGTACACAATGATAATATGCAAGTATATACATACAATATAAACCCTCTTATGTATACATTAATTCTTAACTATAACTCTATGGGACACAGTGTCTATATGGGATTCTATGGTTTTTCTTTGGGATTGTGTTTTTATGTTGTGCGTGCGATGTAGTCTGTGTGATTGTCTTTCCCCGTGTCCATGTTCCTGGCTTTAATTTTAATGTGCCAAAAAATTGTCTTATTTCTGCCCAGTGTTTGTTATGTTGGGAGTGGATTTTCCCCTGTAAATGTGTTTATCCTCGCCCGAGCGCTGTTGCCTGACGGGGTGAATACCTTCGCCCTGTCATGAGGGTATAGGCCTCTGGCTCCATTGGGGTGCTTCTTTACCATTATTCTGGGGTGTTTTAAATAAAGTAAGCCTAAGCCTACGTTCACCGTAGTGCCTGTTTACAGGGGTAGGTGTGCTGGCGCCTGAAGGGTTGCGTTGGCTCCGCGCTGCCCTATCAGTGTCTGTTGGGGGTGTATGCCCTCCTGTCTGCCTGGCTTCGTGAGGTGGGCGGTATAACTTCCCTTAAACCCCGTGTACTTTGTTTTGGAGGCAGGATGGTGCGTGCAGGCGTGTGTGTTACACCCTGGTGAATTGTAAGCAATCCCCCTGTATTTCTTTGCACTGGGGTGCACATGTTCGTGTCCGCCTCCATTCTGGCGAAATCGCCCTTTGAACTGGCGGTAGGGGTCGTGTACTTATCTGTGAGCGCTCCTCTAATGTATTGGAGGGTAGTCTGGCCGTTTTCTGGGCTATGGCCACGGCAGACTCTTTCCTTTGTGTCTGTCTATGTGTGTGGGTCTGTATGGGATTGATGTGCTGTGGCACGTTCTCTACGTCCTCAGCCCATGATATAGTTTCCTCCAGGTTCCTCTTTGTGTTATCGTGTGTGTTTGAGAGCCCTAGCGTCAACTCCCTCTCGTTCATTCGTTCTGAGGGGGTTGGCGTAGGTTTAGCCCCTCGGTCTGGCAAAATTGCCTCCTGGACCGGAGCTGCGGGACGTGTGTCTATGTGAGTTTGGCTCTGTAGTGCATTGGAGGCTAGCCTGACCGTTTTCTGGCCTATGGCCACGGCAGACTCCTTCCCCTGTGTTGTGGGATATGTATAGTGATGGACATGTTCGCAAATTGCTGCGTTAACGTGTTTATGTGCTATACAGTTCTGTGGCCGCCAACTGGAGGAGCGCCTGTTCGCGAATTAGCTCCCTGTATTCGGCATATAACATTGTGTAGTGCATCCTTATACTCTCTAAGGTTGTGTTATCCGTTATCGGGCCATGTGTAGTGTTCAATCGGTCATATATCCTGTTCCTTCGGACATGGCTCCTCTTGAAGTGTTCGTGTATGTTATGTAAATGTTTGTGTGCGCGTTTCAATTGCGCTATCCTACCCATCGACGGGGTGCGTGGCTGTTTGCCCTGTACTGCTCCAACCCTTGTCTGGAGTGCCCGTATTAGTGCCTGTCGCCTTTGTATATGCCTCTGTCACCCTAGTAATAAGGTGAATAATACTGGTGCACCCCTATCGCCTCTCTGGCTTACAACCCCTCTTGCATGTGGTGCCATTCTGTGTAGCGTAATCTTAATGTAATGCTGTATTAAGTGTAGTGTGTCCTGTCAGGACTAATGTATTTTTAACAGCGTTGGTTATAAAGAAACCAAGAAGAGAACTTCTACCCTAGTGGGGGGGGGGTGGATGGGCTAAAATTTCCCTTATATTCCCAGATAGAGAAAAAAATAATGCTTTCTCTGAAAAAAATAATTAAATTTCGCTTGGCTGCTTTCAGTATGGATCGCTCTACCACGAGGGCTCGTTGTTTGAGTCCCTTACCCTTAATTTGCGTGGTAGCGGCGCCTCCACCAATCTGTTTTATCCCTGTGTTGGGGATGGGATAAACAGGGTAGTGTAGAAGTATTAATTTAGGGGATGTTTCCGAAAAGGGGTAGTTTCTCGTAATTGGGGGAGACTACTAGTGTAATGTGTTGGTGTGAGGATGTGATCTGTTGGGGTGCGTTCCTACAGGGTGCGTCTACCTGTTAGGAGATGAACGTCTAAGACTGAGCTATTAACTTAGCCTGCCAATTAAGTACGAGCGAGCGTTTAGCGAGCTCATGTGCAGAGTCGACAACTCGGCACGCTGCAGTCTGGCTGCTTACTCGAATACAATGAGATTCCTGACGGTGCAGTTCCTGGCCTTCACGGTCAGGGGCAATTACGACTAAGGTCAGGTTGGGTGGAGGGATGTAAAACTGGGTGAAATGAGTAGTAGATGTATGTGTTTACTGACCAAGTATTTATTGGTCAGTGGCGATGATGTACTGTCCCTTTAAGTGGTGAACAAGTATAAAACAAAGTACAAAGTGCGTGAATACAAAAGTGTTCTGGGTTAGGTGTTACAATAATTAGGAATCTGAGCACACGGCTAGTTCTCACCTGGTGACGATGGGCTGACCTGGAACGGACCTTGAGGAGCAGAGCCGCCGGCCACGAATAGATAATTGGGCTCTTCTGGATCTAGCTTTTAAGGCTTTCCCCCACTGCTTAGTCGGCGTTTCCTCACTGTTGCTGCTCCAGATAGTGTGTTTGTGTATGTGTTGTGTAAGCGTGGTTGTCAGCAATACTGCTGTGCCTGCTCGTGTCAAAGAAGTGTGTAAGGCTTATGGCATGCCTATGAGGGTGGTGAATGGTGAATGATGGAGGGGTGGGTCCTTGAGGTACTGACCCTGGGCTGTACAAGACCTCCTCGGCCTTTGTTAGCGGCCTCGCGAACGGAAAATAGAGTAGGCGTGTCGGTGTAGTGGTTCTTCATCTTCTTCTTTTTGTCCCTCTTGTAGGCCGTAGTATAATAATAATAATGATAATAATAATATAACAATATAGGGATAGGGATATAATATACCTTCCGTACCACACCCGCACGTGTATATCGCGTGAAAATATCTAGAGTACCCCTTGACCCCCTTAAGCGCATTATATGACATTGATGAATTTTACAGCTTAATTTGTTTGTGTTATAACCTTATATCCGTTTGGAATCTATCTCAGTGATGTAATAAATGTAATTGTATTGCGTCTTACAGCAATAGATGGACCTGTGAGATTCCATTGCCATGGTTACCGGGATGCATTATTTCGTTATTGTATTAAATGAAATTAGGTTTCTGGAAATATATCAAAAACGGTTGGTTTTAAGGCCTTAAAATGTGGTTTTCGGGGCCGAGTCTCGTTTCTCACATTGAGGGGCTGAAAATGAGCTTTGTCTCGCCCTTCTACGCCTATTTCAGCAAGTATTTTAAGGGGTAGGCCCCTTTTATGAGAGGTACAGAGAAGAGTTACATCAATGATTAGTGTCGTGCCTCTGAAGGATATCTGTACCAAATTTTACGTTGATCCACCCAGCCGTTCTTGAGTTATAAGGGAACAACCACTTTGTCCACAAACAGACAGACAGACAGACATACAGACAGACATGGGTAGATTATTAGCTTAGGAATAACCTAACCCCCAAGGGAAGATGATAAAGAGAAGGAGATGGGTTTCGGACTGGAGAAAAAGGATGGAGAAATAGGAGGAGAGTTTGACATCAGTTATGTCTAAGAGTTCTTGTTCAAATGCAACAAGTGGTGAAAGCCCTATCAATAGATTTATTTGTATTAAGTGGGAAGATTCAAGGAAGACAGGATCTTGCCTAACCGTTATGCTAGAAAAATAAAAAAGCGAAAAACAACTCTTTAATTTATTTAACAATGCAAAAGAGTGTAATGAATTTACAAATATATAATTTCAATTTTGTTAACAATTTGGGGTCGCAGACCTCAGAAAACATTTAAAGCTTGCGCCAGGCAATTAACAATTCTTTTGGTTTCAAACCTTTATAAGTTTTAAAATCTTCGCAAGATTTTGAAATGGCGAAGATAAAATAAAAAATTTAAAGACAATTAAAGTGATTAAAGTTAGACATTAAATCGACTACAAGGTGTGTACTTAAAGAAATTTCTAAGTAAATATCCTAGAAAGAGTAACAACTTCGGAAATAACAACAAAAAGGAGGTAGAATAAAAGAGAAGTTCCTATAACTTCTTATATTCAAGCTGAATTACTTTTTAGTAGTTGTACAAATAAGGCAGCTCACTTACTGTGAAACCTGATGAGAAAGTCGAAAGGAAGTTTCTAGACCTCCTATGTTTAAGTAGGAATCACGAGACAAATGGGGCAAGTTTCCCTTTCGTGAAACCTAAAAATAACTCACTTATGAGTTGAAAGAATTGTATTCCCTAATTAGAAGGGAGAAACAAGATAATTTGAAACGTGTACCAGACACGTAGTTATGCAGACATTAATTCGTTGTATATGGAGCAAAAACAGAGGGAGGGCACTAGTTGAGAGTGACACCTCATTGAAAAAGACCTAAATAACAATTTTATTATTTTGGTTTGTTAGTAAGGAGTTTGGGAAAGAGTGCAGATTCTGGAAGGTTCCAGAGCAATCCTAACTGAAGAATAGGGCCAAAGTTATTCCAGCGGTGGAACGAGCTAAGTATTTTATAGACAGTGGGTAATTCAATGGTATCCCACGTTGTGAGAAGATTTCTCATAAGAAATGCTGCTTTCTATTAAGATTGGCTTAGGCAGACAAAAGCTCAACATGGAAAATCCCGCGAAGGATGATTATTGCCCCAAATATAGTAATCTCACACTGCCTATAAAATGATCGTTAAAAGCATGTAGTTATTAAAAGACGATGAGAATGAGGTTAAAACCTGAAGTCGGTACTTATCTTTGCTTCATGGCGAAGGTGAAGTTCCCTTTGACGGTTGAGATTAAAGTTCCAACATGGCGTGGAATTAAAAGAATGCCTCTTTAGTTGAGGAGGCTAGCTCTAGTTGAGCTTCAACTGACTAAGTCGACTGCCGACGTACAAGTGAGACACGCTCAGCGAAGCACAGAGGGAACAGGGAAGGGAAAAGAGTGGGGGTAGGAGACAAAAGGAATACATATAAGAATAACCAACATGACAAAAAAAAATTCTTGATGAAATGGTCTTCAAAGAGTTGATAGTAGGTGACACTATCACCACCTGGTGGGTGAAAAATTAGACGAAGTTCTCTTGATCACGGAGATGATAGCTGGCGATGGCGACGAGATCTGGTGGCCAGATTGATAAGGAAGTCCTCTTGCACAGGGAAGAATTGAGGAACTTCAGAGATTCGCTGCTAGATGACGCTAGGTAGGTCATGGAAGATATATATCTAGAACAGACTCACAAGTAACATGAGAACCCTAAACAGCAAGGAGATAATAGAAGATCACTGTTGGTGTTTGAGAAAAAGGAAGGAATGAACAAGCAAAGAGCAGTAAAAGTATACTCTATGTTACCGTGTATTCCTAGAATACAGCTAGCTGGGAGGAGGAAACACCAACAAAGAACGAGATAAACAATTAAACAATTTAAAGGTAATGGAGCAATTAAAGACAGCGGTCTAATGAAGTGACCGTTAGTAGTCAAGATTCTGGCTACCCTAACTCTCCCATCCCTTCCAGGATAACACTCGGTCACTCTACCAGAAATCCAGACCAGGTGAGGAGAAACATCCTTAACCAGGACCAAGTCCCCCACTTTGATGTCGGGATTGGAAAGAAACCACTGCTGTCTCCGTTGCAAGGAAGTTAAGTATTCCAAGTTCCACCTTTTCCAGAAAGAATTGCGGAGGGCTTCAAGTTTACGCCAAACAATAGGTAAATTAGAATCCCTGTAAGAATTAGGAGGGGGAGAAGGGGCAGAAAGAGAAGTGCCTATAAGGAAGTGACCAGGTGTGAGAGGAAGTAGGTCATCAGGGTCATTGGAAGGCGGAGTTAAAGGGCGAGAATTGACAACACCTTCAATCACAAAGTAGCTAGAAGCTTCGGGAAATAAAGCACTAGTAAAGATCGTGACAAGATGCGAAAGGAGAATTAACAAGTTTAAACAAAGCGTATAGAAACAAGTACATCGATTACGGATAAGAATATACCAAATAAACAAAGGAACTATGCGAGTAGGAGGCACGAACGCCATAGGTAACAACAATCTAGTAGCCATAAACAATGACCTTAAGTTATAATAAGTATCAAAGGGGTTAATCAGAAAAATACTTAAGTCAGCGAGAAACGTGACGTGACAAGCATAAATGCAAATCACTTCGAATGTAACGACGAGAAAACACAAGTTTGTTCATCAATGAACAATAAAATTACAAAATATGTAAGCAGGGTGCAATACATGAGCGCGTAAAAAATATGCAACGATGTTATGAAACAGGAATCGAAGCAGCTATAGGATACGAGCGTGAGCAAGTGGGAGACATAGGCATGAACGACCTTGACCCACATAGTACAGCAAGATAACGAATATAAATAGCTGAAAGAGTCCTTGACCAGAACAAGTTTATTTTGGGAAGGAGGTGAGCAGCTTCCGAAATTACGGGAGCAACTCGCAAGACAATGGTTGGCAATCAGCCTAATTTGAGATAAGGAAAACTTGCTCTGACCTTTGTCAAGCAAAGAGAAAGTAAACGGTAGTTTGGCCTTACCCGAGCTTGTATACAAACAAGATTGACAAACAAGCAGTTCAAAATAAACAAACAAAACTAGTGCAATCAGCTGTGACTTAAAGCGGAACAAGTAACATGTCATGCAGTCATTCGTGGCTTGGACCTGAAGAACCAATTTAAAGACATATGAAATAAAGTAAGAAATCAATTTCGCATAATTTTGAGGATCACGGAATCCGACAATTTTCAACAGAAAAAAGTTTAAATCTTCCAAACAAAGAAGAGAAGCTGGGACGTTGAGAAGGAGTTTATGCGTAAGAATAGTTATTCTAGATGCTAGGGAATTCAGATTTTCAAGCGGTTTCAAAAGTGGCTTCCGATTGTGAGGAAGGGGGAAGGAGCCAGCCGTGGCCATCCTAATAAATAGCGAAAGAAGTGAAACATAGCTTACAGCGAAATGATGGTGACTGATAGCCATGGTTTTACACAAGGGAAAGATAGTTTTCGATAGAAAGTTTAAGCAATTACCTGCTATAAAAATGACATGAGGAAGTAAACGAAGTGACCCAAGGCGAGGCGAACTTTAATTGCCATTTTGTGCGGAGATAAGGCAGAACCATTTAAACAACTTGCAAAGGTGACGTAGTTGTATACAATGAGACATCGTTTCGGCAAGTGTTTTTCAAATATATCGAGATCGAAAACATAAGTGTTCTCTTTTTCAGAAAAGGGATTTATATCAGCCGTAACAAAATGACATTGCGATTTGGTTTGAAGACTGGGATGTTGGATTTCACCAGTAATAACCCAACCAAAATTGGTGCCTCTGGCGACCACGGTTGAAGATAGCCTACGGGTTTGTTTGCGAAGGCAATTCCAGAAAATATTGGCACTGAAATGTATATCAATGGGACCTTGAGCATTAATCTGAGGATCGGCTAACCTTAAGTGCGAAGGAATCTTTAAACCGGAAGTATTAATAGAGCTGCTAGGAGTGTCCTTGCCAATACTGGTAAGAATGAGACAGTTTAAGTTAAGATTGGTGTATCTTTGACAAATGTCTCTGATTTTCAATTTTGAAGACTGCAAGGCTTGAGTTTTCAAATTGTCAATGCCGGATACATTGATGGAAGTAGGTGATGAAGAAAGACCTAGTTTTTTAATTAACGACTGCGAAACAAAGTTGTGAGTTGAAGCGGAATCGAGAAGACCACGGGTTCAAAACCAATATCCAAATTTATCTTGGATTTCGAATTGTACAGTGGACAAAAGGACTTGCGCACTGTGAGAAGTTTCGGCGTTAGAAATGCAGGAAGAAGCATTAGTTTGTTCGGAGCTGCTCTGCATGGAGTTTGAAGAAGCGGGTACTAGTGACCTCGATTGATCATGAAAGTGCAATAAAGAATAATGCGGTCTTTTGCAATGAAAACAGAGGTTGGATGACGTACAATTAGAAGAAGAATGCTTAGGTGACAAGCAGTTATGGCAATATTTACTATTGAAGACAAACTTCCTTCTGTCTTCAACCGACAATTCTTTAAAGGATTTGCAGGAATACAAAGTGTGAAACTTTTTACAGAGCGTGCATTTTAAGGATTTGTTGAGCGGCCTGATTTGTTCTCTTGGATGGTTGAAAGAAGCAGAACGGGTTTGCTTGTTCTTGACAGATGGGGACTGATAACCATTTGAAGAGACAAGTTTTTTCTCAAGAATGTGACACTGATGACTCGTTTCGACATTTTCGCACTGATATGAGAGTGCTGTAAGGACTTGGCACCGGCTGTTCAGAAAAGAGATAAGGTGTTCAAAAGAATATTCCTCCTTGCGAGTGAGTTCAATTTCCCAAGCCTTTAATGTCGAAAAATCGAATCTGGATGAAGCTAGATGAATAAGGATGGTGTCCCAAGTTTGGACTGGCTGCTTGAGTTGATATAACGCTTTAACATTTAATTGCATGGAGTCTAACAGGTCTCTTAAAGAGGTGACGTCATTAGGTTTGACGACTGGCAGGTTGAACAGACAGCGAATGTGGCGAGCAACACACAAACGTAAATCTCTCTTTAAGGAGATTAAAGGCGATGTGGTAGTTATCTGCGCTTAAAGGCAGTGACTCAACCAAGGCCAAGGCCTGGCCTTCCAAGGACGCACGCAGGAAATAGAACTTATGAATGTCGAGAATGTCATTGTTTTCATGAATGAGGGAGCAGTAAAGTTCGTAAAAGGATTACCATTCACCTTCCTGGCCGGAGATGTGAGGTAGAGTTATCTTAGGAAGTAAAGGTTTCGGTTTATCCTTATGAACTGAAGCGGGTGCGAACTGGGCCGGATTGATGACCCTAGTGTCCGGTTCTGAGATACTGCGGATCAGTTGGTGGGCCTTGGCAATCCCTTCAAAATACAAGGGTTCAACCTCGTCCCGATCCGATTGAAGTTCTGGGCAAGCGGATTCAATCTCGGTTTGAATTTGATCGTAGTAATCATAGGACCGTTCGTACAACTTAAGGCGTTGTGTCTAGATGTCCAGATCACACTCGGCGGGATTTAATTTGTTAATGAAATGTCTAAATCTGGTGAGTTGCCCTTTGTAGGAAGAACGTCTGGCAATGAGAGTTTCATCCTTTTCAGTGGGAGCCATGACAAGGTAGGTAGATTAAAGTATAACTTACGAAACTGTGGAACCTTGGAAATGCTGTCAGGCTGGCAGCAGCAAATAAGTTGAAAGAAAGGGACACACCAAAGGAGACAGGAGCGGCCTCTTTCCACTTCACAGGCTTTGCACGATGTAGTTATAGCTGAAAGATTCAAAGCAGATATTAATAATTTGCAAAGTATTGTCAAATAACCCTTGAGAAAAAAAAAGAAAATGACAAATGGACTTTCCCGGGTTTCTGGGACCAAATTTTGGGTAGATTATTAGCTTGGGAATAACCTAACCCCCAAGGGAAGATGATAAAGAGCAGGAGATGGGTTTCGGACTGGAGAAAAAGGATGGAGAAATAGGAGGAGAGTTTGACATCAGTTATGCCTAAGAGTTCTTGTTCAAATGCAATAAGTGGTGAAAGCCCTATCAATAGATTTATTTGCATTAAGTGGGAAGAGTCAAGGAAGACAGGATCTTGCCTAACCGTTATGCTAGAAAAATGAAAAAGCGAAAAAGAACTGTTTAATTTATTTAACAATGCAAAAGAGTGTAATGAATTTAACAAATATATAATTTCAATTTTGTTAACAATTTGGGGTCGCAGACCTCAGAAAACATTTAAAGCTTGCACCAGGCAATTAACAATTCTTTTGGTTTCAAACCTTTATATGTTTTAAAATCTTCGCAAGATTTTGAAATGGCGAAGATAAAATAAAAAATTTAAAGACAATTAAAGTGATTAAAGTTAGACATTAAATCGAGTACAAGGTATGCACTTTAAGAAATTTCTAAGTAAATATCCTATAAAGAGTAACAACTTCGGAAATAACAACAACAAAAAGCAGGTAGAATAAAAGAGAAGTTCCTATGACTACTTATATTCAAGCGGAATTACTTTTTTAATAGTTATACAAATAGGGCAGGTCACTTACTGTGAAACCTGAAGAGAAAGTCGAAAGGAAGTTTCTAGACCTCCTATGTTTAAGTAGGAATCACGAGACAAATGGGGCAAGTTTCCCTTTCGTGAAACCCAGAAATAACTCACTTATGGGTTGAAAGAATTGTATTCCCTAATTAGAAGGGAGAAACAAGATAATTTGAAACGTGTACCAGACACGTAGTTATGCAGACATTAATTCGTTGTATATGGAGCAAAAACAGAGGGAGGGCACTAGTTGAGAGTGACACCTCATTGAAAAAGACCTAAATAACAATTTTATTATTTTGGTTTGTTAGTAAGGGGTTTGGGAAAGATCAAATGGAATTGAGGATAAGTGTTCATGGCCGTATTTATGGTATTCGGACGAACGTGACGCGGAAGAAATGTTGAACAAACACTGTTTTTCACTATAGTCTGTTGAAATGGATGAAATGTTCACTGTAGTAGCACAAATGTTTATGGCAATGAAAGTTATTGCAATGATGGAAAATAACTAGTTACACTGGATAGGCGAGAGTTGCTTGAGAAAGTTGTAGATTATCATTAAATGCGCCAGAGAAAATCCCAACGGAGGAAGAAAAATTAACTATTGATCAGTAATTCATAAGGAAGATTCCTTAGTTTGAAAAAGTATTCCCACATGTGCGTGGAAAATACATGACGGTACGACTGGTAGATAGAGTGCAGATTCTGGAAGGTTCCAGAGCAATCCTAACTGAAGAGTAGGGCCAAAGTTATTCCAGCGGTGGAACGAGCTAAGTATTTTATAGACAGTGGGTAATTCAATGGTATCCCACGTTGTGAGAAGATTTCTCATAAGAAATGCTGCTTTCTATTAAGATTGGCTTAGACAGACAAAAGTTCAACATGGAAAATCCCGCGAAGGATGATTATTGCCCCAAATATAGTAATCTCACACTGCCTATAAAATGATCGTTAAAAGCATTTAGTTATTAAAAGACGATGAGAATGAGGTTAAAACCTGAAGTCGGTACTTATCTTTGCTTCATGGCGAAGGTGAAGTTCCCTTTGACGGTTGAGATTAAAGTTCCAACATGGCGTGGAATTAAAAGAATGCCTCTTTAGTTGAGGAGGCTAGCTCTAGTTGAGCTTCAACTGACTAAGTCGACTGCCGACGTACAAGTGAGACACGCTCAGCGAAGCACAGAGGGAACAGGGAAGGGAAAATAGTGGGGGTAGGAGACAAAAGGAATACATATAAGAATAACCAACATGACAAAAAAAATTCTTGATGAAATGGTCTTAAAAGGGTTGATAGTAGGCGACACTATCACCGCCTGGTGGGTGAAAAAGTAGACGAAGTTCTCTTGATCACGGAGATGATAGCTGGCGATGGCGACGAGATCTGGTGGACAAATTGATAAGGAAGTCCTCTTGCACAGGGAAGAATTGAGGAACTTCAGAGATTCGCTGCTAGATGACGCTAGGTGGGTCATGGAAGATATATATCTAGAACAGACTCACAAGTAACATGAGAACCCTAAACAGCAAGGAGAAAATAGAAGATCACTGTTGGTGTTTGAGAAAAAGGAAGGAATGAACAAGCAAAGAGCAGTGAAAGTATACTCTATCTTAACGTGTATTCCAAGAATACACCAAGACAGACAGACAAAAATTTTATTTTCGCGCGTATCCGTCATAAAACAGTCTGAAACGCGTAAATAACGCAAATTTCCGTAGAAATTCAGAAAAAAAACAGACAAACGTTCATTTTTATATAAAGAGATAGATTCGTAGATATTCAGAACCGACTAAATATTGCAGATGGTCGCCATATTGGATTTTATATAGCCTATGTAAGTCTTAGAGTTATGAACTGTTACATGGAGATTAATGGGTAGGTGTGGTATTCAAACTTCAATCGCATGATTAGGACACAAGAAGTAAAAATCAGGATTTTAAAGTTTCGCACAGCTCTCATCTTGTGGTTTCGGAAACAATTGTAGTTAATTAGATGCCAGTGGATTAACATTTGTATAATTATTTACTGTACCAAGTTTCACTGCACTCGGATGGTTAAATTGCGACAAACGACCAAATGAATATTTATAATTCGCGTCGCCACCTTTTGGATTTGTGATCTCCAGGTTATTGAAAGTCCTATAGGTGAACTTATGTTCATAGCCCCTATGAGCATGCAAAACTTCTGTTTGATTGCTGTGATAGATTAGTAAATATTGAGAACCGTCTAAATTTTTCGTATGGTCGCTATGTTGGATTGTTATATGTATAGGCCATAGAGTCATGTACCAATAAAGGAAAATTATTGCTTAGGTTCATTAGTCAAACTTTCACTTCGATCGCATGATTACGACACAAGAAATAATAACTTAAATTTAAAATTCGTACAGCGGCCATCTTGAGGTTATGTAAACAATTGAACTAAATTAGATACCAGTGCATTACAATGTGTAAAAATTTGCTGTACCATGTTTCATTGCGATTGGATCATTAAATCGCGAGGGTGATACCGGTAATATTTTCAGAGATATAGAATGCCGGTGACATATTTCGCACAGCCGCCATATTGAGGTTATGTAAACAATTGAACGAAATTAGATTTCGGTGCATTACAATGTGTATAAACATATAACGTACAAAGTTTCATTGCGTTTGGTTGGTTAAATCGCGAGAAACGTCTATTTAAATTCGCAACTTCGCTTGGTCGCCATGTTGGTTTTATAGTTAGCAGATTTTCACACGTCACATAGGTGGACTACTAGTAGTTCGCTTTATTACCGTACAAAATTCCAGGGTGATATCTGTAATAATTTCGGAGATATTGAATCCTGGTGAAATATTCCGCACAGACACCATGTTGGATCGGTGAGACGTAACAAAATTTGAAGCACACGGTCGTGGCCGTCTGGAATAGTGCTATGAACTTAACGAGTTTCATTGAAATCGCTGCAGCCGTTTAGATTTTATTAGGGGGGGGGGACACGCACACGAATCACACAGTTACGCACACACACACGGACAAAAGGTGATCTCATAAGCCTATTCTTTCATAAATGAAAATAGGCTAAAAATGGGAAAGCCACAGGCCCAGATGACATCCCAGCGGAAATCTGGAAAATGATTGGGAAGCCTGCTGCAGAATTCCTTGCCACGCTCCGCCAGCAGATCATCACCAAAAATAAACTCCCACATGCATGGACAACTAGCTTTACAGTCCAATTCTGGAAGCGTAAAGGTGATGTTAATGATTGCTTGACTTATCGACCAATTTGTCATACATTAAAATTTTTTGAAAGAGTTCTGGATAGCAGGCTAAGAAATATTGTCACTGTAACACCAAATCAATGCGGTTTTGTTCAAGGTTGCAGCACCACTCTTGCAATCTATGCCACACGCCAATTGTTGGAAAAGCACAGAGTGAGACACAAGAATTTACACATGGCCTTCCTAGATCTAGAAAAGGCCTTTGACAGAGTCCCACTTGACCGTATCTGGTGTGCTCTTCGTTCCCATGGGGTTCCTGAAACCTATATAAAATGGGTGCAACTTCTTCATTGCAATGTAACTAGTGTAATACGCTGCCCAGCCGGAATCTCCCCGCCTTTCGATATTACCGTCGGTGTTCATCAAGGCTCTGCGCTATCGCCACCAACGAACTTAAACATTACTATAGAGAGGCAGGAGAACCGCCAGACTGAAGCTACTTGAAAGGGTGTCCGCCATTTTCTCTGGAGTCAAAGGAAAGGGGAAGGAGCTATGCTATATGTTGAAGTATCAGGGCAAGGCATGCTGGAACATTAATAAGAAACATATTTACGACAAATTATGAAGTCCAATCACTTCTTAAACATTCAGGTTATAACAATAATGCTGTAGGCTATTTACACTGCACAATTGTAATTACTGTCCCTTAAATAGAATCAGCTTTGTTAAAACTTGTCTCACTTGCCTCTGATTCGAGAGGACTTTTCTCTGAGTGCATGATATACTCTGCAAGTGAAGTAATACTTCAGTAGGCCTATATGCCTTATCAGCTTTACATAATGCGATTCTTCACATGGTTCTACTGCAGTGAATAGGTGTTCAAAAGAAAAGAACAAACAGCAGTTTAACATTGTAAATACCTTGGTCTCTAGATTGAGCAAGATATTTTTGCAGTTTTTGTCCAAGATATGAACATTACTCCTGAAAACACATTCTGCTGTCTTACACAAATATTTCGAGTCATCGGATGGATTATACAATGAGTTTCCCACATCTTTGCATTTTATGAAACCACACTTTGCGTCATTAGGCCTAATCATTGTCAGTACAACATCTAAGCATTCCACACATTTGATTTTCTTCGACACATTTCTTACAACATTACCTGCAACATATTCTACCACTTGATCATTGAAAATGGAAAGGGTTTCGAAACACTCTACATAGTCAAGTTCACTTAGGCCTACATCAACATTAATTACAATAGGCTGCATAATGGGAGGACTTAGGATTAGACTATCATCTGTCATCACATTAGCTTTAGGGGAAGGATCAATTTGAGCAATTAAGCATTTCCTATATGCAGCTTTCAATTCTAAGGCATTGGGATTGTTCCTGTTTCCACCCCTAGGCCTACTTCTCAAACAAGAACAGAACAATTATTCTGAATGGTCTTGACTTAACTTACGAGTAAGCATACATTTTAGAATTGAACTTGGTTCCCAAGTTTCTGCAAGGCCCTTAACGCCCAAAAGGTCCAAGATCAATCTACTAACAGCAATTATTTTAGAAGAGTTGTGTAAAGATGTGCCATCAGTAAGTTTCAGATCTTTTAAATAGTCTATACTGAGCCCGTCAGAGGAGCTGCCGTGATAGCCAACAACCGCAATGACTTCCCCAACATCTCATCCGCCGGACCTAACTGCGTAGAGGATCAGGTGAACTTCCAAATAGGTCAAAGCGGCACGAGAAACTGTAGTCCACAGGGATCGTGGTACATGGTGACGAAGGTCATAGACTGCCTAAGGAAAGGTTCACCTTAAAAGATAGACTGAGAAAAGAAATATCCAGACTTATGTAAAACACCGGGAAAATTTATTGTAAATTTTACAAACCCCTAGCCTAGTTCGGAGGGTTTCTATCGGCTAATCCGCAAGCTAATAAATAATCAAAAATAAAGAGAAATTACAGTAAACCCTCGCGAAAAATCTGTCTCACAATAATAAAGCAACAACAGCAAAACTAGGAAAATGGTACGACACAAATCCCTAGGTCAAGTTACAAGATCAAGCTAATATCAGAATTTATATTTAACAGGGTAGCAAAACAAATCTAAGTTAGGATGATACCATCTCCACATTTACATTTAACGTTAAATCACCTAGCTAAGTCCTATCAATTAGTAACAAAATTTGCGGCGGTGACGTCCGTAATAACAAACAATTACATTCAAAACTAAGTGAACAGCCATATAAAAAAACATCTAAGTCATTCTTAGGAACTAAGTGCTAATCAGCACACAATAGGGTAACATAGAGGATTCATACACTTTAACATCATTAATAAATAACAAAAGACCACAGTTTTATTCAAATGCCTGCCTGCACCTTGGTTTACTCTTTGTAAGCCATAGTCATCTAATGTGTGTAGTTACGGTGACGACTGCGTAGTAAAGACTACGTCTAACATCGTATGACCTGCGCTCCACCAGCTGCGAACTCAAGGTTCGAGCAAGCTTCAGTCACAGCAAAAAAAAAGTGTCAGCTGTGCTCAAGTCATTTCCTACAGGAAATACCTTCATAAACACTGCTATGTCAGCAGGTTCCAAATGCAAAAGAACAAGGTTAAGCAGAAAGAATTCGTTAGTTAGCTTTTGTTTACCAAAATTATGCGTTTTATTATTAAGATGTCGGTTTAGGTTATCGTTGGTTTATGGCGAATAATACTGACAAGCCTGGGCACGGAGTGTCTCCCCTGAGATCATCTCTGCCCAAAAAAAACTCGACTCAAAAGTCGGAATACAATCAACGAGCAATAACAACTCGGACACACAATAACACAAGTTACCAGCGGCGCACAGCTCGCGTTCAATAACTCTGGGATGGGCCTGGACACAATCAGTTACCCTCCCTTTACATCTGGTCAACGGGACAATGCCGGACATGGTACACACAATACCATCATTCATGAAAAACCTCCCTAACGGGGCTAGCCTACAACGTACTATAGAAACCTGACATAACTGTACTCATCAAAGCAACGGTACACGCAACAGCGTTTAACTAACAAATGACATTCTACAAAACATATTATCAGATACAAGAATGGACACTGGGTTCCATAAGCTATAATTGCAATGAAAGGGAAAGTGAATGCTAAAAGCATTCTGTCCTATGTTAACATGAGTCCGTCTCACTTAGAAGCATGCGCTCTCAGACGAGCGCTGGGTAGAATACACAAAACCTGTTCGTGTCGACGCAGGCTACAAGATTCCTGCGCTGAATGACACAACACACTAACTAGGCCGGCAATTTAAGCAAAATAATACCTGTACAACTGGCCTCACAATAATACATTTACCATAGGTTATAAACCTCAAAGAATATGTGCATAAAAAGCACGCTATAAATCTGAATACAATCATATAACTCTGTCTTTCACATCAAAGACGTTTAAAAGGTAGCAATGTCACACATTGCTGGAGCTCTCTGCTCTCAAAGATAGAATACACTATTTCTGACTTGTATCAAACATGAAATAAGCACGTGTCATCACACCTGACACTAACAAAATAATAATTGTGGCGCAAATACCACTCTCTGCTGGATCTGCTTAATGATACGTTGGGAACTGGGTTCGATGCTAGGCAACGACAAAATGTCCCTTTTACTTATAAGGTCTACACATGACCAGGATGGCTTCTGAGCTCATCTCTAATGAAATATAATGCAGTTACAAAACTGGTAATTACAGTCGATTACCCAAATGATACGACTACTCTAACGAAGTCAGGGGTGTAACATAGACTGGCTGCAAAAAGCGCAGTTAAAGAAACTTAACCATGGCATCAGATTGCCATAACTAAAGTCTGCAAAGACTTGACAAATCACCCCAGATAGGGCTAAACAAAGTAGCCTCAAAATGACTACAGTCACGTTTAGCAATAGGCAGAAATTGACGTTCTACGACGTCCATCAAGCTGCACCAGGGTTAACCAAAATGTCGGACCCAAGGGTGACTCACGATCACTGCAAATAAATGACATCTAATTAGACTAAATTACATTCCCTACCTATGAAATGGCTGTCACTGAGTTCGGTTGGTTCACAAACTACACTAATCTAACTATACGACCAGAAACTAGAACAAGGAAGGGTGTACAAAACTCACGATACGGAGGAGTCCACACTCAGCTCTCTTTCCAACAACAAGGGTTGAACAAAAGCGCCTCTGGCTTTCAGGGTTGGCATCGTCCTCATCAGAACTTCCATCCGGGCTCTCCCAAAGACCAGGGTTTGGTCTGTCCCTGTAGTTGACCTCGTGAATGGACTGGACATGCCTAGGAAAGGCATCCTCGGTTCCTTCCTTCTCGTCTGATGTTCTAGAAGTTCCATAATCAAGCTGGTCCCATCCGAGACATCTCCCTCATACCATAATGGTATTAGCCCATGGTCTCGGTCTCGAACATGGCGTTGAAAAATTTAACCACGTGGGCGGTAGAATAAGACTTGCAGTAGTTCATTATTATATGAAAATCACAGTATTTCGTCGTAGATATCACAGGCTTTAAATATAACTGGTAACACGGCCTCTACACTTTGCAGATGTAAATGATAAATGGCCATGCACTGTTCTGCGGTTCCACACGTGTACAGACGCTACTTTTTCTATCACGTGGCATCCGTGAAATGGGCGTCGTTTTATTACGGATAAATTCACCGTAGCAATTACTATATAATGTACTTTTATAATCACACGTGTTCAAAGTAATAATTTCACATTTACATGTATATTTTCCGCACCAGGCTCTCGGTCCCCCACAACCACGTGGGTGTAAAAATGTGGTGCTACAGTAATGTCGTAAATTTCACAATACTTGCCAATTAATTCACTGTACAGTCTGTGTTGATCACTGCACATCAACAACAGCGATTCGTAGTTCAATTGTGCTCGATGGCACCCGATAATGATTTCCACGCTGAAAAGCAGACTGTTTGCCACGTCTTATGCGACGGATATAATAACACGCCTACACAGGGCGGATTCTCCAGACGTAGTGCAAGGAACTGCGTTCCTCGTGGAAGTAGGTCGTCAAACTAAGTCGTTGAGCGACTACTTGCATTCCTATTTGCGTATCTGCAATGATATTACCTTACCTTAAAGTGAAAAAACATTCTCCAAAATGTTTCAATAATACAGAATGACGAAATGGAATATTCTGAGTCTCGTTGAAAGATAAAAATGATTAATAAGATCTCAGATAAATAATTAGCAGACTTCACCAAAGTCAAAAGTGCGATTCTTCGCTACTTCAAAGAGAATAGTATGAGCTCTCAGCTTCTCGTAGCTTTCTGGGTGTGTTCAAAGGTACTACATCCCATCATAAATGTGCTATCGTGAAAAATATCACATGAAACTTAGCTCAGCGGGTTCAATACATTTATCTACATTCTGACATGTCACAGCTATATTTGACCTCCTGATAGGTGATTTTGTCCCTTTGTCCCTTCACTGAATTCTTCCCTCCAACGAGTAATGTTAAAGCTCATTGCATCCCTCGCAATCAGCAGACTGAATGTTTTGACTCGATGACTCCGGAAAACATGGCGGACGTTCTTACCAATATCTTCCGCTAAGAGCGCTGTGAACGGTACCTTAGCCTCTCTATAGTATCTTTAAAGCTCGTTGATCGCCACTGTTGTTTATCCTCTGCATGGATACGGTTACGGCTGACATACAAACACCACACCCTTGGACCCTTCTTTTCGCTGACGATATTGAACTCCAGCATCAAGCGCAAGTATGGATGGAAAGGCTGGCTTCGTATGGACTGCGCCATAACATCTGGAAGACAGAATATCTTGAATATGGCCCGCAAACCGACGGCAGTGTCCAAATTAGCGATCAAGATCTGCCCAAGACAAATAATTTTAATACCTAGGGTCGGTTATCACGTCAAATGGTGATGACACTTTTGGCACTCGGACGAGGGTACATGCGGCCTGGCTCAAATGGAAACAGGTCACTGGTGTTCTCCGCGACAAAAAGATGCCTAAATACCTAAAGGGAAAAGTCTATAAGACAATTGTACGTCCGTCAGCAATTTATGGGGCAGAATCCCGCCCAATGAGAAGAAAACATGAACAGGCTCTGCACACGCAAAGCCGAAAGTATATAGAAGGACGCGAAATAAGAGTGATAGTTACGGAACATTACATTTTGAAAAAAATAAAAATAAAAATTAAAAATTATAAATCGGGGTCTCAGGGACACGAAATATAAATCGACTACGTCAAAGAAAGACAACATAAACAGCGAATCCTAGAAAGAAACAAGATGTTCAGTAAAGAACATATAGCCTACTTTCTCCTAAATGCATGGGTATTGTTATAACTCTTTGTCCTTTTCAAGGAGTATGATTGAATGTTGGTTGTAGTAGCTTGTTGAAATACAACGTGCTATAGGGATATTAAACATGAATATGAGGTGCCCTTTGCTAGTGCTACCTCTGTACCAAATTTCGTTCAATTCGGTTTCACCGTGTTTGAATTGATAGGGGGAATCCATTTGCACACATACTTGGCCACCATCTGCAAACTATTGGGCTGATGTTCTTGCAGTTTGGTCAGAATATGTTTCCCACATAAAGATATGGTGTTGCAAAATTTGGTGGAGACTAGATTATTAGGTTGGTCGTAATTACATTTTAGCTTTTAACATTTGTGTGGCCGCGATTACGTTTCCGTCAAGATAGCGGTGATATAAAACATGACACTGAGGTGCCCTTTGCTAGTGCTACCTCTGTACCAAATTTCGTTCATTCGGTTCCACCGTGTTCGAATTAATAGGGGGAAACAATTTTGACATAAAGATGGCCGCCATCCGCAAACTATTAGGCTAATGACCTATTAGATTGATCAAAGGGTGCTCCCTCCATAAAGGTATGTTGTTGCAAAGTTTGGTAGAGATCGGATGGTTATGTTAGTCGTAATTTGATTTAAGCTTTAAACATTTGTTTGGCCGCCATTACGTTTCTGTCAATATGGCGGCGATATTAATCATGACACTGAGATGCCCTTTGCTAGTGCTATCTCTGTACCAAATTTCGTTCCATTCGGTTCCACCGTGTTCGAATTAATAGGGGGAATCAATTTTGACATAAAGATGGCCGCCATCCGCAAACTATTAGGCGAATGACCTATTAGATTGGTCAAAGGATGCTACCTCCATAAAGGTATGTTGTTGCAAAATTTGGTAGAGATCGGATGATTAGGTCAGTCGTAATTTGATTTAAGCATTGAACATTTGTGTGGCCGCCATTACGTTTCCGCCAAGATGGCGGCGATATAAAACATGACACTGAGGTGCCTTTTGTTAGTACTACCTCTGTGCCAAATTTCGTTCCATTCGGTTTCACCTTGTTTGAATTAATAGGGGGAATTGATTTTCACACAAAGATGGCCGCCATCCGCAAACTATTAGGCTAATGACCTATTTAACTGGTCAAAGGATGCTTCCTCTACAAGGGTATGTTGTTGCAAAATTTGGTAGAGATCGGATGATTAGGTTAATCGTAATTTGATTCAAGCTTTGAACATCTGTGTGGCCACCATTACGTTTCCGTTAAGATGGCGGCGATATAAAACATGACACTGAGGTGCCTTTTGTTAGTACTACCTCTGTACCAAATTTCGTTCCATTCGGTTTCACCGTGTTTGAATTAATAGGGGGAATTTCTTTTCACACAAAGAAGGCCGCCATCCGCAAACTATTAGGCTAATGACCTATTCATTTGGTCATAGGATGCTTCCTCTACAAGGGTATGATGTTGCAAAATTTGGTAGAGATCGGATGATTAGGTTATTCGTAATTTGATTTAAGCTTTGAACATTCGTGTGGCCGCCATTACGTTTCAGTCAAGATGGCGGCGATATAAAACATGACCCTGAGGTGCCCTTTGCTAGTGCTACCTCTGTACGAAATTTCGTTCCATACGGTTCCACCGTGTTCGAATTAATAGGGGAATCAATTTTGTCATAAAGATGGCCTCCATCCGCAAACTATTAGGCTAATAACACATTAGATTGGTCAAAGGATGCTCCCTCCATAAAGGTATGTTGTTGCAAAGTTTGGTAGAGATCGGATGGTTATGTTAGTCGTAATTTAACGTTAGCTTTGAACATTTGTGTGGCCGCCATTACGTTTCTGTCAATACGGCGGCGATATAAAACATGACACCGAGGTGCCTTTTGTTAGTACTACCTCTGTACCAAATTTCGTTCCATTCGGTTCCACCGTGTTCGAATTAATAGGGGGAATCAATTTTGACATAAAGATGGCCGCCATCCGCACTCTATTAGGCGAATGACCTATTAGATTGGTCAAATAATGCTACCTCCATAAAGGTATGTAGTTGCAAAATTTGGTAGAGATCGCATGATTAGGTTAATCGTAATTTGATTTAAGCTTTGAACATTCGTGTGGCCGCCATTACGTTTCAGTCAAGATGGCGGCGATATAAAACATGACCCTGAGGAGCCCTTTGCTAGTGCTACCTCTGTACCAAATTTCATTCCATTCGGTTGCACCGTGTTCGAATTAATAGGGGGAATCTATTTTCACACAAAGATGGCCGCCATCCGCAAACTATTACGCTGATGACCTATTAGTTTGGTCAAAGGATGCTCCCCCCCATAAAGGTATGTTGTTGCAAAATTTGGTAGAGATCGGATGATAAGGTTCGTCGTAATTTGATTTAAGCATTGAACATTTGTGTGGCCGCCATTACTTTTCCGCCAAGATGGCGGCGATATAAAACATGACCCTGAGGTGCCCTTTGCTAGTGCTACCTCTGTACCAAATTTCGTTCCATTCGGTTTCACCGTGTTTGAATTAATAGGGGGAATTTATTTTCACACAAAGATGGCCGCCATCCGCAAACTATTAGGCTAATGACCTATTCATTTGGTAAAAGGATGCTTCCTCTATAAGGTTATGTTGTTGCAAAATTTGGTAGAGATCGGATGATTAGGTTAATCGTAATTTGATTTAAGCTTTGAACATTTGTGTGGCCGCCATTACGTTTCCGTCAAGATGGCGGCGATATGAAACATGACACTGAGGTGTCCTTTGCTAGTGCTACCTTTGTACCTAATTTCGTTCAATTCGCATTGACCGTTTTCGAATTGATAGGGGGGGACAGACATTCAGAGTACACACACTCACACACACACAGACACACACACACACACAGACTCACACACACATACACAAACACACACAGACTCACACACACACATACACACACACAGACAGACACACTTTTTTCGCCCTGTGTTGATCTCATAAGTCTACTTTCATTTTTTGCAAAAATCGAAAGTAGGCTAAAAATACCAACGAGTATTAATCACGAGGTATATGAGTAGGGACCTAGAAGACTGCGGGTAAGACAAAGCATCCAAAAATACGAGATGAACAAGCTAGGAATTATATCAGTAGAACGAAGAAAGATCACGCAACGAGTAAGGGTGAACACGAGGAACATTTATATTCAGGAAGAAATAGGATCGAGTGAGCAGGAATGCGGATTAGAGACTTTCACGGAGGACAGGAAATCAGGAACGCCGGTAAACAAGGAAGGAGACAATTATCACGTCCAAAGCAGAAACGCGAGGTATCGTCAGGAACCATCCAATGCGAGAAATCAGTACCAAAGCTTTGAGATATGGGTGTGTGCTAGAAGAAAAAGTGTTTTAGTGTTAAAATTTATATAATGTCAGCGTGTTACAATATGTTTTAAAGTGTCATGAAAATTATAAAAAAGTGTAGTGTAGAAATGTCAGGAAAAAGTGTTGAAATGGAAGACTAAGATATCCAGACGATGGGTGAATCTGTCTGGGAATGGATTCGTCGCCTGGGTGAGTTGATGAAACATTATTAATATGTCTTTGTGTTGTACTGTGCTAATATCAATTGAGACATTCGTCGACTAGGGAGTTAGACGAATGACTCATTGTAAATATAAATAAGCAAATAATTGAAATATTGAAAAGGATGATGTTTAATCACGAGGACCGCCTCGGTGGAAATAAAGCATTATTGGGATTAGTTAAAATAAAGAAATAAAGCCCGGTAACGAAATATGTGATAAATAAAAAATGAATTTGAAGGAAGGAACAAGATGTTCAGTAAAGAACATATAGCCTACTTTCTCCTAAATGCATGGGTATTGTTATAACTCTTTGTCCTTTTCAAGGAGTATGATTGAATGTTGGTTGTAGTAGCTTGTTGAAATACAACGTGCTATAGGGATATTAAACATGAATATGAGGTGCCCTTTGCTAGTGCTACCTCTGTACCAAATTTCGTTCAATTCGGTTTCACCGTGTTTGAATTGATAGGGGGAATCGATTTGCACACATACTTGGCCACCATCTGCAAACTATTGGGCTGATGTTCTTGCAGTTTGGTCTGAATATGTTTCCCACATAAAGATATGGTGTTGCAAAATTTGGTAGAGACTAGATTATTAGGTTGGTCGTAATTACATTTTAGCTTTTAACATTTGGGTGGCCGCGATTACGTTTCCGTCAAGATAGCGGTGATATAAAACATGACACTGAGGTGCCCTTTGCTAGTGCTACCTCTGTACCAAATTTCGTTCCATTCGGTTTCACCGTGTTCGAATTGATAAGGGGAATCGATTTTCACACAAAGATGGCCGCCATCCGCAAAATATTAGGCTGATGACCTATTAGTTTGGTCAAAGGATGCTCCCTCCATAAAGGTATGTTGTTGCTAAATTTGCTAGAGATCGGATGATTAGGCTAATCGTAATTTGATTTAAGCTTTGAACATTTGTGTGGCCGCCATTACGTTTCTGTCAATATGGCGGCGATATAAATCATGACACTGAGATGCCCTTTGCTAGTGCAATCTCTGTACCAAATTTCGTTCCATTCGGTTTCACTGTGTTTGAATTAATAGGGAGAATCGATTTTGACACAAAGATGGCCGCCATTCGCAAACTATTAGGCGAATGACCTATTAGATTGGTCAAAGGATGCTCCCTCCATAAAGGTATGTAGTTGCAAAATTTGGTAGAGATCGGATGATTAGGTTAATCGTAATTTGATTTAAGCTTTGAACATTCGTGTGGCCGCCATTACGTTTCAGTCAAGATGGTGGCGATATAAAACATGACACTGAGGTGCCCATTGCTAGTGCTACCTCTGTACCAAATTTCGTTCCATTCGGTTCCACCGTGTTCGAATTAATAGGGGGAATCAATTTTGACATAAAGATGGCCGCCACCCGCAAACTATTAGGCTAATAACCTATTAGATTGGTCAAAGGATGCTCCCTCCATAAAGGTATGTAGTTGCAAAATTTGGTAGAGATCGGATGATTAGGTTAATCGTAATTTGATTTAAGCTTTGAACATTCGTGTGGCCGCCATTACGTTTCTGTCAAGATGGCGGCGATATAAAACATGACACTGAGGTGCCCTTTGCTAGTGCTACCTCCGTACCAAATTTCGTTCCATTTGGTTTCACCGTGTTTGAATTAATAGGGGGAATTGATTTTCACACAAAGATGGCCGCCATCCCCAAACTATTAGGCTAATGACCAAGTTATTAGGTCAAAGGATGCTTCCTCTATAAAGGTATGTTGTTGCAAAATTTGGTAGAGATCGGATGATTAGGTTAATCGTAATTTGATTTAAGCTTTGAACATTTGTGTGGCCGCCATTACGTTTCCGTCAAGATGGCGGCGATATAAAACATGACACTGAGGTGCCTTTTGTTAGTACTACCTCTGTACCAAATTTCGTTCCATTCAGTTGCACCGTGTTCGAATTAATAGGGGGAATCGATTTTCACACAAAGATGGCCGCCATCCGCAAACTATTACGCTGATGACTTATTAGATTGGTCAAAGGATGCTGCCCCCATAAAGGTATGTTGTTGCAAAATTTGGTAGAGATCGGATGATTAGGTTAGTCGTAATTTGATTTAAGCTTTGAACATTTGTGTGGCCGCCATTACGTTTCCGTCAAGATGGCGGCGATATAAAACATGACACTGAGGTGTCCTTTGCTAGTGCTACCTTTGTACCAAATTTCGTTCAATTCGCATTCACCGTGTTCGAATTGATAGGGGGGGGACAGACATTCAGAGTACACACACTCACACACACACACAGACACACAGACTCACACACACACATACACACACACAGACAGACACACTTTTTTCGCCCTGTGTTGATCTCATAAGTCTACTTTCATTTTTTGCAAAAATCGAAAGTAGGCTAATAAAGTAATGGTTCAAATGGCTGAAATAATTGCCTAAATTAGGAATTAAACAAGATGTTCAGTAAAGAACATATAGCCTACTTTCTCCTAAATGTATGAGTATAGTTATAACTCGTTGTTATTATCAAAGAGTATAATAGAACTATTCTTTGTTGAAGACCTTAGAAACGATTTACCTCTACCAAACGCCACGACCTAGATAAAAACTGCTACCATCATTGAAGAAAGAAAGAAAGAAAGAAAGAAAGAAAGATAAGAAGTATATCAAGAATGTTATGGATCTGGAGACATAATCGACCGGACTGGCGGCGTGGCTCAGCGGTAACGTTCTCGCTTGCTGGGCCCTAGGTTGCAGGTTCGTATCCTGGCGCAGTCAGCTGGCATTTGAGGGTGCACAATTGCGAGGGAGCCGTGTCAGTACATTTACTGGCACGTTAAAGATCCCCTTAGGGCCAAAATTCCGGCACCCCGGTGTCTCTAAAATCAGCAGTAGTTAAAAGGGATGTAAAACCAATGACATTATTATTATTATTACGACCTGCCGTGGGCAACATCCAACTTTGAGTTGAGGCATGTCTTTACACGTCTGGTTGTGCATGGCTTTCACAACCCTAATTGAATTAACAAATCTTTCCATGACCCTACAGAGACGTGTGTATACAAACTATGTGGATATTTTCGATAATATAATCCTAACAGAGCGAGTGCATTCTAGCGGCCAGAAGAAGAAACTTTTCAATAAAATCTGGAAGTTACCTTTTTGGCAGCTAGATGTCTCGACTAAATCTGCTGGCAAATTATGTTTTAATTAAATATATATTTTACACCATAATATGGACAATATAACGCTTAATAACATTTTCAAGTAACGCAAAATAGGCTGTTACAAACCCTTTAAAATAAAAAGTTAAAATGTATCGTAGTATCAACTTGTCATTCTTCAAATTCGATGCGCATAGAATGATAATGGTATAGTAATCAATGGATCCCCACGTAGACTAGTCGGGACATCTAGTGGTGAAATATCGAACAATATAATCCTAACAGAGCGAGTGCATTCTAGCGGCCAGAAGAAGAAACTTTTCAATAAAATCTGGAAGTTACCTTTTTGGCAGCTAGATGTCTCGAGTAAATCTGCTGGCGAATTATGTTTTAATTAAATATATATTTTACACCATAATTTGCACAATATAACGCTTAATTTTAAAACATCTGAGTCATTACAAAACAATAAACATATAACATTTCAAGCAAAAAACCTAGCTCTGATCGGGTTTGAACCATAGGCATCTGAGCGACAGGCTATCGCTCTACCACTGAGCTAATTGTGTCAACGAATATCGTTCTATTTAAAATTACTTACATAGAACTTGTTAGCAAATAATGATTTATACTAAACGATTTCATCACTGGAGTATATTATTTATATATAAAGCATTTCATACAAAGTTTATTTATTTTTTATCAGTACGCTATATTGCATTCAATACTCAAATTAGTGAAATATAAGTCAGGCACAAGATATCCGCTGCCATCTTGTCTTATTACTGAATCAGTTCAGCTTTTTAAAATCACGTCTGCACTATAGTATTACAAAATAAACTTTTAATTTCGAACGTGCCTCTTCCTTTAGAACAGTTAAAACGATTCTCGGCTCGATAATCGGAACTGGTGGGTCCCATGATATGGATTATAAAGTTTGCATAATTCGCACGGCCGCCATCCTGAAATGGTATGGCGGACGACCTTGTAGTTTGGTCACAAGACGCATCCTATACGAAGGTATGTTGTTACCAAATTAGGTAGAGATCGGATGATTTGGTTAGTCGTTATTTGATTTTACGTTTTGAACGTTTGAGTGGCCGCCATTCAGTTTTAGTAAAGATGGCGGCGATATAAAACATGACACTGAGGTGTCCTTTGCTAGTGCTACCTTTGTACCAAATTTCGTTCAATTCGCATTCACCGTGTTCGAATTGATAGGGGGGGACAGACATTCAGAGTACACACACTCACACACACACAGACACACACACACACACACACACAGAGAGAGACTCACACACACACATACACACACACACACACACACACAGACTCACACACACACACATACACACACACAGACAGACACACTTTTTTCGCCCTGTGTTGATCTCATAAGTCTACTTTCATTTTTTGCAAAAATCGAAAGTAGGCTAAAAATACGCACCATAATAAATATAAATCAAAGAGATAAGTTAAATAAAAAGGGTTAATTTGTATATCAAATAACAGATGCCAAGAGAATAAAATGTTATAACAAGATTGAGTAAAAATGTGAATAATAACAATACAAGTAATAATAATCAAAAGGGGAAAAAAGTTATATTAAATGATCCGTGTCTACAAACTCAAAGTAAAAATTCGAGCGAGAAATAATATGTTAATAAATTAAAGAAATGATAAATATCCAAGTAAATGGTAAAAATAAAATATCCAAGAACGAATGTATTACCTGTTAGGCCATTGTGCCATGGCTGTAAAATTAAATTGTAGGAATGCCGAAATCAGGCTATTGTTGTAAAGTATCCAAGCAAGTTGCATTGCCGTAAGGGCCAATAAAAATGATAAAGTATAGTAAAGTTGAATATAAATATGCGTTAAGCCAGAATAGATTGATTCGCGAGATGGAAAAGTAGTAAAAAAGTCCTCTCGGCACGCCGGAAGGCGGAGGTAGATTTCACCGGACAAACTTGGGGATAGGCGAAAATAGGCAGAATATGCAGGTTTTCGTAGAAGGATCAGACCACATTTATTGCGTGAAAGTATTTTATAATTGGAGATTAATTAACTTTGTTTTTCGTCATTTTATGCATATTTTAAACATCCTATTGCCTTATGTTGACGGTAACATTCTTGTCATTTGGAGTCCATTTTTATACTTGTGGTCACACTGTCCTTATGCAAGGTTTCGACACTGATGTGTAACTATGTAACGGTCCTTTACTTCTTCACGCAAAATTATATCTCCCGCAGAGATGTTGGTTGGTTCCTCAGTTTAGGGGCTGCGACAACGTGGTCATGTAACCCAGTGTACTTTGGGTGAGTGTAGAATCTGTCTGATAAACGGTGTGAATTGTGATAGCTGTATTAGTCTGTAATTCAGGTAAGGAATGCAGACGCTCAATTTCAAGCAGTAGCTCCTGATGTTGCTACCAGATACTACCGTCAACGACACCTAGCTGTGAACTTGGCTACTAGATGCCACCGCAATCAGAAACTCGCAACGAACGTTGGAACTTCCCCTCCAAAGGAAAGCATACTGAGGGATTTTTAGCGCTCTTAGAAAATCCGACGACTTTGGCCGGCTTTGAACCCGCGACCTTGGGCATAGAAGTTCAGCATGCTATCAGTTACGTCATCGAAGCCGCATCACACAGTCAGATAGAAATCTGAATCTGATCTGGCGCAAGTGCGTTGTCATGGCAACGTCTGATGGCTCATACCTCATCAATTTAGTAGTGTTGCCATGGCAACCACTGATAGCTCTTGGCATTTTCTTACAATTCCGAAATCATTACTCTCATCCCTTGGCGTAATGGTGGCTCATATCAAAAATTCTTTCAGACAAAAGTTTTAGGTAATTATTAGGGGAATATTGTCCATTTTGTACGGTTTTGATATTGTGCCTATTAACAGAGATATGATTAATGTTTCCCGAAAAACCCACTTTTTCCCACCCCTTTGGTCAATGGTTGGTGCTATCAAAAAACGTTTCAAACATAAATTTTTGAGCTTTATCCGACACATAGTATGAACTTTGAACGGATTCGATATTTCACATATTAAGAGAGTTTTAGCAATATTTCATTTCTTCGAAAAAAGTCCCCCATTTTCATCCCCTTCGACCGATTTAGCCAAGTAACGAACTCGACCGAGATTGTATAGGTGTACATTTTCCGTAAAAAATTCAAAGTGATTGGTGCAAAATTACGGCAGTTATCGTGTCCACACGAAACTGATATACATATATATATATATATATATATATATATATATACATATATATTGTTACGGCTGTGAGTTCGTTTCATCGCTCGCCGCATGAGTCAAAACTGCCCCAGGGCTGGACTGCTCTCCCTCAGTGTATTGCATGAGCGTTACGCAACGGACTGCGAAGTGAAAGGGATGGTCCACAATCTTCGTGACACCACACGAACTCAAGCACAACACCTGACGGTCCTGGTTTCAAAACCCGAGCAGGTCATTTTCTCTAATTTTCCTGTGAGTGCATGCCCTTTACAAGACAAACAACTAAAATGGAGGAGAAATTGGCAGCATTGCTAGAAAAGTTAACTGGCATGGAAGACGGCCAGAAGAAATTAGCCAAGGACCTGAAGGATGACCTAACTGCCAAAATGGAAGACGGCCAGAAGAAGATGGAAGACGGCCAGAATAAGTTAGCAGAGGACCTAACCGCCAAATTTCTGGATGGCCAGAAAAATCTGGAAGAGTGTCTGCTGACGAAATTAGAGGAGAGCCAAAGGAAATTAGAACAGGGCCTACGTGAGGAAGTCGCAGCAGTGGAAAAGAAGTTCGACGCCTTACAAGTGGAAGTTGCCGAGCTGCGCCAACGCCCGCTGATGGGGGTGGAGGAGAAATTCAACGCCTTGCAAGTGGAAGTTGCTGAGCTGCGCCAACGCCCGCTGATGAGGGTGGAGGAGAAATTCAACGCCTTGCAAGTGGAAGTTGCCGAGCTGTGCCAACGACCGCTGATGGGGGTGGAGGAGAAATTCAACGCCTTACAAGTGGAAGTTGCCGAGCTGCGCCAACACCCACTGACGGGGGTGGAAGAAAAAATTCAACGCTCTACGAGAGGAAGTTTCCGAGCTGCGCCAACGCCCACCCACCGTTACACCGGGAATATCAGGAACGGGACACAGCAGAGTGACGCCCCCAAATTTCGACGGAAAGGTCCCGTGGAGCACCTACTTACGTCAGTTCGAGGCAGCCTGTTCCATAAATAACTGGAACAACACAGAAAAGGCTACAGCTCTCATTGTAGCGCTGAGAGGCGACGCCCTTAACGTCCTTCAGGCCATCCCGACTGGATTCCAGGACTACGCTGCACTGATCGCCCATACGGAGTCCCGATATGGAGATAGCCATCTTCAGCAGGCCTACCAGATGCAGCTCCGGACCCGGGTACAGAAGAACGCGGAAACCCTGCAGGAGTTCGAGATGGACATCGCACGCCTCGTAAGGCTCGCCTACCCAACAGCGCCGGCCGACTTTCTGGAGCAGATAGCGACGCAGACTTTCACCGACGGGCTACGGGACTCGGACACTCAACAGGCGCTGCGACTCGCGCGCAATAAGACCCTGGCAGATGCGCTGAGCCACGCACTTGAATTCGAGACGGCAAAACAGGCATCCAGAATGCACGCGCGGGTGCATCAAGTGGACGTCGATGAACCAGCAAAAACCAACGAGACCAAGCCCCTGGCCGACGAATTGATGGAGGCGCTAAGCCATTTCTTCGATAGTCGCGGCACCACCAGCAACGACACAGCCGGAAGACAACCGGAGAGGCGGCCTGGAAGAGGACTACCGACCTGCTGGGCCTGCGGTAAGAAAGGCCACCTGAGCAAGGACTGCGGTGATCGCCGCCGCCGAGGGTATCCGACGGGAAATCAGTCGTCTGAAAACCGCGCGGCCCAGGGAAACGAGTATTAGCCAGCCTTGGGGGGCAAAGGTTGGCTTGTGACAGTCGTCAAGCCCCGGCCGTCCAAGTGCGTGTGACGAAGTTACGGAGGGACAATAGCAGCCTGATGGTCGACGGAGTCATCAACGGAGTCAGCTGGCCCATGCTGATCGACACGGGAGCATCGAGGACCATCGTCAATCCCACTGTGATCCCGAAGTGGAGAGTGCAACCCACACAAAGGAACCTCCAGCTAATAACCGCGACCGGAGAGACCGCACCGGTACATGGCGAAGCATCACTGGAGTTCGTCATTGGTCGACGGGTGATAAAGCATCCAGTGCTTGTGGCTGACGTATCAAACGAAGTGATCATCGGACTGGACTTCCTGGACCAGAACAACATCATCTTGGACCTGAGTACCAACACTCTGCACTTCGGAGGTGAGGAACTTGCTTTGCAACCAGCACACGAGGCCGTCACCGCACGACGAGTAAGGCTGAGAGAGGACGTCATCGTTCCTGCCAGGACGGAGGTCAGCGCCGCCGTAATTGTCGACGGAACTGCTGAGGGAGTGGCGGCTGTCATCGAGCCAAAATATGAGGACATCCATACAAAAGGATTGCTTGTTGCCAAGACCCTCATCAACACGACGTCTCGGCCGTACGTCCGCCTGTCCAACCTGAACGACTACGACATTACGGTTCAACGAAACACCAACCTAGGAGTCTGCGAGCCCGTTACCTGGATTGCCCGCATCACCGACACGACGGACGGACACCTGCAGACGGACAACCGAAGAAGATGCACACTGCCAGAAGAACTACAGAAGCTGTACCAAGGATCCCAGGACCATTTAGACGAGGAACAATCACGCCAACTTCAGGACCTGCTACGCGAATTCCAGGATGTCTTCTCCGTGGGGAGCAAAGACTTCGGCAGGACAAGCTTGGTCCAGCACAGAATCGACGTTGGGGACAGCGCACCGATTAGGGCCCCATTCCGACGTGTCCCGCTCGCTAAGCAAGCCGAAGTCGACCGGATGGTAGAAGAGATGAAGGAGCAAGGGGTGATCGAGCCATCACATAGTCCTTGGAGTTCTCCGGTCGTGCTTGTGAAGAAGAAGGACGGTTCCACCAGGTTCTGCGTGGACTACAGGCGGGTGAACGACGTCACGAAGAAGGACAGCTACCCTCTACCCCGGATCGACGACACGCTGGACACCATATCAGGGTCAAGATGGTTCTCCACCTTGGATTTGAAGAGTGGCTACTGGCAGGTGGAGGTCCACCCTAAGGACCGCGAGAAAACAGCGTTCTCTGTGGGCAGCGGGCTCTGGCAGTTCACCGTCATGCCATTCGGTCTGTGCAACGCCCCTGCGACCTTCGAAAGGCTAATGGAGTCCATTCTGAGGGGACTACACTGGAAGACCTGCCTGGTCTACCTAGACGACGTCATCGTTCTGGGGAGAAGCTTCGAGGAGCACTACAGCAACCTGAAGGAGATCTTGTTGAAGCTACGGGCTGCCCAGCTGAAGTTGAGCCCCAAGAAGTGTCAGCTTTTCCAGAAGCTGGTCCAGTACCTTGGGCATATCGTCTCCGAGGAAGGGGTGCGCACCGACCCAGAGAAGACCGCAGCTGTGAGGGAGTGGCCAGTTCCGAAGGACAATTCCCAACTACGAAGCTTCCTGGGACTCTGCACTTATTACCGTCGCTTCGTGAGGGGATTCGCCGACATCGCCAAACCTTTACATCGCCTGACTGAGAAGGACCAACTCTTCACGTGGACAGCAGAATGCCACAGTGCCTTCGAACAACTCAAGCAGGCTCTGTGCACCGCGCCTATTCTGGCCTACCCCGGACCTGGAACAAGGTTCATCGTCGATACCGATGCCAGCGACTTCGGCATAGGGGGAATCCTGTCGCAGGTAGTGGACGGCGAGGAAAGAGTAGTGTCCTACTTCAGCAAGGCCTTGTCAAAGCCAGAAAGGAACTACTGCGTCACCAGGAAGGAGCTGCTCGCCATCGTGAAGACCATTGAACACTTCCACAAGTACCTGTACGGGCGAGAATTTCTCATCAGGACCGACCATGCATCCCTGCGGTGGCTCCTGAACTTCAAGCAGCCCGAGGGTCAACTCGCGCGGTGGTTAGAGAGGCTTCAACAGTACAACTTTGAGATTCAGCACAGGAAAGGCCAACTGCATTCTAACGCTGACGCCCTGTCACGAAGACCGTGCCCCAAAGACTGCACCTTCTGTACCCGAAGGGAGGAGAACACCGGGATACAGTGCCGACGGACTACTGTGGAACTTCAAGGGAACTGGAGCCACGAATCTTTCACGCGGGCACAAGCAGAAGATGATGACCTGGGATTGATAGCCGAATGGAAGAGGGCCTGTGTCCCCAGACCCGGGTGGAACATTATGAGTGACTGCAGCCCAAAGTTTAAGTCCTACTGGGCACAGTGGGACTCGCTGATTGTAAGGTATGGCCTCATCTGCCGTACCTGGGAGAGCACCGACGGGAAGACCTCTCGGGAACAAGTCGTCGTTCCAAAGGCTATGACGGAGGAAGTCCTGAAGGAAGTCCATGGAGGATCATCTGTTGGACACCTAGGGATAAAGAAGACCCTGGAGAAGCTGAGAGAGCGGTTCTACTGGATCGGCTGCCGAACAGACGTGGAGAACCACTGCGCGAGGTGCCACGATTGAGCAGCCAGCAAGGGCCCAGGACGAAGACGACGGGGTCCACTGAAGACCTACAACGTGGGCGACCCCATGGAGAGAGTGGCCATCGATGTTGCTGGGCCATTCCCGTTAAGCGAGGCAGGGAACCGCTACATATTAGTCGTCAGCGACTACTTTACCAAATGGCCAGAGGCGTATGCGCTCCCTAACCAAGAAGCCGCGACGATTGCAGAGACCCTGGTGAAGGAATTCGTCAACCGGTACGGAGTACCCCTGGAGCTGCACTCCGACCAAGGGAGGAACTTCGAGTCGCAGGTGTTCCAGAACCTATGCCAGCTGCTGGGAATCCGGAAGACAAGGACAACGCCACTACACCCTCAGTCCGACGGGATGGTAAAGCGATTCAATCGCACCATCGAGAACCATCTTGGAATAGTCGTCAGCGAGCACCAGAGGGATTGGGACAAACATCTTCCACTATTTCTCCTGGCCTACCGCGCCGCCGTGCATGAAGCCACCGGGTGCACACCAGCCCGGGCCATGTTTGGGAGGGAGCTCCGTCTACCTGTTGATCTTGCCTTTGGCCGACCTGGGAATGATCCGATCCTGGTAAGCCAGTATTGCCGAGAACTGGTCGACCAACTGGAGGACGTGCACGCGTTCGCGAGGAGGAAACTGCGGATTGAGACCGACCGAATGAAGACCCGATACGACCAGCAGACGGATGCCGGCGGATTCCACGAGGACGACCTGGTCTGGCTCTTCAACCCATTACGGAAGAAAGGCCTGTCACCCAAACTGCAGAAGTCCTGGGAGGGCCCGTACCGAGTCGTGAAACGGATCAACGATGTCGTCTCCTGGATCCAGCGGAGCCCGAGGGCGAAGATGAAGATCGTGCATCGAGATCGCCTGGCAGCCTACGGAGGGACACAGACGGACCAATGATTGATCGGGACGATCAGCCTTTTTAGGAAGAGGGTGGTGTTACGGCTGTGAGTTCGTTTCATCGCTCGCCGCATGAGTCAAAACTGCCCCAGGGCTGGACTGCTCTCCCTCAGTGTATTGCATGCGCGTTACGCAACGGACTGCGAAGTGAAAGGGATGGTCCAGAATCTTCGTGACACCACCAGCGAAGGAAATGTCGAGAAACCGTGTGTCCTGGACGATTCTAGAATTTATTGAGTCACCAGCCTGCTATATAAGCGGCTTCAACAGTGAGGGGACCGAGTTTTCCGTTGTTGTGTTTTACGAGCTAGTGCGAGCGATTATCTTGTGCGACAGAAGTGTGGTGACGAAGTGCTGTGCGAGTTACGAAATCCAGTGACATTGTTTCTCCCAGCTTGTGAACAGCGTACATCAAGTGCTCGTAAGTAACTGTATTTGTTGTACCTGAGGAAGAGGGGCAGGAAGCTTCTGTCAAGGCCACCGGACTCATTAGGACGGATTAACTTCTGTGGTCTGTTGCAAGTGAAAGGGGCCAAGAGCGCATATTTAAGAGACTTGAGGAAACTGGAGTAAGGCTCCTAATTGCTTGTATTTGCTGATTAGTGTAATTTTCTGGCAACAATAATGTTAATTATTTCTTTAAGCAGTAATTGGTGTTGTGCTTTGTACCCCCCACCGTTATCCAGTTAACAAAAGTGCCACTAGGGGGTGGCACGTAACAACTGGTGTCAGAAGTGGGATTACGAACTCAAGCACAACACCTGACGGTCCTGGTTTCAAAACCCGAGCAGGTCATTTTCTCTAATTTTCCTGTGAGTGCATGGCCTTTACAAGACAAACAACTAAATTGGAGGAGAAATTGGCAGCATTGCTAGAAAAGTTAACTGGCATGGAAGACGGCCAGAACAAATTAGCCAAGGACCTGAAGGATGACCTAACTGCCAAAATGGAAGACGGCCAGAATAAGTTAGCAGAGGACCTAACCGCCAAATTTCTGGATGGCCAGAAAAATCTGGATGAGTGTCTGCTGACGAAATTAGAGGAGAGCCAAAGGAAATTAGAACAGGGCCTACGTGAGGAAGTCGCAGCAGTGGAAAAGAAGTTCGACGCCTTACAAGTGGAAGTTGCCGAGCTGCGCCAACGCCCGCTGATGGGGGTGGAGGAGAAATTCAACGCCTTGCAAGTGGAAGTTGCTGAGCTGCGCCAACGCCCGCTGATGAGGGTGGAGGAGAAATTCAACGCCTTGCAAGTGGAAGTTGCCGAGCTGTGCCAACGACCGCTGATGGGGGTGGAGGAGAAATTCAACGCCTTACAAGTGGAAGTTGCCGAGCTGCGCCAACACCCACTGACGGGGGTGGATGAAAAAATTCAACGCTCTACGAGAGGAAGTTTCCGAGCTGCGCCAACGCCCACCCACCGTTACACCGGGAATATCAGGAACGGGACACAGCAGAGTGACGCCCCCAACCTTCGACGAAAAGGTCCCGTGGAGCACCTACTTACGTCAGTTCGAGGCAGCCTGTTCCATAAATAACTGGAACAACACAGAAAAGGCTACAGCTCTCATTGTAGCGCTGAGAGGCGACGCCCTTAACGTCCTTCAGGCCATCCCGACTGGATTCCAGGACTACGCTGCACTGATCGCCCATATGGAGTCCCGATATGGAGATAGCCATCTTCAGCAGGCCTACCAGATGCAGCTCCGGACCCGGGTACAGAAGAACGCGGAAACCCTGCAGGAGTTCGAGATGGACATCGCACGCCTCGTAAGGCTCGCCTACCCAACAGCGCCGGCCGACTTTCTGGAGCAGATAGCGACGCAGACTTTCACCGACGGGCTACGGGACTCGGACACTCAACAGGCGCTGCGACTCGCGCGCAATAAGACCCTGGCAGATCCGCTGAGCCACGCACTTGAATTCGAGACGGCAAAACAGGCATCCTGAATGCACGCGCGGGTGCGTCAAGTGGACGTCGATGAACCAGCAAAAACCAACGAGACCAAGCCCCTGGCCGACGAATTGATGGAGGCGCTAAGCCATTTCTTCGATAGTCGCGGCACCACCAGCAACGACACAGCCGGAAGACAACCAGAGAGGCGGCCTGGAAGAGGACTACCGACCTGCTGGGCCTGCGGTAAGAAAGGCCACCTGAGCAAGGACTGCGGTGATCGCCGCCGCCGAGGGTATCCGACGGGAAATCAGTCGTCTGAAAACCGCGCGGCCCAGGGAAACGAGTATTAGCCAGCCTTGGGGGGCAAAGGTTGGCTTGTGACAGTCGTCAAGCCCCGGCAGTCCAAGTGCGTGTGACGAAGTTACGGAGGGACAATAGCAGCCTGATGGTCGACGGAGTCATCAACGGAGTCAGCTGGCCCATGCTGATCGACACGGGAGCATCGAGGACCATCGTCAATCCCACTGTGATCCCGAAGTGGAGAGTGCAACCCACACAAAGGAACCTCCAGCTAATAACCGCGACCGGAGAGACCGCACCGGTACATGGCGAAGCATCACTGGAGTTCGTCATTGGTCGACGGGTGATAAAGCATCCAGTGCTTGTGGCTGACGTATCAAACGAAGTGATCATCGGACTGGACTTCCTGGACCAGAACAACATCATCTTGGACCTGAGTACCAACACTCTGCACTTCGGAGGTGAGGAACTTGCTTTGCAACCAGCACACGAGGCCGTCACCGCACGACGAGTAAGGCTGAGAGAGGACGTCATCGTTCCTGCCAGGACGGAGGTCAGCGCCGCCGTAATTGTCGACGGAACTGCTGAGGGAGTGGCGGCTGTCATCGAGCCAAAATATGAGGACATCCAGACAAAAGGATTGCTAGTTGCCAAGACCCTCATCAACACGACGTCTCGGCCGTACGTCCGCCTGTCCAACCTGAACGACTACGACATTACGGTTCACCGGGACACCAACCTAGGAGTCTGCGAGCCCGTTACCTGGATTGCCCGCATCACCGACACGACGGACGGACACCTGCAGACGGACAACCGAAGAAGATGCACACTGCCAGAAGAACTACAGAAGCTGTACCAAGGATCCCAGGACCATTTAGACGAGGAACAATCACGCCAACTTCAGGACCTGCTACGCGAATTCCAGGATGTCTTCTCCGTGGGGAGCAAAGACTTCGGCAGGACAAGCTTGGTCCAGCACAGAATCGACGTTGGGGACAGCGCACCGATTAGGGCCCCATTCCGACGTGTCCCGCTCGCTAAGCAAGCCGAAGTCGACCGGATGGTAGAAGAGATGAAGGAGCAAGGGGTGATCGAGCCATCACATAGTCCTTGGAGTTCTCCGGTCGTGCTTGTGAAGAAGAAGGACGGTTCCACCAGGTTCTGCGTGGACTACAGGCGGGTGAACGACGTCACGAAGAAGGACAGCTACCCTCTACCCCGGATCGACGACAAGCTGGACACCATATCAGGGTCAAGATGGTTCTCCACCTAGGATTTGAAGAGTGGCTACTGGCAGGTGGAGGTCCACCCTAAGGACCGCGAGAAAACAGCGTTCTCTGTGGGCAGCGGGCTCTGGCAGTTCACCGTCATGCCATTCGGTCTGTGCAACGCCCCTGCGACCTTCGAAAGGCTAATGGAGTCCATTCTGAGGGGACTACACTGGAAGACCTGCCTGGTCTACCTAGACGACGTCATCGTTCTGGGGAGAAGCTTCGAGGAGCACTACAGCAACCTGAAAGAGATCTTGTTGAAGCTACGGGCTGCCCAGCTGAAGTTGAGCCCCAAGAAGTGTCAGCTTTTCCAGAAGCTGGTCCAGTACCTTGGGCATATCGTCTCCGAGGAAGGGGTGCGCACCGACCCAGAGAAGACCGCAGCTGTGAGGGAGTGGCCAGTTCCGAAGGACAATTCCCAACTACGAGGCTTACTGGGACTCTGCACTTATTACCGTCGCTTCGTGAGGGGATTCGCCGACATCGCCAAACCTTTACATCGCCTGACTGAGAAGGACCAACTCTTCACGTGGACAGCAGAATGCCACAGTGCCTTCGAACAACTCAAGCAGGCTCTGTGCACCGCGCCTATTCTGGCCTACCCCGGACCTGGAACAAGGTTCATCGTCGATACCGATGCCAGCGACTTTGGCATAGGGGGAATCCTGTCGCAGGTAGTGGACGGCGAGGAAAGAGTAGTGGCCTACTTCAGCAAGGCCTTGTCAAAGCCAGAAAGGAACTACTGCGTCACCAGGTAGGAACTGCTCGCCATCGTGAAGACCATTGAACACTTCCACAAGTACCTGTACGGGCAAGAATTTCTCATCAGGACCGACCATGCATCCCTGCGGTGGCTCCTGAACATCAAACAGCCCGAGGGTCAACTCGCGCGGTGGTTAGAGAGGCTTCAACAGTACAACTTTGAGATTCAGCACAGGAAAGGCCAACTGCATTCTAACGCTGACGCCCTGTCACGAAGACCGTGCCCCAAAGACTGCACCTTCTGTACCCGAAGGGAGGAGAACACCGGGATACAGTGCCGACGGACTACTGTGGAACTTCAAGGGAACTGGAGCCACGAATCTTTCACGCGGGCACAAGCAGAAGATGATGACCTGGGAATGATAGCCGAATGGAAGAGGGCCTGTGTCCCCAGACCCGGGTGGAACATTGTGAGTGACTGCAGCCCAAAGTTTAAGTCCTACTGGGCACAGTGGGACTCGCTGAATGTAAGGGATGGCCTCATCTGCCGTACCTGGGAGAGCACCGACGGGAAGACCTCTCGGGAACAAGTCGTCGTTCCAAAGGCTATGACGGAGGAAGTCCTGAAGGAAGTCCATGGAGGATCATCTGTTGGACACCTAGGGATAAAGAAGACCCTGGAGAAGCTGAGAGAGCGGTTCTACTGGATCGGCTGCCGAACAGACGTGGAGAACCACTGCGCGAGGTGCCACGATTGAGCAGCCAGCAAGGGCCCAGGACGAAGACGACGGGGTCCACTGAAGACCTACAACGTGGGCGGCCCCATGGAGAGAGTGGCCATCGATGTTGCTGGGCAATTCCCGTTAAGCGAGGCAGGGAACCGCTACATATTAGTCGTCAGCGACTACTTTACCAAATGACCGGAGGCGTATGCGCTCCCTAACCAAGAAGCCGCGACGATTGCAGAGACCCTGGTGAAGGAATTCGTCAGCCGGTACGGAGTACCCCTGGAGCTGCACTCCGACCAAGGGAGGAACTTCGAGTCGCAGGTGTTCCAGAACCTATGCCAGCTGCTGGGAATCCGGAAGACAAGGACAACGCCACTACACCCTCAGTCCGACGGGATGGTAAAGCGATTCAATCGCACCATCGAGAACCATCTTGGAATAGTCGTCAGCGAGCACCAGAGGGATTGGGACAAACATCTTCCACTATTTCTCCTGGCCTACCGCGCCGCCGTGCATGAAGCCACCGGGTGCACACCAGCCCGGGCCATGTTTGGGAGGGAGCTCCGTCTACCTGTTGATCTTGCCTTTGGCCGACCTGGGAATGATCCGATCCTGGTAAGCCAGTATTGTCGAGAACTGGTCGACCAACTGGAGGACGTGCACGCGTTCGCGAGGAGGAAACTGCGGATTGAGACCGACCGAATGAAGACCCGATACGACCAGCAGACGGATGCCGGCGGATTCCACGAGGACGACCTGGTCTGGCTCTTCAACCCATTACGGAAGAAAGGCCTGTCACCCAAACTGCAGAAGTCCTGGGAGGGCCCGTACCGAGTCGTGAAACGGATCAACGATGTCGTCTCCTGGATCCAGCGGAGCCCGAGGGCGAAGATGAAGATCGTGCATCGAGATCGCCTGGCAGCCTACGGAGGGACACAGACGGACCAATGATTGATCGGGACGATCAGCCTTTTTAGGAAGAGGGTGGTGTTACGGCTGTGAGTTCGTTTCATCGCTCGCCGCATGAGTCAAAACTGCCCCAGGGCTGGACTGCTCTCCCTCAGTGTATTGCATGCGCGTTACGCAACGGACTGCGAAGTGAAAGGGATGGTCCAGAATCTTCGTGACACCACCAGCGAAGGAAATGTCGAGAAACCGTGTGTCCTGGACGATTCTAGAATTTATTGAGTCACCAGCCTGCTATATAAGCGGCTTCAACAGTGAGGGGACCAAGTTTTCTGTTGTTGTGTTTTACGAGCTAGTGCGAGCGATTATCTTGTGCGACAGAAGTGTGGTGACGAAGTGCTGTGCGAGTTACGAAATCCAGTGACATTGTTTCTCCCAGCTTGTGAACAGCGTACATCAAGTGCTCGTAAGTAACTGTATTTGTTGTACCTGAGGAAGAGGGGCAGGTAGCTTCTGTCAAGGCCACCGGACTCATTAGGACGGATTAACTTCTGTGGTCTGTTGCAAGTGAAAGGGGCCAAGAGCGCATAAGGAAGAGACTTGAGGAAACTGGAGTAAGGCTCCTAATTGCTTGTATTGCTGATTAGTGTAATTTTCTGGCAACAATAATGTTAATTAATTCTTTAAGCAGTAATTGGTGTTGTGCTTTGTACCCCCCACCGTTATCCAGTTAACAAAAGTGCCACTAGGGGGAGGCACGTAACAACTGGTGTCAGAAGTGGGATTACGAACTCAAGCACAACACCTGACGGTCCTGGTTTCAAAACCCGAGCAGGTCATTTTCTCTAATTTTCCTGTGAGTGCATGGCCTTTACAAGACAAACAACTAAATTGGAGGAGAAATTGGCAGCATTGCTAGAAAAGTTAACTGGCATGGAAGACGGCCAGAACAAATTAGCCAAGGACCTGAAGGATGACCTAACTGCCAAAATGGAAGACGGCCAGAATAAGTTAGCAGAGGACCTAACCGCCAAATTTCTGGATGGCCAGAAAAATCTGGATGAGTGTCTGCTGACGAAATTAGAGGAGAGCCAAAGGAAATTAGAACAGGGCCTACGTGAGGAAGTCGCAGCAGTGGAAAAGAAGTTCGACGCCTTACAAGTGGAAGTTGCCGAGCTGCGCCAACGCCCGCTGATGGGGGTGGAGGAGAAATTCAACGCCTTGCAAGTGGAAGTTGCTGAGCTGCGCCAACGCCCGCTGATGAGGGTGGAGGAGAAATTCAACGCCTTGCAAGTGGAAGTTGCCGAGCTGTGCCAACGACCGCTGATGGGGGTGGAGGAGAAATTCAACGCATTACAAGTGGAAGTTGCCGAGCTGCGCCAACACCCACTGACGGGGGTGGATGAAAAAATTCAACGCTCTACGAGAGGAAGTTTCCGAGCTGCGCCAACGCCCACCCACCGTTACACCGGGAATATCAGGAACGGGACACAGCAGAGTGACGCCCCCAACCTTCGACGGAAAGGTCCCGTGGAGCACCTACTTACGTCAGTTCGAGGCAGCCTGTTCCATAAATAACTGGAACAACACAGAAAAGGCTACAGCTCTCATTGTAGCGCTGAGAGGCGACGCCCTTAACGTCCTTCAGGCCATCCCGACTGGATTCCAGGACTACGCTGCACTGATCGCCCATTGGAGTCCCGATATGGAGATAGCCATCTTCAGCAGGCCTACCAGATGCAGCTCCGGACCCGGGTACAGAAGAACGCGGAAACCCTGCAGGAGTTCGAGATGGACATCGCACGCCTCGTAAGGCTCGCCTACCCAACAGCGCCGGCCGACTTTCTGGAGCAGATAGCGACGCAGACTTTCACCGACGGGCTACGGGACTCGGACACTCAACAGGCGCTGCGACTCGCGCGCAATAAGACCCTGGCAGATCCGCTGAGCCACGCACTTGAATTCGAGACGGCAAAACAGGCATCCAGAATGCACGCGCGGGTGAGTCAAGTGGACGTCGATGAACCAGCAAAAACCAACGAGACCAAGCCCCTGGCCGACGAATTGATGGAGGCGCTAAGCCATTTCTTCGATAGTCGCGGCACCACCAGCAACGACACAGCCGGAAGACAACCGGAGAGGCGGCCTGGAAGAGGACTACCGACCTGCTGGGCCTGCGGTAAGAAAGGCCACCTGAGCAAGGACTGCGGTGATCGCCGCCGCCGAGGGTATCCGACGGGAAATCAGTCGTCTGAAAACCGCGCGGCCCAGGGAAACGAGTATTAGCCAGCCTTGGGGGGCAAAGGTTGGCTTGTGACAGTCGTCAAGCCCCGGCAGTCCAAGTGCGTGTGACGAAGTTACGGAGGGACAATAGCAGCCTGATGGTCGACGGAGTCATCAACGGAGTGAGCTGGCCCATGCTGATCGACACGGGAGCATCGAGGACCATCGTCAATCCCACTGTGATCCCGAAGTGGAGAGTGCAACCCACACAAAGGAACCTCCAGCTAATAACCGCGACCGGAGAGACCGCACCGGTACATGGCGAAGCATCACTGGAGTTCGTCATTGGTCGACGGGTGATAAAGCATCCAGTGCTTGTGGCTGACGTATCAAACGAAGTGATCATCGGACTGGACTTCCTGGACCAGAACAACATCATCTTGGACCTGAGTACCAACACTCTACACTTCGGAAGTGAGGAACTTGCTTTGCAACCAGCACACGAGGCCGTCACAGCACGACGAGTAAGGCTGAGAGAGGACGTCATCGTTCCTGCCAGGACGGAGGTCAGCGCCGCCGTAATTGTCGACGGAACTGCTGAGGGAGTGGCGGCTGTCATCGAGCCAAAATATGAGGACATCCAGACAAAAGGATTGCTAGTTGCCAAGACCCTCATCAACACGACGTCTCGGCCGTACGTCCGCCTGTCCAACCTGAACGACTACGACATTACGGTTCACCGGGACACCAACCTAGGAGTCTGCGAGCCCGTTACCTGGATTGCCCGCATCACCGACACGACGGACGGACACCTGCAGACGGACAACCGAAGAAGATGCACACTGCCAGAAGAACTACAGAAGCTGTACCAAGGATCCCAGGACCATTTAGACGAGGAACAATCACGCCAACTTCAGGACCTGCTACGCGAATTCCAGGATGTCTTCTCCGTGGGGAGCAAAGACTTCGGCAGGACAAGCTTGGTCCAGCACAGAATCGACGTTGGGGACAGTGCACCGATTAGGGCCCCATTCCGACGTGTCCCGCTCGCTAAGCAAGCCGAAGTCGACCGGATGGTAGAAGAGATGAAGGAGCAAGGGGTGATCGAGCCATCACATAGTCCTTGGAGTTCTCCGGTCGTGCTTGTGAAGAAGAAGGACGGTTCCACCAGGTTCTGCGTGGACTACAGGCGGGTGAACGACGTCACGAAGAAGGACAGCTACCCTCTACCCCGGATCGATGACACGCTGGACACCATATCAGGGTCAAGATGGTTCTCCACCTTGGATTTGAAGAGTGGCTACCGGCAGGTGGAGGTCCACCCTAAGGACCGCGAGAAAACAGCGTTCTCTGTGGGCAGCGGGCTCTGGCAGTTCACCGTCATGCCATTCGGTCTAAGCAACGCCCCTGCGACCTTCGAAAGGCTAATGGAGTCCATTCTGAGGGGACTACACTGGAAGACCTGCCTGGTCTATCTAGACGACGTCATCGTTCTGGGGAGAAGCTTCGAGGAGCACTACAGCAACCTGAAGGAGATCTTGTTGAAGCTACGGGCTGCCCAGCTGAAGTTGAGCCCCAAGAAGTGTCAGCTCTTCCAGAAGCGGGTCCAGTACCTTGGGCATATCGTCTCCGAGGAAGGGGTGCGCACCGACCCAGAGAAGACCGCAGCTGTGAGGGAGTGGCCAGTTCCGAAGGACAAGTCCCAACTATGAAGCTTCCTGGGACTCTGCACTTATTACCGTCGCTTCGTGAGGGGATTCGCCGACATCGCCAAACCTTTACATCGCCTGACTGAGAAGGACCAACTCTTCACGTGGACAGCAGAATGCCACAGTGCCTTCGAACAACTCAAGCAGGCTCTGTGCACCGTGCCTATTCTGGCCTACCCCAGACCTGGAACAAGGTTCATCGTCGATACCGATGCCAGCGACTTTGGCATAGGGGGAATCCTGTCGCAGGTAGTGGACGGCGAGGAAAGAGTAGTGGCCTACTTCAGCAAGGCCTTGTCAAAGCCAGAAAGGAACTACTGCGTCACCAGGAAGGAGCTGCTCGCCATCGTGAAGACCATTGAACACTTCCACAAGTACCTGTACGGGCAAGAATTTCTCATCAGGACCGACCATGCATCCCTGCGGTGGCTCCTGAACTTCAAGCAGCCCGAGGGTCAACTCGCGCGGTGGTTAGAGAGGCTTCAACAGTACAACTTTGAGATTCAGCACAGGTAAGGCCAACTGCATTCTATCGCTGACGCCCTGTCACGAAGACCGTGCCCCGAAGACTGCACCTTCTGTGCCCGAAGGGAGGAGAACACCGGGATACAGTGCCGACGGACTACTGTGGAACTTCAAGGGAACTGGAGCCGCGAATCTTTCACGCGGGCACAAGCAGAAGATGATGACCTGGGAATGATAGCCGAATGGAAGAGGGCCTGTGTCCCCAGACCCGGGTGGAACATTGTGAGTGACTGCAGCCCAAAGTTTAAGTCCTACTGGGCACAGTGGGACTCGCTGATTGTAAGGGATGGCCTCATCTGCCGTACCTGGGAGAGCACCGACGGGAAGACATCTCGGGAACAAGTCGTCGTTCCAAAGGCTATGACGGAGGAAGTCCTGAAGGAAGTCCATGGAGGATCATGTGTTGGACACCTAGGGATAAAGAAGACCCTGGAGAAGCTGAGAGAGCGGTTCTACTGGATCGGCTGCCGAACAGACGTGGAGAACCACAGCGCGAGGTGCCACGATTGCGCAGCCAGCAAGGGCCCAGGACGAAGACGACGGGGTCCACTGAAGACCTACAACGTGGGCGGCCCCATGGAGAGAGTGGTCATCGATGTTGCTGGGCCATTCCCGTTAAGCGAGGCAGGGAACCGCTACATATTAGTCGTCAGCGACTACTTTACCAAATGGCCGGAGGCGTATGCGCTCCCTAACCAAGAAGCCACGACGATTGCAGAGACCCTGGTGAAGGAATTCGTCAGCCGGTACGGAGTACCCCTGGAGCTGCACTCCGACCAAGGGAGGAACTTCGAGTCGCAGGTGTTCCAGAACCTATGCCAGCTGCTGGGAATCCGGAAGACTAGGACAACGCCACTACACCCTCAGTCCGACGGGATGGTAGAGCGATTCAATCGCACCATCGAGAACCATCTTGGAATAGTCGTCAGCGAGCACCAGAGGGATTGGGACAAACATCTTCCACTATTTCTCCTGGCCTACCGCGCCGCCGTGCATGAAGCCACCGGGTGCACACCAGCCCGGGCCATGTTTGGGAGGGAGCTCCGTCTACCTGTTGATCTTGCCTTTGGCCGACCTGGGAATGATCCGATCCTGGTAAGCCAGTATTGTCAAGAACTGGTCGACCAACTGGAGGACGTGCACGCGTTCGCGAGGAGGAAACTGCGGATTGAGACCGACCGAATGAAGACCCGATACGACCAGCAGACGGATGCCGGCGGATTCCACGAGGACGACCTGGTCTGGCTCTTCAACCCATTACGGAAGAAAGGCCTGTCACCCAAACTGCAGAAGTCCTGGGAGGGCCCGTACTGAGTCGTAAAACGGATCAACGATGTCGTCTACAGGATCCAGCGGAGCCCAAGGGCGAAGATGAAGATCGTGCATCGAGATCGCCTGGCAGCCTACGGAGGGACACAGACGGACCAATGATTGATCGGGACGATCAGCCTTTTTAGGAAGGGGGTGGTGTTACGGCTGTGAGTTCGTTTCATCGCTCGCCGCATGAGTCAAAACTGCCCCAGGGCTGGACTGCTCTGGGTAGATTATAGGCTGGGGAATAACCCACCCACCAAGGGAAGATGATTAAGGGAAGGAAGTAGATTTGGGATTTGGAAAAGAAGGATAGAAAAATAGGAGGAGAGTCCCACCAAATTAATAAGTTGAGGTTTAAATACGCTTAGAAGGAGTTGCCAATGGAAATTATCTCTCGGATACCTAAAGTAGGTACGAGCTTGGTCGGGGCTAACGGGAACCGCAGCTAGGACTTGGGCGGTTTGCAAGAGAGAGGCTTTAGTACATTTCCTCCCGAGCATGTATAAAAGTACTATGGGGAAGGGTGATGGTCTGGCAAGACTTAGAGGAACAAATTTACTGTATGTTTTCTCGAAGAAATTAGGTTTTACAAAGTGATTCAAAGAATGCCAATGATTTAACTCAAGCTTGGTGTTTTCAATTTCCAAAATTATGGAGTTCCTGTAAGGGCGACCAAGTGTCTCTAAGAAGGAATATGATAAAGAATTATGCCTTATTGGGTAATCTTGGTAAATGAACCAATGGTTGCATTGGACAATGGCTAAGCTTTTACTCAGCGAGGAGCCGGCTAAAAGTTTAGACAAAAAGAAACACTTATTTTTTGGAAAACTGACCATAAGTTTCCGGAGAGGGTCTCCACAAGCAGGTAGTTGGCTTAGCGAACTTTACTTGCCTTACTGGCCAATTAGAATTAGCTATTAACGCTAAGAAGAACTTTAGTAAGGTGAAAATTAAGAGTTCTTGCTCAAATGCAACAAATGGTGAAAGCCCTATTAAAGATTTTAATGTCATTGAGTGAGGAGAGTCAAGGAAGACAGGATTTTGCGTAAACTTTATATTCGCAAATGGAAAAGCGAAGGGAAAAGATTTGTTTATTTTACAATTAGAAACAGTTTGATGAAATTAACAATTATACAATATAATTTTAATTAACATAGTTCATTTGAACTTTTTAACAAATAGGGTCGCAGACCTCTCAACATTAAACGGTTGCTCCAGGCAATTGACAATTTTTAAGGTTTCAAACCTTACATGTTTCTAAAATCTTTATAAGATTTCAACAAATGAGCAATAAAATAATTAAAGCTTGAACGTGAATTGAAGTACAAAAAGTGCACCTTAAGAAATTCTGGAGAGAATGTTCTAGAGAAGGTGACAACTTTGAAAATAACAATAATAACAACGTGAAAAATGAAATAGAAGTTCCTACAACTTCTTATATTTATACAGAATTAATATATGAGAATTATACAAAAAGGGCAGGTCACTTACAGTGAAACCTGGAGAAAGTGAAAAAGAAGTTTCTAGACTTCCTATGTTTAATTCGGAATCACGAGAAAAATGGGGCAGTTTCCATTTCGTGAAACCTGAACATGACTCGCTCAAGAGTTTAGAGAATTGTTTTCCCTGATTTTGAAGTGAGGAACAAGGTAAATTTGAAACGTGTGCTAGACACGTATCACAAAGATTATACAGAGATACTTAATGATAAACCAACAAAAATGGAAGGGCACTTCTTGGAATGACACCTTATTGGAATAGACCTAGATTAAAAGTTTATTGCAGATTGTTAGTGAGAGGTTTAGGAAAGAGAAATGGGAATTGAGGAAAATGTTCATGGCCTCATTTGAATATAAGCGAACGATCGCGACGCGGTAGAAAAGTTGAGCAAGCACTGGTTTGCACTATAGTTCATTGAAACATATGAAATGTTCACTGTAGAGACACAAAGGTTGTGGAAAAGAAAGTTATTGCAATTATAGGAAGAACTGATTGCACTATATAGGTGAGAGTCTATTTCTTGAAACAGTTGTGATTTACAATTAAATGCGCCATAGAATGTTCCAGCGGTGGACGAAAATTCACTATTGTAGTAATTTAGTTTTAAACTGAATTCTACCAAGTACGTGAGAAATACATGACGGCAGGACTCGTAGATTGAGTACCGAATCTGGAAAGTTCCAGAACAATCTTAGTAGTAAAATGGGGCTAATGTAAATCCAGCGGAGGAACTTGCTTGGTAAATTACAGACAGTGGGTATTAGATAATATCCCGCGGAGTGAGAAGATTTCTCATTTGGCAAGCATAAGAAATGCTGCTTTCACTAAGATTAGCTTGATTAAACAAAAGCTCAACATGGAAAATCCCGCGGAGGATGATTTTGCCCCAAAATAAGTAATTTCACACTGCCTATAAAAGATAGTTAAAAGCATGTGGTAGGTAAAATCATGAAGATGAGGTTAAAACTTGAAGCAGGTACTTATCTTTGTTGCATGGCGAAGGTGAAGTTCCTCACTGATGCTTAAAGTTCCAACATGGCGTGGAATTTAAAAAAGATGCCTCGTTAGGTCAGGAGGCTGGCTCTGGTTGAGCCTTAACTGATTACTACGACTGCCGACTAAGAAGTGAGAGCAGCTCAACGAAGCACGGAAGGTCCTAGGAGGGGAGAGAGTGGGGGTAGGAAACAAAAGGTATACATATCAGCATAACCAACTTAGCAAAAAATAATTTTCTTCTTGATGGATGGTCTTCTAAGAGTTGATAGTAGGCGATATTAGCGCAGCATGGTGAGTGAAACAGTAGACGTAGTCCTCTTGCTCAAGGAGAAAATAGCTGACGATAGTAACGAGATCTGGTAGCCAAATGGATAAGTAAGTCCTCTTGCACGATGAGGAATTGAGTAGCTTCAGAGATTCGCTACTAGATGGCGCTAGGTGGATCACAGAAGTTATATATCTGAAACATACTTATGAAGACATGAGAGATATACCCAACAAGGAGAAAACAGATGATCACTGTTGGTGTTTGGCAAAGAGGAAGGAAGAAATGAACATGCAAAGAGCAATAGACATTATATCTCTCGTACCGTGTATTCAAAGAATACACCATACTGGGGGGACAGACACCAACAGCGAGCAAGAAAGCAGTTACACATTTATTGGAAGCGGAGCGATCAAAGACAGTGGTCTTGTGATCGGTCCATTTGTAGTCAAGATTCTGGCCACCCTGACTCTCCCATCTCTTCCAGGGTAACATTCGGTCACCCTACCAGAAATCCATACTAGGGGGGGGGGGGTGAAATATCCCTAACCAAGACCAAGTCCCCTACTTTAATGTCGGGACTGGAAAGAAACCACTTCTGCCTCCGTTGCAAGGAAGTTAAATATTCCAAGTTCCACCTTTTCCAAAAAGAATTACGGAGGGCTTCAAGTTTCCGCCAAGCGATAGGTAGATTAGAATCCCTGTAAGAATTAGGAAGAGGAGGAGGGGCAGAAAGAGAAGTGCCGATAAGGAAGTGACCAGGGGTGAGTGGAAGTAGGTCATCAGGGTCATTGGAAAGTGGAGTTAAAGGGCGAGAGTTAACAACACCTTCAATCAGAACAGACAGAGAATTGAATTCTTCGTAAGTCAGAATTCGATTACCTAAGACTTTTCTCAAATGACGTTTAGTGAGCTTTACACAAGATTCCCACCTACCACCATGATGCGGAGCGTAAGGAGGTATAAAGCGCCATTTGAAACCTTTTGAATAAGAAAAATTAGAGATTTGTTCCATGGCAGGAGAGGAAGTGAGAGCTTTCTTCCACAGGGAGGCTGCGCCCTGAAAGGTGGAAGCGTTATCAGAAAACATCTCAGAAGGAACACCACGCCTAGCGGTGAAACGAGAGACAGCTGATAAAAAATAAGAAGTAGAAGCATTCGTTACTAGTTCCAAGTGGATTGCGCCGGTAACCATGCAAACAAAGAGAGAGACATAAAGCTTACCAAACAATTTGCGTTTAGCTTCAGGAGAGTTTCGTTGATATTGGAACGGACCCATATAGTCCACGCCAGTTAAAGCAAATGGGCGTATAGGAGAAGAGCGAAAAGAGGGCAGATCGCTCATTAATTGAGTGTTGATTTTAGGTTTCGCTTTGAAACAAGGAATGCACTTATGAATTACAGAAGAAACTTCATGAATTCCATTTATAATCCAGTACTTTTCTCTTAAGAGGCAGAGCAGAGTACGTGTTCCAACATGATGATTACGGTAATGAAAGTCACGTATAATTAAAGAAGTAACGTGATGTTTGGAAGGCAAAATAACGGGATGCTTTTTGTCCTCAGAGAGTAAAGATTGCGAGAGCCTTCCACCTACCCTGAGTAACCCATGGTCATCAAGAAACGGGGCTAAAGCACGAAGACGACTGGATTTGGGAAGATCTCTTTTAGAAGAAAGCAAAGACAACTCAGAAGAAAAGGCTTCTTGCTGTGTCAGTTGTAAAATCTTAATGGTAGCGAGATTCAATTCATGATTGGTAAGGTGTGGTTTAGGGAGAAGAGGTTGGTCAACCACAAGATATTTCCATCTAAGGAGATAGGCAGCAATCCGTAGTAATTTATGGAAGGAAGAATAGCGTGACAACAAAGGATGAGATGCGTTGGAAACAAGACACGAAGCAATGGGTAGAGGTACTTTAGCGTCAGGCAAGTTGGAGTTTGTAGCTGGAGGTTTAGAAGGCCATGAGGAAGATTCGTCGATTAACCACGAGGGCCCATGCCAGTACAATTGGGAAGCTGCCAATTGAGAGGGTAAACAACCACGAGAGATGATATCAGCTGGATTATCCGCACTGGGAACATGCCTCCATTGACATCCAAAAGAAAGAGTTTGAATTTTGGAAACCCTGTTTGCGACAAAAGTTTGCCAGTGAGAGGGGTTTTTGGCGATCCAAGAAAGGGCAATCATAGAATCGCTCCAGAGATAGATTTGCGAAAATTCGACCTTTAATACTTCCCGTAATTTCTTGACAATTTCTGCAGCCATTAGTGCAGCGCACAGTTCGAGCCTAGGTAAAGTGATAGTTTTAAGAGGAGCGACTTTCGATTTGGCACAGACAAGGTTAGAAACTGGAGATCCATAGAGTGAATCGTGATAAACTAAATATGCACAGCAACCATAAGCTTTTTCGGAACTGTCCGCGAACACATGAAGGAAAAAAGATGCATTAGAATGAGAGCTGATTAAATTCCTGGGAATTTCAATGAGGGAAAGATCCAGCAAATTGCTGCGAAACGAGAGCCAACGATTAAGAAAAGAAAGAGGGACAGCGTCATCCCATTCACATTTAAGTGACCACAGCTCTTGCATGAAGAGTTTGGCTATGACAATAACTGGGGCAAGAAATTGAAGCGGATCAAAAATTTTTGCAATTTCAGAGAGGATTTGTCTTTTTGTATTAGGAAGCTCTTCTGCGAGCGTAACTTTATAGATAAGAGTGTCAGTGCTAGTGCACCAGTGAACTCCTAGAGTTTTTATAGATTCGGAGTTTCCAAAAATTTCGACAGAAGAGGGATCTACGTCTTCGATGGTAAATTGGGCGAGAAACTCAGGGGAGTTGGAGTTCCACTTATGAAGTGGGAAACCTCCATTCCTTAGTAATGCTTGAAGTTCTAAAGACACAAAAGAAGCTTCTTCCAAAGTAGAGAAGGATTGCAAGTAATCGTCAACATAGAATGACGTAGTTAGTGCTTCAGAGGCTTTGGGGTTAAATAAATGACCATCTTGTGAGGCAAGCAAGTGTAGGGATCGGATAGCAAGGAAAGCAGAGGGTTTTAAGCCATAGGTGACCGTTTTCAAGCGAAATACCTTAATGGGCTTATTGATTTCATCACGCCACAAGATTCTTTGAAGATCTCGTTGTTCTGGTTGAATTAACACTTGACGGTACATCTGTTTTATATCGGCTATGACAGCTATGGGAAATAATCGAAAGTTTAAAAGTATAGCAGATAAATCTGATTGAATAGCAGGACCAGAATAAAGAGTGTCATTAAGGCTGTTGCCGTTAACGTCGGGTGATGAACCATTGAAAACAACTCGAATTTTATCTTTTACCAAAGGGTTTTTCCACACAGGATGATGATTTAAATAAACCGTTTCGATTGGAGGGTGCAATTCATCATCGGATTTGTTAACAACCTCCATATGATCTAAGCTTTCATACTCATCCATAAACTCAGTGTACTGCTTTTTGACGAGGGGTTCCTTTTTGAATTTGCTCTCGATAGCAAAGAGAGCTTTTCGAGCTTTAGGCTGAGAGTTAATAAGTTTGGGGGGATTGTGTAATCTTGGCATTTGAACAACGAACCGGCCATCAGAAGAACGAGTGGTCGTGTTCAAAAAAAGTTGCTCACAGAATTCATTTTCTGAAGAAGTTACATTAGGAGAATCAACATTTTCAAGCCTCCAAAACTGTTCCAGATCAGCATTGGAGAAGTAACATTGCGATGCAGGTTGAGGTGAATAATGGGGAAGTTGCCCTGTGACAATCCATCCAAAATTAGTGTCTCTGGCGACCACGTTTGAGGATAGCTTGCGAACCTGTTTCCGAAGGCAGTTCCAAAAGACATTGGCACTAAAGAGAATGTCAATGGGATTTTGTGTGTTAAAAGAAGGATCGGCTAACCTTAAATGTGAGGGAATGTTTAACCCCGAAATATCAACCGAGTGACTAGGAGTGTCTTCTCCAATGCTATTGAGAATTAGACAATTAAGTTTAAGAAAGTTGTTTCTATGACAAGTATCTCTTATGGTTAGTTTTGAAAATTGTAAAGCTTGCGATTTTGAGCTGTTGATGCCTGACACATTGATAGAAGTGGGGTTTACGGGTAGGCCTAGTTTTCTAATCAGGGAATTAGATACAAAATCATGAGTTGCCGCTGAGTCTAGAAGACCGCGTGCACGGACCCAGTTGCCAAAGTTATCCTGAACGTCAATTTGAACAGTAGACAACAATACTTGAGCACTGCGAATGGACTTAGCATTTTGAATGTATGATGAAGCATTAGAACTGTTAACACTATCATTTTTCGGCGAAGTAGATGCTGTCGATGACCTTGCCTGATCATGACGATGTAGCAGAGTATGATGAGCCTTTTCACAATGGTAGCAAAGTCTTGTGGATTTACAGTTAGAAGCAGAATGCGTGGGCGCTAGGCAGTTGAAACAATATTTGTTTTGAGCGACTAATTTTCGTCTGTCATCGACTGACATTTCTTTAAAGGATTTGCAGAGGTATAGGGCATGGGGATCTTTACAAAGTATGCACTTTACCGGTTCGTTTAAACTTTTGCGAGGTTCACCTTGCGTGTTTAAAACAATAGAGCTAGCAACACGACGTTCACTAGACCTAGTTGGGTAACCAGTAGTGTTTGATTTGAATTTAGATAAGCTGGACCCTGGTTTTTGGGTATTAGACACTGAGCGTTCGCTTTTGGGTTTGATGGACATTAATTCGAATTTGGAACTAGGAGATGAAGGTTCGCTCTGATTAGCTAGCGCGGTTAAAAGTTGGCATCTAGCGTTTATGAAAGTGACTAAATGCTCGTAAGAGTAGTCGTCTTCCTTAGAAAGTTCAATTTCCCAAGCTTTGAGGGTAGCAGCATCAACTTTAGAAACTACTAAATGTATTAGGAAAGTATCCCAATGTTCGGTAGGCTGCTCTAATTGGGACAAAGCTTTAACGTGGAGTTGGGTAGTGTCAATTAAAGTACGCAAACTAGTGACGTCATTGTGCTGTGACGCAGGTAGGTTAAATAGAGCCTTAATATGGCGTTGAATACGTAAACGTAAATTTCCATATCTTTCTTTTAATAAGTTAAAGGCAATGGGGTAATTTTCGGCACGCAGAGGAAGTGCTTCTACTAACTGCAAAGCTTGACCTCGAAGGATAGATCTCAAGTAATGAAACTTGTAAATGACTTGAATGTCTTCATTGTCATGAACAAGGGAGCAAAATAATTCATAGAAAGAATCCCAAGTGGATTCATCTCCAGAAAAATGGGGTAAATCAATTTTCGGTAAAGTAGGTTTGGGCTTGTGAGTGCTCTCACGGAAAGAAGTTTGGGGTTCGTGAAGGGAACCAAGAACAGAAGCGTCCTTTTTCTGCTCCTCTTCGAGTTGGCGTATTATTTTGAAAGCAGAACCTATGCCTTCGTAATATAAGTTCTCTACTTCGACACGATCTTCTGTTTGATTGAGCATGCAAGTTTCAATTTCAGTTTGAATGTTACAGTAGTTTTCATAAGAACGTTCAAAATCCTTTACACGATGTTTCAACAAATCTAATTGCGCGTCTGAGGGATCTAATTCTTTTATGTACCTTCTGAATCGGGTAATTTGCCCTTTATAGGATGCTCGTTTAGAAGTAAGTTTTTCATCCTTATCCTTATCAGTGGGAGCCATATTAAAGAAGATAAATGAAAATGTAACTCACGAAACTGTGGAACCTTGGAAATGCTGTCAAGCTGGCAGCAGCGAATGAGTAGAAGGAATAGGACACACCATAGGAGACAGGAGCGGCCTCTTTCCCGTTCACAGGCTTTGCACGATGTGGTTATAGCTGAAATATTCAACACAGATATTAGAAATATGCAAAGTATTGTCAAATGACACTTTTTTAAAAAGAGAGAAGAAAAAATGGGCTCTCCCGGGTTTCGGCTCCAAATTTTGGGTAGATTATAGGCTGGGGAATAACCCACCCACCAAGGGAAGATGATTAAGGGAAGGAAGTAGATTTGGGATTTGGAAAAGAAGGATAGAAAAATAGGAGGAGAGTCCCACCAAATTAATAAGTTGAGGTTTAAATACGCTTAGAAGCAGTTGCCAATGGAAATTATCTCTCGGATACCTAAAGTAGGTACGAGCTTGGTCGGGGCTAACGGGAACCGCAGCTAGGACTTGGGCGGTTTGCAAGAGAGAGGCTTTAGTACATTTCCTCCCGAGCATGTATAAAAGTACTATGGGGAAGGGTGATGGTCTGGCAAGACTTAGAGGAACAAATTTACTGTATGTTTTCTCGAATAAATTAGGTTTTACAAAGTGATTCAAAGAATGCCAATGATTTAACTCAAGCTTGGTGTTTTCAATTTCCAAAATTATGGAGTTCCTGTAAGGGCGACCAAGTGTCTCTAAGAAGGAATATGATAAAGAATTATGCCTTATTGGGTAATCTTGGTAAATGAACCAATGGTTGCATTGGACAATGGCTAAGCTTTTACTCAGCGAGGAGCCGGCTAAAAGTTTAGACAAAAAGAAACACTTATTTTTTGGAAAACTGACCATAAGTTTCCGGAGAGGGTCTCCACAAGCAGGTAGTTGGCTTAGCGAACTTTACTTGCCTTACTGGCCAATTAGAATTAGCTATTAACGCTAAGAAGAACTTTAGTAAGGTGAAAATTAAGAGTTCTTGCTCAAATGCAACAAATGGTGAAAGCCCTATTAAAGATTTTAATGTCATTGAGTGAGGAGAGTCAAGGAAGACAGGATTTTGCCTAAACTTTATATTCGCAAATGGAAAAGCGAAGGGAAAAGATTTGTTTATTTTACAATTAGAAACAGTTTGATGAAATTAACAATTATACAATATAATTTTAATTAACATAGTTCATTTGAACTTTTTAACAAATAGGGTCGCAGACCTCTCAACATTAAACGGTTGCTCCAGGCAATTGACAATTTTTAAAGTTTCAAACCTTACATGTTTCTAAAATCTTTATAAGATTTCAACAAATGAGCAATAAAATAATTAAAGCTTGAACGTGAATTGAAGTACAAAAAGTGCACCTTAAGAAATTCTGGAGAGAATGTTCTAGAGAAGGTGACAACTTTGAAAATAACAATAATAACAACGTGAAAAATGAAATAGAAGTTCCTACAACTTCTTATATTTATACAGAATTAATATATGAGAATTATACAAAAAGGGCAGGTCACTTACAGTGAAACCTGGAGAAAGTGAAAAAGAAGTTTCTAGACTTCCTATGTTTAATTAGGAATCACGAGAAAAATGGGGCAGTTTCCATTTCGTGAAACCTGAACATGACTCGCTCAAGAGTTTAGAGAATTGTTTTCCCTGATTTTGAAGTGAGGAACAAGGTAAATTTGAAACGTGTGCTAGACACGTATCACAAAGATTATACAGAGATACTTAATGATAAACCAACAAAAATGGAAGGGCACTTCTTGGAATGACACCTTATTGGAATAGACCTAGATTAAAAGTTTATTGCAGATTGTTAGTGAGAGGTTTAGGAAAGAGAAATGGGAATTGAGGAAAATGTTCATGGCCTTATTTGAATATAAGCGAACGATCGCGACGCGGTAGAAAGGTTGAGCAAGCACTGGTTTGCACTATAGTTCATTGAAACATATGAAATGTTCACTGTAGAGACACAAAGGTTGTGGAAAAGAAAGTTATTGCAATTATTGGAAGAACTGATTGCACTATATAGGTGAGAGTCTATTTCTTGAAACAGTTGTGATTTACAATTAAATGCGCCATAGAATGTTCCAGCGGTGGACGAAAATTCACTATTGTAGTAATTTAGTTTTAAACAGAATTCTCCCAAGTACGTGAGAAATACATGACGGCAGGACTCGTAGATTGAGTACCGAATCTGGAAAGTTCCAGAACAATCTTAGTAGTAAAATGGGGCTAATGTAAATCCAGCGGAGGAACTTGCTTGGTAAATTACAGACAGTGGGTATTAGATAATATCCCGCGTAGTGAGAAGATTTCTCATTTGGCAAGCATAAGAAATGCTGCTTTCACTAAGATTAGCTTGATTAAACAAAAGCTCAACATGGAAAATCCCGCGGAGGATGATTTTGCCCCAAAATAAGTAATTTCACACTGCCTATAAAAGATAGTTAAAAGCATGTGGTAGGTAAAATCATGAAGATGAGGTTAAAACTTGAAGCAGGTACTTATCTTTGTTGCATGGCGAAGGTGAAGTTCCTCACTGATGCTTAAAGTTCCAACATGGCGTGGAATTTAAAAAAGATGCCTCGTTAGGTCAGGAGGCTGGCTCTGGTTGAGCCTTAACTGATTACTACGACTGCCGACTAAGAAGTGAGAGCAGCTCAACGAAGCACGGAAGGTCCTAGGAAGGGGAGAGAGTGGGGGTAGGAAACAAAAGGTATACATATCAGCATAACCAACTTAGCAAAAAATAATTTTCTTCTTGATGGATGGTCTTCTAAGAGTTGATAGTAGGCGATATTAGCGCAGCATGGTGAGTGAAACAGTAGACGTAGTCCTCTTGCTCAAGGAGAAAATAGCTGACGATAGTAACGAGATCTGGTAGCCAAATGGATAAGTAAGTCCTCTTGCACGATGAGGAATTGAGTAGCTTCAGAGGTTCGCTACTAGATGGCGCTAGGTGGATCACAGAAGTTATATATCTGAAACATACTTATGAAGACATGAGAGATATACCCAACAAGGAGAAAACAGATGATCACTGTTGGTGTTTGGCAAAGAGGAAGGAAGAAATGAACATGCAAAGAGCAATAGACATTATATCTCTCGTACCGTGTATTCAAAGAATACACCATGCTCTCCCTCAGTGTATTGCATGCGCGTTACGCAACGGACTGCGAAGTGAAAGGGATGGTCCAGAATCTTCGTGACACCACCAGCGAAGGAAATGTCGAGAAACCGTGTGTCCTGGACGATTCTAGAATTTGAACTGACGGTGGTTTTCGGGTCTGGGGGATGTGAAACGCGAAGATATGTCGAAATTTTCCGGAAATCGAAACATGGTACCCATTGCAATAGTTAGCTTTCTAATGAAATCTACCTAAAATACTACCATCAACGACACCTAGCTGTGAACTTGTCTACTAGATGCCACCGGAACCATCAACTCGCAACGAACGTTAAAACTTCCCCTCCGAAGGAAAGCAAACTCAGGGTTTTCTAGCACTCTTAGTAAATCCGACGACTTTAGCCGGGTTTGAACCCGCGACCTTTGGGCATAGAAGTTCAGCATGCTACCAGTTACGATACCGAAGTCGCTTCCCACAGACAGATGGAAATCTGAATGTTATCTCGTGCAGTGGCGTTGTCATAGCAACTGCTGATGGCAGTTATCAATTAAAAGTAACGTTGTCATGGCAACATTCAACGCCGGTCGTGAAAGTCTAAATTTTTACTGTCATGGCAACCTCTCTTGGCACTTGGCATTTTCTTATAATTTAAATCATTTTGCTCACCCCGTGGCGTAATGGTGGTTCATATCAAAAATTATTTCAGACAAAAGTTTTAGGCAATTATTGGAGGAATATTGTCCATTTTGTACGGTTTTCATATTGTGCCTATTAACAGAGATATGATTAATGTTTCCCGAAAAACCCACTTTTTCCCACCCCTTTGGTCAATGGTTGGTGCTATCAAAAAACTTATTTGACATAAATTGTAGGGTCTTGTCCGACACATAGTATGAACTTTGAATGGATTCAATATTTCAGATATTAAGAGAGTTATAGCGATATTTCACTTTTTCGGAAAAAGCCTCCCATTTTCACCCCCTTTGACCGATTTTGCCCATTAACGAACTCGACCGAGATTTTATTGGTATACATATTCGGTAAAAAATTCAAAGTGATTGGTGCAAAATTACGGCAGTTATCGATTCCACAAGAAACTGATATACATATAATATATATATACAGTGTGGTCCACCAGCCCCTTATTATTTTTGGAGGAAGGCAACCCAACTAACGCGTATATCACAGTCATCCTAAAAACATTAGTACCTGTTCCTTTACGTCCATTGTACAACTTTACCGTTGAGTACATCCTCGCGAATATAGTAGAAATTAATAGTGGCAGTTTTCTTTCAATGACCTCAAATATAATGCATGATTGAAACGATTAGAGCTCCGAATAACACATGCTTGGGTTTTGACAGGAAGTGTCTACGAATAGATTCAATGCGTGCCAGCAATATACCATGGTTCTCGGTAGCTATGGTGGCTAAATCAAGAGTAGCGTCAACGAAGTCGCATAGTAGTAGGTTCGAATCTTGAACTAGTACTTTATTTTTTTTTGCTTAATGTCGTTTATTGTGGATGTATTATGGACGCATATCTATCTCTTCCAACGAGTGATTTTTTATTTGGTCCTCAAAAGGACCGTACTTATCCGATGGTACGCAGCCAGATTGGACGACGACATAATGATCTGTAGAACGAAAGCAAGGTATCCTGTATATTCAAGGTAGCAAGTGTTCGAAATTTTTACCACCTTTGTTTAAAGGAAAACTCCGACTCACTCAGACGACCCACATAACAAATAAATAAATACATCAGACCGAAACTATAATTCCTTTCTGTGCGAAAAGCGCTTGCTATACACTTACAGTAATAGTTAGTTAGTTAGTGAAGTTTTAAGGGGCGGAACTACGAGGTCATCTGCCCCAAACCTAAAGTAAATACAGATAATTATGACATTATTGGTTTTACGTCCCTTTTAACTGTTCTGGCTTTTAGATACGCCGGGGTGCTGGAATTTTGCTCGGAAGGGGATCTTCAACGTGCCAGTAAATCTACTGACACGGCTCCCTCGCATTTGCGCACCCTCAAATGCCAGCTGACCGCACCAGGATACGAACCTGCAACCTTAGGCACAGCCAGCTGAGCCTCGCAGCAAGCCAGTAATTACAGAACGTGTCATATTATTATAAATATTGAACTATTAAAATTCTAATTATCACGAATAGAGTCGCCTCCGTTGCGTAGTAGTCAACGTGATTAGCTGCCACCCCGGTCGTCCTGGGTTCGATTCCCGGCTTTGCCATGAAATTTGAAAAGTGGTATGAGGACTGGGACGGGGTCTACTCAGTCTCGGGTGGTCCAAATAAATAGAGGGGGTTCGATTCCCACCTCAGCCATCCTCAAAGTGGTTTTCCGTGGTTTTCCACTTCGCCTACGGGCAAATGCCGGGATGTTACCTACCGTACGGCCACGGCTGCCTCATTACCTCTTCCTTGCCTATCCCTCCCTATCCTCCCCACCTTTCCCATCCCTCAAGATGTCCCTGTTCGCTTTGCAGGTGAGGCCTTCTGGGCGAGGTGCTGATCACACCTCCCCAGTTGTATCCCCAATCGAGATGTTTCAAGCTCCAGGTCACTGCCCGTAGAGGCGGTAATGATGGGATCCCTCGCTGAGTCAGTGGGAAAACCTAACCTGGAGGGTAAAATCGACTAAAAAAATATTAATTATAACGAATAGTATCCATTCATGGTTTAGAACAGGTTTTTTTTTTAATTTAATTTAGTCAATTTACCCTCTAGGTTGGTGGTTCCCACGGACTCAGCGAGGGAGCTCACCACTACCGCCTCGATGGGCAGTGTCCTGGAGCTTGGAACATCTGGTCGGGAGGGATACAACTGGGGAGGTGTGATCAGCACTTCGCTCAGGCGGCCTCACCTGCAAAGCGAACAGGGGCCTCATGAGGGATGGGAAGGGATGGAAGATTGGGATGGATAGGCTAGGAAGAGGGAAGGAGGTGGCCGTGGCCTTACAGTAGGTACCATCCCGGCAATTGCCCGAAGACGAAGTGGGAAACCACGGAAAAACACTTCGAGGATGCCTGAGGTGGGAATCGAACCCCCTCTACTCATTTGGGCCACCCGAGGCTGAGTAGACCCGGTTCCAGTCCTCATACCACTTTTCAAATTTCGTGGTAGAGCCGGGAATCGAACCCAGGACCTCCGGGGTGGCAGCTAACCATGCTGACCGCTACTCTACGGAGGCGACATGGTTTAGAACAGTTTTTATTTTATTTAGTCAATTTACCCTCTAGGTTGGTGGTTCCCACGGAATCAGCGAGGGAACTCACCACTACCGCCTCTATGGGCAGTGTCCTGGAGCTTGGAACATCTGGTCCGGAGGGATACAACTGGGGAGGTGTGATTAGCACTTCGCCCAGGCGGCCTCACCTGCAAAGCGAACAGGGGGTCTCATGAGGGATTGGAAGGGATGGAAGATTGGTATGGATAGGCTAGGAAGAGGGAAGGAGGCGGCCGTGGCCTTACAGTAGGTACTGTCCCCGTTTACCCGGATAGTAGGCTGTCAGATATCCGCCCCCTCAATCGGATTGCCAATAATCAACCGCGCCGGCTCAGCTACACCAATTAAAATGGCACTGACAGATACTACCGAGGTTTGAGCACAGAAGTTAACAAGAAATTATTGTGGAACACACCAAAATAGACGGGGGTTCATACTTACCTCTACTTACCTCTTAAAAATTATCTCGGGGATTGGATTGACAACAGGATCTCTAAAGTATGCTCCCACAATAACCTCCACCATGACATTTAAAAATGAATCAGAACGAAGACAAGAACTTTGAACTGTACAAAAGCTTTTATTTCAAATAAAGGGTATAATTTTAACAACACAACAAAATAAATGTGGCTATCAGTAGCCCATGTCAATCTGACTATGTCCTCCTGTAGGACTTGCAAAGTTATCAAACAACATGTTAGCTCCCACGAGCTCAAAATAACGTAACATTCATAACACATTTGGACTGGAAAAGGAAGTCAGGACGAGACACAAATATAGAGCATTTGTTTTCTTTTAATAAACATGACACTGATATATATAGGCACAAGACCAGAATGTAGACGACCTTGCCCGCTGATAACCAGTTGTCTGGCCAGCTGCGGTCTACACTTCAACCTGACGCACACCTGTCAAATGGACTCACTTGTCCTGCTATGTTGCGTAAGAATCCAGCTCCCTCTCAAAAGCTTTAAATGTCCGCAAGACCACAAATATAGTTACGCAAATCTTTCAAATGCTTTACTCACATACCACTGGATTATTCTGACAATCCCTAAACTTGTTTAATTAGCATCCAAATGTTTAATAAGCGTTGTTTAGAGTATGAAACAAACTCCTAAATGTTTATAACAAAAACCCATAAATAATTTATAACAATTAGAAATTGTTTATAATATTGTCGAAGACAATTAGGAAAAAAATTAAACACGCCTCTAACATTACATTTGTTCCACATTATTGTCAAAGATATTTACATCATTATTTACAATAATAACATTTAAATTATTTAAATTATTAATTTAAGAAATACATTTAACCACATGTTCATCCGGTTGGTAATTTCATAATCGTGTCAATATAATCGACCAATGAAGGTTAGTTATACATATTTAATGTCACAATCTGGTTTAATAAAGGTTGTAATAATTATTATAATTATTTGTGACGGTAATCTTCATTCAAAATCTTATCTCAAATTCTTTCAATACTCTTGTTAATTATAACAGTAAATTCACTTGATTAATTTTCAAAGGACTAAGACAATACACTCCATCGGAAAATACTTCGCTTACAAAATAATGCACAAAACTGCATTAAAATAGGCCCAAAATTCATCATATATTAATATATATGGCATCAAAATCTTCCACAGAACTTACAAAAATCTCCATTAACAAATTCTTCAATATCATTAATTACTGTGGGAACCTCTTTCATTAATTCAAGGGCATTAACATCAGCGACTTTCAACACGTCCGCTGCACTAGCGATTATACATTCATAGTTCCACTTCAAAAATTCTTATAATCAATAATTGTTTCAAAACTGTTATCTTAAACCTTCGTGGATTTCATTCATGAATCGAAATGAAGTAAAAATTTGCCAATCACAAACAAATTTAATAGTGAATACGCTTATATACGCCTGTCTGGTCTATCAAAATTTAAGATTATCATCTTCAAAGAATTGTAGTATAAAAATACTATCATCAAACAAAGTGCGACTAAACTGCAAAATAGTCGAATAGAATCCAATTAGATTGTGAAATGCAAACATCATTATATAAATCTCTAATTGAGAAAAAACTCCTAACAAAAGTTCATGACTTTAATGCATTCAATAATTCATAATTAAAGTTCATCTTTCACAAAATTGTCTATGATGCAATGGTCGTTCATAACTGACGATAAATGTCTGTGTTGCAATCAATTCAAATAACGACTAGTATTTCCAAGATCGTCGACAACGTAATGGATTTTAACGCTCTAAAATCAATTAAATGTTCTTCCTTCTTGATGATGACAGAAAATTGGTCAAAGTAATTAAACTGGGGTAGAATTACTTTAATAAAGTGACACGCTGTCTGAATTTAAATCTGCCATAAAAATCATTAACTTACGGTCAAATCGTGACTACAAAAATAAGCAAATTACTGAAAAATCTAAATATCAGTCTCAACTGATCCAAAATCATTTAACTATTCCCATGACTTAACAATGTCTTAATACATCGTCGAAAAAGGCATAACACAACAAGGTGTACTGAGAATAGGAATCTCAAACAAGAATATAGGGCAAAATACATGAGGACAGAAAATATGGGAAAATGGTTGCTCATATATCGCTAAAGAACTCAAATAAAACAATAAACGTTCACGACTACCTTATCTGCCGATTGAAGTTCCAGAGTAAAATTCCCCAAAGAAGACTGCTGATGGATCCATTTCACCAACTTGAAGATGAGCTCCATCCTCGAAACAGGAAACAGCACCCTCGGAGAATCGAACTGCTTCCTCCTCCGGAAATTGCACTGCTCCGTGTAGACGAAAGACATCCTTCCGGCAAAATTCTTCTTTGTGAGTCGGGACTACCCTGACCTCTCTTGAAAAATCCCTGAAGTTCCAGTAGAAAATCGCCATGAAGTTTTTGTAGTAATTTCCGAAGAAATATTCATATTCAGTGAGTATGAAATCGTTTCCATTGCTGTTTGATAGTATTCAGCGTTGAACCACGAAACATGGGTGTAGATGGTTATTCACCACATGTTCGCTTGTGTGGAATAGCAATTAGCGAAGTTCCATGCTGCTATCTTACTCCAACGATATATGTCCCAATTGCATTAAAGTCCTTTAGCCTTCCATCTTCTCTTCGGTTATGGTAATAGTAGAACAAACTGCCATATTAAACTGCTCCATAATACTGTAGCGTTGTGTCACAGAAGCAATCTGAAGTCTCCCTATTGCACTAGCAGTGTCAGCCGTGGCGTAGAATCTGACGAAATAAAGTGCTTCTCAGGTGGCGAGAAAATCACGTTTGTCAGTCGTCTAAAATTGCCAATATCTTCCAAAATAACTCCGCGAAATTGTTCAACTTTTCTACACTCCTTAATGTAGCACAGCACGATAGAATTAGCTTATAGGCGACCGCTAACTGTTCATAGCTAATCTTGTAGACGCGTTATAATGTGCGTTTTAACTTCGCCTAGTTTTACTCACTGTAAACTTGCACTGCTTGTCTGCTCGAATCTCGTTTAATGCAGTGGCTTCACCACGCGGTATAATGACGACTCTTTCTACTAATTTCACTCGACGTCTCACCGAAATGACTATATAAGAAAAGAGACTGAATATCTGACGATTGAGATATGAGTTGAGATATCTGAGATATGAGATATGAGACTGCTCTCTTCTGCGCAAGGCCTTTTATAAACTTCATAAGGGGCGTATCCATCCCTTCCATAGCGTGTTACTGCGTCATCGCTAGAAGCTCCAACTTCGTCAATACATGACGGATTTTCAAAATTCTAAAACTGAAAATAAATTTCACCAAAATTCCAGATCAATGCCTCTACTGCAAATGGATTTCCACAATTCTGCATTCCAAAAGTATTAAAAATATCATAGTTTCAGCAATCTCCGTCTTCCTTCAGACTATCGTTCATTGGTTCGAGCCTCCCCTCCAATAGCATAATTTCTTCCTCAGCATAATTCCACGTTTCCTGCGACTGCGTCGTAAATCTCGAATCTTTCTCGAACAAATGCTGACGTCACTGAGAATCTCAGCTCAAGTAGCCTGCTGGCATAACGTCTGCGTCATCCGTGCTTACGTCATGACCATCCACGCCATAACTATGACAGCCATAACTTTCTTCATAATTTTCCAATATAGCCACCGTGGTCTCTATATAATTCAATTTACGGGGGCATTCTCCCCTCACCACGTTTTAAAAACAGTTGCAAATTGTTTTTAAACTCAGTGTTACAAGTACCTCAACTCTCTTGAACACGAAATTGAATTATTACTGGTTTACTCTAGGATAGTATCTTTTCAAATTTCCAGCATTGAACTTGCCGTAAATGACATTATTCTCATCATCGTAGAGCTCATAACAGTTGTTTCCATAAGCGTTCGTAATTCTAAACGGACCCATAAACACAATTCCAAACTTGGGATAGATTTTCTTGCTCATATCAGCCTTGACAGGTCTGCGTAGTAATACAAGATTTCCAACTTGTAAGGGTGCACCAAAACGTTTTCCAGCTACTCTTTTCAATCGTTTCTCTGCTGCTTTCTGGAGTTGTTCCTTCGCCTTGTCAATCCTCTGCTGCCTTCCTAGGTCGGGATCTCTAGGAACGTGGTTGAAAAGATTATCCCACGGCCTTTCTGGGTTTCTTCCTAGATGAAGTCGCATTGGCACTTCTCCTGTGCTCTCCTGCACTGTAGAGTTCAGACATTCCTCAATAAGGGGCACAAATCTCACCCAACCAGAATGATCATTTGGACAGAAAATTCGACAGAATTTCGAAAATTCAGCCATATATCTTTCTGAGGAATTCGATTCTGGGTAACGCACGCTTGAAATTAAGTGCTTAATGCCAAGCCTTTCCATATCCGCTGCAAATTCCAAGGATGTAAACTGCGTTCCATGATCAGACAGTAGATATTCTGGTTTACCAGCTTTAGGAAATACAGCATTTTCCAGTCTGCTTACAACGTTCCTCGTGTTAGCTTTCTGCATGGGACTCATTGTAACAAATTTTGAGAAAACATCCACGGTAACCAACAGGTACTGGTTACCCTGATATCCCTTCGGACAGGGGCCAAATATATCCGTCGCCATGAGTTCGTTTGGTTTAGAAGGAATCATAGCCTTCGGTTTTCCTTTTAATAAAGCAGAAGCATACTTTGCTCTTTGACATTTGTCACATGATCGAATGACCTTGGCAATGCTGGAACGCATGTTAGTCCAAATAAATCTCTCTTTAAGAGTATTAAGAGTTTTATCTAAACCGGCATGTCCAGTTGCGTGATGAGCTACCCACACTAAATTGACAACAAGTTTAGGTGGCACGACTATTCGGAGTTTTGTATGCGCAGAGTCAGCATACTTGCATACGATGTCTCCACTCAAGACAAAGTGTCGTGAATTTCTCCGTGTAGCTGCATAGTCAACATCCGTATTGTCCATGTAACCCTTGAGGAACCTGTACATTTTCCTTATTGGAGCGTGTCTCTTCTGTGACACACCGATTCGGGCTAACCTCCTAACGGTTTCTTGATCTTCTTGCTCCAATTGTACATGGTGTATCTGCACATTTTTAATAGGGTTACGTGATAGAGCATCAGCCAGTAAGTTATCTTTCCCAGGCTGGTGGACGATAGTGGCGTTAAACTGTTGGGTGAACAAAGCCCAACGTGTCAGTCTATCACTCGACATGTCAGTTTGCAGCATAAACTGTAGTGCTTTATGGTCAGTAATAATGATGACCTTATGTCCCAGCAGGATTTTCTTCCACGCTTGCAAAGCTGTCACAAAAGCTAACGCTTCAAGTTCTGTCGTGAAGTAGTTTTCCTCGTGTTTCTTCAACTTCCGACTAGTGAACGCAATGTAGTGCTTGTTGCCTGCCTCGTCTTTCTGGTATAAGACTGCACTAATGCCTATTCTTGATGCATCAGACTCAATATAGAACACCTTCTCAAAGTCTGGGTACTCCAGTTTCACGTTATTCCTGAGCATCTCTTTTGCTTTCTCAAAAGCCTCGTCTGCAGCGGTACTCCATTTCCATCTGTTATTCTTCTTGAGTAAGTCATACAGAGGAGCCATAATTTCAGAGTATCTTGGACAGTGGCTGCTAATAAATTGGCATGCGCCTACAAATTCTCTGACTTGTTTCACCTTATTTGGCTTTGGAAATCTCGTGATCGCATCTACTTTTTGCATATTTGGATGATATCCATCTTTATCAATAGTATGCCCCAAGTAATTTATCTCCTTCTTCAAGAATTGACATTTTCCAAAATTGACCTTGATATTGGCCTCCCTTAAATTCTCGAACAACTTTCTCAAGTGCACTAAATGTTCTGCGGCGCTGGGTGAAGATACGATTAAATCGTCAATGTAGCAGATTAGATTTTCTTTCACTTCGTCAGTGAGCTTACTATCAAGTGCTCGAATAAGTGCTGGTCCACTGTTAACCATTCCAAAAGGCATTCTGACAAAGACCCATGACGTCTGGTCAAATAAGAATCCAGTGTACTGCATACTATCTTCTTCTAGTTGAACTTGATAAAATGAAGACGTCAAGTCAAGAACGCTGAAACATGCTCTCCCTTTGAATTTTCGAAGCAGATCTCTAATCTTGGGTGGTCGGTCATTTTCTGGAAGAATCTTCAAGTTGATGGTCCTGGCATCGAGACAAAGACGTATCTGACCATTACTTTTCTTCACTACTGTGATGGGGTTTATATAAGACGACGCCTGTTTTTTAATAATCCCGTCTACCTCCATTTTCTGATTAACCCTCGAACTTCTTGATAGTATTTCTCAGGTATGGGGTATATTCTCTTCTGGTAAGGGGTTTCATCTGTCAGCCTTATCTTGTATTTATAATCCTTATTCAATCCAGGCTTTTCATCAAAAATATCTTGGAATTCCTTTATCAGATCCTCAAATTCCCCCTGAATTTGTTCAAATCCTTCAGTTTTTCTACTGGGTATTTCTGCTAAATTTTCCACTTCATTAATTATGGTATTCAAAATTTCTTCCCTAAGGTCTATTTCCAGACTGTTTTTCACGTCCTGTTTTTCGATCTCTTCTGTGATCTTGTACCCATCATTAAAGCTAATACTTCTGTTCTTCATGTCAATAATAGCTCCGACCTTCGATATAAAATCGATTCCAAGCACCATATCAAAATTGATCTTGCTCACCACAATAAAGATCTGTTCATAATTCCTTCCATTGATCTCAAAGTTCAATAACACTTGAATCTTGCACTTCACTGCCTTATCTTGGAATATCCCTCTCACTTTGACGGTAGAAACAGGTAGAACTGTCATGTTCTCTCCTCTTAGCAGACTTTGATAACATTCCTCTGAAATGATGGAGATAATTGCACCAGTATCCATCAGGGCTTTGTATTGTTGGCCATCTATCAGTACAGAAATAATAGGTAAGGCACATGGTCTTTCCTCTTTAACGATACCCCTCTCTTCTAGCAAATCTTCATCAGTAACTTCATATATCTCATTAATTGTAATCAGGTGTGGTGTGGCAATGTATTTACAAGTTCTCACTGTCGTTGAGAAATCAGCGTTTTTTTTTTGTGTTACCGACCTCAAAATTCTGCTGGCTCGTAGAAGGCCCAGGATCGATTACAACATCCTGCCTTTTCTTTTGATTTTCGGCTTCTTTTTCCCGTAATTCTTTCAGGTATTGCTGGCTTTCCCTCTCTCTTTCCTGATACTGATCGGGTGTCATAACCTGGCCTTGAGGATTCTGATTTCTGTTTTGGTTCTGGTTATTTCTATCATAATTTCTGTTATAACCATTATTGTTGTAGTATCTGCCTCTTCCATTGTTGTAATTTCCTCGATTATAGTTCCAGCCTCTTCTCTGTTGATACGGACGGTAACCTTGCGATCTGTTATTTCGAAACTGATTATTCCTGTGGGGACCTACATTGTCAGTTTTCTCTTCATCTGGCTTGTCAGTTTGTTGGACTTGGTCCATATATACAGTATTTATTTCTTTGAAGTCATGCCTTTGACCTTTCTGTACCACGTTAGGCATTGGACTTGTGTAGTCTAACCTCCTCAGTAATTCATCCATGCTAGTCAAATCCCTGATGTTTGACGAAATGATTAGTCTCCTCACCTCCACAGGCAGCATACGAGAAATCGCATCAATTAATTGCTCCGTTGACAATGGGGGTTGCAAAAATCTCAAGCGGGACAATTGACTCGTAAAGAAATCAGCGTACCGTGTTGGAAGAGTACCTGAGTATTTTCTTGAATAAACCTCCGCTCTTAACGAATTCTGCGCTTCTATAGACCAAAATCGCTTGATTAATGCCTCAGCAAACTCGTCAAAGTTACTGAATGTGTATCTAAAAGCTCAAAACCATTCAAGGGGTCCTCCAATCAAAAATCTCTCCACTACCTTCATCTCTCTCTCTCTGGGAATGTGAGCTTCGATGAAATAATCTTTGAGGTTCCTTATATATTCTATAGGCGTCAAACTATCAGTGTTGCTGAATTTTTGCGGTTTGTCTTCAAAATTCCTGATGACCGTCACGTTCCTCGGATATGCATCCGGGTAGTTTTTCCCACTATCTCGATAGTTCCACTCAGGTTCCATATTCCTCTCGTCATCTTCCTCCCTGAATCTGGATATACGTTCTTCAGGAGTCACGTCTCTCTCTTCTGGAGCTAGGTTATATCTTCTGGCATAATTCCTATTGGTTTCGCAAGCCAAGCCTTCTGTATCCTTGTCAGTAATCTCCGTTATGACTTTCTTGATTAACTCTTCTTTGTAGGTCTCCATCAAACTAGCTTCTCCTAGCTTCAAATTCTGCAGTTTGCTCGTCGTTTCATTCACATCAGAGACAACTTTATGAATCTGTTCCTCTAATGCAGATTTTAATGCTTGCACATCCTGACCTATTTGTGTTCTATCTTCTACTTGTCTCTCGGATAGCGAATCCATCCTGACGCTTAAATCTTTCCTAATCTGTACTACTTCATTGTTAATATCTATTTGAGTACTGGCAAGTTTCCTTTGAATACGTTCCTGAATTTGGGTTACATGTTCCCCCACTTGACCTATTCCACTCGTCTTTCCATACTGCTACATTTGCCGTTAACATTTCTGCTATGTCTACTTCGATATCTTCTTTCAATAATCTATTATGGTCTAATACCTGGGTTCTCATGACCTCTACATCATACTTTAAACCTGCTAAAGACGCTGTCGTTCTAACTGACTCATCAACTAATCTAGTCGTTAATGCACTCATATTACGCGTACAAAGGGTTTTCGAATTTTCTATTTCTTCCCTGACTTTATTTACATCAGTTTGGACTTTAGCAATATCTACGAAAACTGTGTTGACTTCTACTTGAATCTTATTATATCACTTTGCATCTCATTTACATCCGAATGAATGTTATTGATATCAACCTGAACATTGGACACATCAGTTCTAACATTTTGGATTTCTCTTTGGACTTCCTCAACCTTGTCTTGGACAGTCGCAACATCATTTTTAACAACAACTACTTCAGCCCTAGCACAAGAAATATCACCTCGGACATTAGCCACATCTAGATTCAACATTGTAAGATCTTTCTGTACCTTAGAAACATCAGTTTTAACATCAGAAACATTTTTATGCACATTGGACACATCTGTGAGGATGTCAGTTACAGTATTCTCCATTCCTTGGGTATTAATCTGTAAACGCGACATATTATCCTCTAAGTTAGCAGAACTAGTCTGAAGAACCTTCAAACTTTCATCCATGCTAGCTTTCAAATTACTAGCATTCTCCTCCATTCGACTAGTATTCCTAGCTTCCATCTCCTTTATACTTTCATTCATGCTTGCTTTCAAATTAGCAGACATCTCCTCTAACATCATCCTCAAATTTCGTCTGCCATTACAATATTAATTCAAAAAAATAGACTGCTGTAGGGACATACATCAAAAGAGCAAAATAACAACATCTGAGCAACACTTTTCACCATATATAAATTTGATCAATTTTCTGTCTTAAATCTAACTTATAACTACCTTATAATTAACCTTCGAAGACCCTTCATGTTGAAACAAACTCAAGCACACGTTCAAATTTCCCTGGCTCATTTTAAAATATCCTAACACAAATAATTTACATTTACAATCCAAATAATTTAATTTTATCTTTAATATGACTGAAACATGTCATAAGCCGGTCAAATAAAATAAGATTCCAGATCATAGGCGATTTTCCTAAGTTTCCAGCCTATTTAACCTTTCTCAAGTTGTATAAGATCTGATCTTTTCTGAGTGTAATTTTCCTAATACAATACAACATTTAATTCCTATATAATCACACTCTTAAATTCTACAATTGGCCAAGACATCTAACAAAGAATCAACCTCTTTATTTGAGTCTAATCGAGCCACACGTTTTAGGTTTGCCAATCCTACTGGCGTTCAACCTGGTGATCCACTTATGTTGAACCAGCCCCATACGTTGACTGCGCCAATCCTTCTGTCCCCGTTTACCCGGATAGTAGGCTGTCAGATATCCGCCCCCTCAATCGGATTGCCAATAATCAACCGCACCGGCTCAGCTACACCAATGAAAATGGCACTGACAGATACTACCGAGGTTTGAGCACAGAAGTTAACAAGAAATTATTGTGGAACACACCAAAATAGACGGGGGTTCATACTTACCTCTACTTACCTCTTAAAAATTATCTCGGGGATTGGGTTGACAACAGGATCTCTAAAGTATGCTCCCACAATAACCTCCACCATGACATTTAAAAATGAACCAGAACGAAGACAAGAACTTTGAACTGTACAAAAGCTTTTATTTCAAATAAAGGGTATGATTTTAACAACTCAACAAAATAAATGTGGCTATCAGTAGCCCATGTCAATCTGACTATGTCCTCCTGTAGGACTTGCAAAGTTATCAAACAACATGTTAGCTCCCACGAGTTCAAAATAACGTAACATTCATAACACATTTGGACTGGAAAAGGAAGTCAGGACGAGACACAAATATAGAGCATTTGTTTTCTTTTAATAAACATGACACTGATATATATAGGCACAAGACCAGAATGTAGACGACCTTGCCCGCTGATAACCAGTTGTCTGGCCAGCTGCGGTCTACACTTCAACCTGACGCACACCTGTCAAATGGACTCACTTGTCCTGCTATGTTGCGTAAGAATCCAGCTCCCTCTCAAAAGCTTTAAATGTCCGCAAGACCACAAATATAGTTACGCAAATCTTTCAAATGCTTTACTCACATACCACTGGATTATTCTGACAATCCCTAAACTTGTTTAATTAGCATCCAAATGTTTAATAAGCGTTGTTTAGAGTATGAAACAAACTCCTAAATGTTTATAACAAAAACCCATAAATAATTTATAACAATTAGAAATTGTTTATAATATTGTCGAAGACAATTAGGAAAAAATTTAAACACGCCTCTAACATTACATTCGTTCCACATTATTGTCAAAGATATTTACATCATTATTTACAATATTAACATTTAAATTATTTAAATTATTAATTTAAGAAATACATTTAACCACATGTTCATCCGGTTGGTAATTTCATAATCGTGTCAATATAATCGACCAATGAAGGTTAGTTATACATATTTAATGTCACAATCTGGTTTAATAAAGGTTGTAATAATTATTATAATTATTTGTGACGGTAATCTTCATTCAAAATCTTATCTCAAATTCTTTCAATACTCTTGTTAATTATAACAGTAAATTCACATGATTAATTTTCAAAGGACTAAGACAATACACTCCATCGGAAAATACTTCGCTTACAAAATAATGCACAAAACTGCATTAAAATAGGCCCAAAATTCATCATATATTAATATATATGGCATCAAAATCTTCCACAGAACTTACAAAAATCTCCATTAACAAATTCTTCAACATCATTAATTACTGTGGGAACCTCCTTCATTAATTCAAGGGCATTATACACCAGCGACTTTCAACACGTCCGCTGCACTAGCGATTATACATTCATAGTTCCACTTCAAAAATTCTTATAATCATTAATTGTTTCAAAACTGTTATCTTAAACCTTCGTGGATTTCATTCATGAATCGAAATGAAGTAAAAATTTGCCAATCACAAACAAATTTAATAGTGAATACGCTTATATACGCCTGTCTGGTCTATCAAAATTTAAGATTATCATCTTCAAAGAATTGTAGTATAAAAATACTATCATCAAACAAAGTGCGACTAAACTGCAAAATAGTCGAATAGAATCCAATTAGATTGTGAAATGCAAACATCATTATATAAATCTCTAATTGAGAAAAAACTCCTAACAAAAGTTCATGACTTTAATGCATTCAATAATTCATAATTAAAGTTCATCTTTCACAAAATTTTCTATGATGCAATGGTCGTTCATAACTGACGATAAATGTCTGTGTTGCAATCAATTCAAATAACGACTAGTATTTCCAAGATCGTCGTCAACGTAATGGATTTTAACGCTCTAAAATCAATTAAATGTTCTTCCTTCTTGATGATGACAGAAAATTGGTCAAAGTAATTAAACTGGGGTAGAATTACTTTAATAAAGTGACACGCTGTCTGAATTTAAATCTGCCATAAAAATCATTAACTTACGGTCAAATCGTGACTACAAAAATAAGCAAATTACTGAAAAATCTAAATATCAGTCTCAACTGATCCAAAATCATTTAACTATTCCCATGACATAACAATGTCTTAATAAATCGTCGAAAAAGGCATAACACAACAAGGTGTACTGAGAATAGGAATCTCAAACAAGAATATAGGGCAAAATACATGAGGACAGAAAATATGGGAAAATGGTTGCTCAGATATCGCTAAAAAACTCAAATAAAACAATAAACGTTCACGACTACCTTATCTGCCGATTGAAGTTCCAGAGGAAAATTCCCCAAAGAAGACTGCTGATGGATCCATTTCACCAACTTGAAGATGAGCTCCATCCTCGAAACAGGAAACAGCACCCTCGGAGAATCGAACTGCTTCCTCCTCCGGAAATTGCACTGCTCCGTGTAGACGAAAGACATCCTTCCGGCAAAATTCTTCTTTGTGAGTCGGGACTACCCTGACCTCTATTGAAAAATCCCTGAAGTTCCAGTAGAAAATCGCCATGAAGTTTTTGTAGTAATTTCCGAAGAAATATTCATATTCAGTGAGTATGAAATCGTTTCCATTGCTGTTTGATAGTATTCAGCGTTGAACCACGAAACATGGGTGTAGATGGTTATTCACCACATGTTCGCTTGTGTGGAATAGCAATTAGCGAAGTTCCATGCTGCTATCTTACTCCAACGATATATGTCCCAATTGCATTAAAGTCCTTTAGCCTTCCATCTTCTCTTCGGTTATGGTAATAGTAGAACAAACTGCCATATTAAACTGCTCCATAATACTGTAGCGTTGTGTCACAAAAGCAGTCTGAAGTCTCCCTATTGCACTAGCAGTGTCAGCCGTGGCGTAGAATCTGACGAAATAAAGTGCTTCTCAGGTGGCGAGAAAATCACGTTTGTCAGTCGTCTAAAATTGCCAATATCTTCCAAAATAACTCCGCGAAATTGTTCAACTTTTCTACACTCCTTAATGTAGCACAGCACGATAGAATTAGCTTATAGGCGACCGCTAACTGTTCATAGCTAATCTTGTAGACGCGTTATAATGTGCGTTTTAACTTCGCCTAGTTTTACTCACTGTAAACTTGCACTGCTTGTCTGCTCGAATCTCGTTTAATGCAGTGGCTTCACCACGCGGTATAATGACGACTCTTTCTACTAATTTCACTCGACGTCTCACCGAAATGACTATATAAGAAAAGAGACTGAATATCTGACGATTGAGATATGAGTTGAGATATCTGAGATATGAGATATGAGACTGCTCTCTTCTGCGCAAGGCCTTTTATAAACTTCATAAGGGGCGTATCCATCCCTTCCATAGCGTGTTACTGCGTCATCGCTAGAAGTTCCAACTTCGTCAATACATGACGGATTTTCAAAATTCTAAAACTGAAAATAAATTTCACCAAAATTCCAGATCAATGCCTCTACTGCAAATGGATTTCCACAATTCTGCATTCCAAAAGTATTAAAAATATCATAGTTTCAGCAATCTCCGTCTTCCTTCAGACTATCGTTCATTGGTTCGAGCCTCCCCTCCAATAGCATAATTTCTTCCTCAGCATAATTCCACGTTTCCTGCGACTGCGTCGTAAATCTCGAATCTTTCTCGAACAAATGCTGACGTCACTGAGAATCTCAGCTCAAGTAGCCTGCTGGCATAACGTCTGCGTCATCCGTGCTTACGTCATGACCATCCACGCCATAACTATGACAGCCATAACTTTCTTCATAATTTTCCAATATAGCCACCGTGGTCTCTATATAATTCAATTTACGGGGGCAGTACCATCCCGGCATTTGCCCGAAGACGAAGTGGGAAACCACGGAAAACCACTTCGAGGATGGCAGAGGTGGGAATCGAACCCCTTCTACTCATTTGGGCCACCCGAGGCTGAGTAGACCCCGTTCCAGTCCTCATACCACTTTTCAAATTTCGTGGCAGAGCCGGGAATCGAACCCAGGACCTCCGGGGCGGCAGCCTAGCATGCTGACCGCTACGCTACGGAGGCGACATGGTTTGGAACAGTATTTAGGGAAAATAACCATTTAAATGAGACAAGAAAATAAATTTCCCTATCGTCTTCGTAGATAATGTGAACAAAATCAAGTTGAAATCTTGCTGTACGAGGTAGGGAGGGTATAATAAAATAGTTAAAAAGAATTTAAAAAATCTGCCGTTGGATGGTCTTGAACCCGGGATCTTCGAAAGAGCGAGCGGGCGCAATAACACTTGCACCCATTTCCAACACACTCTAGAGGTTTTTGTTGCGCTTCTTATTAAAGCGTATGGTAAAATATTCAATTATTACAGTTAGATCTTAAATATTGATTGGAATGCATTCGTTCAGTACCTGGCAGGTTTTCTAATTTACTTAAAGCAATTTTCGCGACCGCTTTGCGTTAATAAGGCGAATGAACAGCAACTAATGCCCTCAAATGACAGCCCTTCGGTTTTATTTCATACAACTTAGCGTCCAAAATGCTAGCGTGTGATACACTTCGGTCATACAAGCAGGTGTACTGACGAAGAGAACAGAATTATACAGGATTTTGTACCAGCGATCACACCAGCTTCCTTGCCAGCGAGTGTCGTGTGATACGGGCCTAAAGATATGCTAAGACTTTTTGTTAAAATTTAATAACAAAACAAGATGTTCGGTAAAGAACGTATAGCCTACTTTCTCCTAAATACATGGGTATGGTTATAACCCTTTGTCCTTTTCAAGGAGTATAATTGAATGTTGGTTGTAGTAGCTTCTTGAAATACAACGTGCTTTACGGATATTATACATGAATATGAAGTGCCCTTTGCTAGTGCTACCTCTGTAAAAAAAAATCATTCAATTCGGTTTCACCGTGCTTGAATTGATAGGGGGAATCGATTTGCACACAAACATGGCTGCTATCTGCACATTATTGGTCTGATGACCTTGTAGTGTGGTCAACAGATTCTCTATACATAAAGGTATGTCGTTGCAAAATTTGGTAGGGATCAGATTATTAGGTTGGTCATAACTTGATTCAAGCTCTTAACATTAGGATGGCCGCCATTACGTTTTCGTCAATATGGTGGCGATATAAAACATGACAGTGGAGTGCCCTTTGCTAGCGCTACCTCTGTTCCAAATTTCGTTCAATTCGGTTACACCGTGTTTAATTGATAGGGGGAATCAATTTGCACACATACATGACCGCCATCTGCAAACTAATGGACAGATGACCTTGTAGTTCAGTCAAACGATGCTCGCTATACAAGTATACGTTGTGGCAAAATTTGGTAGAGATAGGATGATTAAGTTAGTCGTAATTTGATTTAAGCTTTGAACATTTGGGTGGCCACCATTACGTTTCCGTCAAGATGGTGGCGATATAAAACATGACACTGAGGTGTTCTGCGCTAGTGCTACCTCTGTACCAAATTTCGTTCAATTCGGTTTCACCGTGTTTGAATTGATAGGGGGAATCGATTTGCATACATACTTGGCCGCCATATGCAAACTGTTGGGCTGATGATCTTGTAGTTTGGTCAAAATATGCTTCCCACATAAAGGTATGTTGTTGCAAGATTTAGTAGAGATCAAATTATTAGGTTGGTCGTGATTTGATTCAAGCTCTTAACAATAGGATGGCCGCCATTACGTTTTCGTCAAGATGGCGGCGATATAAAACATTACACTGAGGTGTCCTTTACTACTGCTACCTCTGTACCAAATATCGTTCAATTCGGTATCACCGTGTTTGAATTGATAGGGGGAATCGATTTGCGCACATACATGGCCGCCATCTGCAAACTATTGGTCTGATTACCTTGTAGTGTAGTCAAAAGACGCTCGCCTTATAAATATATGTTGTTGCAAAATTTGGTAGAGATCGTATGATTAGGTTATTCGTAATTTGATTTAAGCTTTGAACATTTGTGTGGCCGCCATTACGTTTCCGTCAAGATGGCTGCGATATAAAACATGACACTGAGGTGCCCTTTGCTAGTTCTACCTCTGTAACAAATTTCGTTCAATTCGGTTTCACCGTGTTCGAATTGATAGGGGGGGGGGAAGGGAGGGGCAGACATTCAGAGTACACACACACACACACACACTCTCACACACACACACAACGTCACACACACACAGACAGACACACGATTTTTTGCTAATAATACAATGGGAATTTCTACGGAATACGTATACTTCGATGCAAGCACTGGCGATCAGAATATCCTTCGATATGTTGTTGTTTTGTTTCATTTGAGGGCCTAGAACATTTAGCCATGTTTACTTAGGTGTGTGTGTGTGTGTAGAATTTGTCTGATAACCTGAGTTATTGTGGGCTTGTAATGATGTGTGTATTTGCAATTAAGGATTGGGAAGGAGGCGGCCGTGGCCTTAAGATAGAATCCGTCCCGGAATTTGGAAACCACGGAAAACCATTTCCAGGGTGGCTGAGGTGGGAATCGAACCCACTTCTTCTCATATTTGCTCCACGAGGCTACGTGTGCCCAATTTCAGCCCTCAGACAAGTATTACATTTCTTGGCAGAGCTGGGAATCGAACCCGGACTTCCGGAGCAACATTTCGAGATGTTATGTTAATATTCATGCCAGTTTTTTAAATTTTCTGCCATAACAGGTCACGTGGCATAACGTACCAATTCGATCGTGTTCTCTTTATAAATCATCAAAATTCAACGAACTCTTCACAAACAAGATGTTCAGTAAAGAACATATAGCCTACTTTCTCCTAAATGCATGGGTATTGTTATAACTCTTTGTCCTTTTCAAGGAGTATGATTGAATGTTGGTTGTAGTAGCTTGTTGAAATACAACGTGCTATAGGGATATTAAACATGAATATCCATCAAGGCTAGGGAAGGCACATTTCAAACTGAATCTGAAACTTTTTTTCTCTTTATTTTTTAAAATTATTTTTCAAACTAACTAACCTTTTAATACTTACTGTTTTATTTTATTCATATTTTTCTCTTTACAATGTGTTAAAGTAGCATACTACTTATTGAAATACATATTTATGAACATTAAAATGTGTATAAATTAAACTTAATGATCCTTGATCCTTTTAGTGTTAGGGGGCGACTACCCTCTAGTTGGCCCCGGGCGCCAAGTAGCCTTGGTACGCCACTGCCTGCGTGGGTACGAACTTTCTCGTATTAGTCTCCAAATGTAATCACCCATTATGTTCTCATTATATTGTCCTTGATAACGTTGCTCAAAGCCCATCACGTCTTGGTCAAAACTTTCCCCTGACTCTTCTGAATATGCCCCGAAGTTATCTTGAAATTGGTCCAAGTGAGCAAGTAACATGTGTAACAAGGGACATTCTGCAACCCAAAAAGTTCTCAAGCAAAGATTTCTTATTTCCAAGGAAGCCATGGATCACTGCTTTAAGGCTGTGCCATGCTTGTTTTTAGTGGGTGGTGAGTAATCGTTTATTTGTCATTGCATAAAGCTCAAAAGCACACTTTATTAATTATGAATGGTGATTGTGGTTACTGTTCGATGCAGACAGTCATATTCTATGCATTAAATATTAGACTCAACACAAACTCCTTTGTTTGTTGACTTGTGCAATTAATTGGCAAATATTCGAAGTATTGTAATTAATTATTATAATGTTATACACACATCAAAAAAAGTTTTGCATCACCTCGGTTCCAAGAGTTCCGGAACCGTTAAATACAAAAAGAATAGAGATCAACACAAACAACATTTCAGCTCGTTTTATTGCTCATGAGACCCACACATTGCATGTTGTACCATCATACAGCTAGACTTTCAGCATTTGTGGTCCAGATTGCAGTACACACCACTACCTCTAATACCCAGTAGCACGTCCTCTTGCATTGATGCATGCCTGTATTCGCCGTGGCATACTATCCACAAGTTCATCAAGACACTGTTGGTCCAAATTGTCCCACTCCTCAACGACAATTCGGCGTAAATCTCAGAGTGGTTGGTGGGTCAAGACGTCCATAAACAGCCCTTTTCAACATATCCCAGGCATGTTCGATAGGGTTCATGTCTGGCGAACATGCTGGCCACTGTAGTCGAGCGATGTCGTTATCTTGAAGGAACGCATTCACAAGATGTGCACGATGAGGTCGAGAATTGTCGTCCATGAAGACAAATGCCTCTCCAATATTCTGCCGATATGGTTGCAAATATGGGTCGGAGGATGTCATTCAGGTATCGTAAAGCCGTTTCGGAGCCTTCCATGACCACCAGTGGCGTACGTCGGCCGCACATAATGCCACCCCAAAACATCAGGGAACCACCACCTTGCTGCACTCGCTGGACAGTGTGTCTAAGACGTTCAGCCTGACCAGGGTGCCTCCAAACACGTCTCCGACGATTGTCTGGTTGAAGGCATATGCGACACTCATCGGTGAAGAGAACGTGATGCCAATTCCGTGGGGTCCATTCAGCATGTTGTTGGGCCCATCTGTACCGCGCTGCATGGTGTCGGGGTTGCAATGCTGGACCTCGCCATGGACGTCGGGAGTGAAGTTGCGCATCATGCAGCCTATTGCGCACAGTTTGAGTTGAAACACGACGTCCTGTGGCTGAACGAAACGCATTATTCAACATGGTGGCATTGCTGTCAGGGTTCCTCCGAGCGGCAATCCGTAAGTAGCGGTCATCCACTACAGTAGTAGCCCTTGGGCGGCCTGAGCGAGGCCTGTCATCGACAGTTCCCGTATCTCTGTACCTCCTCCATGTCCGAACAACATCGCTTTGGTTCACTCTGAGACGCCTGGAAACTTCCCTTGTTGAGAGCCCTTCTTGACACAAAGTAACAATGCGGACGCGATCGAACTGCGGTATTGACCTTCTAGGCATGGTAGAACTACAGACAACATGAGCAGCGTACCTTCGTCCTGGTGGAATGACTGGAACTGATCGGCTGTCGTACCCCCTCCGTCTAATAGGCCCTGCTCATGCATGGTTGTTTACATCTTTGAGCAGTTTTAGTGACATCTATGAACAGTCAAAGGGACTGTATCTTGGATACAATATACACAGTCAACGTCTATATGCCGGAGATCTGGGAACCGAGGTGATGCAAAACTTTTTTTGATGTGTGTATATAGCCCTACACCATAACAAATAGTGTGCATCAGACGGGTAGCGCTGAGTGAGCGGTCGTCCAGTAGTTATTATAGTGTTATATACAGCACTACTCCATAACAAATAGTGTGCATTAGACGGATAGCGCTGAATGAGTGGTCGTCCAGTAGTTATTATAGTATTATATACAGCACTACTCCATAACAAATAGTGTGCATTAGACGGGTAGCGCTGAGTGAGCGGTCGTCCAGTAGTTATTATAGTGTTACTAGCAGTAGTACTCGGCTTCGCCCGGTAGAATGATGATAATATTTCAGTCTCCTTAACACTCAACGTCATTGATGAAGATGATACTGACGACGACTGCTATTGAACGGGTATAATAAACCTTCACTCTAATAGAAATACATATTTTTAAATTACCGGCGAGGAAGACTGTGGTGTTGCCTAGTAGTATAATGGGAGTAACATCTAGGTGATTTTCCCTTTTGATGAGGATGACAATGAAGACTACTACTACTGAACGGGTATATTAAACTTACAAACTAATGGAAATACACATTTTATAAATCATAGGCAATGAAGACTGTGGTGTTGCTTAGTAGTACTGTATAATGGACGTAACTTCTAGGTCATTTGCCCTTTTGATGAGGATGATAATGAAGACGACTACTACTGAACGGGTATATCAAACTTACAAACTAATGGAAATACACATTTTAAAATAACAGGCGATGAAGACTGTGGTGTTACTTAGTAGTATAATGGACGTAATATTTAGGCCATTTGCCCTTTTGATGAGGATGATAATGAAAACTACTGTTGAATTGACACGACAAACATACAAACTACCGTGATAGAAAGAAATATTTCAAAATTCACAGGCGATGAAGACTTATTGTGTGTGGTGATTAGTGGTATAATGGGCGTAACATCTAGGTCATTTGCCCTTATGATAATAATAAGGTAATGAAAAATGACTACTAAAAGAACATGGTGTAATTTTAAATCTGATATAGGCATTTCAGATTTCTACCTTCGATGTCTTCCAAAGTCTGAACGTTATTTTATGGCTTATGCCTATACTCGATGCGTGTAGTGAAAGAGCCTATCTAGTACTGCTCGGGCCCAAGCTGCACGAATCGCAGATGAAGATATATGATGACAGACGTTCGGGGGGGGGGGGGGGGTTCCCGGTCCTATTCACATTGACCGGTGAATCACTCATTCTTTCGTAACACTACAGTGGTTTGAGCAAAGACCCTGTATGAACATCAGCATAGTCAGCAATACCAGGTAACACGGCGGGGTCTGGACATTCCTCTCATGTCAACTCGCGATGAATCAGCAAGCTATTCTCACACCTGGCTCCCTCCTCCCCCCACCACCCACCAGGGTCTCTCAACTTGTAGGACGTGGGTTTGCGACCACGGGACCCCAGCTGAGTCCGGCATTGCTTCTACTTACTGGTGCCGGGCTCCTTTCAGTTCTCTTTCCTGTCAGCCTCCCTTAGTCAAACTCTTGTTCTCTTCCAACCCCGATGGTATCAGGGTATCCGAGGCCTAGCGACTCTTTCACTTTCCCGCCTTAATTGGCCCTTGTCTAATCATTCCTGATAGCCTCATTCTTTGAGGTGTCAGCCTTCTTTTTCTTTTCTTAATATCTGATGTCTTCTGCTCAAGACCCTCAAGGAGGCAGGATGTGTGTAGCCCCACCACTTCTGTTGCACCCTGGATAGTGCTACATCCTCAAGGGCTCTTGGCTGGTGAGTTCGGGAGCTGGCAACCCTGAGGGTTTCCTGAGCGCGTCCGGTTTTACCCCTTTTTTCCATTGCCTTTGGGACGGACCCTGTCCTCTTTCCGGGAATGGAGTGGTCTGTCCGCAATTTCAAGCAGACAATGTTACTCGCAGGGTACCAAAGGGTAAGTATACAAATTTTGGTTCTGAACGGTGAAACAGTGTAGATTTGTGCCAAAGGGCCTAAATGCAGGGAATGGGGTGATCTGTCCGCAATTTCAAGTGGACAGGGTTACCCGCAGGGTTCGAAAGGGTAAGTATACAAATTTTGGTCCGGATCGGTGAAACGATATAGATTTTTGCCAAAGGGCCTAAATGCAGGAAATGGGGTGGTCTGTCCGAAATTTTAGGTGGACAGTGATATTTACAGAGTTACAAAGGGTAAGTATACACATTTTTGTTCAGATCGGTGAAACGGTGTAGATTTGAGCCAAGGGGCCTAAATGCAGGGAATGGAGTGGTCTGTCCGCAATTCCAAGCAAACAGTGTTACTCGCAGGGTACCAAAGGGTAAGTACACAAATTTTGGTTCTGATCGGTGAAACGGTGTAGATTTGGGTCAAAGGGCCTAAATGCAGAGAATGGGGTGGTCTGTCCGAAATTTCAAGTGGACAGGGTTGCCCGCAGGGTTGTAAAGGGTAAGTATACAAATTTTGGTTCGGATCGGTCAAACGGTGTAGATGTTTGCCAAAGGGCCTAAATGCAGGAAATGGGGTGGTCTGTCCGAAATTTTAAGTGAAGAATGTTATTCACAGGGTTACATAGGGCAAGTATACAAATTATGGTTGAGATCGGTGAAACGATGTAGATTTGGGCCAAAGGGCCTAAATGCAGGGAATGGGGTGGTCTGTCGGAAATTTCAAGTAGACAGGGTTACCCGCAGGGTTCCGAAGGGTAAGTATACAAATTTTGGTTCAGATCGGTGAAACGGTGTGGATTTGTATACATAACAGACAGACAGACAGACAGACAAACATTGAGCTTTATATATATAGATATACAGCACTACTCCATAACAAATAGTGTGCATCAGACGGGTAGCGCTGAGTGAGCGGTCGTCCAGTAGTTATTATAGTGTTATATACAGCACTACTCCATAACAAATAGGGTACATCAGACGGGTAGCGCTGAGTGAGTGGTCGTCCAGTAGTTATTATAGTGTTATATACAGCACTACTCCATAACAAATAGTGTGCATCAGACGGGTAGCGCTGAGTGAGTGGTCGTCCAGTAGTTATTATAGTGTTATATACAGCCCTACATCATAACAAATTGGGTGCATCAGACGGGTAGCGCTGAGTGAGTGGTCGTCCAGTAGTTAGTATAATGTTATATACAGCCCTACTTCATGACAAATAGTGTGCATCAGACGGGTAGCGCTGAGTGAGCGGTCGTCCAGTAGTTAGTATAATGTTATATACAGCCCTACTTCATGACAAATAGTGTGCATCAGACGGGTAGCACTGAGTGAGTGGTCGTCCAGTAGTTAGTATAATGTTATATACAGCCCTACTTCATGACAAATAGTGTGCATCAGACGGGTAGCGCTGAGTGAGTGGTCGTCCAGTAGTTAGTATAATGTTATATACAGCCCTACTTCATGACAAATAGTGTGCATCAGACGGGTAGCGCTGAGTGAGTGGTCGTCCAGTAGTTAGTATAATGTTATATACAGCCCTACTTCATGACAAATAGTGTGCATTAGACGGGTAGCGCTGAGTGAGCGGTCGTCCAGTAGTTATTATAGTGTTATATACAGCCCTACTTCATGACAAATAGTGTGCATCAGACGGGTAGCGCTGAGTGAGTGGTCGTCCAGTAGTTAGTATAATGTTATATACAGCCCTACTTCATGACAAATAGTGTGCATCAGACGGGTAGCGCTGAGTGAGTGGTCGTCCAGTAGTTAGTATAATGTTATATACAGCCCTACTTCATGACAAATAGTGTGCATCAGACGGGTAGCACTGAGTGAGTGGTCGTCCAGTAGTTAGTATAATGTTATATACAGCCCTACTTCATGACAAATAGTGTGCATCAGACGGGTAGCGCTGAGTGAGTGGTCGTCCAGTAGTTATTATAGTGTTATATACAGCCCTACATCATAACAAATAGTGTGCATCAGACGGGTAGCGCTGAGTGAGCGGTCGTCCAGTAGTTATTATAGTGTTATATACAGCACTACTCCATGACAAATAGTGTGCATTAGACGGGTAGCGCTGAGTGAGCGGTCGTCCAGTAGTTATTATAGTGCTATATACAGCCCTACTTTATAACAAATAGTGTGCATTAGACGGGTAGCGCTGAGTGAGCGGTCGTCCAGTAGTTATTATAGTGTTATATACAGCCCTACTTTATAACAAATAGTGTGCATCAGACGGGTAGCACTGAGTGAGCGGTCGTCCAGTAGTTATTATAGTGTTATATACAGCCCTACTTTATAACAAATAGTGTGCATCAGACGGGTAGCGCTGAGTGAGCGGTCGTCCAGTAGTCATTATAGTGTTATATACAGCCCTACATCATAACAAATAGTGTGCATTAGACGGGTAGCGCTGAGTGAGCGGTCGTCCAGTAGTTATTATAGTGTTATATACAGCACTACTTCATAACAAATAGGGTGCATCAGACGGGTAGCGCTGAGTGAGCGGTCGTCCAGTAGTTATTATAGTGTTATATACAGCACTACTCCATGACAAATAGTGTGCATCAGACGGGTAGCGCTGAGTGTGCGGTCGTCCAGTAGTTATTATAGTGTTATATACAGCCCTACTTTATAACAAATAGTGTGCATCAGACGGGTAGCGCTGAGTGAGCGGTCGTCCAGTAGTTATTATAGTGTTATATACAGCCCTACTTTATAACAAATAGTGTGCATTAGACGGGTAGCGCTGAGTGAGCGGTCGTCCAGTAGTTATTATAGTGTTATATACAGCACTACATCATAACAAATAGTGTGCATTAGACGGATAGCGCTGAGTGAGTGGTCGTCCAGTAGTTATTATAATGTTATATACAGCACTACTTAGTAACAAATAGTGTGCATTAGACGGGTAGCGCTGAGTGAGTGGTCGTCCAGTAGTCATTATAGTGTTATATACAGCCCTAATTCATGACAAATAGTGTACATCAGACGGGTAGCGCTGAGTGAGCGGTCGTCCAGTAGTTATTATAGTGTTATATACAGCCCTACTTGATAACAAATAGTGTGCATTAGACGGGTAGCGCTGAGTGAGCGGTCGTCCAGTAGTTATTATAGTGTTATATACAGCCCTACATCATAACAAATAGTGTGCATCAGACGGGTAGCGCTGAGTGAGCAGTCGTCCAGTAGTTATTATAATGTTATATACAGCACTACTTAGTAACAAATAGTGTGCATCAGACGGGTAGCGCTGAGTGGGCGGTCGTCCAGTAGTTATTATAATCCCTATATATATTATAATAGTGAAAATCTGTGTGTCTGTGAGTGAGTGTGTGTGTTAGTTTGTTACCTCTTGACACTAAAACGGCTGGACGGATTCGGATGAAATTTGAAATGGAGACAGCTTATACCCTGGGATGACATATAGGCAGCCATTCGTCTGGAAATAAATCATTGTTCCCGTGGAACGGGCAACATAACTGAAAAGTCACCAAAAATACTCAACCAGGACAAAATATCGAAGTTTTCGCATAAAGACCGGACAAAGCTCATTTTACGCCCCTCGATGCAAGAAACAATGAACTGTAGTGCCAGGAGTAAAACAAATAGGGAAAGCGCCTTCTAATACCACTTTTGAAACCAACAGTTTCAAAGATATTCGCAGAAAACTATCTTCACTCTAATAAACTGATGAACTAATGCCAAGTCCGTTTCCATGGCAACAGAGCCTCAAGGTATGACATCCGATTTTCTATATATTCCTGTAGGAGGCAATGCCAGTCCATTTATTATCTTTTTCAAGATACAGTATATATAAACACAATAAGAACAGGGTAGCGCACCTGCCTCTCATCCGGAGGCCGCGGGTTCGATTCCCGGCTCCGTCAGAGATTTTAGACACTGACGTGAGGGCTGCAACGGGATTCACTCAGCATCGTTAGGACAATTGAGTAGCTGTCTGATAGTGAGGCAGCGCCCCAGTCACGAAGAATAAGATTAACGGCCGAGGGGACCCAATGCGCTGACCACGGGTCACCACAATATCTGTAGGCCAAATGGCTGGGAAGCGGTCGCATGATAAGCCTAGGCCTTTCATGAACTGTAGTGCCAGGGGTAAAAAAAATAGAGAAAGCGCCTTCTAATACCACTTTTAATTTTTAAACACTACAGTAGCGGCTATTAAATAAAGGTAGCGATATAGCTACGTTCAATTTCATAAACACTGGGCTCACAAATACCGTATAGTTAAGTACAAATATCAATCTGGTCGTTATTTCAGTAGAAACGAAGCTCTGTGGCGGCTATTGCCGTTTCCGTAACACTTAAGGCATCTCGCCGTCACATACCTCAATGTGCACTTACAAAATTGTGAACCAGTCTATTTTGCTGAAAGGAATTTCTACGAGTGAGTATCCTCATCGGAAAAAACACACTCACTACCTTTTCCAAAATTTACACAAGACATGATTTTTGAAGCACTCTTCTGTATGTTGAGGTACAGAAATATACCACATGGAAAGATACAATAAAATATTGGCAAATATGAGTTCAAGGAACTACTGTTCAGAATAGGCTTTCGGTACTGGTTATGCGGCCCATATTCGTAACATGGAATGTTTTCCTTTGGCAATGCTTCTACACCATGTTCGAGGGCAACGCATTTCAAAGATCTCTAAAAACATAATAATCAGGAAATTGGAGAAAAACTTAACGTGGGAGCGAAGATTCAAGGATAAATAATTTCATATCTGAGATTTGCTGGTGACATCGTCATCTTGGCGATACGCCAGAGGATTTGAATGAGCTTTTGAATGGTATGGGCTCCGCCTTGAAGAAAGAATTCATTATAAAAATCAATAAATGTAAAACAAAATTATTGGAATGCAGTCGAAATAAATGAGAAACCTCTATGGACATAAAATTGGCAGGTGAAACGCTACGGGAAGAAGGAGACTTCTGTTACTTAGGAAGCAAAATATCCAGTGATGGACGAAGCAAAGAGGATATAAAACGTAGATTGGCTCAGGAAAGGGAAGCATTTCTACAGAAAAGGAATCTGTTGACATCGAATATACATTTAGGTATTAGGAAGTCATTTTAGAAAGCTTTAGTCTGGAGCGTTACACTATAAGGAAGTGAAACTTGGACTAATGGTGCAGCAGAAAAGAGGACAATTGAAGCGTTTGAAATGTGGTGTTACAGGAGAATTATGATCAGATGAATAGATAGGGTAACAAATGAAGGTGTAATAAGACGAGTGGGAGAGGAGTGATGTTTCTGGAGACTGCTAATAATGAGAAGAGATAGGTTGATAGGACACATATTAAGCTACCCAGGAATAGCAAGCTTAGTTATGGATGGGAGGATCGAGGACAAGAACTGTAGGGGTAGACCAGGATTAAACAGATTGCCTCGGATGTAGGGTGTGGTAGCTACTGTATGTAGAGATGAAACGATTAGCTCAGGAGAGGGAGACATGGAGTGCTGCATCAAACCTGTCAAAAAAACTAAAGACTCAAACAAAAACAATCAGGAATTTTAATTATTTAGAGAGACATGTGAGTCAAAAGGGTTGTTGGGAAATTTCAATCCCTGGGATGTAACACTGGAAGAGACTTCATAATGTACATCAGCGGCCAAGGTGAGAGATATTTTACTATAGGTCTATTAATAGCGACATATTGACGTTCAAATCATCAATTAGTGTGTTAAAATTACACCTAGAATAGCTTAAGGAAAAATACTTTTAATTCCCCATATTCCGATAGATTTGCCATTCCGGTGTGCAAGAGTGCAGTTCCCACTTCAAACAATATTCGCTATTTCTATTGTTGTTGTTTGAGTCTTCAGTCTTTTGACTGGCTAGATGCAGCTCTCCATTCTTCCCTGTCCTGAGCTAATCGTTTCATCTCTACATAGCTACCACACCCTACATCCGAGGCAATCTGTTTAGCATATTCTAACCTTGGTCTACCCCTGCAGTTCTTGTCCTCGACCCTTCCTTCCATAACTAAGCTTGCTATTCCTGGGTGTCTTAGTATGTGTCCTACCAACCTATCTCTTCTCTTCATTAGCAGTCGCCAGAAACATCTCTCCTCTCCCACTCGCCTTAATACCTCTTCGTTTGTAACCCTATCTACCCATCTGATTTTCATCGTTCTCCTGTAACACCACATTTCAAATGCTTCAATTCTCCTCTTTTCTGCTGCACCAATAGCCCAAGTTTCACTTCCATAGAGCGCCACGCTTCAGACAAAGGCTTTCAAAAATGACTTCCTAATACCTAAATCTATATTCGATGTCAACAGATTCCTTTTTTGTAGAAAGGCTTTCCTTGCCTGAGCCAACCTACTTTTTATATCCTCTTTGCTTCGTCCATCACTGGTTATTCTGCTTCCTAAGTAACAGAAGTCTCCTACTTCCTTCAGCTTTTCACCTGCCAATTTGATCTCCATAGGTTTCTGATTTATTTCGGCTGCATTCCAGTATTTTTGTTTTACATTTATTAATTTTAATCATGAATTCCTTCCGTAAGACGGAATCCATACCATTCAAAAACTCATTCAAACCCTCAGGCTTGTCGGCCAAGATGACGATGTCATCAGCAAATCTCAGAGTTGAAATTATTTCTCCTTGAATCTTCACTCCCACTTTAAATTTTTCTCCAATTTCCTTCATTGCTTGTTCAATGTAAAGATTGAAAAGTATGGGTGATAAGTTGCAGCCTTGCGTTACACCTTTCTGAATACCAGCTTCTCTCTCATGTCCTTCAGCTCGAATGACTGCTGTCTAGTTTCTGTATAGATTGTATATCACCCTCCTATCCCTGTACTTTATTCCAATAGATTTCAAAATGTCAAACAATTTAGTCCAATCAACGTTATCAAAAGCTTTTTCTAAGTCAACAAATGCCATGAACGTTCTCTTATCTTTCCTTATTCTACCTTCCAAAATCAGCCTAAGACTTAGTACAGCTTCCCTTGTTCCTACATTTCTCCGGAAACCAAACTGGTCTTCGCCCAACTCCGTTTCTATCTGTCTTTCAATCCTCTTGTAAATTATTCTTGACAGGATCTTTGAAGCATGAGTAATCAAGCTGATTGTACGGTAATCTTCACATCTGTCAGATCCCAATTTCTTTGGTATAGGGATGATAACATTCTTCTTGAAATCAGGGGGTACCTCACCTGTCTCATAAATCCTACACACCAAGTGAAATAACCTGATCAGACCTTCATCTCCTATGCAGCGTAGCAACTCAATCGGTATATCATCTATGCCTGGTGCTTTGTTCCTGCCTAAGTCCTCTAATGCTCGGTCAAATTCTGATCTCAATATTAAATCTCCTTTTGCATCCTCATCAATTTCCTCCTCCCTTTCCATTATATGATTCTCAATCTCCTTTCCCTTATACAAGCTCTCTATGTAAGCTTTCCATCTCTCAACCTTTTCTTCCCCATCTGTTAGAGGCTTTCCATTTGTGTCCTTAATATTACAGCACTTGGTCTTCTTTTCCCCAAAAGTATTCTTAATCCTTCGATAAGCTGTGTCTACTTTTCCTAATTTCAGACAATTTTCTATACCTGCACATTTCTCTTTCAACCATTCTTCTTTCGCTTCCTTGCACTTCTTGTTAACCTCATTTCTCAGACGTCTGTATTCTGCTTTCCCCATTTCATCTCTTAGATTCTTGTGTTTCCGCCTTTCATCCATCCATTCTAGTATATCCTGAGCGATCCACGGTCTTCTACCTATTTTTTTTTTCCTACCAATGTTTTCTTCTGCGGATTTTGTTATTTCATTCTTCAAAAGTGCCCATTCGTCTGCAATTGAAGTTTATTCAGGTGTTTTGATTAGTAATTCCTTTATACTCTTCTTGAATCTTTCGTTTACATACTTTACTTTCAGTCTGTCTATTGGCCACCTTTTTGGCTTTTGACTTTTCTTCAGTTTCTTCAACTTTAATCTGCATTTCATTACAACCAGATTGTGGTCAGAGTTTATGTCAGCACCAGGATATGTTTTACAATCCAAAATCTGGTTTCGAAACCTCTGCTTGACCATAAAGAAGTCGATTTGGTAACGCCCTGTATCTCCTGGTCTCATCCATGTGTATATTCCTCTATTGGGGTAATTGAATAAGGTGTTAGCTATGACAAAGCGCAATGACACACACTTAACATCAGCAGGTATACATTTAGACAAACTATTTTTTCACATGGGCAACTATATGTGGCGTGCTCGCGAGTATCCGGACAACAAAATCGTTATGTCTCAGCAGAAGATGGCAAAACCAAAAACGTAATTTTCAAATGTGTTCACTTAATGTATCATCGTACCCTGCAGACTTTCACAACTCTATAACATTCCCACTTTGCTGCTCGTATCATTATACTGTATGTATTAGAATTAGAATGGACCCACCTGTATCCGCGATTGCTGCAATAGAATATACAAATTATCATCCCCATTGTCTTGTTCGCGAGCGAAGCCGCGGGTACCTGCTAGTGTTATATACAGCCCTACTCCATGACAAATAGTGTGCATCAGACGGGTAGCGCTGTGAGCTGTCGTCCAGTAGTTATTATAGTGTTATATACAGCCCTACTTCATAAGAAATAGTGTGCATCAGACGGGTAGTGCTGAGTAAGTGGTGGTCCAGTAGTTATTATAGTGTTATATACAGCCCTACTTCATAACAAATAGTGTGCATTAGACGGGTAGCGCTGAGTGAGTGGTGGTCCAGTAGTTATTATAGTGTTATATACAGCCCTACACCATAACAAATAGTGTGCATCAGACGGGTAGCGCTGAGTGAGTGGTCGTCCAGTAGTTATTATAGTGTTATATACAGCCCTACTTCATAACAAATAGTGTGCATCAGACGGTTATCGCTGAGTGAGCGGTCGTCCAGTAGTTATTATAATGTTATATACAGCCGTACTTGATAAGAAATAGGGTGCATCAGACGGGTAGTGCTGAGTGAATGGTCGTCCAGTAGTTATTATAGTGTTATATACAGCCCTACATCATAACAAATAGTGTGCATCAGACGGGTAGCACTGAGTGAGCGGTCGTCCAGTAGTTATTATAGTGTTATATACAGCCCTACTTCATGACAAATAGTGTGCATTAGACGGGTAGCGCTGAGTGAGCGGTCGTCCAGTAGTTATTATAGTGTTATATACAGCACTACTCCATAACAAATAGTGTGCATCAGACGGGTAGCGCTGAGTGAGCGGTCGTCCAGTAGTTATTATAGTGTTATATACAGCCCTACTTCATGACAAATAGTGTGCATCAGACGGGTAGCGCTGAGTGTGCGGTCGTCCAGTAGTTATTATAGTGTTATATACAGCCCTACTTTATAACAAATAGTGTGCATTAGACGGGTAGCGCTGAGTGTGCGGTCGTCCAGTAGTTATTATAGTGTTATATACAGCCCTACTTTATAACAAATAGTGTGCATCAGACGGATAGCGCTGAGTGAGCGGTCGTCCAGTAGTTATTATAGTGTTATATACAGCCCTACTTCATCACAAATAGGGTACATCAGACGGGTAGCGCTGAGTGAGCGGTCGTCCAGTAGTTATTATAATGTTATATACAGCCCTACTTTATAACAAATAGGGTGCATTAGACGGGTAGCGCTGAGTGTGCGGTCGTCCAGTAGTTATTATAGTGTTATATACAGCCCTACTTTATAACAAATAGTGTGCATCAGACGGATAACGCTGAGTGAGCGGTCGTCCAGTAGTTATTATAGTGTTATATACAGCCCTACTTCATCACAAATAGTGTGCATCAGACGGGTAGCGCTGAGTGAGCGGTCGTCCAGTAGTTATTATAGTGTTATATACAGCCCTACTTTATAACAAATAGTGTGCATTAGACGGGTAGCGCTGAGTGAGCGGTCGTCCAGTAGTTATTATAGTGTTATATACAGCCCTACTTTATAACAAATAGTGTGCATCAGACGGGTAGCGCTGAGTGAGCGGTCGTCCAGTAGTTATTATAGTGTTATATACAGCCCTACTTCATGACAAATAGTGTGCATTAGACGGGTAGCGCTGAGTGAGCGGTCGTCTAGTAGTTATTTTAATGTTATATACAGCCCTACTTCGTAACAAATAGGGTGCATCAGACGGGTAGCGCTGAGTGAGCGGTCGTCCAGTAGTTATTATAGTGTTATATACAGCACTACTCCATGACAAATAGTGTGCATTAGACGGATAGCGCTGAGTGAGCGGTCGTCCAGTAGTTATTATAGTGTTATATACAGCCCTACTTTATAACAAATAGTGTGCATCAGACGGGTAGCGCTGAGTGAGCGGTCGTCCAGTAGTTATTATAGTGTTATATACAGCCCTACTTCGTAACAAATAGGGTGCATCAGACGGGTAGCGCTGAGTGCGTGGTCGTCCAGTAGTTATTATAATGTTACATACAGCCCAACTTTGTAACAAATAGGGTGCATTATACGGGTGGCGATGAGAGAGCTGACGTCCTGTAGTTATTATTTCAAATTCTGACGTAATATGCCTACATGCAGTGTTACCCCTGTGAAAATAAGGTTTTAGGCATGCCGTTCATCATTAGTGTATAGGAGAGTAGAAAGTCTAATCCACTCTCGAGAATTTGACACTCATTAATTTGAATCTCTCGATAATTTGAAGTTTCCTTCCTGCCCCTTGTAAAATACTCGATACATTGAAACAAAAATCAATGTGATTTCGTCTCCTCGGTAATTTGATGTTGTAGGAATGGCATATTGCTTGCCGGCATTCTATAATTAGAAGTCGGGCTTCCCCACTCTCTATAATTTGTGTCGGTGATTTCAGAATCGTTAGCATGCTGGTTATCTCAAACATGCTATTGGCGAACGAAGGTAATAACGTGCAGTATCTCACCACGTGAGTATGTTGTAACGTAACCGTAACCTCTTCCTTATGACGTTTAGTTTACAACACACTCCTTCTTGTTTCCTGAGGATAAGGTCACATTGTGACGCAATTTCACCTCACGTCAGTCCCTTACTCCTTCCAGGAGCTCACATTCAATGGGACGTAGTGTGCCCTTCTATCGGAACTATTTGTCAGAATCCATGATGGGCAGGATCGCAGACTCTTCACTGTCCCCGGATAGAAGAACCGTTGGAAGAAAATGCCTGACGAATATGATAGAAACAACTCATCAAAAGTTGTTCTATGACAATTACAAGAAAACAAAAAAACTCCCATAGAGCTGAGAAACTTAAGAATCTCGGGGGATTACAGGTGAAAATTTGGTGGGCATCAATTGTATTTCCCGTAGAACAACTATCATTTGCTAAGATAAATCAGAAATCGAAGATTAAAATAGAAAGTCGAACAATGGAAAAACTGGTGTTCGGGATTTATTCAGTAGACGATATACAAAACAATTAGTTCTGTGAAGAACTAAAGCCTATTTTCTATTACAGTTTGATTGCTGCAATAGATTCGTAGATATTGATAACCGACTAAATATTTCGGATGGTCGCCATGTTGAATTTTTATATATGTAGGTCTTTGAGTTATGTACTGATACATGAAGGTTATTGTGTTCGTGTAGCATTCAAACTTCAATCGCATGATTAGGAAACAAGAGGTAAAAACGACATTTTAAAATTTCGCACAGCTGCCATCTGGTGGTTATGGAGGCAATCAAAATAAATTAGATGCCAGTGGATTAACATTTATATACGAATTTACTGTACCAAGTTTCACTGCACTCGGGTGGTTGAATTGCGAGAAACGTCCAATTAAATATTTATAATTCGCGTCGCCGCCATGTCTGATTTTTGATCACCAGGTTATTGAAAGTCCTATAGGTGAACTTAAGTCCAGACACACATACGCACACACACACACGGACAAAAGGTGATCTCATAAGCCTATGAACATTAAAAAATTCCGTTCAATTGCTGTAATAGATTCGTAGATATTGAGAAGCGTCTAAATATTTCGGATGGTTGCCCTGTTGGATTGTTATATGTGTAGGCCATAGAGTTATGTACCATTAAAAGAAAATGATTGCGTAGTTTCATTATTCAAACTTTCACTTCGATAGCATGATTAAGACACAAGAAATGAAAACTTAATTTTAAAATTCGCACAGCCGCCATCTTGAGGTTATGTAAACAATTCAACTAAATTAGATACCAGTGGATTTCAATGTGTATAAACATTTTCTGTACCAAGTGGCATTGCGTTTAGATCATTAAATCGTGAGAAAATTCTATTTAAAACTTTCAAATTCCCTTGGCCGTATGTTCGTTTTGTAGTTAACAGGTTTTCGAAAGTCACATAGGTGAACTTCTAGTAGTTGTCTTTATCACCGTACAAAACTTCAGGGTGATATCGGTAATAGTTGATGGCACGGTCGGGGTCGGCCAAAATGATGCTATTACCTTACCGAGTTTCATTAAAATCGCTCCTGCCGTTTAGATGTTATTAGGGGAGACACACAGACACACATCACACAGACACACATACGCACACACACACACACACACACGGACAAAAGGTGATCTCATAAGCCTATTTTTTTTTCATAAAATGAAAATAGGATAATAAACTGTCGCACTTGACGACTCCTTCCACACACCAAATCTATTGCGCCAATAATGCCAAACATTCCAAAAGTCTAAATTGCGCAATGCCATGTGCATGGAACATCATAAAAAAAACTGAACTGTTCCTCCCAAACCTTAACGTCGGAGATTATTAACTGACAGATCGAAAATCCCTAACTGAAATTAAGTTCATGTGACTTGATTTAAAATAATAATTGCAAAGCTTAACACATATTTTTAATTTATACAACTGCTAATCTCTGACGTCATGTCATACAAATTATATACACTTAATATGACACTCATGTCCTTGCGGATAGTGAACGTGAGTTTCACTTCCATAGGTCAACTGGATTTAGTAAAAGTTCCAAGCAAAACTAATTTCACAACACTATTTCTCTAATTATGACGAAGTCCTAACACACAAAGCCGTCCAATTAAGTCTAGCTCATGTTAATACATTTCCTATCAAGTTCAATGTTGTTGTTTGAGTCTTCAGTCTTTTGACTGGTTTGATGCAGCTCTCCATGCCTCCCTGTCCTGAGCTAATCGTTTCATCTCTACATAGCTCCGACACCCTACATCGGAGGCAATCTGTTTAACATATTCTAACCTTGGTCTACCCCTACAGTTTTTGTCCTCGACCCTTCCTTCCATAACTAAGCTTGCTATTCCTGGGTGTCTTAGTATGTGTCCTACCAACCTATCTCTTCTCTTCATTAGCAGTCGCCAGAAACATCTCTCCTCTCCCACTCGTCTTAATACCTCTTTGTTTGTAACCCTATCTACCCATCTGATCTTCATCATTCTCCTGTAACACCACATTTCAAATGCTTCAATTCTCCTCTTTTCTGCTGCACCAATAGTCCAAGTTTCACTTCCATAGAGCGCCACGCTCCAGACAAAGGCTTTCAAAAATGACTTCCTAATACCTAAATCTATATTCGATGTCAGCAGATTCCTTTTTTGTAGAAATGCTTTCTTTGCCTGAGCCAACCTACTTTTAATATCCTCTTTGCTTCGTCCATCACTGGTTATTCTGCTTCCTAAGTAACAGAAGTCTCCTACTTCCTTCAGCTTTTCACCAGCCAATTTGATCTCCATAGAGGTTTCTGATTTATTTCGGCTGCATTCCAGTATTTTCAATAACTAATAAGAATGGTGTTAATCGTCCACAACAAAATGACTTAAGTCTCATGTTCCCTCAACAATAATACAATTCTGGCTTAGCACCTGATAATTAAACAACACAGCTTTCAATCAACGCACTTCTCAACAAAAAACATGGGGAATAACATCTCCCACAAACTGTAACATAACTGATCCTGGCAAGATTCAGTTCTTAAACGACATCTAATTTCATAATCTGCCAATAATTCCACATGTAAAAATCCCTTCAGTAATTACATCCATTATTAACATTCCCAAACTCCACCATAGCCGGTCCCAAGCCCGGTTGAAGGAGGGTGGATGGCTGGTTATTGGGCCTCGGTGGGGACACCAATGCTGAGTAGGTATCTCTGGTAAATACTGAGAAATGTCCTAGTTGGGAGGCTCTGCCTAGCAATGCAACCGGCAAATCCCAGCCCGTAAGGGAGGGGTGAGGGCGAGTTTCCGGCGCCTTAAAACGGGATATGCTCCGATAAGGGGGATAAACCCTGACAGAAAAGTCCAGTAGGCACAGATGCTGTGAGGAGGCAGCCCCTCCACTGTGCTAGCTCGCGTAGGGGTGATTACCCACGCCGGGTGAAGCGTTTCAAATTCAGAGAACAAACGGAAGAGCCGGACGGATAAACGTCATATACAGAAAGTGGCTGGCAGACCCGACGCCGAGAGGCAAAAGGGATAGATGATGAAGAAGAAGATTAACATTCCCATCGTCACCTTGATGATTGGAATTCCAATTCAACAATATCCGATCCTCATAATGCCATATTATAATTGACAGTGCGTTTTCCCTTTAATTGCGACTGTGCATACAATTTCGAAAGATTTAGATCTTCTATTTTACATTTCACCAAAGCATTTTTTTTTAACAATCATGACATCAAATTTAATAACAATATTATGCACTCCCTTCTGATCCTTCGTTGATGCACCAATCGGCATTTATAAATTCCGTCCATTAATTTAACAGGCAATCTCACGTTGCTTTTCGAAAAAAAATATTACATCATAATATACAACATAGTTTAATCATACTTTCATAGTTTTTCAATGAACTTAACAAAACCTCCATCGGATCTGACACAAGTCTAGAATGTCCCTGAACCACATTCCTGCAATCAGCTGTTCTCAGAAGCAATGACAAAATATTCGCAAAAATATCGATCCATACCAGAGATCCAAACGAGTATCAAAATACAAGGTAAACTAACGCAGCAAAATATAAACGCTTCTGAAAACATCAAAAACCTATCGAGTCAGACAAATCTAGTAGCCAAAAATTTAGCTAAAACGAAGAGAATATCAAACGAACCCAAAAACATGAAAGCCAAGAAAAATACACCAAAAAAAAGCCGAAATGAAAATCGCTGAAAATGCAAACAGCTCCTCTAACCACTTCTCCAAGTCTACATGTGAAAATTCAAATACACTATCCAAATAGAAAACATCGAAAAATGGTTCTCAAGATTTTTCCAAAATTCTACAGCAAAAACTACGTAAAATGAGTCGTCTTCTACCTATCGAATCATTGTCACGAATTAATGAAGTGAACAAATCATAAAATGGTTCCCATAAACTTTCATCGCCACGAAATGTGGGTCATTCAATTTTTGGGAGGATTGCGCGGGTAGGTGCGGAGGTAGAAACTGAAGGGGTTAAATCTTCTTCCTTAGCCTCATGTCTTAAAGTTCTGAATAGGCATTTTGCTTCAGCATAGCCTTGATAATAAAGACGTTCTGTTTCATTACGATCACTCTGTTGTTCTGGGCTTTGAATTTCAATACTGCATTGAATCTCATATTTTTCAAAGGCTTGCTCATAGTTTTTTAATCTTTGAGAGATTGTATCTAAATTACGTTCCTGTTCTGTAGGCTATGAGAGAAAAGTTCTAAAACGGGTTAATTTATCCTCATATGATGCACGAGTATTAATGCTTGTATTATCATCAGGCATATTGAACACTGGAGCAAACTCTTACCTGTATTTGACTTGCGATTCTTACGTCAGTTGAAGTAGGCAACACCGAAGGGACAACCGGCACCGTTCCAAATCCTTCCCTGCTGTTGTTTAACTCAAGTTTGAGCTGAAAATGCACATGTATTAGTAAATTGTAAAACAATTTAAGCGTTAATATTATTTTTGATATCTGGTGGGCAATGTTTGAAATGGTTTAAACCCCAGGGTTGAGGCAACAAACTTTATGGAGAAAAGATCTGCCCTAAACCTTTCCCATAAGGGAGAACGCATCAGGCGTGAGCCTGATCAAAATAACTACTGTAAGAGAACAATTGAACTGAAGGTGGTGCGGGATAGTGGGCATTAAAAGTACACTACCAGAAACCAAAAATATTGGTAACATGTAGTTTATTGCTTTGTAACTGCAATGAAAAACACATTGAATTAACAATAAACTGTTGAAACCCGTCAAAACATGACGGCCAATAGAAAAATATTTACTGAAGAATTTTCTATATAGGCCTACATTCTTTGTACGATTATTTTTTGGCTCTATTGAAACTATAAGGGCGTAAAAAGATTGCGCTCTCAACATTGCAAATTACTGCTAGCCATGACTGAAAAATTGACGAGGCAAATTGAGACCTATACGTTCTAGAGTTTCCCCTTGAGCTTTATTGATTGTGATAAGGTATGTCAAACGAATTGGAAAATATTGCCTCTTAAAAGAAAAGTATACTGTTTTATCGGATGGTGTTAAATCAAGTCGAAGGATTAGAAGTCTCTGCCTAATTTTAACTGCACTTAGCCCATTATTTCCAAATCCAAGCAATATGGTTGCATTTAGGAGCCCTTGAGAAACGTTCAGATTTCTAAGCAGAATAACTATGGGTCAAGCGTTTGGAGTATGTTGAGGCAAGTCATTTAGTTCCATGGAAGTCAAGAATTCTGAGGAGTCTAATACAACTGGCCGCAAACCATCGCTTATAATTTTGGAATATAGCGAAGAAATGCCATGAAGTGCATTTCCATGCATTTTAAAACAATGTGGACCGTATGCATGTGGCACAGTAACATTGCCTCCAAATGAAACGAATGGCATAGCATAATACCGCCGATTATTCTCTCTGAAATTCCTTGAGATATCATCTCCAGTGAAAAATAATTGTTGCAGCCTGTCAAATATTTTATATTTAGTCCGATCAATTTTATCGTTACAACAGCAAAGGTCAAAGTAACCAAGTGTAGATTTCTCGCAAGAGAAATACAGTGCAGAACAATGTTTACATTTGTTCGTCAAGGACCCTACACTGTAACGGCATAGTATCTGGAATTGTTTCTGAAATGCCATATTTATATTTTTCTCCGATTTCCCACTTTTTGCGACCAATGTTCTATTTCGTCAAATGGGTTTATTTATAGCAGCATTTCCCCCCAAATTAACGTCATATTAAATAACACTATAGTGGCCTGCATCAACGCAGCCACCAAATATTAAATGGCAAATAATACTTCCATTGCCAAAATCAATAGCGTTAACTCATTTTATGTACCCTAAACAAATAATCAATAAACAATAATATTCACTTATACAATGAAGTTCAGAGACTTCCATTCTCAAGTTGGTTGCTGATGAGAATTGCTTGCAAACACTGCTCAGGATGACGATCTTCATTTTGAAATATACAGAATGAAACTGCTCCAAATAAGCAATATCCATCACCTGTTGAAGGTACAATACTTTGATTTTCATGACAGTAAATTATGCAAGGGAGCATAAAATCATTTCGCCAACTACTGGAATGAGCATAGACTCACTTCGTCAGCCACCATAATAGAGGGAGTTTTAGAATTATATGTTCAGTGCTAGTCAAAAATCGTATTAACACAGGGAAGCCCAATCTTAAGGCTACTTTCTGAGCTATCGCCCCGGATTCCAGGTTCGATCCCTGCTCTGCCAAGAAATTTAATTCTGGTCTGAGGGCTGGAACGGGGCCCACTCTTGAGACAAAACTAAGAAGTTCAAGGTTTGATTCCCATCTCAACAACCTTGGATGTGGTTTTCCGTAGTTTCCCATTTCCAATCCAGGCAAATACCGGGATAGTTCCTAACTTAAAGCCTCGGTCGACAACTTTTTAACACAGGTTTTCAGAGAAAATTGTACACTCACACACCAAAGTAGACGGGGCTGAGTGACCACGATGTCTGAGTCCATCAAATGAATTATGTTCGCCAATTTTCTCTCATAGCGAAAGCGATTGTGGCCATTTTAATTAGTAATTTAAAAGTGTATGGCAACGTATATCATGGAGAATTCCTTCTCTTACGGGAATAATAAAACTGACATATTGTATGTTTAGACAAAGTAATATCAATTGCAAGAAAGAATAATTGGGAAATAAAATTACATGTCTGAGGTGGGAATCAAACTCCTTCGACGATGCATAATCAATTTCGTTGTCCACAATGCTAGCCCCTGAGCCACCCAGACAATGGAATTCGTGTGCAATATTAGGTGACGTAAACAACAAACGCACTCAACTGCCAGTTAAAGTTCTTCAATCTTTCCCTTATTTCATGATTTTATTCCAGTATATATCGGGAGACATCATAAGCGATATTTCCTTTTTTAATTCTCATAAACAAAGATCACACTACGATACGGTGGGTCTTTTATCCGCCATTTCTCTCGCGAAGAAACACCATTGTGCGCACGCGCAATTGCCACATATATTAAATTTTTCTTTTCACATTTCAAAATATACCTAAACAAATATTTTCCTTTTAAAGACACACTTTAAATCTACAGGCCAAAAGCTTTCGTAAGAATGCTTCACGAAGCCAATTTGTCAAGCCGTTATCTCAATCTCGCAGTAACAAAAATCATCTTAGTGTTTTAAATATACGGATGGCAACGGAGAGTTCGTTACTTTACGGGAACGATAAAAGTTAAATATGTTTCGACAATGTAATACCAATCGTAAGAAGGAAGGGAACGGAAATTTAAAAAAAAACATATCTGAGGTGGGAATCGAACCCTCTCGACGATGCATAATACAAATTTTCCGGACTGTTACTAAAGCCCCTCGGCCATCCGGACAATCTTGTGTCGATGCAATATTCAGGTACCTAACCAGCATGCACACTCAATCTGTAGTTAAAATCTTTCAATACTTCGCTTATTTTATAATTCTATTTCAATGCATATTGTAAAAACATAAATAACTTTATTGGAGACCCTTCTTAATTCTCATAAACAAACATCTCAGTTAAACGCGGCTGGAAGCGCCATTTGCCTTGTTGAAAAAGGCCATTGTGCGCATGCGCGGGAGTGTCAAATATTACGTATTTCTTTAATCATTTAAAAATATACCGTAACATATATTTTGTCGCCTCCGTAGCGTAGCGGTCAGCATAGTTAGCTGCCGCCCCGGAGGTCCTGGGTTCGATTCCCAGCCCTGCCACGAAATTTGAAAAGTGGTATGAGGACTGGAACGGGGTCTACTCAGCCTCGGGTGGACCAAATGAGTAGAGGGGGTTCGATTCCCCCTCAGCCATCCTCGAAGTGGTTTTCCGTGGTTTCCCACTTCGTCTTCGGGCAAATGCCGGGATGGTACCTTATTCAAGGCCACGGCCGCCTCCTTCCCTCTTCCTTGCCTATCCATCCTAACCATCCCTTACCTTCTCTCATGAGACCCCTGTTCGCTAAGCAGGTGGGGCCACCTGGGCGAGGTGCCAATCCCACATCACCAGTTGTATTCCTTCCGATTCGATGTTCCCCGCTCTAGGACACTGCCCGTAGAGGCAGTAGTGGTGAGTTCCCTCGCTGAGTCCATGGGTTCCACCAACCTGGAGGGTAAACGACTAAAAAAAACACATATATTTTCCTTTTAAAGTAACTCTGCTAATCTGCATGCCAAGAGCTTTCGTTAGAATGCCTTACGAAACCAATTGGTTAAGTCGTTTTCACAATCTCGTGGTAACAAAAAACATCTTAGTCTTTTAAATATAACTAGTTGAAACCCGTCAAAACATGACGGTCAATAGAAAAATATTTACTGAAGAATTTTCTTCAGTACGATTATGTTTTGGCTCTATTGAAACTATACGGGCGTCAAAAGATTGCACTCTCAATATTGCTAAATACTGCTGGCCATGACTGATTTTTTTCTTTTCTTTTCTTAGTCGTTTACCCTCCAGGTTGGTGGAACCCTCGGACTCAGCGAGGGAACTCACCACTGCCGCCTCTACGGGCAGTGTCCTAGAGCTGGTAACATCTAATCGGAGTGGATACAACTGGTGAGGTGTGATTGGCACCTCGCCCAGGCGGCCTCACCTGCAAAGCGAACAGGGGCCTCATGAGGGAAGGTAATGGATGGTCAGGATGGATAGGAAAGGAAGAGAGAAGGAGACGGCCGTGGCCTTGAAGAAGGTACTGAGACCGTATTTAGTATTTAGTTGGATATAGGTTAAGTTGGCAATAACACTGATGGCAGCACTGCGAAATTCCTTTGGAATGCAAGTGCGCGGTAGTACTGTGGCGAGGTCAGGAGCTGTCAGCAACCCGCCGTACATGCCGACGACCACATGTTGGATATTTTAATACTTATATTGAATACAAGATGGACACAGCACCACTGTCGTTATTTTGAACATCGTGGTAGAGCACTATACACAATGCAGTATGAAACAAAGAATGGGAAACGCATCCTGTGGATAAAGGAATATAACTGAGAACTTTTATATGAGTATAAATGCATACAGTATTTTTACATGTGATTGTCGAACTCGGCAATGATATATGTATCGATAGTTGCTGTCGATCAGAGAACAAGGTGCATTGTGGATCACCTGGTGACAGTATGATTTGCGAGAGCAAACGTAGAGTTGATAAGTGAATACAACTTCAGAGAGGAGGGTCGTAGAGCTCTCTGGTCTAAGACTTGTTCGTGCGTTGCCGTGAAGACGTGTTGGTTCGGTAATCGTGGAGTTGAACCGATATATATGTGTTACTGTATAACGTGATAGGATTTTCGTCTGATCTTATTATAGTTTCAGACAGTGTTAACCATCAATTCGAGCACAGCGAACTTGCAGTCACGTATGACAACTTCTTATTAAGCCAATGGTACAACATCGTGTTCTACATTGCAGTACAGAATAAACAGCTTTAGCCATGATTATCATAGATGATATAAAGAGAGAGAGAGATATTGCTACGTTATGAAGATGCAGAATATGGGCTAAACACAGGCAAGAAATGTAACACATAGCAGCGTTGAATACTCAGGATGATTACTTGATTCCAATATGAGCAACTATAGTATGAGGCTTTATAAGAGAAGATTGAAGAGACTATGAAAGTCTGAATGACAATTTGTACTGCTACATAATGAAACTGTCTTGGCTTACTACATCAATGTTGTCGTGTTCTCTAGCAAGTGAAAGAACTAACTTTGTCAAATGAACATGTGTTAGCTTCGTCTCGTTTCGCGAACGTTATTCGGGTCTACTTGATATCCAGTCGTTTCGTGATCGATACAGCTGAGCAGATATTGTTCGATCCCAGGCAGGAGTATGTGTTATAGCATTCTCACTTCATTCAACTAGAACTTCAACAAGGTAGCTGGAAGTTTTCTTTTAGTAGACAGTATGAATTTGTCATGCTTTTGAATGTTCCTTTTCACCAATTTTGATTAGAGTAGTTAAGAATTACAGACGCGGGCTAGGGTGATTCTTTAATCATTTCTGTCCGAGTATGTAATTCTCTTAGTTCAATATAATAGTTATTGTAGTGTTACTTTGAACATTACCTTGCTTTCATTAAGATGTAATTTGGGAATAAGATAGAAGAATATAGTTTGTTGGGAAGACAACATGAGAAAAGTTATAGGGAGAAGACGACGTTAAAATTATATAAGAATAATTCTAACTCAAGCAGATGTCCCATAATCCGTTGTATACGTGAATTCGACTTTGAACAAATTCTCTGGACTTTTTGAATTTGACTTCGAATATATTTTTGAAAGCTCATGCAAGTTATTAGATAGACATTCAGGTCTATATTTTTGGCAGATTGAGCATAGACATGGAACATAGTGATTTCTAGTATGATTCTTTGCGATTGTGCGAATTTATTTCTGGTAATCCAGATTTTTTGAAATTCTTTTAATTTTGACTCCCTGAGTGAGCTCGTTCAGTTTTAAAATTTTTGTGGGTTCTTGTGGGAAACTCCAACTTGGTTTAGCGTTCAAATCTAATGGTTAATTTGTACCTTCTCAAGATAGGCTCTTTCCCATGCTGTAGTTTTGACGTGTTTTACTCTGAGGAGGATCTCCAGGGGAATTATTTTCAATTATGCGAAAACTGAATCGTTCTTTTCACAATGGGCGGTTGAGATATACGAAAGAAATACTTTGTTTGAGAAAATGTAATAAGTAATGATATGTAATGTAAAGAGAGAAATGTTTAAAATATATGTAAGTCATAATCGAGGTGACAGACTTCGAATTCTCACACAGTTATTTGGACTTGTGAATACAATATTTTATCATTGTTCTGATAAAGATTATTCTCGACACTTTAACTTTTGGCTAATTTGAAGCAACATATTTATCCATGGTTGTATAAAAACTTGTGCAATATTCGTAATGTTTGGAATTTATTAAGAGCTGTTTAGCGATGATATGATAATAATGGAATTTTGTATGCGTATTTGGATTGCAATTTGGGAGATATTTGACATATGTGGATAGTCAATATCAATTTTTCCAGCACTGAATTAGCTTTAGAGCTGTTGCTGAGTGCACTACGGTGTATTATTTTGAACGTGAAATTGAGTCACGATTTTAGCTAGTGGAAAGCTAATATACAATTTTGAATCCAACATTTAAGAAACCAAGTATTGTAACACCATCGTTAATATTTGTTAAGTTTTAGTAACAATTGTTTTTAGAATAGAGTTTAATTGGAAATACTGTAATATTAATACTTGTATAAACTTGAGCTATTTATAACTAAAATATTGAGTGATAGAAAATCTAATATCTGTGAGAAAGTGAAATGAAATATAATCAATGTAATTAACAATGCAACGTCCGATTAGCTTAATTGATTTTCATTTAGGACGGCACGGACTTGAAAATTGAAACCAAATAAATTCATATGAATACATGAAATTAACGTGATGAATAATTTTAGGCGCAATTAAATCTCAGAAATAAAATGTAATTATGTAAAATATGTATATATTAATTGCTACGATTGAATAGAATATTTTTATAAATGTATCAAAAAGGATTTACGATAATACCAGAACAATTTGTGTGTAAAATTATTATTTTTTGGAACTTCGTTCATGATGATGAGACGATAGGCAGTTTGTGTGGCCTACTTAAGGCGATTGTTTCTTAAACATTTTTCATGCTTCGGCAGAGGCATAAGGTTATAAACTTTTGTTCAGTGGAGTTTTTACTTCACGACACTGCGGTTTCAGTTAATAAACTTTTGTTAAATTTTAAAATTCATACTAATGAATTAGTGATTTTTATTCGAATTAGAATGTGCTTCGAGAACCAGTGGGTCATTAGCTAGGATGCTTTTTAACGTGCCCGAGATTAGATTAATTTGATTATATTTAAAAGTCTTGGTAGCTCACTTTGGGTTATTTTTCATTTATTTATAGACCACTGGCATCTTCTTATCACATTCTTTTTAATTTTTGTGGTATTCCTATCCATGGTCTATCCTTGGTGGTGGTGTCTTGGGGGTTATTTTCAGCCGGGGCATCCAGATTCTACGATCCTGCTTTTTCTTTTTGATTTCATCAGGTAAGACCACGTGGATACGGGTGCAGTACCATCCCGGCATTTGCCCGAAGATGAAGTGGGAAACCACGGAAAATCACTTCGAGGATGGCTGAGATGGGAATCGAACCCCCTCTACTCATTTGGAACACCCGAGGCTGAGTAGACCCCGTTCCAGTCCTCATACCACTTTTCAAATTTCGTGGCAGAGCCGGGAATCGAACCCAGGACCTCCGGGGCGGCAGCTAACCTTTCTGACCGCTACGCTACGGAGGCGACGACTGAAAAATTGATGAGGCAAATTGAGGCATAATCGATTTCGTTGTCCCAATGTTACCCGCTGAGCCACCCAGACAACGGAATTCGAGTGGAATATTAAGTGACGTAAACAACAAACGCACTCAACTGCCAGTTTATGTTCTTCAATATTTCCCTTATTTCATGATTGTATTCCAGTATATATCGGGACACAACATAAGCGATATTTCTCTTTTTAATTCTCATAAACAAAGATCACACTACGATACGGTGGATCTTTTATCCGCCATTTCTCTCGTGAAGAAACGGCATTGTGTGCACGCGTAATTGCCACATATATTACATTTTTCTTTAACATTTAAAAATATTCCGTAACATATATTTTCCTTTCAAAGACACACTGAAAAACGATAGGCCAACGGCTTTCGTAAGAATGCTTTACGAAGTCAATTTGTTAAGCCGTTATCTCAATCTCGCAGTAACAAAAATCATCTTACGAGGGAACGGTACGAAGTCGGACGGCGAACTTTGATTTTATTTTTACATAGTCGCGAAGGTCCTTTTACGCTGAAACATGTAGTGGAGGTCTAATTTTTCGCTGGTCCTTTTTAAGGGGGCATTTGGGGGCTCCAAGTTGGCGGTGCGCGCTCTGAATCCTACGGTAATGCCGGCACACGTCAGCGTGCACATCTAGCGGCTGTCTAGCTTCGCCTTCCCTCTACCCTCGTTCAGTTCTCCACTATCGTCCAGCACATACGGCTGCCTACAGTTGTGTATTCTTTTCTTACACAGGATGGGGGTTAAAAATGACGTTAGTCGGGATATTTTATTTACAATTATGAATTAATTATGGAGTATAGAAACAAAAACAATGGTTTACAAATCATACAATACATAATCACATATCATCTTCATCATCATGCCGTTCAAACTGTTCAAGAAATACCTTTATTCTAACAGAGTCTGGCATGGGTGCATTGTGCATGGCATGATAGTGAAAATCTAACACAAAATATGAATAACAAAACATAAGAAAACAATGTGCGCACCTTATAAAAGAGAAATTGGTGCACTCATTTCCAGCACACTTTTTATCAGTGAAATTATGAAAATTAGATTGCGAGACAGTATGAAATTATAGTAGATTGTTAGTAATGGGATAACTACCCGCTTTCCAAACATATTTGAGCATTGGTACAAAATAATGAGCTAGTAATTGGTTCTGCGCTAGCATGTGACTAGTTATAATGAAACGTCTGTTCTTGGGTTTTAATTTTGACTGGCCGTATAAATTCCATACTCAGCAAATGTTTACCATTAGATGGACTAAACATTTTAGTTGTCAGAAGAGTCCAAGACCACACGGCTGGCAAAGATACGTAGTTCCTATCGGTATGTATTCAATGTGTACATGTTTGTTCGTCAGAGATTCAAGTTGTGCATTTTTGCCCTGGCCACTGAATGAATCTGGGAGGAGAAGATTTCGTGCGTCGTCCTGTAATTGCGGATGGAAAACGTTTCCGATCCAGGCACGTACATGATGAAGATGATATGAGATTATGTATTATATGATTTGTAAACCATTGTTTTTGTTTCTATACTCCATAATTAATTTATAATTGTAAATAAATTATCCCGACTAACGTCAGTTTTAACTCCCATCCTGTGTAAAAAATAGAATACACATCTGTAGGCAGCCGTATGTGCTGGACGATAGTGGAGAACTGAACGAGGGTAGAGGGAAGGCGAGGCTAGACAGCCGCTGGCTGTGCGCGCTGACGTGTGCCGGCATGTACTGTAGGATTCAGAGCGCGCACCACCAACTTGGAGCCCCCAAATACCCACCTTAAAAAGGACCAGCGAACAATTAGACCTCCACTACCTGTTTCAGCGTAAAAAGACCTTCACAACTATGAAAAAATAAAATCAAAGTTCGCCGTCCGACTTCGTACCGTTCCCTCGTTAGTGTTTTAAATATATATATATATATGGCAACGGAGAGTTAGTTACTTTACGGGAATGACAAAAGTAAAATATATTTCGACAATGTAATACCAATCGTTAGAAGGAAGAAAACGGAAATTTTAAAAAACCATCAGAGGTGGGAATCGAAGCCTCTTGACGATGCATAATACAAATTTCTGGACTGTAACTATATCCCCTCGGCCATCCAGACAATCACGTGTCACTGCAATATTAAGCTACCTAACCAGTGTACACACTCAAGTCCTTCAATACTTGGCTTATTTAATATAATTCTATTTCAGTGCATATTGTAAAAACGTAACTAACATTATTGGAGACCCTTTTTAATTCTCATAAACAAAGATCTCAAGACGCGGCCAGAAGCGCCATTTGCCTTGTTGAGAAAGGCGATTGTGCGCATACGCGCGAGTGTCTAATATTACATATTTCTTTAATCATTTAAAAATATTTCGTAACATATATTTTCCTTTAAAAAAAACTCTGCAAATCTGCATGCCAATACCAATCGTAAGAAGGAAGAAAACGGAAATAAAAAAAACATATCCCAGGTGGGAATCGAACCCTCTTGACGATGTATAATACAAATTCCTGGTCTGTAACTATAGCCCCTCGGCCATCCAAACAATCACGTGTCATTGCAATATTAAGTTACCTAACAAGTATAAACATTCAACCTGCAGTTTACGTCCTTCAATATTTGGCTTATTTAATATAATTCTACTTCAATGCATATTTTAAAAACATAATTAACATTATTGGAGACCCTTTTTAATTCTCATAAACAAAGATCTCAGTTAGACGCGGCTGGAAGCGCCATTTGCCTTGTTGAGAAAGGCCATTGTGCGTATGCGCGGGAGTGTCAAATATTACATATTTCTTTAATCATTTCAAAATATACCGTAACATATATTTTCCTTTTAAAGAAACTCTGCAAATCTGCATGCCAAGAGCTTTCGTTAGAATGCCTAACGAAGCTAATCGGTTGAGTCGTTTTCACAATCTCGTCGGAACAAAGAATGCCTTAGTGTTTTGAATATAAGGATGATGATGATGATGATGGCAACGGAGAGTTCGTTACTTTACGGGAATGATAAAAGTAAAATATGTATCGATAATGTAATACCAATCGTAAGAAGAAAACGGAAATAAAAACACATATCCGAGGTGGGAATCGAACCCTCTCGACGCTGCAAAATACAAATATCCGGACTGTATCAAAAGCCCTTCGGCCATACAAACAATCATGTGCCGATACCAGGGCGGCGAGAGGCCGGTGTAGGGGGAGATACAGCACCGGGGCCCGGCCCGGCCCAATAATGTAATGACAATTTTTGTGGTTGGTACAGAATTCTAGTCCTACCTCATCCAGTTCCATCTGGGAAACTGGAAATGTGTGTGGCTATTAAATTATCTTGATTTTTAGCCTAATTTTCACATTGTGCAAAAATGAGGAAAAAGTAGACTTATGAAATCGATCCGGGAAAATGTGTCTGTCTGTCTGTCCTTCTGTCCGTCTGTCTGGCTGGGCGTGTCCCCTCCCCCCCCCCCCCCCCTTATCAACTCCTAAAGGGTTGCAGCTATCGAAACAAGATTTGGTATGGATTAAGATCTATACCTGAATATCTCAATGCCGTATTTGAAAATGATGTCAGTGCTACCAACTGCTGAAAACATGCAATTGCAATTTGAGCTCCATGTTGGATATCTTGGAAGGTATGCATGGGAGCTATTTAAAAATTGGCACACGTATAGATAGTAATATTTCAGTTTAATTTTTAGGAGGCCATATATGACAGTGTTGCCAAAATGATTCTAAGTCTGCTGGTAGGCCCAATTATAAAATGCATATAAATTCTACACTATCAATTGGAATTAAACCAAACTTCGTATGTACTATGTGTACATAAGCAGATATGACTGAGCGTATTCTGAAGAGCCACCAGGGCTGCCAACATTTAATGAATGCTCTCAATCTCCCATATCAAAATACCAAGATATCAGAAAGTATGCAAGCCGACAGCTTTAAACTATGCACACGTATAGAACTAATATACGTCAGTGCTACCAACATGATTCTAAGCCTGCTGATAGGTCCAATTTTAAATACATGTAACTTCTATACTATCATTTGGATTTCAACCAAATTTTGTATGTGCTATGTGTACCATAACAGATATGACTATGCACCTTCTTAAGAGCACCCAGGGCTGCCAACTGTTAATAAATGCCATCTCTATTTTTATTACCCTAAGATCAATATATCAGGAAGTATGCAAGCCAATAGTTGTAAACTTTGCACACGTACAGTACCTGGCATTCTAGACTAATTTGGAGTAATTAATATACGTCAGTGCTGCCAACATGATTCTAAGCCTGCTGATAGATCCAATTTTAAAATACATGTAACTTCTGTACTAACTAATGGATTTCATTCAAAATTGGCACAACAATAGATCATATTATTTCAGAACATTTCTGACCACCAGATTCATGACATTGTTGCCAACATGATTTTACGCGCGCTGATAGATCAATGTCTAACTGCATGTAACGTCCATGCTATCCATTGGACTTCAACCAAATTTTGTATTCTGCACCTTAAGAGATGGAACTAAGAATATATTCAGTCACAAGGAGTTCTAACTGTAGTGCTCTATTAGGCTACATTATACTAGGTATATTTCGAACTAATTAGAAATTTCGATATTACCAACTTAATTTCGTTATTGTTCTTGATAGGTCTATATAGATTAATCATTGGCATGAATCTGAAGTTTCAAGGAAAGTAGGCTGTTAAGTTCGTCATTTATACCATACAAATCACAAAACAAACTTAAGTTTCAAGCTTACTGTTTGAAAAATTGATGGTGGCAATGCTGCACTACAATCTATGAAGCGCGTGCGCGAGGATTCCCGCACCGAAGACGGGTTTTCCCCGCTGTCCACGCACTGGCCGCACTGTGCTGCGTAAATAATGCTTTGTCATCCACTGTCAGTCGATTGTCTAATCCAATAGTAATACGTTGTGTTAGTGAATCGCCACGGTTTGTGTGATTTGTAGAGGAAAGTGAACAAAATTGGACCCCCATTTTGTTTTTTACCTGTATTGTTATTAATTTCATCTTTTTAAAATTTGATTTTTTGAATTTTAGCTAGATGAGTTCTTCGATATGTTTTCTAACATTGTATCTGGTTCAGATTAACTTATAACAGCCCAGATTATCCTATGAAATGTTTTCATTAAAAGTAGCAAAAATGACGTCTGGGAAAAATGTTGCCAAAGTCGGTCCACTCTTACAAATGAACGTAAAATCACATGAAACCACTAGTAAAGTAATGGAGGAGGGGCAGATGACCTCATAGTTCCGCCCCTTAAAACAACAATAACCACCTAAAATAATGAAGAACGTGAAAATACTTTATTTGTACATTATATAATGTGTTGTTAGGAACCTAGCTTATTGTTATGACCACAAAATCCAGAAACCGACCACTTTTAGAGTTTCCCATTTTCTCCCGCGGGGACTGATATTTTTTTGGGCAATCTGAAACAATATTTTGAATGGCTTAAATAAAAAATTAAAAAAATAATTTGAATTTCAAGAGTCCAAATCAGGGTTATTCGGGGTCCGACTTAGGATTTTTAGGGGTCCGACTTAGGAAAGCCGCGGGGGTCCTACTTAGGCCATCTTGTACTTGATATTTTCGAGGCTATGAAAAAAATGAATAGGTATTTCGACAAGCAAATGCCACATTTATCAAGTGTATCGCTTACTAAAGACAGTACTGTAAGCACAATGTGTCTTACCCTCTTTGAAATATAAAATAATCGCTATTCCATGAGCAAGTATAAAAACATCCACTCACATGAAAACCAGTAATGGCGGAACTGACGGGATACTCCCCACAGTTCAATGCTGCCACTTCCACAACACAACATTACCTTTCATACCTTCACATTCAATCTTGTGTCACCATGCAGCAGCACCTTCCAAGGAAAATAATGCAAGGGTCATACTTAGGGACTTGGGTCCGACTTTGGTCACTTTCCTCTATACGTTAGTTTTAATGGTGTCGGTGTGTAACATTGTCTGATTACCGATTACAATTTAGAATCGTATAGTGTGTTTTTAGTGAAACGTACTATGAGTTGCAATTACAAACACAAATCAGGTGCTCAAATAAAGAAGGAAAGAGAAGACAGGGAGTTGAAGGAAATAGCATCGAAGAAAGGCCAGCTATCGCTTGGACAGTTTTTAAAATGTCCTCCTTCATCATCGTCAGTTATAGAAAAAGGTAACATTACTAATAGGCCCACCGATACTAATAGTTATAAAGTAGATGTTTTACCTACAAATGAACAACAAAATGAAATCGAATCAAACAAGGAAGAACCAGTTCCCATCACTGAAACATCGACTCCTATTCCTATTCAGCCTGTGTCGTCTACTAATATTGAATCTATCAAAGGCCACAAACCACCTTTACCTTTATCAGACAAATATGTTGATGTTGGTGAACCTGCTTCCAATAGCAGCCGAGACTTAAAATGCCCTCTTGTTCCTTCGCCTGAACAATTTCCTGTTGATTCGGTAGGCTATTCTGTTCCCGTGTCGATCTTCAAAAAGAAACATACAAATGGTGAACTGATTACTCGTGATTGGCATGTTTGGAGCAAGGTTAAGAAAGCGTTTTACTGTTTACCTTGAAGAATATTCAGTACGTTGCCCCAGCCAAAACTATCATCGTTCGCTCTTTCTGTAGGATATTCTGCGGAAAAACTCTTCAATAAAGTGGCAGAACATGAGAGTGGTTCCAGTCATAAAAGCTGCTATGTTGAGTGGAAATCAGAGGTGATCAAACCAAAAAATTATTAATCGCTAACGGACTTAATATTTCACTCCATTCAACAAGAAAAGAACAAGCGGCGTGATCTTTTAAACCGACTTCTTAATGTCACTTTATTCCGAGCTGAAAGAGGACTTGCTTTTCAGGATAGCATTGATAAAATCGGGAACCCCTGAAATGGATTTTTTTGAGAATTTTAGAACTGCTGGCCAATTATGATCCAGTTTTGAATGAACATTTAAATAGAGTCTGCTCGTTTCAAGAAAAGGGAGACACAATGCAAGTGAATTATCTGTCTCATGATATTCAAAATGAGTTTAATACTCTTTGCGCTGCCCAAGTTACAAAGAAAATTTTAGAAGAAAGAGAAATGGCTGAATACTATGTCATAATAGTTGATGCAACACAGGATTCTGCATATCTTGAACAGACTGCGTTTCTTCTGAGATACGTTTATTTGACTGAAATTGAAACTCAGCCTTACCAAGTCAAAGAAAGACTACTTTGTTTTACCGACTGTACCATAAAAGAGTGGAGAAGCCATTGCAGAGCTTATTTTAGATAAGCTAAAGAGTTTGACATCCCATTAAAAGACTGTAGGAGTCAAGGCTACGACAATGAGAGTAACATGAAAGGAGCATACAAAGGAGCTCAGGCAAGAATTCTGTCTGCTAACAGTGAAGCAGTTTACTCTGCTTGCACTTGTGATTTCTTGAATGTGTGTGGAGAACAAGCAGCGGAGAGCTGTGTGGTTGCAGTAACATTCTTTGGAGCTCTTCATAAGTTATTTAACATACAGTGGAACTTGGATGATTCGAACCCCAAGGGACCAGTAAAAAAATTCCAATTATCCAAAAATCCGAATTAAGAAAGTTCTATGATAAGGGTAGAGAAAATATATTGTATTACGTTTACATAATGATTTACGTTCAACAAAGCACGTTAACAGACAGCGGTACTTTATATAGACTATATCGTGAATAACCTCAAAAGTTTCAAATGAAAAATAAAACCAAAATGTACTCTTCACCTATTCAACGACAGTAGTAATCCAGCAATCCAGTTAAGTCTTAGAGAAATCTACTGTTTTTTAAAATAGTTTGAGATTTTTACCTGTTTCGTACAATTAAGGCTCTCAGCCATCACAAAAGAATCTATCAAATTTAAGGAACTGAAAACAGAACTACTTACGTCATTTCTACTATAAACAAACCACGTAAGTTCTGTGATGTGGTTTGTTGCTTCGGGCTGCACTCGGAACAGTTTTTTCGGGAATTGTCCCAACTGTTTGGTTCCGATCGGCTTTTTACACTAAAAACTTCGAATTATCCAAAATATAATTCGAATTATCCACGATTTTTAGCATTGATTGTATATACAATGCTAGGGACCAAGAGAAAAAATCGAATTAAAGAAGATTTCGAATTATGGAAGTTCGAATTAGCCACGTTCCACTGTATTTAGTTCCAGTCCCCAAAGATGGGAAAATTTGAAAGGAAAGATACGAAGCTCCCTTCACTCGATGTCGAAGCCTCCCTGGTCTGCTAGAGTAGACAGCGTAAAACCAGTCGCAGCTCAAGCCATGACCTTGAGGGATTGAAAAAAAATTCAAAACCTTCAACTGTCTTCTTCTTGCGTCTATTTGATTCAAGGTAAGAATACATCATATATATTATATATTTATTATTCATTATGTACCATACTAGTTCTTAAGCCCGGCGTTGCTCGAGATCACAATTGAATATTAGGATATCGTAGCTTTGCTCGCTGTGACGTATTGTGTGCAACCCGGAGGAAGGTTATAATGAGCAATATTTTGCCACTCAAAGTCGTTGTGCGTGTTTTTTTAATCTGATAATCAATTGTGTTGAAATTGTTAAGCAGGTAAGTAAGACGGCTCTATACTGCTTGTTGCTTATAATAGCTTAATCCTGAAATTTTGCTAATATAACTGAATATTTAAGGAGCCTATTTTAATATTAGTATGCATTATTAACCTAAGCCTAACTATTACATTGTATGGGCCAATGAATTTCTTTTTCTTCATTGTATTTACCTCGCGTGTATTGTCGAACAGCAACATTTTAAGAGGATAATGGAAGTCCGCAGATAAACTCTTAGAATCTCAGCTTCATAATAATATATGCATTTGATTAGGGGAATAACGAATACTAAAAGAAAATACATAATAAATATCATCTAAGAAACTATATATTACACAACTCATGGGAATGCATAGCACCAATATCCAAAGGACACATCTCCTTAAACGTGTACATGATAAAATTACCCTGTTGATCACCCATCATTCCCACCAACCTTCACCTCCCACTTCGAAAGCCCACTCGACTAATCTCAGGAACTTATCATAAATATACTGTCGCAGCACCCTCAATAATAAACATGAATTGCTCAACTTAATTCAAGAACATCATCCTGATGTCACCCTCATCCAAGAATTTTGGCTATCTGCATCCTATTGTTTTTCAATAAAAAATTACCGGGAGGAACGAATAGATGTATTAAATGATGGATCACCCTCTCGTCTCACTTCTCCCACACAAGCAACGTGCGCTGTACATTTAACCTTCAATACCCCGGCACAATGTGGTCAGCACGAAGTATTCACTAGACGGAAATAAGCAGTTATCTGGGAATTGACACACACTGGAGTGCACAGAAAAACAAGTCGACCTAAAAAAATATAGAAGACAATAAAAACCATCCGAAAACACCGAAAGAAAAAGTGAGGTTAAACAAACGTATTACCAAGTACACATTACGAGAGAAATACACGCGGCTCATACGCTGTCTGGAAGAACAAAGGTACAAGAGAGTAGGCGACACACGAGACGGACGCAGTATGCTTGCGGCACAGGCGGCAAGGTATTCACAAGAGAGCATGTGACATAAGAGACAGACGCAGCTTACCTGCGACAAATGTGGCGATTCTTTCACAGATACACACGAACAACTACGAACTCTCGTGATTTACTGTAGAAAGATTTATCAGTTAAACACATCCGGGAATAAGAACACATGCATGCACATATTGCACTAAGGCTTTCTCAAGAATGTCCACTGACTAACACACCTGCTCGAGGCTACCAAATGATTCGGTCCACAGAATCTCGTTATAACAGGGAAGCATGCACAAGATTTAAAACTTAACCAACAAAGTAAACAACATGACACCAACTCCAAAACCAGAGTCTAAGGACGCACACGCACTCGGGGAACGGAAAGCTGGAGCCCCCACAATGTAGCGCTCAGAAAGCTCTGACGAAGAGACCCAGACGGAAACCCAAGGAAGGGAGGCAAAAGAAGTGAAAGAAATGTTCTCCGTAATTCTAACAGATTTACTTAGCCTAAGGTAACAAAATGAGGCCCTTCGAAAAGAAACTAGGGATGAAACAGAAACTCGAACCAAGGTCGAGAGAAGAAATATCACGTAAACTAAATGACTCCCTCGAACAGAAAATAGAAAATGTGCACAACAGAACAGAAGAGGAACTAGACAAGCTATCCGAGAAAATAAAGGCACTAGAGCTACACGAGGAGCAAAGAATGAAAAGGGAAAGGAACAACGACATTGTTGTTAAAAGTACAGCGCTGCTACAAGGACACATCGCAAAATGCGATCTGGAAAATAAATTCAAAATTATATTGGACAAAATAGGCACTGGAGTCAAGATAGAAAGCGTTATACAGACAGGGAGAGACAGCTACGACAAAGGATTAGTGAGAGTCACCTTTAAACAATTTTCAGACAAGATGAAGATTGTAAGAAACAAGTGGGCAAGACGACGATCTCACCAAGAACGAAAGGATAATATAAGGAGAACTAAGACAGAAAGCCAGGATAGAGAGATGCAAAGGTATCAGTGAGGTGAAAGTGGGCTATCAGAAGATCCTACTAAACGATCAATGGATCAAATGGGAGGATCACAAACACGGGGATTAGACCGTCGCATTGTTACCAAATAACCGGCGGCAACCAAAACTGAATTAATACTGGCCACACTAAACGTGAGGTCTCCGAGGACTGAGGACAAAGTGCTTGAATTGGAAAATGCTCTCTCAGAAGTACGATGTACTGGGACTTAGTAAAGTGAGAAAATTTTTCGAAGAAATTCGAGAAAAGCCGAATGGGGACATCTTCAGCTACATCGCTGAAACTAAAGGCCATAAAGGAATGGGCTTTATGATCAAGAAGAACCTAAATATAACATACAGGAGATACAAGGAATCTCAGAGAGAATCGAGTTTCTGTCCCTAGATCTAGAGGGGAGTACTCTTACAATAATACAAATCTACGCCCCTTACAGAAAACAGTGCAGAGGAGGACATTGAAAACATTTACGATCTACACGAAGACACGCTTGACAACAGCAAAGCACAAAGGACGTTCATAATGGGGGACTTCAACAGTAAAGTTGGATCCAAGGAACACCTTTGGGCCATTCGAAGTCGGAACCCAAAATGAGAGAGGGGATAGACTGATACAGTTTGCTTAAGGGCACAGTACACATAGCGAACACCTTCTTCAAGAAGAAAAAAAAACAGATCTCAGATGGACATGGAGAGGCCTAAATGGCAGAACAGAAAATGAAATCGACTTTATACTTACCGATAACATAAAGGCAGTATCAGACATCGAAATAATCAATGTACTAAAATTTGACACCGATCTTAGAATGGTCCGCTTAAAGCTGACAATAACGAAGAACAGACGGCCGTACTCAAGATCAGAGCCAAAAACCCCGACCAGATTAACCAGGCCAAATACGCAAAAGAAATACAACAAAATCTAAATCAGCTGAAACAACAAAAAGACCTAACAACACAGCCCGTCTACACAAGATGTATAACAACTCCGCAACATCGAACAGTAAGAAGGGAAGATACTACACGCTAAAGGACAGTACTAAACGCCTGATCGAAGAAAGGGAAACACTGAAAGCACAAGCCATAGATAACGACCAGAAAAATATAGAGTACAAGGAGCTGAATAAGCACACAAAAAGGGAAATCAGAAAAGACATTAGAGACCTCAACACAGAAACAATAAAAAATACGCTAAAGGGTCAAAATCAATAAGGAAGATGAGAAGAGAACTAACACCAGACTGGCAATGAATGCTGGGAGTGAAGGACAAAACGGGTAAGAGGCAAGCAACAAGAGAGGAAATAACGAGACAGGCCACAGGGAACTATCTTCAAGTACACACCAAATATGAGGTCAAAGCGGCAAGGGGATAGAAGTAAAATAGGACGATGAAATCCACCCAATCATAACCAATGAAGTCAGGTCAGCAATAAAGGAGGCAAAAAGCGAGAAACGCCCAGGAGGGGATGCCATCTTCAATGAATATCTGAAAATGGGTGGAGAAGTTCTCATAGAAGTGATAACGGGACTATTCAACAGGAGACCAGAAACAGAAGGTATTCCATCAGAATGGAAGCAGAGCGTTGTTGTTCTTCTCCACAAAAAAGGAGCCAAAGATGACATTTATATCTATAGACCAACCATTTTTCTGCCAAGCCTCTATAAACGTGTCATAAACATCTTAACTCAAAGGATGTCAAAACTATTTGACGAAAACCAAACAGTGGAACAAGATGGCTTTAGAACGGGCTTCAGAACAATCGATCACCTGCATGCAATGAACCATCTTTTGGAGAAAACGCAGGAATTCAACTTCGAACTGTAGACTGCCTTATTAGACTGAAACAAAGCGTTCGATTCTGGAGAGCACAGCTGTCTACTAGAAGCATTAAAGAACCTAGGTATACGAAACAGATACGTAAGATTATTGGAAAAGCTCTACAAAGGCTGCAAAGTGAAGTTTAGAACGGAGAGGAATGGCGCGAACATCAACCTAGGGAGAGGCGTGAAAGAAGGTGATCCCCTCTCAGCGAAACTGTTCACATGTCAGCTGGGGAACCAATTTAGGAAATTGGAGTGGGACAACAAATACGACATTGAAATAAACGGGGATAGGTTGACTCACCTACGGGTTGCAAATGATATTGCACTAATAGTAAACTCTGCACAAGACTTAGAACTAAAGCTAGCAGACCTAGCCACAGTCTATCTATGAACCCCCTTAAAATAAAACTGATGACCAACTCGCTAGAAGTACCAATCCTCATGAACGGCAAACCAATAGCATATATTCAGGAATACATCTATCTTGGACAAAACCTGTCATTTGACAACTCCCAGGAGAAGGAAATCAAAAGACGAATAGGATGAGCGCGGAAAAAGTTCTGGTCGTTGAAATTTATATTGATGGACAAATCCCAAAAGCTAAGTCTTAAGTCAGAGATACAAGGAAAATGTGTAATACCGGTACTGCTTTGCGGATGTCAAACCTGGGCACCGACGGCGAAGCAGAGACAAAAGATCCAAACATGTCAACACAACATGGTACGGAAGCACTAGGGGGGTAGTAGGGCTTCTGCTTCACTTGACAACCCTGTGCCCAACAAACCAATATGGCCGCCGCGCGAAATTGAAACATTTAAATAGACTTTTCTCTCGAACCCATGGTCGGAGTTTCACGAATGAGGTGTCGGAGGACTTGAGGTGACGCCCCTTTACTATGGACCACTCGTTATACTTTTGAAAAAAAAAATTTTGTTTTCGAAAGTAGGCGATAGTTTGAAAACCAAACATGATAGAACGTTGTGCCATGGCTCAAACGAACGGTCTTTAGGACCTTTATTTTTTGTAATAAAACTTTTTTATTGTTTATGTTTTTTTGAAAAAACTCAAATATTGAAAATCCCATATTTTGGAAACTAGAAATTATACAAAAAAGTTTGTTTGACATAAATTAATGGTCCCTACCCCCTCGACCCCCAAAATAAATTTCAAGTCTAGAATGAAAACCTGTAGTAGTGGGATGGGGACAGAGCTGTGACACTTAGGAAGTTGTGAGCCCCTGCGACCTTGGAATGGAAGGAGCCATGCTAGGAAGGCGTGCTTGGATTCGTTTTTTTCGTCTCGTCGTGCTCTTTACGGGAATGTAGGTGTCGAAAAGGTGAAAATCTGGAAACACGGTTTTTTGGGGGGAAAGACGTGATTTTAAACTTTTTGCTATATCTCGCGAACCAATCATGCTAGAGGCGTGTACGACAAGTCCAAGGACTCGGGGTGACGTCCTCTTTGCTATGGATCACTCGTTATAATTTCTTTAAAAGTTTGGAAACTCGATTTTGGAGTAAACACATGTTTTTTGTGATTTTTGCCGATATCTCACGATCCAATAACGCTAGAGACGTGTAGGAAGTGTCCTAGGACTCGGGCTAACGCCCCCTTTCGAGTGTGGTAGATATTTTTTCCAAAAAATAATTCACAAAGGGCCTAACGCCATACATGTTGAAAAAACTTTTTCTTTATCTTTACCTGTTTATAATGTTTATGAAGCGTGGTGGTTGAGAGAGACGATACGGCTGTGTGTGTGTGTGTGTGTGTTTCAACGTACCTGTCACTAACCACAAGGATCATGCTTAATAGAACAATCGCTATTTCGGCGGGTCGGTGTATGACAGAGCGAGGGTTCGTTTTCTGATATTTTACCTTTAACGTGTAAACGGTGATGAGAACTTGGTTCTATGTTGGTCTAAGAGAGTAGAGAAAACAAACTTGCCGAGGAGCAGGAGGTGAATGTCATTTGAGCTTATTGGAAGGCGCTGATCTGACTTGACAACAAGTGCAATGGAAAATGACCAAGACGCTTGAAGGTGAAATAATCTGACCATTGTGGTGGCAGGGGAGTGCGAAATGCATGTGAACACATGTGAAACCACATGCACGCTAAACAAGTTACATCCTGTCTTGCTTCGTACGTGACAAAATGCAAGTTCATGTGAAATTTGATCTACCGCAGGTGTTCACCTTGGACGTTATCTGTCCACGTGCATGATAACTGTTAACAAGTCACATCCTGTTTTGCTTCGTACGTGACAAAATGCAAGTTGACGTGATATTTGATCTGTCACAGGTGTTCACGTTGGACGTTAGCTGACCACGTGCCTGATAACAGAATGTTCAAAGCGTGGGAAAAAAAAGATTATACATGCAACGTAACATATTTAAAGACATGTCGTTATCATTTCCACTCTCACTTAGGTGACTACCTTTGAACACACTGCGTTGCGTGAAACACTTGGTCTTGTTTAACAGGTTTGGTGTTGGTGGAAAATACTTAACCGTGTTGTGGGGTAGGTATATATTTATTCATTTATATATTTATTGATTTTTATATAAATACATGCAATTATTTATTGATTAGGTAATTAATGATTTTATTTATTTATTTGTTTGCTGATAACCGGTATACCTTACATGTCTGAGGGAGAAGAAACCATTGCACTTTTGAGCCCATTAGAAGGGAACAGCAACAAGTCACTGCAAGTAAAGGTGAGATGATTTTTTAAACTAACTTGCTTTTTTGTTTTGTTTTATGTTTTATTTTATGAAATGTATGTATTAACCTGAATTTAGGTATTTATAGCGGTTTATTTTATTTAGTTTTAGAAACTTGGAAAGAATAGGCTTACCGCCGTAGCAGTCGCTGAAAAAAAAACGAAACGCACTAAAGCGAAACCACTGCCAAAGAGTGAACTGTTTACAACTCAGGTAAGTCCAACTAAAAAATGCTATTCCATTTTACCACTACTGAAAACTCGTAGACAAAAAAAAATCATTACCTGTACATGACTGGGACAATGTTTGCTTTCTTGATTAATGGCTATGTTGTTGTTGACTGGGAAAAGTACAAGGCCATGTTGGATTTTCTAAAAATAAAAATAAAAAATTTAATTTATGGGTGGTTCCCTATGGACTCAACGAATATACACAGGTTTGAACATGATAATGTGAACAAAATGACATGACATTCATTCTTGTTTATATATTGGTTAAAGGGGGGGGGGGGGGGTGTAAATGACTGTAGCTTTATAAAAAGAAAAATAAGTACATGGGTTACTGTTAGTGCCAACATACAGTTTATTTTTAATGGTGATTTGAAATATTAATGTCAATTAACGTTAACGTTTTATTTACAAGTATTGATTGATTGATTGATTGATTGATTGAGTGATGGGTTATTTTGTTTGCTTTTAGGTGTCGTTATGCGCCATTAACGTAATGAACAGACAGTGAACAAGCATACGTTGTGCTTTAAAGTACTCTGTGCAACGTTAATAACTTACAATAAGAAAAAAGTTTTATTATAACACATGGCGTTAGTACCAAATACAACAAGTGAGCAACTTGGTTTACCACGTGGGTTAAATTTAAAATCACAACATGACCGTTGGTTAACATTTGAATCCTGGCCTGTAGGCTTTTTGTCGACAAATGAACTTCAAAAAGCCGGTTTTTTTACTTGAACCGAGAAGATGTGGTGCGCTGTGTGTTTTGTCGTATTGAACTTTCACACTGGGAAGAAGGGGATGATCCCTTTAGAGACCATTTGCGATGGTCACCTTGTTGTCCTTACATGCTTGGAAAACAAGTGGGTAACCTACCCGTGCATTCATTTTATCGAACCACAAGACCATTGGCTGCTACTTACGTTGCTGAATCACAACTAAATAATAATAATAATGTATTACCAGCCAACAACGGTAGTGTTGAATTGGCATGTGCTTTTGAAAAATTGAGAGTTTGCAAGACTAAAGCACTAGCACACCCAGAGTACAGCTCTGTTGAAAAACGTTTTGAATCTTATAAAAATATTTGGCCATTAATATTAAAACACCTTACCAAACAACTAAGTGAAGCTGGATTTTTTTATACTGGTGAAGGGGATAAAACAATATGTTTTTATTGTGGATTTGCTTTAAAGGATTGGCAAATGACTGATGACCCTTTTGTGCAACACGCTCGTTGGTTACCTAACTGCAAATACATGGTGTTGCTTAAAGGTCAGGAATTTGTGAACACTATTCGTAAAGAAAACATGATTGCAGTACAAGACTTAAAAGTGCCTTTAGAGTTAGAACATGCGGAGCAAATACACGAGGCTGAAAGAAAAGACTTGTCTCACGAACAGATACAAAAGTGTGACCAATAATTATGTAAAATTTGTTATCAAGATGAACTAGGTGTTGTATTTTTGCCTTGTGGACACATGATAGCCTGTGTCAAGTGTGCATTAGAACTTAACACTTGTGCTATATGCAGAAAAGTAGTATCTGCTACAGTTAGGGCATTTCTTGCATAACTAGTATAATTTATTCACCATGCATAGTGCAAAATCCCTAATTGCACAATGTTATTAAAGCTGTTTTAGAGTGTAATAGGTATGCTTTTGTTTTGTTTATAGACTACTACAATGAATGTTTTGAATGCTGTGGGACAATCATGTGGCTTAGAGACAAAGAAGCTCAGCGAATTGCCAACGCATATTCCATTCCGCATTATCAAGATTCGGAAATTGAAAACAGCATATGGTGATCGTGTACTTTGTGTATGTGAAAACTTTGAGACATTTCTGCCTATACGGTTTAATGATATGTCGGAAAGTGTTTTTGATGAAGTCAATAATGCTGTGCAACCTGTACACTTAATTTATGAAGGTTTTAAAAACAATAGGTGCATGATTCGTTTTAATTAAATAAAAAAATGTCAAATAATAATGGAAGATATAAGTCATGACAATGGACTGAAAGAAAAATATGTGTATAGAATAATAATGTCTTAGTGTTTAGTATTGTCTTAAAAAATATTATCATGAAACCAAAAAAAAATGTATATAAAGTTTGTAAATAAATGAAAATAATGGTGCAATGTTGTTTTATTTTCTATAGAAGTCAGAATACTTAACATTGCAGAGTATACATGATTATGACAATAAATGCACACTGAATACAAGCCTTTCTCACTTTGCAATAGTCTGTTATAGTTTTAAACACAAGGCTTGTTGTAGATTATTTTATAGCAATGTCCATTCAACGTTCTTTTCGAAAAGTGGGAAGCCGCAATGGTTGTATAGGCATAAAAACTTTATTGTTATTACTATTTAGTCACTTTGATCCCCTTGCATATTAAGAGCAGATGACCTAGTTGTTCCACTCTTTAAAACGACAACAACAACACTACCTCTTGCATAGTTTGTGATGTTGATGGCTCTTGCGACGTGGAAGATGGATTAAAATAACTTTTAGAACAGGGGTTAAACGTTGCTCATTAAACAATGCACTATTTTGAGTAGCAATATGGTTTTCTTGATTTTTTGTCGACAGCAACTGTGTTTCATGCAGCACACTACATTGATGATCACTGACACTTAAAACCTCACTATTTTTACTTTTTAGGTCACCACGACAATGTTTGGAACGTTGCTTTGAACAACGCCAAATAACAGTTCCATTTTTATTGTTATTAGCCTATTTTCAATTTTGAAAAAATAGGCTTATGAGATCACCTTTTGTCCGTGTGTGTGTGCGTGTGTGTGTGTGTGTGAGGTGTGTGTGTGTCCCCCCCCCTAATAAAATCTAAACAGCTGGAGCGATTTCAATGAAACTCGGTACGTTTGTAGCACTATTCCCGGCGACCTCGACCGTGCCCTTCAAATTTTGTTACGTCTCACCAATCCAACATGGCGGCTGTGCGAAATATTTAACTAGCATTCAATATCTCCGAAACTATCACCGATATCGCCCTGAAATTGTGTACGGTGATAAAGGGCACTACTAAAAGTTCACCTATGAGACTTTCAGAAACTTGGTGACTACAAAACCAACATGGCGGCCAAGCGAAGTTGAGACTTTTAAATAGACTTTTTTCGCGATTTAACTTTCCAAACGTAATGAAACTTGGTACAGCAATTGCTTATACACATTGGAATGCACTGGAGTCTAATTTAGTTCAATTGTTTACATAACCTCAAAATGGAGGCTGTGCGAAATATTTCACTGACATTCTATATCTCCGAAACTATTACAGATATCACCCTGCAATTTTGCACGGTGATAAAGGGTACTGATACAAGTTTACTTATGTCCATTTCATAAACCTGTAAAGTACAAAACGAACATGGCGACCAAGCGAATTTGAAATATTTTAATAGACTTTTCTCGTGATTTAACTCTCTGAGCGCAGTGAAATGTGGTACAGTAAATGATTTTGCACATTGTAATGCACTGCCATCTAATTTAAATCAATTGTTTACATAACCTCAAGATGGCGGCTGTGCGAAATTTTAAAATTAAGTTTTTATTTCTTGTGTCGTAATCATGCGATCGAAGTGAACGTTTGAATAATGAACCTAGGCAATAATTGTCCTTCAATGGTACATAACTCTATAGGCTATACAAATAACAATCCTAAATGGCAAGCTTCCGAAATATTTAAACGGTTCTCATTATCTACGAATCTTTTACAGCAACCAAACTGATTTTTTTATGTTCATAGAGACTATGAACATATGTTCACCTATAGGACTTTCAGTAACCTGGTGAGCACAAATCCAACATGGCGGCGACGCGAAGTATAAATATTTAAATGGACGTTTCTCGCGAATTAACTATCCGAGTGCCGTGAAACGTTGCACGTTAAATGCTTATACAAATGTTGATCCAATGGCATCTAATTTATTTCAATTGTTTGCATAATCACAAGATGGCTGCTGTGCGTAATTTTAAAATCTCGTTTTTACTTCTTGTGTTCTAATCATGCGATTGAAGTTTGAATACCACACGTACACAATAATCTTAATGTAATAGTACAAAAATAAAAATCCAACCTGGCGACCATCTGAAATATTTAGACGGTCCTCAATATCTACGAATCTGTTACAGCAATTAACTGAAATTTTGTAAGTTGATAGAGGCAATTAACATGAGCAGGATATATGAAAATAGGCTGTATAGTTCTTCACGGAACTACTTGTTGGTTCATTTCACAATATATGAATATCCTTTATGTAACAGTAGCCTCATCCCCCCTTACCCTGGTTATTAGCCAAAATGATAATAATAATAATAATAATATTAGCATATCAAAATAAATGATCACATGACATTACCACACCCAGAATTAATAATAAAAAACACATGAAAGGGGGTAATTTAATTACTCGCTAGGCCAGCTGAGTTCACAGCAAAAAAACCTAGGAGCGAATGTTCCGATTTGCTTGGTTTTCAAGAACACCCTCATTCGATTTAGAAAAGGGGAACAGGCGGGACGAAACCAATGTCAAGACCAGCTTGTTAAGTGGAACGCTGGGTGCGTACCTCAGCAGGCCGTATTAAATTGACCCTGCCAAAGATGAAGAATGAAAAGGGGAATAATCTTCCTAGTGACTTCATGCAATAAATAACATGACAAATCAAAATAGCTAACATGTATTGAGCAGTAAAATAAAACAATTACAAGAGACAGCCTTCCACCACTTAATTAACTAAGTGACAAATATGATCTAGTTAAACACAAATGAATGACTTAGTTCAAACAACCAGACACTTTCCGCATGGCAATTTACGCAGTTACATTTGAGGTTAAAACATGAATTTCAAAATGGATCCGGAAGAAGAAGAAAAAAAACGAAAAAAATAACATGAGAAAGGCAATGCCTTCTCAAAAAACAATGCTGCATCAAACAACCGAAACGCCCCTTAGTGGAGCGGAATGGTCTGACAACCTCCACAGTCCAGCATTGACCGTCCCGTCAAGGCTGTCTGACCAAGAATTAAAACCCACGAGGTTCCCATCCAGCTAACGGGAAATAGGGCGATAATAATCCACTCTGCAGTGATTACATATAAAGGTACCACCCAAATTGTACAAACCCTTCCAAAATATTACATACTAAAAATAATAATGTCAGTCCGCTCAAAATACGGTCCATCGTCACATGGCCTTAACGACATAGCAAAATGACACAGTTTAGTGTTCCACCGAAAGGTTGCCCCTTCTAACAAAAGGTTCATACCACCTGCTTTATTTCAGCCCTCCGGAGGAACTGGCTGTTAGTTCCCCCGGAGGCGATCGCTTTTAAGTCCTTCCGTCACCAACCTTCGTCTCGTACTGTTCTCTTGAGTCACCGATTCCACCCTTGTATATCAGCGTATCCCCCACCACAAACCTCCAGTAGTACCAACTGCGACTAGTTGCACAACCGGCCAAAACAAAGCCAAGGTTCAAGGTCTTGAGTGGGTACTATAGAATATCAGCCCATACAGGTTACTGCGTAGAAACCTTCTAGGAGTCGAGGTGTTACACAATGTCCTTTGTAAGATCTTTCTCAGAATAAGAGCTTGGCGAATGCAGCTGACAGTAAATGTTCGCTTTTCCAAAGTTTGCAGACACAAAGCTCGATTTTCTCTCTTGACGAGTGTCTATCACGATAAGCCAATAAGTGACAGCACACACAAAGGCACAAACCCTGGCAGGAAGGGCTAGGCGATCCCATTTCAGCAGTAGCCAGCTGCCAACTTGGTGAATGGAATTCTCAGAAGGGGGCTGGTGTATTTTCTCATGAGAATCTGCCCAGACCTGGAGCTCCAGCTGCGTCTCGAAGATAAGATGAACATGTACCGATTTGCAAAATTGGTACATCCTCCTCCTCCAAAGGAAGACGATGGGGAGATGATGAACAGGGTGATGGTGTCCAGCTGGTCTCTTGGCAGCTGAAGAGGCTACTCCAATCTCCGCCAGCGGACCTTGAAGTAGATCTCCTCGGGTAGAATGATGCCATGGGACCTAGATGGTACCTCCAAACTGGGCCCAGATTGGTAGTACACGTCCCACATAGTGACCACTGAAACACACATCAGAACAGCAGCGTATGGTCCAAATACAGTTCCCTTAGAGGGAACAATCGTTCCAGGCCAGTCAACCAGCCCAAACAGCCGAAGTTATCCCAGGAAGGATAAAAGAAAACATTACACGAAGCATTAGTGTCCCATCGAAGTTCACTTAAGAGTCCTTCATGTCACAAGGGATACTTGAGGCTTCAAACAAGGTTCTACGCAAGGAGATAGTGTTCAGGGCATAATTAAAGGTCCACTGAAGTATTAAAATCACACGAAAGGGGCAACCAACCATACGATATGACTGACGTTAACAAGCTTAATTGAAGGTTCACTACAATACTTAGCAAGAATAACTAAATCAACTTATATCAATCAATTTTTGACTAAAGCATCCAGAAACCATAATATTTACAAAATTTCAGATATTTTCCCACCGAAATTCCCTGAAATTTTATGGGCAACACCATAGGAATAGAAACAATGCAAAGGGGAACTCACTGGTACCCTTCCAAAACAGTTAAACATACTCAAAAATGAATTTACATTTACTTTGATGGCCTCACGCAGTACCGTAGGAAAACAGAACACATTTAGGAAACACCAAAACATTTTAAAACAAACACAACATACCATAATCAAACCATATGGATCGTCTCAGGTATGTGACACATATAAAAACATAATGAATATCAAAAGCCACTGTCTCATTTCACCAGTCGCTGCCCCTAACCGTCCACGGTGGCCATCCGACGAACGACAGAAAACAGCAACTACCTTCCACAAGAACAATAACCAAATGGGGAGACCACCCTAAACAATAGACATCACGATCCAACCAATTCATATACAAGCACCTAACCAAATTTCACCAAATAACTTCATCGCTACTCGCCAACGCATCCTAACAGTCTACAAACTCCCAAGAGTTCCTGTAGGATGACCAACCGAACTCAGGACACCAAGGTGATCACACCTATCCTGAGAACCAACTTACCACAGTTACACCAAGTGTTCAAAATTAAAACATCTTCTCAAAATCAAGATGCCATCTTCTAGGCACGGAACCCAACCAATATCAAACCAACAACAACTACGAGCCCGGTGCAGAGGCTACACTAATTCTACACCCAAAGCACATAGCTCAGCAGAATTAGACACAAATTCAAGTTGGTACCAACCAATTTTCAAGACATACCTAAACGAACGTGGCTCCACCATTTAAAAAACACACAAATTACTTAAAACGTTGACTCCCACACAGACAACAAACCACTTCCATGGTTCCATACACAGATCTACCTCACTACAATGAACACCCATAGGTGTCATGTGACACATTTCTATAAGCACAAGGTGATTAATATCCTCAAAACTCCAGATTCTCTAACCTAGCGGTCCTCGACATGCCACAGCATGCTCAAAATACAGAATTACAGGATCAGAGATGTGATGGCATGATAATTTTTTTTTTAAATGCACGGGGCGGTTACTCCCCCCCCCCCCCCAAATTCACATGTTCTCCACCTTTAACATCTCGCACACACTGCATCATGTTCCACACACAGAATTACAAGGTCACTGAGGAGCAAAAATGATAAATTTTCAAAATGCACGGGGTGGTTAATAGTCCCCAAAGAAAATGCACCTTACACAGAACGAGAGTTAGCTCACCAACTAATAGATACCTCAAATTTCTCCAGAACAGGTACGACATCTCCAGTGCAACACTATCTCGATGCATAGAACAACTGACTAACGCTATAGCCTGGCTACCAGCTCGAAGCTGATGCTAATCGAACTTTTTTTTTTCACACCCAAGTATACGGGGATACATGAACTATGATTCCAACTACAATCACATGACCGTTGTGACAATACCAGCAAGTCAGCAGTCTAACAGTATATACCGCAGATTACAAGTAACCTACTGACTAACCTAACCAGATACGTTTTCAACCGACAAGAGATTGCAATTCGAAGATTTTCCAGATCACTGATACAATTTCTAAAGCCCTCACGTCAGCAGCTGAACAACACAGCGAAATGAGCATCACTCTGAAGCATTACATCTTATTTCCACATAAAATCGAAATTTCACTACCAACCTAACAAAATTATCACCAAATTATCCAAAAAATTTACTCAAAAAATATCAACCACGAATACGATGAACAAAACTCAGCTAACAGAAGCAGATCACAGCCTTTCTTGAGGATTACTAAAAATGACATAAGAGATTTGACTTCAGCGGAACAACTAGACCATCTCCCATCGCTCTGAACTTCATATCATCGCATTCACAGGAAATAGAACATCATAATTTCACCCTTTACACATCTCGAGTTTCTCGTTCACTAGCAGGTTTACAATTCGATATATGAGTCCTAAAAACACGTTTCCTAGACAGATCCTCTAATAACACTGTTACTTCAGAAGGAAAGGACAGAATCTCATAGGGGCCCTCATATTTTGGCTGCAGCTTACCTGATACCTGACGACCTGGGGCCTTAGCCCAGAAGTTTTTTGCATAGACAAAATCTCCGACAGAATATCCACCCTGTTTTCGGCCCAAATTATATCTCTCAGCCAGCTTATCATGCGAGATCTTTATAGCAGCTTTGGCCTCCTTCCAGATTTCCCTGACACGATCAGGAGAGGGTTGGTCAGGAAGCAGATCATGAAGTGACCACAGATTCGTTAGAGGGGAATTTGGGACGAACGCATACATAAGTGAGAACGGCGTTTTCCCATGGGATTCATGCTCAGCAGTATTAAAAGCGTAGGGTAACCAATGTAATGACGAATCCCACTTGGCATGATTGTCTCGATGATATGCGATAAGTGCAGCTCTCAAATTTCGGTTAACTCTCTCTGCCAAACTAGGGTTGGGGTAATAGGGTGTCGTGGTGACATGAGAAATAGCATAATCAAAACAAAATTTTCTAAACTGATGAGAAACAAAGGCCTTGGCATTATCTGACACCAAGTATTGACTAGGACCAAAGGAAGAGAAAACAGACTTTAAACATCTTATGACAGTAGCAGAGTCACAATTTCTAGTGGGAAAATCCATGAAAAGCGAGAGAAACCATCGACACAAACAAAAGCAAAACGGTTACCCAGTTTAGACCTCGGCAGGGGTCCAACAAAATCCACATACAAGCGTTCCATGGGCCTAGACGCAGATTCAGAAGCTAACTTACCAACCTTACCACTGACTGTGGGCTTACTTACCTTACAATCATGACACCCCAGCACGAACTTTCTCACATCCTTATCGAGACCCTTCCAAACAAAAGACTGCCTTATTTTCTGTCGAGTTTTGAAAATTCCTAGGTGGCCTCCAGCGGGTGACTCGTGAAAATACATTAGCATGCCATTTATCAGCTGAGTAGGCAAAACAACCTTAGGCTTTCTATCACGCCTAGTTACACAACATAATACACCAGACTTTAAAATATAAGGCTTTATCTCTTCTCCAGAAACTAATCGAGCAATTAAATCACACAAGACGGGATCTTCCTTCTGATGGTTAGCAATGTCTCCAAACAATAACGGTGAATTTACTAACATGTGCTGAGCTGAATTAGCCCCAACAACAACAGGTTCCTCTAAAGAGGGAGTTTCACACCTGTCAGGAATTTCTCCATAGAGACGCTTAAGTGACACAGCACAAATATTTTCATGATTTTCCTCGGGAACGAGATTCTTACATTTATTAGGAACTTCTTCATACATGCGGCTAAGGGAGTCGGCTATGACATTTTCACAACCCTTTATATGACGAACGGTGAACTGAAATGATGAAATACGGGTTGCCCACCTGGCGATTCGCCCAGTGGTTCGAGGTCTAGCCAGGACCCAGCTCAGGGCCTGGTTATCGGTTTCAAGTTCGAAAGGAACATGTTCGACATACATTCGGAATTTCTCCAGTCCAAACATCACTGCGAGCCCCTCAAGCTCATACACGGAATAATTTACTTCAGCAGGGGACAGAGTTCGAGAAGCAAAACCAATAGGTCGTCTACCTAACTCACTTTCTTGTAACAACACAGCAGCTACAGCACCGAGCGACGCATCGGTCTGGATTATAAACTTCTTACTGAAATCAGGGACAGCGAGGACAGGAGCGCTACACAGTGCCTCCTTCAGATCGTCAAAAGCTGCTTGCTGCGACGGACCCCATTCAAATTTCACGTCAGACCTTCGCAGATGATTAAGTGGCAATGCCCGCTGTGCAAAATTGGGTATAAATTTGCGCAGAAAGCCAACCATTCCCACGAATCGGGCTACTCCTTTCACATTTTTAGGGGGTGCAAAATCTCTAATTCCCTGGGTTCGGGAGTCATCGACCGAAACACCTTCAGCAGAAATAACATGACCAAGAAAGGCAATTTTAGGTTTAGCAAGGGACACTTTAGACAACTTTACGGTTAGACCAGCAGATTTTAACCTCTCAAATACTTCACGAAGATGGCGCACGTGGTCTTCGAACGTCTCGCTATAAACAACAACATCGTCCAGGTAGTGATACAAATAATCAAATTTGATGCCAGAAAACACGTGATCAAGAAGCCTACTAAGCACAGCGCCCCCTGTAGAGATACCAAAAGGTAATCTGCAATACTCATAGAGATTCCAATCGGTGGCGAATGCAGTCAGATGCTTAGATTCTTCAGCTAACGGAATTTGGAAATATGCCTGCGTCAGGTCAATGAGGCTATAATAGGAGGCGTTTTTGAACCAGGAAAAACAGCTATGTAAATCAGGAAGAGGGATGGATTCTAAAACAATCTTTTTGTTTAACCTACGATAATCTACGACTGGCCGAAAACCACCATTTGGCTTAGGTACTAAGAACACAGGTGAGGAATATGCTGATGTGGAGGGTCGAATCACTCCATCTAGTAACATCTGATCGATTAATTTCTTTAATTCCAACATTTTGGGTGGACTCAAACGGTAGGGAGGATGCCTGACCGGTATAGTATCCGTTACTTCAATTTTATACTCCAGGACCTTAGTCATTCCTAATTCGTCAGTGAACACCTCGGGAAAATACCCACACAAATCCCGAATCTCTTTAGCTTGAGCGTCAGATAAATTACTTAAATCCAAGGATTCAACCCCGGTGGACAAGACGGGTTCAGCATCATGGTTGGCAACATGAGCACTCGCGCTAGGGACAGCAGTAGAAAAGAATTTAAATTTTACCTCAGAACAAAACCTGAACCAGAATGATTTGTGTTGCATATCTAGCAGTAAGCCAGTATGAGCAAAAAAATTAGCGCCCAGAATAATAGGACATGACAAATTCTTAATGACCCAAAAGGAAAATTTCCAACAAAATTTATGAATCCGAACCTTAAACTTCACACAACCAAGAACGTTCAATTGAGCACCGTTGGCAGAAACCAACTTAACATCTACATTTGACAGGTTACTGAATTTACAAATGAGTTTCATAGACAAATACCAATTTTCGCTAACCAATGAAGCAGCGCTTCCCGAGTCTAACAAAGCTATTACACAAGCGTCATTAATTGCAATTTCAACCATAGGAGAGGGTAGAACTACATCAGAAACTTTAGAACAGACACCATTTGCTCCGATAACTTTGGCATCATCCCTCGTCACCTCATTTCCCAATGCACATCGCCGATCCTTGGCAAGGAGGATTTCAGGATGCTTATCTCGGAATAGTCAATTTCTTTTTACCGGACAGTTCCACGCTATGTGGCCCTGCTGCCCACAGTTGAAGCACGTCACAGGACGATTACTATTATTCCTAGGCGAATTATGGGAAGGACGACCGGCCCCAGGTGGTGGTCGAACCGAGGGAGGTCGAACAAACGGAACAGGGTTAATGAAAGGAGGGGGCATGCTAGTTGCATACCTTATGATATCAACCGAACGCACGGATTCGGCTTGAATAGCGGCTTCACGTAGTTCCTTAATCGTACTTGGATTAGTTCCAACACACAGGCAATTCCGAAATTCCGGCGTAGCACCGGCCAAAATAAGTCTTACCACTTCTGCCTCAGGCATATCTACTCTAAAGACTTTTACGAACCTGGATATGTCCACAATGTACGAATTTAACGGCTCGTTAATACCCTGTGCTCGGTACAGGTAACGTCCCTTCACAGTATCGAGCGACCTGATGGGCACAAATACTCGCAACACCTCGGACATAAAATTCTCCACACTCCAACCTTCACACATGGCACTAGTCACATAGGCCCCCAACGTATCAGACACATGGGAGGATATTAATTGAAAAACCACTTGGTCGCTGACACCGAATTGGATAGCACACTCATGAATATCGACCAATATTCTCAAAAAATCAACAACGCCTTCAACCGTGTCCATACTTTTACCCGATAACTTTGAAACAAAACCCAAAATGGGGTGACTGACAGAACCAAAGCTGGCCTTAGAAAAAACAGAATAATTAGAATGCTCGACATTGGACACGTCACGCCCCGGCATTTCGGCACAGGGATTTCCTTGCACATAATTTTGGTTTCCGGAACAAGATAAAGAAACGAGGTTACGCCCTGAATTTGAAACACTCCCCTGAGAGTCTCGATAAACAGAATTTAAAGCCCTAACCGGTTCGGAAGGAGAATTTTGTGTCACTGTAGGCCCCTGATGACCTGAGTTACCCGGCACTTTAAATGATGAAACAGACCCGGAATTATCTCTAGAATTTATTTCTCGAGCCCCGACACTAACAGGATTACAACTAGATGAGGGGATATTTAAGACAGACTGGGGTTCGATTACCGACCTCCTTACACGAGGCGAGCCGACAACAGCAGAGAAGGAGTTACAAGTTACACAGTTACAACTACAAGTACAATTTTCGCGTCCGGGGAGGCAGAAGGTTACGTTGCTGGTATTATTTGGCACAGAACTCATCACAGCATTAGGGTTAATGGTATTCGAAACTGGTATCACCGTATCAGGACCTAACGGTGCCTGGCCGAACCCAGAATTTGTAGTCACAGTTTCATGATTAGAAATACGGTTACCCACAATAGGAAAAATCTCTCGACTCTCACAGCTGTCGGGCAGGCGAGCTATTCCATTGCCACGGGGCGCGGCAGGTTCAGTGACAGGATTACCAACTTGGCCAGTGGCATTTTCAGCCAGACTGGCGCCTAGATTTGTCGAGACATTACGGCTACATGCAGGAGTCGAATTCAATAAATCCCCACCTCCACTAACACGATTAACAGTGTCCAAAGTCTGAGCACATTCCACTAAATTAACTTCGGCCTCTAATAGACCTTTCAAATCGGCGATGGGACGTTCTTCATCAGATTGTAACAAATCCCCACATCGGAGATATAGGTAATCAATTCTAGCTTTCAATTTGGTGAGATCAACAGGGCTACATTCTACTTCACTGAAACAATACTTAATTACATTACAAATTTCCCTAATTGCATCACATAACTTTGACTCACCAAGTTTGAATTCAGCAGTTGACAGCTTTGGAAGGGTTGCCGCAAAATTGACGGCATACTCTAGACTCTGGCGCGCTTGTTCTGCGTCCCTGGGCACTTCAAGGTTACGTAACAGCAATTCGTAGGTTACCTCTTCATCCGATAAGTATTTCACGATGATTTTGCGGCATGCCATCGTACATAAATTTCATGTAACAGAACACAAATTAATCATTACACAGAGTTTAAACCAATCCTACCTATGTGGAGAAAAGATTAATAAGGAGGAGGGCCCATAATCTACATTAATTAAGTTACTGAATTTAATTTTAATAATTAAGTTACTGAATTTAATTTTTAATTAATTACTGCAATCAGTCAGCAGGAAAGATTATATTCTAATGGCAAGATCACAGAGCAAAACCATGCTCATTGCTACCATTGTAACAGTAGCCTCATCCCCCCTTACCCTGGTTATTAGCCAAAATGATAATAATAATAATAATAATATTAGCATATCAAAATAAATGATCACATGACATTACCACACCCAGAATTAATAATAAAAAACACATGAAAGGGGGTAATTTAATTACTCGCTAGGCCAGCTGAGTTCACAGCAAAAAAACCTAGGAGCGAATGTTCCGATTTGCTTGGTTTTCAAGAACACCCTCATTCGATTTAGAAAAGGGGAACAGGCGGGACGAAACCAATGTCAAGACCAGCTTGTTAAGTGGAACGCTGGGTGCGTACCTCAGCAGGCCGTATTAAATTGACCCTGCCAAAGATGAAGAATGAAAAGGGGAATAATCTTCCTAGTGACTTCATGCAATAAATAACATGACAAATCAAAATAGCTAACATGTATTGAGCAGTAAAATAAAACAATTACAAGAGACAGCCTTCCACCACTTAATTAACTAAGTGACAAATATGATCTAGTTAAACACAAATGAATGACTTAGTTCAAACAACCAGACACTTTCCGCATGGCAATTTACGCAGTTACATTTGAGGTTAAAACATGAATTTCAAAATGGATCCGGAAGAAGAAGAAAAAAAAACGAAAAAAATAACATGAGAAAGGCAATGCCTTCTCAAAAAACAATGCTGCATCAAACAACCGAAACGCCCCTTGGTGGAGCGGAATGGTCTGACAACCTCCACAGTCCAGCATTGACCGTCCCGTCAAGGCTGTCTGACCAAGAATTAAAACCCACGAGGTTCCCATCCAGCTAACGGGAAATAGGGCGATAATAATCCACTCTGCAGTGATTACATATAAAGGTACCACCCAAATTGTACAAACCCTTCCAAAATATTACATACTAAAAATAATAATGTCAGTCCGCTCAAAATACGGTCCATCGTCACATGGCCTTAACGACATAGCAAAATGACACAGTTTAGTGTTCCACCGAAAGGTTGCCCCTTCTAACAAAAGGTTCATACCACCTGCTTTATTTCAGCCCTCCGGAGGAACTGGCTGTTAGTTCCCCCGGAGGCGATCGCTTTTAAGTCCTTCCGTCACCAACCTTCGTCTCGTACTGTTCTCTTGAGTCACCGATTCCACCCTTGTATATCAGCGTATCCCCCACCACAAACCTCCAGTAGTACCAACTGCGACTAGTTGCACAACCGGCCAAAACAAAGCCAAGGTTCAAGGTCTTGAGTGGGTACTATAGAATATCAGCCCATACAGGTTACTGCGTAGAAACCTTCTAGGAGTCGAGGTGTTACACAATGTCCTTTGTAAGATCTTTCTCAGAATAAGAGCTTGGCGAATGCAGCTGACAGTAAATGTTCGCTTTTCCAAAGTTTGCAGACACAAAGCTCGATTTTCTCTCTTGACGAGTGTCTATCACGATAAGCCAATAAGTGACAGCACACACAAAGGCACAAACCCTGGCAGGAAGGGCTAGGCGATCCCATTTCAGCAGTAGCCAGCTGCCAACTTGGTGAATGGAATTCTCAGAAGGGGGCTGGTGTATTTTCTCATGAGAATCTGCCCAGACCTGGAGCACCAGCTGCGTCTCGAAGATAAGATGAACATGTACCGATTTGCAAAATTGGTACACTTTATAGTATGCGTAAGGCTTACCATACCTAGTCACTGATACTTCCATATCAACAGTCAAGCATAGACTAAGCTCTAGTAAAGTCAACTTGGTAATAAGAATACTAGTTTAATGTGAGAGCAAATATGGATCCAAAGAGTTCAGGTAAAAGTGGAAGCAAATAAGCAAATATAAGAAACAAGAGTGGGGGGTAAAAGTGGTCGCAAAGTGGCAGACCCATTACACAATAATTTCAGCACGACGAAGCTCTTGTTCAATTTCTTTGATTTCCCAATCGTGACCGATATGCCCAGCTTGTCGTAAAGCATGCAATTGTCGAAGCCGTTGAATTAACTTACTGGGTTTGTTCCAGTATACAAATTTAACAAATGGATTTTTAGGTGTAAACAAAGCATTACCATTATCATGATCATTATCATCATCATGATCACCATTATCATCATGACCATCATCACTGTTACTATATAGTCCTTTTTGATCCTCTTGCAATACCACTTTATTTATAGTCTGAGTTGATTTTGATAGTGTTGAAGGTTTCATGGACGTTGACAACTGTCCTAACATGACGTTTTGAGGACATGATAAGTCCTTTTGAACAAACACTGCACTATCTTTGGCCGCAATATCGTTTTCTTGAACTTGCTTTTTAGCATTTTGATAATTGTTCGTAAACAGTAAGCGTGGTTCGTTTCGAGCACTACTTTGATGAACAATCACACTTAAAACCTTTCCATTTTTACTTTTCAGATTGCCTCGACATTTTGTTGACCTCTCTTTTGACCATCGCCAGAATATTATTCCATTCACATTCTGGCGATTATAGTTATAGGAGTAGCCTTGATAGAGTGCACGTAGCCTACCTTTGTTGGTTGTAATAAGTTCCATAGTAGTAACTGACCTGTCAGTACGATGTTCACACTACAAAGGTTACAACTGTTTTGCTGATGGAGTGACCTACCATAAGCTTATATATTGGCTTATGTGTTGGCTTTTTGTGTTGGCTTTTCGTGTTGGCTTTTTGTGTTGGCTTTTCGAGTTGGCTTTTTGTGTTGGCTTTTGTGTTGGCTTTTCGTGTTGGCTTTTTGTGTTGGCTTTTCGTGTTGGCATTTCGTGTTGGCTTTTCGTGTTGGCTTTTTTTGTATTGGCCTTTCGTGTTGGCTTTTTGTATTGGCTTTTCGTGTTGGCTTTTTGTGTGGGCTTTTTGTGTTGGCTTTAATATTGGCTTTTGTATTGGCTTATTTGACAAGTTATTTGTGTCAATGTATTTAGTGGATTTTTTTCTTGGTGTTGGAAAGTAGTTGAAAGAGAGGGAATATTTAAAGACTTAACCTCAGCTCACTAACCTAACCTAACCTAACCTAACCTAACTTTACCTAACCTAACCTAACCTTTCAACTCTCAGATGTTAATTAAATTCTGTGCATAGTCGAGTTGGAACCCAAGACCTCAGGGGTAAAAAAAACAATTATTTTTGACGGCTTATTTTGGTAACTTATTTTAATGGCTAACCTAACTTTACCTAACTTAACCTAACCTCAGCTCACTTTCGATATTACTCGCAAGTGTTCATATCCTCTGCTAGGTAGCATGCTAGTAGTACAGGTAGTGCTCATATTTACCGCTAGGTAGCGGAAACATACTTTGCATGTTGCATGTTACACTTGTGAAGTTTAACCACATGCAAGACGTGCTTGTATAAGTTCTCTATTTAAACTCAATATACAATTAACCACTAAATGTTCAGAACTAACATGTATAGCCAAGTTTAGGGTATATAGGAGACCCTTAGCAAGAAAGGCTGTCTATCCCACGAGTGTACAGCCTTGTCATACGCAGTAAGCACCTGTTGGCAGAAAACAACAACAACAACAATTTGAGAAAGCCAACAAAAAAACTGTTTCCTTTAAATACATTAATAGATATGTTGTTGGCTTTCTCAAATTGTTGTTGTTGTTGTTGTTTTCTGCCAACAGGTGCTTACTGCGTATGACAAGGCTGTACACTCGTGGGTTAGACAGCCTTTCTTGCTAAGGGTCTCCTATATACCCTAAACATGGCTATACATGTTAGTTCTGAACATTTAGTGCTTAATTGTATATTGAGTTTAAATAGAGAACTTATACAAGCACGTCTTGCATGTGGTTAAACGTCACAAGTGTCACATGCAACATGCAAAGTATGTTTCCGCTACCTAGCGGTAAATATGAGCACTACCTGTACTACTAGCATGCTACCTAGCAGAGGATATGAACACTTACGAGTAATATCGAATGTGAGCTGAGGTTAGGTTAGGTTAGGTAAAGTTAGGTTAGCCATTAAAATAAGTTACCAAAATAAGCCAAAAATAATTGTTTTTTACCCCTGAGGTCTTGGGTTCCAACTCGACTATGCACAGAATTTAATTAACATCTGAGAGTTGAAAGGTTAGGTTAGGTTAGGTAAAGTTAGGTTAGGTTAGGTTAGGTTAGTGAGCTGAGGTTAAGTCTTTAAATATTCCCTTTCTCTTTCAACTACTTTCCAACACCAAGAAAAAAATCCACTAAATACATTGACACAAATAACTTGTCAAATAAGCCAATACAAAAGCCAATACTAAAGCCAACACAAAAAGCCCACACAAAAAGCCAACACGAAAAGCCAATACAAAAAGCCAACACGAAAGGCCAATACAAAAAAAGCCAACACGAAAAGCCAACACGAAATGCCAACACGAAAATCCAACACAAAAAGCCAACACGAAAAGCCAACACAAAACCCAACACGAAATGCCAACACGAAACGCCAACACAAAAAGCCAACACGAAAAGCCAACACAAAAGCCAACACGAAAAGCCAGCACAAAAAGCCAACACAAAAAGCCAACACATAAGCCAACACAAAAGCCAACACGAAAAACCAACACGAAAAGCCAACACAAAAAGCCAACACATAAGCCAATATATAAGCTTATGGTAGGTCACTCCATCAGCAAAACAGTTGTAACCTTTGTAGTGTGAACATCGTACTGACAGGTCAGTTACTACTATGGAACTTATTACAACCAACAAAGGTAGGCTACGTGCACTCTATCAAGGCTACTCCTATAACTATAATCGCCAGAATGTGAATGGAATAATATTCTGGCGATGGTCAAAAGAGAGGTCAACAAAATGTCGAGGCAATCTGAAAAGTAAAAATGGAAAGGTTTTTAGTGTGAGTGTTCATCAATGTAGTGCTCGAAACGAACCACGCTTACTGTTTACAAACAATTATCAAAATGCTAAAAAGCAAGTTCAAGAAAACGATATTGCGGCCAAAGATAGTGCAGTGTTTGTTCAAAAGGACTTATCATGTCCTCAAAACGTCATGTTAGGACAGTTGTCAACGTCCAAGAAACCTTCAACACTATCAAAATCAACTCAGACTATAAATAAAGTGGTATTGCAAGAGGATCAAAAAGGACTATATAGTAACAGTGATGATGGTCATGATGATAATGGTGATCATGATGATGATAATGATCATGATAATGGTAATGCTTTGTTTACACCTAAAAATCCATTTGTTAAATTTGTATACTGGAACAAACCCAGTAAGCTAATTCAACGGCTTCGACAATTGCATGCTTTACGACAAGCTGGGCATATCGGTCACGATTGGGAAATCAAAGAAATTGAACAAGAGCTTCGTCGTGCTGAAATTATTGTGTAATGGGTCTGCCACTTTGCGACCACTTTTACCCCCCCACTCTTGTTTCTTATATTTGCTTATTTGCTTCCACTTTTACCTGAACTCTTTGGATCCATATTTGCTCTCACATTAAACTAGTATTCTTATTACCAAGTTGAATTTACTAGAGCTTAGTCTATGCTTCACAGTTGATATGGAAGTATCAGTGACTAGGTATGGTAAGCCTTACGCATACTATAAAGGATATTCATATATTGTGAAACGAACCAATAAAAATGGAACTGTTATTTGGCGTTGTTCAAAGCAACGTTCCAAACATTGTCGTGGTGACCTAAAAAGTAAAAATAGTGAGGTTTTAAGTGTCAGTGATCATCAATGTAGTGTGCTGCATGAAACACAGTTGCCGTCGACAAAAAAATCAAGAAAACCATATTGCTACTCAAAATAGTGCATTGTTTAATGAGCAACGTTTAACCCCTCTTCTAAAAGTTATTTTTAATCCATCTTCCACGTCGCAAGAGCCATCAACATCACAAACTATGCAAGAGGTAGTGTTGTTGTTGTCGTTTTAAAGAGTGGAACAACTAGGTCATCTGCTCTTAATATGCAAGGGGATCAAAGTGACTAAATAGTAATAACAATAAGGTTTTTATGCCTATACAACCATTGCGGCTTCCCACTTTTCGAAAAGAACGTTGAATGGACATTGCTATAAAATAATCTACAACAAGCCTTGTGTTTAAAACTATAACAGACTATTGTAAAGTGAGAAAGGCTTGTATTCAGTGTGCATTTATTGTAATAATCATGTATACTCTGCAATGTTAAGTATTCTGACTTCTATAGAAAATAAAACAACATTGTACCATTATTTTCATTTATTTACAAACTTTATCTACATTTTTTTTTTGGTTTCATGATAATATTTTTAAGACAATACTAAACAATAAGACATTATTATTCTATACACATATTTTTCTTTCAGTCCATTGTCATGACTTATAACTTCCATTATTATTTGACATATTTTTATTTAATTAAAACGAATCATGCACCTATTGTTTTTAAAACCTTCATAAATTAAGTGTACAGGTTGCACAGCATTATTGACTTCATCAAAAACACTTTCCGACATATCATTAAACCGTATAGGCAGAAATGTCTCAAAGTTTTCACATACACAAAGTACACGATCACCATATGCTGTTTTCAATTTCCGAATCTTGATAATGCGGAATGGAATATGCGTTGGCAATTCGCTGAGCTTCTTTGTCTCTAAGCCACATGATTGTCCCACAGCATTCAAAACATTCATTGTAGTAGTCTATAAACAAAACAAAAGCATACCTATTACACTCTAAAACAGCTTTAATAACATTGTGCAATTAGGGATTTTGCACTATGCATGGTGAATAAATTATACTAGTTATGCAAGAAATGCCCTAACTGTAGCCGATACTACTTTTCTGCATATAGCACAAGTGTTAAGTTCTAATGCACACTTGACACAGGCTATCATGTGTCCACAAGGCAAAAATACAACACCTAGTTCATCTTGATAACAAATTTTACATAATTGTTGGTCACACTTTTGTATCTGTTCGTGAGACAAGTCTTTTCTTTCAGCCTCGTGTATTTGCTCCGCATGTTCTAACTCTAAAGGCACTTTTAAGTCTTGTACTGTAATCATGTTTTCTTTACGAATAGTGTTCACAAATTCCTGACCTTTAAGCAACACCATGTATTTGCAGTTAGGTAACCAACGAGCGTGTTGCACAAAAGGGTCATCAGTCATTTGCCAATCCTTTAAAGCAAATCCACAATAAAAACATATTGTTTTATCCCCTTCACCAGTATAAAAAATCCAGCTTCACTTAGTTGTTTGGTAAGGTGTTTTAATATTAATGGCCAAATATTTTTATAAGATTCAAAACGTTTTTCAACAGAGCTGTACTCTGGGTGTGCTAGTGCTTTAGTCTTGCAAACTCTCAATTTTTCAAAAGCACATTCCAATTCAACACTGTCTATGGCATATGGACCACTTATATCGACACTACCGTTGTTGGCTGGTAATACATTATTATTATTTAGTTGTGATTCAGCAACGTAAGTAGCGGCCAATGGTCTTGTGGTTCGACAAAATGAATGCACGGGTAGGTTACCCACTTGTTTTCCAAGCATGTAAGGACAACAAGGAGACCATCGCAAATGGTCTCTAAAGGGATCATCCCCTTCTTCCCAGTGTGAAAGTTCAATACGACAAAACACACAGCGCACCACATCTTCTCGGTTCAAGTAAAAAAAACGGCTTTTGCAAGTTCATTTGTCGACAAAAAGCCTACAGGCCAGGATTCAAATGTTAACCAACGGTCATGTTGTGATTTTAAATTTAACCCACGTGGTAAACCAAGTTGCTCACTTGTTGTATTTGGTACTAACGCCATGTGTTATAATAAAACTTTTTTCTTATTGTAAGTTATTAACGTTGCACAGAGTACTTTAAAGCACAATGTATGCTTGTTCACTGTCTGTTCATTACGTTAATGGCGCATAACGACACCTAAAAGCAAACAAAATAACCCATCACTCAATCAATCAATCAATCAATCAATCAATGAAATGAAAATCCACAGCCTGCTTCCAGTCTCCGACCGGGTCAGGAATGGAATGAATGAAGCCCCCATCTAGCGGCGAGGATACGAACTGTGCCGGCTGCCGAGGCCTGACGCACTCCTCTGGGGCAATGATTAAATGAATGACAGATGAAATGAAATGATAGTGGAGAGTGTTGCTGGAATGAAATTTGTGACAGGGAAAACCGGAGTACCCGGAGAAAAACCTGTCTGCCTCCGTTTTGTCCAGCACAGATCTCACATGGAGTGACCGGGATTTGAACCACGGATCCAGAGGTGAGAGGCCGGCGTGCTGCCGCCTGAGCCACGGAGGCTTCGCAATCAATCAATACTTGTAAATAAAACGTTAACGTTAATTGACATTAATATTTCAAATCACCATTAAAAATAAACTGTATATTGGCACTAACAGTAACCCATGTACTTATTTTTCTTTTTTTAAAGCTACAGTCATTTACACCCCCCCCCCTTTAACCAATATATAAACAAGAATGAATGTCATGTCATTTTGTTCACATTATCATGTTCAAACCTGTGTATATTCGTTGAGTCCATAGGGAACCACCCATAAATTAAATTTATTATTTTTATTTTTAGAAAATCCAACATGGCCTTGTACTTTTCCCAGTCAACAACAACAACATAGCCATTAATCAAGAAAGCAATCATTGTCCCAGTCATGTACAGGTAATGATTTTTTTTGTCTACGAGTTTTCAGTAGTGGTAAAATGGAATAGCATTTTTAAGTTGGACTTACCTGAGTTTTAAACAGTTCACTCTTTGGCAGTGGTTTCGCTTTAGTGCGTTTCGTTTTTTTTTCAGCGACTGCTACGGCGGTAAGGCTATTCTTTCCAAGTTTCTAAAAATAAATAAAATAAACCGCTATAAATACCTAAATTCAGGTTAATACATACATTTCCTAAAATAAAACATAAAACAAAACAAAAAATAAAACAAGTTAGTTTAAAAAATCATCTCACCTTTACTTGCAGTGACTTGTTGCTGTTCCCTTCTAATGGGCTCAAAAGTGCAATGGTTTCTTCTCCCTCAGACATGTAAGGTATACCGGTTATCAGCAAACAAATAAATAAATAAAATAATTAATTACCTAATCATTAAATAATTGCATGTATTTATATAAAAATCAATAAATATATAAATGAATAAATATATACCTACCCCACAACAAGGTTAAGTATTTTCCACCAACACCAAACCTGTAAAACAAGACCAAGTGTTTCACGCAACGCAGTGTGTTCAAAGGTAGTCACCTAAATGAGAGTGGAAATGATAACGACATGTCTTTAAATATGTTAAGTTGCATGTATAATCTTTTTTTCCCCACGCTTTGAACATTCTGTTATCAGGCACGTGGTCAGCTAACGTCCAACGTGAACACCTGTGAGAGATCAAATTTCACGTCAACTTGCATTTTGTCACGTACGAAGCAAAACAGGATGTGACTTGTTAACAGTTATCATGCACGTGGACAGATAACGTCCAAGGTGAACACCTGCGGTAGATCAAATTTCACATGAACTTGCATTTTGTCACGTACGAAGCAAGACAGGATGTAACTTGTTTAGCGTGCATGTGGTTTCACATGTGTTCACATGCATTTCGCACTCCCCTGCCACCACAATGGTCAGATTATTTCACCTTCAAGCGTCTTGGTCATTTTCCATAGCACTTGTTGTCAAGTCAGATCAGCGCCTTCCAATAAGCTCAAATGACATTCACCTCCTGCTCCTCGGCAAGTTTGTTTTCTCTACTCGCTTAGACCAACATAGAACCACGTTCTCATCACCGTTTACACGTTAAAAGTAAAATATCAGAAAACGAACCCTCGCTCTGTCATACACTGACCCGCCGAAATAGCGATTGTTCTATTAAGCATGATCCTTGTGGTTAGCGACAGGTTCGTTGAAACACACACACACACACTCACAGCCGTATCGTCTCTCTCAACCACCACGCTTCATAAACATTATAAACAGGTAAAGAAAAAGAAAAAGTTTTTTCAACATGTATGGCGTTAGGCCCTTTGTGAATTATTTTTTGGAAAAATATCTACCACACTCGAAAGGGGACGTTAGCCCGAGTCCTAGGACACTTCGTACACGTCTCTAGCGTTATTGGTTCGTGAGATATCGGCAAAATTCACAAAAAACATGTGTTTACTCCAAAATCGAGTTTCCAAATTTTAAAAAAAATTATAACGAGTGGTCCATAGCAAAGAGGACGTCACCCCGAGTCCTTGGACCTGTCGTACACGCCTCTAGCATGATTGGTTCGCGAGATATAGCAAAAAGTTTAAAATCACGTTTTTCCTCCAAAAAAACATGTTTCCAAATTTTCACCTTTTCGACACCTACATTCCCGTAAAGAGCACGACGAGACGAAAAAAACGAATTCAAGTACGCCTTCCTAGCATGGCTCCTTCCATTCCAAGGTCGCAGGGGCTCACAACTTCCTAAGTGTCACAGCTCTGTCCCCATCCCACTACTACAGGTTTTCATTCTAGACTTGAAATTTATTTTGGGGGTCGAGGGGGTAGGGACCATTAATTTATGTCAAACAAACTTTTTTGTATAATTTCTAGTTTCCAAAATATGGGATTTTCAAAATTCGAGTTTTTTCAAAAAAACATAAACAATAAAAAAGTTTTATTACAAAAAATAAAGGTCATAAAGACCGTTCGTTTGAGCCATGGCACAACGTTCTATCATGTTTGGTTTTCAAACTATCGCCTACTTTCGAAAACAAAATTTTTTTTTTTTCAAAAGTATAACGAGTGGTCCATAGTAAAGGGGCGTCACCTCAAGTCCTCCGACACCTCATTCGTGAAACTCCGACCATGGGTTCGAGAGAAAAGTCTATTTAAATGTTTCAATTTCGCGCGGCGGCCATATTGGTTTGTTGGGCACCGGGTTGTCAAGTGAAGCAGAAGCCCTACTACCCCCCTAGTGCTTCCGTACCATGTTGTGTTGACATGTTTGGATCTTTTGTCTCTGCTTCGCCGTCGGTGCCCAGGTTTGACATCCGCAAAGCAGTACCGGTATTACACATTTTCCTTGTATCTCTGACTTAAGACTTAGCTTTTGGGATTTGTCCATCAATATAAATTTCAACGACCAGAACTTTTTCCGCGCTCATCCTATTCGTCTTTTGATTTCCTTCTCCTGGGAGTTGTCAAATGACAGGTTTTGTCCAAGATAGATGTATTCCTGAATATATGCTATTGGTTTGCCGTTCATGAGGATTGGTACTTCAATATTTGAGTTTTTTCAAAAAAACATAAACAATAAAAAAGTTTTATTACAAAAAATAAAGGTCCTAAAGACCGTTCGTTTGAGCCATGGCACAACGTTCTATCATGTTTGGTTTTCAAACTATCGCCTACTTTCGAAAACAAAATTTTTTTTTTTCAAAAGTATAACGAGTGGTCCATAGTAAAGGGGCGTCACCTCAAGTCCTCCGACACCTCATTCGTGAAACTCCGACCATGGGTTCGAGAGAAAAGTCTATTTAAATGTTTCAATTTCGCGCGGCGGCCATATTGGTTTGTTGGGCACAGGGTTGTCAAGTGAAGCAGAAGCCCTACTACCCCCCTAGTGCTTCCGTACCATGTTGTGTTGACATGTTTGGATCTTTTGTCTCTGCTTCGCCGTCGGTGCCCAGGTTTGACATCCGCAAAGCAGTACCGGTATTACACATTTTCCTTGTATCTCTGACTTAAGACTTAGCTTTTGGGATTTGTCCATCAATATAAATTTCAACGACCAGAACTTTTTCCGCGCTCATCCTATTCGTCTTTTGATTTCCTTCTCCTGGGAGTTGTCAAATGACAGGTTTTGTCCAAGATAGATGTATTCCTGAATATATGCTATTGGTTTGCCGTTCATGAGGATTGGTACTTCAATATTTGAGTTTTTTCAAAAAAACATAAACAATAAAAAAGTTTTATTACAAAAAATAAAGGTCCTAAAGACCGTTCGTTTGAGCCATGGCACAACGTTCTATCATGTTTGGTTTTCAAACTATCGCCTACTTTCGAAAACAAAAAATTTTTTTTTTCAAAAGTATAACGAGTGGTCCATAGCAAAGGGGCGTCACCTCAAGTCCTCCGACACCTCATTCGTGAAACTCCGACCATGGGTTCGAGAGAAAAGTCTATTTAAATCTTTCAATTTCGCGCGGCGGCCATATTGGTTTGTTGGGCACAGGAGTGTCAAGTGAAGCAGAAGCCCTACTACCCCCCTACTGGAAGATCCTTAAAATCTCCTTGAGGGACAGAGTATGAAACGAGGAGACCAGAAGAAGAACAGCCGTAAAGATGCTGCAACAACAGCCGAAAGGCTACAAGGGAAGTGGGGAGGATATGCGGTCAGATTGACGCACAAACTTACAGTATACGAGCCCAGAACAGGAAGCGGAAACGTGGGCAGACAGAGAAGGAAGACAGGCAAACACTGGACGAGGATAGCAAGGAGACGCTAACACCAGGAGGAGAGAAGCAGCCGGCAGACAACACACACGGATGACAAGAAAGGGCTCATTTTTGCAACACCGTAGAGAGGACGCACAATGAGCTGTCACACGAAGCAAAACGCACATAACAAACTGATCCATACAACACGCGCCCCCAGATAAGGAAATACAGTGAAGTTAAGTTAAGTGGAGCGAAGACAACAATACAACTCTTTAGGACTTGCTCGCCTAATTAGGTTTGATCCGAGCACGTCCCTGCACGCAGGAGGCCATAGACTTTAGGGGATTGACAAGGCTATATTTATTTATTTATTTATTTATTTATTTATTTACCTTAGACCTCACGGATCGTATCCTATGGCGTACCCACCCTGATCTTCACATGAGTGATCGTTGTCCCATTTTAATCCATATTGACAACACTCTCTCCCTCTCTAGCCCCCACGACATATTATCGCAATTTTCAACATTTCGAATCTGAAAAAGTGTATGCATATGTTCAACAGCCCTTCAGTAAGTTGTTCACTTCCTCCCATAAGTACATCTTATACCCTTCTTCAGACCATCAGAAATAAATATCTTGATCTCTGTCACGCTCTCGAAATAAGCCCACAACCTCCGCTTTGTAAAGAATACCCCATCTCCTGGTGGATACCGAGTGTACTAATCTAGTCAAATGACGTAAATTCTTATTACGATTATATCTGACCTATAACACCCCATATAAATATTCTCAATATAACGAATTTGTTACGCATTTACAAAAAACCTTTAATGAAAATTAAGATTGACAAACTTATACGATATGAATAGAATAAATAATTATTCTTGTAAATATGGGTCCGCCGAGTCAATACTTTTAATTATAATGTAATCAAAGATCACATCTATTTATACATTACAGGACATGTTTCGGGATCCCATTTGTCATGATCCCTTCATCAGCTTTATAAGACTGGCCCAACAAATTAAGATAGAGCACTCCTTTGTACAAATATATGTTAAAACTGGGTGATAAAATGTAAATGGAATGTATGGTGCGTGAAAACATATGGGCAAGATGTGGCAGACACTAAAACCTAATACACTCGAAAAAACGTAGTCAAATCACAAAGTTAAAAACATTAAAGAAAAGAAAAGAACACTTAAAGCTAAAACAGCTAGTCCCAATTCGTTAAAATGCATAAAATTCAGCATATAAAATGTTTCTTCGTGAATTTGTCATTCCTTGTCATGATGAAACTCTATTTCTTGTGTATCCACACTGTGCTGAGTATGAGTCTTGAAGTTTATACAATCTTGAAGTATGCGCTGTTATTTTAGCTTCACGATATTAAGCCTTGATTGTCCTTTACTGTTATATCATTATTAAGATGCGTTTTTTAATTGCAAGTGTGCAGAATGGAACAATATAATGAGTCAGATCCGAGATATTGTTGATACAGCGAAATGAAGAAATAAGCCGAATGAAATTAATAGAAAAAACAAGAAGTTCCGTGACGAACTAAAGAGCCTACTTTTCTTAAAATTTAGGACTCATGCCAATGATTAATCTATATAGATCTATCTACAATAACGACAAAATTCAGTTGGTAATACCGAAATTTCTAATTAGTTCGAAATACTGTATACTGGCATAATGTAGCCTAATAAAGCACTACATTTGGCAGCCCTGGTGACTGAATATATTCTTAGATCCATTTATTAGGGTACAGAATACAAAATTTGGTTGAAGTCCAATGGATAGCATGGACGTTACATGCAGTTAAACATTGGACCTAACAGCACGCGTAAAATCATGTTGGCAACAATGCCATGCATGTATTGGTCAGAAATAATCTGAAATAATATGTTCTATTGTTGTGCCAATTTTGAATGAAATCCATTAGTTAGTCTAGAAGTAACATGTATTTAAAATTGGAACTATCAGCAGGCTTAGAATCATGTTGGTAACCCTGACGTAAATAATTTACTCCAAATTAATATAGAATGTCAGGTACTATACGTGTGCATAGTTTAAAGATGTCGGCTTGCATACTTTCTGATATATGGGTATTAGGATTTTAAAAAATGAGAGCATTTATTAACAGATGGCAGCCCTGATGGCTCTTAAGAATACGCCCAGTCATATCTGTTTATGTACACATAGCACATACGAAATTTGGTTGAAATCCAATTGATAGCGTAGACGTTATATGCATTTAAAATTTGGACCTATCAGCAGGCTTATAATCATTTTGGCAACACTGCCATGTATAGCCTCCTGGAAATTAAACTGCAATATTATTATCTATACGTGTGCCAATTTTGAAATAGCTCCCATTCGTACCTTCCAAGATATCCAACATGGAGCTCAAATTTCAATTGTGATTTTTCAGCAGTTGGTAGCACTGACATAATTTTCAAATATGGGCTTGAGATATTCAGGTATAGATCTTTACTCCTACCAAATTTTGTTTGGATTGCTGCAGACGTTTAGGAGTTGATAGGGGGGGGGCACACACACAGACAGACAGAAGTACAGACAGACAGACAGACAGACACACATTTGCCCGATCTCATAAGTCTACTTTTTCCTAATTTTTGCAAAATGTGAAAAGTAGGCTAATAACAATAATTACGATCTTAATAAAGAAGAGGGCCTTTTAATTTAAACCCTAAAAACTTACGTGATCTTATTAAAGGTGATAGTCTAGGAGTTGCACATGCCCCAGTGTGGAAGCGAATGATTAAAACTAGTTGTACTAACTGTCAACACAAGTGGAACGTTGTGATGGTGACGTCAGTAATGACGCGTGCTGTGGCCTTCAGTAGGAAGCAAGTGAGGCTTAGCTCCCGCTAAGGTCAATGACCAAAATGATAAACAATGCCTGGGTCTCGGGCAACGCAGACCTTAGAGGGGCGTGTGTACGAAAATATGTAGCAACAAAACTCGCATACAGAGGAGCACCTTTATGAGTTAAGGAGGTTTCCTTCTCTGTTTAGATTTATTTAGAAGGATATAATCAGCTAAAGTGTCAAAAAGGATGTTAACATCGAAGTTAATATCATTCGAATTTACCATGTTTGAAGCTCTTTGTGCCGTATTAATTTCTAAAGCCTCCAGTGCAAGAAAAACCATGAATAAAATTATTTACACGTTCCCGCGTCTAATCTAGCTACATATTGAATAAACTAATGGTTTGTACATCTCCGTCCAGCTTGCAGAAAATCAACCTCCATCCCAGAGCAGTCCCCACGGGAAAATTACTCCGTCATCGTCGACATTCTGGTAGAGGCGTAGCACATCATCCCACCAATCGACCTTGCTGTAGACATCTTGGCGTGGCTTCTTAGAAAGAAATGTCAAAATTAAAATTCTACCCTGCTAAAATCGCTATGAGCTACTGACTATCACTCAAGAGTCCTGGGCGATTATTCCACGTCGAACTGGCCCTATCTAAGCATTTGCATAATTCACACGCACATATACATCACAAAATATAACACAAAAATATTACAGAAAAATATTACAGTCTAGTCAACCACGTAGCTGGCATTTAAAAGTCTCTCAAATTACTTATGCCGAGTAGCGCTTATCTCAACTAGAGATCTCCCCTCCGCTTGGCATGAACTCTGCTCCCAAGAGCACAGTAGAATGTTTCTCAAACTGGCGTGAACTAAGCCTTTCGGCACCTGATCAAATTGTGTCCCAAACTACTCATCACCGATCAATGTATGAGAAACTGGCAGAATGGAGTGGAGTAGGGGCAATCTGAGAAAATAATCCGTAATTTTCAGTCACAGACTTGGGACTAGTATTAAACTTCTTCTTTTTATCTAAACGTCTCAATGCACTTATGCGGAATTCCATCCAATCGGCGGTTCTTCATTCACGTGTTTTCAGCGTCTTTTTTATGGCACGCACCTCGCTGCGTGGTCCAGGCGTCCTCTCTTCTGATTCGCTGATTCAATCGGGTATCGGTTGGAAATTCACCTCTGGCACGCCCATAATGACGCCAAATTGTATGCGCGTTCACTCAGAATTTGTCCTTGAACTTGGCTTAGAAGGTCGTCCCCAGAAATAACTATCACGCCACCTCTGTTGCAAGCGTTGCGACACACTACCTGCCTTCCATTGTCCACTTCAACAGGCACTGCCGGGATATAAGTAATAATAATAATAAAAATCATGAAGACTTATTGATCGGCAAATCAATAAGGGTACATTTATCCTCAGAAAAGTTTTGAAATTTGAAGCAGGTGATTGATTTGGATTTTAAAAACATATCCACTGTAGTATTGTGCCCATTTAGACCGGAGTCCGCACGACCACATATGCATTTTACCAAGAATCAGTCAGCACGAGAGTCAAAATATCCCGGGGCGCCAGATGGGTTAAAGCTAATCGCAAAAACGACATCAAATGAAAAAAATGCTTTACTGATTTTTGGCTCAATGCAACAATAAGGATAGAAGGAGATTCAACTGGGCATAACACATCATGTAAAATTATCTCATTTTATTCTGAATTTAAAATTGACTGCAAAATAAAATGCTCAAAGCAGCATCATTCATTTACACATTTACACAATGTACAGAAATTTTCCAACACATTGGACAATTATCTTTGGAGACACAAGTCTGATTATCAGTCCTGTAGACTGTGTTCCAAAATTATATCCATTATTTATGATTAAATCCAGTTCAAATTTAATTGTCTTTACTGGAAATACTGTAGTTCACTGGTTGAATTTTTACATAATATTAACACTCGTAGAATAATTGTTCATAGAATTTTTAACTTTCACTTATTTTTCCAGTTTCAAAAAAATACTGTCAAAAAATATTATTCTTTCTGAATCAACACAAATTATGTACACATATTAATAACAACATCTGAAAAGTATTTGACCATTGAGCATAGCATCGAAGAACTGCGCGAAGCACAACAAAATTAATTGTTCTTTTGGCATTAAACGTTTCGAGAAGTGACTCGATTATGAACTTCAAGTTCCTAACAAAATATATGATTTCTGAATCATCAACTTGATCAATAAATTGTTGGACCATTCAACTATTCGATTTTCCACTTGGAATCATTATTTAAATAAATATTTATATTTGTGGCCATTTTAGTAACTTTCACAACTTGCAATTCTTCGACAGAATGCGGAAATAAGAATTGTAGCTTCATAATAAATTCATTTAGTTCATGGCACTAGGATTGAAAACATCCTTCAAATTATTCGTGGTAGTGGAATTATTTTTAATTGGCAGTGACCCATTCTATTATTTTTATAAGAACACAATATTCCAACAACAACGGCAAAGGTCTTCCTCTGAAGAAGAATAAAATACTATCATGACAAATCCGGGTTCTAGCAAAATCAAAGCCTTAATGGAATCCGTAAACAAGGTTGAAATAAGAACTGATGGTTTTTAAGAAATAACCTTTGGGTCATTCATACGACGCAATGTGTAGTTCCAATACTCCTTCTTTAACACTGAGTCATCGAACCTGCTATTTGATTGATGCTCAAATAAAAACCTCCTCATTCCTGCGACTTAAACATGCGCACCTGGGAATGGCATTTCAACTACTCCACACATATAAATTTTCTTCCCAACATTTATACAATAAATCAAGCCTCTGCTTGTTATCAACACTGGAAGATTTATAAACTTACAAGTTTATTTTATTTTACCATTCAGTTCAACCCGTGAAGTTATCATACTTATGATACTCTCTATTTCACTTTCGAATGTGTATCTACGTCGTGATTTTATATAAATACAAAAATATCCTAATTGATACAAATATCATTTGCTTCCCGTTTCATGCCTCTCCGTGTTATCTGAGAAATATACTTTGCTCATGGCAAATATTAACTGTTCAACCAGAACTGTAATGTTGGTTGAATGCGGGCTTGCGCTAACCACTCTCCTTCGGAAAATCACCTGTTCCAAACTAGAAATGATTCAACTACTTCATAAGCTCTCTCTCAATGAATGTGATTATTAGAAAATATAAGATCCAAGAATTATTTATAAAAGATATGAAAATCATTATTATTCTTATTAGTCGATTATTATTATTATTATTATTAGTTATATTATTGTAAATATATTTAATTATTATTTCATTATGTGAGAATCCACATGTTCGATTCTTCGAATATGGATAAAATATCCATTTCTCAACAAAAATAATTATTAACTTTTACAGTTACATCGGCTGATTACCGTGATTATCAAAAAATATGAAACATTCAAATAAATGCTCGTTCTGCTCGGTCATCGATCCTAAACTGTTCTAAGTGCTGAAAATACTCAGAATAACTCTAATATGTCTTGCGTAAATCATTGCAAGATTTAAATACGAAGAAAAACAAATGTGTTGGTCATCTGCAGAAAATGAGTTTGTTCCAATTAGCTAGGCATAATATAAAGTCAAAATGTGGCTTACATTTCTCGTTGGTCTTGAAGCGTGGTGAACCTGGTCTGTACCAGATTTATCCAGATATATGCCCTATCGGACACGCACGTCTAATCCTTGTATCGGCCGCCATTATATACCCACAATCTGTCTAACACGACATAGTGGAAATATTTCTTGAAGTTTGAAGTAACTGCTGATCCATTTTAATATTGGCTTCAATTAAATCCATAGCCTTTTGCTTAAATGGGGTCAGATCCAAGTGATCTATTCTCAAATATATCAGTTGTAACATAACTCACGGTAATCTTTTCAGTACAAGAAAACACTGACAGTCTAAATCAATCAACGGCTGTTCTGAAGATCGTTCCCTGGGCATGGCTTATCACCATCTATCATGCGCGAAGCAACTTATAGTTTCCCTTCGTCGGCTAATGAACAACACCGTGATAGACTGGCCTTCAATCTACTGAAAGATCGGAGTGGTTATTAAGTTACAATTTATGAAACTGACTAATTGGACTAAAATATCCAAGTATTAAATTATTATTACTGGACTGTGACAAAGTACTTTCTAGACAAGTCTAGCATATGTCCATACAGAAATAAAATATTTCACCAGTGTCCGTAGAAAAATAACAATCACCTTAGTGATTCTCTCTGCCGGAAACTTACTATGTTCCACATGTATCGCAGCACTTTTGTAACTATCACAATTTAAAGATATCTTCTGCGTAGATCCGGCAACCATGTGCCTTGGCTCAACGTGGCAGCACCTTGTCATTCAAGAGCTTGGTTCGAAGTGAGCTGATGTTGCTTGGGCCGGCCGGCTTTTATTCAAAACAGTCAGGTCCACGCTGCATCACGCTGAAATCTGAAAATCCTCATATCTCTGGTATCTCTGGTCCGATTCATTTGATACAAAGTGCATTCTCTTTCATTTGGCCGTGCCAGTAATCTGATCCAAGTCTCAAGTCTCTACTCCATGGCTAACTATTTAATCAACAAATAGTCTCGACCTCTGCTACTACTCGCAACGTCACTTGACATGCTCATGGCTGCATAAAGTTTCCATTCCCTTCTAGAAGTAATGGAGCGCGATATTCAAATATCTCAACTTTCAAAAGCGGCTGTAGCCTTTCCCTTGATATCTAGGTGTATGAATCTTGGAATACCCATTCCTAGAGTTGGGCACAGTATAGATAACATCACTTAAGTACCTCACTCTTCTGCCTGAGTGTGCATTCCACAGTCCCAATTAACGTGCGCACTTCTCGCTGCTGTGTTCCCCTCTGAGATGTCATTCACCCGTCTCGCTAGACCTCCCCTCTCTCACTCACATCACAACTTCGGCCAGACCTGCCGTCTTGTTTACAAACAAGAGCTCGCTCCTCCCAGGTACCACGTAGCCACGTGCATTTGAGTGTGGGCTCTCAAATTAATTTTTGCAATATGATTCTGCATTCCTTGCTCTTATTACTCAACAAAATGGTTCCCTTCTTCTTCTGCTCCCATCTTCTTCTTCCGCTACCGTCCTCTTCTTCTGCTACCGTCTTCTTCACCATATTTCCAGACCCTTGCCTAAAACTTCGTCCCGCGAATTTCTTCTGCTATTTTTCCGCGTCTCCTCCTGTCTTGTCACCCTTTCTGCATCCTCGTTACTGTGATTGTCGGGATTTCTTCTGTTTTTCATGGCTCGTCCCCACTTCTCATTCTCTGTTTCCTCTTCTCCATTTAATTCATCCAGATATTTTTGCGATTCAGCGTAACGCTCGTTCCAATCATTACGGTAATCTCTCCGGTTTTCGTACCGATAATTCCTCTGATTATTCCATCTACCGTCCCCGTTCCTCTGATATGGTCTACCCTGCCTTTGGTTTCCTCTCAAGTTAGTGTATTCTCGCTGGTACGTCCTCTGATTATGATTGTTGTTCTGATTGTTGTAGCTATCACGGCGATTTTGGAAGTTCCTATTATTATTATTGTAGTATTGGTTTCGACCGTCGAATTCCTGCCGTCTGGGCGTAAATTGTGTGCTAGTGGACTGCGTTTTCGTTTGATTGTTCTGACTTTGATCGTTTTGATGCCCCTGAACTATTTCTGCGGTATTCACGCATTCCATATTTCGTCTCCCGGTCTGTGGACTGATCATACTCGTTTCGTCCATGTGGCGGAGTATCTCCTCGGCCTGAACTGCGGTTTTGATATTTCCTGCTACTAAAAGTTGCTGTATGTTCATCGGAAGCTGCTTGCCGATAGTTAATACCATGTTTTCCTCTGACGGAGGTTCGTCAAAATCACGAAATTTTTCTTGCTGCTAAAACTCAGAAAACCTTGTAGGGTGTGTACTATGGTATTTTCTGGTATATAAGTCCATCCTCAACCCCTGCTGCAGTGAAGGACTCCAAAACTTCCTCAAAAATGCTTCTTTAAACTGGGCCATGTCATTGAAAGTATATTTGAAGCTTTGAAACCAGATTAAACTTGAGCCATCTAAAAACTTCTGCACTAAACGAAGCTGTTTTGCGGGACTGACGTGTTGGTTATTAAAATAATCATCCAGCTGGCGCAAGAATGCTTTTGGAGTAGATCCTCAATTTTCCCTGAATTTTTCTGGTTTAAAATCATTTCCCCTAATGACTTGAATGACTTGTGCAGGTGTCACACCAGGTTGTGGAGTTGACGTCTCCCCTCTGTAATTGTGGAATGTGTTGCAAGTTGTCTTTGGACTCAGATCTCGGCTCGTATCCTCAGTTAGCTTCGACCCCTCCAGACTTCCAATACTTCCGTGTTTCCCTAATGCATTTTCTGAAGAGATTAAAGTGGCATTCTCTAAAGATCTTATCTCATTCTTAACGATGAGGTCCGCGTGTTCTTGAAACTTGGACTTCATACTTTCCTCCAGAGCCTGTATTCTAGATTTATTCTCCCCTAGCCTCTTTAATATAGTCATTCACCTGCTGTTCCCGATCTTTCCGGATTCTACTCTTCAAATTGTTAATTTTTTCTTCGTTGTTCTCCTGACTCTTCTCAAGCTGTTCCCCTATTTGATCTTGTATCTGCTTCTGAGTTTTAATTAATTGTTCTCCTATCTCTTTCTGATTCTTAATTAACTGTTCTCCTATTTCTTCTCGTATTTGCTCTTGATTTTTACTTAACTGGTCTTCCAGGTTCTCGCGCAAGTGCCTCCTTTCCTTCTCCGTTTTTATCTCAAGTTTGTCAAGTTCCTTTACCAATCCTAACACATTGTTGTCGACTGAATTAATCTGCTCTTGTATATTTATATTCCTCGCCTCTATTCTGTTGAATTTCCCCTGTAATTCGTCCTGCGAGCTTTTAATCCCTGCCGTATTGTTTACGCATGCTGTCTTGATTTGTTTCAGTTTGGCGGCTACCATTTCATCTAACTGTACTAGTTTGTCGTCAAATTTGGATTCTAGTTTCTTGATTTCACCTAACTGTCTCGAATTATTCTCTGCCACCTCCCCCGCCAGTTTCTCTAGTTGCATTTTGGTATTATGACTTATCTCAAGGGTTAACCTCTCTAACTGAACAGTTTGTAAAGTTGCCTGCTCCGATAACTTGTGGTTTAGTTCAACTAACTGTTTATTATTATCATCATCACTCTGTTCATGTAATTGAGTAATGTTATTTAATTGTTTATCATTATGCTCTCGCAACTCGTGTAATTGTTTATCATTCTGTTCACGCAACTCGTGTAATTGTTTGTCGCTATCCAATTTCTGGATTTGCAATTGTACTTTTTATTTATTTATTTATTTATTTATTTATTTATTTATTTATCGTATGGCTATTAGTGCCGGGAGTGACCGAGGACATGTTCGACTCGCCTGAGTCTGTAGCTGCTTCCAGCGGACACCCTAAAGGATGAGCTACATGTTCCGTTCAATTTCAAGCAGTTCCAACTTTCGCCACCAGATATCAATGATACCTAGTGGTGAAGGTTGGAACTTGGATAGAGCGTTCTGACGAAATCTAACCTAACAAATTTTGCTGTACACAAGTTAAGTCTGTGAAAGGATCTTTTACATGCCATAAATCTATGGCATGGGACCGCCGGCTTTACTTCCCCTCCGAAGGAAGGCATACTGAAGGATTTTTAACGCTCTTTAAACATCCGACGACTTCGGCCGGGTTTGAACCCGCTATCTTGGGCATAGCAGTTCAGCATGCTACCGACTACGCCACCGAAGCCGCTAGATAAATAAATAAAATTATCACTATGTTCACGCAACTCGTGTAATTGTTTATCACTATGTTCACGCAACTCGTGTGATTGTTTATCGCTATGTTCACGTAACTCATGTAATTGTTTAACACTCTGTTCACTCATGCTTTTTAACTGTTCGTCCGTCTTTGCAGACATTTGCACAGACATCTGCTCCAACAACACTTTAATCTCCTCGATGCTAGCCATCGCAAAACACACAAATATACTCTGAGAAAATAGGGTCATGCACTGGGATTTCAGTCGTACACACACACATGTCTTGATATTTAAATATTACATTGATTCTAATTTAAATATATTTTCAGTAATCAAGCTCTTACTGAATAATGACTCTTATTTCCAAACAACAAATAACTCCCTTGTGATCTGCTTTTAAATTCCAAACAAACACAATCTACGAAAAACACTTTAATTAAACGAAGTTAATTAAATGTTAAGTAAGGCATCACCTTCCAGCTTTTGACTGAGTTCACTAAATATGCAATTTTTTTTTAATTTTTAAGCTGGGCGCCAGAACAAGTTATCATCAAACACAATATCAACTTCTAACCTTGTTCAACATTTCAAACTTTAAGAACTCAGTGATTTTACTGATACACATGGCGGTACAACTTCGCCTCAATTTACTGAATTTACATTTGTCCTGCTAACCTGGCATCATTTCTCAGCGAAATGAGTATGAGGTCAACAAAACAACAACAACAAACCCCACTTGAGCAGCCATTTTTGATATATGAACCCTTGCAAAGAAGCATATTATGATACTCAATTTCGGGGGGTGTAACAGTCCATTTCGTAAATTTGTTGTTAAGCGCTTCTTATAACATGCAGGGTAACATATAACAAAATAACATGCAGGAAAAAGTGAATACCAGGATTAAAACATATGAATTTAATAAACAGATCAACAAATTTACACTATTTACAGCAAAAACACAAGGACTCCCAAATGACACCCTCTTGAATTAATAAAAATGCCAAACTAGGCCTGATCTCAGGAGAGATCGTAAACATCTGGACCAAATGTCCCAAATTACTGCAATGACATGTGGGTGTGCGGCTTCTCTGCATGCGGTACGATGTGTACAATTTAATGCGAGATCCGTTACCATCCAGTAAACCTTCAGGGGACGAATCTGCATTGTCTTAGAGCTAAGCAGACACGAGTAACCAACTAAACACTAATTAAACTAAATCTGACACTTCCTACACTGAATAAGTCAAAATAATTTCCGCATGAAATTGGAATCAAAGAATTGCCGTAGCAATCCACACTAACGCCTAAAATTAGAACTTTTTAAATCAACACAAGTAAATCAACACGTGACCAATCAAGAAAAATACACACATGGCCGCTTGCCATTTTTACATGAAAATACGAAATACAACCAACGGTGTCACAACAAACAACAATCTAACATATAAGCAAATGAAATGAGTCACAGAAATCACTAGGCTCAAAGCCAACATTCACATCATAAAACAAATATTTCATTTCATACGATATGCGGTAATTCGTAACGGACATGGCGAACTCCCAATGTAATATTATGATCCAAAGATCATTGCAAGAACAGGTTTGCTACAGATAGCTTACAGGGGTCAGTCGGTCAGCTGGACTGCCTAAACGATGAATCACCAGACATAGACGGCCGCAAGTTTGAATCTGCACATTTGTCAACCCACGTGTAAACATACCTCGACCTGCCGTAGCAATGGCTCGAGTCTCGAAGAAGCATGCTCCCAATAGCACATAATCTACGTGTGTGTATCAAATAAAAATATCTTAGCATTTCCCAAGGAAATCCAAGAATCAGCACAGGAAAAGGTAAAGTAGCCTCCAAGAGCGCTCCGCCTTACCAAAAAATACCATCAAAATTTGAGGGCAGTAGACACATTCTACCCCTCATCACGAAGAATCAAATACACACACCTTGACCCAATACACACACCAGAATCACACGTATGGGTTTGACAGAAACCTGAAATAAAAGACATAAATATTTCCACCGACTTGCGTTCCCAGTCTAGTCCGTGACTGAAGAACCTGAAAAGGGATATAAAAAAAACTCAAAAATATAGAACTAAGGTGTTCTACAGTGACATCTTAACGTGTTGCGCTCGGCAACCGTAGTATGAATAAAAACCTGTTCGTAAAACATCTAACAACTTTTACCCCCTTCTCCTACTAATAATTAATTTGAATACAGCACCATTTATCGACCATGACGAACTCCGCATTCGCATTAATAAACTCCAAATGAATGCGCCGTGCATACTAATAATGACTCATAAGAAAAATATACAATCACACAAAATTTTGGCCACGTGCCAACGTACATTTAAAAGAAAAGAGTGTCGGCGCACGATCTAAAAAAAGCACAAGAAAAACCATGAATAAATTTATTTACACGTACCCGCGTCTAATCTAGTTACATATTGAATAAATCAATGGTTTGTACATCACCGTCCAGCTTGCAGGAAATCAACCTCCATCCCAGAGCATTCCCCACGGGAAAATTACTCCGTCATCGTCGACATTCTGGTAGAGGCGTAGCACATCATCCCACCAATCGACCTTGCTGTAGACATCTTGGCGTGGCTTCTTAAAAAGAAATGTTCAAAATTAAAATTCTACCATGCTAAAATCGCTATGAGCTACTGACTTTCACTCAAGAGTCCTGGGCGATTATTCCAAGTCGAACTGGCCCTATCAAAGCATTTGCTTAATTCAGACGCACATATACATCACAAAATATAACACAAAAATATTACAGAAAAATATTACAGTCTAGTCAGCCACGTAGCTGGCATTTAAAAGTCTCTCAAATTACTTATGCCAGCACAATAGAATGTTTCTCAAACTGGCGTGAACTAAGTATTTCGGCGCCTGAGCAAATTGTGTCCCAAACTACTCATCACCGATCAATTTATGAGAAACTAGCAGAATGGAGTGGAGTAGGGGCAATCTGAGAAAATAATCCGTAATTTTCAACTCACAGACTTGGGACTAGTATCAAACTTCTTCTTATTATCTAAACGTCTCAATGCACTTATGCGGAATTCCATCCGATCGGCGGTTCTTCATACACGTGTTGTCAGCGTCTTTTTTATGGCACGCACCTCGCTGCGTGGTCCAGGCGTCCTCTCTTCTGATTCGCTGATTCAATCGGGTATCGGTTGGAAATTCACCTCTGGCACGCCCATAATGGCGCCAAATTGTATGCGCGTTCACTCAGAATTTGTCCTTGAACTTGGCTTAGCAGGTCGTCCCCAGAAATAACTATCACGCCACCTCTGTTGCAAGCGTTGCGACACACTACCTGCCTTCCTTTGTCCACATCAACAGGCACTGCCTGGATATAAGTAATAATAATAATAATAAAATCATGAAGACTTATTGATCGGCAAATCAATAAGGGTTCAATATTAATGTTAACTTATGATTTATCTCAACTAGGATACAAAATTGTCTTTACTTGGGTCCCGGGCCATTCTAACATTCGAGGTAATGAGTGTGTCGCCAAGGAAGCAGCTCATAGCGCTGGAAATGTTATGAATGTCGCAATTCCTCAGATTATATACCACCCCTTAAAACACAATTGCATGCGGACTGGTGACGTCATTAGCACGATTATGCCCGTGCAAAAGTAAAATATTATTACAGTATTCAACCCACCATTTCCCACCACCCTTGTTATTTAACCGGTAAATATGTCAGACGTCATATCATTACAATTGTACGCCTACGTTTTAATCGTGCCCTAACACCCGTGTATATGGCGTGTAGTAATCTCCGTCGTACATCCATTTGTAATTGTCAAGAGGCAATCGGTACCGGTACACTAAATCATATCTTCTTTCACAGCTCCCTTTATGAAACCAAACAAACATACTTCCTTTGCGAATTACACAAATTAGGTTTTAATCGCCCTATAAATCTTTCTACTATCCTTCATGCTCCTATATTTCCCATGATATCCTTCATACATGATTGTCATCTTCAATTTTAGTCCACAGAACACCTATATGTGTGACTCGGGATTTGTTTTCCTTTACGTAGTAAGTCGCTAAGGTGAGTCACTTGAGTGTGAAAAATAGCACCTCGTGTCCCAGTCTATGTATTTCCCTCTTCCTATATAATATAGTACACTTCGTTCATGAATTTGAATACTCCCACCGCTTTCTTCAGTCATCATTCTTGTTGTGACTGGGGAAGGTGCTCTGCTGTTCCCAAAAAATCAACATCAAGAGAAGTAGAAGGAGAAGAAGAAGCTGTCGTCCGCCTGGTTGCAACTGTACTGAACGCTTGTTTCGCAAACAACTTGTCTGCTAAGGTACGTACAGCAAGTTGTGCCCTTAAGCATTCGTTATTCAGAGATTGAACTAAACATAATTAGAAGTGGGTCAAAATCGAAATCTAGGAGGACAAAATTATTTATTTTCGTAATTGAAAAATCAAAATGTATTACTTCTACAGCATTCTCATATAATTGCCGCTCGCTATTCTGGGATATAAACGCATCTTAGTGTAAATCTGTCACCACTGTTCGAGCAGTCTGAATTGGAGGGTGAATATAAGTAGCTGTGGTTTGGTTGTTTTTGTGGTTAGTGTGATACTTTAAGATGAGACATGCAGCTGAAGGTATGACCTTTGTAACGTGTTTCAGTTTTTAATGGGCGTAATTGTTACGTAATTTCAGCTATATTTGCATTATATAATATTTAACTATTATTTTTAAAAATATATTTTCACTTAGATTTTTAGTATGTCGCGTTACTCTGCGTCACTTTCTACTTAATGTTAAAATGTAGATAAAGTCTTGTAGTTTCGCCTGTTATAAGATTATTTGCATCTTTTTGCAACTTACTTAGTTATTTTACGTTTTAGATGATGCCGCGCAACCAGTTCTCACACGTTTACAACTGTTTGAAGCATTGGATTCGACGATTATGTCAAAAGTGGAACTTTGTGACTTTGTTAAAAGTAAAATAGGGGTAGAAAATTGTTCTGAAGAGATAACTGAATGCTCTATCCAACTCCTAGTCATAGACAATTTCTTGCATGTGTAGACGTAGCTTAAAATAGGTCTTAACTGATGTTTATTATTGTGAGGTTTCAAACAGCGGTGGTTAATAGGTAAATGTTATCTGGATCAGGTGTACTATGTACCTTTTTCTGCAATAAACCTAGGCCGGTATGCGCGGCAGTATTAAAGGTGCCGGGACGTCTTCAATAGACCGAGCAGCGCTTAGTTGAATGGCTTTTAGACCACGCGCGGCGAAGACAGTTCCATGGTCTTTAATAGTTGTAGATCTTCCTGTATTCAATAACATACATTCTTATCTAGATTTGGCAACGTCACACAAATAAACATAGCACTGACCTCAGAAAGCACACAGGAACAAAGGGGGGAGATAGGAAAAACCAGTTTCGTCCAGTTAACACCCGGGTTAGTCGACCAAAACTGGTGCTAGTGTGAACACGTAACTGCTCGAAGTTCCAGTCAGGAAGACAACCGGATAAGTATCAGCCTGTATTATTACAGTATAACCATACCGTAGTTGATTTTGTATAACCATATAATCACCCCAAACAGAAAAACTCCGGATTTTCATCACCATTTTAGCATTTCACCTAACATTAGATATACTACATTTAGCATACACCGACAGTTGCATTACCAATACAGCAACTAAATAATTGTACATATTGTAAATATTTTTAACCTGTATTCTCAAACATAGATGTTATAGCCTAAGTGTAATGGATCTGATGATGATCACTTGACGATCGAAACTGGTCATCCTAGTATATTTATTAATCTCGTGTAATTTATATCAGGATTAGGACATAACCCAGCTCTTTTTGGGTACATTCGTGTTGACCGACTGAAAAGCACCAAACTTTTGTGATGTTTATTATGAAGTAAACAAATTATATACGTTGCTTTCACTCTAAATTCATGATTAAAACGTAAAAATAATGTTGTCCCCCTAGATTTCGATTTTGACCCACTGTGCAATGGCCAGTTGATTCACAACAGATTTGGGAGATTCCCACACATACTCAGTCCGCGCATGATATCCGCAGTGGCGAGGGGAGTTCATTCCTACAGTAAGGTACAGGTAGTTGTGTAAATTACTAAAATGATATTTCCATTATTATTCATCAAAAGCAATAATTAAATAAACATTATCCTTGCATGAAAAGTATTTTAAATATATTTTCCAGCACCATATTTTTAAATTACAATTTTATAGAAATATGGGAAAGAATAACTAAATATTAAAAACTGAAATGATTCAGTCGTACCAACATGACCATACAAGACTGCTTATAATATTGATATTATGTGAGAGAAGAATATTAAAATGCTATCCATGTTCGTACAGCCATTAGTATTGACTCTCAATCTGCCTATGTTGATGGCTTTATATGCATCATTTAGGAATAAATTACAGAAAGTCCTCATGTACCGAATTATGTTTGATGAAACGGAGAAACAGTGACACATTTAAGGCAGCCCAAAGTGACATGAAGAAAGTCACCATTCGCACACTTCAAAAGCAAATTTGATCCATGGCTAGCTCCAACGCTGGAGGAGGGGCCTCGCTGAGAGTAGAGTGTATGGCATTTACCAAGTTAACAACGTGACCACATTTAAAATATACAAGAGTACGTTATAGAAGCTTCACTGGCGGTAGTGGTCATAACAAGTAACACTGAATGAGACATCATCGTACGATAAAATTGTCTAAAGTATTGTAGTTAACCAAAATACCTTTCCTATGCTGAAAAATAAATCAGGAAATGATGTAATAATAGATATTAACTCCTCCGCTGCCCATAACCTGCGCTCCGTCCTCCTTTTAGGTAGCGAAGTTTTAAAGTGAACACAAATTGACGATTCATGGAAAGGAATCCAGATGCACCTAATTATTCCAATAGTCGCAAGTGATATGATTGAAATAAATAAATAAATATACAAACTGTTTAAGAAGGATTTATCAGTTGTGATTTAGTTCGAGTTTCCAGGTGATGATAGGCTAGGCCTAATTGTGGCTTTGGTGGTTGGAACTTCCGAGGTTACGGTACGGTATCTGCCATTAAGGGAAAATAAGTTGCTCCGTACTTTGGTGTCGTATGAATCCTCATGTGTCACTTGTAGGTATCCTTCATTGATATGCTTGACTATACCCCAACTCAATTATTGAATTGTCACTAGAAGCTCAAGTAGTAGCCATATAGAGAGAATAAAGATCATACATCCAGCAACGGTTTAGACCTAGGCTTGGTTCTTGAAACAACCCTAAGTGCTTTAAAACATTGTATTTTAAGTTCACACAGCTCCTATTGAGAATCATAGACAGGGTGAGCATTAATTCCAACTTCCTCTGGCTTTGAACTTGGACTGAACTAATTTGGCCTTACACATGAATGTGTTGCTATGTTTGAAAGACACCAACTTCAATATACAACTCACCTCCATGTTAGTTTCAGAAGTCTTATTGGAGATGCGTCAAAGTGTTCAGTTTGAGTTGGGCGTCTTGTAACAAAAGGAGGAATTATTTTGTGTCTTCTGAATGCCTGTATGGAACTAGTGTCCAAACTCGTGCAGTTACTTAAGTTTACGTTCACGTAGCCGAATTAAACGTGTTTATAGATTTGTAATGTACTTTATCGCCTGACAATATTCTATTTACTCCGTTTGCATCGAATTTAGATGTCTGTATTCATATGAATAGAGAATCCGAATATAGGATGCTTTATTTTACTCTCTGTAAGCAGGCACAATTATTTCCTTATTTCATGTATTCAGTGACAATGATAAGTATAAACACTCGAACGACCTTGATGCTTAACAAACAAACATATGGTTACAGTGATAATAATAATAATGTTAATGGATTTACGTCCCTTTTAACTACCGGTTAGAAACGCAGTAAATGTTTGCAAATAGAGCGACTTTGTCGTATATTGTTGACTACAATCTGCTCTTATCACTGTGCACCTCGAGGGTTATATTCAGATTGCCAGAGTATTTACATACCGGTACATTTGGAGCTCTGAAATTACCTCATTTAATTTATTAAATTGTGTGACCGATTTGCCGTACTGGTATAAGCACGGCCTGTATTATTCTTAAGTGCTCTTCCTCTGTTCTAGTTTCCTTAGCATAATGGAGGAACAGACATTTATCAAGAGTGAGCCAGAATGGTTGGCTCATACAGACGAGTTCCCTAACATTGTAAGTTTCATGGTGTAACATCTTATTGACTGATACTTGATAGTCAATGGTAGGCTAACTAGGATCTGTTAACTCTTACTGTTTGTTGCATGTAAGTTAGTACTCACATGGTGTCTATATATTTCGCATTGAATCATGCATATAAAATACTTCCCAGGGATCAACTAAGCAGTGGACCTCTGATAACTTGCAGGATGAGGCTAGCGATACATTTGACGACGAAAGGGCAGCAGTTAAAGAGGAACTTGAACTACAGGTAATTATAGATTCGGCATTACTTCTCTTATAATAGTACAAATGGTCTTTCAATTAAATATTAAATATTATTGGGAAATTTGGATCACTAAGTCATGTTTTGAGTAAGAACTGCTAGCAATAGCTGGTGATATTGCATTGATGCTGCAGTTTCACTGTGCTGACGCATTGATGCTGCAGTTTCACTGTGCTGACGAATTGATGCTGCAGTTCCACTGTGCTGACGCGTTGATGCTGCTGTGCCACTGTGCTGACACATTGATGCTGCAGTTTCACTGTGCTGACGCATAGATGTTGCAGTTTCACTGTGCTGACGCATTGATACTGCAGTTCCACTGTGCTGACGCATTGATGCTGCAGTTCCACTGTGCTGACGCATTGATACTGCAGTTCCACTGTGCTGACGCATTGGCTCTGCAGTTCCACTGTGCTGACGCATTGATACTGAAGTTCCACTGTGCTGACACATTGACTCTGCAGTTCCAATGTGCTGACTCATTGATGCTGCAGTTCCACTCTGCTGACGCATTGATGCTGCAGTTCCACTGTGCTGACGCATTGGCTCTGCAGTTCCAATGTGCTGACTCATTGATGCTGCAGTTCCATTGTGCTGACACATTGATACTGCAGTTCCACTGTGCTGACGCATTGGCTCTGCAGTTCCACTGTGCTGACGCATTGGCTCTGCAGTTCCACTGTGCTGATTCATTGATGCTGCAGTTCCACTGTGCTGACGCATTGATGCTGCAGTTACACTGTGCTGACTCATTGATGCTGCAGTTCCACTGTGCTGACGCATTGATACTGCAGTTCCGCTGTGCTGACGCATTGATACTGCAGTTCCACTTTGCTGACGCATTGATACTGCTGTTCCACTTCGCTGACGCATTGATACTGCAGTTCCACTGTGCTGACGCATTGATACTGCAGTTCCACTTTGATGACACATTGATACTGCAGTCTCACTGTGCTGACGGATTGATACTGCAGTCTCACTGTGCTGACACATTGATACTGCAGTTTCACTGTACTGACGCATTGATGCTACAGTTCCACTGTGCTGACGCATTGATACTGCAGTCTCACTGTGCTAACACATTGATACTGCAGTTTCACTGTGCTGACGCATTGATACTGCAGTCTCACTGTGCTGACGGATTGATACTGCAGTCTCACTGGGCTGACGCATTGATACTGCAGTTTCACTGTACTGACGCATTGATACTGCAGTCTCACTGTGCTGACGCATTGATACTGCAGTTTCACTGTGCTGACGTATTGATGCTGCAGTTCCACTGTACTGACGCATTGATGGTACAGTTCCACTGTGCTGACGCATTGATACTGCAGTCTCACTGTTCTGACGCATTGATACTGCAGTTTCACTGTACTGACGCATTGATACTGCAGTTCCACTGTGCTGACGCATTGATGCTTCAGTTCCACTTTGCTGACGCATTGATACTGCAGTCTCTTTGTGATGCTGCAGTTTCACTGTACTGACGCATTGATGCTGCAGTTTCACTGTGCTGACGCATTGATGCTGCAGTTACACTGTGCTGACTCATTGATGCTGCAGTTCCACTGTTCTGACACATTGATGCTGCAGTTCCACTGTGCTGACGCATTGATACTGCAGTTCCGCGGTGCTGACGCATTGATACTTCAGTTCCACTTTGCTGACGCATTGATACTGCTGTTCCACTGTGCTGACGCATTGATACTGCAGTTCCACTTTGCTAACACATTGAAACTGCAGTCTCACTGTGCTGACGGATTGATACTGCAGTCTCACTGTGCTGACGCATTGATACTGTAGTTTCACTGTACTGACGCATTGATGCTACAGTTCCACTGTGCTGACGCATTGATACTGCAGTCTCACTGTGCTAACACATTGATACTGCAGTTTCACTGTGCTGACGCATTGATACTGCAGTCTCACTGTGCTGACGGATTGATACTGCAGTCTCACTGGGCTGACGCATTGATACTGCAGTTTCACTGTACTGACGCATTGATACTGCAGTCTCACTGTGCTGACGCATTGATACTGCAGTTTCACTGTGCTGACGTATTGATGCTGCAGTTCCACTGTACTGACGCATTGATGCTACAGTTCCACTATGCTGACGCATTGACACTGCAGTCTCACTGTGCTGACGCATTGATACTGCAGTTTCACTGTACTGACGCATTGATACTGCAGTTCCACTGTGCTGACGCATTGATGCTTCAGTTCCACTTTGCTGACGCATTGATACTGCAGTCTCTTTGTGCTGACGCATTGATGCTGCAGTTTCACTGTACTGACGCATTGATGCTGCAGTTTCACTGTGCTGACGCATTGATACTGCAGTCTTACTGTGCTGACGCATATATGCTGCAGTTTCACTGTACTGACGCATTGATACTGCAGTCTCACTGTGCTGACGCAATGATGCTTGAGTTCCACTTTGCTGACGCAATGATACTGCAGTCTCGTTGTGCTGACGCATTGATACTGCAGTTTCACTGTACTGACGCATTGATATAGAAGTCTCACTGTGCTGACGCATTGAAGCTGCAGTCTCATTGTGCTGACGCATTGATTATGCAGTCTCACTGTGCTGACTCATTGAAGCTGCAGTTACAATCTGCTGACACATTGATACTGCAGTTCCACTGTGCTGACGCATTGATGCTGCAGTTCCACTGTGCTGACGCATTGAAACTGCAGTTCCATTGTGCTGACGCATTGATGCTGCAGTCTCACTGTGCTGACGCATTGATACTGCAGTTCCACTGTGCTGACGCATTGATGCTTCAGTTCCACTGTGCTGACGCATTGATACTGCAGTTCCACTGTGCTGACGCATTGATACTCCAGTTCCACTGTTCTGACGCATTGATGCTGCAGTTCCACTGTGCTGACGCATTGATACTCCAGTTCCACTGTGCTGACGCATTGATGCTGCAGTTCCACTGTGCTGACGCATTGATGCTGCAGTCTCACTGTGCTGACGCATTGATACTGCAGTTCCACTGTGCTGACGCATTGATGCTTCAGTTCCACTGTGCTGACGCATTGATGCTGCTGTTCTACTGTGCTGACGCATTGATACTCCAGTACCACTGTGCTGACGCATTGATGCCACAGTTCCACTGTGATGACGCATTGATGCTGCAGTTCCACTGTGCTGACGCATTGATACTGCAGTTCCACTGTGCTGACGCATTGATACTGCAGTTCCACTGTGCTGACGCATTGATACTGCAGTTACACTATGCTGACGCATTGATACTGCAGTTCCACTGTGCTGACGCATTGATACTGCAGTTCCATTATGCTGACGCATTGATGCTGCAGTTCCACTGTGCTGACGCATTGATACTGCAGTTCCATTGTGCTGACGCATTGATGCTGTAGTTTCACTGTGCTGACGCCCAGGGATATTTTGTAGTTAATGTCCACAGCGTGTTCCTTGTTAAAATTGGATCATATGTAACTCATTTGTCAACTCTTGACGAAAAGGTTAAGTTTGTAGAGTGCCTCGCTCTCTTGAATAAGTTTTAAAATCCTTGGGTTAGTTGGCTCAGGGGAATACATAGCATATAAATAATTACACGCCACAACTACAGCAGTAAAAACTGTTTGGGACCCACGGGAACTGAGGGGAGGCCAACATTGCTTCTGCTTACTTCGGCCGGGCTCTTGTCCATTTTTAGCCTATTTTCAATTTTGAAAAAATAGGCTTATGAGATCACCTTTTGTCCGTGTGTGTGTGCGCGTGTGTGTGTGTGTGTGTGTGATTCGTGTGTGTGTCCCCCCCTAATAAAATCTAAACGGCTGGAGCGATTTCAATGAAACTCGGTATGTTCATAGCAATATTCCCGGCGACCTCGACCGTGCCCTTCAAATTTTGTTACGTCTCACCAATGCAAAATGGCGGCTGTGCGAAATATTTCACTAGCATTCAATATCTCCGAAACTATTACCGATATCGCCCTGAAATTGTGTACGGTGATAAAGGGTACTACTAGAAGTTCACCTATGAGACTTTCAAAAACCTGGTGACTACAAAACCAACATGGAGGTCAAGCGAAGTTGAGACTTTTAAATAGACTTTTCTCGCGATTTGACTATCCACACGTAATGAAACTTGGTACAGCAAATGTTTATACACATTGTAATGCACTGGAGTCGAATTTAGTTCAATTGTTTACATAACTTCAAAATGGCGGCTGTGCGAAATATTTCACTGACATTCTATATCTCCGAAACTATTACAGATATCACCCTGCAATTTAGTACGGTGATAAAGGGTACTGATAGAAGTTTACCTGTGTATATTTCATAAACTTGTAAAGTAGAAAACGAACATGGCGACCAAGCGTAATGAAACTAGGTACAGCAAGTGTTTATACACATAATAATGCACTGGAGTCTAATTTAGTTCAATTGTTTACATAACCTCAAAATGGCGGCTGTGCGAAATATTTCACTGACATTCTATATCTCCGAAACTATTACAGATATTACCCTGCAATTTTGTACGGTGATAAAGGGTACTGGTACAAGTTTATCTATGTATAATTCATAAACTTGTAGAGTAAAAAACGATCATGGCGACCAAGCGAATTTGAAATATTTTAATAGACTTTTCTCGTGATTTAACTCTCTGAGCGCAGTGAAATGTGGTACAGTAAATGATTTTGCAGATTGTAATGCACTGCCATCTAATTTAAATCAATTGTTTACATAACCTCAATATGGCGGCTGTGCGAATTTTTTAAATTAAGTTTTTATTTCTTGTGTCGTAATCATGCGATCGAAGTGAAAGTTTGAATAATGAACCTAGGCAATAATTGTCCTTGAATGGTCCATAATTCTATGGCTTATACATATAACAATCCTAAATGGCGAGCTTCCGAAATATTTAGACGGTTCTCAATATCTATGAATCTTTTACAGCAACCAAACTGAATTTTTTTATGTTCATAGAGACTATGAACATATGTTCACCTATAGGACTTTCATTAACCTGGTGAGCACAAATCCAACTTGGCGGCGACGCGAAGTATAAATATTTAAATGGACGATTCTCGCGAATTAACTATCCGAGTGCTGTGAAACGTTGCACGTTAAATCGTTATACAAATGTTGATCCACTGGCGTCTAATTTATTTCAATTGTTTGCATAATCACAAGATGGCTGCTGTTCGTAATTTTAAAATCTCGTTTTTACTTCTTGTGTTCTAATCATGCGATTGGAGTTTGAATACCACACGTACACAATAATCTTAATGTAATAGTACAAAAATAAAAATCCAACCTGGCGACAATCTGAAATATTTAGACGGTTCTCAATATCTACGAATCTGTTACAGCAATTAAACTGAAATTGTGTATGTTGTTAGAAGAAATTAACATGAGCAGGATATATGAAAATAGGCTGTATAGTTCTTTACGGAACTACTTGTTTCTTTTTACCTCCCTTGGTTAAATCTCCCTCAATTGTGATCCAGAGATAATTGGGTAATCATCCATTATCTCATCATGACGGACTGTTTGCGTTACTTAATCTATTGTTTTAAAGGGTTCTGGCCTCTTTTTTCTTTTTATGATATCCTCTACCTTTTATAAGAAGTAATTGAAAGGGGGTTGTATAGCCTACCTTCAATGGTGCATACTGGGTATTATCGACAAGAGAGCAACACAAATGTTCTATCCTGCTGAAGCATTGCACATATATTGTCCAGGTCGTAAGAAATACATCTCTGATGTTACAAAAGTTTGGTGCTTTTCAGTCGGTCAACACGAATGTACCCAAAAAGAGCTGGGTTATGCCCTAATCCCGAAATAAATTACATGAGATTAATAAATGTAATTTATTTCAGGATTAGGGCATGACCTTAATCTTTTTGGGTAAATTCGTGTTGACCGACTGAAAAGCACCAAACATTTGTTTACTTAGGCAAAACTGAAAAATGTCTTCAAACCCCACAATGTCTCTGATGTTGTTTAGTTTCGCAATACCCTTGGGTGATCTGTACGGAGGGCGGTATGTGCCATGCTTAAATGCACACATGAGAGAGATAGGTTCGTAAGTTCTCATATCCTCTCCTACAAGTAAACTGCTACATGCACATTCCCTGGTATGTATAGCGGCCCTCTAGGTATGTAGATAAAGAATGGTGCGATAGGATATACGAACGTGATAAGCCCTTTCATTTTCCCAGGTAAGTATGGTGGCCCTCTAGGTATGTAGATAGAGAACGGTGCGATAGGATATAAGAACGTGATAAGTCCTTTCACTTTCCCTGGTATGTTTAGTGGCCCTCTAGTTATGTAGATAGAGAATGGTGCGATAGGATATACGAACGTGATAAGTCCTTTCACTTTCCCTGGTATGTTAAGTTGCACTCTAGGTATGTAGATAGAGAATGGTGCGATAGGATATAAGAACGTGATAAGTCCTTTCACTTTCCCTGGTATGTTAAGTGGCCCTCTAGGTAAGTAGATAGAGAATGGTGCGATAGGATATACGAACGTGATAAGCCCTTTCACTTTCCCTGGTATGATTGATGGCCCTCTAGGTATGTAGATAGAGAATGGTGCGATAGGATATACGAACGTGATAAGTCCTTTCACTTTCCCTGGTATGTTTAGTGGCCCTCTAGGTATGTAGATAGAGAATGGTGCGATAGGATATACGAACGTGATAAGCCCTTTCACTTTCCCTGGTATGATTGGTGGCCCTCTAGGTATGTAGATAGAGAATGGTGCGATAGGATATAAGAACGTGTTAAGCCCTTTCACTTTCCCTGATATGTTTAGTGGCACTCTAGGTATGTAGATAGAGAATGGTGCGATAGGATATACGAACGTGATAAGCCCTTTCACTTTCCCTGGTATGATTGGTGGCTCTCTAGGTATGTAGATAGAGAATGGTGCGATAGGATATACGAACGTGATTTAGTCCTTTCACTTTCCCTGGTATGTTTAGTGGCCCTCTAGTTATGCAGATAGAGAATGGCGCGATAGGATATACGAACGTGATAAGTCCTTTCACTTTCCCTGGTATGATTGGTGGCCCTCTAGTTAAGTAGATAGAGAGTGGCGCGATAGGATATACGAACGTGATAAGTCCTTTCACTTTCCCTGGTATGTTTAGTGGCCCTCTAGGTATGTAGATAGAGAATGGTGCGATAGGATATACGAACGTGATAAGCCCTTTCACTTTCCCTGGTATGATTGGTGGCCCCCTAGGTATGTAGATAGAGAATGGTGCGATAGGATATACGAACGTGATAAGTCCTTTCACTTTCCCTGGTATGTTTAGTGGCCCTCTAGTTATGTAGATAGAGAATGACGCGATAGGATATACGAACGTGATAAGTCCTTTCACTTTCCCTGGTATGTTTAGTTGCCCTCTAGGTATGCATATAGAGAATGGTGCGATAGGAAATACGAACGTGATAAGTACTTTCACTTTTCCTGGTATGTTTAATGGCCCTCTAAGTATGTAGATAGAGAATGGTGTGATAGGATATACGAAAGTGATATGTCCTTTCACTTTTCCTGGTATATTTAGTGGCCCTCTAGGTACGTAGATAGAGAATGGTGCGATAGGATATACGAACGTGACAAGTCCTTTCACTTTCCCTGGTATGTTTAGGGGCCCTCTAGTTATGTAGATAGAGAATGGCGCGATAGGATATACGAACGTGATATGTCCTTTCACTTTCCCTGGTATGTTAAGTGGCACTCTAGGTATGTAGATAGAGAATGGTGCGATAGGATATTAGAACGTGATAGGCCCTTTCACTTTCCCTGGTATGTTTAGTGGCCCTCTATGTATGTAGATAGAGAATGGTGCGTTAGGATATACGAACGAGATAAGTCCTTTCACTTTCCCTGGTATGTTTTATGGCCCTCTAGGTATGCAGATAGAGAATGGTGTGATAGGATATACGAACGAGATAAGCCCTTTCACTCTCCCTGGTATGTTTAGTGGCCATCTAGGTATGTAGATAGAGAATGTTGCGATAGGATATACGAACGTGATAAGTCTTTTACTTTCCATGGTATGTTTAGTGGCCCTCTAGGTATGTAGATAGAGAATGGTGCGATAGGATATACGAACGTGATAAGTCCTTTCACTTTCCCTGGTATGTTTAGTGGCCCTCTAGGTGTGTAGATAGAGAATGGTGTGTTACGATATACGAAAGTGATATGTCCTTTCACTTTCCCTGGTATATTTAGTGGCCCTCTAGGTATGTAGATAGAGAATGGTGCGATAAGATATACGAACGTGATAAGTCCTTTCACTTTCCCTGGTATGTTTAGTGGCCCGCTAGTTATGTAGATAGAGAATGACGCGATAGGATATACGAACGTGATAAGTCCTTTCACTTTCCCTGGTATGTTAAGTCGCACACTAGGTATGTAGATAGAGAATGGTGCGATAGGATATAAGAACGTGATAACCCTTTCACTTTCCCTGGTATGTTTAGTGGCCCTCTATGTATGTAGATAGAGAGCGGTGCGTTAGGATATACGAAAGAGATAAATCCTTTCACTTTCCCTGGTATGTTTATTGGCCCCCTAGGTATGTAGATAGAGAATGGTGCGATAGGATATACGAACGAGATAAGCCCTTTCACTCTCTCTAGTATGTTTAGTGGCCCTCTAGGTATGTAGTTAGAGAATGGTGCGATAGGATATACGAACGTGATAAGTCCTTTCACTTTCTCTGGTATGTTTAGTGGCCCTCTAGGTATGTAGATAGAGAATGGTGCGATAGGATATACGAACATGATAAGTCCTTTCACTTTCCCTGCTATGTTTAGTGGCCTTCTAGGTATGTAGATAGAGAATGGTGTGATAGGATATACGAAAGTGATATGTCCTTTCACTTTTCCTGGTATATTTAGTGGCCCTCTAGGTATGTAGATAGAGAATGGTGCGATAGGATATACGAACATGATAAGTCCTTTCACTTTCACTGGTATGTTTAGTGGCCCTCTAGTTATGTAGATAGAGAATGGCGCGATAGGATATACGAACGTGATAAGCCCTTTCACTTTCCATGGTTTGTTTAGTAGGCCTCTAGGTATGTAGATAGAGATTTCTGCGATAGGATATACGAACGTGATACGTCCTTTTACTTTCCCTGGTATGTTTAGTGGCCCAATAGGTATGTAGATAGAGAATGGTGTGATAGGATATACGAACGTGATAAGCCCTTTCACTTTCCCTGGTATGTTTTATAGCCCTCTAGGTATGTAGATAGAGAATGGTGTGATAGGATATACGAACGTGATAAGCCCTTTCACCTTCCCTGGTTTGTTTTGTGGCCCTCTAGGTATGTAGACAGAGGACATGAGAACGTGATAAGCCCTTTCACTTTCCCTGGTAAATTTAGGGGCCCTCTAGGTTTGTAGATAGAGAATGGTGCGATAGGATATACGAACGTGATAAGTCCTTTCACTTTTCCTGGTATGTTTTTTTGGCCCTCTAGGTATGTAGATAGAGAATGGTGTGATAGGATATACGAACGAGATAAGTCCTTTCACTTTTCCTGGTATGTTTAGTGGCCCTCTAGGTATGTAGATAAAGATGGGTGCGATAGGATATACGAACGTGATAAGCCCTTTCACTTTCCCTGGTATGTTTAGTGGCCCTCTTGGTATGTAGATAGAGAATGGTGTGATAGGATATACGAACGTGATAAGTCCTTTCACTTTCCCTGGCATGTTTAGTGGCCCTCTTGGTATGTAGATAGAGAATGGTGTGATAGGATATACGAACGAGATAAGCCCTTTCACTCTCCCTGGTATGTTTAGTGGCCATCTAGGTATGTAGATAGAGAATGGTTTGATAGGATATACGAACGTGATAAGTCCTTTCACTTTCCCTGGCATGTTTAGTGGCCCTCTTGGTATGTAGATAGAGAATGGTGTGATAGGATATACGAACGAGATAAGCCCTTTCACTTTCCCTGGTATGTTTAGGGGCCCTCTAGGTATGTAGATAGAGAATGGTGCGATAGGATATACGAACGTGATAAGTCCTTTCACTTTCCCTGGTATGTTTTTTGGCCCTCTAGATATGTAGATAGAGAATGGTGTGATAGGATATACGAGCGTGATAAGCCCTTTCACTTTCCCTGGTATGTTTAGTGGCCTTATAGGTATGTTGATAGAGAATGGTGCGATAGGATATACGAACGTAATAAGCCCTTTCACTTTCCCTGGTATGTTTAGTGGCCCTCTAGGTATGTAGATAGAGAATGGAGCGATAGGATATACGAACGAAATAAGCCCTTTCACTTTCCCTGGTATGTTTAGTGGCCCTCTAGGTATGTAGATAGAGAATGGTGCGATAGGATATACGAACGTGATAAGCCCTTTCAAATGGGCCACTTGTTTCTGGCGTGTGTTTCTCCTGAGTACATCTTCATTCTTTCTAGAGATGGTTCAGGTGAATTTTCGGATAAAGAATGATCATAAATTCTCATGTGATCAGACCATCAAGGGTGCGAAACCGTAAGATGTACAGTGAATATGATCCCTTGTCCTTCAAGGGCTTGTGGCTACATGACTTCCATCCTTCCATATAAGTTCCTTATTCTTCCCGGATTAAGGGCGTGTATTCAACCTTTCTATAGAGCTTACACATTGTATAGTTCTTTTACTCGCCATACGACGCGCCACTGGCGTATGATTTTGCATTACGAGCTTCCGGTTTAGTATTTAGGTAATGGAAGCAATGGGAACTGTGTACTACAATTTCCCTTGTATATAACTAAGCAAATTTTTGTTAAGAAAAATATAAGTTGTAAATTGCACGAAGAATGATATGGTCTTCAGCTGTGTACAATGTGAAAGCTCTGGATGTGTTTATTCCTTATGTATTAATGTTGCGAAATGTCAGCTAACGTTGTGCCGCTTACTACCATCGTCGCGTCGTGACTAAATATTGCACAGTTTCCCGTCAATTTACTAACAATTATTTTTAAAATTTACTGATTATCGTGACGAAGAAACTGTTTCTCCAAATGGAATATTGTATTTAACTGTACCGTATGCACGTAGTATAATCCTGGATAGGTTGTTTTTTTTTCTTTTTTTTTCTTCATTCATATAGCAACTTGACACCGTAGTATGCACGCTGCTTTTTGTATATAGCCTAGTTTTTTTTGGCAAATTTTCTTAAATTATTGGCTATATTTCTAAAGCACAATCCATACCTCCATTAGAAGGTTTCGGTCTCCATAATTGATATAAAATGAGGTTCGTTAGTTTGTGTAATTGGGGCCATAAACCACTCTACCCTTTCAGTGATTACCGTAAGCTACTTTACGTAGACTAGGGTGAAGATGTAAATGAGCATATTTTTACTTTTGTCGCCAGTTGTTTTGTCTAGTAACTTAAAATTTTCCATGTTTTCTATACTGAAAACTAGGCACGGTTGGATGGAACCGCATGTGTTATCAAATATTCATTTCTTGCAAAACGTGGAATATGTGTTTCATTATAAAACGATTACCGTATTGGTTATGTAAGTGTTATTAAACCGTATAGGCTATTATAATTATAACGCATCAGTAAATATTGAAGAAGAAAGGATGAGTTATTGGTAAAAATTACCGGTAGGGCGTATAGCCTATAACTCGTAGCATTCGTCTCATTTTTGCATTTAAACGGGTCAAGTTAATGCATAATATATCAATGTAGCAACCGGATAGCAACTGATTATAACATTCTCACATAACATATTTAATTGGCACCAACTTAATACAATAATAGTCCAAGATATTTTAGACCACTGCCGTTCAAAATGTGCAAATTGCACACTTGTAAAACAAGCTCTTTGCTATAGTCCTTTCTGTTGCGAAGTTTCACTAATTACTCTATTAGGAGACACTTATCTTTGGAATATTCAAGAAAGGCCAACCCTCTATTTCTTATTTCATAAGTTGAGCACACAAAATCAAAATCACAATCCGAAATAATAATAACGGTGCCATTTTAACTCGTGTAAGCTCTATAGCGAACTTCCGGTCCGTGAATCTCCATTTGATTTGCATTGGCAACGAATCGTCCGTGATTATATTCATTATTATTTCGGCTTGTGGTTTTGTTTTTAGATGTTCAACTTATGAAATAAGAACTAAAAGGTTGGCCTGTCTTGAATATTCCAAAGACAAGTGATCGTATTCATCAATTATAAAGCAATTGTATGTTGTATTATTATTACTACTTCACATTAAAAAATAAATAAAAAATAACATATTATGAAACAGTTAACTTATATGTTGTGTTGATATTACTTGATATTTCTAGGAATTCATAGAGATACTGTACATGAGATACAATGACCTAACAGGTTAGTTAGTTATTATTGTGTTTAGGGGTGGAACTACGAGGTCTTCTGCCCCAACCTACTACAGGCAGACAAAGAGTAATTAAGGAAACTTCGCAACACAAATGACTGTAAACAACAGCAGCTCTACAAAGTGTGTGATTTGCTCTTTTCAAACGGCAGTGGTCCCGACATACTGTATCTTGAAGTTGGTGCCAATTAAAATATTATATGTAAGTTCTCTTTGGAGTTCCTTGAACAAGACCATGTGTAGGTGTGCTGCGTGATATATCCGTCTATTTGGAACATATGTACCTCAGTCGTGATTTCAAAGTGATATTTGTGACTTGTTTTTATATGCTGGCCTTGTGTTCGTATTGTCTAGGGTAACTGATATCTTTATTTTGTTGTTATCAGGTTTATATTTACAAACATTTTTGTGCCCTAAGTGACGGCCATCTTGGTTTTGAAACAATCAGTCCACAGATAACACCCATTAAAAGGGCGGTTTATCATATCTGTCATAAGTTCTGTGCCCAAACTGTCATCCATTTTGTCGGTTGTAACACCATTGCCATAGAAATCACGAAACAGATAGGAACTCTATAACTACACAGAGTATACATTGATCAATTACATCTTCTGCCCTATCTATGTCAGCTATTTGTAAACAGGGCAAAATGCTTATTTGGCATTATTATGATCATGTTAGGAAATGCCATCATGGTCCTAAACTCAATGACAGGGAATATCTGTTATTCACCTTCCCGCTGTAGAGAGGGGGCAACGTTTGGTGTATAGTTACATACTCAAGCGGCTAACGAATACAGGAACCGAATATATCCCGGTATAAGGAGATCCACTTCCAACCTATTCTAACAACCTCTTCGGAGGGTGGAAGAGTGAATGGAAGTTTGGGCACTCTCTTGTCCTAGGGGTGAGAAATTGTCCCTGAAGGCGGATGAGCTACTACTGTCGACCAAAGTATTATGTGTACTCGAGTTTGAAGGTTGTTTGTTAAGTAACCAATAGACCTACATAAAATCCAATACCATCAACATTTTCGTCGTTCTATTCTACGTTAGTTCATGTAGGTTTGGATTTTTAGCCTACTTTTCACATTTTGCAAAAATGAGGAAAAAGTAGTCTTATGAGATCGGGCAAATGTGTGTCTGTCTGTCTGTCTGTCTGTCTGTCTGTCTGTCCTTCTGTCTGTCTGGCTGTGTGTGTGTCCCCCCCTATCAACTCCTAAACGGCTGCAGCAATCAAAACCAAATTTAGTATGAGTAAAGATGTGCACCGGAATAGCTCACGTCCATATTTGAAAATGATGTCAGTGCTACCAACTGCTGAAAAAACGCACTAGAAATTTGAGCTCCATGTTGGATATCCTGCAAGGTATGCATAGGAGCTATTCCAAAATTGGCACACATGTAGATAATACTATTTCAGTTTAATTTCCAGGAGGTCAACCATGACAGTGTTGCCAAAATAATGTTAAGCCTTCTGATAGGTCCAATGTTTAAATGCATATAACTTCTACACTATCAACTGGATTTCAACCAAATTTTGTATGTAATATCTGTACATAAACAGATATGACTGAGCGTATTCTTAGGAGCCACCAGGGCTGCCAACTGTTAATAATTGCTCTCTCTATTTTTTTATCCAAATACCAATATATCAGAATGTGTGCAAGCCGACAGCTTTAAACTATGCACACGTATAGTACCTGACATGTTTGATTAATTTTGGAGTAACTTATATACGTCAGTTCTACCAACATGATTCTAAGCCTGCTGATAGGGCCAATTTTTAAATACATGTAACTTCTATACTATCAGTAGGATTTCATCCAAATTTCGCATGTGCTATGTGTAACATATCAGATATGACTATAAGTATTCTTCAGTGCAATCAGGGCTGCCAACTGTTAATAAATGCTGTCTATATTTTTTACCCTAATATCAATATATCAGAAAGTATGCAAGCCAACAGCTCTATACTTTGCACACGTATAGCACCTGATAGATTAATTTGGAGTAATTAATACAAGGCAGTGCTGACAACATGATTCTATGCCTGCTGATATGTCCAATTTTAAAATACATGTAACTTCTATACTAACAAATGGATTTCATCCAAAATTGGCACAACAAGATATCATAATATTTCAGATTATTTCTGACCAGCGCACGCATGGTATTGTTGGCAACATGCTTTTACGCCTGCTGATAGATCCAGTGTCTAACTGCATGTAACGTCCATTGGACTTCAACCAAATTTTGTATTCTGTACCTTAAGAGATGGAACTAAGAATATATTCAGTCACCAGGGCTGCCAAATGTAGTGCTCTATTAGGCTACATTATACCAGGTATATTTTGAACTAATTAGATATTTCGATATTACCAACTTAATTTCGTCATTATTCTAGATAGGTTCATATTCTGTAGAATAATCATTGGCATGAAAAGTAGGCTGTATAGTTCTTAACGGAACTTCTTGTTAATTTATATTTTAATATTTTTATCGCAGTTGGAACACAAAAAGTGCACGTTTTTAAGCGTGTTTCAATCATGCGTCACATTTAAGAATTATTATCTCAAAAGCCCGTCATCAGATCGAATCCAAATTTTAACACAATATACATTGGAATGTTGTATAACTGGTTTATTAATTTCTCAATTTTGTGTGTCCAAGAAACAAAGTTGTTATCATTGTTGTAAGGTAACTTTTTCTCGGCTTGGGGTGGTTGGAAAATGTAGTTCTTGGTTGCGTTGTAATCGTTGTACATCAAAAAGTTATGCTGTATGACTGTGAAATACGTAAATTAATTCACTTATTTTATTTCGGTTTGTATTTGTATGAGGAAATAACACACGGTTCTCCAGCTAGCCGCTCCGGCAAAAGCTGTACAGCGTTGCTGAGATGGAGCCCATCACTTCCGAGCGAGACGCGCCATGATGCGTGTGGGCACCATTTCGGCAACGCTGTACAGCTTTTGCCGGAGCGGCTAGCTGGTGAAACATGTGTTATTTCCCCGTAGAAATACAAACCGATATAAAATAAGTGAATTAATTTACGTATTTCACAGTCATACAGCATAACATTTCGATGTATAAGGATTGCAATGCAACGAAGAACTACATTTTCCAACCACTCCGAGCCGAGGAAAAGTTACCTTACAACAATGATAACAATTTTGTTTCTTGGACACACACAATTTTGAAATTAATAAACCAGGTTATACAACATTCCAATGTATATTGTGTTAATATTTGGATTCGATCTGATGACGGGTTATTGAGAGAATAATTCGTAAATGTGACGCATGGTTGAAACACGCTTAAAAACGTGCACTTTTTGTGTTCCAACTGCGATAAAAAATATTAAAGTCTAAATTAAAAATTCCAAACCTACATGACCTAACGTAAAATAGAACGACGAAAATGATGGTGTTATTGGATTTTATGTAGGTCTATTGGTTACTTCACAAACAACCTTCAAACTCGAGTGCACATAATACTTTGGTCGACAGTAGTTGGTCAACGGCATGAGAATGCAGAAAGCAATGAGAAACTACTGCATTCAAGATCCATATGGATTTCTCTAGTAACACATCATGGCTGTGTTCAAAACCAAATGTTCCGGAGTTTCAAGTCCCCCAATCGGATCTCCGGCTTCGGGAAAGTTGTCAGTGAAAGATGATGTAACGATTAGCACGTGGAATGTGCAAACTATGGCGCAAGCTGGGAAAACCCATAATGCGATTCATGAAATGGACAGAATGAAGATAGAAATTATGGGCGTAAGTGAAATGCGTTGGCCAGGATCAGGTTCTTGTGACATCAATGGACATGTAGTTGACTATTCAGGGACATCCAATGGATTATATCAACACGGAGTAGGAATTATAGTATCTAAATTGGTCGCAAAGTGTGTCACCAATTTTATACCTATCTCAGAGAGAGCATTGTTGCTTCAAATAAATACTGAGCCTGCGCATCTTAACATCATCCAGGTGTACGCTCCTACGACAGACCATAGTGATGAAGAAGTTGCAGAGTTTTACTCCCAAATCACAGGTGTTTTGCACCAGTTACCAAAGAAAGATCTAACAATATTTATGGGAGATTTCAATGCAAAAGTAGGACATGGATGAAGGCAGTATTGTTGGTCAATATGGGCTTGGTGAAAGGAATGAGAGAGGAGATCAACTTTGCGCATTTGCAGGAGAATGGGGATTTGTAGTAAGCAACACACTCTTCACATTACCACCACGACGTTTGTATACTTGGAAGTCTCCTAGAGATTCTGGTGAAAGAATTATAAGGAACCAAATTGACTATATTTTGATAAATCAAAGATATAGGAACAGCTGTGTCTCAATGAAAACATATCCCGGTGCGGACATTCATTCCGATCATATCCCTCTAGTTGGAGTTTTTAAAATCAAAATGAAAAAGATTCAAAAGAGAAGAGCCATAAAGTATAATATGCGTAAATTAATTGAACCTTCAGTAAGACAAAATGTAGAAGAGCAGCTCAATGATGAACTTGGATCCATATCTGATGCCTTATGTACCGATGAGAAAATTAAAACATTAACTAATACCGTTGAATCTATGAAGAAAGATCACTTAGTAACATATATCACTAAAAAGAAACCATGGATGACTGAAGAGATTCTTAAAATGATGGATAAGAGAAGGAAAGCATAGGGTAATCCTGATGAATATAACAACATCAACAGAGAAATCAGGAAAGAAATAAGATTAGCTAAGGAAAGGGACATGCAAGAAAAATGTAATGAAATAGAGATGTTACAATTAAAACATGACAGCTTCAATGTTCATCGAAAAGTTAAAGAAGTGACAGGAAATTATAGAACTAGACAAAGAAATAGATTGGTCAATATTGAAGGAAAACTAATTGTTGGAAAAGGAGAGTTTAAAGATACGTGGCAAAGATATATAGAACACTTGTTTTATGATACTCGACAGGATCCTCCTCGAATAAATGGTGAAACAGGACCCCAAATTCTGGTAGATGAAGTACAAACCGCGATAAAAGCCATGAAGGATGGTAAAGCCACTGGCCCTGACAATGTGAATGCTGAATTTTTAAAGCTTTTGAATTAAGATAATGTGAAATGGTTGACTAAAATATTCAACGACATTTACAATTCTGGGAACATTCCTCAGGAATGGCTTAAATCGGAATTCATCACACTACCTAAAAAACCCGGAGCTAAGTTTTGTAGTGAGTACCGAACAATCAGTCTCATGAATCACATCTTGAAGGTATTTCTGAAGATCATTCATCGCAGAATATACAAAATATGTGAAGAACAAGTTTCTTCTACACAATTTTGTTTTAGAAACGCATTTGGCACACGTGATGCCCTATTTAGCATTCAAGTATTGTTTCAAAGGTGCCGTGATGTGAACTGCGATATATATGCCTGCTTTATTGACTATCAAAAGGCTTTCGATAGAGGGACATCATAAGATGATAGAAATTTTACAAAAGATTGGCTTAGATGATAAAGATTTACGAATAATTGTGAACTTGTACTGGAATCAATCTGCTTATATGAGGTTGGGTAACGAGAACACGGAAGATATAGATATTCTAAGAAGTGTAAGACAAGGCTGTATATTGTCTCCATTGTTATTTAACATATTATCGGAATATATCTTTAAAGAAGCTCTAGAGGATGTTGAGATGGGAGTGCTCTTAAATGGTAACTGGATAAATAACATTCGATATGCCGATGACACTGTGATTTTTGCGGATAGTCAAGAGAGCCTGCAACATATCATTGATAAAGTTATCCAAAAATGCCATGAATATGGTTTAGATATAAACCCTCAGAAGACAAAATTGATGGTCATTAGTAAAAACAAAGTCTCTGCATGCAAACTAAATATAGACCAGAAACCCATTGCACAAGTGCATAAGTATATATACCTTGGCACTACCATAAATGACCAATGTGACCCTTCTGATGAGGTGAAGTCTCGAATTGGGAAAGCTCGGACAACTTTCAATAAGATGCGGAATTTGTTCAAACATCATGGGCTGACAATGACTACAAAAATCAGGCTTTTGCGTTGTTACGTGTTCTCTACTCTTTTTTACGGTGCTGAGACATGGACTCGGACAGAGTCTTTATGTAAACGGTTAGAGGCCTTTGAAATATGGCTGTACAGGAGGATATTGCGGATACCATGGACAGACCATGTCACAAATGTTGAGGTTCTCCAAAAAATGAAAAAAACTAAGGAAGTATTAACCACCGTGGAAATCAGGAAAATCCAATACCTGGGACACATCATGAGGAATACCACCAAGTACCATCTCCTACAGTCTATTCTTCAAGGAAAAATACCAGGGAAGAGAAGTGTTGGACGAAGAAGAATATCCTGGTTTAAAAATCTCACAGCCTGGACCTCAAAAACATCTACTGAATTATTCCGAGCTGCAAGTGATAGGAACAGCACAGTCAAGATGGTAGCCAACATCCGGAACGGATAGGAACCATAAGAAGAAGAAAATGTTATATGTGAGAATGTTATAATCAGTTGCCGTCTGGTTGTTATATTGGTATATAAAGCATTAACTTGACCCGTTTAAATGGTAAAATGTGACGAAAGCTATGAGTTATAGGCTATAGCCTGCGCCGTACCGGTAACATTTACTAATAACTCATCCTTTCTTCTTTACCCTAATCATTAAAATAGCCTATCTATTAACATTTATTTAACCAATTTATTTATTCGTATTCGTATCAGAAGTATACATTTTACATTTGAAAATATGGTACTTAATAACGCACATATCAACAAGATGTTCAGTAAAGAACATATAGCCTACTTTCTCCTAAATGCATGGGTATTGTTATAACTCTTTGTCCTTTTCAAGGAGTATAATTGAATGTTGGTTGTAGTAGCTTGTTGAAATACAACGTGCTATAGGGATATTAAACATGAATATGAGGTGCCCTTTGCTAGTGCTACCTCTGTTAAAAAATTCATTCAATTTGGTTTCACCGTGTTTGAATTAATCTGGGGAATGGATTTGCACACATACATGGCCGCTATTTGCAAACTATTGGTCTGATGACCTTGTAGTCAGTCATAAGATGCTTTCCACAAATAGGCATGTTGTTGCAAAATCCGGTAGAGATCAAATTATTAGGATGGTCGAAATTTGATTTAAGCTTTTAACATTTGGGTGGCCGTCATTCCGTTTCCGTCAAGATGGCGGCGATATAAAACATGACACTGAGGTGCCTTTTGCTAGTGCTACCTCTGTACCAAATTTCGTTCAATTCGGTTTCACCGTGTTTGAATTGATAGGGGGAATCGATTTGCACACATACTTGGCCACCATCTGCAAACTATTGGGCTGATGATCTAGCAGTTTGGTCAGAATATGCTTCCCACATAAAGATTTGTTGTTGCAAAATTTGGTAGAGACTAGATTATTAGGTTGGTCGTAATTACATTTTAGCCTTTAACATTTGGGTGGCCGCGATTACGTTTCCGTCAAGATGGCGGTGATATAAAACATGACACTGAGGTGGCCTTTTCTAGTGCTTCCTCTGTACCAAATTTCGTTCCGTTCGGTTTCACCGTGTTCGAATTAATAGGGGGAATCGATTTTCCCACAAAGATGGCCGCCATCCGCAAAATATTAGGCTAATGACCTATTAGTTTGGTCAAAGGATGCTCCCTCCATAATGGTATGTTGACGCAAAATTTGGTAGAGATCGGATGATTAGGTTAATCGTAATTTGATTTAAGCTTTGAATATTTGTGTGGCCGCCATTACGTTTCCGTCAAGATGGCGGCGATATAAAACATGACACTGAGGTGCCCTTTGCTAGTGCTACCTCTGTACCAAATTTCATTCCATTCGGTTTCACCGTGTTCGAATTAATAGGGGTAATCGATTTTGACACAAAGATGGCCGCCATCCGCAAACTATTAGGCTAATGACCTATTAAATTTGTCAAAGGATGCTTCCTCCATAAAGGTATGTTGTTGCAAAATTTGGTAGAGATCGGATAATTAGGTTAGTCGTAATTTGATTTAAGCTTTGAACATTTGTGTGGCCGCCATTACGTTTCCGTCAAGATGGCGGTGATATAAAACATGACACTGAGGTGCCCTTTGCTGGTGCTACCTCTGTACAAAATTTCATTCCATTCAGTTTCACCGTGTTCGAAGTAATAGGGGTAATCGATTTTGACACAAAGATGGCCGCCATCCGCAAACTATTAGGCTAATGACCTATTAGATTTGTCAAAGGATGCTCCCTTCATAAAGGTATGTTGTTGCAAAATTTGGTAGAGATCGGATGATTACGTTAGTCGTAATTTGATTTAAGCTTTGAACATTTGGGTGGCCGCCATTACGTTTCCGTCAAGATGGCGGCGATATGAAACATGACACAGGGGTGCCCTATGCTAGTGCTACCTCTGTACCAAATTTCATTCCATTCGGTTTCACCGTGTTCGAATTAATAGGGGTAATCGATTTTGACACAAAGATGGCCGCCATCCGCAAACTATTAGGCTAATGACCTATTAGATTTGTCAAAGGATGCTCCCTCCATAAAGGTATGTTGTTGCAAAATTTGGTAGAGATCGAATGATTAGGTTAGTCGTAATTTGATTTAAGCTTTGAACATTTGTGTGGCCGCCATTACGTTTCCGTCAAGATGGCGGCGATATAAAACATGACACTGGGGTGCCCTTTGCTAGTACTAGCTCTGTACCAAATTTCGTTCCATTCGGTTTCACCGTGTTCGAATTAATAGGGGCAATCGATTTTCACACAAAGATGGCCGCCATCCGCAAACTATTAGGCTGATGACCTATTAGTTTGGTCAAATGATGCTGCCCCCATAAAGGTATGTTGTTGCAAAATTTGGTAGAGATCGGATGATTAGGTTAGTCGTAATTTGATTTAAGCTTTGAACATTTGTGTGGCCGCCATTACGTTTCCGTCAAGATGGCGGCGATATAAAACATGACACTGAGGTGTCCTTTGCTAGTGCTACCTTCGTACCAAATTTCGTTCAATTTGCGCTCACCGTGTTCGAATTGATAGGGGGGGATAGACATTCAGAGTACACACACTCACACACACACACACACACAGACTCACACACACACATACACACACACAGACAGACACACTTTTTTTTCGCCCTGTAGTGATCTCATAAGTCTACTTTCATTTTTTGCAAAAATGGAAAGTAGGCTAAAAAATAGTGTCTGTCCACAATTTTGCCAAGTCACGAGCATTGGTGTCGCAGCTATCAAGTCCTCCATTGTGCAACTTAATGGAAACTTACTGCAATTCATGAAATGGAATGTGGTTTGGACTTCACCACAATCACATAGCCTGGATGTGCCAGGAAAATCCCACCTTATCATAATGGTTCTTGATCCACCAACACCAGTGCGAAGCCTGTTCATTGACGTTCTGCTCGTAAAATTGTCAACCACCACCGTCCAACCAAATGCTATTTTAGTGAGTTTTGATGAAGATTCCTTGTACACCAGAGTGCCGGTAGACACTGCCATATCCCTCATCAAGGATTTGTTTCCTGAAGACATTGCCCGATTATTCCTCCACTGCTTTTGTTCCAGTTATTTCTTGTGGGATGGTAAATTTTACGAGCAGACTGATGATGGGGCCATGGGAAGTCCACTCTCACCTCTCGTTGCAAATTTTTTTCATGGAACATTTTGATGGGGAGGCTATATCTTCAGCGTCTTTCAAACCTGTGATTTTTTGGAGGTATATGGATGATACGTTCGTGGTGTGAGAGGAGGGTTCTGAGAAACTGAACCACTTTCTGAACCACCTAAATCAGCTGCATCCTTCAATCCACTTCACAATGGAGCTCGAGTCGGGTGGATGCTTACCTTTTTTGGATGTCCTTGTGAGGAGGAAGGCGGATGGATCCATGGGGCACAGCGTCTACTGTAAGCCAACTCACACTAACCGTTATTTACATGCAGACTCCCACCACCACCCAGCACAAAAACAAGGAATTATAACAACTCTAGCCAAAAGAGCGGAGCATATTTGTAAGGCATCAACTCTTCAGGAAGGGTTACATGCGTTACAAACCATGTTTAAGGGTAATGTATATAATGAATCCACTATATATAGGTCCCTACATCCCAGAAGGAGGGATAGACAACCTTCTCAGAGCTCCGAAGTGAGGGGAACTGCTTACCTCCCTTATATTCACAACACCACTGACCGCGTTGCTAAGATTCTCCGCAAGCACAAGATAAAACCCGTTTTTGTGCACTATGACGAAAATTGGTCAACGTTTAGCATTAAACAAAGATAAATTGTCCCCCATACTACAACCTGGGGTGTATGAAGTCCCTTGTACTTGCAGAAAAGTCTACATTGGGCAAACAAAACGGTTCATTGCAACTCGCATCAAAGAGCATCAAAGGAACATCCGTCTAAACCAACCTTACAAATCAGCTGTAGCTGAACATGCCCTGTATTCAGGGCACGATGAATGTTGCAAGGATGCTCATGCGCTTGCCCTCGTGAAGCACAACTTGTCTAGAATTATAAGGGAGGCAGTTGAAATTCGTGAAAACCCCAATAACTTTAACAGGGACACTGGATATCAGGTGACACTTGGCTACCAGTTATTAAAGATCTAGGAAGATAGTTCCCCTCAGTTTCTCTAGATCTCCACCTATTTCAAATTGTACGTTTTCTCTTGGCTACAGAGCCGGGATTAGATCTCCTTTCTTTGTCACTGGAGGAGTTTCCATCCGTTTTTTCGCCGTTGCCTGTATGACGTTAGGTATCGCACAGGTACACTTCCCTTTTGTTTCTGTTTCCTTATATCCATCAAACCCTCTCCCCCCCCCCCCCCCGCCTCCTTTCTCCTTATTTGTGACATCCTCATTCTTTGAGGAGTCTCTATATTTTCCCCCTGCCCCCTTCACCTCCTACTTCCTTACTACTCTGTCCGCCCTTCTTATTAATATGGCGCGTTTTTTCTACCTTGGTCCATACAGTAATTTCTGGCAGCTGCTCTCTGGTGACGAGCAGAGGAATTTATCTAGTTTTTTGTAATCTCTTTGATATACTTTCTTTGGCCACATAGTTTAATTCCATTGAAAAAGGAGGCAAGGTTCCTTCGAAACGTCTAGTGGTATTTAATTGTATTTTGACACGGCATCAGCCCAAAAACCATGAATTATTTCAATAGTAATCCGGGTCGTGAATGCCTTAATCTACATAATAATAATAATAATAATAATAATAAATGTTACCAATAATCATTTTATAAATATATACATAGGTTTCAAGAAAGCGATATTTGAAAGCTCATGCGTTTTCATCTTGGCTGACATTTCGCATCATTAATACATAAGGAATGAACACATTCAGTGCTTTCTCATTGTACATATCGGAAGATCATATCATTCTTGGTGCATTTTACAACTTTTATCTCTCCTAACAACAATAATTTGCTTAGTTACATGCAAGGAACGTTGTAGTACACAGTTCCCATTGCTTCCATTACCTGACTACTAAACCAAAAGCTGGTAATGCATAACCATACGCCGGTGGCGCGTCCTATGGCAAGTGAAAGAAAGAAAGAAAGAAAGAAAGAAAGAAAGAAAGAAAGAAAGTTGAAGCTCTATAGTAGAATATTAGAAGCGAGTTTTTATTGTTGCATTTGTAGGAGAATTGTTTTTCTGTCAGTAAACACGTAACTGTGCCCAATTAAATCTTTACAAACGTATCCTAATCATGTTTATACCCAGTTGAAAGGCTCGTCATGATGGTCCGTATTGACGTTTCTATTAATGATAACTTTCTAATACTAATGCAAAGGAACATGTTTGTGAAACAAGTAATTTCTCTGCAGGTTGATGCTGATCTCTGTGGAGATATTAAGATAGAAGAAATGTCCATTCCAGAAATTGTTCCATGCGTCAAAATAGAAACACCATCTTCAGTGAGAGGTGGAGATTTGGAAGAGGTAAGTTACTACTTGTATCTTATGGAGGACTTGACTGGTCGTTAGTATTTTCTGAGTAATGCTATTCAGGCCGTACTGATGGCAAGTGGAAGCTGTATATTGTACTGGAGGCGCAAGCCGTGTAGATGGCAGGCGATGATTTATGAAGTGTGACCGATGCTGGACCCAATCGCATGACCTCCCTCTACAGTATGTATGCCCCAAGGGACAGTTGTTGGGCCACTCTGCTTCTCGCTTTATATAAATTATATGTCCAGTGTATCCAAAAACAGTCTCCGTCATATGTACGCTGATGACCTTCAGGCCTACTTCAATTTCAGTCCCACTGATGCTCATCACCATATAGAACTTTTTAACGAAGACATCGCTCACTTCGATCAGTGGACCCTAAACCATAACCTCCAGTTAAACATTTCTAAGACTCTACTTATATTCATTGGCTATACTAAACATGTTAACTCGGTCGATCTTAACTCACTCCCAGCGATAAAATTACTAGGCAATGATATCCCCTATAGCAACTCAGTGAGCAACCTAGGAGTAAGTTTTGATAGGACCTTATCTTGGGGAGAGCATACCGCAGCTGTAATAAAGAAAGCTGTATCATCAATGCATAACATGAAGAGAAATATCCCTTATAGCCGTCAAAAATGCGCAAGCTTTTATTCCAAACTTTGATGCACCCTATCATCGAATATGGATCAGTAGTGTATAACGACTTATTAGAAACACTTAACATAAAATTACAGACAGTTCAAAATGCATGTGTTCCTAACATTTTAGACTTCACGCGTGATGTTCACATTACACTTTATTATGTGCAAATGCAGTGGTTGGAACACCGTGAACGTAGGCAGCTGTCAATTGCGATCCTAACCCAGAAAATATTGTGTACACGAACCCCTGGTTACCTCTATAATGTGTTTAAACCAATGAACTCCGTTCAGAACAGAGAAAACAGACTTACTGATTTTACTCTACAGATTCCTGTCCACTGTACAACTAAATACAATAAATCATTCCTTTGCACAGCTTCACGGATCATTTATACTGAGCCCGCCCAAGCTCATGCTGGTGATAATTTTTAGTGGAAACCTGGAATACTCCAACCATGAATCACTGAACGCACTCTCGAAGCTTGTCTCAGCTTCAAGAGAACTGTTGACTTCATTTGGAAGCTTGGAATATTTTATTCATGATCGCAGCTTTTTATCTACGATGCGCACACTTGCGAAAAGCATAATATGTAATTCTGCATCATCAGCAACTTTAAAATGGAATAATAATCACTATATTTTGGTAATTAATAGGTATTTACATCGCAGAAAACCGTGCCACAAGGAAGTAGTTGCTAAATGACTTCGACGGTAGTCGAAGCCGGAATACGCCATGCTAGGCAGAAGGGCCAACCCTACGTGCACTTGAGCCGCACAGACGTGTATTTTTCAGGTCCGGTCAAGTAGACCGATCGTGCAGCGTTATCACAAGACTAGTAAATGTATCATCGAAAGATTGCAAAGGCATCCAGTATTATTTAAGCACCACTGTACTAATGAAAATCGTATTCTATGAAGTGTAATCACAGTAAAGTGATATTTCGACAAAACAGTGAATTTGGTATTTTTTGTGCTACAAACACATGTACAACGCGACACCGCATGGTGAACAGTGTGTCAGGAAAAAAATTGTCAAGTGTTAAAAATATTAGCAATATTCATTACCAGTCATTGCTATAATATTTCTACAATATCCAAGAAACACGCCGTGCAAGGGCGGATCTTGAAAAGCGACAGATTGCATGGATATCAAATTGATAGTGCTTCACTATAAGAATAGAATCTGTGAAAACATAGCTTCAGTGAAGCAGGCACATGGCCATTTTTTATTAGACAACCTGCCCAGTTTAAAGCCAGTGTTGCTAAGTATATCCAGAATTAAAATCAGTGATTTATCACCTATAATTGTTTCACCGACTCAACTAGAACTTCAATGATGTCTGAACTAATGTACATGCCGATTTATCCCTGTACCACGAGGATGATGATGAGAGCTTAAATACCACAAAGGAGGAGCCATTGACCACCTAATGTACCAGCAGGATGGAAGCCGATACAAGAATTGCGTGAACAATGGCCGAGGAAGATTATGCTACACTTGGAATTTAAGGATTGACCCCTCAGTATGAAACCAGTGATGGTTAGAGGTGACCAACAAGCCGACGTGAGTTTCCGTTAATTTTTACTTGTATCTGGTTAAGAATCAGGGCTGGATAAGATGTAGACAACCGTACAAATAACAGTCATTTAGGTAGGATTTTCTATTTCTTGTAGACGCCATTGTCGGCGTATTTTCACTTTTCTTATGAGCTTCCACATGATTGGGAATAGCTCATGCCTGGAGTTAGACACTTTATGGGTTGAACCCTGGTGCAAAATTTGTAACATTTGTGTAGTCCACAGAATGGACGTTAACATAACATGGAGCAATAATTTACTTGGATTGACAGATGCACAAAGCATAGATTTACATTGAGGCTCCCATTAAATGAATATTTGAGTACGCCACTGTAACCGGTCGTATCATTTCGATGCCGTGAAGGTTTACGCATCTACAAATTTAATGTAAATATTTTTTGAAGGTCTCAGAACCAAGATACAAGCTGAATCATATTTGTGAATGAGAGTGATTGTGGGTTGACACACTCTTAACCGAACATTTAACTTTAACCGTACAATTTGCAACCATAAACCATGAGGATGGTGTTGTTAATAACATTTATCAGCTTTACAGTGCATAGCGCACAATGTTTTGGAATGTTTTTTTTTTTCATACAGTGGAATCTCTTCCAAAGACTTTTGTGAGTACGCACAACTTTCTGTTGCTACTCTTTGCTGAGCTATAACATAGCACATGTTTGCTAATGATTTTCCAATGCGAGTTAAGATGCCTTGTGTACAAAGAACAGTGTCATCATATTATGTGTAATAGATGAAAACTAGAGACATTATTAATTGAATTACACACGCTTTCATCCAAGTTTTGATAGACATTGCTACGCAATGAAGCACGAAGCTGCTATAAGTTATATTTGAGTCCGCTAGGATGACAGCTGACGGCACTCAAGGTTATATTATAGTTACATGTCCCAGCAGCTAACTTGATTCTCCGTGCGAGACAAATGACACACGACACAACTCTCTTTTGTTTTTGCTAGAAAGGAAATCTTTGTCGAGCAGTTCTTGGTGCTCGAATGGAATATAAATTGCATCATAGTAAATTGTCGAGTACAGGGTGACTAGTAAGTAAAGTTTCCCAATGTTTAATTGAATTCGCAAGTGTTGTAAGCGAATGAGGAAGGATTGTTACCTTATTATTGATACTATCAGAGTAATTCTTACAGGATGGAACCACACATTTGTTTATGAAGGCTTGTATTTTTTCTCACTTAAGGTGATTAATGTTTACCGTGTTTTGACACGAGGATTGTGGGGTGGTTTCCGTTTTATGGTGCATGCCAGCAGATTCATGGAAGACTGCTGAGATTACCTCTTTTCGTGATCCAGTCGAGGGACGCGATAAGATACTTCTTGTATGGTTTGAGATGGAGTTTTGCACGCCCATCTGGTGAAGTGTTATAATGGACTTGATTATATTTTTATGATATTGGAGCCGCCTAGAGCTCAAGATTGTTATGACTTGTCAGGTCATACATCTCGTAAGCATCTGATGCTGACTTACGACTACTGTCCATAAGATTGTGTTATTGTTACAGGCAGAGGCCACGTGTACTCTGTTGTGTTTATTCTTCAGTCCATCAGCCTTGCATAGTTGGTCATTCTACATAATTAAGATACTCCTAAACGACGATAGTAATAATCACAAACGCATAAATCAGGAAAGTTCATTATTATTAAAACGACGTAGGTTAAAACTTCAGTTAATTCTTACTCAGCTGTTTAACATTGATCGTAATTACTTTTCGCCTGGACCAATGCAATGTGCTTGATACAGGATGTCCCTGGAAGGGAATATTTAGAGAGAAGCTACACAGTTAGACTTGACAGGAACCAGTTGCTGACTGGAGGTATTCAACTCGTGGGTTGAGTACCCTTTATTTTTTATGACATGCTCTGATAGCATGCTTTGTCTGTTTTTTTACACATATTAGATGACGGATGTTACAAACAGTCTCCATTTCGAAGTAGGAAGGGTAATAATATGTATTGTGTTGATTGGTTTATTTAAGTGCATACATCTCTTTGTGAACTCTACTGTTGTATGATCTGTAGTTTTGTTGTACAGATAATTTTTAATGTTTACTATAATAATCAAATGACTGCTAAACTAGTATTTGTTTGTTAACACGAACATTTAGATTCGATGTTTCTGTAATGGAAGTTTTAGCTTAGACAGACAATAGTAAATGTAAATGTGGGATGGTCCCAGTATACTTTTCGATTTTTGCAGTCATGTTTGACTATTCTTCACAGAACATCGTTACCTTTTCTTTGTAATTAAATTAGCATTTTTGTGCCATTTTCCCCAGCTTTGCTTCATTTTTGGATTGTAAATAGAACTGAACAAGAGGGTTAATTTCATAGCTTAGTCTTTTTTCTCGTTTTTGTGTAATTAGATAGCGGATTAGCCGACTTTGATAACCTCTGATCCTAGGTTAGGGGTTGGTTCTTATTAATAAATATTTCCAAAGATTTTTACTTAAGCCTGTACTACCTTCTTTAGTAGCTTGTTAATTTGGGGGTGTATTACCAGGGGTGACTTTGACATTTATAAATCATGATGGGAACCTGATCCATGGGACAGGGGAGTCTCATAGCCGGCGAGCCCTATTGGTTTGCTTTCCAATCCTCGTCTTCGGTATGTGTTCGGGGGAAGAGGTCATTTGGGAGGCCATATACGGTTGGAGATGACCAGATAACTTCCTCAAACGGGCACATAACATTCCACGTTCATTCATTTACAAACTCTGTTAACACTACGCAACTCAAGAAATACCTAATGTCAAGATTCCTTAAGGAATACGAATCAAATATATCTGGTGGTCTGCCAGCCCCTTGCGATCCGGTTTTATGCATCCCATCACATCTACTACAATTCTGAATGACATCTGTCCCCCTCTCCCTCAACTAGGGTAATATAACGAGATGGAAATCGTATAGGGAGAGAATTGTGGACATGTTCACACGCCTGGCAGTTCATGGTTTTCACCATTTGATTTGTACAAATAAAGCATACCGTGATCCGGATGACACATGAGTATGTCAACTATGCGAACACACATGTGAACGCTACCATATAGGAAAATGCAGCAAAAGAATAAAATCCATAAAAGACTATGCTACACATGGCGCAGGTGCGCAAACATAGTGTATATAAATGTATTATATGGCTGCTTAGCTGCAATAAATGTATTATTATTATGAACAAATCAGTGTGTGAAAACGATTAAGTATACAACCTTGCCACATCCCAGGCAACTGCACTGTCTACTATCGCACATCCATCCTACCGCGCGCTTGCCATGTGAGCTATTGCGCGCACTAGCTCTCGGTCTGTGCATGCACCTCCTGTTTCAAAGTACATGTTCTGCGTATCTGTGCTCGTTTTATGTGTTCATTTGAGGTACCCGTAATGAATTAACATTGGCACTCACGATTCCTGCCGTCTTCTAGCCTGTAAACACACATTTCGTTATATTATCCCACTATAGGGAGAGGGAGCGATGTCTTTCAAAATTGTAGTACATGTGACGGGATGCATAAAACTGGATCGCAAGGGGATGGCGGTATAAATAGATCATACAAAATGTTTGAAATATATCCGTTCCAGACAGCTTTTTATAATATTTTTGGTATCCAAGATACAACTTCCGTGGAATTGATAGCAGTTCGAGAAATCATGTCACTCATGTACTTGTTTTAATAATAGATCATGTTATAATTCACTTAAAGATTGTAGTTTCTTTTGTGCATGTGCCTTTCTCCCTCTCGGCTTCGTCCTGAATCCTTGCGGAAATATCTGAAAACACCTCAATGAAGAGGATAAATAAAGTACGTAATTTTTAGTGCCGCCGGACCTGCGACAAAGACTTAATGTACATATTAAAATCAGAAATGTAACAAAACTCGCCCATTTAGTTCATTGCGAACGTCTCGTGTAATGCTAACTCTTACGAGTCAAAAATTTTCAAAATGTACACATTACGGTATGCTAGGAATGGAATAAATTCAGCACCGTATGTGTGTTTGTCAACAAGGAGTGTGTCACGCAAGAAAATCATGCACTACACATTCCAGCGGCTGGAGAATGGCTTTCTCTTTAATGCCGACACATACGGAAACCTTAAATATCTCAAAAAGTACTCGTCGGATTTGCAAAATTAGCACATCACAGAACCCGTCACTTGAATCTTAGTTGTTCCAGTGGGTGAAATTACTATGGTCCCTTTATAAAACCAACGTTGCTACTGGTTTCTCGGTTAATATGTATGTGTTACGGGCGAAATGGGCCGTGTTGTGTGAGCCCCTTGATATGATTCATGAATTTGAAAACAAAATGGCGATATCTCGAACGGTTCCGTAGACATTTGAGATGGCCCTCTTACCTGAATCCTCTGTATAATGTGAATACTGTAGGCCTACTGCTTGCAGTTAAAAGCATTATGTAGGGGCAATGTTACATTACACTCACTCCATAGGACTTCATTTACTTACTTTAACTTTTCTGAATGTTTAAATAGCCTTATTCAAAAATTGTGCAGTGTTTAGTGTAAATTTCTTGTAGAATATTGTCTATCTGGTATGAGTGTTTTATGTGTCCATTCTCATAAGCTGAGCTGATGCAACTGTAGAGGGCCAAGTCAGATTTTAGTGATATGTGCAAGTATTAATTCCTGTGACTGAAATGGATCAAAAGGTTGGACTAGTAACGTAAACTCCCCTTATACTCTTACTCCTAGAATGTTTAAAATAATTGTTCTTACTTCAGTACTTCAGCCTCCTTTCTTTAGAGCACTGTGTTACATATTTTCTATCATACTTAGATTTACTCAACGTATAAAAGAGTGATTGCATTGATAAGTTCCAGAACTAGAGAAGACTTGCATAATGCAGTAAGATATGATCGAGATTAAGTTAGTTGTGGAGATGTGTTGTAATATTACATAGTTTATTATTAATTTAGTAGATGTGTAAGATGAAAACATAGAACTTAAAAATTCATTCTTGTTACTAGGATGGAAGAGAAGAAACCCAGAATGAAGAGAATGATGCAAGCAGAAATCATCCAAATGAGTAAGTGGAAAACATAATAAGGAAATGAATCCTTTCTGTTTTATGTAAGCAAACTAAAAATGATGCGTGTGAATAAGGTATGTTGACAAAATCATATATCCCCTTATTATATCTTTTATTGAACATATTTGTTTTTGTTATTGCCTGTCTTAAGTGAATATTGATTTTCACTTGTTATGCAGGAGTCCACTAATTATCCACTCTCATTGAGAGTTCTCAGTGTTGAAAGTATGTAAGAAAAGTACTGTATGTTACTCTGTTAATGGTATCCGGTATGAATGTTAACCCTTTATAGGTCAAAAGACTGGGGGTGTAAAATATTTGTTTCTTTTTGCACATTTGTAATTGGGGGTGATAGATGAGTAGGAATATGCAACAATTTTATGGGTATGGATTCTATTTTAGGAAATATGGGGGGGGGGGGAAATTATTATCCCAATGCCCACACCCGACAGTATGTTTTCTTAAATGAGCAATGGGGTAATAATCTTCTACCTCCAAATTATGATGATACTGTGTTTATCACTCAATAATGAGGTTTGTTTAACATGATATATAATATATAAAACCGCCCATCACGCTCTATAATTATTTTAAAAATGTAACTCCCACGCAAAACAAGGTCAGTGACCTATATCATCTTTGCCGAAAACTGCACAAAAATATAGAAGTGTTTTTGGAATGTTAAAAGTTAGTATATTCGAATATAATTCAATTTCATAATAGTATTTACTAAAAACCCAGAAAATTAATTTTTAAAATCTTCTGTTCTATGGCAAACATCCTGAGCAGGACAGTTATTTCCATTCTAGCTGAAATATATTTACTCAAGTGACCAAAATCATTATTAACATTGTATTTCAGTTATATATCAACGTTTAAAAATCTCTTATCTTCAATAAAAACACCTTCTTATGTAAAACAATGCATTTCTTTCAGTCAACAAAACCGAACTGGCGAGCACGTGCACTGAGGAGACCACTGGGATATATGCTTCCCACCTTTGGTTTCTGATGACAGTATACATCAGATTAAAGGGTTTTCAATATTTCTCTGCATCTAGCTTGTGGATGCATGTGGAACTCCTTGAAATGAAAGGGGAGGGAAGATTCTCTCCCTAACAACGTTCTATAAATACATGGTGAGAAGGTAGTATCCCAAGGACCTATAAAGGGTTAAAGAGAAGACGACCACCTATGTGTGATGCGAAGTGTTTCTGATGTCTGGAAAATCCTCTTGTTTGTAGCAGAGATCGGAAAATATGATGTGAGTTTTTAAAAGAAAGAAGCTTGCATCTTGTCTGCCCGACTACAGAGTATTAGTTTTCAGTCCCATAGTTATCTACATGTAGCAACGATATCGAAGATCAATTACAACTAATCTTTAGGGGTCATTTGTATTTTCCTGTTCGGAGTTAGTGCTTTCAAGATAAGTTTATTGGAGTGTTTTCTGTGAAAACAATGACAAGCTGGTTTTTTTTTTGTATTCACCATTAAGTTTACCATCTTCTTAGGCCAACCAAGGATGGACCATCTCTTGTGTGATGTTTAAGTGTTACCCTGTTCTTGAGGCGGATTACTTATTGTTCTTAATGTTCCGTTGAAAGACACAATTGTCATTTCATACGGAACCAGGTGGACAAATCATCCCTTGTGGAGCATGGTATTATTATTATATTATTATTATTATTATTATTATTATTATTATTATTATTATTATATTGTTTGAGGCAGATGACCTCAGTGTTCCTCCCCCATAAACAGGAATAACTAATTATCATAATTTCTGTAATGCTAAGAGTAAGTTGTATGTAATTAACACTGATAGGTTAATATAAGTCTAGCTTATTTTGTAGTATACAGGGTGGTCGAGAAGTCCCTATACGTGTTATATCATAGGGCAGTTAGACATGGAAACATTGTTATGAATAAAACAGGATTTTTTTATTTCAACATTTATTTGGAGTAAACAATGTCTGTTTGCAATTAACAATTCCATTCATCGATCAATAACGTCAGTATGTATTCCTCCATGTTCGAAGCAGACGTTGATCCGTCGCCATGTTCGTGTATGCATCCGCTGCAGCATGCGGTGAGTGATAGTTTCAAATGCCATGCGAACTCCAACTTTCTGTTGATCGTTGTTCACGTATCGTCGTTTACGAACGTGATCTTTTATTATTCCCCATAGTGCATTGTCCAGTGTGCCGTGGTCTGGGCTTCGTGGAGGCCATGGCAGTGGTGCTGGAAGGTCTCGTGATCCACGCCCAATCCAGCGGTTTGGAAAAAGTTCATTTGGCCAGTTGCGGACACTCACAGCAAAATGTGGTGGAGCACCATCTTGTTGAAGTGTCACGATGTCACTTATACCTTTAGCCCTTAATTGTGGAAGCAACCACGTGTTCATCATTTGCAGGTACCTGTGCTGGTTCACAGGACCATCGAAGAAATAAGGTCCAAGCAGATGGTCTGTCAATAACCCTGCCCAAAGCATAACATGTGGCGGATTGCACTCAATTTCGTCATAAAAGTGCGGATTGCTTTTTGCCCAAATAAAGACGTTACGATTTCGTGAGCTACGCTAAATCGCACATTCATCAGAGAATATAACTTTTTTTTTATCAGCTGCATGCGGGAAGCAAGCGAGCAGCATTTCACATGCATGCACACGTTGCTCCAAGTCACTATCACTCAACTCGTTCACTGAGGATGGCCGAACACATGAAAGTTTTAAGTCTTTCCGCATATGGTCTTTCATCGTCGATCGCGGGAAGCCTAATTCCGCAGAGCGCTTGCGGGTTGACTTCACCGGCGATCGTTCAATCGATTCCGCCACAGCGGCACAAGTTTCGATACGAGTCATAAGCCTTCCGCTTCGTGGTGCATCGAGAACACCTCCCGTCACAAAGGTTTTCTTCTCCCACGCGAATAAGGTTGGTCGTGATGGCGGTGGTATTCAAAACCCAATAGCGAAGTCCTTTAAAATGTCTGGAAATGTCTTCTTCATATTCAGACGTTCGTGAACCAAACAGAAGCCACCAAACGCTGCTCAACAGTGAAAACACTTGTATCCGTCAAGGTTGAACTCTTTCGACTGAAGGCAGCTAACTGCGCAGTGAGCTACGCAGCGAACCACGTGACACGACTTTCCCAAGCTAACCGAAGTCAACGTGTCAAGTGCGAGACTCGGCTCACGGCGGAAAATTGTTATCTCAACAATATGTTAATATGTTAATAATACATATTTATAATACATGTCTTAATTTATTGCCCTATGCTATAACAAGTAAAGGGACTTATCGACCACACTGTATATAAACAAATGGCCCAATATCTACTCAGACTGGCTGCGTGGCTCAGCGGTAACGTTCTCGCCTGCTGTGCCCAAAGTCTCAGGATGGAATCGGTAACTCACCATATAAGAATGCAATCATCACATAACATGTAGACTAATCTAATTTTTTATCCAATTGAGGATTTTACCTTTTCTTTCGCCAACAGCGAATATTAATAAATATTCCCCAATTTTTATTTTAGTACGATTTTATAAATAACTAGCAGTAGTGCCCGGTTTCGTCTGGGGGATTTATTTGTTTTATGGATGATAATGAATACTACTACAGAACTGGCACATGCAACGTACAAACTAACAGAAAAAAATGAAACTTTTTGTGGTGGTAGTAGTAGTGGGGGTGATAAGTAGTACAGTATTATGGAGGTAACATTCATGCCATTTTCCCGTATTGTTAATGATAATAATGAATAGCGAAGCCACTATTTACTAACTACAGCACCGACACATGTAATTTAAAAACGAATTGAAAAACATGATTAGAAAGAGTAGAGACACTGCCTAGGGCCTATATCTTATTGGCTGTTAGAAAAGTAGGCCAATAGTGTCGTCTTATGTCGCATAGCACCGTAGGAAAATAATCAGATCACTTTGGAAAATTTCGGCTGTCCCGTGTTCCTGAGGTAGCATTAGTGCCATTTATCGCTACAAAGCGCTCAAAGATAAGAATCGGTGTATTGAAAGTAAATTCGAAAGCACCAACGCTTATTACAGCAGAGAATGGAGTGGTCTGTCTGCAATTTAAAGCAGACAGTGTTACCCGCAGGTTTGCAAAGGGTAAGTATACAAAATTTGGTTCAGATCGGTGAAATGGTGTAGATTTGTATGAATAACAGACAGACAGTCAAAGCAACATTGAGCTTTATATAGAGAGATTCTGTTGCACGTGATATTAAATAGAATGGTATTCAGCGGCTTATGAATGCTGAGTTCCATTTAATTTTTTTTTTATACTGCTGTAGCCAATCCGGTCATAAGAAGTTCCAAATGTACTTTGCGAGGATGATGATGTAGTCAACTTTTATTTTGCTTCTGTGATAGAAATTTTTGAAAGAGGGAATGGTGAAACGTCACTACAGAAATTATACAAATTAGCCTGTCATCGGGAATACGCTTATTTGTCAGTAATAGGAACAGCATATTCAAATCAATATCTGAAGGTATTTTGAAACTTATGGCATGGACATGTTAACGAGGTTCACGGTCTTGGTCTGAGGACACATCCCATCCTCTCAACGTGTGTGTTTGAAGGGTAGCGACAGATAGTCCCTTATCAATCGCGCACAATATACTGTTAGTAGAGGGTGAAAAGGGGATGAAAGGAAATAAGGGTGTTTTCACTGTCTGTTTATGTATTGGTACCCAACACTGGAACCTATTGTACGGCAAACCAGATTATTTTTGGCGCGATGCACTTTTCAGTATTGAAGTTGTGGAGAGAGTTTCTCTTCAAATAATGTCACTATTAACATGGTGAATTATTTCCGGGCTGAGAATTTGCATATTTTCAAAGCTATTTCTATCTTGAATATTGATGTTATTGCTTGAGGTTGAGAGTCTCGTGATATGTGCAGAGTTGACCCATTAGACAGTTAGATGCGAAGTTACAAAATTCCCACGATGTGTGAAGTTATTGACTTTGACAGATTATAGATAAAAGAGTACATCCGCCGTTGCGCTTAGCTAATATTTGTACTTTTACATTTAGCATAGAATGCCTTGGTGGTGAAATTGATGTTAGACATCAAGAAAATACCTTGCCGGCAAGATGCAAATATACCAGATTTGATCACTTGTAAGTATTAAAAGAGCTTCATAGCCAGGTTAAAATAGTGTGTAACTTTTCTTTGCATGTTGGTTGGCTGACTAGCGGTGCTGATAGAGCAATTATCACTAGATGGCTTTCACAAAATGTCGGACGAGTGACGGAAGGAAGTTCCTTGTAGGTAGACTGAGCAAGTCTGCTGGCGACCCTTAGAAGAGTGACAAGTGAGAAGACTCCCGACTAGTGAGGTGATCGAGGGAGAGAAGGAGAATTAAGTGTCACTAACGTAGAAAAACATAAATCTTTAAAGCACACAAATTTATTTTCTTGCGGCAGAGTCCAAATAATATAGAAGTGTGTACGTTGCCATCTGTGGAGGACGAGTCGGACTTCCAAGCATCATAAGGCGTCGCGGCAACAAGTTCTCACGTTGACCGCAGGAAATGAGCAAATTCAGCGAAGTGCCGCGTGATTGCGCACTAAGGAGTAGCTTGATGATTCTGTTGTAAGAGGGGTAATGAATCTCGTTCGCTAAAACACACTAAAGACGGGCATAAGCAAAAGCACGAGAGGAGAGCGAAAACACACATAAATCTCTGTTAGTGGCTTCCACGGAATAAAATGATAAGAGAGAGAAAGTGAAAAACTGGAAAAAAAACAAAAATTGGGTAAAAACTACATAAAGCGTGTATTCAAGGAATATACCAACCCCGATTGACAGTTGAAGCGCTAAAGAAAGTTGGTGACTCCTGACACATAGGAAGCAATATGGACCAAGCGAAGATGATACATGAAAGATGGGTTGTCATATGCTAACATCATAATGCGGGTAGTGGGATGTCAATTTTGAAACCATGGTCTGGAGCGTGGTGCTATATTATGTATGTGCAACTTGGTTAATTCCTTCCGCAGGAAAGGGAAAATGGAAGCATTTGAATTTGGTGTTATTGGAGAATTTGGAGATTGGTTGGCTAGATAGACTAATAAATAATGGCTAATAAGATGGCGAGTGATAATGAAAGGAAGAGATTGGTAGGGTACATATTTAGGCACCATGAATAGCAAATCTTCAGCAGCTATGGATGCAAGAGTAAAGGATATATAGGCGTTAAGCAAGTTCAGATTATGTAAAATAGATTGCTTTAGTTGTATGGTTTAGTGGCTATGTAAAGACGAATTATATATCTTAACAATGGGAGAAATGTAGTGCAGCATTGAAACTCTAACATCAATGAAACCAAACGCAAACACAACGAGAACAGTAATGTATTCACTCAGCATTTTAGCTGCTTTTCGAAATCTCATCTCAATTATGCGCATGAAGAAACGCTATTACGTAAATATACTCATCGGTGACCCATAGGCGAAGATCAGCCGTAATGCCAACGGTGCAAACTTTACCATCTTGTCCTTTAGCGCATCCGGCATGTAGAAATCTAACGCCTTTGGATCGGAAGAATGTGGTGGCTAAGAAACAATCCGAACAAACTCATGCTCATAGATCTATGACTCCAAAATTTCCAACTGGACACACTATATTTATGTTAAATATAAATTCAGTTGCAAAACATTCAAACTGTATGAATAGCATATTCTTGAGCAATGAAAACGGAATCAGACCCCGATAATTAATAAAGAATAAATGAAGGTTGCTCCTATAATAATGTACCATAATTCTACTGTTAGTACTAACTATTTCAGGCTGATATGTCCCCATACCTTGCTACCGGCTGCAATGAAGATATATGATGTTGGTTCTAGTGGAAGCCAATGTACTAACACTGCCTCCAGAGAAGAATGTTCTATCAAGAACAATTTGGAATCAAGCATATTGTGCCACAGTGGTAACACTCGATACACATGTCATGTTTCAAAAGAAGATTTACCTACAAACAATCGTATAAGAAACATATGCTTTTCCCTAGCGATGAGAAAGGATATTCATGTGCCGTATGCGAAACCAAATTTTCTTTAAAAGGAAATTTGAAGACCCATGTGTTAATCCATAGTAGTGGGAATTTATATTCATGTAGCGTGTGCGAAACCATATTTACCCGGAGAGGATCTTTGAAACAACACATGCCAATTCATAGTGGTAAGAAGGCTTATTCATGTAGCGTGTGCGAAGCCAAATTTAACCTTAGAGGAAATTTGAATCAACACATACTAATCCATAGTGACAAGAGAACATATTCATGTAGGGGATGCGAAGCCAAGTTTAGACAGAGTGCTCCTTTGAATCAACACATGACAATCCATAGTGGTAAGAAGGCATATTCATGTAGTGTTTGCGAAGCCAAATTTGCATGAAAAGGACATTTGAATGTTCACATGCTGATCCATAGTGGCAAGAAGGGATATTCATGTAGCGTGTGCGAAGCCAATTCTACCCGTAAAGGGAATTTGAATCAACACATGCTAATCCATAGTGGCAACAAAACATATTCATGTAGCGTATGCGAAGCCAAATTTAAGCAGAGTGCAACTTTGAATCGACATATGCTAATCCATAGTGGCAAGAAGGATTAAACATGTAGCGTATGGGAAGCCAATTTCACTGAAAGACGTATCTTGATGTCACACATCGTGATCCATAGAGGAGAGAGGCCATATTCATGTAAAGAGTGTAAAGACAAATTTACCCGCAGAGCACATTTTTAATCACACATCCTGATTCATACTGAAAGTAAGCTGTATTGATGTAGCGTCTGCGAAGTCAAATTTACCTACAAAACAAGTTTAAATGTCACATATGTTACTCCAGAGCCGCGAGAAGCTTTACCCTTTCGCTGCGGCAATCGACTTTGGTCGAGTTGCATCGATACTGTGTTCGCTGCGGCAATCGACTTTAGTCGACTAGGCACTTTCCCGCTGCTTCCTACACGATCTTTGTCAACAAAGTGGCTCTTTAATAATGCGTACATGAATATGCAGGTCTTGAGCGTCTACTGGGAATTGTTTAAAGCAAAGTCGTGAGTATTACAGTATTTCCTTTGTAGTCTCCCGCCCGGCAACATTCCTCTCGGCCCTCTGACGTCAGTGGACTACCACACTAGTGAGAAGCCATAAGCGCGCCTTCAAAACCATCGACAAGATGGGGCATAAAGTTATGGTCATTGTACGATAGTAAAAGTGGTTTCCTGTGCAGATTTCAGACTTACGTGGGAAAGAACAGTAATGAGACTGATCCAGGAGATACATTAGGACAGAAAGTTGTTAGGAGCTTGTCAAAAGTCTCGGAAAATGCCAGCAGAATTATATATTTCTTTTCAAGCCCTACACTTTCCACTCATCTTCCTGAGAATAGTTTGGGTGCATGCGGAACAGTGAGATGTAACCGTAATGGTCTTCCTCAAGAGATGAAAGGTCTGAAGATGAATAAAAGACAGAAACCCAAGTTCTGGCATCATCCAACTAAAAAATGCTTGCATGTTCGTGGCTAGATACGTGCAGGGTAAATATTCTCACGACCGTACACTCGTCTGAGGTTGTGAAGGTTAGGAAGAGATCAAAGAGGGGTCCAACCGGTTATGTTACCCGTGATAAACCTAAATTAGTTGTGAATTATAATCATGAAATGAATGGTGTTGACAAGTTCGATCAGCTGAAAACGAATTACGCGTACGTGTACAAGAAAATCAAGTGGTATCAGGTCTTGTGGTATTTCATCATAGAAACAACCCAAGTCAATGGAAGATTAGTGTACAATAAGGTCCATAACAAGTAAACAAGTGCTCATGACTTCAGACAAGATGTAATAACAGGACTTCTAGAAAAGTACAAACGCGCTCCACCTGCGAAACGCGGCTGAAGATCTTCTGACGGGATACCGCTCGCGCGTCTCACGGAGAGGCACTTCATTGGGGAAAGACAGGACAAAAGTCACAAACCCAACTGTTTTGCTTGTTCCATATTGCCGATACGGTGTTCAAAGAAAGGAAAGGGGCTGTTTAAGAGGAAACAAACAATATTTTATTGCAAGACTTGCCCAGGATAGCCCCCAGTGTGCCCAACTACCTGCTTCGGAAGTTATCACACCAAGGTAAACTTCAAGGTTATGCCAGTGTTAGATTCCATTGAACCAAGGACCACGGGATATATATCAAGGGTAAAACATCTACTTTGTGAGTTTCATGTGTTATCCTATGATTCAAAATGAATGAAAATGCTCACTAAAGAAAACTTTTAAGTCACGTGTAAGTTAATGTTTCATCGAACCTAGGACCACAGAATAGATCATAAAGGCGATATATATTTATTTTCTGTTTCATGTGTTAAGTTATGACTTATAATAAATGAAAATCCACATTAAAACTTATTTTCAATATCTTCATTAAATTACGCAGTGAGGGGTTTTGTGATGTCAGAAATGCAGCAGCGAAAGAATTAATGTACCATCTGCGAAGTAGAAATTACTCTTAAACAATAAAACAAACATCCTAAACCATAAAGGACGAAACATATTCTCAAGTACATCCAAGCTAATAGGGGACATTTGAAGATACATTTCCTAATAATGGGCATATTCATGTAGCAAATGTTGTTGTTGTTGGTTCCTACTTACCAAATTCGTCTGTATATTAGCCGTTTTCAGAAACATCTCTCCTTACCGCCTCTTCATTTGTTACTCTATCTACCCATCTGATATCCATCATTCTTTCGTAACACAACACTTATAAAGCATTTTTTCTCTTATTTTCTGTTGCGGCAACAATCCAAGTTTCAATTCCTATGGGTGCCACTTCCCAGAAATACAAAAAACTGCATTTTTTTTAACTTAAATCTATATTTAATAACAACGCAGTTATATTATGTATAACTGTCTTCCTTGACTGAGCAAACCTACTTTCTATATCCTCTATGCTTCGTCTATTACTGTTAAATATATAGCAACATTCTCCTCCGTAAGCTTTTCACCTTCCTATTTGTCGTCAATAAGGCTGTGAGATTTCCTTCGTCCGAATTTTTCTAAAATATATTTATTGATTTTCTTGCTAAAGAGGGAGTCCTTACCTTTTTAAATTCATTCAAATATTTTGATAAATCGTCTATGATGGGAATGTCAACATTAAATTTCAGAGTTGACCACCTTGGTTTAGGAAAACTCAAACTCACTCAGGCCACCGCTCGTGTCAAGTCAAAGTCCTCTGTAACAACGGGTTGTAAACCATTCCTCATTCTCACGCTGTGTCATGTCAAAGCCCTCTGTAACACCCGGATGTTAAACAGTCCTCATTGTTACGTTTGACAAATATAAAAAAATATTAATTGATCCACTTATGAGAAAGGTCGTATTGTATTGAATTAATTAGTCTGTTAACATGACTTTTCTCACTAAATACAGTATATGCTGAGAGAAACTGACGTTTAGGGGCAGTTGAACTCGTAGTTCCGCCCCTTAAAACAACAATAACTAACTAAACTGACGTTGGAAGAAAAGAAAGCTAACAACTGAATGAGCCTGCTAAATTTATTTTCAGATTGGATTACTTTAATACAAACAAAATAAAGTGTATTTATTTTCAAATCTCGAGACCAACCTAAAACATCCTGGAAGTGGTTTCCATGGCATCCCTCTTTTACTCCAGATAATATGCCGCGAGAATATCACACTATTCGTAGTTCTCATTACTCCATGACAAAATGCTGTTTCCACTACCCATGATGCTCAGCGCATGCGATGGCTGTGGCTGAACGTTTTAAACAAATCACATAAAAGAAAGGACAAACATTTGTTTTTCTTATGCCTGTAGACTAAAGAAAAGTATTAGAACCGATAAGAACGTTTTAGATAAAGAAGGTCAAGTGTCCAACGCAAAAAGTTGTCACTTTCTATCTCTGCGTAATGGTTCAAACCCGGCCAAAGTCGTATGCCTTTACCCGTCGGTCATAGATTTATGGCATGTTAAAGCACCTTCCACTAATTACACCTGTGTGAAACTAAATTATATATAGGTTAAACATTTGACTAACGTTCCTAGGTTCCTACGTTCGCCGAATGCGATGGCATCTGGTAACTAAAATCTGTTCTAGTTGACGGTGGCGTTTGGCGGCAAAAGTACGAACTACTTGGAAAATTGAATGTCAGCAGTCCTTACTTGAATTAATAAAGATACACACACTAATACAGTCATCACAATTAACGCCGGTTATCGTACAGATTCTACACACACCCAAAGTACACGGAGATACACGGCCGCGTTGTCGCAGCCCCTAAACTAAGGGACCAACCGTAATGCGTAAGCATCTGTGGTTGAAATGGTATCGCGTTGGACTGCGGATTGAAAGAGTTGGGGTTCCATACTAGTTAGGGGAGAGGTTTAAAATATGTTTTCGTTATGATTCATCAACTTTGTCGAAAGCTTTACTAACGTCTTACGATATAAATGATACAAGAAATCACAGTTACCGTAATTATCGAGGATGGGGCACTAGTAATATAGCGTGTATGTGCATTTTCAGGTTGGATTCCATGAACGTTGCATAGTGTTAGAATCCGGTATTACATGAAGCATCTTAATATTGTACCCTTGTGAGGGAGGTACGAGGATCGTACCCGTGATTTTTTAGGAAGAAAATGTTAGAATACTCGTTGAATATTTCTACATGACTGGATCTTTAAATTTAAGAGGGCTGCAGATGACGGCATGGTGAGGCATCGCTTATCAAATTTACGACATACAGCTGGGGCCCGTGAGTCAAGAAGCTGACGATATCACCGCTTAATCATTCGCTTGATTCACCATGGTGCAATGTTACAGGGAACTATTTCTCATAGCGAAAACGACTTGGAGAGAGGGACTTCCCCCGATCATCGTTTACCAAGCAGAATTCTTATGACATTAGCAGTGGGCGGAGTCAGAAGTGTTGTAAAATAAGTGCTATTTTCGGATTTAGGCAAAATTATAAATATCAGAGAACGCTTATCTCAATAATACTGGAAATTATAATTTTAAGAGATATAAAAACCTTTAATAATTACATGGAACATGAATGCTTATTCAGCAATGACGTAGCTTGTTGGTGTAGATGAATCTCGCGGAGAGATGTGAGTAAAAGGGTTCCGTCCGACGCATAGCTAGAACATTGGAAATTGTTATAAATAAATGCTACGATCGATTTTTGATATTTGAAATAGTTTTGTAACATTGAAGTCATAAGGAGTCAGGAGATATTTTTTTCTAAGCTTCTACGGTGCTTAGTTTGGAAAGTAGCTTTCAAGATGAAGGAATGGCCCTATTTGCAAACACATTTCAATAAATAGCAGGTCCGTTGAGCCGAAATCATACAGTCATCACACTGTATCACATACAGTCTTTAGGTAACCTCTGTGGAGAGGTGCTGTATCGCATACAGTCTAATAAGGACCCTTGTAGTGGTCACGCTGTATCACATACAGTCTTCAGGTAACCTCTGTGGAGAGGTGCCGTATCGCATACAGTCTAATAAGGACCCTTGTAGAGGTCACGCCGCGTCATAGTTAACCAGTTTTATGGAATCAAGTTGGGCTGCCATACTTTGACGGCGAAGTTATTCAGTTAAAAGGAACTTAGTGAAAGCTATACTGCGTATAAGAGACTAAATTCAGTGAATATTGGGAAAGGTGTTGTAATATCTCACCAGTATCGTAGGAATTCGTGAACACTGAGAGTGTTAGAAAGTTGTTCTGAAATTGTCTATGCTTTGTAAGTCAGATCCGAAGTGACGCGAGTTCGAAAGTATGATTCGAGTCGAAAGCAGTAGTACTCAGTGGACGCAAAGTATAAGACTTCCAATCGTCAGGCAATGGAATAACAATAGGTTATTCCAGTAAGAACAGTGGCGAACGTGAAATTAAGTGGAGAACTACTTTTAATACGCTAGTTCGATACCAGACTGTGATTACCATAATTAATGTCTAAAGGAGACATTCGGCATAGTATAAACTTATAGCCGCATTTAGACAAGCATTCCTTTCACCTAATCCGAAATCTCCTACTATCATCCCTTCTCTTCCTTTTCCTAGCACAGCATTCCAATCTCCCATTACTATAACATTTTCATCACCCTTGACATACTTCAGAATTTCATCTATTTCTTCGTAGACCTTTTCAACATCTTCATCATCAGCTTGGCTGGTAGACATAAAAACTTGTACCACTGAGGTGCAGGTAGGTTTTGTAATGATTTTTGCTACAATAATCCGTTCACTATATTGCTCATAATATTCCACCCGCTGTCCAAGTTTCCTACTCAATATGAGACCAACCCCTGCTTGGCCATTGTTTGATTTAGTGCTAATGACCCTATAGTCTCCTGACCAAAAGTCCTGTTCTTCCTGCCAGCGGATTTCACTAATCCCAACCAAATCCAAACTCAACTTATCCATTTCCCTTTCCAAGTTTTCTAACCTTCCACTTCCTAGCAGATTTGTAACATTCCACGCTCTGATCCGTAGAATATCAGATTTCCTCTTTGTCACATCTGTGATGTTAACCCCCTCTCGAATTGTTCCCACCCGGAGATCCGAACGGGAGACTAGTTTACCTGCGGATTGAAATTTTACAAGGGAGGAGACCATTATCACATGTAATTATGCATAGAGAGGTGCATATCCTCGGGAAGAGCGTTACGGCTGTAGTTTCCCGTTGCATTCAGCCGTGCAGCAGATCGCAATTTAGCCATTAGTTGGCTTATATTATCAATATCTTTGCCCTCTATAAGACAAGTTAAGAATTGATTTATTCTGAAAGGCTGCAACTCCCTTTCAGAATAAGTAATAGAGCATTTCTACTAACAAAAATACTAACCTTCTAGTACCAATTAAATACCAAAACTCTACTAACGAAAAAATACTAAAGTTCTACCAACAACAAAATACTACCACTAAAACAGTCTGTCACCAGGCACACTCACATGCATCCTCACACATCACAGTCTAATGAAACAATGAACTATATCTAATAAACAATGCTACTGTCACCAGACACATTCACACACCACAAGTCTATTGGAACAATGAACTATATCAAATAAACAAACTAACTACATACTTACAACTAAAACTAACTGTATACAAAGAGTATACCTGTCGAGAATTAACAAGGAGGTTAGGTTCAAAAAACGTACAGAATGCAATGTAGATTCAAAATACTTACAAAAGGCAACCAAAATTCAAAATACTTACAAAATGCAAATGAGATTGAAAATATGTACAACATGCAATAGAGGTTCAAAATACTTACAAAATACAATTGAAGTTGAAAATACACAATGCAATTCTGATTGATAAACTGCAGATGGGTACAGGGGAATATAATATGTACCAGGATCTAAATCAACAGCAATACTATAAGACGCTCATAACAGATTAAAAGTAACAATAATAAGGCAGGCTAAGATAAATACATATAAATAATTGACCGCACAGGGTAACCAGGAAACTCAAACCGAGCAGCCCCGAAACAATCCCCAACTTATAAAATGGCGCCAGGACTTAGGGACCGAGTTTTCTTGGAAAAAACGAGTTTTCGTTGGAAAATTCACAGTTTTCATTTTTGAAAACCAGGAATTTTTCAACATTTTGAATTTTTAGTAGGAAATCACTTCCAAAGGATGTTTGTGTTTAAAGAATTAATATATCAGACGGGTACGGCATACTTGAACCCGTACTGAACAATTAAGTAAATTTGGAAAACAAAATGAATCCGAAATGTTATCTCTGTCATGAATGAACCAATGGTGAGGCTTAAGTAGCCCACTTAATTCTCAGAGTATAATGTTAATACGATGGTTACGCTAGAAGAGAAGCAGAAGCTCTTTGAGGGTATGAGGATAGATAGCAGCAACCAATTTGATGCTATGAAAAATGAATTCAAAGCCGACAACAACAAAATAAAGGCTGATATTGAGGCAATTAAGGTAGAGAGTAACAGTAAACTTGAAGCTTTGGAAATAGAAATCATAGCCGACAGTAAAAACAATAATAATATGCTGAAGGCATGGACTGTAAATTTGACCTCAAGTATGAGGAAAATAAAAAGGAATTTGAAACAATGAACAGTATGTTTGATAGCAAACTTAAGAGTTTCAAATTGAAATCCTTGCGAATATTAAAGAGGATATTCAGGCTGCACAGGATAGAGCAGCAAAGGATGCTCTTAAGATGCAACATAGTATAGATGAGTTAAAGGAGGAATCAAAGGTATTCCAACTCAACATGGAAGAAACAATGCAAGGGGCATTAAATAGTGGATTTGAAATTCTAGATATTAAGTTTGAACCCAAACTAAATAAGTTTCACACAGAAATAAAGGCAGAAATAAAAGCTGATAGCCAGGAAATTTTACAGGAGGCTCAGGGTAAGATTGAGAAAAGTGTGTATAGGAAATTTGAGGAAGTAAATCAGAAGTATCCTAAGCTGAATGTAGGGATAATTTAGTAAAGTTAGACAAGAAAAATTTGAAAATGAATTCTGCTCACGTCTACAAAGGACTGAACAGAAAAATAGTCAGTTGGAAGTTCAGATTATGTTACAGGAAGAAAGTGCACTAAGAGATAGGAAATTTAATTTTGGGAGTCAATAAGACAGAATGGGTGAACTCAGAGACCCAATGTACAGACAAAGATAGGGAAATAGGAGGGGAGAGCCCTTGTAAAATCCCAGGAATACCTATCGCAATGTGAACCCCATATGCAAACCAAACCACTGGACAAGTTATAAACATCATTAAATCTAATGAGGATCGCCCAGTGAAGTTCACAGGGAACAATATGTCAATAACTCCCAAATATTGGCTAAAATAGGTAGCAGAATACCTGAATGAGATGAAAATACTACAGGTTAGGAGACTGAGAGCAAATGAAAAACTATTAGCTGGAGATTGTTTGACATGGTATCGGAGACTCCGATATACATTCGACACAGTCGAGGGTTTTAGGGAAGCATTTTTAACCGATATTGAGCAGCCGACGTACAGGAAAATTTACGTCTGGATTTGTACTCAAGGAAATATAGTGCAAATGCTCCCACTAAGTACTCTGAATTTTTCACTGCGCAACTGAGTAAATTTCGATAGCTTCACATCGCTCCAGCAGAAAACGATTTGTGTGCCTCTATTGCCAGACAACTTCCATATGAGATTCAGAGATTGCTGATCTCGTCCAAAGCGAAGAACGCAATGGAAGTGCAGGGGCTGTTGCGTCAACTTGACATGACCACAGCACACGTAACTCCAAGGCAGAATAGAAATATAGAACAAGTACACATCTCTAGTAGGCAAGATGATAGGGGCAAAGCCCCTACGATGAATAAATCCACTAGCACAGAGATGTGTGGACTTGGGCGCGAATATGGTCAAAATGAGCCGAGGTGAATACTACTTTACAATAGAGGGGGATGCAGAGGAAAAAATCCTAGGAATACAGGATGCAAAAGGCCAGAATATAGACCACAAAATAACCGAAGGCAAGATGCAAGGAGGAATTGGGGAAACAACCCAAGGAGGAACGATAGGCCCGAAAATAGGAGCCAGGAATATCGAGACGAAATTTAAGAACTATACCAGGAGAGTCAACGTTACATGAACGAAATGACTGAGGAACCTGATAATTCAAAGGTCCGTTGGACTAAGGCCAAGAATTACCGAAAATCACCTGACCGACATGAAAGAGCACAACGCTTAGAGTTGCAAGCTCAATTGTGGGATGAGGGAAAAAAGGACCCTCAGGACAAAAGAAAACTTCAAATTTAGAATGGTCAAAGCGAAGACATAACATGTCCTGGGAGGATATTGAAATAGTTAACGGGATAGCAAGATCAGATGAGCGAATAATTGAAGAAGCCGAAGGAATTCAAGCAATAAGAAGAGAATTGCCTATAATTATGATCAGGATGGATGGATTGCTAGTTAGAGCCCTTATCGATACGGGATCAACTGTGAGCTTGATCACACAGATTTTAGTTAACGAATTAGAAACCAGAGGACGAGTGTTGAAAATTCCCACATCAAGTGTGAAAATTAAGGGAATCATCTCAGAGATAACACTCACATGCAAATCTCAAGTGTTTATTGATATGTTGATCGGCAACACTGAAATTTCACAATGTTTTTTGCTGGTGTGTCAATTACCATACAATATCATATTGGGTATTGACTTCATCGGTGAGAACAAGGTAGTAATAGACCTTGCGCAAAATTGCATTAGAGTTCAGAAAGATGATGTGGATGGGCAAAATATAATACTACATGAGCAAGAAGCAAGAACAGATGAACAGATGTGGCATGTAGGAGAAGTAACCGAGGAAGGTTATGAAGTCACAGAAGAGGCATTTGAAATTTGGAACCCAGAAATTGAGGAAAGCTTGGAATCTGAGTTCGATGCCAACCTGTTGGAGAAGATCGAAGAAGCCAAGGATGCGCAGGAAGATAAAGGATTGTTGAAGGAATTGCTATTAAAGTATAAAGTCGTATTTCATTCCAAGCTTGGAAAAATACAAAACTTCAAGTACGCATTTCAAGTTAATGATTGGGCCCCATTTTGACAGAAACCGTACCCGATTGCCGAAAAACATTATGCTCAGACAAAGAAGACACTGCAGGTGTTGATGAATGCAGGTGTAATAGAAAAATGGATACACCTTATGTAAGTCCATTACTGATTGTGAGCAAACCGGATGGTTCAGCAAGGGTGTGCTTAGATGCAAGAAATTTAAATGCTAAGATCATACCTGAAAATGATTCAGCACCACACATCAAAGAAATATTAAGAAAATTTAAAGGAAATGCTATTTTTACAAACTTTGTGATGACTTCGTCATATCATCACCTCGAACTAGAAGAGAAAACCAGCCTTCTTACTGGATTTCAGTTCGATCAGCAAACATATTGCTTCAGAAGATGTCCGTTTGGGTTAAAGAGAGCACAATCAGAACTAATAAGGGCGTTAGATCGAAACCTGTCGGAGGAAGTAAAAGATTGTACTATTCTTTACGTAGATGATATTTTGCTTACCTCAGAGAATGTGGAGGAACTTCTGGAAAATTTACAGAAATTACTCGAAGATTTAAGAAAAGCGAACTTCAAGATAAATTTAAAGAAATCGAATTTTTGTCAAAGGCAAGTCACGTTTTTAGGACACGTGATTGACCAACATGGTGTGAAACCAAATCCATGCAAGCTAGAGTGAGTAAGGAACTTTATGAGACCATTGAGAGTGAAAAATGGCCCAAAAATTTTTAGGATTGATTGGATTTTTCTCTGGACATTGCCCGTCGTTTACCAGTACAGTCGCACCATTGCAAGACCTACTGAAGAAGGGTGGCAAATGGAAATGGACGAGAAAGCTGAAAAAGCATTTATAGAGGCCATGGAAATGCTCTTAAACTACGTAAAGTTAGGCTATCCTGATTTTAATCAGAGGTTTGTAATACAAACAGGTGCATCCCAAGTTGGAAATGGACCAATGCTATATCAGGAGGACCCAGAAGAACCTGAGAAAAGGAACTACGTAGCTTTTTCAAGTGGAAGACTCAAGCCGCATGAGGAAAATTACACAATCAGCGAGATAGAGCTAATAACGATACTGCATGTTCTGAAGACTTGGCGGAAAATTGTGTACGGATTTCCCCTAACATTAAGGACTGACCACTAAGCTTTAACTCTTCTGATGAAAACCGACTTATCTAGTCAAAAGTTAATGCGATAGGCTTTATACATTCAGCAATTTGATGTAAATATAGAATATTGCCCAGGAAAGGAAAATATAGTTCCAGACTACTTAACTAGACAGCCAGAGTCCATAGAAGAGGCAGTAATGGCCATAGAAATGGAGACTAGGGATCGACGCACTCTGGATGGATTAAGGAATATAGGTCAACGACAACGCGAGGATCCATGGATAAACATGCTCATCTCATATTTTGAAGGGAATTTAACAAGAGAAACACCAGCGTATATTGAAGCGGAGAAGATAGCCACAGAATACAATTTTTATAATGGTTTACTACATACGTTTGTGCACTCTGACCATACTCGATTGAGGATCGTTGTACCTGAAATTTTGCAGAGAAAAACGGTATGGTTAGCCCATAGATCATTTGGACACATGGGAGTCGACAAAACAGTCTCGATGTTAAAGGAAGTTTTTGTGTGGCCGAGACTGAGAGAAACTGTAAGGGAGACGTTGAAAACATGTGATACATTTCAGAGGTTCAAACCAAATACGTTTTGATGAGACAGAAGCTGATACCACTTCTACCAGAGAGGCCATGTCAAATTATACCGATTGACAACTTTGGACCATTGCCAAAGGCCAGAAGAGGAAATAAACATATAATGGTGGCTATGGATGTCTTCACAAAAATGGTTGTTCTCTCTCCCATAAAGAAGACTAGTACAAAATAAGTATTAAAGTGACTTAAAGAAAATGTGATACCTATTCTGGGGAAGCCAGAGAATGTGTTATCGGATCACAGAAGTTGCTTCACAAGTGCGAAATTCAGACAGGAATTAGATAAGTTAGGGATACGACAAATACTATAAAGTATTCGCTATCCCGAGGCCAATCTTCTGGAAAGAGTTATGAGGGAAACTGCAAAATATTTTAGAATATACTGTGCCGAAGAAAATTGGAAATGGAGAGATACCCTCGAAATTATTGAATTTTGTATCAATAATACGGTACATGAAGATACTGGGGAGGTACCCATAAGCTTACATTGTAACCAACAACCTGAAAGACCATGGAGTCAAATAATACAGGTACCAGTAGATGCCCAACCTGGAAGAGAAGTCCGGATAAAAAGAGCCTTCGAATATCTGCAGGCGCAAACAGATAGAAGGCAAAGACGAAATAGGCACTAGAGATATCATCGACCTTTACTTGTAGGAGAAATGGTGTTAGTGAAAAGACCTGCATATCAGATCCAGGGAACCGAGTGTCCAAGAAATTTCAGAAAATGTACCACGGCTCATATAGGATTATCAGGGATCTAAGAAACAATGCCTACAGGATACAACATTGTGAGACTAACCACGAACTCACAATGAAAATAAAAATGTATTACCCTCCAGAAGACTTCGATGAAGTGAATGAACAAGCCCTGGATATGGAAGTAGAAGAGAGAAGGGAAGAAATGGAACAGTGAGCTGCAGATGACGGCATGGTGAGGCATCGCTTATCAAATTTACGACATGCAACTGGGGTCCGTGAATCAAGTAGCTGACGATATCACCGCGTGATCCGCTTAATCATTCGCGTGATTCACCATCGTGCAATGTTGCAGGGAACTCTTTCTCATAGCGAAACCTACTTGGAGAGAGGAACTTCCCCCAATCATTGTTTACCAAGCAGAATTCTCATGACATTAGCAGTGGGCAGAGTCAGAACTGTTGTGAAATAAGTGCTTTTCGGATTTAGGCAAAATTATAAATATCAGAGAATGCTAATCTGAATAATACTGGGAATTATAATTTTAAGAGATATAAAAACCTTTAATAATTACTTGGAACAAGAATGCTTATTCAGCAATGACGTAGCTTGTTGGGGTGGATGAATATCGCGGAGAGATTTAAGTAAAACGTTCCGTCCCACGCATAGCTAGAACATTGGAAATTGTTATAAATAAATGCTACGATCGATTTTTGAAATTTGAAATAGTTTTGTAACATTGAAATCACAAGGAGTCAGGAGATATTTTTTCTAAGCTTCTACGGTGCTTAGTTTGGAAAGAAGCTTTCAAGATGAAGGACTGGCCCTATTTTCAACCAGATTTCAATAAATAGCAGGGCTGCTGAGCCGGAATCATACAGTCATAAACGGACCCTTATAGTGGTCACGTTGTATCACATACAGTCTTCAGGTAACCTCTGTGGAGAGGTGCTGTATCGCATGCAGTCTAATAAGGACCCTTCTAGTCGTCACGCCACGACATAGTTAACCAGTTTTTTGGAACCAAGTTGGGTTGCCATACTTTGATAGCGAAGTGATTCAGTTAAAACGAACTTAGTGTAAGTTATACTGCGTGTAAGAGACTAAATTCAGTGAACATTGGGAAAGGTGTTGTAATATCTCACCAGTATTGTAGGAATTCGTAAACACCGAGAGTGTTAGAAATTGTTCTGAACTTGTCTATGCTTTGGAAGTCAGATCCGAAGTGACGCGAGTTCGAAAGTATAATTCGAGTTGAAAGCAGTAGTACTCAGTGGAAGCAAAGTATAAGACTCCCAATCGACAGGCAATGGAATACTAATACGAATAGGAACAGTGGCGGACGCGAAATTAAGCGGAGAACTACTTTTAAAACGCTAGTTCGATACCAGACTATGATTACCGTAATTAATGTCTAAAGGAGACACTCGCTATAGTATTGTTGTACCCCGGGATATAATCCCAAGGGTACATTTATCTAATATCCATATACCCTAAAATCTACCCACATTTGTACCCAATTCTCTACTCAATCCACCCCTAAATCTATCACACAAGAATACAAGGAATCAACAACAACACGTACCCACTATTTCACCATTATCACCAGACACAGGCTAAACTGTCAAAGTAGGGCAAGTATGTGCTAATGCTTGAGTCATCAGAGGCCTACACTATAAATACACACCTCAAGGGCCAGGGCTCTTGTCTGCTGATCACTCTACCCGGTGACGCCGACCAACACGTAAGTGTGCTTACGGGTAAATCGCATTACGTTTCCTGACCTAACACCAATCCCTAAAACATTGTAATGGCCTTCATCCGATACTATAACTTGTACTGCCACACATTTAATTGGGGAAGCCTGTACACTTCCCAAAGTAATTATTATACTGCCCCAGACCATCACAAGTAAACTTTTGTCAATTCTTATTGTGCTATTGTACGACCCTGTTGAGTCACCGCTATTAGCAACCTGTGCATTCCCCTCTTCCCATTGTAGACAGCACGTCATTCAGCTTACAGCAAGGTCGCAACTCTGCAATTATTGCCTGACCGTGCGCGCTCTTGTAATTCCTGCATACTCGCTTCTACTTTGAGAGCCGTCCAGTTTCAATCCTCAGATAGGAGCACCCCCAATCCTCCGTAGCTACCAGCAGTGCCTAAAGGCTCTCACCTCCTAACAATTGATCCAACCGCCAAGTATTTACGCATCACGCACTCACCCCTTTTACACAAAACACCCCCTCACCCCTTACATCTTAGTTGTTGCCCCAAAAGTTACAACATTATAAACTTCTAACTGCATTTAGACAAGCATCGTGCCAGTTACTAGAACATTAGGGCCGATAAGAAACGAGCAAGAACATTGATATCACCCAGAGGGACCAGTGTAACAACGGTTAGGAATATCAGAGACTTTCAATCCAAATTCAGGCAGATGTTAGGACCAGAGCAGAAGTCGCTAGTACCTACATTCTTGGAGAAGGTCGTAAAAGAGTGAAACTTGTGAAATAAAAGAATGACGAGTGTTAAACCAGCAAGTAATTAGGCTTGAATGTAAAAATTTTGTGTATAGAATTTATAATTTTTTAAGTGTCATTTAGTGTTACAGTGTATTTCAATATGTTAGAAAACCCTCAAATAGGGGTAATAAGTGAAATTAATATGTGCAAGATTTATGAAAAATCGTTATGTGTAATAAGTGCTACGGTGGTTGAAATGGAAGACTAGACCCAAAATGGTGGGCCAACGAATTCTCAACCATTGGGATCCGGGCATTTTCCGGATAAAGTGTGAGTACCGCTTATCATTATGAAATTACATACATTTGGGGGTTCGTGCAGCCTTAATAAATTGTAATGTCACACAAGTATAAAACCAGAAGTTAATAAGTGAAAATAAATGATGAAGGGAATTAACGGATCTGAACAACAGCCAATAAATGTAGTGGAGGAATCTTTATATTCGAAGTGAATCATGTCAAGAGTATAAATCTCTTAATTAAGGAAATAATAAGTTTTTGGAACGGTAATGTTCATATTAAATTGTATTGAAACAATTATTAAAGACAGTAAATTGATCAATTTATGGCAGAAGTAAAGTAGCCATGGGGAACAAAGAACAGCTTGAGAAAATAAGTATTCACGAAACGCTTTACAGAAATAATTGTTGTACACGCTGATATAAGCAAATGTAGATAGAAGCAATAAATTGCTATAATTAATGTCCAAAATAATTAATTATGAATGGAATTGTATTGAACCTTAATGATGACGGATCCATATAAGTACTTATTTGTAAAAGGGGGCATTATTGTTATGTTGAATGTAGGGTTCTGGGTTGAGGTCCCGCTCTTAAGTATGTTGTGTATCAGCACACAGAGGACTGGATATTTACGCTCTGGTGTCGCTAGAATTGGGGGACAGAGGTTCGATTCCCACTCCCTAATTTCATCGTATCTTCCGAAAATGGGCAAGTCCTAGGAATAGAAGGTAGCCCCTTATAAGAATTGTTCGCACCTAAGGTCATGCAGTGTTTACAATCATACATTAATTGTAGTATCCTGCGGAAAAAATACTGACTGATATGATAGCCATAATACACGTATAGTACCGCAGACAGCATGTCTGACGGCCATAAATCTGTCAGGCACTCAAGGGTAGGGTCGCTGACCCGTAATTGCCTTGAGGAGACCACGTGTATTTTTGTAAACATGCCAGTGATCGCACTCGTAAGAACTTTATAAGAGGGTCGGTGAGTTGCTCCCGTGACCTAATTAACATTTGATTACTAGCTGAGATATTGTTGATTAAAAATTTTGTGAAATGGTTTGGTTTTAACTCAACCCTTAATTCTTGAATCAATAAATCCGATGTCGTCTAACCCATCTCATCTTCTTTTATTTACCTTTACGTTCCCCAATAGGGAACAGATTTTCTCGGATGTAGAGTGTGGTAGCTATGTAGAGATAAACGATTACCTCAGGACAGGAAGGCATGGAGGGCTGCATCAAACCTACCAAACGACTGAAGACTCAAAACACGCACAGGATGTTAAGGAAAGAAGAAAATCCTTGAGGACCGGGAAAAATAAATTATTGTTCCTATATTTAAGAAAGAAAGCTGGTAGGATTGTGAGAATTACAAATGAATTAACCTAATGCCCCCATGTAATGAAAGTGTTCAAAAGTATTATGGGGATAAGATTGAGGGCACTGGTGAAACCCCAACTGGAGGAGGAACAATATGGATTTATAAGTGGAATATCAACAGTGGATTAGATATCTGCAAGGAGACAGATTGTGGAAAAGTACTGGGAGTAGCCTACAACAAAGATCCAATTTTGGCCTTCCTTGATTTGAAGATTTGAGTACAATCATTTGAAAATTAAGTACACAAACTACTGAAAAGATTCACTTAAACATAGCTCCCTGCATTATTTAGATCCATGTTAACTTAAGAAAATCATTTTCTGGTTTGTCACACAATGGGAATTTACAACAATAGCAACATAACCGTTCCCATATTTGCTCCCACTTTTGCTCCCACTTTTTGTTCTCACTTTTTGCTCCCACTTATTGCTCCCAATTTTTGCTCACACTTTTTGCACACTCTTTTTGCTCCCATATTTGCTCACACTTTTGCTCCCACTTTTTCGCCACATTTTGCTCCCACTTTTTGCTCCATCTTTTTACCCCCACTTTTTGCTCCCATATTTGCATCCACTTTTGCTCACACCTTTTGCTCCCACTTTTTGCTCCCTATTTTTGCTGCCACTGTTGCTCCCTTTTTTAACTCCCAGTTTTTGCACCCTTTTTTGCTCCCACATTAAACTATTGTTCTTATTACCAAGTTTTCTTTACTAGAGCTTAGTCTATGCTTGACCCGTTGATATGGAAGTATCAGTGACTTGGTATGGTAAGCCTTATGCATACTATAAAGGATATTCATGTATTGTGAAACGAACCAATAAAAATGGAACTGTTATTTGGCCTTGTTCAAAACAACGTTTAAAACAATGTCGCAGTGAGCTAAAAAGTAAAAATAGTGAGGATTTAAGTGTCAGTGATCATCAAAGTAGTGTAATGCATGAAACACTGTTGCTGTCAACAGAAAATCATGAAAATGCTAAAAGCGAGTGTAAGAAAAACAATATTACTGCAAAAGATAGTTCAACGTTCAAAATACCCTTAACATGATCAAAAGCCACGCAGACTCTACATGAGGACCCTGTGCAAGAGGAACTGGATAGCTTTAGTAATGTTGAGGATAATGTTGAGGATGATAATGGTGATTATAATGATAGTGATAAAGATCATGATAATGCTGCTTATGATTATGATAGTGATAATGACGTTTTATCCTATTGTAAGCAATGGAAAAAGATCTACAACACGCGTTGTGTTAAAAAAAACTATAACAAGCAATGGTAAAGAGAAAGAGTAGTATTCAGTGTGTACCTATTATAAAGAAATCTAACTAAATAAAATTATTCAAGCTTTGTATAAAATAAAATAGCATTGTACCTTCATTTACATTTATTTACAAACTTTATATACATTTTTTTCCTTTCATCTTAATATTTTTAAAAATAATTCTAAAAACTAAAACATTATAGTAACTTTTTGTGAAAAAAAATTTACCCTCTCCTCAAAAAGTTGTGTTTAAACCCTCTTCCAAGCCATCTGTAAAGCGAACAACACTATCAAAAGCCACGCAAACTCTACAAGAAGTGTCCATGGAAAAACATCAAAACGAAGTACATAGTCATAGTGATCATAGTTATAATAATGATTATTATGATGATGATCATGATAATGATAATGACAATGATGATGTAAAAGAAGTGGATCAAGTGGTTACAGCTCTAAAACAATTGCGGCTTCCCCAGTTTTTAACCACCTCCGAACATGTCCCCCGTTGAAAACTCATTTACCGCAAGACATGGGTTTTAAAAAAACTACACGTATAACCACCTAGTGTAAAGAAAAAAAAATGTTGTAATTTAATGAAATAAAAAATAGTGTGTATGAGTATGCTCTGTTTTTCTTATTTTTTTCTTACTTGTTATCCCCATGCTTTAACAATTCATATTCATATTCCACGTTTCCAATTTCCAATTCACACTTGGTCAATGCCATGTCCTGTGGCTCGGCAATCATTCTTGCAATTGTTTTTCAATCATTACAGTCATGCTTTCACAAAGCATAAACGAACCACAGCATAAGCTTCTGAGATTCATGATTCATGAAATATCAATGAAAGCATTGTCAAGCATGGACACCGCATAAGCCTCTACAATCCATGATTTATCAAATAGCGATGAATGCATTGGCAAGCATTGTCATCGCATAAGCCCTTGAGATCCATGATTCATCAAACGGCAATGAATGGCACTGGCATGCATGGCCACCGCATAAGCCTCTGCGATTCATCACCCACCCTCTTAAAAAAACAAGTGCGCATGCGTAAAAACAGAAACAAAAATGTTAAATCATAGCGGTAATCGGCTGTATGCATGCGCTTTTTATGTAACAACGTTTAATTCCCTATTAGCATTCAAACTCCCAGATTTTCGAACAAAATACCATTTCACCCCCTAGTACGGGTAGGTTTTATATGGGGGGGGGGGGAAATAGGTTATTCATTGGAAAGTGAGTGTCGGCCCGAGTTCAACGACACCTCATTCGTCATAATCCGACCATGCGTTCGGGAGATATCGACTTTACCCCTGAATGTATGGCGGGTTAGTATGTGACGTCACCAGGAAAGTAGGCTATGAGTCAACATTTTGGAACTTTTTGATCACACCTCGTGACGTCGCCAGGAAAGTAGGCTATGGGTCAACATTTTGAAACTTTTTGATTACACCTCGTTGTGATGTCACCAGGAAAGTAGGCTATGGGACAACATTTTTGGAACTTTTTGATCATACCTCGTTGTGACGTCACCAGGAAAGTAGGCTATGGGGACCATTTTGGAACTTTTTGATCACCTCGTTGTGACGTCACCAGGAAAGTAGACTATGAGTGGCGTCACCGCCGCCATCTTGTGACGTCACCGCCGCCATCTCGGCCGCAATCTTGTAACAACAACATGTGACGTTATATTCCCCCCCCCTCCCCCCCCCCACCCTGTGACGTCACCAGGAAAGTAGGCTATGCGTTGGAACTCTTACCATCCCCCTACTACTCTTGCTTAACGGCCAGAAGAGGTCATAGCAGCACTGAAAAAAGGAATATGAATTATGAATTAGTTGGAAAAGTATAATTTATTAATTACATTTTAAAAAATCCATGGCGCGGGCGGTCCCCCTCCCCTAGACCCACCCCTGGTTGCAAGGTATACGACGATAGAAATCAAGGGAAACTTGTTGATCTTTGCTGGCTAGCGTGAAGTGTACGGCAGTCACAATATTTTTCGTCGTACTCGAAATTCATGTAAACTGCCGTAAAACGTTTAATTTTACTACATAAATTAGAGCAATACACCGATCTGAAAAATAGTAGCACTTGGGAAATGAATGTATTATACCGGTATGCAGTTTTATAACCAGTAATTATTGTGGGATTTCAGGTAACAGACACCCACCACTATTCTTAACTTATACCAAATAATAGACCATCGGCTAGCTGCGGAACCATGTCTTATTTTCCCGTACAAATACAAACCGATATAAAATAAGTGAATTAATTTACGTATTTCACAGTATAAGGATTACAACGCGACCAAGAACTACATTTTCCAACCACCCCGAGCCGAGAAAAAGTTACCTTACAAAAATTATAACAACTTTGTTTCTTGGACACACACAATTTTGAAATTAATACACCAGTTATAAAACATGCCAATGTATATGGTGTTAAAATTTAGATTCGATCTCATGACGGTCTTTTTTTTATAATAATTCTTAAATGTGACGCATGGTTGAAACACGCTTAAAAATGGGCACTTTTTGTGTTCCAACAGCGATAAAAAATATTGAAATATAAATTAAAAATTCCAAAACTACATGAACTAACGCAAAATAGAACGACGAAAATGATGATGTTATTGGATTTTATGTTGTAGGTTACTTCACAAACCTTCAAGCTCGAGTGCAAATAATATTTTGGTCGACAGTAATTCCATGTGATATCTTTTTACAAGCAAATAAGAGTATAAGAATTGTAAGCTGCATTATAAATCATACTGGTATTTACAGTAGGTCTAGGTCTACATATACATATATTTTATCCTCAGTTTTTGACTGATGACCTGGATTTAAGGCTACATACCTCATAGGCCTATACGCCAATCTTCCTCTTTTCATTATTTGTAGCCTGTTAAGTGCCAAGTTCATAAAACCTTTGTATCGGTATTTTATTAAAATAAAAACGACTTGTATCGAAAATCTGATATTTTGTAAGAATGTCACTTCAAGCCAATTAATTTCAAAAGTGTCAACTAAAAATAGCGCCCAAGGTAATCCTCCAGAACTGCTTTAGGCCTATGTGAAAGTAACTAAGCTCTTAATCCTCATCTAAAATATCGGTATTTTTCCTTGGAATTTTCAATATGGTTAGAATACAGGCTATGCCTACAGCTGCGTATTGCACTTATTTTACTCTGAATTCTGGCTTTTTGTAGGCACTGCACTGACACCGTATTCATCAATTGGAAGATAATTAGTTAAACATCAGAAACTAATCTCGTTACTTTATTTCTATACTAGCCTAATATTTTAATATATCATACGAAGCGTTTAACAAAGACAGGGTGAATAATACCGTCTTACATCTAGGCGTAATTTATATGCCAGCTTACGACGTGGCGGCTTCAATTTTATTGGAGAAAAAGCAGGAAATACACTTGACACAGCATCAACGCTTAAAAAATTCCTTCCAGGCAATACTAGCCTGTAGTCAAAAAGGTAAGAAATGGGCTAAACATACTGTCATGTGGGCTTATATGTGATTTCCTTTCAGTACGACGAATTTTGAAAAGCCACTATTTCCTCAAAATACGATCAATGGCAAGGAATGAAACATTACTTTGTACTTACCACATCTGATTATGCACTGGAGAACTGCACAATATTCTACCATTATTGTATAATCTATAAAACAACGAATATTTAAGTATAATTCGTAACTGCAACGCACACAAGCTATTCGTGGCTGCCCACAACACCAGTTTGTAAACAAAGTCACGTGATAGCGTGACGCCAGAGGACGGTACTGGTCTAATCCATTGGGGATAGGATTTGGGAATGAGGCGGCTATGGCCTTAAGTTAAGAACGATCCCAATAATTGCTTGGAGTAGAAGTGGGGAAACCACGGAAATCTAATTCCAGGATGACTGAGGTGGGAATCGAACCCTCATCTTAGTTTTGCCTTACAAGGCAGAGTAAACCAAGTTCCAGCCCCCACACAAGAATTTAAATTACTTGCCAGAGACGGGAATCGATCCCAAATTTCTGGACGACAGCCAAGAATGCTATCCGCTGCACTACGAGATGGTCACACCACTACGAAACAAAGTGAGAATAAAGGGGCGGGGGGGGGGGGGGGTAAATAACACAGTATCCCATATTTAGAACAAACTGGATGCCCGACTTTTGAGATATCAGCTGTTCCTTTAAGACCTTATTTTCACAAAATAAATTTGTGATTTTTCATTACTTGTATTGGTGTGTGCCATTTCTCATGGATTCGTCATTTTCAAGGATTTTCATGAATTTTTCATGTACTGTATATGCCCAGGATTTGAAATTTATATTGTTGGCAACCCTGCTCTTGTGGTTGCCTTTTGACTGTTTTACTACTCCCCTAAGTCCTTCATCCTCAAGTAAGAACAACATTTTTGTTCTTTCTTTATTAATATTTCAAATGATTGTACTCAAATCTTCAAATCAAGGAAGGCCAAAATTGGATCCTTGTTGTAGGCTACTCCCAGTACTTTTCCACAATCTGTCTCCTTGCAGATATCTAATCCACTGTTGATATTCCACTTATAAATCCATATTGTTTCTCCTCCAGTTGGGGTTTCACCAGTGCCCTCAATCTTATCCCCATAATACTTTTGAACACTTTCATTACATGGGGGAATTAGGTTAATTCTTTTGTAATTCTCACAATCCTACCAGCTTCCTTTCTTAAATATAGGAACAATAATTTATTTTTCCCGGTCCTCAAGGATTTTCTTCTTGCCTTAACATCCTGTGCGTGTTTTGAGTCTTCAGTCTTTTGACAGGTTTGATGCAGCCCTCCATGCCTTCCTGTCCTGAAGTAATCGTTTATCTCTACATAGCTACCACACCCTACATCCGAGGCTATCTGTTCCCTATTGGGAACGTAGAGGTAAATAAAAGAAGATGAGATGGGTTAGACGACATCGGATTTATTGATTCAAGAATTAAGGTTAGAGTTAATACAAAACCATTTCACAAAAAGTATCTGTTCGCGTGTTTGAAGCACCTTTTCCATGAGGTAGTTTTTGGGAAACTGCATCTTTTGAAGTTCCTCCACGCAGAATCCTCCTTCTATGGGCTGTCCTGTGTCGTCCTGGAATAAATAGGTGACTGAATCGTGGAATTTCACTTAGCAAATGCAAAATGTCTCCGTGCTCCACATTGGGGTGTATCCTTCGGCAAAAATAGACTAATGTTTACCTTCCAAAAGGCGACATCGATGAAAGATTTTAAAGTTTTAAACATGACTTTCCACGGTGGAAACTCGTGGGTAGGAAACAATATAGATATGATTTTATATTTGGCACGCCTATTAACATTTACCGATTCGGAACGCTTATGATTAGGTCTAAAATCATTCGTAGGAAACAACATGGTCTGTACTTCTCAAGATCATAATTGATGTGTTTCTCCTGAAGAGGTGCACAAGAGAAGAGAAATTCTAGAAGGCCCGGTGTCGATTGGTATCGAACTTTCTTAACGACAAGGACATTATCACTTATCTTGATTTCTGAATCACCAACCCGGAAACGTTCATCTTCATAGCGAATGACATAGGTAGTATTGGTCATTTTAGTAAAGAGCTGTTAGAGGTATGGCGATAACAGCATTCCAAAATTCTTTACGAGAATGGCTTTCAACCGTGCATGATGTATTCAGGATTTCCAACATAGTAGGTTCCCTGGAGCTAGAGGATGCTTCAGCAATAACCGATGTTGTCCGAAACTGTGGAAGCGGTGATTGTTTTATAGGAGTTTAGACTTCATCTTTCGCTTCTTCCTCGTTCTCCTCGATCGTCTGCGTTTCTTCCAATAGAGTTGTGGGCTTATCGGACTTTGATGATAGCTGCAGAGGTGATTTTAAATGTTTCTCGACAAACAGCCCACTATCGGCATGTGTGCGTTTCAATTCGCGGAACTTTCATCGAATACTATTTCACGCACGATTATGTGTGCTTTAAATTGTCTCCCTGCTGTTGAAATGTTATACATGGAACGAGTGACGTTCAATAACACAATGTAGCTCTTTAAATACGAATAAAATGATCAAACCCCATACGGTAGCGTCCGTTGTCGCTGTCACCCTGCTTATCGATAACAAGACAATCATGGTGGCGAGCATTCCAACACGTGGCACACAACTGTGTAAAGGTTGTAAGGTCACAGCTGGATTCACGTGATCAACGTAGAAGTTACTCATGTTTCGTTCATCCTTTCGGAAGAAGACAACCACATTTACATTGTCACGAATTTACTGTTTTGGAACACGTGAATAGGTTTGACAAAGATAGAAAAAGTCTATATCTTTAAGACGTCCCATACTCAAGTAGGCCTGGATGACGACCTGTCGTTCCGTAGGCACATCATCAAAAATCACGTGTGAATCGGGGCGAACACTATCCGCAGAGATGACATCTTCATGTGATGGCAATGTAAAAGTAGCCCATGTTAGGTTTGTTGTGAAGGCTTGACATCACCTGTTTCAAGAAGACATATAGGGGTTGATAGAGCAATTTGGCTAAATATAGATATTTAGAAAGCCCACTTCGTTTATGGACTTATTTATTTATCGTATGGCTTTTAGTGCCGGGAGTGTCCGAGGACATGTTCGGCTCGCCTGAGTCTGTAGCTGCTTCCAGGGGACACCCTAAAGGGTGAGCTACAAGTTCCGTTCAATTTCAAGTAGTTCCAACTTTCGCCACCAGATATCAATGATACCTAGTGGTGAACGTTGGAACTTTGATAGAGCGTTCTGACGAAATCTAACCTAACAATTTTGATTTACACAAGTTTAGTCTGTGAAAGGATCTTTTACATGCCATAAATCAATGATATGGGACCGCCGGCTTTACTTCCCCTCCGAAGGAAGGCATACTGAGGATTTTTAACGCTCTTAAAAAATCCGACGGCTTCGGCCGGGTTTGAACCCGCTATCTTGGGCACAGCAGTTCAGCATGCTACCGACTACGCCACCTAAGCCGTTTATGGAGGTTTAGCGTAAGTAGATTTGTCTTTCCACATACCGATAGTCCGACGATGAGACATTGAATGGAAGACAATTGAGCGATCCGTAACGTTGTTCGGATGATGTCAAGAGGAGATAAGAAACCAAGTCTCCCACCGGAAATGAATGTTTCTGCTTAATAATATTCATGTCAAACTAAACGTGCAAGGAGATGCTTCGGTCTATATATTGTTGCATCCGGGGGATGCACCCCTATACCCTTCTATCTACGACACATACATCTATCTCCACACGAACGCCTTCGGAATATTTTATCAAAATTCTAAACCTAATACATAGCAACAACCTCCAATAACCCCGGCCAACTCCTCACATCCTGTGAAACGTGCAATTCCGCACACTCGGCACTCAAAGGACTATAAAACTAGAGAGGTGAGGTAACTCGAGGTCAGTCCGTCAGTCAGCCAGTCAGTCGTCCTCAGTGTCACTGTGTGCCAAACCGTTGCAGAGCGCCGCTCCAACGAACGCCAAAGGGTAAGTGTCTAAGTGATCTACACTTCCTCACACAGACATTCACACTCTCATCCCTTAGTGCTTGGATTGTGATGAGCATCTGGTTTAATAACTGTTCTGCAAATTCTAGGAGTACTTCAAGTCTGAAGTATTCATTAAAGTCATACATCTCATAAGTAACTGGTCATTTTATTTATTTGCTTAATTGCTAAGATCCTACCCTTCATCCCTCGTCCCGGTAGGATCCAGGCTAACCAGCTATCCGCATACGTCAGACTGCTTACCTCGCTTTTTTTAGCGTGAGCCGTCCGGTGCCCGCGTTAGCAGTATTCCAGACAGCGACCCAGCTGTTCAGAGCCTCCAACACCAAACCGCCCCTATTCCCGATATCGCATCTCCGAACTATCCGAATAAACAGCACATTCGGGAGTTCCCCTTTCGAGTGCTCATACGCCCTCGAACCAGTCCATTACCGACACCTCTTACACTCGAGCTCCAAGCAACCCACAGCTACTTATATTTCATCCCTCCAGCTATTACATTGTAGAGGACACCCTCTCAAGTCCCCTACAATTGGTGGATGCGCTAGGTACCGTGACGTTGTTTTAGAACAACGCCCTAGGGTTACAAACAACGTAGCTCTGCGGTAAAGATCCCAAAATTAACCTCTTACCAGCCAAGCTCACGCCACTCAAAATTGAAAAAAGTTTTCAGAGTACAAATCAGGTAGTTTTTAGTACCCACCCAAGCCCGCCCCAGCAGGTATAACATTTCCGAAGCCACCCTTATATAGAAGCAAGCAATTCACAACCCCATAGGAAGTTACGCCCATCCCATACGATAGCAAGGGGCCACATTATCTAATTACCCGCCCATTCAGATCCCCAGTGCCTTAGGCAGGACAGCGACGGTGATATTTCATTCACCAACCCCGCAGGGTAAGAGGAAAATACATAGTTACCGCGACATTATTCCCACGGCTTGAATAGCCCATACACACTCGTAATATTTAACGCCACCCTACAAGAATTCCCCCCCGAACATGATAGGCATAGTTACTGACATTAGCATCCCCACAGCAGGATAGGATATACCTTTACAGGGCCACAGCCTATTTTTCGTTATACATCCAACATGGCTTCTATCTACCGCCTGAATATACTGAAGCGAGTAGATGCATTCCAAAAATTGATTGCATGGCACAAATCTATGCAGGATAAACAGGATCACCTGAACCGTATGCAAGAAATGCTGCATGCCCAATATAATAGAATTCTGGGCACACTATCCCACAAAAAGAGACCTCACTACGTTCTTAGAGGCCCCATTCCAGCAATCAGGCAACAGTTTAATCGCACACACACCAGACTACATTCATTACACGAGGCTCTGTACAACCAATACTTTGAGCTCCGGGAAGAACACCTTAGGGTGAACACTGCCAACACCAGAGTGGCGGAACAGGCCAGGGTACTTACCCTGCAGTACGCCGCATTATGGCTACGTTACCGTCAGTTACAGGCCAATTCTATACTATTTGAACTTTTAACTCACAAACCAACACCTTCAGAAGGGGACATTGTTGAATATACCCCCAGGATGGCCAATAGGACCATCTCCATACAGCCCACTCCAATTAGGAAGGCGGCCACCGTGGCCACGACGCATACTAGACCCACACTACAGAGCAACACACAATTACATACGGTTAAGCCTCCACGTCCACATTTTCCACCCGTCGCACTTATACAGCCCCCTAGTAGTTTGCGGCATTTGCGAACGAACGACGGCTCTACGTACCGCCGAAAAGCCATACTAATTCGCAGGCCAATCCCATTTACACCCGCAGAGGAGCCAAAACGGTTTATGCCTAAAATCACCCTCCTCCAAACGCCCCGAACACCGGATACATCCCCAGAGGGGATTCCGGGGGCTAAAATTGCATTAGCCACCCGAGGACAAAAGCGGTACGCCCGACGGTAGAAACCGGCTCACGGCCTAGCATTGGAACTCACATAACTAAACTCCAGAGCCATATTTCCTTACAGACAAATAATATATAGGTATACATAGAAAGTAAGACATGTCGGGGCTAGCTGCACATGTAGCGGCTAACGTGTCCCCAAAATCCCCATCAGTCCCCAGGCACATATCGAACCCAGGACCATACGAAGAGCAAAAGCGCCAAATAGCTAGCTATCTGAAAGTCGGGCGCAATGAGGTGCACTGTGCCAAAACAGTCCGCCCCCCTCCCCGGAATGGATACCACCCCCACACAAACATACAACTCGCTTGACACTTTTCATTATATGGTTTGTGCACAGACGTGCACTTTGGATGATGTGACGCTATTTTCCGCTGGAAAATAGACTCTTGGTAAATGTTGACCTGGACTTAGGGCCATTACAGCCCATGACGTGGACTCTGACGAACGACGGAAGGTCGACGCGGCCATGACGTAGTGTGGGCAAGCGCCGAAGCTGACGGGTGTACCTAGCCTGGCCCCCGACGCGACGGGGAGCTACACCCATTATGCACTACTGTCAGCACAGCCCAACCTGCAGGTGGACCCTTGAGGGTTCGATGGGAGAACTGACCACCTCACCATCGGACAGGATAGACCATCCACCCAGGGACGACCCATTTGACCAGACTTGTAGCTAGATATAGGTAAGTAGTAAGCTTCATTGCACGAAGCTAAGACCTGCAGCGGCAGGTGAAGATGAATAATAATGAATGATAAATAATGATGAATATATTATATACGATTATCTCCCGGGCCGAGTTATCGGTCACCGATGATATCTTTGGCCATACCCCCGAGGACGATGATACTACCTTATAAATGATGATAGACGATTTGCGACATGCCCACGGTTCTCTCCCTGGCCAAGGTACAGATCACCGGTGGTCTCTCTGATCATACCCCAAGGGGGGAACACATTTGTATTACCTTGCGATTGCGTCCTAAGGATCCTATGGTCCCTAGCCTATTTCAGGCGTTCCGTTGCGACGTACTTGCAATATGCGATTTGCGACATGATACTGCAGCAATTACACAGGCCTCTACACATACAAACATATTAGTAATTAAAGGGGGGGAAGTCGACATCTAGGTTAAGGAGGATAGGGAGAAAGGACCTAGTCCGATTACTCTGTTGGGGGACCAGCCCGGCAGAGTATGCCTATGCCCGACGACCCTCAATTTAATTTAATGAGGAAAGTGTAAAAGGGCTTTGGCCTAGCAGCCTGGTGGTGATCGAGACCACCAGGAAGAGCACGCACGATACCCCTTAGGTAAGGAGGGACGTGTAGGGCCGCGGTCTGGCTGTTCTGGAGACTCCGGCGTTTCCAGAATTTGCACGCACGAAACCCCCGAAAGGGAGATATTCCTCGATCAAAATTCTAGTAAATAAAACGGTTGCTTTTGGCAGGCAACTTAGTTAAGCAAATTTAGTAAGCCACTGTTGCAAGACAGTAGCTTACAAGGGGTATTTCGGCACTAGGTTAAGTCAACGTTTCGAGCAATTTTTGTTCTATACACTAAGTTAGTCTGTAAGTAGATATAAGAGACCCTTACACAGGAGAGATCGATATTCGATCGGCCTCGGACTCGATTTTACGCAGCCGCGTAAGCCCGACAACTCGTTACTTCGGTATCAAAAGGATACTTTACCGTTGTAAGATACGAGATACGCGACGATATGCGATTGACGTAATGCGATATGCGATTTATAAGATGCGATTGCTGCGATGCGAGATACAAGTTGAGAGATGAGAGGTACGATATGCGATCTATGATGTGCGATTATCTGCGATATGAGATTACACGACTTCGGACATACACTTATAGAAAGAGACACATACACGGGAGCGATCGACTGAACATCGATCGGCGTCCACCTTTTAACCGCATGTCAGCCACACCAGTTCGATAATGTTTCCACATGATTCCTTTTTACTGGTCAGCTCCAGCGTGGGACGCCAACGGCAGCCATATAGTACCTAGGGGTACTTTCACTACATGTGGCGCGCAGACCCGCCCTGCGCATACGATAATTCACAGATGTTCACTTGTGTTTATTTACATTTTATTCTCCATGCTTATCTGTTTTACTTATATTTTTACACCCCCACAGATGAGCACACAGCGGCAGGCGAAGAGGACATTGTACACCTTGATTTCCGTTTTCTTTCTTTTCCCACAGGTGGCGTTTTGTATATAGACCCATGTATATATCTTGCCCACGCCCTACACACGCCCTCGACGCACCCTCTCCCACACACACAGAGCCAACACACCCCCGGCTCTCACACCTTCTTCCCCACACCTTTCTACCAGTATTCAACTGATATCCGTCCCACGGTTAGGGATATCTGTGGGATATCCACTCCCGCAGGACGGATCCCACAAAGGCACCTATAATGAGAGGTGTTGTACAGTAGCGAGGATCGTGCCCATTGATTGCAAGGGACAATCTTCCCTACTAAGATGGAGCGTCCACCCACAGGGGACGATCCATAGAGGTTTAGTTTATCTGTAGTTGCCATAGGTTAATTATTGCCTAAGTTACTTTTAGCTCATAGAGTGTGTAAGCTGCAGGACACAGGGTCCTCTTTGTAAAGGTATTCCCGCGGGATAATATTGTTCATGCGATAATTATAAAGGTGTATATTAGTGCTCAGGCACAAAGGATTTGTATGCGATTACGGCCGATATGGCAAGGCCAACACCGTTCAAATGATTTCTGTATATACACTGTTTACATGTCACACGCACCACATTTGTTACCATTACACATTATTTTCTCTTTCCTTTCCTTTCTTCAAAAATATAACTTGTAAAAATGCTCCTTTCTACCCCCCACAATAAACTCATTTATATATATTCCCCTAACTTTACACACCGAGGCATTTATTTTACTATCTCTCTTCTATCCCCTATTCCATATTGTTAGTTTTGTATGTACATTGTTTACCTGAGGGCAGTTATTCATCCCGTCCTTCATAACACGCACGGAGGGTAGCTCTCACCCTTTTAGATGTTTTTCCTCCTCATGGTAGCCACCCCTTATGTTGACTTCTTGATTTGATTGTGATTTATTGTACGATGTTATTTATGAATGTTTTATTTGAATTGAACTCTTATATGACGAATTCCATGTTCCATGTTATACATTGTTATGTGCCCAGGGCACCCATGCTGTAAAGATGATGTAATTGTACCCAGAAATATTGCCCCCCCCCCTCACACCAAAACACCTACACATGATCGCTAGACACGAACCCGAGGCAGACTTCTTCTACGAGGCACTATACACTGACTCACCCCATACTTCCGTTTACGATACTACCCACCTTTCCATCCACGAGCTTTACACTTCTGCACCTCACCCCACACGGGGATAATCACACACCCCCACCGACGTCACCACCCTCTTGCCGGAGGGATCTAATACAAGAACAGAAGAACCCAAGAGAAGAACAGAAGAGACAAGATATTACAAGAAAGAAGAAGATGACCATCCACACACACACAAGACAAACTACCCCTACGGCCTAGTCTTCGTCCCGTTATCGAGGACGATGACTAGCTCCGTCGAAGGAGTTGTTGCATCCGGGGGATGCACCCCCATCCCCTTCTATCTACGACACATACATCTATCTCCACACAAACGCCTTCGGAGTACATTATCAAAATTCTAAACCTAATACATAGCAACAACCTCCAATAACCCCGGCCAACTCCTCACATCCTGTGAAACGTGCAATTCCGCACACTCGGCACTCAAAGGACTATAAAACTAGAGAGGTGAGATAACTCGAGGTCAGTCCGTCAGTCAGCCAGCCAGTCAGTCGTCCTCAGTGTCACTGTGTGCCAAACCGCTGCTGAGCACCGCTCCGACGAACGCCAAAGGGTAAGTGTCCAAGCGATCTACACTTCCTCACACAGGCATTCACACTCTCATCCCTTAGTGCTTGGATTGTGATAAGCATCTGGTTTAATAACTGTTCTGCAAATTCTAGGAGTACTTCAAGTCTGAAGTATTCATTAAAGTCATACATCTCATAAGTAACTGGTCATTCAGTTTATTTGCTTAGTTGTTAAGATCCTACCCTTCATATCTCGTCCCGGTAGGATCCAGGCTAACACTTAGTTAATTGTTTCGTGACGCCCGCAACCAGCTATCCGCATACGTCAGACTGCTTACCTCGCTTTTTAGCGCGAGCCGTCCGTTTGTCGCGTTAGCAGTATTCCAGACAGCGACCCAGCTGTTCAGAGTCTCCAGCACCAAACCGCCCCTATTCCCGATATCGCATCTCCGAACTACCCGAACAAACAGTACTTCGGGAGTTCTCCTTTCGAGAGCTCATACGCCCTCGAACCAGTCCATAACCGACACCTCTTACACTCGAGCTCCAAGCAACCCCCAGCTACTTATATTTCACCCCCCCCCCAGCTATTACATTGTAGAGGGCACCCTCTCAGGTCCCCTACAATATACTGTAAAAGGAGCAACTGGCCGTTACAGGTACAATTTAACCATGGACGTCTTTGGGAGAACACTATTAACGAAGAAAACTATTGCTGTATCTGCTTCGACAAACGACCCAAACAGGACACAGATCGTGCTAATAAACGTTGTGTTGATGCAAATATATTACAGCGCACAAATGATGCGATTATGACTAATGGAACGCGGTTGACATATATGAAATATCCTCAAGCACCTAGCGACGCGTGTTCAGAAATATGTGTAGACTTTTATTTCTTAAAGCGTACCGGTATCAGAGGAGATTATGATGCACGGAGTGAACCATTAATAAACGTTACAAACCCTGTGAAAAAACAAGTGTTGTAGACTTTTGGGACATCTTGCTCATATCAACATAAACTTTAGAATGTGTTCAATTTGTCCGCTAACCTGTGTTCCTGTGATGGCTGCAATTGACACACACATACACACATCACCTAGTAAACCGTCCGATCTTACTCATATCAACATACACTTTAGAATGTGTTCAATTAGTCCGCTAGCCTGTGTTTCTGTGATGACTGCAATAGACACACACATCACCTGGTAAACCGACTGATCTAAGATCTGCCAGAGAGAGGATCATAGCTTGTAGACAGCCATAACATGACGTTATACGCTTTCTAACACGACCAACGAGAAAGACAGACCATGGCGCGTAAACCTAATCCTTTTGTGACGTAGGCAATGTAGTGCTTGATGGTGCTTGTACGTTTAAGTCGAGAGCAATTCATGAGCAGCAGAAATGTGATAATTTTTATCAATCTTCTTGAAATGGACCCAGTTTAGATATTCTGTGAGTTTTCAAGCACAATAAATTATACTGTATAGGTTTACAAAACTACGCCAGCTATAGACAGCCTATTTACATATTGAAGTTACTCGTAACAAAAATCCACGCGAACTGGGATCCAAGGGTTTGTTGTGTCTTTAATAGCTGCAACGAGTACATTAAGTTGAGTTGTAGAGACTGTGACCTTCGATGTGGGTAAAATTATGTGCACATGAATATAATTAGAGCAAGGAATCTTGCAGTGAACGTATTACTTAGTCATTGTTGTTACAAGGGGCGGGATAGAAATTAATACATTTATAGAAAAGATCTGTGGAATACACTCGCCACCGACTAACGGCTCATATCAATACCTTATATGAAGAAAAGTGGTAAATGAATACCAGCATTTATACAGATTCAATGATGAAGACAAGATGACCACCACATCTCCCTTCCGTCAGTAAATAGAAGACCATAGAATATTATGTTAGTGAATATCTTTATATTACAAAAACGTTTGATACATTTATGTACATCGTTCAGCTAAAAAAGTTATATATGCATACTGCGCCCGTTGACGCATGTTTGCACAGCTAACAAAGACCAAAATCCATGCTGACGAATAACTAAACATACCCTGCGAGTGGCGGGAAGAAGCCGAAGCAATATCGCTTGTAATAACATTTTTGCACCTTAGACACTCTATAAATCATTAATAAATAAATCAACGTAATTCTGCTTAGTTAAAATACGGTATACATCGCCGATAAGCAAAACCGTCAATTTACGCGGCTAACTCATGTCCTGAGTGAACGCCATGCTTAGTGACGCCAGTACCTACTTGTCGTTTGTTGAAGCAACACCTATGTGGATGTGAAGAACGAGTGAGGACACGTTCCGTGAAGGGAACCCATATGCAATGGAAAAATCCAAGTGTATTAGTAGAATGGACAGCCATCAGGACATAATCTACTAACCAAGTAATTGTAGACAACTATTAATGTTTAAACAGTGAAATATTTTTGATCCACGAATTGAGAAACTATGGAAGCGTTGTACGCAAACTTTAAGACCGCATGGTCGCATCTAAGTGCATCATAAAACTGTGAAACTGATAAACTGAGAAAATCTAGAAGTATATTTTTTGTTTTGCCGGATGGGCAGTTATTTTGGTTTACATTTTTAGTGAAAATAATTAGTGAAAAGTTGCGAGTGAGCATCGCACAAGCGATAATTTAACGCCAGTGGCGGAGTGAAAAAAATGGGCAATTTTGATTACCGCACCTTAGAATCTGTGAGTGCAAGTTACTTTAAAATGCGTAATTATATCACCAACGGCAACATTATGGAACTACTGAATCATCATCTCCTGGAATATAACCCCAACCACGCAATGGTAATGGATTACTAAATCATGCGTGGGGAATTGATAATGGAAGGTGACCGAAACAATGGTGAGAGGATCTAAGACCACTGAGGAGACCGCTTATAACACCTCATGGCGGGTCTCGAACGAGGGTCGCTGCAATCTGTAAGTCAGATCATGTATCAGTAGCGTAAATTTAATGAGTTGGAACAGTAGATTAATTTTAGTATGGTTTCATTTAAAGTGCACAACGCAGGTAGCTATTATAAGACCAAGTGTGGAAAGTTACAGTTTTGTTATAAATTTATAAACGCCAGGAAGGCAGTATTTTCAATGTCCATTTCGTATAATTTCAGAACAGTTATTATCAACTTTTATTTTGTCAAGCTGATGAAAAAGAAGCTAGTTTTGGCAGATGTTAAAATAAGGCCAAGGTTACATGTGTACAAGCCAAACCACGACACAGCACACTAGATCTTAGGCAGTGCATTATTTATTTAGAAGGCTGTGAATTTCCTAGTATTGTATAATCGGAATGCAGAGTTCCGTTATTCACATTTGTTTTGCCAGAACAATACTTGAAAACAGGTCTATTTCATTACGAGAAGCCAGACAGGCAATTAAAGAAACAGTATTTTGTAACCAGAGAACATAGGTTCGACCTCATTCAGGGAAGAGGCAATTTAATAAATGCACAATCTCACACTTTAGTTTGTATCAGAAGCCTTCATGTTAATTTAGAGCGTTGTTAGAATGTGTTTTCTACACACGTAACATTTATGATCAGTATTTGAAACGTGTATAATTCAGGGATCCACACTTATTGTAACTAACGTTATTATTGTATTATTGAAATGAGTCGTGATGGTGGATTGATACCCCCGACATGTTATTGTGGTTATTCCGGTGGTAACGAGCTACTGCAGTCGTACCAAACCGATGTTGCCAGGATTGATGAATCCGTAATTGAAAGAGTGAGACACAGGGTGTCTAATAATAATGAAGTATTGGTGAAGACACAGGGTGTCTATTAAACTATTAAGTTATTATGCATTAGTTGGATACACACGTCACCTGAGTACACTGAACGCTGTTTAAAGGTCCATAAACTGAACAACTATACTGTGAGGAATAAATGATTGTGTGAAGCATTAATAATCAAAGATAGAATTTTGTGAAACGAAACAAATCTCATCATTCCCCGAGAACCTAAATAAAGATAATAAATACTAAAAATAAAATATGTTCTGGACCAAATGTTCGACACTTAGTTATTGTTAATTTATCTTGGATACATTTTGATACATTTTTACATGAGTAGTTGACAACCAATTGGTGATGTGATAACAGGAGCACACACATCAGATTGGTAGCAATAAGAGTCGATGTAATTGTTTTATTACCATCGCATTTGCAGGCTATCCTATTTTTAGCCTATTTTCAATTTTGAAAAAATAGGCTTATGAGATCACCTTTTGTCCGTGTGTGTGTGCGCGCGTGTGTGTGTGTGTGTGTGTATGTGTGTGTGTGTGTGTGTGATTCGTGTGTGTGTCCCCCCCTAATAAAATCTAAACGGCAGGAGCGATTTCAATGAAACTCGGAAAGTTCATAGCACTATTCCCGGCGACCTCGACCGTGCCCTTCAAATTTTGTTACGACTCACCAATCCAACATGGCGGCTGTGCGAAATATTTCACCAGCATTCAATATCTCCGAAACTATTACCGATATTACCCTGACATTTTCTATGGTGATAGAGGGAACTACTATAAGTTCACTTATGTGACTTTTGAAAACCTGGTAACTACAAAACCAACATGGAGGCCAACCGAATTTGCGACTTTTAAATAGACGTTTCTCGCGATTTGACCAACCAAACGCAATGAAACTTGGTATAGTATATGTTTATATACATTGTAATGCACCGATATCTAACTTCGTTCAATTGTTTACCTAATCACAAGATGGCGGATGTGCGAAATATTTCGCCGGCATTCTATATCTCTGAAACTATTAGCGGTATATCCCTCAAATTTTGTACGGAGATAAAAGGCACTACTGAAAGTCCATCTATAAGACTTTCAAAAACCGGTTAACTACAAAACGATCATGGCGGCCAAGCGAATTTGAAAATTTCAAATAGACCTTTCTCGCGATTTATTGTTCCAAGCTCACTGAAACCTGCTACAGGAAATATTTATTCACATTGTAATCCACTGGTATATAATTTAGTTCAATTGTTTACATAACCTCAAGATGGCGGCAGTGCGAATTTTAAAATTAAGTTTTTATTTCTTGTGATGTAGTCATGCGATTGAAGTGAAAGTTTGAATAATGAACCTACGCAATAATTTTCCTTTAATGGTACATGACTCTATGGCCTATACATTTAACAATCCAACATGGCGACCATCCGATATATTTAGACGATACTCAATATCTACGAATCTATTTTAGCAATCAAACTGCATTTTTTAATGTTCATAGGGGCTATGAACTTAAGTTCACCTATAGGACTTTAAATAACCTGGTGATCACAAATCCAACATGGAGGTGACGCGAATTATAAATATTCACATGGACGTTTCTCGCAATTTAACCATCCGAGTGCAGTGAAACTTGGTACAGTAAATCCTTATACGAATGTTAATCCACTGGCATCTAATTTATTTCAATTGTTTCCATAACCTCAAGATGGCGGCAGTGAAAAATTTTTAAATCTCCATGTTTTTTCTTGTGTACTAATTATGCGATTGAAGTTTGAATACTACACGTTCACAATAATCTGCATGTAACAGTACATAACTCTAGGACCTACATATATAAAATCCAACATGGCGACCATCCGAAATATTTAGTCGGTTCTTAATACCTACGAATCTATTACAGCAATCAAACAGAAATTGTGTATGTTGATAGTGGCAATTAACATAAGTAGGATATATGAAAATAGGCTGTATAGTTCTTCACGGAACTACTTGTTCTAACTTTCTTAACACTTTGAAACTATGACCATTTGTTACAAAAAGTAACAAATCGAGTACGCAGGCAGTGCCAATTGAACAACCATAGAAGTGCTGAATTATTGTATGCATTTGTGTTGTATTAGTATAGCATTTTTAAAATTCAGCAACGTTGTGCACATAGCTTGATTTTCTCTGTAATAAACGCGTCTTGTTTATTAAATAATGATATTTAGGACTAGCTAAACACGTAAATTTAAAGATAAATGTTAGAAGTGGCACCATCACAGCATAGGACAAAATTTCCCCTTGCTATTAAATGTAAATATTTCTAGTATTTGTAAACAAGTAAATGTCTTGTTTTGCAGTAGATTCTTTTGATGTTTGATCCTCCCGTAGTCACTTTCGATGTAATTGCTTAGGGCTGATCTTACGTGCCATACTCTTAGCTAGTTCGTTCTTATTCAAATTTTGTATTAATACCATGGAAGTAATTTAGATCTTGATTAGGACTTTTTTATATTTTCTTTCCGGGCAGAATAGTATCGGACTAGCTTTTTACAACTCTCATGCTAGGCTAGGGATCTATTCTGAATAAAATTTATTCGTGATTTTAACATAAGACTGACCTCACTTTTCTTGCTTAGTTTTGTTATCGATGCATTCCTCTGAGCTGGTTAAGAATTGAACCTCGCCAATTCCCGATACCCCTGAGTGCAGACTTTTGTGCAACACCAGCCTATGAATGTGTCGTCCCTTATACTTGTGTATTAACTGGAAGAGGGTCTCGGAAGGGTCATTTGAAACCGGTGGCTCCCCGAAACCTACGGCCAGCTGGCACAATACATTGTCCGGCACTATTCATAGTTTTTCATAACCTTCCTGAACGCCTTGTAACCGTCAAGTAATTCCACATAATTAACAAGCAACCTCCTGAAACGTATTACCGTGTGATCAACTACAACGATTAAAGATAAGTGATCTATTGCTTGTACATAGAGTAATAAATAAATAAGTAAATTGATGCGCAGTATTGGACTTCATAAGATTGATCAGTGTAAGACTTGAGTTGTAATTACCATGTATGTTTTACAAGAAGCCATGGTTGTGTTGGGTCAATGCTTTTTACAGCGTGTTTCCTGATATGACATGGGTTAAGCGCGATGTTCTAATTCTGTGATTTCAGCATCTTGTAGACAATACGGTTTATGATCCCGTCATACATAACCCTACTGGAAGTGGTGCAACAGAACTACATTGCTGACATCACGAAACCGCACCAGGGCCAGTATTTTTCGTTGGCCGTGCTTTCTCAAAACAGTATCCACTGTTTGCAAATTCACGTGTCCTCTCCAGACATTGTATTAACATCTACCTCTCTGGAGAAGTAAAGCCGGTGGTCCCATGTCATAGATTTATGGCATTTTAAAGAACCTTCCACTAATTACACCTGTGTGAAGCTAAATTGTATAGGTTAAGAATGTAATCAACGCTCTTAGGTTCCTACGTTCGTTGCCAAGAGCCGAGCGCGGTGGCGTCTACTAGCTAAGTTCTTAATTAGGCCTAGTATTCGTTGACGGTGGCGATTGGCTGCAAAAGTAGGAACTATTTGAAAAATTCATAGTTGCAGTCCTTACTTGAATTTTAAAAAAATACACACACTAATACAGCTATCACAATTAACACCTTTTATCAAACAGATTCTACACACACCCAAATTACACGGGGCTATATGACCGCGTTGTCGCAGCCCCTAAACTGAGGAACCAACCAATCATTTACCTCTCTGTCAAGAAGCAAAATGGCTGACCACTTAGATCCAACATGGCTGACGCTCTCTTTGACACGGTTTACCAATTATCATGTGACGTTATACGCTGTGTCGAGACAAGAATCAACTTATATGTACAGTCACGTGGCTTGAGAAAGGACCATGTCCCACCACCCTTTTCCCGGCAACTGCTCACCCCCTCCTCTATGCGTCATCTTGTATCATCATCCCGCCATACGCTGTCTTGAGACAAGAATAAACTTGTATGTACAGTCACGTGGCTTGAGCAAGGACCAAGTCCCACCACCCTTTTCCCGGCAACTGCTCACCCCCTCCTCTATGCGTCATCTTGTATCATCATCCCGCCATACGTTGTCTTGAGACAAGAATCAACTTGTATGTAGAGTCACGTGGCTTGAGCAAGGACCATGTCCCACCACCCTTTCCCCGGCAACTGTTAACCCTCTCCTCTATGCGTCATCTTGTATCATCATCCCGCCATACGCTGTCTTGAGACAAGAATCAACTTGTATGTAGAGTCACGTGGCTTGAGCAAGGACCATGTCCCACCACCCTTTCCCCGGCAACTGTTAACCCTCTCCTCTACGCCTCGCCTTGTATCATCATCCCGCCATACGCTGTCTTGAGACAAGAATCAACTTGTATGTACAGTCACGTGGCTTGAGCAAGGACCTTGTCCCACCACCCTATTCCCGGCAACTGCTCACCCTCTCCTCTACGCCTCGCCTTGTATCATCATCCCGCCATACGCTGTCTTGAGACAAGAATCAACTTGTATGTAGAGTCACGTGGCTTGAGCAAGGACCATGTCCCACCACCCTTTTCCTGGCAACTCTTAACCCTCTCTTCTACGCCTCGCCTTGTATCATCATCCCGCCATACGCTGTCTTGAGACAAGAATCAACTTGTATGTACAGTCACGTGGCTTGAGCAAGGACCATGTCCCACCACCCTTTTCCCGGCAACTGTTAACCCTCTCCTCTACGCCTCGCCTTGTATCATCATCCCGCCATACGCTGTCTTGAGACAAGAATCAACTTGTATGTACAGTCACGTGGCTTGAGCAAGGACTATGTCCCACCACTCTATTCCCGGCAACTGTTAACCCTCTCCTCTACGCCTCGCCTTGTATCATCATCCCGCCATACGCTGTCTTGAGACTAGAATCAACTTGTATGTACAGTCACGTGGCTTGAGCAAGGACCATGTCCCACCACCCTTTTCCCGGCAACTGTTAACCCTCTCCTCTACGCCTCGCCTTGTATCATCATCCCGCCATACGCTGTCTTGAGGCAAGAATCAACTTGTATGTACAGTCACGTGGCTTGAGCAAGGACCATGTCCCACCACCCTATTCCCGGCAACTGTTAACCCCCTCCTCTACGCCTCGCCTTGTATCATCATCCCGCCATACGCTGTCTTGAGACAAGAATCAACTTGTATACACAGTCACGTGGCTTGAGCAAGGACCATGTCCCACCACCCTATTCCCGGCAACTGTTAACCCCCTCCTCTACGCCTCGCCTTGTATCATCATCCCGCCATACGCTGTCTTGAGACAAGAATCAACTTGTATGTACAGTCACGTGGCTTGAGCAATTACCATGTCCCACCACCCTTTTCCCGGCAACTGCTCACCCTCTCCTCTACGCCTCGCCTTGTATCATCATCCCGCCATACGCTGTCTTGAGACAAGAATCAACTTGTATGTATAGTCACGTGGCTTGAGCAAGGACCATGTCCCACCACCCTTTTCCCGGCAACTGCTCACCCTCTCCTCTACGCCTCGTCTTGTATCATCATCCCGCCATACGCTGTCTTGAGACAAGAATCAACTTGTATGTACAGTCACGTGGCTTGAGCAAGGACTATGTCCCACCACCCTTTTCCTGGCAACTGCTCACCCTCTCCTCTACGCCTCGCCTTGTATCATCATCCCGCCATACGCTGTCTTGAGACAAGAATCAACTTGTATGTACAGTCACGTGGCTTGAGCAAGGACCATGTCCCACCACCCTTTTCCTGGCAACTGTTAACCCTCTCCTCTACGCCTCGCCTTGTATCATCATACCGCCATACGCTGTCTTGAGACAAGAATCAACTTGTATGTACAGTCACGTGGCTTGAGCAAGGACCATGTCACACCACCCTTTTCCCGGCAACTGCTCACCCCCTCCTCTACGCCTCGCCTTGTATCATCATCCCGCCATAAGCTGTCTTGAGACAAGAATCAACTTGTATGTACAGTCACGTGGCTTGAGCAAGGACCATGTCCCACCACCCTTTTCCCGGCAACTGCTCACCCCCTCCTCTATGCGTCATCTTGTATCATCATCCCGCCATACGCTGTCTTGAGACAAGAATAAACTTGTATGTACAGTCACGTGGCTTGAGCAAGGACCATGTCCCACCACCCTATTGCCGGCAACTGCTCACCCCCTCCTCTACGCCTCGCCTTGTATCATCATCCCGCCATACGCTGTCTTGAGACAAGAATCAACTTGTATGTAGAGTCACGTGGCTTGAGCAAGGACCATGTCCCACCACCCTTTCCCCGGCAACTGTTAACCCCCTCCTCTACGCCTTGCCTTGTATCATCATCCCGCCATACGCTGTCTTGAGACAAGAATCAACTTGTATGTACAGTCACGTGGCTTGAGCAAGGACCATGTCCCACCACCCTATTGCCGGCAACTGCTCACCCTCTCCTCTACGCCTCGCCTTGTATCATCATCCCGCCATACGCTGTCTTGAGACAAGAATCAACTTGTATGTACAGTCACGTGGCTTGAGCAAGGACCATGTCCCACCACCCTTTTCCCGGCAACTGCTCACCCTCTCCTCTACGCCTCGCCTTGTATCATCATCCCGCCATACGCTGTCTTGAGACAAGAATCAACTTGTATGTACAGTCACGTGGCTTGAGCAAGGACCATGTCCCACCACCCTATTGCCGGCAACTGCTCACCCCCTCCTCTACGCCTCGCCTTGTATCATCATCCCGCCATACGCTGTCTTGAGACAAGAATCAACTTGTATGTACAGTCACGTGGCTTGAGCAAGGACCATGTCCCACCACCCTATTCCCGGCAACTGCTCACCCCCTCCTATACGCCTCGCCTTGTATCAATACCCGCCATACGCTGTCTTGAGACAAGAATCAACTTGTATGTAGAGTCACGTGGCTTGAGCAAGGACCATGTCCCACCACCCTATTCCCGGCAACTGCTCACCCCCTCCTCTATGCGTCATCTTGTATCATCATCCCGCCATACGCTGTCTTGAGACAAGAATCAACTTGTATGTACAGTCACGTGGCTTGAGCAAGGACCATGTCACACCACCCTATTCCCGTGAACTGCTCACCCTCTCCTCTACGCCTCGTCTTGTATCATCATCCCGCCATACTCTGTCTTGAGACAAGAATCAACTTTTATGTACAGTCACGTGGCTTGAGCAAGGAGCATGTCCCACCACCCTATTCCCGGCAACTGCTCACCCTCTCCTCTACGCCTCGCCTTGTATCATCATCCCGCCATACGCTGTCTTGAGACAATAATCAACTTGTATGTACAGTCACGTGGCTTGAGCAAGGACCAAGTCCCACCACCCTTTTCCCGGCAACTGTTAACCCCCTCCTCTACGCCTCGCCTTGTATCATCATCCCGCCATACGCTGTCTTGAGACAAGAATCAATTTGTATGTACAGTCACGTGGCTTGAGCAAGGACCATGTCCCACCACCCTTTTCCCGGCAACTGCTCACCCCCTCCTCTACGCCTCGCTTTGTATCATCATCCCGCCATACGCTGTCTTGAGACAAGAATCAACTTGTATGTACAGTCACGTGGCTTGAGCAAGGACCATGTCCCACCACCCTTTTCCCGGCAACTGCTCACCCCCTCCTCTATGCGTCATCTTGTATCATCATCCCGCCATACGCTGTCTTGAGACAAGAATCAACTTGTATGTACAGTCACGTGCCATGAGCAAGGACCATGTCCCACCACCCTATTGCCGGCAACTGCTCACCCCCTCCTCTACGCCTCGCCTTGTATCATCATCCCGCCATACGCTGTCTTGAGACAAGAATCAACTTGTATGTAGAGTCACGTGGCTTGAGCAAGGACCATGTCCCACCACCCTTTCCCCGGCAACTGTTAACCCCCTCCTCTACGCCTTGCCTTGTATCATCATCCCGCCATACGCTGTCTTGAGACAAGAATCAACTTGTATGTACAGTCACGTGGCTTGAGCAAGGACCATGTCCCACCACCCTATTGCCGGCAACTGCTCACCCTCTCCTCTACGCCTCGCCTTGTATCATCATCCCGCCATACGCTGTCTTGAGACAAGAATCAACTTGTATGTACAGTCACGTGGCTTGAGCAAGGACCATGTCCCACCACCCTTTTCCCGGCAACTGCTCACCCTCTCCTCTACGCCTCGCCTTGTATCATCATCCCGCCATACGCTGTCTTGAGACAAGAATCAACTTGTATGTACAGTCACGTGGCTTGAGCAAGGACCATGTCCCACCACCGTATTGCCGGCAACTGCTCACCCCCTCCTCTACGCCTCGCCTTGTATCATCATCCCGCCATACGCTGTCTTGAGACAAGAATCAACTTGTATGTACAGTCACGTGGCTTGAGCAAGGACCATGTCCCACCACCCTTTTCCCGGCAACTGCTCACCCTCTCCTCTACGCCTCGCCTTGTATCATCATCCCGCCATACGCTGTCTTGAGACAAGAATCAACTTGTATGTACAGTCACGTGGCTTGAGCAAGGACCATGTCCCACCACCCTTTTCCCGGCAACTGTTAACCCTCTCCTCTATGCGTCATCTTGTATCATCATCCCGCCATACGCTGTCTTGAGACAAGAATCAACTTGTATGTACAGTCACGTGGCTTGAGCAAGGACCATGTCCCACCACCCTTTTCCCGGCAACTGTTAACCCTCTCCTCTACGCCTCGCCTTGTATCATCATCCCGCCATACGCTGTCTTGAGACAAGAATCAACTTGTATGTACAGTCACGTGGCTTGAGCAAGGACCATGTCCCACCACCCTATTCCCGGCAACTGTTAACCCCCTCCTCTACGCCTCGCCTTGTATCATCATCCCGCCATAAGCTGTCTTGAGACAAGAATCAACTTGTATGTACAGTCACGTGGCTTGAGCAAGGACCATGTCCCACCACCCTATTCCCGGCAACTGCTCACCCTCTCCTCTACGCCTCGCCTTGTATCATCATCCCGCCATACGCTGTCTTGAGACAAGAATCAACTTGTATGTAGAGTCACGTGGCTTGAGCAAGGACCATGTCCCACCACCCTATTGCCGGCAACTGTTAACCCTCTCCTCTACGCCTCGCCTTGTATAATCATCCCGCCATACGCTGTCTTGAGACAAGAATCAACTTGTATGTAGAGTCACGTGGCTTGAGCAAGGACCATGTCCCACCACCCTTTTCCCGGCAACTGTTAACCCTCTCCTCTACGCCTCGCCTTGTATCATCATCCCGCCATACGCTGTCTTGAGACAAGAATCAACTTGTATGTACAGTCACGTGGTTTGAGCAAGGACCATGTCCCACCACCCTGTTCCCGGCAACTGCTCACCCTCTCCTCTACGCCTCGCCTTGTATCATCATCCCGCCATACGCTGTCTTGAGACAAGAATCAACTTGTATGTACAGTCACGTGGCTTGAGCAAGGACCATGTCCCACCACCCTATTGCCGGCAACTGCTCACCCTCTCCTCTACGCCTCGCCTTGTATCATCATCCCGCCATACGCTGTCTTGAGACAAGAATCAACTTGTATGTAGAGTCACGTGGCTTGAGCAAGGACCATGTCCCACCCCCCTTTTCCTGGCAACTGTTAACCCTCTCCTCTACGCCTCGCCTTGTATCATCATCCCGCCATACGCTGTCTTGAGACAAGAATCAACTTGTATGTAGAGTCACGTGGCTTGAGCAAGGACCATGTCCCACCACCCTTTCCCCGGCAACTGTTAACCCTCTCCTCTATGCGTCATCTTGTATCATCATCCCGCCATACGCTCTCTTGAGACAAGAATCAACTTGTATGTAGAGTCACGTGGCTTGAGCAAGGACCATGTCCCACCACCCTTTCCCCGGCAACTGTTAACCCTCTCCTCTACGCCTCGCCTTGTATCATCATCCCGCCATACGCTGTCTTGAGACAAGAATCAACTTGTATGTACAGTCACGTGGCTTGAGCAAGGACCATGTCCCACCACCCTATTCCCGGCAACTGTTAACCCTCTCCTCTACGCCTCGCCTTGTATCATCATCCCGCCATACGCTGTCTTGAGACTAGAATCAACTTGCATGTACAGTCACGTGGCTTGAGCAAGGACCATGTCCCACCACCCTTTTCCCGGCAACTGTTAACCCTCTCCTCTACGCCTCGCCTTGTATCATCATCCCGCCAAACGCTGTCTTGAGACTAGAATCAACTTGTATGTACAGTCACGTGGCTTGAGCATGGACCATGTCCCACCACCCTATTCCCGGCAACTGTTAACCCCCTCCTCTACGCCTCGCCTTGTATCATCATCCCGCCATACGCTGTCTTGAGACAAGAATCAACTTGTATATACAGTCACGTGGCTTGAGCAAGGACCAAGTCCCACCACCCTATTCCCGGCAACTGTTAACCCCCTCCTCTACGCCTCGCCTTGTATCATCATCCCGCCATACGCTGTCTTGAGACAAGAATCAACTTGTATGTACAGTCACGTGGCTTGAGCAAGGACCATGTCCCACCACCCTTTTCCCGGCAACTGCTCACCCTCTCCTCTACGCCTCGCCTTGTATCATCATCCCGCCATACGCTGTCTTGAGACAAGAATCAACTTGTATGTACAGTCACGTGGCTTGAGCAAGGACCATGTCCCACCACCCTTTTCCTGGCAACTGTTAACCCTCTCCTCTACGCCTCGCCTTGTATCATCATACCGCCATACGCTGTCTTGAGACAAGAATCAACTTGTATGTACAGTCACGTGGCTTGAGCAAGGACCATGTCCCACCATCCTTTTCCCGGCAACTGCTCACCCCCTCCTCTACGCCTCGCCTTGTATCATCATCCCGCCATACGCTGTCTTGAGACAAGAATCAACTTGTATGTACAGTCACGTGGCTTGAGCAAGGACCATGTCCCACCACCCTTTTCCCGGCAACTGCTCACCCCCTCCTCTATGCGTCATCTTGTATCATCATCCCGCCATACGCAGTCTTGAGACAAGAATCAACTTGTATGTACAGTCACGTGGCTTGAGCAAGGACCATGTCCCACCACCCTATTGCCGGCAACTGCTCATCCCCTCCTCTACGCCTTGCCTTGTATCAACATCCCGCCATACGCTGTCTTGAGACAAGAATCAACTTGTATGTAGAGTCACGTGTCTTGAGCAAGGACCATGTCCCACCACCCTTTCCCCGGCAACTGTTAACCCCCTCCTCTACGCCTTGCCTTGTATCATCATCCCGCCATACGCTGTCTTGAGACAAGAATCAACTTGTATGTACAGTCACGTGGCTTGAGCAAGGACCATGTCCCACCACCCTATTGCCGGCAACTGCTCACCCTCTCCTCTACGCCTCGCCTTGTATCATCATCCCGCCATACGCTGTCTTGAGACAAGAATCAACTTGTATGTACAGTCACGTGGCTTGAGCAAGGACCATGTCCCACCACCCTTTTCCCGGCAACTGCACACCCTCTCCTCTACGCCTCGCCTTGTATCATCATCCCGCCATACGCTGTCTTGAGACAAGAATCAACTTGTATGTACAGTCACGTGGCTTGAGCAAGGACCATGTCCCACCACCCTATTGCCGGCAACTGCTCACCCCCTCCTCTACGCCTCGCCTTGTATCATCATCCCGCCATACGCTGTCTTGAGACAAGAATCAACTTGTATGTACAGTCACGTGGCTTGAGCAAGGACCATGTCCCACCACCCTATTCCCGGCAACTGCTCACCCCCTCCTATACGCCTCGCCTTGTATCAATACCCGCCATACGCTGTCTTGAGACAAGAATCAACTTGTATGTAGAGTCACGTGGCTTGAGCAAGGACCATGTCCCACCACCCTTTTCCCGGCAACTGCTCACCCTCTCCTCTACGCCTCGCCTTGTATCATCATCCCGCCATACGCTGTCTTGAGACAAGAATCAACTTGTATGTACAGTCACGTGGCTTGAGCAAGGACCATGTCCCACCACCCTATTGCCGGCAACTGCTCACCCCCTCCTCTATGCGTCATCTTGTATCATCATCCCGCCATACGCTGTCTTGAGACAAGAATCAACTTGTATGTACAGTCACGTGGCTTGAGCAAGGACCATGTCCCACCACCCAATTCCCGTGAACTGCTCACCCTCTCCTCTACGCCTCGTCTTGTATCATCATCCCGCCACACTCTGTCTTGAGACAAGAATCAACTTTTATGTACAGTCACGTGGCTTGAGCAAGGAGCATGTCCCACCACCCTATTCCCGGCAACTGCTCACCCTCTCCTCTACGCCTCGCCTTGTATCATCATCCCGCCATACGCTGTCTTGAGACAAGAATCAACTTGTATGTACAGTCACGTGGCTTGAGCAAGGACCAAGTCCCACCACCCTTTTCCCGGCAACTGTTAACCCCCTCCTCTACGCCTCGCCTTGTATCATCATCCCGCCATACGCTGTCTTGAGACAAGAATCAACTTGTATGTACAGTCACGTGGCTTGAGCAAGGACCATGTCCCACCACCCTATTGCCGGCAACTGCTCACCCCCTCCTCTATGCGTCATCTTGTATCATCATCCCGCCATACGCTGTCTTGAGACAAGAATCAACTTGTATGTACAGTCACGTGGCTTGAGCAAGGACCATGTCCCACCACCCAATTCCCGTGAACTGCTCACCCTCTCCTCTACGCCTCGTCTTGTATCATCATCCCGCCACACTCTGTCTTGAGACAAGAATCAACTTTTATGTACAGTCACGTGGCTTGAGCAAGGAGCATGTCCCACCACCCTATTCCCGGCAACTGCTCACCCTCTCCTCTACGCCTCGCCTTGTATCATCATCCCGCCATACGCTGTCTTGAGACAAGAATCAACTTGTATGTACAGTCACGTGGCTTGAGCAAGGACCAAGTCCCACCACCCTTTTCCCGGCAACTGTTAACCCCCTCCTCTACGCCTCGCCTTGTATCATCATCCCGCCATACGCTGTCTTGAGACAAGAATCAACTTGTATGTACAGTCACGTGGCTTGAGCAAGGACCATGTCCCACCAACCTTTTCCCGGCAACTGCTCACCCCCTCCTCTACGCCTCGCCTTGTATCATCATCCCGCCATACGCTGTCTTGAGACAAGAATCAACTTGTATGTACAGTCACGTGGCTTGAGCAAGGACCATGTCCCACCACCCTTTTCCCGGCAACTGCTCACCCCCTCCTCTATGCGTCATCTTATATCAGCATCCCGCCATACGCTGTCTTGAGACAAGAATCAACTTGTATGTACAGTCACGTGGCTTGAGCAAGGACCATGTCCCACCACCCTTTTCCCGGCAACTGTTAACCCTCTCCACTACGCCTCGCCTTGTATCATCATCCCGCCATACGCTGTCTTGAGACAAGAATCAACTTGTATGTACAGTCACGTGGTTTGAGCAAGGACCATGTCCCACCACCCTTTTCCCGGCAACTGCTCACCCTCTCCTCTACGCCTCGCCTTGTATCATCATCCCGCCATACGCTGTCTTGAGGCAAGAATCAACTTGTATGTACAGTCACGTGGCTTGAGCAAGGACCATGTCCCACCACCCTATTCCCGGCAACTGCTCACCCCCTCCTCTACGCCTCGCCTTGTATCATTATCCCGCCATACGCTGTCTTGAGACAAGAATCAACTTGTATGTACAGTCACGTGGCTTGAGCAAGGACCATGTCCCACCACCCTTTCCCGGCAACTGTTAACCCCCTCCTCTACGCCTCGCCTTGTATCATCATCCCGCCATACGCTGTCTTGAGACAAGAATCAACTTGTATGTACAGTCACGTGGCTTGAGCAAGGACCATGTCCCACCACCCTTTTCCCGGCAACTGCTCACCCTCTCCTCCGCGCCTCGCCTTGTATCATCATCCCGCCATACGCTGTCTTGAGACAAGAATCAACTTGTATGTACAGTCACGTGGCTTGAGCAAGGACCATGTCCCACCTCCCTATTCCCGGCAACTGCTCACCCTCTCCTCTACGCCTCGCCTTGTATCATCATCCCGCCATACGCTGTCTTGAGACAAGAATCAACTTGTATGTAGAGTCACGTGGCTTGAGCAAGGACCATGTCCCACCACCCTATTCCCGGTAACTGTTAACCCCCTCCTCTACGCCTCGCCTTGTATCATCATCCCGCCATACGCTGTCTTGAGACAAGAATCAACTTGTATGTACAGTCACGTGGCTTGAGCAAGGACCATGTCCCAGCACCCTTTTCCCGGCAACTGCTCACCCTCTCCTCTACGCCTCGCCTTGTATCATCATCCCGCCATACGCTGTCTTGAGACAAGAATCAACTTGTATGTACAGTCACGTGGCTTGAGCAAAGACCATGTCCCACCACCCTATTCCCGGCAACTGTTAACCCTCTCCTCTACGCCTCGCCTTGTATCATCATCCCGCCATACGATGGCTTGAGACAAGAATCAACTTGTATGTAGAGTCACGTGACTTGAGCAAGGACCATGTCCCACCACCCTTTTCCCGGCAACTGTTAACCCTCTCCTCTACGCCTCGCCTTGTATCATCATTCCGCCATACGCTGTCTTGAGACTAGAATCAACTTGTATGTACAGTCACGTGGCTTGAGCAAGGACCATGTCCCACCACCCTTTTCCCGGCAACTGCTCACCCTCTCCTCTACGCCTCGCTTTGTATCATCATCCCGCCATACGCTGTCTTGAGACAAGAATCAACTTGTATGTACAGTCACGTGGCTTGAGCAAGGACCATGTCCCACCACCCTTTTCCCGGCAACTGCTCACCCTCTCCTCTACGCCTCGCCTTGTATCATCATCCCGCCATACGCTGTCTTGAGACAAGAATCAACTTGTATGAACAGTCACGTGGCTTGAGCAAGGACCATGTCCCACCACCCTTTTCCCGGTAACTGCTCACCCTCTCCTCTAAGCCTCGCCTTGTATCATCATCCCGCCATACGCTGTCTTGAGACAAGAATCAACTTGTATGAACAGTCACGTGGCTTGAGCAAGGACCATGTCCCACCACCCTATTCCCGGCAACTGCTCACCCTCTCCTCTACGCCTCGCCTTGTATCATCATCCCGCCATACGCTGTCTTGAGACAAGAATCAACTTGTATGTACAGTCACGTGGCTTGAGCAAGGACCAAGTCCCACCACCCTTTTCCCGGCAACTGTTAACCCCCTCCTCTACGCCTCGCCTTGTATCATCATCCCGCCATACGCTGTCTTGAGACAAGAATCAACTTGTATGTACAGTCACGTGGCTTGAGCAAGGACCATGTCCCACCACCCTTTTCCCGGCAACTGATCACCCCCTCCTCTACGCCTCGCCTTGTATCATCAGCCCGCCATACGCTGTCTTGAGACAAGAATCAACTTGTATGTACAGTCACGTGGCTTGAGCAAGGACCATGTCCCACCACCCTATTCCCGGCAACTGCTCACCCTCTCCTCCACGCCTCGCCTTGTATCATCATCCCGCCATACGCTGTCTTGAGACAAGAATCAACTTGTATGTACAGTCACGTGGCTTGAGCAAGGACCATGTCCCACCACCCTTATCCCGGCAACTGTTAACCCTCTCCTCTACGTCTCGCCTTGTATCATCATCCCGCCATACGCTATCTTGAGACAAGAATCAACTTGTTTGTACAGTCACGTGGCTTGAGCAAGGACCATGTCCCACCACCCTTTTCCCGGCAACTGTTAACCCCCTCCTCTATGCCTCGCCTTGTATCATCATCCCGCCATACGCTGTCTTGAGACAAGAATCAACTTGTATGTACAGTCACGTGGCTTGAGCAAGGACCATGTCCCACCACCCTATTGCCGGCCACTGCTCACCCCCTCCTCTACGCCTCGCCTTGTATCATCATCCCGCCATACGCTGTCTTGAGACTAGAATCAACTTGTATGTACAGTCACGTGGCTTGAGCAAGGACCATGTCCCACCACCCTTTTCCCGGCAACTGCTCACCCTCTCCTCTACGCCTCGCCTTGTATCTTCATCCCGCCATACGCTGTCTTGAGACAAGAATCAACTTGTATGTACAGTCACGTGGCTTGAGCAAGGACCATGTCCCACCACCCTTTTCCCGGCAACTGTTAACCCTCTCCTCTATGCGTCATCTTGTATCATCATCCCGCCATACGCTGTCTTGAGACAAGAATCAACTTGTATGTACAGTCACGTGGCTTGAGCAAGGACCATGTCCCACCACCCTTTTCCCGGCAACTGTTAACCCTCTCCTCTACGCCTCGCCTTGTATCATCATCCCGCCATACGCTGTCTTGAGACAAGAATCAACTTGTATGTACAGTCACGTGGCTTGAGCAAGGACCATGTCCCACCACCCTATTCCCGGCAACTGTTAACCCCCTCCTCTACGCCTCGCCTTGTATCATCATCCCGCCATACGCTGTCTTGAGACAAGAATCAACTTGTATGTACAGTCACGTGGCTTGAGCAAGGACCATGGCCCACCACCCTATTCCCGGCAACTGCTCACCCTCTCCTCTACGCCTCGCCTTGTATCATCATCCCGCCATACGCTGTCTTGAGTCAAGAATCAACTTGTATGTAGAGTCACGTGGCTTGAGCAAGGACCATGTCCCACCACCCTATTGCCGGCAACTGTTAACCCTCTCCTCTACGCCTCGCCTTGTATCATCATCCCGCCATACGCTGTCTTGAGACAAGAATAAACTTGTATGTACAGTCACGTGGCTTGAGCAAGGACCATGTCCCACCACCCTTTTCCCGGCAACTGCTCACCCTCTCCTCTACGCCTCGCCTTGTATCATCATCCCGCCATACGCTGTCTTGAGACAAGAATCAACTTGTATGTACAGTCACGTGGCTTGAGCAAGGACCATGTCCCACCACCCTATTCCCGGCAACTGCTCACCCCCTCCTGTACGCCTCGCCTTGTATCATTATCCCGCCATACGCTGTCTTGAGACAAGAATCAACTTGTATGTACAGTCACGTGGCTTGAGCAAGGACCATGTCCCACCACCCTTTTCCCGGCAACTGTTAACCCCCCCCCCCCCTCTACGCCTCGCCTTGTATCATCATCCCGCCATACGCTGTCTTGAGACAAGAATCAACTTGTATGTACAGTCACGTGGCTTGAGCAAGGACCATGTCCCATCACCCTTTTCCCGGCAACTGCTCACCCTCTCCTCTACGCCTCGCCTTGTATCATCATCCCGCCATACGCTGTCTTGAGACAAGAATCAACTTGTATGTACAGTCACGTGGCTTGAGCAAAGACCATGTCCCACCACCCTATTCCCGGCAACTGTTAACCCTCACCTCTACGCCTCGCTTTGTATCATCATCCCGCCATACGCTGTCTTGAGACAAGAATCAACTTGTATGTAGAGTCACGTGACTTGAGCAAGGACCATGTCCCACCACCCTTTTCCCGGCAACTGTTAACCCTCTCCTCTACGCCTCGCCTTGTATCATCATTCCGCCATACGCTGTCTTGAGACGAGAATCAACTTGTATGTACAGTCACGTGGCTTGAGCAAGGACCATGTCCCACCACCCTTTTCCCGGCAACTGCTCACCCTCTCCTCTACGCCTCGCCTTGTATCATCATCCCGCCATACGCTGTCTTGAGACAAGAATCAACTTGTATGTACAGTCACGTGGCTTGAGCAAGGACCATGTCCCACCACCCTTTTCCCGGCAACTGCTCACCCTCTCGTCTACGCCTCGCCTTGTATCATCATCCCGCCATACGCTGTCTTGAGACAAGAATCAACTTGTATGAACAGTCACGTGGCTTGAGCAAGGACCATGTCCCACCACCCTTTTCCCGGCAACTGCTCACCCTCTCCTCTTCGCCTCGCCTTGTATCATCATCCCGCAATACGCTGTCTTGAGACAAGAATCAACTTGTATGTACAGTCACGTGGCTTGAGCAAGGACCATGTCCCACCACCCTATTGCCGGCAACTGCTCACCCTCTCCTATACGCCTCGCCTTGTATCATCATCCCGCCATACGCTGTCTTGAGACTAGAATCAACTTGTATGTACAGTCACGTGGCTTGAGCAAGGACCATGTCCCACCACCCTTTTCCCAGCAACTGTTAACCCTCTCCTCTACGCCTCGCCTTGTATCATCATCCCGCCATACGCTGTCTTGAGACAAGAATCAACTTGTATGTAGAGTCACGTGGCTTGAGCAAGGACCATGTCCCACCACCCTATTGCCGGCAACTGTTAACCCTCTCCTCTACGCCTCGCCTTGTATCATCATCCCGCCATACGCTGTCTTGAGACAAGAATAAACTTGTATGTACAGTCACGTGGCTTGAGCAAGGACCATGTCCCACCACCCTTTTCCCGGCAACTGCTCACCCTCTCCTCTACGCCTCGCCTTGTATCATCATCCCGCCATACGCTGTCTTGAGACAAGAATCAACTTGTATGTACAGTCACGTGGCTTGAGCAAGGACCATGTCCCACCACCCTATTCCCGGCAACTGCTCACCCCCTCCTGTACGCCTCGCCTTGTATCATTATCCCGCCATACGCTGTCTTGAGACAAGAATCAACTTGTATGTACAGTCACGTGGCTTGAGCAAGGACCATGTCCCACCACCCTTTTCCCGGCAACTGTTAACCCCCCCCCCCCCTCTACGCCTCGCCTTGTATCATCATCCCGCCATACGCTGTCTTGAGACAAGAATCAACTTGTATGTACAGTCACGTGGCTTGAGCAAGGACCATGTCCCATCACCCTTTTCCCGGCAACTGCTCACCCTCTCCTCTACGCCTCGCCTTGTATCATCATCCCGCCATACGCTGTCTTGAGACAAGAATCAACTTGTATGTACAGTCACGTGGCTTGAGCAAAGACCATGTCCCACCACCCTATTCCCGGCAACTGTTAACCCTCACCTCTACGCCTCGCTTTGTATCATCATCCCGCCATACGCTGTCTTGAGACAAGAATCAACTTGTATGTAGAGTCACGTGACTTGAGCAAGGACCATGTCCCACCACCCTTTTCCCGGCAACTGTTAACCCTCTCCTCTACGCCTCGCCTTGTATCATCATTCCGCCATACGCTGTCTTGAGACGAGAATCAACTTGTATGTACAGTCACGTGGCTTGAGCAAGGACCATGTCCCACCACCCTTTTCCCGGCAACTGCTCACCCTCTCCTCTACGCCTCGCCTTGTATCATCATCCCGCCATACGCTGTCTTGAGACAAGAATCAACTTGTATGTACAGTCACGTGGCTTGAGCAAGGACCATGTCCCACCACCCTTTTCCCGGCAACTGCTCACCCTCTCGTCTACGCCTCGCCTTGTATCATCATCCCGCCATACGCTGTCTTGAGACAAGAATCAACTTGTATGAACAGTCACGTGGCTTGAGCAAGGACCATGTCCCACCACCCTTTTCCCGGCAACTGCTCACCCTCTCCTCTTCGCCTCGCCTTGTATCATCATCCCGCAATACGCTGTCTTGAGACAAGAATCAACTTGTATGTACAGTCACGTGGCTTGAGCAAGGACCATGTCCCACCACCCTATTGCCGGCAACTGCTCACCCTCTCCTATACGCCTCGCCTTGTATCATCATCCCGCCATACGCTGTCTTGAGACTAGAATCAACTTGTATGTACAGTCACGTGGCTTGAGCAAGGACCATGTCCCACCACCCTTTTCCCAGCAACTGTTAACCCTCTCCTCTACGCCTCGCCTTGTATCATCATCCCGCCATACGCTGTCTTGAGACAAGAATCAACTTGTATGTAGAGTCACGTGGCTTGAGCAAGGACCATGTCCCACCACCCTTTTCCCGGCAACTGTTAACCCTCACCTCTACGCCTCGCCTTGTATCATCATCCCGCCATACGCTGTCTTGAGACGAGAATCAACTTGTATGTACAGTCACGTGGCTTGAGCAAGGACCAAGTCCCACCACCCTTTTCCCGGCAACTGTTTACCCCCTCCTCTACGCCTCGCCTTGTATCATCATCCCGCCATACGCTGTCTTGAGACAAGAATCAACTTGTATGTACAGTCTTGTGGCTTGAGCAAGGAGCATGTCCCACCACCCTTTTCCCGGCAACTGCTCACCCTCTCCTCTACGTCTCGCCTTGTATCATCATCCCGCCATACGCTGTCTTGAGACAAGAATCAACTTGTTTTTACAGTCACGTGGCTTGAGCAAGGACCATGTCCCACCACCCTTTTCCCGGCAACTGTTAACCCCCTCCTCTACGCCTCGCCTTGTATCATCATCCCGCCATACGCTGTCTTGAGACAAGAATCAACTTGTATGTAGAGTCACGTGGCTTGACCAAGGACCATGTCCCACCTCCTTTTTCCTGGCAACTGTTAACCCCCTCCTCTACGCCTCGCCTTGTATCATCATCCCGCCATACGCTGTCTTGAGACAAGAATCAACTTGTATATACAGTCACGTGGCTTGAGCAAGGACCATGTCCCACCACCCTATTCCCGGCAACTGCTCACCCCCTCCTCTACGCCTCGCCTTGTATCATCATCCCGCCATACGCTGTCTTGAGACAAGAATCAACTTGTATGTACAGTCACGTGGCTTGAGCAAGGACCAAGTCCCACCACCCTTTTCCCGGCAACTGTTAACCCCCTCCTCTACGCCTCGCCTTGTATCATCATCCCGCCATACTCTGTCTTGAGACAAGAATCAACTTGTATGTACAGTCACGTGGCTTGAGCAAGGACCATGTCCCACCACCCTTTTCCCGGCAACTGTTAACCCTCTCCTCCACGCCTCGCCTTGTATCATCATCCCGCCATACGCTGTCTTGAGATTAGAATCAACTTGTATGTACAGTCACGTGGCTTGAGCAAGGACCATGTCCCACCACCCTTTTCCCAGCAACTGTTAACCCTCTCCTATACGCCTCGCCTTGTATCATCATCCCGCCATACGCTGTCTTGAGACAAGAATCAACTTGTATGTACAGTCACGTGGCTTGAGCAAGGACCATGTCCCACCACCCTATTGCCGGCAACTGCTCACCCTCTCCTCTACGCCTCGCCTTGTATCATCATCCCGCCATACGCTGTCTTGAGACAAGAATCAACTTGTATGTACAGTCACGTGGCTTGAGCAAGGACCATGTCCCACCACCCTTTTCCCGGCAACTGCTCACTCTCTCCTCTACGCCTCGCCTTGTATCATCATCCCGCCATACGCTGTCTTGAGACAAGAATCAACTTGTATGTACAGTCACGTGGCTTGAGCAAGGACCATGTCCCACCACCCTTTTCCCGGCAACTGTTAACCCTCTCCTCTACGCCTCGCCTTGTATCATCATCCCGCCATACGCTGTCTTGAGACAAGAATCAACTTGTATGTAGAGTCACGTGGCTTGAGCAAGGACCATGTCCCACCACCCTTTTCCCGGCAACTGCTCACCCCCTCCTCTACGCCTCGCCTTGTATCATCATCCCGCCATACGCTGTCTTGAGACAAGAATCAACTTGTATGTAGAGTCACGTGACCTCCCATGCCATAACGCACCCTATAGTGGCCATATTTGCCGTGTTCCTTACTGACAAAGTATATTATAATAAGAAGATGATGTACTTTGAATGTTGTAGCAGTTTCTGCCATATTGTGACCTTCCGCAGCGCAAATTAGAATAAGAAAATGTGCAAGAACTCACATTTAACAAATTTATCACCAGAGAAGTTGTTATCAGAAATAATTCTAACAAGTTGTTCAGTAAAGAACATATAGCCTACTTTCTCCTAAATGTATGAGTATAGTTATAACTCGTTGTTATTATCAAAGACTATAATAGAACTATTCTTTGTTGAAGGCCATAGAAACGATTTACCTCTACCAAACGCCACAATCTAGATAAAAACTGCTACCATCATTGAAGAAAGAAAGAAAGAAAGATAAGAAGTATCTCAAGAATGTTATGGATCTGGAGACATAATCGACCGGACTGGCTGCGTGGCTCGGCGGTAACGTTCTCGCTTGCTGGGCCCTAGGTTGCAGGTTCGTATCCTGGCGCAGTCAGCTGGCATTTGAGCGTGCACGAATGCGAGGGAGCCGTGTCAGTACATTTACTGGCACGTTAAAGATCCCCTTCGGGCCAAAATTCCGGCACCCCGGTGTCTCTAAAAGCAGCAGTAGTTAAAAGGGATGTAAAACCAATAACATTATTATTATTATTATTATTATTATTATTATTATTATTATTATTATTATTATTTTAATGTGCTAAACGGTTCCAGGCTAGTGTTCAGAAGTAAAGGGGGAGTTTTAGTCGGTAGTCTGCTACTCAGCAGCAGGAGCCCGACACTCTGTGCGTAAATGCATTTCTTCCCCTAAAAAAAATAAAAATATTATTATTATTATTATTATTATTATTATTATTATTATTATTATTATTACATATACGACCTGCCGTGGGCAACATCCAACTTTGAGTTGAGGCATGTCTTTACACGTCTGGTTGTGCAGGGCTTTCACAACCCTAATTGAAAAAAAAAGGAAGGAAGATTGTAGTTTTACGTGGCCGTGAATCTTGTGATTATGAGCCACGGGACCTCCTTTTTACGTGGAATCCGAACCACAGGACATGGAATTTCACTTCAAAAATCTCACATGCATTGACCGGGAATCGAAAACCCTAATTGAATTAACAAATCTTTCCATGACCCTACAGAGACGTGTGTATACAAACTATGTGGATATTTTCGATTGCTATTTGCCTGAAATAAAAGTAGTAATTAATACCTGAACTAACACCAATGGCTTGAACTCAGTTACTATGTGAAATCGTTTTGTTCTTTACTTCAAATAACATTTTCAAGTAACGCAAAATAGGCTGTTACAAACCCTTTAAAATAAAAAGTAAAAAAAATGTATCGTAGTATCATCTTGTCATTCTTCAAATTCGATGCGCATAGAATGCCAATGGTATATTAATCAATGGAGCCCCACGTAGACTAGTCGTGACTTCTAGTTGTGAAATATCGAACAATATAATCCTAACAGAGCGAGTGCATTCTAGGGGCCAGAAGAAGAAACTTTTCAATAAAATCTGGAAGTTAATAAGTATGTCGGCGTGCAGTTACCTTTTTGGCAGCTAGATGTCTCGAGTAAATCTGCTGGCGAATTATGTTTTAATTAAATATATATTTTACACCATAATATGCACAATATAACGCTTAATTTTAAAACATCTGAGTCATTACAAAACAATAAACATATAACATTTCAAGCAAAAAATCTGGCTCTGATCGGATTTGAACCATAGGCATTTGAGCGATAGGCTAACGCTCTACCACTGAGCTAATTGTGTCAACGAATATCGTTCTATATAAAATGACTTACATAGAACTTGTTAGCAAATAATGATTTATACTAAACGATTTCATCACTGGAGTATATTATTTATATATAAAGCATTTCATACAAAGTTTATTTATTTTGTATCAGTACGCTATATTGCATTCAATACTCAAATTAGTGAAATATAAGTCAGGCACAAGATATCCGCTGCCATCTTGTCTTATTACTGAATCAGCTCAGCTTTTTAAAATCACGTCTGCACTATAGTATTACAAAATAAACTTTTAATTTCGAACGTGCCTCTTTCTTTAGAACAGTTAAAACGATTCTCGGCTCGATAATCGGAACTGATGGGTCCCATGATATAGATTATAAAGTTTGCATAATTCGCACGGCCGCCATCCTGAAATGGTATGGCGGACGACCTTGTAGTTTAGTCACAAGACGCATCCTATACGAAGGTATGTTGTTACCAAATTTGGTAGAGATCGGATGATTTGGTTAGTCGATATTTTATTTTACGTTTTGAACGATTGAGTGGCCGCCATTCAGTTTTAGTAAAGATGGCGGCGATATAAAACATGACACTGAGGTGTCCTTTGCTAGTGCTACCTTTGTACCAAATTTCGTTCAATTCGCATTCACCGTGTTCGAATTGATAGGGGGGGGACAGACATTCAGAGTACACGCACTCACACACACACAGACTCACACACACACACAGACTCACACACACACATACACACACACACACAGAGACTCACACACACACATACACACACACAGACAGACACACTTTTTTCGCCCTGTGTTGATCTCATAAGTCTACTTTCATTTTTTGCAAAAATCGAAAGTAGGCTAAAAATATTAATCGTCTAAAAGTTAAAAACCACACTAAAATAAAATAAAACAGATATGTAACAAAAATATATTAAATAACGGGCACATACGTTTGAAGTCGAACGAAGAGTTATATACACACATCAAAAAAAGTTTTGCATCACCTCGGTTCCAAGAGTTCCGGAACCGTTAAATACAAAGGGAATAGAGATCAACACAAACAACATTTAAGCTCGTTTTATTGCTCATGAGACCCACACATTGCATGTTGTACCATCATACAGCTAGACTTTCAGCATGTGGTCCAGATTGCAGTACACACCACTACCTCTAATACCCAGTAGCACGTCCTCTTGCATTGATGCATGCCTGTATTCGCCGTGGCATACTATCCACAAGTTCATCAAGACACTGTTGGTCCAAATTGTCCCACTCCTCAACGACAATTCGGCGTAAATCTCTCAGAGTGGTTGGTGGGTCAAGACGTCCATAAACAGCCCTTTTCAACATATCCCAGGCATGTTCGATAGGGTTCATGTCTGGCGAACATGCTGGCCACTGTAGTCGAGCGATGTCGTTATCTTGAAGGAACGCATTCACAAGATGTGCACGATGAGGTCGAGAATTGTCGTCCATGAAGACAAATGCCTCTCCAATATTCTGCCGATATGGTTGCACTATGGGTCGGAGGATGTCATTCAGGTATCGTAAAGCCGTTTCGGAGCCTTCCATGACCTCCAGTGGCGTACGTCGGCCCCACATAATGCCACCCCAAAACATCAGGGAACCACCACCTTGCTGCACTCGCTGGACAGTGTGTCTAAGACGTTCAGCCTGACCAGGGTGCCTCCAAACACGTCTCCGACGATTGTCTGGTTGAAGGCATATGCGACACTCATCGGTGAAGAGAACGTGATGCCAATTCCGTGGGGTCCATTCAGCATGTTGTTGGGCCCATCTGTACCGCGCTGCATGGTGTCGGGGTTGCAAAGCTGGACCTCGCCATGGACGTCGGGAGTGAAGTTGCGCATCATGCAGCCTATTGCGCACAGTTTGAGTTGAAACACGACGTCCTGTGGCTGAACGAAACGCATTATTCAACATGGTGGCATTGCTGTCAGGGTTCCTCCGAGCGGCAATCCGTAAGTAGCGGTCATCCACTACAGTAGTAGCCCTTGGGCGGCCTGAGCGAGGCCTGTCATCGACAGTTCCTGTATCTCTGTACCTCCTCCATGTCCGAACAACATCGCTTTGGTTCACTCTGAGACGCCTGGAAACTTCCCTTGTTGAGAGCCCTTCTTGACACAAAGTAACAATGCGGACGCGATCGAACTGCGGTATTGACCTTCTAGGCATGGTAGAACTACAGACAACATGAGCAGCGTACCTTCGTCCTGGTGGAATGACTGGAACTGATCGGCTGTCGTACCCCCTCCATCTAATAGGCCCTGCTCATGCATGGTTGTTTACATCTTTGAGCAGTTTTAGTGACATCTATGAACAGTCAAAGGGACTGTATCTTGGATACAATATACACAGTCAACGTCTATATGCCGGAGATCTGGGAACCGAGGTGATGCAAAACTTTTTTTGATGTGTGTAGAAAGATAGAACCAGTCACGTCAACAATAAAAAGGAAAAGGTTGTTGTTCTATGGACACATTTTCAGAATGTCCAACGATCGCCTAACAAAGAAAATTTGGAATTTCGTGAAACCAAAGAAGAAAAAATTGGCATGGTTTGAATAATGTAACAAAGACCTTCTAGAAATTGGTATTCCGGACTGCAAAATTATGAACAGGTGTGAATTCAGACACCTAATCAAAAATTACCAGGGATTTAAGGTAGGGGCAGAACCCGAAAGACGGAGGGGACCTCATTCAGAAGATCGGAAGAAGGCGCTGAGTGATGGGCTCAAGAGATACTGGCAGGACATCAAAGCTGGCAGACGATCTAGAACGAAACATTGATTTCGATTGTTACTCCGTAGTCCATAGTGGCTCAATTCGATTGTAGAAAAAAAAAAAAAAAAGAGGTAAGTTTTAATACAAAACCAGCTTGAAGGAATGCTTGTGGTAGGTTGGTTGGTTGGTTCCATAGTTTAGGGGCTGCGACAACGCGGTCATGTAGCCCCGTGTACTTTGTGTGTGGGTAGAATCTGTCTGATAACCGGTGTTAATTGTGATAGCTGTATTAGTGTGGGTATGGGTTATCTGTTTTTAATTCAAGTAAGGACTGCAGACATTGAATTTCAAGTAATTCCTACTTTTGCCGCCAAATGCCACCGTCAACAACTACTAGGTCGGAACTTGGCTACTAGACGCCACCGCAGTCAGCTCCTGGCAACGAACGTAGGAACCCTAAAAGCGTTGTTTAACCTATAATTAATTTAGCTTCACACTGGTGTAATTAGTGGACGGTTCTTTAACATGCCATAAATCTATGACATGGGACCGCCGGCTTTACTTCTCCTGCGAAGGGAGGCATTCTGAGGGATTTTTAACGCTCTTAAAAATCCGATAACTTCGGCCGGGTTTGAACCTGCAATCTTGGGCATAGAAGCTCAGCATGCTACAAACTGCGAATGCTTGGGGTAAGAAACATGCCTTGCCCTATCTATATCATACCTTGGATTACTTACTTCCAACGATTATATTCCATAGTTACTCCATTACTGCGGATGTGGTGGTTACCGGTAGAAGACCAATTATTGTCAAGTTCACCCGCTACCACGAGAGGGAACGTGTCTGGCGCGCCAAGAGACTTCTAAAAGGAACTCTTATCCTCATAACTGAGTCCCTCACAGCATCGCGCAAGGACATGCTCAACAAGGCCAGGGATCACTTTGGAGCAAGGAACACCTTCACTCTGGATGGGCGAATAGTGATAGTGGATTCTGACGGTAAAAAAAACATTACGTTAACACTCCAGCAGAACTTGCCTGCTTAATGAAAGGGCAGGTATCGGAAGTTAAGTGAACAGGTTAATGTGTGTAATTGTGAGTGTGTGTTTAATATGTTATTTTAATTTTAGTGTGAGTGATTGCATAAGTGATAGGTGGTTTAATTTTAAATTCAGTGAGAGTGGTTGTTTAACTGCTTCTAGTGGCTTGTGCATACATGAGGAAACAATGGTAAGTTGCATGCTCTCTTCTGTTTTATGGCCAGTGTAGTTGGTACCGTTACATTCAGTCCCGACAGAGATAATGACCTTCACCTTGACAATAAGCCTCCCAGCCCTCCCCAACCCCTGTCTTCGTCTCCCCCACCCGCAATCATCTGGAAAGGGAATTTTCCGCATTTCCCCGTTCACTGCTGTGTGCACATGTCAATGCCCAGTCCATAATAGCACATCACGCTGAGCTCCAAGCTATTTTTGAAGGAAGCATGGTAAACGTTGTAGCAATTAGTGAAAGCTGGATGAGAGACTCTGTCCCTTTAAACATGATAAGTCTAGTAGGGTACAATTCGCTCTTTCACAACCGACTGAAGCGTCGAGGAGGAGGAGTAGCTTTATTCTATAAAAACAATTTGGCGGCAAAGATTATAAAAACATCGAACCTATCTACTGACCCCTTGACCGAATATATGTTTGTTGAGCTCACTGTTGACGTGACTAAAGTGCTTATCGGTGTAGTATATAAACCACCTAAAGAAGGGAACTTCATGGATTTTGAAGAAACTCTACTAAGACTGTTACCTACCTACGAACACGTACTTATATTTGGTGACTTTAACACAAACATATTAATAGACTCCACTGACGCAAATCGTTTACGGAATATGTTTACCTCTTGTAACATGACAATATTACCACTTGGTCCTACTCACCACGTACACACCCCCCAAGGATCTTCACGCACTCTAATTGATTTAATTATCACAAATAACCCACAGAAAATACTAAAACACGGACAGATTTCAGTACCTGGCATATCTTTACACGACCTGATTTATTTAGCTTATTCTCTAAAAACTCCAAAATTTGCACCTAAATACATAACATATAGAGACATGAAAAGATTGAACCTTCAAGAACTAACACAAGACGCAATTCTCTGTCCATGGAACGATATACTACACTTGACTGACGTTGATGAAAAGGTGAGCAGATTTAACAAAATACTGCTGGAACTATATGACAAACATGCACCTAAACGAACAGCAAAAGTCACTCGTAAAGCTGCCCCCTGGCTATCAACTGACATTAAATCCGCAATGGCCGAACATGACGCATTTCACAGACGTTATAAGCAGACCTTATCAAGTGACGATTTTGAAAAATATCGTGTGCTTAGAAATCGAGTTAAACAAATGATTCGAAATAAAAAGTATGCCTACTTCCAACAGCTAGCCGGCAACTTGAATGCTAGGAGCACCTGGCAGCAACTCAGGTCGGTAGGTATTGGGAGGCGCACTAAAAACACCAATAAGCAGGATATTAATCCTAATGAATTAAATGCTCACTTTGCTCGAGAAATAATTAGTACTGATCCCCAAATAATACAAACAACAATAAATACACTGCAATGTGTCCCACTACCTCACCGGCCGTTATTCAAGTTTCGTAATATAGATAATACTGTCGTAAGAAAAAAAATATCTATCAAATCACAAGCAGTCGGAATAGATGACATCCCAATTTCCTTTATCGTTAACCTGATAGAAGTATTACTGCCAATTATTACGCACATTTGTAACACATGTCTTTTAGAAGGTTTCTTCCCAACAATATGGAAAGATGCTTTAGTTATTCCAGTTCCGAAAAATTCTCTTGCAAGTTCTCCATCCGACTATCGACCTGTAAGCATACTTTCCTCAATTTCCAAAATACTAGAAAAACTTATGCATGAACAACTTCTTCAGTACTTGACGCAATACTCACTACTTGATCCGTTACAATCTGGATTTAAGAAAGGACACAGCACATCTACTGCACTCATTAAGATCACTGATGACGTAAGACGAGCAATGGATGAGCGTAAAGTGACTATACTCATTCTTCTAGACTTCAGCAGTGCATTCGACACCATTAACACGGACATACTGAACCCATGTGCCATCAGGTCCATGGATGGTCGAATCCATGCATTTAAGGAAGAAATCAAAGGAGCATACAGTTTCCAATGTAACTTAAAGAAAGATCAAGCTAGGAGGCCAGTATAAGGTTGTGCAACTAACAAGGACCAGGTGTTCGAGAGGATGATATCATCCCTCTTGACATTCTGAAGGGAGCGAGTCACGAGTATTAATAACCGAGTGGAACTTTCCAACGATTAGACAAGGAGACCTGAATCGGAATTCGAGCTGATGTTGCTGGAAAATGACAACACCGCTTATGCGCCAGGAGAGGAATAATTAAATTTAACCCGTTTACAAGTATAATAATGAGTAAACAAGTACAGTACAGTGAATCATTTTGAATGAGAGATTTTTCAGTAAAGAGAAACCATATAATAATTGCGCAGGAGAAAACTGCCAACGCAAGACGACGTCATTGGGGAAGTACCAAGGCCTGTGTGGAGGGGAGAGAGCAAAAGAAATGCAACACCCACACATCTGAGGACGAGAAATTAATTAATATCTCCAAATTGCACGCTCGATTCTTAGGGGCAATGAGATTATTTGACATTGAGAAGACGAGCTTACGGAAGGTATAATTTTTATATTTGTGGCACCATTATTTTAGAAGTTGACCACAGAAAAGGCTAGAGTCTTATTTTTTTGTAGTGAAATAGTATAAAGCTTCGGGCTTCACCAAGCCAATCATGCAGTCTCGAACAGCCCGTGAGGGGTATAATCACGCATCACGCAGTACAAGTCCGTCCAGGGGGACGTAACGCTGGATCATCAGCACATGCAGTTATTCTGACAACCCGTGAGGGTGTTACTACGCACGCAGTTCCGACAGCCCGTGAGGGGCGTAAGACTACATCACAGCACATCAGTATTCAGACAGCCGTTTGGGGCGTAACTCTGCGTCACATCGAGGAAAGTTACTAGTACTCCTTGAGGGGAGAAATACTGTGTTCTACCGCAGAAGTAATATCCGATAGCCATAGGCGTCGCAGTATTAACGACTTGCTTGCCTCCATAAGGATTGGACAAGAAGAAAATTTAAAGTATCGCCGTAGTGAAAGAGTAGGAAAATCCTAGTTACAGGATTTAGGCCCGACTGTATACAAGTTATAGTGAAAGTTTGTAAGATATAGTCAGAGCAGGCCGTGAACGTCGGACTTAAAGGCGATAGGTCGTTAAACAGACGAACGAATAGATCATAACGTACGGAAGTACCGTACCAGAAAGATAAACTGGTATTTAAATTAAAGAACCCACAAAGGGAAGAACAGACTAAAGCTCGGAACGTATACCAGAAACGTAGGAGTCTTAGAACCGATCAAATAGAGAAGATAGGAGAATATAAACATTATCTCCAGAAAGCAGGCGAACTATTCTAAAAGTACTAGACTCGAGAAATACTAGCTGCTATAGACTAAATCTATAGGTCATTGAGGAGACCTCGATCCGAATAGACTTTCGCTAGGATCGACAAACAGATCTACAAAGAAGCCGTTCAAGCTAGATAAATAGCCGGTCATCCAGGATAGGAGTAGAAGAATTTGGGTTCCAGGGAACAATAGATGTTTCGAGACTTTCATATTCTGCAGGATAGGAAGCCGACATCGAATAAATTTCACCCTTGGAAACGGGAAATTAAGAAGGTCACGTGTGATAGGCTCAGAAATACGGCCTAGTGATCAAGAATTGTGAAGTGTAAAAATTATCAAGATTGTGTGTTAAATTAATTTTTTTAGTGTTTATTATGTGTTCAAAAGGGACACATCAGTGTATAAAAATGTCGTCAATGTTAAGTGTTTTAAATATATGTCAAGTAGTGTTTATCCATAAGATGAATTCTTTTAATATGGAGTAAAAAGTTCAAAGTGGGCCCAAAATGAAGCACCGCACAAGAATAAAGATCATGGGACGATCTTAATAACATGTGAGTACTGAATTTCATTCTATTTTGGTGTCAGAAATTGGTTGTGTACAAATCCACCGGAGTTTTTGAGTAAAAGGGATGTGTTTTAAGAAATAAATACTGAATAAGCAAGAACGCGGTCTGAACAATAATAGAAAATTTGAGAAATTATAAATGATTATGTAAAGAATAAATCCCGTAGAGGAAATAAGTGAATAAAATGTTAATGTATTTAACAAATGTCATAAGAGCAAGCGAAATATCAGTAATTATCAGGAAAGATATTCAAATAAAGTAAAGTTGAAATATGAAAGAAATAGCTTTTGAGCTTGTGTAAAGAATAAAGGTAATAATAATAATTAAATATGGAAATATTAAATACAGATCAAATAAATTGATGTGAACATAAGAGCGTTAAAGCCTTAATGTATGTGTAAGATATAATGTTCAATGGAATATTTTAAAAAGGGAGCGATTTATCGGCAACGGAAAAGATTAATATAAGAATTAAAATAATATGAATTGTTACTAATGAGATTTATCAGTTCTTGGGAAGACAATTCGGCTTAAAAATAATGCATAGCGCAAAAGAGCGCCAATAATATTAAAATGTCACGCTAGGAACGCGTAGAGGTTAAAATACTTGGTAGATTACTTATGGAGGGTAGTTGATTGCAGTGAATTGATAATTGTATAAGTCCTCTAGTTGTGACGTAGTATCACGAGGCATTGTGTATGTATTTGAAAGGGAGCTAATATATGGTATTGTTGAGCGTATGTCATATGGGCCACGGCCGACTTTAAATCGCATTTTGTATAAGTCCTCTGTAAGGGAATGGTTCCCGAGGCACGTGAAGAGATTCGAATGCAGAATCTTCTTATGATAAAAGCCCCTTAATTCTTCGTCGTTGAATGTGTATTAATCTTCCCAATCAATGAGGACCCTCTCATAATTAATAAATGCCAAGGTTACGAAAGTGGTCTTTGAACCAAAAGAATAGTTGTTTGAATGAGTACGGTACATGTAAAAGCCGGTCTCTCCCCAGAACTGAATATAATGTGAAGGTCTGTTTTGAAAGCCTTGGAAATAAGCTATTAACGTGGGTTAGACAGGGAGTCGCCGTCACCCCCCCGTGTCATAAATCGCGCCCGAGTTGAAGGGTCTAGCTTTCTTAGAGTGAGAGTGGCCAGAAACCGTCTCGTAAGATGTTGTAAAGAGAAATGAATACACCAGGAGTGTTTAAAGTTGTTAACGACCCGGGCGTTGAACCGAGGTCCTTGTAGATTGATATTTTCGTTTGCCTGTTCAGATCGTAGTTTCTTATATGATAATGGTCTTATAAAATATAAGAGATAAATAATAATCCCTATTGTAATGATGTATGGACGTAGGATTCCACGAGTTATTTGAAGGCAACTAAGTTTCGGGAGTAACTATAGTTTTTTGACTGTGTCAAGTATCTTCACGCTCTGGAGTACACAATTGATTTCCTGATTACCTTAATATATTTGTGAAAATAAAGAGAGATGATAACAACTGAATGTGTGGACATGCCCAAAATATTGAGTTAGATAACATAAATTAACATAAATTTTAAATGTAATTATAAATTTGTTTTTGAGAATTAAGAAGATATAAAGGATAGTGTTTGAGGTGTACAAGAAGGACACCATTATTATATAAAGCATGGAGCCATAAGAGCTCGGAGTTATATAAAACTTACTGTTAATGCTTTATGGAAGTAAGACTAAGTAGGAATTGTTGGTTTATGTGGAAACCACATGTTTTAAATACAATATTTGTTTTATTATATTTGTGATTCCTTGTTCATTTGGAACAAGTAGATGATTATGGGTCAGTAATTAAATTGTTAAAGTGTTTGTAGCGCCATTAATTTTATTAATTAAATGTGTTTAAATAGGAGTTGATTTTGTTGTTATTTTTGCAAGTGTATCCTCTAATTAATCCAAAATATGTGAGTCACAGAGTGGGGGAACTTACCGCTGCCCCGAAAATTCCGAATTGAGCTACGCTGGTATACTGTGATTGGCATATTTCTGGCTACAAGGGTACATGGGGGTCATATAAGTAATGTACTGGATTAATAACTAGAGGAGCACTTAAGACGGTCATTTCATGTAAATTAAAGTAATAATAGGTGTAGCTACAACGTAAAATATTAACTGACCGCATGGGTCCCTAGAAACTCATACCGAGCAGCCCTGTATTATATTATCAACCCCCTAGCAGCAAACCTTAAACATGGCGCCCAGTACGCAGGGATGAGTTTTCCTAGGGAAAACCCGAGTTTTTCTCGAAAAATCAAAATTTTCATTTTTTGAAAAAAATTGTTTTTCGAAATTTTGAATTTTAAATACTTCCATAAAGGTTTATGAAATTGAATAAAAGTAGTAAAAGGGTACGTTGTAAGTGAATACCCGTACCAAAGTAAAGTTTTAAAGAAATTGGGACACACGGATTCAGAGTATCATCTCTCAAGCATGTACTAGTGTGGTGGCATTAGTGGCCCACTGTATTCTCATAAGATGGCATTGAGTGAAGAAGTGCAACGGCTCTTGGAGGCCATAAACAATAAGTTGGATAGCCAACAGACTGAAAATAAAGAAGGGTTAGGATCTATAAACAATAAGTTGGACAGCCAACAGGAGGAAAATAACCAAAAGTTAGGATCTATGAATCAAAGTTTAGAGTTACTAAAAACTGATAGTGCTAATATGGGAACTAAATTAGTAGATATCGAAACTAACTGTGTAACAATGAAGGGTGAATTGAAGGCTGAGATAGATAAAGTGAATAACAAATTCCAGGGTTTTGACATTGAGTTCGGGAAGAAGCTAACGGAGTTAAAAGAGGAAATCACCAGTAAAATTCAGAAGGAAAATGGGGCACTTAAATCAGAATTGCAAGACCAAATAAGAACCTTAGAGGAAAGTACAAAAACATCCCAAACTGAATGTCAAGTAAAATTTGATAATTTAGAAGGTAACTTTGGGGCTATAAAAACTAAATTAAATAGCATGCAATAATCTTGTGAAAAAAATGTAAAAGCATGTGAAAAGAAACTTGTAACCCAGATCCAAGGTGTGCAGACAAAATTAGAAGCTCAGATAAAATTTAATAGCGATATCTGTAAAACATCCCGGGATGAGATAAAAGAAAGTTTTAAGAAATTAGGAGAAGAATTTAAAGGGGTAAAGGACAAAGTAGGAGAACTCGAGGGAAAGGTCGATGGAGTTCAGAATGAAGTAACTGAGATGAAAAATCAAAATAAAAAAGGATGTTCAGGGTATGAAAGATCAGATGGATCACTTTACTAGGCAGGTAGATAATAACTGGAAGACGTACGAAACGAAAATAGATAAAAGTTTAGGTCTATATGAGAAGCATCTCCAGAATGAAAGAAAACAACGAGAGAAAGAAAATAAGGATAACACCCATAAGATAGATGAAATAAGTCAGGGAATTAATGATGTTCAGGGAACCATCGGAACATTAAAGGTCGAAATAGGAAAAACTCATAAGGAAGTAGGCCAGATCCAAAATGACTTGATGATATTAAATAAGAGTCAAGAGAAAACGGAGAAAAAACTTGAAGGAATTAAAGGGGATATGGTCAAAGAACAAAGAGAGATGGAGAAGCAAATAAAGGAGATACGAGAGGGCCTGGAGACTATAGGTGACGTTAAGCCAGAAATTATAGACCAAAGGGTCATGATCTTTAAGAAAGAGGTAGAAGAACAACTAAATGAATTCAGGGATAGTTACAGGGATGAGAAATTCTAATCCAAAAAGGTAGAGGAAGATATTAAAAGGAATCAAGAAAGAATTCAGAATGAATTAAGATCCCGATTAGAGAGGACTGAACATAAGAATAGTCAAATAGAAATTCAACTTATGGCTAATGAAGAAAGTGCCCGGAGGGAAAGGAAGTTAGAATTTGAGAATCAGGAGGAGTTTCCAAAGACAGGATGGGTAGATTCTCGTGAACAAGGCACAGATACGGAGAGGGACTTAGGAGGGGAGAGCCCTTATAAGAACCCAGGATATCCGATGGCGATGTCAACCCCGTACATGAATCAGACAAATGGCCAGATAATAAACATTATTAAATCAAATGAGGACAGACCAGTAAAGTTTACGGGTAATAACATGTCTATTACTCCAAAATACTGGCTAAAAGAAGTGGCAGAGTATCTCAACGAAATGAAGGTTCCTCAGGATCGGAGACTGAGAGCTATTGAAAAGCTGTTGGCAGGTGATTGTCTCACCTGGTTCAGAAGCTTCAGATACACCTTCGATACGGTGGAAGGCTTTAGGGAAGCATTCTTAAAACGATATTGGGCAGCAGACGTCCAAGAGAATTTAAGGCTAGATCTGTACTCTAGGAAGTACAGCACCAATGCACCTACTAAATACTCGGAATTTTTCACCGCTCAGCTGTGTAAATTCCGCGAACTGGATATTGCTCTGGCAGAAAACGACCTGTGTGCTGCCATTGCAAGACAGCTTCCGTATGAGATTCAGAGGCTGCTAATCTCATCCAAAGCCAGAAGTGCTGTGGAAGTGGAAAGTGTATTACGTCAGTTAGATATGACGACTTCGCACGTAACTCCTCGGCATCAAAGACAGACTGAGCAAGTACACATGGCCAGCAGTCAGGAAACAGGAGAAAAACCAGCGACCAGGAATCAGTCCACCAGTACGGATACTCAAGGACTAGATCGAGAGTATGGGCACCAGGAGCCTAGAAGGATACAGCCATATTACAGAGGAGGATATCGAGGAAGAAATCCTAGAACTACGGGTTATAGGCAACAAGAAAGCCGACCCTATAATAATAACCATCAAAGGCAAGAAAACAGGAAGAAATGGGAGAATTATCCCAGAAGAAATGTAAGGCCAGACGATAGGGATGATGAATATCGGGCCGAGATAGAAGAAAGATATCAGGAAAGTCTTCGGTATATGAACGAAAGACCAGATGAACCTGATAGGCAAAAAGTCCGTTGGAGTGAGGCAATCAAGAACCGGAAATCACCCGACCGACTAGACGGAGCTCAAAGCTTGGAATTACAAGCTCAGTTAAAGAATGAGGGAAAAGGGAGCCCTCAGGATAAAAAAAAACTCCAAATTTAAATTGTCAAAAGTGGAAACATACCAGGAGCTGGGAGGAGGTAGAAATTGTAAATTGGATAGCTAGACCAGATGAGCTAATTAACGAGGATGTGGAAGGAATCCCACCTGTTAAAAGAGAACTACCTATAATTATGCTTAGGATAGAAGGATTACTGGTCAGAGCATTGATTGATACTGGATCCACAATAAGTTTAATTACACAAACCCTTTTAAATGAATTGGAAACAAGGGGCCGAGTACTAAAGATTCCCACATCAAGTGTAAAGATTAAGGGAATTATCCCTGAAAAATCTTTGACATGTAAATTTCAGGTATACATTGATCTGATCATGGGTAACGCTGAAATTTCGCAGTGCTTTTTGCTGGTAAATCAATTACCGTATAATGTCATATTAGGTATTGATTTTATCCGTGAGGACAAGGTCATCATAGACCTAGCGCAAAACTGCATTAGAATTCAAAGAGAGGATGTGGATGAACAAAACATTAACCTACAGGAACAGGATGCGAAAATAGAAGAACAGGTATGGCATATGGAAGAAGTGAGTGAGGAAGATTATAAGGACATAGAAAAGATATTGGAAGTCCTCAACATAGAACTCGAAGATAATGTGGAAAATGAGTTCGAGACCAACCTGTCAGGAAAAGTGGAGGAAGCTAAAGTCAGCCTCGAAATTAAGGAACAGTTAAAGAAATTATTATTGGATTATAGGGACGTATTTGATTCCAAGCCAGGGAAGATTGAAAATTTTAAATACGCGTTCCAAGTCAATGATTGGGCACCGTTCAAACAAAAACCATACCCGGTTGCGGAAAAACATTACCCACAAACTAAGAAAACACTGCAGGAGATGATGAATGCAGGTGTTATAGAAAAGATGGCGACACCATATGTTAGTCCATTAGTGATTGTGAGTAAACCGGATGGCTCAGTAAGGGTGTGTTTAGATGCCAGAAATTTAAATGCAAAAATCATACCAGAAAATGATTCGGCACCACCCATAAAAGAAATACTGAGGAAGTTCAAAGGCAAGAAGATTTTTACAAATATTGACATGACTTCTTCGTACCATCATCTCGAACTGGAAGAGAAAACCAGCTTGTTGACTGGATTTCAGTTCGACCAACAAACATACTGCTTTAGAAGATGTCCGTTTGGATTGAAGACTGCAGGTTCTGCATTAATAAGAGCGCTTGATCGAAACCTGTCAGAGGAAGTGAAAGATTGCACTATCCGATACGTGGACGACATTTTGCTTACCTCGGAGAACATTGAGGAACATTTAGAAATTTTGAAGAAATTATTGGAAGACTTAAGAAGGGCAAATTTTAAAATAAATTTAAAGAAATCGAATTTTTGTCAAAGGCAAGTGACATTTTTAGGGCATGTGATTGACAAGGATGGTGTTAAACCAAATCCATGCAAATTGGAATCGATAAGGGATTTTCCAAGGCCTTTGAAGGTGAAGAACGTTCGCCAGTTTTTGGGATTGATTGGGTTCTTCTCAGGACATTGTCCATCATACACCAAAACTGTTGCACCACTACAGGACCTTCTGAAGAAGGGGGGCAAGTGGAAATGGACGGAGGAAGCAGAAAAAGCATTTGTAGAGGCCAAGGAAATGCTCTTAAATTACGTGAAGCTAGGATATCCTGATTTTAATCAGAGATTTATTATTCAAACAGACGCATCCCAGATTGGAATAGGGGCAATGCTATATCAGGAGAACCCGGAAAACCCTGATAAGAAGAACTATCTAGCTTTCACAAGTAGGAGACTGAAACCACACGAGAAAAATTATACGATCAGCGAGATCGAGCTGTTAGCGATATTGCACGCGTTGCAATATTGGCGGAAGATCGTATATGGGTTTCAGGTCATTCTAAGGACGGATCATAAAGCCTTAACCTTTTTGATGAAGACTGATTTATCCAGTCAAAGGTTGATGCGTTGGGCTTTATACATTCAACAATTTGATGTCAAGATAGAGTACTGCCCAGGAAAAGAAAATATAGTTCCAGACTACTTAAGTAGACAGCCAGAGTCCATAGAAGAGGAAGTAATGGCTATAGATTTGGAAGACAGGGATCAGCGTACTCTTAATGAGTTAAGAAGTATTAGTCAAAGACAACGTGAGGATCCATGGATGAACATGCTCATATCATTCCTTGAGGGAAGCTTGATAAGAGGAACACCAGCGTACACGGAAGCTGATAAGATAGCTCAAGACTACACGTTTTATAATGGATTATTATATAAGTTTGTGGACTCTGACCATACAAAATTAAGGATTGTTGTACCTGCAATTTTGCAGAGGAAAATAGTATGGTTAGCCCATAGATCGTTCGGACATATGGGAGTCGACAAAACAGTCTCGATGCTGAAAGAAGCATTTGTATGGCCGAGACTGAGAGAAACTGTAAGGGACACGCTAAAGACATGTGATCTATGTCAAAGGATCAAACCTAATGCATTTCTGATGAGACAGAAGCCTATACCATTGTTGCCTGAAAGGCCCGGCCAAATCATATCTATTGATAATTTTGGACCTTTGCCAAAGGCAAGAAGAGGAAATCGACACATAATGGTGGCTATGGATGTCTTCACTAAAATGGTTGTCCTTGCTCCCATACAGAAGACTAGTACCAAACAGGTGTTAAAACGACTTAAAGAAAAAGTGATACCGATTCTGGGGAAACCTGAGAATTTGTTGTCGGATCACGGCAGTTGTTTCACCAGTGTAGAGTTCAGACGAGAATTAGAAAGACTTGGAATACGTCAGATTTTGTCAAGTATTCGCCATCCTGAGGCAAATCCTGTCGAAAGAGTTATGAGAGAGACGGCCAAGTATTGTAGAATATACTGTGCCGAAGAAAATTGGAAGTGGATAGATATCTTGGATATTATCGAATTTTGTATAAATAATACAATCCATGAATCCACAGGAGAGATACCCATAACGTTACATCGGAATGAGCAACCAGAAAGACCTTGGAGTCTGGTAATTCCTAGGCCAGCAGACGCTCAGCCTGGAAGAGATGTACGAATTAGAAGAGCCTTTGAGCACCTAAAAGCTCAAGCCGACAGGAGGCAGAGAAGAAATAGGCATAAGAGGTATCATCGACCATTATTAGCAGGAGAAATGGTGTTAGTAAAAAGACCAGCCATTTCGGATCCAGGGAATCGTGTGTACAAGAAATTCCAGAAAATGTACCACGGACCATATCAAATAATCAGAGATTTGAGGAATAACGCATATAGAATTCGGCACTGTGAAACGGATCACGAAGTGACCATGAATTCAGCAAATTTGAAATTATATTACCCTCCCGAAGATTTTGATGAAGAAAATGAACAAGCCCTGGTTATGGAAACATGTAGAGATGAATCCGCTTTTGACATAAACAAGAATAAGGAAGAAATAGAAAATAGAGCTCAAGCATTCGAGTGCGAATGCGAATTGGAAAAATTATATTGGGAAATTAAAGAAATAATTGAATTTATTGAAGAAGAAAATTCCAATTTAAGACAAGGGAATGATGAAATAAGGAAACGGGTAGGGATAGACCAAACCCGTAAGGAAGAATGAGGTTATGGGGACTTAAAGTCCAGACAAATAAAGAAAGAAAGAAAGAAAGAAAGAAAGGGTAGGGACAGAGCATACCCGACCTACACAATTACCGGATACGACTTTAAAGAAGTAAAAACAACGGAAGGTACGGACAAAGTTATGATGGCTTCGACGAATAAAGAAATACAAATTTAATTGAAATAAATTTCCTCAAAAATTTTCGAAAATTTATTTACCTAAGGAGGGGAGAGATGAACCCATGTGCCACCAGGTCCATGGATGGTCGAATCCATGCATTTGAGGAAGAAATCAAAGGAGCATACAGTTTCCAATGTAACTTAAAGAAAGATCAAGCTAGGAGGCCAGTATAAGGTTGTGCAACTAACAAGGACCAGGTGTTCGAGAGGATGATATCATCCCTCTTGACATTCTGAAGGGAGCGAGTCACGAGTATTAATAACCGAGTGGAACTTTCCAACGATTAGACAAGGAGACCTGAATCGGAATTCGAGCTGATGTTGCTGGAAAATGACAACACCGCTTATGCGCCAGGAGAGGAATAATTAAATTTAACCCGTTTACAAGTATAATAATGAGTAAACAAGTACAGTACAGTGAATCATTTTGAATGAGAGATTTTTCAGTAAAGAGAAACCATTTAATAATTGCGCAGGAGAAAACTGCCAACGCAAGACGACGTCATTGGGGAAGTACCAAGGCCTGTGTGGAGGGGAGAGAGCAAAAGAAATGCAACACCCACACATCTGAGGACGAGAAATTAATTAATATCTCCAAATTGCACGATCGATTCTTAGGGGCAATGAGATTATTTGACATTGAGAAGACGAGCTTTCGGAAGGTATAATTTTTATATTTGTGGCACCATTATTTTAGAAGTTGACCACAGAAAAGGCTAGAGTCTTATTTTTTTGTAGTGAAATAGTATAAAGCTTCGGGCTTCACCAAGCCAATCATGCAGTCTCGAACAGCCCGTGAGGGGTATAATCACGCATCACGCAGTACAAGTCCGTCCAGGGGGACGTAACGCTGGATCATCAGCACATGCAGTTATTCTGACAACCCGTGAGGGTGTTACTACGCACGCAGTTCCGACAGCCCGTGAGGGGCGTAAGACTACATCACAGCACATCAGTATTCAGACAGCCGTTTGGGGCGTAACTCTGCGTCACATCGAGGAAAGTTACTAGTACTCCTTGAGGGGAGAAATACTGTGTTCTACCGCAGAAGTAATATCCGATAGCCATAGGCGTCGCAGTATTAACGACTTGCTTGCCTCCATAAGGATTGGACAAGAAGAAAATTTAAAGTATCGCCGTAGTGAAAGAGTAGGAAAATCCTAGTTACAGGATTTAGGCCCGACTGTATACAAGTTATAGTGAAAGTTTGTAAGATATAGTCAGAGCAGGCCGTGAACGTCGGACTTAAAGGCGATAGGTCGTTAAACAGACGAACGAATAGATCATAACGTACGGAAGTACCGTACCAGAAAGATAAACTGGTATTTAAATTAAAAAACCCACAAAGGGAAGAACAGACTAAGGTTCGGAACGTATACCAGAAACGTAGGAGTGTTAGAACCGATCAAATAGAGAAGATAGGAGAATATAAACATTATCTCCAGAAAGCAGGCGAACTATTCTAAAAGTACTAGACTCGAGAAATACTAGCTGCTATAGACTAAATCTATAGGTCATTGAGGAGACCTCGATCCGAATAGACTTTCGCTAGGATCGACAAACAGATCTACAAAGAAGCCGTTCAAGCTAGATAAATAGCCGGTCATCCAGGATAGGAGTAGAAGAATTTGGGTTCCAGGGAACAATAGATGTTTCGAGACTTTCATATTCTGCAGGATAGGAAGCCGACATCGAATAAATTTCACCCTTGGAAACGGGAAATTAAGAAGGTCACGTGTGATAGGCTCAGAAATACGGCCTAGTGATCAAGAATTGTGAAGTGTAAAAATTATCAAGATTGTGTGTTAAATTAATTTTTTTAGTGTTTATTATGTGTTCAAAAGGGACACATCAGTGTATAAAAATGTCGTCAATGTTAAGTGTTTTAAATATATGTCAAGTAGTGTTTATCCATAAGATGAATTCTTTTAATATGGAGTAAAAAGTTCAAAGTGGGCCCAAAATGAAGCACCGCACAAGAATAAAGATCATGGGACGATCTTAATAACATGTGAGTACTGAATTTCATTCTATTTTGGTGTCAGAAATTGGTTGTGTACAAATCCACCGGAGTTTTTGAGTAAAAGGGATGTGTTTTAAGAAATAAATACTGAATAAGCAAGAACGCGGTCTGAACAATAATAGAAAATTTGAGAAATTATAAATGATTATGTAAAGAATAAATCCCGTAGAGGAAATAAGTGAATAAAATGTTAATGTATTTAACAAATGTCATAAGAGCAAGCGAAATATCAGTAATTATCAGGAAAGATATTCAAATAAAGTAAAGTTGAAATATGAAAGAAATAGCTTTTGAGCTTGTGTAAAGAATAAAGGTAATAATAATAATTAAATATGGAAATATTAAATACAGATCAAATAAATTGATGTGAACATAAGAGCGTTAAAGCCTTAATGTATGTGTAAGATATAATGTTCAATGGAATATTTTAAAAAGGGAGCGATATATCGGCAACTGAAAAGATTAATATAAGAATTAAAATAATATGAATTGTTACTAATGAGATTTATCAGTTCTTGGGAAGACAATTCGGCTTAAAAATAATGCATAGCGCAAAAGAGCGCCAATAATATTAAAATGTCACGCTAGGAACGCGTAGAGGTTAAAATACTTGGTAGATTACTTATGGAGGGTAGTTGATTGCAGTGAATTGATAATTGTATAAGTCCTCTAGTTGTGACGTAGTATCACGAGGCATTGTGTATGTATTTGAAAGGGAGCTAATATATGGTATTGTTGAGCGTATGTCATATGGGCCACGGCCGACTTTAAATCGCATTTTGTATAAGTCCTCTGTAAGGGAATGGTTCCCGAGGCACGTGAAGAGATTCGAATGCAGAATCTTCTTATGATAAAAGCCCCTTAATTCTTCGTCGTTGAATGTGTATTAATCTTCCCAATCAATGAGGACCCTCTCATAATTAATAAATGCCAAGGTTACGAAAGTGGTCTTTGAACCAAAAGAATAGTTGTTTGAATGAGTACGGTACATGTAAAAGCCGGTCTCTCCCCAGAACTGAATATAATGTGAAGGTCTGTTTTGAAAGCCTTGGAAATAAGCTATTAACGTGGGTTAGACAGGGAGTCGCCGTCACCCCCCCCCCCCCCGTGTCATAAATCGCGCCCGAGTTGAAGGGTCTAGCTTTCTTAGAGTGAGAGTGGCCAGAAACCGTCTCGTAAGATGTTGTAAAGAGAAATGAATACACCAGGAGTGTTTAAAGTTGTTAACGACCCGGGCGTTGAACCGAGGTCCTTGTAGATTGATATTTTCGTTTGCCTGTTCAGATCGTAGTTTCTTATATGATAATGGTCTTATAAAATATAAGAGATAAATAATAATCCCTATTGTAATGATGTATGGACGTAGGATTCCACGAGTTATTTGAAGGCAACTAAGTTTCGGGAGTAACTATAGTTTTTTGACTGTGTCAAGTATCTTCACGCTCTGGAGTACACAATTGATTTCCTGATTACCTTAATATATTTGTGAAAATAAAGAGAGATGATAACAACTGAATGTGTGGACATGCCCAAAATATTGAGTTAGATAACATAAATTAACATAAATTTTAAATGTAATTATAAATTTGTTTTTGAGAATTAAGAAGATATAAAGGATAGTGTTTGAGGTGTACAAGAAGGACACCATTATTATATAAAGCATGGAGCCAAAAGAGCTCGGAGTTATATAAAACTTACTGTTAATGCTTTATGGAAGTAAGACTAAGTAGGAATTGTTGGTTTATGTGGAAACCACATGTTTTAAATACAATATTTGTTTTATTATATTTGTGATTCCTTGTTCATTTGGAACAAGTAGATGATTATGGGTCAGTAATTAAATTGTTAAAGTGTTTGTAGCGCCATTAATTTTATTAATTAAATGTGTTTAAATAGGAGTTGATTTTGTTGTTATTTTTGCAAGTGTATCCTCTAATTAATCCAAAATATGTGAGTCACAGAGTGGGGGAACTTACCGCTGCCCCGAAAATTCCGAATTGAGCTACGCTGGTATACTGTGATTGGCATATTTCTGGCTACAAGGGTACAATACTTATGGCTAAATTGCAATCCTTCCATCTTAGCCCCGTTGCTCTCAAATTATTCGCCTCCTATCTTCATAACCGAAGACAACGTGTACTCCTTAATGAAAACAGAACTGATTGGAAGTTCAAAATAAATGGAGTACCTCAGGGTTCAATTCTCGGCCCCCTTATATTCATTCTATATCTGAACGACATCTCTTCGAAACTGGAAAACTGCAATTACCATCTATATGCTGATGACCTTCAGATATATTGTCACACAAAAGTAAACGACATAGATGCGGCAATTGAAAATATGAATCTAAATCTAAAGAGGATCAGCCGCTATGCAACTGAAAATTATCTTGCCATCAACCCAATTAAAACACAAGCTATCGTAATAGGGCAGACTAAATTGCTTTTCCATTTACACAGTAGACCGCTTTCTTTAATTCAACTAAATGGTGTTGCTATCCCGATCTCTAAATCGGTAAAAAGTCTTGGAGTCACACTAAATGAAACTTTGAATTGGGATGGGCACGTTACTAATACATGCAGGAAAGTTTACTCGTCACTTCATCCACTTAAGATTCACCAGTCCGTTCTACCCCGTAACTTGAAAATAAAACTCGTCCAAACCTTGATACTCCCTATATTTAACTACTGTGATGTTGTATTAGTAGATGCTACCGGTGAACAAAACAAGAAACTTCAGAGAGCTTTAAATTCCTGCATTAGGTTTATTTTCTCCTTGAAATTTTCCTCACATGTGTCTCCTTTTTATGATCTACTTTCCTGGCTAAAAGTAGAACAACAAAGGAACCTGCACATATGTACCCTCATCTATCGACTTCTCAATGAAAGTACTCCTCATTATCTCTCTTGTAATTTTCGTTTTCTTTCTTCCTTTCATGATCGTCACACGCGATCTGGATCTATAATTGCAATTCCTCTACATCATTCTTCTGCCTTCAGCAACTCTTTCCTCGTGTCGGTAACTAGAATTTGGAATAATTGTCCTCGTGACGTCAGAAATTGTACATCCCTTACAACTTTCAAACGTGCATGTAAAGATTTCCTCTTGAATTCGTTGGCCAACTAGAACAATTTGTGTATGAATGGGTGAGTGAATGACCATAGTATAATTTTGTTAAAAATGTATGTCATTTAAATTGTATAGCTTAGCTAATATCACGCAGTCACCAATTTAATTTAATTTAATTTTTATTTTATTGTATTTTATTTTATTCTATTATTTAAGGTTTTCCTAGTATTTAAGTTTGGTAGGTTAAGAATAACATATGTGAGTATTCATGTAAGTTGCACTGTGTGTGGTTAAGTGTAAGAGAGGGCCTAGAGCCCTAACTTCGCCACAATAAAGGCACCAATAAATAAATAAATAAAATAAATAAATTAATACGGATATTCGTGCTCATCTATTAACTCTATCCTAACCTAACAATTTCCACATTAACAATATTAAATCCACATCTCTCCTACTTCATAAGCCGTTCTCTGCACTGCCTGCGCCACAGGTAATAGAGTGTTATAATGGTCTTCTTTACTACTAAAGAGCAAGTGTGCAACTAACGATATATTCTAAAGAACGAAGCAAACGACTGACAAAATAGCACTACGGAACCGAACACTGCGCGCTGACGGGGTTAATGCAACTAACGAGATATTCTAATGAACGAAGCAAACGACTGACAAAATAGCACTACAGAACCGAACACTGCGCGCTGACGGGGTTAGTTTTACCACGTGTGAAATTTAACAAAGACTGGCGGCAACCACGCCCCGCCAGATCGCCTTATCGATGTAAGCTGCTGCCTAGGATTGGCTGGTTTAAAGTAATTCTTCTCCTCGCCCCTTGACGGCGCCAAAACGTCAAGTTGGAAGTAAGGACCTGCGGACTATAGTGATGCTATCGATCGTCCTCGCGCTCTCAGTTCATTACCACCAATACCAATGCTATGTCACTGAGAATGCTCCTATTCGATACTTTAAGCTTGAATAATATAACCTCGACGAGCAGCGAGCAGCCCTATACAGCTGTTGCACCCAAGAGGGGAAATCGCATTTGCGCCTAGTGATCCCACCACTTCCCCTCCTAGACGAGACTCCGCCATGACAGGCCAGGTCTAACTTGCCACGCTATACTGTATGTTTGTAAGTAATAATGGGCTTTGTAAAATCCATATTGGTCCCTTTCCATTTCATGATTCTCAATCTCCTTTCCCTTATACAAACACTCTATGTAAGCTTTCCATCTCTCAACCTTTTCTGCCCTATCTGTTAGAGGCTTTCCATTTGTGTCCTTAATATTACAGCACTTAGTCTTCTTTTTCCCATATGTATTCTTAATTGGCTGGTTTAAAGTAATTCTTCTCCTCGCCCCTTGACGGCGCCAAGTTGGAAGTAAGGACCGGCGGACTATATTGATGCTATCGATCGTCCTCGTGCTGTGTACGTGATATCACATGGTCATAATAATTGTAATGTTGCAAGCATGTCTAGTGAGTGCTATCGATCGTCCTTGTGCTGCGAAAGCTCAGCAGAATCCGTGAATCACTTAACGGACCCTCTGTGAGCGATAAGCTAAAAGCCTCCTAGGGTCACACACGTAATGCTTAGTACCGTATTGGCTAACGCTGTTTCGCACCTGCATAAATACAAATTGGTAGGAATTGGGTGAGCTTCAAAGCAAAAAAACTAGAATCATCTCATTGTATCTCTTAATCTCACGTTCTTTCTTCCTGTCTCGCGTTCTCTTCGTGTTCATTTCTCTCTTTTTCAGTGTGTTTTTCTCTCTCGACTACCTTGTGGTGTAGCGGCTAGCATTCATGGCTGTCACCCCGGACGTTCAGGTTCGATTCCCTGCTCTGCCAAGAAATTTTTATTCCTGTGTTTGGGCTGGAACGGGATACACTCAGTCTCGTGAGGAAAAACTGAGAAGAGGTTAGTTTGATTACTACCTCAGTCATCCTCGAAGTGGTTTCCCACTTCTACTCCAGGAAAATGCCGGGATGGTTCCTTAATTAAGACCACGCCCGCCTCCGTCCCAATCATCATCATCATCTTGTACAGTTTCCAGCCCCAGGCTGGGTCTGTTTGGAACATAAGCCTCGCCACTTAGTTCTTTCTTCCCACCACCTCTCCACTGTCACTCTGGTCCAGTCCTTGCCTCTCTTCTTGACACATTCCTCCCCTCCTTTCAGCCATCTATCTCTTGGTCTTCCCCTTGGTCGTTTCTTCTGCATCTGCATCTCATGTATCCTCCTGGGAATCTTCTTCTCATCCATTCTCTTTAAGTGTCCATACCACCTTAGTCTTGATGTCTCAATCCTACCTTGCAAGGGCTCCTCTTTCACCATTTCCCTGACCTTTTCATTCCTCACCCTGTCTCTTCTTGTCACTCCGATCCTACTTCGCAGGAACTTCATTTCACCTGTCTGTATTCTGCTTATGTCTAGTTTCTTCATTGTCCACGTTTCTGAAGTATAGGTCAGTATCGGGGTATAGTAGATCCTGTATAACACTTCCTTGCTTTTTTGTGGGACATCTTTATTCCACACTAAGCTCCTAATGCTTCTCAGAAATGCTTCTGCCTGTCTGCCACGTTCCGTAATCTCTTTGTCATTTCTCCCATTTTCCTCCACTATACTTCCCAAGTACTTGAGACTTTCCACCTTCTTCAGCTGTCCACCTCCAAGTGTTATCCCACTCATTGGTCTGTCCTTTTCCTGGTCGTTAACAGGATCTCACATTTACTGATGTTGAACTTCCATCCGTACTCTCCCACTGTTTCTTCCCAAGCCTTCAGTTGCTCCTGAATTTCCTCCTCCTTGTTTCCCCAGACCATGAGATCATCTGCAAACACCATTGCTTTCATCTTATCTTCTCCTATCTTTCCTGCTATCCGTGTCATTACCTCATCCATAGCCACAATAAAGAGAAGGGGTGACAGCGCACTACCCTGTTTCAGGCCACTCATTTGTCTGAACCAGTCTATTCTTTCCCTTCCAACTGTCACACAACTCACACTTCCACAATACATCTCCTTCACTCTGCCTACAGTCTCTTTTTCCACTCCCATGTTTTCCATTGCTTTCCAAACCTTCTCCCTACACACACTATCATAGGCCTTTTCGATGTCCAGGAAGGCCATCAACAGATCCTCTCCGAATTCGTAGTGGTGTTCCTGGAGCTGTCTCACTGAAAATATGAGATCCACTGTTGATCTCCCAGGTCTGAATCCATACTGCTCCTCTCTCAATTTCCTCTCCACTTTGGCTCGTATTCTACTTTCTAATATCTTTTCATATATCTTGGCACAGTGAGGTATGAGTGTGACTCCCCTGTAATTTCTGCACTCCTTTCTGCTTCCTTTCTTAAATATTGGGACAATTAATCCTTTCTTCCAATCTTCTGGGGTCTTTTTCTCCTTCCATATCACCCTCATCACACGGTACATCCACTGTTTCCCAACCTCCCCTGCTGCCTTCACCATTTCAACACTCACTTCATCCACACCCGGTGCCCTTCCTCCTTTCATCTTGTCTATAGCCATTTCCAGTTCTCTCCAAGACAGGTCCTTTTCCATGCCTGTGTTGTCTTCTCCATCTTCCAATACATTGTCTTCCTCCCTATGACCATTTGGATTCAGCAAATCCTCAAAGTACTCTTTCCAGACTGTCTTGAGTGTCTCTTTGTTGTGTACCTCATTTCCGTTTTTGTCCATCATTACCACATCCTCTCGCGGACCTCTTCTCTTACTTTTGGCCATCCCATAAGGTACTTTCTTATTTCCTCTGCTGTCTTCCTCCATCATCTCTGTCCACTTTACCATCCACTTCTTCCTCTCCTCTGCGACAATCTTGTTTGCTTCTTTCTTCTTTATCTTATAATATTCCCTTGTCAGATCAGTTCTTTCCTGGAACCACACTCTGAAAGCCTTGTTCTTCCTTCCCACAGCTTCTTTTACTCCCTCATTCCATCATGGTGTCTCTTTACACCGGTTTCTGTTGCTTGTTCTTCCACATACTGCCACTGCAGTTTCCACCATTGTGTTTTTGAATTGCTTCCATTCCTCTTCCCCTGTTTTAGGATTGTATGTTGGCATCCTTTCCCTTATTATCTTCTGGAATTCTTCCTTGACTTCCTTTTCCTTGAGATTCCATACTTTGATTCTCCTTTCCTGGTACTCTGTCCTCTTGCTATCCTTAACAACTCCCAGGTTCATTACAAGTATTCTGTGGTCGCTATCTACGGCCTCTGTTGTTATTACCTTTATATCTCTGACACTTCTCTTCATTTCCCAGTCGTACAGCATGTAATCTACCAAAGATTTCTTTGTTAAATCACTGCTGTACCACGTTACCTTGTGGCTTTCTATCTACCGGAACCAGGAGTTGCCTACCACTAAACCGTTTCTCTTGCAAAAATCCAGCAACTTTCTCCCTTGTTCATTCCTGCTACCCCATCCTTCTGCTCCCAATACATTTTCATATCCTTGCCTTTCACTTCTTACATGTGCATTCAAATCTCCCATGACAATGATGCTCTGCCCATTCAACTGCTGTTGTAGCTCCTCCTCAAAGTCTTCCTTCTCTTGAGATGTACATCCAACTTGAGGGGCATATACCTGGGCTATCTCCAGGCTTCTTCCCTTTACAGTTACTCTGATCTTCATGATCCTGTCACTTATTCCCTTTACCTCTTTCTTCATTCCATCTCTCACAACTACTCTTACTCCGCTGCTCCATCTTTCACTGTTCCCACTCCAGTATAACCGGTACCCTTTCCTCAGTTCTCTGCGACCTTCTCTTTTCCATCTTGTTTCTGCCAAGCCCAGTACATCCAGTTTTCTTCTCTCCATCACATCTACAATCTCCTCCACTTTTCCTGTCAGTGTCTGTATGTTTAATGTCCCAACTCGTAGTCCATTAGCATATCCGGGTCGTCGTCGTTTGCATCCGTCCTTTCCGAGGCCTGTTCCTGGTTTGAAAGCAAATATGATATCCACTACTGGCTTGCTAGGCCTATCGTAGCTTCACCAGAGCCCCGTCAGCCGTCACTTTTCAGGGTTCCCATAGAGCCTTCACAGCTACCGTAGCGGTCCCGGGGCACACAAAGTCCCCACTGTACTTCACCCCTACAGGCAATCCCCTACTTCATGCCGTTGCCCGTCTCCCACCACGTGGAGGAGGGGTTGGACTTGTGGGAGTCTCCGTCCCAAACCTATCCTCAATTTACAAATACACGCACTAGTGCAGTCATCACAATAACACAGGTTATCACAGACACCCAATTACTCGAGGCTACATAACCATGATGTCGCAAAGCCTCTAAAATAAGCAACAACTCTCTGCCTGTCTCAATTATTCACCAACTTCGACGGAATATTTCATATATGCCGATTGCCATATGAAATTCTTATCTAATGTTGCCTTGATTGACCGTGAGAGATCTTGGATCTAGTTCGGTCGCCTGTTGTGTAGACTATTAGCAGTCCGTTGCCCAGGGTACACCACGTGGAGGTTGTCTACACGTCGCACCCCTTGCCACGAAGAATCGAACAGAAAGAGAATTTAATAATATAAACACCAACCTCCGAAATGACCCTTCTCTCTCTGATTCATTCAGCGTCAAAGAAATTGAGTCAGTTATTAAAATGCTAAAATTGAGGAAGGCTTGGGCTTACATGGCATATTCCCAGAGTTCATACGTTATCTCGGAAAACTTGCAAGAACATGGATCAAGAACGTCTTCAGTGATATTCTGGATACAGGAATCATTCTCCCAGAGTTAAAAGTGGCTCACACCTTGGCAATCCTCAAACCTGGAAACCAGCAGATGTCCCTTCAAGCTACCGACCTATTGTCCTACTCAGTGTTTGCTACTAACTCTTAGAACGTCTAATCCTAAACCGAATTCAGGGAATTATAAATAATAAAACTCCATCATACCAGGTAGGTTTCAGAACCCAACATAGCTGTTGTGAACAGGTATTGGCATTAACATCTTACATCGAGGCAGGCTTCCAGAAGAAGTTAATGACATCAGTCGCTTTTGTCAAGCTAACAGCGGCATACGATACGGTCTGGCTGGACGGATTATTGCTTAAACTTAAAAGACATAGCCTATACCGTGCCCAAAACTAACATCACTCCTGAAGAATATGCTGACAAGTCGTTATTCCAAGGTCACCATAGGACAAAGGACAAGCAAGTCGTTTTCAGTAAAGAATGGTCTTCCTCGAGGTTCAGTATTAGCTCCATTGATTTTCAACTTATATACCACTAACATGCCTGACACCATCAGCAACAAATTCTGCTAAGCTGACGAATTAGCTATTGCTGTACAAACCTTCACGCTTGAGGAAGGAAAAAGCATTCTCTCCAGTGATTTGCACTTAATGCATGCATATTATACAAAATGGAGGCAGTCCCAATCCCAGTAAGACAAGTGTGTGCATTTCATCTGTGCAACCGCATTGCCCACCAACAGCTGAAAGTGAACTTCTGCCAGCAAATAGTTAAGCACAATTTCGGCCCTAAGTATCTTTGCATCACCTTGGAACGTTCCTTAACCTTCAAGAAACACTTGGAAAACACAGGCCAAAAACTCAAATCGCGGAACAATATCATGAAGAAATTGGCTGGCACATCATGCAGTGCTGATGCAACTTCACTACGCACGACTGCCCTCTCCATGGTTTATCCTGTAGCAGAGTATTGTGCCCCAGTGTGGCACCGTAGTGCTTATACTAAAATGATCGATGTTTATCTGAATGAAAGTATGAGGGTCATGACAGGTACACTGAGATCCACCCCAACTCCCTGGTTACACACTATCAGTAACATATCACCTCCTGAAGTAAGACGACAGGAAGCAACAGTACGTGAGTGGAGAAAGCTACATGAACGAAATCACCCACAGGAGCTCCCAATTCATGAAGTTCTTAATGATCATGCCTCCACTCGTTTTGGATCAAGGAACCCAATATGGCATAACATACCTGACATTAATTCCACGGAACAATGGCACCAAAACTGGAAGTCTGCTCCTGTGAAACATCAAGGTATTCTACTATAAGACTTCCGGGATTTAACCTGAAGAGAAACCAGTGGGTAAAGTAAAATCACCTAAGAACAGGTCACGCCAGATATAACGCCATGCTACATAAGTGGAGACTTCATGATTCTCCTGCCTGTGACTGCAGAGCTTCTATTCAAACCGTTGAGCATATTGTTCAAGAATGTCCGCTGAGGAAGTATGCAGGATCAACACAAGATGTTATTTCTGCTGCACCTCCCTTTCTGGACTGGCTTCAAAAAACGGGATATCTCGTTATGAATGCAAACGCAACTAATGTTCTTGTGATGTATTTATTGTATATATGATTTACTTATTTATATATATTCATTTATTATATTGTAATTCACCTATATGCTAGCCATACGATAAATAAAACAACCATATCAAATGTTCGTATTCGTGCAGTGGTTGATATATCCTGTTTTAGAGTTCTGATCATTATGATGATGTTTCAGAGACGCTGAAAACATTTCAAGGTAATAAAAATACGGTACCTGTGTTAGATTCATTCTTGACGTTCGTAAAGAGATAACACTATCCTATATACAGCAACATTGAAAATGAAAATCCATAGCCTGTTCCATTCGTCTGACCGGTTCAGGGATGGGATGAATGAAGCCCCTTCCCCATCTAGTGGCGAGGATGTGAACTGTGCCGGCTGCCGAAGCCTGTTGCACTCCTCAGGGGCAATTATTAAATAAATGACAGATGAAATGAAATGATAGGGGAGACTGTTGCTGGAATGATAGTTGTGATAGGGAAAACCGGAGTACCCGGAGAGAAACCTGTCTGCCTCCGCTTTGTCCAGCACAAATCTCACATGGAGTGGCGGGGCTTGAACCACGGACCGAGTAGTGAGTGGTGGCCGGCGTGCTACTGCCTAAGCCACGGAGCAACATTCGCTTAACCTAAATGAACGAAGATTGCTTGTAATGGCATTATTTCTCAACAGAAATCTCCGTCGAATGGAAAAAAGTTTACGGTTGTAGCAATGGATTTACCGAGTTCACAATGCAGACACCTCATCTTCGTGCTTCTAAATACGACACATTTTTTATTTGTAGTGCGTCACTCATTTATAATTTGATAATCTGCATGCGAATGAGAATTCAGATTGCTCAACACTCAAGAAATACCTTACCGATGTTTTACGAGAAGGTTATCAATATTTTTTGAAGGTTATAGGGTCTTTGCTGAGAAATTTACGGAATATTGCGCCAGTCAGGATTTGGTGATGGGTGGCACGGTATTTCCTCATAGACGGTGCCACAAGGTCACCTGGGTGTCTCCTGATCAAGTCACAGAAAATCAAATTGATCACATCGCGGTGAGCAGGAGGTTCAGAAGAAGCTTGGAAGATGTTAGGAACAAGTGAGGAGCGGACGTTGGTAGTGACCATCATTTTGTGGTTGTCAACTTCCGCATGAAGATCGTCGCAGTCCGCCGAAAGTTTAACACTCGGCACAACAAGTTTGATGTGGGCAAGCTTAAGAACCAGCAGAGATTGGACCAATTTAAACTGGAGCTCAGAAATAAATTCCAGGTTTTGGACTCTGAGACAGAGAAGGACGTGGAGACTGTGTGGAGCGAGGTAAAGAATATCTTCGTGGAAACCAGTGAGATGCAGCTCGGGTACAAGAACTACCTGCGGAAAGAATGGATATCCGATCAGACCTGGGACAAGATAAATTATAGGAGGGAGATTAAGGCCAAGCTCAACACCTGCAAGACTAGGCAGCAGAAGACTCTCACACAAGCAATGTATTCAACAGCAAACAGGGAGGTAAAGAGGAGTGTACGGAAGGATCGTAGGAGGTGGATTGATGAGCAGGCGGAGAAAGCAGAAGAAGCGGCAAGAAGGGGGGACGTTAAGGAGCTCTATGGCATCACAAAGATGCTTTCGAAGAAAGGTTTTAATAAAACTAGGCCTGTGAAGAGCAAGACGGGCGAGATCCTCACGACGTGTGAACAGCAGCTGACAAGATGGAGAGAACACTTTGCGGAGGTTCTTAATAGAGATAGAGGACCAGAAAGTAAGCAGCGAGGAGAAGATGAAGAGGAAGCAGAAAGTGACCCAAGCATCAGCCTCGACTCCCCAACTCGGTGCGAAATACGGACAGCGTTGAAGCAGATGAAATGCGGGAAGGCACCAGGTCTGGATAATATCCCAGCGGAAGTACTGAAAGCAGACCTGGATATTACGATCGATCTGCTGCACCCGCTGTTGGAGAAGATCTGGAAGGAGGAGAAAATACCAACCGACTGGAAGAAGGGGTTGATAGTCAAGTTGCCGAAGAAAGGGGACACCACAAACTGTAACAACAGGAGGGGTATCACCTTGCTGTCCATTCCAAGCAAAGTGCTGGCGAGAGTCATCCTGAATCGTATAAAAGACTGCGTAGAAAAAAGGCTTCGGAAGGAACAAATTGGATTTCGACAACATCGCAGCTGTGTGGATCTCATCAACACCCTCCGAATCATCCTGGAGCAGAATGTGGAGTAGCGCAATACCCTTTACCTCACATTTATTGACTTCGAGAAAGCCTTCGACTCCGTAAATCAAAGAATCATGTGGAAGACCCTCGAGGAATATAAAATTCCAACAAAGATCATCAGAATCATGGAAGAGATGTACGAAGGGTATGAGTGCCAGGTTCTTCACGAAGGCAAATTAACAGAAAAGATAAAGGTCAGTTCCGGAGTGAGACAGGGGTGTGTCCTTTCCCCCACTCTGTTCCTGTTGGCCCTGGATAGTGTGATGAAGAAGGTAATGGGAGGACGGAAGAGGGGTATTCAATGGGGTATAAATGACAGGCTTGAAGATCTGGATTTCACAGACGACATTTGTCTTATGGCACAACGGTACCGAGACATAGAAGATAAGCTGGGGAGGTTGCAGAGAGAAGCAGAACGTGCAGGACTGATGATCAACACCAACAAGACCAAAGAGATGAGGATAAATTCTGACATCACGACTAGTTTGACAGTCAACGGAAAGGACATTGAGCGAGTTGAGTCCTTCCTCTACCTTGGAAGTATAGTCGCAAATGATGGGGGAGCAGAGGAAGATGTTCGAAGCCGTATCAGGAAGGCAAATGGTGCCTTTGTCCAGCTCTACCCCATCTGGAGAAATAGAAACATTTCCAGGAAGACCAAGCTCCGCCTTTTCAATAGCAACGTAAAGTCGATTCTTTTCTACGGCTGTGAAACATGGAAAGTCACAAAACCGATCAACAACCAGCTACAGGTGTTCGTTAACAGATGTCTGCGTCGCATCATGAATGTGAGGTGGCCGGACATAATCTCAAATGAAGATCTTTGAACCATAACCAATCAACAACGGATTAGCATCCAGATCAAGGAGAGGAAATGGTGCTGGATTGGTCACACACTAAGGAAGCCGGACGGAGCCATTGAGAGGGCGGCGCTAGACTGGAATCCTCAAGGCGCCAGGAAGCGAGGTCGACCTAAAAGGACCTGGAAGAGGACGATCGAAAATGAAATTGCAGAGGTGGACAAGAACTAGAGTCAAGTGAAGAGAATGGCCAGGAACCGTACTGTGTGGAGAAATTTCGCCAAGGCCCTATGCTCCGGAAGGAGCGGCAGGAATTAAAGCTAAAAAGCTAAAAAAAATAAATAGGGTCTTTGATAGGATATCATGGAATTTAATACATAGATTATTTATTTACTTATTTATTTATTGTATAGGCTATTATGTAAACTTGATTGTACTGTTATTTGTTTAAAAAGAGCGGATTGCATGCAACAAATGGGGCTTCTTTGCCCTAAGCATGTAATCCTGAAAATAATCAATCAATCTTTCTAGCTTGGTCTCTATAATTCTCACAAGTTACGACGCAGAAACCTGACTATCGCAGGCGACCAAATATAATAAGTCATTCAATTGAACCGCATCACGCATATATAATTTGTATAAACTGCATACCTATGATATTTCTTATAGTTCAGTACTCAGGAGACAACCTTAAACTGTCCATTAATGGCGGGCTGCAAGTGACAATTTATTTTTATTTCGCATGGCAACATTAGGGATACATTCATTCATGTATTTGCAGTTGGGAATTAATGCCACATTTCAGCCGTGCCCATAGCAAAGAAGCACATTCCTAAAGGGTTTAGAAAAGAATACTTACGCGGATGGAATAGCAGATGTGACGAACTATGTGAAGAATACCAACTCAGCAATAGATCATAAATTGCCGATGAACTACTGCACTGTTTACATTCAGCCAGAAAAGAAAAATGGAATATGACAGAAAGTATGAATTTTCAACGCTCATGCAGAAGACCATAGGCATTCCTGAGAAAACGCGGTGCGGTGCAGCTCTCTTAATGCGTGAATAAAAGCTCAAACGTATCCCAGGAAATGTAGCCAATATAATTGTAAGTGTCTCAAAGCTATCAGTCGATGTCGATAAAGATGAAGCTAAACTCTCAATAATAAGCCAAGAACTAGGCTTTCTTTAACTGACCTAACAGTTCTCAAGAGAATTCACTGTTGCCGAGATTGGATGGAATATGTCCAAAATTTCGGAAACATGTTTGTCCTAAAACTCTAGACTGACTACTTAAATTCTTTAATGACATCTTTAGGAATGGTCGGTCCTAACCTTGTTCTAGAGAACTAAAATAGATGCCATTTAAAAGCTTGGGAAAAGATCGAATAGTCCTGCAGAGTATCGTCCAATTGCTCTCTTAAGCATACCGTATGTTACAAACTACTCGAAAGAATGGTTTACAGCAGAATCTCAGCCCAAACCTTCCAATAGGCCTATATATCAGCGGATCAAATCGAAGTGTCTGCGATCGGAATTTGGCACTTGCAAGTCACATTGAGAATGGATTTCACAAGAAAAAGACCATTGTAATTTTTGTGGACTTGACCTCAGCATATGACACAGTATGACGGCAAAGGATAATTCTGAAATTCTAGTAAGAGCCGCACCACTCTACTCAATAACATGCTATGCAGTAGAGATTTGTAGTGACAATTTAAGAGGATTGCAGGATCGCGGCAAGTATATCATAATCTTTCGTCATATTCCACGCAGCCACGGTCTTGAATATGGAAGCTACTGAGTTATGAGAAACAGCATTCAGGGCGTAGATAGTGCCTATGGATCCTGAGAAAGGTACTACTCATATGGTTAGTAATGCTGTACTGATTCAATGAGGAAAGCAATGGCAAACTACCTAACTCCTCACCTTCCTTAGTACGCTTCAATTTAGCGCTGGCTTGTGTTTTTGTGGGTTCTATCCTCATAATCCACGGTGGTGAATTTTGAGTATCCAACCAGACTTGAGCTGACTACCTAACAGACAGTATTTAGGTCTAATATTATTTTGTTACTATATTTTATTGCTATCAGACTTTTAACTAGAACTTGAGGTGCTTTGTTAAACCTTTTTACTAATTTTACTTTTTTAAACTTACTAAACGTGTAATGTTATTTGTTATGTTTTGTAAGTTACTTTTACTTTCCCGTTTGTTCTCATGGACATTACAGGATAGAGATACAGTATCTCAAGAAGGAAAAACATATAGTAACAGGCAAATGCCTGGATAGTAGTCTACTTAGGGGGCGTGGTGGCGCAACGGTCAAACCGTTGGCCTCTCACCACGACGGACCGGGTTCGTTTCCCGGTCAATGCATGTGAGATTTTCAAAGTAAAACACCATGTTCTGTGGTTCGTAGAAAGGACGTCTCGTGGCGTTAAAGTACAAACTTCCTCCCTTACTTCCTTAGTAGTCTACTTTACTTCAAGTCCCGAAGCACCTACCTCATCCCTATCCCTTATACACTACTACAGTCATCACATAAATACAGGTTATCAGACAAGTTATATACAGTACACACACCCAACTACACGAGGCTGATGACCAAGACGACCCAAGCCCTTGAAATGAATTAACAACAACAACATGAATAAAATGCTCCTTTGTTTACAAATTTGCTACAAAATGGAAATCAGAGATGCTACTAAATGCTATATTCAGAATTCGGAATTATGGATTTTTAAATGCTAAAAACTACAAGCTTTACTAATAGAGTAATACATCATGGCAAGGCCGACATGAACTATATTTCTCTGACACTAGAATGGTCATTAAAAGGCGCTCCATGAGTTCATATATGGGAAGGATAGCGGACACTGAATTACATTGTAATGATCTTAAATGAACAGGTCTGTTAAAAAAACTGAAGGTCTGGATACAATTAAACATTGTTACCGCCGCCCTCCCTTCGGCCCATTGGTTCTCCTCAATTTTCTTACCATCGACAACTCGATCGATCTTCTTAAATAGTAATTATGCATCTAACCATTGCATGTTTTACGCGTTGACTGTCATTAAAAACCGATTGGTGATTTCCATTTGCGTGATGCCAGCAAAGACTTACGCTGGCCAAGTATTTCAGTGAAAGTGATGTCGGCAATGTGGTGATGATGGTCTCGGACTGTAAAATACGTGCTGTCACTTCTCTTTCCAGTGATCCTACAGAGATGGGGACATCCTGTGACGAGGTGGAGAAATTGACAATCGTAGCATAGGCTATATAAAATTAAAAGTAATCGAAATATTTATGTTGAGATTATAGCAGTGCTTCGTAACTAGGTATTATATAGACAATATATTTTGACGAATTGTGCAAAAAGTGCTTTTTTCAAGGATGTATTAGCCATATGACGGTATATGGTAAACATGGCTGAGCTAATTAGTTTAGTTGATAGCAAGTGGCCAGTTTAGTTTGGTAGAGAGGGGTGAATGTGCTGTCCATGAGTCAGTGTGCTATGGTGTGTTTAGTTGTTGGCTCACACGTTACGAACTGGCGGTATGGAAGGTTGAATATGCATTGAGATTGATACCCAAACCACTGTTGTCTAAATCTTACTGATAGTGACAAGTCCTGGCTGTGTTATGTAATCTGTTGATTAGTGTATTTATCAATTGGGTAGAGGGATGCTAGATAGAAAGGGAAGTGCAGTTTCGCGGACAGAATTAACTTTCTTTCTTTCTTTCTTTCTTTCTTTCCTTCTTTATTTCCTTCTTTCTTTCTTTCTTTCTTTCTTCTTTCCTTCTTTCTTTCTTTCTTTCTTTCCTTCTTTCTTTCTTTCCTTCTTTATTTCCTTCTTTCTTTCCTTCTTTATTTCCTTCTTTCTTTCTTTCTTTCTTTCTTTCTTTCTTTCCTTCTTTCTTTCTTTCTTTCTTTCTTTCCTTCTTTCTCTCTTTCTTTCCTTCTTTATTCCCTTCTTTCTTTCCTTCTTTCTTTCCTTCTTTCTTTCTTTCCTTCTTTCTTTCCTTCTTTCTTTCTTTCTTTCCTTCTTTCTTTCTTTCTTTCTTTCTTTCTTTCCTTCTTTCTTTCCTTCGTTCCTTCCTTTTTTCTTTCTTTCCTTCCTTCTTTCTTTCCTTCGTTACTTCTTTCCTTCTTTCTTTCCTTCGTTACTTCTTTCATTCTTTCTTTCTTTCTTTCTTTCTTTCTTTCTTTCTTTCTTTCTTTCCTTCTTTATTTCCTTCTTTCCTTCTTTCCTTCTTTCTTTCCTTCTTTATTTCCTTCTTTCTTTCTTTCTTTCTTTCTTTCTTTCTTTCTTTCCTTCTTTCTTTCTTTCTTTCTTTCCTTCTTTCTTTCTTTCTTTCCTTCTTTATTCCCTTCTTTATTTCCTTCTTTCTTTCCTTCTTTCTTTCTTTCCTTCTTTCTTTCCTTCTTTCTTTCTTTCCTTCTTTCTTTCTTTCTTTCTTTCTTTCCTTCTTTCTTTCCTTCGTTCCTTCCTTTTTTCTTTCTTTCCTTCCTTCTTTCTTTCCTTCGTTACTTCTTTCCTTCTTTCTTTCCTTCGTTACTTCTTTCATTCTTTCTTTCTTTCTTTCTTTCTTTCTTTCTTTCTTTCCTTCTTTATTTCCTTCTTTCCTTCTTTCTTTCTTTCTTTGTTCTTTTCCTTCTTTCTTTCTTTCTTTCTTTCTTTCTTTCTTTCCTTCTTTCTTTCCTTCGTTCCTTCCTTTTTTCTTTCTTTCCTTCCTTCTTTCTTTCCTTCGTTACTTCTTTCCTTCTTTCTTTCCTTCGTTACTTCTTTCTTTCTTTCTTTCTTTCTTTCTTTCTTTCTCTTCTCTCTTTCTTTCCTTCTTTCTTTCTTTCCTTCCTTCTTCCTTTCTTTCTTTCTTTCTTTCCTTCTTTCTTTCTTTCTTTCCTTCCTTCTTTCTTTCTTTCTTTCTCTCTTTCTTTCCTTCTTTCTTTCTTTCTTTCCTTCCTTCTTTCTTTCTTTCTTTCTTTCTTTCTTTCTTTTCTGAAGGACCTACCTCGCCGTGGTCTGGTGAACCTTCTACAACACTACTTAAATGAGCGGAAACACCTTTTGTAATGATGAATAATAATATTGTGGAAATGCTGTGACAATAGACGGTTTCTCCTCGCTGTCTATAACCCACCATCCCCTTTATATATCACGACTTATATAGTGAATTATCACTTGTGTCCGCCATAAAACGCGTGAATCATGAACAACAAATAATGTATTGCCAACCCCTCAATATTCTTTATCCAGACCAATGGTGTTAGCCTAGACTAATAATTGCTAGCTACTGCAGCCCTGTGGGTTGCGTTAGCTAATACTTTATTACACCCCTGGTGTTTTACGTTCAGTGGGAGTACTCACGCATCAGTAGGCTAACCGTTATCCAGACCAATCGTTTTGCCAATTAATGCCTTCTCACCTATTACAAGCTCTATTTTGTATCCTATATGTTAGTAACAGTAATGTGACTTCAATGTGTGCGCATCGTTTACAGTTGAAGAGACCTGATGCGCCAAACAAACATGACAATAATTGTCGTTGAATGAGCAACAAGTGATGATGGCCTCCTCTCTTGTAAAATTTCTATCTGGAGGTAAACTAGTCCCCCGTTCGGGTCTTCGTTAGGGACTACTCGAGAGGGGGTTAACATCACAGAAGTGACAAAGAGGAAATATGATATTCTACGGATCGGAGCGTGGAATGTTAGAAGTCTGATAGGCAGTGGAAGGTTAGAAAACTTAGAAAGGGAAATGGATACTGTAGGTTGAGGTTGGATTTTAGTGAAATGCACTGGCAGGTAGATCAGGACTTTAGGTCAGGAGTCTATAGGGTCATGAGCACTAAATCAAACAATGTCCAAGCAAGGGTTGGTCTCATATTGAGTAGGAAACTTGGACAGCGGGTGGAATATTATGAGCAATATAGTGAACGGATTATTGTAGCAAAAATCAATACAATACCTACGTGCACCACAGTGGTACAAGTCTATATGCCTACCAGTCAAGCTGATGATGAAGATGTTGAAAAGGTCTACGAAGAAATAGATGAAGTTCTGACGTATGGCCAGGGTGATGGAAATGTTATACTGTAGTAATGGCAGATTGGAATGCTGTGGTAGGAAAAGGAAAAGAAGGGAAAAAAGTAGGAGAATTTGGATTAGGTGGAAGGAATGATCGAGGAAGCAGGCTGATGGAATTCTGCACCGAGCATGAGTTGGTCATAACCAGGGCGCGGATAATTAGGTGATTAACTCTTTAGGAATATGTATTTATTTATGGCGTCTGTGCGAAATTTTAAAATTAAGATTCTATTTATTGTGTTGTAATCATGCGATCAAAGTGAAAGTTTCAATAATGAATAATGAACCTACGCAATAATTTTCATTTAATGGTACATACTTCTATGGCCTATACATATAAAAATCCAACATGGCGACCATCCGAAATATTTGTATAGTTCTCAATATCTACGAATCTATTACAGCAATAAAATTGAATTTCTTTATGTTCATAGAGGCTATGAACGTAAGTTCACCTTAGGGACTTTCAATAACCTTGGGAGCCCAAATCCACGTGGCGGCGACGCGAAATATAAATATTTAAATGGATGTTTCTCGTTATTTAACCATCCGAGTGCAGTGAAACTTGATACTGTAAAAGCTTATACAAATTTTAATCCACTATTATCTAATTTGATTCAATTGTTTTCATAACCACAAGATGGCAGCTGTGCGAAATTTTAAAATCTCGTTTTTATTTCTTGTGTCCTAATCATGTGATTGAAGTTTGAATACTACACCTACACAATAATCTTCATGTAGCAGTACACAACTCTAAGACCTACATATATACAAATCCAACATGGCGACCATCCGAAATATTTAGATAGTTCTCAATATCGACGAATCTATGACTGAAATCAAACTGAATTTTTGTATGTTGATAGAGGCAATTAACATACAGTAAGTAGGATATATGGAAATAAGCTGTATAGTTCTTCAAGAAACTACTAACGTGTTAATTCTATTTTTTTTTCATTTTTTTTCACTTTTTGATTTTTAATGATATTATTTAAAAATATTTTAATCAAGCATCTTCGATCTAATATTTGGTTTTGAGAAATATTAACACTTCCAAAAAAAATTAACTCGTTAATATTTGGCTGAAAGGTTCCGGTAATATACAGGGTCATCCGTTTGGGATGTCAGAAACGTATAACGTTACAGCTGTTATGTTAATGCATATTTATCTATGCAATTTTCCGTACTGTACGTGACAATGATGGGAGTTAACAATGATTCTCTTTGCAACAATGACTTCCGCGAGACAACGCAGCAGTGTAGTTCATAGTGCAATCACCAGATATCAGGTACAGAGCGGTACACGTTAGCGCGCGCTCAGTGCGCAGTGTTGTTACAGAGTTGAGTGAAGATGGTCGTTACAACACAACAACGCGCTCAGGTTGTCCAATGGTATGCCAAATTTTCGAGTGTAGTGAAGACCCAGCGAGCTTTCAGACGTCAGTACAACGTTAGGGATGTCCCATCACATCGGGACATTGTTAAATGTACAACATGTTTTTGGAAAATGGATTGCAGATGCCTCACACAGGTGGAAGGTGGCGTGATAGCAACAAGGAGGAAGATATTCGACAAGCCATGACGCATAGTCCACGAAAGTCACACAGCCGCTTATCAACAGAGCAGAATACACCATACACAACATGTCACAGGATTGTTAGGCGTTATCTTCACATGCGTTCATACCCTATGCAGCGCCTGCAAGCATTGAAACAGCTGAATCACAGAGCTCAACTCAGTTTTGTTACGACTATGTGTGAGCGGCAGGAAGGTGACGATCAATGGTTAAAACGATGGATGTTCATGGACAAAGCCACATTCCATGTGAGTGGCTGAGTCAACACGCATAACTGCATCATTTGGGGAACAGAAAATCCACATGTCTTATACTAACTCGAAAGAGCCATCCCTAAAGTGAATGTGTGGTGCGGAGTGACCTCTGAGAAAGTCTACGGACAATTCTTTTTTTTTTTGTGGAGGAGACTATTCGTGCCGTCAATTTTCTTGCCATGATCGAGCAGTAAGTGGTCCCTCAATTACAGCAAGATGGGATACTGGACATGATTATCTATCACCAGGATGGTGCTCCACCGAATTGGGCTATGATTGTGAGGGAACGATGAAACCTCATATTCAACGATCGCTGGTGCGGCCGTGATGGACCTATCCCATGGCCTCATAATAGCCCTGATCTAACTCCTCGAGATTTCTTTGTATGGGGCTACGTCAAGTCGACAGTGTACGCACAAAGACCACAGAATCTGGCTGACCTACAGAGGGAGATTACAGCGGCCTTTCAGCAAATCACTCCAGAAATGCTGCATGCCACGTGGCGCAACATGGATTCGAGGTATCATTTGTGCCGCGTGCGCGATGGTGGACATGTTGAGTGCTTATGTACTGTGACACAAACTCCAGACACTCCTTAACACGTATGTACAGTTAACAAGCAATAAATGTGCATAGTTTCTTGTGTATAGCGTTTTACTTTTCTGACGTCCCAAACGGATGACCCTTAAATTGTCCTTAGGCCTATAGTACGTGGTAAATGTACAGACCACTGACCTGTAAATAGTTAATTTAGATTGTAGTTTTATTATGCGCTTTTCCAACTAAGATCTGTTTCCATTGTCGGACCAAGAAAGGTTTGTTCATCGGTGCTGTATATTTGCTGTTGGTTGAGTACAATACTTATATTAAATACTGGAAGATTTTGAGCATTCATCCTAAAATGAATATAACGAGTCTTTTTAATGTTTGGCATTCGGCAGCGAGCTTCTAAGTATGTTTCTAGTTTATGCATTGCATAGGCAACGTAATATGTTTTTGTAAGTTTCTGTTATGTTTACCTCTAATTAAAATGGTACCGTAATATCATCTTCGTTTAGTACAGTCGTCACATATTCATTATATAGAATATCAGGTAAGTTTACAGTAGAAGGAGATATGGCCCTAACACAAAGCCCTGTGGTATGCCACTAAGACTTTAGAAACTCAGGAAACATATTGTAGTTTAATTCATTTTACTCATGTCCTGTATTCATTCTAGTGTTACCGTCCACAGTATTAAAATATGCATGTCCACTATATGGAAATGGCAAAATAATATATTTCCAATTAAAGGTATGCCCGGAAAAACGAAGAAAGTTTTTTAAAATAGAGGAAAGTTGAGTTTTGAAAATGAGGTTGAAAAAACTCATCTGTATTCATTTTTGTGAACATAGGGCCTAAGCAGACAGTTTAAATCTTCATATGTTATTACAGACTTTCTTTAAAAATCCTATAACAAGACAATGCCAATAATAAACTAAGGAGATTTAACATTAAACCTCTTCGTTCCTTCGCTAAGCTATCGCCCGATTTTTAAATAATAATTATATTCACTACAAACTCAAAAGGAATAATTTTGTAATGTTTCATTTAACCTTTTCTGAACTTGTCATACTATTACATATCCTAAATGTATTTCGCCCAGGAAATTTATTTAACAGTAGACACTTGGATCATTAAAAATTGGCTCCTCAGGGATGCTCTCATATTCTGTAACAGATTCAATGTTCTTAAACTTCTTTGCGCCCGTTTTCCGAATTAGCCTTCCTTTTGCGATAATTTCCACACTTTTTCATGCCCCATCTTGACATTACAGACAATGCAAATCCAGAAACTCAAAAAATTGTCGCCTCTTGTGTTATCCTCTTATGATGGCTGAAGGATAGCCCAATATCACAAAAAGTACCGGTATCTAACAACAGAAGGCAGCACTTAACCCGTTTCTGCCTGAATTATTTTTTTGACATAAACTAATAAAGATTAGTACCAAAATCTGTTTATAGAGTATTTCTACAGTATTTTAATGAAATTTGTTTAAAACAGAGTGTAACATGGATAATACAGCATGTGCCATATATGGCACGCTAGGCAGATTATACAATATAATTATCTCTGTTAAATAAATTACAACACTGTTCTTTCTCTCTAGTTTGTTTGCCTCCACTGCCTTATTTGGTATGATATGGTACAATAATCTCTATACACAGACCTATTGCACATTTGATGAACATGGTGTGGGGACGACCTTGTCAGTTTTCAGCAACACAGTGTTTCTGTTTCTTACCAAGAACCATGGCCTCCAAATGGTTTATCCCACCATACCTGATGTCCTATGTTATTATGCAGATATACCCTGGGGAGTTCCGAGGATGACCTGGTCCTCTGGGTATTGTGGGTTCGATGTCAGGTAGTACTGCACAATATGTCTTCTAAATTGTAGCTGACACAGAGCAACCTCCGTTTTCTGGTAGAGGACCCAAGCATTGTCAATGGACACATCTATCAACCACGTACATGTATGCCACCACGACTTTTTCTCTGGGATGTCGGATGTGTATTCTAAACATTCCAATGTTTTCGTCCATTTGGTCAGTTCCGCCCATATGCTGCTTATATTTTCAAAATGCACGTGGCCAAGGGGCAACAATTCTCTTTTTCTTCCCTGTTTAGAGTACCGAAACACGCCAGAAACTGATCAACATACTTTGTCGAAGCAATAGTGACAGAAGAGTTGTCCTGCCATCGTATGATGATTGTTCCATTATCCTCACTAGTCCTGTACTCATAGTAACCCCTGTGTTCCTACCTAACCATTTGCTTCGAGGGGATCACTTCACTGTTTTTGGGGATGCGATTGTAGCGGATTGTTCCAGTACCACCACATCCTCGGTCTCGTAAGCGAGTTTGTAACTCAGCAGAGGTGAATATGTAGTCAAAATAGAACCTGAATCCAAGGGACATCACTTTCTTTGAAAACTCGTCTGCAAATTTGAATCAAGGGCACCGCAGCTTTACCAGAAACCTTCACGTATTGTTGATTTTTACTAGGATTTTGCTCTAGGTACGCTTCACAATTTACAAGGTGCCCTTGGATACTACTCAAAACCAAACCTTGTACACAAATCTAACAAGCTAGTCTTTTAGGAATTGGTCACAGCCATGTCTTCCATAATATATTACCATGCATTCGTCATGTGACCGGTTTTGTTCGGGATAAAAATTGGAAATAAATTTCACTTTTAGTGCGTCTGTGAGTGGCCGTAGTTTCCACATCTTCTTCTTCTTTCTTCGAATGAGCCAACTGGACTACATTTTATCACAATAATTGTTTTTATTTGTACAGTACCGTAAAATACGCGTCCCAGAAGAAGGTATGCGTTTACCAAATTTGGTAAAGATCCGATGATTAGTTTGGTCATAATTTAATTTTAAGTTTTGACCATTTGGGTGGCCGCCATTACGTTTTGGTAAAGATGGCAGCAATATAAAACATAACACTGAGGAGCCCTTTGATAGTGCTACCACTGTACCAAATTTCCTTCATTTCCATCTTATTACTCCTCTAGTGTCCATGTACAGCCAAACTAATCCTATCGAAAAGTAAAATGACTGATCTACCTAGTGTGCCATATATGGCACGGCTATATGTGTTTGTAAATAGCTCAGTCAATTATGAACAATCAGACAAAGCATCATAATGTACTGAAACATTGGACTTCACAGTACGTATCATGAAAAGAAAGTTCCGCAGAATAATTTATATTGTTCATAAATAATTGCATACCATTTTTGTGAATTCATTTCTTTTCATCAAGGCGCGCACTTCTCACTTCAATAATGCAATGCTACAACAAAGAACGCAGCTGATAGGTAATGCCAGTTGAGTCACACAGTATATGCAAAAAGTAAGTGTAACCAACAACAGAAAAATAAAATTCTCTTAATTCCAACTGATAATCGTACCAAAATTGCAGCGTGCCATATATGGCACGCTAGGCTGAAACGGGTTAACTCAATTATTTTAATTTTGAGTGTTAGCCTGTTTTCAGGACATGCCTTCAAATGGCTCCCCCTCCCACAAACCTGCAGATATATTTTTATAAGGGCTTTTATTATGAGCGGCAGTCATATGGTATCTGGAGCTCACACGCAATCACTTAACCGTAACACTCATTTCACATTAGAGACCATTCCATAAATCCCACGCGATTAAGTCAGTATTGCGTCTCGTTCGCATTGATTGGCTCAGTAGTCTAGAAAGTGGTGTTTGCTAAGCAGGTCAATTTTCGTTGCTAACAGTTCTTCTGAGTTCTGTGAATTCGGCAGAGTTCTACTGCCCCAGGACTGGTAATCACAGTGAGTGATGTTCGCCAAGCAAGACGCTCAGCGCCAACAGCAGTTCCACTACCAGGATGAGCTGGCCAGAGAGATCAGTGGACGGCGAGAAAAGGAACCGAGTACGTCATCTGCGGGACGCGTCTCCTCATATATCTCCGAGTTCGCACGGGAGACCTCAGTGCACGGGGTGGCTCACGTTTTGGCCGGCGACCGTCATCCCATAGAGAGGTGAGCATATTCACTATAATAATAGAAATAATAATAATAAAAATAATTTAACAATCCTCAAATCATGAGTAGGCCTAGCGATCCTAAGAAAGCATTTGTATGCACCAACAACTAGCTTTGTAATAACTCTTATTAAAAAAGAACGTAGGGACAAAAGCGGGAGAAAGGGAAAAACCAGTTCCGCCCAGTTAACACCCGGGTTAGTCGACCATAACTGGTGCCAGAGAGAACACGAAACTGCTTGAAGTTCCAGTTAGGGAGACAACCGGATAAGTATCAGCCTGTATTATTACAGTATAACCATAGTTGATTTTTTATAACCATATAATCACCCCAAACAGACAAATTCCGGATTTTTTTATCACCATTTGAGAAGTTCAACTAACATTAGATATACTACATTTAGCATACACCGACAGTTGCATTACCAACACTGCAACTAAATAATTGTACATATTGTATATATTTTTCACCTGTATTCTCAAACATAGATGTTATAGCCTAAGTGTAATGGATCTGATGATGATCGCTTGACGATCGAAACTGGTCATCCTAGTGTATTTATTAATCATGTAATTTATTTCAGGATTAGGGCATAACCCAGCACTATTTGGGTACATTCGTGTTGACCGACTGAAAAGCACCAAAGTTTTGTTCACTTAGGAAACACTGAAAAATGGCTTCAAACCTCACAAGGTATTATACTGGCTTTATTATTCTGTATCATTTGGCACCCCCCCCCCCTGTATTATTATTATTATTATTATTATTATTATTATTATTATTTTATCTTTTGAAGCTGTTGATATGTACTGTACCCGTATCCAGTGAGATATCTTCCGGAAGGAACGCAGCAACTTGTAGTCCTCGGATAGAAAAACTACGAAGAATCTACTGGCAAATAAAACAGGAAGGGTACGGCTGACTATTATTGTGCTACAGGTCTATACTACTGGGTTAATTGGAAATCCGTCTAAAATGGAGAGTGAGAAACCCTTGGAACACACGGGGATTGGGTAGTAGGTGTGGGCAAACAAGTCCTATCTTACCTCTTTAGCACAATATATCCCTAATTATCTGCAAATGATAACTCAAATATTCCACAGGGTCTTTCACTTAAAGCGGCGCGCGCGTGGAGTGTCGGACGAGCACATGGCAACTCACTGAGCTTGGGGTCAACAAAGCGCCCGTACGAATCTCATATAAATAACAAGCACACAAGATAACACATAATCAAAGTAAAATAAGTCACAGAAGATGTTGAAAATGTCATCCACCTGACTGTACACATTTCTGGCATCGTCTAAGGAATTTTCATTCACACACTTTATTTCATCTAGAGAGATAACCCCAATTTCTCTCGTGATACGTTGTGCTAACCTGAACGCAGATTGAGCTATTATTGAAACAATAGGCTTTAACACTTAGCAATCACGAGTTATGCAACTTTGAAACACGTGAACAATTAAACAATAACCACTAACACGTATGGTCTACACACGTTATAAACGTATAACACGTATAACTTTAAACAGGCTATACACAAAATATAAAGTCAACTTTAATCGGGAAATACTGCGTTGCAACTGTCTCAACAACGCGAAATCCCTCCCTGCTCCGTAGCATTAATTTCATCAATACTACAACACTTATTTCCAGACATTTGCTGCCTCAGCTCCGCGTTGCTATCTGCTTGTATGACCTTTAGCTCAGCGTTCTACCTGCAGCGGTGCACCGGCTAAGTGGCCACTTTAAGTGGAAGACCCTGTACAAAACGTCAAAACTACGTAAAAATATAAATGTTATGATTTGTTAAATAAAAACAATACTTTACTGCGTAAAATAAAATAACCCTGGTTAAAGATCATAATAAAACAACCCCTAACTAAATCTAGCTAATACGATAAGATCAATCGAGCAAACGAAACTCCTAGCAAATCTCACGTGCCCTAGTTTAAGAAGTACAATAAAAATGTCTTTAAAATCACCTAGCTCGGAGAAATGAATTAGCGATGGCATTGCACTATTACATTTACCACATTTAACTCTATACATCTCTCCTTCAACCTGATTAATCCCTAGTCTAATATATATGTAAATAATCGGTCTATAATTAATATTAATACAAGTATTTACACTTTCACATTCTCTGCTCAACAACTGTTATGGATCCACCACTAATCTTGGTCAAAAATCTTTACTGTTCGTCTAAATACGTGCCAATGATCTGTTCAATAAAGCCTAGATCCCGATAATGTCATCTCTAGTGCTTTCTTTCAAAAATGAAAAATACTAATAAAAATAAACCTCGTCAACTTTGATTAGTATTTACCATTGTACAACTTTCATTGATACAAGTGAGCCATCAGTAATCTAGATCTGAGCATCTCTCTACAATACGTCCGCTTTAAACACACAACTATAACAGCTGATCTCGAATATAGAAGCCTATCTGACATTACTACAAGTAATTATCTATTACAAACCAAGATATTCCTTTCACTATGCATCATCCACATTTCAACAATACTGTTTCGCAGACTATCGACAATTATCACTTATTCCCATATCGTGGAACAATGTCATACTAGCACATTGCCACATTCACTTCATAATGCAAACCTCTGCTTCAATAAGCTGGAATACCAATCCGTCAGCTTCAAAATACACGATAAATTCAAATGTATTTCTATTATTTCAATAAAGTCAACAACTTCACGTAATACCTCAGCTTTTGCGTAGTTCCGCCCCTTAAAACAACAATAATGAACTAACTACCTCAGCTTTCCTCATATAAATATGCTCACACAGATCTCTACCATGAATGTTAAATTAGTTACTGATCTCTTAAGTCTTCTCTACAATGTAATTCAATAATAATGATAATAACTCTCTATCATTTTCTGGCTTAAAATGCGACAATTACATTCCACAATCCTTAATGTGCATATAACTTGTCTCAATATTATTTCCTTTTACTTACTTTACATACCGTTTAATTTATTGTAGAAATCTTTCCAAGAAGCTATAAGATTTTCTACAATATTTATTTCTTATCACCATTCTTATCACCTAAATTATTCAGTTGCATTGCTCACCCTCGGGGTTTCGCCTTGTGCGATGAATATACTCATATTTTATTAAATTGGGGTAAAATCCGTGTGTTTGTGTTGTATTATTATTATCATCAATTCTGTGGGCAGATGACCTCGTAGTTCCGCCCCTTAAAACAAAAACAACAACAACATTTTGGATGATTCGCACGGTAGATGCAATGTCATTATTATTTATCGGTTTTGGAAATTTGATATTATAGTTAAGTGGGATATTCCTAGCATTATTATTATATTTAGGACAGGAATAATTGTTGTATAATTATTACCTGATAAAATGACTATTTTATTTTGGATATGGGTTTCAACTTTATTTATTTAGTAATTCTGTATTTGTTAGCGCCTTGGTGTATGAAGTGGGAAAATGAGGTTGCCGCCTTATTGCCTGGGTTAACATCTTATAGCCTATAGTGCCTTAAGTTGACAAACTTCCTTGACAACTAACCAACAATACACCTGGTAGAAGGCTTTGGATGGGGAAGAGGAGATATGAAAAAAAGTCCTCTCGGCACGCCGGAAGGCGGAGGTAGATTTCACCGGACAAACTTGGAGATAGGCGAAAATAGGCAGAATATGCAGGTTTTCGTAGAAGGATCAGACCTCATTTATCGCGTGAAAGTATTTTATAATTGGAGATTAATTAACTTTGTTTTTCTTCATTTTAAACATATTTTAAACTTTTTATTGTCTTATGGGGACGGTAACCTTCTTGTCATTTGGAGTCCATTTTTAGCCTATTTTCAATTTTGAAAAAATAGACTTATGAGATCACCTTTTGCCCGTGTGTGTGTGCGTGTGTGTGTTGTGTGTGAGGTGTGTGTGTGTCCCCCCCTAATAAAATCTAAACGGCTGGAGCGATTTCAGTGAAACTCGATAAGTTCATAGCACTATTCCCGGCGACCTCGACCGTGCCCATCGAATTTTGTTACGTCTCACCAATCCAACATGGCGGCTGTGCGATAAATTTCACTAGCATTCAGTATCTCCGAAACTATAACGGATATCGCCCTGAAATTGTGTACGGTGATAAAGGGTACTACTAGAAGTTCACCTATGAGACTTTCAAAAACCTGGTTACTACATAACCAACATGGCGGCCAAGCGAAGTGGAGACTTTTAAATAGACTTTTCTCGCGATTTAACTATCCAAACGTAATGAAACTTGGTACAGCAAATATTTATACACATTGCAATGCACTGGAGTCTAATTTAGTTCAATTGTTTACATAACCTCAAAATGGCGGCTGTGCGAAATATTTCACTGACATTCTATATCCCCGAAACTATCACAGATATCACCCTGCAATTTTGTACGGTGATAAAGGGTACTGATACAAGTTTACCTATGTATAATTCATAAACCTGTAAAGTACAAAACGAACATGGCGACCAAGCGAATTTGAAATGTTTTAATAGACTTTTCTCGTGAGTTAACTCTCTGAGCGCAGTGAAATGTGGTACAGTAAATGGTTTTGCAGATTGTAATGTACTGCCATCTAATTTAATTCAATTGTTTACATAACCTCAAGATGGCGGCTGTGCAAAAGTTTAAAATTAAGTTTTTATTTCTTGTGTCGTAATCATGCGATCGAAGTGAAAGTTTGAATAATGAACCTAGGCAATAAGTGTCCTTGAATGATACATAACTCTATGGCCTATACATATAACAATCCTAAATGGAAAGCTTCCGTAATATTTAGACGGTTCTCAATATCTATGAATCTTTTACAGCAACCAAACTGAAATTTTTATGTTCATAGAGACTATGAACATATGTTCACCTATAGGACTTTCAGTAACCTGGTGAGCACGAATCCAACATGGCGGCGACGCGAAGTATAAATATTTAAATGGACGTTTCTCGCGAATTAACTATCCGAGTGCCGTGAAACGTTGCACGTTAAATGCTTACACAAATGTTGATCCACTGGCATCTAATTTATTTCAATTGTTTGCATAATCACAAGATGGCTGCCGTGCGTAATTTTAAAATCTCGTTTTTACTTCTTGTGTTCTAATCATGCGATTGAAGTTTGAATACCACACGTACACAATAATCTAAATATAATAGTACAAAAATAAAAATCCAACCTGGCGACCATCTGAAATATTTAGACGGTTCTCAATATCTACGAATCTGTTACAGCAATTAAACTGAAATTTTGTATGTTGATAGAGGCAATTAACATGAGCAGGATATATGAAAATAGGCTGTACAGTCCTTCACGGAACTACTTGTTATACTTGTGGTCACACTGTCCTTATGCAAGGTTTCGACACTGATGTGTAACTATGTAACGGTCTGTTACTTCTTCACGCAAAATTATATCTCCCGCAGAGATGTTGGTTGGTTCCTCAGTTTAGGGGCTGCGACAACGCGGTCATATAACCCCGTGTACTTTGGATGAGTGTAGAATCTGTCTGATAAACGGTGTGAATTGTGATGGCTGTATTAGTCTGTAATTCAGGTAAGGAATGCAGACGCTAAATTTCAAGCAGTAGTTCCTAAAGTTGCTACCAGATACTAACGTCAACGCCACCTAGCTGTGAACTTGGCTACTAGATGCCACCTCAATCAGCAACTCGCAACGAACGTTGGAACTTCCCCTCCAAAGGAAAGCTTACTGAGGGATTTTTAGCACTCTTAGAAAATCCGACGACTTTGGCCGGCTTTGAACCCGCGACCTTGGGCATAGAAGTTCAGCATGCTACCAGTTACGTCACCGAAGCCGCTTCACACTTAGTCAGATGGAAATCTGAATCTGATCTCGCGCAAGTGCATTGTCATGGCAACGTCTGATGGCTCATCCCTCATCAATTTAGTAGTGTTGCCATGTCAACCACTGATAGCTCTTGGCATTTTCTTATAATTCTGAAATCATTTTTCTCATCCCTTGGCGCAATGGTGGCTCATATCAAAAATTCTTTCAGACAAACGTTTTAGGTAATTATTAGGGGAATATTGTCCATTTTGTACGATTTTGATATTGTGCCTATTAACAGAGATATGATTAATGTTTCCCGAAAAAAACACTTTTTCCCACCCCTTTGGTCAATGGTTGGTGCTATCAAAAAACGTTTCAAACATAAATTTCTGAGCTTTATCCGACACATAGTATGAACATTGAACGGATTCGATATTTCACATATTAGGAGAGTTATAGCAATATTTCATTTTTTCGAAAAAAAAAAAGTCCCCCATTTTCATCCCCTTCGACCGATTTAGCCCACCCAGTAACGAACTCGTCCGAGATTTTATGGGTATACATATTCGGTAAAAAATTCAAAGTGATTGGTGCAAAATTACGGCAGTTATCGTTTCCACAAGAAACTGATATACATATATACATATATACATATATTACATAAATTATATATAAACTTTTGAACTGACGGTGGTTTTGGGGTCTGGGGGATGTGAAACGCGAAGATATGTCGAAATTTTCCGGAAATCGAAACATGGTACCCATTGCAATAGTTAGCTTTCTAATGAAATCTACCTAAAATACTACCGTCAACGACACCTAGCTGTGAACTTGGCTACTAGATGCCACCTCAATCAGCAACTTGCAACGAACGTTGGAACTTCCCCTCCGAAGGAAAGCAAACTCAGGTTTTTAGCGCTCTTAGTAAATCCGACGACTTTAGCCGGGTTTGAACCCGCGACCTTGGGCATATAAGTTCAGCACGCTACCAGTTCCGATACCGAAGTCGCTTCCCACAGACATATGAAAACTGAATGTGATCTCGTGCAGTGGCGTTGTCATAGCAACTGCTGATGGCTCATCCCTTATCAATTAAAAGTAAAGTTGTCATGGCAACCTCTCTTGGCACTTGGCATTTTCTTATAATTTAAATCATTTTGTTCACCCCGTGGCGTAATGGTGGGTCATATCAAAAATTCTTTCAGACAAAAGTTTTAGGTAATTATTGGAGGAATATTGTCCATTTAGTGCGGTTTTGATATTGTGCCTATTAACAGAGATATGATTAATGTTTCCCGAAAAAAACACTTTTTCCCACCCCTTTGGTCAATGGTTGGTGCTATCAATAAACGTAATGGACATAAATTTTTGGCACTTATCCGACACATATTATGAACTTTGAAGAGATTCGATATTTCATGTATTAAGAGAGTTATAGCGATATTTCACTTTTTCGAAAAAAGCCCCCCATTTTCACCCCCTTTGACCGATTTTGCCCATTAACGAACTCGACCGAGATTTTATAGGGAAACATATTATGTAAAAAATTCAAAGTGATTGGTACAAAATTACGGTAGTTATCGTGTCCACAAGAAACTGATATATCTATATATATATATAGATAGATAGATACATATATACATAAATTATATATAAACTTTTGAACTGACGGTGGTTTTGGGGTCTGGGGGATGTGAAACGCGAAGATATGTCGAAATTTTCCGGAAGTCGAAATATGGGACCCATTGCAATAGTTAGCTTTCTAATGAAATCTACCTAAAAGATGAGATAAGAAATCTGAGGATGTTTTTGATCTGAGGAGATCATTGAAGATTAATGAAGGTATATTTATTTAGCGTATGGCAATAACAAAACTGAATTACAACATAATAAATATACAAAATTAATTTAACTAAGTCATTAAATTTATAATTTAATATCTAAATTCTCTATCCATTGAAGGGCTGCCTCAGTCACTTCATAGAAATCGTTAAGATTTCCAGGGTACGCTCGACGGCTGCAACTTGATATAATGTGTTGGATGGTCTGATGTTCACTGCCACAATCACATTGGGGAGATGGGATCTTTCCCCAGCGGTGAAGCCTCTCTGCGCAGATGCCATGGCCTGTTCGAATCCTGTTAATTGTCTTCCATGCATGTCGCGGGAGTTCTATGCCTGGTGGCTTTGTGGTGGTTCTTATTAGAGTCTGATGTTCGACGTTATTAGTTCTACTCCACATTTCCGACTACTTCTTGGTCATGTTAAAGTCCATTTCATGTAACGATTCTGCCAATATTATGGATGGCCGCCTAGATTTTAATCTACTCCTTTTAAGCATAGGAACGTCAGAGTGAATTGAGAGTTGTGGATTTTTAATCAATTTTTCATATTCCTTGAGAAGGGCATTCTGTCTTCGTAAATCGGGTGGAGCAATATTACCTCAGGCATTATATGCAAAAAACACGGCCAACCTCAAAAAAAATAATGTAAAGCTGAAATTTGGCATAGATGTTCCCTAGTACCCTAGAAACAAATCCTGAAAAGTCCCCATCTCTGCGGTGTCCGCGTCATAGTTTTTGGAGGGTTCAAAAGGGCTTAAATAGGGCCTAAGTGCCAAAAACAGCATTTTTGCTTCCTGCGTTAAAAATATTGATCCAAATTTAGTTCTCGCGAGCTTTAGCAATTAATAAAAATGAACCAGTAGGATAACGGACTTATCAGGCCTAATTATTGCTATTGACGAAGGGAAAGAAACGACTAATTTAACATTTTTAGCACTATTTTACACGATAATTTGGTTAATTTGTGATTAGCAGCTCATTATTTTTTAAACGACTGCTGATATTGACTAAAGACCCAGAATGAAAGTTATAAAGCATACTTTTAGCTTTACATTGGCACATTACCCATGTCTATGCGAGAAAGGGTTACCGAGTTACGGTCCCCAAGCATAACCGCTGTTGAAAAGGCACCCGATCGCGTTTCTAGGTGACAGCGCTCGGCCTGTCGGAGCAGGCCAACAAAAATCCAAATAATTAGTTCAGCTTCTAAACAGTCTTGGATTTTCAGTAAATTTGGTGGAAGTCCACAGGTACGAAGTTTCAGCGCTTCGTGAAGAACGTCCAATCCCGAATACTGGAGCGTTCACGCAGTTTTGCCTTAACAACGCTGACTTAACATAAGGACGAGCGAAACACATTTCACTGCATGGGAGTCATCAAGTGCACAGGTCCAGCACCTGACAGTGAAATATCTCCACTCCCACGTACACGAGAAGTTCTTAATGCTGGTGTGGTTGCGGCGATGGGAAAGTTCAACATTTCGTGGTTCAAAGGACGTCAAGATTAAGGAATTAACTGTGGAAGCCCCAAACTCTGTGGCTATTGCATCGATGATGGACTCCTTGTTGTTTCTGGACGGTGGTCAGGTATTAATTTACCCGCCTCGTGGAACGGCGTTATGAAGACGTCACTGTCTGCTCATGCTCAACCAGCTCCCCAGACGACGTCAGTTGATACCCTGCTGTTCATTAACTTGGAACCGAGCAATCCATCAACTATACATTCCGCGTTGAAGTTTGCCGCAAGAGAGTGCGTGGAACTGAAACAAAGTACTTGTTTCGGAACCTTTGACCAGCCCCTATACGCGAAAGCTGCAGAGATAGTCGCCTCGGACACTTCAGAGGAACTCAAAAACGTGGTTGTTCGTCTAGGCGGATTTCACATTCTAATCTCGTTTCTTGGGGCAATCGGCTACGTGATGAATGGAAGTGGTTCGGAGGAGCTCTGAGCGGAAATATACGCTAAATCGTCAGTGACTCACATGATGTCTGGACACGCATATTCTAGGTAGGCTTGCAATTAGCTCGCTCTTAAAATTGATTACGTTATGCCTTCAATTTCAAAAGTATCAATAACGCGAAAATGCGCATGTTCTAGGGCCCTCAGAGTGCATTTTCTGACAAAACAGGCTGTCGGGACAATGTTACTCAACATGAACGACGGGCTGAAGTATGACAAGGACGAAATACAGGCGCTTTTTACCGCATTCCAAGAAGGCACCGCCAACGATTTGCTATCATATCCTTGCCTTCAACGTCTCAAAGAGTCGCTTCATGACACATTTTCTTCATTGAGCCAGAAATCTCGCACAGGAAAGCTGTGGGTAGAGTACATCAAACAGCAAGCCCGGAAAATATTGAAGGATTCCGCATCTTTACGCGAGGAAATGAAGGTATTCGTCTCTACGGCTCCAGATGAAAAGGCCATACTATCAGCTGGAGAGAAGTTCGCCATTTGTTTCTATGATAGTGCCAAATCGGAGTGCAAAAGCCTCGACGAACTTCGGGTAGTGAAATACAGCCAAAAAATGGCCAACAACGGGTCACAGCGTCATTTCAGCTGGCTTCACTTCCGCCGACTTCGGCGGCATGCAAACAACATTCACTGCGGGTATATTTGCAAGATCAGGAATGATTAGGATTTTCTTTGGACCCTACCCAATGGGGATGGAAATTCCAACACTCAGCTTTAGTACCAGTGACAACTCATCTTCCAGCTGCTCCAGATCATCTCCTCAATTTGGTGTCCTGCAACTGCAAGAACTCTTGTGGCAGTCGGTGTGAGTGCTGCTGATAGCGACTAAAGACCCGAAGTAAATGTTGTAAAGCACACTTGTAGCTTTAAAACGATACATTGCCCATGCTCCTTAATGTCTGGGCACTGCAGTGGAAAAGCATGTGGCAACGTCACATTTGATGGCTCAGACGATGAGGAGGACGATTGAGTCCGATGTAAGCTTTGTTTTGATAGTGTTCTTTGTCTGAAGAAAGCTTTTTAAGCTTTGTTTTGTTATTATTTGCATTATGCATATTATGAATGTACGTTTAACTGCTAACTGCATTAAACTCGTTTTGTTCTATGTAAACTGTTTCTGCTAGTTTACCTGGATTCAAAGGAATACCATCCTAAAAGCTCTTGAGCAAAGATACAAAATGGTGTCAGCAAAGGTGAATAGAGGAGCCCACCAGAGTAAATGGGCGTTCGTTCGGAAAAGCGACTGCCACACTTCCACTTTTATATTTGTAACTGTATCTCCGCTGCTGTTTGTCGGATGAACATGGGCAATGTATCGTTTTAAAGCTACAAGTGTGATTTACAACTTTTACTTTGGGTCTTTAGTCGCTATCAGCAGCTGTTTACACGATAAGTCCCAGCAAATGACAAATTAGCTAAATTTTCGTGAGAAAAGTTGAGCTAAAAATGTTTGATTACTCATCTGTTTAAATATATGGCAATAATTACGACCAATACGAGCGTTATATATAACGCAGTCATTCTCTTATTACTATCAAAGCTCATTATAACTGATTTTGGATCAATATTTTGAACGCAGGAAGCAAAAATGCTGTTTTAGGCACTTAGGCCCCATTTAAGCCCTTTTGAACTCTCCAAAAACTATGACGCGGACGCCGCAGAGATGGGGAATTTTCAGGATTTGTTACTAGGGTACTAGGGAACATCTATACCAAATTTCAGCTCTACATTTTTTTTTGAGGTTATAACTTAATATGCCTGGGCTATATGACATAAAGGTGGTAGCCATTGTAGAGGAGTAGATCTAATGCATCCAGTCATTGTCCTCATTGCTGTATGTAGTTGAACATCAATTTTCCTCACATGAGGGCTATTAAGCCATACTGGGGCGCAATATTCAGCAGCCGAGTAGACAAGACAATGAAGGTATTGCAAAATCTGGGTAGATCATCATATATTGAAGAAGATTTTAGCAAGACCTGGATCGATTATCATAATATTGATGAAGATTCTAGCAAGATATGGGTAGATCATCATACTGTATATTGAAGAAGATTTTAGTAAGATCTGGGCAGATTATCAAATAATGAAGAAGATTTTAGCAAGATCTCAGTAGATCATCGAGTATTGAAGAACGGAGTTTACCAATCCAGAGCATGTTCCCAGGGGTTGATTGTTTGCTGCTATAAATTGATTGAATTGCCAGTATCTCATTCATGTCAGAGCTACAGTTAGGTCTTTTCTTATGGCTCACAATATCAACACGGTTGTGAGTTATTAATAAATCAACTATACTTTAGTAAAGTTACTTTCCTTTTGTGTGGTTCATTTAGCGAGTACATCGCCCTGCTACCCTGAGATGGCAAGCAAAAAGCTAGGTATTAAATAATACAACAGAAAATCATATAAAAACAAAACGTTGGTGCTTTTCAGTCGGTCAAAATGATTGTGCCCAAATGAGATGGGTTATTCCTTAATCCTGAAAAAATTACATGGGATTAATAAATACAAATGGTTTTTTTTTCAGAATTCCAAATACAGTATAAAAATGATCTGAATACGTTCATCTATCCCAATAAATCGAAAAAAATCAAACTCAAATAATACAAAAATCTCAGGTAATACATAAAATTAGAAAAATCCCAAAAATCCTAAATATAAAAAAAATACGGTCAGCGACCTCAAATTCAAAAATCCTAAATATCCTACGTCTAAATTCGAAACCCACAATCGTAAAATACAAATATCAAATTGTCTTAACTTTCAAATCGAATAAAAATATTTAAAATTCTCAAAAATGCAGATAACAAAATTTCTATAGCCAGACGTTGAAAATGTTACTTCAGATCAATTCAAAAATGCTTTCAATCTACAAACATACTACTTAAAGGATTATTTTCTACCCGGGCCGATAACCTCGATGTTAGGCCCCTTAAAGCAACAATTATCATCACCATCATCTTTTCTACCTGGTGCCGGGGTAAAGTTGTCTCGAGTGGTCTTGGCTGGATAATAATACTGGAATAGCATTATTCTTCCTGCCTCGTCCTGGACCATCTCTCTCGTACCTGGAAAATCACCTGACAACTTCGTGATGAAATACACGACTGCCCTTGGTTGGTTCACCTTCTCGGAACGTCATAGCCTCGTCCTGGATCCTTCCCTCGGTTCGACTCCGATCTCCGGTCTTCTCTCTTCTTTCTGGGAAATCTCCTGACAACTTTGTGATGAAAACGATCGAGTAGAACTCCATTGTAGTAGTATATTCAGTAGTTATCATTGTGGTCTTTTATTTGTTAAATTTTGAAGGTATCATCGAAGATCATCGTCTTCTCTGGTTCATCTTAGGTAACTTCAAATATCTTCAACATCTTGCATGATACGTTTTCTCCATGTAATTAGTACGCCATCGCCTCAACCTTCGTAATGTTCGAAATTGTCTCTCCCAATTTCAGCATAATATTCACTGTGATGAATTTTTTAATATATACAATTATGTATAGGTAATATTCCCCTCAAATCTTGCTTAGAGATCCCTATATCCCTATATATATTATAACTGTGAAAGTTTGTGTGTGTGTTAGTTTGTTACCTCTTCACACTAAAACGGCTGGAGGGATTTGGATGAAATTTGAAATGGTGATAGCTTATACCCTGGATTGACACATAGGCTGCCTTTCACCCAGAAATAAATCATTGTACCCGTGGAACGGACAACGTGACTGAAAAGTCACCAAAAACATCTAACTGGGACAAAATATCGAAGTTGTCGCATAAAGAACGGACATCGCTCATGTTACGCCCCTAGTTGAGAGGATCAATACTCGGTGGGTCCCTAGGGGACACCGAAAACCACATTTTAGGTCCCTAAAACCAACGGTTTCAAAGATATTCCCAGAAACCTTCCTTCGCTCTGATAAACTGATGAACTAATCGCAAGTTCGTATCCATGACAACAGTAGCTTAAGACATGACATCCAATTTTCCATCTATCCCTGTAAGAACACTTGAAGCTGCTGACATGTGGATATCGCGGGAAATTACAAGGACGAGCTTGATGGAAAGGAAAAACAACCTGGAAGTCTTAAGGGAAGTCAGAGAAGAGAGACGATTAATGAAGGAAATGGGAAAGAGAAAAATAAAGTTTATTGGACAAGTCATCAGACACAACACTTTCATTGTTAACATTCTTGAAGGGAAAGTGCTGGGAAAGAAAGGAAGAGGACGGCCTAGGAGGACGTATTTGGAAGACATCAAGAATAGAATGGGATGAGACAATTACATGGAACTGAAACGAACCACCAACGACAGAAAATTGTGGTTGCATCGGCAAGGCATTAGCCTTTAGAATATGGTGATGACCCTGTAAGAAGCAATGCTAATCCATTTATTATCTAAAACACGATGGACTGGCTGCGTGGCTCAGCGGTAACGTTCTCGCTTACTGGTTCGTATCCTGGCGCAGTCAGCTGGCATTTGAGAGAGCACAAATACAAGGGAGCCGTGTCAGTAGATTTACTGGCACTTTAAAGAACCCCTTCGGGGCAAAATTCTAGCAGCCCGGCGTTTCTGAAAGCCAGAGTAGTTAAAAGGAACGTAAATCCAAAAACATTATTATTAAAACACGATAAGAACATTAGGAATCGAAACGGTCATCCCTTTTTCAAGATATATCTAAACACGATAAGAATATTAGAGATCTAAACGGTCATCCTTCTTTCAAGATATATCTATATCATAATTAAAAATAAATAACTTTCTATGTTTTAGAACTACAATAGTAGAAATTAGTGTGAGATAGCGTCTACTAATACCACCTTTAATTTTGTCACACTACAGGAGCGACTATACTAAATAAAGGTAGCGATCAAGCTACGTACAATTTCATAAATGCAGGGCTCAAAAATCCCGTATAGTTAAGTACAAACATATCAGTCTGGTAGTTATGTCCGTAGCAACGAAGCTCTGTGGCGGCTATTGCCGTTTCCGTAACACTAAAGGCATCCCGCCGTCACATACCACTATGTGCACTTACAGAATTGTGAACCAGTCTATTTTACTGAAAATGATTACTACGAGCGAGTATCCACTCCGCCAAAAATTACACTAACTACCTTTTCTAAAATTTACAAAAGAGGTGATTTTTAAAGCACTCTTCTGTATGTTAAGGTACAGAGATATTACACATGAAAGGATACAATAAAATGTTGGTAAATCAGAATTCAAGGAACTGCTGCTCAGAATAGGTCTGGTGTTAAATCCGCAGAAGCTTTCGGTACAAGTTATACGGTCCATGTTCGTAACATGGAATGTTTTCCTCTGACAATGCATCTACACCATGAGCGAGGGCAAAGTATTTCAAAGATCTCTAAAAACACAATAATCATGAATTTTATTTATATAGAGAGGCATGTGAGGCAAAGGGGTTGTTGGAGAATTACATTGCCTGGGATGTAACACTGGAAGATGCTGCACAATTTACATCAGTGGCCAAGGTGAGAGATATTTTAGCTATTGGTCTATTAATAGCGACATGTTGACGTTCAAATCATCAATAATTGTGGTAAAGGTACAGTACACCCTGAATAGCTTACGGAAAATACTTTAAATTGCCCATATTCCGATTATTCCAATTTGCCATTTCTGTGTGCATGAATGCAGTTCTCTCTTCAAACAGTATTCGTAATTATTATTAACAAAGGGCAATGACATGCACTTACAGAAGCAGGTCTACATTTAGACAAAACCAGGTTTTCCGATAGGCAACTCTATGTGGCGTGTTCACGAGTACCCAGACAACAAAATCGTTATGTCTCAGCAGAGGATGGCAAAACCAAAAACGTTATTTTTAAATGTTTCCACATAAGGTAATATCGTACCCTGCAGACTTTCTCAACTCTATAAAATTTCCACTTTGCTGCTCATATCAATATACTGTATGCATCAGAATTTTCAGAATTAAAATGGACCCACTTGTAGCCGTAATTGCTGTAATAAAATAGAGCAATTATCCAATTATCAACAATAATGCCTCGTCTCCTTTGACTTCATCGCGAGCGAAGCCGCGGGTACCTGCTAGTGTTCAATATAATATCCTAACTCTAAGAAATACGGTGTCCGTAGAATAATAGAATGGCAATAATGCAAATTTAATTACTGTGAAAATTTCCCCAAGTCTACGAGTGCGGTCTTTAGCCTCTGCTTCGCCCAGATTACCGTGGTACCTCCCGATAACCGTACTTGCTATCGCTCGCACTATACATTGGACACCTGAGAAGTACGTCCTGCTCCTTCAAGTGTCTGACAATAAGAGTCCTGAGTTCACTTGGTTGGCTCCCCTTCTCCTGTCAAAGATAGCGTCCTTTCCCAAAACAGCGCGAGAATTTGGCGGAAGCTTCAATATATCGAGTTTCTGCTTCTCTGAGACATCTTACTCAAAAACCAAAATACGGATAATTGAATATGATATTGCATCTTCTTAGCTTTGTAATTGTCCATGAATCCCTTTCGTTAATATGAGTGGTCACGTGGCCTGTGTTGGCGCTCGACAGCCCTTCTCCTCTGAAGTTGGATCGTGTAGGTCGTGCGAGATTGCCTAGTTACCCCTAGTACAAAGGTTTGCCGGTGCACGTGTCTGCCTAGCGCGATCGAGGTATTTTCCTTTCTAAAACAAGTTTCTGCCGATACACCTAGAGACTTCCTTTACGAATTTAATGATAGGCTCGGCTTATTCTTTGCGAGTGGACTGACCTGTTCTCCTCTCTGTACGTGTGCATAGACATCACATTTAAAAACGAAGGAGGCTTCATTCTCTGCACTGTCTCAAATGCAATTCATATAATAACATTCCAGTACAGTGCTGTAGGCCTACCTACCATATTGTAAACATCATGGTTCCACAAATCCATCAGAAGTGGCTTATCTATGGGAAAAAGTTTCTACATATGCATAACTCGATAGAACATCACCCGTGAAGGAGAACAACATGAGATCGAGATTGATTAATCTTGCTAAAAACTGATATTTTACTTAATTCGTTCAATTTAATTAGGGTGATAACTTAGTTGAGTGATATTTCCGTAAACATTATGAATTTGAATTTTTGCTAGCATTCTTGACTGTCATAAACTCTGAAGTCCGGGTTCGATTCCCGATTCCGCCTAAATATTTCATTTTGTTCTGAGCACTGAAACGGAGTCCATTAAACCTCGTGAGGTAGAACTGAGAAGAGGTGGGTTCGATTCCCACCTCAGCCATCCATACGGTGGTTTTCCGTGGTTTCTCCACTTCTATTCCAGGCTAATACCAGGATGGTTCCTAACTTAATGCCACGTCCGCCTCCTTCCCAATCCTAGCCCCATTTACAAATACACATACTAATGGCATAGACTACCAGACAAATTGAACATACACCCAAGTATATGGGGTTATATGAGCACGATGTTAAAAAGTCCCTAAATGAGACAACAACAACTGCAACACACAGCTGGCTAAAAAATCTGAAGTAGGATACTCGGGATTCACATTTTTTCGAACTGAAGAGAGTTTTTCAATATATTTTATTTTGGGGTACCAAGTTACACGTCCCTTCGTATTTTTGACGGTTGATTTTTATTTGCCTTGTCGTACTTTAACAACAACAACAACAACAACGAACTCCTTTACTCTCCCCTCTGGATCCACGCTTTCCCTAGCCCCAGTTGGTTGCGTTGGGCTTACTAGAGTGAGGCACGCACCTGCTGAGCAGTGGCGAACACAGTATAGTCCGGGACACCTTAAATAAGTTACTAGAAAATCAACATGGCCGCCACATTTGGTGTTGCCAACCTACATCATTTAACACCAAAAAGTCAGCACACACATCCTTGTAACATGTACGCAAATGATCCAAACTACATAAGGTTGTGAAGCAGTCCTTGCTTAAGTTAGGGACATCTTGGTCATCAGTCCTCAACAGTCTAAATCTTAAGCAGTATTATGGTAGTGAAGTTAACTTAAATTAGCTCTTCTAGATTGATTTTTAAAGCATCATATAAAATGCATAAGAACAGAAATATTAATACTTACTCAAGGTTTTTGCCAGTTTTGCCGGGGAGCTAAAGATGAGCATGTTCATTTCTTCTTATAGGCTAATTTTTTATAATTAGTCCAAAAATGCAGACCATTCTGTTTTAAGATGAGTGTTCAGAGAAGGATTTAGGAGTAGGAGAGAAATAGAATAATAGGGTACATATTAGCTTATTATTTCTTTATTTTTGATAAGTACCATACTCATTTCATGCATGTATAGGCAGAATGGAAGCAGAATTGAGACAAGCTATTGAAAGCCTATTGGTAAATCCCTATTGAGATGCAAGAAGATGATTGATCCAATGCTTAGGCCTAAATCCATTCGAACTAGTCGTGGATTTTAGGGGCATAAGATTGTAATGGCAACTCTAAGATTTCTTCTTGGAATGGAAGAAAGCAGCAATTGTTGGTTGATTTTAGGTCTTTGCGACATCATGATCATGTAGATCTGTGTACATGGACATGTGGAATTTGTCTCATAACCTGTGTTATTGTGATGGCTGTATTTGTGTGTGCATTTATTATTCAGATGAGGATTGGGAACGAGGCGGCCATGGCCTTAAATTAGGAACCATCTCGGTATTTGCCTGGAGTAGAAGTGCGGAAACCACTTTCAAGATGGCTAAGATGAGAAGCAAACCCTCCTCTTCTCAGTTCTGCCTCACAAGGCTTAGTGTGCCTTGTTCCATCCCTCAGACAAAAATTTAAATTTCTTGGCAGAGCCAAAAATCGAACCAGGACCAACTGCCAAAAAAAAATGCTAGCGGCACAGCGCGAGATGGTTGGTAGAATACTCTCCTGATCTTTCGTCACCTGGCACATTAAAAGCCACTTGCAGAAAATTCACTGAATTCACTGACGAATTGACTACTTAAATACACGCGTTGAAAGGCAAGCTTTATCGACGGAGTAATACACAGACCGGCAAAAAAAAGTGGAACAGTTAAAATGTAATATAAATAGTATAAAATTAGCCATGAAAAAGATGTAATCACATTTTAAAAGCTTTTCGCGCATTAGAACAAACATCTGAAACATCCGTGAATAGTAATTGATAAAATGACATTTCTTAGGGTGGTTTATTACCACCAATTACCCAATCTTCGACGGCGGGAAGCGCACTGTAAGCATTTAAGTGTTATGAGTGTTGCCGCTCGCTTATTGTTGTTCTAGGAATAACAACTGGCATTTGTTGAACACGACAGTGGGCCTCTGTTCTCTTCACTGACGAGAGTCGCTTTAATCTTAGATCTCCTGATGGAAGACAAAGAGTGTGGAGAAGGCGCGGGGAGAGTTACAGCCCTTTTGCTTTCTCCTCCAGGACTCCATTTGGAGGTGGCTCGGTTATTGTGTGGGGTGGCATCAACGTTATGGCCCGCACTGAGTTGGTGTGCATCGATCACGGGACACTCAATTCCCAAAGGTACATCGAAGAGATCCTGATGAACCATGTGATGCCCTTTGCGCCTTTCATTGGTCAGAATTTCATGCTGATGCAGGATAATGCCCTCATACTGCTCGCTGTGTTGTATAATATCTGCAGGAAGTGGGGATTCAAACCCTGGAATGGCCAGCTCATAGTCCTGACTTAAACCCCATCGAACATGTACGAGATACGCTTGGAAAGAACGTCAGACAGTGTGACCCCACCACCTTGGCACAACTGAGAACATCGCTGCTGGAGGAATGGGATCGCATCCCGGCAAATGTAATTCGACGAGTTGTGAACAGTATGCCTGAGCGTTTACAAGCTGTCATAGACGCTAAGGGTGGAAACACTTGTTTTTAGTGACCAGTGGTGTTGTGCAGTGCAAACATTAACACTGTTTTGTTTGAAAAAAAAAGACAGCCCAAAAGAACATTACTAAAAAATAGAAAATTGTAAGATTTGCAAAAATATGTAACGAAATTTGTGAGTTAAAGCGTTTTGTAAAACAGGTTTCAGTACTTTCTGTAGCCAACCATCTAAAATTTACATGAATAATGCAAATATTGGAAAACCGATACATATTAGTGGAATAAATAAAGAAATACATAAAATAATAGCCCGTCTTCAAGCAAAAATGTACAAGGCAAAACGACATACGTACCGTAACAGAGGTAACACTTCAGGAGTAGTGAACCAAGTAGAATACCTAAATTAGCCAAAATACCTTGTGTAATGATGAATAATAATAATTGTGGAAATGATGTCCTAATAGATGTTTTCTCCTTCGCTGTCTCTAACCCACCCGCTATCCCCTTTACAACACGACTTATATACTGTAGGGAAATTTCAGATTAATTTTGTACAACGTATCACTCTTTTCCTTTTCACTTTCACTTTGATAATATATCATTTTCATGTCATATTTCATCTTTTGGCGCGGGGGGGGGGGGGCATTATCAATTGTAACTACTAACCTTGATCACTTCTGCACCGGATATATGTGCTAAATCACTTCAATATGTGATTTTTTATTGTATATTTAACAACCGCAGCCATGTTCGGCAGCATATTTAGTATGTGAAACTGCTGCAGCGATCACATTGACATCATTAGTTACCAACATATCCGATAAAAATAGGCCAACATTAGATAACACATGTAATGTTGCAATTATGTGGAAAAAAATAAATAATCGGGCTCTTCTTAGTTATACGACTGTCTGGACGAAACCATTGGTCGCTACTTGGTTAGACGACAGTCTGGACGAAAATTACTGATTGCACTAACGGGCGTAAGCCCCAGGTTAGGTTTGTTTTGTATGTAGAACCGTATTTACCACTGTAATGAACGCTGATCGCAAGGATTCCATGTTTTAAACTAATCGGCAAAACCAGTGCCTCAATGCCTAAAAATTATTGGTCTAGGCACAAACCATTTGTTTGGATGAAAATTATTGATGCGGGTCTACCCCCACTGTGCGTGACAAAAACCAGGGGAGGTGTTTGTATGGCGTAACGACCTAACAATTATTGGTCAGCCATCACAGCACTTTTCGATAAACGAAAACAAGCTATGAAATTAAGATTCATGCAATTAACATACAAATCCATGACACAAATCATTGTGTTCACAGCTGGTAGGAGAAACACAAAAAGCAACTACGGAGTGTCACTACTCCAAAGGTTTAATGCTTATTCAGCACAAATAGCACCGAGTAAATATGACCAACTTGCCCTCCACTTTAATTCCCTTGGCAGCGTTGCCTAGCGATTGAAAAACACAATATGACGTTTGATGCTGGGAGTACGCCACTCTGAAATCTGCCTAGCGATTGAAAAACAGTCAACCTCCATCAAAATCTGGAAAATTTTCTACAGTAACTTATGTAATGTGACTAAGATACAAGAGTTGAACATTTTATCGCTAAAGGGTGTTATTACATTTTTCAGCAGTGCCAACATTATTGTTTGGCACTGGTCTTGCCTCTTAGTTCGAGCGTGGTGAATCCGGAATAAGGCTTTACATACAAACCTAACCTGGGGCTTATACCCCAGACCCTCTTGCTTGTATTAAAAGCAGTAATTTTCATCCACACAGTCACCTGGCCTAGTAGCGGCCAATGGTTTCGTCCAGATAGTCGTCTATTCTTGAGTTGTATTTTTAGAGATGTGTTCCGACAGTTTGGCGGATAAGCCATTGAGCTGAAGGAAGCAGGTAATCTCGAGAACCACTGGATGGATTTTGATGCGGTTTGCACTGTTCTCGAGGGAGGTAATTTTAGAAAAAATAATCATTTATGACCAAAGGAAGCCGATTTTGTATCCCACATGTTGGCAACAATGTGTGCGCATCGGTGTGTGCCTATAGAGTGCGCCTTGTTGACAGTTGAACGAGATGCAAGCGCTGTTGGAACATGGCAGCCGTTTTTAAAGAGCAATAAATAAAAACGCATATTTATGTACTTATGCACATATATGATGTGCAGTAGCGACCAGGGTTCCTAATTTCAATACGTAATATCGCCCAGAAGATTAAACAAGGACACAAGGTATGTAAAGGTCACATTCATGTCCGATGCAAATGTATAAGTCGCGTTCTACTTTCATTCAGAATTAATAATACATGTAGCCTACGCTATAGTTGCGAGCAATATTTAAAACGTATTGCAACCAGTGGCTTCACCCGAACTGTGTCATCTAACAAGTAGCGAACAGTGACTTTGTCTCACCCAACTTAAGTGCATCAGTAATTTTCACACAGACATTCAGTAGTGCAGTAACTTATGTCGAGAACTAAACGAGCCAAGAGATATTGTTAGTATTTTCTGAAAAAGTGCATCTATGACTCAAGCGCAGTGCATATCCCATGCACATGTGAGTATATGGCTCTTAAGAATGATGATTGATTCATGTTGCACAACCCTTGAAGTTCGTTGAAGGCTTCCACACAAATCAGTCGCAACCATAACTGAAACAAATAAATATAGGCCTAATACAAATATTGTATCTGCCTACTGCTAAGTAGGCTATAGGTCAGTAGCCAACTACATAATCAGCAATACATTCACACTACAACTAGCCGAGTGTGAATCATAGACTACTTTCAAGATTACGAGTAACACATGCAATGTATTACAATATTATGGCTGACGGCACTTGGAAGTCGAGAATAAGATACTTTGCAATATTAGAAGGCGAATTGATCCTAAAATATGTTCCTGGGAGTGAACTTACATACGCTATATTTTAGGTTATGTTTGGTTTGTATTATACGAAAAATGAAGTCAGAATACTTTTTCAAAATTTCCAAAGACCATTAAGGTTCTTTATTACGTTATTTGTGCTCGGACTGAATATAAAAATAAATAAAACAATGATTAAATAACTTTGTACTTTTCATTATGTAGATAGGGTCTAGGCTACTTACTCAAAACCTAGTTGATTCGCCAGTGATCTTCAGAGTTTCTCCAATCCGTCTCCAATCTTGTTCTCGTGTTTTTTAGACGTCATGATGAAATCTAAATAAGAATTTATCCAAACATTAATTAAATAAAAGCTTGCAAACATCTCAGACGAGTGGGTATGAACATGCACTTATTCCATAATCAAGGGTCTATAATAACTGTAAAAACTGTTTTAATCGATGTATATTAGTAGTACTTACCTTGTACAACTTGTTTTAACTTCATTAGACTTGAAATTCGAAAGAAAACTGTGAAATTATTCAGATAATAGGCATTAGTAAAATTCGTAATTATTATGTTGGGAGAATGTGTGGGAAATGCATTCTGGGAGAACAATGTCGGCAACCGTGTGTTAAGAAATTTTACTGGTATTATGGTCTTTGGAGATGGCGAGATTTTAAGCAGGGTTGGCGACAATGTGCTAGCACATGAAAACAACTTAACTTCTAGAAATTCAACCATAAACCAACATTTACGTAGGTATAGGGGAAGGCTGTTAATGTTGGCTACCTTGGTTTGATCTAGTAACTTATTTAAGCTGTCTCGGACTATAGTATGACGTAGTTGCCAGCCAATAGAAGCAGTTGGTCGTTTCTCTAGCATGAGTGCAGTTCGTGGCGCGTTGCCAAATGTGAAGAGGGAGCAGCTGGTAAGTGAGGAGCCTATCACGTGCAGAGAAAGGGAGAGGGGCAGTCTGGCAACATCTCAGTGACTGACTCTGTCACACAATGCGCAGAACCAGGCGTGGCGACCGTTATTTACTGAGGTTTCTTTTTTGGGTACGAAGTTAGGGGCTATTGTTGCCAACTTTGTATAGTCACTAAATGTCAGGGACTTCCCGTTTGTTTTGTTGGTTTTTGGGATAATAAACGCAGCATGATGGATCCAGTTTATGCAGAGTGGACAATAACTAGAGAAGTATCTTGTATAACGTGCGTCATATTTCTGTTCCCAATAATAATTTCCTTATTCCAATGAGGTATGTATTGCATTAGTGTGCGTATCTAGTTTAGGGTTTGTATGTTATTTGATTGTATTGTTCATATTAATCAGAATGTTATTTTGTTGAATGTGTAATTATCTTGAAAAATGTATTTATTTTCCTGAAGGGATGTGGAAGAACCACAACAAAGTTCCACACAGTGATCAAATACAGGGGTTTTTAGAAGTATAAGTTGGGCGCCATTGGGTCCATCATCATGTGAACACCAGTATAAAATACCTTCATACATACCATGAGGTTTATGTCACGCAGACCCTTTATCTCAGCCCGTGGGGAAACTAAGTTTCTCACCAAGATAATACTCGTTTGAGGGAATAGGTGCGACTTATAGCTATTTCTATCTACAGAAAAGAAAACACGGAGCCTGAATTTAAGATATCAAAGATTTTATTAGAACCAAGAAAAGCCTGATAATAATAATAATAATAATAATAATAATAATAATAATAATAGAGTACGCAGAAGCTAATTTTAACGAGGTAGCGTAGAAAATGTGGAAATGAAGTTATGAGATTAAATATTATTACCAAATCTAATGAATTTAAATTAATTCCCAAAGGGAGATTTACGAGAAAGTAGAGACTTGCGTAATCTGGTCAGTTCGCTTGCATCTTGTCGATTTGTTTTACACAAGCCCCTGCTGCTTCCAATCATCCTTCCTCTCGTATTGGTAGCGCCGTGTTGGAGTTGCAGATATTACATTTTAAATTGAGTGTGATGAAGTTATGACTTCTGGCGGCTTCGGTGGCGTAGTCGGTAGCATGCTGAGCTTCTATGCCCAAGATAGCGGGTTCAAACCCGGCCAAAGCCGTCGGATTTTTAAGAGCGATAAAAATCCCTCAGTATGCCTTCCTTCGGAGGGGAAGTAAAGCCGGCGGTCCCATGTCATAGATTTACGGCATGTTAAAGATCCTTCCACTAATTGCACCTGTGTGAAGCTAAATTGGATAGGTTAAACAACACTCTTAGGTTTCTACGTTCATTGCCAAGCGCCGACTGCGGTGGCGTCTATTAGCTAAGTTCTGAATTAGGCCTAGTAGTCGTTGACGGTGGGGCTTGGCGGCAAAAGTAGGAACTATTTGAAAAATTATAAGTTGCAGTATTTAAAATTAAAAAACAGATACACACACTAATACAGTCATCACAATTAACACCGGTTATCAGACAGATTCTACACACACCCAAAGTACACGGGGCTACATGACCGCGTTGTCGCAGCCCCTAAACTTAAGAACCAACCAACCAACCAACCAACCAACCGAAGTTATGACTTCAAAAATCACATTAATGACTGTGGCTCGATAACACGACCCCAAGACATTGTATGGTTCGACAGAATGTCTAACATACTCTCTAATAGCACTTTGCTGAAGAGATCGAAGCTAAAGATATGTTACTAGTCCATTGAGCTTAGACCAGCCTAGAATCGAGTAGAATTCAATCGAAGTAATAGTAGTTGTGCCGAAAGAATGAATGAACCTCGAGTCGAGTAGTGTTACCTTTTTATAATTTATTCATGCTCCCTCTTCAATTCCATCTCCAAGTTTCCTTCCCCAATAAGACAACCAATCATATCATAGGTGGTCATGGTAACACCTGTCTTCTTCGTCGGCGCTGTCTTCAGCACCACTGATTCGCTATCCTCTTCACGTGATAAAATTTTCCACGAATTCACGACTCGTGAGCGTCATCCGATTTCCAGCACAAAAAGTTCCTCCATTCTCTACTTAGCGCTATAGTGTCAATGAGCTTAGATATCTAACTTCGCTGCCTTTCATATCGCTCCAAGGAGTGAAAAAAAATTCGACATGCAAGCTGCCCTCTGGGCGTCAATTAACAAAACTTGCACCCGGCACCCGAGACCATTAAAATAACAATGTTCCTACTAAAAATTGCTCAACAGTTTGTCTTCTTTTCCTTTACGAACACTGTTGATTTTTATAAAAGTTATATCAAGCAGTAAAGTATTAGTATGCCACGTTTTTTTCTGGTAGTAACTCTAAATTAAATATTATACGAGCCTTACAGTAGTCGCATATGATGTGTAACATGTGACATGTTATCCTACTATGTGTGTCCCGGGAGCGCAAATCCCTTGTTAACAGTGAACTCTGTTGGTCATTGAAATAACTACTTGTAAAACTCCAGTGCCAAATCCTGACCGTAATAAATCATAATTGTTATTTGCTAAGACGTTGTATCTTAATCGATTGATAACATATTGTGCATTTTGCAATGGAAAATTAAAAGTGTATATTGTATTATTATAGTGCAGAAGTGGCTTTAAAAAGCTGAGCCGATTGCAGACAAGATGGCAGCTGATCTCTCGTTCTGAACTATTTTTCACTAATTTGAGTATGTTACATGCAATATAGCCTACAGACATAAAAATAATAGGAACTTTGTATGAAATGTACTTTGTTTGAAATATACTCCAGTGAAGAAATCGTTTAGTCAAAGTCATTATTGGCTAAGACGTTGTATCTTAATCGATTGATAACATTCATTTTGGGAGGACATAATTAGGTCTGTGGTTACAGCGTTGGTCTCTCAACCGTCCGGCTGGGTTCTAATCCTAACAAAGTTTTTTTTGCTTGATTTTTTATATTTATTGATTTTTGAGTACTGAAGCGTTATACAATTGAGCGTTTTATTGTGCATTTTGCAATGAAATATATATATTTAATTAAAACAAAGTTCTCCATTGGATCTACAGTAGTGACATCTTCCATCAACTAGTTGAACTACGGTAGGCCGTGGCGGAAGCAATCCACTGCCTACTTGATGCAAGCTGCGCTCTATCCGGCCAGTTAGTGAACCCATGCCAGTGATGTTATTGAAAATGGCCTCTTTTTGCTGATAGAGCGCACTGCCAAGTATAGGCGCGATTAAAAATTAGGTGTGCAGAAGGTATATTAAATGTGTTTCTCCCCGTGATACGTTTAGACCAACGAAGTTTCAATTAGAGTTAGTAGTCGGTATTAATTAACTGAATTCCTACGTCGTTTGGAGTGTTTGTTGATGCGATATAGATTCCACATAGCCACATGGCCGACAGTACATCGAGTGCTTGCATTAAATTAGAATACAGCAAAAGTTTCAAGATTTAATAAATCGTAATTGTTTTCAGCAAATATGACATAATGAATATTTTCACACCATATAACGGCAACTTGAAGATGATTTATTGTAGGAATATATTAAATGGAGTCTCCAAACCTTGTATCAAACAGTATGCGATATACATTCCCCATAGCCACATGGCTTACAGTACGTCGTTGTACCGATCTCCGCCACCACGCGCGCTCATTTTTTCCGTCCCATGCACTTTCGTCCCGTCCATTTCCGTCCCATCCACTTCCATCCCATCCACTTCCGCCCCTTTTCCAAAATCACTCCCACAAAAATGTCCAGCTACCGAGTACCACAAAAAGATCCAGATACCGAGTGGAAAGATGTTACACATCAATAACGCCCACGGCATTTATCTTTGTATAAACCTGTCCTTTTGATCATATTACAAATCAACATCCCAATTGCCCATGCTATGGATTAAATGGATGCTCTAATGCCATCTTCACGATTCATTGCACCTCAGAAAGCAACGTAACTGCCTTGTAATATTATTTTGTTCCCAAATATACATACTGTATACTCGATGCTAAACAACAAACAAGCCCTACTGATGATCTAGATGAGATGGTTGGAGGGGGAGGGATGTCAACTTAGGAGGTTATGTTACCACAATGTTGCGAATAGCAGCATAGTTCACATTTTATTATTAAACAAAGTTGGGACATTACAAAGAACAGTTCTCCTGTGCTCCCACCCTCTCCATAACTTAAAAATGGGCAAATAAAACCGCGACTGATCCATCTAAATTAGCAGAGCTACCAACATTCTGGAGCAAAACTAGTGAACAGATCTTAATTCTTGCAGGCGCATTGCCTCGTAACATTACAGATTCTAATTTTTGTTTTGTTTGTTAAATATACAAATACGTTGTTTAATACAATCTATAATGATCTATGTTCGTGATAACTCACGTCTATAAGTTCACTTACATTGCATACGTTGGCACATACAGTCGGCAAAACCCTCTTAGATCCTTCGATCCCTTGCTTCCAAAATTCCATTTATAGTCAGTTATCAGTTATTACATCTAGGTGGCGTTGGAATTGTCCATGTGTACCCAAACGCTACGCCTACGTCATCACCTTCTCTTATCATCTAAGAAATTCATAACTACGTAAAGAGTCTCTCCTCTGTTATTGTATGTTCCTTGCACAGATCGCTTTCTCTCACCCGCCTTCTAATGTGTCCTTCACTCTAATCTGAGCAGGACTTCCAACTAAATTTAAACAATCTATCAGTAATTCTGTCTCCTTACAGGTTCTTTTGGCTGATTGTCACTTTTGTGGCCATCGTGTACACTGCCATATTCATAGCGAGCAACATGGTTCGCTTCGAGAAGAATCCCACTATGATCGTAATGGAAAAGAACTATCGGGATTGGAATGTGTCGCTACCAGCCGTGACTTTGTGTGCTGTTAAAAAGCTGAATGATACTCGCGCCGATAACACCATACAGAGGTGAGGTATACCCTGGATTTCCATAATAAAGACTTTGAATATTGGTATAAAGAGTTTGTTTCATTAGAGGGGGATGGGACATCGCGGTCATTTAGCCCCGTATACTTGAGTGTGTGTGGAATTTGTCTGATATCCCGTGTTATTGTGGTGGCTGTAGTAGTTCGTGTATTTGTAATTCAGATGAGAATTGGGAATGAGGCGGCCCTGACCTTAGGTTAGGAAAAAAACCGACATTTCCAATTACATTAATACGGTATTTTTAAAATGCTTCCATATGAGAGGTTAATCGTGCCTTACAAGGTGAGTACAGTGGATCGTGGCTAATTCGAACTTCTTTAATTCGATTTTTTCCTTTATTCCCTAGCATTTTATATCCAATCAATGCTAAAAAATCGTGGTTAATTCGAATTATATTTTGGATAATTCGAAGTTGTTACGTGTACAAAGCCGATCGGTAGCCAAACAGTTGAGTCAGTTCCCGAAAAAACTGTTCCGAGTGCAGCTCCAAGCAACTAACCACATCACAGAACTTGGCGTTTTTTTTTCGAAAGTAGAAATGGTGAAAGTGATTCTTTTTTCCGTTCCTTAAATTTGTTAGATTCTTTTGTGATGGCCGAGAGACTTAATTTGTAGGAAACAAGTACAAATCTCAAACTAAAAAAAAACACAGATTTATCTCAAACTTAACTAGATTGCTGGATTACTACTGTCGTTAAATAAGTGAATAGTATATTTTGGTTTTATTTTATCATTTGAATCTTTTGAGGTTATTATAAAGTACCGTTGTCTGTTAATCTGCTTTGTTGAACGTAAATAATTATGTAAACGTAATACAATATATTTTCTCTACCCTTTTCCAAGAACTTTCTTAATTCGAATTTTTGGATAATTCGATTTTTTTTACTGGTCCCTTGAGGTTCGAATTATACAAGTTCCACTGTATTACAGCTGCTGTACATAAGCTTAAATGTTAGTGCTTGGGATATATCCTAGAATTAGTATTCTCGAGCTGAAACATCAATCAGTCAAATGTTAGTGCTTAGGTCAATGGCGTCACTAGTGAGGTGCGTGGGGTGCGGACCGCACCGGCTGACACCAAATTTCATTTGTTGTTTTAGTCCGACCAATAACTGGACACAGATTGCGTTGCATATTTTCTTTTCAAACACAACTTTTGAAAAAAAAGAAAGATAAATGAAAAAAAAACGCTTCTAATAAATGAGGTGAGGTTCAATGATATTTTTAAATAGGTTTTCTATCTAAAATCTCTATAATAATAAAATCAGATCTGTTACAAATGTTGATTAATTAATTGATTAATTATTATAAGTTTAATTTTTACTTGTTGAACTATTTCCCTCAACAGCACTATGTACATTATTGTTATATCTCTACCAAGTAATTTCACTGACTTGCAACATCATACTTGTTTCCTTTTTTAAAGTACTCATTATACATTGCTGATGAAAGTGATAATGTGACCTAAACCGGTTCTTTAGAACTATGACAATAATATATGTTGACTGAACTACGTAGGTAATACAGCTAACACGAAGATAAGCACAGATAAGGAATCACGGTGTTCTACATAATGGCCGCCGCTTCTTCTCACAGAATTATTGAATGGCGTGGAACCACCTCAGCAGCTGTTTTACATTTTATACAAGAACGCCGAAGGTAGGAAATGAAAACTCGTCAGAGAAGGAAGTGACATGAAATAGGCCTACTACCACGTCCTCCACCTTCCATCAGATGCAAGGTGCGTGGCAGCATTGGTCTGTTGAGTCATTAACTTTATCTCCATCGAGCGGACACAATCGATTAAAATCGCAGGGAAGGAATGTACACACGGATACGAGTATCGGCCGACGACGACGATCGATGCTACTGTGACTTCACGCCGATACGAACTATAGTCAATTTTGCTTGGTAAGAATGGCGAAGTTGATTGGAAATTCCGCCGCTTGTCAGATTAAATCTATCATTCGTTTTCTGAATACGTAGAACTCTATATCAGTCGATTCATCGACAGATTTGTGAGGTGTACGGAGGAAATGCAATGAGTGATTCAATGGTAAGGAGATGGATGTGATAGTTTAATGAAGGACATGATCAAGTGCACGTTGGTTAATGAAGACTTGGTTCGTGCAGTTGAAGAACGCGTCAAGGAGAACTTTCTGATCTATGAACCTTCCACAAATCTGGTTGACAACACAGGCAGCAACGTTTCATGAAGATAGCATGCAGATACATGTGTCACGCTATGACAAGAGCCTCCAAAATGGTGGTAGCTGTGTGGAAACATACTTTACAATGTGTAGTTTGTTTTGCAATAAATAGCTTGTTTCTGTACTCATTTTGTTTATATTACCAAACAGAACTTAAATGAACTGTACCAAGCACATAAGGACTGTATTACCGTATATAAATGCAGGAATGAAGATATTATTCAGAGACTACCGTAGAGGTATTCTGAAGTGTCTTTAAGTCAGATTCACAATAATGTTTAAAAAATTTAACCACGTCTGTAAAAGTGACTGTGCATTCATAAATAATTAAATAAATAAAAAATAATAAAAAACAAGGAACTAGAAAACCAAGAGAGAAAAATACCGATAAAGATCTACGGGCCAGTTTGGAAAGAGGGAATAGGGATAAAAAAAAAGTCCGACAATAGAACTATACAAACAGACAGAGACGATTACAAACATCAGGAATAGAGGGCAAATTTTATGTAAACATACAGTACATAGAATGAACGAAGACAGACTGGTCAAGAAGATTTTTAATATAGTTATGAATGGTACACTGAAAACCAATTGGGTAAAAGAAACTGTAGAAGAACTCAAGAAACTAAACATCTCTACAGAAGAAATGGCAGAACGGAAAATGTACCGAGATGAAATCAGAAAACAAAATTTGAGCAAACGGCCAAAGGGAAAAAAATGAAATAATAATAATAATAATAATTATAATAATAATTATAATAATCAAGAGTTTAGTGCTTTTCAGTCGGTCAACACGAATGTACCCAAAAGAGATGGGTTATGCCCTAATCCTGAAATAAATTACATGAGATTAATAAAACACTAGGATGACCAGTTTCGATCGTCAAGCGATCATCATCAGATCCAATACACTTAGGCTATAAAATCTATGTTTGAAATACAGGTGAAAATATTTACAATATGTACAATTATTTAGTTGCAGTATTGGTACTGCAACTGTCAGTGTATGCTAAATGCAGTATATATGTTAGGTGAAATGCTAAATGGTGATGGCTATCCGGAGATTGTACTTTAGAGAGATTATATGGTTGTAAACTATGGTTAAACTATAAAATTTTAGGCTAACTACTTATCTGATTGTCTTCCGTACTACAGCTATTCGCAGTTTCCTTGCTCACTTGAACTCGCTGTGCGGTCGACTGCGGTGGTTATCTTAACGACTGGTTTTTCCCTGCCTTCCCCCCCTGTCCCTACGTGCTGTGGGGAGTGATCGCGATGTGTTTATGTGAGGTGTTGCCAACCTAGATAAGATGTATGTTATTGAATGAGGTGGATCTACAACTATTAAAGACCGTGGATTAGTCCTCGCCACGCGTGGAGCATAACCCATTCGAACTAAGCGTTGACGGTCTGAAAAGCACTAAACTCTTGTTTACTAAGGCAACACTGAAAATATGGCTTCAAACACCACAAAATTATAATAATAATAAACAGGAAAGAAGTGGACAGAAGAGAGAAAGGGGAAGCATAGTGAATATATGACAGGTTTTTGGGAAGAAAGAAGAAAGGGACAGAAAAAGAGAACATGAAAATTGATTGTGATATAACACTCTCCTTAAGAGGGAATTAACGGTCATATGCGACGGATGATCCATTCCCGATGGACGAAACGTATCTTCAGTATATTCGACTCAAAACCAAAAACGACAATGCCATGGTATGTTAACGTCCAGAAAGATCTGAAAGAAATGGGGATACGAGCAGAAGATGCACAAGACCGAAATCTTTATAGAGCAGCCATCAAGACGTTTGGGACTTTCCGGGACGAAAAACGGACTACTGGTGCGAAATGGACAGAGGAACGTCGTGCTAAACACAGTGAAGGCAATGTGGATCAAGCAAAAAATGAGCAAATGCCAGAATGTAAAATGAGGCTTATCGTGGTCCCTAGTTGGCCGATTAGCGAAATTGAATGAATGAATGAATAATAATATAAGTAATACATTGATAAATTATAAACAATATGTAATAATTAAATATTAATTAAATAATAATTAATACTAATAATAAACTTATAAATAAATTTTAAACATTAAATAATAATAATGAATTACATATTAAACAAGTAACAATAAATAATGATTTTAATAAATAGATAAATAAATTATAAACAATAAATAAAGGGTGGAAGATCTAGAAACAAAAATTAGGAAAAGACGTTTACGTTTCTAGGGACATATTGTTAGAATGGATCCAACAAGAATAAATAAACACTTTTTTAAATAAAATATACAATCTTAAGAGCCAAGGGGGTTATAGCAAAGAGATGAAGGAAGAACTCTGGAGGCTAGGAATTACAGATGACGACTGTTGAGATAGAACACAATTCAGGGAAATACTTTCTAACATAAAGGTTCTTGTGGGAGAAAAGAGAGAATGGAGGGGAGGAAGACGGACAGAAGAGAGAAAGGCGCAACACTCTGAGAGAACGAAGGAAGTGTGGAGGAAGAAAAAGGAAGAAAGAACGTTAAGTGGGAAATGATATTATATTTGCGAGGTCCTTAGTTTTGGCCGGGTCACATAATGTAATGTAATGTAAATATTCAGTTATAATAAATGAAATAAATAATGAGAATTTAGTACCGAATGATTTGATTCAGCTATTAGGTCACGTTGTGTACAAAAAGTTATTATTCGCTCTTGGCTGTTTGACGAGATTCGCGTTGTCCTCGCAGTCGGGCATGGGAAAATGTCACGATGTTACGCAATCGGCGTCGATTGCAGTCCGTTATAGGCTAACACAGAATTAAACAAGGAAAATATTGGTATGGCTAGTTTTTCAGTAAGTCTATTGGTTTGTTTATAATTAAGGCCTACATCTATTTGAATTGTATTCAATGTGCACAACACGACTATATACCTGGGATTCTCTTTGGTCATCAATGCGGTCGTGAAAGAGAGAAAATACAAGGGTTGGTTTTTCAGTTTTGGCAACCATGCTGCTGCACTATGTTGCAACGTTTGCTAACCTGTATCCCCTCCCTCAGAGCACATGACCTCACACACCCCCTCCCACGTTCGTTTGCAGTGATCAAGTGCAGATGAGTAGTTGCGAGCAAGCACTCGCGTAAGATTGTCAGAATGATTTACAAGCAAGAGCAGAGAACGCAGATACATTTCAGTGTGCTAGAAGTTACACGGCGCGACAGTGTCACCAAGGACTGCCCGAGGCGTGCGGTGCAGCTCCGTTACCTTACACAACGGTAGCAAGATGGGTTGCAGCCTTTCGAGAATGGCGCGAACGTGTGGAGGACATGCCTCGATCTCGTCACCCACCAGTAAGTGATGAAAATGTACAGGTGGTGTCCGCGTTAGTGGAGGTGGATCGCAACGTAACGCTTCGCGAATTAGCACAAGATACAGGAATGGCGCATTCCTACACATCCTGAAGAACTGCCTGGAAATGCAGAAAATTTGCTTCAAAATGGGTTCCGCATGACTTAACCGACATGCAGAAATGGCTGCAATATGACGCTTGTCGTACGCACTTGCAGCGTTATGAGCGCGAAGGAGAGGACTTCTTACGGCGCACCATAACCATTGACGAGACTTGGGTCAAATCTTATGAACCACCGTTGAAACGCCAATCGAACGATTGGTGACACCACGGATCACCACGAAAACAAACAGTTCGTCAAACCCCCAAGGTAATTTTGTTTCTGGCCTATGAATGGGATAGTGTGATCACAAAACATACCAGTCGTTCACCCAGGGAAAACCGTGAATGCGGCGTACTATTGTTCGTTTCTGCAAGACCATCTCCTAGCTGCTCTGAGAAGGAAACGACCACACCACATGGATATCCCGCCCATCGTTCAGCATGGCAATGCTAGGGCACACACAGCAGGTGTTATGTCTGCATTGTTGAATCGCTGGGGCAGGGAGATGCTTTATCATCTCCCGATTTAAGTCCCTGTGTCTTTGATCTCATTCCGAAAATGAACGAGCCACTACGCGGGGAACGCTACCCTACCATTGCAGACGTTGTGGAGGCTGCCGACCGCTCTCTTCGCACCATCGATAGATTGCACAGTGCCAACGGAATCCAATGGATTCCGCGTCACTGGGACACGTTGTACGCAAAGCTGGAGACTATATCGAAGGCCTATGAAACTTGGAACCATGTAGGTATGTTATTTATCAATGTGTATCATAGTTCCCAAAACTTAAAGAAAAACCTATGTATTTTGTTGTTTCAGATTGTGGGGCGATGTTGACGAGGATAAGAAGAAGTACTATAAAGAATTCTTACAAGCAGTTGTCAATATTGGTTACGACAAGCTTCGTAACTTCGAGAAATTCAAAGACGATCCAGAACTAAATAAGATCACTACAGAGATGGAGGCTATAGCCTTTGAGGTAAGCGAGCTTACAGCCAGTGACATCGGGACATCGTGGTCACTTAACCCCGTGTACTTGGGTGTGTGTGTAGAATGTGTCTAATAATCAGTGTTATTACGGTGACTATAGAAATGTGTATGTATTTGTAATTCAGGTGAGGTTTGGAAAGGAGGTGGCCGTGGCCTTAAGATAGGAACCATCCCGATGTTTGCCTGGAGCAGAATTTCCTCTGCTTCTTCACCTCACACATTGAGATCATTCAACACTGAATCTCGTCATCTCCTCGTACGTCTACCTCTGCGTCTCTTACCCTCTACAGCCGAACTCATTAACCTCTTAGGTAATATCTCCTCTCCTATTCTCTTCACATGACCCCACCATCTGAGTCGGCTCATGTGAACAGCTTCATCTAGCGTGTTCATTTCTAACTCAGGCTTTATCTGTTCATTACGAGTACCTTCCTGCCGTTGCTCCCATCTATTTGTACCAGAAATCATTGGTGCCACCCTCTTATCAGTTACCTTATCAGTTATCCTGAATCTACGCAGCTCTCACTTCCATACAGCAAGGTCGGTCTAAATACTGAGCGATGCAGGGAGAGTTTCGTCGCTACACTAACTTGTTTCTTACAGACTATAACCGTAGATCGCAACTGAGAACTCACTGCATTGGTTTTTCCACACCTAGACTGTATTTCCTTCCCCATACTGTGACCATCCTGAGAGAATACACAGCTCTAGTACTTAACATGTTCCACATGATCCAATTTAGTTCCTCCTATTCTTCTTTCTTGCGTTTCATCCCTACCGACACAACCTTTGTTTTTGAAATGCTGATCTTAAATAATAAATAATAATATAGTTGAACAAGTGTCCTCCTTCAAATACTTGGGCACCATATTGAACGAACAATGTGACCCCAAACAAGAAATAAAATCTAGAATTGAACAGGCCAGGAAACAATGCTTTACCAATGGAAATTCTTTGTACGAAAAGATCTCAGTCTACAGTTGCGAATCCGTATGATCCGTTGTTACATATTTTCTCTTCTTCTACAGTATATGGTTGCGAATGCTGGACCATGGATCCTTCTATTGAAAAACGAATCGATGTCTTTGAAATGTATCTATATCGTCGTCTCCTGTGCCTACCTTGGATATTGAAAATTTCAAATGTCGAGGTCCTACATCGGATGAAAAAGCAAAAAGAACTGCTACATGTTATAAAGCAAAGAAAGACACAATACCCAGGTCACATCATGCGAAAGGAGAGGTACCAATTATTATAGCTAATTATTGAAGGAAAGATACAAGGATAAAGATCCGTTGGGAGACGCAGAAATTCATGGTTGAAGGACATTAGAAGGTGGCACCGGTGTGCATCGGAGGAAGCATTTCATGCTGCAATGTCAAGGTCAGAGCTGGCTACGTGGATCGCCAACCTTCGTTTGGAGACGGCGTCTTAAGAAGAAGGTCTTTATACCATACTCCCTACATTTCTGTCCAAGTTCTGACATGTTGGCTTGCAAGCTTTCAACAATGAGTTTCCTTGAATATCCAGAACACAACTCATTTATCTTTCTTCTCCATTTGTAAGATTCTTTATAACTCTTCGGAAAGGTTTTCCAACCACTTGTAACTTTAAATGCGTTGCAATGCCGATCTAAGAAGTGTTTGTGTTGTAATTTGGTATGTTGAAGCTGTTTTGGATGCACGCTATATTTTGTTTCTCCCAGAAGACTTTCCGACATTTGCTGCAGGCCACATTTGTTGAAACGACCCGCGCACACCTATTGTAAATTGGATTTACTGATTCAGAACCCTTCGTGAGAGTGTGCACAACAACTCACCAAAGATATATCGCAATGAGATGAATGGTATTTGAACGCATATGGTACTTTCCTTAAACGATTCGCGCGCTATCATTCATTTGTTGAAACTACTCGTGTGCTGCCTATTGTAAAATAGATTTACTAATTCAGAACTCTTTTTGGGAGTGTGCACAACAACTAACCAAAGTTTAATCGCAATTGAACGCATACATGACTTTGCTGAACCGATTGGCGGGCCATCACTCATTTGTTGAAACTACTCGTGCACCACTGCCTATTGTAAAATGGGTTTACTAATTCATCAACCTTCATCGTAATTGGAAGAATGGTAGGCTTATATGAACAGACAAACTTATTTATTTTTAAATATAGACGAATAAACGGTATCTTCTCAGATTTGGAAATGTGTCCTGGTCAAGGCGTGATCGCATTGATGTAAATGGGCAAATTCACCTGCCCGGACAACAGGTAAATCGGGTTCGAATTTCGACTGTTCAATGAATGAGAATCCCTATTAACAAAGCGCGTTCTTTACCTCACAACTTCATATCCAATTATTGTTGCTTCATAATCACGTAAGGTGATGTCTCCCTAAACATTTCATCTCGATTTTTAGCCGACTCTTCACATTTGCAAAACTGGCATGTTGTTGATGTTGCAAGTAATGCTATCAAAAGCATTCAATACTGGCGACCTAAATCGGACAAGAAGGTAACTACAGTAATTAGTAGACATTGGAAATAAAATACTCTCCGTATTTAAACTGATATTCTGTGTTCATTGGGCGATGGCTCTGTGAGAAACTGTTAACTGAAGATCGGGGTACATTTGATTCGTTCATTCTGTGGTAGAGTGCCTATTATGTGCTTGGAATCCTCCAGTGTAAGTCAAGTAAACCGTAACACATGTATGTGGGTGGCTAAACTCGAGCCTGTCACCAAATGAAAATGCAAATTCTTCCTGTCGCTACGTATCAGTTACAATAATAACAGAAAGCTCTATTTAATCACAAAACTGGCATGAGAGGGTTAGGGAAGGATTAATTGAAAATTGACACTGTAGTCGCCAACTGTGGTGGATGTCGATGGGAGTCGCCTTTTCATCTCTGACAGTCAGAGGTCCCCCTGAAAATGCCGTATGCAGTACCGTATATGGTGAAATGTTGGGAAACTCAAACCCCACTTGACCAAAGCCAGGGGCCGATAACCTCGATGTTAGGCCCCTTAAAACAACAATTATCATCATCATCATTGACCAAAGCCAACAAGACCGGATAATGTGTTCATTCATGCTGAGTGAATGTTGCGTTATATACTCATTAGTTTCATTCAGAACGTTTATCAGTTGTTAATGTAGTGGTTGTCAACTCAGCCATGATTTTCTCTCGTCAGTCGATCTTAAATTCATGTTGTGCCGTTAGAACTAGCCTACTAGAATCATAATAAGACGCCTAATTTCGACGCTACTTCCATCTATCGGTTATTCTTTGAATTTCGACTATCGATCGTATTAACCGGCAATTTCTTGAAAGATGAGAGATGAAATGCGCCCGTTAATGAGAATGTCATCTCGATTAAAGGAACGTGGGCTATCAATAAATATGTCAAATTGTTAAACAGACAGAAGAGAACTGGGAGCCATAAAGACCAGATGTAATTTGGATCCGCTTAATATGTTTCGATACGAAATCTTAAATTAATTTGTTGTGATTAAACCACTCTGGGTCGTGTTTCGATGCTCGTCTCTTGTCCTTCGGCCAGAAGCCAGTTGAAAAGGTGTTAATTATGTGAGCTACCATCAATGAACTTCAGAACGACTCTCAGGAAACGATACATATTATCTTGCATTATTATTATTTGAACTGTATCATTATGCATGTGCTCCAGAGAAGATGTATTGGTCATGATACCATGTCCTCCAAGTTTTTAGTGTCAACGTCTCCCTGCTTTCTATTCAAATACCGTAGTATAGAACAAGGGTGCAGATCGTTTAAGTTATATTTGAGGTTAATCTTGTCACTTATTTACGTTCTTCCATCTTTTCAAATATATACATACGTAGTGAGGAATCGCGTTACTTGTTTTAATGGGGTTAATTGTCTTAAGGGTCTCTTGTTGTAGTTGTTGTTTTGTTTATGTACGTTCTGATTTATTTTTGTTAGTACCGGTACGTGTTTTCTTTGTGTTTTTGATGTGTCACTAAACGTAATTATGTTTTTGAAATGCGTTTCCTACCAACCCTTAATTCCTTAAAAGGGTATGGGGCTTGAAACGGTTTTTAGGCCTCACTGTTGGGTGACAAGTGAAACGCTTCTTACTAGCCCTTCCTTGCACGTTGAAATACATATATAAGAAGCTCCACAGTTGGGATGATAAGTGTATCGGTTTCCTTAGTGCACGTTGAGCGTACAAATGTAATGTTTACTCTGACTAAGATATGTTGTATTAATGGGCGCCAAGACCTCAACGCTATGTTGAAATCTAAATTTATATTTAACAACATCTAGCTCTGGCAGAACACCTTTAAGATTCTTTACACTCAGATCGTGGTATGATTTGATCATTAACCCAACTAACAATTGCATCAGGAGAAGGAATTTGGTCTATATCTAATGCTACCTACTGAAAGCAAAGATTGCATGGTTAAAAGAAATGAATTTATTATATAAAACAAGTATGGTAAAATTAATAATAATAATAATAATAATAATAATATTAATAATAATAATAATAATAATAATAATAAGTTTAAATTGGAGCGTTGCGATTTGAATATTACCGCTAGAGAATTACGCGAAAACGGAGTCGGATGAATTACTGATTTTACTATTATTCCCAAGCTAAGAAGTTATTGAAATACTGAATATGAAACAAAGAAACGAGAGATTATGTAGTTCTGAGTCATTCGCGCTTACCATTGGAAATTGCCGTAGCATTTCCCTCGTACTTGATGCTGAAGAGAGCTTCCCACAGCCTTCTGGACGTCGTCATCTTCTTCATCAGTTGTAGAAATATTTGTAGAAATGTTAAATTATGGTCCGATCACATCGGAACCAACCACACGAGCAACCACAACGGTCAAGTTTTACAAAGATAATCGCCCTGCCTCCTCGGCGCGCAAACCATATATGCACTCGTCGCCTCCCCTCTCTGGAGTCGTCTTCAAGTCGCCTGGTCTCCACTGATTGGCTGAGCCACCACCCGATACACCCCACCTCAGGGTCAATACACTCGGCTCGACGAAGATGTCGATTACCGGTCCAGGCCATTTCGCCTTTTCTTGATGCAGCAACCCCGCTTGCGTCACGCTTCTCGACAAGAATAAGCCTGTAGCCGAATTCCCAGTGACTCATCTCTCTCACAATACCCTAACTGACACAACTCCGTAAAATTCCGTAATCATATAATTTTCCGCGATAATGTTGTTCGTAATAATTAGCTTGATACTGTTTTCTATAACATCGAAAACCTATCTGTATACTTATAATATTATAAAAAACTCTCCAAAAAATACCTTAATAATAATAATAATAAGTTACAAGAAACTTCTCTTGGCTGAACAATTTGCCGCGTAAATAAATATTGAATGGCTTCCTACTGACTTATTTCAGTGGTGTAAAATACCCTCGAAAAACACGTTACAGGCTTTTCAGGGGCCTTTAGGAGTTGGTTACATTAGTGTTTAAGTTTTCTTGGTTTTTATGATTTAGGGTATGGTTACCATACGTGGTAAGGTGTGTCGTTCATTGCTCTCGGATAACCTTCGGGTTTTTAATATTTCCTTTAGGGTCGGAACGCACATGAATTTGTTTTGTGTTAGTGGGTTGTTTGTTTGTTTGTTTATGTGCTGTCTGTTAAAGTGCCCTCAGTAATGCCTTCGGGGTCAGGACAGACAACATTTTTGTTTGTACAAGAAATATATTTTATTCATAATTACGGTTCTGGACTAATTATTGTGGGAGGGTAGATCTTATTTATCAATGTGGGTCTTGACTGGACACTGGGTCATTATTGTAATTGTTCTGTTGCGTTTGTTTTGGATCCAGTCAAGAAACAGCGCGTGACCTTTCTACGTTATTTAATGAGGTTTATCGATTAATCTTTCATGTGGTGATATGTGTCTCGTTTCCCAGTATCCGGAGACTGAACCTGGTACTCATCTTACCTCGTGTTAGTTAATCGAATCTCGTACCTTCGTTCGTAAAGAAGATTTATTCTAGAAGTGAATGAAGTATTTTAATTCGTTGTTTATCTTATTTGGTCATTTCTTGTTTTTATTTCTTTTCTCAGGATTAATTATGAACTGTTCTATATTTCTTTAAAGGGTTGTATGTCACGTCATATCATGTTCTTTGGTGAACTTCTGTTTCTTGTTTTGGAGATGAACCTTGTGAGGTTATGTTTTCCTTCGTTATGTGTTTCTTGGGTATTTGTCTTGTTGTTTATTAAGTGGCATGGGTGGTTAGATAGACAGTTCGTGGGTATGTTTGACATCATAAGTTTCTTAGAATTTTTCTTCTAACCACATTTCTGTAGTTAGCCTCTGGTGGAATGAATGTACTATCGTGTTATTGTCAATTTATTGTAATATTAAATTGCCCCTTTTAAAATTCTTGATAGTCAGACGATCTCCAACCCTCTACTGCGCAAATATCCTCAGGGGCATCACTTCTCTTCTCTCCTTTTTATATTCTTTGCATTTGTATTTGCATTTGTGTTTACATTTTAATAACTTATATTTTACTTTAGCCCCAGAAATCATCCTCATACTCCATTTCATGCGTCCCTCGTTCCCGGTTTTGTTATTCTTGGTCACTGTGTGTTCTTTTATATTAAATTTATCTTCTTGGTTTTCGACCCTTACATGAAACGTGTTCTCATTCCGTAGTTGATCTCAATCTAGTTCATGATATGAGTATACTTGACACAGTTTAAGGCTCCACTGTCCCTCTGAGCACCAGTCTCCACCCTACGCACATGTGGGAGCATTCCTACGTTCTCCGGGGTGTGGGATCGTTATCTGGCTGTCTTGTACCGACCTTAGGATCTCTGAAGGGGATAAGCGGATTGGCCTGTCGGTCCTGGCGGTCTCCGCTCCCCGGGTTCGAGGCTCTTTCGCTCCCCGCTTCTCTCTACCGTCTATGTGCGTAGTAGGTGGAGGCTATTCGTATCACCCGACGGCACACTTGATGTTAATCGACCTCTATTGATTGTTTTGTTATGAGGAGAACTGTTCTTGTTCTAGGTTCACAAGAATGTTCCTCTAGATGTCCACCAGGCAGAGTTTGATAACCTTCCTAGTGGTATCCCTGTACTCACAGAGGTGGGACTCTGCTACACTGTGGGTTCTGTGGTGGCGCGCTTCCTCGCCGTCAGGTAACCATCTGTGTAAATACTGAGATTACTTGGTGTTAGATGTTGATACAATTCCCACCTGTCGCCTTAGATTCCCGGTCAATGCATGTGAGATTTTCAAAGTGAAATATCTCGTCCTGTTGTTCGGATTCCACGTGAACATGGAGGTCCTGTGGCTCATGATCGCGAGATTAACAGTCACGTAAAACTACAAGCTTCCTTCCCTCCTTTTCTTCCCTCCTCACCCCTCACACATTCTAACACACATCACCCCTTTAAACCCGGATACAACCCTCAAAAGCTAAAACAATTGGTGGTGCGCCGAGTACTATATTTTAAGGGGACTCAAACAAAAAGCCCTGTAGTACGATCGGTAACACCTATTTGCAGCCAAGCGAGAATTTAGGTTTTTTTTTTTGCGACTGAAGAGCGAAGTTATTAAGCGAAGGCTATGGCCCCAAACACGATACATTTTTACGAACACTAGCTGAATTCGTCAAGCTAGCTACACAGTGAATAAACCAGCTACCCGTCCCAATTGCCCCCCCCCCCTAAAACAAGAAATATGATAACCATACATTAACAAGTGAGAGGACATTCTGACGTTCTTATTTGCATTTCTAGCACACAAAAGCTTGACTTAACAAGAAACCGAACTATTCAAAAGTTCAATCGATTTTAAAAACATATTTCCCTCTTGCACTTGATTAAAGCAAAGGAAATTTTACCCCCTACGTTCACACACTCATACACGCTCACGGTACAACATATTTACACTACCCTGACTGCAGAGGCGAACCATTTGAGAGTTCAGCAAGCTCTAAAAAAATTCCCGTGCATATCTGATTAGGACAAGGGAAATAACAGCCCCAAAACTTAAATAATCATACACAGACACAACATGACAACACTACTGTAGGCCGCAAGGCTATGCTCCAAAACATAAATACATATCAAAGATTGATAGCATGCCACCAGAGGATTCAGGCAGAACAGGCACACCTGCGCAAGATACAGAAGTTCCTAAATGACCAGTATAATAGGATTCTGAAAGCCTATGCGCAGATAGACGGGACAGGCACTCAAGGGAATACGATCAGCGCGAAAAGTGGCACTATATGCGCACAACTAAATAGGACTCATTATAGGCTACAGGAAAAACACTGCGGATTGCACACAGAGTATTTCCAAATCATACAAGAATACATGAAAATGGAAACAGCGGTACACGAGTAGGGGACGAAGGTATACGGCTAACGCAGGAGTACGCCAAATTGTGGCAAGAATATGCGAATTTGCAAGCCAGAAATATGCAGCTGACGCTAGCAATTCATAAGTCTGCGGTCCTACAGACACATATTGACGAAATTATACAACGATTCCAGAACATGAGAATCACTGCAGTAGATACCCCAAATAGGGAAGAGAACAAAGTGGCCCAGAAATGTAATCCCACCGTTCCACCTACATATTCAGTAACAATTCATGCACCCACACGAGCTTCATTGCCTATGCGGACAGGAATAATTTACGCACCCCGACGAGTATTATTGCCCACCCCCACACCAACACCCCATACGCCCCACCGCGTACTATTACCCACCCCCACAGAATCACTTTACACGCCTAGACGAAAATACGTTAGAAGAACACCTAGAATCACATTGTTACAATCGCCACAGAAGGGGCATACTGGACCATCAAAGTGGATACCAGAGTCATACAGGAAATTAACCCTTGGAAACCATACTCCATACCAGAGAACGAACACGGGCAGACGTATATAAATAATTAGCGAATCATCCGGAAAATACAAGCAATTAGTCTCGCAGATGGCCACTGGCTAGAAAATATAACTCAGCGGGCCACATAAGTTTTACATGCCCAGAAGCGAACCGAAGACCTCATAGGATTCGGACGGACACCACATATAGGCCACAAAGTCCACGGGAGCCACATAAACAATTACACATATGACGGAAACAACACAAACCCCTTAAAATACAATAAACCTACCAATTATGCACATGTAACATTGAAGTGGAAGATTTTATAGAAAAGAAAAGGCTTACTGTTAGGCACTAATTAGAGTAAAAAGTGTATGATATAAGTATGACATGTTCCACAGGAATATATTGTGTCTATTTTTGATACCATTGATAGAATAAGTTATTTCAAGGCAACTTTAAGCAGCGCAACCAATCTCACAGTGCAGTATAGATAGAAAAATACCATATTAACGCGAGAAATTACATGTAGTATACAAGCAATTAATACGGGAACATGTGCAGTTAAACCTTAAACTAATCGATAAACATATGGCGAGCAGTCCCAAGATGCCATATTAGGCACGAACGTCTCAAAACCGAACCTAGAACTGCACAAATGGCACTCGCTAGGGACATCCGACAGATAAATATCCCTAGAACACCCCCATGAGGGCAAACATGCAATCATTCTCACATTTGGCCAAAGACAGCCAAAGTAGGCACCAATGACAAGAACTGAATCGAGGACCGTACAGGGGGGCACTCCAAACATAAAATCAAACGATACTATCCGTTCTCCACATCCAAACAGCCACACATATTTTATAGACAATGCTCAACCCTTAAAACGCATGTCCATACCACATATATACAGTTTATATATATATATATATATATATTTAGAATTACTGCCAGTCAGAAGTCATTTGCATCGAAATGCAATCAGATTAATGAAAGGTAATGGTTTATGATATGATATTCTATGTGCTATGATGGTTATGTATTTTATATGTGTAAAATTGGCAAGGTACCATAGGCTGTACCATAAGGGAATGATTTTAACAATGCAAACTTAATAACCAGTCACACTGCCTAGCAAATCTCATCCTAGTTCGCCACGTTACTAAACAATAGGAAAAACATTTCAGGTCATACATTATTCACAAGTGATATTACAGTAGATAACACGGAAACAATTATCCGACTGCGAGAATATTTACCAATTCATACCTAAGTTTACGGGGACACACATAGGGCCGCCAGCCATACAACGGGAGCAGGCGGATCATGATTACAGTGTGTATAATATGACAATACAATAACACAGGTTAACATATATATATACTAGCAGTAATACCCGGCTTCGCCCGGTGGAATGATGATAATATTTCAAAGTCTCCTTAACACTCAACGTGATAAATTGTATTTATTTATGTATTCATTTCTTACATGATCAAACCTACGTTATCAAACCCAGTGACAATGTTTATACTTAAGTCATTATGGGAAGGCTCTGTAAAATAATGATCATTCTCATGATATTTGTCTTCAGTCCGAGTCGAGATACGTCGATAGTGGTCCCAGAATTTGTGACATCTCAGTCGTAGAAGAATTTATGTGGTGGTGTTTTGATATATAAAGGACTTCAAATCAAGGTCATTTGCCCCCAATGACAATGAGGGTGCAACATGTAGATAATTTTCCCTAATGATCAGCCTGATATTGAAAATTACTACAGAACTGACATATGAAACTTAGAAAATAATAGAAAAAGTTATTTTTAGGAATCACATTTCGGGAAAGACTTGATTATATTTTGCCAAAGAGCTCCCACTTAGATCGCTATCTGGTAAAAGTTTCGTCTTGTTATGGTTTCACCTGTACGATAAATGTCCGAAGCAATTCCTCCAAGAGAAGCTTCTAGATTTTACAGTCGATATATCGTTAACGTTCCTGAGCATCCAGTTGCCTCTTCTTCTGACGAAAAACATCTACATAGTGATGATGCAAATAGGAGCGACCACTGGCTCATGTAACTTATGAACGAATTGGAAAGAAATATAAGTTAAAGGAATGAGAGGAATAAAATAGAAAAGAGCTGTACGATATACCATAACACTCGCTGTGAATTTTATATGTGACTGGCTTACATGTTTCAGTACAGGTTCTCAAGAAGAGGGACCACATCATTGGCATAAATGAATACAGTGACCGTAGATTAAATATTATACGAGACGGATGACACGCAAAGTAACACGTCCTAATATACGATGTAATGGTTGAACTTCAGAGAAATATTTAATCTCACTTCGCAGTTGTTATTTAATAAATACTAACGTGTATGTAGGTAACATGGAAATTATTGGAGTGCGTTAGGATAAACGATATTCCTTGTTTTTCCCTCTGGTGTATAAATGAATAAATGTTTAGGTGTGCCCACTCTTGAGCAAGCTACTTCTAACTGACCATGAGAGAAGCATGGACTTTCCAGATTAAGACCTGCTACCTTGAGTGACTATCCTTGGGCCTTGTTTATGGTTATTGCAAATGCAAGGCGTACAGGGAATTGCAGTTGCTTGAAATCAAAAGGCATATCAGTAGGGATCATAGGAATCCGGGGAATGAAGATATCTTCTTCTTTGGCAAGGCCTGTCAATACTGTCGCTTCTATTACATTTGGCATGAGTTTTTTTCACATAGAGTCTTGTTCCATTACACAATTTTGGTGGATCGATATTACGCAATAGCAGTATTGATGATCCAGCTTTTAGTATTAATTTATGTGGTGGAAATCCAGGTGGTTCCAGAGAATTCAAGAACTCAGTAGGGTAAAATACAGCCTGTTCGGTCTCCAGAACAGTATCGATAGATTCGTACGTCTTACTGGGGCCAGAAAGATGATCTTGGATCTGAATATTCATTTTGTGTACACATTCGTTTTTAGGCACTAGAATTGCTCGCTCGCTAAGCCACTGATGGTCTTCATAATTTCCAGGAATATTTGGGAATACTTCGTTCATCATTTCCTGAACTGAAGGCATCAGTTCGCAAAAGTCTAACGGGAAAGAAATGAGATTGGTTGTCGCATCAGGCGTGAAATCACCATCACCGAGATGCAGGAGTTGTTGCGCAAAATTCTGTGCAGTCACATCTCCTAGTAAATGGACTCTCATATTGGTCGTCAGTGGCATTTTGTAAACATGTCTCCAAATATACGATGCTTTGAGGCAAGCATTGAGTTAATCAGCGGGAGTTGATCGTGGTATAACTGGTAATGTTTGGCGAAAGTCACCCGCCAGAACGATAACCGCTCCTTCCATTAGTTGATTGTTGCCTCGTATGTCTTTCAGTGTTCGATCAAGCGCTTCAAGAGCTTTCTTATGGGCCATAGTGCACTCATCCCAAACAATGACTTTGCATGTTTTTAGTATTTCAGCTTTTCCGGAGCCCTACTTGATGTTACATACTGGAGTTTCTGACTTCGCAAGATTTAATGGCAGATTCAGAGCTGAGTGTGCTGTTCGACCTCCAGTGAGTAGTGCGGATGCAAATCCTGATGATGCCATTGTAAATGCAATTTCGTTCCGTGCCCTAATTTCTGCAAGTAGCAAATTAATGAGAAAAGTTTTTCCTGTTCCTCCTGGTGCATCAAGAAAAGCAATTCCTCCATTTCCGTTATTGGTTAAGTCCATTATGGCACTATAAGCAAATTTTTGGTCATCAACTAAAAGAGGCTTCTTGTCTTCAACGAACCTTTTTAACTCATCAGAGTTGAAACTTCTTTCTCTCAATATGTCCCTATCATGTACGTCAGTATTAGTGCGTATGGGGGCTGGCAAACCAAGCTGTATGAGAGTTTTGCCAATGCATTTATCCTCAATCATTATGAGGGCTTCATTAAGTACTTGAGGAGAAAAATTCAAATCCAAAGCTGGATTATCTCTTCGTTGTTCTCTAAGTACATCCTCACTAAGGCTTTCTTTATATTTGTCCCAAAGAGCCTGAGGGTTTAATGGGGAGCAAGTTGTTATTATAATTGCAAAGAGACTTCTTAGTAGAGATGGAAAGGATGTGAGGGATGCTTCGGACAATGTTATGTCCCAATGTTGGTTATTATCAAGTATACCACGCTGTTGGCATGCTTCTCTGAATGTTTGACATTCTACTCCGTTCACAGTTTTCAGATATTTGAATGATGTTGGCCCTCGAATTGTGTGAAGTAGTAATCGAAGGTAATAGCATTCGGCGTTGTTGGGATGAACTGTATATACCCGGCCTAAGGCATCACTTGCACGCACATCATGCCCTGGAACTAAAGCACCTTGTTTTCTCTTGCAGAACACTTTGGTAGATTTATTCCATGTATTATATCTTGGAACTTCTGCATACATCAGTGTTCTAGCAAATGGATCTTGTTGACATAAAAGAAAGAAGGCTGTTAGTGTCGTGTTAGGAGGTTGTACAGCTCTTTCTTGGGCGTTATCAGCTGTGAAATAAACTCGTTGTCCGTTTTCTAGGTGAACACTGAGGTGAACAACAGGTGGATAACGTTCATGAATATGGAAATCAAGGATACGCCAAACTGCTTCGTTACTGCTGATATATCTTCCCAACTGAAATTGTGTAGGCTCATCGATAGTCCTGGTTTGTCCTTCAAGTTGAAATACTGCCATATCGCTACCCTTGTTGACGTATTTACAGATGTATTTAATGGATTTCACTGAATTGCAGTATTCAACATTGATGTGTGCTTGGAACATTTTAGAAATTAGAGGAGAATATGGAACAACCCGTCTGTTGTTTACCTCAGTTTGTCTGTAGTGGTTGCTTATTTTGAGATTAATATTCGTAGTATAGCCTCCGTTTCCTGGTTTTCGTCTTCTGTACAGAGGGTAGCCATCATCTCCGGTTTGGGTTTCCTGGGTAAATTCTCGGGGGGTACTTTTTGCTACATTTTCCTTCCTTCATGCAGGGTGACTTAGGGTTGATAGCTCCACATGGTCCATGAATCATATTCTTTGTAATTATGTCAAAGAGCATGGGGTCTTGTTCTTTACTGGGAATCTCCGCGGATATAACACTGTCCACTTGAGTTGGACGTATCTTGCATTTGAGCAATAATAATATGTGAGCATGTGGAAGGCCTCTTATTTGCCACTCAATTGAGTACATCCAACAGCGAGTTTCTCCGTAAATATGGCTCTTGGTTATTATATTCATGAGTTTTGCTAATTTTCGTTTAAAAATTCTCGCTGTCAAATCATGGCGATCAGTAGGTGCCTGGCCACAGAAAAAATCTTCCTTAATGTCAGGCCAGGAAGGATTGCATGTAACTGTAATAAATAAATCTGGACATCCGTATATCCGAACATTGCACATGGCATCCTGGGTATATTCGTGCATATGTCTTGGACTTCCCGTAAATGTTGCCGGTAAAATAACCATTTTTCCAATGTCCACAACATTGCCATCATTGGCTACAGCATCACGCAAATTAATGTAATCATCGACTCGAAGTTTATTTTGCTTTAATTGGATCTAGAGCAGGCGTTCACTTTCAATCTTGGCGTACATATTGTGCCCGTCAGAGGAGCTGCCAGGACAGCCAACAACCGAAATGACTTCCCTAACATCTCATCCGGCGGACCTATTTGCCGAGAGGATCAGGTGAACTTCCAAACAGGCCAAAGCGGCACGAGAATCCATCGTCCACGGGGATCGTGGTACATGGTGACAAAAGGTCAGAGACTGCCTAAGGAAAGGTTCACCTCAAAAGCTAGACTGAGAAAGGAAACATCCAGACTTATGTAAAACATCGTGAAAATTTATTTTCGAATCAACAAACCCCTATCCTAGTTCGGAGGGTTTCTATCGGCTAATCCGCAAGCTAATAAATAATCAAAAATAAAGAGCAGGTCCCTACCTGAGAAGTTACAGTAAACCCTCGCGAAAGACCTGTCTCACAATTATTAAAGCAACAACAGCAACACTAGGAAAATGGTACGGAGAAAAACCCTAGGTCAAGTTACAAGATCAAGCTAATATCGGTATTTACATTTAACAGGGTAGCAAAACAAATCTAAGTTAGGATGATACCATTTCCACATTTACACTTAATATTAATTCATCTAGCTAAGTCCTATCAATTTATTACAAAATTTACGGCGGTGACGTCCCTAATATCAAACAATTACAATCAAAGCTATGTGACAAGCCATAAAAAAAACATCTAAGACACTCTTACAAACTAGGTGATAATCAGCACACAAAAGGTGACATAGAGGATTTGTACACTTTTACATCAATAAATCAATAAATACAAGACCACAGTTTTATTCAAAGCCTACCTACACCTTGGTTTACTGTTTGTAAGCCATAGTCATTTAACGTGTGTAATTACGGTGACGACTGCGTAGTGAAGACTTCGTCTAACATCGTATGGCCTGCGGTACACCAGCTACGAACTAAAGGTTCGAGCAAGCATCAGTCGCTACAAAAAGTGTCAGCTGATCTAAAGTCATTTCCTCCAGGAAATACTTTCATTGGCACGGCCATGTCAGCAGGTTCCAAATGCAAATGAACAAGGTTAAATAGAAAGGATTCGTTAGTTATCTTTTGTTTATCAAAATTATGTGTTTTATTATTAAGATGTCGGTTTAGATTATCGTTGGTTTATGGCGAATAACAGCTGACAAGCCTGGCAAGGAGCGTCTCCGCGAGATCATCTCTGCCAAAAAGCCTCGACTCAAAAGTCGGAATACAATCAACGAGCAATAACAACTCGGACACACAATAACACAAGTTACCAGCGGCGCACAGCTCGCGTTCAATAACTCTGGGACGGGCCTGGACACATCAGCTACCCTCCCTAAATATCTGGTCCACGGGAACAGTCCCGGACATGGTACACAAAATACTTTCATACAGGAAAAACCCCCTTCACGGGGCTAGCCTCCAACATAACATAAGAAACCTGACATAACTGTACTCGTCGAAACAACGGTACACGCAAAAGGCGTTTAACTAACAAATGACAATCTACGGAACATGTGCTCAGACACAGAAGTGAACACTGGGTTCCATGAGCTATCAATGCATTGAAAAAGAAAGAATGCTACAAGCATTGCGTCCTGTGTTAATATAAGTCTGTCTCACTTGGAAGCAAGCGCTCTCACTCGTGCGCTGGGAAATATTCACAAACCTGTCTTTGTCACAGCAAGTTGCAGGCTCCCTGCACTATTAGACACAACACGTTGACTGGGCCGGCAATTTAGGCAAGAACATAACTGTAAAACTCTCCTCATAATAATACCTTTACCATAGGTTATAAACATCGAAGAATGTGTGCATTAGAAGCACGCTATAACGCTGAATACAAACATATAACTCTGTCTTTCATAGTAAAGACGTTTAAAAGATAGCAATGTCACTCATCGCTGGAGCTCTCTGCTCTCAAAGATAAAACACTTCATCTGTCTCTTGTATCAAACATTCAAATAAATCACGTGTCATCACACTTGCCACTAACAAAAATAATATTATGGCGCAAACACCACTCTGCTGGATTTGCTTAATGATACGTTGGGAACTGGGTTCGATGCTAGGCTACAACGAAACATCTCTTTTACTTGCAAGGTCTACACTTGACCTGGATGGCTTCTGAGCACATCTCGAATGAAATATAAATGCAGATACAAAACTGGTAATTACAGTCGATTACCCAAATGATACGACTACTCTAATGAAGTCAGGGGCGTAACATTGACTGGATGCAATAAGTGCAGTTAAAGAATCATGACCATGGCTTCAGCTTGCCATAACAGGAGTCTGCTAAGACTTGAAAATCACCCGAGATAGGGTTAAACAAAGTAACCTAAAAATGACTACGGTCACGTTTAGCAATAGACAGAAATTGGCGTCCTACGACGTCCATCAAGTTGCACCAGGGTTGAACAAAATATCAAACCCAAGGGTGACTCACAATCAGTGTAAATAAATGACATCTAATTATACTAATTACATTCCCTACCTACGAAATGGCTGTCACTAAGTTCGGCTGATTTACAATCTACACTAATCTAACTATACCACCAATGACTAGAACAAAGAAGGGTTGTACAAACTCACGATATGAAGGAGTCCACACTTAGCTCTCTGTCCAACGACAAGGGTTGAACAAAAGCACCTCTGGCTTTCAGGATTGGCATAGTCCGTATCAGAACTTCCATCTTGGCTCAACCAAAGACCAGGGTTCGGTCTGTCCCTGTAGTTGACATCGTGAATGTGTTGGACATGCCTAGGAAAGGCATCCTCGATTCCTTCCTACTCGTTCGACGTTCTTGAAGTTCCAAATCATGCTCGTTCCATCCGAGACATGTCCCTCATACCATAATGGTACTTAGCCCATTATCTCCGAATCGAACATGGTGTTATAAATGTCGAACACGTGGTCGGTAATATTAGACATATGTAGTTCATCCTTATTACTTGAAGATTACGGTGTGCTTCGTAGCTATCACAGGCGTTAAACATATATCTGGTAACACAGCCTCTACACTTTGCAGATATCATTAATAAGTGGCCATGCACTGATCTGCTGTTTCACACGTGCACAGATTCTACTTTCGCAATCACGTGGCATCCGTGAAATAGGCGTCGTTTTCTTGTGGATAAATCCACCGTAGCAATTCATATATAATGCGTATTTAGTATAACACTTGTCTAATGTAACAATATCACAATTACCTGTATATTTCACACAAGGCCTTAGCCCTCCACAAATCACGTGGGTATAAAAATGTGGTGCTACAGAATCGTCGAAAATTCGCAATACTTTCCAAATAAGTTCACGTTACTATTCGTGCTGATCACTACACTTTACAAATCGTGATGCACAGTACAATGGTGCTCGATGACACTTGATAAAAATTCCTCGCTATAATGCGGACTATTTCCACGTCTTACACGACGGGTATTTCAACACGCCTCAACCGGACGGATTCTCAAGACGTAGTGCACGGAACTGCGTTCCTTGTGGAATCAAGTCGTCAAACTAAGTCGTGCAGCGACTATTTACATTCCTATTTGCGTATCTGCAATGATATTACCATACCTTAAAGTGAAAAAACATTCTCCAAAATGTTTCAATAATACTGAATGACGAAATGGAATATTCTGAGTCTCGTAGAAAGGTAAAGTTGATTAATAAGACCTCAGATAAATAATTAGCAGACTTCACCAAAGTCAAAAGTGCGATCCTTCGCTACTCCAAAGAGAATTGTATAAGCTCTCAGCTTCTCGTAGCTTTCTGGGTGAGTTCAAAGGTAGTACATCCCATCATAAATGTGTTGTCATGAAAAATATCACATGAACCTTAGCTCAGCGGGTTCATCTGCCTCTCCGTCGTTTCAAATAAAATGTAGGGACGACATTTTTATTTGACTCAAAGTTCATTCATGAGTGATTTTTTTTTAGATTAGCTGCGTTGTATGTTCCAATGCGCTCTCCTGTCTGAATGTCTTCAATCACGTAACTTCCATTGTTCAGAGGTTGTCGGATACGACTGGGGCCATAATATAAAGACAGAAATTTCCCATATATGCGGTCTATAGGACTTGAAATTTCGGGTCTCCTTATAAGAACAAGGTCTCCCGCGACTAGTGGTTCTCTGAATCTCTGGCGTCTGGTTCTTCTCAAACTTTTCGCAGCTTGTCTGTCCAAAGTGTCCCTTGCAGCTGAAAGTCTGCTGGCGTGTGATGGTTGTAAACAAGGTGGACTTACAATCACACGATTCCACATTCTCATCGGCATCTGGTTCAAATGCAAAACCATGGGTATTTGACCACTGCTCTCATGGACTGTTGAGTTAATACACTTCGCCATGATAACTAGGACTTCGGTCCAACGCCAGTGTTCTTCCTGACAATACAATCGACAGAATTTTGCGATAGTAGCCATTACGCATTCTGCTGGGTTGCTCTCTGGATGGCGAATCGAAGATAAAACATGACCTATCTCCAACTCGTTCATAGCATTGGCGAATTCTGCGGAGGTGTACTGTGATCCATGATCAGTCAACAGGAATTGTGGCTTTCCTGCCTCCGGTATCACTTGTCGTCTAATTCTCTGAGTAATCTGGTGTGCGGTGGCTTTCTGAATTGGATGAAGCATCGTATACTTCCTGAATACATCAATGGTTACAACAATGAAGCGATTCCCACGGCGGGCCTTTGGTATTGGGCCATAGAGGTCCTGTGCGTATAACTCTCTAGGTTGAGTTGGGAGTATGGGCCTAGGGGTTTCCTTCAACAAGTGTGACGTGTACTTGTTCAGCTGGCATGCGCCGCAAGCACGTAAACACTGTCTAACGGTAGTTCCTAGCCTTTTCCAAGTGAAAGACTCCTTGATGGTTGCAAAGGTCTTGTCAGTCCCACCATGTCCAATGGATAGATGAACCATAAGAATGACAGATTCTTGATATCTCCTCGGAATGACTGCACGCAGTTGAGTGTGGTCCTCGTCCACAAACTTATACAAGACACGATGATAGATCAAATAGTCATCTGCAAGGGCAGCTGTCCTCGCATAGTGAGCATCCTGTGGATCCATTCGTCGTTCCCGGAAGCGGATAATGTCCCTGAGTTCCTCCTCACGTCGTTGTCCTTCTGGTAGATGACGAAGTCAGCGAAGGTGTTCCTCGCATTCTCCCTCGATGTCAATGGCATTCACAGTGGCTTCAGGATTCCGGCTGAGAATGTCGGCCAACACATTCTCTCTGCCTGGTCGGTAAACAATTTCCAAGTCAAACTGTTGGAGAAACAGCGTCCAACGTGTGATCCTGTCGCTTGCCAGTCTTGTTCGTAAAATGAAGGTCAGCGCATGGTGGTCGGTCCTCACGATAATCCTCTGGCCTAACAAAAGTTTCTGCCAGTACTCAATCGCGTATACAACCGCAAGTGCTTCAATCTCAGTGGTAAAATAATGAGATTCATGCGCTCTCAAACGTCGACTTAAGAAAGCGATGTAATGACGTTTCTTCTCATCATCCTCCTGCAATAGGATGGCACCTATTCCAATCGCAGACGCATCAGTCTCTAGAATAAAATTCCGGGAGTAGTCTGGATATTCTAACTGAATCGAATCAACCAGCATCTGTTTAGCTTTTCTGAAAGCCGTCTCGCACTCGTCGTCCCAAGCCCATCGGCAATTCTTCTTCAACAAACCTTGAAGTGGTGCGACAGTCTCAGAATACTTCTCACAATGAGCAGCAAAGAATTGGATAATTCCCAGGAATTGTCTCACGTGTTCCACACGGGTTGGTGTCGGAAATGCAGCAACGGTTCTGATCTTCGCCGGATTCGGCCTGTATCCATCTCCATTAATTATGTGTCCCACAAATTTGACTTCTCTCTGGAAGAATCGACACTTGTCGAACTTCACTTTGAAATTAGCCTGTCGAAGGTTCTCAAAAACAAGGCGTTAAGTTGCTAAATGTTCTTCCTCCGTTTCCGAGGCTATGATGATGTCATCCACGTAACATATCACCTTCTGTTTTACTTCAGGAGTCAGCTTCGCATCAAGTGCTCTAATTAATGCAGCTCCGGCATTTTTCACTCCAAAGGGTAGTTTTCGAAAGACATAGGTGGTCTGATCGAACTGAAACCCTGTATACTTCTGAGTATGCTCAGATAATCTTATATGGTAGTAGGATTGTACTAGGTCCAATGACGAAAATATCTTCTTCCCCTTAAATTTTCTGAGAATGTCCCTAATCTTGGGTGGTCGGTCATGCTCAGGAGCTAAGCGTTCGTTTAAGGCTCTCGCATCGAGACAAAGTCTCAAGCTTCCATCCCCCTTAACCACAGGTGTTATAGGTTTCAAGAAAGGAGTTGGTGACTTCTTAATTGTACCTGCTGCTTCCATCTCATGGATCTTCTTAGCAGCTTCCTCGTGGTGTTTCTCTGCAATAGGATAAATCTTCTTCTGGAACGGGGAATCATCCAGTAGTATAAGATCGTACTCGTAGTCCAATATCTCACCAGGTGTGGTGTCGAATATATCCTCGTATTCGCTTAATATTGCATCTAGTTTCTCTCGTATGGGTGCTGATAATTGTTCTGCCTCTTCGTCGGCATCTGGTGTCTCCTCAATTTCCTTGCCATTTAAATTCTCAACAACGTTGACTTCGGATACAAATTCCGGTTCTTCCTCTACTAAATTCATTTGAATGGGTTCGTTCGGCTTTAACTCCACCGTATTACGTCCCATACCAATGATTCCATCGTACTTCCGAATGAAGTCTGCACCCAATATGGCATCATGATGCAAGCCTTTCATCACTAGAAATTCGTGCAAGTACACGTAGCTCGAAATTTTCAAAGTGCATAAAATCTGAATTTTGCACGTTACGACACGGTCAGGTATAACTCCTCTGACTCTTACTGCAGAAACTGGCAGCTCTGTCACCTCGGAGTTTGCTTTCAGTCTGGCATGGCAATCGGCGGAAATGACACTTATCATCGCTCCTGTATCGATGAGAATGACTACGTCACATCCATTCAGGGTAGCTACAATCTTCGGTAGACGCGTCAATTCGTAGTTGTGGTTCGTCGTTCGTCTAATAGATCTTCCTGAATCGGCTCCCAGAGTAAGATCGTGGCAGTTACTCTGTGCTCAATCGGGTAAGAATCTACTGTTTTTTGGCGTTTTTTTTCTTCTCTCTGCGGGAAGTACCGGGTTGGTTTCGCTCCGTTTCTTCCGCCGGAATATTACGTGTTTCCCGCGAAGTCGGGTTCTGATCTCCCCCTTCTTGGATTTCTTGGAGTTCTCGGAGTTGTTGAAGGTATTCACGACTCTAATGTGCTCTTCCTCTCCAGTCTCGATCGGCCTGGTATCTGGGGTCCCGATCTCGATTGTATCCTCTACTGTAGCGGTAATCTCTGCGGATGCTTCCCTGCTGTGGGTTCCGGTTGTTATTCCCTCGGCGGTCGTCATCGTAACGACGGTTGTCGTTCGTTCCTCGATCAAAGCGTCGGTTCCAGTAACTACGACGGTCATCTCTCCGGTCTCTAGCGTACGGAGTGTTATTCCAATTTCTCCGACCACGATTATATTCATCACGCTGGTCAAGGCTCTCTTGAGTCTGTGTTTGCTGTGGCGTCTGGCACACATTGTCCACAGTCGTCAAGTTAACGTGTCGCTCATGACGCCTGTCAGCCTTCTGTTGACGGTGTGTTGGAAACTGTTCAGTATTGGCGTCCAATCGTCGTAAGATCTGATCGCACTGCTGAAATGTAGATGCTCCTGCAGTGATCAATACTCGTTGCACGTCTTCAGGGTATTGCCAGACGATGGTATTTACAAGGTATTGCTCTGACAGTGGGGGTTGCAAACAACGAAGTTTCGTTAGCTGGGTTGCGAAGTAGTTCGCATAGCGCGTCGGAGTGTTCGAGCTGTATCGGCGAGTGTACATCTCAGCTCTGATACTTTGCTGGATGTCGCTTGACCAGTAAGTCATCAGTAAGGCTTCTCTGAAGTCTTGATAGCCTACGAATGAATAGCGGAAGGCCCTGAACCAAGTGCTAGCTTGTCCCTCAAGCAAACTCTCAATGACTCGGAGTTCTCTCTCCGGAGTTACTAATGTGTCCCTTAAGTAGCTCTCCACATTCGCTAAAAATTCTAAGGGAGTGATGCCACTTCCAGTGCCTGAGAATCGAGCTGGTTGCTCTTCTCGCGAACGGATGATTGTCACGTTCCCCTGCGTGTGCGCGGGTCTGAATGAACTCGGCGTATTATTATGCGTTGGCGTACTTGTCTCCTGACTTTGTTGATTATGTGCAGGTTGGAAAGGATCCGTTTTATAATTTAACGCTTGACTCTGCGCTGAAGAGGTATCTTGGAAAGGTTGTGGTTCCATGGGTGCGCTAGGTTGAAAGAGTGTAGGCATTATCCCTGCGGATTGTGATCCTGGTGTTGCCTGAGAGTCTCCCCTCGGTGAAGGTAAATGTATCTCCCTTGGTTGAGTCTCAAGTCGGTCGAGACGTCTCCCGATAATTTCGAGCCCTGGGATAGTCTTAGCTGCGACCTTGTTTCCCAAATCGTTGAGCTGCAACTCAATTCTCTCGACTTTACCTTTGAGGTTGGTGTTGACTTCACGAATAGCTGTCCTCAAGTTGTAACTGAGGTCTAACCTCTCGGTTATTGCGACTTCCTCAAATCTTTTCTGCAATGATTCGATTTCCCCCTCGACTTTGGACATGTTGTCCTTGATCCGACCTACGTCATCCTTGACCTCGGCTACCTTCGCCTCCATTATAATTTTGTGCTCATTAAGGTCACCCCTCAACAGCATTACATCGACCTTATTTTCTTCTCGATGAATGTCTACTGTCTCGTAGCCTTGTTACGGTCTCGGTAAATTCCGTAATGTTCCTCTGATTCGTACGCAACTCGTCCTTGACCTGAATCAAGCTATCGACGACTGCCTTGATATTATTGTTGACGGCGTTCGCTGCACCTCTCATCAGTACGAGTCCTATGTTCATGGTAGCCATGTCCTTCTTGACGTTGTCCATGAATCCCTCGACGTGAGTTAATCGAGCTCCTAATTCCTCTCGAGTATGGTCTAAGTCAGCCCTCATATCGACCTGAACTCTATTAATAGTAGTTTGAATCTGAGAGGAGTGCTCCTCTAATCGGGTCTGCACGTCCTCCCTAGCTCTATTCATTTGGTCTGTCAAATTATCAATACGCTGGTTAGCCTCCTGATGGTGTCGTATTACGTCAACCCTAACAGCTGCTAAACCTGCCGTAAGATCATTTCTGGCCTCTATGCTATGAGCATCCATGTCGGCCCTGACCTGCGTTAGATCAGCCTTAACATTATTAATTGACTGTGTGTTAACTTCAAGATCCTGTCTAACATTATTAATTGACTGTGTGTTGACCTCAAGATCCTGTCTAACCTGGTCCACATGACCACTTACATTGTTAACAGCTTGGGTATTCTCACCCAAGTCACCCCTTACAGTACCTACTTCCTGCCTGACTTCACCTAAATCAGCAGCAATCTGCTGGAGATTGGCATTGACACCTGCCAACATCTCCCCAAACACACGACGAATTGTTTCCTCATCCATGAAAAGAAATTATTGAGAAAGAGAGGGAGCAATCTCTAATGGAACTTACAGCTATGATTAGTTACTTGGTGGTAAAAAGCTTGTTTCATTTAAATAAACATAACGAGTACAGCTGGAGTATGCAAACTAAGTGCTTCTACATTTACAAAGACAACGGCGAGCAAAGCAAAGTATTACATTTACTCAGGATGAGGCATCATCAAAGAAAATCCTATCCATCATTTATCTAACCCAAAAGCCTAACCCCATGGACTTGCATCAAACATGAATGCCATGCGGTTAATTGATCTGCAGTACGACTTTCTAAGTTCGTCCCAGTCCGGTCAATTTACCATTGATCAACATTAAGATCCTCTTAAATAACATGGAACTGACGGTCACCACGTTGACGTCGGCACATGAGTTGGGCGCCACTTAAATAAGTATATCAGTATATGTGCCCGTCAGAGGAGCTGCCAGGACAGCCAACAACCGAAATGACTTCCCTAACATCTCATCCGGCGGACCTATTTGCCGAGAGGATCAGGTGAACTTCCAAACAGGCCAAAGCGGCACGAGAATCCATCGTCCACGGGGATTGTGGTACATGGTGACAAAAGGTCAGAGACTGCCTAAGGAAAGGTTCACCTCAAAAGCTAGACTGAGAAAGGAAACATCCAGACTTATGTAAAACATCGTGAAAATTTATTTTCGAATCAACAAACCCCTATCCTAGTTCGGAGGGTTTCTATCGGCTAATCCACAAGCTAATAAATAATCAAAAATAAAGAGCAGGTCGCTACCTGAGAAGTTACAGTAAACCCTCGCGAAAGACCTATCTCACAATTATTAAAGCAACAACAGCAACACTAGGAAAATGGAACGGTGAAAAACCCTAGGTCAAGTTACAAGATCAAGCTAATATCGGAATTTACATTTAACAGGGTAGCAAAACAAATCTAAGTTAGGATGATACGATTTCCACATTTTCATTTAATATTAATTCATCTAGCTAAGTCCTATCAATTTATTACAAAATTTACGGCGGTGACGTCCGTAATATTGTACAGGCCCCCAGGGGGTTGCACCCCCTGGAAGCCACCCTCCATCATCTATTAAAACCATCCCTAACTGGCAGATCTCATAAGTCCAGAACAGCATCTTTTACACAGCAGGGCGGCCGACCAGCTTGGAAGGCTTGCCAAACACTTGCATCACACTATAAACATCTACACTATAACTAACTAGGACACCTACATCGATGGAATGCCGACGAAGCTACACCAAAGCCGATAAGAGGAAGGCCTTAATGAGGACACACTCTCTCTCGATTATCAGTCATACAGTGTGTCAGCCGAAGGCCCTAGCTGTTATCATCAGGTGAGTCAGCAGTGTTCAGATATCCTATACTCTGTAAAACCTACCCCACAAACTTGTACACATAATTTGCACTATTGTTCACACTTCCCTAAATGGGACATACAATTTCATACATCAGTGACCAATAAATACTTGGTCAGTAAACTACAACTCGTATTCGTAATTACACGCCTCTTCACATCCTAACACCCTTCCCGACTCTCGTCACGAGTAAGCGTGACAACAGTAGCCTGTAATCGCCGGCTCAAGTTCTATTGTGTCTCTCACACGCGACCGCTGGCTGCAAGCCGCCAGCATAGCTGACACAAGCAGGATTGTTATATAATTCCTTCTGACCAGCTGGGAGTCTAGTACATTAACCTGCGCCCAGCAGATCATCCCCATAAGCGGCACTTACGTCTTTACAAGAGCACCCCCTAGCATTTAAAGATCACACAACACTCTACACTGGTAAGCCTGCCCAGCTACGGGAAGCTGCCCTCTTTAGAAATCACCTTCCAAATTAGCACATTAACACATATGTTCTAGATCCAACTACCCCCAACTAAGGGATCTAAAACAATTTGGTGGAGGCGCCTCTACTACGCACAGTAAGGGTGGGACTCACACAACGAGCCCTCGTAGTAGAAACGACCCCTACCGTACCGCATACAGCCAAGCGAGACTGGGAAGAATTTTTTTAAATCCCATATTACGTCCCACACTTTTTTTTCTGTTACATAGGAGTTTGTATTATCACACCCACCCCCATCCGCCCCATAGTGCAAAGTCAGTGGAAATTAAATGTGGACATTTAGAACCACACTAAGAGACTTTGCGCACCATTTGTCGGCTAGTACAACTCCACTCCTGCCGAAGCTAAAAATTAAGAACAGTGACTTAATAACTGACCAGACTGCAGTACAACTTCTTAGGGAACTCGAATTCAAGACATCAGAGATCCGCGCTCAACACCCTGCAGCGGCAGCACAAGTTATACACTTTACACGATCCCAGGCCAGTGAACACAGACAGGAATCACCAATATCCAGCGCTAGTGAAGTAGATTGCCTGCCAACACTCCACCCCCTATTGTTGCAGCAACTGCAAATCACTGAGCAGAAGACTAATAATCTGCTCGAGCGCATTACACAGTTACTAGAGACAGACACTGTTCAGTCAGATAATCACACGACAGAGGCAGTTCTAGACATCCACACTATTCTGGAAACTGTGAAACAGGATTTAGACAGGACTGTACACGTAGTCAAATCCACACAGTACGACAACACGCCATCAATCAGTACCGACATATCAGGTGACGAGCCACCTGGTAACATAACACAAGTGTCGTACACGGGAAGCGAGGCGAATTCCCCTCTAAATAGCCCAAACACCTCGGCACACGATAGCGGTGCGAACAACATAGACAGATCGCAATCACTACACAGCCAACTAGAGACAGATGAAAACGAAATGAACAGACACACTGAATATCCCATGATCCACCCCACAAAGTTCACGGGGGAAGGCCAGGATCCCGAGGAATACCTCAAGGCCTTCAATAGAACGGCTCGGATCAATGGTTGGAGCGAGGAAGTTAGAAAACGGCTCCTTCCTGCATACCTCACAAAGGCGGCTATGACATGGTATGAGCTCCATGAGGACACACTAGAAGCTGCCACATGGGAGGAAATCACTTTATTGTTGAAAAGTGAATTCCAGCTCATACCAGATGATGACGACCTGTACGACCAAATTAGACAGAGGTCACAGGGACCTAAGGAAAGCGCCCAGGCATACATCAACGTAAAGTTGATAATGTGCGACAAATATAACGCCGCTATGACGAACAAGCAGAAAGTCAAGCTGTTAATGCAAGGCCTCAGACCATCCATAGTGGACAAGTTGTGTATTATGAACAACCCCACGGTCCAACACATGTTGAACAACATAAAGACCATAGAGGAGGGAAAAAAGATCACGGAAAAAGCTACGGAGAAAGCCGTGGATCAACACTTCCAGACACAAAAAGACGACACTAATCATAAAATGGATGCATTAGTGGACAGGATGGAGAAATTGACCATAGCTGCCATCCAAGCAGGCGGGAGACACACAAGAGCGCTATTATCCTGAAAGGGATAGGGGGTACACCGAGAGGAGACACTACGGGAGGGAGGAAAATTACTACCCTCCACAGGGGCCAACAACACCTCACCCACAGGATAGGCCACACTACCCTCCTCGGTATTCACCGGTATCGTACACGGACACAGAGCCGACATACCCCACACGGCGACCACCATCCCCGCACACACAGGAATACTACCCTGAGGAGTACGAGCACACCATCCCCCGACGAAACAGCCCGCCACCAAGTAGACAGGCCTACGCTGCCCCACAATACAGGGCAGACAGGGAGTACCGGGAAAACTCACCGCCAAGCAGGCAAGGCTATGCAGCCCCGCAGTACAGGGGAAACGGGGAATATCGGGAGAACCCGCCCCCACGCAGGCAAAGCTATGCACCCCCACAGTACATGGGAAATGGGGACCGTCGAGGAAACCCACCCCCGACCAGACAGGGGTATGCAGCCTCCCGGTACAGGGAAAATGGGAATCGACGGGAAAACCCGCCCCCGCAGCAGCAGACATACACCCCACCCTGGCGGAGACAGGACAACGGACCACCGGGCAATAACCGACAGGCTAGAAAACCTACAAGAGGACGGGACAATATAGATACATACACAAAGGGCCCGGAACACTACCCCCTACCCGACGAACACCCGAGGGAGTTTAGGGATGAGGCACCCCGCCGGACAGACAGGGGGGCAATACTCCCCACACCTAGCCACACACCGCAGGCGGGGAGCTGGCGCAGCCACCCCGAGGGGGGGCGCACATACAGTACAGGCAGGCGCACACCTACGTTTCAAAAAACGCCTAGACGGGGAGGTTCGGCCAGCTGATGAAGCGGCTGAGGTTCCTCCCCCAACACAACACCAGAAAGGCCCTTCCCCCCAGGCAAACTCGTAAGAGTAAGGGGAAGAAGCAGCCAGCTAAAGCTAAGGCTGACGATCCACCCCCGGGCCGTTTCCAGACACACCCCGTACAAGGAGACGGCAACTGTCTGTTTAGGACAATGAGCTTCCTAGTCCGGAACACCGAGGATTATCATGGGGACTACAGACAGAAAACGGTCCAACATATCCTGGCCAACTGGAAAGAGTACCGAGACTTTGTGTCGGACGAGCGGGAAACCCCATTCCAGACCGGGGCGGATTACAAAAAATACATGGGTAGGGACGGCACTTATGCCAGCGCCGTAGAGGTGACCGCTCACGGCAAGGTGCTTAAAGCCAACATCCACGTACACACTGACGTGCACTCGCCCCCGCTATTTACCACTGCGGGATTTGACAGGGACCTGCACATACTTTTTACAGGGAACCCTAAGGCGGGACATTTTACACCCCTCATAATTACGCACAAACAGACTGAGAATAAACCCACACCCTCCAAACAGAAAGCCATACCCCCTACACCACAACGCAGGGTGGGAAGTGACCGCACACAGGCGCAGGACGCGAGCTCACTCGGCACTGGGAAGCCAGCAACAGGAGTCGAACTCGCGACCGCCTGGAACAAAAAACGGGGTAACAAGGGCAAGCTCAGGGTCACATTCGCAGACACACCTCCCCTGGAGAGAGAAAACAACAGCACGCCTACACAAAAGCTGGGAACGCTCAGTGCATTAAACGTTCGCCAGCAGACTTCTATTTTCACAGCGCGAGCGGTTAAGAGAGCTGGCAATGTACTTGGTGAACGCACTTTGCTGACCGAGCCAAAGTACTCGGGACAGGAAGTAAGCCGAGAGACGAAGCGTGCCAGGTACGATAAGCGGCCAGCTCCATGCCTTCCCAGTACAGATGTTACGCCGGTAGCAACAACAACAACATACACACTACACAACACATCGGTACAGGGCAATGGATTACAGGTATCGGCCCTCACGATACACGCCAATATAAATGGCCACAGAGTGCAGGCCCTAATTGACACTGGGGCAGCGGTAAGTTGTGTAAATAGCAGACACGTTACCGAAGGCCAAATACACGATGTCACGGGTGACATCCGGCTGGTAGCGGCCAATGCTCAGACGCTAGAAAACACGGGGGTGGCAAACATACATCTTTGGCTAGACCATTTTGCCACAACACACCCCATGTTCGTTATAGAACATCTTTCTGCGTCAGCCATAATTGGCATGGATTTCCTCGCTAAGTATGAGGCTAGCATAAATTTCGCTAGCGGTAAGATGCTTTTAAAGCACGACCAGAGGCTCACCACACATCCCATGATATACACCAGGAACACAGATGGGATTCGAGCGGAGCGAGAAATTCACGAGCACCAGGCCTCTGCACTGCACACTATCAGCCAACACACACACACACACACACAGAGAGAAGGCGGCCAAACACCCCCACAGACAGGACCTGACTCCGGAGCAAAATAAAAGGCTCACGGAGCTCCTGGAGACCAACAGGGATATTTTTGCCCATTCGATGAAGGATCTCGCTGTGACAGACCTCATTGAACACCACGTCACACTCACTAGTGACCGGCCAGTACACCAGCCTCCCTTCAGGGTGAGTCAGAAGGAGAGACACGCCATCGACGCTCAGATCACGGAGATGCTCGAGGCAGGGGTCATTGTCCCCGTTATTTCAAGCTACAGCTCTCCGGTTTTGCTGACCAAAAAACGGGACGGATCCCACAGGTTTTGTACTGATTACCGTAGGCTCAATAAGTTAATCGAAAATGATAGTTATCCACTACCAAGGGCAGACACCTATTTGGATGCCCATGGCGGAGCTAGCTGGTTCAGTTCGATGGATTGTTATAGTGGATTCTATTCAATCCCCGTCTATGAACCAGATAGGCACAAGCTGGCGTTCGTTACAGAGAACGGTCTATATACCTACACAAGGTTACCAATGGGCCTCCGTAACGCCAGCCAAACCTTCCAAAAGCTAGTGGATAAGACATTTTCAGGTCTAAAATGGCGTTCCGTATTAGTCTACGTGGACGACATAACGGTCTTCTCCCATACCTTTGACGAACATATCGTAAATTTGGAGGAGGCTTTCGCAAGGATCAGAGAGGCCAAGTTAAGGCTTAAACCTGCGAAATGTCAATTTGCCAGACAGCAGATTAACATATTGGGCCATATTGTAAACAGAGAGGGCATTATTCCCGACCCAGCGAAAACTGACGCAATAACGGGCATCCCAATGCCCACAAATTTGAAACAATTGCGCAGTTTTATTGGGCTGGCCTCGTATTATCGCAAGTATATCCACAAGGTTTGCGCACATTGCCCACCCCCTAACTGAACTCACACGTGAAAAGACGCCCTTCAGCATTAAACAGGAACACATAGATGCCTTCAACACACTGAAGCAACTATTGACCTCACCACCATTACTGCAACACTTCCATAGTGATAGGCCCACCTTCTTACACGTGGACGCCAGTCAGTACGGGCTCGGGGCGGCCCTATTGCAGGAAGATGCAGAAGGGCGCATACGGCCCATAGCTTTCGCTAGCAGGAAACTAACGGCCGTTGAGACTAGATACTCTGCCACAGAGCGGGAAATGCTGGCATTTTCGTGGGGAGTGAACTATTTTAGGGTATACCTCTATGGTATCCAGTTCACGGTAGTGACTGACCACGCGAGCTTGCTTTTTTGGGACAAATTTAAAAACCCAAATTCGCGGCTCAACAGGTTTATATTCCGCCTGTATGAATATAACTTCGTGGTCAAACACAAGAAAGGCGCTACACACCTAGACGCAGATGGGTTGTCTAGGCTGCCGGTAGCCGATCCCCCGGATGACAGTAAGGACCACGACTGGGACGACATGCCCACTTTTGCCCTGACGGTGATTAACATCAAACAGGAGCAAGAAAGTGATCCGTAGTGGAAACAGATTCTATTGGCACTAGAAAACTTCGATAAGGTGGACTCCAAGACAGCACGGCTGTCTAGGCGATTTTTCCTAGACAAAGACGGGGTACTGAAATTTAAGCCCACAGCCATGCACGATAACGCACCTATAGCGGTTCCGGAGTCATTGAAAGAGAATATCTAGATCGGACACCACAATAGCCCACTGGCAGGGGCACATTTAGGTACGCATAAAACATACCTTAGAATCCGTGACAAGTATTATTGGGTAAACATGAAGGCCGACATAGACACCTTCGTAAAGACATGTCACACTTGCCAGCGATTCAAAACAAGGCCTGACAAGCCTCATGGATTACTCAACCCAATTCCCTTAGGAGAGCTATTTCACAGAGTCGGAATAGATGCTAAAGGCCCTATTACAACATCTCAGAAAGGCAACAAATATATACTGGTCGCCACCGAGTATCTCACCCGATACATGATTACGAAGGCTGTTCCCAAAGCAGACACGAACAGCATAGCCGAATTCTTATTTGACATAGTTACACGATATGGCCTATTCCAAACCTTACTATCCGACAGAGGTACTATTTTCACCTCGAGAGTGCTCCAACAGTTTTTGGAGATACTCAGGATTAAGGCATACACTACCACAAGTTTTTCCCCGCAAACCAACGGACTCACGGAGAGTATGAATAAAATACTTGGAATAGCGCTGGCTAAATTCACAGGGGACGCAGGGACAGACTGGGATGATTATCTGCAGCCCATCACTTTTAGTTATAACACTTCCATATCCACGGCTATAAAACACTCTCCACACTTCCTACTGCACGGATACACTCCCAGAAGTCTCATTGACAATATATGTATCCCACAGGACACTTACACGGACAATGCCGCCCGGCTAGAGCACTTGCAGATAGCTCGCATGAACGCTAGAAAGAATATAGCCGCGGCGCAGAAAAAGCAAAAAGAACGGTACGATCGGCAGAGAAAGACCGTGGAATACACACCCGGGCAATTGGTTATGGTCTCCAATTCCGCCCGTAAGAAAAATGTGTCTGAGTTCCTCCTGCCACGTTGGTCAGGTCCCTTCAAAGTCTGCAGGAAGGTATCTGACCTAAACTATATCGTTAACGTGCGCCATGGACGCAAGCTCATTAAAGACACTATTCACGCCCGCCGTATGAAGGCATATCATACACGCAAAGCTCCCACACCCACACGTAAAGGCGGGAACACTGTCAAGAGGAAGGGAAGTGATCCCACTGGCAGACGTGGAAAGAAGGCCAAGAAATAGCCTTCGGACCTCGCTGACCGCACCGGGATACGACCCTAACACTTGGCTGAACTGTCCAGAAGACACAAGCCTGAATGGCACCAAAAATAATTATCCTGGTTAAAGACGGTCTCGAACCCGCAACCTCCTGAATACCAGGAGTGCAAGGTCGGGTAATTAGCCCATGGGAGGATATAATAATAGAGGACAGTTCCACTAACGCATACACATACGAACGAAACAATCAAAACACCTCCGACACCTAGTCACCAAACACGCGACTAGCGGCCCGGAGACACTCGTGCATAACGACATTTAGTACCATTAATAGGGATATATTCGACCCACACTTAGATTACCACAAAACTTGGGAACACAAATGTACTTAAAGGAAGATTCTTTTACATTACGGAAAGCCCTACTCGCAACAGCATAGAAAGCAAGCAGGTTAGACACACACGTGCCGGACACGGAGCATTGTCAAACAAGTAATACGATAGCGCACACGTTAATGAAATTAGAGACTATCGCCGTCAGCGATAAGACACTCGTGACTGGGCGACCTTCACACATACAGACAGCAGTATGCATGCGGCTCTGAGAGCGGAACAAACACCATCATTCACGTCAGATCCAAAACCTTATAACTCCCGAAATTACAATACGAGGACCATTCCCAAACACACAAACTCTTCACGGGAATGCGTATTTTCATCTGCGCATTTCAAACACACGATACATGTGCCATAGTATATACGGCACAGATATCGTCATACCAGGTCCTTACAGCAAGCCGGGTCCGAACCCACGACCACACTACACACTCGTGTCAAAAACTAACTAACCAATGGTATTTTTGGCACGAAAGACACAATCAAAAAACCACACTGGGGACAACTAAATCGCAAAAACACAACGCAGACATAGATCACGGAGAATTACATGATCACGGGTCCGAATCCCAGCAAAAATTGGACCCATGGGAAACAAAAATCCAGACGCCCAATTACACTGAAGTTGGCCACAGATAAGTAAATAACTGGGTCAGACACATGCCTATAGACACAGGAGGTTTTTTTCTCTTTTTTCTCTCTTTTTGCCCATACATAATGGAGCATAGATTCGCCCCAGGGTACTCGCTACAACAGCCTACCTCGGCAGTGGCGACCCAGGACTTCCCAACAAGAGGGCGTACCGCAAACCCTAGGCCTCCAAGGGGATCACAATAGGCTTCCCAGACATGGATTACACATGGTTACACAAAACAAAGTCTTGCGAAAGCAGTGTACACATAACATCGATTAACAAAAGCGGGACAGATTAGCACACTGGCACTCCCGGAATCTCAAGGAATAACAACATGCCGACGTTCGCAAAAAGGCACGTTCCGACAGCCGACATACGTGACGTCAGAGCCTGCCCTTACACAAGTAATAACATTGACTTGCTCATTCTAGAAGCATTGCGACACTAACATACAGGACATATGGATACTGACATAGAATTCTACAATGTTACAATAGGCCTGGCATTTAGCAATATGCAGATACTGTGGGCCATATTATCTTAGGCCCATGGGAACATGTTTACAGAGATGGTGACAGGCCACACGCACGCACGCACCTCCTGCCCATACACACGACACAAGATAGGACTTTGGCTATAACAGCCCACCCGTCCGCGTGGTGTAACGGAACATAAGCACACACACGCACTCACTAATCAGGGGCGAATAAAGACAGGGACTCTGAGGGAACAGACCTCCCCAATAAACACTTCTCTTCTTACTTTTAAATCCTAATACCATTATAGACGGTCAGGACATGACCAGCCGCACTACGACCACTGGCTGCATTAACATTGCAACTGAAAGACCAGATTAGGTCGTGACGTTATAGCGTCACCATACTTTACTATCCCAAGGAGCGGATAGTAAACAGATTGACCAGGTGAGGATGACAGGAGCACAGGTGGATAAGGCCAGCCAGACAGCCAATATACCGCCTACAGGCCAACATAGCACCACCTCATCCTTCCATAACCTTCCCAATTACAACATTAGCCAACACAGACACATAAACACATAAAAACACATAAACTACATGACAAAATACATATCGGGGTTGATAGACTTCATGCGTTTAAAGAGAGGGCTTACTACGCCCTGGATCTCAATGCTAACACCTGAATATTAGGGGTGTGTCGGAAAACATGTACACAATGATTATGATTTGTTTCTTTCATTTTCTTTCTTCTAACGACCAAATTTGTGAAGGTGTTCCGTTTTATCCCAAAACAATAAACATATTTTAAATATTCCCTTTAACTTATACCTTGGAACATCTATTTTTTCTACTTCTTCTATCTTTCTCACTGCAGGGAGCAATGTTTTCCCCAAGATAGAGCCGGACGGCACAATCACCCGTCCAGCCCTGGGTTTTTCCTCCCTGCACAACAACAATATATTATCAAAACCATGTATTTTTTGGAACTTTTTATACATTGCAAATGCCAATTTTTTTTCTCATGAACTGTTTTAAAATGTCAAATGTATTTGTATATCCCAAAACCCACCCCTCTGAACACGAGCTGATCTCACATCTACACGACATGCCTCATAATAATACCTTTACCATAGGTTATAAACATCGACGAATGTGTGCATTAGAAGCACGCTATAAAGCTGAATACAAACATATAACTCTGTCTTTCATAGCAAAGACGTTTAAATGATAGTAATGTCACTCATCGCTGGAGCTCTCTGCTCTCAAAGATAAAACACTTCATCTGTCTCTTGTATCAAACATTCAAATAAATCACGTGTCATCACACTTGACACTAACAAAAATAATATTATGTCGCAAACACCACTCTGATGGATTTGCTTAATGATACGTTGGGAACTGGGTTCGATGCTAGGCTTCAACGAAACATCCCTTTTACTTGCAAGGTCTACACTTGACCTGGATGGCTTCTGAGCACATCTCGAATGAAATATAAATGCAGTTACAAAACTGGTAAGTACAGTCGATTACTCAAATGATACGACTACTCTAATGAAGTCAGGGGCGTAACATTGACTGGCTGCAATAAGTGCAGTTAAAGAATCATGACCATGGCATCAGCTTGCCATAACAGGAGTCTGCCAAGACTTGAAAATCACCCCAGATAGGGTTAAACAAAGTAGCCTAAAAATGACTACGGTCACGTTTAGCAATAGACAGAAATTGGCGTCCCACGACGTTCATCAGGTTGCACCAGGGTTGAACAAAATATCAAACCCAAGGGTGACTCACAATCACTGTAAATAAATAACATCTGATTATACTAATTTCATTCCCTACCTACGAAATGGCTGTCACTAAGTTCGGCTGATTTACAATCTACACTAATCTAACTATACCACCAATGACTAGAACAAAGAAGGGTTGTACAAACTCACGATATGAAGGAGTCCACACTTAGCTTTCTGTCCAACGACAAGGGTTGAACAAAAGCACCTCTGGCTTTCAGGATTGGCATAGTCCGTATCAGAACGTCCATCTTGGCTCTCCCAAAGACCAGGGTTCGGTCTGTCCCTGTAGTTGACATCGTGAATGTGTTGGACATGCCTAGGAAAGGCATCCTCGATTCCTTCCTTCTCGTTCGACGTTCTTGAAGTTCCAAATCATGCTCGTTCCATCCGAGACATCTCCCTCATACCATAATGGTACTTAGCCCATTATTTCCGACTCGAACATGGTGTTATAAATGTCGAACACGTGGTCGGTAATATTAGACATCATGTAGTTCATCATTATTACTTGAAGATTACGGTGTGTTTCGTAGCTATCACAGGCGTTAAACATATATCTGGTAACACAGCCTCTACACTTTGCAGATATCATTAATAAATGGTCATGCACTGATCTGCTGTTTCACACGTGCACAGATTCTACTTTCGCAATCACGTGGCATCCGTGAAATAGGCGTCGTTTTCTTGTGGATAAATCCACCGTAGCAATTCATATATAATGCGTATTTAGTATAACACTTGTCTAATGTAACAATATCACAATTACCTGTATATTTCACACAAGGCCTTAGCCCTCCACAAATCACGTGGGTATAAAAATGTGGTGCTACAGAATCGTCGAAAATTCGCAATACTTTCCAAATAAGTTCACGTTACTATTCGTGCTGATCACTACACTTTACAAATCGTGATGCACAGTACAATGGTGCTCGATGACACTTGATAAAAATTCCTCGCTATAATGCGGACTATTTCCACGTCTTACACGACGGGTATTTCAACACGCCTCAACCGGGCGGATTCTCAAGACGTAGTGCACGGAACTGCGTTCCTTGTGGAATCAAGTCGTCAAACTAAGTCGTGCAGCGACTATTTACATTCCTATTTGCGTATCTGCAATGATATTACCATACCTTAAAGTGAAAAAACATTCTCCAAAATGTTTCAATAATACTGAATGACGAAATGGAATATTCTGAGTCTCGTAGAAAGGTAAAGTTGATTAATAAGACCTCAGATAAATAATTAGCAGACTTCACCAAAGTCAAAAGTGCGATCCTTCGCTACTCCAAAGAGAATTGTATAAGCTCTCAGCTTCTCGTAGCTTTCTGGGTGTGTTCAAAGGTAATACATCCCATCATAAATGTGTTGTCATGAAAAATATCACATGAACCTTAGCTCAGCGGGTTCAATATCAACAATAAATTGATGGAAGATCTGTCCGCTTTTCTGAATAAGATTTGATGATCCTGGTCTATGCATTATTCTGTAGGCATAAAAATCCATAGCTGTTATCTTTTTATTCGTGGCTGCACCACTGATTGGATCAGTTTGCCTCAGATTAAAGTGATAGCCTTCCTCACCCTCCCAAAATATTAATGGCTTACTGGGTACGACCTGTGTGTTTCTGAAATTCGTTGCAAAACTTCACTCCGTCTATGAATGATTAGGTCACGTTTCTCGAATTCATGTCCAGTCATTACAATGGCCACTTCGTCAAAGGCCGGAGCATTAAAACGACGTTCATGTTCGCCTACTGGTCTCTTGTCTGCTGATATGACAACCTTATATTCATCCGTTGGCATTCGATCCAGGGCGGTCTTAAACATATTTACTAAGTTATTATGCTCTTGCAACAACCTCTGTAGAGCTATAACAATCTCCCTTCTGGTGCTGGGGATAATTTTACAACGTTGATCGGCTTGTTGTCGTTCGTCTCCCATAAATTAGATTTGTAAGAATTTTGGATTTTCATTAGTGAAGGGAAGAATTGATCCAAGTTGATGATAAATTTGACCTTGCACTTTGAAAGTTGGCATGAAACCAGTTTCTTTTACTAATGCTGTTGTGCCGAAAGAAGTCATTTGGAAGCATGGATTGTACTTCCTAATGTTTTTCAGGAAGTGTTTAGATTCTTGAGTCGTTCCTAACGTGTACGAAAGAAGTGGTTCGGGAGGAGGATTTAAAGCGGCTAGCTTAATTTTCCCGTTAGAGCAACATATTCCAGGCGACTCCGATCTTATTATTTTTGGCTAGACAGTGATGGCATACAACATCCATTTTTCCAATTGTTACTTTGGGGTGTATTCCATAATCTTAAGTGTGATCGTACTGAAATGCCTCCAATTTCAAATCAGACTGCCTAAATGTTTGCCTAGATTGGAAAAGTCGCGTAGGTTCGATTTCAAGCCGATCTACACGCTGCTGAGGTGTTTTAGCAGCACTGAGCTCAGCGTGCCTTCTTTCGTCCTGTTCAAGCCGGTCTTGACGCTGCTGAGGTATCTCAGCAGCCCTGAACTCAGCATGCCTTCTTTCATCCTGTTCAAGCCGATATTGACGCTGCTCAGATGGTTCAGCAGCCCTGGTCTGAGATTGCCTTATTTGCTGATCTTCAAGCCGGTCTTGACGCTGCTGATGTGTTTCAGCAGCCCTGAACTCAGCATGCCTTCTTTCATCCTGTTGAAGCCGATATTGACGTTGCTCAGATGGTTCAGCAGCCCTGGTCTGAGACTGCCTTATTTGCTGATCTTCAACCTGGTCTTGACGCTGCTGATGTGTTTCAGCAGCCCTGAGCTCAGCGTGCCTTCTTTCGTCCTGTTGAAGCCGGTCTTGACGCTGCTCAGGTGTTTCAGCAGCCCTTAATAATCTAACTTTCTTGGTTTGTTGGCTGATTTTCCCAATAGATTGTCGCTTTTTGGGAGTAATTTTGAAATAGTTAAAAAAATAAACCACAATTCGAAGTGGAAAGCTGTTGGTGAATGTTACTATAAAATCGCAGTCAAGGAAGATTTTATGTCGTGTTATTTAAAAGTAGTACGAACGGAGCATATTATGGGTCATTGGCCCCTAATGACTACTATTGCATTGAACACATGAAACTTAGACATTAATAGACAAAGTCATTTATAAGAATCATAGTTCGTGCAAGAATATGTGTTGGTGATTATTACTATAGTAAAGGGCGTAACATGTGGGTCACTTGCCTTAATGATGAAGATGATAATGAAGACGACTACTGAACGGGTATATCAAACTTACACTCTAACAGAAATACATATTTTTAAATCACAGGCGAGGAAGACTGTGGTGTTGCTTAGTTGTATAGTGGACGTAAGATCTTGGTCATTTGCCCTTTTGATAAGGATGATAATGATCACGACTAATGAACTGGTACATCAAACTTACAAACTAATAGAAAAACATATTTTAACAAGAAGTTCCGTGAAGAACTATACAGCCTACTTTTCATGCCAATGATTATTCTACAGAATATGAACCTATCTAGAATAATGACGAAATTAAGTTGCTAATATCGAAATTTCCAATTAGTTCGAAGTACTGTATACCTGGCATAATGTATCCTAATAGAGCACTACAGTTGGCAGCCCTGATGACTGAATATATTCTTAGTTCCGTCTCTTACGGTACTAAATACAAAATTTGGTTGAAGTCCACTGGATAGCATGGACGTTACATGCAGTTAAACATTGGATCTAACAGCGCGCGTAAAATCATGTTGGCAACAATGTCATGCATGTATTGGTCAGAAATAATCTGAAATAATATGATCTATTGTTGTGCCAATTTTGAATGAAATCCATTAGTTAGTATAGAAGTTACATGCATTTTAAAATTGGACCTATCAGCAGGCTTAGAATCATGGGCAGCACTGACGTATATTAGTTACTCCAAATTCGTCTAGAATGCCAGGTACTATACGTGTGCAAAGTTTAGAGCTATTGGCTTGCATACTTTCTGATATATTGATATTAGGGTAACAAAAATAGGGACAGCACATATTAACAGTTGGCAGCCCTGGTTGCTCCTTAGAATACGCATAGTCATATCTGTTATGGTACACATAGCACATACGAAATTTGGTTGAAATCCAAATGATAGTATGGAAGTTACATGTATTTAAAGTTGGACCTGTCAGCAGGTTTAGAATCATGTTGGTAGCACTGACGTATATAAGTTACTCCAAATTAATATATAATGTCAGGTACTATACGTGTGCATAGTTTAAAGCTGTCGGCTTGCATACTTTCTGATATATTGGTATTTGGATAAAATAAATTAGGAGCATTTATTAACAGTTGGCAGCCCTGGTAGGTCTTAAGAATACGCTCAGTCATATCTGGTTATGTACACATACAACATACGAAATTTGGTTGAATTCCGCTTGATAGTGTAGAAGTTATATGCATTTAAAATTTGGACCTATCAGGAGGCTTATAATCATTTTGGCAACACTGCCGTGTTTGGCCTCCTGGAAATTAAACTGAAATATTATGATCTGTACGTGTGCCAATTTTGAAATAGCTCCCATTCATACTTTCCAAGGTATCCAACATGGAGCTCAAATTTCAATTGCGATTTTTTAGCAGTTGGTAGCACTGACATCATTTTCAAATATGGCCGTGAGATATTCAGGTATAGATCTTTACTCCTACCAAATTTTGTTTCGATTGCTGCAGCCGTTTAGGAGTTGATAGGGGGGGGACACACACACAGCCAGACAGCCAGACAGACAGAAGGACAGACAGACAGATAGACAGACACACATTCGCCCGATCTCATAAGTCTACTTTTTCCTAATTTTTGCAAAATGTGAAAAGTAGGCTAAAAATCACAGGCGACGAAGACTTTGGTGTTGCTTAGTAGTATAGTGGGCGTAACATTTAGGTCATTCGCCCCTTGATAAGGATGATAATGAAGACGACGACTACTACTGAACGGGTATATCAAATTTACAAACTAATAGAAAAACATATTTCAAAAATCGCAGGCGAGGAAGACTATGTGGTGTTGCTTAGTAGTATAATGGACGTAACATCTACGTCATTCGCCCTTTTGATAAGGATGATAATGAAAACTACTGTTGAATTCACACGTCAAACTTATAAACTACCGTAATAAAAGGAAATATTTCAAAATTCACAGGAGAGGAAGACTTATTGTGTGGGTGATTAGTGGAATAATGGTCAAAACATCTAGGTCATTTGCCCTTTTTGATTAGGATGATAATGAAGCCGACTACTACTGAACGGGTATATGAAACTTACAACCTAATAGAAAAACATATTTTAAAAATCACAGGCAAGGAAGACAATTTAGTGTTGCTTAGTAGTATAATGGACGTAACATCTAGGTCATTCGCCCCTTTGATAAGGATGATAATGAAAACTACTGTTGAATTGACACGTCAAACTTACATACTACCGTGATAGAAGAAATATTTCAAAATTCACGGGCGAGGAAGACTATGTTGTTGATTAGTAGTATAATGGACGTAACATCTAGGTTTTCTCTCTTTTGATAAGGATGATAATGAAAACTACTGTTGAATTCACACGTCAAACTTACAAACTACCGTAATAGAAATAAATATTTCAAAATTCACAGGCGAGGAAGACTTATTGTGTGTGGTGATTAGTGGTGTAATGGGCGTAACATCTAGGTCATTTGCCCTTATGATAATAATAAGGTAATGCAAAAAAGACTACTAAACGAACATGGTATAATTTTAAAACTGATACAGGTAATTCAGATTTCTACCATCGATGTCTTCCAAAGTCTCAACCTTATTTTCCGGCTTAGGCATATACACGATGCTTCTAGTGTAAGAGCAGATGGCGTACTGCTCGGGTCCAAGCTGCACAAAGCTGAGAGGATCCCAGATGATGACGAAATATGATGACACACGTTCGGGGTTTCCCGTCCTATTTACATTGGCCGGGGAGTCACTCAGTATTTCGCAACACCAAAGTGGCTAGAGCAACGGCCTTGTGCTAGCGTTAGCATAGACAGCAGATTACACGGCGGGCTCTAAACAGTCCTCCCTTGTCATCTCGCGATGAATCAGCAAGCTATTCTCACAACTGGCCCCTCCAGGGACTCACAACTTGTGGCACGTAGGTTGGCGACCACGGGACCCCAGCTGAGTCCGGCATTGCTTTTACTTCCTGGTGCCAGGCTCCTTTCAGTTCTCTTTCCTGTCGGCCTCCCTTGGTCAAATCTTGTTCTCTTCCGACCCCGATGGTATTCGGGTATCCGAGGCCTAGGAAGTCTTTCACTTTCCCGCCTTAATTGGCCCTTGTCTCATCTTTCCTGATACCCTCATTCTTCGAGGGATCAGCCTTCTTTTCTTTTCATAATATCTCCTGTCTTCTGCTCAAGGCCCTCAAGGAGACAGGGTGTGTGTAGCTCCACCACTTCTGGTGCATCCTGGATAGTGTACACCCACAAGGCCTCATGGTCGGTGAGTTCGGGAGCTGGCAACCCCGAGGGATTCCTAAGCTGGGTCCGGTTTTACCCCTTTTTCCATTGCCTTTGGGGTGCACCCTCTCCTCTTTCCCATTGTTATCTACCTTTCGTGGCTCTCCTTCCTTCCAAGTCCCTCAATTCTCATTTATCCAGGGTTAAGAGCATTTTCTCTCCTCCTGTCTTTTATTTCCCTTATTCCTTTCTTTTGTCCTTATCTTCTTCCAACTGGCATAGTGCAATTGGGTTACTGTGGTATTTAAAACTTCCTGTTAAGTCCCTCACTCTTTTGTATTAACATAAATAATTTGTAGCTGAAACCTTCCCTGAAATCCACACAACAACTCACCCAAGTTTCATCGCAATCGGATGAATGGTATATGAACGCATAGGGGACACACATACACTATCACTATTGAATTGATACTTCAAACTTACAAACTAAATCACAGGCGAGGAAGGCTTTGTGTTGGTGATTAGTAGTATAATTGACGGTGATTAGTAGTATAATTGACGTAACATCTAGGTTAGGGGCAGGTGACCTCGTAGCTCCGCCCCTTTAAACAACAATAACTGACTAACATCCAGTTAATTTGCCCTTTTGATAAGGATGATAATGAAGAAGACTACCACTACTACTGAACTGGTACATCAAACTTACGAACTAACAGAAAAACATATTTTAAATAAAAAAACACAGGCGGGGAGGAATGTGTTGTTGCTTAAATTCCGACACGATTAGTTCAAGGGCCTTAATGCAGGTAATGGTCTATCCGAAATTTAAAGTGGACGGTGTTACCCTCAGGTTCCAAAAGGTAAGTATGTAAAATTTGGTTGAGATGGGTGAAATGGTGTAGATTTTTGCCAAAGGGCCTAAATGCAGGTAATGGAGTGGTCTCCGAAATTTCAAGTAGACAGTGTTACTCGTCGGGTTCCAAAGGGTAAGTATGTGAAATTTGGTTCAGATGGGTGAAACGGTGTAGATTTGTGCCAAAGGGCCTAAATGTAGGGAATAGTGTGGTCTGTCCCAAATTAAAGTGAACAATGTTTCTTGTTGGGTTCCAAAGGGTAAGTAAGTAAAATTTGGGTCAGATCGGTGAAACGGTGTAGATTTGTGCCAAAGGGCCTAAATGTAGGGAATGGAGCGGTCTGTCCGCAATTTCAAGCAGATATTGTTAGTCGCAGGATTCTAAAAGGTAAATATACACATTTTGGTTGAGATCGGTGAAACGGTGTAGATTTGGGCCAAAGGGCCTAAATGCAGGGAATGGAGTGGTCTGTCCGCAATTTCACGCAGACAGTTTTACTCGCAGGGTACCAAAGGGTAAGTATACGAATTTTGGTTCTGATCGGTGAAACGGTGTAGATTTGTGCCAAAGGGCCTAACTGCAGGGAATGGAGTGGTCTGTCCGCAATTTCAAGCAGACAGTGTTACTCGCAGGGTATCAAAGGGTAAGAATACGAATTTTGGTTCTGATCGGTGAAACGATGTAGATTTGGACCAAAGGGGTTAAATGCAGGGAATGGGGTGGTCTGTTCGAAATTTTAAGTGGACAGTGTTATTTGCAAGGTTCCAAAGGGTAAGTATACACATTTTTGTTCAGATCGGTGAAACGGTGTAGATTTGTGCAAAAGGGCCTAAATGCTGGGAAAGGGGTGGTCTGTCCGAAATTTAAGGTTGACAGGGTTACCCGCAGGGTTCCAAAAGGTAAGTATACACATTTTGGTTCAGATCGGTGAAACGCTGTAGATTTGTTTACATAACAGACAAACAGACAAACAGACAGACAAACTTTGTGCTTTATATATGTAGATATATTCATTTGTGACTTTGGACACCCCGACTAGTCATATGAAAACACCACAGGGATAACTACAAATAGGAACACTAGATTTCAGTGCACACCTAAGTCCACGGGGCAAAGATTTCCACACAGTGTGAAAACGTTTCGGAACACAGGCATAGGAAAATACAGGGCATACATTAGGTAACATGCCGACAGATAGCTACAATTGACCAATAGAGCAAACATATGACATTCCAATTACATACTTTTAATTAGGACATTGCTTGCCACGGTGGGTGTCGGTCTACTAACCCCAAGATTGCAGGTTCACTCCTGACCGTGGTAAGTGATTTTTGAAAGGGGGCAAAAATACGTCACTCATGTCATACGATGTTGACATGTCAAAGAACCCATTTGAATTCTGTAGGACGTGTTCATAATGGCAAAATTAATCTCGGGAGTTTCCGCCAACACAAAGTTCCTCATTTCTCTACTAGAAAGCGCTATAGTGTTCAAGGAGCTTAGATTCCTAACCTCCTTAACTTTCATAGTGATTCAAGGAACAACGAAATTCGACATGCAAGCTACCCTCTGGGTGTCAAATTACAAAGCTTGCACCCGGCCTCCGAGGCCATACGATATTATTATTATTAGGACATTGCTAATCCGCCGACACGCGACAAGCAGGCAAATTACCAGCTTAATCGCACGTACCACACTGCGGAAGTAACATATGACACCAACACACTCGTCATCAATACTCAAGTAGACAGACGCCACGACCTGCATGTAGTTAAACTGCATACGTCGCCAAACGGCAGGGCTTATCAACAAACACACGCAAGCAGCACAAAGTAGCGAGCCACATGAGACACACTTGGGGAAAAGTGACTACTCCACATCAAACTTAGTTTTTTTTCTGGATCATTTTTAAAGTCAAATTGATAACCACAACAGCAACATAGGACTGTATGAGTATGGTTAGTTTCTATCCCCACGTTGAATCAATTACCCGCCGATCAATAGGGAACTTAATTCAAATTTAATAAATAGTTCATTTTAGCCACCGAGCAGAGCCTTACGTCAAACGGCGTTTGTGCTGCGCCATCACGCATTATCTGCGCGCAGAAACCCAACTCCAAGGGGCTTATATTATAATAAATCATAACCACAGACATATGTCCGTCAACTATCAATGAATTCAGCAGCACCACATTTCATCGAAGGCCAATGGGCAGCTCCTAAATAAGATCCAGCTACGTTAGGGCTACACATCTTTTTCAAGGGATAATTTTTAAGCCTTATTCACTGCATATCTAAAATTAACTTAACATATGGCACAATAGATAGCCAAAAGGCAAAACTTAAGGTCTGTTTGAACAACCTACGTATCTAATACGATAAATAGTAATGTTACTTTAATCGATTTTAAGGATGCCGCTCCCAAGACATCTGATCGACAAAACTGTTATACTCTGTTTCTTGTCCACGTATCTAATACGCAGTCTGGACATACAGGCTAATCGAGTATAACGACGCCGATCACATGCCGAACAACCTTACTCAGATACAATGATAACTAGATACTTACAAGGCATACTAATACACACAGTCAATTAATTACGCCAAAGCGCGGCAGACACACGCGTTTAGCAAATTACAGTATGGACCCACATGATAAGGGTAGGAAAAGACAGAAATACATACATTAGGGGACAGAATCAGACCTAGGGACACACAGGTTTCAGTTAGCCACGATAAGCTGATACACGGCCGGATATTTATCTAAGAAAAAACACACTACATTACACTGAGAAACGATTTTCCGTTATAGACAGGTAACGAACGCACACCACTAATCTATAGAAGAACATTTCTGGTTTAGACAGGGAAAGGACACGGACATACAAGCAATAAGTTTCACCGACGAATAGCGAGAACAGTAGGACAACAAACACCATTACATCAATATAATTGGAAGTCAATAGATACACCTTACGTAAGCACATTATACCAGAGCGCACGCGGATACACGATTAGAAACGGCGAAGAAATCACAAAATAAAAGTACAAAAAAGATAAACACTAAAAGTCGCCCAAACCAGACATTAATTTGGCTCGGGACCGACGGCAAGCGCTATTTCCCGGGAATAGACAGGAGAAAAACTGAAGATCCACAAATACTCTAAAACTGTCACAGTTAGGACATACACCTATACACAGGAAGATATAAGGGCGATTACTAATATTCACAATGAAAACAGTTACAATAAGGAGATAGAAGCTAATTAGACAAGTTGTTTTAATTTTATTACTTTCAATACGAGCACACAACATTTTCATTATCATTATTATCGGCATTATTACCATTGATAGCAACAATCAAGGTAACGGCAGTATTTTCCAACACGAGGCTAAACGCCATTTTCTTTCTGACCCAACAACAATGTATGGTTATCCTATTTCTTGTTTTAGGAGCGGGGGTGGCAATTGGGACGGGTAGCTGGTTTATTAACGGTGTAGCTAGCTTGACGAATTCAGCTAGTGTTCGCAAAAAAAATATCGTGTTTGGGGCTATAGCCTTCGCTTAATAACTTCGCTCTTCACTCGCAAAAAAAAATTCCCTAAATTCTCGCTTGGCTGCAAAATGGTGTTACCGATCGTACTACAGGGCTTTTTGTTTGAGTCCCCTTAAAATATAGTACTCGGCGCAACCACCAATTGTTTTAGATTTTGAGGGCTGTAACTGGGTTTAAAGGGTGTAGTGTGTTAGAATGTGTGAGGGGTGATTACGTGGGGGTGTCACCTACGGTGATGTGGGAGGATCGGAGGCTTGGAATATTCGTTACAATGGGAGAGCTTCCAGACGCTCGGTACGTTTGATAAATACAGGGGTTGGGGGTGCTCGGAATCGAGTGTCAAGATTAGGCCGCCGTCTAAGTACGAACGCGTATTAGAGAATAATGGAAGCGTGCACAAACGCTAGGTAAACAAGAACTGCTGAGTAGCAACTTGACAGTACGCCTGGAGACGAGCTGCTTACAAATTACTAATGAGCATGCAAATAAATAATAGCCGTGACTCAATCGAGTCGGGATTCTATCGCATAGGGTGTAGCGTGCAATGAAATAAACAAAGAGACCAATTGTACTGTAATGAAGTAGTTTAATAACTACTGTGAGCAAAGTATTTGGACTACACCAATCAATGATAATGCAATGTGAATTTATAATGTTTGATGAAGGAGTTAACAATTCTACTAAGGGGTGGAAGGTAGGATGTGATGTTGGGAAGTCCCGTAAGCACACTTACCGATGTACAGCGTCCGGAGATTCTGGTGACAGCGAGACGTCGGCAAGACAAGACACCTGGCCTTCGTGGGGTGCGTCTCTTATAGTGCGCGACTTTGCTGACTTGCGAGTAAGCACATATTTGAAGTACTTGGGTGGTTTGAGCAGCTACTAGCTCATGTCTAGAAATGATGGTGAAACATGTGGTGTATTTGCTGTTGTTACCTTAGGGTGTTCAGCATGTATTGAAGTAAATTGGAAATAGGGGGTTGAAATGTGTTTAGATAGAGGTCTGATGTATGATGTGCTAGGGTGCTAAGGGCGTACACCTGTGAGATCCTATTGGGAGAAAGTGGACTTCCTCTTCCCCTAATTTACAGCCAGGCACTCTTGTGCTACACGTGTTTCCAGGAAGTGACAACATAGAGTTGCCGACGTGAGAGTCAGTTCTACAGTATTGAGAAGGTCAAATTTGTTCCTTTATCTTCCCCGTAACTCAGCATGTCAAATGCATAACAGTCTTGAACTAGTCCAACGGGGGCAGAATGTTCAAGATTGCTTTTCGTGGGAGTGGTGTGTTGCCAGGCCGTACGTCGGTGGCGCTGGATTGAAGACTGGACGGCAGCTAAGACCGCCAACGGCTATATGGTCAACTAATTAACAGCTCTGCCCTATCTGATAGCCAAACTAATTATGTAGTCCTTGATTCCTTTGTTGTATATTATTCTGTGTGCTATGTCGTGGTCGTTCTGGCTTTTGGTCAGATTAGAATAATTAAATAGTTAATACAACTCTGTACATACGTGATATGATTCAGTCCTAATAAGATTTGCAGTCTATTCCATTTGCTTTATCATCATTCATCAACCGGCTTGCTAGGCCCATCGTAACTTCACCAGAGCCCCGTTAGCCGTCATTTTTCAGGGTTCCTGTAGGGCCTTCACAGCTACCCTAGCAGTCCCGGGCACACAAAGTCCCCACTGTACTTCACCCCTACAGGCAATCCCCTACTTTATGCAGTTGCCCATCTCCCACGACGTGGACGAGGGGTTGGACTTGTATATCATTAACTCCAAATTAATCTAGAATGTCAGGTACTATACGTGTGCATAGTTTAAAGCTATCGGCTTGTATACATTCTGATATATTTATATATGGATAAAAAAATAGAGAGAGCATTTATTAACAGTTGGCAGCCCTGGTGGCTCATACGAATACGCACAGTCATATCTGTTTATGTACATATAGTACATACTAAATTTGGGTGAAATCCAATTGATAGTCTAGAAGTTATAATATGCCTTTAAAAATTGGACCTATCAGCAGGCTTAGAATCCTGGAAATTGATCTGAAATATTATTATCTATACGTGTGCCAATTTTGGAATAGCTCCCATACATACCTTCCAAGATATCCAACATGGAGCTCAAATTTCAATTGAGGATTTTCAGCAGTTTGTAGCACAGACATAATTTTCAAATATGGGCTTGAGATATTCAGGTATAGATTTTTACTCATATTTAATTTGGTTTCGATTGCTGCAGCTGGGTAGATTATAGGCTGGGGAATAACCTACCCACAAAGGGAAGATGATTAAAATAAGGAGGAGGGTTTCGGACTGGAGAGAAAGGATAGAGAAATAGGATGAGAGTTCCACAAAAGTTATAAATTTAACCTTTAATGCACTTAGAGGCGGTTGCAACTGCAAATCCGCTCTCTGATACCTAAAGTGGGTACGGGCTTGGTCGAAGCTGACGGGAACCGCAGCTAAGACTTGGGCGGATTGCCAGAGAAAGGCTTTAGTGTATTTCCTCCCAAGCATGCATAAGACTACTATGGGGAAGGGTGATAGTCTGGCAAGACAAATAGTAGCAGATTTGTTCTGTATTAACGATGGCATGAACTTGGGAAGAGTCAGGGAAGACAGGATCTTGCCTAACCGTTGTATTTGCGAAATGATAAATCCAAAGACAAATATTTAATGTATTTAACAAGGCAAAAGAAGTTAATAACTTTAACAAATATATATTTTCAATTTGGTTAACAATTTTTGGGTCACAGACCTCAGAAAACATTAAACGTTTGCTCCAGGCAATTGACACTTTATGAGGTTTCAAACCTTATATATGTTCTAAAATCTTTATAAGATTTAAAAAAAATCCTCTCGGCACACCGGAAGGCGGAGGTAGATTTCACCGGGCAAACTAGGGGATTGGCTATAATAGGCAAAATATGCAGGTTTTCGTAGGAGGATCAGACCTCATTGATTGCAAGAAAGTATTTTACATTTGGAGGTTAATAATCAACTTTTTTCGTTTTTGTATGCATATTTTTATCATTTTATTGTCTATGGGGATGGTAACCTTCTTGTCATTCGGGGTTCATTTTTATACTTCTGATCACACTGTCCTTATGCAAGGTTTGGAACTGATGTGTAACTATCTGACAGTCTGTTACTTCTTCTCGCAAAATTTTATCTCCCGCAGAGATTTTTGTTGGTTCCTCAGTTTAGGGGCTGCGACAACGTGGTCATGTAACCCCGGGTGTGTAGAATCTGATAAACGGTGTTAATTTTGATGACTGTTTTAGTGTGTAATTCAGGTAAGGTCTGCAGACGGTCAATTTTAAGTAGTAGTTGCTAATTTTGTACCATATCCTAACGTGAACGACACCTAGCTGTGAACTTGGCTACTAGATGCCACCGCAACCAGCAACTTGCAACGAACGTTGGAACTTCTCCTCCAAAGGAAAGAATGCTGAGGGTTTTTCAGCGCTCTTAGAAAATCCGACGACTTTGGCCGGCTTTGAACCAGCGACCTTGGGCATATAAGTTCAGCATGCTACCAGTTAGCCGCTTCCCACAGTAGGATGGAAAAATGAATGTGATCTCGTGCAATGGCGTTGTCTTGGCAACCTCTGATAGCTCATCCCTCATCAATTTAGAAGCGTTGTCACGGTAACCTCTGATGGCACTTGGCATGTTCTTTAATTCCGAAATCATTTTTCTCATCCCTTGGCGTAATGGTAGGTCAGATCAAAAATTCTTTCAGACAAAGTTTTAGGTAATTATTAGGGGAATATTTTCCATTATGTACGGGTTTGATATTGTGCCTATTAAGAGAGATATGATTAATGTTTCCCGAAAAAAACACTTTTTTCCACCCCTTTGGTCAATGGTTGGTGCTATCAAAAAACCTATTTGACATAAATTTTTGGCATTTATCCGACAAATATTATGAACTTTGAATTGATTCGATATTTCACGTATTAAGAGAGTTATAGCGACATTTCACTTTTTCGAAAAAAAAAAGCCCCCCCCCCCCCATTTTCACCCCCTTTAACCGATTTTGCCCATTAACGAACTCGACCGATTTTTTAAGGGGTTACATATTATGTAAAACATTAAAGTGATTGGTGCAAAATTACGGCAGTTATCGTGTCCACAACAAACTGATATATATGCATATATATACACACACATATACTGTATATAAACTTTTGAACTGACGGTGGTTTGGGGGATGTGAAACACGAAGATATGTCGAAATTTTCCGGAAGTCGAAACATGGCACCCATTGCAATAGTTAGCTTTCTGATGAAATCTACCTAAAATAGGCTACAAATTTAAAATACTACCATCAACGACACCTAGCTGTGAACTTGCCTACTAGATGCCACCGGAACCATCAACTCGCAACGAACTTTGGAACTTCCCCTCCGAAGGAAAGCATACTCAGGGTTTTTTGGCGCTCTTATTAAATCCGACGACTTCAGCCGGGTTTGAACCCGCGACCTTGGGCATAGAAGTTCAGCGTGCTACCAGTTCCGATACCGAAGTCGCTTCCCACAGACATATGAAAACAGAATGTGATCTCGTGCAGTGGCGTTGTCATAGCAACTGCTGATGGCTCAACCCGTATCAATTAAAAGTAAAGTTGTCATGGCAACCACTCTTGGCACTTGGAATTTTCTTATAATTTAAATCATTTTGCTCACTCCGTGGCGTAATGGTGGGTCATATCGAAAATTCTTTCAGACAAAAGTTTTAGGTAATTATTGGAGGAATATTGTCCATTTTGTACGGTTTTGATATTGTGCCTATTAAGAGAGATATGATTAATGTTTCCCGAAAAAAACACTTTTTTCCACCCCTTTGGTCAATGGTTGGTGCTATCAAAAAACTTATTTAACATAAATTTTTGGCACTTATACGACACATATTATAAACTTTGAATGGATTCGATATTTCACGTATTAAGAGAGTTATAGCGAAATTTCACTTTTTCGAAAAAAAGCCCCCCATTTTCACCCCCTTCGACCAATTTTGCGCATTAACGAACTCGACCGAGATTTTATAGGGATACATGTTATGTAAAAAATTCAAAGTGATTGATGCACAATCACGGCAGTTATCGTGTCCACAAGAAACTGATATATATATATATATATATATATATATATATATATATATATATATAGATAGATACATATATACATAAATTATATATAAACATTTGAACTGACGGTGGTTTTGGGGTCTGGGGGATGTGAAACGCGAAGATATGTCGAAATTTTCCGGAAGTCAAAACATGGTACCCATTGCAATAGTTAGCTTTCTAATGAAATCTACCTAAAAGACAAAGGAAGTAATTAAAGTTTAAACATTAAATTGAGTACAAGAAGTGTACTTTAAGAAATTTCTGAGAGAATATTCTAGAGAGAGTGACAACTTTAAAAATAACAATAAGAAAAACATGAAGAATAAGATAGGAGTTCCTAAAACTTCTTATATTTAAGCGGAATTACTTTGGGTCATTATACAAATAAGGGCAGGTCACCTACTGTGAAACCTGAAGAGAAAATCAAAAGGAAGGTTCTCGACCTCCTATGGTTAAGTAGGAATCACAAGCCAAATGGGGCAGTTTCCATTTCGTGAGACCTAGAAATAACTCACTCAAGAGTTGAAAGAATTGTTTTCCCTGATTATAGGGAAGAAACAATATAAGCATGAACCGTGTATAAAACACGTAGTTATACATAGATTAATTAATGATAAACAAGCAAAAATGGAAGAGCACTTCGTTATAGTGACACCTTATAGATAAGTTACAAATTTATTAATATGGTGTGTTAGTAGAAGGTTTAGGGAAGATCAATTGGGATTGAGGAGAAATGTTCATGGCCTTATTTAATGTAAACGGACGATCGCGACGCGGTAGAAAGTGGAACAAGCACTAGTTATCACTATAGTCTGTTAAATAGATGAAAAGTTCATTGTAGAAACACGAAAGTTTATGAGAAAGAAAATTATTGCAATAATGAAAATAACTGGTTGCACTAGGTAGGCGAAAGTCTATTTCTTGAGAAGGTTGTGAATTACAATTAAATGCGCCATAGAACATTCCATCGGTGGAAGAAAATTCGCTATTGCAGTAATTTATAAGGAAGATTCCTCATTTTAAATAGTATTCCCACAAGTGAGTGAAAAATACATGACGGCAAGACTTGTAGATAAAGTACAGGATCTGGAAGGTTCCAGAACGATCTTAATAGAAGAATGGGGTCAAAGATAATCCATCGGAGGAACTAGCTTGGTGAATTATAGCCAGCGGGTATTAGATAATATCCCACGTAGTGAGAAGATTTCCCAATTAAATAGCTTAAGAAAAGCTACTTTCTATTAAGGTTGGCTTAGACAGACAAAAGCTCAACATGGCAAATCCCACGAAGAATGATTTTTGCCCCAAATAAGTAATCTCACGCTGTCTATAAAATATCGTTAAAAGCATGTAGAAGTTAAAACTGATGAAGATGAAGTTAAAACTTGAAGTAGGTACTTATCTTTGTTGCATAGCGAAGGTGAAGTTCCCTTTGACGGATACTTAATGTGCCAACATGGCGTAGAACGTAGAGAGTGTCTCTTGGTTTGAGAAGACTGGCTCGAGTTGAGCCTTGACTAACCGAGTCAACTGCCGACATAGAAGTGAGACCTGCTCAGCGAAGCGCGGAGGGTCCAAGGAAGGGAAAGAGTGGGGGTAGGAGACAAAAGGAATACATATCAGAATAGGCAACTTATCAAAAATAAATGTTCTTCTTGATGAATGGTCTTCAAAGAGTTGATAGCAGGCGATGGTAACGGGATCTGGTGGCCAGATGGAAAATGAAGTCCTCTTGCACCAGGAAGAATTGAGGAGCTTCAGAGATTCGCTGCTAGATGACGCTAGGTGGGTCATGGAAGATATATATCTAGAACAAACTCACAAAAGATATAAGCGACATGATCATCAAAGAGAAAATAGAAGATCACTGTTGGTGTTAGATGAAGAGGAAGGAAAAAACATGCAAAAGCAATAAGAATTATATTCTCTCGTACCGTGTATTCCAAGAATACACCATACTGGGAGGGGTAAACACCAACAGAGAACAAGAAAAACAAGTAAACATTTAAAGGTAATGAAGCGATTTAAGAGAAGTGGTCTTGTGATCGGACCATTAGTGGTCAAGATTTTGGCCACCCTGACTCTCCCATCCCTTCCAGGATAACACTCGGTCACTCTACCAGAGGTCCAGACTAGGGGGGGTGAAACATCCCTATCCAAGACCAAGTCCCCCACTTTAATGTCGGGACTGGAAAGAAACCATTTCTGTCTCCGTTGCAAGGAAGATAAATATTCCAAATTCCACCTCTTCCAAAAAGAATTACGGAGGGCTTCAAGTTTACGCCAAACAATAGGTAAATTAGAATCCCCGTAAGAATTAGGAAGGGGAGGAGGGGCAGAGAGAAAAGTGCGTGTAAGGAAGTGACCAGGTGCGAGTGGAAGCAGGTCATCAGGGTCATTGGAAAGCGGAGTTAAAAAACGAGAATTAACAACACCTTCAATCACAAAATAGCTAGAAACTGCGGGAAATAAGGCACTAGTAAAGATTGCGATAAGATGCGAAAAGAGAATTGACAAGTTTAAACAAAGCGTATAGAAACAAGTACATCTATTAAGGATAAGAATATACCAAATAAACAAAGGAACTATGCGAGTAGGAGGCATGAACGCCATAGGTAACAATCTAGTAGCCATAAACAATGACCTTAAGTTATAATATGTATCAAAAGGGTTACACAGAAAAATACTTAAGTCAGCGAGTAACGTGACGTGGCAAGTATAAATACAAAAACACATCGAATGTAACGACGAGAAGAAACAAGTTTGTTCATCAATGAACAACAAGATTGCAAAATATGTAAGCAGAGTGCAATACATGAGGGCGTAAAAAATATGCAACAATGTTATGAAACAGGAGTCGATGCAGCTGTAGGATACGAGCGTGAGTAAGTGGGAGACACAGGCATGAACGACCTTGACCCACATAGTACAGAGAGATCAGGAATATAAATATCTGAAAGAGTCCTTGAGCGGAACAAGTTTATTTTGGTGATGAGTTGAGCGGCTTCTGAACTTACGGAAGCGACTCGCCAGACAATGGTTGGCAATCAGCCAGAGTTGAGATAAGGGAAACGGGCTCTGACCTTTGGCAAGCATACAGGAAATAAACAGCAACTTGGCCTTACCCAAACTTGTATACAAACAAGTTTGACAAACAAGCAGTTCAAAGTAAACAAACAACACTAGTTGAATCATCTGTAACTTAAAGCGGAACGAGTAACACGACATGCAGTCATCCGTAGCTTGGACGTGAACAAACAATTTAGAGACATATGAAATAGAGTAGGAAATCAATTTCACATAATTTGGAGGATCACGGAATCCGACAATTTTCGACAGAAAAAAGCTTAATTCTTCCGAAAAAGGAAGAGAAGCCGGGACATTGAGAAGGAGTTTTTGCGTAAGAATAGTTATTCTAGATGCTAGAGAATTCAGATTTTCAAGCGGTTTCTAAAGCGGCTTCCAATTGTGAGGAAGGGGGGAGGAGCCGGCCGTGGCCATCCTTCTAAATAGCGAAAGAAGTGAAACATAGCTTACAGCGAAGTGATGGTGACTGATAGCCATGGTTTTACACAAGGGGAAGATAGTTTTCGATAGAGAGTTTAAGCAATTACCTGCTATAAAAATGACATGAGAAGGTAAGCGAAGTAACACAAGGCAAGGCGAACTTCAATTGCCATCTTGTGCGGGAAGAAGGCAAAACCATTTAAACAACTTATAAAGGTGGCGTAGTTGTTCACGATGAGACATCGTTTCGGCAAGTGTTTTTCAAAAGTATCGAGTTCGAAAACATGAGCGTTCTCTTTTTCAGAAAAGGGGATTTATATCAGCAGTAACAAAATGACATTGCGATTTGGTTTGAAGACTGGGATGTTGGATTTCACCAGTAATAACCCAACCAAAATCGGTGTCTCTAGCGACCACGGTTGAAGATAACTTGCGAACCTGTTTACGGAGGCAATTCCAAAAAACATTGGCACTGAAAAGTACATCAATGGGACCTTGAGCATTAAACTGAGGATCAGCTAACCTTAAGTGCGAAGGAATCTTTAAACCGGAAGTATTAATAGAGCTGCTAGGGGTGTCCTTGCCAATACTGGTAAGAATGAGACAGTTTAAGTTAAGATTGGTGTTTCTTTGGCAAACGTCTCTGATTTTCAATTTTGAAGACTGCAAGACTTGAGTTTTCAAATTGTCAATGCCAGATACATTGATGGAAATTGGCGATGACGAAAGATCTAGTTTTTTAATTAATGATTGCGAAACAAAGTTATGAGTTGAAGCGGAATCAAGAAGACCACGGGTTCGAAACTAATTTCCAAATTTTTCTTGGATTTCGAATTGTACAGTGGACAAAAGGGCTTGCGCACTGTGAGAAGTTTCGGCGTTAGAAATGCAGGAAGAAGCATTAGTTTGTTCGGAACTGCTCTGCATGGAGTTTGAAGAAGCGGGTACTGATGACCTCGATTTATCATGAACGTGCAATAAGGAATGATGCGGTTTTTTTACAATGGAAACAGAGATTGGATGACGTACAGTTTGAAGAAGAATGCTTAGGTGACAAGCAGTTGAAGCAATGTTTGCTATTGAAGACAAACTTCCTTCGATCTTCGACAGACAATTCTTTAAAGGATTTGCACAAATACAATGTGTGAAGCTTTTTACAGAGCGTGCATTTTAAAGATTTGTTGAGCGGCCTGATATGTTCTCTTGGATGGTTGAAAGAAGTGGAACGAGTTTGCTTGTTCTCAACAGATGGGGGCTGATGACCATTTGAAAAGACATTTTTTTTTTTCAAAAATTTGACACTGATGATTCGTTTCGACATTTTCGCACTGAAATGAGAGTGCTGTAAGGACTTGGCATCCGCTGTTGAGAAACGAGATTAAGTGTTCGAACGAAAATTCCTCCATGCGGGCGAGTTCGATCTCCCAAGCCTTTAAAGTCGAAAAATCGAATCTTGATGTAGCTAGATGAATAAGAATAGTGTCCCATGTTTGGACAGGCTGCTTAAGTTGATATAATGCTCTAACATTTAACTGCATAGAGTCTAACGAGTCTATTAAAGAGGTGACGTCATTAGGTTTGACGGCTGGCAAGTTGAACAGACAGCGGATATGACGAGCTACACACAAACGTAAATTGCCATGTCCCTCTTTAAGGAGATTAAAGGCGATGTGGTAGTTATCTGCGCTTAAAGGCAGTGACTGAACCAAGGCTAAGGCCTCGCTTTCCAAAGACGTACGTAAGAAGTAGAATTTATGAATGTCGGGAATTTCCTTATTGTCATGAACGAGTGAGCAGTAAAGTTCATAAAAAGAATACCATTCACCTTCCTGGCCTGAGAAGTGAGGTAGGCTTATCTTTGGAAGCAAAGGTTTCGGTTTGTTATTATGAACTGAAGCGGGTGCGAACTGGGCCGGATTGATGACCCTAGTGTCCGGTTCTGAGATACTGCGGATCAGTTGGTGGGCCTTGGCAATCCCTTCAAAGTACAAGGGTTCGACCTCGTCCCGATCCGATTGAAGTTCTGGGCAAGCGGATTCAATCTCGGTTTGAATTTGATCGTAATAATCATAGGACCGTTCGTACAACTTAAGGCGTTGTGTTAAGATGTCTAAATCACAATCGGCGGGATTAAATTTGTTGATGAAATTTCTGAATCTGGTGAGTTGCCCTTTATAGGAAGAACGTCTGGCAATGAGAGTTTCATCTTTTTCAGTAGGAGCCATGACAAGGAAAATAGATTAAAATGTAACTCACGAAACTGTTGAACCTTGGAGATGCTGTCAAGCTGGCAGCAGAAAATAAGTAGAAAGAACGGGACACACCAAAGGAGACAGGAGCGGCCCCTTTCCCCTTCGCAGGCTTTGCACGATGTGGTTATAGCTGAAAGATTCAAAGCAGATATTAATAATTTGCAAGGTATTGTCAAATGATCTTTTAAACAGAAAAATGACAAATGGACTCTCCCGGGTTTCCGGGACCATATTTTGGGTAGATTATTGGCTAGGGAATAACCTACCCACCAAGGGAAGATGATTAAAAAAAGGAGGAGGGTTTCGGACTGGAGAGAAAGGATAGAGAAATAGGATGAGAGTTCCACAAAAGTTATAAATTTAACCTTTAATGCACTTAGAGGCGGTTGCAACTGCAAATCCGCTCTCTGATACCTAAAGTGGGTACGGGCTTGGTCGAAGCTGACGGGAACCGCAGCTAGGACTTGGGCGGTTTGCCAGAGAAAGGCATTAGTGTATTTCCTCCCAAGCATGCATAAGACTACTATGGGGAAGGGTGATAGTCTGGCAAGACAAATAGTAGCAGATTTGTTCTGTATTAACGATGGCATGAACTTGGGAAGAGTCAGGGAAGACAGGATCTTGTCTAACCGTTGTATTTGCGAATTGATAAATCCAAAGACAAATATTTAATTTATTTAACAAGGCAAAAGAAGTTAATAACTTTAACAAATATATATTTTCAATTTGGTTAACAATTTTTGGGTCACAGACCTCAGAAAACATTAAACGTTTGCTCCAGGCAATTGACACTTTATGAGGTTTCAAACCTTATTTATTTATTTATTTAATAATTATTAGATACAACCATGAATACGTCATTTTACACTAATATTTTAACAATTTTAAATAATATTAACAAAACAACAACAACAATAACAGGTAACAAATGGCAGTGATGGCAGCAAGGGACAAATCTCGGGAAAGACGTAGGGAATGTTTGGGGTAGTGGGTGATTAGGAGGGTGAGGGGGTAGGGATTGAGGATGAAAGGGATCGTCTAATGTTATGTTTGAATGTTCTATAGGGAGAGAATATGTCAATATTTGGAAGGGAGTTGCTAAGGGTTGGCAGACGGTGGAAAATAGAGCGCTTCTGTACTTCAAGACGTGGGCGAGGTATGTGGTGTAAATGGTTCTGACGTGTTGAACGGGAGGGAACGTGGATTGGGAAGTAGCTTAGTAGCATGTTACATTTTGTGTAACCATTCATAATTTTATGTAGGAAACACAGGTCAGTAAATTGTAGACGGCTTCTCAGGTCGAGTACATTGAGCTGATTTAAAATGTCGGATTTGGCAAAGTGCCTTAGTGAAGGATTGCGAGCTTTGACTATTGATATGAAGAAATTAAAGACACTGTTCAATTTAGAAATATTGGTTATTGCCGAGGCAGACCAAATTGGAGAAGAGAAATCTAGGATAGGGAGAACATATGTGGTGAAGTATAATTTAAGTGCAGTGAGGTCTTTAATTTCTGTGAACCTGTATAGAATGCCGAGACTGCGCATTGCGCGAGATTTGATGTGGTCAATGTTCTAAAATCTTTATAAGATTTAAAAAAGACAAAGGAAGTAATTAAAGTTTAAACATTAAATTGAGTACAAGAAGTGTACTTTAAGAAATTTCTGAGAGAATATTCTAGAGAGAGTGACAACTTCAAAAATAACAATAAGAAAAACATGAAGAATAAGATAGAAGTTCCTAAAACTTCTTATATTTAAGAGGAATTACTTTGGGTCATTATACAAATAAGGGCAGGTCACCTACTGTGAAACCTGAAGAGAAAATCAAAAGGAAGGTTCTCGACCTCCTATGGTTAAGTAGGAATCACAAGCCAAATGGGGCAGTTTCCATTTCGTGAGACCTAGAAATAACTCACTCAAGAGTTGAAAGAATTGTTTTCCCTGATTATAGGGAAGAAACAATATAAGCATGAACCGTGTATAAAACACGTAGTTATACAGAGATTAATTAATGATAAACAAGCAAAAATGGAAGGGCACTTCATTATAGTGACATCTTATAGAAAAGTTACAATTTTATTAATATGGTGTGTTAGTAGAAGGTTTAGGGAAGATCAATTGGGATTGAGGAGAAATGTTCCTGGCCTTATTTAATGTAAACGGACGATCGCGACGCGGTAGAAAGTGGAACAAGCACTAGTTATCACTATAGTCTGTTAAATAGATGAAAAGTTCACTGTAGAAACACGAAAGTTTATGAGAAAGAAAATTATTGCAATAATGAAAATAACTGGTTGCACTAGGTAGGCGAAAGTCTATTTCTTGAGAAGGTTGTGAATTACAATTAAATGCGCCATAGAACATTCCATCGGTGGAAGAAAATTCGCTATTGCAGTAATTTATAAGGAAGATTCCTCATTTTAAATAGTATTCCCACAAGTGAGTGAAAAATACATGACGGCAAGACTTGTAGATAAAGTACAGGATCTGGAAGGTTCCAGAACGATCTTAATAGAAGAATGGGGTCAAAGATAATCCATCGGAGGAACTAGCTTGGTGAATTATAGCCAGCGGGTATTAGATAATATCCCACGTAGTGAGAAGATTTCCCAATTAAATAGCTTAAGAAAAGCTACTTTCTATTAAGGTTGGCTTAGACAGACAAAAGCTCAACATGGCAAATCCCACGAAGAATGATTTTTGCCCCAAATAAGTAATCTCACGCTGTCTATAAAATATCGTTAAAAGCATGTAGAAGTTAAAACTGATGAAGATGAAGTTAGAACTTGAAGTAGGTACTTATCTTTGTTGCATAGCGAAGGTGAAGTTCCCTTTGACGGATACTTAATGTGCCAACATGGCGTAGAACGTAGAGAGTGTCTCTTGGTTTGAGGAGACTGGCTCGAGTTGAGCCTTGACTAACCGAGTCAACTGCCGACTTAGAAGTGAGACCTGCTCAGCGAAGCGCGGAGGGTCCAAGGAAGGGAAAGAGTGGGGGTAGGAGACAAAAGGAATACATATCAGAATAGGCAACTTATCAAAAATAAATGTTCTTCTTGATGAATGGTCTTCAAAGAGTTGATAGCAGGCGATGGTAACGAGATCTGGTGGCCAGATGGAAAATGAAGTCCTCTTGCACCAGGAAGAATTGAGGAGCTTCAGAGATTCGCTGCTAGATGACGCTAGGTGGGTCATGGAAGATATATATCTAGAACAAACTCACAAAAGATATAAGCGACATGATCATCAAAAGAAAATAGAAGATCACTGTTGGTGTTTGATGAAGAGGAAGGAAAAAACATGCAAAAGCAATAAGAATTATATTCTCTCGTACCGTGTATTCCAAGAATACACCAGCAGCCGTTTGGGAGTTGATAGGTGGAGGAGTTAGAAAGACCCAACCACTTTCAAAGAGGGAAGATGAAGAGTGAAAAAAGGGAAAAGGTTGTGGGAGAACAAATATAACATAAGAGTGAATAAGATAGACTCAGTATGTATTATAAAAGCACAAATACACTACAAAGTTTAAAGTACAGTCGTTTGACTAATTTTGCTAGCATTCAAAGAATTAATGATAATGGTTTCAGATATAATTAAAAGTGAATTTGACTAGATATAAATGACTGAGAATATTCTCGCACTAATAAATTTTCAACCTAAGAGAGGGGTTTACAAACACACCATATTATTAATAATAATTGTGGTTATTTGTGGCTACAAAAAGAAGGAGGCTGCCGTGGCCATTGAACAAAGTGCACCACTAAGTGAATAAATATTAACAATATTTGAAATGGATCACCTTAGTGACATCAATTCTCTGTGGTTAGCTCACGCCAGTAGATCTCAAATATGACTATAAAAATGACTAGAAAATTAGTGACTAACAATAACTAAGTTATAATTAAGAAAAAGCATGGGTATTTGTAATAGGCATATGTCTGCCGGTGCTAGCAATCGCATTAGCTAAACAACAGACTAACATTGGCAAACACATTTATGGAAAGTAGGCTAACAACCGGGCCAGTGATAAACCTGTACCCCAGGTATACTTGAATAGAAGGAAATGCCATGTAAAGTCAAGGCAGCAGGTAATATATGAGATTAACTATAATAGGGCGCAGTGCAAGTACACGGGGCTAGGTCCAAGGTTTGTTAATAGGCGAGACCTTGACCTTAAAAAGCTAACATAATAAAGGAGCTTGACATAAGTAGCTTAATTAGTGCACTCATTGGCTAAGCTAAATAAGCAAGAAGTTTCTAATATTTGATTGGTAGAAAACCACCGTGGCCAGATACAAAACTGGACTACACTTATATAAACTTGAATAAGAAAATAAAGTGGATGATTGTGAAAAGATGATTGAATTAACAGCATCCAAATCCATGGAATTGAGCTTCATGAGATAGTTGCAATAAATACAATTAGCGAAAGGGTTAAGCAGACTTACGTAATTTGATACAATGCAAGAAAGGAGAAACCCTATTTTTAGCATTTTCAAGATTACAAAATTAAAATGAAGCAGGATAATTAATATTTTTCAAGTGACTGGGTGAGAAATTTTGGTGGAGGGAATGTGTAAAAAACATGGAAAGTTAGTTAGATAACTTTTGCCAAATGTTGATCTAATTGCGGTAGGACAAAGCGTAATGGAATAAGTGAGGAAGAGGAATGGTATTTCACTATTAGAGTCTGTTCTTTCATAAAACTGTTGCACTATGTGCTTGGAAAAGTCTATCTTCGGTATAAACCCACATGTTAGTTCAAGATAACAGCTTCTTTAAGAAAACCAACACGTCCCTCGTGGGGCTATTTATGAAAAGCCTTAAAGGTATCTAGGGTAGCAAGACTTGAAATTTCCCTCGACGTGGTTTGTTGCTTTTGCCATAAATATTGGTGATTGAAATACAGCAAATAATTTTCTTTAGATCAAGCGAATGGCTTCATTAAATGTCCGATAACTCAATAGAGTGAAGTATATTGAACAGTACAACACATTTTCTTTAGAGCAAGCAAATAGCTTCATTAAAATGTAGGGTTAGAATTCAACCAACCAAAATGTCCCACGATGGAGGCTATTAGTTAAAAGAAAAACACATTTGGGCGTATTCATGTCCTGCAGGAGAAAATTGGCAACCGGATACGCTACTTAAAAGTCTTCGTACGAATTAAGCAAAATGTGCCCCATTTAGAAGATTGAAGATGTACTTAACTTTTCACGATGTTCTTGTAGAATATAAGAGCCATGTAGGAATTGGCTCGAACAGGCGAAGATGGCTAGCAAGCCATCATTACGATGATTACTTCTTCCATGAAGTACGAGGTGAAGCGATAGCTCGGACTTGGCACTCAGTGTGTCGAAGGGTGACAGTGGCAAAGTTGAAGAGGGGAAGAAATAGGGCGGTGAGAGGGAAAATGGGGGGGGGGGGGGGGGGGGAGGAGAAACGATTTGGCAAACATAAAACAAAATAAATAACACTCAATGGTTGAAATTTTTCGTTCTTTATGTGAAGCTGGTAGCATAAGTATGAAGTTCGGAGAACGACCTCTGTTAGCTTCTTGTAAAAGTCTTTGCTGGAATGAAGCATCTTGATATTTGCTGGAAGCGTAGGAACGCATTTGCGCTGACATAAACTCTATGTATACAGTGGGAGGCGACAGAGATGCCATAATTAACCAAATAACTATAATCAGACTAAACAAGAAATAACTGCGTGGACACTATAAATTTGAATAATTAATAAAGTAAGAGAATGCATCCTTTGGTGGTTTAGAGGAGAAATCGAGGAAGAAAATAAGAAGAAGGAAAAATCTCTACGAGGAGGGGGGAGACCCACACACAGACGGACTGATTTAAGGTATAATCTTATATTTGTTTCATTATAGAGACTTGATCATCAAGGTAATTTCAGTTCCGTGTACTTGGGTATGTGTAGAATTTGTCTGATAACCTGTGGTATTTTGGTGCCTATAGTAGTGTATGTACTGTATTTGTAATTGAGGCTAGGATTGAGATGGGGGTGGTCGTGGTATTAATGTAGGAACCATCCTGGGCATTTGCCTGCAGAATAAGTGGAAAACCAAGGACAACTTCCTCTAGGATGGCTGAGGTTGGAATCGAACCCGGCTCTTCTTCACGAGGCTGAGTGTACCCCGTTCCAGCCCTCAGACCTGGATTATATTTCTAGGATTATACTTCTAAGCTTTATTGATATAAATAAACTAACTGCTACCGTTATGCACTTCCTCAGCTCAGTCAGCAGGCACACAGAACACGTACACGTACAGCAGAAGAGATACGCGTGTCCCTCGCTTGCAAGATGGTAGCTAATGCTTAGAAACAAGCAAGCAGCACCCTTCCTCTTGTAAGCAGATTATACATGCTTTTCTGCTTAGCTCTGCCCACGGAAATAGAGATATAGAGGTTTTATATTTTCAGGATGAATTTAACAAGTTTTGTATGGAAGCCGCATAATTGTTTAAATAATGGCAGATTTTTTAAATTCCAGGAATGCTAACATAACGCAAGAGATGATCGACTTTGAAGAGCCAAACAACTGCTCTTGTCTACATCAAGACTGTATGGTTACTATTCAGACCTCTGGCTTGGATGCAAAGGTAAACACAATGTTGTTATTTGCCATTACCATCTTCACAATCAAATTTGTTTTCGGATCGTGCGCCTACTAAAACGATGAGGCTACGCTGCTGCGCATGTTGTGTATGCAATAGAGGTGGCACACCCATAGCCTATGGTGGAGGTGTGGCGTAGAGTTAATTGACGTGCCATCACATACCACAAGCTTCCGGGAATAGCTATTCCAGTATCCAGAATGCCTCTTGAAATGAAGAAGTTTTTGAAAATCCTGTGAATTGACAAGGCCCATTCAGAAAGTAAGTTTCCCTATTTTCTTCTTTGACAGTAAATGCATTTTGTTGGATAATTTGAGTATCAGACAAATTACACACTCACTCAATTACATGGGGCTAAAGGACCACGATGTTGCAAAGCCTGTAAATCAATCAACATCAACAAATCTTTAAAACTAAATTGGAGGAAGTTGAAAATATTATAAGCCAAAACTTCATAATCAGCACACACCAGGCCTGCCACGTCTTCCGTATCCTTTGTTTTAACGGAGCCCCCAGTTTCACTTTTCAAAGAGAAATAATATGAAAAGTAATCTTCTGATTTTGAACCTATAATAATGAAGATGATGTGATAATCAGCGCTCTGATTGTTAGGTGCATAAAATCGCCAAAATACTTATTATATGTTATGTGCTGAAAATACTCGAAATATGTGACAAAAATTTATAATTATGTTTCGGTTTGTTTATGTGAATATAAATAACTAGCAGTAGTGCCCGGCTTCGCCAGGTGGATAGGTTTGTTTTATGGATGATAATGAATACTGCTACAGAACTGGCACATACTACTTAAACTAACAGAAAAAAATATTTTAAATATATAACTTTTTGTGGTGGTGGTGGTGGGGCTGGGGGTGATAAGTAGTACAGTATAATGGACGTAACATACAGGTCATTTTCTCGCAATGATAATGACAATAGTCAATAGGGAAACGCTATTTACTAACTACAGTACTGACATAGGTAATTTACAAACGAATTGAAAAATATCATTAGAAAGAGGAGTATGTGAAATAAAAGACACTGCCTAGGGCCTATATCTCATTGGCTGTTAGAAAAGTAGAGATCAATAGTGTCGTCGTTTGTCACATAGTGCCACAGAAAAATAATCAGAGCACTTTGGAAAACTTCGGCTGTCCCTAGCTCCTGAAGTAGCAACATACCGCTCAAGGATAGGGATCTGAATAAATTAAAGTAAATTTGAAAGCACCAACGCTTATTGCAGCTGATAACCTCAATGTATTGCACCAACACCATCGCACTTATACAGAGGCAGAATATCTTCATGATGATAACTGTTTTGAGGGTCCTAAGAAATCTTCTTGGAATAATTACTCCCACTGATTCCAATTTATAAGCAGCGCAAGTTGTAACTATTTTCACAATTATGGTAGGGGTGACGTGATGCAGCTCGCATTGCCATCCAACTATTGACTTATTAAAGTATACTTACAGTTACACTATACGGACATGAATGGTTCTAGGATATTAAAACGTAGTTTTCAAGTTCATTTTGTCTATTGTTTTAAATGTAGGGAATGGAGAGAGTTGTCCAATATATCAAGCGGACAGAGTTACCTGCAGGGTAAGATTGGTAAGATTGTGTAAGATCGGTGAAACAATGTAGACTTGTTCCAAAGGGCCTAAATGCAGGGAAGGGAGTGGTTTGTCCGAAATTTCACGTAGACAGTGTTACTCGTTGGATTCCAAAAGATACGTATGTAAAATTTGGTTCAGATCGGTGAAACGGTGTAGATTTGTGCCAAAGGGGCTAAATGTAGGGAATGGAGTGGTCTGTCGGTAATTTTATGTGAACAGTGTTACTCGCAGGTTTCCAAAGGGTAAGAATACACATTTTGGTTCAGATCGGTGAAAGGGTGTAGATTTGTGCCAAATGGCCTAAATGCAGGGAATGGAGTGGTCTGTCCGAAATTGCATGTAAACACTGTTACTCGTAAATGAAATAACAACTGTCTACACATGAAAACTGCAAAATGGTGATAGTAGAATGTAGGAATGTTTGCCACTATGTTTCTCTGACAGGGTAGCATTACATTACATTTTGCTAATAACTGTGCATACGATAGCATAGAGAATACTACAGTCCAATACAATCCTTGATTGTCAATAGGTCAGTTTTCCCATGTGTCCTTTAGCAAATTTTACCGGACTATCATGATACAGAGTAAATCGTTGTTGCCTAGTGACAACCTGTTCATCAATGGTGCGGCGTTGACTATCATGATCCAGTGTTAGTCGTTGTCACCTAGCGACAATATGTCCATCAAGTTATTAGATCGGTGAAACGGTGTAGAGTTGTGAAAAAGGGCCTAAATGCAGGGAATGGAGTGGTCTGTCCGAAATTTAACATAGCCTAAACTATCCCTCTTGAATCTGGCTATCATATACAAAAATAATTTTTCGAATCCGACTGGTAGTTCCAGAGATTAGCGCGTTTCAAGACACAAACACACAGACAAACTCTTCACCTTTATTATATTAGTATAGATATGGGGTACTCACCAATGATCATCTAACAAAATTGAAATTTTACATATTGTTTGAAACTTGTGCCGCCCAACACGGTCAGTTCAAGACTAGCTAGGCCGTGGAAGAGGGCCCTAACCTCAGAAATTTCGAAAGGAGGAATACAGGTTTCCTAAGGATTGTTAGCTAACTAAGAGTGGCAATTTTAACACATTAAAATATATTCTAATAGATGGTTACAAAATTAGCCTTAACCCTAAGAAGCACCCATTTAAATTTAATCTAATTTTGTTTGATATTTTTCTTGATGTACAATTTGACTACGTTGCCATTAACATTTACTATGAAAACTTGATGACCTAAAACATATTTATTTGATAAAGGCGCAAAATCATAACCAAAGCTGAAAACATCGACACATACAGCCGGCACATTCATCCACACACTCAATACATTCGAATAAACATACTTAATCAGAAATTCAAGTTGCAAGGACTAACAAGTTAAGTAGATGAGCAGTAAGGAGTATAACTCACTCGACGCCTGGCGTCGCGGATCGTCCATGTTAAATGTATTGATATCTCGCGAACCAATGGTCTGATTTGAACATGTGACATCTCGTAGGACTCGGGGTGATGTTCCCTTACTTAGGGACGACTCATTATATATTTTTTTTGAATTTTTTTTTGGAAAGTAGGCTAAATTTCCAACACTATTCATCGCAAAACGTTGTGCAATGGCTCGACCGAAAGGTCTCTATGTCGTTTATCTTCAGAACAAAACTTTTCTTCAAAAAAAAGGTCAATTTTGAAAATTTGCCCTATTTCCGGAATTATGAATTTTACAAAGTCATGTGTTTGACTTGAATTAATGGTATTTAACCCTCTACCTCTAAAATAAGTCCCAGGTCTCTAGGACAAATTATATAACAGTAGACGGCGTACGGCAGTCCTAGGCCAGAGGCAAACTGATTAGGCAACCCGCAATACATCCAGTCAAAAATAATTACTTGGGTTGACGTCACCATTTTGAATTCATTATTAATTTTTTCAAATTTTGACAAAGAGCCTAAGTATTGTTGCATCCGTAGGATGGCACACTCATCCCCTACTATCTACGACCCACACATCTATACCCAAATAAACGCCTTCTGAATTCATCATAAAAACCTACTACACATCTATGAGCCTAATATTTCAACAACCTCCAATAACCTCACAACTTGAACCTCATCTATCCCGGCCAGCACCTCACATCCTGAGGAATTTGCAATTATGCACACTCAACACACGGAAAGCTATAAAACAGTAGAGGTGAGGTCCCTCGGAGTCAGTCTTCCTCAGTGCTACCTAGTGCCAGACCGCTGCTGAGCGCCGTTCCGTCAACTGCCGGAGGGTAAGTGTCTAGCGATCACAACTCCTCACACAGACATTCACACTTTCACCCCTAGTGCTTGGATTGTAATAAGCATCTGAATTATTAACTGCTCTGCCAAATCTAGGAGTACTTCAAGTCAGAAATACTCATTAAACTCAGACATATTAGAAGCAACTGGTCTTTTAGTTTATTTCTCTAGTTGTTAAGATCCTGCCCTTCATCCCTCGTCCCGGTAGGATCCAGGTAACACCTAGTTAATTGTTCCGTGGCTTCCGCATTCAGCCACTCGTCTACGTAATAATGCTTGTCTCGCGTATAGCGCGAGCCGCCAGTCGCCCACGTTAGCAGTAATCCAAGTAGCACCTCCGCTGTTTAGAGCCTTCTGCACCAAACCACCCTTAACTCCGATATCACACCCTCGAGCTACCCGACCAGACAGCACAATTGGGAGTTCTCCTTTCGAGCCCCGTCCACGCTCTTGGACTGCTCAACCGCCCACACTTCCTACACACCAACCTCCAGCATCCCCCAGGCTCCCATTACTCATCCCCCCAAATATTACATTGTAGAGGGCACACACACCGGTCCCCTACAATTGCGGAGGCGCGGGGTACCGTGACGTTGTTTTAGGACAACGCTACAGGGGTCACAGGCAACGTGATTCTGCGGGAAAGATCCTAGACCACCTTTTACAGCCAAGCAAACGCCACTCAAATCGAGTTTTTTTTTCAGAGAACGGGTCAGGTATTATTAATTACCCACCCAAGCCCGCCCGATCAGATATAAGAGTTCCACAGCCACCCTTATATAGTAGAAGCAAGCAATTTACAACCCCATAGAAATTTACGCCCATCCCATACGATAGAAAGGGGCAACATTATTTAATTACCCGCCCAATTAGATCCCCAGTGCCATAGGCAGGGTAGCTCAGGTGCTATTAGATCCACCAACCCCATAGAGTAAAGGGGAGATTACATACAAATAGGGACACTACTCCCACAGCTCCGATAGCCCATTCAAATTTATACAATCACCACTTCAGAGGGCTTAGAATACTCATAATATTTAACACTTTTACAGGAATTCCTCCCCAAGTCTACACACTTACATAACATGCCATCCCTTTACCGCCTAACTGTTCTGAAACGAGTGGCCGCATTTCAAAGCCTCAATGCATGGCACAAATCCTTGCGGAATAAACAGGATCACCTGAACCGTATGCAGGAGATGCTGCATGCTCAATACATTAGGATTCTGGGGACTCTATCCCACAAAAAGGGACCACAATACATCATTAGAAGCCCCATTCCTGCAATCAGGCAACAGTTTATTCGCACACAGAGGAGACTACACTTACTACACGAGGCTCTTTACAATGAATACTGTGAAGTCAAGGAAGAACACCTTAGGGTGAACACTGCCAACACCAGAGTGGCGGAACAGGCCAGGGAACTCACCCTGCAATATGCCACACTGGGGCAACGACACCGTCAATTGCAGGCGGACAATACAATGTTCGAGCTATTAATACAGAAGCCTATACATTTAGAGGGCGATATGGAAGTAATCACCTCCAGGATGGCCAATGGGACCATCTCCACACACCCCACTCCAATTAGGAAGGAGATCACTGTGGCCATGCCACATAATAGACCCACCCTTGGGAACAAGGTACACTTGCATACACTTCACCCGCCACGTGCACGCATCCCCATCTCCACACTTACACTGCACCTTAGGACTTTATCGCCTACGCCGGTGAACAACGGTCCTACATCCCGCCGAACACGCGTACCCATACACCGGCCAATCCCAGTTACGCCCACAGAGACGCGAAGAAGCAGTAAACCCAAAATCACCCTTCTCCAGACGCCCCGCACACAGATTGCACCCCCTGAGTGGATTCCGGGAGCTAAGACTGCATTAGCCATCCGAGGGCAACAGAGATACTCCTTGAATTAGAAAACCACTCAGGACATAGTATTACACCCCACACATCTAGAACCCAGGACCATTCTCCTTTTAGACACCTAACATAGGATTAGAGAAAGGGGATACCAAACCCAGGACTATACGGGGAAATAGAGCGCCAAACGCGCTATGGCATCTAGTAGCCCATATTCACAAATAGATGGCGGTGACAGTCCCACACAATGCCTATACACGGCCTAATTATAAGTTGCATGTTTAAATGTTAAGTGTATTACCATATAACGTATTATTTTATTGTGTACTTGTATCATACTTGGGTCAGATAGCAATCGCCAGAGTAAGAATTGTATGTACAGTGAAACACATGTTTCCTCATCAGCCACCAGCGCAGGTCATTCCCACCCAACCGGATACTGTCATCCGACCCACAGCGTTGACTCAGCGACTACCACACTTTCATAGCAACAGATGTACACTGCAAGTCACGTGCCCAGGCACACGCATATACAGCCGTGCGTACTCACGAACATTTACCCGGAGTACACGCGTAAGATCGCGGAGAGATTCACTTGTAGTACGCGACCACACATACAGTATAGGCCACACACTAGTAGAAAGGGAAACATATCCAAATAACATCTTCACACTAACAAGCACACCCAGGCACAGGTCCATTAGTTGACCGACGGAAGATTCACTTACCTTAAAACAGGGTCCGTAGGACATACATACCTTCACAGGATAACTGTATACACATTCTACACTAATAACGATATACATACGGCATAATCGTATATACATTCGATAGCAATCGACAGAAGATGAAAATACAATAACACAACAATTAGTTGCACCGCATAACATAGCAACAGCCATTTTATACAGACACACACATACTAGAATCACCGCGAAAGATAATGATACACGTAGCCCTACTTCCCACACAAACACGAGGTGAACGGATTACGGAAGCGACCTCACACGGAGGCGAGGTTGCAACCTAGTTCCACTTCATTATCACCGAGTCTGATAGTACTTTAGCAGGATTTATTCCATATACCGTGTCCACATACTATAACAAACGTAGCTTACGGTTAACCTCATGGACACCACAATAACACAGGTTAGCGGCCTTCGACACAGGCAGAGTCTCATTACCACAACAGCACGGGTTAGTTGCCATCGACACATCTGGCGACGAGATACAACAATTACACAGGTTACCATACACTCAGGATATAGGACACAACAGGTCATCAGGACCACACACTTATTGGAAAAAGGATAAGGACACACTTACCTAGGACAAACAATATCATACGCCATAAATTCATGTTACATTCTCTAATACATTTCACTAAGTCCCAACACACGGAAATGCACACTGATTATAGGCAGTGACGCGCGGTCCATACACGCTATGCCGGAAGCAGTAATGCCACCGTAGCTTCTCAGCCTGGGAATGGCAGGGCTTCCAACACGTAGGCTACACGCCACATATGGCGCAGAAACTCACACACACTCCCTTCTATTTTTTTCGTAACATGGGATTTTTATTTTTTATTTTTTTTAGAAGGTCGCATTGACCATACAATAACGACATAGGGACATGCTTTGCAGTCAGTTCACCAACAAGGCGTCACCATTTTTAGTCAACGATGAGGGACATTCATTCAAAATTTAATTGTTTCATTCATAAATTAGCCGACGAGGCCAGGACTTGCGGCAAAACCACTTGCTTGGGGCGATTCCTCTTACTGGCCGCTTAGGGTTTCATACTATCATTTCAACGCCGAGTTATGAACTGCCCGTAATAGACTGCCATATGCCGACATATCATTCAATAATGAAGTAACTACATACCTTAACAAGAGCCACAAGGCTACTACAGGACCCAAAAGTCCTTATATCGATCTCATTATATATATATACACATTAGATACACACTTCTCACCACAATCATTCGTTGGCCAACGTAGGCATATGCATTTTCACTTAGGCGCCGACTTATACCAATGTACATATCCCCTTATGTATATACGTGTATCATAACCGACGAGGCTCATAAATATTTTACGTTCTGCAGAGGAGTGTCGTGAGACATGTCAAAGAGTCCTATTCCCAAAAACAATGTAAAATAAATATCCAGCCAAAAATGTATATATATACAGGCAGCCACAACGTCCATGGTCCATAAGTACTTTATGTTTTCCTAGGGGCATTCAGGCACTTGCGGAATACAGCAGGAATAGCACAGATTACACATATATCCCTAGTTTATACACCCCGAGGGGACTATCATTGCCCCATAGCATTTCTGCACTTTCCCGGAGTACACGTGACTAGACCACGGACAGGATTTTTCTACGGGGAAACACACAATGCTATACACGCGAATAGGGTCGCAACAGGCCTCCATACATTGCCAATACCCTATATACAGAGGGCACAAGAGCCCAGGTATTTTTATTTTTATTAGCTCCGTTTTAGCACGCTTTCATGACAGCGAATTCCCACAAACGTTCTCCACCTTAGAGAAAATTACTTCGAATTCCCATTGCATATACCATGACCCACTGCAGTCACACCCACACTCTGTCATACACAAGCTATCTTGCATGCCCACTGTGCGTACCCGACACACACTCGTCTCACCGGCCGACACATGCGCTTGTCATTCAGTTCGCAAAACGTCAACAAACACCAGTCATTTTTTCAGTAGCTCACAGAGCTCCTGTCCAATCAGCGTAGCGCACAAGTAGACACTACTCCCACAGACTGCCGTAGCCAATTAGCGCAGCGTACTCAGCCCAGCGATAACCGCTACATGACACTATACATATACACCTCTTATCTTAGGTTCTGACGTCACTCCTCCTCCACTACACGTGACCCACAGAGCAGCCATTATTTCGCACAGCGACTAATCCCACACGCGCGCGCCATTCAATTACCATTGTGACCGGAACATGTACTTACCTAAGTATGCACTGCCTCTCAGGGTAGATCTATATTTTTAATAATATTCACCCCCTAACACACTACATACCTAACACAGAGAGCGCCTATTTCACGGCACGATGCCATTATTATCAGTGCTACACACGGAGCGCATATGTACATACACACCGTTCTATCTTTTGTCATTTTTTCACAAAACATTTGCCATTTAATACACCCTCGTAAGGACACCGCCCTCCGCTATAGGCAGGCACGGGCATTCCCCCACAGACATATGTAGATAAATGTCCATTCCATTCAGAAATTTTTATTCTAGGTATAACAAATTTTAGTGATAACACTATATTCCAGTCTCGGACGAGAAAAATCGTCACAGCGGTGGCACACCAATATTCCCGCCACACGCCTACTACCCCATCTCGGGTTCTTCCTCTACGCGTCTACATCCCTTGGGATTTATAGATACCGATGATACATGATTAGCAATTATATTTGCCCCCCAAATGTTAGGTTGGCAAGACACACGTCTGCTCCCACACACTCCCGCATAGCGGATGATATATTTTTGAACACTATTCCCCCCCCCCCCTAACAAGGTGGATTTCGTCCACAGGAGAGGATACAAAATAGAGCACGCAGAGGCGGCATTCTAGTTTACATATTGATAGATGACACGATTTGTCAAGAGCGAGGCGGCGCACAGAGGTGAAGCCTACTATCTAAGATAAAAATATTCACCCACACAGCGACAGTCGGCAGTGCCGATACCGATGGACCACTCGCGGACGCGAATTTTCATGCAGCACCCATTATACTTTTGTATCGGGATCAAACACATATATGGCAATCTTGTACCTAAATATTGATATATTTTGAGGGCATACTAGAGACAATATTCTACAGGTGGGAAATATCGATCAAAGGGTATCCTGACAAATCCCCGTGACCCTTCCAGGAATGTATAGTACAGTGTTCCTATGTTCAGAGGTTCTTTCTATTAAACTGACCAGTATGAGTATATAAGATAGCTAGAGAATAAGCACAGGTTATGTATTGCACATTGCAGAGAGCAGTATACTACGTTATACGGCCGCAGATGCCAAAGATTACAGCACGTTGATCCAAGCTCAACAGTATTCCCCCTCCCCTCACACAGCATCTACACTACTATATCTTACACATTATCCCCCTTCCCCTATTAAGGCGAGCCACTTGGTGGTCATGCAACCGCCAAGGTGTACCCCGTGCTTTTTCGCTCTTGGCTAAATGTTATTCAACAGTTCGGACCTACCAAGCTAAAAGCTTAGCGTCAAAGAAATTACCTGCTAACATAATAGTATAAGATATTGTATTTTTCTCCCGCATGCCATTTTTCATCCTGATAGGGATCTTTAACGTTGCATGCGGCATGATGTCATCTCTAGCACATACGTACCCCTACCTACTTCAGTACGGCCTCTAACAACTGCACTGAAAACCCAGTTCCTGGCCAATTACGATCCCAACCCTCACCATTTGAGCGATCCTTACACTTAACGTTTTCCCTACATCCCCTTAGGACCACAATTCCTTGGTGCTACTTAACCGTCCGATCACCCAAGTACTAAAATCTTTAACATGCATGCATTCTCCCACTCACAGGAGAACACTTTTCCATGTCCTCAACTTTACCCACTGACATGTGAGAGAAGAAACGCAGCTGAAATTAGCTAGCCATCCGAAAGTCAGGCGCAAAGAGGTGCACTGTGCCAAAACAGCCCCCCCCCCCCCGAATAAACACCACACCCCACACAAACATAACCTCGCTTGACACTATAATCGTATGGTATGTGCACATAGGTGCACTTTGGAAAATGTGACCCTAATTTCCTTTGGAAAATGGGACGTTGGTAAGTGTTGACCTGGACAGAGGGCCATCATAGCCCATGACGTGGACTCTGACGAACGACGGAAGGTCGAAGCAGCGATGACGTAGTGCGGGCAAACGTCAAAGCTGTCGGGTGTACCTAGCCTGTCCACGACGCGGAGAAGAGTTACACCCATTATTCACTACTGTCAGCAAAGCCCGACCTGCAGGTGGAATCTTGACGGTCCGACGGGAGAAATAGCCCCCTCAGCGTCGGACGAGATAGAAAATCCATCTAGGGACGACCCACCTAACCTGACTATTAATTAGCATGTAAGTAAGTAGTCAGCTTCATTGCGCGAAGCTAAGCTCTGTTCTCGAACACAGGCACACATAGGCCCTACAGCGGAAGGTGCAAGCACATACACAAGCCCTATCATTATAGGTGAAGATTTATAGTGATGGATATATATTATGTTGAATCCCACGCCCGCGAAAATTGATTGACAAGGAATGTTGGGCAGTGCATTCAACGCCCGCGTACATGTTGGTCAGCGGACCTCGAGTTTTTTTAATGTCGACGTTGCGTGTCGTGAGGGCTTGGGCAGCCAATATATCCATCACAAAGGCGAAATACCCACGTTTCACTCCCTGGCCGAGGTATAGATCACCGATGGTCTCTTTGATCATACCCCAGAGGGGGGGGGGGACATATTTGTCTTGCCTTTCGCCTGCGCCATAGGCATCCTATGGTCCCTAGCCTATTTCAGGCGTTGACTTGCGATGATATGCGATATGCGATTTGCGAGATGCGAGATTCGATATGCGATATGCGATATGCGATTTACGATGATATGCGATATGTGACTTGCGATGATATGAGATATGCGATAACACGACACTTTGATCATGCACCTACACTTAAGAGCAGAGAAAATTACACAGGAGAGATCGATCATCGATCGGCCTCGGCCTGCGATTTTACGCAGCCGTATAAGCCCGATAACACGATACTTCGGTATCACAAGATGTGATCATTTACCATTGCGATATGTGCCCACACGAGGTCGCGACAGGCAACGGCACGACGATGTAATGTGTCATACGACGACAGTGCGATCCGTCCACAGGAGCGATCGAGGATTTATCGATCGGCGTCCGGTTATGATTTCATGGCGTTTAATAATATGTCCATGCTTTTTATCAGACAGAGCTCCACTATGAGACGCCAACTGAAATCACAGAGTACTTAGAGGTACTTTTTCTACAGGTGCCGATGAATAGTGCCAATATACTGAACCCAACGGGGTTAGGCTGACTGGTGTCGAACGTGGATCTCAGAGATAGTTGAGCTAAGAATGAAGGTTCCAGCAAGGAACGAACACGAGATCTTCTGATGGAGTTTAAGTTATAAAAACCCCTAGAGAATATACATATTAAATCACTGTTGTGATATGAACTAATGCTGACATTATTTATTAATATAATGCAGGGAATATTAGTAGGATACGGCATTATTGGGCTGTATGGAGCATACTATTCTGGACGTGAGCACAGAAGTTGGAGCGCTTGACGTTTGTCTAATGACCCTAGAAAAGGGGGAGGAGATTCGCGGAGCCTTGTCACTCTTTGTGACCTATTTAAGTCGTCTGGAGCAGGTCAGGAGGAAAAATAATTGCCAAGTTAATCCCCGTTTCAGAATGGAGAGGCTGGTGGAGTGGGAAGATACCAGCGTAATTTAATGATTACGCGTGATTGGAGCAACGCAGTGACATGAGGTTTTCACCTATGTGAATGTTTAGCCGGGAGGCTAATTATCAAGCCATTAAACAATGAAATCGATGAAGATTTGATGGAACGCGCAGTAACACATTATATTTGGTGTTAGCGGCGAGATCTGACTAGGTCGCCGGGGGTTTTTAGGTGACGCGGCGTGCCCACGCCATGGCAAAGGCAATTAATATTAATTAATTGGCCGATCGATCCTCGAGCACGCATACAGCTATGTGACCAGCGAGGGAGAAGGAACAATATAAACTTTATTTCAAGACCAGAATCATACTGTGAGAGAATTTGACGCTGCAGGGGAATTCTCGGTCTAATTTTTCTCTTCAAACGGATATAAGGGAGTGGACCCAGGACAGAGTTAGTTAGTTAGTGGAGACAGATGGAGTAAGACGGGTCAGTCGAACCATACTTGTGAGCAAAGAGCACGTCACTCTAGCCCAGAGAAGAAAGGCGCTGACTTTAACATTCTAAGTGCAGCAATATATAATCATGCATTAAGTCATGAAGTAATAACGAGTAATATAATCAGTTGAACCGCAAGATAGTGCGAAGTGCGCGTTTCCGAAGTCGAGAAGGGATGCTCGGACTTCAACATGAAGAGCCGCGCAGTAAAACATTTATTACTACCATTTCTTAAGGGCAGTCGCGCCATATTTTTATAGTCGGCATTACGAGCGATTGTTTTTGTGCACGTAGGAAAGGTATCGTGTAATATACAAGGTAGGACAATTGAGAGTGATAATTTGTACCAGTACTGTGTAAAGGGTTGAGCGCAGTATGTGAACTATTGGTTATACATATCTTAGTATGCCGGACTGTGCAGAGATAAACTTTAGTATGCGATGGGTGGAATTTCATAAGAATACCAGTGTAAGTAACGCTCAGGACGATATGCAAGCATATTTATGCGATAGCAGGAAGTTCATCGAAGGATAGAGAGTGATAGACAGTTGGGTGAATCGATAGGAATCCGTAGGCAGATGATCGAGACTTTCAATCAGGATGCGGGTAGCAGCGAGGAGGAATTCTTCAACGCCTGCATTTCTGATATCTTGCCAGGGAAATTCAACCAGTAAGAAATGTAAATAGTGACGTGTGAGTGTAGTGATGATCTGTTAAATATCGTTAAAATTAATATTGTAACAAGTGCTATAAAGTGTTGAGTGTATAAGGAAGCAATAGCTTCAATATGGAATGGAAAAGTGCCGTGTGTCTTGTGAGGCCAAAGTTATATAAAATGTGTGTTATCAGTGTAAGAATGCCTTGCTAATTATGCAAATGGCAGGCATTACTGGAAGAAATGAGAGGTTGGAGCCACCTGACTAGCCGATGTAAGTACCCAAAAACTATGATTTTGTAGCAGTTGTAGTCCACTGTGTGTTGTGTGATTTCAAAATTATAAAATATGCCAAATAGAGTCAATTTTAGGAGGGAGAGCCTCAAATTGGTATTGTTGCGTTGATTTTAGTATAGGGGAGATGTTTTTGGTACATCATTGAGTGGATAAATCGTTACCACTATTGTAAAATGGCAAATCAGTTATATAAAAACTTAACGTAACGAACGCGGATGTTCGGTTATCATAATGGTTACGTTGTGTCGGGTTATGGTAGTTCATGTCAGTAATAATAATAATAATAATGAAAAGAATAAATGAATACAAATCAGGGAAAAATGGTTGTAAGCAAAATATATGCTCATTGGAATATTTATCTATCCAAGCAGTAAAGTTACATGAAGGACTAAGAAAAGCATGTTAATATCAGAATATATTGTAATAATGGGAATATAATATGCAAGAATCTAGGGAATGGAAGAATTTAATAGTGAAATGAATTTGCAGCTTGTGAATAAGCTTGTAGAGTAATTGATAGATTTATCTTACTAATTAAAGGACGAGGTCATAGTATTATGGTCAGGGAGCCAGGTAGTCTATCGACGTGTGAAATCTCGTATAGCCTAGGGCATACAGAGATATTTATTATTTGCCAGAGTGTATTTAGTGTTGTACCCTAACTCTGAGGATGGATATGGAAGGTTCCGGGTTCGAATCCTGTGGTATATGAGAGGATAACAATGGAAACCTCTGCATGATACATGATATCGACCGAGACCTTGTTATTGAATAATTCAGCTCATGGGAAGCGAATTTTATTGACGGCACGTTGTGCCTGACCGTAGCATTTATTGAGCTACCGGCTAGCCAGTTCGACCAGTGTTTGATGAATCTCGTTCCTTCATATAATGAAATGGACCTATTGAGGCCAGTTATTAATATCCTAAGGTTAGGAATACATATTTAAACACGTCTATAACCTGTCTTGCATACAATTTAGTTGGAATCATATGGGATATGTGGGTCTTTGAGACTGCACTATTGTATTTAGAATCTTGTTACTGCTTGGAGATAAAAGAAGGAGTCAGGAAGGACGGCGCACGTGTTGTGACCGCTCAACTCCGTTCCATTGTATACGATTCGCTCCAAGGGGCAGAGTTTTAAACGATCCGTGAAGGTTGACATTTAGAAGGGACAGACTGTGAAACCCTGTTCGTAATGAAAAGAGTCATTGTTGTATTGTATAATGAATTTGTGTGGTTTGAAACATAATGTTAATTAAGGTTCGTTCTTATAAAGTAATACTTGGAAAACTTACGAATTGTTGGAAGTTGCATTTTTACTGACACTGTCACTTAGTTATGACGATCGGCACTTGATACCATAGGCTATGCCCGCGCAAGGGTACATAATTTACCATCCGACACAGCGGTAACGGAAGTTTGAAGTTGAATCGCAACGGCATACAGTGGAACTGTAGGGGTATATTTACATATAATTGTGGAGTTGCAAGTAGATTTGATGTGCAGCCCATGACTTGGCTAATGCATGGTAAAGCATTTTGGTGGGAAGAGAGATACAAAACACAAAGGCACACATAATGTAAATTAAGATGTCGAGAGTAAACAATTAAGCTTGTGAAATGATAGAGGTCACAACAGGTGACATAAGAATATAAGTACAGTTTTTGTGTAAATTACATGTGCATCAGAGCACTTGAGATGAATTTTGATGTTAATCTCTGGGTAAATGTATGAATAATCACCTGGATTTGCAAGGATAAAATGTGAATAATTAGTTGATTGTAGGAGTAATTTTGCTTTGTTTTGTATGATATTGTTGGGATTGTGTTTTTATGTGTTTGAAGCCATGATTTAGAACTGAATTAAAGTCTTTAGAATAGAGTTGTGCTTTATCATTGTAGAGTTGATACCTTTTAGTCTCAGATCAAAAATATGCAACTGCTCAGTGGGTGGACGGTATACGCCTGAGAACTGATGCTAGCTGGAGGCAGAAGCATGTTTTCCATGGAAATTACTCACATGGGTACAATACGTATTCTGTGTTTTATTTCCAGCTAATAATTGACACCTGTATTTTTTCACAGTCTGATCTACACATTGTTACTTGTTTGTACACCAATTGATACAGGTCACTATGGTGACGAATCCTGATCACTGTATGTCTTCCAGGACCGTAAAGCAGCTGGCCAGCGGGACGACGCTACACACCTATTCTCATTTCTACCTTTCCCCACAGGTGGCGATTTTGTCTATGGTCCCTTGTATATATCTTGCCCACGCTCTGACACGCGCTCGTCGCACCCTCTCCCACACACACAGAGCTAACACCCCCCAGCTCTCACACTTTTCCCCACACATGTTTCCATGATGGTTCACATCATCTCCGTTCCACGGTTATGGATAACTCTGGGCTATCCACTCCCGCTGGACAGATCCCAACGCACTTAAAATGAGAGGTGAGCTACGGCGGCGACGGTCTTACCCACAGCCTGTAAGGGACGACCTTCCCCGCTATGATGGAACGTCCACCCACAGGGGACGATCCTTAGAGGTATCTATAGTTTAAAATGGCCATATATTAGCTATTGCATAAGTTAGTTTTAGAAATCTAGTGCGCTTAAGTTCCTATTGTAAGGTATCCACGTGTGTGGAATTAGGTATGCGACATTTGTAATCCCACATATTGGTGCTACGGCACAGAGAGTTTATCAGCACTTACGGCACATAGTACAAGCCGACACAATTCCAATATTGTATGTCTCTACACTGTCTACTGTCTACTGTCTACACACACCACACCACACCACACCACGATTGTCACTACTATTTTTTTCCTTTTGCTTCTTGTAAAATCCCATTTGTAAAAATGCTTCCTTTTTCCCCACAACAATAAACATATTTTTATTACACCCTTAAATTACACACCGAGGCATTTATTTTCCCTTTTCTCTTCTATCTACTATTTTACATTTTTCATTTTGTTTAATATTGTATATTTTCGCTACCCGAGGGCACTTTTTCATTCCGTCCATTACCTGTCCGATGTTTTTTACCCTTTGGGATAGTTCACATTGTTGTTACTGATGCTTATATTGGGTCAGATTTCCTTCCATGTATGTTTAAAAACGCTAATGTCCACAAGTTATATTTTTTGTGTTTGTTGTTTTACCATGTTTTAATTGTATCCATTCTTCTGTGCCGAGGGCACCAACCAACGCTGTAATGCACGAAGGAATATGTAAATGAATTATCGTCCCCCCCCCCCAAACCAACACACCTACACATGCTCGCTATACACGAACCGAAGGCAAACACATTCTACGAGGCTCTTCCCACAAACTCACCCCAAACTTCAATCTACGCTACACCCCACCTTTCCATCTACGAGATTTTCACTTCTTCAACTCACATCACACGGGGCTATCCACACACCCCCACCGACGTCACCACCTTATTTCTGAAGGGAAATAAACAGAAGAGAAGAAAAGAAAAGAGAAGACACTTGAAGAAAGAGGCAGATGTTCCTTCACACACACAAGAAAACCTACCCCTACGGCCCAGTCTTCGTCCCGTCATCGAGGAAGATGACTAGCTCCGTCAAGAAGCAGATGTCCCTTCACACACACAAGAAAACCTACCCCTACGGCCCAGTCTTCGTCCCGTCATCGAGGAAGATGACTAGCTCCGTCAGAGGAGTTGTTGCATCCGTAGGATGGCACCCTCATCCCCTACTATCTACGAGCCACACATCTATACCCAAATAAACGCCTTCTGAATACATCATAAAAATCTACTACACTTCTATAAGCCTAATATTTCAACAACCTCCAATAACCTCACAGCTTGAACCTCATCGACCCCGGTCAGCACCTCACATCCTGAGGAATTTGCAATTATGCACACTCCACACACGGAAAGCTATAAAACAGTAGAGGTGAGGTCCCTCGGAGTCAGTCTTCCTCAGTGCTACCTAGAGCCAGACCGCTGCTGAGCGCCGTTCCGACGACTGCCGGAGGGTAAGTGTCTAGCGATCACAACTCCTCACACAGACATTCACACTTTCACCCCCTAGTGCGTGGACTGTAATACGCATCTGAATTATTAACTGCTCTGCCAAATCTAGGAGTACTTCAAGTCAGAAGTACTCATTAAACTCAGACATATTAGAAGCAACTGGTCTTTTAGTTTATTTCTCTAGTTGTTAAGATCCTGCCCTTCATCCCTCGTCCCGGTAGGATCCAAGTAATACTTAGTTAACTGTTCCATGGCTTCCGCATTCAGCCACTCGTCTACGTCACATTGCTTGTCTCGCGTTTAGCGCGAGCCGCCAGTCGCCCACGTTAGCAGTAATCCAAGTAGCAGCTCAGCTGTTTAGAGCCTTCTGCACCAAACCCCCCTTAATTCCGATATCACACCCTCGAGCTACCCGACCAGACAGAAAAATTGGGAGTTCTCCTTTCGAGCCCTGTCCACGCTCTTGGACTGCTCAACCGCCCACACTTCCTACACACCAACCTCCAGCATCCCCCAGGCTCCCATTTCTCATCCCCCCAAATATTACATTGTAGAGGGCATACACTCAGGTCCCCTACAGTATACATTTCGAAAATTTAGATTTTTGTTACTTTTTAATTTTATTAAAATATGTGTAGTAGATTGGTTGTGTTTGAACGAGCATGTCACAGGCCACGGAGGCCAAGTCCAATGGATCAATCGATATCTCACGAACCATTGATCGGAGAGGGTCATGCGACGGTTTGTTTTAAGGATACCTTTTCCGATCTTTCCTGTGGCTCATGAATTTATTTAAATAATCCAATACTGAAAGGTAATCGACTTTGATTTTCCTGTTTTTATATTATAAAAGCTATTTATTGGTCATTTTAAACGGTGAATGATTGCCTTTACCGCGGAGGAGTTATATGTATCAATTTGTGAAAGGACACGACCACCGGATTAGTATTAGATAATAATTGATGGATGGATGGGTGACGAGGCAAAGATAGGTTTTATAGGCGGGAAGAATGACGGAAGGAATATTGGTCATGGAACGGATTTAGGATGAAACACTGCTTTAGATGATTAAATGAATGTATGATTTATATATTCCAGCCAGTAGCCAGCGACAGACTTGGTCTGTGTATTGCAGCCTCTTTGACTGACTTTGCTGGCCAGTTCCCCATCACGACCTGATAAGTCTAATATAAGTAATGTGCTGAGGTGCATGAGAACAGTGGGGACATCATCGCTGACCGTAGCGAAACGTGATGCAAGCTAACAAGTCTCATCCTGTATGGTTTGTACGTGAGAAAATGCAAGTTGATGTGCAATATGAGCTGATGCAGGTGTTGGCCTTGGACGTTAGCCTTACACGTGCATGATAACAGAATGCTGAAGCATGAGAAACGAATGATAAGGCATGTGGACTTGTTAGAACTTGTTAAGTTCATGAGATAAGAATATAAGCCAACCAGCAAAGGGATGTTAGATTACCGGAATGAGTTAATACATAAATAGCAGACACATGGATTACACAAAATCTGACTTATTGATCCAAGAATTAAAGGCTGAACTAAATCCTAGCCATTTAACTTACATCTTGTTTCCTATTGTTTTTAACACTTTTCCCACAAGGTAATGTTTTGGAAACGCTGTCTTTTGGAGTTCCTCAAGATAAAACCTGCCTTTTATGGGTTGACCGTTAAAATCTTGCAGTAAATAGGTGACTGGGCTGTCCAGGCTAACTTGACGGATACGAAATAGTTCTGTCCCCCAATTTGGGGTGTAGCCCTTGTCGAAGACAGACTTCAATTTGCTTACACGGACATGGTCACCGATTTTAAGGTGGTGGCGTTTAGGATCAACAGTTTTGATGGGGTTGAACAGTTCATTCAGCCGCGGAGTAAATTTTTGACCAGTCATGGCTTTGTCCCAGTAGTTCTGTGTTTGGTATCATTGTAACGTGACACTTGCTCTGGTATTAAGTCTATCCAGCGATATGATCCCCGAGCTTTTAACTTTTTCACATATTGGCTTTTAGCGTGCGATTAAACTGATCAACGACACTGGCTTTTAGATTGCAGTATGTGGTGTAATGGTGAATATACAAAGATTTGAGAAAGCTGGAGGAATCTTTGTTAAAAAATATTTTCCCTGGTCTGTTTGCAGAAGCTGGGGTTGACGTTTGCATTCTTGAATAATACTCTTGAATGCACTGGTCACTAGAGGATCTGACTTGCGAATCACAAGTTGAACAAAGTCCATTTTGGAATAAACATCGATGACGGTGAGCATATAGTGTACACCATAGTTAATGCTAGCAGAAGGAATCATTTCGGCCTGCCAAAGATCATCCACACCACGTGAAGTAACCTTGAGTAGCAGATAGTTACGCCTGGCAGGGCGATGCAACTTGAGAGTTTTTCCACTTTGATGGGTGAGGGTTTACAAAATAATTTTGGCATTTCGAAGTTCTTGTTCAATTTCTTCGATTTCCCAATTGTGACCGGTGTGCCCAGCTTGACGTGAAGCATGCAAGAGCTGTAGCCGCTGGACTAGCTTACTGGGATTATGCCAGTAGGTAACATCCACAAGGGGTTTTAATGGTTTAAATGTCACTCCGGAAGCTGATGCTGTACGACCATTGAACAGTTTTGAATTGACTCTTTTATACTTGAAACTTGTATTGACATTGATGGCTTCAGACTGTTTATATTCTCGCCTATAACCATGGGTGGCCATTAAAATGGATTTATATTTGTTACGATCGTCAGGTGTATAATCATCTGAAGATAGTGTACGGGAAAATAACAGCTTTAACAGACCTGGAGTTAATTTGTACTTTATATTTTTAATGGTGACACTAGAGTGACTAAATGTAATGGATGAATCACCAATTTTAAATCAATCATCTTCATGTCGAACACCATAAGTAGTATCTGTCTTTCCAGTAAATAGATCTTGTAGGTAGGGTGTCTGCAGCGGTCCGTAATTTTTTATTAAAATGTTTTTAATGTTGCCTTCTTTCAGGCGTGGACAAGATTTCTGACAACGTAGGCTGCCTGGAATTTGAAGGTGTTTCGGCAATGACAGATGTCTTTAAAAACCGTGTAATGTGTGACGAATTTTTAGGAGCAAACACTTGATCATTCTCATCATTACTAGAACTATCCAATTCATCTTGTTCCTTTTCCACAAGGACCTCTTTTAGAGTCGGCTTTGCTTGTGAAACTGTTGGTAGCTTTTCATATGGCTTGGAAGATGGATTAAACATGGATTTTAGTGGAGGCACTAAGTGTTGCTGAATAAACAATTCGTTTCAATTGATGAAACTTTTGACGATTATTATTTCTTGCCTTAGTAATATGCATTTTCAATTGACTCTCTGCTGTTGCCATGGTGTCTCGACAAATGACTTAAGAGGGAATGAGACAGCCCCTTAAACCTTAAGCGATAACGTCCTTGGTTAAGTTCACCTTGTTTGTCAATAACAAGACAGGCATGGCATTGCGTGTTCCAGCGCTTGACACACAATTCAGTAAAGTTTTGAAAGGTCATATCCGGATTGACATGTTCGTTGTAAATGAGGCGAGTATTCCGCTCATCCTGACGAAATAAAACAATGGCATTGTTATTGTCGCGAATAAGTTGTTTAGACATTTTAGAATACGTTTATTCAAGATAAAAGCAATCGATATGTTTTTGACGACCCATGCTGAAATAGCTCTGAATGATGGCTTATTGTTTGGTGGATACATCAACAAAATCATCAACGAATCAGGCCTCGTAGCATCCGAGGCAATAATATTTTCTTGCATGGAAAACGTAAAATAACCCCTATTCTCGGTCCGTAATTCAGACATGACCTGATTCAGGAACACGTCGAGTGATTGGTAGAGGGATTTTGCAAAAATATGAATATTTTGAAATCGCAGACAATTTGGAGCTGTGATGAGCGTGAGCAAAAGATTGGTCTTTCCACATCCTGAAGGTCCCTCCATAATGCAGCGAATGGAAGACGGAAACAGTGAACCATGGCGTTGTGCACGTAATGTAGGATAGAGATGGGAAACTATGCCCCCCACGGGGAATGACTCTTGCAGATAATCTCGCACCTCCCTTAGAAATTCAACAGCTGAAACATATCCAGTCCCTGAAAATTTAATCGGTTTCTCTTTATAACTCTTTACTAATGTGATCGGGGTAGAAGTACGAATGGTAGAGACTCCTTCTGACCTACCTATCTCTGACAATCTTCCTCTATTTGCAAAAGTAGTTTCAGTTAGATTCTCCTGTTTCTCATCAGATCTTGATTTATACTCTTCCAATTTTCTCTCCAAAGTGTTGACAGTCTTCCTAACTTCCTCTATTTCATTCTTATTTTGTTTTCCCTCTTTTTCTACTTCCAGACTATCTTTCAACTCTTCCATTCTCTTTATCTGACTTTCCTCTTCAACAGTTAACCGATTCTTTAATTTTTCCACAGTATCCGTAATAGATTGAATGTCACCGGATACTACTTTAATCTCTGACGAAAAAGCTGTCCTCACTTCTTTAATTTCGTCATGAGTTTCTTTCACAAGCTGTTCCTAAATATCATTAATTGCTTTTTCGTTAACCTCATTCTTCAGTTCTGAGACTACTCTTTCCTTTAATTGATCTACGACTATTCCCAGAAATTGAGATGTAACCTTCTGGACTACTTGTGTGGAATTCAACGCACATTCCTTCATCGTACTGATTTATAAAGTTGCTATGTCGTCTGTTATCTTCCGAACATGATCTTCTAACTTATTTTCTAACGACATAACCATTTTCTGCGTATCGTTCTTGTGTTGAGCTAACTCTTCCTTCATCAAACGACGACTATCCTGCAAGCCGTATTTAGTAAATAAATTATCCTTCAAATTCTTCCTGTTATCTATGATTCTCGCTTCCAGACTTAAGAAATTCTCTTGAGTTCTCCTAGCATTATCTTTGATTTTAGTTTCCAATGATACAACTTGATCCTCAATTTTAGCATCTATCGATTCAGATAGTTTATCCTCGAATGATTCCATATTTCTCGACATCCTACTTTCTATCAATTATATCCTTTCTAACATTTCGGATTTTAATGAGTTTGAGTTTTCAGTGATTTTACATGCTAAGCTTTATACATAAGCCGAATTCTCTTTTATTTGACTTTCGATTTTGTTTTCTAAACCTTTCATTTTATTATCTATTTTAAGCTCGAGAAAAGCAGAATTCTCTGTCATTTTATTTTCTAGAGAAACAGCATTCTCTCTTATTTGACTTTCAATCTTACTTTGTAGACCTCCCATTTTATTTTCTAGAGAAAAAAAATTCTCTTTCATCTGAGTTCCTATTTTATGTTCTAGAGAAGCAGAATTCTCTTTCATTTTTTGACCCAACTCCTGGATCATTCTAGTAAGTGCTTCCAGTTCACTCATAATAACAATTAGAACACTGGGGTACGATGTCAGTTGATACTGAAGAACCTTAAATCTAAAGTGTTAGTACAGTGATTATGCAGACACGACCTTAAACTGGGACTTCATTGCGAGTAGCTTATTAATTCTTACATTTTCTATTAATTTACTTTGAAATATCACAAATATAATTATCTTCCAAGTTTACGATCTAATCAGATCTTCAAAATCATTATAATCATCCATCACGATTTAATCTTATCAAAATTATTACCATTATCAATTATCATTATTATTATTATTATTATTATTATTATTATTATTATTAAAAAACCGACAGTAGTGGCTTCGCTGGCTAAAGCGCAGCATTAGGTCATGGGGCCAAGCTCTCTGCTGACTCGGTAGACGCGTGGGTTCGAGCCCCACCGTCGGCCGTCCTTGAAATGGTTTTCCGAGGTTTCCCATTTTCAACACCAGGCAAATGCTGGGACGGTAACTTCTGACAGGCCACAGCCGCTTCCTTCCACATCCTTGCCCAGTTTCATTCACCATCATTCATTTCATCTCTCATTAAATCCTCTCATGAGGTAGGCGTCAGGAAGGGCATCCGGCCGTAAAAACTATCACCACAAAGACTTCCATAGCATCTCATCCCCGACCCCGATGGAAAACGGGAAAAATAAGGGGTAGACATACATTATTATTATTAGAAAAATAAAAAATCGAACTCATTAGATGACGAATGAATATCTAATCTCCTCTAATATTACTGAGATCAAATCACATAGATCAATAATTAACGAAATTATCCTCGCAAGTAATTATCCTCGCAAGTAACTATCCAACAACGATAGCCCTCAATCAAATATGCGACAAAAGAAAAATTATGTACAGAACTGTACACCAAGGAAATCAATGAAATGACTAGCTAACTATAGAAGCATGGATGCTTTGAAAGTATGTCATCATCCAAACGATAAACCGTACCGTGTATATTCTAGTCTTCCTGGCACAAAATAAAGCCTAGAAAACCATAAGAAGGATCCAGACATTATGCTCTTGCATAATTCAAAAATAAATGCTGGTATCAAACGATGACTCCTAAAATGGTTGAATGAAATAAACTACAGTCTGCAAATCACCTGTAATAACTCCTAAGTATTAAAGATGATGTTCACTTCCCTTGACATTGGTCTGTAAAGACGAATCCCACGGCTGTGGCACGCCACGCCCTCGCCAAGCCATCCACTCGAACATGTGCATGCGGTAAGCACTCATGTCTCCACGGCTCCTTGTCACGATCCAAAGTTCCAGACATCTTCTAACATCGCACCACCAATACGATTTAAAACTCCATAATGACGTTTCGGTTCATGGCAGTATTATTCAAATGTTCATCACGACGATTCACTAGCATGATTTCCTGTGCGTAATCCATTAACACTATGGCTTGTGCCATGAACAATCACGTAATCTAAATTGTTGTAGTTGACTATTGTCACCCAGTAATTTACTGTTCCGAAATCAGTCAGTGTTACAAGTATGACTGTACACGACAAATTCGCTCGCATTCTACTGATATTATCGCAGTACACTGGCGAACCTTGCTTGCCATATTTTCCATTTAGAGCTAAATTAAATCCTCTGGTTGAAGATATGATCCGTATAGTAATCAGATCAAGTGCGTAGGCTTGCTAATTGTGAGATTGGATATTAGTCCAGCGCAGTCTTGAACACACAAAGACTGGCCCCACTTACAAAAATGCTATCAGTGGACAACACTGAAACAGTGTTTCCTCGTAGGCTCTTTCTTGGCATGAGGTCTGGTACTCGTAATTCAGTTTAGAATGAGCGTTCGAATTCATGCTCGACCACACATGAAGACGAATTCAGTCCTCTACTGCTCTCTTCAACAGGTGTGCCCAGCGTGGTCTCCTCTCTCGCTATCCCAGGTGCATCATAGCTCGCGCATGTGACGTAACGTCTCGCTCTACAGGGCTACACACAAACTTATCATGGCGCTCTCTTCTAAACATCCTCAGAATATAACAGAGAAAAACAACTCTCATATCCTTTTTATGAGCTCCCTCAAAATGGGCACAATACTAAGTAGAGATAGGCCTATATATACCAGGTGGCCCGTTTGTCCCATGACATCTAGTTTTAGGTGTCCCGCTTGCACTAATGCTGTATGGGATGCCTCATAACTGATTTCCACAGGGGTCACACTGCATGCAGGCGGATTTCGTCAGAATACGAAGAAATAACAACCGGACGGCCGCTAGCTGCATGTACCTCAGCACTACACGTCTAATGCACCCCATTGCCTTTTCGAGCCTCGCATTTGAGAGCGTAATAGTTTCATATGTAGTACAACAACACGACAGTTGCTGGCAACATATTGACGATGGATGGTGTATTCAGCAGCGATGAGTACACGGACATTATTCTAATCTATGGAGAAGCTGGTCGTTATGCCGTTGAGGCTCGTAGACGGTATGCACTGGTGTTTCCAGATAGACGTCTGCCTCTCTACAAGTACATTTCGCCGCGCAGAGCTGCAATTATGAACGAATGGAATGTTCCAGGCACATACCAGCAGGACTAGACCCGTCTCCAGTAATGCTGAAGTTGTGCAGAATGAACTGCAGTACTTTGAACGGAATCCTACACAGGGTCAGTTACACTTCACCTTACTGAGCTACTGCTGATGATAATAATAATAATAACAATAATAATAGCAATAATAATAATAATAATTTGTATTTTGAATTAGAATGTATTAATTAATTACTCTTGATATTAAATTTGTGATATGACTCAGGAATCTGACGGCAACACCAGTGCAGATTATCTGTGAGACATATTAATTATTTTTTACATTATACAGATTGTATTTCTATACAAGACTGCATGCAATAATAAGTTTATGTTATAAATTAATGCTTATTTAGGTAATAATTTTTATGCGACGTATAGCCAGGTGATTGCTGTTCATTTTGGACAATCCAGGCGGTAGTTCATTAAGTAGTGATTGTACAAAATAATTTAGTTTCTTGAAACCATAATAATAATAATAATAATAATGATACGAACCATTTATGTTACAATGTGCACATATTTATTGCTGATTAGGGCGAAGAGGAACTGCAAAGAAGCTAGGAGTGCCACGAACTTCAATACAGAGGATCCTGAAGGAGCGAAAATGGCATCCGTATAAGCCGCACCTAAACCAACAACTGTATGGAAATGATTTCGAACACTGGGTAGCATATTGCCGAAGAATGGCCGCTGCATTACAACAAGATCCACATTTCGCCAGGAATATTCTGTGGAGTGATGAATGCTATTTCGCCAATGATGCCAACGTCAATACTCCCAATCTTCATTACTGGGCTCCAATGAACCCCCACTGGGTTCGAGCACAGCATGTTCAGATCCACTGGGGGTTAATGTGTGGTGTGGTATTCTGGGAGACTACACAATTGGGCATGTTTTTATATCCGCCAGACTCACAGGAATTATCTTGAATTTCTACAAACCGACTTGTCTCTGGGAAACCTTCTAGAAGATATTCCACTCCAGGTTGTATTGCAAACATGATGGTGCTCCACCTCACACCGTCCGAGCCGTTACGGAATATCTGAATGCTCGATTTCCTGAGCGGTGGATAGTTCGTGGAGGACCCTGGTAACGGCAATAACGATTGCCTGATCTAACCCCTCTGGTCTTATTTTTGTGGAGCTATATAAAATCAAAAGTATACGAAACAGCGCCAGAAAATGTTGATCAATTAAAACAACGCATTGGTGAGTCCTGTGCTGCAGTAACACCTGAAATGCTACGACGTGTCCATGCAGACACTGCGAGACGCATTCAGCATTGAATTCGCCACCAGGGTCATGTCTCTGAGGATATTCATTGTGAATAGCTGTCCAAGTGTGACATTTCGATTTGTTTTATTTTCTAAGCTTTGAAGCAATACTACCGTAGGTTTTTGTCCATATAGGAGGCAATGCTATTGTAGAGTGGAATTTCTGTAGCCTACATGTAAAATTTAATGTGTTATTAAACTTTCCTTTCTGCATCTTTGGCGTATTTACAAATGAACTCTGTTTATTACAGAAATCGCAGCTTGCAAAGGAGCGTTACAACGTGGTAAACAATATGTTGGATGTTGTGCAACAATTTAGCAGTAATTTTACAACACAAGTACTGTAACAGGATTCCTATTATTATTATTTATTTTGCGCATGCGCTTACACATTCTCAGCACTTGCTGGAAAGAAAACATTTACAATCCCAGATACCGTACATATCACAAGGAGCAAATTCTCGGTGACTGCATTGAGTAGTAGCTTCATATTTCCCTCACTTCTTCAGGCCTGATTGCCCAAGAACAGCCTTACTAGGCGACACATAGAAAGTATGACTGTTTTCTGCAACAGTTTGGAAAGACCTGGGTCTAATTTCAACGCCGTGAGTGATTCCTTTAAGTTGTTGGGAATCACACCAGTGCTGGAGATAATAATAGGAACTATCCTGACGTGTGCCATGTGCCATTGCTTCCTTATCAGTTCTGAAAGCTCTGTGTATTTTGACAGCTTTTCAACATGATTTGTTAGCATGTTGCCACTGTTTGGGATCGCCACATCTATGAAGGTGGTGTGCTTCATGCATTTGTCAACAAGAACCAAATCAGGTCTGTTGTGCACTGCTGATTGGTCTGTCAATGCAGTACGATCCCTGTACAACGTAAAGCTGCCACTTTCCAGTACACTTTCAGGATCATATTTGTAGTACGGCTCTTTCTCTTGGCTCAGCAGTTGAAGTTGTATAGCCAATTCTTGATGTTCTATCTTGGCAACATAATCATGTCTCTTCCTATATTCTGTCCCTGCAAAATGGCGAGAAACTGATATAATATGCTGAAGAGTCTCAGACGTTGGGCAACCGTATCTGCAATGGTCATCTTGCATCGATGCATCCTCGATTATGAACTTAATGTAGTTCCTCGTGGGGACATCCTGGTCCTGAATAGTCATCATAAAGCCTTCTGTTTCAGGAAACATCTGCCCAGAAATCAACCAAAATTCGACACTAGCTTGTCGACGTGAGTTTGGATGACTTCATTGGGATGTCTTCCGTGTAGTGGTTTGGACAACCACGCATTGAATCTATCCAAATCACTGCGCACCTGAACTTGAGTCTCTTGCTGACTTAAGAGCAGTGGAGTTGAATCATCTGCTTCTGTGACAGACTTGTGCAGCATCGACTGGTTCGATACAGAACAGAAGTATTTTCTTAGCTCATAGATCTGTCGAGCTACTTGGTTGTTTATATCAACAATTCCTCTCCCACCCATATGTCTCGGTAACATGACCCGTTCCACAGATATCCTGGGATGGTGTTTTCGTGATTTGGTCAGTGATGTTCTAATTTTCTGTTCTAAACTTGCAATGTCAGTTTTACTCCACTTGATGACCCCTTACGAGTAACTAAGGATAGGGACAGCATAAGCGTTGATTGCCTTAACCAAGTTTTTACTGTTGAGGCTGGTGTTAGAAACAAGCTTAATTCTTCTGACAAATTCCTTCGCCAGATCTTGTTTCACTACTGAGTGTTCTATGTGTCTGGCTTGATTCATTCCCAGATACTTGTAGGTCTCGCTAGTGAGCATTGTTGCAATCTGCTGGCCCTGAGCTGTTTCATATACACCTTCCTGCAGCTTGCCTTTCATAACGTTCAGCGTTTTACATTTCTCCAGCCCGAATTCCATTTTCACATCCTGCGAAAAGGTTTCCACTATCTTCAACAGAAACTCTAGTTGTGCTCTGGTGGCAGCATATTGCTTTAGGTCATCCATACACAAGAGATGGTTGAGCTTTGCAAACTCCCTGGAGTTCTTCTTGATACTGAAGCCATATTTTGTTGAATTAAGTTGTTTTGATAGTGGGTTCATCGCAAGACAGAACCATAATGGGCTCAAGGAGTCTCCTTGGAATATTCCCTTGTGGATTGGGATCATACTTGTTGCAATACTGCCATTTGTAGTACTAAGGCACATTACTGTACGCCACGTTGAAATGGCGTGTTCTGGGAAATATAAAATCTGAGGATCAATCTTATACACTGACAAAATATGGATCAACCAAACATGGGGCACGGAATCATAGGCCTTCTTGTAGTCAATATATGCTGTGAATAAATTTCTGTTATTGGTAAAGGCCTGGTTAGAAACCACTGAGTCAATGATGAGTATTTCTTTACACCCTTTGGACCCTTTCGTGCATCCTTTTTGTTGTGTTGCTATGATGTTATTTTTTCACCGTGAGCATATTATTATTATTATTATTATTATTATTATTATTATTATTATTATTATTATTATTATTATTATTGACACTATGATGTCTGCACTAGACTTTAATAGCCTAATAAAATAACAATAGTGACACAGGTTATCAGACAAATTCTTGACACACTCAAGTACACTGGGCTACATGACCACTATCTTGCAAAGACCCTAAAAATCAACAACAACTCATTATTTCAGTACGGTATAATTCAACGTACCATGATGCACAACGTCAGAATTGTTGCAGACTGGTATAGCCATGCTGGTATGTGCTTCAACAATCCATTAGCTCCTAATTATTACAGGTCTGTTCGGGGAACTACATTCACAGAAGGCAGGCGTCTATTTGGAATCTCCTGTGCATATAATGTGTAAGCTTGATGGGATTGTGACCAGATTCTTCATAGATTAAAATGATGTGTGTGTGCTCGTTTTTGGTGAAAATCTCAGCCATTGTCGATGTGTTGATAGCAACTTTAACACTGCTGTACCACGTGAAAACTGCAAAGCTACTATTCTGCACTCGACAGCGAGGCTTCATACCGCTATGGGGTGCATTAGAAGGGAGCAATTTTTTTAGCGAATGGCTTTTTGTATCAGGAGTGTCCAAGGACATGTTCGGCCCGCCAGAGTTTGTTGCTACTTCTCTGCGGACCCCATGGGGTGAGCTACAAGTACCGTCGCGTGTAGAGTGTTGTCTGGGGAGGAAAGTGTGAATGTAAGGCCGAGGAATTGGAAGGCAGTGGCTGTAGCCCACAGTTAGGGCCAATCCCGACATTTGCCTGGAAGGAGGATGGGAACCTCCTCGCCTCCCGGATATGAGTGACTGCCTGCAGCCACACCGTAACGACCACGGCCAACTCACCTAGTTACGGGAGCAATGAGGAACATGCAGCGTGCGGCTGTCTGGTTGTTATCTCTTGGCATTCTGACATAACTTGCTTGCATGCAAGGTTACCCCTTAGCAATACAGTTGTTAGATCTCCCGTTCATCACTACTACATGCCGGACACTTATAAGTAGATTGCACGGCGCAAATGAGCACCAGATACAGAGTGGTCCATCAGCCCCTTATTTTTTTGGAGGAAGACAACCCAACTAACGCGTATATCATATCCATCCTAAAAACATTAGTACCTGCTCCTGAATGGCCTTAATACAACTTTACCATTGAGTTCATGCTTGCGAATATAGTAGAAATCATTAGTGGTAGTGTTATTTCAACGAACTCAACTATATTGCATGTTTTAAACGATCACAGCTCCGAATAACACGACATTACGTCTGGACAGGTGTCTATGGGGGCTACGAATAGACTCAATACGTACCAGCCATGCGCGACGGCTATCGGTTGCTAAGGTGGCTGTCATGTATTCCTGCTGTTGCGTCGGGCAAGCTCCCGGCTGGCAGGTTTGATCCCAGGCTGGTACATATTTTTTCCCTTAATGCCGTTTACAGTGGATGTACTGTGGCCGCTTATGTACATGTTCCAACGAGTGATTTTTTTATTTGTCCTAAAGAGGTCCGTTTATATCCGATGGTACGTAGCCAGGTTGGACGACGACATAACGATCTGTAAAACGAAAGCAAGGTACCCTGCATATTCAGAGTAGCAAGTGTTCAAAATGTTAACCACCTTTGTTTAAATGGAAAATCAGACTCACTCAAGCCACCGCACGTGTCGCGTCAAAACACTCTAACCTCGGCATGTAAACCATTCCTCATTCTTACGTTCGGCAAATATAAAACAGTATGAATTCATTCGCTAATGAGGAAACCCGTATCGTATTGAGTCCATTCGATTGTTAAAATGACTTTTCTTTCTAAAGATATGGTAAGAGAGAAACTGAAATTATCAGAAACGAAAGCTACTAACTGAAGGAGCGTCTGCTGAATGAATTTTCAGGTAGGGTTATTTTTATACAAACAAAATAAAGCCCGCGAAACAGAGATTCCAAAATAAATGGTGTTGGCATGCGTGTGTAATTGATTTTCAAATCTTTATCATCTACTCGAGACCAACCTAAGTCATCCTGGAAGTAGTTTTCCGTGGTATCCCACTTCTACTCCAGATAAAATGCTGGGATGTTTCGAAATTTAAGACCACTTCCACCTCCTCGAAACTCCTACCTTCAGTTACAAATACGCAAACTACTACCAAGACCGTGATAACATAGATTATTAGACAAATTTAAACACACGCAAGATCATAAGAATGTGATCACGATGTCCAAGCCCCTAAAGTTTGAAAAGAAACCTCAAATATTCACGCCGCTGAGAACAGCAAAATGAAGTCGCATGTGCATTGGCTCATAGCTCATCAACGATTAGTCCTACTGACACGGAATTTAAATTAAAGAAAACTTTGAACCTTCTTCTCCACCTTGTAACAGGTTGTTCTTTGAGGCAACTATTTTCCTAAAATTGGCTACGATGGTCAAAATACACTTGCGAAACATTTCACTGGGTAATTTCCAGACAATGGTAGCTACTTAAAACTCTGATTTTTAGCTTGAAAGCAGTGGATGAGGGTATATTAATCAAACAGTACTAGTGTAAACACCTCACTGATTAGCCTACAAATGCCAATGATATGACAGTTTGAGTGTTAAGAGTGCTCGTCAATTGCATCGAGAACAGCCCATAACCGCGAGAACATTACAATATTCCTAATTCTCACAGCTCTATGGCGTAATGGGTCCACTACCCACAATGCAGTGGGGACGCACGTGGCTAGGTGATGCGATCGAGATGGCTGTGGGTTAAGCAAACACCTGCACTTTTGAAAGCCATCACAACAGAACAGAACAAAAGAAAAAATAATCTTCTCCTTGAACGTGATCATAAATATTTATAATGCCCAACGACTAAAATCGTATTTGAACCGGTAAGAACGTTTTAGATAAAGAAAGTCTAGTGTCCAACCCAAAAGTTCTCACTATCATAAATTAGCAAAATTCAACGTACTCTGCACAGGAATACATCGTAAGTGAATAAATGCAGTAATGTGACTTTGTAAGTGTCACTTGATGTTATATCCCCACTAAAATGGAGCACGGGCTGTCGTTAAAAAAAATGTGCCTACGACTGGATTCGAAGCAGTACTCAACTCAGTCACGCATACCGCGTCACATCCGACTTCAACTGCCTCAGCCACGGAGACAACGTACACATTGCGCGCTACACGGATACTAGTTAACTGGGCAGTTCCAACTCGAACGTTAATATGCGTATCAAAGTCTTCAATCATGGTTTATAGTGTTCATTTAACATTTTACAATTGCAGATCACGTGGCGTAAGCTATTAATTCGATTGTATTACATGTATGTGTGTTCTTCAGGGAGCAATGAATCACATGTTCGTAGAATGGTCCTTAGTATTTGGCGCGGAACTGATTAAGGTCGTTTTTCCTTTGCTAGGCCAAGGCTCAGTTTACATTGCTGTCACACAGGCAGTGCGCAAAGCAATATGACCATCAAGAGAATTGTAATGTTAGTTGGGTTTCATAAAACTTAATAATGAGGGGCTGGTGAACCATTCTGTATAAGCCTAAATGAAGCCCTGTATATTGATGCTAGGTTGTATAGTAAATCACCCCCACATGCTGCAAGGAATGCATTTATTTTTGTATCACGAGACATGGAACAACGTTCCCACATGAAATAGTATTCCAACAAACACAACAAAGCACGTGCGGAGGTTGCAGTTCAGATTTTGATGACTGAGTTTACATATTGTATGCTCTACAAAGGAGGTACCAAAATATTGCAAGTGGTAATTGGAAGAGTTCATCAAAATTGAAATGATTAATTTGTGTTGATTGCAGGTTAATATACACTCTCCTTATGAAACCGTAGAAACAACGTCAAGATTCATCCTACTGACCCGAGATTATCACCACGAGATCATCTCTACGTACGAGGAGCTCAAGTCGGAGCTTGCCGTCAAGAATTTGAGGAGAACTCAGAGGCGTTGCTACCTAGTCCACGAGCATGACGGTGAAATTGGTTTCAACAGCTACTCCTTATGTCTGAGCAAATGTAGGAGGCGGCTGGCCAACACCTTGTGCGGCTGTGTGCCTTATTTCTATCGTCCTTTGGGTGAGTATCTACAATGCTCAAAGCTGTGGTTGATATCACTGCACAGCTCTTGCAAACACTGTCATGCACAGAAGGGAATAGCACTGCAGGGAAGAGAGATGCCATGGAACAAGACATGCATGTGGTGACAGACATTATGTCGTCTTACAACTTAATTTTGGAGGCTTTGGCGTAGTTGGTACCACGATGAACTTCTATGCCAAGATCGCGGGTTCAAACCGGGCCGAAGTCGTCGGATATTTTAAGATCGTTAAACTCCCTCAGTATACTTTCTTTCGGAGGGGGAGTAAAGCCGGCGGGCTTGGCCTGTCTACAATCCTTACGTATGTAAACATTATTATTACAACTGTAACACATAATTCTTACGTAAAAATGTAGACTTTCACGACCGGCGTTGAAATAGGAATCTCCGTTTCGCGGGCTTATAGGTCGTGTTCCAAGGACATTTTGTCGTCCTGACGTTTCGCTGAATACTGCGTTCAGCATGTTCACAGGTTACATAAAGCGAGGTAAAACAAGTAAACAGAAGATATATAAATAGTCAACAACCCACACATAGAGGCTACCATAGCAACGGCGTACCACATAAAAGTAATGCATCAAGGACAGGGCTGCTCGTCTGTTGCATCTTCTCGTCTACGACGGTCAATAAGGGCAGGCTTGAGGGGATTAAGGACTGGAAGCCAAGCTCTGTTCACACGTTCTGCTTCCTCCTTAAGATTGAAGCTGTTAGTATGCTTCAGGATTTCAATAGCCTCCCTTTGTAGCCTGGCATGATAAGACACCGTGGTGGACAGAACTTCGGTGTCTCCATATCTTATATCGTGACCTGCAAGTAGCGAGTGTGCTGCTACAGTGGATTTATCTGTTTGTCCCAGCCGGCTGTGTCGTTCGTGCTCCTTGAGGCGAGTGGCAATACTTCTTTTCGTTGTTCCAATATATACTTGGCCACAATCACACGGGATTTTATAAACCCCTGCCGCGGTATGAGGATGTCGCTTATCTTTAGCGGACCTAAACATGTCCTTAATTTTTCGTGTAGGCCTGTATATGGTCTTTATATCATGGGACTCGAGTAGCCTCCCTATTCTACTCGAGTCCCATGATATAAAGACCATATACAGGCCTACACGAAAAATTAAGGACATGTTTAGGTCCGCTAAAGATAAGCGACATCCTCATACCGCGGCAGGGGTTTATAAAATCCCGTGTGATTGTGGCCAAGTATATATTGGAACAACGAAAAGAAGTATTGCCACTCGCCTCAAGGAGCACGAACGACACAGCCGGCTGGGACAAACAGATAAATCCACTGTAGCAGCACACTCGCTACTTGCAGGTCACGATATAAGATATGGAGACACCGAAGTTCTGTCCACCACGGTGTCTTATCATGCCAGGCTACAAAGGGAGGCTATTGAAATCCTGAAGCATACTAACAGCTTCAATCTTAAGGAGGAAGCAGAACGTGTGAACAGAGCTTGGCTTCCAGTCCTTAATCCCCTCAAGCCTGCCCTTATTGACCGTCGTAGACGAGAAGATGCAACAGACGAGCAGCCCTGTCCTTGATGCATTACTTTTATGTGGTACGCCGTTGCTATGGTAGCCTCTATGTGTGGGTTGTTGACTATTTTTATATATCTTCTGTTTACTTGTTTTACCTCGCTTTATGTAACCTGTGAACATGCTGAACGCAGTATTCAGCGAAACGTCAGGACGACAAAATGTCCTTGGAACACGACCTATAAGCCCGCGAAACGGAGATTCCTACATAATTCTTACGTTCACGCGTCTGATCATCATTTGCCAATCTGCTATGTTAGGCCATCGCCGTCTGCTATGCTATAACGCCTTCCCATTCAGCGCGAGTTGCTTACTAAGCAACGAACATCTCCTACTTGACGATCTTCCCGACAGTAGCGCTGCTAGGTTGAACTGATTGTGCTCCTGTCCAGGCGCGGAATTCCGCTTATATGTTTTGTGGCAAAATAAACGCAACCTTGTAACACCTCCGTTTGTTGCTTGGACACCGGTGTAAGTGTTGGTGATAATGCGTTGATATTTTGTATTACTTACAGTATTTTCCCTGCGACCACATAATTTTGTCATACCTATGGAATACACAGACATGTATGTTTATTTAACTAAAATACAAATCTTATGATGTGCCGACATAACCTCTGGAGTATCAACCTACTAACGCTGCGTGGAGAATGTTAGTACTCCTGCATGTTCGCTGTTTGGAGGGTAGTGGGGAGGCGTTAGAGCATAGCAGCTTGTCTACCTCCGGTCTGTACTGGCTTGTGGGTAGGTTTTTGCTAGGAATTAACCTTACCCACAAGGGAAGATGAAGAGAGAATTAAAGGGAAGTGGGTTTCGGTCTAAGGAACAAGTGTGGAGAAAGTTCTTGGCCTTATTTATTTTCCTCGGACGAGCGCTTCGCGGATGAGAAGTTGAACGAGTACTGTTTTCATTATAGTCTATTGACGTGGTTGAAAATTTCACAATTGTAGCACAGAAAGTTTATAGAAAGGAAAGTTATTGCGGTGGTGTAATATAACTAGCTGCATTTTGGTTAGAGAGAGTCTATTGCGTTGAAAAATTTGTAGGTTATAGTTGAATGCAGTTGACGAATTCCCACGAAGGAAGATAAATTAGGTGTTGATTAGCTGTTCACAAAGAAAATTCCTTGGTTAGAAAAAGTATTTCCATATGTGAGTGGAAAATACTAGAAGGTTGAGCTTTTGGATGAATTGTTTGGCATGGAAAATTCCAGAACAATCACAACTGTTGAATTGGGCAAAAAAAAGTCCAGCGGTGGAACGATATACGTTTTCTATAGACAGTGGGTAATTTAACGATGTCCCACGTTGTGATAAAATATCTCAGATAATATGCATAAGAAATGCTGCTTCATTTCAAGATTAGCTTAGATAGACAAAGCCCAACATCGAAAATCCCGCGAAGATGGTTATTGCCCCACATTCGCAATTTCACACTGTCTGTAAAATGATGGTTAAAAAGCATGTAGCTATTTAAAAGCAATTAAAATGAGTTGAAGAACATTTGAAGTAGTACTTAGCTCATTTCTGATGAACGGCGATTCTCTTGGTGACCATTAGTTAAGATCTGGACATGGCGTCCGATTTAAAAGTTTGTCTCTCGAGGAGAGGAGACGAGCTCTAGGTAAGCTACAACTGAAAGTCTTAACGACTGAAGCACAAGTGAGGCCAGCTCAACGAAGCGTGGAGGGACCGGGGAAGGAAAAAGAGTGAGGGTAGGAGACAAAGGAATATACATAAGAATAACCAACATTACAAAAATTAAGTATCTTGATGAAATGGTCTTAAGAGAGTTGACAGCAGGCGTCACTAGCGAAGCCTGGTGGATGGGAATGTAGACGAAGTCCTCTTGATCACAGAGATGATAGCACGCGATAGCGACGAGATCTGGAGGCTAGATTGGTAAGGAAGTCCTCTTGTACATGGAAAAATTGAGGAACTTCAGAGATTCGCTGCTAGATGACGCTAGGTGGGTCATGGAAGATTTATATCTAGGACAGGTAATATAAGCAAAGCGCATAAACAAAGAAAAACCAAGATATCACTGTTGGAGTTTGCGTAAAAGGAAGTAATGAAATAAAGCAAAGAGCAGCAGAAGCTTACTCTGTCTTAACATGTATTTCACGGAATACACCAAGCTGGGAGGGGAAAACACCAACAGAGAACAGGAAAACAATGTTACAAATTTAAAGGTAAGGGGGAAATTAAAGACAGTGGTCTTGCAATATGCCCATTAGTGGTCAAGACCTTGGCTACCCTAACTCGCCCATCCCTTCCCTTGTAACACTCGGCCACTCTATCGGAGATCCAGACCAAGGGAGGGGAAGCATCTCTGACCAGGAGAAGGTCACCCACTTTGATGTCGTGATTAGAAAGGAACCACTTCTGTCTCCGTTGCATGGAAGTTAAGTATTCCAAATTCCACCTCTTCCAGAAAGAATTACGAAGGGCTTCAAGTTTACGCCAAACAATTGGTAAATTAGAATCTCTGTAAGAGTTGGGAAGGGAAGGAGGGACAGAAAGATAAGTGCTTATAAGGAAGTGACCAGGTGTGAGTGGAAGCAGGTGGGTCATTGGAAAGCGGAGTTAAAGGGCGAGAATTAACAACACCTTCAATCAGAATAGACAGCGAATTTAATTCTTCATAAGTCAGAATACGACTACCTAAAACCTTTCATAGATGACGTTTAGTAAGCTTTACGCAAGATTCCCACCTACCACCGTGATGAGGGGCGTAGGGAGGTATAAACCGCCATTTGAAACCCTTTGAGTAGGAAAAATTTGAATTCTGTTCCATGGCAGGAGATGATGTAAGAGCTTTCTTCCATAATGAAGCTGCGCCTTGAAAAGTGGAGGCGTTATCGGAGAACATCTCAGAGGGAACGCCACGCCTAGCAGTGAAGCGAGAGACAGCTGACAAAAAGTAAGAAGTGGAGGCATTCGTTATTAGTTCCAAATGGATCGCGCCAGTAACCATGCAAACAACGAGAAAAACATAGATCTTACCAAACAATTTGCGTTTAGCTTCAGGGGAATTGCATTGATATTGGAACGGACCCATATAGTCCACGCCACTTAAAGCAAAAGGACGTATAGGAGAAGAGCGGAAAGAGGGCAGATCGCTCATTAATTGAGTGTCGACTTTAGATTTCGCTTTGAAGCAAGGAATGCATTTGTGAATTACAGAGGAAACTTCATTAACTCCATTTATAATCCAGTACCTTTCCCTTAGGAAGCAAAGCAGAGTGCGCGTATCAACGTGCAGGTTACGATAATGAAGGACACGTATAATTAAAGGAATAACGTGATTTTAGGAAGGCGAAATAACAGGATGCTTCTTGTCCTCAGAAAGCAAAGATTGCGAGAGCCTACCACCTACCCTGAGTAACCCATTGTCATCAAGGAACGGGGCTAAGGCACGAAGACGACTAGATTTCGGAAGATCCTTTTTAGCAGAAAGCAAAGACAATTCAGAAGAAAAGTCTTCTTGCTGTGTTAGCTGCAAAACCTTAATGGTAGCGAGATTCAATTCATGATTGGTCAGGTGTGGTTTAGGGAGAAGAGGTTGGTCAACCACAAGATATTTCCATCTGAGAAGATAGGCAAAAATTCGAATTAATTTGTGAAAGTAAGAATAGCGGAACAACAAGGGATGCGAAACGTTGGAAACAAGACACGAAGCAGTAGATTTAGATACTTTAGCGTCAGGCAAGTTGGGGTTGGTAACTGGAGGTATAGAAGGCCAACAAGAAGAGTCTTCGATTAACCACGAGGGCCCATGCCAGTACAACTGAGGTGCTAATAATTGAGAAGGTAAACATCCACGAGAAATGATGTCAGCGGGGTTATCAGCACTGGGCACATGCCTCCATTGACATCCAGAGGAAAGGGTTTGAATTCTAGAGACTCTGTTAGCAACAAAGGTTTTCCAGTGGGTGGGGTTTTTCGCGATCCAAGAAAGAGTGATCATGGAATCGCTCCACAAATAGGTTTGCGTAAATTCGAACTTTAAGACTTTGTGCATTTTTTGGCAAGTTCTGCGGCCATGAGTGCAGCACACAGTTCAAGCCTAGGCAAACTAATAGTTTTAAGAGGAGCAACTTTAGACTTAGAGCAAACAAGGTTTGAAAATGAAGATTCATTTAATGAATTGCGATAAACCAAATATGCACAGCAACCGTAAGCTTTTTCGGAACTGTCGGCGAACACATGAAGAAAGAAAGATGTGTTAGCAGGAGCTTTAATTAATTAAATTTCTTAGAATTTCAATAAGAGAAATATCAAGTAAACTGCTACGAAAAGAAAGCCATCTATTAAGAAAAGAAAGGGGAATTGTTTCGTCCATTCACATTTGAGCGACCATAGCTGTTGCATGAAAAGCTTGACTATAACAATAACCGGAGCAAGTAATTGAAGCGGATCAAAAATTTTTGCAATTTCAGAGAGAATTTGTCTTTTTGTGTTGGGGAGCTCTTCGGAAAGCGAGACTTTGTAGATGAGAGTATCAGTGCGAGTGCACCAGTGAACTCCAAGAGTTTTTATGGATTGAGAATCTCCGCAGATTTTGACGGAAGAGGGGTCAACATCTTCTATGGGAAACTGGGCAAGAAACTCATGGGAGTTGGAATTCCACTTATGAAGTGGGAATCTTCCATTCTTTAACAATGCCTGAATTTCTAGTGACACGAAAGAAGCTTCCCCAAGGGTCGGGAAGGACTGGAGATAATCATCTACATAAAAAGATGTAGTTAGGGCTTCAGAAGCTTTAGAATCAAATAAATGACCATCTTGAGAGGCTACCAGATGTAGGGATCTGATAGCAAGGAAAGCGGAATGTTTTAAGCCATAAGTGACTGTCTTTAAGCGAAATATTTAAATGGGCATGCTGATTTCATCGCGCCACAAATTTCTTTGGAGATCTTGTTGTTCAGGCTGAATTAAAACCTGACGGTACATCTGTTTGATGTCCGCTATAACAGCTTTGGGAAATAATCGAAATATTAAGAGTATAGCAGATAAATCTGACTGAATAGCGGGACCAGAGTAAAGAGTATCGTTAAGACTTTTGCCATTAACGTTAGGTGATGAACCATTGAAAACGACTCGGATGTTATCCTTTACAAGAGGGTTTTTCCACACGGGATGATGATTTAAGAAAACCGTTTAAATTGGGGGTGCAATTCGTCATCAGATTTGCTGACAACTTCCATATGATCTAAGCTTTCATACTCATCCATGAAATCAGTGTACTGTTGTTTAACGAGAGGTTCTTTCTTGAATTTGCTTTCGATAGCAAAGAGAGCTTTACGAGATTTAGGTTGAGAATTAATTAGTTTAGGAGGATTAAGTAATCTTGGCATCTGAACAATGAACCGGCCTTCAGGAGAACGAGTGGTAGTGTTCAAGAAACGTTGCTCACAGAATTCGTTTTCTGAAGAGGTTACGTTAGGAGAATCAACGCTTTCCAGCCTTCAGAACTGTTCCAAATCAGTATAGCGAAATAACATTGAGATACGGGTTCGGGAGAATAATGAGGAAGTTGACCGGTGACGATTCATCCAAAATTAGTGTATCTGGCAACGACGTTTGAAGATAATTTACGAACCTGTTTACGAAGGCAGTTCCAGAGAACATTGGCACTAAAGGGTATGTCAATGGGGCCTTGTACATTGAACAGGGGATTGGTTAACCTTAAATGCGAGGGAATGTTTAAACCTGAAATATCAACAGAGTGACTTGGAGTGTCTTCTCCTATGCTGTTGAGAATGAGACAATTCAGTTTGGGAAAGTTATTTCTGTGACAAGTGTCTCTTATGGTTAGCTTTGAATACTGTAAAGCTTGCGACTTTAAGCTATTAATGCCTGATACATTGATAGAAGTAGGGTTTACAGGTAGGCCTATTTTTCTAATCAAAGAATTGTACACAAAATCATGAGTTGCCGTTGAATCAAGAAGACCGCGTGCACTGACCCAGTTGCCGAATTTATCCAGGACATCAATTGGGACAGTGGACAATAGTACTTGAGCACTGCGCAAGGATTTAGCGTTCTGAATGAAAGATGAAGCATTAGGAGTGCCAGTATTATCATTCTTCTGAGAAGTAGATGCTGCTCATGACCTCAATTGATCATGACGGTGCAGTAAAGTGTGGTGCGATTTTTCACAGTGGTAACAAAGTCTTGAAGACTTACAATTACAAGCAGAATGCTTGGGTGATAGGCAGTTAAGGCAATGTTTATTCAGGGAAACTAATTTTCTTCTGTCGTCGACTGACAGTTCTTTAAAAGATTTGCATAGATATAAAGCGTGGAAATCTTTGCAAATTATGCACTTTAATGGTTCATTTAAACTTTTACGGGGTTCACTCTGAGTGTTTAAAGCAAGAGAACTAGCAATACGGCGTTCACTAGACCTAGTTGGGTAACCAGTGGCATTTGACTTGAGTTTAGACGAGCTGGACCCGTGTTTTTGTGTACTAGACGCTACGTGTTCGGTTTTAGATTTAAGAGACAATGATTCAAATTTAGAACTCGGAGATGAGGGTTCACTTTGGTTAGCTAAAGCAGTTAAGAGCTAGCATCTAGCATTTATGAAAGTAACTAAATGCTCGTACGAGTAATCGTCATCTTTGAAAAGTTCCATTTCCCAAGCCTTGAGGGTAGCAACATCGACTTTAGAAACAACTAAATGTATTAGAAAAGTGTCCCAGTGTTCAGTGGGTTGATCTAATTGGGATAGAGCATTAACGTGAAGTTGTGTTGTATCAATGAGGGTACGCAGACTAGTGACGTCATTGCGCTGTGACGCAGGCAAATTGAATAGAGCCTTCATGTGGCGTTGAATACGTAGCCGTAAATTACCGTATCTTTCTTGCAACAGGTTAAAGGCAACGGGGTAGTTTTCAGCACTTTATGGGAGCGCCTCAACTAACTGTAGGGCTTGACCGCGGAGAATAGATCGCAAATAATGAAATTTGTAAAAGACTTGAATGTCTTCATTGTCGTGAACAAGAGAGCAAAATAGTTCATAGAAAGAATCCCAAGTAGTTTCGTCTCCAGAGAAGTGGGGTAAATTAATATTAGGCAGAATTGGTTTGGGCTTATGAGTGCCCTCACGAGAAGAGGTTTGTTGTTCGTGAAGGGAACCCAGAACAGAACCGTCTTTTTTCTGTTCTTCTTCGAGTTGGCGTATTATTTTAAAGGCAGGGCCTATGCCTTCGTAGTATTGGTTTTCTACTTCTACTCGATCATCAGTTTGATTGAGCATGCTAGTTTGGATTTCAGTTTGAATGTTGCAATAATTCTCATAAGAACGTTCATAATCTTTTACGCGATGTTTTAACAAATCTAATTGAGCTTCTGAAGGATCTAGTTCCTTGATGTATTTTCTGAATCTGGTAATTTGCCCTTTATAAGATGCTCGTTTGGAAGTAAATGTTTCATCCTTACCATCCTTATCTTTGTCTGTGGAAGGCATGGTGAAATAGGTAAATTGAAGTATAACTTACGCAACTGAGGAACCTTGGAAATGCTGTCAGACTGGCAGCAGCAAACAAGTTGAAAGGGAGAAATGCACCAAAGGAGACAGAAGCAACCCCTTTCCACCTCACCAGCTTTGCACTGCGAATTTATAGCTGAAAAATTGAAAGTAGATATTAATAATTTGCAAAATATTGACAAATGTACTCACCCGGGTTTCTGGGACCTAATTTTGGGTAGGTTTTTGCTAGGAATTAACCTTACCCACGTGGGAAGATGAAGAGAGAATTAAAGGGAAGTGGGTTTCGGACTAAGGAACAAGTGTGGAGAAAGTTCTTGGCCTTATTTATTTTCCTCGGACGAGCGCGTCGCGGATCAGAAGTTGAACGAGCACTGTTTTCACTCTAGTCTATTGACGTGGTTGAAAAGTTCACTATTGTAGCACAGAAAGTTTATAGAAAGGAAAGTTATTGCGGTGGTGTAAAATAACTAGCTGCATTTTGGTTAGAGAGAGTCTATTGCGTTGAAAAATTTGTAGGTTATAGTTGAATGCAGTTGACGAATTCCCACGAAGGAAGATAAATTAGGTGTTGATTAGCTGTTCACAAAGAAAATTCCTTGGTTAGAAAAAGTATTTCCATATGTGAGTGGAAAATACTAGAAGGTTGAGCTTTTGGATGAATTATTTGGCATGGAAAATTCCAGAACAATCATAACTGTTGAATTGGGCAAAAAAAAAGTCCAGCGGTGGAACGAGCTAAGTTTTCTATAGACAGTGGGTAATTTAACGATGTCCCACGTTGTTAGAAAATATCTCAGTTAATATGCATAAGAAATGCTGCTTCATTTTAAGATTAGCTTAGATAGACAAGCCCAACATCGAAAATCCCGCGAAGATGGTTATTGCCCCACATTCGCAATTTCACACTGTCTGTAAAATGATGGTTAAAAAGCATGTAGCTATTTAAAGGCAATTAAAATGAGTTGAAGAACGTTGAAGTAGTACTTAGCTCATTTCTGATGAACGGCGATTCTCTTGGTGACCGTTAGTTAAGATCTGGACATGGCGTCCGATTTAAAAGTTTGTCTCTCGAGGAGAGGAGATGACCTCTAGGTAAGCTCCAACTGGAAGTCTTGACGACTGAAGCACAAGTGAGGCCAGCCCAACGAAGCGCGGAGGGACCAGGGAAGGAAAAAGAGTGGGGGTTGGAGACAAAGGAATATAATTAAGAATAACCAACATTACAAAAATTAAGTATCTTGATTAAATGGTCTTAAGAGAGTTGATAGCAGGCGTCACTAGCGAAGCCTGGTGGATGGGAATGTGGACGAAGTCCTCTTGATCACAGAGATGATAGATGGCGATAGCGACGAGATCTGGTGGCTAGATTGGTAAGGAAGTCCTCTTGCACATGGAAAAATTGAAGAACTTCAGAGATTCGCTGCTAGATGAACCTAGGTGGGTCATGGAAGATATATATCTAGAACAGACTCACAGGTAATATAAGCAAAGCGCATAATCAAAGAAAAACCAGGAGATCACCACCAGCTTGTGCGTTCCGTGTACTTTCCTGCTAGTTCCTCCTTAGCCCTTTGTGCTAAAATCACAGCTTCCTCCTGCCTGGATGTAGGTACTGCTGGAAAGTTAAGTGATTACCCTCTAGCCTGTATTCTAGTTTTTTTTGTAGATGTTAGGCCCCTTAAAACAACAATTATCATCATCATCATGTATTCTAGGGTGTGCAGGCCCATGCACTAACACTGCGACATAAACCTTCTGAATGCAGAGTAATATAACCTTGTCTATCTGCTATTGGTTCTCCCTCTAACATAGCTTCTCTAAATAAGGATGAAATCGTGTCAATGTGATGTGCACACGATGCTACCGATTCGGTTTGTGCTTGTCTATTTTGAAATAACTGACACACATACAAGTCTAGTGTCCCTTACCGTAGTATTCTTGTAACGCTGTCTTAGCTATTTCCCAGTTAGTATTGTCTCCTGTGACTAACGATGTTTTACTAGCTCGTCCTATGGTCATGGTTAACATATACTTGTAAAATAACACCAATGTCCGTTGCCCGTAGATATTTATTAACCATGTGGAACCCTGTGCCGTACTATTTACAGATAGACAAGTTTAGTATAACTAGTCACTATCATCTGTAATATTCCTAACTCTTCTTTCTCAAGTTCGCTGATTTTAGACTCGTACTTATCTGCGTCCTCCTGACTTAATGTACCGAATAATGCCTTGACAATAAATCCAATGGCATTGATCAAATCTCTCTTTCTACGATTAATATTATTATTAGCTTGTGTTGTTATTCTGTCTATTATATTCCTTTTCTTTTGAATACCTTATAACTGTCTGTCTAGTAATCTGATTTCATGGCGACAACTCATGTCTGCACTCTTTTCTAATGTAATGCATAGCTAATTCTTTATTTGTACATGTCCATTTATCACTAGCTCTACCCGGCATGCTTTGCAATGCTAAACAAATAAAGTGTTGGCGAGGTAACTTTGTTTGTTGAAGTGTTTTTGGATACACAATATTCTTTTTATTTTTCCGTTAACTGCATCTATACTTTTGTAAATTGGATTTACTAATTCAGAAACATTAGTGGGGGTGCGCACAATAACTCAGCAAAGTTTCATCGCAATCAAATGAATGGTATATGAAAGCTTACGGGACTTTGTTGAAACGATTCGTGCGCCGTCACCCATTTGTTGAATCAACACGTACGCTACATATTGTAATATTGCTTTACTAAGTCAGAAACCTCTGCAGGATTTTACAGAGATATTTCATCGCAATTGGATGAATGGTAGGCTATATTAACGCATACGGAATGTTGTTGAAACTATACGCCGTTACGCATTAGTTAATACTACTCACGCGCTATCTATTGTAAATTGAATTGACTATGCCTATAACCATCCCGGGAGTGTGCACAATAACTAAACAAACTTTGATCGCAATCGGGTGAATGGTGTATGAACGCATAAAAGACGAACAAACAAATTTCCTATTGGTGCCAAAGAGCCTAAATGAAGGAAATGGAGAGGGCTGTCCGAAATGACAAGTAGATAGTGTTACTCGTCTTGTTCCAAATGGTAAGTATCTACTCGTGCACTACCAACTGTAAAATGCGTTTTTTAACGATTCGCGCGCCAACACATATTTATTTATACTACTCGCGCGCAATATATTTACAATCGGATTGACTATGCCTATCACTATCTTGGGAGTGGGAACAACAGCTCACCAAAGTTTCATCTCAATCAGATGGGTGGTATATGAACAATACGAGACTTAGTTGAAACGAATCTCACGCCAACATACAGTTGTTACAACTACTCGCGCGCTATCTATTGTAAATTGGATTTACTATACCTATGACCAGCCCGGGAGTGTGAACAACAACGCACCAAAACTTGATCGCAATCGGATGAATGGTTTATGAATGCATAGAAGACGAACAATCAAACAAACATTCTTTTTTATTTTATACTAGCTGTAACCGGCATGCGTGCAAAAAATGTATAGAACAAAATCTAACCCCTAAATACGTACCAATTAAAACCGTACCGATTACACCAGCCCCAATCATTTCAACCAAACAAGCCAAAACGCTTTGGATAAAAAAAATAACTAAGATTTGCATACATAAGAAAGCAAAAAATCTACCAACAACTATACGATATTCAATTGCAACTAAGTAACTTCTGGCACGCTTCCCAATGGGACAGTTTTACGGAGCACCTACATGACACCATCAAAATCAGAACAACGAAGAAGCACGAAACGCTAGAATTTACACTAAGAAAACTAGGAGAAACACAGAATAATCAATCTAATGAACAACACACGGATAACAATGAATTCAATTTCCACAGCAGTGTAAACAACAGAACGAACGTAACCTTCTCTCAAAATGAAGTGAATATGTTAGACGAAGGTTTGAAATACCACTGCACAGACGCACACACGAACCATAATATAAAACAGTTAATAGCAGATATCGAGATAGCCAGTCACAAGCTCCCAGCAGAAGACAGGGAATTAACCAAAAATATTGCCACCAATGAAGCCAAAAAGTCCTCAAACGAGAGGGCGAAAACAATAACACTCAAAACAACAAACAACTAAAAGAAATAAAGTAATTGAAACAAAAAATAAAAGAACATGTCTTAATCATCACAAAAGCAGACCACAGTAATTTTGAACAAAACAGAATACATTGAAAAAACAGTCGAATTCCTAAACAACAACGAAATCAAGGAATTAGAAAAAGACCCCACCAACAAATTCCAAAAACAAATAAAAAGTGTATTAAAGAAACAGAATACATATTGACCAAAGCTGAAAAATCAGAACTAATAAACATGAACCCTGAAATACAGTCATTGAGGGGACAACCAAAAATACACAAAGAGGAGTGCCGAATGAGACCAATAGTCGATTGTAGGAATGCGTCCAATTACAAAATCAGCAAAGAGTTACGAAAAAACTTAAAACACACCGCCTTTCCATCGACAAAAACAACTCTGTAAGGAACACAACGGAATTAGTAACAGCATTGAACACCCTACCAATGAAACCTAGCATGAGGCTTGTATCTTTCGATGTAACTAACATGTACACCAATATTCCTATTAATGATGCAATCAACACTATCGAAAATAACTTAAAATGCAACAATTCGGCAAAAGAAACGGAAGAGATTGTGAGATTACTGAGGGTCGTCCTCAGCCAAAACGTGTTTCAATTCGACAATAAAATGTACACACAAACAGAAGGCTTAGCGATGGGATCACCACTAAGCGGACTAATCGCTGACATCCTCATTAATGCACTAGAAAATGAGTTCTTAGAAAAGACTTCAACAAAGGGAATAGTAATATGGGAAAGATACGTAGATGATGTAATTTGCATCTACGATACTGAATTGACAAGCGAAGAAACAATTCTCCAATCCATTAATAGCCTACAACACTCAATCAAATTCACTAAGGAATCCGAAACAGATCGAAAAATAAATTATCTCGACATAATTATTGAACGTAAAGACAACGATCTTTCATATTCCATATTCCGAAAAGCCACTAAAACCTCGCATGCAATCGACAATCAGTCTAATCACCCCAGTACGCATAAATTAGCGGGGATCAATTCAATGGTGCACAGGGCTTTAAACATACCCATGTCAAAAGACAATGACAATAAGGAAAGAAGAACCATTAAACAAATAGCAAAGGAAAACAATTTCCCAACAAGCAAAATAGACCAAATTGTAGCCAAACATAAAAATAAAGATAAAATGATTCCAAAACCGGACATTAATGAGAAAAAATTCGCACGCTTCAATTATGTGAATGCGAACACATATAAAATCACTAATCTATTCAAAAAGCAAGGCATAAAATAGCATTCACAACGAATAATACGACCGGGAGGAACCTGCAAAATAGTAATCCAAATAAACAAGACCCGTATTCAAAGTGAGGGGTAGCTTGCCACGGTGGGTGAGTGGTTATAGTGTCGGACTACCAACCCCAAGATTGCAGGTTCGCCCCTGGCCACCATGGTAAGTGATTTTTGAAGGCGACAAAAATCACGATACTCATGTCATACGTTGTTGGCATGTTAAAGAACCCATTTGAATTCAGTAAGCCGTGTTCAATGGCAAAATTAATCTCGGGATTTTCCGCCAACACAAAGTTCCTCCATTCTCTACTTGAAAGCGCTGTAGTGTCAAGGAGTTTAGATATCTAACCTCCTTGGCTTTCATAGCGTTCAAAGGAACGACGAAATTTGACATGCAAGCTACCCTCTGGGTGTCAATTAACAAAGCTTGCACCAGGCATCCGAGGCCATACGATATTATTATTATTATTAGTGATGGGTATATTCTATTACATGCCGATACACTGGTTGTCAAGCTAATTACAAGGGACAGAGCGGAAGAAGAGAAGATACACGTTATAATGAACATAGGAATGCGATAAGATACGGAACACATTCAGCCGTATGCGAACATATGTGTGACACGGGGCACAGCCTTACTAAAATCGAGACTGACCTAAAAATAATTCATCACGAATCGAAAGGCAGAGCTCTCGACATATAGGAAGCAATCGAGATTGACCTAGCCAAACAAAACAATCCCAACAATCTAAATGAACACACTTTTATGGAGAGTTCACCCCTTTTCACTCTACTAAAAACACAACCTATCGAAAAAAGACACAACTTTGCGATACAGCCAAGCTAGATAAAAAAAGGGGGGAAATAGCGGTGGTTATAGGTAAATGTTATTTGGATCAGCTGTACTATGTACTTTTGTCTGCAATAAACCCAGGCCAGTATGGGCGGCAGTATTAAAGATGCCCGGACGTCTTCAATAGACCGTGTACCGCTTAGTTGAATGGCTTTTTAGTCCACGCGTGGCGAAGATAGTTCCACGGTCTTTAATAGTTGTAGATCTTCCTCTATTCAATAACATACATTCTTATCTAGATTTGGCAACGTCACACAAATAAACATGGCACTGACCTCAGAAAGAACGTAGGAAGAAAAGGGGGATAAAGGGAAAAACCAATTCCGCCCAGTTAACACCCGGGTTAGTCGACCATAACTGGTGCCAGAGTGAACACGAAACTGCTTGAAGTTCCAGTTAGGGAGACAACCGGATAAGTATCAGCCTGTATTATTACAGTATAACCATAGTTGATTTTGTATAACCATATAATCATCCCAAACAGACAAATTCCGGATTTTTATCACAATTTTAGAAGTTCACCTAACATTAGATATACTACATTTAGCATACACCGACAGTTGCATTACCAACACTGCAACTAAATAATTGTACATATTGTATATACTTTTCACCTGTTTTCTCAAACAGAGATGTTATAGCCTAAGTGTAATGGATCTGATGATGATCGCTTGACGATCGAAACTGGTCATCCTGGTGTATTTATTAATCTCACGTAATTTATTTCAGGATTAGGGCATAACCCAGCTCTATTTGGGTACATTCGCGTTGACCGACTAAAAAGCACCGAGCGTTTGTTTACTTAGGCAACACTGAAAAATGGCATCAAACCTCACAATGTTGTTTAATCTACTTGTGCAATACCTATTGGAAAGTCGATTTAATAAGCCAGAAACCTTACATGAAGTGTACACAACATCTCACCCATGTTTCATCGCTATCGGACGAATAGTATATGAACACATACGGGACTTTGTTGAAATGCTTCGTGCGTAGTCGCTCATTCGTTGAATCAACTCGTGCGCTACCTATTGTAAAATGGATTTACAAAGAAAGAAACCTTGCCTGGAGTGTACACAACCTCTCACCCAAGTGTCATCGCTATCGGACGAATGGTATGTGAACGCCTACAGGAATTTGTTGAAACGTTTCGTGCGTCGTCTCTCATTTGTTGAATCTACTCGTGCGCTACATATTGTTAAGTGGATTTACTACGGCAGAAATCTTCCATCAAGTGTACACAACATCTCACCCATGTTTCATCGCAATGGGATGAATGGTATATGAACGCATGAGGGACTATGTTGAAACAAACGCACGCCATTTTGTTGAAGCTATTCGCGCGCCATCTATTCTAAATTTGATTTACTATGCCTATAACTTTGCCGGGAGTGTGCACAACAACTCACCAAAATTTGATCGCAATCGGATGAATATTGCACATGAACGCATCGCCAACACTCATTTGCATAAACTACTCGTGTGATATCTATTGTAAATTGGATTAACTATACCTAGGCCTATAAACATCCCGGAATTTTGCACAACATCTCACCAAATTTGATCGCAATCGGATGAATGGTTTATGAACGCATAAGAGACGAACAACCGAACATCCTTTTTTTATATACAGTGTGGTTCACCCGCCCCTTATTATTTTGTTTTATGAAACCCAACTAACATCGCATCTCACCCGATGGTCGATATTGCTCTGCGCTCTGACTGTGTGACAACAATGTAATTGGGTCATGGGTCTAGCAAAGAAAAACCGACCTTAAACTTTTCCCCGCCAAATACTATGGCCCATTCTACTAACATATGACTTACTGCTCCTTGAAATAACACACATACACGTAATACGATCGAATTAATAGCTTACGCACGTGATCTGTAATAGTAGAAAGTTAAATCAACACCATAAACCGTGATTGAAGACTTTGAGATGAACTTAAACGTTTGAGGTGGGATGGCTACAGTAACTAAAGCACGTTTAGCGTGCGGTATGGACCATGTGTTGGTGGTTGAGAGGATTAAAGCCTAGCGGTACAAGGTGAGCGCGAGCGGGTAGATTGTTGCTTCGAACCCAGTAGCAGGCATACTGTTTTGAACGAAAGCCCACATTCCATTTTAGTCGGGATGTAACTACATTGCCACATTTATTGCCTCACGGCGTATTTTTGTGAAGCGTACGTTGAATTTTGATGATTTATAAAGAGAATACGATCGAATTGGTAAGTTATGCCACGTGACCTGTAATGGCAGAAAATTAAAAAACTGACATGAATATTAACATAACATATCGAAGTGTTGCTCCGCAGGTCCGGGTTCGATTCCTAACTCTGCCAAAAAATGTAATACTTGTCTGAGGGCTGAAATTGGGTACACGTAGCCTCGTGATGCAAATATGAGAAGAAGTGGGTTTGATTCCCACCTCAGCCACCTTGGAAATGGTTTTCCGTGGTTTCCCACTTCTACTTCGGCCAAATTCCTGGACGGATTCTATCTTAAGGCCACGGCCACCTCCTTCCCAATCCTTAATTGCAAATGCACACATCATTACAAGCCCGCAATAATTCGGGTTAACAGATAAATTCTACACACACATCCAAGTAAACGGGGCTAAATGACCGCGATATTCTAGCCCCTCAAATGAAACAAAACAACAACATATCGAAGGATATTCTGATCGCCAGTGCTTGCATCGAAATATACGTATTCCACAAATTCCCATGGTATTATTAGCATACTTTCGATTTTTGCAAAAAATGAAAGTAGACTTATGAGATCTACACAGGGCCAAAAATTGTTTGTCTGTCTGTGTGTGTGTGACTGTGTCTGTGTGTGTGTGAGTGTGTGTACTCTGAATGTCTGCCCCCCCCCCCCTATTAATTCGAACACGGTGAAACCGAATTGAACGATATTTAGTACAGAGGTAGAACTAGCAAAGGGCATCTCAGTGTCATGTTTTATATTGCCGCCATCTTGACTGAAACGTAATGGCGGCCACCCAAATGTTCAAAGCTTAAATAAAATTACGAACAACCTAATCATCCGATCTCTACCAAATTTTGCAACAACATATACTTATATGGCTAGCGTCTTTTGACTAAACTACAAGGTAATCAGCCCAATAGTTTGCAGATTGCGGCCATGTATGTGTGCAAATCGATTCACCATATCAATTCAAACACGTTGAAACCGAATTGAATGAAATTTTTTACAGATATAGCACTAGAAAAGGGCGCATCATATTCATGTATAATATCCGTATAGCACGTTGTATTTCAAGAAGCTACTACAACCAACATTCAATTATAATCCTTGAAAAGGACAAAGAATTATAACAATACCCATGCATTTAGGAGAAAGTAGGCTATACGTTCTTTACCGAACATCTTGTTTTGTTATTAAATTTTAACAAAAAGTCTTAGCATATCTTTAGGCCCGTATCACACGATACTCGCTGGCAAGGAAGTTGCTGTGATCGCTGGTAAAAAATCCTGTATGATTCTGTTCTCTTCGTCAGTACACCTGCTTGTATGACCGAAGTGTATCACACGCTAGCATTTTGTACGCCAAGTTGTATGAAATAAAACCGAAGGGCTGTCGTTTGAGGGCATTATTTGCAGTTATTTCGCCTTATTAACGCAAAACGGTCGCGAAACTTGCTTTAAGTAAATTAGAAAATATGCCAGGTACTGAATGAATGCATTCCAAACAATATTTAGGATCTAACTGTAATAATTGAATATTTTACCATACGTGTTAATAAGAAGCGCAACAAAATCCTCGAGAGTGTGTTGGAAATGTGTGCAAGTGTTATTGCGCCCGCTTGCTCTTTCGAAGATCCCGGGTTCAACACTATCCAACGGCAGAATTTTAAAATTATTTTTAACTATTTTATTATACCCTCCCTACCTCGTACAGCAAGATTTCAACTTGGTTTTGTTCACATTATCTACGAAGACGATAGGGAAAGCTATTTTCTTGTCTCATTTAAATTATTTTCCCTAAATACTGTTCAAAACCATGGATGGATACTATTCATTATAATTTTTTCTTTCGATTTTACCCTTCAGGTTAGGTTTTCCCACGGACTCAGCGAGAGATACCATCATTACCGCCTCTACGGGCAGTTTCCTGGAGCTTGAAACATCTTGACTGCGGGATACAACTGGGGAGGTGGAATCAGCACCTCGCCCAGGCGGCCTCACCTGCAAAGCGAACAGGGTCCTCTTGAGGGATGGGAAGGGAGGGGACGATCGGGAGGGATAGGAGAGGAAGAGGGAAGGAGGCGGCCGTGGCCGTACGGTAGGTAACATCCCGGTATTTGCCCTAAGGTGAAGTGGGAAACCACGGAAAACCACTTTGAGGATGGCTGAGGTGGGAATCGAACCACCTCTACTCATTTGGACCACCCGAGGCTGAGTAGACCCCGTCCTATTCCTCACACCTCGTTTCAAATTTCGTGGCAGAGCCGGGAAACGAACCCAGGACGTCCGGGGTGGCAGCTAATCACGCTGACTACTATGCAACGGAGGCGACTCTTTTCCTGATAATTAGAATTTGAATAGTTCAATATTTATCCCAGAATAATAATAATATGACACGTTCTGTAATTACTGCCTTGATACGAGGCTCAGCGGTAACGTTCTCGCTTGCTGTGCCGAAGGTTGCAGGTTCGTATCCTGGTGCAGTCAGCTGGCATTTGAGGGTGCGCAAATGAGAGGGAGCCGTGTCAGTAGATTTACTGGCACGTTGAAGATCCCCATAGGAGCAAAATTCCAGCACCTCGGCGTATCTAAAAGCAAGAGCAGTTATAAGGGACGTAAAACCAATAATGTTATAATTATCTGTATTTAATATATGTTTGGGGCAGATGACCTCGTAGTTCCGCCCCTTAAAACCTCACTAACTAACAATTACTATAAGTGTATAGCAAGCGCTTTTCGCACAGACGCCGTTGAAATAAATTATAGTTTCGGTCTGATGTATTTATTCGTGAGCCTTCCCACATAACAAATCTATTTGTTACGTGGGTCGTCTGAGTGAGTCGGAGTTTTCCTTTAAGCAAAGGTGGTCAAAATTTCGAACACTTGCTACCTTGAATATACAGGATACCTTGCTTTCGTTCTACAGATCATTATGTCGTCGTCCAATCTGGCTGCGTACCATCGGATAAGTACGTTCCTTTTGAAGACCAAATAAAAAAATCACTCGTTGGAACAGATAGGTATCCGTCCATAATACATCCACAATAACGACATTAAAAATAAATGCACTAGTTCAAGGTTCGAACCTACTACAATGCGACTTCATTGACGCTATTCTAGTATTTCTTGATTTAGCCACCTTAGCTACCGAGAACCTTGGTGTATTGCTGGCACGTATTGAGTCTATTCGTAGACACTTCCTGTCCAAATGTAAGAAGGTGTCATTCGGAGCTCTGATCGTTTCAATCATGCAATATATTAGAGGTCATTGAAAGAACACTGTCGCCTCCATAGCGTAGCGGTCAGCATGGTTAGCTGCCGCCCCGGAGGTCCTGGGTTCGATTCCCTGCTCTGCCACGAACTTTGAAAAAGTGGTATGAGGACTGGAACGGGGTCTACTCAGCCTCGGGTGTTCCAAATGAGTAGAGGGGGTTCGATTCCCACCTCAGCCCTCATCGAAGTGGTTTTCCTTGCTTTCCCACTTCGTCTTCGGGCAAATGCCGGGATGGTACTGTACCCTTTTACCTACCAATAACTGTTGAATCCCTGGATAGCAGCTGGATCGTAGAACCTGAAAATGCCCCGGCTCTAAAGACCCCCCAAGTTCTACCAACAGACACAGGGATAATAGGGCCACTCGAATACCTAACAGGATGTATTAAGACTGACCAAGGCTCAGAAAAAGAAAAGACTAGCTCAAACACAAGAGTTCTTCAAGAGGAAGAAAGAATCTCAAAGGTGTGGGAAACACTAAAATACCTAGCGATGGCCCCCTTAATACACCCTTCCATCACCTCTATAAAGCATCACGCAATAATTAAAACCAAGTAATAAAGGAGTTTATTGTAAGAATAAACAAGACAGAAAAATATCAACTTTGTCGATACCACGACCAATCAAAAAATCTCATTGATTATACTGGATTGTCTTTCAAAAAAAAGTTACCCATTATCTCAACTAAGGCATATTAATAATAATAATAATGATCAATCCCATATGGTAAGCATTTACAAAAAGAAAAATATTATAAGACTTGAATACATTAAATTAATTTCGGTTCCTTAACGGAAATAACATCTTATACAAAAATATCCTGATTATAATTAATAATCCTACACGACATCTTCAGTAACATTATATGTTCTTGTTATTAAACGAAGAAATTCATATGGCATATTTACAGAATATAATTTACACAAAATTCCAGAATAATTTCAATTATTCTCTTCCCACTGACTTGATGTCACGACATTCCTTTCTGCTTAATATTGTTTCATTTCTAGTTTTAGGGTAATTCTGCCGAACAGTTAAGCTAAGCAAAAATTAATCATAAATTCAGCCTTAAATAGTTATCGGTTTCCTTATTAAACATACATCTTATGGCAAAATTGTTATATTAGTTTTACTGGAAATATTTAACCGGATATCCACTCAAGATTCTCAATAATACTGCTCAGAAAAATATTAATCTTCACACAGGCATTTTCACGATAACAGCGATAAAGTCAACTATGACCAACTATTAACCATACTAGGTTAAAAACAACACCTCTCTGGGTTAAAACCCCAATCAATCTAATCCTGATTGGCACACCTGGCTCAATCCTCAACAAGAAAAATATGCTTTACAAAGCATTGCATCAATATACTTAAACACAAAGACATTACTCATAGTACATGCCTCTCTAAAGTCGAACATGCACCTATAATAGGAGCCTTACTGTTATAAATCCACAATTATGAAAATCAGCTGTTTATGGAAAAATCCTGAACTCGAGTAAAAAAAAAAAAATGATTCTGTAACAGATTACGAATAAAGCCCAGTGGATTTCAGAAATATTCCACCTATCTTTAAAAACTTGCCTTACATTGATGTATTACATGATCCATAATTCTTAAACGTATGACTTATAGTAAGTCGTCCCTGGGATTATCCTCGCAAATTTGGATGTCGTTCAAATACCCTCTTAATAGAGAAAAACTATTGCACTAAAGGCAATGATATCAATTTAATCCAGTGTTAACTTCATAAGAAAAAAAAAATATAACACTCACCAACCACACAGACTGAGGTTGTAAAGTGATCTATAAAGATAAATTCAATCTCAAATAAGATCTTCCCTGAATTTCCCGAACGCGAAAATGTCGATGGATCAGACCTACAGCATAGATCTAGGTTAGCAACAAAGGCTAAGCGACTAATGACCCATTAGGCAATCCATTTCGAAAATCATGCTCAGAAAATACAAGTTAAATCTGTTATTAAATTGCAGAAAAAAAATATAGTCAAAGGACTCGAAGTAACATTTAGAATAACAGGATCCGAAAACTTCTTAATATCGTATTAAGAATACGAAAAGGAAAATCCCCTTCAAAGAATACGATGATCCAAGCGAAAGTGCTTAAAGAACAATGCACTAGAATATGAAAAACTCAACCAAAGTTCTCAAAAGAAAATTGTGTTACTAAAATGTTCTTACACAAGAAAAACTGTAGATCTTCTTCCTACATTTGATTCTCGACAAATAAGAATGAGCATATTAGTTTAAATACTGTAAAATACTACTGAAATTGTTAATTTATTCATCAAAATTACACAAAGGATGCACTCATTTTTATGAGTCAAAATCCTGGCATCATAGAAGGTCAGTTTCGAAATAAACATCGAACCTGCACTTTCTACTCAACCATTTAATCTACAAAATCAAACATGGCAATGTGTGGTAGTTCCAAATGTCCACGCTACGCTACTGTAACAAGTTGAAGTGATCTGTACCTTTGGCGAACCTAGATGAGGAAAAAAGGATATCGTTGGCCATACTAAGCTCCAGACCAACAGAAAACATGCTGGACTTCAACTGGGTTTCCACAGAACGAACCAAAGTCCTCCTAGGCTCGAACAACACCCGGTCGGTCGAAATAGTTCCAACATATCCTGGCGATATCTTCCCATACATATTCGAATACCGACGGACGGACCGCACACAGTTTATCAACTCGTCACGAAGCGAGGGAGAACTCGAACAGTCACGAAAAAGTTCCAATATATGAACGCAAGTGTGAACAAGTTCACAAGGGTCGACGCGGCCCCTTGCATCACTAGAGTCACTTGCACACTTCATGCTAAATGAAAGTTGCTGCCAACATGTCCCCGCTGCACCCTGCTAATGTAGTATTCTTAAATCAATTTAGCCTACCATCGTAATGGATATAAGTTTCATATTGTTCCTTCCCTCTGACACCTTGCTTGAGAATGTGCTCTTTTCAAAAAGTATAATCACTGTGAAGAGTGAATCAAGTCTAGGCTGCATTTCCACGACGGTTTATATGCAGAGTTTCGTGACACATTATAGCTGAGCTCGCGGTCGGGATTATGAAAGTATCCATCCGCATGACCCGTTAGTTGCTGTAGATACACGGTCGCAAAGATAAACTATTACATGTTTAAGACCATGTCTGAGCCCTATTAAACACGTTTCTACTTCACGTAGAACTAGCGTATACACTTCAGCACGGTCACACGTTTTTAAAACTCCCGTTAGCTGGCGACTTTACTTTCACTGTTTTCAGGCTCAAACCTGTACGCTGTCAGTTTCTATACTCATTGCTCTCTCCACGAGGTCGTCTTGGTCTCACATCCGCTCCCCCCCACTCCTTCACACGTCACGACTCGATACAAAATATATCGCAGTCGAAACGTAATCAGCAGTGAGTTAACAGATCATCTTCTGTTCTTCATACTTTCTTAATAATAGCTTTCTGCCATGGAAATATACACACAGACGTATGTAGCTGCTTACATATAGCGCTAAATATGCTTTAATTTGTATTAATCACTCTCAGGTGAATCGATCGATATAGTGTTAGACACGGTCAACATGGTTATTATCGATGACCTTCGGGTTTCTCGTCGGAAACACGAGCTCTGCCGATCTCTTTCTTGATAGCATGGCTTTTGCTCGCTGTAGACCAGCTGTAATTATAGACTTCAGAGGCTAGTTAGGAAGTTACAGGGTGTTCCCAAAATACTGTAACCATGTCTGTACTTAAGACCTTTATGAATAATGGTGCAGTACCTTCTTCAAGACCACCGCCGCCTCCTTCCCTGTTCCTTGCCTATCCATCCTGACCTTCCATTACCTTCCCTCATGAGGCCCCTGTTCGCTTTGCAGGTGAGGCCCCCTGGGCGAGGTGCCAATCACACCTCACCAGTTGTATCCCCTCCGATTAGATGTTCCCAGCTCTAGGACACTGCCCGTAGAGGCGGTAGTGGTGAGTCCCCTCGCTGAGTCCGTGGGTTCCACCAACCTGGAGGGTAAACGACTAAGAAAAAAAGAAAAAGAAAAGAAGAAAGAACACTGCCACTATTGATTTCTACTATGTTTGCGAGGATGTACTCAACGGTAAAGTTGTACAATGGACGTAAATGAGCAGGTACTAATGTTTTTAGGATGACTGTGATATACGCGTTAGTTGGGTTGCCTTCCTCCAAAAAAAAAAAAATAAAAAAAAAATAAGGGGCTGTTGGACCACACTGTATATATTAGCTGTACCCGGCATGCGTTGGAATGCCAATCATAGAAAGTGTTGGCGTTGTAATTTTTTTTTTGGTGTGCATTTGGAAACAATCTTTTTTCAATTTCCGTTAACTGCCTCTAAACTATCCCAAAATGGCTTAACTAATTTAGAAACATTCGTGGGATCGTGCACAACAATTCACCAACGTTTCATCGCAATCGGATGAATGGGATATGAACGCATACGGAATTTTGTTTAAACGATTCGTGCGCTAACCCATTTTTAAAATTTACTCTTGCCCTACCTATTGTGAAATGGATTTACTAAGATAGATACCTTCACGTAAGTGTACACAACAACTCAACAAAGTTTCATCGCAATCGATCGTATATGAACGCATACGGGATTTTGTTGAAACGCTTTGCGCGCCGTCACTCATTTGTTGCATCTACTCGTACACTACCTATTGTAAAATGGATTTACTAAGTCGAAAATCTTCCCAGGCTTGTACACAGTAACTCATCAAAGTTTCATCGCAATCAGATGAATGGTATATGAACGCATAAGGGATTTTGTTTAAACGATACGCGTGAGGTCACTCATTTGTTGAATCTACTCGTAAGCTACCTATTGTAAAATGGATTTACTATGCCTGTAACTTTTCCTGCAGTGTACTCCACGATTCACCAAAGTCTCATCGCAATGGGATGAATGGTATATGAACACATGTGGCCTTTGTTGAAACGAATCGCACGCCATTTTGTTGAAGCTACTCGCGCGCCATCTATTATAAATTGGATTTACTAAGCCTATAACTTTCCCGGAAGAGTGCACAACAACTCACCAAATTTGGTCGCAATCGGTTGAATTGTATATGAACGCATAGCCAACACTCATTTGTTTAAACTGCTCGCTCCCTATATATTGTAATTTGGATTAACTCTACCTATAACCATCCCGGAAGTGTGCTAAACAACCCACCACAATTTGGTTGGAATCGGATGAATTGTAGGCTATATGAACGCATCGCCAACACTCATTTGTTTAAACTACTGCGCGCTATATATTGTAAATTGGATTAATTAAGCCTATAACCATCCCGGAAGTGTTCACAACAACTCACCAAAATTTGATCGCAATCGGATGAATGGTTTATGAACTCATAAAAGACGATCAGACGAACATCCTTTTTTATATATATACTAGCTCTTAAGACCGGCGTTGCTCGGGGTCACAATTGGATATTAGGATATTGTAGCTTTGCTCGCTGTGACGTGTTGTGTGCAACCCGGAGGAAGGTTTTAATAAGCAATATTTTGCCACTCAAAGTTGTTGTGCGTGTTCTTTTATCTGATAAACAATTGTGTTGAAATTTTTAAGTAAGTGAGTACGACGGCTCGATACTGCTTGTTGCTTATAATAGATTAATCCTGAAATTTCGCTAATATAACTCAATATTTAAGGAGCCAATTTTAATCTAAGTGTGCATTATTAACCTAGGCCTAAATATTACATTTTAAAGGCCAGTGAATTTATTTTACTTCATTGTATTTACCTCGCATGTATTTCCGAACAGCAACATTTCAAGAGGATAGTGGCTGTCCGCAGATAAACTCTTAGAATCCCAGCCTCATAATAATATATGCATTTGATTAGGGGAATATTAGCTGCCGCCCCGGAGGTCCTGGGTTCGATTCCCGGCTCTGCCACGAAATTTGAAAAGTGGTATGAGGACTGGAACGGGGTCTACTCAGCCTCGGGTGGCCCAAATGAGTAGAGGGGGTTCGATTCCCCCTCAGCCATCCTCGAAGTGGTTTTCCGTGGTTTCCCACTTCGTCTTCGGGCAAATACCGGGATGGTACCTTCTCCAAGGCCACGGCCGCCTCCCTCCCTCTTCCTTGTCTATCCATCCTAACCATCCCTTACCTTCCCTCATGAGGCCCCTGTTCGCTTTGCAGGTGAGGCCGCCTGGGCGAGGTGCCAATCCCACCTCACCAGTTGTATCCCTTCCGATTCGATGTTTCCAGCTCTAGGACACTGCCCGTAGAGGCGGTAGTGGTGAGTTCCCTCGCTGAGTCCGTGGGTTCCAGCAACCTGGAGGGTAAACGACTAAAAAAAAATATATATATATATATCATCTATGAATCTATATGTCCACGCACACTTAAATAAGAACCACTCATAGGAGTGCATAGACACCTTGTGGCTACGAGACAAACTAACCCTATGAAACATGGTAGCAATTGTCATATCCGCAGTAAGTAATATTGTGCAAACTACGTATCATGTCATGATTTAGAGCAAAAGTAACAAAACAAAGTCGAATCATATCGAGTACAAAACCATTTTAAGCCTATCAATATTCCTAAGTTTATGACGTGTCATGTGACGGGTTGGACCAGTAAGATTTATAAGGCAAACTTAATAAACTAATGGTAGGGTCGGTAGAATACGCCACAGTAGTCTGTGAATTTAGGTTGCATATAATGGCAGAAGACGACCAAAAAGTAGTAAAATATTTGCAAATAGAAGCATTCAAGTAAGAAAAATATAAATCTTTAAACAGTAAGAAAGCATCCCGTGGGAAATGGAAACAATAATACCCTGGTAAACCGTCGTAAGGATAGAAATACTCACATACAATAGGCGACGCAGGGACTATAAAATTAGACTCAAAATCACGCTTGTGCCCGACCCACAATCCAACTTTATATATAACTAGCTGAAATACCCGTGCTTCGCTACGCGTCATAAATAAATTAAAATGTGAAAGTGACAGTTAAAACAGGGGATAGGCGAGGTGCTGCGCAGAGGGAGATTAAGGATGGAACATTTTTTCCAACTACACCGTTCGGTGTTGACCTTGTTTTATAGCAGAAATTTAGGTTTTACTCGCTAACCGTTGGAGATACCTTTCGGATAGAAAATGTAATTTTGAACCTCGTATATTCCATCAAAAGTTTGCTATTTCTTAGCGTTCACTTTTTATTTGAAATGGAAATATGAAAGTTTGAAACCAAAGGGTGTAGTGACGTCACTAAAATGGTCGCCATAGTGCAAAGTATTGAAATCAAAAGTAGCCAAATGTTAACCAGGTGAATCAGCTACTTCCATGTAAAATTCATGTAAGTCGGACCAGTGGTTCTTGCGTGATTGAGTAATACACAGACACACACCATCTCATTTTTACCCTTGCTTCGCTCGCGTCATAGTCGTGTCATATTGTTATTCAATGACATGCAGGTTTAAACCCGTTAACACCCCTTTAGAACCTGAATATCCAAAAATCCCTCCTTAGTAGACTTTTTCGACACACAACAAACATATCCCCTTCTTCTAACTTCAATAGTTTTGATTGGTCGATGAGAGTGAACATCCAAAAATCCTTCCTTAGTGGACGTTTTTCTTACAGAATTTCACCCCTCCCCATATGCCCCTTAAATTGGATTTATGAAAAACACGGTCGAACACCTACTTATTTTACTAGTTATTCATTTATTTATTTTTAAGCTGATTGGAACTCGGAGAAAATCAAACTCCTCGTCTATGTCGTTTATGAGATACACGCTCCGTTAGGAATCTTCCAACCCCCACTTTTCATCCTTTTCACCTCATAATATACACCACATCGAAAAACCATTAGACATGTGTCAGCTTATTTTAAATGATTAGTATATTTGCCAAGTATCACATCCCCAAATGAAACCACTCATGAGATATTGTTATTCAATGAAATGAACGTTTACCCCCTTAACACCTCATTAGAAACTGAATATCCAAAACTCTTTCCTTAGTGGACTTTTTCGACATACAACGAAGTATCCCCAAAATTTCATGTTTCTAACTTCAATAATTTTGGCTGGGCGATGATGAGTGAGTGAGTCAGTCAGGACATTTTCTTTCATTAATTTTTGAGAATTTCACCCCTCCCCAAGAACCCCTTAAATTGGATTTATGAAAAAAACGGTCGAACACCTATTTACTTATTTAAAGCTGTTTTCCCCCTGAGTTTGATGAGTGAGTAAGTAAGTCAATCAGTTAGGACACTTTCTTTCCTGTTTTTCCCCCCGAATTTCACTCCTCCCCATGGGCCCCTTAAATTGGATTTATGAAGAAATGGTCGAACACCTATTTACTTATTTTTAAGTTGCTTTTTCCGCTGAATTTCAAACTTATCGCCTATGTTGAATAAGAGATACAGTACACGCTCCGTTACGAATCCTTCAACCCCCAATTTTCTCCCCTTTCACCTCATAATATACACCATATCGATAAACCCTTAGACATATGTCTGCTTATTTTGAATGCTTAGTTTGTATGCCGAATATCACATCCCCAAATGAAACAACTCGTGAGATATTGTTATTCAATGAAATTCAAGTTTAACCCCCTTAACACCGCTTCAGAACACGAATATCCAATAATCCATCCTTAGTGGACTTTTTAGACATAAAAAAGAACATATCCCCAAAATTTCAAGTTTCTAACTGCAATAGGTTTGCTGGGGGATGATGAGTGAATATCCAAAAATCCTTCCTTAGTGGACTTCTTTCCCCAGAATTTCATCCCTCCCCATGAGCCCCTTAAATTGGATTATGAAAAAACGATCGAACACTTATTTACTACTTTTTCAATCTGATTTTTCTCCCTGAGATTCTTACTTTTTGCCTCTGTCTTTTAAGAGATACTTGCTCCGTTAAGAATCCTTCAACACTCACTTTTCACACATACACCTCATAATATACACCACATCGAAAAACCCTCAGAAATGTGTCTTCTTATTCTTAATGATGAGTTTATATGCCTAGTATCCCATCCCAAAGGAAACCAATCGGGAGATATTGTTATTCAATTAAATGCAAGTCTACCCCCTTAACACCCCTTTAGAACCTGAATATCCAAAATTCCTTCCTTAGTGGACGTTTTCGACATACAACGAACATAGCCCCTTAATGTCATGTTTCTAACTTCAATAATTTTGGCTGGGGGATGATGAGTGAGTGAGTGAGTAAGTCAGGACATTTTCTTTCAATTATTTTTCAGAATTTCACCCCTCTCATGAACCCCTTAAATTGGATTTATGAAAAAAAAACTGTCGAAAACCTATTTACTTATTTTTGAGCTGTTCTTCCCCCCTGAGTTTGATGAGTGAGTGAGTTAGGACACTTTCTTTCCTGTTTTTCCCCCAGAATTTCACCCCTCTCCAAGGGCCCCTTAAATTGGATTTATGAAAAAACGGTCGAACACCTATTTACTTATATTTTAAGCTGTTTTTTTCTCGCCGAATTTCAAACTTCTCGCCTATGTCGTTTAAGAGATACACGCTCCGTTAAGAATCCCTCAACCCCCAATTTTCACCCCTTTCACCTCGTAATATACACCACATCGATAAACCCTTAGACATGTGTCTGATTATTTTAATGATTAGCTTATATACCGAATATCACATCCCCAAAGAAACAACTCGTGAGATATAGTTATTCAATGAAATGCACGTTTACCCCCTTAACACCTCTTTAAAACCCGAACAACAAAAATCATTCATTAGTTGACGTTTTCGATATTCAGCGAACATATTGCCAAAATTTCATGTTTCTAACTTTAATATTTTTCGCTGGGCGTGATGAGTGATTGAGTCAGACAGGACATTTTCTTTCAATTATTTTTGCCAGAATCTCACCCCTCCCCATGGGCCCCTTAAATTGGATAGATGAAAAAACGCTTGAACCCCTATTAACTTATTTTTTAAGCAGTCTTTTGCCCTGAGTTTGATGAGTGAGTGAGTTAGTCAGTCAGTTAGGACACTTTCTCTCCTTCCCCTCCCCCCTCAGAATTTCACCCCACACCATTGGCTCCTTAAATTATTTTATGAAAAAAAAGGTGGAACACCGATTTACTTATTTTTTAAGCTGATTTTTTTCGCTGAGTTTCAAATTTCTCGCCTATGTCGTTTAGGAGATAGGCCTACACGCTTCGTTAGGAATCCTTCGTCCCCCAATTTTCACCCCTTTCACCTCATAATAATACACCACAACGAAAAACCCTTAGACACATGTCTGCTTATTTTTTATGATTAGTTTATATGCCGAGTATCACATCCACAAATGAAACCACTCGTGAGATATTGTTATTCAATTAAATGCAGGTTTAACCCCCTTAAGATCCCTTTAGAACCTGAATATTCAAAAATCCTCCCTTAGTGTATGGTTTTGACATACAACGAACATATCCCGAAAATGACATGTTTCCAACTTCAATATTTTTGGCTGGGCGATGATGAGTGGCTGAGTGAGTCAGGACATTTTCTTTCAATTTTTTTCTTCAGAATTTCACCCCTCCCGATGAACCCCTTAAATTTGGTTTATCAAAAAATCTGTCGAACACATATAAGTTATACTTATTTTTAAGCATTTTCCCCCTGAGTTTGAAGAGCGAGTGAGTTAATCGGTTAGGACACTTTCTTTCCTGTTTTTTTTACCCAGAATTTCACCCCTCCCCATAGGCCCCTTAAATTGGATTTATGAAAAAAAACGGTCAAACACCTATTTACTTATATAAATAATTCATGCTTTCGGGCTAATGTCGTGTGTATTTTTAATTTAAACCATACGTTTCGGAGAAACCTTGCCTCCTTTTTCAATGGAAATAAACAATATGGCCAAAGAAAGTATATCAATGAGATTACAAACAAGAAGTTCCGTGAAGAACTATACAGCCTACTTTTCATGCCAATGATTATTCTACAGTATATGAACCTATCTAGAATAATGACTAAATTAAGTTGGTAATATCGAAATATCTAATTAGTTCAAAATATACCTGGTATAATGCAGCCTAATAGAGCACTACAGTTGTCAGCCCTGGTGACTGAATATATTCTTAGTTCCACCTCTGAAGGTACAGAATACAAAATTTGGTTGAAGTCCAATGGACGTTACATGCAGTTAGACACTAGATCTATCAGCACGCGTAAAGGCATGTTGCCAACAATACCATGCGTGTGCTGGTCAGAAATAATCTGAATTATTATGATACCCTGTTGTGCCAATTTTGGATGAAATCCATTTGTTAGTATAGAAGTTACATGTATTTTAAAATTGGACATATCAGCAGGCATAGAATCATGTTGGCAGCACCGCCTTGTATTAATTACTCAAAATTAATCTAGAATGTCCGGTGCTATACGTGTGGAAAGTATAGAGCTGTTGGCTTGCATACTTTCTGATATATTGATATTAGGGTAAAAAGAATATAGACAGCATTTATTAACAGTTGGCAGCCCTGATTGCTCTTAACAATACTTATAGTCATATCTGTTATGGTACACATTGCACATACGAAATTTGGTTGAAATCCAACTGATAGTATAGAAGTTACATGTATTTAAAAATTGGTACTATCAGCAGGCTTATAATCATGTTGGTAGAACTGACGTATATAAGTTACTCCAAATTAATCTAAAAAGTCAGAATATACGTGTGCATAGTTTAAAGCTGTTGGCTTGCATACTTTCTGATATATTGGTATTTGGATTTAAAAAAATAAAGAGATCAATTATTAACAGTTGGCAGCCCTGGTGGCTCTTAAGAATACGCTCAGTCATATCTGTTTATGTACAGATATTACATACAAAATTTGGTTGAAATCCAGTTGATAGTGTAGAAGTTATATGCATTTAAACATTGGACCTATCAGAAGGCTTAAAATTATTTTGGCAACACTGTCATGGTTGGCCTCCTGGAAATTAAACTGAAATAGTATTATCTACATGTGTGCTGATTTTGGAATAGCTCCCATGCATACCTTGCAAGATATCCAACATGGAGCTCAAATTTCAATTGCGATCTTTTAGCAGTTGGTAGCACTGACATCATTTTCAAATATGGCCGTGAGATATTCAGGTATAGATCTTTACTCCTACCAAATTTTGTTTCGATTGCTCCAGCCGTTTAGGAGTTGATAGGGGGACACACACACACAGCCAGACAGACAGAAGGACAGACAGACAGACAGACAGACAGACACACATTTTCCCGGATCGATCTCATAAGACTACTTTTTCCTCATTTTTGCAAAATGTGAAAAGTAGGATAAAAATATAGATAAATTCCTCTGTTCGTCACCAGAGAGCAGCTGCCAGAAATTACTGTATGGACCATGGTGGAACGGCGGACAGAGTAGTAAGTAACAAGAAGGTAAAGGGGGCGGTGTGAAAATATAGAAACTCCTCGAAGAATGAGGAGGGGAGGAGGGGGAGGTGGGAGGGTTAGATGGATATGAGGAAACATAAACAAAAGGGAAGTGTAGCTGAACGATACCTAACGTCATACAGTCAACGGCGAAAAAACAGATGGAAACTCCTCCAGTGACGAACAAAGGAGATCAAATCCAGGCTCTGAGCCCTAGAGGGAAAATGTACAATTTTAAATATGTGAAGAACAGAGAGACTGGGAGGAACTATCTCCCTAGATCCTTAATAACTGGTAGCCAAGTGTCACTTAGCTGATATCCAGTGTCTCTGTTAAAATTATTGGGATTTTTACGAATTTCAACTGCCTCCCTTATAATTCTAGACCAGTTGTGCTTAACAAGGGCAAGGCAATGAGCATCCTTGAAACATACATCGTGCCCTGAAGACAGGGCATGTTCAGCTATAGCTGATTTGTCAGGTAGGTTTATACGGAAGTTCCTTTGATGCTCTTTGATGCGAGTGGCAATGGACCGTTTTGTTTGTCCAATGTAGACTTTTCCGCAAGTACATGGGACTTAATACACCCCAGGTTGTAGTATTGGGGACAATTTATCTTTGTTTAATGCTAAACGTTGACCAATTTTCGTCATAGTGCCGAAAACTGTTTTTATCTTGTGCTTGCGGAGAATCTTAGCAACGCGGTCAGTGGTGTTGTGAATATAAGGGAGGTAAGCAGCTCCTCTCACGTCGGAGCTCTGAGAAGGTTGTCTATCCCTCCTTCTGCGATGTAGGAACCAATATATAGTGGATTCATTATAGCCATTACACTTAAACATGGTTTGTAAGGCATGTAACTCTTCCTGAAGAGTTGATGCCTCAAAAATACGTTCCGCTCTTTTGGCTAGAGTTGTTATAATTCCTTGTTTTTGTGCTGGGTGGTGGTGGGAGTCCGCATGTAAATAACAGTTAGTGTGAGTTGGCTCACGGTAGACGCTGTGCCCCATGGAGCCATCCGCTTTCCTCCCCACAAGAACATCCAAAAAAGGTAAGCATCCACCTGACTCTAGCTCCATTGTGAAGTGGATTGAAGGATGCAGCTGATTTAGGTGGTTCAGAAAGTGGTTCAGTTTCTCAGAACCCTCCTCCCACACTACGAACGTATCATCCACATACGTCCACCGAATCACAGGTTTGAAAGACGCCGAAGATATAGCCTCCCTCTCAAAATGTTCCATGAAAAAATTTGCCACGACAGGCGAGAGTGGACTTCCCATGGCCACACCATCAGTCTGCTCGTAATATTTACCATCCCACAAGAAATAACTGGAACACAAGCAGTGGTGGAATGATCGGGCAATGTCCTCAGGAAACAAATCCTTGATGAGTGACATGACCGAGTCCACCGGCACTCTGGTAAGCAAGGACTCTACATCAAAACTCACCAAAATAGCATTTGGTTGAACGGCGATGGTTGACAATTTTTCGACGAAATGGGTTGAATCCCTAATGTAGGACTGTGTGCGCCCCAAGTGCGGCTGAAGCAACTTGCTGAGATATTGCGCAAGAGCATAAGTGCATTGTGCTAACAATTGGTCGAAGAGGGACGTCTTGCTTATGGATTTTTGGAAGACCATACAATCTCGGAGTAACAGCATCTCTCGGAATAAGACATCTTCCCTCTTCTTTTGGAATAGATGACAGTTTAACAAGCTTAGCAGTGGCATTGGATACACGAGTGGTTGGATCACGAGAGCACAGTCTGTAGACAGGATCAGATAACAGAATCGAGATTTTACTTTTATATTCCACGGTATCCATCGCCACTCTCGCATTTCCCTTGTGAGCATGAAGAATAGAAAAGGTGTCATTATTTCTTAGTTCCTTCAATGCCTTTCTTTCACCCCGAGTTAAATTGGGTGCGGGTACTTTAGAAGATCTTAATATCTTGTCTAAAGACAAGAAAGTGTGAGGATAGCACAAGATAAAAACAGTTTTCGGCACTATGACGAAAATTGGTCAACGTTTAGCATTAAACAAAGATAAATTTTCCCCAATACTACAACCTGGGGTGTATGAAGTCCCATGTACTTGCGGAAAAGTCTACATTGGACAAACAAAACGGTCCATTGCCACTCGCATCAAAGAGCATCAAAGGAACATCCGTCTAAACCAACCTGACAAATCAGCTATAGCTGAACATGCCCTGTTTTCAGGGCACGATGTATGTTTCAAGGATGCTCATGCGCTTGCCCTTGTTAAGCACAACTGGTCTAGAATTAGAAGGGAGGCAGTTGAAATTCGTAAAAATCCCAATAATTTTAACAGAGACACTGGATATCAGCTAAGTGACACTTGGCTACCAGTTATTAAGGATCTAGGGAGATAGTTCCTCTCAGTCTCTCTGTTCTTCACATATTTAAAATTGTACATTTTCCCTCTAGGGCTCAGAGCCTGGATTTGATCTCCTTTGTTCGTCACTGGAGGAGTTTCCATCTGTTTTTTCGCCGTTGACTGTATGACGTTAGGTATCGTTCAGCTACACTTCCCTTTTGTTTATGTTTCCTTATATCCATCTAACCCTCCCACCTCCTCCCCCCCTCCTCATTCTTCGAGGAGTTTCTATATTTTCACACCGCCCCCTTTACCTTCTTGTTACTTACTACTCTGTCCGCCGTTCCACCTTGGTCCATACAGTAATTTCTGGCAGCTGCTCTCTGGAGACGAACAGAGGAATTTATCTATATTTTTTGTAATCTCATTGATATAATTTCTTTGGCCACATTGTTTATTTCCATTGAAAAAGGAGGCAAGGTGTCTCCGAAACGTGTGGTTTAAATTAAAAATACACACGGCATTAGCCCTAAAGCATGAATTATTTATATAATAATCCGGGCCGTGAAAGCCTTAATATGAAAACCTATTTACTTATTTTTTATGCTGATTTTTTCCCGCTGAGTTTCAAACTCCTCGCCTATGTCGTTTATGAGATACAGGCTCCGTTAGGAATCTTTCAACCCCCACTTTTCACCCTTTTCACCTCATAATATACACCACATCGAAAAACTCTCAGACACATGTCTTCTTATTTTTAATGGTGAGTTTATATGCCGAGTATCACATCCCCCAATGAAACCAATCGGGAGATATTGCTATTCAATGAAATGCAGGTCTACCCCCTTAACACCCCTTTAGAACCTGAATATCCAAAAATCCTTTCTTAGTGGGCGTTTGCGGCCCTTGAGTAAGCTGCATACCAAATTTCTATCCAATCCGTTGGGTGGGTTCTGAGATTTCGTGATGAATGTGTGAGTGAGTGAGTGAGTGAGTGGTATTTGACAAATATCTAGTAGATAGTGTCAAGTCTTTGTTGTGCTATACTCGGTTGACGGTGCTGTGTGAGCAGTTGAGTAACTAACGGGATTTCAAGTAAAGATCCTCATTTTCTATACCGGTAGTGCAGAGCGCAACTCGAATCCAGTCGGCCGTGTCTCGACTTGAGCTATGTTGCCATGGAAACTATCTGCCTTGCCATTCCTTCATGAGTATATTGGCCTACTTTCGATTTTTGCAAAAAATGAAAGTAGACTTATGAGATCAACACAGGGCGAAAAAAGTGTCTCTGTCTGTGTGTGTGTATGTGTGTGTGTCTGTGTGTGTGTATGTGTGTCTCTGTGTGTGTGAGTGTGTGTACTCTGAATGTCTGTCCCCCCCCTATCAGTTCGAACACGGTGAATGCGAATTGAACGAAATTTGGTACAAAGGTAGCACTAGCAAAGGACACCTCAGTGTCATGTTTTATATCACCGCCATCTTGACGGAAACGTAATGGCGGCCACACAAATGTTCAAAGATTAAATCAAATACGACTAACCTAATCATCCGATCTCTACCAAATTTTGCAACAACATACCTTTATGGGGGGAGCATCCTTTGACCAAACCAATAGGCCATAAGCGTAATAGTTTGCGGATGGCGGCCATCATTGTGTGAAAATAGATTCCCCCTATTAATTCGAACACGGTGCAACCGAATGGAACGAAATTTGGTACAGAGGTAGTACTAACAAAAGGCACCTCAGTGTCATGTTTTATATCGCCGCCATCTTGACGGAAACGTAATGGCGGCCACACAAATGTTCAAAGCTTAAATCAAATTACGACTAACCTAATCATCCGATCTCTACCAAATTTTTCAACAACATACCTTTATGGGGGGAGCATCCTTTGACCAAACCAATAGGCCATAAGCGTAATAGTTTGCGGATGGCGGCCATCTTTGTGTGAAAATAGATTCCCCCTATTAATTCGAACACGGTGCAACCGAATGGAACGAAATTTGGTACAGAGGTAGTACTAACAAAAGGCACCTCAGTGTCATGTTTTATATCGCCGCCATCTTGACGGAAACGTAATGGCGGCCATATAAATGTTCAAAGCTTAAATCAAATTACGATCTCTACCATATTTTGCAACAACATACCTTTATAGAGGAAGCATCCTTTGACCAAATGACTAGGTCATTAGCCTAATAGTTTGCGGATGGCGGCCATCTTTGTGTGAAAATCAATTCCCCCTATTAATTCAAACACGGTGAAACCGAATGGAACGAAATTTGGTACAGAGGTAGCACTAGCAAAGGGCATCTCAGTGTCATGTTTCATATCACCGCCATATTGACAGAAACGTAATGGCGGCCGCACAAATGTTCAAAGTTGAAGCATGACGAATAGAAGGAGAAAGTGAGAAGACTTCTGAAGTTCAAGCGCGCCCCACCAGGCAGCGCTAGAGTGGGCAAGTCCCACACTGCCGGGGTCAGCTGGTCTTAGGGATTGTGCTAAGGGAAACGAATTACTTTGTTACTAATACTCTTTTAAAAAGTAATTAGCGGTTACAATTAAAATAGCATGGCAGGGCACAATGGAAAATATAATTCACGGAAATAAGAACTACGGTCTTCATTACATGTTACGGAACGCACGGATTCCTGGAGTATACAGTCGGAGAAAGCCCAGATCTTTCTCGTAACACCTGCAGGATTAAGGATGTGAGGTTGTAGAGAGCTTGTCTTGCCACAGACTCCTAGCGAATTCCGGGCCTTTTTATTTGATTGACTACCATCACACGTAACGCCAGCCACCCTCGCCCCAGCCTCGTCTAACTGCAAAATCACCTATATTAGAATTTTTGCGAGAATGTCCCCTGGAGTAGCATTTCTGCTTGCATAAACAGCAACTGGCTGCACCCAATATATGCATGAAAGGTACGAACATGGACACTAGAGCGTGATTTGCAAGTACGTTCTTCTGGAGGTCAGGTGTGTGTTCACCTAAATCAACTAATCCATCTACTTTATCAGAAAAGCTATTTAACTCGATTTCTTCTCTTAGCTTCTCTTCTTCGAAAATTACAACACCGTAACGTGAATTATCATTCTTTTCTTCCTTAAAATAGTCTGAAATAGCATTTATACTATGCGTATTAACTCCATAAGGGCACTTAAGTCCTTGACAAAGTTTTCTCAAGTGACTTTCTGAAGGCAGAGGCAAGAGATTATGTCGCCGACAATGACTGAATCCTTTCGGTGATTTTATTCTTAACAATGAACACTCTAAAATGAATTCATTGCTGTACCTCATTCCATTGGGAGATTTTTCCTGGCATTTCTTGAGCATAGTGTCTAATATCTTTTCCTTCTTGCTAAGGTGTTCGTTATCATTGTAATTAAATGCCTGTGAATTTCGAACCTGCTTCTGCAGCAAATTAATTCTCGATTTTGCCGAGTTGAGGCAGGATCTAACGCGAATTAAATTACGGTTATCAAACTTTAGGCGCCTTTTGAGCAATATTATAGTCTTTTCAGCATCAGTAAGTACACTAGAATGACCCAAATTCTTATCAACATTGGACTGCCCTTTTAATGCCTCATTCGTTGCTCCACTCCCATCTTCAATCTTCTTTCTTCTTTTTCTTGTGGTGTCGCGATTCTTTTTCCTGTTGGGAGCTTTACGGGACTTATTCTCACTACTTCGGTAAATTAGGGGGAAAATGAGGCACTGCTCCAGGACGAAACTTCCACCACACACGAGAGATTTCCACTTCTTCACCATTCACTATAAAATTACCTGATTTTTAAGCCTATTTTCAATTTTGAAAAAATAGGCTTATGAGATCACCTTTTGTCCGTGTGTGTGAGCGTGTGTGTGTGTGTGTGATGTGTGTGTGTGTCCCCTAATAAATTCTAAACGGCTGGAGCGATTTCAATGAAATTCGGTAAGTTCATAGCACTATTCTGGACGACCCCGACCGTGCCCTTCAAATTTTGTTACGTCTCACCAATCCAACATGGCGGCTGTGCGAAATATTTCAACAGCATTCAATATCTCCGAAAATATTCCCGATATCACCCGGGAATTTTTTACGGTGATAAAGGGAACTACTAGAAGTTCATCTATGTGAAATTTGAAAAAATGGCAACTACAAAACCAACATGGCGGCTACGCGAATTTGCGACATTTAAATAGAACTTTCTCGCGATTTAACCAACCAAACGCAATACAACTTGGTACAGTGTATGTTTATACACATTGTAATGCACCGACATCTAACTTCGTTCAATTGTTTACATAACCACAAGATGGCGGCTGTGCGAAATATTTCACCGACATTCTATATCTCTGAAACTATTAGCGGTATCACCCTGAAATTTTGTACGGAGATAAAGGGCACTACTGGAAGTTCATCTATAAGACATTCAAAAACCGGTTAACTACAAAACGAACATGGTGGCCAAGCGAAGTTGAGACTTTTAAGTAGACTTCTCTCGCGATGTAACCACCCAAACGCAATGAAATTTGGTACAGCAAATATTTATACACATTGTAATGCACTGATATCTAATTTAGTTCAAATGTTTTCATAACCTCAAGATGGCGGCTGTGCGAATTTTAAAATTAAGTTTTTATTTCTTGTGTCGTAATCATGCGATCGTAGTGAAAGTTTGAATAATGAACCTACGCAATAATTTTCCTTTAATGGTACTTGACTCTATGGCCTATACATTTAACAATCCAACATGGCGACCATCCGAAATATTTAGACGGCTCTGAATATCTACGAATCTATTATAGCAATCAAACTCATTTTTTTATGTTCATAGGGGCTATGAACTTAAGTTCCCCTATAGGACTTTAAATAACCTGGTGATCACAAATCCAACATTGCGGCGACGCGAAGTATAAATATTCACATGGACGTTTCTCGTAATTTAACCATCCGAGTGCAGTGAAACTTAGTACAGTAAATCCTTATACAAATGTTAATCCACTGGCATCTAATTTATTTCAATTGTTTCCATAACCACAAGATGGCAGCTGTGCGAAATTTTAAAATCTCCTTGTTACTTCTTGTGTCCTAATCATGCGATTGAAGTTTGAATGCTACATGTACACAATAATCTTCATGTAACAGTAAATAACTCCATGACCTACAAAATCCAACATGGCGACCATCCGAAATATTTAGTCGGTTCTCAATATCTACGAATCTATTACAGCAATCAAACTGAAATTTTGTATGTTGATAGTGGCAATTAACATAAGTAGGATATATGAAAATAGGCTGTATAGTTCTTCACGGAACTACTTGTTTACTATCAAATCATCAGAGAAATGAATTTGACAAATTCTAATACTTCGCGTTAATTCCGTATCCTTTCGTGGAATAGCTCTGGCCCATTTTTTGCCTACTTTTCACATTTTGCAAAAATGAGGAAAAAGTAGACTTATGAGATCGGGCAAATGTGTGTCTGTCTGTCTGTCTGTCCTTCTGTCTGTCTGTCTGTCCTTCAGTCTGTCTGGCTGTGTGTGTGTGTGTCCCACTATCAACTCCCAAACGGCTGCAGCAATCGAAACAAAATTTGGTAGGAGTAATGATCTATACCTGAATATCTCACGGCCATATTTGAAAATGATGTCAGTGCTACCAACTGCTGAAAAATCGCATTTGAAATTTGAGCTGCATGTTGGATATCTTGGAAGGTATGAATGGGAGCTATTTCAAAATTGGCACACGTATAGATAATAATATTGCAGTTTAATTTCCAGGAGGCCATACATGGCAGTGTTGCCAAAATTATTATAAGCCTACTGATAGGTCCAAATTTTAAATAAACAGATATGACTGAGCGTATTCTTAAGAGCCACCAGGGCTGCCAACTGATAATAAATGCTCTCAATTTTTTTGATCCAAATACCCGTATATCAGAAAGTATGCAAGCCGACAGCTTTAAGCTATGCACACGTATAGTACCTGACATTCAATATTAATTTGGAGTAACGTATATACGTCAGTGCTACCAACATGATTCATTAGAGGTCCAATTTTAAATACATGTAACTTCTAAACTATCATTTTGATTTCAACCAAATTTCGTGTGTGCTATCTGTACCATAACAGATATGAATATGCGTATACTTAGGAGCAACCAGGGCTGCCAATTCTTAATAATACTGTCTCTATTTTTGTTACACTAATATCAATATATCAGAAAATATGCAAGCCAATAGCTCTAAACTTTGCACACGTATACTACCTGGCATTCTAGATTAATTTGGAGTAACTAATATAGGCATACGCCAGTGCTGCCAACATGATTCTAAGCCTGCTGATAGGTCCAATTTTAAAATGCACGTAACTTCTCTACTAACTAATGGATTTCATTCAAAATTGACACAACAATAGATCATATTATTTCAGATTATTTCTGACCAATACATGTATGTCATTGATGCCAACATGATTTTACGCGCGCCGTTAGCTCCAATGTTTAACTGCATGTACCATCCATTCTATCCATTGGACTTCAACCAAATTTTGTATTCTGTACCTTAGAGATAGAACTAAGAATATACTCCGTCACCAGGGCTGCCAACTGTAGTTCTCTATTAAGCTACATTATGCCAGGTATACAGTATTTCGAACTAATTAGAAATTTCGTCATAATTCTAGATAGATCCATATAGATTAATCATTGTCATGAATCTTCAATTTTAAGAAAAGTAGGCTCTTTAGTTCGTCACGGAACTTCTTGTTCAAATTGATTTTTATTCTTCGGTGGTGAAAAAAATCTTATATCGTCAACTACTCTACCATACCCTGACTTACAGCCAGGCAAAAAACAGTACGGCATGTTGAACTATTAAATTAACAAAGCCGCATAAGAAATATGTTTCAAGTTCACAACACAAAACGCTGATGTACACAAGACACAATGAACTGAATTTAAGAACTGAATGCAAAGAAAAATCAATTTAATTCACACAAATATCTCACACAGTAACTTCTCGCGCACTTTTCTAAGACCCGGCTCGACCCAACAACAGGACACGTTGTTGGACATTATCGCTTGCAGTGCTTGTAGCGGCGGGACCACAAACTACCGTGCTATAATGGCGGAGTCCTCACACTAGGTCCTTCTATTCGCCATGGTTGAAGTTAAATTACGACTAACATAACCATCCGATCTCTACCAAACTTTGCAACAACATTCCTTTATGGAGGGAGCATGCTTTGACCAATCTAATAGTTTGCGGCTGGCGGCCATCTTTATGTCAAAATTGATTCCCCCTATTAATTCGAACACGGTGGAACCGAATGGAACGAAATTTGGTACAGAGGTAGCACAAGCAAAGGGCACCTCAGTGTCATGTTTTATATCGCCGCCATCTTGACTGAAACGTAATGGCGGCCACACGAATGTTCAAAGCTTAAATCAAATTACGATTAACCTAATCATCCGATCTCTACCAAATTTAGCAACTACATACCTTTACGGAGGGAGCATCCTTTGACCAATCTAATAGGTCATTCGCCTAATAGTTTGCGGATGGCGGCCATCTTTGTGTCAAAATGGATTCCCCCTATTAATTCAAACACGGTGAAACAGAATGGAACGAAATTTGGTACAGAGATAGCATTAGCAATGGGCATCTCAGTGTCATGATTTATATCGCCGCCATATTGACAGAAACGTAATGGCGGCCACACAAATGTTTAAAGCTTAAATCAAATTACGACTAACATAACCATCCGATCTCTACCAAACTTTGCAACAATATACCTTTATGGAGGGAGCATCCTTTGACCAATCTAATAGGCCATTAGCCTAATAGTTTGCGGATGGCGGCCATCTTTATGTCAAAATTGATTCCCCCTATTAATTCGAACACGGTGGAACCGAATGACCGAAATTTGGTACAGAGGTAGCACTAGCAAAGGGCACCTCAGTGTCATGTTTTATATCACCGCCATCTTGACGCAAACGTAATGGCGGCCACACAAATGTTTAAAGCTTAAATCAAATTACGACTAACATAACCATCCGATCTCTACCAAACTTTGCAACAATATACCTTTATGGAGGGAGCATCCTTTGACCAATCTAATAGGCCATTAGCCTAATAGTTTGCGGATGGCGGCCATCTTTATGTCAAAATTGATTCCCCCTATTAATTCAAACACGGTGGAACCGAATGGAACGAAATTTGGTACAGAGGTAGCACTAGCAAAGGGCACCTCAGTGTCATGTTTTATATCGCCGCCATCTTGACTGAAACGTAATGGCGGCCACACGAATGTTCAAAGCTTAAATGAAATTACGATTAGCCTAATCATCCGATCTCTAGCAAATTTAGCAACAACATACCTTTATGGAGGGAGCATCCTTTGACCAAACTAATAGGTCATCAGCCTGATATTTTGCGGATGGCAGCCATCTTAGTGTGAAAATCGATTCCCCTTATCAATTCGAACACGGTGAAACCGAATGGAACGACATTTGGTACAGAGGTAGCACTAGCAAAGGGCACCTCAGTGTCATGTTTTATATCACCGCTATCTTGACGGAAACGTAATCGTGGCCACCCAAATGTTAAAAGCTAAAATGTAATTACGACCAACCTAATAATCTAGTCTCTACCAAATTTTGCAACAACATATCTTTATGTGGGAAACATATTCAGACCAAACTGCAAGAACATCAGCCCAATAGTTTGCAGATGGTGGCCAAGTATGTGTGCAAATCGATTCCCCCTATCAATTCAAACACGGTGAAACCGAATTGAACGAAATTTGGTACAGAGGTAGCACTAGCAAAGGGCACCTCATATTCATGTTTAATATCCCTATAGCACGTTGTATTTCAACAAGCTACTACAACCAACATTCGATCATACTCCTTGAAAAGAACAAAGAGTTATAACAATACCCATGCATTTAGGAGAAAGTAGGCTATATGTTCTTTACTGAACATCTTGTTTTATGATTTGATTAGCCTGTGCTTGGGTGCAAAAGGGCCGAAATCAGAAGAATGAGAAAGACTATCGAAAATTCATATAGCCAGCGGTTCCTTCTGGGTAAGCGGCTTCAGTGGCGTAGTCGGTAGCATGCTGAAATGCTGTGCCCAAGATCGCGGGTTCAAACCCGGCCGAAGTCGTCGGATTTTTTAAGAGCGTTAAAAATCCTTCAGTATGCCTTCCTTCGGAGGGGAAGTAAAGCCGGCGGTCCCATGTCATAGATTTATGGCATGTAAAAGATCCTTTCACAGACAAAACTTGTGTAAAGCAAAATTTGTTAGGTTAGATTTCGTCAGAACGCTCTATCAAAATTCCAACGTTCGCGACTAGGTATCATTCATATCTGGTGGCGAAAGTTGGAACTACTGAAATTGAACGGAACTTGTAGCTCACCCTTTAGGGTGTCCGCTGGAAGCAGCTACAGACTCAGGCGAGCCGAACATATCCTCGGACACTCCCGGCACTAAAAGCCACACGAAAAAAAAACACCTTCTGGGTCCTAAACTATGTGTATGCAAAATTTGTTTGAGATTGGTGAAACGGTGTAGATTTGTATACGGAACCAACCTACCCACCCACCCACTCACATACATACAGTCTTTCACTTTTATATATAAGATATAGTTCATTACGGATATAAAAGGGGTACATTCCTCACTCATACTGTTAAATAACGAATCCTCGCCAATGCTGTAAGTCCCCATCCTCGAGACGACGCCCTTAAATAAAATTATAAAACTTGTGGGGCATGGAAATTCAATATTTGTGCCGAAGGGCCTACATGAAGGAAATGGAGAGGGCTGTCCGAATTTTCAAGAAGATACTGTTACTCGTCTTGTTCCAAATGGTAAGTACGTAAAAAACGGTTCAGTTCGGTGAAACGGTGTAGATTTGAGCCAAGAAACACGGTGTAGATTTGTGCCAAAGGACCTAAATGAAAGAAATGGAGAGGGTTTTCTAAAATTATTGTTGCCAAAAACCTTACTTGCGGTGTGCACTACAACCCTACAACATTTCAATACAATCGGCTAACGGTGTCGCAGTCCATTAGTTTCGGACAGATATATATATCCATTTTTAGCCTATTTTACATTTTGAAAAAAAAAAAAATAGGCTTATGAGATCACCTTTTGTCCGTGTGTGTGTGTGTGTGTCCCCCCTAATAAATTCTAAACGGCTGGAGCGATTTCAATGAAACTCGGTAAGTTCATAGCACTATTCCGGACGACCCTGACAGTGCCCTTCAAATTTTGTTACGTCTCACCAATCCAACATGGCGGCTGTGCGAATTATTTCACCAGCATTAAATATCTCCGAAACGATTACCGATATCACCCTGGAATATTTTACGGTGATAAAGGGATCTACCAGAAGTTCACCGATGTGCCTTTTGAAAACCTAGTAACTACAAAACCAACATGGCGGCCAAGCAAATTTGCGACTTTTAAATAGACGTTCCTCACGATTTAACCAACCAAACGCAATAAAACTTGGTACAGTATATATTTATGCACATTGTCATACACCGACATCTAACTTCGTTCAATTGTTTACATAACCTCAATATGGCGGCTGTGCGAAATATTTCACTGGTATTCTATATCTCTGAAACTATTTGCGATATCACCCTGAAATTTTGTACGGAGATAAAGGGCACTACTGCAAGTTCATCTATAAGACTTTCAAATACCGGTCAACTACAAAACGAATATGGTGGCCAAGCGAAGTTGAAAATTTTAAATGGACCTTTCTCGCGATTTAATGATCCAAACGCAATGAAACTTGGTACAGGAAATCTTTATACACATTGTAAGGCACTGGTATCTAATTTAGTTCAATTGTTTACATAACCTCAAGATGGTGGCTGTGCGAATTTTAAAATAAGTTTTTATTTCTTGTCTCCTATTCAGGCGATCGAAGTGAAAGTTTGAATAATGAACCTATGCGATAATTTTCCTTTAATGGTACATGACTCTATGGCCTATACATATAACAATCCAACATGGCGACGATCCGAATTATTTAAATGGATCTCAATATCTACGAATCTATTACAGCAATCAAACTGAATTTTTTAATCTTCATACGGGCCATGAACATAAGTTCACCTACTGGACTTTCAATAACCTGGTGATCACAAATCCAACATGGCGGCGACGCGAAATATAAATATCCACATGGACGTTTCTCGCAATTTAACCATCCGAGTGCAGTGACACTTGGTACAGTAAATCCTTATACAAATGTTAATCCATTGGCATCTAATTTTTTTCAATTGTTTCCATAACCACAAGATGGCAGCTGTGCGAAATTTTAAAATCTCGTTTTTACTTCTTGTGTCCTAATTATGCGATTGAAGTTTGAATACTACACGTACACAATAATCTTCATGTAACAATACATAACTCTAAGACCTACATATATAAAAATCCAACTCGGCGACCATCCGAAATATTTAGTCGGTTCTCAATATCTACGAATCCATTACAGCAATCAAACTGAGATGTTGTATGTTGATGGGGGCAATTAACATAAGTAGGATGTATGAAGAAGATAGGCTGTATAGTTCTTCACGGAACTACTTGTTATATATCAGATAAGATAAGATGTGATATATATGTTCTTATAGCCAATGGCGTACCGACGGGGGGGGGGGGGGGGGGTGTTAGGGTTTAACCCCCCTCCCCTCAGAGACATTAGTTTACATGACTCCTTATATTGTCCCATCTATCACCTGGAAATTGTTTTGAATTGCTGCCAGTGAGGCTTCTTTAGGCTACTCCTTTGTAATATATTTTTAATGTGAACACGTTCTTCACGTGGTAAATGACCACTCAACTCGCAAAGAGACTTCTCCAGCTTTGGCGTTAGCTACTGGTTATTGCCTGGGGTAAACACCCTTAAACTACATGTTAAACGGAGCAAGAGGGGCAGATGACCTCGCTGTTCTTCCACTTAAAGCAATAATAACTAACTAAACTAGGCGAAATATCAAAATTGTCGATTTACTGTTAAAGTGTGCGATTGGTAACTATCGTAACGCAGCTTCGTGCTGCTTTAAACGTGCATATCTGGTAACAGCCAGATCGTGAGTCGCACTTTTTTTTCTAGTTTATTTGTAATGCGTAATGGATCTATTTACTATTAAAAAACCAAGAGTAGATGTTACATACAACACTGCCATTGCAAGTAGCTCATCTTTAAGAATTGAAAATGAACTTGAAGAATTATCCGGCTACCGACCAAATACATCGAACTGACTTAGGAGGTTATGCTGGCCAACAGGTGTGTTTACAATATGATGTGATATATATGTTCTTATAGCCAGTGGCGTACCGACGGGGGGGGGGGGGTGTTAGGGTTTAACCCCCCATCCCCTCAGATACATTAGTTTACATGACTCCTTATATTGTCCCATCTATCACCTGGAAAATGTTTTGAATTGCTGCCAGTGAATATCTGAAAAATGAACTGTTGGAAAATGCCTGGACACCTGGAAGCAATTTTAATTTCTCCTTTATCGGGTCCAAGGAATCTGAAATTTCATTTGAACTGGTTATCAGAGTGGAAATGGCTAGTTTATTCTCCTTCAAAGAACGGAGCCTTTTGTAAATATTGTTCGTTGTTTTGCACCATTGTTGGGAAACAATCTTCATCGCCAGGTAAACTAGTAAAATTTCCTTACATGAACTGGAAAAATGCGAAGGAGGATTTCAAAAAACACCAAGAAACCAAGTATCATATGGCATGTACGGAAAAGGCTGCGAACTTTCTCGCCATATACGAAGGTACAAAACCTGCTGTTGACGTAACCTTGGATAGGGGTGATCAATCCAACATATTATGCAACAAGGAGAAACTCATACCAATAATTAAATCTGTGATTTTCTTTGCTCGAATGGGCATTGCTTTCCGTGATCACAGGGATTCGGGAACTGTAAATTTAGATGAGCCTGTCAAGAAAGGGGAGGGAAATTTCAGGTCTCTTCTCAAGTTTCGAGTAGAAGCTGGTGATACAATACTAAAGGAACATTTGATGACAGCATCCTTGAATGCAACATACGTAAGCCCACGGATTCAGAATGAAATTATTTCATCTTTGAATGACATTATATTGAAAAGGTTAGTCGATCAGGTGAAAAAAGCTAAATACTTTTCTGTTCTTGCTGACGAGACCACAGACATCAGCGGTGTGCAGCAAATGTCACTATGTGTCCGTTTCGTTCAAGATAATTCCGTACATGAGGAGTTTCTGCAATTTATTGCTATCATTGATGCTTCTGGGTTAGGCCTTGCGAATAGCATATTGTCTGGTTTGAAAAGTGTGGGACTGGATGCAGAATATCTCGTAGGCCAAGGTTATGATGGAGCTAGTGCCATGAATGGATCCTGCAGAGGTGCTCAGGCCATTGTACGAAAACAGTTTCCCAAAGCCCAGTTTGTTCACTGTAGTGCTCACTGTTTATACCTGGCCATTTCTGAAGGGTGTAGTGTTGCAGAGATTAGGAACTGTGTGGGACCAATTGAAAGAGTTTATGCCTTTTTTAGTACTTCACCAAAAAGGCAGGCTGTGTTGACAAATGAAGTTGAAAGTATGGAAGAGAAACCCCGAGTGAGTAAACTCAAGAAGTTATGTGCAACGAGATGGATTGAAAAGCACGAGTCTGTTCGTTCATTCATTGAACTTCTGAAACCGTTATTCTTGGCATTAGAAAAAATAGCAGCATGGGTTGATAAGAAGGCAGCTACAGATGCGCAACTTCTTCTGTGCGCTATCAGCAAATTTGAGTTCTTGATATGTGTATTTGTCATTCATGAAGCATTTCAAATCACACTTCCTCTCAGAAAATACCTTCAAACTGAAAATTTGGATCTCAGTCAGCAATCAACGCCTCCATGAATGTTAAGAGGTCTCTTGAAGAAATGAGGGCAGATGCAGACGCAAGGTTTTTGTGTGCATATAATTCGGTTTTAGAGTTCTGCAAAGAATTTGGAGTGCCTGTAGTTCAGTCTCGAACTGTTGTTCGACAAACGATGAGGAACAACGTTTCATCTAACGATCCGGAAGAATATTATAGGCGGGTTATTTTCATCCCATTTCTTGAAGAAACTATTTCATCACTTGATGATAAATTTTTCTCCCATAAAGAAACTCTTCAGCCATTGCAAACGCTAGTTACCACTACTGAAGACGAACTATCCAACCAAAGCATAGCTGAAGTAGAAAATGTAGCTGAATTTTATGGACTTCCCCTTAATATTAGAGGCGAGCTACTTCTCTGGAAACAAACTCTGAAATCTATTGAAAAGAAGCCCAAGAGTGCTATAGATGCTTTGTCAATATGCAATAAGAACATGTTTCCAGTTGTGTATAACCTGCTTGTCATCATGGCTACCTTACCTGTCACAACCTGCTCGTGTGAAAGATCGTTTTCGTCCTTAAACTTCTTGAAGAACTATTTAAGGAATTCAACTAGTGAAGAACGCCTTAATGGATTAGCTTTGATGTTCATTCATGATACTGTTGATGTTTCAATTGAGGAAGTACTGAATGACTTGTCTGTCAAACCTAGAAGGCTTGATATACGATTGAAGTAGACTTGTCTAAGTCCTTCAACAAATTCATGGGCAAATATCTACTTAATCAGATTCTTTGGTGTAGCCCGATTGACAATTTAGACATTTCTTTTTGTCCGTTTGTATCTAGTGCAATATCTATATTGGGCTAAACTCTTTTCCGTATTTTTTATTAATCTTTTATGTTTTCAATTGTGTTTGTAATATTGTTTAAAGTGCTGAAAAATATAGTTAAAATAGTTTTCATGCAAAGAGAATCATCATATATATATATATTCTTTTATTAGTATAGATCCCTCCTGTGGCGCTCACAAGCGACCGATCGTGCCAAATGAGCATTCAAATGAAAGAGAATAGACATTAGCAGTGACGAATTGCACTCTAATTTCATAAATATCAATAACTAGCAGGTACCCGCGGCTTCGCTCGCGATCAAGACAATGGGGACGATGCATTGTTACTGATAATTGGTTTATTCTATTACAGCAATCGCGGCTACATTTGGGTCGATTCTAATTCAGAAAATTCTGATACATACAGTATATTGATACGAGCAGCAAAAGTGGGAATTTTATAGAGTTGTGAAAGTCTGCAGGGTACGATGTTACATTATGTGAACACATTTGAAGATTTTGGTTTTGGTTTTGCCATCTTCTGCTGAGACATAACGATTTTGTTGTCCGGATAATCGCGAGCACGCCACATACAGTTGCGCGTGGGAAAAATGGTTTTGTCTAAACGTACAGTACACCTTGAATGGCAAATCTATCGAAATATGGGGAATTAAAAGTATTTTTCCTTAAACTATTCTGGGTATAATTTTGCCACACTTATTGATGATTTGAACGTCAACATGTCGCTATTAATAGACCTATAGTAAAATATCTCTCACCTTGGCCGCTGATGTACATTATGCAGTCTCTTCCCGTGTTACATCCCAGGGATTGAAATTCTCCAACAACCCTTTTGCCTCACATGCCTGTCTAAGTAATTAAAATTCCCGATTGTTGTTGTTTGAGTCTTCAGTTTTTTGACTGGTTTGATGCAGGACTCCATGCCTCACTCTCCTGAGCTAATCGTTTCATCTCTACATAGCTACCGCACCCTACATCTGAGGCAATCTGTATAACCCTGGTCTACCCCTACAGTTCTTGTCCTTGACCCTCCCATCCATAACTAAGCTTGCTATTCCTGGGTGTCTTAATATGTGTCGTACCAACCTATCTCTTCTCTTCTCTTCATTAGCAGTCGCCAGAAACATCTCTCCTCTCCCACTCGTCTTAATAGCTCATCATTTGTTACCCTATCTACCCATCTGATCTTCATCATTCTCCTGTATCACCACATTTCAAACGTTTCAATTCTCCTCTTTTCTGCAGCACCATTAGTCCAAATTTCACTTCATTATAGTGTCACGCTCCAGACAAAAGCTTTCAAAAATTACATCATAATACCTAAATGTATATTCGATGTCAACAGATTCCTTGTCTGTAGAAATGCTTTCCTTGCCTGAGCCAACCTGCTTTTTATATCCTCTTTGCTTCGTCCATTACTGGTTATTTTGCTTCCTAAGTACCGATAACAGAAGTCTCCTACTTCCCGTAGCGTTTCACCTGCCAATTTGATGTCCTTAGAGGTTTCTGATTTATTTCGGCTGCATTCCAATAATTTTGTTTTATATTTATTGATTTTCATCATGAATTCATTCGTCAAAACGGAGTCCATACCATTCAAAAACTCGTTCAAATCTTCTGGCGTATTGACCAAGATGACGATGTCATCAGCAAATCTCAGAGATGAAATTATTTCTCCTTGAATCTTCACTCCGACTTTAAATTGTTCACCAATTTCCTGATTATTGAGTTTTTAGAGATCTTTGAAATGCGTTGCCCTCGCACATGGTGCAGATGCATTGTCAAAGGAATACATTCCACGTTACGAACATCGTCCGCATAACCTGTACCGAAAGCCTATTCTAGACAGCAGTTCCTTGAACTCAGATTTGCCAACATTTTATTGTATCTTTCCACGTGGAATGTCTCTGTACCTAAACATACAGAAGAGTGCTTTAAAAATCATGTGTTGTGTAAATTTTGGAAAGGGTAGTGAGTGTGGTTTTTGCCGGAGTGGATAGTCGCTAGTAGAAATTCTTTTTAGTAAAATAGACTGGTTCACAATTTAGTAAGTGCACATTGAGGTATATGACGGCGGGATGCCTTAAGTGTTAAGGAAACGGCAATAGCCGCCTCAGAGCTTCGTTGCTACTGAAATAATTATCAGACTGATATTTGTACTTACCTATACGGGATTTGTGAGCCCAGTGTTTATGAAATTGAACGTAGCTATATCGCTACCTTATTTAATAGCCGCTACTGTGTGTTTAAAAATTAAAGGTGGTATTAGAAGGCGCTTCCCCTATTTTTTTTTACCCCTGGCACTACAGCCCATGAAGGGCCTAGGCCTATCATGCGACCGCTTCCCAGCCATTTGGCCTGCAGATATCGTGGTGACGCGTGGTCAGTGCATAGTGTCCCCTCAGCCGTTAATCTTGTTCTTCGTGACCGGGGCGCTGCCTCACAGCTACTCAATTGTCCTCACGAATCTGAGTGCAGCCAGTTGCAGCCCTCACGTCAGTGTCTAAAATCTCTGACGGAGCCGGGAATCGAACCCGGGGCCTCCGGACGAGAGGCAGGCGTACTACACTGTTCTTATTGTGTTTATATATATCTTGAAAAAGATAAGAAATGGATCGGCATGCCTCCTACAGGGATAAATAGAAAATCGGATGTCATACCTTGAGGTAGTGTTGCCGTGGAAACCGACTTGCGATTAGTTCATCAGTTTATCAGAGCGAAGATAGTTTTCTGCGAATACCTTTGAAACTGTTGGTTTTAGGGCCTTAAAATGTGGTTTTCGGTGTCCCGCAGGGACATGTCGAGTATTGTTTCTTGCATCGAGGGAAGTAAAATGAGCTTTGTCCGGTCTTTATGCGTCAACTTCGATATTTTGTCCTGGTTGAGTATTTTTGGTGACTTTTCAGTTATGTTGCCCGTTCCACGGGAACAATGATTTATTTCCGGACGAAGGGCAGCCTATATGTTATCCCATGGTATAAGCTGTCTCAATTTCAAATTTCATCCAAATCCGTCTAGCCGTTTTAGTGTCAAGAGGTAACAAACTAACACACACACACACACACACGGACACACAGATTTTCACAATTATAATATACTAGCAGGTACCCGCGGCTTCGCTCGCGATCAAGACAATGGGGACGATGCATTATTGCTGATAATTGGTTTATTCTATTACAACAATCGCGGCTACAGGTGGGTCGATTCTAATTCTGAAAATTCTGATAATTACAGTACATTGATATGAGCAGCAAAAGTGGGAATTTTATAGAGTTGTGAAAGTCTGCAGGGTACGATGTTACTTTATGTGAACACATTTGAAGATTTTGGTTTTGGTTTTGCCATCTTCTGCTGAGACATAACGATTTTGTTGTCCGGATAATCGCGAGCACGCCACATACAGTTGCGCGTGGGAAAAAATGGTTTTGTCTAAACGTACACCTGGAATGGCAAATCTATCGGAATATGGGGAATTAAAAGTATTTTTCCTTAAGCTATTCTGGGTATAATTTTGCCACACTTATTGATGATTTGAACGTCAACATGTCGCTATTAATAGACCTATAGTAAAATATCTCTCACCTTGGCCGCTGATGTACAATATGCAGTCTCTTCCCGTGTTACATCCCAGGGATTGAAATTCTCCAACAACCCTTCTGCCTCACATGCCTGTCTAAGTAATTAAAATTCCCGATTGTTGTCGTCTGAGTCTTCAGTTTTTTGACCGGTTTGATGCAGCGCTCCTCGCCTCATTCTCCTGAGCTAATCGTTTCATCTCTACATAGCTACCGCACCCTACATCTGAGGCAATCCGTATAACCCTGGTCTACCCCTACAGTTCTTGTCCTTGACCCTCCCATCCATAACTAAGCTTGCTATTCCTGGGTGTCTTAATATGTGTCGTACCAACCTATCTCTTCTCTTCTCTTCATTAGCAGTCGCCAGAAACATCATAATCATAATACATCATAATACCTAAATGTATATTCGATGTCAACAGATTCCTTGTCTGTAGAAATGCTTTCCTTGCCTGAGCCAACCTGCTTTTTATATCCTCTTTGCTTCGTCCATTACTGGTTATTTTGCTTCCTAAGTACCGATAACAGAAGTCTCCTACTTCCCGTAGCGTTTCACCTGCCAATTTGATGTCCTTAGAGGTTTCTGATTTATTTCGGCTGCATTCCAATAATTTTGTTTTATATTTATTGATTTTCATCATGAATTCATTCGTCAAAACGGAGTCCATACCATTCAAAAACTCGTTCAAATCTTCTGGCGTATTGACCAAGATGACGATGTCATCAGCAAATCTCAGAGATGAAATTATTTCTCTTTGAATCTTCACTCCGACTTTAAATTGTTCTCCAATTTCCTGATTATTGAGTTTTTAGAGATCTTTGAAATGCGTTGCCCTCGCACATGGTGCAGATGCATTGTCAAAGGAATACATTCCATGTTACGAACATGTTACATAACCTGTACCGAAAGCCTATTCTAGACAGCAGTTCCTTGAACTCAGATTTGCCAACATTTTATTGTATCTTTCCATGTGGTATGTCTCTGTACCTCAACATACAGAAGAGTGCTTTAAAAATCATGTGTTGTGTAAATTTGGGAAAAGGTAGTGAGTGTGGTTTTTGCCGGAGTGGATAGTCGCTAGTAGAAATTCTTTTCAGTAAAATAGACTGGTTCACAATTTAGTAAGTGCACATTGAGGTATATGACGGCGGGATGCCTTAAGTGTTAAGGAAACGGCAATAGCACCCTCAGAGCTTCGTTGCACCTGAAATAACGACCAGACTGATATTTGTACTTAACTATACGGGATTTGTGAGCCCAGTGTTTATGAAATTGAACGAAGCTAGAGTATACCGCTACCTTTATTTAGTAGCCGCTACTGTAGTGTTTAAAAATTAAAGGTGGTATTAGAAGGCGCTTCCCCTAATTTTTAGCCTATTTTCAATTTTGAAAAAATAGGCTTATGAGATCACCTTTTGTCCGTGTGTGTGTGCGTGTGTGTGTGTGTGAGTGTGTGAGGTGTGTGTGTGTGTGTGTGTCCCTAATAAATTCTAAACGGCTGGAGCGATTTCAATGAAACTCGGTAAGTTCATAGCACTATTCCGGACGACCCCGACCGTGCCCTTCAAATTTTGTTACGTCTCACCAATCCAACATGGCGGCTGTGCGAAATATTTCACCAGCATTCAATATCTCCGGAACTATTCCCGATATCACCCTGGAATTTTTTACGGTAATAAAAGGAACTACTACAAGTTCACCTATGTGACTTTTGAAAAACTGGTAACTACAAAACCAACATGGCGGCCACGCGAATTTGCGACTTTTAAATAGACGTTTCTCGCGATTTAACCAACCAAACGCAATAAAACTTGGTACATTGTATGATTATACACATTGTAATTCACCGACATCTAACTTAGTTCAATTGTTTACATAAGGACAAGATGGCGGATGTGCGAAATATTTAACCGGCATTCTCTATCTCTGAAACTATTAGCGGTATCACCCTGAAATTTTGTACGGAGATAAAGGACACTTCTGGAAGTTCACCTAGAAGACTTTCAAAAATCGGTTAACTACCAAACGAACATGGCGGCCAAGCGAATTTGAAAATTTTAAATAGACCTTTCTCGCGATTTAATGTTCCAAACGCAATGAAATCTGGTACAGGAAATGTTTATACACATTGTAATGCACTGGTATCTAATTTAGTTCAATTGTTTACATAACCTCAAGATGGCGGCTGTGCGAATTTTAAAATTATGTTTTTATTTCTTGCGTCGTAATCAGGCGATCGAAGTGAAAGTTTGAATAATGAACTTACGCAATAATTTTCCTTTAATGGTGCATGACTCTATGGCCTATACATTTAACACTCCAACATGGCAACCGTCCGAAATATTTAGACGGCTCTGAATATCTACGAATCTATTATAGCAATCGAACTGATTTTTTTATGTTCATAGGGGCTATGAACTTAAGTTCACCTATAGGACTTTAAATAACCTGGTGATCACAAATCCAACATGGCGGCGACGCGAAGTATAAATATTCAGATGGACGTTTCTCGCAATTTAACCATCCGAGTGCATTGAAACTTGGTTCAGTAAATCCTTATACGAATGTTAATTCACTGGCATCTAATTTATTTCAATTGTTTCCATAACCACAAGATGGCAGCTGTGCGAAATTTTAAAATCTCCTTGTTACTTCATGTGTCCTAATCATGCGATTGAAATTTGAATGCTACACGTACACAATAATCTTCATGTAACAGCACATAACTCTAAGTCCTACATATATAAAATCCAACATGGCGACCATCCGAAGAATTTAGTCGGTTCTCAATATCTACGAATCTATTACAGCAATCAAACTGACATTTTGTATGTTGATAGAGGCAATTAACATAAATAGGATATATGAAAATAGGCTGTATAGTTCTTCACGGAACTACTTGTTTTACCCCTGGCACTACAGCCCATGAAGAGCCTAGGCCTATCATGCGACCGCTTCCCAGCCATTTGGTCTGCAGATATTGGGGTGACGCGTGGTCAGTGCAGAGTGTCCCCTCAACCGTTAATCTTGTTCTTCGTGACCGGGGCGCTGCCTCGCAGCAACTCAATTGTTCTCACGAATCTGAGTGCAGCCCGTTGCAGCCCTCACGTCAGTGTCTAAAATCTCTGACGGAGCCGGAAATCGAACCCGGGGCCTCCGGACGAGAGGCAGGCGCGCTACACTGTTCTTATCTTTATATATATAATTCTTCGACACGTGTGTATGTGACTGAACTCCTCCTAACCGGCGGGGCCGATTTCGATGAAATTTTGTATGTATGTGAGGGTGGGTCCATGTATGGTTTAGATTCACAATTAGACCAGGTAGGTGGAATTTTAGAATTTTACTACCACAATTTATTCACAATTTTAGAACCACAATATACAGTCATAAACAGTCGTCATGGAAACCGGTAGCCTTAGTGAAAAGTGATGCTTTTGGACTGTTTGTCTCTGTACGTAGAGCCCCTGGTCGCAACCTGTGCAACTAACGCCATAACATACACTCCGCCCGTGGCGGAAAGTTGTGTTTTGTACCAAAGGTGGCAGTGATGTCGAATTCTACTGTTTGTCTCTGCACGTTAGAGCGTTACAAAGTCCCGTATGCGTTCATATACCATTCATCGGATTACGATGAAACTTGGGTGAGATGTTGGGTGCACTCCAGGGAAGGTGTTTGGCTTAGTAAATCCATTTAACAATAGATAGCCCATGACTAGATTCAACAAATGAGCGACGACTCGCGAAGCGTTTCAAAAAGTCCCGTATGCGTTCAAATACCATTCGTCCGATAGCGATGAAACTTGGGTGAGATGTTGTGTACACTCCAGGGAAGGCTTCTGGCTTAGTAAATTCATTTTACAATAGTAGCGCACGAATAGATTCAACAAATGAGCGACGACGCGCGAAGCGTTTCAACAAAATCCTTTATTAGTTTATATACCATTCATCGATTGCGATGAAACTTTGATGAGTTGTTGTGTTCACTTACGTGAAGGTTTCCAACTTAGTAAATCCATTTCACCGGAGGTTAAGCACGAGTAGATTCAACAAATGAGCGACAGGTCCCGTATGCGTTCAAATAGTATTCGTCCGATAGCGATGAAACTTGAGTGAGATGTTGTGTACATTCCAGGGAAGGCTTCTGGCTTAGTAAATCAATTTTACAATAGGTAGCTCACGACTAGATTCAACAAATGCGTGACGACGCGCGAAGCGTTTCAACAAAATCCCGTATAAGTTTATATACCACTCATCGATTGAGATGGAACTTTGATGAGTTGTTGTGCACACTTACGTGAAGGTTTCTAACTTAGTAAATCCATTTCACAGGAGGTTTCGCACGAGTAGATTCAACAAATGAGTGACGACGTTCGAAGCGTTTCAACACGGTCCCTTACGCGTTCAAATGCCATTCATCCGATAGCGATGAAACTAGGGTGAGGAGTTGTGTACACTCCACGGAAGGCTTCTGGCTTAGTAAATTCATTTTACAATAGGTAGCGCACGAATAGATTCAACAAATGAGCGACGATGCGCGAAGCGTTTCAACAAAATCCCGTATTAGTTTATATACCATTCATCGATTGCGATGAAACTTTGATGAGTTATTGTGTACACTTACGTGAAAGTTTCTAACTTAGTAAATCCATTTCACAGGAGGTTAAGCACGAGTAGATTCAACAAATGAGTGACGACGCGCGAAGCGTTTCAACAAGGTCCCGTATGCGTTCAAATATAATTCGTCCGATAGCGATGAAACTTGAGTGAGATGTTGTGTACACTCTACGGAAGGTTTCTGGATTAATAAATCCATTTTACAATAGGTAGCGCACGAATAGATTCAACAAATGAGTGACGGCTCGCGAATCTTTTCAACAAAGTATCGTATGCGTCCATATACCATTTATCCGATTGCGATGAAACTTTGGTTAATTGTTGTGTACACTGCAGGGAAGGTTTCTGGGTTAGTAAATCCAGTTTTTAATAAGTAGTGCTCGAGTAGATTCAACAAATGAGCGACGGCGGGTGAATCGTTTCCACAATGTCCCACAATCCGATTGCGATGAAACCTTGGTGAATCATTGAGTACACTCCAGAGAAGGTTTCAGGCTTAGTAAATCTATTTTACAATAGGTAGCGCATGAGTATATTCAACAAATGATTATAATAATAATAATAATATCGTATGGCCTCGGTACCGGGTGCAAGCTTTAACAAATCAGTGACGGCACGCGAATCGTTTAAAGAAAATCCCGTATGCGTTCATATGTCATTCATCCGATTCTGATGAAACTTTGATGAGTTGTTGTGTACACTTACATGAAGCTTTCAAACTTAGTAAATCCATTTTACAGTTGGTAAAGCACGAGTAGATTCATCAAATGAGTGACAGCGCACGAATCATTTAAACAAAATCCCGTATGAGTTATATGCCATTTATCCGATTGCGATGAAACTTTGGAGAGTTGTTGAGCACGCTCCCACGAATGTTTCTAGATTAGTTAATACATTTTACGATAGTTTAGAGTCATTTAACAGAAATTGAAAAACATATTGTGTATCCAAAGCACTACCAAGAAACAAAGTTACAACACTTTCTTTGATTGGCAGGACAACGTCTGCCGGGTCAGCTAGTTGTGTTTATATATATCTTGAAAAAGATAATAAATGGATTGGCATTGCCTCTTACAGGGATTATAGAAAATCGGATGTCATACCTTGAGGTAGTGTTGCCATGGAAACGGACTTGCGATTAGTTCATCAATCAGAGCGAAGATAGTTTTCTGCGAATATCTTTGAAACTGTTGGTTTTAGGGCTTAAAAATGTAGTTTTCGGTGTCCCGTAGGGACACGCCGAGTATTGTTTCTTGCATCGAGGGGAGTAAAATGAGCTTTGTCCGGTCTTTATGCGACAACTTAGATATTTTGTCCTGGTTGAGTATTTTTGGTGAATTTTCAGTTATGTTGCCTGTTCCACGGGAACAATGATTTATTTCCGGACGAAAGGCACCCTATATGTTATCCCATGGTATAAGCTGTCTCCATTTCAAATTTCATCCAAATCCGTCCAGCCGTTTAAGTGTCAAGAGGTAACAAACTAACACACACACACACACACACACACGGACACACAGATTTTCACAATTATAATATATATAGGGATTGAACCCAACGGTGTTAGGCTGACTGGTGTCGAACCTGGATCTCTGGGATAAAGGAGAACAGACTAGAGATACCAGCAAGAAACGAACACAAGGTCTTTTAAAGGAGTTTAAGCTATAAAAACCCCTAGAGAAAGTACACAGTAAATCACTGTTGTGATATAAACAAATTATTTGTTAATATTTGTTAATATAATGTAGAAAATATTAGCAGAATACGGCAGTATTGGGCTGTAAGAGGCATACAATTCTGGACTTAGTGCAGAGAGTTGGAACTCTTGACAGATTGCAAATGAGCCTGGAATAGAGGCGTGGTTTCGTGGCACCATGCCAGTCACTAGGATCTATTTACGCTGTCTGTGACAAGGCAGGACAGTAATATATGGGCAAGTGAATTCCCGCCACATAAGAGGGAGTCAAGTGGGGTGAGAAGATACCAGAATAATTTAATGATTACTCGTGAATGGAGTAACTCAGAGACATGAGGATTGCACCTATGTGGATGTATTGCCAGGAGGCTAATTATCAAGCCGTTAAACATTGAAATCGAGGCAGATTTTATGTAACGCGCAACGACACCGAAGGAATGAGGCCAGCGCCATAATCTGACCATGTCTTCGGGGAAAAACCAATGACGCGGCGTGGGGACGCGCTGGCAAAGGCAATTAATATTAATTAATTGGCCGATCGATCCTCGGGCACACAGGCGGATATGTAATCAGCGAGGCAAAATGGACCAGGAAAACGTTATTTCAAGACCAGAGAAGCACGGATAGAGGAGATGAAGCTCCAAGGAAATTTTAAACATACATTTCACCTCCAAAAAGATATAAGGTCAGTGGAGCGAGCAGTCGAAGTCAGTTGAACCATACGCTAGGGCGGAGCGCACGTTGCCTGAGTCCAGGAGGGGGACGCGCGCACTTTAACATACTTAGTGTTCAACATAGTAACCATGCAGTACAACGCACTAATTAGAACAATTAATAAGGACAGTCGTGCCATACTTTTATAGTCGGCAGTACAAGTGATTACTATTGAGTACGCAGTAAATGTACCGTGTGGTGCACAAGTTAAGACAATGTCATATTAGGGAAATCGTACCTCATGACGAGGAGTTATTATGTGGTATCATAATAATGTACGTGGAACTGTCCGAGGCTTTGTTATTAGCAGATCATTCAGGGGGACTGTAAGTTCGGCCGAAGGACAATTGAAAGTGGTAATTGTACAAGTACAATGTACAATGGACGAGCGCAATATATAAGCTATTGGTTAGACATAATAATAGGATGTCGAACTGCGCAGGTATAAACTTTGTTATACGAATGAGGCAATTTCGCAGTGATACCACTGTAATTAATGCTCAGGACGATGTGGAAACATATCTATGCTATATCGGGAAATTATGTAAGGATAGAAATTGATAGACAGACTGGGGACCACTAGGAATCGTCAGGCAGTGTATAGAGACTTTCGAACGAGATACGGGCGTATTTATGGAAGAAAGATCTTCAACGCCTGCATTTCTGAAATTCTTCAAGGAAGGGTCAACCATTAAGAAATGTACATAGTGATCGTGTGATTTTAGTGATGGCCATTTAAATATATGTAAAATTACCAGTGTAATAATTATTGAGATAACGTGTTTTGTGAAAAAGGAAGCGACAGCTTCGACATGGAGAAGCAAAGTGCAGTGTGTTTTGTGATCAAGAAATTATGTAAAATGTGTGTGAAAAGTGAAATAATGCCTTGCTAATTTGCAAAGGATGGCAGGCATTAAGGGAGAAAATGTATGGTCGGAGCCGCCAGATTAGCCGATGTAAGTACCCAAAACCATGATTTTGTAGTGAATGTAGTCCACTGTATGTTGAGTGATGTGAAAATTATAGGATATGCCGATAAGAGTCAATTTTGGGAGGTAGAACCTTCAGATATTAATGTTGTGTTGATTTAAGTCAAGTTGAGATGTCTTTGTGCATCATTGAGTGGATAAATCGTTACCACTAATGTAAAAATGGCAAATGAGTTAAATAGAAAGTTATCGTAACGAACACGGATGTTCAGTTATTGATTATATAAATACGGTTACGTTGTGTCGGTATAGGGAAAATTTATGTCAGTAATAATAATAATAATAATAATGAGAATAAATGAATACACATCAGGGAGAATGTTTGTAAGCAAAATATATGCTAAGTTGAATAACTGTGTATCCAAGCAGTAGTATTACAAGTGATGGGCTAAGCAAAGGAATGTAATATCAGAGTATATTATGATAATGGATAAATAAATATGCAAGAATACAGGAACTGGAAGGGTTTAATAGTGAATTGAATCGCAGCTTGATGAATAAGCTTATAAGAGTAATTGATAGAGATTATCTTATTAATTAAAGGACGGGATCATCTCACAATGGTCATGGGAGCCAGGTAGTCTAATCTTCGTGTGAAATCTCGTATAGCCAAAGGCATACGGAGAGATATTATTGCATACGAGCGTATTTAGTGAGGAAACCCTAGCTCTGTGTACTGCTCTGAAATGTTCCGGGTTCGAATCCAGTGGTGAATGGGAGGATAACAATGGACACCTCAGCATGACACCTGATATCGACCGAGAACTAGCTATAGTGTGAATAAATTCAGCTCCTGGGAGTGAATTTGGACGGCAGGAAGTTGTGCCTGACCGTGGTCTTTGACAAAAAGATGCCGGCTATTCCAATGCGACAAATGTTTGATGAATCTCGTTCCTTCTTATAAATGTAAATGGACCTGTTGAGGCCAGCTATTAATATCCTAAGGATAGGAATAAATGCTTAAACAATTCCATATTCCGTCTTGCATACAGTTGAGTTAGATCATAGGTGTTGTGTGGGTCATTGAGACGGCACTATTGTATTTGAAGCCACGTGCTACTGCTTGGAAAGAAAAGGAAAAAGGGCAAGAGGGAGGTAACAAGTGTTTTGTTACAGCCCGCCGTGGACCCATTGTATACAGGAAGGGCCAGGGGGAAGAGGTTTTAAACTACCCAGGCTTGGAGAGTGACGTTTAAAGTGGAAAGACTTTGAAACCCTGTTTGTTATAAACGAATCATTGTAGTATTGTATAATGAATTTGTGTGGTTTGAAACACATTGATATTTAAGGACCATTCTGATAACTTAATACTTGGTAAACTTATGAGATGTTAAAAGTTGTATTTTTATACTGACATTGTCACCTATTTCCGAAGGTGGATACCAGATGTCACACGCTACGCCCACGCAAGGGTAGCATAAAATCCCACCCGACACAGCGGTAACGGAATCATTATGAAATTGAACTCATTACGGCATACAGTGGAACTGCAGAAAGGGTAGAATTACAAGTAACAGTGGAGTTGCAAGTAAAATATGATGTGCAATTCATAAATTGGTTAAAGCATGGTAGAGCATTTTGGTGGGAAGAGAAATACAGAACATAATTGTACGCATAATGTAAAGTAGGATGTGTTGAGAATAAACAACTAGATTGTGGAATAAAGAGGTCCCAATAGATGACGTAAGATTGTAAGTACAGTTGTATGTATATTATACCAGTGCATCAGCGCACGTGAGAATGAATTTCAAGTTAATCTCATGGTAAATGAATCAATAATCATTTGTATTTGCGAGGATAAAGTGCGAATATTAGTGGATTGAAGGAATAAGTTTTGCATTGTTTTGTGTTATTGTTGGGATTGTGTTTTTGTTTGTGTGAAGCCATGATTTAGAGCTCAATTAAAGTCTTTAGAATAGAGTTGTGCCTTATTATTGTAGAGTTGATACCTTTTAGTCTCAGATCAAAAATATGCAACTGCTCAGTGGGTGAACGGTACACGCCTGAGGACTGATGCTAGCTGGAGGCATAAGCATGTTTTCCATGGAAATTATCCACATGGGTACAATATATAGGGATTTCTAAAAAAATGACTTAAAAATTGTACGAAGTGTGAGATTTGTCGATACTGTTGCTGTAGGAAAATATGCTCCGTAATTGCTGTCCACTTCACATTTTGGACGCTGTGACGCCTGTTTCGTGTCATTTTAACATTATGAGGTCTTTCCTTTATCATTTTGCATGGATTTTAGAAACAGTAAGTCAAAGGAATGAGTACTCAAATCGTATAATTTCAAAAATATCGAATAACTGGTGAGTGTTATGGCTAAGATAAATCAATGGTCTCAGCACACAAATGACATTAGCAGTGACGAATCCATTCTAATTTCATGAATATCAATTTTTGTTAGAAGTGTGCGATTTGCAAATACTGGAGCTCTAACATGCTGCAATTAATTCTCTCGTTATAAACCTATCGGGGAAGGGTGGTTTATGAACATGCGAGATTTTTCGCTTGGGTCCGGTAGTGTTTATTTAATTGAGTTGTTGCTTTTCATGAATTATATTCGAATTATCATTTTGATTATAGGACATTACTATGAATGAAACCCCCTCCCCAGAAGGAAATCCTGCGTACGCCACAGCTTATAGCCATTTGCAAATTTTGAACGAAATCTCTTGAGTTGTTTTCAATATATTGGGATAAACGATAGAAATAGATTAAGGATGTTTCTGAAAACTAACTTAGGCTCACGTCGATTATTAAGTTCCATTCTGCTTTATATAACTGGACATTTCCCTGATTATCAAAATAAATTACTGGCGTGTTATCATATAGCTTAAACTGAACATCCATTAGTTCACTCCTCAATAGCTATGAGATCACCAACACCAACAAGGTGACTGTCATGGAGCGATAAGAGGAATGAAAAAAAAGCTCCACATATGGCAACTCTCCAGTTCACGTGCAGTTATTGGAAAATCAAGGTCATCTTGAAAGAGACTGTAGAAAGTAAGCCAGGGATATAAATAATATGCATCCCGAACAAGTTAAAATAGTCAGAACGAAGGAGACCAGACAATGTTTCAATCGGTGGGTTGCACGAGCCATGTGGGTTGCATACTTTTACTCCTGCGAAGCTAACGCCATCTATGCGCTATACTCAAAAACAGCCCGTCCGCCATCTTGTTGTAAAGGCCAGTTGGTAAACAATAGGGAGGTACTTGCATTTTGGGTGATAACACGTAGAAAGTAGCCCTTTTCATGGTTGAATTCGAGATGATATGCTGTGCAATTGGTGTTTGTCACACGAGGACCAACAAGGATAGAGCTGATCACAAGGAGGGTGTACGTTTCTTCAGCATACCGTCAGAGAGTTCACCAATGTGAACTCACAAAGAAACGAAGCGAGAGACGCCGAGCACTGTGGCTTTCTTGCATAAATCGGTAAGACCTGAGAGATCGTGGTCATCTGCCCCATGTTTTTGGGTGTATGTTGAATTTGTCTGATAAAATGTGTCACTGTGGTAATTGCAGTAATGTGCAGTTAGATTCCCTCCTCAATATTCCTGGAAGTGGTTTTCCGTGGTTTCCCCACTTACACTCCAGGAAAATGCTGGGATGATTCCTAACTTGACCAACCCAGCACAAGGTCAAACATATTGGCCTAGGCATGACTCGTGTGGTATTTTTAAGGCAGTAGTAGGTCGGAACGCGAGGTGACCTGTTGTGGTATTGCAGGACGGTCGAGGGGAACACGAGTTCTTTCTTATCGGGACGCTGTAGGAACTCTCGGCAAAGTGTTATTCTGGCCTGAAGACTAATCGACCGCACGAGGGCCATATTAAAATTGGTAACAGTTCAGAAGTGATGAAATTCTACAAAACTACTTAAATTAGCCGAAATGCTTTTTTATAATGGATAATAATATTGTAGAAATGCTTTGGTAATTGATGTTTTCTCCTCCGTTGTCTATAACCCACCCACCATCCCCTTTTTAGATCACGACTTATATAGTAAAATTCCAATTGTGTCCGGCATAATAGACTACGCGTGAATTATGGGACAGATACAATATTGCCAACCCCGTGCCTACGGTACTACTCATCAATAATCTTTATCCGAGTCAATGATTTTTGCCGCGTTTGCTAGTAAGCTGACTAGGAAATGTTATGGGACAGTCACCTAATAGCATGTAGGGCCTCTGGCAGCTCAACATATCGCAAAACATCAAAGTCTCTTCCATAATAGCTATTCTATACCAGGAACATGCACCCCAGACCATAACAGAGACACCACTTCCCTGGACCACATCTTCGAGGCAGGCGGGATCCATCGATTCATGTGGTCTGCGCCACACACGGTGCCTTCAATCGGCATGGTGCAGTTGAAATCATGATTCATCCGACCATATCACGATACGCCATTGTTCCAGTGTCCATCCCTGGTGATTGGCGACAAATGCGTTTCGTTGTGTCGATGACATTTGAGTTAACAGTAGCACCCGTGTGCGGCGCTGGCTCCCAAACCCCATGGAACCCATGTTCCTACGGCTAGTTCGCCGAGAGATGCGTCTAGCATGGCCTGTGTTGAATTGAGCCGTGATTTGTTGCACTGTTGCCCTTCTGTCACTATTGTCAATCCGTCTCAGATGTCGCCAGTCACGGTCATCGAGGGTAGCTGGACGGCCAGTGACACCCACATTCAACCATTCACCATACACCCTGGACATGGTTGACTGTGTGAAGCCGAATTCCCGCACCACTGCTGAAATCGCACTTCACATCCGTCGGGCACCGACCACCATACCTGGTTCGAACAATGTCAGTTCAATATATAATCTCAGGCAGTGAACAAAAATCCAACCTTTTGGTCGGATGATTGAGCGGTAGAGTCAGGTTTGACAAATACTTCTCCACAAAAGGCATTTTTATCACTAAAATTTGATGCTCCTAAGCTTCTCACCACACGTATTTACACCGGCTTTTACAGCAACATGGCGGACGCTTTGTTTCTCTGGAGAGGCAATAGATGGCACTCGCATAGGCCCGCCCCACCCCTGACTAAGCAACCCACCTATTGTGGGTTAATTGTCGCACCAACACAAGTGTTCCTAAGGCCTAACCAAATACTAGGGAGTGCTATAACGTGGTAAGGGGGCCACGTGACGTACTGCGACATTGCTGGCAGAGGCAAGGAGATCAACTTGCGGGAAGGGAGGTCATGAAAGGCAACACCCCGTGCCTAACTTGTAAGAAGCGGTCTCATAGACCCAAGGATTGTTGGTTCGGCGCAGGGAGTGGAGTTAAAACTGCTACCCAAATTAACAGTTCGTCAAACTGTCAGGGGCACGAAGCTTAGGGACGACTACGAAACCACCGGGAGCACGAAGACCCCCCAGACAGACAGACGAGGGCACTTTACTTGTAAAATTAGCTAGCAGTGGAAGGCCGTTGCTCATATTCGTGGATACAGTTGCCGAAGTGTGCCTAGTTAAAAAACGATCGTTACCTAAGGAATGTCACATAGACCGAAAGTGTCCTAATGACATTACCGGGATTAGGAAAGGTCAGATATCGATCCTAAGGAAAGTAAGCTTCATGATAGGAAGCAAATGCCAAACCTTCCTCGTGGTGGGTGATGAGTAGAGACGGGAATTTGCCTATTTGCCTATTTTATTCCTATGTTTAGAAACGTAGGCTTTCGAGATATAAATCCGTTTTAGGTTCTTTTAGGCTAGATTTTGTTGGTTTTATTGTGCCTATAAATGCCTATTTCAAGGGTTTGTGCCTATTTGGAGTATAATTGCCTATTTGATGTCTTTTGACTGTACTGTATTTTAAATTGTATTATAACGCAGCTGGTGTGCTCGACAGAGTTATATTCTCATTTCTCAATAAGTGTTTCCCACGTGAACAAGAATGGGAACTCTCGGAAGTCACCAGAAATAGGGCTTGGGAAATTTCCATCAGAAGAAACAAGGAACAATTTGACCTCGAAGCCTTCAACCCCTCCAACCTCGCAAGACAAATGCGAGAACCAATCAACGTCGAATTATGTTACACAACCCGTATCCCCAACCTCCCTCTCGATGCAAACTGTGTAAGCGTACGCTTGATCTTCACTTCAGATTCAGAACTTTTTGAGATTTATTGCGAAGAAGAAGTGTGTCCGTGGCAATGCCGAAAGATAAATTATCGAAGTCTTACTGGCTGAAGCAGTGGATCACAGGGGATACCAATTTCACTACCGATGGAAGAGTAGTCTTCTGCCAAGCTTGCTGTAAAGAGTTAATTCATTTGTTTCTTTTGTTTATGTGATTGAGAAGTACGATCGCATTTCATTGTAGCATTTATAGGCCTATTAATTTATGTATTGTGGCAAGTTGTTTTGTTGCATTGCTGTATTAGACATGAACTCTCAATAATTTATATATAAAATGTAAATAATCATTTAATTACTGAACGAGGAGTTAGAACGCTGGTGGTCTCTTGTCCCAGAGTGGATGAAAATTAAAAATCGGTATTTTGAACTCTGGCGCATTCCCTGTGAAAATAGAGATTTACAACTTAAATGCATTTTTTTGAAAAAGTCGCGAGTAACTTTCACCAGCGCTATGTGTGGCTCTAGTCTGGGGGAGCGTTAAGCTCCCAGGTTAGGGCCGTGAAGCTGCCAACAAGCCTCTAGCATCCCCTCTAGAGTCTTTCTAAATTGTGGCAAAAAGTAAGGTTATGGGCGAATGCCACAATTTCAAATTACGCGGTTTTCTAATTTTCAACGAGGATTGCAGGCTTGTGGGTACACATCATGCAGGATCTATTGCAGGCAATAGAAAATAGAGAAGAGTGGAATACCCCTGGCGGAGTCAAGTAGGATTGTTGAAGTAGTCAGGGGAAGTTTGGAAGGAACCTCTGGGAAGATAACCGCTGTCGGGGAAAAGTTTGATAGGGTCCTGCAGAGGAATCCAGGATGGGAAGCAGTGGTAAAGGTAGCCAGTGTGCTACGAGGTGAGGTATATGAAGCAATTGACCTAAAACCAGATGCAGTGGCTTCGTTAAAGTTTTGCCCAATCACTTCACTTCATGTGATGTTGGGAGATCTTTCTCTCAATATAAAAACATTCTTCATGGCAGGAGAACAAACTTAACTTATTACCAGAAATCATTGAAACGTTGCTTGTTGTTAATTCTTATTATAGTAATTAAATATGTTATTAAATTATAAGAAATATTTTCATGCCTATTTTGTTGCCTATTTTACACGTTAGTGCCTATTTACATGCCTATTTCTGCTATTTTAAGAGCCTATATGCCTGCCTATTTTAACTGTTTTTAGTGCCTATAATTCTCGTCTCTAGTGATGAGATACAGATAACTCAGAATGGCATCGTAGGGAAGGACGCCCTAACCAGTAGCATTGTGAACTATAAGGAGGGTTATGTCGAAATGCAAGGAACCAGGTACCTCTTAGGTGCAGAGAAAGCACAGAGAATATACCTCGAACCTCGATCCCATGGGAATTATCGAGAGGGAAGAAGTCGTTCCTGGAGTATGCTTGGCAGAGGATATGACGAAGTCAGAGTGAAATGGCCACTGTCAGTATGATGAATACTACAGAGGAGGCCGTTAATGTCAGACGTCCACGGTTTCACATACAGTAGGTGGCTGCGACTTGTTTAGTACAAGTGCGTAAACTAAGAGGGGCAAGTGAAGTCTCGTTCTTAGCGGATTACAGACAGCCTAAGGGTAGGCCATCTCCACCCGCGTGACAGAGAAGGCATTTATGCAATATGTGCACAATACAACGACACTTTCCATTTAGCGGGAGACAAGCTAACTAGTACGGATGTCCTGGAACACGATCTTAGGACCTCTCAAGAGCAAGCTCCAATAAATGTGCGTCCCTACCATCTGCCCAATACACAAAAGGCGAAGTAGAACATCAACTGAACAAGATGCTTCAAGATGATGTAATAGTAGCCAGTAAATCACCTTGGAATGCACCCGTATTGTTGGTACCCAAAAAGTTCCACGCGTCAGGTCAGCAACAATGGAGGGTGGTGTTTGACTTTCGGAACTTACTGTTCCACTCATTCTAGTGTAGAGTTGAAGTTCAAGCATAACTTCTAAATACTGTACGGTATATAAATATGTACACACTAGCTGTATCACTCATTCCTTGCAATCATGGGCGCCCGTAGGATTTTTTCCAGGGGAAGTAATAACTATAATTTCATTGCCTCCTCCCCCCCCCCTTCCCCCCCCACCCTCCGCCCCTTCTCCCCCATTTTTCATTTTATTTCTTACTTGCTTCGTGATATTCATTATTCGGCTGCTCTGGAATCGTTGACTACATTATTTATGGCATGAATGGGAGGAATATTTTGTTTCTAGTTCGGAGTGTTTGACCATAGAAGCTCGCTTGCCCATAAATGGCACACTGCTTGAAACACTTGTGCGAAGCGATAAGCTGGTATTGTGCATTCGTTATGGAGCCCATGGTTTTAGTCGAAATACGTTTCAATAAAAGTATTTCGTTTGATTATTACTAACCAATAAGTGAAATAGATAAATACCGCTATTAATTTTCACGCCAGTTAACACACATTATAAAAAACAACACAAAACACATATTTCGTTATTTATTGCTGAATAAGTAACATGGAAATTCAATAACAATGCCATTAATCCGGTGCCTCTACGCGCAACCGTTCTCAAGTTACGTGAGAAATTAATAACTGCTCGTGACGTCACTGCGCTGTCGAGTCTGAGTGGCAGGCTTGATGCTCTGCGTAAACACGGGCAGTATTTACCCGCACTCCATCTTGAGTCTCCGTGGCTTAGGCGGCAGCACGCCGGCCTCTCACCGCTGGGTCCGTGGTTCAATTCCCGGTCACTCCATGTGAGATCTGTGCTGGACGAAACGGAGGCAGACAGGTTTTTCTCTGGGTACTCCGGTTTTCCCTGTCACAATTTCATTCCAGCAACACTCTCCACTATCATTTCATTTCATCTGCCATTCATTTAATCATTGCCCCATGGGAGTGCGACAGGCTTCGGCAGCCGGCACATTTCATATCCTCGCCGCTAGATGGAGGCTTCATTCATTCTATCCCTGACCCGGTCCTTTGACTGGAAGCAGGTTGTGGATTTTCATATTTCATTTTCTATCTTTTGTGGCCGTGTTCTGCTGTTGCCATTGTTAAAGGGCGTATGTTGACTTATAATGGATGTAAATAACATTCGTTCGTATCGGTTTGAGCTAGAACAAACGACGTTTGCTGATGTCTATTCAGATAGCGATCATGACATGGATATAGTAAAGGCCAAGCCGGCACGAGAAATTAGTGTCACTAGACGTTTTGATCTGTGCCAAACGTCACATTCATGTTCGATATCGGGATACTGCGTTCTCTGTAAACACCTCACTCCTTCGTGTCTATCGGGAAGAAAGACTTTTGTATTACCATTTTTTCCTGTACAATCTATTTCAATGCGGTTTCACACGCGGCCCTGTCAAGATTACCTTTCACCATCACTCTATGAACAACTTCCATCCATGAGTATCCGTCACTATAGGACTAGTTACTTTATGAATAATTCTACCATATACAGTTCGTGACATCATATGTACATTGATGGACTTGTAGAATGAACGAAATGGATCGAACAGAATGCCTGCTTCGGTGGCATAGTTGGTAGCATGCTGAGCTTTATGCCCAAGATCGCAGGTTCAAGTCCGGCCGAAGAAGTCGGATTATTTTAGACCGTTAAACATCCGTCAGTATGCCTTCCTTCGGAGGGGAAGAAAAACTGGCGGGCCTATGTCATTGATTTATGGCATGTAAAAGAACCTTTAACTAACTACAATTGTGTGAAGCTAAATTTGTAGGTTAGATTTGATTAACGCTCTATGAGGTTCCAACGTTCTCCGCCAAGTGACGGTTTCGTTGGCATCTAGTAGCCAAGTTCACAGCTAGGTGTCGTTGACGGTAGCATTTGGTAACAAAAGTAGAAACTACTTGAAATAGATCGTCTGCAGTCCGTACCTGAAATACAGATAACACACGCTATTACAGCCATCACAATTAACACCGGTTATCAGACAGATTCTACACACACCCCAAGTACACGGGGCTACATGACCACGATGTCGCAGCCCCTAAACTGTGGAACCAACCAACAATTATGCTGATGCTATTAGGGCATTTTCTTCCGGTTTCTTTTCTTCCATCGGTTGAGAATACCAACACAATTCATAACCACAATCGCAAAGTGTTTTTACGCACAACATAGTCGCCTTAATGTAATGTGAAATGTTTTTTACTTTACTTTTACAACTGTAACAAATTTCAAAGAGTGCGAGTTACTTGTCCACGCAACACGGAAATATGGACCTGTAATATGTACATCGTTCTGAGCTTTTTCGTTATTAGTATCACTAATACCACTTTCACAGTCACTTTTATCACTTTCATCTGGCCCTTAAAAACTGTCGTTCAAAATGTTCTACCATTACGACACTGCTCAGGGCTGAGCTGGATGTCGCATGGTCTAAGTATTTTCTAGCTATTTCACTTCCTAACTCACACAGTATTTCTAAACTACATACGTCACTGGTAAAAAGTTTTCAATCATATCGCTCTGAACATCGTGTGCATTTTTATCGTTAACACTTTTTCTTAATACTGTGTCAAGAAACTCCCTTTGTCTTTTAGTCTCATACCTTTCCGTTCAGCTCTGTTTAGTTACTGACGAGTACTCCCACAGTGTACCTTGTGAAGTGACTTCGGTATGAATTAACATTCTTGCATGATAAATATATCCATCTGTCGGCGCCGGACATCATTTTGATGGAACAGCCCCTGGCTTCAATTTTGGACCTTGTAGCTTTTCCGTAGACATCAACTTCATTTTCAAAAGTTGCGTATAATCATAGTGTGTATTTTGAAAATGCACTGAACACAGAGTACCCCCCTTATCGGGATGAAAATGTTTCCTCTTGCAAAATTGTACCCAACTGCTTACTTCGATTTGGAAATCTATGGAAATATATTTCTTTCTCTCTACAGTTTCGGTTTCTACTAGTTGTGTTGTTACAGCCGTACACACTACAGGTAGACATTTTGAAAAACAGCCAACACACTCGACTATAATTAACAATACTTATAAACGGAAGAGTGGCAGCGCGCGTATTGTAACAATCAACTGAATGAACGCATAGCTCACTCAGCGCTTACAGCGCAGTGACGTCACGGCTAATCGTGTTTCCTTCGTTTACCGGCCTACGGAGCGGCACACAGCAAAACGAAATATACAGTTGAACACTGCCTGATACATACTTTGATTTTGAGGCAAGTTGACTTTTGTGTTTTGGTCCCCTTTAAGTGACGGTGCTGCCGCTCGATTGAAACTAGAAGAACTAGGTGTTCTAGATGAACCTGCTTTTAATGTGTAATTGAGTGTTCTGCTCTGTTTTTCTCAGTTTATGATGATAATGGACAGTATAAGGAAAACAGATATTGTACAAATCGGTAGAGTTTCTTATAACTAACAAGTGGCATTTCGTCTTACCTAAAAGTAAGACATGAATGAAGTCAAGTGCATCATGTCACTCGACCGATTTCGAATACGCGGATCGACGTTTTACAAAGGATGACTACTTTTACCAGACCAGTGGGTATTTTTAGCCTATTTTCAATTTGGAAAAAATAGGCTTATGTGATCACCTTTAGTCCGTGTGTGTGTGCGTGTGTGTGTGTGTGTGTGTGCGTGTCCCCCCCTAATAAATTCTAAACGGCTAGAGCGATTTCAATGAAACTCGGAAAGTTCATAGCACTATTCCGGGCGACCCCGACCGTGCCCTTCAAATTTTGTTACGTCTCACCAATCCAACATGGCGTCTATGCGAAATATTTCACTAGTGTTCAATATCTCCGAAACTATTGCCGATATCAGCCTGGAATTTTTTACGGTGATAAAGGGAAATACTAGAAGTTCACCTATGTGCCTTTTGAAAAACTGGTAACTACAAAACCAACATGGCGGCCACGCGAATTTGCGACTTTAAATAGACGTTTCTCGCGATATAACCCACCAAACGCAATAAAACATGGTACAGTATATGTTTATACACATTGTAATGCACCGACATCTAACATGGTTCAATTGTTTACATAACCACAAAATGGCGGATGTGCGAAATAATTCTCCGGAATTCTGTATCTCTGAAACTATTAGCGGTATCACCTTGAAATTTTGTACGGAGATAAAGGGCGCTACTGGAAGTTCATGTATATGACTTTCAAAAACCGGTTAGCTACAAAACGAACATGGCGGCCAAGCGAATTCGAAAATTTTAAATAGACCTTTCTCGCAATTTAATGTTCCAAATGCAATGAAATCTGGTACAGGAAATGTTTATACACATTGTAATGCACTGTTATCTAATTCAGTTCAATTGTTTACATAACCTCAAGATGGCGGCTTTGTGAATTTTAAAATTAAGTTTTTATTTCTTGTGTCGCAATCATGCGATCGAAGTGAATGTTTAAATAATGAACATACGCAATAATTTTCCTTTAATGGTACATGACTCTATGGCCTATACATTTAACAATCCAACATGGCGACCATCCGAAATATTTAGACGGCTCTGAATATCTACGAATCCATTAGCCTATAGCAATCAAACTGGATTTTTTATGTTCATAGCGGCTATGAACTTAAATTCACCTATAGGACTTTAAATAACCTGGTGATCACAAATCCAACATGGCGGCGACGCGAAGTATAAATATTCACATGGACGTTTCTCGCAATTTAACCATCCGAGTGAAGTGAAACTTGGTACTGTAAATCCTTATACGAATGTTAATCCACTGGCATCTAATTTATTTCAATTGTTTTCATAACCACAAGATGGCAGCTGTGCGAAATTTTAAAATCTCTTTGTTACTTCTTGTGTCCTAATCATGCTATTGAAGTTTGAAAGCTACACGTACACAATAATCTTAATGTAACAGTACATAACTCTAGGACCTACATATATAAAATCCAACATGGCGACCATCCGCAATATTTAGTCGGTTCTCGATATCTACGAATCTATTACAGCATTCAAACTGAAATTTTGTATGTTGATAGAGGCAATTAACATAAATAGGATATATGAAAATAGGCTGTTTAGTTCTTCACGGAACTACTTGTTTTACCTGTGACGTAAGTCTAACCAACGTAATAATACTTTTGAGTTTTTAAAATGTTTGTACCGGTAAGTAAAGCCTACCCTTAGAGTGGGGATAGCTAGCCTTCTTATATTCTACTAGCAGTAGTGCCCGGCTTCGCCCGGTGGATTTATTAGTTTTATGGATGATAATGTATACTACTACAGAACTGGAACATGATACTTAATTAAGAGGAACCAATATTTTAAAAATATATATTTTTGTGGTGGTGGTGGTGGTTGTAGTGGGGGTGATAAGTAGTACAGTATAATGGACGTAACATTCAAGTCAATTTCCCGTAATGATAATTATGAATAGGGAAACAGCTATTTAATAACTACATCACTGACACATGTAATTTACAAACAAATTTACAAAAAATATAGAAAGAACAGTACGTGAACCAAAAGACACGGCCTAGGGCCTATATCTCATTGGCTGTTAGAAATGTAGAGATCAATAGTGTCGTCTTTTGTCGCATAGCGCCGTAGGAAAATAATCAGAACTGTTTGGCAAACTTTGGCTGTCCCGAGCTACTGATGTAGCAATAGTATCATTTATCGCCACAGAGCGCTTAAAAATAAGTTTCAGAATAAATGAAGGTAAATTTGAAAGCACCAACGCTTATTGTAGCTGATAACCTCAATATACTGCACCAATACCATTGCACTTATACAGAGGCATAATATTTTCATGATGATAATTGTTTAAAGGGGCCTAAGAAATCTTTTTGCACTAATTACCCCCAGTGACTGCAATTAATAAACAGCGCAAGATGCAACTATTTTCGCAATTCTGCACCAGAACACTGGTAGGGGTGACGTGATGCAGCCCGAACTGCCCGTCAACAACAGACTTATTAAAATACTCTTACAGTTACACTACTACGGACATGAATGGTTCTAGGGCCTTAATACGTGGTTTTCAAGTTCATTTTGTCTGTTATTCTAAATGTAGGGAATGGGGAGCGCTGTCCAAAATATCAAGTGAACAGTGTTATCAGCAGGGTTTCAAAGTGTATGCAAAATTTGGTGCAATTAAGAAAAATTGTGTGGATTTGTGATGAAGGGCCTAAATGCAGGGAATGGAGTGGTCTGTCCAAAATTTCATGCAGTCAGTGTTACTCACAGGGTTCCAAAGTATAAGTATACAAATTGCCGTTCAGATCTGTGAAACGGTATAGATGTGTGCCAAAGGGCCTAAATGCAGGGAAAGGAGTGGTCTGTCCGAAATTTCATGTGAACAATGTTACTCGTAGGGTTCCAAAGGGTAAGTATACAACTTTTGGTTCAGATTGGCGAAAGGGTGTAGATTTGTGCCAAAGGGCCTAAATGCAGGGAATGGACTGGTTTGTCAGAAATTTCGTGTAGGCAGTGTTACTCGCAGGGTTCCAAAGGGTAAGTATACAAATTTTGGTTCAGATCGGTGGAACGGTGTAGATTTGTGTCAAAGGTCCTAAATGCAGGGAACGGAGTGTTCTGTCCGAAATTTCATGCAGACTGTGTTACTCGCAGGGTTCCAAAGGGTAAGTATACAAATTTTGGTTCTGATCGGTGAAACGGTGTAGATTTGTGCCAAAGGGCCTAAATGCAAGGAATTGAGTGGTCTGTCCGAAATTTAATGTAAACAGTGTTACTCGCAGGGTTCCAAAGGGTAAGTATACAAATTTTGGTTCAGATCGGGGAAAAGGTGTAGATTTGTACCAAAGGGCCTAAATGCAGGGAATTGACTGTTCCGTCATAAATTTCACGTAGACAGTGTTACCATCAGGGTTCCAAAGGGTAAGTATACAAATTTTGGTTCAGATAGGTGAAACGGTGTACGTATGACTAACCATAACGCCAGCGCATGCGGATAGAGCTGTTCGGGAGCACTTGTTCTACCGACTTACTGTGCAAAAATCAATCTTGAAGGTCACCTGAGAGGTGTAGCCTAATGCTACACAGCCAAACTATTCCCCTAAAATCAGGCTATCATATAAAAAAAAAGAATTTTTCGAATCGGACTGGTAGTTCCAGAGATTAGCGCGTTTAAACACAAACAAACTCTTCAGATTTATTATATTAGTACAGATAACTGGCATTGTTGTTAATGCTGTTGCTTTATTTGGGAATAGGTTTAAACTTCACCCCTTGTACTTGAATGTGAGAGATAGTTATCTAATAACTTTTGTGGTGTTAGTATGCGAGTGTGATCGAAAGTCGCCAAATATAGGAGGGTTATTTTATATTGCTCACATTAGAAGGCACGGAATAATTTGGTTTTAACACCAATGTAATCCTCAGGGAATATACTATATATATTACAAATTTGCCTACGTTTGATGTTGTAATACCCTCTGATATTATTGTTAACTCTAAAAGTGCACTTTCGCCATATTAGGCAACCGGGGTTCCTAATATAGGGAAGTGAGAAATCTCACGGTTTTTATTTATAATAGATACCCTTCTAATTAAAACATTTATTCTGACAATGTAATAAAATCATGAATATAAATAGTACAAAAGTACGAAAATGAACATTGTAAGTTAATAACAGTCCTAGTTTCTTGTTGCCGATCTTCCAAACAAAACAACCTGTCTCTGATTCTACACACAATGCGTAAGCCCAGCACTCTGTTTTGAATTAAGTGTTTGTCGCCTCTTCAGGGCGACAGGACGAGTGTGGGGCACAAAGGAAGACATGGACACTCAGGGAGTGCTCTTTATTTGTTAACTCTGCAGCTCCAACATGCAATCCATTTCCCCTGATAGCCATCTTTGGGATTGGAAATATGTCAACAGCTCGAACTAGTGGACGGCAACTCCCCCCCCCCATGCCCGCCTGGCGGATGTTGAGGCCTTTGGTGAAATGTCACCACTTTTGTTTGGAGCAGCTGGTCTAGATTTCCATGTTGTTCCTCTACGGAGAGGTTCGGAAAATCATGGTCCCGGAAAATGTTCTTATTACACGGATAAAGCCAAGATGTACGGAACTCTCCTACATTTTCAACAGTTACTGCTTTCATGTTCGCACGACCAAACAGCTCACCAAACTATTTATTCCTTCGTGGCATCCAAAAGAAAATTAATTCGCTTACCTTTTATTATCAATTCGTACGAATTCAGAAAACAGAGGAACATTTCACAACGATGTAAAACGACAACATTCAATAACAAAATGGCTACGATGTGCAGCTAACGGCAATTTGGCGCTTTACCCACACAGCACATGTCACTGATTGGTGATAGCATCTCCTGAATGATGAAATACTACTTCCCCATATAAGGAAATCTCCCCATATATGGCGACTTTCCTCTATAAGTAATATTATTTTAGATTATCGCAGTCTTGAGATGAGTGCCGCGGTACATGAAACACGGTACCCACGTATTTCCCTGAATATAGTGTTGGTAATATTACACTCGGGATGGCTGCCATCAGCGTCAGCAATCAAATTTCGAATATTCAGGTAACCAGTCCTCGACGTGGAGCGTATATTGAGGCACGCAGCTACACAGGTAAGCTTAAGGACCAAATTAAAAACATTGCGTCCTTCCTTAAATACATGCCACGTATGGATTTACGTCGATTTTGGAGATATTTTGGTGTTCAAATCTTCCAGATTTTTGATTGATGCGTAGAAAAGATAAGCGCTACTCACGCAGTCGTATAACTTGAAACGTACATTTTTATACCCTTCATTTATGTTTCTTTTTTATACTATTTCCCAGACTTGTCAGGCTAAGACCCATACTAGGCCGAAATATGCAGTATATGATTTTTATGGTTACTGATGATCGGATATCCTTTTGAATTTGTTGGAATACCGTAGCCCTTTTAAATTGCTGGTTGTTACTATTAAGCATCAAGTCGAGTTTAACCTTTATTCTGTGAAGCTACTCCGTTTATTAGTACACGTTGCGCATCCGAAATAGTCTGTCTTGCAAGAGGAATCCATTGGAATCATATGCAACATTACGAACTCAATCGCCATTAAACTCACCATTTTGTCTCGACTGACCTGCCGTCTACAGTACATTCGATTGAGCTGCAAATATTAGTCGCTTTGATAACGGCACAAGCATCGCAGGACAATAACTATTATAAATTGCTTCGATTGTAAAAAATAATAATGTTATTGATTTTACGTTCCTTTTAACTACTGCGGCTTTTAGAGACGCCGGAGTGCCGGCTTTTGCCCCGAAGGGGATCTTTAACGTGCCTGTAAATCTACTAACACGGCTACCTCGCATTTGCACACCATCAAATGCCAGCTGACTGCGCCAGGTTTCGATTCTGCAACCTTGGACACAGCAAGCGAGAACGTTATCGCTGAGCAACGCAGTCAGCAGCTTCGATTGTAGAAGATGTAACACTACAGATTAAGAATCTACAATAACAATGGTAGATTGCTGTTCAATAGTAGCAATAATCACTTTGTTCTCATGAAATGAGCCGCCGTACTATTGCACACCTCATAAAAAAATGTACAGCATTCCACGACAAGAATTAAGCGGCCCATATACGGTCAATATTATTGTACAATATAGATTGCACAATATTTCGACGGTTACCCCTAGACGTTCAATAATATTGTGCAATAATTTTGTGTGCGCAATAACTTGAGTCGTGTGAAGGCAATATTGAAGGTTGTGCAATATTTTGCGCAAACACGAGCACAGACGTACAACCTCAATGGCAGTATAATGTGCAACCTCCACACAACGGCAAAATCAGTCTCCGCCAGAGTATTATGTTTCGTGTCCTGAGATAATATGTCCATCGTGCTGATGGAAGCAGTAGGTGTTTCTTAACCTTCAAGGAATTTAATTCCTAAGAATACCATAGCAAACGTTCAACATACTCCGCACCGGCACCACTTCTCTCAGCATCGCGAATAAGTTTCAATTCTTTGCGGAAGTTGGTAGGCAAACATTTTTTTTTTGCCACATGTTGGTTTGTCCGCGTCTGGATAACCTATTGTTCGCGGTATTTTTCTAAGAGCACATCATACTGCTCCCCCGTTTTGGTACTGTACCCGTAAAAATCAGGGAGGTGCTCGCTGGTCATCCGAAGCGTGAAAAGTGAAAAGTGAACGTCCCGGCTTAAGATCATATCACAGTCCCCCCTGTGAGTTCTCCAAGATTATACACAGCAAGCTTGAAACATGTTTTGGATAAAAAAAACTAGATTTTATATGTATTTGTGCAGACTTACCTGCTTTTCTCGGGGCTTTGTCGAAAGGGAAAAAGACATCCTATCTATTTTAGGCTGTTCCATAACATGTCTCATTTATAGAAATAAAGGAAATCCGAACAAACGTGAAGAAAAATATAAATTTATTAATAAAACTAAATAATAATTCAAAATCTACATAATACCCTAAATTTAAATATTCATTTACGCCACTGTCATTCAAGTAAAAATTCCCTACATTTATACATGCATAAACTGTCGAATTTAAAGACGCTCTGTCGTCTACAAGTGTTGGAAATAAATCTAACCATTATACTGCTGCTCCTACACAGCGAACATTCCATTTAAATAATTGGCATTCTTCAGTCGCGTGTCTGAGAACGCATCTGGACTGGTTATGTCATAGACTTCTCACCTGTCCTTCCACACCGCAGGTGCGAAACTTTCATTCATTTGTTTCTCGACCCTCACACAGAAACGGGTCTGCTTGCTTGTCAGCTGTTGTGGTCGAGAATGGACTCACAATGCTAGCAAAATGCACACGCAAAATGCAGCTCTTGCGTTTGATAAAATAAGCTTTAAAAAAACTGTCATATCTCTTCAAATTCTAGTTGAAACTCATTCATACTTTAAACAGACATTCATACAATTGCGATCACTGTTCATACACACTGTTTTCACAGTAAAAATCAAACACTCATTTAAAAACATTCGCTCCTTCTAGCTATAACCTATGTCAAAAACATTTAAAAATATTATTATTATAGAAAATGAACAACCCTTAATATTAACAAGAAAAAATATTATACACTATATACAAGTGTCTATCGCCTCTAAGACTTGTTCTTGAGCGATACGACCCCGTTAGTTTCATTATCAACGCTCCTTTCTCATGATAGTATTAATTTACTATAGCCTTCTATTTACAACACTAGACCACTTTCTTGTCATATCAAGTTAAAATACATTATCGGTAGCTCAATGACCGATCATTCAAGATGAGTACATTGTCGTTACAATTCCAGTTTAATAAAGTTAATAATGATTTAGAGAACAGGGACATTATATCTTTTCCTAATGGAGTTCCGCCAATAAACGACATTTGTGTCGCAGATCTGATCACATGAGAAGTCTTCACTGACTCTCTTTAAAATACAACAGCGCTACTTTTATACAATCCTCAGTACTTCATGACAATAATACGGTAATCCCCTTCGTATTATAAACAACTATTTATGGCATATACCTCCATAATTCCACTATACAAATGTCACTAACACTCTTGTTTTCAACAATGGTTCCACTCTACTGGTATAGCTTTATCCTAGCTTATATCTTATTGTTGTTGCAAAAATACAACACATCAATGAACAGCGATATCTGTTCTACAATTACATTGATCATTTTCAAACGATGGTATTAATAGATCTTTCGTGGTTTACTAAACAAAATTACTCAGACATAAAACACCATGTCTCCAAATATTTAATAAAAATGTACAAGTTTCCTCTTACAGGTCATTTCAAAAGGTGCACGGTTGTAAAACTACATTGACACATAACGTAGTCTTACACGTGTGCCTTGATAACATCTTGTGTTATCTTATCGCTCAATAAGGATACCGAAAAAAGTCTTAACTAAACTTTCCTAGGATCGAATAAATTATCTTTCAAATGATATGTCTCAAATCATTTATATTTAATGAAGAGCAAAGTCTTCCTTTAATGCAATATAAGTTTGTCATTAACTGAATGTATCTTCATTCTATACAAAGAATGTTCATAACTATTCACATTCACGTTGTACTCATAACGAATGTAACTTGCTTAGAGCATCGAATTGTTTCTAATTATTGTGATATTTCACATCATATCACTCGTCGGTTCCTTCTTCTAATTATATATTTCTTCTTACAAAAAGAACACCCAAGTTCACTTTAAACAACATGACTTTAATGAATGTCCTAGACTAAAAGCCAGAAGTCTTGAATAAAAATCTAAATCGTAAAATAATGACTTCCTTAAAGATTTTCCCAATGGAAAATAAATTTCTCAAACCATAACTTCAGTTCAAAAACTGAATCAAAAATATTTTAATAAGCATAGATGATAACTGACTTTCATCTTATACAAACTCGAAGAATAAAATTTACTAAACATCGAAGTGAAAATACATGAAACAAAAATGGAGAATTGTTGTTCCGAAATGCCATTAAAACACTCAAAGAAGAAAAATAATGGAAAACATCTACCTTGATCTTGTAGAAAATTGAAGTTCATTATCTGGTATCAGAAAATACCCAACTGAATAGTCACCCAGGTATGATTTGTTGAAATCAAACCCAGTCCCCTCCATTGGATACGATCTGCTTCCTCGAGAAGGGAAAGGATTCCTTCTCGGCATATTCGTCTCCTCCTGGTATCGAACTTAGTTCTTCGTACTCGAGTTCCATCTCAAACAATCATCGGGCTGATATCTTCTGTCCTCCGGTGATGCTTCTTCAATCGCCGACATCTCTACTTCTTCAACCGCCGACATCTTTAGAAGTTCCTCCATCATCATTGGGCAATATATTCTGGATAGCATCATCGTTACAAAATAGATGCGTAAGTTGAATGTCGATTCAGTATCGTAGATGGTAAAGTTCATTTAGTTGGTCAATGTAAGATTATATCTGCTCATAGTCGAGAGTGAATTACATGGAAATACATTAAATGTACTGGATGGAAGTGTACATAATGTATCATGTTGTCTCGGCGTTCTATTTATCTATATTTATATAGAGCTTCTCATTGTTTCTTAACGTTGTTCCATTGTTGCTATCACATCTATGCCTTGATATATCCCAAACGCGTAATAGTTTAATACATCATCACACACATACTTAAAAAGTCATAAACTATTTCCTCTTCATAATTGTCTGAAGCCATCATAATGTTCATACAAATAAAGTCACAATGTTTATACAATATCACTGTACTTACTTCGAGCTGCAACGTGGACTTGCTTGGGTTGAAGTCGCACTACACTAAAATGAAATTCTCCGCTCGGAGTTGAGTAACTTTGTCTGACAACACAAAGCCTCAAATATCTCGTAAAATAATCGATGGATTTTACTGAATCTTCTTGTGGTTAAGCCTTATCACTGGATAAGTAAACTGATAACTCTTATATTTCGACAAAGTCGAACACTTGCGTACTTGTAATAATGCTTATTACGTCGAAATTCTTCCGGTTAACGTCAATCGAAGTAGTAGTAATATCTTCTTTTAATTTTCTTCATGCATTCAATGGAGTAAAATTGTTACATAGGGTTTAAATGGCATAGTTAATCACATTAACTAGGTAAAAATTCATGTCTGCTTCCATAAACCCTCCTCTCATTGGCTGAAAACATATTTCCAATGATATATTTTATAACAATTAACTGGTAATATTTCGCGCAATTTCCTTGTTGCTATGCACTTTCCAATGATCGAGAATATTCTGGGCGTCTCTGATCACGTGATGGGTTTCTCCCATAGCTTGCGTTCGCTAACAAATCTCGCCTTGAGCCAACTTCCATGATTTATATCCCAATGTTAAATTTTATCATGGTCTCGGATAATAACATAATTTTCATCATAAATCATCCAAATTTCGGGCGTAGTACGATTACTGTTCCTTGCACTTCACATCCCAAAGGGCCGGAAGGCGAGGATACACTTCAACAAATTCTAAAATAAATTGTTTTTCTGCATGACCCGAACTCGACTACTTATTAATGATGATAATAATTGTTGTTTTAAAGAGCATAACATCTTGGTTATCGGCCCCTAATGGTTTGGGTGATAAAGAAAATGAAAATGAAATGAAACTAAACCTAAAACTAACTACATACTTACATAGTAGAAGAGGAAATATATAATAATAATAATAATAATAATAATAATAATAAAGAAAATAAAACACAGGAGGAAAGGAAATGCCCTCAACCCTCGAAGAATGAGGATTCAGGGACTTGGAAGGAAGGAGAGCCATGAAAGGCTGATAGGAAAAGGAAAGAGGAGAGGGCCAGCCTCAAAGTCAGGGGAAAAAGGGGAAAAAACGGACTCAGCCCCTGAATCCGTCGGGATTGCCAACTCCCGAACTTACCAGCCGTGAGCCCCTGAGGGTGTAGCAATATCCAGGGTGTACCAGAAGTGGTGGGGCTACATACACCCTGCCTCCCTGAGGGCCTTAAGCAGAAAGCAGGAGATAACATGAAAATAAAAAGGAAGGCTGACCCCTCACTAAAAGAGGGTATCAGGAAAGATGAGACAAGGGTCAATTAAGGCGGGAGAGGAAGAGACTCCCTAGGCCTCGGATACCCTAATGCTGTCGGTGTCGGAAGAGAACAAGAGTTGACCAAGAGAGGTCGACGGGAAAGAAGACGGAGAGGAGCCCGGCACAAGTAAGTGGAAACAATGCCGAACTCAGCTGGGGTCCCGTGGTCGCCACCCACGTCCCAATAGATGTGAGCCCCTTGGGGGGACCACTAATGGATACCAATTGGTGGGACATTGCGCAATACTGCCAACAGACGGCACAAGATTTTCCCGTTTGCACAAAATATTTCCAGCTTTTTAAAAATCACGCAATATTGCACAACCTTTCAATATCGTCTACTAACGGTCAATTATATTGCACAAGCCGAAATATTGCGCAATAATATTGACCGTCTATGGGCCGCTTATCGATCGTGATGAGGAATAACGGCGTAAAATTAGGCGAGAATATGATACTGTCGGGCCCGTATTTCGGGACCCTGACGCCACTGGGCATAAAAATAAAAAATCTATGCTGCTTCCCTCCCCCCTCCGCCCCCCCTCGACTTGGAATATGTAGATATATCAAAATTTCCCTAAAGGCATTTATCACTAGGCAAAAAAAAAAAAAAAATGAAAATAAGAGCTATGTTTCCATTGGTGGTCTAGTGCATGACATCATTAAAACCGCATATTTATGAATGTAAACTCGTATTACGTCATCAACATTAAAGATATTTGTTGTTGTAACAGTTGTCAGTTGACCATCAGTAACTTCAATTTATGAAATAAACTGGTGTGACAATGAACAGTCCAAATATTCTCGTAATTCAGGGGAGGGGGTCTCCTTGCCCCTACTTTGCTGGCGCCCGTGGTTGCAATGGCAATCAAAGAAAGAGAGTGTTTGTGTTGTAATTTTAATTACACACAATATTTTTTGGTTTTCGATCTGCTGCCTACATGGATAAAACAAAAGTCTTTCCGACGCGTGAGCTGACCATGTGAGAAGCATGGATTTTCCAAATTTTATTCACACACTTGTATGGATTGTCTCCGTGCTTTGTTGATGATCATCGCAAATACGAGTCGCACCGGAAACTAATCGTATGGAAACGCATAAACTGCCGATAAACTGTATGAAATACACCCATTTTCTGTAACGACTTATGAGCCACCTAATGAAAAGGGATTTTCTAATTCAGAAACCTTCGCGAGCTTGCACAACAGCTGATCATAGTGCATTTATTGAAACGCCTAGTGCACTATCTATTGTAAAAAGGTTTTCTAATTCAGCATCCATTGCGAGCATGCGCACAACTCACCAAAATTAATTTGTTAAAACGATTAGCGTGCCAAAACTCATTGTGGAATCGACTCGCGTGCCACCTATTGTGAAATTGATTTAATAATTTAGAAACATTCGCGGGCGTGCACACGATAACTAACCAACGTTCATTTGAAGAGACAATACACGCACCAACACACATTTGTTGAAATGACTCGCGCGCCATCTATTGTAAATTTGATATACTGATTTAGAAACCTTCGCGGGAGTGTGCGGAACAACTCATCAAAGTTATTTGTTGAAATGACCTGTCGTAAAATGTATTTATTAATTAAAAACCTTCGCGAACTTGCACAACAACAGACCAAAGTGCATTTGTTGAAACGTCTCGCGTGCCATGTATTGAAAAATGTATTTTCTAATTCAGGAACCTACGCGGGCTTTCGCACAACAACCCATCGCAGTTCATTTGTTGAAACTGTTAGTGCGCCGGGTTCGATTTCCGATCAATGCATGTGAGATTTTCAAAGTGAAATTCCATGGTTCTACAATATAGGTGCAATTGCTAGATTACATCGAAGGTTTGTAGAAATGGTGGTATGATGTTTCTACAATATAGGTGCAACTGCTAATATATTATATTGAAGGTCTGTAGAGCTGGAGGTATGATGGCTCTACAATAGAGGTGCAACTGCTAATATATTATATTGAAGGCCTGTAGAGCTGGAGGTATGATCGCTCTACAATTTGGTGCAACTGCTAATATATTATATTGAGGGCCTGTAGAGCTGGAGGTATGATGGCTCTACAATATACAGTAGGTGCAACTGCTAGGAGATTACATTGAAAGCCTTTAGAGCTGGAGGTATGATGGCTCTACAATATAGGTGCAACTGCTAGGAGATTATATTGAAGGCCTGTAGAAAGGGAGGTATGATGTTTCTGCAATATACAGTAGATGCTACTGCTAGATTACATTGAAGGTCTGTAGAGAGGGAGGTATGATGGCTATACAATAAATGCACATGTTGTCATTAAGTTCTACTTACAGTGCTTAAATTTATAGAGATATCCATAGTCCAGTCAACTGGCGCTCAAAAAGGGGTTTACCTACGGAGTTTTTAGGGGAGTTTTGAAAATTGGTATATTTATAGATTTTGACGTGCCCTTTCCGAATTTTTACTTTGCTAACAATTTTTTTCTGGGAAACCGACGCCATATTGAAAAAATGGCGCTCCAAAACAGTTTTTCGATGATATTTTCTTTCTGACTCAGTTTACGGTGAAAATAGTTATGTAATAAATGAAACTAGAAAATATTTCCTATAATTTATGGCAGACATGTCTTTTGTGAAATGAATAGTTTAGGCGTACGAGCGCCGCAAAATTTATTCCTACACGCGTATTTCGTAAACCAACGATAAATATTTACCACGCGTTGAAAAACTGGCCTAACGGTCTGTCGCAGGTATCATTGCTAGCTGGATCACATCCCTCCCGGCTACTTTAAGCTGCGATCCAGCCGGCAGTGCAGGTATAAAGGAACACTACCCCTTGAGCTTGGGATCGTTTCTACGAAACATCTGACGGCAGAGCTCAAATATTTTGCCTGAACATCAGTACGAGTGCGTCGTTCAACAGTTTAGGTCACGAATTTTCAAAGCCATGGCTTCTGAAGAAGGGAACTGTTTCATTTGTGAAAATCCATTGCAAGGAAGTGAGGTGATTGCAGAGAAGGAATATGGACCGGAGACATTTCGTCAGTCAAGTGTCTAAAGAAAGGATAACAAGAGGAAACCCTTGGCGGGACTGAAATCGGTAATGGTTCACATCTCTGCATTTGTGCGTAGAGGAGGTGATGTCGCATCTGTGCATCCACAACTGCGATCCACTACAACCTCAACATTCTCATTCAAAGATCATTGTTTCTTGTGCGCTGTTGAGATAACAGCAGAGTTTCTAGTGAAACAGAAACGGATGGCTCCACGCGATCATAGTATTGTGTATAGCGTGCATAAATTAGGAATGAAAGACAGCATTTCAAAAATTGCTAGAGCCCGTAAAGATGATTGGGGTCGAGCGATTGTTGTGCGTCTCGAGCAGATCAATTTGGTCGCAGCCGATGCACAGTATCGCAACTCGTGCATGAAAAAATTGCACCAAGGACTGGAAATATTAAAAAGATAGGTCCGTTTGCAAACGAGATCGAGATTGCAATGCAGTATATTTACTCTAATCTCGCTTCCGAAACACAGGGTATAAATTACTGACGGAAACCAGGTACAACCAAAGAAACGAAAACAAGACCGATGAACATCGGCGCATTGTAAAGACAACCACAACAATCATTATAGAGGATATTCGCTCCACGATCTACCAGACAACATATTATCTTCTATCAGGTATCAGGTAACTTTTTGGAAAACATAGAGTCTGATATACCTGAGACTTTACGCGTTCTTATAGACGATGTGATATTGAAAAACAAATGTGCGTCTATTGAGAAATGGAAGAAAAAAAGCATTGCTCTTGCACATTGCATAATTACCGCACCAAGGCCGAAATCTTTTTAGTCGCCAATGCAAATCGGAGTAGCAGCATTTTTGTTTCAAACGTATGGATCTCGGCGACTAATAGATACAATGTCATATCTTGGATTTTGCTCCTCGTATACCGACGTTTTTCAAGTTTCGGCTATAATGCGCTCACCGTTGGATATCGATAATAACGCATTTTTAGGCTACTTTTCACATTTTGCAAAAATTAGGAAAAAGTAGACTTATGATATCGATCCGGGCAAATGTGTGTCTGTCCCTCTGTCTGTCTGTCTGGCTGGCTGTGTGTATGTCCCCCTCCCTCCCCCCCACCCTATCAACTCCTAAACCGCTGCAGCAATTGAAACAAAATTTGGTAGGAGTAAAGATCTATACCTGAATATCTCAATGCTGTATTTGAAATTGCTGTTAGTGCTACGAACTGCTGAAAAATCGCAATTGAAATTTGAGCTCCATTTTGGATATCTTAGAAGGTATGAAAGGAAGCTATTTCAAAATTGGCACACGCATAGATAATAATATTTCAGTTTAATTTCCAGGAGGCGTTACATAGCAGTGTTGCCAAAATGATTATAAGCCTGCTGATTGGTTCAATTTTTACACGCATATAACTTCTACACTATCAATTGGAATTCAACCAAATTCTGTATGTGCAATGTGTACATAAACAGATATGACTGATCGTATCCTTAAGAGCCTCCAGGGCTGCCAACGGTTAATAAATGCTCTCCAATTTCTTTTATCCAAATACCAATAAATCAGAAAGTATGAAAGCCGACAGCTTTAAACTATGCACACGTATAGTACCTGACATTCTATATTAATTTGGAGTAACTTATATACGTCAGTGCTACCAACATGATTCTAAGCCTGCTGGGAGGTCCAACTTTTAATACATGTAACTTCTATACTATCATTTGGATTTCAACCAAATTTCGTATGTGCTATGTGTACCATAACAGATATGACTATGCGTATTCTTAAGAGTTATCAGGGCTGCCAACTGTTAATAAATACTGTCTCTATTTTTGTTACCCTAATATCAATATATCAGAAAGTATGCAAGCTAATAGTTCTAAACTTTGCACACGTATAGTACCTGGCATTCTAGATTAATTTGGAGTAACTAATATAGGCCTACGCCAGTGCTGCCAACATGATTCTAAGCCTGCTGATTGGTCCAATTTTAAAATGCATGTACCTTCTGTACTAACTAATGGATTTCATTCTAAATTGGCACAACAATAGATCGTATTATTTCAGATTATTTCTGACAAATACACGCATGACATTGTTGCCAACATGATTTTACGCGCGCTGTTACATCCAATGTTTAACTGCATGTAACGTCAATGCTATCCATTGGACTTCAACCAAATTTTGTATTCTGTGCCTTAAGAGATGGAACTAAGAATATATTCAGTCACCAGGTCTGCCAACTGTAGTGCTCTATTAGGCTACATTAGGCTACATTATGCCAGGTATAGGCCTACAGTATTTCGAACTAATTTGAAATTTCCATATTACCAACTTAATTTTGCCATTATTCTAAATAGATCCGTATAGATTAATTATTTTCATGAATCTTATTTTTTTAGTAGGTTCTTTAGTTCGTCACGGAACTTCTTTTTGCAATTTGTTTTTGAAAATTCTGATTTCAATACGCCGACATTAGATTGTCAGTACACTTTTCATGCCATGGTTGGTATCCTATGTATAACGCCTAAAAATGCTATTGCTCCCGATCAAAAAATCGAACGATTGAAGCGAATGCCGTTTGCCCAAGTTGTGGGCAAATTTGGCAGCGTTGCGTTGGAGACATTCGAGAGGAGAAACGTAGCGGGACTTAAAACAATAGAGATTCGAAACCTCGATAGCATTCGTTCGGTACCAAAAGTAATTATGTCGTCCGCTTCGGACTTATTGTGTCTGTAGGGAAAATGGGTTGATCTTATTATTCTTTTGACGGCTTTATCTGCGGGTACCCGTGCAGACATATATGTTCTGAAACCAGGGAAAGGAACGATTTTCCAACGGATATACTCAACCAAAAATATCATCGATAAAACAGCCGCAGATAACATCTTATTCTTGCACGCCTTCAGTGGCTGTGATACAACATCGGCACTTTTCAATCAAGGCAAAATGAAATGTGCCAATGTACTCCGAAAGAACCGAGAAGTAAACGAGCTCGTCCGGGTTTTTAAAAACCCAAATGCTGACCCAGAAAGCATTGCTGAGGCTGGAGAACGCTTCCTCCTTGCGTTGTACGGTTATGGCGTAAAGAGTATGTCGTTGAACACCTATAGATATACATGCTTCACGAAGCCAGCATTCAAAAATAAATTTAATATTTCATCGCTGCCACCGACAGAAGCAGCAGCACGATAACATTCCAACCTACCACCAGGTTCAGCAGTGGTATGGATTAGGGAAAAATGCAGATCAGTGGGGATGGAAGAAGAGCATGAATGGGCTAATTCCTGTCACCACATCGAGCCCCCTGCTCCAGCAAACTTGCTGAAACTAATTTCTTGCAAATGCAAAAAAGGATGTCGAGGAGCCTGTGGATGCAGAAAAATGGAATAAAGTGCTCCGTTATTTGCGCGAATTGCAATGGCATCTGCGATAATTCGGTTATTGATCTGCGATACAGCGATGTAGAGGAAGAGAAGGAGACAGTTCTTCAGCGAACCTTCCACGAAATCAAGGTAGTAGGTGATGAGGTCGTAGAAGAGAACTTGGAAGAACTTCCTATCCGTGAGGTTTTGCACAGCCCTAAAGACCAAGAACTCACAAAACCTAGTCCATCAGGGATAGCGAAGAGAAGGAGAATGCGCTAAATTGATCACATGTGGATTGGGCCTACTGGGGATACCACAACAACAACAAAAAACGCGCCAGGAACTCTACCTCATGGTGGTGTGGAAATGAGTTTCTTGGCCAATACGCGTGTTGGTGTAGACTTTGTGGCGCTCGAACGCCGAAAGTATTCATTTCACACAAAAAAAAAAAAAAAAAAAAAACGGTTGAGACATTATTATAGGAAATATTCTCTAGTTTCATTTAATACATAACTATTTTCACCGTAAATTGAGTCAGAAAGAAACTATCTTCGAAAAACTGTTTTGGAGCGCCATTTTTAGAATATTTTCATTTATGAAAAAATAGCCTGAAGAGATCACCTATTGTCAGTGTGTCTGTCTGTGTGTGCGTGTGTGTTTGTCCCCCTCCTAATAACTTCTATACGGCTGGAGCGATTTTAATAAAACTCGGTAAGTTCATAGCACTATTCAGGACGATCCCGACCGTGTCCTTCAAATTTTGTTACGTCTCACCAATCTAACATGGCAGCTGTGCGAAATATTTCACCAGCATTCAATATCTCCGAAACTATTACCAATATCACCCTGAAATAGTATACGATGATAAATAGAACTACTAGAAGTTCACCTATGTGACCTTTGAAAACCTGGTGACTACAAAACCAACATGGCGGCACAGCAAAATTGAGAATTTTAAATAGACGTCTCTCGCGATTTAACCAACTAAACTCAATAAAACTTGGTACTGTATATGTATGTACACATTGTAATGCACCGACATCTAATTTCGTTCAATAGTTTACATAACCTCAAGATGGCGGCTGTGCGAAATATTTCACCGGCATTCTATATCTCTGAAACTATTAGCGGTATCACTCTGAAATGTTGTACGGAGATAGAAGGCACAACTGAAAGTTCATCTATTAGACTTTCAAAAACTGGTTAACTACAAAACGAATATGGCGGCCAAGTGAGTTTGAAAATTTTAAATAGAACTTTCTCACGATTTAATGATCCAAACGCAATGAAACTTGGTATAGCAAATATCTATACACATTGTAATGCACTGGTATCTAATTTAGTTCAATTGTTTACATAACCTCAAGATGGCGGCTGTGCGAATTTTAAAATTAAGTTTATATTTCTGGTGTCGTTATCATGCGATCGAAGTGAAAGTTTGAATAATGAACCTATGCAATAATTTTCCATTAATGGTACATGACTCTTTGGCCTATACATATAACAATCCAACATGGCGACCATCCGAATTATTTACAGCAAACAAATTGAATTTTTTAATGTTCATAGGGGCTATGAACATAAGTTCTCCAATAGGACTTTCAATAACCTGGTGATCACAAATCCAACATGGCGGCGACGCGAAGTATAAATATTCACATGGTCGTTTCTCGCAATTTAACCATCCGAGTGCAGTGACACTTGGTACAGTACATCCTTATACAAATGTTAATCCACTGACATCTAATTTTTTCAATTATTGTTTCCATAACCACAAGATGGCAGCTGTGCGAAATTTTACAATCTCGTTTTCACTTTTTCGGTCCTAATCATGCTATTGAAGTTTGAATACCACACGTACACAATAATCTTCATGTAACAGTACATAATTCTAAGACCTACATACCTAAAATCCAACATGGCGACCATCCGCAATAATTAGTTGGTTCTCAATATCTACGAATCTATTACAGCAATCAAACTGAAATTTTTTATGTTGATAGAGGCAATAAACATAAGTAGGATACATGAAAATAGGCTGTATAGTTCTTCACGTAACTACTTGTTTCAATATGGCGGCGGTATCCCGTAAAATAAATTATTAGCAAAGTAAAAATTCGGAAAGAGCACGTAAAAATCTATAAATATACCTATTTTCAAAACTTCCGTAAAACTCCGTAGGCAAACCTACCAAACGATTCGACTACCAATGCTGATACATTTATGAGAGACTAACTATTTTACCCGGCGTTGCCCGGGAGGTGTATTTAGATGTTATAGAAAGATATATGCCAATATATTACGCAAAGTATATTCACATTGCCCATAAGTGAGTTTAAAACAGAGTTCTCCTGGGCAGTCCCGACGAGAGGGGGGGAGGGGGGGGGGGGTCAGGCAGGGCTGGTGCCCCGGGGTCCGACCCTCCCAGGGGGGGCCGGCGTCCTAGGAGGATGCGCCCGATCAGGCATTGATTTATTATTGCCTTTATGCGACTTGAATTTTAATTTAGTGGATGCAATGAACTGTCTGTGAACAAAGTTACAAAGATTGAAATACTTATTCTGTCAAGTGGACAATATTTTCCTTTACAAAGCGCTTGTGCGAAGAACAACTGTCTCAAAGCGGTCAACCTTAGGCGATGGGGCTTCGCTATACATTGTTCTCAGGTTCTAAATTAGCTTATTCGGCTTATGCACCAATCCTTCAAATAACTTTCTCATCCCTTCACTTATTTCGCCAAGGCCACGAGAGCCTGGGCTGCCCTGGTGTGTTTGGCCGACTAACTCAAGAGATTGAAGTTTTGCTTGTCACGTCGAGCTTAGATATTTAGAGGTGACAGTGTTTAAAATGAATATGTTGTCTAGCTATACGTATCGTATGCCGTGCAGGCAGGTAAGTAAAATAAATTTTGAAGTAGCGTTCACACAGTAATTCACTTTATAGATATTGTTGATTTAAGGGGCGGAACAGCGAGGTCATCTTCCCATAGTAATTCACTTTCGCTCTATGTGAAAAATTATCATTTCTGGCTAAATATCTTGCGAAAGGGTGGGATGATTCTGTTGTCAAACAAAGATAGAAGAAATGCATGCGAAATTGTTCATCTTCTCGTATACTGAACTGAGAAATTATTGCTAACAACGGAATAATCTGTATTTTAGGTGCAATATAATTATTCAATACGATCGACAATCCTAGGTACTTGGGTTCGTGCGCAAATCATTTCTGATTAAGGGATTTATTGAAAACCTATATTACGGTCGGTAAGCCTACTAGAGTTGGGAAATGTATGCCAAGGCTGAAACTAAGGTAATATTCGAGTACTTTTTTCGACAGAGTGTTTAACTAACCAGGAGAAAATGTAAATTAAGCTAGGGCACTGAACTTTGTTTTCCAATTCCACTCATGGAACATCAGTGGTTCGGGCAGATGACCTAGCTCTTCCGCCCCTTAATGCAACAATAAGTAGCGTCAGTGGTGTGCATTGCGATGGAGAAATTAATACAATTAATACATGTATATTGCATGAAAACAACCGCGCAGATTTTCCTAAGACCAAATATTTGAACTCTCCTTAATTTAGAAGAAAATTAAGATGAAGTATTGTCGAATATTAATATAAATGAAATTTTGTTTTGAGCTGGTGCAGTGGCTATTATTATTATTATTATTGGGCATTTCTACGCCGTTTATTCCAAAGAGCAGCATCGATCTGCAAAGCACTTATTTTTCAGGACCTGAAGAGATACTTTCCCTTGCGAATCAAGCCCTTTCGTGATACGCTTTAACGTCTCAGTACCGTTAAACATAAAATGAGTTGCTCTCCTTATCTACGACTTAGAAATGGCTCCGGGTCCTGATGAAGCCGCGGAAGGAATGCAGGATTCGGCTTTCCGACTGCCGTTTCGTTCGTAATCTTACTCAACAGTTAATAATAGGCCTATTTGTCGTTACAGTTGTTAAGTCATTTAGGGGTTTACGACATTTAACCCGTGCACTTGGTAACTAGCAGGTCTAGTATCACTGGCGAGTAATGAACCATTGTCGCTCAGTTGGGGATCGTTTGCATCAACTAGTACTGTAGATATAATTCAGTATTTGCTGACGCGTTAATTTTCCGGTTTGTTTCTGAAGGCCTCCACGTTATTGAATGAAGTTGGCTGTAAAGCAGTAGTTTTCACAAATATTAATGAAGTAAATTACAAGATTCTCAAACAGCGAACCTGCGAATTGTGTAGACTGAAAGGGAGGCGAGTGGTTGTTGTATAACAACAGAGGTGTATTGGCAACATTGTTGTAACTATTTGTCTTGGAGAGTAGAATCTTACACTCTCTTAAAACCACCCACTGCTGAACGAAAAGCAGGGTATACACTGTGCTGTGCTATAGCCTCTGTAACATGATCATTCGCATGCAGTATTCTTAGTTGCCGACAGGGAAAGCGTTAGCCGTCGTGACTATTACTGTAATTATTAAGGTTACGAGTGTGGTAGGTGTCCCTGGACTTGAAATAAGGTACTATCCAGTCATTAGTCTGGAGGGAGTGTGAAAAACCACACTGAGGATAGCCGCTGTCAGCCCGGGATTCGAACGTCCGATTTGCAGACTTGCTGTAGACTCCCATCACGGTCATTGGTGAGCTACACCGCGGGGTCTTTCTTGAAGGTGCGAGAGCTTTTCTATAGCCACTAACTTTCAATGGTCACCAAATTTTTACTCCAAAATATCACAAAAATAATCACCCAAATGGCCTATAACTCAATAATTTGGACTTAATTTTTGCAATATTTTCCGGAGGAGGATCTCCGGACCCCACTCGGAGCTTGGTGATATTCCATCTCCCTGATCCCCTGTGTGTCTACTCCCCCATAATCTTGGCTTAAATCCACCCCTGACGGTCACTAGTCCTAGATAGGGTTGGGGATTTTTAGGAGAACCTGGCTCTAATTTTGCTTACTGCAAAGCAATATTAAATTATAAGAAATCCACTGACTGCAAATTACAAAATATAGTTCAAATTCACATTTTCTTCTTTTGTGAAAACAAATCACTGATCAGCTGCAATCTACTGATAGCACATAATAACTTGACTTACGTATGAGTACTGTATACTTGTGGCCAATTAAGAAAATATATTTTGCTTTGTTTAATGTACAAACATGTGTGATCGCCGTTCAACCAAAACACTTACCAGTGTTTAGGCTTGGACCAAGGGGCGTGACTCTTCAAGAGCAGCAAATTTTAAGAATGTCAACATGAAAACTCTATATGTTAAACTTATTTTAAAATAAGTCTTGACTTTGTCTAAAAATCAGTACCTTTATGAAAAGAGATTACTTCATATGTCACAGAGGCCGTAGTACTGCTCTGTGTACAGTATATCCTTTCCACCTCTTTTAACATGCGTTCAGTAAGCCGAACTTAATGTTGATTAATTTTTGGGTCTGAGGAAGTCGTGGTCATCAGTCCTTTCTACTTACTGTGCGTGTAGAACTCTATCCGATAAACTATTATATATCTGAAGTTAATAATATATTTTTAATTCATTTGGGATATAATTGGGGAGGAAATTAATGTACGATGGTGCAACTACAGCCTTTGGCTATAGGGTTAAAACGATGAATCATGGAAAATAAGCTAGAATCACTGACGGTGGAATTCGAACTCACCTGTCATCGAGTTCATGGACAACAGCTTTTCAATGTGAATTTTTTCCCCAAGTTAAACACTGTGAAAGCGATGAAATTTCGGTCCGATGAATGCATTTTCATTTCAAATTGTGTACGACAAACGAGCATATTGCTTTTACGAGTATCACTGAAGTTCAAAAATTATTGATATGAGAGTGGATCTGCAGATCTATAAATCTGAACATTGTGCATGCTTACAGTGTTACCTCATTGGGGCAAATTTAGATCTGTCAAACGACAAAACTAAACAGTAGGCTATAGTGAATTCAATGACAATTATTACCTAGTTTTCGATGGCTTTACTCTTAATATGTATTTTTGTTAATTGAAAATAATGCATTGGTACGCGCTTGTCAGGTATAAACATTGAATTTACAAATAATTTTGCGTGCATTCCTCCAGGTTCACTGTTGTAAATTTAACATACCAACATTAACTTATTTATATTTATAGTAATTCACGCTCTGCTTCTAACTGACACCCAGCGGCGAACATTGGATCTCGAGAGCGTATGTAAACGAATGACCTACAAATTTTGGCTACACACTACCAATTGAAGTGGTACCGGTAGGTTCTTTTACATACCATAAATCTATGACATTGGCCTGCCGGCTTTACTTCCCCTCCGAATAAAGGCATAATGGAGGATTTTAATGCTTTTAAATATCCGACGACTTTGGCCGGGTTTAAACCCACGATCTTGGGCATAGCAGTTCAGCATGCTACAATTATTATTATTATTATTATTATTATTATTATTATTATTAATGCTTGCTGTTTTTTTATGTTCTAGTAATTGACTTCGTGATGAACACTTTTTTGCAAAATAAAAATGCGCAAAATCAGTTTTTGCAAATTTACGAGGATTATAATTTAAATTTACAAAATTTGGTTATAAAGGGGGACCCGGGAGATTCCAGCCCCAGGGCCCGTCGCCGCACTCCACGGCCCTGCTCCTGGGCTGTGAAGTTAATCAAGTGCAAAATTAGCTTACTGTAAATCTAGGCGAAAGGTTCTGTGGAGTACAATAACGTAGTAGAGAATACATCAATAACAAAAAGGCCTGTATATGCACATTTCCCAAGGACCTAATCTCACAATTACAGTACGTTCCTGATAGTCTTTATTTTTATTGTAATGGATGTAACTTAGACGTCTTGTTCACATAGTTCTCTTTCATTTTTAAATTGTTGCATCTACCTTTTTGAAAGGAAACAATATTTAAATTATTCAATGTTTGGAATATAAAGTCATCATTCTTGAATCAAATATACTTACGACTTTTAACCCCGCACAAATGGTGTGATTAATGAGAAATGACTTATTCATGTACCGGTAAATGAGTCCGTGTGTAAGCTACTATAGCTGCATATTTGGGAATAGTATTGCTGTATTTGCATGCCTATTATCACACATTGGGCGACTTTGGTGGCGTATTTGGTAGCATGCTGAGCTCCTATGCCCAAGGTCGGGGGTTCAAACCCGGCCGAAGTCATCGGATTTTTGAAGAGTGTTAAAATCCTTCAGTATGCCTTCCTTTGGAGAGGAAGTAAAGCAGGTGGTCCCATGTCGTAGATTTATGTGATGTAAAAAACCTTCCACTAACTACAATCGTGTGAAGGTAAAATTTGTAGGTTTAATTTGATTAACGCTGTTATGTGCCAACGTTCACCGTGAGGTTCTGGTTGCGGTGGTATCTATTAGCCACGTTAGCAGCTAGGTGTCATTGACGGTAGCAATTTGTACTCCTTACCTGAATTACATATAACACGCAATAATACAGCCATCACAATTAACACCGGTTATCAGGCAGATTCTACACACATTCAAAGTACACGAGGCTACATGACTGCGTTGTCGCAGCCCCTAAACTGAGGAACCAACCAACCTATCTCATCTAGTTAAAGTAAATGCAGCAACGTGTAATGACAGTATAATGTCAAATAAGATGCATTGATGGATAACACATTGGGCTTATTTATCCCCTAAAGTATTTCGTAAGATAAGAAATATATTCTCTAAACCCATACAGTAATGAACTCTAAATTACTATTGCGGAGTTCAAGGTGTTTAGAATTCGTGATAACTACACCATTCAGGGGCGGATCTAGGTCCGGGGGGCCCCACGCCATGGATTGTTTTAAATTTAATTGATTAATTAATTATACTTTCCAAACTAATTTATAAAAAAAAATCAGTGCAGCTATGACCTCCCGTGACCATTTAGCAAGTTTAGATTTCAGTGAAATAATAGAAGACTTCAGCCGGAAAAAAGTCGCAAAGTAATATTTCAATATTTCATAGTTTACAATAATCTTCTTCAAGGGGACTTAATGGTTTCTTTGATATTATTTAAGAAATGTACTGTAGTGTATTCAAAATATTGTAACTATTCTTTATATTATTATTATTACAAATTTATTTTCCATTTGATTTGATTTTATATTTTATTTCCTATTGTTGTGGGCCCCACTTTATCATATCGCCCAGGGCTCCGCAGGGCCTGGATCCGCCACTGACACCATTATACAATATCATTCGTCAGTAAGCACTAAAATGGCTAATGCATAGGAGAAATACGTGTGAACGAACAGAAACTGTAAACTGACAAGGGGTTTGTTGGGGTTATGGGGGCCGCTTTCGGTGTTAACACACACAGGAATAGTAATTGAAATTAATCTTGTATCTAACTTGTCACATTTACCATAATTTTACCTCGTTGCACTACCGCATATCATTTTAGCCTTCATCTTTATATAACCCATTTCTTTAATTATCTCATTCATTTTTTATAACCATCATTTTATTTCTTATAAATATTTTTCAACAACACATTCATTAAAACAAAACACCATCGTAAAGGGAACATAAATCACCCTGCCATTAGCAAAGCCACCTGCCATTAGCAAAGCCACCTCCTGCCGGATCACAGAGAGAACGAAATTGGCACAATGCACACACTCCCTGCAAGTGCCTTAGCACGAGGTGACCATGCTACAAACTAACAGTAACCTTAACCTATAAATTAAACAGTGGCAAAACGAACTACTGTATATAATGTATCGTATTCTTATGCAAACGTATTGTGGGATAACACAGTTTCTTTTGAGAGCCTAGATCAGATACATGTACTGTGCCCGTTTCTCCAATGGGACAGGCGATCACCCGGCCAACATCCCGGCCCCATCGGAAGAAACGGCCAAGGGAGTGGGTGAAAAGAGAATTAGGGCGTGAATCTTGGTTCATACAGACAAGAATAAAACCAAAGCTCCAGCGAGCTAGAGACAAAGGGTCTCGGGTCGTTTACGGGTTGGGATGGCAAACAAAATGAACCAGGATTCAAAAGCAAACCCCCTAATTCGAATTTACAAACAGATAAAAAAAGAAACAGCCCTCGTAAAATCACATCTGCTCCTTTATTGGCTAAAGGACAACCAAACATGCTACCTGCCTACTTAGAAATTCGACCAGGAGACTGTCCCGGCCAAAATTAACACAACTATTATTCCATTAGTGCACACGCATAGTAATAATTAAAAAAATTACTGGTCACTTAGTCCAAAGTTTACCTGTGGCATGTGCTCAGGAAAAAACACATATCATAACATGACAATCTACCTTTATACATCGATGGACGGCCTCCTGTATCGAATTGAAATTTACCATCTAAAGAGCATCAAACAAAATCACATCATAAATTTTCCCAACATCAACTGGACGTCACCTAATGTGGAATTCGATAACCAACCGAAATATAAATCATTTACATTTACAACTAGTGTTTGAATATTTACACAGCGCCTTCTTATTGTTCTATCTGGTCTACAGGCATGACCGTCCCAATTACCTTGGTCCTCATTAATATACCCACTTGCATAAGTAAGTTACCGATATGTCATATGCTGACGTCTAGAATTGGTTCACAACTTTCATAATAGTATACCAGGTCATGTATAAAAACAACAATGTTCTAGTAGTGAAGACTAAATTGTGTGTGTTAATATGTGTGTATTTTCAGCCAGGATTCACATCTTACCAGATTATAGATGAAATAGGCACCGCTCTGAGTATAACGGAACGGGAGGATAGCATCATTATAGCAGGAGACCTAAATTGTCGAACTGATGTTCCATCACAGAAGACAAGAGAAGTCCTAGACTATTTAGAGGAGGAAGGGATATCACTTGTAAACAACAAAGAACGGAAGACGTATGTTTGTTACAACGGCACCAGCACGATAGATCTCGTCTTCTCGAATCAAGGTAACATAAAGCCAATAAAGCAAGATATAATTCCGATTCCCTACAGGAAACACCAGCTAGTAGAAACAACATTCCAACTCGGTCATGATAGCGGACAGGTGAAGCCCAAAACATTGAAATTTTCAAGGAAGACTCTACACCAGTTCATATATGAGGCCGACAACCAGGCAATCATGGAGAAGGCCCTGAAAGGAGATCTCGACGAAGCAGCAAATATGCTCGAACACCTTTTACAGGGTGAAGTCATACCGGAGGCAGTCATAACGAGAAAATCAAAATCATGGTTTGACGAAACCTGCTACAGAGTCCGTAGGACCACATTGGATGCCCTACACACAGCTCTCGAAGATCCCACCGACGATCATCTAAGGGAATATTCCAATCATAGGAAGACGTACAAGACCCTCATAAAAGAAACAAAGGAACGGTATCAAGAGCAAGAGGAACAAAGTCTGATAGCGGCAGCTGATCAGTACCCCTACAAAGCATTGAGTCCAAGGCAACCGAGATACTGCAGAAGCATCCCTATGGAGACATGGGTGACTCACCTTAGCAATGTACTGCAATATAAGGACACTCGTCCAACTGATACCCCCGAGATTGAGGAGGACATTGATACAGAGATATTTACAACTGAGGAAGTAGAGGCTGCTATTATCAGCTCGAAGATTAATAAAGCTTGTGGACCAGACAATATATGTAACGAGCACCTTAAAATTGCTCTCCCAGTGCTAAAAGAAGCAATAACATCTCTCCTGAATGAATGCCTCAGGCAAGGAAATATCCCGCATAGCTGGAGAAGGTCCACAGTAAAACTGCTGTATAAAGGAAAGGGATGCACCGAGGACCCAAACTCCTACCGAGGTATTGCACTGGAATGTGCGTTATTCAAAATTCTAACAAAACTTTTATGCCAACGCCTTATTAGAGAAATCGATCCTAAGCTCCCGGAGGAACAATTTGGTTTCAGAAAAGGAAGATCTACAACACAGGCTATCCAATGCCTTCTAAATGATATTGAGACAGCTCTGACAGTCCCAAAAGGAAAGCTATATGCCATATTTATAGACTTCTCCAAAGCTTTCGACATGGTCAATAGGAAGATCATCATAGAGAAGCTAGGAAATCAAATGAGAAGTAACAGCTATACAAAACGGCTTATCACAAGCATCCTGGCCTCAAATTACATAGAGATAAGCGACGGAATCACAACATCAAACCCAATAGATCAAACAACCGGTGTATTGCAAGGGGACCCTCTAAGCCCATTACTGTTCATAATCGCGACGGCGGATATCGCACAGGTAGTCTCGGAGATAGTAATTCTCTATATGTACGCTGACGATATTGTGCTGGCCTCGAGATCGCAAGAGGATCTACAATCTGCATTTGATCTGCTGTTGGAATGGGCGGAAGAGAATGAACTCAGCCTAAACGAAAACAAGACTGTATCAATGACTTTCCGCAAAGGGGGAAAACCAGCAGTTTTTCACACACATAGAAAACCCCTGGAGAGCGTTTCTAACTTTAAATATCTAGGCGTGACACTTCAGACAACGGGCAACGTCTTTACGCTTCACGTTAACGATAGGATCTGTGCGGCTACGAGGGCCATAAATGATATCAGACAGTTGAGAAAACTCTCCGTCAAAACAGCCTTGAAACTCTTCCAGCTCAAGGTTACACCCGTTGTAACATATGGATTAGAGAATATCTGGACACATCTCAAATTGAAACACCTGGAAAAGTTGGAGAAACTAAAAGCGACTTTCTTAAAGAAGGTTCTGTGTGTTTCAAAATACACGCCTTCAAGACTAGTCTATGAATTAACACGTGAATTATATTATGTGGAAGAGCTCCGCCTCCAACTGTCGCTACCGTCTACACCAGCATACGTGCAACTCATGGAGAACCTGAAATCGAAGAAGAGAGACATATGGTGGGATTTCTACATCACTGACGCAATGACCTGCAATGATTGGAAACGGGGAGGCTACGAACTAAGACATACTGTTACACGCTTTGCCATACATGGCTTTCACCATAAGCTGTGCAAGTTAAAGAAGTTTCACCAGCCAGACGCAGACTGTGTATGTGAACGTTGCGGCAAATGTTGCGAAAGATATCATGCGATGTACTGTACATATAGACTTGAATCTCTGACGTCCTTCTGTTGTAATGAATAGTTTATTCCTATGTATGTTTCATTTTGTCTGTATCATTCCTTTGGCTATTAGCTGCAATAAATATTTTATAATAGTATACCTCAGTGTGTTTCATTTTCGTGACCAACATTTAATCATAGCCATTCAGTCAACCACTATGTGTGAGGATCTGAGTAACCTTACTACAGAGCGTACCCTCTAGTACATCATAGCTCTGTTCCACCCTCAACCCTATGAGGAAATGCAGCACATCCATCCATCTAGTGAGGAACCTGTCCGTACAATTACAAATTTTCAGGGTCATACATAGCCCCCTGAATAAGCTTGCTACACATAACTGAATATCACCACATTAATCTACCTCGTCACATATGACGGAATACCATATTAATCTCATTACAAAAAAATTGCGCTTAATAGCATACCTCGAACCCACACTTAACACAGTAATTCAACCTTACAATGAAGTCGTACGATAACATGATACTTTGCCCAAGGAACCATATAATACCAGACAACAATTAACCAAAACCAGAGTCTTATTTCATATCACATTTCTGAATTTCATAAGAGGCCCTTTGGAATAAAACTTGTTCCATGATTTTCATGCCCAATTATCTCGAGCGATATTTCTTTTTCATGGCCATGCGTGATTATCTCCAACTATATTTCGGTATTGATTATAGCAATATTTATCAACCTTTAACTATGATGATGATTATTATTATTATTATTAACCTTACTATTATATAATTATATTTCAAAGCATAACATTGACATTGATGCTGTTCGTAAAAGTCAAAACGACTCGAAGTTAAAAAAAAACTCTGCACAACCTCAGGAAAACGAGAGTGATGCTCTTATTTAACCTAGAATCATTGATTGTTAATAGCGTTAAACTATGTGAATGGGATTAAATTACACGACCCCAAGTCATCTTATGTCATGGCTATTCAAAAATGGAGATTCTCTTCTTTACGATGAACAGGAGTGAGAAAAAGATATCTTACTTTGGATCCGGCGTCGTGATGAATCCTGGCCCTTGGGAATAAGAGACGTCGATGTTTCCTGGTCATGCGTACAGCGTCGTTCCACCCGCGTCTCCCGGCGCTCCAGTGTAAGCATGCGTCCCCAACATCTGTCAATCTCCAGGCGACGACCATGACCGCCCCCGACTGCACCTCTCCACCACCGGCGTTGGCTTCGGCGTCTCTCATCATCTCGTTCCATGTCCACGCCTCCATTTCCTCGCGACCGTTCATCCCCTGGCAACCCCTAATAGGTTTACTGAAACATACTTTGGGTATTGAGGTCCGTGTAGATTCCCAACATGTCTGAGTCTGCGTTCATATTGTTTACATTGCTGTGTGACCACATTGCATTCCACTACGCCGTAACACTTTCACATCCCCAAGCTACAGTATCCACTTCTTAGTTCATTCAACTTGACCTGCTCACGTCCCACACTTTATGTTTAGACTGTTCGCCTCGCCTGCGCAACCTGCAACCATCAACGCAAGCTTAAAGCAGATATATCCCTTTCCTCAGGCGCACACCGTGTCTCTTGAATGCCAGCTTGGCTGTTCACCTTTAAATGACGTAACCGGTCGGCGTTATAATTCAGGTTTCTCTCCGGCCTTCGCTCAAATGTTCAGATGTTCGAATGTTTAGGCGTACACAACTTTATCAGATTATTGCCATAATACCTTCCTTCAGCGTTTTTGTCCGTTAGCTGACCCGGATCACGTGCGTAAAACTTCATAATACAAAGAACGGCGAAGAATTCTGTGATCTTACGCACTCTGCATAACCCAATCGCGGCACCGGCATAAATCTACACACACCTCCGTCAATCAGTTGTGGTCCTTCCTTCACGTGCCGGCGTGCCGATATATGGATATCGCGATGGCGACATTTCACCCAAACACAACTCGACCGCGCTTCACGAATGATTTCTTCCAACATGCGGCGACGAGTATTCAGCATGCACATAAAAAAACTAACCAGTGCCCGATGCGGAATTTAACTCACGTGGCTTACATCTCTGACCACTATGTCACACACTCGTCCTCGCCGTGTCGCATAAGAGAACTTCCTCGTCCGGGCCACACCGTATCACTGAAGCTTCCAGAACCGAGCTGACCTCCCCTCGAGAAAAGGGGCGGAGGGGTCGGAAGCTTCTGGAGCATTCCCCCACTCTAGCGGTTACCTCGCTGCGTCATGCCATGACGTCATACTGACCCTCCGGTCTCCTCTCAATCTCCCATAATCCGGGGCCGGTAATTGACCTTGACTGGATCGGTCACAGTACTAAGATCAGAACAAGTTTGTCAACCAACAAATTGTACTCATGGCAAACGCTGGCCTTAGTCAACACTAATGTCTTTGGTTGGTCTCTGCCCATGGCGGTTCCTGGTGTCAAATTGTGTTACTACTGCCACACCTGGCCTGGTGGCAAACTGTATTACTACCGCCACGAAAAACAACCTTGGAGTTGAGTTGGCTACTGTTGAAAACAGTTCGGAAATCTCATACGTCGGTTGTAATTCGTTGTTGCATGCCTGATTGAGTCCATTAGCGTAAGTGGAGCGTATTTCGTGTTTGATCGCTTGGTTTGTGGGTTGGTTGGTTTATTGGCATGCATCATTGCAGCGTTCGTGGCGTCATTGATTCACATGGGAATAATATATGTACAACACCATTTACACTTCAGTGGTATATTAGGGAGTCTTTGGGGTCACCACAATGGTAATTTCACTGCAACTATGCTTACATGGGTATCCTGGCTGTTTTAAACTGCCTGCCCATTAAACGATTACAGTATTGGTTTATGTGTACAACCTCATTTCCAAATATATACGCTAAGAGCTGCACCAACCCACTGTGATCGCCGCTTTTTTAAGTCACTGTTACAGACATTTGTTTTGTAATGTTAATGGTGCAGTTGTGTTTCTTATTTTATGATGGCGTACTGCTGTGTGCGCTTTTGTAAATCAGAACAGGGCAAGTTTGAATGCCGAGGAATCTCATTTCATGAGTTACCATCGGACAATTCACTTGACTTATAAATACACACTAATACAGCCATCACAATAAGACGGGTTATCAGACAAATTCAGCACACAGCCAAGTACACGGGGCTACATGAGCACGATGTTGGAAATCCCCACAATTAATCAACATCCCATTCTTTGGCGGCCGGAGGCATTTCTTTTCTCTGTCTTTTATTGCCCTTATTCTTTTCTTCTCATCTCGTCTAGTATGTAAGTTAGATTTAAATTAGTAGGAAGTAGTTGTATTTTAATTATCATCCGTACCGTATAATTACGGGAAAGTTAGGTAGACATTTCGCCCCTTGAAAACAATCACCTCCATCACCATGTACGGTATGTTTCGCTTTCCTATAAAATGAAAATTTGCCCGTAAGTATGTGTCTGAATTAACATCATATTCTGTATGCTGATTGAATAACAAGAGAACTAATTTAGTGCCATGTTTTCGCGTTTTTTCAATCTCGATATTAAGCCACCAAAGTTAAATACACTTCGTTTTGAATTTTTCGCTTTCTTTATACTGAAAATTTGCCCGTATGTATGTGTCTGAATTAATATCATATACTGTAACCTACTTTATGCGATTGAGCAACAAAAGAACTAACTTAGTGCCATGTTTTCGCGTTTTTTTCTCTCTCGATATTAAGCCTCCAAAGTTAAGAACCCTTCGTTTCAGGTATCGTCCCCTTAATATGCCGCAGTAGGTTGGTGCTGCAACCTAACGGTGAATTACTATACAGTATCTCCTGTACGAGTCTGAGTGTTGAATGGGCAGGCACTTTAAAGCAGCCAGGAGGGATGAGATCCAGCTGGCAGTGAAAATTCCGCGGCGATCACAGTCGGTAGGTGCTGCAACCTATCTTGAGTTGAATGGACAGGCAGTCTAAAGCAGCTTGGAGGGATGTGATCTAACTGGCAGTGGGTGTAGCATGGCCTCTTACCGAGATAGATGGAAGCTTGGTGGTCCCGTCTTGAGCTATTGTTGCCATGGAGATGCCGGCCTTGCCATTACTTTATCAGTTTATTTTCTGACTTAATTAGCCTTTGCTAGAGTGCAAATAGGCAGAAATCAGAAGAATGAGAAAGACTATCGAAAATTCGTGTAGCCCGCCGTTCCTTCTGGGTCCTAAACTATGTGTATGCAAAGTTTGGTTGAGACTGGTGTAACGGTGTGGATTTGTATACGGAACAAATAAACCCACATACAGTACATACCCACATACATACTGCTCGCGTCTAAGCTCTGTGAACTTGCGGGATGAAGGACAGAGGCAGGGTAGGAGCAGGCGAGAATTGACAAGCCTGTCGACAGACCGCCGTGTTACGTGACATTTTCGTCTATTCCAATACTGCTAACATAGGGTCTTTTCTGAAACCAGTGTGTCTTTGGGAATGAGTGAGTGAGTCACCGACGAATGTATTTGCTTCTGTTACTATGCAAGGACCGAGAAACCTCATCACTCGTCACCACCACTACTCATAGTCTGCGATGCTCATTCCTCTGAGGTCCACGCAGCTTTGACCCGAGCAGTGGGTGGGTGGATTTGTTCCGTATACAAATCTACACCGTTCCTCCTTTCTCAACCAAATTTTTCATACAAATTATTTTGGACCCAGAAGGAACGGCTGGCTACATGAATTTTCGATGGTCTGTCTCATTCTTCTGATTTCGGTCATTTTGCACTCGAGCAAAGGCTACTAATGTAAAATAAATTAACTCATGAAGGAATGGCAAGGCAGATCGTTTCCATGGCAACATAGCTCAAGTCGAAATACGGCCGACTGGATGCGAGTTGCGCTCTGCACTACCGGTATAGGAAATGAGGCTCTTTACATGAAATCCCGTTAGTTACTCAACTGCTCACACAGCACTGTCAACACAGTATAGCATAACAAAGACTTGACACTATTTGTCAATATAATTTCCGCAATATCAAAATGCAAATTATACCACAAAATACAGTAGCGTGATATTAAATGACAGAAACTAAACATACCTTTGCACCTTATTAGAATAGAATTCCATTAGGTTCACTTGATTTTTATAAAACTTCATGATGACATAGTCATCTTGGCCGACATGCCTGAGGATTTGAATGAATTTTTGAATGGTATTGACCCCGTCTTGAGGAAAGAATTCATGATGAAAATTATTAAATGTACAACACAAATATTGGAATACAGCCGAAATAAATCAGAATCCTCTAATGTGCCCAATCGGACACGGCAGACTGGCATCGAACTCGGGACTTATCAGAGAAGACCAGGCCCATGATTATGCCTAGAGTCGAACCATTGATCTCTGAGGGGGAACAGCTATAGGGAACCCGAAGAGCAATGAGTTATATAATGACATATAATAATGTAGCATGATTTCACGGCTAGAATGTGAATATCATAGCTGTTTAAGATGAATAATTATAAGAAAATGCAAGCATATGTACGGTTTGGAAGCATAGAAGTACGAAGGCAAGCCAGCTTGACATTTGACTAATCGCAGCCAGCGGATGGGAGGAGATTCGTGGCGCCGAAGGAACTCATTTCGTCTGGACCGCTGGGACAGCTCGAAATTAATGACCCTGGGGTTCCCCGATGGACAACACTTGAGACCGGAGTGGGAGTAATTGTCCACGGAAATTAATTGATTGCAGCCAATTGGAGCATCGAAATGGAATAAAATGTACACCCAGGTGAATAAATTCTAGGAGAGATAATTTAGGAGTGGTCTCACACCTAAATTAAAGCCTATATCTTGAAATAAGCCTGTTAAAACCGAGCTTACGCTCGAGAGGAGTGATTTGGTGACCTACACGAGGGGATTTACCATGGTGGCATCATGACGCTATGGAATAAGGCAATTAATTGTAATTAATTGACCGAAGCGATCGCTTGCACGAGAGTGATTATGGGACTTCCACATCTAGATAAACAAGGTGTATACGTTATTTTGAATGGAAATGCATTATTTCAAGAAAGGAGTCGCTCTCGTGTGTCCTGTGGACTACATTTTTACGAGAAACCTTTATATAGGGGAGCAGAGCAGTTCAACTCCAGTTCATCTTCAGTTGCTCTGCAGTTCATCTTTAATCTGCACGTAAACTAAAACGCTGCCAGTAAGTGCGCGAAATGTTAGAGTATCGACGCTCGAGTATATATGAAGAACAATGGAAGCGCATCATATAGCTTCTTAATAGTAATCAAGAATCGCGTAAGATTTAATCTACAGCAGATATTTATCCATTATTATACGCAAGTGTAGTTCGCTACGGCGTAGCAATAAGTTAGGATGTTTTTGTACACTGAATACCAGGAGGTATTGTCATAATTATAATTGACGCAGTATCGTCAGGATCATTACAATTATGGGAGCCGAGAGGCATCACAAGTAATCATGACGGAGAAATGAACAGTATTGAAGGTGACGAGAATCGAACGCACGCACACGCTAGATAGACTTTCACGGAGACCAGCGGTTGTCGTAGCTGCTTCGCATCTCTGAGGTCAGGCGTTAGTAGGAGTCCAATTAAGGATCAACCTGTGAAATAGTGCGAAAAGTGTATATAAGTTTTATTATAGTGATTTCAAAAGTGTTTATGTGTATTGTGAAATAATATGTATCGTGTTAAAGTGAGAAAAGCCACTGATAAAAGTATGATTATCATGTGTGAAGTATGTGATAGCATGTGTCGTGTGAGATATAGCATGATGGCTTAAATCAAGCGTCATGGTAGGTTCGTGGCTGGTGTGCTGGAATAATCCAGCAAAAATGAAATGTGAGTACAAATTTACAATGTTAATCTAATTAGATAGTTCACCATACAACGAAGCATCACTTTAAGACTAAGATGTAACAGTCACGTACGTACGAGCTTTCACCACTCGTATTCTGATAGAGTATGGCTTGGAGGGTGATTTGTTTAGGGCCATTCAGGCCTAAGATAGTGATGAATGTAACGGTAACGTTAAATGATAATAATAATAATAATGATCTGGGGTCGGTAACAGTAAAGTAAAGTAAAGTAATAGGCATTTCAGGCCTAAAGAACGTTCAAAGTGTGTCATGTCTAATATAAAGATACTGTATTTGGTAAACAGTAAGAAAGTAACGTGAAAATATAGAGAGATACGAGAGTTTTTCAGTGTCAGTGAAGTGTTGAATGAATATATATGGTCAATTCTTAGGATTGTATTTGAGAACCATTAAAGTAATGTAAGCCAGTAAATTTATACTTGTTTTTGGAGCTATTTGAAGCTTTGGCTTAAGAGTAATTGCAGAGAGGACGTGAGTACCTTAATAATTGAGTCATCTATGAGAAGTATTGTTTGAAGCCGCAGATTGCGAGCGAGGTAACGTAGAATCCAGTGATTTATGTCAATAAAATTGCGGGGACCACTCTAACATGGCTTGCACGTTAGGTGAAAAGTTGGCTAATCTACGAGATAGTATTGCCGTGGTGCATACTTTTATTATTCGCAGCGGATTGGAACGGACCCTGTCTGTATCCATCGCTTGCAGGAATAATTGCCACGAGGGATGTTCTTCGAGACCCCGTGAGCACATGTATTCATTGATCTGCCCTGAGAGGTAAGAATCAAAGTTCATCGTATAGGAAACGCAGATTTCCTTATTATATTGTAAGCAGCTGCTGATGAGCAATCTTGTATTCTCATTATGATGCGCGACCAAAGCCACTAGTATTCGCCACAGAACGGCAAGGCTATTACAGGATCCATCCCCAGCCATGAATGTTAATTAAGGAGCCGAGTTGAGCCCATTACACTATAAATATAGGTGGTAAATAATCAGAATGACTCAATTACTTGAGACAACACTCAACGTAACTCCATTGTACTGCAATTGTAAACAAAGATGACCTTGCTAGCAGCAAGAGGGGAGTGGTATGTATGTCACGAAGGACGGCGGCCATCTTGCTCGGCCAGCTGGAACTAATTTTATTGCTTGCTTGAAAGGGAGGTTTGGAGACCCAGTCCCTTTATTTTAGAAGCATAGTGGGACACTGAAGAATCACGATATTTCGAAATGTAATTAAGATATGATTGTTCTGATGATGCCAATTGAATTAAATGATGTGTTTCAATACACATACCTTGTCGGATCATGGTTATCGGATAATATTTGGCCCAGTTATTCTCTGAGGAGGAACGCTGAACCAAATAAATGTAGGCATCTTTTTAAAGTGCATTTTTGCCCAGTTCACACTAATTTATGCAAACGGGAAGATGATTTCAATGACATGATACGTTTGTAAGGATAATAATTTCGACCAGACCCAGACAATCGTTGTATGGTGAAACTATAAACAGTTCTATCCATGTGTATTTTGGAAGGGAAAACGTACCACTTTAACGTTTCATATTGATGGGAAAAGGAGGAAGATGATTCACACGACACAACAACATTTGTTAATTAAGGCATAAGATAATGAATTTATGTTAATGAAAGTAAATGCCCGTAAAGAAACGGATTAATGTTTAATTATTACAGAATTAATGTCATTTAAAGTGATATGTGATTTTGTGTTGTGATACTCCAGTTTGTTAAATTGTGTCACACGAAGAACACTATGGAGACTCGTAGATGTCTGAAAGTATCAAGGATAGGATGCTAGAAATAGATTTGAGTGCAGTGAAGCACTAATTAAGAAGAGACTCACAAAATAACCTTGATTTTCATTGTGGGAATTAAATGTAAATTATCCTTTGTTTGTATTTTGTTGTATAGCCATGACTTTATATCAGTAAATGTTTTATTTAGGAAAATGTTGTTTCTTTCATGTAGAGTAGTTACCTGACAGACTCAAATCCTGAGCATGTGGTCGTATGGTGGGCATGAACGTCCCATTCCTCGAAAGACCGTGAGTTAGCTGGGATACGAACACATGTTCCACATGATGACAATTGGGTACACTAAGGACATCAAATTGGCAGGTGAAAAACTAAAGGACGTAGGAGACTTCTGTTACTTATGAAGCAAGATAACCAGTGATGGACGAAACAAAGAGGATATAAAAAGTAGGTTAGCTCAGGCAAGGAAGGCATTTCCACAGTAAAGGAATCTGTTGACATCGAATATAGATTTAGGTGTTACGAAGTAATTGTTGAAAGCCTTTGTCTGGAGCGTGGCACTCTATGGAAGTGAAACTTGGACTATTGGTGCAGCAGAAAAGAGGAGGATTGAAGCGTTTGAAATGTGGTGTTACAGGTGAATGATGAAGATCAGATGGGCAGATAGGGTTACAAACGAAGGGGTATTGCGACTAGTGGTAGAGGAGGGATATTTCTGGCGATTGCTTATGAAGAGAAGAGATAGGTTGGTTGGCCACATACTAAGACACCCAGGAATAGCAAGCTTAGTTATGGAAGGAAGGGTCGACGACAAGAACTGTAGGGGTAGACCAAGGTTAGAATATGTTAAACAGATTGCCTCGGACGTAGGGTGTGGTAGCTATGTAGATATGAAACGATTAGCTCAGGTCAGGGAGGCATGGAGGGCAGCATCAAACCAGTCAAAAGACTGACGACTCGAACATCAACAACATGAACTTTCCTGCTGAGTGGTTAGTACAAAAGTTATTTGGAAGCATCCGGTATTTCGGCTCCCGCAATAATATTCGTAATCGGTGATACCAATTTCTCTGCAATGACGCTGGCAAGGCTGATTCTGCGGTCAGGTTAATGAGTAGAGAGGATTAGAATTCTGAGAAATGCAATCCAAACATTTCCTACAAGAAATTATTTACACTGTGAATACAACTGAAACCAGACTTTCAGTTTTCATTGTCGGAAAAGTTATTGGTGCAATATTGCGGTGGTATTGCTGGAATGATTCTCTTCCAAAATGTAATAATGTCAATAAATAATATCGTATGGCCTCGGGTGCCTTGTGCAAGCTTTGTTAATTGACACCCAGAGGGTAGCTTGCATGCCGAATTTCGTCGTTCCTTTGAACGCTTTGAAAGTCAAGGAGGTTAGATATCTAAACTCCTTGACACTACAGCGCTTCCAAGTAGAGAATGGAGGAACTTTGTTTTGGCGGAAAATCCCGAGATTAATTTTGCCATTGAGCACGGCCTACTGAATTCAAATGGGTTCTTTAACATGCCAACAACGTATGACATGAGTGTTGTGATTTTTGTCGCCTTTCAAAAATCACTTACCATGGCCAGGAGTGAACCTGCAATCTTGGGGTTGGTAGTCCGACACTATAACCACTCACCCACCGTGGCAAGCATAATGCCAATAGCTACCTACCTACGGACTCAACATTATATGGGATACTCTTACTGTCACAGACCTCTTAACTCGAGGAAAAAGCAAGGTCCGCTACATGAAAAGAATGCTGGGAATAGGAATAACAGCACCATCAGGACTGACTTATATTATGCTTAGTGAGATCTTCTTCATAGAAGATATGAGGTTGCAGTTGCATCTTCCAAACACAAAGGCATATGTGAAAACCTTTCAAATATTTCTTGGGAAAAGGAACAACATTTGGACCGAGTTTTATACAACAGACGTCATACTGACACAAAACTGAAGACAGACCAACTATAAACTGAGACGCGCCATCACACGATTTGCAGTACACGGGTTTCACCACAAGATATGCACCAACAAAGGAGGACTGTGTGTGTGAATTATGTCATAGTCAATGTTCCCTATATCATGCGAATATGTGCAAAGAAAAGATTAATATCACTAACAAAACTGTGCAGTGATTAGATATAGGCAAATCATATTATTTTCAGATGTATTATATATTTTCTCTGGCTATTTTCCTGCAATAAACATTCCATTCATTCATTCATTCATTGTCGGAAAATATATTGCTGAAATTGTAATTTGATGATGATAGTTGATGTTTAAGTGCCTAACATGGAGGTTTCTAATTCTTTGGGGTGAAAATGAAAAATGATGATAAAATAAACACTTAACTAAAAATAGCTACTACGTATATCCAAATTACGGATTAGGAGAACAAAAGGGCAAAAAGGAAGGAATATGGGAAATATTATGCAGTTAAAAGAAAAGCACTTCAACCATCAAAAAATGAGAATTGACGGATTTGGAAAGGTGTGCCATGAAAGGCTGATAGGAAGAGAAATAGGAGAGAGTCCGTCCCAGAATCACGGGAAAAAGGAGAAAAAATCCAGCTTAGGTATCATCCCAAACTCAACAGCCGTGAGCCATTGACGGTGTAGCACCTCCAGTGGTGGGGCTACACACACCCTGCCTCCTTTATGACCCTGTGCAGGAGGCAGGAGATATGATGAAAAGAAGAACAAGATATCTGACCCTTTGAAGAATGAGGGTATCAGGAAAGATGAAACAAGGTCCAATTAAGGCGTGAATTTGAAACACTCCTTAGACCTCGGATATCCTAATACCGTCAGGGTCGGAAGAGAACAAGAGTTGATCAAGGGAGGCCGACAGTAAATATGCCAGAGAGGACCCCGGCACAATTAAGTGGAAGCAATCGCGAACTCAGCTGGGGCCCCCTGATCGCTAACCAGCGTTCCACAAGTTGTAAGCCCCTGAAGGAGGGGGAGTAACGTAATGTCGTAAGTGAACGAGAGGTGACCAAGGGTGGTCGACAGGAAAGATGACAGAAGGGAGCCCGGCACAATTAAGTGGAAACAATACCGCACTCAGCTGGGGTCCCGTTGTCGCCAAACCCACATCCCATTAGTCGTGAGTCCCTGGACGATGTACTGAAGAATGATTCAACAGAATTGCAAGAAAAAATTATGATACACATTTTTCAGAAGATAGCTTATGGGTATGCACTGGACAGTTGATTCCGTAGTTAATTGGATATCATCGTAGTTTGCAGAGACTAAGACGTCCCTATCATGTGCGTTACTAGCAGTGGTCAAGTACTATCCCGGCATTTGCCCGGACAGAGTGTAGAAAAACCACACTCAAGATAGTTTATCGGTGATGGGTTTCGAACCTACGATGTCTGGACTTGCTACGGCTGCCCTCGCAGCCGTGGTGCACGATTAAACGACCACAACTACGGCGCGGGACTCTCAAAATGACGACTACACACAACAGACGAAGGAGAGTTTGTGTCCGATATAAATTTATCGCGGGAAATCACGTTAAGACAATCATCACGCCTATCTCTGCCACACGTAAACTCCTGTGTTCTGCCTATTCAAACTGCAAAATGACAAACAACAGAATGACATACTGAATTTGAGCAGCGGCGTTCAAACCATGGTTTATAATTTACCTCAGCATTTTACAATTTCATCAACAAACATTCCAAACAACTTAGGAATTCAGTATATCAATACCGAATACTTACAAAACTTCGTGTAACTCAGACCTCCAAGACGAAAGCCGAACATGTTAGCCGCTAATACACGTGGTCGTCTAAATGATTTTTGCATTTTATGTATAATGTTATTTAACCTTCAGTCTTTAGGTCACAGAAACCTATGTGACATTTTGGATCTAATCTTATTTTCTAATGCCGCTGCTGTTACGGAAGATTTTGAATCTTTACCTTATGACGAAAGGTATAATGCGTAATATTTGTATGTAATATCTACTAGAATCGAAGTTTTATACTCTCCGTTAAGGTGTGATCTACTACTGATATGTTGACGTTTATGTTTTATTAATCATAATGTCATTATACTGCATTCTTTTATTGTTGACAGTGTCTACACCAGCTGTATTTTGTATTACAAATCAGAAATACAGTAAATTTTGCGTGATAATACAGATTGTTCTATGAATAATATTTCCTTCTGTTATTCGGGTTATATTGTAATTGGTAATTATCCTGCTCTATGACTACCCTAATTTGTAATGGAACCAGATGTTAAATTATGAATTTAGTTGATAATATGTCAATAACATAAGGTAATTAAACTACGAATATATATTATTAAGCGATAATTTTCTACATGAACCAAACAGTAAGTAATGATACTTTGCCATTAGAATAGCGGACCTCATTAAATCAAAAATAAACACTATCAGGAAAGTAATTGTGAGACTGAGTTCTCGAGGAATTGTGTGTATGCATCCCTTTTACTATTGTTGCATTCTCCGCTACGTTATTGTACTCCACAGTACTGAAGGCTACTTTTCGACTATTTACAGTGAGTTAATATTGAACTTGAGTAACATCAGAATCGAGGAGAACCATGTTCTAAACTCACTTAAGGGCAAAATGAATACACACTGCGAAATATATAGGCATGTATCTTTCTATAACATATAAAGCCACCTCCCGGGTAACGCCGGGTACAATAGCTAGTAAGATATAATTATAAAAGTTTGACTGATGAACCATTTCTTATATTGTGTTGTAATACTGTATTTGGTACTGCTATGTTTTCTGTGTGCAGGAGGGCATGAATACCCAGTGTGTAACGCGTCGGGCCTGTTTTGTCTCTCCAAGTACAAGGACAATTTGGAGAAGTTGACAGATCTGGAGGACCACAAGATAAACTGTGCCTGTACATATCCTTGCGACATAGTATCTTACAAGTTTATAGAACATATGTAAGTGAGTTGCACCAGATGTTTATCCCTTGAATTATTTTTGTAACCTGTCCTTATTAGGGTCTGTTATTTTGAAAGGGTGAGGATAGGAGAGTAATCAACAGTCTATAACTCAACCTTGTGGTGTATTGACTAGCTTTCTTGGTTGCCACTGCGGAAGACTGCATTCAATTCCTGGTTCTGTGAAAGAAGCTGTACACAAGAGCCACAAGATCTCTAGTTTTACATTGGATCCGAACCACAGGACGTGATATTTCACTATGAAATTCTCATATTAATTGATCGGGAAACGAACCCGGTCCACCTTGGTGTGAGGCAAGCAGTTTGACAACTGCACCCTCCTCCCCCGGTTATGAAATTTAATACTGATCTGAGGGCTGGAATGGGGGTAAGCTCAGCCTCGTGAGGCTGAAGTGAGAAAGACTGGGTTCGTTTCCCACCTCAACCATCCTAGAAGTAACTTACCGGGATTTGCCAATTTTACTCCACAGGAAAATGGTACAAAAATCTGTGGCTAGAATTTGGTAGGAGATGGCTGTGACCTCTTTTTCAGCTCGTATGTCGGAAATGTTCTGACATAACGTTTATTCCAAGATTAAACATATTTTTTCGGGAAATTTTTGCAACTATCGATCACGGACAATATATAAACTTTAGAGAAACCATGGCCTTCTGAATACTGTATATTTTTAGCGACCTATGGACCGGCAGTTCGCAGAACGGATATCGAGTAATGTGTTAACAATCGGTAGGCGCAAAATGGCCTTACGCAAATCAAATGGACTGAGCAGTTTGGACATTAGTGCGATTGTTAATGATTTCAATTCGAGTGAAGATGAATGCCTATCGGAACGTGATTCGGAAAATGAGTATCGAGATACTTCGGAAATATCCAGCGACTCTGAACTTGAATAAGACGCTAGTTCATGAGAAGAAGATGAAAATTGTGACTGAGCGATCTATAAACCTACTCACCCTGATCTCGTGCAGCTGCCGCATAATTTCATGTCAGGTTTCCAACAATTACCCGGTAAACTTTTTCAACGATAGATTTATTCACGTTATTTTTCACGGATGACATATTGAAAGATATATTGGATGAGACAAACAGGTAGGCTATGCTAAACAGAATATCCAGGAGAACACTCCACTATAGAAGAGAAATATTGTACCCATGTGAGTAATCTCGATGGAAAATATGCTTCTGCCTCCAGCTAGCATCAGGGCTCGGGCGTGTACCGTTCTCCCATGTAGCAGTTGCATATTTTGGATTTGAGGCTAAAAGGTATCAACTCTACAATGATAAGGCACAACTCTATTCTAAAACTTTTATTCAGTAAAAACTTCATGGCTTCACACAAACAAACAAATCCCACAACCACAAAAACAAAAGCAAACAAAACTTATTTCCACAATCCACAAATATGAACATAATATTATCATAATAAAATCATTTTATAACACAAACCTTTACCCTTATGTGAACTTTACAAAGTACTCTAGTGCGCTGAGGCACATACAACTTCAGAACAAACTGTACTTTAATTCTTCTGTCATCCAATGTGACTTCATTAACTCTACAAGATTAATTATTCTTTGAACCTTGTCTTAATTTGACAATAATGTGTATCATGTGTGTGTTTTGATCTTTCTCTTCCCACCAAATGCTTTACATGCATTAGCCTATTCTGGTGTTGCACAGCAGTCTACGTACAACTCCATAATTATGTAAGCTACCCCTACACTTCCTCTATTTATATAGTTCCACTGCATGCCGTGTGCGATTTCATATTAAAAACATTCGTTAACGCTGTGTCGGACGGTACTATTAAACTACCTTTTGCGCGCATAGCCTGTGGCATCTGGTAACCCACTTCAGAAACAGATGTCAGTGACAGTACAAATGCAACGTCTAACCATTCGTTAGATAGCTAAAATCATGAACCATCAGGATAATCTATAATTATCAATGTGTTCTTAAACCACATGGCTTCATTACTCAATATAACAATATTTCATCTTATGTCATTAACAGGGTCTAAAACCTGTTCCTTTCAAACTCGCTTTCACGGTTCGCTTGACCGTTCAGACCCTCTTCCCGAGCGGCCGGTACACAATAGAAGTGGAGTGAGGTCCTACATTACCTCCCCCTCGTTTCCTGTCTGAAGGCTTTCTCCCCAAGCAGTAAAAGATTTTACAAGACAAACACTGTGGTCCCAGTAACACACATATCTCAATGGATTTAAACTGAATATTATGCAAATAGGTTCTGAATGAGCTTTCACATTTACTCCTGCACTGAGGATAATAATAATTGGCTCCAAAATAGGCCCATTTCAACATGAAGGCACGAGATTCATAACACATTAGTCCATTAGGTAACCGGTATCTTTAACAAATATTGCGGCCAGCCCATGCTGCCGTCTGGGATTCGCTTCAACGAGCCGAATCACTCAACAAATAGTTCTCGGGGAATCAGATAGCGTGCAGAGGTGTCCATTGCTTTCCTCCCACCTATCACGGGATTCGAACCCGGAACATTCCATATCCATCATCAGAGCTAGGGTCAATATCACTATATACGCTCTGGCACAAAGTACATCTCTCATTACGCCCACGGCATACGAGATTTCATACGAAGAATAGATACCCTGGTCCCTCCTAATGCTATGATCTGCGTCCTATAATTACCAAGAGAAATCTATCAATTACTCTATAAGCTTTTCACATAAGCTGCATATTCAATTCACTAAAAGCTCTTCCATTTCCTGGCATAATTATATTCCCATTAATACAATATTCTGATATAAAACTCTTTTCTTAATCCCGTAACGTAATCTTACTGTATAATCTTACTGCTTAGATCGATAAGTCTTGCCCTTTAGCGTAAATATTTCTTGTTTACAACATTTTGCCTGATGCGTTCATTGATACCTTTATATTCATTATTATTATTATTATTATTATTATTCTCACTGACATAAACTACCAAAAATCCGACACAACTCCATCTTACAAATCGAACAACCATGTTCGTGACATTTACATAACTGATTTGCCATTTTTATTAATAGTGGTAACGATTAATCCACTCACTGATGCAAAATAACATCTCAAATCTATTAAAATCAACACAATAATGAGTAAACTTGGAGAGTCCATCTCCTACTCTGATTCTTACTGGCATCTTTATAACTCTGAAATCACACTACATGCAGTGGCCTATACCTCTACTTAAACATAATTTTTGGGGTACTTACATATCTCAAGGCTTCGTCACGGTGGTTCCAACCACTCATATCCTTCCTGGTCGCCTGCCATATGCAGATTCTAGTGCGACATTTTCATCTTGAATACACACATTTTCTGACACATATTTTTCGTTAACCACACGACACTTTGCATTTCTATAAAGAAGCTTTTGCTTCCTACACACATGACACTTTAAAACACTTATTAAACTATTAATTTAAAAGACATTTCACATATAATTTACATAACACACGTCACTCCGTACACTTTTCCTTGGTTGAAATTCCCTAGCAAAGATATCCAAAATGCAGGTGTCGACGGCATCTCCCGCGCTCCTACCAACTCCTGATTGAAAGTCTGGTTCGCTTGCCCTCGGAATTCACCAACAGTTTATCCATACTCCTACGGTAAGCTTCCTGATTTGCATAAATCTGCTAAATTCCGTCCTGAGCGTTATTATTCGGTATTCAAAGACATTACCAAATGCTCCGTAAGGTTTCTTTTAGCGCATTCCATCGTAATTAGACATGTACGATCCGTCGATATTTTATACATTGCGCTTAACACTGTGCATAACTTTACATAGATTATTATTTACAATAGTTCTGCAACTTATCTCACACGTTGCTTCCTAAGTGAACACACATTGTTCGTACTGTTTACAAAAACTGTGTAGCGACGACTGTTTGCGACTCTCGGTGACAAACTGTGTCCAACTGTGTAAACTGCGTTAAGACTGGCTGCAACACTGGCGTGCGCCTGGGTTAAGACTGGCGTGCTACTGGGCGATGACTGAGCTAAAGACTGAGCTAAAGACTGAGGCTCTGCCAAGGGTCGACTCCCGTATATTGGATTCCCACGAAAAGTAGAGCTAAATTTTCCCGCGCTATCTCGAATCCTCTCTCAGCACGATTCTGGTCTCGAAACCATGCTCATCGGGTTCCTTTTCCTTCACTGATCCCAGAACTGTCTGCGTGCTGAAGAATCGCTCGGCCAATTAATTAATATTAATTCCTTTCTCCATAGCGTGGGGACGCTATCTTACCGGGAATCCCTGGCAACCTCGTTAAAACCAAGCCGCGAACAACCATAGTCTCTGTTCTTCCGCACTTCATTAAATATGCGTCAATTTCGCAGATTAAAGGCTCTAAAATTAGCCTCCTGGCTAAAGATTCATCTGTGTGCCACTCTCATGTCATTGTGTTACTCCAATCATGAGTAATCAATGATTTTCCTTGGGATCTTCCCACCCCATTCTTACATCCATTCTCAGTCGGGGAAAAACTGGGTCATTATTCAAGTCCCCAACCTCCTCCAGACGACATAACGAGGTCAGCAAGATGGACGTGGCTCCATGCTGCACCTCCCACAATTCTGGGCCAATTAGTTAAACGTCAAACTCTGCACTTTCCGTGCTCCAAGTCCAGTATAGCCTACTTCAAGTAGTCTAATAATGCTGTATTTCGCTCAATTCCCTGCATTATTCCAATAAATAATGTCATTATCAACTGGAATCACACCAGTGATTAAATATACACTTTTCTCTAGTTGTTTTTACCATGAAACTCCCTCAGCAGATCTCGGTTTCGTTCCCTGGTGGAACCTTTATACTGAGATCACAGTCTCTGAGATCCACGTTCGATATCAGTCAGCATAACACCCTCGGGTTCAGTATATGGACCACTTGGAATGATGTAACCATGAATGAGTTCAAATCACTTCTGGGTGTCATCATTTAATATGGGAATGAACAAAAAGTCCAGAATGCAGGACTATTTCTTCGAGGATTGGCTTGAAAGATACGGTATCCATCTTTCAAGAGTTTGTTTAGCAGCGAACGATTTTTTCTAGTATTTTGGATGTTCCATGTCAACCTTCCTAGTATTGGCCCCGCCAGAACAAGAGGGGATAAAATCAGCAATCTAGTTCAGTATTTGTAAAGCAAACTTTGGGTGTTTTATATTCCTAACAGGAAGATATCAATTGATGAAGGTACTGTTAGTATCAAGGGTAGAGTGATTTTCAAATGCTACAGTCCTCAAATGCCAAATAAATGGGGGCTTCGCATATATGTTTTTGCAGATCCTGATACCGGTTATTTGTGCACAGTTATCCCATACTATGGTTATGCAACTACTGACTCTTTGATCCTCCCTACAAAACCCTACACAACAATAATTATTGTGATGCAGCTTTGCCAACAACTCACCCGGGACTTGACTGGAACTCCTGGATTTCATATCTTCACTGACAGGTTCTATACGAGCATGGATTTCGCACAAGAACTGTACGCCAATGATTTCCATTTGACAGGAACAGAAGAGGCCTACATATTGAATTAAAGGGAAGAAAACTAAAACAATTGAAGGAACATGAAGTCGTTTCTTACAGAAAAGAAGACAAGGTAATGGAACTAGCATGGCGTGGCAGGAGAACAGTAACAGTACTTAGTACATGGCACAACAATGAGCAACAATTTTTCACACCCAAGAGGACCAAAAGTGTTGATTCCATCCTCAAGCCCACCGTCATCTACGATTTCACACGCAAGCTCTTTTTCTGGCTCTTCGACTTTCCAATTGTCAACAGTTGTTTGCTGTTCAATAGGCAGGGAGGGAAGGAACATAGGAGACCCTTGACACAGAGAACGTTTAGAAAACAGCTGGCTGTAGAGTTAATTGGAGATGTACGCAACTACAATTCTAGGAAGAGAGGACGTCCCAGCTCCAGTAATGATGAAGAGCGGCTGAATGGAAAGCCACATTTTATCTACCCACACCCTAAGAAAAATACGAAGGACTGTGCTATGTGCAGTAACTGACAGAAGAAAGGAGGACGAAGAGAATCCCTGTTCTTCTGCAACACATGCTCAGGGAAACCAGGCCTTCATCCAGGTGTTTGCTTCGAGAAGTAGCACACACAGAAAGTCGACAAATGAATACCCACAGGAACACTTGCAAATTATTATGCCTTTATATCCATATTATGTATGCCCTTATATCAAGTTTGAGTTTTGTTAAATAAATTGTTTCAACCCTAAGGAAAGATGGCAGTATAGCCATACCTATCTTGAAAAATAAATTCGAGTAGAGGTATGTGACCAGCTAAACAAATTCGAGTGCTAGGGGTTAAGACACCCACTGGAATTACTTATACCCAAATACCACGTAGACCACGATGTCGCAAAACCCCTTAATGAAACAACTGCAATCTACGAGGGCGTTGCTTTCTTCAACCTTCGATGGTCCATAAAAAGAGAAGACAAAATGCAGTGAGTTTTCAGTTGCGATCTACAGTATTCTGCAAGAAAGAAGTTACTGTAGTGACGACACTCTCCCTACATCGCTCAGTATTTAGACCGACCTTGCTGTATGGAAGTGAGAGCTGAGTAGATTCAGGATATCTGATAAGGTAACTGATAAGAGGGTAGCACGAATGATTGCTGGGACAAATAGATGGGAGCAATGGCAGGAAGGCACACGTAATGAAGAGATAAAGTCTAAATTAGAAATGAACACGCTAGATGAAGCTGTTCGTGTGAGCCGACTCAGATGGTGGGGTCACGTGAAGAGAATGGGAGAGGAGAGATTACCTAAGACGTTAATGAGTTCGGCTGTAGAGGGTAAGAGAAGAAGGAGGCGATGGTTAGATTCAGTGTTGAACGATTTCAAAGTGAGAGGTGTAGAGGCAGTGCTAACTGTTAATAGGGGATCATGGAGGCAACTTGTTCGCAAACAGTTGCTTGCAGACTAGACTGGACGCTGAAAGGCAAAACAGAATCAAATGTTAATGTAGGGTAACTGTGCCTAAGGTCAGCCAGCCCCCAGTAGTCAGCCATGTCGTGATATATTTCCCTGTAATTCATTTGTTTGGAACCTAACTGCCAATTAATACGAGTCCCAGTACTCAGCCACCCTTGATTCAAATATTTAGACTAATGCTGCCCCCTACCGGGACTATTTGAAACCTCCAAGAAGAGACTTACTGTCGACCAAAGTATTATGTGCACTCGAGTTTGAAGGTTGTTTGTGAAGTAACCAATAGACCTACGTACAATCCAATAACATCATCATTTTCGTCGTTCTAATGTACGTTAGCTCATGTAGGTTTGGAATTTTAATTTATATTTTAATATTTTTTGTCGCAGTTGGAGGACAAAAAGTGCACGTTTTTAAGCGTGTTTCAACCATGCGTCACATTTAAGAATTATTATCTAAAAAACCCGTCTTCAGATCGAATCCAAATTTGAACACAATATACATTAGAATGTTGTGTAACTGGTTTATTAATTTCAAAATTTTACGTGTCCAAGAAAAAAAGGTTGTTATCATTTTTGTAAGGTAACTTTTACTCGGCTCGGGGTGGTTGGAAAATGTAGTTCTTGGTCGCGATGTAATCCTTATACATCAAAAAGTTATGGTGTATGACTGTGAAATACGTAAATTAACTCACTTATTTTATATCGGTTTGTATTTGTAGGCGGAAATAACAAATCTTTCACCAGCTACCCGCTCCCTGAAAAGCTGTACAGCGTTGCCGAAATGGAGCCCATCACGCATCATGGCGTGCCTCGCTCGGAAGTGATGGGCTCCATCACAGCAACGCTGTACAGCTTTTCCTGAAGCGGGTAGCTGGTGAAAGATGTGTTATTTCCGCCTACAAATACAAACCGATATAAAATAAGTGAGTTAATTTACATATTTCACAGTCATACAGCATAACCTTTTGATGTATAAGGATTACATCATATCCAAGAACTACATTTTCTAACCACCCCAAGCCGAGAAAAAGTTACCTTACAAAAATGATAACTTTTTTTCTTGGACACGCAAAATTTTGAAATTAATAAAACAGTTATACAACATTCCAATGTATATTGTGTTAAAATTTGGATTCGATCTGATGACGGGTTTTTGAGATAATAATTCTTAAATGTGACGCATGGTTGAAACACGCTTAAAAACGTGCACTTTTTGTGTTCCAACTGCGACAAAAAATATTAAAATATAAATTAAAAATTCCAAACCTACATGAGCTAACGTAAAATAGAACGACGAAAATGATGATGTTATTGGATTTTATGTAGGTCTATTGGTTACTTCACAAACAACCTTCAAACTCGAGTACACATAATACTTTGGTCGACAGTAGTTGGCTGCCTATCAGCAACATGGCAGTTGAAGAGCATGTGCAGTTTTTGAACTAACTGCAGCCCATCGATTGAGAGGTCACTATTATGCTTTCTTTTTATCACAAATCAATCAATTATGGTTGTAATACAATAACAAAAGATGAATTTGAAGTTTTTTCATGAAGCTGTTGTGTTTCTGTATTTCCTAACCTACAATTTTGGGAAGCTGACTATAGGGACAGTGGTAGCCTCAAAATCCAGTGCTCGGCCTAGGAGGCTGAGTACTGGTGTTTGGGCTCATTCAAGATATTGTTCCATGATGTTCATTGGTTGGAAATCGGAACTGGCCCTTTTGTATAGTGTGAAGGATATGTGCATGCCACTCAATAATACTAGTAGTCAGCCGCATATTAAAATAACGGCTGACTACTGGTGTGATGTTAACCAGTAGTCAGCCATGATATTTCCTTCCGGCTAATTTCCTTTTTATTATATCATGATCTCTTTCTGCATTAAATAACTGTACTTTTGCTTACAGGATCTGTAGCACGTGCCTTTTATAAATATAAAGACGCTCTCACACAAGCACTTCAGGAAATCCTAGAAAATGAAATGGTAATTAGAGAAGCGAGCAGGAAGTTTGGTATGCCAAGACCGTCTTCATAATAGAGTTGCATAGGGACCACGAAAAATGGGGCCTTGCTCAATTCTGACTGAATTAGAGGACTTGAAGATAGTGAAATGGCCTGAAGGTTGGTTTTTGGGGAGGTCTGACAGTGGGTGGATGAAGAGTGACATCTTCTTTGAATACATTATTAATTGTGTAGACAAGTGGTTAGTTGACAACCTAATCCCAAAACCCATTTTGTTACTTGTTGATGGCCACCGAACACATCTCACGATGGAATTAAGTAAGGAATGTTCAGGGAGAAACATCATTTTCTCTACAGTTTACGACCGAACACAACGCACATCATGCAGCCAGCAGATGTTTGTGTCTTTAAACAACTCAAATCGGAAGACAACTCGAGAGTGGCAGAATGATCCTAAGAATGTCAATACCATTCTGACGAAGTCAAACTTCTGCCCACTTCTATTCACGATCCTAAAACTCGAAAGTCTCCCCACTTCAATTCAAAATGGATTCAGGAAATGTGGACTGTATCCATTTAATCCTTGTGCTGTGGATTACTCGAAATGTGTTCAGAATCAATTGGAAAGCTTGGCTGATACAAACACAGCCCCAGAAAATGTGCTACAACGTGAAGAAAGTTATTCAGGAGTTGAGGAATGAATTAATTTCAAAAGGACAAGATGTTGATTCTTGAAACTGTTAACACAGTAATGGAAAAATTTACAGCTGTGAGGTCGGCCACAGTGTTAGACAGTCAAATTGAAATTGATGGAGAGTTGCTTGATTTTGATATTGAACTAGGGGTATATGAAGTCCAGGGCACTTCTCTCATCAATTCATGCACTGTCCCAGATCGCTCCCTGTCTACCCCTGGCCCATCAAGGTCAGTAAATTTGTCAGGTAATACCTTGGCTGTCGCATCTCAACAAACACACACTTCATTTTTCGCCCTTCCTGAGGAAGTTTCAACTTCTATTACAGCAGAAAGTGCTGATTGTGGAACCCCTGATTCATCTCCTTCCTTGCAGGTGTCACCTTTCTCGTCATCAGGTACCACACCTACCTCTTTAACTGCTAAAAGATCCCTATTCGATAGTCATTTGTATTTTCCATCTCCTATTCCGAAGTCCACAAAAGCGAAGCAGAAGAAGGCATTAGAAAGTGGGGAGAATGCACCAAAGACACCTCCCAAGGCAATTTCATCAATTGCATGGAGAGACTGGTATTGAAGGAAGGAATGGCAAAAGTAAGAGAAAGAAAAAAACTTTGCTCAAGAAAAGAGATGATTGGAAGAAAATGGCAGAAGAAAGAAGATTAAATGAAACAAAAAAGAAAAGGAACAGAGTTAAGCGAGGGAAACTGTCTGAAACACAAAATAGAGACGCTAGTGATGCTGGTGTTATTAAGTGTACAGAATGTCAAGAAGAACAGGTTAGTGACGTTGAAGATGACCATCTAAAATATGTTGTTTGTGCCCAAACTTGTTCCATTTAAAATCACTAAATTCCATGGTTTGTCATGAATCACCATTCCAGTGTAAACATTGTTAAAACATAGGCTAAGAACAATAGGATACTTTTTTGGAACCATTCCATGCCTGAAAATTTCAGGTGTGACTGTTTTATTGTATTATTGTAGAAAGGTGTTAATAATAGTTCTTTTAGTATTTTTTCCAAGATTAAAAATATAATCAAAACACTAACATTTTCAAATTACTAAACATAAATCTCCAGAACAAACACTGGCTGGCTACTAGGACTAGAAAGGCTGACTACTGAAAATTAATGGCTGAGTACTAGAAAAAGTGTCAAGTATATTTATAGCAGTTAGGAACAGTATTCATTTTGAAATGATACTGAAAAAAGTACATAACAGAAAAAAAAATCATTCTACCACCCAGTTACACATCTACCTTAATGTGCTTAGGCAATGGCGTTCTGTAGTAGGAATAACGCACAAGTTTTGTTACCTGGCTGACTACTGGTGCATTTACCCTATAACGGAACAAGTTAGACCTGAACCTTCCGATGCGCATGTGCGTCCAGTTGCATTACGCCTGGATTCTTTGTCAACCAGTGAGCACATACTTCATCACGCGCTGGTTAGATGTTGCCAAGTAGTCATTATTCCCAGAACCTTGGCAGGGTAGAGATGCTGTCAAGGCATGCGAAGCAAGGCTCTGTTCTTTGACAAGCACGGCAACAAGCTTGCTGTCAGGAGTGTGTAAAGTGGGCGTGCTCTCAGTTCAATACCACCAATACCAATGCTATGTCACTGAGAATTCTCCTTGCATAATATAACCACGACGAGCAGCGAGCAGCCCCAAACAGCTGTTGCACCAAAGAGGGGAAATCGCTTTTGCGCCTAGTGATCCCACCACTTACCTCCTAGAAGAGAATCCGCCATGACTGACCATGTCTAGCTTGCCACGCTATACTGTATGTTTGTAAGTAATAATGTTGTTGTTTGAGTCTTCAGTCTTTTGACTGGTTTGATGCAGCCCTCCATGCCTCCCTGTCCTGAGCTAAACGTTACATCTCTACGTAGCTACCACACCCTACATCCGAGGCAATCTGTTTAACATATTCTAACCTTGGTCTACCCCTACAGTTCTTGTCCTCGACCCTTCCTTCCATAAGCGTGCTGGGCCCATAACCCAGAGGTCCGTGGATCGAAACCACGCTCTGCTACCATCTGCACCGCCCTATTAAAATAAACATATTCTTGGCGTGCCTCCTAGCTGCATCACTGGAACCAACTAGAAAAGAAAGGAGTACGCAGTGGAAATGGATATTAATTTCTGACCTGTGCTGGGCCCGTACTTGCAGGCCAGATGTGCCGAGCGACTCCAGACTCCGTGAAGGTGGTCCCACGACGAGTGGTAGGAATACCCTCCCGGTGCTAGAAAGCTAGAATAAGTTAGGCCTAGGTTTGAAGAGAGAGAGAGCGAGCAGCCAGATCGCCAAACACTACTAAATAAGACACATGGATAAAGAAATGGAAATTAAATGAATTGAAACCGAACACACAAAGAAACCCGGCCAGAATAACACACACAAAAAAGAATACCCTTCACCTATAATAATGGGCTTTGTAAAATCCATATTGGTCTTTTTGTAGATTTTCCGTATTGGCACAATTAATTATTTACTAGGCGTATTAGATTTCCACCTAAACAATACTTTTAATTTTCTCTGATTAAATGGTGCACAATGTTTCGAGTTCCATACCTGTAAATTCTTCATCAGCACCTTTTGACAATTTAAAATCTAAAACATTGTTAACACTAATAAGATCATATTTAGATCGTAGACTTTCGCGGCCGGTGTCTAGTTTATCATCTAGGCTTACAAGATTGAGCCGCGTCGTATATCGGTTATTATTTCCCCAGGTTTCGGCTGACATTGAAGGAGCCTTAATCATGGGTAGGTACGAGTAGGTGTCCTTACTCAGACTAACGGTTATTGCCAGCCAGAGTGCTTGCACTGCATTGTCGTCATGCTGCGTAAATCAATCGAGATAAAGCAGCCAAACCAGGACGCAGGAGTTTACAGAGTGCCTTGCTCCTGTGGACAGGGTTACATACGGCAAACAAAACGACGCGTTTCCATTAGGATTTCAGAGCACATTCGTGACACGAAACAGATAAACTACAGATCTGCAATAGCTGAACATGCTGACGTCACGAGACACGCCATCGAATTTGATAAGGCCGAAACTGTTTCCAAAATTTCCGGACATTAAAACAGGTTAATTAGAGAGGCAATAGAGGTCGTGAAGCATCCCAATAATTTAAATCGCCAAGATGGTTTCAAACTTAGCAACATTTTGAAAGTTCTCTTAGCACGCGACTGCCAGGGGCGCTGACCAATCAGGGAGCAGCATGACGACATCCAGTGCAAGCACTCTGGCTGGCAATAACCGTTAGTTTGAGTACGGAAACCAACTCGTACCTTCCCATGATTAAAGCTGCTGCAATGTCAGCCGAAACGTCGGGAAATAATAACCGATATACGACGCGGCTCAATCCTGTAAGCCTAGATGATAAACTAATAAGAAGATTTTTCCTAAAGAACTAATTACAAACATTTGGTTTCATGTTCATGCTTCATTCAACTTGGTCCACATAGACAGTGATTCCGAGGCACTTATAGTTTGAAGAACATTGTTCAGTTTAACAGTCTTTGTTATTCATATAGTAATATGCACTTCTCTAGCTTCTTCTTCTTCTACTTTATGCATCATTCCCACTCCTATGTGGGGTCGATGTTTCTCACAGCTCACCTCCATTTATAGCGGTCATGCACATCTTCTTCCGACAACTGTTTCTTCCTGAGGCCCTCCTGCACACAAATCATCCATCGTCGTTTAGGTGTGCCTCGCGTTCTCCCTATCCTCCCAATGTAGAATGTATCGCTCTTTCTCACATGCCCGCACCGTCAAGTTGTTTTTCTTGTATCTCCCTAGATATTTCCACAACCTTTAATATTCCTCTATTTTGATGTTTTTATTCTATCATAGTTACTCCACTCATCCACCTGAGCATTTTCATTTATGTTACGTCAAGTCTGTTACTGTGTGTTCGCCGTGCTGGCCACGTTTAAGAGGCAATGCTGTTCTTACGACACGCCAAGGTGGACCTGGTTCGATTCCCGGTCAATGCATGTGAAATTTTCAAAGTGAAATGCCATGTCCTGTGGTTTAGATTCCACGTAACACGGAGGTCCCGTGGCTCATGATCGCATGTTAAACAGTCACGTTAAACTACAAGCTTCCTTCCTTTGCTTCTTTGCTCTTACGACAGTTTTATATACTTTCCCCTTAACCGTAGGCTTGATCTTAAGGTCACAGAGCACTCCTGACATCTTCCTCCACTTCATCCATCCTACCTGAATCCTTTGTGACACTTCCACATCCAGATGTCCATCTCCAGTCACCACCAAACTCATCCATCTCATCCACTCTATTTAAAGTTTCCACTTGCATTCTGATCTCACAGTCTTGATCTGTATTGAACCTCATATACTCCGTCTTCTTCCTGCGAATCCTGAGTCCCTTGCCCTCCAAGGCTGCCCTCCTTGTCCCAGTTTATCTTCTATGACATCTTTGGTGGTGCTACACAACACAATGTCGTAGGCAAACATCATGCACCAGGGGGCTTGGTCTCTTAATCCGCAAGGCATTTCATCTAGAATTAGGTCAAACAGATGTGGACTTAAAGCCGAACCTTGATGTAAACCTACCCGAACCAGAATCCAATCTTTAGCTTCTATACTAAAAAAAACAACAAGAAAATGGATCACCTTTTCAATGTCGATTTGGTCCAAAAAGCTCATGATAACGATTTCATTGTCTATAGCTTTAATATAAAACACATTTTTATTTCTAAGTCTATTTGCCTGATTAAAACTGTGTCAATACAGAATTCTTATTGAGCTGGTAGTACGTAGCGGCATCAATTTTACCCTAGAAAATAAAATAAATTTATTTCACAGGTAATATTTAGTACTATTTACTTGTTCCACTTCCAAATGGACAAATTTGAATTTGGATCAGTAATGAGTGTAGTCTTATAGGTCATCATTGTGAGACTACCAAAGAATGGAAATCTAACTGAATGTACAAATTGGATAGGTATCACGCTTCTCTCGGTGCCATGCATAGTCTTCTGCCTCATTCTTCTAAAACGGATTCAAGAAGCAACAAATTGTCGACTGCGAGAAAAACAGGCTGGCTTCCGAAGAGGGAGATCCTGCTCTGAACAACTATTCATTCTACGAAATGTAATAGAACAATGCATTGAATTTAACTGTCCGTTGCACCTAAACTTCGTTGAATTCAGAAAAGCTTTTGACAGTATAGGCCTACACCAAGAATCTTTGTGGAATATTGTGCGCCTATATGGAATTACCTACCATCTCATCGATGTTTTCAAAAACCTATATCTAGACTCGAACTGTTGTATAAGAACAGAAGATGGAATTTCTTTAGCATTCTCACAGGCGTCACACAAGGATGCATTTTGTCACCATTCCTATTCATATTGGTCATAGATTTTGTAATGAGAAAAACTATGGACAATCCCAATATGGGGATACGTTGGAATGAGCAATCTAGGCTAACGGATCTGGATTTTGCTGATGACTTCGTCCTTCTGGCAGAAACACGACAAAGTTTGCAATACGTGAGGTGAGAACCAAAGGGTTCCATCAACACTTTTTGGGGATTTTGATTTTTTCGTTGTAAAGGTACTCGGAGATATGTACTATCGTTATCCATGACGGCAACATCCGGATCATTTACCTTTCCCAGTCAATAAGCAGGTAAATTTGGTTCTATCTGCAAAAGTTTGCATGGCTGAGAACCGGATGGTTCTATCTGCAGAGTGTTCGTAGACAGTACACACTGGATCAGCTGTTTGGAGTTGCTCACTTCTATCTCATGTCATCTGTTTGGCTATAACTCGTAAGAAGTCCAGGAAGAGAAAGCATAACCCTCAACAATGGAAACGAATATTCAAAAGCGACTGCGACAAAGTGGTGGCTGGGAAGGAAGCAAAACACGAAGACTGTAAGTGCAAATTTAAGTGTTATCATAAGATTTCCATAATGATTTCATTTATTCACTGCAAGATATGAGAAAAACATTATATTTTACAAAACTCTGAGTGTAAATCTTCTCTGAGGACCATGAAAGTTGACCCTTGGAAACGTAAGTCTTTCCCTTAGTTTTTGCAAGTGACTGGCACGCAGGTAAGAGTATTCAAGAGACCTTGTAGATCAGTCAAAAAGTAATATACAGTGTACATTTTAACAAAGAATAAACTTCCGGGACTCCAAAATCCAATGAGCGAGGAATGAAATGAGAGAATTTCCAAAAATTGTAAAGATTTTGTTAGAAAGCACATTGAATCATTTTCAAGGGCAGAGTCGCATTACTGCAGGGCTATGACACAAAATGAATACTTATGTCCTGATTTAAATGTAACCAGAATGTATGAGATGTATAAAAAGTTTGCATACAGAATTGCTATAATGCGGTAACACTGTCAAAGTACTTGTCAGTATTTAACACTGAATATAATCTGGATTTCTTAGCACCAAAATCAGGTCGTTGTGACCTTTGTGGGGAGTTTATCATGGCGAAAAGGGAGAGTTTGTCAACGAAGTTTGATGGCCATTTAGAAGAGAAATCATGATGCTACGGAAAAGGGAACATGACAGACGAAGTTTTGCTATGGTGATATGCTTTGATCTACAAAATGTGATAGCTCTACCTCGTGCAAATGTTAGTTGCTTCTTTAAAAAAGAAAGCTGATCGCTTGCAATCTTACTGATCATGTATCGAGGAATAAATATGGCTATTGTACTATTTGGCATGAAGCACGGTGTGGCAGATCTGGAAATGGCATTGCAAGTGCTGTAATTAATGTATTAAAAAATGTTTCAACTGGAAGTTAAGGAATATATTATACTTTGGAGTGATAGCTGTGTTTCTCAGTATAGGAACTCGCTCATATCTTATGCTTTGGCTATCTTTCTTCAAGAACATAACCACATAAGGGATATCCCCATGAAAGTTTCAACACCGGGCCATTATTGCATTCAGGAGGTTGACAACATCCATTCAAACACAGGGAAGTCTTTGTGGTTATCACAGGTATGGTCTCCGGTTTTACTAATAAGAACTCTTCTTTCTTGCAACAGGAGGTCACCATACCATGTACTTTAGATGAGAGCATCCGATTTCCGTGACTACCGGATTCAAACGAAACTGTTTCAGTATAGTAAATTACCGTGTCTGCAGGTATCGCAGCCGAAAGTTTGTGCAGACCTGTTCAGTGTGTACTTTCAGACAAGTCACGGTACTCAGGAGTGGAATAAAGTCAATTTACCGAAGAGTAGAACCAACGATACTGATAACAATCAGCAATAGAACATAGTTCCAATCCGACTTCCAGAAGCAAGACTTTCTATAACATGGAGGAAAATTTCCACGGAGAAGACTACAGATATCCATTCTATGATGAAATGGATGCCCTCTGTCGATGTAGAGTTCTACAAAGCAATTTTGAAATGAAGAACGTTATGACTCGAACATCTTATGCAAATTTTAGAGCCAAAATGTTCTATCTGCATGCACACTTTGAAATAAGTCATTAAAATACCGATGTTCTCTATTTAATTGTAAAATATGGTGTTAATTCATTAAAGTAGAACCTTGTATCATCATTTTGAAATACTTCGCAAAGAGCTAGCTTCAATACTACATACTTTATGCAATTCCAAACTTCAAACACCTCTCCTGAAAAGTTAACTTAAAGTCAGATTGAATTCTCTGGTTCTCACCTCACGAATAGACAACCAAGCTGGATGAAATGGCCAGTTCTGCTGGACTACAGATAAATGGTCACAAGACAATACAATTTGCATAAAAAGTGGGAATGTATCTACACAAATTATAATGCAACAGAATATTCTACAAGATGTTGACCGATTTTCATATCTCGGCTGCCTTATCTGTAGTAATGGGGACGTAGACGCAGACATCAGCAGCAGAATTGGGGAAACCTTCGGCAGTCTTTCAACGAATGCGATCCATATGGCAATTACACTCTATAATTCTGTCGACAAAGATTTGGCTATATTCCTCTAACATCTTACCGATCGCTATATATGCATGAGAGACCTGGGAAATATCAGTGAAATCAGCACACAAGCTGAACGTTTTTCACCAACGATGCTTGAGGCGAATTTTGAAAATCAGTTATCGTGACCACATAACAAATTATGAAGTACTGAGAAGAACTGGTCTACGCAGCCTGCACAAAATCGTTGCTCATATAAGAATGAAGTTCGCAGGACATGTTCTATGTATGAATGAAAGAAGGATACCCAAATCAGCACTGTTGTGGAAACCAACGGAAGGATACTGAAGTAGAGTAAGACCTCCTAACAACTGGAAACGAACTTTTGCAAAGGATCTTAAATGCATGGAAATTAACTCGGAGGAAGCTGAAAACCTGGCAGCTGATAGAGTTCGGTGGAGGAAATTTGTTGCCCGATATGCTACCTAGCATTGAAGTAACTAAGTCTAAGTAAGTCTATAGGGCGGAGGAAAACATAAAACCTATGTGTCCCGAGCGTTACTGAAAAGCACTAAAGCACCGTACCATTAAAAGTGCTTATTATTGTAGTACTTGAAGGTTGTTTATATTTGCTATGCACCCTTGGGCTCTTGTGCACGTTATTTCCAGTTGATAATATGCAAAGTTTAGAATGTTTTACAACCTCAAAGTACTACAATAGTTGGCACTGTGTGAAAATGCCACCTTCACTTAAGTAAGAAGATCCAAGCAATAATACACATTTATATCTCTACAAAGGCCTCGATTCTTGGATGTAACGGGTAATCTCGAGAACCACAGGATGGATTTTGATGCGGTTTTCACCATTCTGTAAAGGCTTTTTCCAGGAAGGTTTGTTTAGCTGCTATTTTATAGCATCGTATGTTTTCACAATGGGGTCAGGCACTTATACAGCTGTCGCCACTGGTAATTATGAAATTGAATATTTGGCAGAACTGTTGGAAACAGGAGTGTCCAGAAACATGCAGTTTTCCAAAATGTTTAGTATTATTTTGTTAAATTGTCTCCCCACCCTCAACCAACATGGGCCCAGATTGTGGGACAGAGAAAGAGTTACACATCGTGTAGAGCATTCCCAGTACATAAACCATCTGGCTGACATACCATTGTTGTTCCTGTTTCAGAAAGACCCGTTTTAAGACATTCACTGGCAACAATGAGAAACAATTGTACATCATGTGGGCCATCAAGACGTTCCCTCGTTCACGATACAAGAGAGACGTCATCTTCTCTGTCCAGGATCTTCTGGGTAAATATCTGCTTATTGTCTGTACAGTACCATCGGTGGGTGCTTTGGGGCCTCAAGCACCCAATGAGGGATTTCATATTTGCTTTGCACCCTTTCTGTGCTGTTATTTCCAATTAGTAGTATGCACTTAACACATCTGACCCACGTTTAACCTGCAGCTAGCAACAAATTACTGTAGTTGCAAAGAAGCAAAATTAACTGAGTTATGTTTTTCAAGATGTCAAATATTTCAAACTTTGAACTACAGCAATTTTTCTAGGATTTTGCTGTGTTGGTTGCAAGTTTTTGCCCAGTTGCACTCAGACCACCGCTAGGGTAATGGACCATCTACTATGTCCCATATATGAAGCATGTGCTTCTCTGTCCCAGCAGCACTTGGTACACGGGCGAAATCCCACAACCAATACAGCAAAACCCTACAAGAATTATAGAGTTTAATAACTTGGCCATGGAGCCCAATATTTCATTTTAAATATAAATTATGTATTTCCATGTTTCATCATTCTAGTAAATTAACAGCAGGGCCCGCATGGATTTTATCCAATGGGGGGGGGGGGGGGGGGGTGTCATTACGTCATTACTGTCATTACGTTGTTGGAATGTTAAAGAACCCATTTGAATTCCGTAGGCCGTGCTTATAATGGCAATATTAATCTCAGGATTTTCCGCCAACACAAAGTCCCTCCTTTCTCTACCAGAAAGCGCTATAATGTCAAGGAGTTAGATATCTAAATTCCTTGACTTTGATAGCGCTCCAAGGAACGACAAAATTCGACATGCAAGCCGCCCTCTGTTAATCCAGCTAGCCGATTTTCTAAATAACTGGAGATATTTTCAAATAATACTAAATTACTAAGTTAAAAAAAACTGTGGAATTATCCCTACATCTAAATCAGTTAACACTATCAGTAACGTGACAATTGAAATATTCTCGGGATGCCAGGGAAGGGGTGGCCAGGACCCTCCTTGCCCCCCTCTCCCTCCCACTGCGGGCGCCTATGCCTTGAGCTTCAATGTAACTGAAAGTTATGTCCTTGAGATTCAATGTAACTTACTCTTCATAGCTTCAATGTAACTGCAAGTGATCTCCCTGAGCTTCAATGTAAAGGTGCCTGTACACTGGAGAGCTTTTGCCCTAGCTAGAGCGTAGAGTAGCTCTAAGGCACTCTAAGCTCCTCTCCAGTGTACACAGGTGGTAGAGAACCCTAGCGGAGACCGCTCTAAGCTCTAGCTAAGGCCGGCTGATTCTACGGTGTAAACAGTATTTGGGTGCTAGCTCTATTCGTTCGGTTGAATATTGGAAAGTGCTCTATGTAGAGTCAGTGGTGGATTGTTGGAGTTATTTGTTTGTTGTTAATTATAGTGTATGAATGTGGCTGAATTTGTGTGGAGTCGCGAAAAAACAATAACATTAATATAACACATTGAAAATATTGAAGCCCATCCAGAAACTTGGAATTGTACTCAGAAAGAATACAGAGACAGAAATGTGAAGTCTTAGTCGTTTCGGGTGATTCCTTTTGCTGATCCCGGGCGTAATTTCGGCCAAAATATAATCATAGTCATTTTTGTTCATTCTTAAAATGTTCTTGTACGCTTCAGAATCTTCTGAACTTAACTCTTGCAATAATTTAGCGTGGATTCCCTCGTATTCTCTTTTTGATATCCAATTCCTCACCCAAAACCTTCTTTTCCTCTTCATAGTTTTTTAACAAGGTACACACAACCACCACAGATGCTAAAAGCTCTCTTGAAGACATTTTAACTTCACAACACAGCGCAAATTGCTCTCAGAATGTTTTAGCGCTGCTCTACCTAGTGCATTTACGTTTGACAGTGTACACAGGTTCAGAGATTTGTCTATCACCGCTCTACGAATGCCGTCTACAGTGTACACGCACTCAGTTTAGCTAGAGCGATCTAGCTAGACTTGCTCTATGAAAACCACTCTCCAGTGTACAGGCACCATAACTGCAAGAGGTCTCAGGCGCTATAATCAGGTGAAAAAGGGGGCCATGAGTCTTTACAGATAATTTGATCTTCATTTAACACCTTTGTAACCAAATTGTCCTGTTGTAAGTATTGTTCTGATAACATTATTAATTTCAGTGTGTCATTAACTTATTGCTCTGTTTGCCATTTTTATTCAAATTAAATTCAAATTATTAATTCAACAAGAGTTTAGTGCTTTTCAGTCGGTCAACACGAATGTACCCAAAAGAGATGGGTTATGCCCTAATCCTGAAATACTAAGGCAACACTGAAAATATGGCTTCAAACACCACAATGTTATTAATTCAAATAAACTTACATTGTTGAGGGTTCTTCATCAAAACTAATTTTTTCTTGGAATCGTGGTATCCTTAATTTCAGTCCGTTATGGAATTGTAGAATAGTTGTTGAGCATTAAAATCAAATCCCGCTGATTGCTGGGGTAGGATTTTCAGTTGAAAAATTCTCTGGTACGGTATCAGGAAAGGCATCCAGCCTTAAGTTTTATGAAAATTAGCCTATTATTAAAGTGCAGCCCGCAACCAAAGTTTTCATTTTGGCCCTCAAGCCCTTACAGGTTGGGAACTATTGCTGAACAACGTCAAACTTCTCGTGTGAGCGCTATTCTCCTTCACTATTCTCACTCACCATGGCTGTGCGACGGGCGAAGAGTTTTGACCAGATACTAGCATTTACCGATTACACAAGAGCGGTATGGGAAGGACCGGATGCCGTCATAGCATTTATTACATACGGAGCTGCAAAATACCTTAGTTGAGATAATTAAGAATGGTGGTTAACTACTGTAGCCTATCTATAAGGTGCATTCTAAAAGTAACGAGCCGGAGGCATAATTACAGAAACCAGTACCTGTATGTTAGAAGTATTGGCCCTGGCTGTTGAAGCACTTGTCCCACCTGTGACACGAGGCAGTGAATGGCTGTCTCATAAAATTCCCTGGGCTGCGATGTGAACCAGTTCCGCACGTACAGCTGGACGTCGACGTCCGAGGTGAATCGTTGGCCCCGCAGAGCCCTTTTCAGGGGACCAAACATGGCGTAATCACAGGGAGAGATGTCTGGACCGTAGGGAGGGTGGCCGAGAACCTCCCATTTGAATTTCTGCAGGAGTGCCGCGACTGTGTTGGCCGTATGAGGTCGTGCATTGTCGTGGAGCGACCACGGCGGCTATGGTGTTCACTGTCACTCGGCGGTCCTGCGTAATGAGTGCATCAACCAGATGAACGTTGTCATCGGTAATGCAGGGGGTGCCCCAGGCCGGGCATCATCGGCTAACGACACACGTCCTTCCCTGAAGCGATTGTGCCACGCCTTGACCCTTGCAAGGGGCATGGAGTGTTTGCCGTACACTTGTGACATTCGGCGATGAATGTCCGCTCCCCCTACTCCTTCCGCTGTCAGAAACCGGTTTATGCTTCCATGTCACTGTTTGCAATGCGACTGGCGGCGTTGGACGATTGACGCATGTTGCTGCTACTTTGTATCGTCACGTGACGTGCACGCGTGCCCTCTAGTGACGGGCTGTGACCTTCAACGCTCTGGTCGGAACCACACCTCGTTACACACGCCACGATTCGCCGAAGTAGTCACCGGTTTGTGCATTTCAGCCTCCGGCTCGTTACTTTTTGAACGCATCTTACAGTATCCAGCGGTAGATGACCTCACTGTTGCGACCCTTAAAACAATAATAATCTAACTATCTCGTATCCCGTAAACATGGTTAGGTGTAGAACAAAACATGGAATTATCCTAATGGTAACTTTTCTTCTCAAGAAGAAGCCTTCCAGTAAATGTGTTTTTACAGTGTGTTTCAACGCCGTGCGATTTAGGTAGATTTAATTAGAATGCCTACCTATTGCAATGGGTTCCATGTGGCGACTTCCGGAAAATTTTGACATATCTTCGCGTTTCACATCCCCCAGACCCCAAAACCACCGACAGTTCAAAAGTTTATATATAATTTATGTATGTATATACAGGGCACACGAGAATGTTCTCCGCAGTAGCTGCGTGCAGCTGCGAGCGTTTGCGTCATGGCTTCAGTTGGCGGCCCTGTGTCTTTGAAAGGGGGAGTCCCGCGTGTGGCCTGTAGACTGTAGAATCGTCAGTGTGTACTACGATAAGCGAGCGAAGTAGGGGAGCAAGGCGGTTTCTAACCAGTGTCATGGCCGCCGCGTGAGTCCAAGCCAATATCTCGAGAACCCAAGGTCAAATGTTGACAAATGAGGCGTCGTTGGACTCTGGCTGACGTCCTCTTTCCTATGGACCACGTATTATATTTTTCATAAAAAATTGAAAACTTTTGTTTTTGAAAGTACGCGATAGTTTGAAAAAAAAAACATGATAGAACGTTGTGCCATGGTTCAAACGAGTGTTCTTTATGTCCTTTATTTTTTATAATAAAACTTTTTTTATTTTTTATGTTTTTTTGAAAACAGTCCAATTTTGAAATTCCTATATTTTGGAAACTAGGAACTTTATAAAAAAAATGTTTGACTTAAATGAATGGCCCTGACCCCCTCTACCCCTAAAATAAATGTCAAGCCTCTAGGACTAAAACTGTGCAGTAGTGCTAGAAAGGGGTTCTACTTACTCTCCTACTTTCATATAAACTTTGCCGATATCTCCCGAACGCGTGGTCGAATTTTAACGAACGAGGTATTCTTGGCGTTGGGATGACGTTCTCTTGGCTAAGCATGTGTGTTGGTATTAAAAAAAATAGTTTTTTGGATTGGCGCTATTTTGGAAACGGTGAATTTTGGGGAAAAGTTTGTTTGACGTTAATGAAAGGTGGGTATGCCCTCTAGGCGGGCAGCAAGTTTCAAGGGTGTAGGAGGAAAAACAAAATGATAGCCTTCTTTCTCGCGGGCATTGGTGATCATTGGCGAACGGATGGTCGGATTTTAATAAATGAGGTGTCGTTTGACTCGAGCAAACGTCCTCTTTCCTATAGACCATTCGATTTTTTTAATTTTTGAAAATGTTTGTTTTTAAAAGTAGGCGATAGGCTAGTTTGAAAACCAAACTTGATAGAACGTTGTTCAATAGTTCAAACCAATGGTGTCTAAAATCTTTATTCTTTATAATAAAACTTTTTTATTTTTAGAGATTTATTGAAAAGACTTAAATTTTTATTGTTTTTTTATTTTGGAAACTAATAGGTTGACAAATAAGTTTGTTTGACATAAATGAAAGATCCCTACCCCTCTACCCTGAAAATAAATGTCAACTCTCTAGGACAAAAAAAAAAGCTAGGCATTTTAAATTTTTATTTTTTAAATAAAAGAGTGTTTGTAGACGGTAGCGCTTGACGTATGTTACAACGAGGCTATGATTGGCCATGGTTGATACTGAAAATGGCTATTTCGACGGGGCGATGTATGGCAAAAACGAGGGGTATTTTTCGATATTTTTTTTCCTATGACGAATGAATGAAGGCGAATGTTTAGAAATGTGACAAGCATGCTATGATTTTAACGGAACATACGTCAAGCGCTACCGTCTACAAACACTCTTTTATTTAAAAAATAAAAATTTAAAATGCCTAGCTTTTTTTTGTCCTAGAGAGTTGACATTTAACGTTTTAGTTAACGGTGATGAGCGAGATCGCTCTCTGACACAACAGACGGTTGTAGGATATGACCAAGTGATTCTTAGACGTTGGCGATCTCGGTGACCGTGCCCGGAAGAAATTAATAGCTATTTTGGTGGGATGGCGGGGGCAGCTTATAACGGTTGGTTTTGTGACATTTCCTATGATGGATAAAGGCGAATATTTGAAAATGTGTTAAGTGTGCTAGGACTTTAATTTACCCCTGAAGGGGATCTTTAACATGCTAGTAAACGGTAATAAGCGAGACTGCTGTCTGACACAGTAAATGGTTTTAGAATATGGAAACCTATAACATTTGCTCGACCAAGTCATGTGCATTTACGGAAAGAGCCAAAACGGTAAGGTCATTGGCCTGAAATGTTATAAACAAAATATTGAACTGGGTAAAGTCATTTGTTTTAGGATGAAAGTATGTGGTTAACATGATCATGTATTGAGTGTGCCGCTTGCTAGTAATTATTATTACAGTAAAATGTTTAATAATAATAATAATAATAATAATAATAATAAAATAATAATAATAATAATAATAATAAGACACACACACACATGTTTTGAATGCTAACACGCACACAGTCCAGCTCACTGGTGACTGAATATTGTACCTAGCCAGAGGACTCGTGAGAGCTGTTGCTGGTGCTGACGAGGCAGGAATGTCTACGTCAGCAGGAAGTGTGATATCAGCTTACTTGCCTCGTGGTGGCTAGGAGGTGTGCTGTTTAAGCTGAGACCTCCATTTTGGTTCTGTGACAGTAGGACTACCGATGTATATGAGGTAGCCATTTTGGTTCCTTATTAAAAACATGAAACTATTATAAGGTACACGAATCTTATTCAGATTGAGGAATGTGAAGAGGCGTGGGAACACGTGCGAGAGAGAGACAGAGAACCATTCAAGGTCAAAACGCTGAGAAAATACAACTTTTTCTGTTGCTAGGCTAACTGATAACGAATGCGTTAGTCATGCACTTGCCATTAGAGCACACGGACGTATACAGTAGAGCTGTGGAAGAAAAATCCTTTTATTTTTTCGTAAGTACCTATGAATGATTATTTTAATAATGTCATGGTAATGAACCTTAAATTTGTAGTTATTGATTAGGTAATTATTGTTTCTTTTATTTATTTGTTTACAGATAACCGATATACCTTACATGTTTGAGATACAAGAAACCAGTTTAATTTTGAGCCCACTAGAAGGAAACAGCAACAAGCCACTGCAAGTGAAGGTGGGATTATTTTTTTAAACTACCTTGTTTCATTTTTTGTTTCATATTTTATTTTATGAAACGCATGTACTAACCTGAATTTAGGTATATATAACGGTTTATTTTATTTATTTTTAGAAACTTGGAAAGAAAAGCTTTACCGCCATAGCAGTCGCTGAAAACCCGAGACGCAGTAAAGTGCAACCATTGATTCCAGGCAGTGAACTATTTAAAACTCAGGTAAGCATAACATAAAATGCTATTCCATTTTACCATTACTGAAAACTCGTAGACAAAAAATGCATTACCTGTACATGACTAGGACGATGATTGCTTTCTTGATTAATGACTATGTATTGGCAACCGGTACAAGACCATATTGGTTGTTTACCGGGAAAGTACAAGGCCATATTGGATTTTGTAAGAAACAAAAATTTTAATTGAACTGACATGTCGTTCCCTATAATAATATTATTAATAATAATAATAATATAATATTAATAATAATATTAATATCGTATGGCCTCGGGTGCCGGGTTCAATCTTTGTTATTTGACACGCAGAGGGTAGCTTGCATGTCGAATTTAGTTGTTCCTTGACTATGAAAGTCAAGGAGTTTAGATCTTAGATATCTATTCTCCTTAAACTGTATAGCGCTTTCTAGTAGAAAAATTAGGAACTTTGTACCCTATCAACTCAACGAATATTCACAGGTATGAACATGATAATCTGAACAAAATGACATGACATTATTATGTTTTTGTTTATGTATTGGTTAAAGGGGAATGTAAATGACTGCAGCTTTATAAAAAGAAAATAAGTACATGGGTTACTGTTAGTGCCGACACACAGTTTATTATAATTTTATGGTGTTTTGATATATTTATGCCAATTAACGTTGTTTTCTTTTAGGTGTCACATTGCGCCATTAACGTAATGGTCAGACAGTGAACAAGCATACATTGTGCTTTAAAGTACTCTGTGCAACGTTAATAACTAACAATAAGAAAAGTTTTATTATAACACATGGCGTTCGTACCAAATACAACAAGTGAGCAAGTTGGTTTACCACGTGGGTTAAATTTAAAATCAGAACTTGATCCTTGGTTAACATTTGAATCCTCGCCTGTTGGCTTTTTGTCGACACATGAACTTGCAAAAGCCGTTTTTTTACTTGAACCGAGAAGATGTGGTGCGCTGTGTGTTTTGTCGTATTGAACTTTCACACTGGGAAGAAGGGGATGATCCCTTTAGAGACCATTTGCGATGGTCTCCTTGTTGTCCTTACATGCTTAGAAAACAAGTGGGTAACATACCCGTGTATCCATTTTACCGAACCACAAGACCATTGGCCGCTACTTACGTTGCTGAATCACAAATAAATAATAATAATAATGATGTATTACCTGCCAACCACGGTAGTGTCGATATATGTGATTCATATGCCATTGACAGTGTTGAATTGGCATGTGCTTTTGAAAAATTGGGAGTTTGTAAGACCAAAGCACTAGCACACCCAGAGTACAGCTCTGTTGAAAAACGTTTAGAATCTTATAAAAAGGTTTGGCCATTAATATCAAAACACCTTACCAAACAGCTAAGTGAAGCTGGATTTTTTTACTGGTGAAGGGGATAAAACAATATGTTTTTATTGTGGATTTGCTTTAAAGGATTGGCAAATGACTGATGACCCTTTTGTGCAACACGCTCGCTGGTTACCTAACTGTAGATACATGGTGTTGCTTAAAGGTCAGGAATTTGTGAACACTATTCGTAAAGAAAACGTGATTGCAACACAAAACATAAAAGTGCCTTTAGAGTTAGAACACGTGGAGCAAATACATGAGGCTGAAAAAAAAAGACTTGTCTCACGAACAGATACAAAAGTGTGATCAACAATTATGTAAAATCTGTTATCAAGATGAACTAGGTTTTGTATTTTTGCCTTGTGAACACATGATAGCCTGTGTCAAGTGTGCATTAGAAGTTAACACTTGTGCTATATGCAGAAAAGCAATATCTGCTACAGTTAGGGCATTTCTTGTATAAGTAGTATAATTTATTAGCAGTGCATAGTGCAAAATCCCTAATTGCACAATATTATTAAAGCTGCATTAGAGTGCAATAGATATGATTTTCTTTTGTTTATAGACTATTACAATGAATGTTTTGAATGCTGTGAGTCAAGCATGTGGCTTAGAGACAAATAAGCTCTGCGAATTGCCAACGCATATTCCATTCCGCATTATCAAGGTTCGGAAATTGAAAACAGCATATGGTGATCGTGCACTTTGTGTATGTGAAAACTTTGAGACATTTCTGCCTACACGGTTTAATGATATGTCGGAGAGTGTTTTTTGATGAAGTCAATAATGCTGTGCAACCTGTACACTTAATTTATGAAGGTTTTAAAAACAATAGGTGCATGGACCGCTATAATTAAATGAAAAAAAAATGAAATAATAATGGAAATTATAAGTAATGACAATGGACTGAAAGAAAAGAAATATGTGTATAGAATAATAATGTTTTAGTTTTTAGTATTGTCTTAAAAAATATTATCATGAAAAAAATTTATATAAAGTTTGTAAATAAATGCAAAATGATGTTACAATGTTGTAGATCTTTTTATAGCAATGTCCATTCACTGTTGTTTTCAAAAACTGGTGAAGCCGCAATGGTTTTATAGGCTTAAAAACCTTATTGTTATTACTATTTTGTCATTTTGATCCTCATGGAATACAACGGTACCTTTTTGCATATCAAGAGCAGATGACCTAGTTGTTCCACTCCTTAAAACGACAACAACAACAACAACACTACATCTTGCATAGTTTGTAATGTTGATGGCTCTTGCGGTGTGGAAGACGGATTAAACATAACATTTAGAACAGGGTTTAAACGTTGCTCATTAAACAATGCACTATTTTGAGTAGCAATATGGTTTTCTTCATTTTTTGTCGACGGCAACTGTGTTTCATGCAGTACACTACATTGATGATCACTGACACTTAAAACCTCACTATTTTTACTTTTTAGGTCACCACGACAATGCTTGGAACGTTGTTTTGAATAGCGCCAAATAACAGTTCCGTTTTTATTGGTTCGTTTCAACAATATATGAATATCCTTTATAGTATGCATAAGGCTTACCATACCTAGTCATTGATATTTCCATGTCAACTGTCAAGCATAGACTAAGCTCTAGTAAAGTCAACTGGGTCATAAGAATAATAGTTTAATATGAGAGCAATAATATGTATCCAAAGAGCTCAATTAAAATTGGAAGCAAATAAGCAAATATAAGAACCAAGAGTGGGGGTAAAAGTGGTCGCAAAGTGGTAGAGCCATTACGCAATAATTTTATCACGACGTAGCTCTTGTTCAATTTCTTTGATTTCCTAATCGTGACCGGTATGCCCAGTTTGTTGTAAAGCATGCAAGTGTCGAAGCCGTTGAATTAGCTTACTGGGTTTGTTCCAGTATACAAATTTAACAAATGAATTTTTAGGTGTAAACAAAGCATTATCATTATCATCATCATCATCATTATCATCATCATCATTATCATCATGATCATCATTATCATCATGACCATTGTCACTATTACTATATAGTCGTTTTTGATCCTCTTGCAATACCACTTCATTTATAGTCTGCGTTGATTTTGATAGTGTTAAAGGTTTCTTGGACGTTGACAACCGTCTTAACATGACTTTTTGAGGACATGATAAGTCCTTTTGAACAAACACTGCACTATTTTTAGCCGCAATATCGTTTTCTTGAACTTGCTTTTTAGCATTTTGATAATTGTTTTTAAACAGCAACCGTGGTTCGTTTGGAGCACTACATTGATGAACACTCACACATAAAACCTTTCCATTTTTACTTTTCAGATTGCCTCGACATTTTGTTGACCTCTCTTTTGAGCATCGCCAGAATATTTTTCCTTTCGCATTCTGACGATTATAGTTATAAGAGTAGCCTTGATAGAGTGCATGTTTCCTACCTTTGTTGGTTGTAGTAAGTTCCATAGTAGTTACTGACCTGTCAGTACGATGTTCACACTACAAAGGTTACAACTGTTTTGCTGATGGAGTGACCTACCATAAGCTTATATATTGGCTTATGTGTTGGCTTTTTGTGTTGGCTTTTTGTGTTGACTTTTTTGTTGGCTTTTTGTTTTGGCTTTTTGTGCTGGCTTTTGTATTGGCTTATGTATTGGCTTTTGTATTGGCTTATTTGACAAGTTATTTTGTCAATGTATTTAGTGGATTTTTTTCTTGGTGTTGGAAAGTATTTGAAAGAGAGGGAATATTTAAAGACTTAACCTCAGCTCACTAACCTAACCTAAACTAACTTCACCTAACCTAACCTAACCCAACTTTACCTAATCTAACTTCACCTAACCTAACCTAACTTCACCTAACCTAACCTTTCAACTCTCAGATGATAATTACATTCTGGGCATAGTCGAATTGGAACCCAATACCTCAAGGGTAAAAACCAATTATTTTTGGTAGCTTATTTTGGTAGCTTATTTTCATGGCTAACCTAACATTACCTAACCTAACCTCAGCTCACTTTGGATATCACTAGTAAGTGTTCATATCCTCCGCTAGGTGGGATGCTCGTTGTTCAGGTAGTGCTCATATTTACTGCTAGGTAGCGGAAACATACTTTGTGTGTTGCATATGACTCTTGTGAAGTTTGACCGCGTGCATGACGTGCTTGTATAAGTTCTATATATAAACTCAATATACAATAAACCAATAAATCTTCAGAACTAACATGTATAGCCTGGTTTAGGGTATATAGGAGACCCTTAGCAAGAAAGGCTGCCTAACCCACTAGTCTACTGCCAGCCTCGTCATACGCAGTAAGCAACGGTTGGCAGTAAATCCTATACCACGTTGTTCATAACATGGCACTTAAACAGGCTCTAGATCATGGAATAAAATTGGTAAAAAAATCAACGTATGCCTTTAGCCAAGGTCTTTGTTTAAACTTTAACACATGATGATGTCATGTGTTTGCTTTTGTGTTAAAGTTTAAACAAAGACCTTGACTAAAGGCAGACGTTGATTTTTTTTCCAATTTCATTCCATGATCTAGAGCCTGTTTAAGTGCTATGTTATGAACAGCATGGTATAGGATTTACTGCCAACAGGTGCTTACTGCGTTTGACGAGGCTGGCTGTAGACTAGTGGGTTAGACAGCCTTTCTTGCTATGGGTCACCTATATACCCTAAACCTGGCTATACATGTTAGTCTGAACATTTATTGGTTTATTGTATGTTGAGTTTATATATAGAACTTATACAAGCACGTCATGCACGCGGTCAAACTTCACAAGAGTCACATGCAACACACAAAGTCTTTTTCCGCTACCTAGCGGTAAATATGAGCACTACCTGAACAACGAGCATGCCACCTAGCGGAGGATATGAACTCTTACTAGTGATATCCAAAGTGAGCTGAGGTTAGGTTAGGTAAAGTTAGGTTAGCCATGAAAATAATCTACCAAAATAAGCTACCAAAAATTATTGGTTTTTACCCTTGAGGTATTGGGTTCAAACTCGACTATGCCCAGAATGTAATTATCACCTGAGAGTTGAAAGGTTAGGTTAGGTGAAGTTAGGTTAGGTTAGGTTAGGTTAGGTGAAGTTAGGTTAGGTAAAGTTGGGTTAGGTTAGGTTAGGTTAGGTGAAGTTAGGTTAGGTTAGGTTAGGTTAGGTTAGTGAGCTGAGGTTAAGTCTTTAAATATTCCCTCTCTTTCAAATACTTTCCAACACCAAGAAAAAAATCCACTAAATACATTGACAAAAATAACTTGTCAAATAAGCCAATACAAAAGCCAACACAAAAAGCCAACACAGAAAGCCAACACAAAAGCCAACACAAAAAGCCAACACAAAAAGCCAACACAAAAAGCCAACACAAAAAGCCAACACATAAGCCAATATATGAGCTTATGGTAGGTCACTCCATCAGCAAAACAGTTGTAACCTTTGTAGTGTGAACATCGTACTGACAGGTCAGTAACTACTATGGAACTTACTACAACCAACAAAGGTAGGCAACGTGTACTGTATCAAGGCAACTCTTATAACTATAATCGTCAGAATGCGAAAGGAATAATATTCTGGCGATGCTCAAAAGAGAGGTCAAAAAATGTTGAGGCAATCTGTAAAGTAAAAATGGAAAGGTTTTAAGTGTGAGTGTTCATCAATGTAGTGCTCAAAACGAACCACGGTTGCTGTTCACAATCAATTATCAAAATGCTAAAAAGCAAGTTCAAGAAAATGATATTGCGGCTAAAAATAGTGCAGCGTTTGTTCAAAAGGACTTATCATGTCCTCAAAAAGTCATGTTAAGACAGTTGTCAACGTCCAAGAAACCTTTAACACTATCAAAACCAACGCAGACTATAAATGAAGTGGTATTGCAAGAGGATCAAAAAGCACTATATAGTAATAGTGATAATGGTCATGATGATAATGATGATCATGATGATAATGATGATGATAATGATGATGATGATGGTAATGGTAATGCTTTGTTTACACCTAAAAATTCATTTGTTAAATTTGTATACTGGAACAAACCCAGTAAGCTAATTCAACGGCTTCGACACTTGCATGCTTTACAACAAACTGGGCATACCGGTCACGATTAGGAAATCAAAGAAATTGAACAACAGCTACGTCGTGCTAAAATTATTGTGTAATGGCTCTACCACTTTGCGACCACTTTTACCCCCTATCTTGGTTCTTATATTTGCTTATTTGCGTCCAATTTTACCTGAGCTCTTTGGGTCCATATTTGCTCTCACATTAAACTATTATTCTTATGACCAAGTTGACTTTACTAGAGCTTAGTCTATGCTTGACTGTTGACATGGAAATATCAGTTACTAGGTATGGTAAGCTTTATGCATACTATACAGGATATTCATATATTGTGAAACAAAACCAATAAAAACGGAACTGTTATTTGGCGCTGTTCAAAACTACGTTCCAAGCATTGTCGTGGTGAACTAAAAAGTAAAAATAGTGAGGTTTTAAGTGTCAGTGATCATCAATGTAGTGTACTGCATGAAACACAGTTGCCGTCGACAAAAAATGAAGAAAACCATATTGCTACTCAAAATAGTGGATTGTTTAATGAGCAACGTTTAAACCCTGTTCTAAATGTTATGTTTAATCCGTCTTCCACACCGCAAGAGCCATCAACATTACAAACTATGCAAGATGTAGTGTTGTTGTTGTCGTTTTAAGGAGTGGAACAACTAGGTCATCTGCTCTTGATATGCAAAAAGGTACCGTTGTATTCCATGAGGATCAAAATGACTAAATAGTAATAACAATAAGGTTTTTATGCCTATAAAACCATTGCGGCTTCCCCAGTTTTTTGAAAACAACAGTGAATGGACATTGCTATAAAAAGATCTACAACAATCCTTGTGTTTAAAAACTATATCAGACTATTGTAAAGAGAGAAAGAGTTGTATTAAGTGTGCATCTCTTGTCATAATCATGTATACTCTGCAATGTTAAAAATTCTAACTTTGTATAAAATAAAACAACATTGTAACATCATTTTGCATTTATTTACAAACTTTATGTACATTTTTTTTCATGATAATTTTTTAAGACAATACTAAAAACAAAAACATTATTATTCTATACACATATTTTCTTTCTTTCAGTCCATTGTCATTACTTATATTTTCCATTATTATTTCACATTTGGTTTTTTTTTTCATTTAATTAAAGCGGTCCATGCACCTATTGTTTTTAAAACATTCATAAATTAAGTGTACAGGTTGCACAGCATTATTGACTTCATCAAAAACACTCTCCGACATATCATTAAACCGTGTAGGCAGAAATGTCTCAAAGTTTTCACATACACAAAGTACACGATTACCATATGCTGTTTTCAATTTCCGAATCTTGATAATGCGGAATGGAATATGCGTTGGCAATTCGCAGAGAATATTTGTCTCTAAGCCACATGCTTGACCCACAGCATTCAAAACATTCATTGTAATAGTCTATAAACAAAAGAAAATCATATCTATTGCACTCTAATGCAGCTTTAATAATATTGTGCAATTAGGGATTTTGCAATATGCACTGCTAATAAATTATACTACTTATACAAGAAATGCCCTAACTGTAGCAGATATTGCTTTTCTGCATATAGCACAAGTGTTAACTTCTAATGCACACTTGACACAGGCTATCATGTGTTCACAAGGCAAAAATACAAAACCTAGTTCATCTTGATAACAGATTTTACATAATTGTTGGTCACACTTTTGTATCTGTTCGTGAGACAAGTCTTTTTTTTTCAGCCTAATGTATTTGCTCCACGTGTTCTAACTCTAAAGGCACTTTTATGTTTTGTGTTGCAATCACGTTTTCTTTACGAATAGTGTTCACAAATTCCTGACCTTTAAGCAACACCATGTATCTACAGTTAGGTAACCAGCGAGCGTGTTGCACAAAAGGGTCATCAGTCATTTGCCAATCCTTTAAAGCAAATCCACAATAAAAACATATTGTTTTATCCCCTTCACCAGTAAAAAAATCCAGCTTCACTTAGCTGTTTGGTAAGGTGTTTTGATATTAATGGCCAAACATTTTTATAAGATTCTAAACGTTTTTCAACAGAGCTGTACTCTGGGTGTGCTAGTGCTTTGGTCTTACAAACTCCCAATTTTTCAAAAGCACATGCCAATTCAACACTGTCAATGGCATATGAATCACATATATCGACACTACCGTGGTTGGCAGGTAATACATCATTATTATTATTTATTTGTGATTCAGCAACGTAAGTAGCGGCCAATGGTCTTGTGGTTCGGTAAAATGGATACACGGGTATGTTACCCACTTGTTTTCCAAGCATGTAAGGACAACAAGGAGACCATCGCAAATGGTCTCTAAAGGGATCATCCCCTTCTTCCCAGTGTGAAAGTTCAATACGACAAAACACACAGCGCACCACATCTTCTCGGTTCAAGTAAAAAAACGGCTTTTGCAAGTTCATGTGTCGACAAAAAGCCTACAGGCCAGGATTCAAATGTTAACCAACGATGAAGTTCTGATTTTAAATTTAACCCACGTGGTAAACCAACTTGCTCACTTGTTGTATTTGGTACTAACGCCATGTGTTATAATAAAACTTTTTCTTATTGTAAGTTATTAACGTTGCACAGAGTACTTTAAAGCACAATGTATGCTTGTTCACTGTCTGTTCATTACGTTAATGGCGCATGACGACACCTAAAAGCAAACAAAATAACCAATCACTCACTCAATCAATCAATCAATACTTGTAAATAAAACTTTAACGTTAATTGGCATAAATATATCAAAACACCATAAAAATTATAATAAACTGTATGTTGGCACTAACAGTAACCAATGTACTTATTTTCTTTTTATAAAGCTGCAGTCATTTACATTCCCCTTTAACCAATACATAAACAAACAAGATGTTCAGTAAAGAACATATAGCCTACTTTCTCCTAAATGCATGGGTATTGTTATAACTCTTTGTCCTTTACAAGGAGTATGATTGAATGTTGGTTGTAGTAGCTTGTTGAAATACAACGTGCTATAGGGATATTAAACATGAATATGAGGTGCCCTTTGCCAGTGCTACCTCTGTACCAAATTTCGTTCAATTCGGTTTCACCGTGTTCAAATTAATAGGAGGAATCAATTTTGACATAAAGATGGCCGCCATCCGCAAACTATTGGGCTGATGTTCTTGCAGTGTGGTCAGAATATGTTTCCCACATCAAGATATGGTGTTGTAAAATTTGGTAGGGATTAGATTATTAGGTTGGTCGTAATTACATTTTAGCTTTTAACATTTGGGTGGCCGCGATTACGTTTCCGTCATGATAGCGGTGATATGAAACATGACACTGAGGTGCCCTTTGCTAGTGCTACCTCTGTACCAAATTTCGTTCCATTCGGTTTCACCGTGTTTGAATTAATAGGGGGAATCGATTCTGACACAAAGATGGCCGCGATCCGCAAACTATTAGGCGAATGACCTATTAGATTGGTCAAAGGATGCTCCCTCCATAAAGGTATGTAGTTGCAAAATTTGGTAGAGATCAGATGGTTATTTTAGTCGTAATTTGATTTAAGCTTTAAACATTTGTGTGGCCGCCATTACGTTTCTGTCAATATGGCGGCGATATTAATCATGACACTGAGATGCCCATTGCTAGTGCTATCTCTGTACCAAATATCGTTCCATTTGGTTTCACCGTGTTTGAATTAATAGGGGGAATCGATTCTGACACAAAGATGGCCGCCATCCGCAAACTATTAGGCGAATGACCTATTAGATTGGTCAAAGGATGCTCCCTCCATAAAGGTATGTAGTTGCAAAATTTGGTAGAGATCGGATGATTAGGTTAATCGTAATTTGATTTAAGCTTTGAACATTCGTGTGGCCGCCATTACGTTTCAGTCAGGATGGCGGCGATATAAAACATGACACTGAGGTCCCTTTGCTAGTTCTACCTCTGTACCAAATTTCGTTCCATTCGGTTTCACCGTGTTCGAATTAATAGGGGGAATCAATTTTGACATAAAGATGGCCGCCATCCGCAAACTATTAGGTGAATGACCTATTAGATTGGTCAAAGGATGCTCCCTCCATAAAGGTATGTAGTTGCAAAATTTGGTGGAGATCGGATGATTAGGTTAATCGTAATTGGATTTAACCTTTGAACATTCGTCTGGCCGCGATTACGTTTCAGTCAAGATGGCGGCGATATAAGACATGACACTGAGGTGCCCTTTGCTAGTGCTACCTCTGTACCAAATTTCGTTCCATTCGGTTCCACCGTGTTCGAATTAAGAGGGGGAATCAATTTTGACATAAAGATGGCCGCCATCCGCAAACTATTAGGCTAATAACCTAATAGATTGGTCAACGGAGCCCTCCATAAACGTATGTTGTTGCAAAGTTTGGTAGAGATCGGATGGTTATGTTAGTCGTAATTTAACTTGAGCTTTGAACATTTGTGTGGCCGCCATTACGTTTCTGTCAATATGGCGCCGATATAAAACATGACACTGAGATGCCCTTTGCTAGTGCTACCTCTGTACAAAATTACGTTCCATTCGGTTCCACCGTGTTCGAATTAATAGGGGGAATCAATTTTGACATAAAGATGGCCGCCATCCGCAAACTATTAGGCTAATAACCTATTAGATTGGCCAAAGGAGCCCTCCATAAACGTATGTTGTTGCAAAGTTTGGTAGAGATCGGATGGTTATGTTAGTCGTAATTTAACTTGAGCTTTGAACATTTGTGTGGCCGCCATTACGTTTCTGTCAATATGGCGCCGATATAAAACATGACACTGAGATGCCCTTTGCTAGTGCTACCTCTGTACAAAATACGTTCCATTCGGTTTCACCGTGTTTGAATTAATAGAGGGAATTGATTTTCACACAAAGATGGCCGCCATCCGCAAACTATTAGGCTAATGACCTATTCATTTGGTCAAAGGATGCTTCCACTATAAGGGTATGTTGTTGCAAAATTTGGTAGAGATCGGATGATTAGGTTAAACGTAATTTGATTTAAGCTTTGAACATTTGTGTTCCGCCATTACGTTTCCATCAAGATGGCGGCGATATAAAACATGACACTGAGGTGCCTTTTGTTAGTACTACCTCTGTACCAAATTTCGTTCCATTCGGTTGCACCGTGTTCGAATTAATAGGGGGAATCGATTTTCACACAAAGATAGCCGCCATTCGCAAACTATTACGTTGATGACCTATTAGTTTGGACAAAGGATGCTACCCCCATAAAGGTATGTTGTTGCAATATTTGGTAGAGATCGGATGATTAGGTTAGTCGTAATTTGATTTAAGCTTTGAACATTTGTGTGGCCGCCATTACGTTTCCGTCAGGATGGCGGCGATATAAAACATGACACTGAGGTGTCCTTTGCTAGTGCTACTTTTGTACCAAATTTCGTTCAATTCGCATTCACCGTGTTCGAATTGATAGGGGGGGACAGACATTCAGAGTACACACACTCACACACAGACACACACACACACAGACTCACACACACACACACATACACACACACACAGAGACTCACACACACACATACACACACACAGACAGACACACTTTTTTCGCCCTGTGTTGATCTCATAAGTCTACTTCCATTTTTTTTTTTTGCAAAAATCGAAAGTAGGCTAAAAATAATAATGTCATGTCATTTTGTTCAGATTATCATGTTTAAACCTGTGAATATTCGTTGAGTTCATACGGTACAAAGTTCCTAATTTTTCTACTAGAAAGCGCTATAGAGTTTAAGGAGATTAGATATCTAATATCCAACCTCCTTGACTTTCATAGTCAAGGAACAACTAAATTCGACATGCAAGCTACCCTCTGTGTGTCAAATAACAAAGCTCGCACCCGGCACCCGAGGACATACGATATTAATATTATTATTATTATTATTATTATTATTATTATTATTATTATTATTATTATTATTATTATTATTATTATTATTATAGGGAACGACTTGTCAGTTAAATTATTTTTTTTTTTACAAAATCCAATATGGTCTTGTACCGGTTGCCAATACATAGTCATTGATCAAGAAAGCAATCATCGTCCTAGTCATGTTCAGGTAATGAATTATTTGTCTTCGAATTTTCAGTAGTGGTAAAATGGAATAGCATTTTATGTTAGGCTTACATGAGTTTTAAATAGTTCACTGCCTTGAAACAATGGTTGCACTTTACTGCGTCTCGGGTTTTCAGCGACTGCTACGGCGGTAAAGCTTTTCTTTCCAAGTTTCTAAAAATAAATAAAATAAACCGTTATATATACCTAAATTCAGGTTAGTACATGCATTTCATAAAATAAAATATGAAACAAAAAATGAAACAAGTTAGTTTAAAAAAATAATCCCACCTTCACTTGCAGTGGCTTGTTGCTGTTTCCTTCTAGTGGGCTCAAAAGTAAACTGGTTTCTTGTATCTCAGACATGTAAGGTATACCGGTTATCTGCAAACAAATAAATTAAAAATTCAATAATTACCTAATCAATAACTACAAATTTAAGGTTCATTACCATGACATTATAAAAATAATCATTCATAGGTACTTACCATAAAATAAAAGGATTTTTCTTCCACAGCTCTACTGCATACGTCCGTGTGCTAAAATGGGAAGTGCATGGCTAACGCAATCGTTATCAGTTAGCCTAGCAACAGAAAAAGTTGTATTTTCTCAGCGTTTTGACCTTGAATGGTTCTCTGTCTCTCTCTCGCGCGTGTTCCCACGCCTCTTCACATTCCTCAATCTGAATAAGATTCGTGTTCCTTATACTAGTTTCATGTTTTTAATAAGGAACCAAAATGGCTACCTCATATACATAGGTAGTCCTACTGTCTCAGAACCAAAATGGCGGTCTCTGCTTAAACAGCACACCTGATAGCCACCACGAGGCAAGTAAGCTGATATCACACTTCCTGCTGACGTAGACATTCCTGCCTCGTCAGCACCAGCAACAGCTTTCACGAGTCCTCTGGCTAGGTACAATATTCAGTCACCAGTGAGCTGGATTGTGTGCGTCTTAGCATTCAAAACATGTGTGTGTCTTCGTCTTATTATTATTATTATTATTATTATTATTATTATTAAACATTTTACTGTAATAATAATTACTAGCAAGCGGCCATCCTCAATACATGATCATGTTAACCACATACTTTCATCCTAAAACACATTACTTTACCCAGTTCAATATTTAGTTTATAACATTTCAGGCCAATGACCTTACCGTTTTGGCTCTTTGCGTACATGCACATGACTTGGTCGAGCAAATGTTATAGGTTTCCATATTCTAAAACCATTTACTGTGACAGACAGCTGTCTCGCTTATCACCGTTTACAAGCATGTTAAAGATCCCCTTCAGGGGAAAAGAAATTCCTAGCACATTTTCAAATATTCGCCTTTATCCGTCATAGGAAATGCCGCAAAACCAACCGTCATAAGCTGCACCATCCCACCAAAATAGCTATTCATTTCTTCCGGGCACGGTCACCGAGATCGCCAACGTCTAAGAATCACTTTGTCATATCCTACAACCGTCTGTTGTGTCAGAGAGCGACCTCGCTCATCACCGTTAACTAAAACGTTAAAGATCCCCTTCAGGGGTAAAAAATCTTAGCATGCTTGTCACATTTCAGAATATTTGCCTTCATTCATTCGTCATAGGAAAAAAAATATCGAAAAAGATGCCTCGTTTTGCCATACATCTCCCCGTCGAAATAGCCATTTTCAGTATACACCATGGCCAATCATATCCTCGTTCTAACATACGTCAAGCGCTACCGGCTCTCTGTCTACAAACACTCTTTTCTTCTTTCTTCGTTTTGCCCACTTAGGGAGCGCGCTTGAACTTGTTGACTCGGGTTGATGGAGCTTTCCTCTTCTTCTCCTCCCAAAATCTCCTCATGAACTCACTATGCCACTTCTTACGTTCCTCCGTCCATTTTTTTCCAGTGGTCTTTTTAGATTTTTCGGCGAAAGAGTGATTTGTAACTCGGGTTCCAAAAGTCTTGCGATTCCTGATGCTATCTTCTGTAATGTTTATTTCCTTTAAGTCCTGTTTGATTTCTTCTAACCAACTGATTTTGGCCTTCTTTGAATTAATTATATCAAGCAGTTTTTTTGCATATCTGGTGTTGTCCATTCGGCAGATGTGACCATAAAATTTCAATCGTCTCTTACTCACGGTATCAGTGAAGTTATTGATTACTGTGTACAAGTCTGTGGTTTTCCTTTTAATCCATATACCATTAACATAAACGGGGCCATATATTTTCCTGAGAATTTTACGTTCCTTGATTTCGATTTCACCAATTTGAGAGTGGCCTCCTAGAGATATAGTTTCGGAGGCGTACAATGCTTCCGGAAGAACAACTGTCTGGCAGTGCCGTAGTTTTGCATTTCGTGACATCACTCTTTTATTATAGTGATTCCATGTTATTCGGTATGCTTTCTGAAGTTTGGTAGCTCTTTCTAAATTAGCTTTCCTGTCCAATCCAGACGGTACAATAATTTCTCCTAAATATTTGAAGGAAGGTACGTGTCTAATTATTCCATAGTTGGTCTGTAGTGGAGATCTCGGAATATACCGGTCTCCATTTACTATGAAATGCGTCTTCTCATACGATATTTGGAGTCCTGTCTTTGATGCTAACTCATGTAACTTCTCTATGGCATACTTGGTTTCTTCACTAGTATTGGTAAAGATAGCTAGATCATCAGCAAAAGCTAGGCATTTTACTTTTATTTTCTGTTCCAGAGTACCAATGCTTATGCCTTTGATGTTGTTTTCCCACTGCTTGATGACTTTGTCTAACACTAAGTTAAAAAGCAGTGGGGAGAGGCCGTCACCTTGTCGAACTCCGGTATGTACTTCGAAAGGCTCTGATAGTTCACCTAGGAACTTCACTTGAGATGTTGTGTTAGTGAGAGTCTGGCGGATTAAGTCCCTGGTTTTCCTGTCAACTCTGAGCTCTTCTAGGGTGTTCAGAACAGTTTGTCTGTCAATAGAATCATACGCCTTCTTAAAATCCACGAAGGTGACAAATGTGTTGGTACTGCGGCGTATCCTTAATATCGTCTTTAGGCTCCAAATCTGCTCCGAACACGATCTACCTTTCCTAAAGCCTGCCTGGTATTCACCAATCAAATGATCAGTTTGTTGTTCTACTCTGTTTAAGAGTGCTTTAGATAATACCTTGTATATAATTGGTAAAAGTGATATACCTCTGTAGTTGTTGGGGTCCGCTCGGTCGCCCTTTTTATGCAACGGATGGATAATGGCATTCTTCCAGTCCTTCGGAATTATTTCGCTCTCCCATATTTCAGTTAGGAGTGTATGAATTCTCCTTACGAGGTCATCTCCTCCTATTTTCAACATCTCAGCAGTTATTCCATCGTTCCCAGGGGCTTTGTTATTTTTGAGCGATTGGATTGTCTCTTTTATTTCTTGAGTTGTTGGGGGAAGTGAGTCTTGGTTTGGTACAGGTTTTTCAAACCAAGACTCACTTCCCCCAACAACTCAAGAAACTCAACGAACCTACTACGCTGTTGTAGCAGGTGGAGAGGTGATACTCCGACGTGGCGCGTCCCAGGTGGCGGATAGGGGGGTCCTCACCGGCTTGCCGGCGGACTTGAGCGAAATAAAATAGCTCTCGCGGACCAAACACACTTAAGCCAGAGAACACCTAGAGGCACCTCTCGATCTCAACAATCGAGTAGTAATTTCGTGATCTTATCTTAAGATCACCACTAGTTGTATATTCAACTTGTAACTAAGGCATGATGGAACACACACTACTAACGCAACTACCCCAGGCCCCGGACACACGTCCGGTCTTTCCTGATCATCGGATTCTGGGGGATCGGGAACGAAATCATGCTTCAGAGAAGGATCGGAGCTTCTCAAAATCTCTTCGCCCCAAGAAAAAGAACTTCTTGGGTACTATTAACATCAATACCCTGTTGAAAACAGGAAAGCTCAAACAACTGACTGACGTCCTGGACAAATTTTATATTCAAATCCTAGCAATTCAGGAAACACGATTCCAAGATGAGAACCATTTCGACTCTGAAAACTTCAGGATATTTAAGGGTAAACCAGCCATTAATATCACAGGCAATTTATTAATGTTTGGGACGGCTTTTGCAGTGAGGAAAACTATCTTAGATTCAGTTATTGACTTCACCTCGCCATGCGAAAGAATTTCAGTGCTTACAGTAAAATCAAGCAACAAGGCATATGCCTTGATAAATGCCCATGCTCCCACTAACATAGACAATAAGAGAAATCCACAGAATGTAGAAGACTTTTGGGAATTACTAGAGGAAACTACAAACACTCTTTTATTTAAAAAAAAAATAAAAAAAAAAATGCCTAGCTTTTTTCGTCCTAGAGAGTTAACATTTATTTTCATGGTATAGGGGGTAGGGTCCTTTCATTTATGACAAACAAACTTATTTGTCAACGTATTAGTTTCCAAAATAAAGATAAAAAAATTAAGTCTTTTCAAAAATTCTCAAAAAATAACAAAGTTTTACTATAAAAATAAAGATCTTAGAGACCATTTGTTTGACTATTGAACAACGTTCTATCGTGTTTGGTTTTCAAACTATCGTCTACTTTTAAAAACAAAAATTTTCAAAAAAATAAAAATAAAATAACGAGTGGTCAATTGGAAAGAGGTCGTTAGCTCGAGTCCAACGACACCTCATTTATTAAAATCCGACCATCCGTTCGCCAATGATCACCAATGTTCGCGTGAAAGAAGGCTATCATTTTGTTTTTCCTCCTACACCCTTGAAACTTGCTGCCCGCCTAGAGGGCAAACCCATCTTTCATTAACGTCAAACAAACTTTTTCCCAAAATTCACCGTTTCCAAAATAGCGCCAATCCATAAAACTAAAATTTTAATTTTTTAATACCAACACACATGCTTAGCCAAGAGAACGTCATCCCAACGCCCACAATACCTCGTTCGTTAAAATCCGACCACGCGTTCCGCCGATATCGGCAAAGTTTATATGAAAGTAGGAGAGTAAGTGGAACCCCCATTCTAGCACTACTGCACAGTTTTAGTCCTAGAGGCTTGAAATTTATTGAGATTTATTTTTGGGGTAGAGGGGGTCAGGGCCATTCATTTATGTCAAACAAAAGTTTTTGCAAAGTTCCTAGTTTCCAAAATATAGGAATTTCAAAATTGGACTGTTTGCAAAAAAACATAAAAAATAAAAAAGTGTTATTATAAAAAATAAAGGACATAAAGACCACTCGTTTGAACCATGGCACAACGTTCTATCATGTTTGGTTTTCAAACTATTGCCTACTTTCAAAAACAAAGATTTTCAATTTTTTTTTTGGAAAAAGATAATGCGTGGTCCATAGGAAAGAGGACGTCAGCCAGAGTCCAACGACACCTCATTTGTCAACATTTGACCTTGGGTTCACGAGATATTGGCTTCGACTCACGCGGCGGCCATGACACTTGTTAGAAACCGCCTTGCTCCCCTACTGAGGGAGCAAGCGTGTATGTCTTCAGTGTGTATTGCGATAAGCGAGCGAGCATGCGTGTATGTCTTCAGTGTGTATTGCGATAAGCGAGTGTTCAGATAGATTTATTATTGGAAGAGTGCAACAGTATAAAGGCGGTAATGTTTACTACTGAAGAGAGAGTGTTTTTGGTGGAATACGATTTTCGCGAAGGCGATCGGTTTACTGAAAATGTAAAATTAAGATTTCAGGCGCGGTTTCCTAAATCAAAGTGTCCAAACCGTCATACCGTTCGGGATTTGATAAGTAAATTTCGTGTGGCTGGCTCAGTTCACGATGTACCGGGAACAGGCAGGCCTACGCTTTAAACAGACGAAAAACTTGATGAAATATCCGATATAATGCTGCGTAGTCCAAGTAAATCAACACGAAAATTAGCTCAACAAACAGGAATCTCTAAGTCGACAGCACATAAAGTTGAAAGAGACAAACTACAGTTGTTTGTTCCCTTATAAAGTTACCGTGGTTCATGAATTAAAACGAACTGATTACGGAAAAAGAGTGATGGCCCCAGCATCTGTTATGAATGGATGTGGTGAGTACAAAGTTTACTGTTTTGTTGTTGCGATGCAAGCGGCAGCCGTGCTACCAACGTAACTGCTGTAGATAGCTCTCGCAGACGCATGTAGGCGCTGCGGAGAACATTCCCGGACTCACTGAATATCATATGTATATCACTTTCTTGTGGACATGATAGCTACCGCAATTTTGCACCAATCACTTTGAAATTTTTACAAAATATATATCCCTTTAAAAACTCGGTCAAGTTTATTAATGGGCAAAATAAGTCGAAAGGGGTGAAAATGGGGTCTTTTTTTTTTCGAAGAAGTGAAATTTCGCTCTAACTTTCTTAATATGTGAATTATCGAATCCATTCAAAGTTCATACTATGTGCTTGATAAATGCCAAACATTTATGTTTGAAAATATTTTTGATAGCACCAACCTTTGAACAAAGAGGTGGGAAAAAGTGAATTTTTCGTTAACTATTAATCATATCTCTCTTAATAGGCACAATATCAAAACCGTACAAAATCGACAATATTCTCCTAATAATTACCGAACACTTTTGACTGAAAAATGTTTTGATAAGACCCTCCATCATGCCAAGGGATAAGCAAAATTATTTCGAAATTATAAGAAAATGCCAAGAGCCATCAGAGGTTGCCATGACAACGCCACTGCACGAGATTACATCCTGTTTTCCTCATAACTCTGTGGGAATCGGCTTCGGTGGTGTAACTGGTAGCATGCTGAACTTCTATGCCCAAGGTCGTGGGTTCAAACACGACCGAAGTAGTCAGATTTTCTAAGTGCGTTAAAAGTCCCTCAGTATGCCTTCCTTTGAAGCGGAGGTTCCAACGTTCGTTGCCAGTTGCTGGTTGCGGTTGCATCTATTAGACAAGTTCACAGCTAGGTGTCGTTGACGGACACTATAACTACCGCAATTTTGCACCGAGCACTTAGAATTTTTTACATAATATGTATCCCTTTAAAATCTCGGTCGAGTTCGTTAATGGCCCTAATCGGTCGAAGAGAGTGGAAATGGGGGGCTTTGTTTCGTAAAAGTGAAATATGTAGAATAATTCATACTGTGTGTCGGATAAGGGCCAAAAATGTATGTTTGAAAAGATTTTTGATAGCACCAACCATTGACCAAAGGGGTGGGAAAAATGTTATTTTCGGGAACATTAATCATATCTCTCTTAATAGGCACAATGTCGAAACCGTACAAAATGGACAATATTCCCCTAATAATTACCTAAACGGTTTGTCTGAAATATTTTTTGATATGACCCACCATTACGCCAAGGGGTGAGCAAAATGATTTCGGAATTAGAAGAAAATGCCAAGGGCCATCGGAGGTTGCCATGACAACACCACTGCTCGAGATCATATTCAGTTTCCATCTGACTCTGTGGGAACCATCTTCGGTGGCGTAACTGGTAGCATGCTGAACTTCTATTCCCAAGGTCGCGGGTTCAAACCCGGCCGAAGTCATCTGATTTTCTATGAGCGTTAAAAATCCCTCAGTATGCCTTCCTTTGGAGGGGAAGTTCCTAAGTTCGTTGCCAGTTTCTGGTTGCGGTGGCATCTAGTAGTCAAGTTCACAGCTAGGTGTCGTTGACGGTCACGATAACTACCGCAATTTTGCACCAAGCACTTTGAATTTTCGTTAATGGGCAAAGTCGGTCGAAGAGGGTAAAAATGGGAGGATTTTTTCAAAAAAGTGAAATATTAAATCCATTCAAAGTTCATGCTATGTGTCAGAAAAGGGCCAAACATTTATGTCTGAAAAATATTCTTTTCGGGAAACAATAATCATATCTCTCTTAATAGGCACAATATCAAAACCGTACAAAATGGACAATATTCCCCTAATAATTACGTAAAACGTCTGTCTGAAATAATTTTTATATGCCCCACCATTACGCCAAGGGGTGAGAAAATGATTTCGGAATTATAAGAAAATGCCATGGGCCATCAGAGGTTGGCATGACAACGCCTCTGCACGAGATCATTTATTCAGTTTTCCTTCTGACTCTGTGGGAAGCGGCTTCGGTGGCGTAACTGGTAGCATGCTGAACTTCTATGCCCTAGTTCGTGGGTTCAAACATGGCCGAAGTCGTCGGATTTTTAAGAGCGTTAAAAATCCCTCAGTATGCCTTCCTTCGGAGGAAAAATTCCAAAGTTCGTTGCCAGTTGCTGGAGCTGTGGCATCTAGTAGCCAATTTCACAGGTAGCTGTCGTTGACGGTAGCATTTGGTAGCAAAATTAGGAACTACTACTTGAAATTGACCGTCTGCAGTCCTTACCTGAATTACAGACTAATACAGCCATCACAATTAACACCGTTTATCAGACAGATTCTACACACACCCTAAATACACGGGGCTACATGACCGCGTTGTCGCAGCCCCTAAACTGAGGAACCAACCAACTTCTCTGTGGGAGGTAAAATTTTGCGTGAGGAAGTAACAGACCGTTAGATAGTTACAACATCAGTGTCGAAACCTTGCATAAGGACAGTGTGACCACAAGTATAAAAATGGACCCCAAAATACGAGAAGGGTAATAAGACAATAAAATGTTAAAAATATGCATAAAAAGACGAAAAACAAAGTCAATTAAGCTCCAATATACTTTCTCGCAATTAGGCGTATAAAATGCGGTCTGATCTTTCTACGAAAACCTCCACATTTTGCCTATTTTCGCCTATTCCCTAGTTTGTCCGGTGAAATCTACCTCCGCCCTCCGGGGTGGCGAAAGGGATTTTGTTTAGTTATGGGGGAACCTCTAATAAAAGGTATACAGATACAATCCACGTACTCTGGAGGCTCATGAGAACCAAATAACTGCATCGATCCGAAATGTTAGGGTGGATGAATTACAGCGAGAGTAACAAACAACCATACAATAGTTACTAGCACACGGAGCAAGAGAGCTAAGTATATAACGCAACGTCAGTTGTCAACATTTCTTGCTCAGGATTTCCCATGGCATGCAGAAGTAAATGTGAAATCTTAAAATATACTCCCCGTAGGTTCCTCTGAAAGTAGAGTTTTGAAACTTATTCTTGTGTTTCAGTGTCGTATGGTGGAACGGCGGGATTCTTCCTCGGCTGCAGCCTGCTCAGTGTGATTGAGCTCATCTACTTCTTCACATTACGCTTGGTGTGTATTATTTCAACGAAAGTGCGTCGCGTTCACGAGCATCGCCAACAGCGTCGTCGAAGACGAGCCTGGGACATTGCCGTAGTTGGTAATACTCACGAGTTGCTCCCCTACCGCAGTCGTAGGCCTACTCTTCACTGATCACTTGAACTCAGAGCACAAAGGGTATGAGGTCCATATTCATCCTTACTTGCCGTGTTTGTAAGCACTGAATCAATCGGTATTGTTGGTTTTGCTTCTTCATTGTCTAAAGAAGCACTTTTGAAGCAACTCAAAACTCAAATCAGTTCAGTGCAAAAGAGATGTGAGTCGTCCAGTTGCAAAGCTCGTTTAAACCACTTGTGAATAAGGATCGTGTCGTAAAATTATTTATTTAATTATTTTATTTTATTTTACTTTGTTTTATTTTGTTTTATTTCGTTTTGTTTAATTTTGTGTCTTTTTGTTTTTTATGATATACTGTATTTTGTTTTTGTTTTTATTTTGTTTTGTTTATTTTGTTTTATTTTGATTTTGTTTTATTTTGTTTTATTTTGTTTTGTTTTATTTAGATTTTCCAGAAAACAAACACAAAACCAAAAACATAAAACACGAAGCAGAAAGCAAAATTCAAACACAAAAGCAAAAGCAGAAAAAAATAGAAACTCAAAACAAAAAGAAAAATTCAAAAACAGCAAAAGCAGAAAACAAACACGAAACCAAGACCAAAAAGACGAAGCAAAAGGCAAATTTCCAACACAAAAGCAGAAAACAATAAAGGCACACAAAGCAAAATTCAAAAACAGCAAAAGCAGAAAACAAACACAAAACCAAAACAAAAAAAACGAAGCAAAATGCAAAATTCAAAAACAAATGCAAATGAAGAAAACAATAAACAAGAAACTTAAATTAAAAAGTGAAATTCAAAAAAGTAAAAGCAGAAAACAAACACAAACCCAAGAAAGAAAACCAAAAACACAAAGCAAAAAGTAGAAAACAACAAACACAAAAGATACGTGAGGCAAAGTCCGGAGAAACGTTCCTCTTGAAAATGATTCTTATTCACAAGTGGATTAAACGAGTTTTGTATCTGGACGACTCAAATGAACAATATTATTCAGAGTGAGCCATATTGACAGATGCAGATGCTAGGAGTGGCGTGGCACATAGTTTGTGGTATGTCCCACGAATCTCACGGAAACATCAGTACAGATTATCTGTGAGACATGTTAACTCACGGATACTCGCGCGGGCTACAGGTGTAGCCCAGTGATTTATTTTGTTGTAGCGCCGAGTATATTCTTTGCTAGGAATATTGAGGATCTCTGTAGCTGCCTGTTATTGCTCTATTTAACAGACGGGTGTGTTTCCGACTGAACTAATTGCACCAAACTGACACCAGGTGCATTAGAAGTCGTCTGGGCTACAACAGTAGCCCGCGCGAGTATCGCTATTTCAGAATTGAGCGTACAATGGAAACATTGCCTCACAGTAGGAGGTCATGGAGATGACTTTCAGTGTTTAGATGCAAGTAGTGATAGGTTGAGTGTAGTGGAAATAAAGTAGGCTGTTGCTTCTTGTGTAGACGAGGAAGGGATCAATCAACAAGGAACAGATGCGCAAAATGCAATAAAAATCTTCTCGGATCATTGTGTCCATTTGCACTGAAGGCTTAGGTGACAAATTTGTGAGAACATGCTTACGGATTTCTTGGGCTATAGATTGTAGCCAAAAGGACAAAAATAAAATTTAAAAATTTGAGAAAAAAATAATTGAAAATACTTAAATTGTGCATAATATGTTCTGATTTTCTAAGGAAATTATCTAACCTAGTATTATTTTTGTTTAATTCCAATCCAAATATGCAATAATGTAAGTATTTTGGTTTACATAAAAAAATAAAATGACAGTTCGAGATCCGATTTATTTGTATTGGAGTTTTACCGAAGATGTACAGTAACATTGAATTTTCTTCTTTGGTTTGTATTTTCTCTCCTTATGAAAATAAAAGCCTACATTAAATCTTATGCTTTAGCTTAAGATACTTATATATCCTACTATTTACCATATTATTAAAACTGAACACCAAAAATAATGTGTGCGAGTCCATCAGATCGAATAACTGTTTGGGCTACATTTGTAGCCCGCGCAAGTAACGCTGTATCTATTACTAGCGCGACAGTGGCGGCTCCAGCGGGTAGGCCGGGTAGGCCCGGGCCTACCCACATTTTCCAAGCAAACAAAAAAATCCGGGTATTAATTGTAAAAAAATTATAAGTAGCCTACTACATAATAATTATTTTGGTTTATTTCAAATTTAATATAAAACAAGTAAACAGTAGTTAGATACTGTAAACTACAAAGTTAAAGATATAAATCAATAAATTGTACCTACCCTTAAAGAATATAGTGTATTTACTTAGGAATATTTGTTATAGTTTGTAGTTGCAACTGATTGTGCGCGGAGTAGAGTGGCGACACTGCATGTTGTACGGACAGTCAGCTGTACGCTAGCGCTAGAGGCTTGGCGGGAGTTTTTCTTTGTTTACGTTTATGCGGATCGAACTGGCAGTGGCAGACGATAGTCCTCATTTCAGTGTTACGCTACCGCCATTACGCCACTTGGTTTAGTTCTGTTTGTTTGGTGGTTTTTAGTGTTGCTATTGAAAAGTTTTTGGTGAAGTTGAAGCAGACTTTGAAGAAACCTGATGAACCTTCAAAAGAATGTGTTGACGGTGAGTCTTCTAGTAGAAGTTCCGATGAAGAAGAAGTTCAAGCAGTTAAAACACTAAAAACTGACGATCTTTCTACGAATGTTCAGCCGAAACGACCACTTGATCTTAGCGCAAGTGCCAGTGATGGGCCGAAGCAACCGCAGCTAAATTTTCCTAGACGGAATATAGGAGGAAAACAGCGGTCCTTCCATACCAACTGGTATAGTAAGTATTCCTGGTTAGAATACTCAGTAGGATATGACGCTGTATTTTGTTTCTTTTGCCGACACTTCTCTGTCACAGGCAGAGAAGTACTTACTACTTCGGGATATAATGACTGGAAAAATTTCAGTAAAATGTCAGACAAACACGAGAAATCTAGCTGTCACAAACTTTGCCTAACAGAGTACAAAGGATGGCTAGATACACAAAAAACTGGTGCCGTTACTATCAAAATTAACGAGCATATGGCGCAAACAATAGAAAAGAATAGAGATACATTAAAGACCCTCGTGAGAAGTGTGATATTTTGTGCACGCCAAGACATTGCTCTGAGAGGGCACAGGGAGGGTGAAAACGGAAATTGCAGTGTCAGTAATGAACCAGATGAAGCAAAGGAGGGGGCTGATAAGTTTTCGGATGTAAATCGTGGGAACTTTCAAGACTTAATAAACTTATTGTGTTTAGAAAATTACCGGTTTAATTTGAATCTAAAAACCATGCCTGGAAACGCAAATTATACATCTAAAGATGTACAAAATGACATTTTAGACACCGCTGCGAATTTGATTACTCGCAGCATAGTTGAGGAAATAAAATCTAGTAACGTATACAGCATTATAGTGGATGAAGCTCGAGATGAAGGACACACAGAACAAATGAGTATCTGCTTTCGTTACGTTCATCAATGTAAGATAAAAGAAAGATTTTTGGGTTTTGTTCAATTGAAAGAGATAACCTCTGAATGTTTAGCTAGCAAAATAAAACAGGTTTTGGAATCAATTGGACTTGAAATAAGGAACTGTGTAAGTCAGTCATATGACGGTGTTTCCGTTATGTCGGGGAGGTTTAACGGGCTGCAGTCCCTTATTAGACAGATGACTGAAAATCCTTGCCCTTACGTACATTGTCATGCACATCGGATAAATTTAGTCTTGGTTGACGTCGCTTAAAATGCACAAATAGTTAGGGAAACTATGGGCCTTTTGGAAGCAATATATGCTTTTCAATCGTGTTCTACGCTTCGCCATGAAATGTTCATATTTACTCAAGATACTAAAACTGGGAGGAAAGTCATCACAGTGCCCCAACATAGTGACACTAGATGGGTGGCAAAGTATAAGGGGGTAAATTTCTTTAAGAACCAGTTTGGCACTGTAATAAATGCTTTGCAGAAGTGCACTGAAAGTTCTAAACCAAGAGAAGCAGCTGAGGCAAAAGGTCTTCTGGTGCAATTTAGATCTTTTGAGAATGTCTTCATTCTAGTTAGTCTTGAGGGTATTTTACAAGTTGTAAATATCCTATCAAAGCAACTACAGTCTCCAACCCTGGATATAGGAATGTGTCTTAAGCTCGTAAAAGCAACAATGGATAGCTTAGGCCAGTTTCGATCACAGGAAAAGTTTGAAGAATTTTTTGAAGAAACAAAACAGATTTGCGAAAACAATGACATTTATTGTTCAACCGACACTGGGCGAGGCCGCCTTAAACAAAAGGCAACAACAAGTCTTGATGCCTATTTTGTTCGAGAAACCTCTGGAAAGGGAAGGTCAAAGTGTGTAGAGAGTGATGAAAGTGAGCATAAGGCAAAACTAAGAGGGGTGTATTTTGATGTACTTGACAATAAACTATGTGAAATGAAAAAAAGGTTTATTGACAATGATGTTCAAATGGCTTGTATCTTGGCATGTGATCCGAAATCAGAAGAGTTTTTGAATCCTGAAGTTTTGTGTAATTTTGCAGAACTTCACGGCAAGGATAGTGATTTTACCTCTACCGTAAAAGTACAGTGTGGTTTAGGTAAATTAATGTTTGGCAACTCCAATAGTAGCATTGATGTGTTGAAGGACTTAACCGATTTCCCATCGTTTGAAGAATTACAACACATTATGACCATTATATTGACGATGCCCGTCTCCACAGCGTCTGCTGAAAGGACTTTTTCTACAACGAGAAGAATCAAATCAAATTTGTGGGCCACAATGACTGGGAAGGGACTCAACAGTTTGGGAATGATATCCATCGAAAGAGAAGCAAGCTGCGAACTTCTAAGCCATCCTCATCCCGTCGTTGATGAATTTGCTTCTCAGAAGGGTAGAAGATTGCAGTTTTCCATTAAATGAACTGTGCATTTGAGATGTGTTTGTGTGCATATTATTGGATTGGTTTGAGTTGTATTTTGAGTTTTCTACTTAAAGATAAAATTAGCTTTGTGAAATTTATAGGTAATAAAGTGTATTTTGTTGAAATTCAGAAAGTGTTATGAGTTTTTATTTTGAAGGTTAATCCATTATTTCGAATAATATATCCCTTAGATACCGGTAGTTAAAATAAGTCATTTTGTGTTTTGAATCAATAAAAGCTAATAGGCATAGTAGGCTCTTGCAAATAAACTAGTATTACAAGTAGACCATATCTTATGCAACAACTTACTGTAATTGTGATTACAACTTACTGTAATCGGAGCAACTTACTGGAATTGTGATTAGTGATTCTAAGTCTTGTCAAAATTTTCTTTCCTGACAATTAGAGTGTGTGTACAGTCAATTTCAAAAACGTCAGTTAATATATTATTTTATCACAATCTGGAAAACAATTAAAGGTCTAAATTCTAAGCAAGTGACGAAATATTTTAGGCTTAATTCCATGACTAAAAACATTTAGGCTCTGCATGCTCTAAAACCTTATTTGAGACACCGAAACTACTTTTATTTGGCTATACCACATATATAGCCCAATAAAAGCAAGAGTAAAATGTACCATCAAAAATCCTTAAAAATTACCAATTTGCATCCATTTAAAAAAAAAATCTGGGGGAGGACCCCCGGACCCCCCTTCGGCTGGGGGGTATTCCATACCCCCCAGTAACCACAAACTGTGCCTACCCAAAAATATTATCCTGGAGCCGCCCCTGTAGCGCGAGTGTCCGACGGTTAATTACCTTATTAGAAAATTGAAATATATTTCAATATAAGAAGACTTGCAAAAAGAATAGTTGGTCGGTTATTGTTGTTTTGAGGGGCGGAACAGTGAGGTCATCTACTCCTTGCAAAAAGAATATAACATGAACATTTGTTTTAACATAGATTATTTTTCTATTTTATGATGTTGCTATAAGATGTGAGTTGGCTATGTCAAAGAAGAAGAAGGAGGTAGTAGTATAACATTGCGATAGAGGTTTTTCAGAGGGTGTTAATGACTGAGGTTTTTAAATCACTGTAGTTTGTTATAAGTATTCATGTTTGGCTGGATAGTATTTTGTGATGTGACATAGAGGTAGTGGTTTGCTGTTCATATTATACAATCCATGGGTGTATCATTAATTATTGATGGTATGACGTAGCCTACTGTAATCAAGGCCTTACAAACCATATCTATTTGTACATTGTGGATTTATTTATATATTTAGTATTTGTTCTTGCTATTGTGTGCATATTTTGTGAGAACTGCTTTCTAAACCTTGCATCACAGTAGTGGAAATTCAGTACAGTAAATTGAACGGGGAGGAATATGAGTGAAATATTTAAAGAATCAATTTTGTACGATTGCAGATTATTAATAAATTATAGTAGTATTTTGATTGCCCCAACAAATGTAGCATTCTTAATTTGTTTTCAATTAGAGCTCTATAAAGGGACTGAAATGTAATTTTTGAGAATATCTCTCCAGAACAGCGGCTTCGGTGGCGTAGTTGGTAGCATGCTGAGCTTCTATGCCCAAGATAGCGGGTTCAAACCCGCCGAAGCCGTCGGATTTTTTAAGAATGTTAAAAATCCCTCAGTATGCCTTCCTTCGGAGGGGAAGTAAAGCCGGCGGTCCCATGTCATAGATTTATGGCATGTTAAAGAACCTTCTACTAATTACACCTGTGTGAAGCAAAATTGTATAAGTTAAGAATGTAAACAACACTCTTAGGTTCCTACGTTCGTTGCCAAGAGCCGACTGCGGTGGCGACTAGTGGTTAAGTTCTGAACTAGGCCTAGAAGTCGTTGACGGTGACGTCTGGCGGCAAAAGTATGAACTATTTGAAAAATTCAAAGTTGCAGTCCTTACTTGAATTTAACAAAAAAAAAAACAGATACACTCACTAATACATCCATCACAATTAACACCGGTTATCAGACAGATTCTACACACACCGAAAGTACACGGGGCTACATGACCGCGTTGTCGCAGACCTTAAGCTGAGGAACCAGCCAACCAACCATCTCTCCAGAAGAGATAAAATCTAAAACTCAAAAATTAGGCAAGAACTAAATACTGTATACAGGAGCCATTAATACAGCGAATACAGAGGTTGAGATTAAGATGGTTTGTCTTGTGCAAAGGATGGAGATGGACAGAGCTACAAAGAGGGAGATGACGGTATTAGATTGGTTGCAAGACCGGAGAAGAGATCGATGGACCAAATATGACAAGATATAGGCTATGTGACATTGGACTGGATTTGGCAGAAATAATGGAGCAGGAGAAGAGGAAATAATGAAAAAAGTAAAATACCAATTCAACCAAGAGGAACTGAAATCTGCAGCCTTTGCTGACGATGTAGTCATATGGGGAAACTCGGATGAAGAATGACCAGTTCAAGAAGTTTGGCCTAACAATAAGTAGTCATGTCGCCCATCAGACAAAACAAACCAGCCAACATCCTTCTAGACGGAAGCAAATTGGAAGAAGGGGACCACTTCAAGTCCCTGGGCTGTGTACATTCTAGAGATGGAAGATATTATAGATAAATGTCACACAGAATACAAAGAGGTGCACATTTTTACCATCAAGTAAGAAATCTTCTCTGGGACACCAAAATACCAGCTAAAGTTAAACACATCCTATATAATAGCTATTTTGTCCCCGTAACAACATATGGACTTGAGACCTGCACAATCTTGAAGAAGGATGGCAGTAGACTGCAAAGTGCAGAAATTAAATTTCTGAGGACAATGGTCCAGAAAACAAGAAGAAAAAGAACAGAAATGAAAGTATAATGGAAGCAGCACTGGAGCAGAAATCTCTTCTAGGAAAAAGTGAAAGTTCAAGTTTGAGGTGGTTTGGACATGTAAAAAGAATGGCACTCAACAGAATAACAAAAGTATGGCTAGAGAAAACAGTTAAAGGCACTCGACCCAGAGGAAGACCTAGACGTAGATGGGTTCATAAAGTCAAACAAAACATAACTACAGTAGTAGAGGTATCAACTGGACAGTGATAGAGAAGGCCAAGATCTATCATGACCGACAAAGATGGAAGAGGCTCATTAACCACACCCGGAAAACTGGATTTGAGCTACAACGATGATGATGATAATTCTGATGATGAGAAGTGGAAGAATAGAGAGGAGGGGAAGAGGCTAGTTTACAACACCCGGATGACTGGAGTTAGACACGGATGATGATGATGATGATGATGATGAAATGGAAGCAAGGAAGTTTTTAGTTTTACGTGAGCGTTAATCGTGTGATCATGGGCCACGGGACCTCCTTTTTACGTGGAATCCAAACCACAGGACATGGCATTTCACTTCAAAAATCTCACATACATTGACCAGGAATCGAACCCGGTCCACCTTGGCGAGAGGCCAACAGCTTGACCATTGCGTCACCACGCCCCGTAATGAAATGGTGTTGTAAGTATTTTCATCAATGCTTGAGGTTGTAGACAGTATAAGTTATAGGTTCGCTCTTAGATCCCTAGTCATGTGCGAGTTTCAGTGAGCAACTCTGATGTGCGTTACGGTAGTTTGATTTGTTTGTAATTATCCAATTGGTGTTCAGTATTCTCGGACAGTGGAGAGGAAGCAAGATTTTGTGAACGAAGTGAGTAAAGACGAACACATATCTTTGCAGAAGATGAACTCTGGAGTTTGTGGAAGACCACTGCTGGCTGGATCGCAACACTCCTGGTTTCTTTAAACTGCCTGCCCAATCGACACTCACAGGCGTACAAGATATATGCATTAATTCACCGCTAGGTGCAGCACCAAGGCACTGAGATTGCCGCGGCTTTTTAAAGGGGAAGATACCTGAAACGAAGTATTGTTATGTTTGGAGGCTTAATATCGAGATTGACGGACATGAAAACATTACACTAAGTTAGTTCCTTTGTTATTCTAACATCTAAAAGTATTCAGACACATACTTACGGGCAAATTTTCAGTATAAAGGAAAGCAAAAATACTGTACATGTGGAGGCGATTGTTTTTAAGGGGCGAAATGTCTAGCTCATTTTCCCGTAATTATGCAGCCGATAATAAAAATATAACTACTTCTAACTGACTTAAATCTATCTTACATACTTGGCGAGATGAAAAGAAAAGAATAAGGACAATAAAAGACAGGGAAAAGAAATGCCTCCGGCCCCCGAAAAATGGGATGATGATTTATTTAGGGGCTTTGCGACATCGTGGTCATGTAGCCCCATGTACTTGGGTGTGAGGTGAATTTGTCTGATAACCCGTCTTATTGTGCTGGCTGTATTATACATTTTTACAGATTTTTTGGACAGATTGTTTATTTTTTACTTATTTACTTACTTACAAATTTATTTATTTATTTTCTTATTTATTTACTTATTTATTTGCTTATTTATTTATGTATTTATTTACGTATTTATTTACTTATTTGTTTATTTACTTACATGTTTATTTATTTAATTATGTATTTTCTTATTTATTTGCTTACTTATTTACTTACTTAATTGTTTATTTACTTACATATTTATGTATTCAATTATTTATTTTCTTATTTATTTGTTTACTTATTTATTTTCTTATTTATTTATTCACGTATATATTTATTTACTCATTTACTTGCATATGTATTTATTTAATTATTAATTTACTTATTTTTTGTTTATTTCTTTATTTACTTACGTATTTATCTATTTAATTATTTATTAACTTATTTATTTTCTTGTCTATTTATTTACTTATTTATTTGCTTATTTATTTACTTATTTATTTGCTTATTTATTCACTTATTTATTTACATATTTATTTAGTTACAACTGTACCCGGCATGCATTTATTTGTTTACTTATTTATTTAATTATTTATTTTCTTATTAATTTGTTTACTTATTTATTTGCTTATGTATTCACTTATTTATTTACTTATTTACTTACACATTTATTTATTTAATTATTTATTTTCTTATTTATTTGTTTACTTATTTACTTATTTATTTTCTTATTTATTTGTTTACTTATTTGTCTACTTATTTATTTAATTATTTATTTTCTTATTTATTTGTTTACTTATTTATTTACTTATTTATTTGCTTATTTATTCACTTACATATTTCTTAAATTATTTATTTACTACTTACATATTTACTTACTTACATATTTATTTACTTACATATTTATTTACTCACGTATTTACTCAATCATTCATTCATGTACCGGTATGTATTTATTTATTTATTTATTTGCATCCCCTGCGTCACCTTCTCTGGAAATTGCACGTAACCACATCCCACGCAGTGATTTGTCCGATGGTATCTCATGAAATGAGATTCCCCGGTATTCTAACTTGCCCTGTTCTGATTTACAAAAGGGCACGCAGCAGTACAGCATTATAAAATCATTCAGAATACATTCTGAACACAACTTCGCCATTAACATCAATACAAAACTTATGTCTGCCACAGAGCCTCGGTGCTGCGTCCTAGCGCCTTTATTTGGAAACGAGGTTGTACGCTCAAACCAATGCTGTAATCGTCGAATGGGCAGGCAGTTTAAAGCAACCAGGAGTGTTGCGATCCAGCCGGCAGTGTGGAAGACTTTAAAAAATGAGGGTCAAATGACTGACCTTGAGGTTAATAAGTTGGGCGAAAACTACTTGTAAGCGTCTGAGAATAAATCGCATGCCGCATTCTAGGTTGCCGACTGGGGATGCGTTGGCCGTTGCGTCTGTAACTGTAATTATTAAGGTCGAGAATGCAGTAGGTGCCCGAAATAAGGTACTATCGTGGCATTTGAGTGGAGGGAGTGTAGGTTCATGCTTTCAGGGGCTTATTCAGTGAGTTGGAGCTGCTGATCAACAATGTCCATTGAGTCACTACAGTCTGCTCTGACTTCAGCATCAGGATTTTCACAGACACCAGCATCCATGGATTCTTCTCTGGACTGTTTGGATTTTCTTTCCAGCAGCCGTCGAAGATCTGATATGATAACCCAAAGTAACACACGGTGCCTGTTAGAATTGTCATACCTGATAAAGTGGCAAATGCAAACTGTGGTGTAATCCTTAATACCGTTCTCTTGTAAATCATTCCTAATGATTTTGGAAATCCACAACGCCCTACGTTGTTCTGTTCTAGTCTTGATCAATTCACGCTTTTTTATGATGACATTCGGTATAGAGAAAAATCTGATGTGGTTCGACCTCGAAGAACAATTTACAATAGCACAGATCATCATTTACTTCTAAATCGCAAAGAGACTTAAGGAAAATATAATTTCACGGCTATAATAATAAAAATATCGTATGGCCTCGAGTGCCTGGTGCAAACTTTGTTAATTGACACCCAGAGGGTATCTTGCATGTCGAATTTCGTTGTTCCTTTGAACGCTATGAAAGTCAAGGAGGTTGGATATCTAAACTCCTTGACACTACAGCGCGTTCAAGTAGAGAATGGAGGAACTTTGTGTTGGCGGAAAATCCCGAGATTAATTTTGCCATTGAACACGGCCTACTGAATTCAAATGGGTTCTTTAACATGCCAACAACGTATGACATGAGTGTCGTGATTTTTGTCGCCTTTCAAAATTCACTTACCATGGCCAGGAGCGAACCTGCAATCTTGGGGGTTGGTAGTCCGACACTATAACCACTCACCCACCGTGGCAAGCATTTCTCGGCTGACAGCATACAACATAAACAAAGCCTGTACTCAAAACTGACGGACGCACTGTTGCGGCTTCGGGCCCAGAAATTGCACTCATGTCACAGCCCCTCGAGTGGTCGAAATGAAAACCATGATTAGTAAATATATTTTACTATGTTTTAAGGTTGTATCCCAGTCATTCACAGATAGGTTATATAGTGTAGATGAGATAATACTGCCTTGAGAAATACCCTGTATTCCTTCTAATGTGTCACTGATGGTGTTATTGATCTGAACTGCCATTTCCCTATTTATGAGATACCTTACCTCTTATACGTGTGTTGTATAATATATTAAGTAGTTTATTGTAATTTATGAAGCCTCCGTGGCTTAGGCGGCAGCACGCCGGCCTCTCACCGCTGGGTCCGTGGTTCAAATCCCGGTCACTCCATGTGAGATCTGTGCTGGACAAAACGGAGGCAGACAGGTTTTTCTCCGGGTGCTCCGGTTTTCCCTGTCAAAATTTCATTCCAGCAACACTCTCCACTATCATTTCATTTCATCTGTCATTCATTTAATCATTGCCCCGGAGGGGTGCGTCAGGCCTCGGCAGCCGGCACAGTCCATATCCTCGCCGCTAGATGGGGGCTTCATTCATTCCATTCCTGACCCGGTCGGAGACTGGAAGCAGGCTGTGGATTTTCATTGTAATTTATGTTCCACGATGTCGAAATGTAAATATTATATGTCAGAAAACTATCATAATGAGGGTCATTATAGTACTATTCATCATAATGAAACAGTTTCTCCAGCCAATCAGAGCTAATCATTGACCAATTAGGTAAGGATAGCTTCGCGCATGAGCACAAAATCCAAAAAGTCGGAGATGAATTACATGATTTGAAAGTTCAAATTGGATATCGGATCAACCATTGTAGTTACAATCCCCAACACAAAGACAAAATCAGCACGAACCTTTACGGTAACAAGAAAATACCATCACATATGCAAGAAATTTATGAAGCTACGTCCAGAAGTTAGCAACACAGCATCCTTCTATATAAATTACCGACATGTAAAGTGCACCGTCCCATATGTTCGCGTAAATAAACTGGCGAATATGAGAAAAGAAATAGCACTGTACCTTAATATCCCCAACTCCAATTTCTACACAGTGCATTGCTTTCAAACGACTTCGGTGACAATATTAGTGAATGCTAGTTCTTATCGGCACTAGATATCATGCAGGCTGTAAACAATAGCATTGCCAAGCTAATTAAATGGTCTCTGCTTTCGAAATTCTTTGACCCACGCATGAGCTCTGTTCAGCCAGTAAACCACCCAGCGTGCTCTGTTCACTAACTGAAGTTTCTGAATCCCACAGATATTTATGAATATTTATGTTTAAAAATATAATGAAGATATAATTATCGTCGAACATAAACAGTCGTATGGAAATTATAAAACTCGCTTCGCTCGTTTTATAAACATACTCGTGTCTTAATTATTGCCATCATAGGCTCGTCGCATAATGTACTATTATCATGTAAAATGCTTTAGAAAAGTCTAGGAAAAGCACCATAATTTGGTTGTTCTTATTTAAGGCATGATTTACCATATTGGCAAATTCATCCAGAAGTAGTCGAAAACTAGTTCCCTTCCTAAAACCATACATGTGTATTGTGCCCATTTAGACCGAAGTCCAACGACCACATATGCATGTTACCGAAAATCAGTTAGCACGAAATTCAAAATATCTCAGGGCGCCATATGGGAGAATATAAAACAACAAAACAAGATCTAATTTGCTTCACTGATTTTCGGCTCCATGCAGCAATAAGGATAGAAGGGAGTTTTGAAAATACCACAATTTCTAAAAAATCTCATTTTATTTATAGTTAAAATTTACTATTTATAAAAGCAAAAATAGCATTAGGTTGCATGAAAAAGTATTCACACATATAACACACAAATAGAAGTATCAACACGTATGAAATACTATGAAATTTGAACAAATTACAAAATATCAGTCCTGTGGCATTGTCCAAAAATTTATCAAAATTATTTACAATTGTAGGTTGTTCAGGGCAAATTTAATCGTCCAGCCTGAATCCTACTGAACTATTTTCACTCGTAGAATATTACATAGATTAACTAGTTCACTTGTTATCAAAAATCACTTGCTTTTATAAGTTCAATTGTTCAAATAAATTCCTATCACTTTTCCAAGAATCAGATATTCAGTTATTAAATCGGTGTGTTAATTATAATATCATTGAGTCATCTCAAGAAAACAATAAACATTTGACGGACATCTGAGCATCAACAATAACACTTGTTTAAACATTTTGCAATGGATTCGAAGAACTTCGATCTTGAGAAAAATTTATATATCATCTGTTATCGATCCGATAATTACAATCATGAATAACATGATTCAAAAACTATAAATTCCATTAATCGGACAATTAACCAAGACATATTAACCATCTGATAATTAAATCACAAATTTAATTATTTAAACTTCATCATTCAGATACGGTAGTTGTAAAGATCAATCTGTTTATTTCCATCATAAAACAGTAATTAATTAATTAATTGGTATTCTGCCTGAAGGCAGGTCCGAGCCTCCGAAGAGGCTACCCCCCAGCCGGAGTTTACGTGCGGTAGGTGGCCAGGGCCTTTCCGCTCCTCCTTATGTTGGCCAACAGCGCGCAATGCCTAGAACCGGCATACCATCCAAGTTCCAACTGCACCCAATGTTGCTTAACTGCGGAGTTCTCATGGGATCCGATGTTCTAGGCCGTTGGCCCATACAGCAGTAGTAACAAATATTATCACCCATAAATTATTAATATTCATTTAAATATGAAATATTTACTTTCACAAAATATAAACATTTATAAGTTTTGGAACTACAATAAGATCAAAATTATCCGTGAGACGGTAGGGGCTCTTTATTAAATATCAATGACAATATTACTTCAAGCACCGGCCCATTCCAATAAAGTGTCAGCAATTATCTGACCACATTCATATTCGACCAATCGTAAGGTATCGTCAAAAATTAAGATTTGTTAATAACAAAATCGGGTTGTTCAATACAGGGAAATATATGTAGAACACGAGAAAATCATATGTGAAATTTAACCATGATGGTTGTATGAAATAACCATTGGGTTATCTACTTCGAAGAGAGTGTGATTCGTAATTATTATATTTTCATGTATACTTATCATCATATTTATATAAGCCAACTAACCATCACTATGGTTGATGCTTCACGTAACACCATATTCATTCATGTGACAATATTTCACTAATTGAATGACAAAATTCACCTTTTACTACACATCATATTTTTTTCCACAGATTATTATTATTATTATTATTATTATTATTATCACACATTAATATTTTACCAAGCCACCGCTTGTTTTTCCAGCCAGAAGCTTCCTAGCTCCTCCAATACAATAATTGCAAATTTCACCAATACATTAAATCATTTTAGATCGTGTCTACTCTGGTCAACAATTGTCATTAGTGATATTCCCAAATATTTTATTATTTATTCAAATGCAAGAAAACCCTATTTGATGCAGGATTCTTATATCCCTTATCGATAACCTTCCACGTCTTCAAATGATTTAACTCCTTAACGCAATTATAAAATGCTTCAAAATTCATTCTATTACTTCAGTAAAATGTGATACTTTGACAATCTTATTTGCTTTGATTAAGACCCGAAGTTCCTGTCGTAACTAATCCTATGGGTCAAGGTTATGCACCTCCCAGACATGCGTCAGACACGGTTGGTCCCTCGTAGGCTAAGTCCTGATATCGGGAAATGGATTGCTCCAGCCCCTCTAAACTCCTACCGGGTGGGATTATGCATCTCCCAAATTGCGTCAGACACAATTGGTCCCGTACGTTGGCTAAGTGGACTGACCAATCAATACTGGTATCTGATGAATACTGTGATGTTGTCGTGGCTGATCTTTAAGTTACCAAGGCAACAGCTTGTCACTGGTGACATTTGAAACAACAACTATGTTCTAATGGAATTAAATATGGCTTTTAGACTAAGCCTACCATATGTCCGATGCAGCTAAGAATTGACTAAGTGTCAACTGCATGTTGAAGTCTAACACTTGAATTCGCTTCACAAAAAATATTCAAAGTTTCACAGTGCGTGAAATATTCTAACACTTTGACCACTACCTAGTCCGAAGATTTACAACACTTTGCGTAGAGTAACTAACTGCTTACTACCACTTGAAGATAATAATGTGACCATGCACAACGTAGAAGTAATATAGCGACCATGCGCTGCGAATAAGTGAAGTGATAGCGACCATGCGCTGCGAAGAAGTGAGATATGTAGCTCTGCTCGGGCACCAATTTATACTCCCACGGCGTTCCATGCTGGAGTCCACGTCACAAGCTGTGTCGTCACAGCGAAGGACTTCCTGAATACAAAATTGTCAATATCTCGGCTTCTATTGATCCGATATCTTTCCAATATAGTTCATTCTTCTCCTTTTCTTCATGCCAGAAATATGATGTGCTTCCCAAATTTCCAAAATATCGGGAACTATCTAATCATAAAATATAGCCTTTGGGATGACGTACTACGCGTCACAAGCCTCGCTGTTGCCTGCATATTCTTTCCAAATGCTTCGAGAACAAATTCCGCGCGCCGTTCAAACTTTGCATGGAATTCAAATATGTACATGGGACCTGAAATATGGACTAGTGGATAAGGGCACAGAATCATGTATATCAGGCCTGTCCAGCCATGCCTCTTGTGGCTGTGACGCCTCGGCTTGCCACGAGACCCGCTCCGTGGCGGACTAAGACCCGCTCTTCCTACTTGACGTTACAGACAGTTAGGAACAGGGCTCCGAGTGAAAGCTGAAGTTAAACGATTGACTGTGCGTCACCACATGATAGCTTTACGATTGGTTACGAGGTGAGAAGCTTATTATCCTCTCTGTTTCAAAATAAATCATGTGATTGTGCCAGAGCTTATCTACATTTAAGACACTTTACTAAATGTAAAATACTGTAGTGTAATATTCAACATTATCATATCCTCGTAATACATTACATTGAAGTACCTCCATTTTCTGTTCGTAACGCGTCGGCCTGTTGGTCTAGGGGTATAATTCCTGCTTCGGGTGCGAGTGGTCCCGGGTTCAAGCCCCACTGCTACTCCCACCAGCTTCTGCTCTCAATACCCTCTCTTGCTAGAGAGAAGACGGACTTGCCCCACCCCCGCCCCCTTCCACCACCACACCCCAGTCCTAAACACGCTGCGCTGCAGTGGAATGGGTCATAAATAGGGCCCGGATTTATGTGCACTAAAAAAACTGAAAATATGCATGCAAATATGCACTAAAAAGTTAGAATATATGCACGGAAAATAATGAAATATGCACTTAAAACATGCAATTTTATTCACTTACCAATTTACAGGTGTCCTTTGTTGCAAAAAGTAGCATCACAATAGGTAACTAGTAGTCTTTCAATGTTTTCTGGAGACAAACTATGTCTATTGTCCGTCAAAATGAGTTTATAGGCTGAGAATGATCGTTCTACATCAACTGACGTGATTGGACAGTACTTATACACGGGCACCAAAGTTTCGGAGCATACATCTGGCAAGGATACCCTACTTCCACTCAAGTATTGACTAATTAACTTAATCTTCTTTAGTCCTGGGTTCGAATTCAACACCTTTTCTAACTTGCATTTAATCTTCTCTCCAATTTCGCCTGGAGCGGAATTCAATGAAGATGCAGCTTTCTCAAAGAGATCAAGTGATTCATGGAGGGGAGTACCTGAAGATTCTAAGCTCTCAATGGCTTTTGAATGTTTAGAAAAATGTGCATGAATGAAATTGACATCTTGATAAACAGTAGCGGTTTCAAACACAACTTTTGCATCACGGACACACGCAATATGCTCATCTTCATGTTTTGTAACCACTTCTTTCACTTAATTAAAATTCTCCTGATAAAATGATACTGCAGATAACCATGTCCCCCACCTAATCAGGACAGGTTCAGGTGGCATAGGAACTTCAGGTAGACAATTTTTTGTAGAACTGGACACGAGCTGCCGCTTTCAGAAACAGCTTCTTCCCACATCAAATTTAATTGTTAACAGCTGGAAACTGTGTGCGTATTTCTTCTGCAATGCGGTGTAATCCGTGCGCTAAACAGGTTACGTGTATGAGTTTCGGATAAAATACTTGGAGGGCCTTTGCTGCTTTCAACATATACGAAGCTGCATCTGTGAGCAGTACAAGCACTTTACAACAATTATCCTCAATTTCAGATGGCCACAATAGTCGCAGAGAATCATTTACAAATCTTGCTATTGTGCTATGGTTGGTTTTCTCTAGTACTTTACAAGCAAGAAAATGCGGCTTACCGGGTTCGTCTGGATGTAATTTACCAACCACGAAATTTGCTATGTAACGGCCACATGAATCCGTTTTCTCATCCACCGATATCCAGACATAGTTCCTTCCGATATCCGAACGGATCAATTCCAGGGTAGATTCATATAGCGGAGGTAGGTAATTTTTCCTAAGAGTTGATTCATCTGGTATTTTTTGATTTACACAATATTTCTCAAGAAATGATCGCAGAACTGGATTGTTTAATTTATTCCATGGAATGTTGCTGCATACGAAAGCCCTACTAAGATCATTTGAAAATGTATTAAGAATACCGGACTTAGGCTTTACCTGCGTAAGAAGTAGTTGTAGTGGTGTGCTGTTCTTCTCCTCCTTTGCTTTAATATGTGCAGTTGTTTTTGAATGCTGTTCACGCTGAAATTTCTTTTCACATTTTACTTCCTTTGAGCAAACTTGACAATACACGATGACACCATCTGTTGAATAGTCCCTATTACCCCACACCCACTGATTTAGTAAATCTCTTCTCCTGCTCTTTTCTTAGGCATTTTTAGAAACTAACACTTAAGATGCAGGGCATTAAACTGGAACGTAACTAGTGAACTGAAGATACTTTTGTCCTGACCAATTGCCCAACCCCCTGAGATTACTATCTACTGTGGTAGAGAAAAGAATTCCGGGAAGTCCAGACAAGCTGCCTACCCATACCTAAGCTATCTGTTGCCATTGTCAGTTGTGAATGTAAAGTGCCGTTACACAGTCGAATACACCAATTAGTGAAGGATGCACATAATATAGGCAACTAGCTAGGGATACACAAAACAGATTTATTTTAGTAGTTCTTGTAATTGTCCTTAAATTCAGACATATATACCGGAATATGCTGTTACGTCTAGAATATGCACTAAACCTCAAAATATGTCAAAATATGCATATGCATATGCGCATATGCATTTTTTTTAAATCCGGGCCCTAGTCATAAACCAAGACGTTCAACATCAGAGGTGGGTGGCGGAAGCAACCCTTCCTGGGAATTTAATTGTTTAGTAGTACCCGACGGCAAGTGGATGTGTTTGATATGTCACTTTTTTAAAGAATACAAAACAAAAAGCTGGCAGTATGATTCGAAAGATTTGTTATAGCTGGTGTATTCTTGGAATACACGGTACGAGAGAATATAAAGTTTAATGCTTTTGCATGTTCATTCCTTCTTCTTCATCAAACACCAACAGTGATCTTCTATTTTCTCTTTGATGATCATGTCGCTTATATCTTTTGTGAGTCTGTTCTAGATATATATCTTCCATGACCCACCTAGCGTCATCTAGCAGCGTATCTCTGAAGCTCTTCAACTCTTCCTGGTGCAAGAGGACTTCCTTTTCCATCTGGCCACCAGATCTCGTTACCATCGCCAGCTATTAGCTCCATGAGCAAGATAACTTCGTTTACTTTTTCACTCACCATGCTGTGCTAGTATCGCCTGCTATCAACTCTTTGAAGACCATTCATCAAGAAGAACATTTATTTTTGATAAGTTGTCTATTCTGATATGTATTCCTTTTGTCTCCTACCCCCACTCTTTCCCTTCCTTGGACCCTCCGCGCTTCGCTGAGCAGGTCTCACTTGTAACTCGGCAGTTGACTCGGTCAGTTAAGGCTCAACTAGAGCCAGTCTCCTCAAACCACGAGGCACTCTCTACTCTCTACGCCATGTTGGCACTTTAGGTATCCGTCAAAGGGAACTTCACCTTCGACATGCAACCAAGATAAGTACAGCTTTAAGGTTTTAACCTCATCTTCATTAGTTTTATTCTCTACATGCTTTTATTGATTATTTTATAGACAGCGTGAGATTACTTATTTGGGGCGGTAATCATTCTTCGCGGGATTTGCCATGTTGAGCTTTTGTCTGTCTAAGCCAACCTTTAGAGAAAGTAGCTTTTCTTAAGCTAATTAAATGAGAAATCTTCTCACCACGTGGGATATTATATAATACCCGCTGTCTATAAAGATTAAGCTCGTTCCTCCGCTGGATTAACTTTGGCCCCATTTTTCTATTAGGACTGTTCTGGAACCTTCCAGATTCTGTACTCTATCTACAAGTCTTGCCGTCATGTATCTTTCACTCACTTGTGGGAATACTATTTAAAATGAGGAATCTTCCTTACAAATTACTGCAATAGCGAATTTTCTTCCACCGATGGAATGTTCTATGGCGCATTTAATTGTAATTCACAACCTTCTCAAGAAATAGACTCTCGCCTACCTAGTGCAACCAGTTATTTTTCATTATTGCAATAATTTTCTTTCTCATAAACTTTCGTGTTTCTACAGTGAACTTTTCATCTATTTAACAGACTATAGTGATAACTAGTGCTTGTTCCACTTTTCTACCGCGTCGCGATCGTCCGTTTACATTGAATAAGGCCATGAACATTTCTCCTCAATCCCAATTGATCTTCCCTAATCCTTCTACTAACACACCATATTAATAAAATTGTAACTTTTCTATAAGGGGTCACTATAACGAAGTGCCCTTCCATCTTGCTTGTTTAGCATTAATTAATTTCTGCATAACTACGTGTTTTATACACGGTTCAAACTTACATTGTTTCTACCTTATAATCAGGGAAAACAATTCTTTCAACTCTTGAGTGAGTTATTTCTAGGTCCCACGAAATGGAAACTGCCCCATTTGGCTCGTGATTCCTATTTAAACATAGGAGGTCGAGAACCTACCTTTTGATTCTCTCTTCAGGTTTCACAGTAAGTGACCTGCCCTTATTTGTATATTAACCAACAGTAACTCTGTATAAATATAAGAAGTTATAGGAACTTGTCCTTCATTCTACCAGCTTTCTTTTTTGTTATTTTCGAAGTTGTAACTTTTTTTTAAATAGTTACCTGGAAATTTCTTAAAGTACACTCCTTGTACTCAATTTAATGTTTAAACTTTAATCACTTCATTTGTCTTTTTTAAATCTTACAAAGATTTTAGTACATATATAAGGTCTGAAACCTAAAGAATTGTTAATTGCCTGGAGCAAACTTTAAATGTTAGGAGGTCTGCGACCCCAAATTGTTACTAAAAATAGAAACTATATACTTGTCAAATTTATTAGATTCTTTTGCCTTGTTAAATAAATTAAATATTTGTTTTTGGATTTATCATGTCGCAAATACTACAGTTAGGCAAGATCCTGGCTTTCCTAACTCTTCCTCAGTTCATGCCATCGTTAATACAGAATAAATCTGTTACTATTTGTCTTGCCAGATTATCACCCTTCCCCATAGTAGTCTTGTGCATGCTTGGGAGGAAATACACTAAAGCCTTTCTCTGGCAAACCGCCCAAGTCTTAGCTGCGGTTCCCGTCAGCTTCGACCAGGTCCTTACCCATTTTAGGTATCAGAGAGCGGATTTGCAGTTGCAACCGCCTCTAAGTGCATTTAAAGTTAAATTTATAACTTTTGTGGGACTCTCATCCTATTTCTCTATCCTTTCTCTCCAGTCCGAAACCCACCTCCTCTTCTTAATCATCTTCCCTTGGTGGTTAGGTTATTCCTCAGCCAATAATCTACCCAATAGCTACTGATTCCATTCAAATTCACGCGCAACGTTGGTCGTCCTTCCTCGCTTACAGACCCCCACCTTCCCCACGCAACCCCCGATTCACTAAGGAAAGCCCGTGGCACTTGCTTGGCAGACAACCGCCACCGTGGCATTTTCCCTGGACAAGCCTGATATATATGATACAGAAGATTGTTCGTGTAATGTGTAAATCTGATCCTATGGAACATTGTCGTCCCCTTTTTAGTAGACGTAAAATATTAACAATTAAAATTATATATGTTTTTATCTTATTACTGTGTGTCAAAAACAATTTCAGTGAATTTATCACAAGGGAAAACATAGATCACAACACTCGAAATAACGGAAACATTGATATCCCAAGCCATAGACTCACAAAACCTGGCAACTCACATGAAGTAAATAGCATACGTTGTTTTAATGAATTACCACATTCCGCACAGTCTACGCCCTTCAGTACATTCAAAAGAAACCTGTACAACTGGATGTTGAAAGATCCAATTCATAACGAACAATAATTCTTGGATATACAAATTGTTAATATTGATTTTAATACTTTCACCGTATGTAGAGGTTACTAGTAATAATACTGTACCATGAATGATGAAGCCCGTTTCATGTAAATGATCAATGGTAAATAAATTATTCTTATTCCTTGACATATTGTATTTATTTAGAAACTTGTTTAGTCTTATCTTTCCATTATTTTGACCTACCTTGTGACGTAGTGACTAGCATTCTTGGCTGTCATTCCTGAAGTCTGGGTCACAAAAGTCGGTAAAAGAATCCTCTAGTGTGAAACACACATGTTCTACAGTACAGTTTATAATTTGGTGTGGCGTTACTAATTAATATGACTACCCTGTAACCACTTACCATAGATTGCCACGGTGGGTGAGTGGTTATAGTGTCGGACTAACAACCCCAAGATTGCAGGTTCGCTCCTGGCCATGGTAAGTGATTTTTGAAAGGCGACAAAAATCACAACACTCATGTCATACGTTGTTGGCATGTTAAAGAACCCATTTGAATTCAGTAGGCCGTGTTCAATGGCAAAATTAATCTCGGGATTTTCCGCCAACACAAAGTTCCTCCATTCTCTACTTGAAAGCGCTGTACTGTCAAGGAGTTTAGATATCTAACCTCCTTGATTTTCATATCGTTCAAAGGAACGACGAAATTCAACATGCAAGCTACCCTCTGGGTGTCAATTAACAAAGCTTGCACCAGGCACCCGAGGCCATACGATAGTATTATAATTATTACCACTTACCATGGGAAGGACATTAAATAGGGGTAATATGGACTGGATGGGGGTTCAAGGTAACATTGACTCAAGCTCTTGACAAAGGAAAACATCAGAAACTGGCATTTGTTATGGAGAAATTGATGAATACATAACAAGGAATTATCAGGTAAAGTGAGTCTCTAATTTGCTTGGACCATACTGTATGTCAGTAAACTTCCATAACAAAAGGTATTCCTTTACAAAACAGAAAGTTTCTACAAGTATTTACTGACATGGGATCTTCTTGGCATCATCGCTTACACATGATCCAAACTCAGTTCCAATCACAGAGTCTAATTCCTTCACTTAGGGTTAGGCCTATTGATCTATAGATATTAGTTGCATGCAGCAAGTGATAATCCTTCGTAAAATCACCTTGACATTTTCCTTCACGTGAATTTCATTAGTGAAGTAAATATCCTTGATTAGGAGGACCATCAGATATGGCAATACAGTCAACGTGTTTGTTAATGTAGCCTACTAACACAACACATGTAATACATTGTTGAATAACATGATTCTAACCTTGTTCATCAAGTATCAGCATGTATAAGTGAAAACAAATTGATTGTTAAATATTCCTCCTAGTCAGTGCAATGTTGTCCTAACGTTTTAGTTCTTCAGCAGCAACAATTGATATAGCTAGTAGAACAAAACATATTTTGAGGAAAGGTTCTAAGGATAAACGGAATAGGCCTATAAACACTTTGTTCATAATTGGAAAATGTCCTTGTGAGTCTTGATAGAAAGATTACTTCTTGTAACCCCTATGAAGTAGTTATAAGGAAGATATTTTCTACTAAAACACTTAAAGTACGGTACTTCAACATAAAATGTTTGAAGGAAGGAAGTCATTAGTTTTATGTGACTGTTAAGCTCGCTACCATGAGCCACGGGACCCCCTTTTTACGCGGAATTCGAAGCACAGGACGTGGCATTTCAGTTTGAAACAAATGTATGTTACTTCAAGATTTTTGGAAACATTCTTCATTACAACTACGGTACTACGTAAGTAGGTCTGTTGCAAAAAATACATCTTCCCGACGGAGCTCCTTTGAGGCACAGAGTGAGTCCACCATTTTATGCAGATCAAGGATAGTTCATGAACGGTCCACCCACTCATACCTGTGGACAAGGAAAGACCCCTCTTACTTTGTAGCTATGGAGCCGTATTCACCCTGGTTCTCATTTTAAGCGAGTGTGTGGATCTTGATAATCTAAAAAGAAACCTTGGTCTGCACTGCACACTTAAATCTCATACGGTATTAACCGATGTTGGTCGAGTCATCCACGAGTGCTTAGGGCCAGCAAACTAAATTTACAAGTCGTCTATTATGTGACTAAAAGCCTCCGTGGCTTAGGCGGCAGCACGCCGGCCTCTCACCGCTGGGTCCGTGGTTCAAATCCCGGTCACTCCATGTGAGCCTGTGCTGGACAGAACGGAGGCAGACAGGTTTTTCTCCGGATACTCCGGTTTTCCCTGTCAAAATTTCATTCCAGCAACACTCTCCAGTATCATTTCATTTCATCTGTCATTCATTTAATCATTGCCCCAGAGGAGAGCGTCAGGCCTCGGCAGCCGGCACAGTTCATATCCTCGTCGCTAGATGGGGGCTTCATTCATTCCATCCCTGACCCGGTCGGAGACTGGAAGCAGACTGTGGATTTTCATTTTTTCTATTATGTGACTCATGGAAAGTTTCTTTTCTAAATTTGAAATTATACTTTGTTGTATTCCATACACTGCCATTATCATCAACATCATCATCATCGTCCTCACCATCATCATCAACAACATCATCATAATCTTCATCATTTATTTATTTACATAGTTTACGACTCCACAAAAATAAAACCAAATACATAAGTCATTTAAGAATTGACAGGGAACTTAGTTGTCAACAATTTCCTCCTCTCGCAAATCCTCTTCATTCTGGCTGACCATTCTTCATCAGATATGACATGTGGTTTTCGTTGATTAGTTTTTATTAGTCTTATTATGTATGTTCTTCAGAATCCTTCTTTCCTCTCTACTTGCAATTTGTTTCATTGTAATATTCAACTCATCTAAATCATTTTGACTTCTTTGAACCAATTATTTTCTGTTTTACTTTTCCAAAAGTACCGTAATTTGATAGTTGTTTTAATAGTCTATTGTCATGTAATCCTGATAAATGACAGAAAAAGGCAATTCTCGTTTTTCTCATCGTGTTAATTATTAAATCAAAATTATTATTATTATTATTATTACTGTTATTATTATTATTATCATTTTATGGATCGAGTTGAGCCTCTATGGACTGCGTAGTAACAACCAACTTCACTTTAGTGTCTACGTCTTGTTCTTGTTCCGGCTTTGACTTCCTGCCAGTATCTTCTGACCCCAGCGACGAGTGCCTGTTTATGTTCTTCGGACAAAGGTCCTCTCCGTCTTCCGGAAGTTGATACCATTTTAAAACCTTGGTAGTTGTTCACCAATCTTCTAACTGCGTTCTTGTTAGGAATTTCTTGGTCTAGAATACCAATTTGCCTCAGATCGTTTTCGCATTCCTCGAACCATCACGGCCTTGTTGCCTTAGACTTGATGAAACTCCATATTCTTTTCCTTAATCGATCATCAGTCATCCTCAAAAGGTGACCGTAAAATAGTAGCCGTCTCTTCTTAATTGATGCTGTGGTAGGGTCTATGTTGTTGTACAAGTCCTCATTACCTCTCATTCGCCACTGTCCATCAACCCTTCTATTACCTAGGATTTTTCTTAATATCCAATATAATAATAATAAAGAAACAAAAAAAAACTCAACCTCTGGCACTATACAGCCCATGACAGGCTAAGGCCGTCCAAGCGACCGCTGCCCAGCCATTCGGCCTGCAGATATTGGGGTGACGCGTGATCAGCGCATCGGGTACCCTCGGCCGTTAATCTTGGTTTCCGTGATTGGGGCGCTGTCTCACTGTCAGACACCTACTCCATGGTCCCCACGAGGCTGAGTGCACCCCGTTCCAAACCTCACGTTAGTTCTAAAATCCCTGACGGAGCCGGGGATCGAACCCGGGGTCTCCGGGTGAGAGGCTGGCGCGCTACCCCAACACCGCGGGGCCGGCATATAATAATAATAATAATAATAATAATAATAATAATAGTAATTATTATTATTATTATTATTATTATTATTGTGCCTCCGTGGCTTAGGCGGCAGCACGCCGGCCTCTCACCGCTGGGTCCATGGTTCAAATCCCGATCACTCCATGTGAGATCTGTGCTGGACAAAACGGAGGCAGACAGGTTTTTCTCCGGGTACTCCGGTTTTCCCTGTCATAAATTTCATTCCAGCAACATTCTCCACTATCATTTCATTTCATCTGTCATTCATTTAATCATTGCCCCAGAGGAGTGCGTCAGGCCTCGGCAGCCGGCACAGTTCATAACCTCGCCGCTAGATGGGGGCTTCGTTCATTCCACTCCTGACCCGGTCGGAGACTGGAAGCAGGCTGTGGATTTTTTCATTATTATTATTATTATGTGTACATATATTTTCATTTGAGACTGTTTAACCTCACATATTATAGGCTACATATTATGACACTGCAGCACTTCCTCCCGTTTTGGTAGTGGCTTGATTCCTGCAGATGTAATGAAGTATCCTAAGAAAGACATATCTGAGGCACCAAAAATACACTTGGAGAGATTTACATTAATGCAGTACTTATTTAAGCGTTCCAGCAGTATATTCAGATAATGTTCATGTTCAGCTTTATTTTCAGAGACTACAAGAATATCGTCCAGGTAGGAAACAAAATCCACGTCCCTGAGAATGGAGTCGATATTCCTCTGAAATGTAAGTCCAAAAGGCAATTGGAGAAATTCAAACAAGCCGAAGGGAGTTATGAAATCAGTTTTAGGCACGTCCTCTTCTGAAATAGGGATGTGATGTAATTCTCTTATCAAGTTAATTCCGGTAAACACTGTTTTACCTAATAAACAGCTGCTGAAGTTCTGTAGGTGAGGAATGGGATATCGGTCAGGAACTGTGAAGGCACTGAGATCTCTGTAATCACCATAATATGGTCACCAGGAACCATCCTTCTTGGGAACGGGGTGGAGAGGGCTAGACCAAGGGTTTTTGGAAGGCCTACAGATGTAAGTCTATCATCTTTTGAAATTCTAACGTGGTCTGAGCCAACATGTCAGGTGCTAATCGCCTTGGCCTGGCTGTAACTGGTGCACCTTCGGTCGAAATAGTATGAAGAAAATTTAATCTGGTGCAGATAAGTTTGCTTTGTCAGGGAGTAAATTAGGAAATGCCATGAATAGAGATGAATATTTGTCTTGGGGTTCAAGCAAATGAATACCTTCTGCAGTTGAGGATTGTGTTAGCCCGGCCAATGTGAAACAATTTGTTGTGATATCCATGAGTCGTTTATGTCTGATGTCCACAAGCAATCCGTAGTTACTAAGAAACCGGCACCAATAGTGCAATAGTGAAGGGTCAGCAAAACACACGTCTTAGTCCTAAGTTTATTTGCATAAGACGCTCGCTAAGGGTTGGAATGGGTGTCCCATTAACAGCATATAGAATGCGCTAGCTAGGTCCTTGTTTGCCATGTACAGTTGGAGGAAACACAGAAACCTCCGTTCCTGTGTCAACTAAGGTTCCTGTACCGGAGGAGCGGTCGGTTATGAACATGCGGCGAGAATTGATTTGGTCCACGTCACTTGTGCCGTCTCGAGGGGAGAGCCTGAGCATTTCCCGAATTAGAAGAAAAATTGGCAACATACGAAGATGGTGAAAGAAATTATTTTTTTGGCATCTCACCAAAAGTAAAATGACACTAGCATTAAGCACCACCTGGTCGATATTGACGATCAGGTGATCTAGGTCTAGATCGAGATCTCGATCGATGACGAGTATTTAGATTCGAAATCAGACAGTGTATTGATAGCGTAAGTTGCTTCAATTGCGACTCTAGGCGGAAAATACGATCCATCTGCAGATCTGCTCTGTAGAAGGGTCTACGACGGGTTGCTGAGATTGAATCACTGATAGAAATTGCGAGGGATTTGAAAATCTAAATTTCTATCAGCTAATAGCTGCCAGATTGTCCAGAGTATCGTTACAGGATGCTAGTATCGATATTAAATTGACTGGGAGTCGTTGCAGAAAAATTGTGTGTAGAAAATCATCTTTGACCTGTGTTCCAGCAAGGGCGCGCTTTTATCGTTCGAGTTGGCTTGGCTTTTAGTTTCCTAGTTCAAGCTCTGTGAGTTATTTCGTCACTTTCCCTCCTTCTGATTCTTCAAATTCAGCTATTAACCGGGCCTTCAGGTCTATGAATGGCGTATTCGAAAGTGGTCTTATTAATAAATCACGTAAAGTTCGGCAACGTCTGGCTCCAGTGAGCCGATAACATAATTTTGAACTTCATAAGCTATGTTGTGATGTTAGCTGTAGCAAATTGGGCCTCAATCTGCACTAGCCAAACTTTAACATTTTTACGCCAAATTGGTGGGATTCTATATTGACACTCGTAAAATTCCAGGTTCATTATTTATTGCAGGCATACCTGATGTTTGCTGTTCTGCGTTGGACATGATGTTAAAATGCTCAGTATCAGCATGTTTTAATGCTACCGCGAGTAACACAAATCACGTCGGAGGTCACCAATGTGGTTTTATTAATAATAAACCTCTTATTGTGGTTTAGCGCAGTAAAGAGGCTATGCTCCAATATTTAGGCACTTTGTACAGGTGAACTAAAATATCCAAGTTAAAGTTAACAAAGTTCATAATTACCAAGTAGTTAACGAAATCACAAAAGAACTGTGTTTGAGTGAAGAGCTTTTTGGATTTCCATTTTACAATGAGCTACCTAATTTCTAAAAGTGGGGCAATGTTTCCCATGCGGGCGGGTTACTTTGCTCCGCCTTCAGACTCCATGTAATTCAATGGATGGAGCAAAGTTACACACTATGCACCGTTCCATTTTTACATTTCTTAGACTAAAAAAATCCAAATGAGATAAAAATATTTGTCAAAATTACAAGATTATTTTTGAAACAAAGGAAAATAAACAATAATCTTGGTGGTACTACCTCCACCATGAAAGAAAACATATTTACATAATCTAGGCACCCTTAAATATACACAGGTCAATATATCACTCAACACCACTCGGGAATAAGAAAACTATCTTTTATTTATCATTTTCGGTGGATCTATGCCTACTGCAATAACCTTCCGTTCATAAAAATGTTCGTCTGGTTTTGATAGCCATTTTCATGACTTCTTTGACTTAGTCATTGCACTTACTATTGCCCCAGTCTCATTAAAGTTTTAAAAAGATCTGCAGCATTCTGGTTTCCTTCTACTATATTCCCGAACCATATTTATAAGAAATAATGCTGAAATATAATTAAAATATATCAGAAAACGAGTGGGGTTACTTTAATCCATTTTATGAGTTGTGCAAGGCAGTCCCACATTTGAAGAAAATGTAGTCCCACTTATTTATATTTGAATTATATAAAAACAAATGTAATCACATGAAAAGATGTAGTAAATACAATTTTATCATGAAATTCTACATCAAAAAGTCATACACTTACTCTTTTAGTAATACAATTTTTGTCCCGTAGAGTAAACTTTTCAAATGCAAATTTCAGTTTCAAAAACAACACTTCAACTCAATGCCTGTCGCTCACCAACTACATCTAAAATGACAGAAATAACAAATACCGGAAGGACGAATATCGTGCCATCTATGATTGACAACTGAAACAATTTCGTTATAATTGAAGGTCGTCCCTCCAGAGGGTTTTGAATCTTATTTTATTTCTGAAGCAAAGTAGCCCCTGCTGGAGCAAAGTAGTTCTAATCTTAATGAAGGAACACAACAAAGAGCTGAGAGCCAATTCTCAGAACTGATAAGAATAAACAATAATGCAAGAAAGTTAGCAAGTCCTACGTGGAATAACCTTTTTGTTCCATGTCCAGATGACAGAGTCGCCACAGTCACCACAATAGTGCTGTAATTTTTGGGGCTTGTTGTTGATTCCTTTTATTCTTGTGTGTTAGATTTGGGGTGAATTGTGTAGAGAATTGGGGCAGATGTGGGTATATTGTAGAGTATTCGGATATTAGATAAATGTACCCTTGGGGTTATACCCCAGGGTGCAGCAATTCTCCTTCCCGATCGAATCTGCGTCCTCGCAGATTGGACTAGTCGTATGGCGTTGTCTTCTGGGTCCTTCTCCTGTTCTTGTTCCTCTTCTTTTCTTCTCTTCTGCTCTTCTGTTCTTGTCTTCTGCTCTTCTGTTGTTTTCCTGGGCACGTAGATGTAGGTGTGTATGGGAAGTGTAGTGTAGTAGTTTGGCAAGTGTCGATTTGTTTAGTTGTCACCTCTGTGTGCTTCGGGTAGGAAGGGTTAAGGGTTGTAATAGTGCTATATATTGTTTGGATGATAATATGAAGATGTTGAGAATTTTGACATATCAAAGTCATAGTACATCATAAAATAAGTATACAGTCATTACAAGACATCATGGCAATAACATACCTGTTGCTATAATGGCATGAAAATCAGTTGATACAGAGAAATACAATGTGTTATAGAGTGAAAGAAAACGAGAAAAAATTCTCTGTGGGGTTAGAAATTGTGGATAATATGTTTTTATTGGTGCGTGAAAATAGAGCATTTGAACATCGTGTATTAGGAAGAAATACAAGAAAAAAAGTGTGCATGTAAAGAGTACAGTGTAATAAATATAGAGAAATAACATGGCAAAATAATGTCGACATGAGGAATATCGTGTAATAATAATAATAATAATAATAATAATAATAATAATAATAATAATAATAATAATAATAAAATAAGGTAATAATCGTCGTCGTCGTCGCCCGCAACTTGATTCCGAGTACACATAATTCTTCCTGCATAGAGCTTTTCAAACTAGCTTGTGGATGTGTTTCTGATGACTAAACAGGCCAATCCTGGCATGAAACATGCGCCCACATAAATTGCTCTGAATGGTTGAGGGAGGGCGGGGTTGTAATTGACGAAGCTTCCTTGCTTGTCGTTAGGCCTCTCCGTGTCTGCGATGTTCTTCTTCAAATAAGTTGACAGCGTTCGATATAGTGTTCCACCACAGTAAACAGTTCGCAGCAAATGTTTCCCATGAGTGGATATGTATACCAGTCGTCTTCATGATGTGTTTTAGCTGGTCTTTAAAACGCTTCAGAGGGCCCCAAGAGGTTTAGTGCCGGAGCAAAGTTCACCATAAAGGAATTGACGTGGAAGCCTGGTATCACTCATACGGTGAACATGGCCTAACCATCTCAGTTGATGAGCGATGATGGTTGTCTCAATGCTATTGAGATTCGCTTTCTCGAGAACTTCAATGTTGGTAACGTAGTCCTCGCACTTAATGTTCAAGATGTATCTCATCTTTTGTTGGTGGAAGCGCTCACGTTTCTTGATATCACGGAACGGAACTTGTAGCTCACCCTTTAGGGTGTCCGCTGGAAGCAGCTACAGACTCAGGCGAGCCGAACATGTCCTCGGACACTCCCGGCACTAACAGCCATACGATAAAGAAACGGTGATAGGGTGCCCAAGTTTCACAGCCATACAGTAGCGTTGGTATGACGACAGCTTTGCACACCATAAGTTTGGTATGCATCTTTAGGTCTTTATTCATGAAGACTCTGTGCATTAAGCGGCCAAATGCTGCATGGGCAGCTCCAATTTTTTTGTCAACATCCTGTTCGCATGTGTACCGTTTAGACAAGATGCTACCAAGATATGAAAAGTGATCAACCTGCTTCAGTGTTGAGTCTAAATTGGATATATTGACCTCAGGAAGAGGTAATCCTGGGGCAGGTTGTGTAAGTACCTTAGTTTTCTTTACATTGATGGTAAGACCAAAGTGATCATATGCAGTGCTAAAGCGATTGACCGATTGTTGAAGCTCTGCAGGTGTCGGAGCAGGAGATGTGGTGTCATCGGCATATTGCAGGTCTGTCACCCGGGTAACTTGGGTGTGTCTCTGTGAACGAAGTCTTGCCAGATTGAAAAGGCCTCCTTCGAAGTGAAGTGAAACTTAATCTCTATGCCTGGGTTGTTGGAAGACGATTCATACATCACGGCAGCCATATACAATGCAAATAGTGTTGGAGCAAGCACACAGCCTTGTTTCAAACCGTGAGTGATTGGTAACGGATCGGATACAGAGTTACCGTGAAGAACCTTCCCAGACATTCCATCATGAAGAGCTTGAACTAATTCCACATAGCGATCTGGACATCCAAAGTGCGCTAATACTTTCCATATAGCAGATCTTGGTACTGAATCAAAGGCTTTTTCCAGGTCATAGAAAACTAAATACAGAGGTCCCTGTTGCTCTCTGCACTTTTCCTGGAGTTGTCTGGCACAGAATATCATGTCTGTTGTGCCCCTGGAGGTTCGGAAACCACATTGAGACTCTGGCAAAATCCTCTCCGAGATACTTTGGAGCCGGAATATTAGAATCCTTGCGAGAACTTTACCTGCAATGGATAATAGCGATATACTACGGAAGTTCCCACACACACTACGATCGCCTTTCTTGAAGATAGTGATGGCAGCATTCTTCAAGTTGCCGGGTACTTCCCGAGTTTCGCAAATGAAGAGGATAAGTGTAAAAAGTCGAGTCTTCAAAACCATACCTCCACTTTGTAACAACTCCAGAGGAATGTTATCAGGACCAGGGTCGGAATAGTACAATAAAAATAGACAAAAGTTTACTTGTGATGGAATGGGGCAGTTTCATAATTACTTTGGGAAGTGTACAGACTTCCCCAATTAGATGTGTGGCAGTACAAGTTACAGTATCGGATGAAGGCGATTACAAATTTTAGGGGTTGGTGTTAGGTCAGGAATTAGTAATGGGATTTACCCGTACACTTACGTGATAGCCGGCGTCAAGAGCTTCCGCTGGCACCGGGCAGAGTGGTCAGCAGACTAGAGCCCTGGCCCTTGAGATGTGTGCCAATTTATAGTGTAGGCCTCTGCTGACTTAAGCACTAGCACATACTTGTCCTACTTTGGCAGTGTAGCCTGTGTCTGGTGATAATGGTGAAATAGTGGGTACGTGTTGTTGTTGATTCCTTGTATTCTTGTGTGATAGATTTGGGGTGAATTGTGTAGAGATTTGGGGCACATGTGGGTAGATTGTAGAGTATTTGGATATTAGATAAATGTACCCTTGGGATTATACCCCAGGGTGCAACAATAGTCTGAGTTGTCAATATACTAGCCAAAGCGGTCCGGAGGGCCGCGCTACCTTACATTATTAGTTATTGTTATTTTAAGGGGTGCAAAAGTGAGGTCATCTGCACCTAGCATTATTAAAACTCAGCAATTATTCTAGGTTTATGCCGAGTTTTGTGTGGGGTTTTACCCAGGAACACCAAGCTGTCTCGTCAGCGGGCTTTTGGTGTCCGTACCCGGATGCCCACAGGAGTAGCGAACTGCGCGCTACCAACCTTTCTATGACGCGCACCTGCGCCTCTTTACTGCGAGCGCTAAAAACCTCAGCAGTCTTCACCTCCCGATGAATGCTTCCAAATAGATGGTATATTGGTTTTCACGGCCAGTGAATTAAAACTCATCATTTTTTAAGGTTTATTCCGAGCCTTGTGTGCTCTCTGCCTTCTTAGTGTTTTGCAACCTGTGTTATTGTGTTGTCTATGCGTGCCAGTGTTGTTTGTTCCTTCCTGTCCTATGGCTGCTTCCTGAAGGTGTTTTTCCTAGTGAGTGTGATATCGTGAATTTAACTGTATTTTTCGAATTTGGCTTTCCTAATTTGTATTTCATTCTGTGATCGTGTTACATAAATAGCAAAGGTGTTTCCATGATTACAAACATTATCAATACTTATACGATACATATATCACCTCTTCATGCACATAGTTATATCATATACATAATACCATCCTGATCCAACAGTTTCCGTCAATTTCTCTTACTTCGATAAAAGAAGATATTTGTTCAGTGCCAGTTCCCAATGTAAATATATATATATATATCTGTAATGCTACCGGCTTGAGGGGTGTCTCCCATCCGTTTGTCCTTGGTTCAATGCCAGGCATATTACCCTACCGTGTTTGCAGTGTTACTGTTGGCCTTTCTATTATTAAGTGTTGACTCATAGCAGAGTGGTGGTAGCTGATCCATATAGTCTCGGAGGAATAGCATCTGTTTACGAGAGTACCTATTGATGGCCATGATGTCATGTTCCAAGGAGTGGATGTTCTTGCCCGTATAAAGCAATATCGTCCCCGAATCATCAGGGAGGCGGTTGAAATACGTAAACACCCAGATAATTTCAACCGCGACACCGGCTACAATCTCAGTGAATCCTGGCTACCTAATATCAGAACCCTGAGAAAGTAATTCACTGCTGCTTTCCGTTGTCCCTAACATGGGGCTATAATGGCGTCCATCTTTGGGCACCTTCTATATGTTCTTCGTTGCTTTCTCTTAGCAACATTGTCGTATTCCAGATTATTCCTGACGATGAAAGACATGGTTTCTTTCGATACGCGTCGAATTTTAATATAATAATACACGGCATAAGCCCAAAATTCAACATTATGAATAGTAACACGGGCCGTGAAAGTCTAAATGACAATATTAGAAACCTCTATGGGGAGGATATTTTCCGACTGATGTCTAGATTTAGTAGGTTACGACGCAAGAAGGTGTGTCTAATCTCTTCACTCGCTTTTCTCCTAAGATGCCGGGATCATGATATTCTACCGAATTTTGTTATGTTGAAGCATTCCTTCAGAACACCTAAGGCAACGAAATCTATCGTCGTGCAAGCAAGGCGTTATTGATAGAGAGGTTACAGCATACTCGTAAGCAGTTGGATTTTATTTCGAGGGAGTTACTACAGCTACATCTACGCCTCTCAAACTTCGTAAGTGAGGAATTATGGAAGATCTTTGATCGTATTTCTTCAGTGCAAGCTAACAGCGTTCTATATCAGGTGAGGGACAGACATATTTCCAAATATGATAGATTATGTCAGTTGCAGAAATCTCAAGCCATTAGACTTGATGCTAACAAGGTTGTCGTAAATTTGTCCAGCAAGCCCCTAAGTGATACCCAACAGGCAGTTCTCGCTAAAGGTCTCAATTTTGCTGTAGCGCCTAGAAGAATTCCTATTGAAGAACTTATTACATCCGTAGAATCCTCGGTACATCACCTCACACCTGAAGAGACCGAGGAAGCCAGGCAAGAATGTTCCCGAGTTCTCAAGACCGCTAAGCCACCTAACACCAACTTAAAACAAGGCGAAAGCCGGGCACTTAAAGATCTATGGGACAATTCTGATATTATCGTTCTCCCCGCTGACAAGGGTAACGCGACAGTGGTATTGGATAAGGTTGATTATGATTCCAAGATCTCGTCTTTGTTATCAGATCCTGTATATAGGATTAATAGTCGTGATCCTACTACTCGCTACTCAAATGTCACCGTCAAATTGATCAAGCAATCATCTATTCCAGCGGATGCAGCGAAGACTCTCCTTCCAGGGGATGCTATTCCTCCGAGACTCTATGGTCTTCCTAAAATACATAAGGAAGATGTTCCTCTTAGACCTATTGTTAGTACGATTGGTTCTCCTACATATGCCCTTTCCAAATACTTAGGTAGACTACCTCTGCCGCTTCTGGGTAACACGCCTTCGTACATTAAGGATTCCACACACTTCGTGGAAAAGTTAAAAGCTATAACACTTCAGCCGGGTGATATTCTAGTGAGTCTCGATGTGGTGTCTCTGTTTACGAGAGTACCCATTGATGGTGTTATGTCTCTCATTAATGGTTTTTTTCCTGAAGACATCACAAGACTTTTTTTTATCACTGCATGACCTCCTCCTACTTTCTATGGAATGGGAATTTTTATGAGCAGACTGATGGTGTGGCCATGGGTAGTCCTCTCTCTCCTGTTGTGGCTAATTTCTTCATGGAGAACTTTGAAGAGAAAGCTTTGTCGTCGGCTCCTTTCAAACCGAAGATCTGGTGGCGTTATGTGGATGACACGTTCGTTGTTTGGACGGAAGGTGAGGAAAATCTTAGCCATTTCCTGGATCACCTTAATCTCCAGCACCCTTCTATTTGTTTCACCATGGAAAAGGAATCTGACGGCAAAATACATTTTTTGGATGTTCTCGTCACCAAGAAAGAGGATGGATCTTTAGGACACAGCGTTTTTCGTAAGCCAACACACACCAATAGATATCTCCACGCAAGTTCTCACCATCACCCTGCCCAGAAACATGGTATCCTTACAACTCTAACTACCAGGGCTAGGAGGATTTGTGAAGTGTCTTCTTTACAAGAAGAAATTAACACCCTGCGAACCACCTTTGAGAGCAACGGTTATAGCAAGGCTCTGATTTCTACGGATCTGAAACCAACAAATAATAATAGGACGTTAGTTGAGAAATGAGATGTAAGAGGAACTGCTTACCTTCCGTACATACATTACACAACGGATCGTATTGCTAAAATCCTACGTCGGTACAACATACGGACTGTATTTGGAACTTCTGTTAAGATTAGGCAACTCCTGCGACCAACTAAGGACAGTTTGCCTAATTTGCAACAACCGGGTATCTACAGAGTTTCCTGTACTTGTGGCAAGGTTTACATCGGGCAGACTTCGAGAACAATATGCACTCGCATTAAGGAACATAATAGATGTATCAGGCTCATTCAACTTGATAAATCAGCTGTTGCCGATCATGCTTTAACACCTGGCCATGATGTCATGTTCCAAGGAGTGGATGTTCTTGCCCGTATAAAGCCATATCGTCCCAGAATCATCAGGGAGGCGGTTGAAATACGTAAACACCCAGATAATTTCAACCGCGACACCGGCTACAATCTCAGTGAATCCTGGCTACCTATTATCAGAACCCTGAGAAAGTAATTCACTGCTGCTTTCCGTTGTCCCTAACATGGGGCTATAATGGCGTCCATCTTTGGGCACCTTCTATATGTTCTTCGTTGCTTTCTCTTAGCAACATTGTCGTATTCCAGATTATTCCTGACGATGAAAGACATGGTTTCTTTCGATACGCGTCGAATTTTAATATAATAATACACGGCATAAGCCCAAAATTCAACATTATGAATAGTAACACGGGCCGTGAAAGTCTAAATGACAATATTAGAAACCTCTATGGGGAGGATATTTTCCGACTGATGTCTAGATTTAGTAGGTTACGACGCAAGAAGGTGTGTCTAATCTCTTCACTCGCTTTTCTCCTAAGATGCCGGGAACATGATATTCTACCGAATTTTGTTATGTTGAAGCATTCCTTCAGAACACCTAAGGCAACGAGAATCTATCGTCGTGCATGCAAGGCGTTATTGATAGAGAGGTTACAGCATACTCGTAAGCAGTTGGATTTTATTTCGAGGGAGTTACTACAGCTACATCTACGCCTCTCAAACTTCGTAAGTGAGGAATTATGGAAGATCTTTGATCGTATTTCTTCAGTGCAAGCTAACAGCGTTCTATATCAGGTGAGGGACAGACATATTTCCAAATATGATAGGTTATGTCAGTTGCAGAAATCTCAAGCCATTAGACTTGATGCTAACAAGGTTGTCGTAAATTTGTCCAGCAAGCCCCTAAGTGATACCCAACAGGCAGTTCTCGCTAAAGGTCTCAATTTTGCTGTAGCGCCTAGAAGAATTCCTATTGAAGAACTTATTACATCCGTAGAATCCTCGGTACATCACCTCACACCTGAAGAGGCCGAGGAAGCCAGGCAAGAATGTTCCCGAGTTCTCAAGACCGCTAAGCCACCTAACACCAACTTAAAACAAGGCGAAAGCCGGGCACTTAAAGATCCAAGGGACAATTCTGATATTATCGTTCTCCCCGCTGACAAGGGTAACGCGACAGTGGTATTGGATAAGGTTGATTATGATTCCAAGATCTCGTCTTTGTTATCAGATCCTGTATATAGGATAAATAGTCGTGATCCTACTACTCGCTACTCAAATGTCACCGTCAAATTGATCAAGCAATCATCTATTCCAGCGGATGCAGCGAAGACTCTCCTTCCAGGGGATGCTATTCCTCCGAGACTCTATGGTCTTCCTAAAATACATAAGGAAGATGTTCCTCAGACCTATTGTTAGTACGATTGGTTCTCCTACATATGCCCTTTCCAAATACTTAGGTAGACTACTTCAGCCGCTTCTGGGTAACACGCCTTCGTACATTAAGGATTCCACACACTTCGTGGAAAAGTTAAAAGCTATAACACTTCAGCCGGGTGATATTCTAGTGAGTCTCGACGTGGTGTCTCTGTTTACGAGAGTACCTGTTGATGGTGTTATGTCTCTCATTAATGGCTTTTTTCCTGAAGACATCACAAGACTTTTTTTTTTATCACTGCATGACCTCCTCCTACTTTCTATGGAATGGGAATTTTTATGAGCAGACTGATGGTGTGGCCATGGGTAGTCCTCTCTCTCCTGTTGTGGCTAATTTCTTCATGGAGAACTTTGAAGAGAAAGCTTTGTCGTCGGCTCCTTTCAAACCGAAGATCTGGTGGCGTTATGTGGATGACACGTTCGTTGTTTGGACGGAAGGTGAGGAAAATCTTAGCCATTTCCTGGATCACCTTAATTTCCAGCACCCTTCTATTTGTTTCACCATGGAAAAGGAATCTGACGGCAAAATACATTTTTTGGATGTTCTCGTCACCAAGAAAGAGGATGGATCTTTAGGACACAGCGTTTTTCGTAAGCCAACACACACCAATAGATATCTCCACGCAAGTTCTCACCATCACCCTGCCCAGAAACATGGTATCCTTACAACTCTTAACTACCAGGGCTAGGAGGATTTGTGAAGTGTCTTCTTTACAAGAAGAAATTATCACCCTGCGAACCACCTTTGAGAGCAACGGTTATAGCAAGGCTTTGATTTCTACGGTTCTGAAACCAACAAATAATAATAGGACGTCAGTTGAGAAAAGAGATGTAAGAGGAACTGCTTACCTTACGTACATACATAACACAACGGATCGTATTGCTAAAATCCTACGTCGGTACAACATACGGACTGTATTTGGAACTTCTGTTAAGATTAGGCAACTCCTGCGACCAACTAAGGACAGTTTGCCTAAATTGCAACAACCAGGTATCTACAGAGTTCCCTGTACTTGTGGCAAGGTTTACATCGGGCAGACTTCGAGAACAATATGCACTCGCTTTAAGGAACATAATAGATGTATCAGGCTCATTCAACCTGCTAAATCAGCTGTTGCCGATCATGCTTTAACACCTGGCCATGATGTCATGTTCCAAGGAGTGGATGTTCTTGCCCGTATAAAGCAATATCGCCCCAGAATCATCAGGGAGGCAGTTGAAATACGTAAACACCCAGATAATTTCAACCGCGACACCGGCTACAATCTCAGTGAATCCTGGCTACCTATTATCAGAACCCTGAGAAAGTAATTCACTGCTGCTTTCCGTTGTCCCTAACATGGGGCTATAATGGCGTCCATCTTTGGGCACCTTCTATATGTTCTTCGTTGCTTTCTCTTAGCAACATTGTCGTATTCCAGATTATTCCTGACGATGAAAGACATGGTTTCTTTCGATACGCGTCGAATTTTAATATAATAATACACGGCATAAGCCCAAAATTCAACATTATGAATATTATTATTATTATTTATATGGTTAAACCTATCGTACTGTGATTGTTGCTGTCCGTGGGCTATCAATCGATTGCAAGAGCTGGATTTTAACGACAGCTATGATGATACATGACGTCCTTCTCTTCAGACTTGGTAATAAGCCAATCAGCAGAGATATGGCCGTTCAGCATCGCGTCATAATGTGGATTCAGGGACTGGACGCAGATTTTTAGCCTACTTTTCACATTTTGCAAAAATGAGGAAAAAGTAGACATGAGATCGGGCAAATGTGTATCTGTCTGTCTGTCTGTCTGTCCTTCTGTCTGTCTGGCTGGCTGTGTGTGTGTGTCCCCCTATCAACTCCTAAACGGCTGCAGCAATCAAAACAAAATTTGTTGGGAGTAAAGATCTGTACCTGAATATCTCACGGCCATATTTGAAAATGATGTCAGTGCTATCAACAGCTGAAAAATCGCAATTGAAATTTGAGCTCCATGTTGGATATCTTGGAAGGTATGAACGGGAGCTATTTCAAAATTGGCACACGTATAGATAATAATATTGCAGTTTAATTTCCAGGTGGCTATACATGGCAGTGTTGCCAAAATGATTATAAGCCTGCTGATAAGTCCAAATTTTAAATGCTTATAACTTCTACACTATCAATTGGATTTCAACCAAATTTTGTATGTACTATGTGTAGATAGGCAGATATGACAGAGCGTAATCTTAAGAACCCCCAGGGCTGCCAACTGTTAATAAATGCACTCTCTATTGTTTTTATCCAAATACCCATATATCAGAAAGTATGCAAGCCGACAGCTTTAAACTATGTACACGTATAGTACCTGACATTCTATATTATTTTGGAGTATCTTATATACGTCAGTGCTACCAACATGATTCTAAGCCTGGTGAGAGGTCCAACTTTAAATACATGTAACTTCTATACTATCATTCGGATTTCAACCAAATTTCGTGTGTGCTATGTGTACCATAATAGATATGACTATGCCGATTCTTAAGAGTAACCAGGGCTGCCAAGTGTTAATAAATACTGTCTCTATTTTTGTTACCCTAATATCAATATATCAGAAAATATGCAAGCCAATAGCTCTAAACTTTGCACACGTATAGTACCTGGCATTCTAGATTAATTTGGAGTAACTAATATAGGCCTACGACAGTGCCGCCAACATGATTCTAAGCCTGCTGATAGGTCCAATTTTAAAATACATGTTACTTCTATACTAACAAATGGATTTCATCCAAAATTAGCACAACACGAGATCATAATATTTCAGATTATTTCTGACCAACACATGCATGACATTGTTGCCAACATGATTTTACGCGCCCTGATAAATCCAAGGTCTAACTGCATGTAACGTGCATGTTATCCATTGGACTTCAACCGAAGTTTGTATTCTGTACCTTAAGAGATGCAACTAACAATAGCCTATATTCAGTCACCAGGGCTGCCAACTTAACTACTCTATTAGGCTACATTAGGCTATATAAGGTATATTTTGAACTAATTAGGAATTTCGATATTACCAACTTAATTTCGTCATTATCCTAGATAGGTCTATATAGATTGGCAAGAATCTTGAATTTCAAGAAAAGTAGGCTATTTAGTTCGTCACGGAACTTCTTGTTTTTCATGCCGGCGTCGTTGCCTTGTCTACCATTGGAGCGAATGCTTGGAGAAGAATGTTCAATTCTAATAATACGTATCAGTGTCCTTCTAATGTGTATTCATATGCTCGATACTTTCTTTATACGAACGTTTGAAGCTCCTTTGCATTTATAAATGGCGGATCACACTACTGCAGTGCCCACTTACCATTCTTGACCTTGCCATTGGCCCCTAACGTCACTGGCATCAGAACTGCTTCAGAGAGAAGAAGATGTATCACTGCGGCCATCTTGACTTCCTTTCGCCAAGTTCACCTGAAAAGACAAAATAAGTTACATGAATGTTACATGTATTCCCGTTTTCCACCTGGGTCGGAGATGAGATGCGATGAAAGTCTTTGTGGAGGATGGTTGTTATGGACGGATGCTTTTCCTGATGCCAGCCTCATGAAGGGAGTTAATGAGAGATGAAATGAAACTTGGTGAATGAAACTGGGGAAGGATGTGGAAGGACGTAGCCGTGGCCTGTCAGTAGGTACTGTCCCAGCATTTGCCTGGAGTTGAAAATGGGGGAAACGACGGAAAATGGCATTATTGACCGTAAATATTCCCAACAGAAGTCTCCCTATATCATTACGTCTTGTTTTGTCGAATGGAATAAGTTAACGGCCGTAGCAAGAGATTTATCGACTTCACAGTGCAGATACCTCATCTTCGTGCTTCTAAATACTAATTTTTCTTTATTTATAGTGCATCACGCATGTATAATTTGTTAAAGATAATCTGCAAAAAAATGCGAATTCAGATCGCTCAGTAGCCTACTCAAGAATCACCTTACCGATATTTTACGTGAACGTTATCAGTGATATTTGTAGATGGTTACAGGGTATTTGCAAGCGCATCATGAGATTTAATAAGTATTTGATTTATTTATTTATTTATATCAATTATATCATTATGTAAACGTGGTAGGCACTTTGTCTATCCACATGTGTTAACTTATGTTTTTGTTCTGTGGCCTTTGTGGAGCGATGTAGCCTACGCACCGTATTCAAATTTATCTTTATTTCATTTGGGTTTGTGCATAGTTAAATTTCGTGCTACGGAAACCACATCACATGGTGAATTACGGAAATATTTATCTTTGTTTATTTTATCTTTACTTCCGCCAACATGGCGGCGAAGCGAAATTTAAATATTCAAATGGACGTTTCTCGCGATTTAACCATCCGAGCGCAGTGCATTGGTACGGTATATGCTTATATAAATTTTAATCCACTGGCATCTAATTCATTTGAAATTATTTTCATGTCCACAAGATGGCGGCTGAGTGAAATTTTAAAATCTCGTTTTTATGTCTTGTGTCCTAATCATGCGATTTCAGTTCGAATGATGCACCTACACAATAATCTTCATGTAATAGTTCTAAGGCCTATATACGGTATAACGATCCAACATGGTGACCATCCGAAAATTTAGACGGTTCTCAATATCCACGATTCTATTACAGCAATCAAACTGAAAATTTGTATGTTGATAGAGGCATTTAATATACGTAGGATATATGAAAATAGGCTATTTAGTTCTTCACGGAACTACTTGAATTTATTTGAAACTTCACTTAAATACATCCTCTCGGCCTGTTTCCTTTTTTTACTTCGATTTATTTGTAGAGTGTAGCCTATCTTTCCGGTTTCGTTATAGACCTAGGCAGGGGCGCACCCAGGGGGGGGGGGGCTTTGGGGGCTTAAGCCCCCCCCTAAAAACCTGGGAACACTTTAAAAACATTGATGATATCTTTCAAGAAAATTGATTGCTTAACGGGCTCCAGAATGTTTAGTGTTGGAACGTTGGAACATTTTGCGATTTTCTACTGGTTTAAAACAGAATTATGTTAGGCCTATATTTATGCAACTCTTGAGTGATAATAATATATATTGTAAACACAACACGATCGGATATTTCCGGCCGTTGTCGTAACTATGCTCGGAGCAAGATGCACGTGGGACAGCGGTGAAAATTTCTCTCCCCAATGTATTGTGCTGTGCTGTGCTCTGTGTCAAGCGTCAAGTCATCAGTGGTGTTTGTAAAAGTTCATTCGTTGATTGTAGTAGTGTTTGTATTTTCTATTGGTTATTGGTGTTCGTAGTGTGTCCAATTGGACTAGTAGTCTAGTAATGGGAGACAAAAGAAAGTCAAACATGCAAAACTACTTTAAACCGTTAAAAATAAATAAATAAATATGATGTGAGTAGTGTTAGTGAATGTGGCGATCCTTCAACGAGTAAGGAACTGTTAACAAGGACTGCAAGCATAGAAAAACAGCCAAGTTGTTCGTCAGAGGAGGGCTTAGAGGCAAATGTGAGCAGGCCTAAGGCCGTTGTAGGGTAAACATAACATGGATTTGGACATTGGTTTATTTAAAAACAAGGTGTTGACGGACAATGAAAAGTTCAAAGTTTTAAATGACAAATGGGTTCCTCAGAGCAACTTTAACTTTCCTTTTAGATCGCACGGGAACCAACAACGAAAATTTTCGTTTTCATGGCTACAGAAATATACCTGGCTTTCGTATTCTGGAATTGAAGACTCTGCATACTGTGTCCATTGTATGCTTTTTTTTTTTCAAAAAAAGAAGTAGGTAAGAGTAACGCTCAACATACTGGACAACTTGTTGAAGAACGTTTTTGTAACTGGAAAAAAGCACTAGAAAAGTTTGAAAAACATGGAAACTCGCAGTATCATAAAGACGCATGTGTAAGCGCAGCTAACTTTAAAAGAGTTATGGACTGCCGAATGAAACCTATTGACAAATCTCTTGATAAAGGAAAATACGTCCAAGTCCAAAATAATGTGTAAATAATAATTCCAATAATAGAAACTATAATTTTGTGTGGCAGGCAAAATATCGCCCTTAGAGGCCATAGAGATTATGGTCAGTTTCAAATCGACAGCAAACCATTTGAAAATGAGGGGAACTTGAGAGCTTTGCTCAGAGCTAGAATTGAAGCAGGTGACAACAATTTGAAAGATCACTTTGGGTCATGTGGCAAAAATGCGACCTATATAAGTTGGAATTTTCAAAATCAAGTCATCGATGCTTGTAACCAAATAATAACTGAAAAAATAGCAAGTAAAAGAAGCTAAGTTTTTTAGTGATCTCGCAGATGAAACATGTGATATTTCAACTGTTGAACAGTTTTCTTTGTGTTTACGTTATGCAACGCCAAATACTTTAAATGGTTATGAAATATGTGAGCAATTTTTGAAGTTCATGCCTCTAACCTCTACTACGGGTAGCGTATTGGCAAAAACATTGATTAAAGGTCTTGAAGACAGTAATATAGACATAAATAACTTACGTGGCCAGGGGTACGATGGGGCGGCTGCCATGAGTGCAAAGTTTAAAGGGGCTCAAGCGTGCATCCAAGAAGCTCACCCCACAGCAATATACGTGCATTGCGCTTCTCATAGCCTTAACCTGGCATTGCCGACCGCGTCTGAGGTTGTATCAATCAGGAACTGCTTTGGAATAGTGGAGAAGTTGTGGGATTTTTTTAACAGTCCTAAAAGACAAGCGGTTTTAAAACAGTGCATTGAATCTGAGGTAAATCTTGAAACCAACAAGAAAAAACTCCTGCAGCTTTGTCCAACGAGATGGGTACAAAGGCACGATGCTATTTTTGTTATGAAAGAACTGCTGCAACCTCTTGAATGATAGGGAATCTTCTTCATGAGCTCTAATACTACTAAACTCCTTAAGTCAAGGTGAATTTATAATTTCTCTCATGGCATCAGAAAAACTGCTAGGTTACACAGTAAACCTAAGCAAAAAGCTTCAGGGAACTGATTTAGATTTATCGTCTGCAATTACACACGCTGAAACTGTGATTGAAAGCTTAAAATCTCTAAGAAAATATGCAGATCAAGAATTTCACTCGTTGTTTGAAGAAGCTACCAAAATTGCTAATAACTGCGGTTCAATAATTTCGATGCCTCGAACAGTTGGAAGACAACTGAACAGAAGCAACATTCTAGCAGAAACTCCGGAATTATACTACAAAAGATCTGTTTTCATCCCTTGGATTGACTCATTCATTATTTCATTGGAATCTCGATTCATGAAGCATAAAGACTTATTAAAGAGTTTTGAGTGCTTACTGCCATCAGCCAATGCATCACATACGCATAAAGAAACCTTCCAAGAAAAAATGCAACTTGATTTCTTACAGCTGTGTAATTTTTATAAGAATGACATAATTGAAAGTGGAGGAAACAACAAAGGCCTGTTTATGACTGAGTTTGAACTGAGGCACAAGAGCTTCAAGACCCACGCTAATATCCCTAAAAACGCAATCGATGTGTTGAATCTATGTGACAAGGACTTGTTTCCTAATATCCACACATTGTTGAGAATTTTGTGTACCATCCCTGTGACTACAAGCACTGCTGAGAGGTCATTTTCTACACTACGTCGGCTGAAAACATATCTTAGGAATACCATGGTTGCAGACAGGCTGACTGGACTAGCAGCACTGAATATTCACCGGGAAATTGAAGTCATCAGTACAGAGGTAGTTTCCGTTTTGAAAAAATCTGCTAGGCGGCAGGATTTTGTTCTGTGAAATTTGAGTTTCCGCTTTATTCAAACAACGTTAATGTTAATTCATTAATACATGATTTGTATTCAACTATTTGTTTAAACTTGCAATCAGCCTGTGTGATTAAGTTCGACTTCAAATTCTAGAAATGTTTATGATTTTTTATTATAATGTTAGGCGTTAAGGAAAATTAAAATAACATATATTTTCACGTACAGTACATAAAATATTTGTTACAATCCATAATACTATGGTATACAATTACATCTCGTAATTTTTAAAATGTAATTTTTAGTTCCAATTAAATTTACATATTCAAAATCAAAATGTTATTATTAATTTCCTAAAACCTATACTAGTTCTCGGTATAAACAACTCAAAACTTAGTAAATGATTGCAGATAATTAATGTTACACATCAATCTGACGATCCTGGTAGCTGGATATATAGTTATGATAATAGTGAGTTGAGCAATCCAGTCGTTATCACTCTGATCGTGATCAAAAGTTAATTCTTGATAAAAATCATGCAGTTCCTTTTTATTACTTGTATAACCTTAGCTCAATGGTACTGTAACTAAAATTTCTATAAAACCAATGCACATTTTGTTTAAATAATCTCCAGTCCAATAGCATCTTTGTATTGGTTTTAACAGAACATTTTACAGTATGTTTGATCTTATAGAATAGCTTTTTATGCATATGATCTCAAATGTTCTTATTTACATACAAGACTAATAATAAACACATTCTCTTTCCATAGCTGAAATCATGTTATTGAGGAAAGCCCCCTCCAAACCAAAAGTCTGGGTGCGCCCCTGGACCTAGGGATAGCGTGAGCTGTCTTGGGGATTCGGCTGCACTTATTTCCTCGCGAAATACGTGCGTCCGCAACTCTGGGGATGTCAGTTTGTCCACGGTAAATAGAAGAGACGGTAGGTGTCACGAGCGAGATGCGCAGTAGTTTGCTGCGTAGATGACGTCATTGGACTCCAACGCTGGGTCTCGGACGTAGTTTCTCACGGTAACCAGTTAAGAGTAGTGAAGTTCGGTGTATTACTATCGGTCTGTAGATCGGTGAATGTTTATTTTCATGTTATCAGACTGTTTTACAACCTGTGAACTCGTGCGTGAGTGAAGTGTATTCTTGTGATTAGGCCTAGCTTCTGTGAGTGGTGTTAAAAGGTGCTAGAATGCCGTGCTGTGCAGTAGCAGGCTGTACAAATCATCCCCGGGACGCAAACAAATGTTGTCACTTTACAGATTCCCAAAAGACCCGTCTCTGCAAAAACAATGGGTACATTTTTGTAAAAGGAAAGATGTGTTTAACTCGAATACAGCTCGCATTTGTTCAGAACATTTTCTGCCTACTGAGTTTGAAAGAGATTTACAATCTGAATTGTTAGGTCTCCCCCCTAAGAGATAGCTAAAACAGGGTCAGTTCCTTCCCAAAAAATTCCCACCATTCCTGCTTCAACAGAAAATAGCGAGAGAAATACGCGAGCCGAGAGGCGTGATTGTAGGAAAGATATACAGTCCCGAATAAAGAACTCGGTAGAAGATTCAAGTCAACATCTTGAGCTTCCTCAGGGAGGTCAGATTAATGATGAGTTACGCCAAAATGAAGACAACTTTCCCTTAATGTGTGAACTACGTAGTGTTTTGGCCGAAAATGAAAAATTAAAAGAAAGGATTAAATTACTTTCTGAGGATCTGAAGATATCCCAAGAAAAAATAAGAAAATTGGAGCAAAATTTAAAAAACTATGATGAAATATTTTCTACTTGTCAGAAGCAATATTTATTAAAAAGAAAGTGTACAAACCGGTCTGCAGAAGATGTGGCGAAAGCTGTTACAATACGGTGTATCTCCAAGAAAGCTTTATCATATGTTAGGGAAACTCTAAAATACCCCCTCCCAAGTGAAACAACAATAGCACGACGGCTGTCACAATTTTCTACTTCTCCTGGGTTTCTGGATGTCACTTTTAACCTACTTAAGGGCCAAGCAATTATTATGAGTGATAACTTTCAAAAGGATGTAGTGATGAGCTTTGACGAAATGAAAGTTAAATCTGATATTTGTTATGACAGTGTCGAAGATGTGTTTAGAGGGCCACATATAAATGTACAAGTTATTATGATAAGAAGCTTAACTGGTAAATGGAAACAGCCGATTTATTATCAATTCGACCAGGCGGTCACTACTGATTTATTTTATGAGACAGTTAGACTTGTTGAGGAAACGACTTTTCGCTTAAGAGCTTTTGTTAGTGATATGGGTGGTTCCAACCGAAAATTATATATAGACCTCGGAATAAGTCCAGAGAAATCCTTTATAACTAACCCATGTGCTGATGACCGTGTAATTTGGGCATTTTGTGACGTTCCTCATATCCTTAAGTTAATAAGAAACCATCTGTTAGACCATGGATACAGGCTTACGTCCGGTGAGACAGTTACCAAAGACATCTTCGTTGAGTTAGTGCAATACCAAAATAGTGGGGACTTAAAATTTACTCACAAAATAACTGAACACCATTTGCTAGTTACTGGTAGTGAACGACAAAATGTAAGGAAAGCTGCTGAGCTTCTCTCTGGCACTGTGGCTAAGGCTATATCATATATTTTCCCTGGGAATGAACATGTCGTTGAATTTGTTGAAACTGTTAATGATGGATGTGATGTTTTGAATAACAGAATCCCACATCATCCAACAAACATGCTCAAAAGTGCTTACGGGACAAATTTAGAGGAACAGGATGTCAAACTGAATAAGATGTTCGAGCTTTTCTTATCAGTAAGAGTTATTGGGAAGACTGGCTTGCTGCCTTTCCAAAGAGGTTGCATGATTTCAATCCGCAGTTTGCAGGGATTATTCCGTAACCTGAAATCAGAAGGATATAAATATTTGCTAGCATCAAAATGTAATCAAGATGTTTTAGAATCATATTTCTCTGCTCTCAGAGGATTAGGACGGTTTTACGATCATCCTCTTCCCACAACAGTAACACAGAGAATTATTATTTATTATTATTATTATTTAGCGTATGATGCTTCATTTGAATCCCTGTTATTTAGCAAAAGTGCACACGATATAATAAAAACTGGAAATTGTCCCAGGGAAGAGTGTGAAATATTGACTGTAGAAGTGCTCGGCCAAGTAGACTGTGCTATTCCTAATGACTCTGCAGAGCCACTTGAAACTAACTTGGAAATTTCTGACCCAGAGTATGAAAATTTTAACTCTATAGTAGATTCATTAATAGAGCAGTTTACTGACCAGGAAGATCTCGAACAGAGTTTCCATAATGAGGACAAGGACTTGTTGAAAATGTTGGCCGGGTATATTGCATACCGAGTTGCAAAAAGGGGAATCGTCTCTGCCTTTAACTGCGGTGGAAAAACTGGAAAGTGCATTAGTGTTAGGAATTCAGACTGGATCTCGGCTTTGTCTAGGGGAGGCCTAATGAACCCATCTCCCGAGTGGTTCAATATTGTTTGTGAATTAGAAAAAGAATTTCAAAGGTTTTCGGAAATGATCTAAAGAAGTGTCCAACAGCGATGAAGGAACTAATAGATATCGTCAGATTTAAATATAATGAGGTCGATGAGTTCGCAGCTGCATGTTTTGTGAGAACGCGTTCATTTATTAGAATGAAAGAACTGAATAAGAAGAGAGTTCTTAAGAGATCGAGTCGCACCACGGGTGCGGATGCTGACGCTACACGAAATAAGTTATAGAAGATGAGCAAAATTACATCCTGAAAGGTAGGTTTCATTTGGCAATTTTTAACACAAGTATCTTACTTGAATTATGTGTTCTTATTTAGACCAAGTCGGTTAAAACTATTTCCTAATTGTTAGGGCCTGATTTATCTTAAATGTAATATCATCATTATCCCGTCCTCTTTCTTTCCTTCTTTCTTCAATAAATATTAATTGAGCAAGGACCACTCCACGCATTGCTTTTAACACACAGCAACTCTGATTCTGGAGTCCAATGACGTCACGCGCTCTCGGCAAGCTGCGCGTGACACCTACCGCCTCTTCTACTTACCGTGTGTTTGTCCATCTTCTCGGCCTAGCACGAAACCATTTCACTGCGCTCAACATGCTTCGCTCTGCAAGAAAATTGATGCTGCTACACATACTTCCGATATAGGGTAAGTATCTCTCTCTTCCCCTTAATAGTAGGTGGTACAGATTACGACATCGTGACAAGTGCATCACTCGGCATATAGCACGCAGCCACGATCTTGAATATAAGTATATCAGACATTTGTATCGACATTGCATTATTTATTACAGTTACAATCACTGTATATAGTCTCCCATATATATATTTCCTGAAGGACATCCGCCCGGCATTCCGGGAGACCATAAAGATCCAGAATACAGTGTAGGTACATTGTTGGCTCTACAGCACATGTACATAAGTCATTACGATACACCATATAAATGGTTATGTAGCATATGAAGTGATGCTCTCAATACGCCCAAGCAGATCTTCTCAAGATCATTCTCGATGATGCCAAGCTTCTTGAGGATATCCACGACGAACTTATAAGATGTTCCACGAGCTCCGAATAGAAGGCCATTCACTTTCCATGCATTTTTAGGTAAGTTATATCTCTCACTCAAGTGAGGTATGCATGGTCGGTAAATAGCTTCTTTCTCCTCGTTGACTCATACGGCTTGCGGAATGTCCACTTCCATTCGTACCGTGGGGTCCAGGACCAAACCCCTTCCATTCTTCCTGTCAATGGCAACGATATCTGCTCTACGGTGACTACCATTTTCCGAAATGCAGTGCACTTCCTCATAAACTTCCCATTTCAATTTCCTCAGGGAAGTGGCAATTGATGATCGAACTCGGTGATGGCGGGAATTTCGTAACAGTTCTCCTTTAGAACATTGGCCCAGGACATGTCCTAGTGTCTCTGGTTGGTCACATCCTGGTTGTCGGCATAGGGTTGTGTGCTGACTTCTCCCCGGCACAGCTCTCACCGCTGAGATGTTGCAAGACATTTTGATGGCATTCGTCCATTCAGAGCACGATAAGCCTTTTCTGTTATTTATCCACGAGTTATTCTTAGGATGTTGTTCATAAACTTCCACTCCTTTACCTTTATGAGGAAGTTTGCACCAAGCTTCAAATGACCGTTTCCGAAGCTCATTTCGTACCCAACGTCCTGATTTTGATTCTGTGCAATCACTAGTTGGAAAATTAAAATATTGAAGAATTTCTTTCTTTTCCCCGTCAAGATTTCGACAAATATCTAAATGAACATCTTCCACTCTGAGTAACTTTTGAACTATATTAAAATGCTGTATATATGCTTCCCATTCAACCTTAACTAAACCCAGCCCCCGAACATTCCTGGATGCATACAACATATCATTGGGACAGTCATGTGGTAACCCAATGATTTCTTTGATAGTTGATCGCAAAAGTTTATCAACATCGACCAGAAAACTTGATGGAATTTTATTTAACGGTGTACTCTGTATTGTATAAATCAGACTTGGCCAAATGTATTGATTAATTATGTTTAACTTTTGGTCTGGTTTTAGTAAACAAGAAACTGTGAGAGAATTCAAGTCTTTTTCTAAACTATTTATCAACTTGCTCTTGTCAAACACAATTTCATCTTCAAAAGTTATTCCCAGATATTTTATGGTTTCCCCAGATTTTACACATGTCAAAGCAGTATTTCCTAGTGTCACAGCACTTCTCTGACAAAGGTTCCCTTCTTTAATATTGATAATTCTGCATTTTGAAGGATTCATGGAAAGACCCATAGCAGATAAACTATTAACGGCGGTATTTAAGAGTTCCTGCGCCGAAGCTTCATCTTTCGCCACTAATACAATATCATCCGCAAACGTTAAGGCTGAAACATTTTCAACGTCAGATGACAGCTGATACCCATACTCTTGAATGATCTCCTGATCTGTGAGTTCTTTGATAGTATCATCTATTGCCAGGTTGAATAAAGCAGGTGAGATTGGAGATCCCTGAGCGACGCCTTTCCTAAGCTCTATGCTCACTGTTTTATTAATACCACATTCAACTTTGATACTATTTCCTAAAATAAGGTCGATTACTAAATCTCGCAAGTTGTTTGGCATATTTACTCGATTAATGCACCGCTTAAGATGTTCATGGCCAATATTATCATATGCCTTTGAAACATCCAGGAACACCACACAGCAGCTAGTTTTCTTTGTTTTAGCATTCCTGAGGCAACCATTAATAATTGAGGTATTAACATGTGTACCAGGGAGATTAATGAATCCCCTTTGATGTACGGAGAACTCTACGAATGAACGTAGTTGCCTGTCAATTACTTTTTCTATAATACGTCTGATTACTGAATATATGGTGATAGGTCTCCAGTTACTTATTTTTTCAGCACATCCTCCTTTGTGGAGAAGTACTGTTCTTACTGTTTTGAATATATCGGGGCATTTCCTAAATTTGAGCATAGCGTTTGCAAGGAGACTCAACACTTTTCATGTGTTAAGTTCCTTCACAACTCTGATAATTACTCGGTCAGGACCAGCTGCTGTATCTGCTCGTACTCTGGCAAGAGCTGAATTAATTTCAGAATCTTCAATTTCAATGTCTTCCTCTGTACAAACGGTTTCTGTTAGTTGCAAGTGTGTTAATTCATTCTCTTTTCCAAATAAATCTTGGAAGTGTTCAAAAACTGTGGATACAGGAATTCTACATTCTGTGCCATTTTGATTATTCATAATCATGCGTACGACTTTGCGCCTTTGATTGAAATACTGATATTGCGCTACTTCATATTGATATTTTGTCCTAGTTTTGTCTCTTCTTCGCTTTGTTACCCTTGATGGATTTTTCGTTTTAGAATATGTAGTTGTATGACCCCCCTGTCGTTTTCTCCGCGCATTATAATAGCGAATAGCTGGATGTTTGGGTCCTGAGAGCGAACTGATTGCGTCAGCCAAGAATTCCGTTAGCTCAACACTAACTGTCTCAAACGCTTGAATATCACCTTTAGTTATGACGTCCGTGAATTTTCGTTCAAATTCCTTTATAGCTTCTAATTTGGAATCTAATGCAGCCACATCTTCGCTATTAGCGCTAGTTGATACATGATCAATTTCTTCATCCAGCAAGTGACTGCCACCTCCATCGGATTTATGCAAACTTTGATCTGAGCTCTTATATTTTGACGTTAAACCTCTACGATAAACCTCTGGATGTGCTTTACTTACATGAATTGCAACAGATTTAAACGTCTTTCCACAAATATCACAGGTATTGACTCGAGTAGCACTATTTGGGCGACATGAATCAGAGTTTTGAGTCAGGTTAAATGTGTTTTTGTCTGACATTTCAACATTAAATACTGCTACTCCAGAAATACTATACGGTAATATAATCTTCAATCATCAGTTTTCCGTTCCCTGCGTATATTTATACAGAAAAAAAACAAAGTCCATATGGATCAAATATCGGTAAATAGCACCTTAATCAGCATCCAATAACCTAGTTGTTTAACCTACAAATCGCAGCCATAACCATAACCTTATATATTTGTCCATTGATTGTCTTCAGGAAAGATCTACCAACATATAGATGCGCGCGGGTACTAGACATCAGGAGTCTTAGGCATCAAGGTGGCTGTGGAATTTCACGAACATTAACGCTAGGAACTACGAAATATCCAATCAATGTCAAACAACATGGCTGCTATTTGTGATATCGAAACACAAATACAAATTGATTCAACCACCCCCAAAAAATAACACCAATCCGCAATATAACATGCACTATCACAGGAACAAACACCAACAATCCTTGAATACATGCGATGATCCCTAAAAAAAGATACGAAATACCATCAAAAGGCAAATCCGCGGCACCACATTGCAACCTAGGTCTTATCACGCCCTTCAGAAGGCGCAAGATAAACGATTCCACACGTTCATGATGATGAATAGTCGTACTCTTCTAGTGTTTCAATCAATTCCTCTGGGTGCTAAAAATGAATTACAACGAAACTTAGTAAACGGGGAGTCTTATATAGGATGCAACATAATTATAAGAACATTCATTTTTTTAATCGTATGGCCTCGGGTGCCGGGTGCAAGCTTTGTAATTTGACACCCAGAGGGTAGCTTGCATGTCGAATTTAGTTGTTCCTTGAATCACTATGAAAGTCAAGGAGGTTAGATCTCTAAGCTCCTTGAACACTATAGCACATTCTAGGAGAGAAATTAGGAACTTTGTGTTGACGGAAACTCCCGAGATTAATTTTGCCATTATGAACACGGCCTACTGAATTCAAATGGGTTCTTTGACATGCCAACATCGTATGACATGCGTGTCGTATTATTGCCGCCTTTCAAAAATCACTTACCACGGCCAGGAACGAACCTGCAATCTTGGGGTTAGTAGACCGACACGTTGACCACTCACCCACCGTGGCAATTCACATTCAATTATATTCCCTGAAAAGCACAAATATGCCTATTCAGTTTTGCATTTTTCTCTTGACAGGCTAGAGCAAAATGTGACATCTCATTGATGTTTCAGTCTCATTCACGGCTGTGATTACTGTATATATGGAAGCTACTGGTGTATGGGTGATGCTGAGTAACAGCATTCAGGGCACAGTCAATGCCTGTATATGCTGTGAAAGGTTTTTCTCATAGTTGTAGGGTAGGCATTGCAGTTTTATTTTATTTTTGTACCATGTGCATTGTAATGCTGTACTGACTCAGTAAGGAAAGCAATGACAAACTACTCACTCCTCACATTGCTCAGTACGCTTCAATATAGCACTGGCTTGTGTTTTTAAGGGTTTCTATCCACATAACTAGGGTGGTAATTGTTGGGGGATCCAACCAGCCTATTTACTAATTTTACTTTTTTAAACTTACTATGTGTTATGTTTTGTAAGATGAGGAAGCATAAAAATAAAAATATGTACTATCCCATTTGTTCTTATGGACATTACAGGATGGAGATACTTCAAAAAGGAAAAGGAAAATGACTATTTAGTTTCGTAATATTGGTACCAATACACCCGTACGAGAGTTATGAAGACTGACGAGGAGTGGATACGTGTTTCAAGGAAGGGCAAATATCACGGATAAGTGAGGAAAACGTAGAAATGTTACTTGTGACAATAGCTAACTTTACGCTGTTTTGAGAATCTATTCAGCAAATAAACGCGAGTGGGAAATCTTAAGCACATAGCCCTTCAGGATAAAATAGAGACTAATGTATAATAAGAGACCTGTTCATTTCTCACATTCCAATGTAATTCCGAGCCCGCTATCCTTCCAGTATATGAACTCGTGGAGCGCCTATTAATGACCATTCTAGTATTATTGGTAAGAAATATAGTGGATGAAGGCCTTGTCATAATCTATTATTAGACTAGTATACCTTGTGATTCTTTGCATTCAAAAATCCTAAATTCCGAATGTAGCACTTAGTAGCATCTCTGATTTTCAGATTCAGCATTTTGTAGCTAATTAGTAAACAAATGAGCATTTTGTTCATGTTGTTGTTAATTCATGATAAGGGTATAGGACGTTCTTGGTCGTCATCCCTGTGTAGTTGGGTGTGTAGAACTTGTATTATAACCTGGATTTATGTGATGACCGTAGTAGTGTACTGTATTAGGGACAGGGATGAGCTAGGTGTCCCGGGACTTGAAGTAAAGCACTATCTCAGCATTCTCATGAAGGGACGATAGTCACTGTCAGAGACGGGAATTGAACCTACTATCTCCGGACTTGCTACAGCTGCCTTATCGGGCGAGGTGAGCAATTTAACTATATTGTTGGTCTGGATAAAGCTAAACATTGTAACAGATGCCCTTTCATCAGCCTAACAAAGAACCAGGATTTGATGGCATTCACTCTGAATTCCTGATGCCCTGCGGAAAATATGCTACAACTTGGTTAGCACAGTTCTTCTCAAATATTCTGATAACAGGCTTTATCCCTCGACTCATGAAACGTACAAAGAGCATTGCCATCTTAAAACCAGGCAAACATAGTGACAGCTCAAAAAGCTATCGATATATTGCTCTCCTGAGTATGTTGTATGAATTTCTTGAGAGAACTCTGTACAACAGAATAAGTGCGGACATAATAAAGCATATTTCTGTTGAGCAAGCAGGTCTTCGACCAGACCGCAGTTACTCTGATGAAGTACTCTCATTGACAACCTTCATAGCAGGTGGTTATCAGAAAAATCATAAGACTTCTGCTGTATTTATTGACTTGACTGAAGCCTACGACACTGTCTGGAGACAAGGTACCATCTACAAGCTACTTCGTGTGATACCATGTAAAAGAACTTCACAACTCATCAATAATATGCTGACTGCTAGACCTTTCAGGTCGTCATAGGAGACTAACATAGGCTGCTTAATAATGGCCTACCTCAAGGCTCAGTCCTAGCTCCATTATTGTTTAACTTGTAGATATTACCCGTTTAACATTTCATTGCCGCTGAGCGTGGCTGTTGATTATTGTAGCAGGAGCCCCGCGGGGTTAAGCGGAGAACACAGCGATGACAGAATGGAGTATACACATAAGTCAAGCAGCATTGCGTCAGATAAGCGTCACATGAGCTCCTGTTATCACGGACGATGACTGAGGCTACTGAAGCTGAGTCATATCCTACTCGCACAACTGTACCTGTCAACGAAGCAGGCTGACATGTGACACAAGTAAACAAAGAATAGTTCCCATCTCGACCGCTGGCAATCAATTCGTGAAAGGGGAATAGCTGACATCCCTGATATACAATCGAGAAGGTTTGGTTATGTTAATGACTGGACATTAGCTAAGCACAAACACATGGAGAGCACTGAAGAAATATTGACCGCAGATCTAGCTAAAAGTATATTAAAACATTTCTTTCGGAAATGGAGTCTTCAAGTTAACCCCAACAACACTGAGATATCATGTTTCCATCTAAGTAATGTCCTAGCCAACCGCGTGCTGAATATCGACTTGGAAGGTAATCGGATAACCTACAATTAACATCCAAACTACCTTTGAGTCACCTTTGATCGAACGCTATCTTTCAGACAACGTTTGGCAAAGACAGCAGCTAAGATAAGATCAAGAAATAATAGGCTATACTTCAAAAGCTGTGCGGTACTACCAGGGGCGGTTCGACCTTGTACATCTAAGGGGGGTGAGAATTTGAAAAATGCCGACAGGCTGTTTAACATTGCCGACTAAACGCTTAAAAACTGAACAGGGGGGGGGGGGGGAGGAGAGGGAGGGGGAAGGTGGCAGTGGCGGCAAACGATACACAAGTCTTAATTAACGGTTTTCATTTAAATTTATTTTATTAGTTCCAGAATTTTGAATCGCAGGAAAATTTTATAAATGAACAAAATAAGTGTTTAAATATTACAGGAATAAAAACAAATTTGGTTATTCTCTCTAAATCCCTAATCTACGATGTTTTAACAGGACCATTTCTCCACTATCTCTATAATTTCAATGTAGTCGACCTCAACTTTTTGAAAACAACTTCATGAGGGAGTCTAAGTGGTTGTCACCCATCGATGTCCGCAAATGATTGAAAATGAGTTTTAACTTGCTAAAGGACCGTTCGGAAGAAGCTGAAGACACTGGGGATGTTAAAATCAGTCGAACTACTTGATAACCACACGGGATAATCCTCTTTCATTTAACAACAACTTTTGCGATTTCTTTAAAAGATGAGCACTGTTTACTGGCATCAAGCAGGATTTCAAGCTCAGCCAGCACAAGCTCGTCTTATTGAATGATGATTATTGGGTGTGATTGCTTTATAGATCGGACGCGCTCGATGGTGCAGTTTTTTTTCTTTCAGCGGGTATCTTGAAAATTATGTGGAATGGCTCTAGCAAATGCTGTCTTGCACGCTTGTAGTAAATCCATCCACAAGTATTCGGAACTCCTCCTTTCTGTAGAATGTAAGGAAATAAATTTCTGCTGTCGTTTCAGCGTGCGCGTCATTCTTCTTTGCAATTCGCCGGGTCCTGTGGTGCTTTAAGAAGTCTTCCTCCGCATTTACTTGCATACTCTTCGCAAATGACGATGCACTCTTTATTAAAGCGATCATCTTGCTGTCGTCGTTGATATCTTCAAAAGTCTTCAAAGCGCTCTGAATCAGCTACATCGCTTCTACTACATTCAGCTCCTCCGCTTCTAAAAGCTCGGTTACGTTCTTAATTTCAAACATGATGTTTTTGGTAAAGTACATGCCGCAGATAAAATCAAAGTCTAGCAGCTTTTTGTGCAAGCCTGACGCAAGAGTTCGGGTTTTACTGTCAAATTCAGAATTGAATGAGGTTTTCATTGTTTCCAGTGCTGTGACTATCTCTTCATAAGACGTAGAAACAGCTCTCACCGATTCGGCGCGTGCAGTCCACCTTGTTTTTGATAAATTCTAAAGTTGAAGTGAATTTTCAATTTTATCCAGCTCTTTTTGCAAGCTTAAGGTAACCGTGTAGTGTGAAACTGGCAAATAACGCACCTCGTTACAAATATCTCAATATTTCACAACTATTTCAAGTTAAAATTTTGAAATTTGTGTCATTTGTATAAGATAGACTATACACAGTAATCTACATTGAGAACAGTTGTACAGTATTGTCATAAGGGCACTAATAATGCACTGAAAAATGTAAATAACATTGCAAAAAAATGCCTACATTGATGTACCTTTTTCTCAGAAACTAATAGTTATGTGGGGATATAATTTTACACAGATAAACGTATTACCCTGTTCTATTATGATGACTAGAATCTTAACTCTATGTTAAACAAGTTCTTAATTATTAATTTTTAAAATTTGTAACAAAAAATTACATTTTTCATGAAAATTTGTTGGTATTAATTACTGTTTCTCAGAAACTACTGGATCAATTTGAATAATCCTAGTCATCAATACTAAAAGGAATGGTTATGTTGTGTATACAAAATATTAGCATGATAGTCCTACCCAGTTCTGAGAAAAAGGTACATATGTTTCAAAAAATATAGTTTTTGAGAAAATCTCAAAAAACATTATGACAGAGTCTGGAGTCTAATCTCAGTACATCCCAGGAAAATAATCATCCTGGGATTCATCCCCTCCCTTTGTATACTTCCTTTTGAACCTCAGCTTGGTTCTTAATTCCTTTTGCATGGCCTCAGCAGCTCTATCAGCTTAATATAAACGCTTCTGGTCGATGGACTTCAATGACTCTAGACATTTTTAGCCTATTTTCAATTTTGAAAAAATAGGCTTATGAGATCACCTTTTGTCCGTGTGTGTGTGCGTGTGTGTGTGTGTGTGATTCGTGTGTGTGTCCCCCCCCTAATAAAATCTAAACGGCAGGAGCGATTTCAATGAAACTCGGAAAGTTCTTAGCACTATTCCCGGCGACCTCGACCGTGCCCTTCAAATTTTGTTACGACTCACCAATCCAACATGGCAGCTGTGCGAATTATTTCACCAGCATTCAATATCTCCGAAACTATTACCGATATTACCCTGACATTTTCTATGGTGATAGAGAGAACTACTATAAGTTCACTTATGTGACTTTTGAAAACCTGGTAACTACAAAACCAACATGGCGGCCAAGCGAATTCGCGACTTTTAAATAGACGTTTCTCGCGATTTGACCAACCAAACGCAATGAAACTTGGTACAGTATATGTTTATATACATTGTAATGCACCGACATCTAACTTCGTTCAATTGTTTACATAATCACAAGATGGCGGATGTGCGAAATATTTTACCGGCATTCTATATCTCTGAAACTATTAGCGGTATCTCCCTAAAATTTTGTACGGAGATAAAGGGCACTACTGGAATTCCATCTATAAGATTTTCAAAAACCGGTTAACCACAAAACGAACATGGCGGCCAAGCGAATTTGAACATTTTAAATAGACCTTTCTCGCGATTTAATGTTCCAAGCGCACTGAAACCTGGTACAGGAAATATTTATAGACATTGTAATCCACTGGTATCTAATTTAGTTCAATTGTTTACATAACCTCAAGATGGCGGCAGTGCGAATTTTAAAATTAAGTTTTGATTTCTTGTGATGTAGTCATGCGATCGAAGAGAAAGTTTGAATAATGAACCTACGCAATAATTTTCTTTTAATGGTACATGACTCTATGGCCTATACATTTAACAATCCAACATGGCGACCATCCGAAATATTTAGACGATACTGAATATCTACGAATCTATTTTAGCAATCAAACTGCATTTTTTAATGTTCATAGGGCCTATGAACTTAAGTTCACCTATAGGACTTTAAATAACCTGGTGATCACAAATCCAACATGGCGGTGACGAGAATTATAAATATTCACATGGACGTTTCTCGCAATTTAACCATCCACGTGCAGTGAAACTTGGTACAGTAAATCTTTATCCGAATGTTAATCCACTGGCATCTAATTTATTTCAATTGTTTCCATAACCTCAAGATGGTAGCTGTGAAAAATTTTTAAATCTCCTTGTTTTTTCTTGTGTCTTAATTATGCGATTGAAGTTTGAATACTACACGTTCACAATAATCTGCATGTAACAGTAAACTCTAGGACCTACATATATAAAATCCAACATGGCGACCATCCGAAATATTTAGTCGGTTCTCAATATCTACGAATCTATTACAGCAATCAAACTGAAATTGTGTATGTTGATAGTGGCAATTAACATAAGTAGGATATATGAAAATAGGCTGTATAGTTCTTCACGGAACTACTTGTTTCAACTCTCACACACATTTCCTTTAATACATGATTCCTTGAAATCACACCATGTTTAAATGTAAGTACTTCCTCTATTACCCCTATTTTGAAGGTCTCAGAATTAACTTGGAGGACACACCTTTCCTTACACAAACATTCTTCCCAACTGATAAACTATCACTCATTTTACAAACTTTACACAATGTGTTTGTATAATATCTGACAGAACTGTTAAGCATTTAATTACATTGCCAGCATTAGAATGTGATATAAACTCAATACTATCCATATCATGAAATTGATCTTCAGAAAGTTCTCTTTTTGATGCACTTGAGCTATGTACTATTTTCAGGAATACCACATGGAGAAGTTGGGTTAGAATCAACACTAACAAGTGACTGCAACAAAGAATCACTGCTCACTGTCTATGTTATATTTAGAGCATGCCTATTGCCAAAGAATTTACGTTTCATATACACTTTCTGACTTCTACCAAAGGAAAAAAGAAAAAAAGAAAAAAAACAACACTGCCGGGAAAGTAAATAAACAAACAACAATATCAAAAAACTAAACATACAACGTACTGAATGAAGCTAAACTTTACCAAGCATAAATTAAATTCACCTAAGTGAAAAAATGAGATTATATTGAGTAAGAAAGTATTGAAGTGAAAGTGGATGCGGCACTTTCAGAGCAATAGCTGAGCAGTACTTAATTTTCAAGGCTTAAATGTAAACGATTTACAATAAATTATACATCAAATTATTCCTAAAAGAACGAAGATTTTATTACGTTGAAAAGTAGAAATGCATTTTTTCACCAAATTACACTACACGGTTACGGTACCTTAAATGTAGTTTCGTGCTACCCGAAAGAAAAAAACGCACAATGCTTCAAGAGTGTCAAAAAACTCTCGGATAAGCGCACTAGCGTTACAAGCCTTCTCTACGAAAATGTTTAACCTGTAAGCTTGACATGGAACGTACGGAATATCTATTTTGCATTTCTCTGATAGCTTTTTTGAGTGCCGTTGTATATACCAGACATGTTACTAGCAAAGTCGTACGATTGAAACGCTAGTTTATCGAGTGGAAGTAAAAGTTCTTCTGAATTTAAAATTTAAAATATTTTTACGGCCAACTCCTCTCCAGTCTTTTTTTGTTTGTTTGTTAAAACAGCGTCTATTTTTAAAAGACGCCCCACAGGAACGAGCTCTTCATCTTCTTCGACGACGTATCGGTTATTCAACCTAGGCGGTCATTATGTGACATATCGGGAGTAGTATCTGCTATAACGGAAAACATACCAGCGTTCTTGATATATTCTGCAATTATTTCACGAGTTTTCTCTCCAAGTAGATGGATGAATTCATTTTGAGAGTCCTTGCTCATATACTTAACGTTATGCTTCCACGTATTCCCTTCTTCCAACCACCTATTCATGACCGGACTATGCTGTGAAAGTAACTTCGCAATTTGCGTGAAGTTTCCATTATCTTGAGTGATTCCATCCTCGTGACCTTGGAAAGCCAAACCTTGTCGACAAAGGGTTCTTGCTGTGTCAATAAGTATATGGATTCCTTTTTTTTTTTTTTGGAACTCCTTTTCTTGTTCCTCCTCAATTCTGATCGTCCGTAAAAGTTAATCTAGGAGAACGTCTTCGTGGCCTTTTCCATTGACAAAGTGGCACAAATCTTCCATCGCTGCTTGATAAGCTTCTGAAGAGAAGTGTTCTTGTAATTTACCCTTTTTCTTCTTTCCGCTACTTTTCAATTTGTGCCACTGACGTACTCCAGCGTGCGATCATTCTTCACTTTTTTCTTGTTAACACCATTAAACATAAACATGGCTGAAAATACGCATGTATCTATTGTATTATTATTACTTACGTTTGAAGGGTACGCGATGCTCCGAGAAAATGTTCCGTGTCGGCGAAAACTCACGTCCCACTGCCACTGTATTTGCACCTAGTTATCACTGTAAAAATTGCTGGTTCAGGAACGACTGCTTTCTCTCATTCTCGATGACCACTGCACTGACCTTAGTGAGCACCCCACCTCTTGAAGAACCTTGGAACCATTAACCTGTCAATTTTGTCACAATAGTGCGTATATCTGAGGACGCGCCGAGACAAGCGGTAGCAGGTCATAAGTTATGATTCATAACATTCCTCCGACAACATTTCAATGAGTTAGCTTGACCTGAAGCTATCAATGAGCCACATGGGACAGATGCTGGGCTCGCTTCGCTGTGAAGCTGAGTCGTTCTGCATAATGAAGCAGGATGTTACACCCACCCAGGAACGTGCCGATGAGTTCATCCCTTGTCCTTGGTACCATAATGCTCATCTGTCATTCTTTCTTCAGTTTCCATACAAAGAAACGAAATGGCAAGTGGCATCCGGTGCACCGTGGACTGGAAGTGAAACTTTTAAAATGGTTATTTTGCCGACTCTTCCCCTTGCCGCACTGGGCTATTGCCTGGCTGTACGAAATTATTGCAGCGTCCGTTTGTGCCGACTGTCGGTAAAAATGCCGACTGTCTGTAAAATAAATATTTTTAAGAAAATCAGACCAAATCATATATGGCCATGCCCCGTTTTGCTTTTTTAAATGCTGTTTTGGGAAATGTTACGACTTCTTCAGGATTTGCCGACTGACGACTAATGTCGTATTTGCCGACTGAGAAAATACCTGAGACACCCCCCAACCCCCCACTCGAACCGCCCCTGGGTACTACCTGGGGATCAATGGCTTCCACCCTAAGATCATCTGCTCTAGGCCAAGTGTGCTCTACTGCAGAATACTGTTGCCCTGTTTGGCTGAAGAGTTGCCGCACAATGCTGGTTGGTGTGCAACTAAATCAGACCATGCGAATTATAACTGGGGCTATAAAGTACACCTCCACCTCCACATTCTCGTTGCCAGCCCTGAGCCTCATTTCTCCCCCTCACCTCAGAAGGAAAAATTATCTTATGAGTGAATACAAGAAAATTTCAATAAATCAACAGCTGCCAATCCACAAGGACATTAGTACTGTAGCTTAGAAATCAACAGGTCCCGATTCAGACGACCACCAATGAGAACAGCTAGCAGTTTCTGAGAGCATAGTTTTCTTCTCAAACAGGCTTGGACACAAGAATGGTGTAACAGTGTACTTCTGCATCTCCAAGGTTTCCTTCATATCAACAGCAAGTCTCGCGAATTAGAACTTCTTCGCAAGACGTGGTCAAGACTTAACAGGATATGGACCAACCACGGCAGGTGTGGTGATCTACTTTTCAAATGGGGAAGAATCACGTCACCAGCATGGACGTGTGGCTCTCCAGAACAGACAGTTTCTCACATTGTTAAAGAGTGTCCTTTGAGCTCCTACTCTGGTCATTTCTCAGACGTCCAGAGGCGATAGACTACATCAACAATATGTCTATAACCTTGTAAATATTTGTGTTTTATTATGTATAATTTGTATCATTGTAGATATTAGAACTTTGTTCATTGTATTGTAAAGTGATGTACAGCCATACGATTAATAATACTAATTTCATCAGCCCATTTTCTAACCATCGACAACTCGATCAATCTTCTTAAATAGCAATTACTCATCGATCCATTGCATTTCAGCTTATTTCATTTATGAAAGAAAAAAAGGCTTATGAGATCACCTTGTCTGTGTTTGTGTGCAGGTGTGTGTGTGTATCCTCCCCCTAATAACTCCTAGACGACTGGAGCAATTTCAATGAAACTCGGTAATGTCATAGTACTATTATGGTACAGTGAATGATTATACAAATTGCAATGTACTGACATCTAATTTAGTTCAATTGTTTACATAACCTCAGGGTGGCACCTGTGTGAAATAAATTAAAAAAAAATCTTGTGTCCTAATCATGCGATTGAAGTATGAATAAAACACCTACACAATAATCTTCATGTAGCAGTACATAACTCTTAAGGCCTATATATATATAAAAATGCATAGGCATTAACCATCATGAATATGGTATTAAATATTAAACGTTTTAAACCGTTTTAATTTTATTATTAAACTTCTTAGTGTTTGACATGGTGGGACCATCCGAAACATTTAGACGGTTCTCAATATCTACGAATCTATTACAGCAATCAAACGGGAAATTTGTAGGTTGATAGAGGCAATTAATATAAGTAGGATATATGAAAATACGCTATTTAGTTCGTCACGGAACTACTTGTTTTTTACACGGGGACTGTCTATTAAAAACCGATTGGGAATTTCCATTTGCGTGATGCCAGCAAAGACATACAGCACGCTGGTCAAGTATTTTAGTGGAGGTGATGTCGGGAGATGTCGGACCATGAAATATGTGCTGTCGCTTATCATTCCAGTGATTCCACAGGGTTGGGGACATCATAAAATACATAATTATAGAAATACAGGTAAATTGAATGTTCAATATACGAAACCAAACACTCATGATATCTCTGTGCATATTTGTCTGAATTCTTCTGCGTAATACATTGCCTTGTCCGTGAGCCATTTTTTCAATATTTTGATTTAAATGTGGAAATGGTTTTGACATTTCAGAGAGTTGAGGGCAACAAGTTAAAATATTTGGAAACAGTATACAAAGGAGGGTATTTTTTTTCTGAAAAATCCTCTATAATATTGGCAGTGTACATTCATTTTGTTTGTTGTGTTATAAGAATGTAGATCAGAATTCTCTACAATATTAGCATTTCCAGTTAGAATTTGTCTCTTAATACACATAGAACTATTGAGTAAGTACAATGATGGTACCGGTAATGTAATTATTTGGATTTTTTTTTAATAGTCCCTATAAGATGTCAAGGGTGTAAATCAAACAACACGGATTGCTCTCTTCTGCAGGATGAAAACATTGCTTAAAACTTTATTTCAGGCAGCGTCATTGGTGTAGTCGGTAGCATGCTGAACTGCTATGCCCAAGATCGCGGGTTCAATCACGGCCGAAGTTGTCGGGTTTTCAAGAGCGTTAGTAAGCCTTGCTTCGGAGGGGAAGTAAAGCCGGCGGGCCCATGTCATAGCTTAATGGCACGTAGAATAACCTACCACTGCATTTGGTAGTGTGTAGCAAAATGTGTATGTTATATTGGACTTGTTAGGAACGCTCTATCAAGTACCAACGTTCGCAGCTAGGTGTTAGTGACAGTTGAGTCTGGTAGCCAATGTTGGAACTACTTAAAATTCAACTTGTTGGGAGCCCTTGGGCGTTGAATCAAAAACACCCAGCTGCGGCCATTGGCTGAAATGTATATATCAAGTCTTCATTTCTTGCTCTGCCGTGCAGATTTATAGCATAAACCGAATGAGAGTGAAACAGAGCATAATAACTTGATAACTGGTTATTATACCAGACCCAAAACAACTGTGAACATGGGTTCGCCCAGTAGTGTGCGTCCAGCTGAGCACTGTTGCCACAGTGAGACTTGCGGAGACTACACAGCTCTACACTCACAGTATACGCACGACCTTCTCCGTGGACACAAGACACTCCAAATGTAAGTGCATATACGAGATGGGGGGCCTAATCCTACGAATATCTATGCTCACTACGGATTGCACACAATGTGATATGAGGCATATATAAGATGCCATACAAACGTTATTCGTGAAAGTGACCACCTCCTGGTGTAGCGACCAGCATTCTTGGCTGTAGCCCAGGAGGTCCGGGTTGGATTCCCGGGTCTGCCAAGCTATTTAATTCTAGTCTGAGGGCTGGATCAAGGTTCGCTCAACCTCGTGAGGCAAAACTAGGAAGATGTGGGTTAGATTAATACCTCAGTCATCCTGGAAGTGGTTTCTCATTTCTACTCCAGGCACCACCTTGTGGTGTACTGGCTAGCACATTGCTGTCCATTCATGGCCGTCACCGCGGGGTACGATTCCCAAGAAATGTAATTCTCGTCTGAGGGCTGGAACAGGGTACACTCAGCCTCGTGATGCAAACCTGGGAATATGTGGGTTGGATTCCTACCGCAGCCATCATGAAACTGGGTTTTCTGTGGATTCACACTTCTACTCCAGGCAAATGCCGGGATGGTACCTAACGTAAGGCCATGGCCGCTTCCTACACAAATCCTACCTCAATCACAAATATATACACTAGTACAGACTCACAGTGTCACAGGTTATCAGACAAATTCCACACACACCCAAATACACGGGGCTACATGGCCACGATAACGCAAAGCCCCTAAAACAATCATCAACAACAACAACAACTCTTTCTGTCACCCATGATGTCCAGATTCGATTCACGGCTCAATCACGACATTTAGTTCTGGTCTCTGGGTTAGAATCGGGCACACTATGCCTCGTGAGGTAAGACTGTGAAGAGGTGAGTTTTATTCGACTCAATTACACACACACTCAAAAACATAATTGCCGACACCACAACACAGGTTATCAGATTTTGTGTTTTCACGTACTTCTGTATTCGAAAGATTCTTTAAAAGGTCATGAAAATTATATTTCTTGCCTGGCTGTTCGACTGCCACTCGGCTGCTAAGGAACATTGTTATGAGTTCAAAACTTCAGCTCACAGCACTAACTTCTTTAAGCTCCACTACTGAATTAATACAGCAATGCTGTCACACTTTGTTATCTTCCCCAGCGAAACTAAATATTTCAACACCTAACCATTCTTCACTCTAATTATCCCTTCAGTTCAAGGACAGATGCTATCTCCCGAACGGCTGGTCGTAGGGTCACGGGTTTTGGACTGTTAGCTTCAAAATGTTTAGCTCTGTAACATAGGTTCATCCAAACAATTGGATATATGATGATTTTCGTGCGCGGAGAGAAATAAAGATTTCATACGGCACAGCGAGCCCAGAGTGCGCAATTAACTAGGCAACGCCGCGCTAGGCAATTGGCTGACGCGGGTGAGCGTGTGAATCTGGCTCCTCCCTCATGTTCACAGTTGTTTTGGGCCGATACAATGTTAATTTCCTGTCTTAACTGCTTTAATACAAATATTGCACTGTTTAATTTAGTTTGTAGTTTATTGTGTGTTTTTCCAACTAAGATCTGTTTCCATTGTCATACCGTGAAAGGTTTGTTCATCGTTGCTGTCTATTTGCTGGTGGTCGAGTACAGTTCTTAGATTAGGCCTAATTACTGGGCGTTTTTGAGGATATACTAAGTCTTTTTAATGTTTGGCTTTTGACAGTGAGTTTCGAAGTATGTTTTTAGCATATGCATTATTTAATATTTTTGTTCGTTTCTGTTATGTTTACCTCTAATTTAAACGGTAGGTCTAATGTTGTCTGCGTATTGTCATAATATAAAATATCAGGCAAGTTATTAATATACAGTAGAAAGAGATATGGCCCTAAAACAGAGCCCTGTGGTATGCCACTAAGACTTCAGAAAGTAAGGAATCGTAATGCAGTTTTATTCAGTTTATTCATGTACCGTATTTATTCAAGTTTTACCGTCCACAGTATTAAAATATATATGTCCACTAAAAGACCGGGGGTGTCCCGATTTTTGCTTTTCTAAATATGGGACCCATACACAAGTGCAGTATATCGTTTAGTTTTTAACCCATATTTTTAAAAGATCCTTCCGATTGTCTACTGATTGATTTCGTTAGTAAAAAAAGAAAACAAAATAAGGTATAGAAACTTAAAATAGGCAACTAGAGCTAGAATATATGAAAATGGCAAAAATATATTTACAATTGAAGGTATGCCCGGAAAAACGGGCTAACCCACACTTGTTTAAAATGAAGGAAAATTGAGTTTTGTAAATGAGGTTGAAAAAACTCATCTGTATTGTTGTTTGTGAACATAGGGCTCAAGCATGCAGTTTAAATGTTCATATTTTATCTCAGACTTTCTTTATAAATCCTATAACAACACAATATCAATAACAAAGAAGGAAATGTACATTAAACTTCCTTGCTCCTTCGCCAAGCTACCGCTGATTTTAAACTAATAATTATATTCACTACAAATTCAAAAGTAATAATTTTGTAATATTTTATTTAACCTTTTCTGAACATGTTTATTATATTTCCTAAATGTTATTAGTTATTGTTATTGTTTTAAGAGGCGGATCAACAAATGTAGGCGCCCATGAAATCCTATTATATAGTTTCGGAGACATTTCGAACAGGTAGAATACCTTTTATCATCTAGGCTTACTGGATGGAGCCGCGTCGTGTATCGATGATTGTATCCCGACGTTTCAGTTTGAGTACGGACACCAACTCGTACTTACCCATGACAGCCGAAACGTCGGGAAACAATCACCGATACACGACGCGGCTCCAACCTGTAAGCCTTGATGATAACCTAGACACCGGCCGCGAAAGCCTTCGATCTAAATAGGTAGAATACATTGTATGGACGCCATGTTGTTTTTTTTCTCACCAAGCTATTGAAAGTCCTATAGGTGAACTTATATTAATAGCCTCTATCAACATACATTTCAGTTTGATTGCTGTCATAGATACGTAAATATTGAGAATCGTCTAAATATTTGGATGGTCGCCATGCTTGATTCTTCTATGCAGGGTGTCCCACCTAACTCTGCGACCTCAAATATTATCGAAATGAAACAAGATATGAAAAATCTACTTGCGCAGGAATGTAGCCAAGTCAGGGGGTCACACAATGGGAGGATATGCACAATCCAGGAAATTATAACAATATCATTTTCAACGCAAAGTTACCTTTTTTTAATGGAACATACATGTTTTTTTCTAGCAAAATCGAAAGTAAACATGTAATTATTGATAACAGAATTGGTTCCACTTCTCTAAACCTCGTCTTTTCTGAAATAACTTAAGTTGTAAATGCCGGTAAAGGAGAGACTGTTTGGTGCGGTATCATTGGCAAACGTATTGTAGGTCCCTATTTTTTTATCAGGGAACACTAAACGAACAGCGATATGCATAATTTCTTCAAGACACGTTACACCTTCTCATGGAGGACGTGGGATTGGAAACTCGTGTATCAATGATGTTCCAGCATGATGGGTGCCCCGCACATTTCGCACGTGTTGCCAGAGATGTAATGGATGCGAAGTTTCCAAATTGGTGGATAGGACGTGGTGGTCCTGTGAGATGGCCAGCACGGTCCCACGATTTGACACCATTAGATTACTTTCTCTGGGGGCGCATTGAAAGATAGGGTCTATCATGAAGTCCCAACTTCAATGGCGAATATGCAACAGCGTATTACTGCGGCGTGTGCGGAAATATTTGCGGAAACACTGGGATCAGTACAACGCTCTCTTGTTCACCGCTACAGAAGTGCATTGATGCAAACGGTGGTCAGATTGAACATCTGCTGAAGTGACACAGTTTCATCAGTTAAGATATTACTGCTTACTGGTTAATGCCTTTTCCGTGCTGGATTTAATTTAAAAACATGGCGTTTCTTTAAGCTATAGGCCACAAGTTTGTTTAGGAAATCGGTAACTGTACCTTTTGTACTATGTGTACAGTTCTACACTTGTGTTAAACTTGACAAGCAGTGTCTCCATTGCCATCCTCTACAACGTTAGTTATTTCAGAAGGTATGAGGTTTAGAGAAGTGAAACAAATTCTGTTATCAATAATTGCATGTTTACATTCGATTTTGCTAGAAAAAACATGTATGTTCCATTTTAAAAAAGGTAACTTTGCGTTGAAAATGATATTGTTATAATTTCCTGGATTGTGCATATCCTCCCATTGTGCGACCCCCTGACGTGGCTACATTCCTGCGCAAGTAGATTTTTCATATCTTGTTCAATTTCGATAATATTTGAGGTCGCAGAGTTAGGAGGGACACCCTGTATGTAGGGCCATAGAGTTATGTGCCATTAGATGAAGATAATTGCGTAAGTCCATTATTCAAACGTTCAAATTTGACCGCATTATAAGGACACATGAAAAAAGAAACTCAATTTTAAATTTCACACAGCCGTCATCTGTAGGTTACAACTACAATTGGATGAAATTAGATGCCAGTAGATTGAATCTTGTATAAACATTTGTAACCGTTTTGCTCCTGGTTGAGCGCACAAATGTAGCAGTCTTACTGGTTGGTCTGAGGAAATTACACGGCAACTCTCCCTCTAGACTGATGAATGACATTTGAATTGATAATTTTAAATAATAATTGATTGTAAGATATTGAAAATGGATAAATTAATTACTCGGTGGGCGCCATGGTCATGATCTCCATAAAATGACCAAACATACAGTCACTTACACAATTTGTAGAGCAGCTGAGTTCTCTTCTTCTCAAGGATGTGGTAAGACTCCGTCTTTAACCGAGATAGTATTTGTTTTGGGAATAAGGGATGACTTAAAGCTATTTCTAACTACTAAGGAAGAAAAGACCTGCATCAAATAATATGAAAGATTTAATAAAGTTAAAAACAAAACAAAAATGACGACAAAAGATAAATGATAAATGTTAAATGACTCTACTGACTTTACTAAGGCTCGGCGAAAATAGCAACTGGAGGTGGTCTATAAGTTAAAGTTAAAAAACAAAAGCTGGAATTTACGTGCCGATGAATTTACTGCAAATAGAGACTTTGCGTAATTCGCGTCATTTGGCTTACCGATGTAGATCGTCTCTCGTCCTCGTGGTTCATGGCAGTGATGTGATGTTGGGCTGGTTCGTTGTCGTCCCTCCTCTGCTCATCATGATGCGCTGAATTATGTTTATTGCATTTATCAGTGATTTGATATCTGCTCTGATGTATGGTTAGTGACGGGATATAATCCCTAAAATCACTCTTATGGTGATAGCCCAGACACGACTATCCCCATTGGTGCATATAGGCATGAATTCGCCTACCACACTCGACCGATATACTGTCTTACTTCCGAGCTCCTAAAGAACTCCCTCTGTTGTGTCCTCTAGTCAGAGAAGTCGCACTTCTAATGTCCAGCCGCCTGCCTTCCCCCTTGTCCTCGGTATTTCAAAACGGTGCCACACCTTCCGCCAGCGAGTTCACCCTCTCTGTTGTGTCCTCTTCACACCCTATCTCCAGACAAAAACACTCACGACAATGCTTTGTATCCATGTCCCAACGAGCAGCGATAGACCTGGGACAAAAGGCCTGTCCCCCGGCGAGTTTCCAGGAACGAGCACTGCCCTCATCGAAGCTATGGTTGGGACAACTCATGCTGTGAATTGTCGTCTCAGTAATCCTCTGCTTTGTGTCAGCCTTTCAAACCTAATATCTTTAAAACTACCACTCTTTCCATCGCTATGTTCCTCCAGCCATATGAAATGAATTCCTATGTTCTGAAATGACGGCTAATGTCTTTAAAAAAATCAATACTCTAAATGATAATAATATAGGTAATAATAATAATAAGTGAATCAAGGTATGTCACCTGACATGTGATCCAATATATGAAAGCACTACTACTAATAATAATAATTCAACGAGACTCATTGATAATAATAATACGCTAGTTCAACATATTACATTCGCCCTGGGAGATCGCGTGACATATAGAATCCCTATATTCCAGCGATATCCCAAGAACACGCATAAAAGAAACAAAAACCCTAAAATATATATATACATATAAAACAATACAAACATTCCATTATACCCTTAGATCTGTACAATTTCATCATCTTCGACGCCTCACGTCATTGTCTTTTTCTGTCTACCAGCGTGGGTTGCTCGTAAATTGTTCATAATTACATCATTTCATTACGATATATTCGCCTTTCATTGTCTTTATTTCCTATGTATTGGGAGAGAGATACATTTATGTGTCACACTATGTATGCATTCATTATTTCACTTCACCTAGCTTCATTTAGTGACCTTATTGTTCCGTCACGTAACTTCCAAGCCACTGCATGACATTTATCACACTCGGTCGCTACCGGTGTCGACCTGGTTGGCCGAACTCAAAACACATGCCATGTTGGTGTATGATACTCCACCCATTCATGACACACTTCATACGCTCACAGATCACACGTCGGAGAAGGTGCCTCCTGACTGAGTTACTCAAAATCTCTGTAAGTTTTACATTTTTGATCCTACAAAATAATACACAAATATAGAAATATCCTTAAAGTCAAGATATTTCTGTGCATTTGTCGTCACAATTAAGTTCCCTTCGAGCCTGATCACATAACAGACCTAAGCAAGCTCCCCTTGCCGCTATGCTGATCTTATCTGACCATCTGTAGACAGCACCACTCACCCTTCTCTCTCTGTCTCGTTCCTTTAAATACCTTAAATGGCAATTTTCCAGACCAGACGACCTTCGTGACAATGACCTGCCTAGTATTCCTTTAAATACATAACACGCAACGTCACGCTATGTCACCAGTCGGTCTGTTGACTTCCTCACCGCGTAAATGGGTACGCAACTGACCACGTGCTAACGTGCGTATACTCTCCATGTATGATAATCGTTAAGAACAGTCTTAACTCCAAAAGACATGGTTTTGACCTCTCATTGCCTGCCTTACTTTACGAAATATATTTTCGCAAGCTTTGTATATTGTATGTTCCATAAAGTTTCTCTCCTAATTCATTTTCCAGAACATACGCGGTGTTACCAATCCTCCTGGACACTATATATGGTCCAGAAAACAATAAAAAGAACTTCCTCGTGACTTTATCGGAGGCGTTCGACTGTTTTGGGACTCTCAATAATACTTGATCTCCCTGATTGAAAAGGTCGAATTTGGTCTGTTTTTGTTGGCGAATTCTCTTAGCTGCTGATTTCCTTAAATTTTGTTTCGCCAACTGGACAAAATAGTCCATCCCCGGTTGTTTTCCCTTAGACAAACCCAGTACTCTTGCTAGCTCATTTTGGGGTCTCCTTCCAAAATGAATTTCATGGGGCGTCAACTTCGTGCCATCATGCTGGACAGAGTTTAGCCAGGTCTCAACTTTGGGAAGTTGTGCGACCCACGCCGTATGCTTATCGTGCACGAGAGCTCGGAATAGACGGCCCACCTCTCGCATCGGTCGTTCCGAAGGATTACCTTGTGGGAATCTTACCGATGAGTGAACGTGTGAAATGCCGGCTTTCTGCACATTGGTTTTCCATTTCTTTGCAGTGAACTGCGGCCCACTATCAGATAAAATCCTGAGTGGAGTGCCAAACTCAGGAATGTACTTTTCAATAATCAGTCGGCTACATGCGAGTCCCGTGGCTTTCCTTAGCGCATAAAGTTTGATGTATTTACTGAATGCATCAATCACAACAAAGATGTATTCGTAGCCGTACTGACCTTTAACTACAGGTCCAAATAGGTCCACACACAGTAGTTCCCCGGGACTACTGGTGAGGATCGCCTGCATTTCCCCTTTTAAATACTTAACAGGATATTTACTCTTCTGACAGAGGTCACACCTTGCAAGTGTTTCTCTCACATCCCTTCCCATTTTTTCCAATATAAAATCACGTGAAAGTTCATAGAACACTTTGGTCGCTCCAAAATGTCCTAGCTCCTTGTGTATGAACCATATAAGTTCTTCCCTTAGGGTGGCCGGCACGCATATTGCCCTGCGGTCATTCTTACACTTTCGTGCAAGAAGCCCGTCCTGCATTCTATATGCAAACCGCCCGACCTTCACAACCTGTGACTCACCCGCCTCCAACCTGGCCAGTGCCTCACCCAAGGTTGCGTCATCCCGCTGCTCAACCAACATTTTACTCAAGGTTTCAAGCGATCGCCTGTTGCTCGGATCCACACACGCGCAGAGCAAAATCCCCCCTTCTGCTTTTACAAGTGAATTGTCCTTATTTAAATTCGAATCCCTAGATAGCATATCCGCTAAGACATTTTCTGTACCCTTGATGTGCTTTACCTCAAAATCGTATTCTTGGAGAGCAAGAATCCATCTGCTTACACGGTTTGAGCTTAGCTTACAAGTTTGCTTAAAAAGTAGAGCGTGGTGGTCTGTGTAGATTTGAAATTTACTCCCTCGCACATACATTCGAAATTTACTTAGGCTGAAAACTATTCCGAGCAGTTCCAATTCTGTTATCGTATACTTCTTCTCGGCAGCTGAAAGTCCACGCGAGGCCAAGGATACAATACCTAAATTTCCCTCCGTGTCCCTCTGACACAATACACCCGCAACCCCAAAATGTGACGCATCCGTCATCAATACATACTCTTGGTCTCTGAGCGGATACTTCAATATTACTGCTTGCTCGAAACCACGTTTCAGAGCACGGAACGCTTTGTCATGACTTTCATCCCACCTCCATCTGCTTCCTGATTTAAGGAGCTCCCTAAATGTTTCAACCAGTCCTGAATAACTTAACACGAAACGACGAAAAAAATTACAGACCCCCAGATAACTTTTAAGCTCTTTCACGTTTTTTGGTACACTTGCATCGAGAATTTTGTCCACTCTGCTTGCTTCCGGCGCAACTCCTAATCGGGACACCCTATGACCCAGGAACGTGACTTCTGTTCTGCAGAAAGATGACTTCGATAATTTTAAAGTAAAGCCTGCTCTGTCTAACTTCTGGAAAACTATGTTTAAGTGGTCTAAGTGTTCTGCAAATGTTCTAGAACTGATCACTAGATCGTCTACGTAGATCGTGACGTAATCTCCTGTATCATCCCCTGGCGCTATGTTTAGTGTACGGATAAGTGCGGCTGAGCTACTTTTGAGACCATATGGAACTCTCTGAAATTGAAAGAGATTGTACTGGTGGCTAAATGCCGTAAATGGACGGTCTTCTTCCCTTAGAGGAACCTGCCAGAAGCTAGAACTTAAGTCCACGCACGTAAAATACTTTTTCCCTTCAAAACTCTGCATGAGCTCTTCAATGGACATGGATTTTAATTGGTCAAAATAGATGTGTGCATTTACCAGGCGTGCGTCCAGACAAATTCTGACTTTTCCATCGGCTTTCGGGACAGTAATTAAAGAATTTACGTAGGGACTACTGGAATACTCTATTATGCCATCCTCGAGCATTTGTTTAATCTGTGCTTCAACTGCCTGTTGGTATTTAAATGGTATGGGATACCTGTGGCCAGTAAAGACTGAGTAATAATGGACGTTTAAAGAGTGCACATAGCAATTGGCCTTGCCAATCCTGTTTTCAAAAACTCTCTGATTCTTCATCAAAACTTCGTAAAGGAGATTACACTCATCTTCTTCTATATTCCCCTGATCCGCAGCCTGACGTAACGAGTCCTCAAGATCTCTGTTGGTCAGCAAACTGCCCACGAAATTTAAAGACACAGGCTCTATGTTCTCAGACACCTGTTCTATATCCCCTACATCTCTTGCTCTCGACACTTCGTTTATCGTACATAAACAACTAGAAATATAACTCCCCTTATTCTGATTTACGAATTCCATGATTACTTCCTCTTCACCCCACTTGAGTCTAATGCACCCTTCGTCATAACATATTTTACCCTGAACTTTGGTTAACCAGTCACACCCAAGTATTATTGCATAAATTAAATTTGGAATAACTAGGCACACCTGGTTCTCTATATGACCGTTAATATTGATGTCTACTATAACCTGCTTGCTAATTAACTGCGACTTCTTTCCAACTGCAGTTATAACGTACGTAGTCTTAATTGGCATTTCTTCAAGCTCCACCCCTGCTTCTCTTATTTGATTATAAAATTTCTGGCTAACGCAAGACGCTCCACACCCAGTATCGATTAAAACTGCGTGTCGCGCCCGCAACACGCATAATTCTACGACGGGGCTCACATCTAATGTTTTAGCTACAGTTTCCTCCTCAATAAATGCTCTTAACAAATCATCTCTGACATTCAGGTCATAGGGTTCCTGTACTAGGGTTACAACAGGGATCAACGCAGACTGTGATTTTGACCTCACATCGCAGCCTGGCGCTCGTTTAAATTACGGCTTCTGTCGTTCTCCCCCCCCCCCCCCCATTGTTCACGCCACTGCTCTGGTTATTGTCATTAGGTTCCCTCTCCTCTCTCTGGTTACCGCTATTGCCTCCAGGGTTTCCCCTTCCAAAACCTCGGTTGTTCTGGTTGTAGTTGGAGTTCTGAGTAGTGGGATGATGACAGAGCTGTCTCACTTAGCAAGTTGTGAGCCCCTGCGACCTTGGAATGGAAGGAGCCATGCTAGGAGGGCGTGCTTGGATTCGTTTTTTTCGTCTCGTTGTGCTCTTTACGGGAATGTAGGTGTCGAAAAGGTGAACTTAGGGTTTTGGGTCAAAACGTGCGTTTTTCACATTTTTGCCGATTTTTGGAAAACGGGCCATGCTAGGAGGGCGTGCTTGGATTCGTTTTTTTCGTCTCGTCATGCTCTTTACGGGAATGTAGGTATCGAAAAGGTGAAGTTAGGGTTTTGGGTAAAAAAATGCGTTTTTCACATTTTTGTCGATTTTCGGAAAACGGGCCATGCTAGGAGGGCGTGCTTGGATTCGTTTTTTTCGTCTCATGGTGCTATTTACGCGAATGTAGGTATCGAAAAGGTGAACTTAGGGTTTTGGGTCAAAAAATGCGTTTTTCACATTTTTGTCGATTTTCGGAAAACGGGCCATGCTAGGAGGGCGTGCTTGGATTCCTTTTTTTCGTCTCATGGTGCTATTTACGCGAATGTAGGTGTCGAAAAGGTGAACTTAGGGTTTTGGGTCAAAAAATGCGTTTTTCACATTTTTGTCGATTTTCGGAAAACGGGCCATGCTAGGAGGGCGTGCTTGGATTAGTTTTTTTCGTCTCGTCATGCTATTTACGGGAATGTAGGTATCGAAAAGGTGAACTTAGGGTTTTGGGTCAAAAAATGCGTTTTTCACATTTTTGTCGATTTTCGGAAAACGGGCCATGCTAGGAGGGCGTGCTTGGATTCCTTTTTTTCGTCTCATGGTGCTATTTACGCGAATGTAGGTATCGAAAAGGTGAACTTAGGGTTTTGGGTCAAAAAATGCGTTTTTCACATTTTTGTCGATTTTCGGAAAACGGGCCATGCTAGGAGGGCGTGCTTGGATTAGTTTTTTTCGTCTCGTCATGCTCTTTACGGGAATGTAGGTATCGAAAAGGTGAACTTAGGGTTTTGGGTCAAAAAATGCGTTTTTCACATTTTTGTCGATTTTCGGAAAACGGGCCATGCTAGGAGGGCGTGCTTGGATTCCTTTTTTTCGTCTCATGGTGCTATTTACGCGAATGTAGGTGTCGAAAAGGTGAACTTAGGGTTTTGGGTCAAAAAATGCGTTTTTCACATTTTTGTCGATTTTCGGAAAACGAGCCATGCTAGGAGGGCGTGCTTGGATTCCTTTTTTTCGTCTCGTCGTGCTCTTTACGGGAATGTAGGTGTCGAAAAGGTGAACTTAGGGTTTTGGGTCGAAAAATGCGTTTTTCACATTTTTGCCGATTTTTGGAAAACGGGCCATGCTGGGAGAGCGTGCTTGGATTCGTTTTTTTCGTCTCGTTGTGCTCTTTACGGGAATGTAGGTGTCGAAAAGGTGAACTTAGGGTTTTGGGTCGAAAAATGCGTTTTTCACATTTTTGCCGATTTTTGGAAAACGGATAACGTGATGATGACGTGCGTGATAGTATGTTTTCGTCTCGTTGTGCTCTTTACGGGGATATAGATATGGAATAGGTTAAAAGCTGGAAACATGTTTTTTTTAGTCACAAATGGGTTTTGTGATTTTCCCTTATATTGTGAAAACCGAAAACGTGAGAATGACGTGTGTGATAGTATTTATTTCGTTTCATTGTCCTCTTTACGGGGATATAGATATGAAAAAGGCAAAAAGCTGGAAACATGGTTTTCTTATGGAAAAGGTGTTTTTTGTTCATTTTCGCGTTATTTGGAAAACGAATGAGGCGATTTTTATGATGGTCATGTCGATGTATTTATGTCGTTCTGTTTACGGGAATGTAGGTATGGAAAACCTAAAATGATGGTTTCCGTTATTTTTTTCGAGATCGTTGAGGAAAACGGGGAAAAATGTAAGAAACCAGATTTGAAGTCACGTTAGGTTATGCGCTATGATGTTAGTAAAACATTTATGCATTATTATTATTATTATTTGTCTTGACTGGTCAGGGCTCACACGCAGAGAGAGAACATGTTTAATGCAATGAGAATTGAAAGCATTGAGACTGACCCACGGCGATCCAGACAGACACAGGTCTTATCATCGTACGTGCCTCGCAGCAGAGAGAGATAACAGCCTGTTGTTCGTATGCAGGTGGCTGTTATCTGACCCAGACGTGTTACTCGATATCTCGATGAAGGACATACAGCTCTGTCGAAAAGCTGATCATTGCATTCCCACGCATACTCATGCAGAGATTGCAAAAGCTTGTGAGAATCGCTCTGACTTGTGCGCTCCATGACATCCTACTCGTAGGAACAAAAAAAAAGTAAAGTGTTAACTTTGCATCTTGTTGAGGAGACATATATGTTCTGAGGGTAAGAGAGACTCATCATTCTCGTGTTCATCTTTGAAGGTGACGGATGCAAGTGCCTTATGCTCTTTGTGAAATATTACGTGAACTGCGACCATACTTGTACTAAGGTAGGTTCATTATTGTTAATTATGACATGATTGGTTTTATTGTTATTTTGTGTATGCATGAAAAGTAAGTTAGTGACTGATGGTATTTTTGGGGGATTTCGTTTGTTGCAGATTTTTAAAAACAACATTATTAAGTCTGGGAAAGCAGACAGAGAGAGACAGTGACAGTGACAGTGGCGGCAAAGAGCACATTTGCTGAAAGTATTATAATTCATTATATGGTGAGTACATGTTGTTCCATTACTTTTATTGTTGTTGTTGTTGTTAAATGTATGTTATTTATTTCACGGAAATTTATATACTTATGGCGTGTATTTATTATTGTTTCAGAATGAAGATATATATGGAGTGAATAGGTTTTAACTACTTTGACGCTTTCGATATTAAAAAAAAGAGGTGAGTCTTTGTAAATGACTTTGTTATTTTCGAGTGAGTGTCTTATTTATGTGTGCACACTTGAAACCTTTTGTTTTTAGTAAGTCTTATGAATGAATGAATGAATGAATGAATGAATGAATGAATGAATGAATGCATGAATGAATGAATGCACATGTTTAATGTATATAACCATGACTAATAACGGATTGTATTGGTTTGTTTTTCAGATAAATCATTGGAAACAAAAAAAACAAGATAAACCTTGTCGTTGATATTAAAACTATATCAACCTTGTTGGTGATCATTTCCTGCTGGGGGCCCAAATTGCTACAACCATTGTGTACCTGTGAACGAGATTGTGTGCCAGTCAGTAAAAAAATCGATTAGTGTGGTCGTTTGGAATTGCAGATTTTGGATTAACCTATTTTAAGGTAAGGGTTGCACGTTTATTTGTCCATTTTATAATCATGTCTATATCGGAGAGTGAAGTGTTAGTGTGGCAGCCTTTGGCCAAATGTTTCAAAACGCGAGTATGCTCAGGCCGAATTTACAATGCGAATCACTGTCTGTCGCCTAAAGATTTTGTGGAATTATGTTTTCCCATTTTTTTGAGTGAATGTGAACAAGGCTTAAGATTGCATCAGGCTTTAAAAATAAACTTCGAACTACTATGTGAATTTACGTTGATAAAAAATAATGTTGAAGAGAAACACACCTTCAACCTTTGTACAAAAATGGAGAAAGTACTGATAGCCGATAATTTGGAAACGTGGTATCAGGAGAAAGCTATTCAAGCGCTTATCACTAAATTTGATAAGTTGCAAGAGGGTCCCAGTGGCTTGGCCCTCAATAGCATTGCCTATTTGCAAATCAATATTTGTAAATACAATCCATTGAATGCAGGAAGTAGCTATATTGCCACGCCGAGCTTTATCGCTTCGAGAAAGGCAGTGATCAACATACGCAACAAAGACGATTACTGCTTTTTGTGGAGTATAGTGAGCTGCCTGCAACCCTGTCAGGGCAGTAATTGTGATAGACCAGGGAAGTACAAAGAATTGTTTAACCGCATGAAACAAACTCTCAATCTCGAGCGTGTTTCATTTCCCATGCCTCTAGATAAAATTCATTTATTTGAGAAAGATAATCCAAATTTCTCTTTCATGGTGTATGGCATCGAAGGATCCAATATTGTGGGCCCCTTGTATGCCACCAAACAGGTAAAGCAACATCACATTCACCTGCTTTTCCTGTCTGATGGGGATAAAAGCCATTACTGTTGGATAAAGAATTTAAGTAAATTGGTGAGCAGCCAAATGTCAAATCATGATGGTAAGAAACATATTTGCGAGCGCTGCCTTCAGTATTTTACAACTGATGAACTTTTGAAACGACATACAGAAGACTGTGAAGGGCAGACGGCAGTAAAGCTAGTCTTGCCCGAAGGGAATGACGCAGTCTTAAAATTTAAGGCCACTAATAAACAAGAGATGGTACCATTTACTGTTTACGCTGATTTTGAGGCCCTTACTGTTCCCATTCAGGGATGTGAACCAAGCCCCCATACAAGCTCAACCTATCCAGTGCAGAAACATGAGCCTTTTGCTGTAGCCTATTATGTTGTCTGTCACTATGATAATTCACAATGTGAGTATGTAAGTCACAAAGGTCAGGATTGTGCGCGGTGGTTTGTTGATCAAATGGCGGCTTTAGCAGGCAAAGTAGAAACTATTTTGAACAACCCTGTACCAATTCAAATGAATGACGTACAGCAAAGAGAATATGATCAAGCCACCACCTGCCACATATGTGAAAAGCCAATCTTAGGCGGAGAAAAAAAAGTAAGAGACCACTGCCACAGGACAGGGCATTTTAGAGGTGCTGCCCATAACGAATGCAATTTGAAGTACTCTACACCTCGCTTCCTCCCTGTCTTCTTACACAATTTCTCCCGGTATGACCTTCACTTCATTGTAAAACAATTTGCTCATGTAGATAAGAGCAAATTCAGCATTTTGGCTAAGAACCATGAGAGCTTTACCTCACTTTCATGGAGAAAAGGAAGCATGAGCATTCGCTTTCTCGACTCATTCAAGTTTATGTCTAGTTCGCTGGATAGTCTTGTGAAAGGCTTAAGCGAAGATGAGTTGAAACATACCCATTCCCACTTTACGGATACAAATCAATTTAAATTGTGTGTTCGTAAAGGCCATTTTCCATACGATTATGTGGAAAGTTACGAGGTGCTTGAAGAAACGACTTTGCCGCCAAGAGAAAAATTCTTTTCTCAGTTAACACAAAGCACCATCAGTGAAGAAGACTATGCCCATGCACAGCATGTTTGGCGAGTGTTTGGCATAGAAACCATGGGCCAGTATGCTATGCACTACTTAAAATTAGACGTGTTGTTGTTGACCGACGTTTTTGAAACGTTTCGTCAGCTATGTCACACGATTTATGGCCTTGACCCCGCTCACTACTATACCAGTCCAGGGTTAAGTTGGGACGCCGCCCTCAAATTTACCCACATTGAGCTTGATTTACTGACGGATCCCGATATGGTACTCATGATGGAAAAAGGGATTCGTGGGGGATTCGTATCGCTCAATCAGCGACATGCCAAGGCAAATAATCATTACATGCCTGATTATTGTCCCGAAGAACCTGAATCCTATCTAATGTATTTCGACATAAACAATTTATACGGTCACGCTATGAGTCGACCACTGCCGTACAGAAACTTTGTCTGGCTGTCTGAGGATGAAATTAAAGATTTTAATGTGCATAGCGCTAGCAAGCAACAGGACGTAGGGTATGTTCTTGATGTCGACTTAGCTTATCCCCCCCATCTCAGACAGCGTCATGGTGATTTCCCCTTTTGCATAGAGAAAATGGTGCCGCCCGAGAGTAAGGGCAATCATAAGAAATTGATGGGTACCTTGTATGATAAAAATCACTATGTGTTGCATATTGACATGCTGGTAGAATGTTTAGCTCAGGGCTTAACCCTGAAAAAAATCCATAGAGGTATTTCTTTTTGTCAGAAACCGTGGTTGAAACCATACATGGATTTAAATACCAGTCACAGACAAAGTGCCACTCAACCATTTCAAATCAATTTTTTTAAACTGATGAATAATTGTATCTATGGCAAGAGTTTGGAAAATGTACGGCAGTATAGGGACATTAAATTGGTCAACACATGGCATGGACAATGGGGGGCTCAAAAATATATTGCAAAACCAAATTTCAAATCTTTAAACATTATTGATCATGATCTACTGACTATTGAACTTGCTAAAACTAAAGTGGTCATGAATAAGCCTATCTATTTAGGCCAAGTCATTTTAGATTTTTCAAAATTGCACATGTATAAATTCCATTATGGTTTTGCAATACAGCGATTTGGTACCATTTCCTTGTTATATACAGACACGGATAGTTTTATTTACCATATCCGTGACTGTGATCCGTATGTCGTTATGAAACAAAACCCAAAATGGTTTGACACGTCCTCGTTTAGTGACAAGAACGTGTTCGATATCCCCCGTCTGAACAAAAAAGAAATTGGTTTAATGAAAGATGAGTGTTCAGACACCATGATGACTGAGTTTGTAGGTCTCGCTCCGAAAATGTATAGTTTTCGACAGGTGGATCGATGCGAATCTATGCGAGCCAAAGGGATTAGCCAGCATGTGGTTAAACGTCTCTGTGTGGATGATTATTTACATGTCCTTCAGACCCACACAGCCATGGCACATAGTCAGTTTAGGATTCTCTCAAAAAATCATGATTTATTTTTAATGAAGCAGCGAAAACAAACACTCGCTTTGTTGGACGACAAGAGACAGTGGTGTCAGGATATGATGACAAGCGTCCCATTTGGTTACAACCAGTAGTGGTTGTAGCTATTGTTGTTGTACAACACGGCAAGTGTTTGGTTTGGTTGCTATCAAATGCGAGATGCCATCTTGAGCCTCGGAATAAAAATAAAAAATTGTAGTGTATCATATAATTTTTGTTTTTTAACCTGTGTGCATGGGTGTATGCATGGATGTGTAAATGTCTGTAAATAGTTGTACATAAACTGTATGTCTTGTGCTATTTGCCTGTCAACGCATAAAGAGAGCCATGCATCAACGTTTGCATGGTTCACTGTGCACAGGCTAGATTAAAAACATGTTGACTTCTTTAGGTTAGGTTAGGAAAAAAAAAACAAACAAGTAGCCACCCTCACTATTGTTGTCGCTTAGTAGGCCTCATGTTTCGGCAAGGTGACCATTCACCCTCAGTAGGCATGCGGCTTAATAGGCCACACTAGGGTGTGGCTTAGTAGGTCTCATGCAAGAACAAAAGAATAATAATCTGCTGCTTTTACGGAGGACAAAACTCTCACTTTATGGCTAGAGTTATGAGTGGTGATATATTTGAAATATTTGAACAGAAATTGTTTCTTTAACCTGTTACATGTTTTTTTCCTAACCTAACCTAAAGAAGTCAACAGACAGATGGTTATTTATTTGTGTTTTGCTTATTTTTTATTTTATTTTTGCCATTGACTTAGGGGACAGACAGTGTATATAGTACATAGTATTTTTATTTATTCACTTAGTAAACGGCAACGACTACTTTTCAGATTCAATCATGAGCCATGATGAAGATCGTTTTATCGTCACAAAACACACCACGTTCAATGAATATGCCACGATGATGTCTCATAATCCTCAACGTGTGGCCTATCCTTCAGAATATAGAAACACGAAAGTACGCATTGATACCATGTTTTATGACATCATTATGGATGATGACATAGTTTATGATCCAGGGCATCACTTTTGTAAATCCTGTATGCTAAATTTTGACTTTGAAAATAATGTATCCACGCAAGTGATTCATAAAGCATGGTACGGTTTAACCATGAATCAAGTGATTGTTAAATTAGCTGACGAGGATCATTTTCCAGATTTCTGGTGTACAATATTTACAAAACCCCTGTTTAATGTTTATTTTCCAATAACTTTTCAAATGTTTTGTTTTCATTTTTATAAATTTCCTGCTGAGGAATCAATCACTTCGTATCGACAACAAGCATTTCGCCAACTTTGTCTTGGCTTACCTATCAATCAATATTCGCCTCATAGAATGAGATTTGTTAGAAACTAACCACATGATGTCATGATTATCGCTTTTTTTTGTTTACATTCGGCTTTCAGGTGCATACTTGACGTTTAGAATACATTTGGCTATTTTGTTTGTTTGTTTGTTTTAGTTTATCGTGTATTCACGTTGATAAACACATACACACTGGTTTAAATTTGTAGTTTTGAATTTTGTTTTGTTGGATGTAGACATGGTTATTAAATGCATAGCGTGTTAACTTTGCCTTTTTATAGGTTACCAAAAGCATTCCATGTTTGCTCTTAGTATTTGTTGATACTATTTATTTAACAGAATGTTGTGTGAATTTGCACAACAACAGAGCAAACGAATACAAGTCATTCGACTAGGGAATGATAGGCTAATTCCCATTCACAACAGAGACATGCATTTACCTCCAAGAGAGATTCACACTTAATTTTGATAAAACATTTCCTATTAAATAATTTCCAAATGTATGTTTTGACTGAAAAAATGATACAAACATTATTATTATATTTTTATCCAATACTATCTATCTACAACTTCAGGTCATAAACACTCAGGATTTAAAAAAAAAAAAACAATATACTTTAATGTACAAAGTTATTGCTATTGTAATATAAGAACAAGAGTGTTAGAAAGTAACACTCTTTTCTTTGGTTATAGACAACCATGGACGCCTTGAACGCCATTGGTCAAGATTGTGGCTTTGCACGCAAGAAAATGAGTGAATTGCCTACGCAAACACCCTTTCGCATACATAAAATTCAAAAACTGAAAACCAAATTTGGTGAACGAGCTCTTTGCATTTGTCAAGACTTTGAGACATTTCTTCCCACACGATTTAATAACCTACCTGATAATGTTATGGAAGATGTCAATTCCAGTATTCACCCTGTCTATTTAATTTATGAGGGTGAAAAAAATAATCGATGCATGGTTCGTTTTGTAAAAATTGAAAACGAATAATCATTGTACGCTAGCCGTAACTTTTTTGTTTATTCATGCCCTACTCTTTAATGACTATAATAAAATAAAATTATTTTTTGGGTTCAACAGTTTGACGTTTATTAATTGTTGCTCAACGTTTACCATGATAAATAATAATAAAAATAAATTTTCAAAACTTATGCTTAATGGTAGATTTTTTTGTTTGTTTATAGGTTTAGTACAATTACCATGTATATATAATTTTTTAAAATAATAATGATGAAACTATTAGTTAAAATAATGGACTTTTGTCCATTTTTATTGTTTGTGATTTAAAATAGCATTTATAGCAATTTTTATGCAATTTTTATTATAATTTATAATGATCAAATTCTAGTAACATGTTATTTTATTCAATAATAAGCGTTTAACAAAAAAAACTGGTTCTAGAGTAGATAAAGATTTCATGCTGACATTCGTTCTGCTAGACTGCTATTTGAAGCTGATGAATAATGATGGACTTTTGTCCTTTCTTTTGATTGTTTGTGATTTAAAAAAAATAGGTTTAGTACAATTACCATGTATATATAATTTTTTATAATAATAATAATGAAACTATTAGTTAAAATAATGGACTTTTGTCCTTTTTTATTGTTTGTGATTGAAAAAATAGATTTACTACAATTAGTAATAATTTTTAACGATGCACTGCTGTCCCTTTTTTATTGTTTGTCATTTATAATTATAATAATGAAACTATGAGTGAATAATAATAATGGAAAAAAACACAACATGGACTCTTGTCTTTTTATTTATTTTTTTGTCATGATAACAGTGATACTATACATTTTTTAAAATAAATTCATTACGTTAAAGTCCATATCTAGATAAAAGTAATTTGCTCTTCATAGCACCAATCACTATAAATGCTGCCATTCGTTCTGCTAGACTGGCATCTGAAGCTGTTAATCGTTGCTTGGCAATGCTTAACAAGACTTTGTCGGCAATGCGTCTTAGTGTGGGATCACTGTTTTCATAGGCTTTATCGTGATTAAGACATGCATGATCCAAAGCATTGATTCCCATATTCCCTCTCCTCAAACGATCTTGAAGACGAGTACCAGGGCCGCAAAAGCTGTAAGCAGGTAAGTGAGCTTCGAATGGTAAGTTTTTAATAATGTTATCAATAATTCCACGGCCAGTACACCTGGGACATAGAGGTTTCAATCGGTGAAAAACACTTTTTTTGTTGTTCTTCTTTTTCTTGTTCTTGTTCTTGTTCTTGCTGTTGTTGTTTGTCGGCAGCTCCTGACGAGCATGGTAGGTGGTGGTTGTTTTCCGCATGACAGCCATGGAATGATGAAACAATGTCTTTACACTGAGTTTTATGACCATGATATAATTTCATTAATTGGCATGTGGCACACTGTCGAATGGAAGGTATTTTTGCCATGGTTAATTGCTTGTGATGGGAAAAATGACTGCATGGTTGTAGTTCACTCAATACAGAGTCGTTAGTCCACTCGGCAGGCGCCTTTTCCCAAATTTCTTTGACAGCGTTGGCAGCAACATAAAAAAGAAATGATTTAGGTAGTGCTAATAATTCATGTTGTGTAAAGCTAATCAGTTTTTTCTTGCACACAAAGAACTTTCCAATAGCCTTGTCGATTGTAGTGGCGTCCATGTCTATAACGTTGATGTTATCACCTCACGTGTACACGTCTCACTGCTATCATTGGACGATACACTTTCAGTTTTCATTTTATTGAACAACTCCCAACATGCACTCGTGGTGAGCCAATGAAACAATTGCCATGCATGCGCTAAGGCTTTATTCTGAATATTGTCGCAAGGACAAGTGTCCATGAGCGTTTGCAGGGATGGACAACCCAGATCTAAAAGGTCAATACATTGACAGTGAGAGGGTAGAAATGGTTGAAGCCACTGGCGTTTTTCACTCCCTTTAACAAATAAGACATTGGCCGAGGACAAATGGGCTTTCATGACAATGTCAAGATACTTGTAAGAAATATCACCCTGGTTCCATGCTAACTGCAAATGATTTTCAATCCATTGGCTCTGTTTTTTATCTTTTTCACTAAGCAACTCGAAAGCATAGGGAGGTTTAAACACCAAATGAATAGGGTTAGACACCCAAAACGTACTACAATCGATAAAAGCAACTTCCTTAAATATAAATTTGTTGTCTGCAATTTTAAACCCCTGACAATCCACGATGAGTGTACGCATCATGCTTTTTTATTTTTACTTGTTACCTCATTGACGTCTAATCAACAACTAACCCATGCCATGGTTTAACATGGCAAAATCAAAGGACTTTAGGGGAAAAAAAGGAAAAAATGAATTGAACAACAGCGAAATATTTGTTGAGGTTTTATTCATAACAAAAAAAAACTTACACTTTTATTACAAACAAGTGTGTTGGCTTAATTTGGAACAGCATTCAAATGAATAGTTTGCACATACGGTCCACAGGTATCTCCTAGTTTTGTAGGGTCTGGTACAATAACCGGATAATTCAAACTCCGTGGAATATTGCCCACATCATAGCGATTGAGGTAAGGGCAGGATGGACTCCATCGCTGATGATCGCTAAAGGCTCGATCCCCTATTTCCCAGTTTCCAATTTCAATGTTGCAAAAAATACACTTGACCACATCCCCACGTTTTAAGTAATAAAATCCGCTCGCAGCCAATTCTCCACAATCCATAAAGGGAACTGTCCATGCTTCAAAAGTTTTCAAACGATTAAATTCACATTTTAAATTCCATGGTTTGTCTGTCACGTTGTTGTTGTTGCTGTTGCTTATTGAGGGACACATGATGTTTGTTGTTGTCGTATGTGCGCACAGTGCCAGAGCGCAACAGATACTGTGCATGCAGACGCTTATCATCAATCCTATGAATGATGATCTTTTTTTGTTTTCATTCGACCACAGATGGCTTACATGCTGGTGACATAATTGGACAAAGGATGATATTTCACTTGTCTAGCATGAATAATCAAACAGTAGGCACTGGTATGGTCTGGGACATTTTCTTGTGTTTCAAAATCTACCCTTAAATCAATGGTGGTGATTTTCATAGATTCTTCTAGATACGAACAGTCGAAAACAATCAGTGGTGCTTTTGCTTTAAACCCTTGTGGCGACAACATAGGACAATCCTGTTTTTCATAATAAGACGATTGAAATTTAGCGAACATGTCATAAAGGGGACCAAACTTATTTTTTGAAAAATTGAGTTCCAACCCCTCATAGGGAAAGCAAACATTATTTAAAAATAGTCGTATATTTCTCAAGTGAATGTGATCAAACAAGGTGACATCTTTGCTTTGTTGGTATTTTCTATTGGTTTGAAAACCAATAATAACATAGAGGGGTCTCTCGGTAGAGCGAGCCGATTTGACACTCCAACTATGAGTGTCAGTGGTAGGTAGCAAGGGGTATTCATGCAGACACCAACTTCGAAAGGCGATAGGCAAGGCTTTATCTTTTTGCACCAAATTTAACATGCTTAGCTTTTTACGATCCGATAGCGTCACATGGGGCACTTTCCATAGTAATCGAAGCAGTTGAATTTTTGAGTCTATCACTTGGTCAGAGGCTCCTTTCAGTGCATTATAATCACTGCGGTCTCTCACCAGATACAAACTTTGTCTTGCGTTTAAAATAATACGCTTGTGATCTTCGGCAAAGCCAAGGAGTAATTTTAAGGGTAGGAAGCCTGTAAAAGTGCCATCGGTATGAACTAGCCAGTTATTGCTACTGTTGGGACACCATCCTGCCATAGAAAGCGTTTTACTTTCCTCCTCGCTATAGGATGGATATAATTTCATAAGACTAGTCATGCCCACATTTCGAGTCATATCTATGACAATATCATTTATCACATAACGTACTTCAGAAAACAGAAAAGCCAAACCATGATTCGCCAACGCAGACGTTGTGGGCGTACTGCCATCTGCTTTCATTAATTTACCCTCAATTTGAAGGACACTTTCATGAGGTAGAGTAAAAATATCTTGATTGTTAATGATGAATTGAATCTCGTCATTGTTATTCAGACCTGTTGCTTGAGGTTGATAGGAATGCATATCAATGCGCACGACGACATCTTCCACTTGTATGGGATTTAACACTTGCAACAGCTCTTTGTTCATGATTGGGGTGTAGCGTATAACCAAGGCGTTGTAAGCGTTGTCGGTTTACCCGTGTCAACCGTTTCATACACGGCGGGCAACTAACCGAGCTCGTAGACGTTGTTGTTGCTTTATAGATAAATTTCATAGCGTCTTTAAAACCAACTTGTAGGTCACAGGGGTGTTGGCGTCCAAAGCAATCAGTTGTTGGTTTCTATTCACTAAGCGTAAGGTAATATTACTAATATCACTGACACACACAGGATGATAGAGAACCACTGAAGGGTTTTCACGAATAATATAGCCGCAAGGAGAAGTGACAATAAAATCATACAGGGAATGGCATTGTTCTTGATTCGTAAATACGTCTCTAATAATATTGCAAGTTACAGAAATGTGATGGTCCTCGATGAATTTCACTGGATAATCTGATTCATGGGGTTGCTGAGCTGCCAACACTCTTGGTTTAAATCCTAATAAAGGACCAATAGAATGAACTCGTGTTTCAAAGTCAATGTTAAACGTAGAGAAAATGCGACAGCGATGAGTTATTGTATTGGCTGTAAGTTCAAATTTGTGTGTCCCATCCGCAAATGGTTTGACACCAAATTGTTTTATCATCGACACGCTAATGGCCTCATGCACATCGTCTATAGTATAACCTCCAGGGGGTAGTGTCAACATATAATCATCATAATAAAATTTGTCATTAATATCCACTTGAATATTGTAAATTCTGTTGTAACTTTCCAAAGAAATTAATCCTAGCACATAGGATTGTTCGGGATGCAATTCAATGGGAGGGAAAAAATCCAGGGACACTTCAGGCCCGCGACTGTGCACGGTAAAGGTCTTGGCGTTGACATTCATAATGATGAAACTGATGGCTTAACGCGACCTCTTATATAAAAAATGTAAACTCAAACGGCCACACTCTTGACTGTCAAAGGTTTGTTGACGATTCACATTATAGAATATCTTTACCCGGTTTCCCAAATAACGTATCAACTCGATCGGGGGTGGTAAATTTCCATAACTGTCAAAGTACCATACTGTGGAACCTTGTTTCACATAGGCTACAAAATGGGTTCCTGGGCCTGCATCATCATCTAAATTCATCATGGCTCGTTCTTCTTTCCACGGTGCTTTAGGTAATTCATTTCGCATAAATACACCTCGAAAATGAGAAATCTTTAGTTGTTTGGCATAGCTTTCCACTTCTTCATGGGTCATGGCATGACGAGGCAGTTGGCTTAAGCGCTTATCGATGAAGATGGACATTTTTTTTTTTCCTTAGACGGTAGGCCATTACCTTGTGGATAAAAGACTGGCTTTAAAGGGTTGCCATTTCTAGCTCCCATCGCAATGGCTTCTAACGTTTTATTGTGTCGCTCGCTTTCTTTGAGTTGTTGCTTGCCTTGCTCGACGGCTTTTATGGTTTTCGCTACAGCGCTGGCACCACCCAAAAGGGACCCCAAAGCTGCCAACCCTGCAAATAAAGCCGGCAAAAAACCCCCACGCTTAGCAACAGGAATGACTCGCCCACGTTTTTGCTTTCTTTCTTTTCTTTTTATCGATACATAATGCTGCGATTTCGGAGCTGTAGACAATCGCACCGCTTGTAAAGCTTTTTCGATAGCCACTCTTTTTAGATTTTTTTTAGTTTTTTTACGTTTTAACACTGGGTGTGAGGCAGATCGACTTGGTTCCCGACCTGGCTTTTTTCTCTTTTTGAGATTTGATTTTTTCATGTTCATAGCATATCTTTTTTTCACCATGCTGCTACTTGGTGAACCTTTCACAGCAAACATTCGATAACAACTAACGTAGAGAACCTTATTTCATAGCACTATATTCCAATTCTATATAAAGCGGGAAATCATTCACCGTTTTCCCAGCTTCCTTTTCCTCAAACGTAAGCATAAGATGAAAGGATAATTCATCTCCCACATTTACTCTTTGATGGTTGTGGGCCAACACTCTATCACCGTTTAGTTGTATTTTTAAATGTTTCTCATCAGGCATGGCATATTTAATATGAATGACACCATCATAATGCAGTCGATAACGACTTAAACCGGAAGCAAGCATATAGGTAAGATCATCATTCACCAGTGGTAGTGGTGGTGGGGAATGGTTTTCGTCATTGTCCAGTTTTTGATTTGACAGGTACACTAAAAATACAGATGGGACAAATTTATAAAGCCTTTTCATTTGATAGGTCACATAACGTTTCGTGCAGACATCATTTTCGTCTCGAGGCTCTTGCACATCAATAATACGATGATGATTGGCTGAATAGCCCTCAGCGGTTAGTCTCGGGGCCATGTGATAGACACTTTGCACTTTGCGATCGACATAGCTTTTTGTTGCCACCTCTCGTGACTGTTTTGACAAAGAGGCGGCCGTGGCCATGGTTACACGAGCTCTCCCAAACACGTCCATGGTGATAGACGTTAACTAACCTTTCTTACTCACCGTTTGCCTATATATATAAACCTTATACACACATGAAAAAAACTCAGTCATCGACACAATGGAATTAATGAAACAACCCCATGCTTTGCCCGTCTCTGATTTGGTTTCAGAGCTATCACTGTCCGTGTGCGAACCTAAACGTCATGGCACCCTATTCCCATCTACCGTTCGATGTATTATGGTAGGGCCTTCGGGTTGTGGAAAGACCAATGTTTTGCTGAACATTATTACCGCACCTCATGGCCTACGATTTCAAAATATTTATATTTTTGCCAAATCCTTGTACCAGCCTCTGTACGTGTATCTGGAACAAATTATGTCTTCGTTAAATAAAGAAGCCATGGGCTATTTTACATTCACCTCACCTCAAGATGTCATTCAACCAGACCGCATTCAACCAGATTCCATTATAATTTTTGATGATATTGCCACTCAACGACAGGCCATTATTCAAGAGTATTTTAGTATGGGACGCCATAAACAAGTGGATTGTTTTTATCTAGCTCAGACCTATTCCAAAATCCCCAAACAGTTGATTCGTGACAATGCCAATCTCATCGTTCTCTTCCGCCAAGACTCTAGAAATCTCTATCATATTTTTCAAGATCATGTGAATCCAGATATGTCCTTTACAGCTTTCACGCAATTGTGTGCTTCGTGTTGGAACCATCATCCCCATGCCTGTTTGGTCATAAATAAACAGAGTGAACGATGTGAGGGACGTTATCGCTTGGGTTTTGATCATTTTATTTCTGTTTAAAAAGACCTAGGGTTGGACATTTCCTGTTAGTGTGTCTTTACCTTTACCATGGCGAACGCCATAGGGTACAAGAAACATGTTCAAATCATGCAGCGTATTATTGAGGCACGAAATACGATTCGACATAAATTTCGTGAATTGCAACGTTTAAAAAACGTCAATCCTTTACCCATGATAAAACATGCTCCATCATCGGTTGATCCCATGAGATTTAAACCTAATGCTTCTACTGCTACTGCTGCTGCTGCTGCTACCTCTCAAACCAAACCCATAACAAGTTCAAAATTTACTCAAACAGAATCCACACGACAGGTAAAATCCTCCTCTTCCTCCTCCTCTAATGTTAGTGAACAAGAACATCAAGAACATGAAAAGAAAGAAGAAGAAGAAGAGCATGAACAAAGTGAAAGTGACAGCGAAAGCGTATTTAGTCCTGAAAGAAAAAAGAAATCGTCACCCCTTCAACAGTTTCTAAAAACAAAACAAAAATCTTCCGTCATAGCGGCAACACCGTCTTCCTCCACATCGTCTCCGTTTTCACAAGTCTTGGCAACCCCTCAAAATAAAGCTCAACTCAAAAACATTTTAATCAAACATTATGGGGCAACCCTGGAACCGTATTTGACCCTTCTATTTATTGGAAAGACAGATACCACGTATGGTGTTCGCTATGAGAATGATAGTTTTAAAATTGGGGATTCATCCATTAAATTTGCTCGTACGAAAGCTGTCATTAAAAAGATCAACTATAAATTAACACCAGGTCTGTTAAAGCTGCTATTTTCTCGCACCCCCTCGACACAAGATTTTACGTCCGAGGACCTTGCTAAATATAAATCCATTTTATTAGACACCAACGCTCACAAAAGAAACTATAAATCCTCTCAGCAGGTCAATGCCAATATATCCCAAAAATATAAAACCATCATTGCAAACATCTTTGGTAAGCAAAAACATCACTCTGCCTCTGGTGTAAGGTTTAAGAAATTAAAACCCTACCTAGATATAACCTTTTGGAATAATCCCAATCAGTTAGTAGAGCGCTTATACTTGCTTCATGCATCAAAACAAGCTGGTCACACTGGACATGAGGCGGAAATCGCCGACGTTGAACAACAACTCCGAAATGCTAAAATTATCTTATAAGCCATCCCCCATCAAAGTGGGCATTGCTCATGAATTGCATAAACCACCCCGACGCATTTATGAACGTCGTCGTGTCATTTCCAAAGGAATCGATGACCTTTGGCAGGCAGACCTGGTTGAAATGATACCTTATTCTAACGTTAACGACGGTGTACGCTATATGTTGACTGTCATTGATGTCTATTCCAAAATGGCTTTTGTTCAACCAGTAAAAAATAAAACTGGTATCTTAGTCACAAAGGCCTTTCAACATATTATTGAACAATCAAAACGTCAACCTCACTTGTTACAAACCGACCAGGGGAAAGAATTTTTCAACAAGGATTTCTCCAGTTTTCTCAAATCTAAGGATATTCACCATTATGCCACCTATAGCAATCTCAAAGCCAGTGTGGTCGAGCGGTTCAATCGAACATTAAAAAGTTATATGTGGAAAGAGTTTACAATACATGGTTCCTATCGATGGATAGACTGGTTACCTCAACTTGTGTCTCGCTACAACAACACCATTCATTCCACCATCGGCATGAAACCTCGCCTCGTCACCAAGAACCTACCCAGACTCAATAGACTGTTTAACCCTATAAAAAGGGTAGATCCAAGGCGACATCGCCTTAAAATTGGAGATTTTGTTCGCATTAGTAAACATAGAAGTGTGTTTTCAAAATCGTATACTCCACAATGGTCGACAGAAATTTTTAAAATTCGCCAAGTCAAGCTAGGTCAACCAGTGACGTATCTCTTAGAAGATCAGAGCGGTCAACCCATTCAGGGACGATTCTATTATGAAGAAGTGCAAAAAACATTATATCCCAACGATTATCTCATTGAACGAGTAATTAAAGTCAAAGGTGCAAAATATTTTGTAAAGTGGTTAGGTTTTCCTTCCACGTATAATTCATGGGTCAATAAACATAATTTTTTGTAATAAAACCCTATTTAATTATATAAAAAACCATGTTTCCAGCTTTTAACCTATTCCATATCTATATCCCCGTAAAGAGCACAACGAGACGAAAAAAACTAATCCAAGCACGCCCTCCTAGCATGGCCCGTTTTCCGAAAATCGACAAAAATGTGAAAAACGCATTTTTTGACCCAAAACCCTAAGTTCACCTTTTCGATACCTACATTCCCGTAAAGAGCATGACGAGACGAAAAAAACTAATCCAAGCACGCCCTCCTAGCATGGCCCGTTTTCCGAAAATCGACAAAAATGTGAAAAACGCATTTTTTGACCCAAAACCCTAAGTTCACCTTTTCGATACCTACATTCGCGTAAATAGCACCATGAGACGAAAAAAACGAATCCAAGCACGCCCTCCTAGCATGGCCCGTTTTCCGAAAATCGACAAAAATGTGAAAAACGCATTTTTTTACCCAAAACCCTAACTTCACCTTTTCGATACCTACATTCCCGTAAAGAGCATGACGAGACGAAAAAAACGAATCCAAGCACGCCCTCCTAGCATGGCCCGTTTTCCAAAAATCGGCAAAAATGTGAAAAACGCACGTTTTGACCCAAAACCCTAAGTTCACCTTTTCGACACCTACATTCCCGTAAAGAGCACAACGAGACGAAAAAAACGAATCCAAGCACGCCCTCCTAGCATGGCTCCTTCCATTCCAAGGTCGCAGGGGCTCACAACTTGCTAAGTGAGACAGCTCTGTCATCATCCCACTACTGTTCTGGTAGCCACCGGTCCTTTGACCCCCCTGTGGACCATTACCTTGACCCTGATTACTCCTCTGATTGTAATTGGGACCCTGAGCGTTATTGTTTCTACCGTACTGTGGATTCATCATGTTCCCACGGTTTTGGAAACTAGGATTTCCACCACCCCTATTCTGGAAATTCTGGCCACCGAAATTCTGGTCGCCGCCACTGCCTCTGCTTTGTGAGCCTTGTCTCCTGACGTCCTGGTTTCTGGCATAATTTGCATTTTGCTCTTCGCCGTTCCCCCTACCCAAAGTATCAAACGTCCCTAATAATTTCTCGAGTTCCTGTATACTTCCGACTTTTTGAATACAGGCCGCCTCCCTCACCCTATAAGGAAAGTGTCGCAACAACAACCTGACCACGTCTCCTTCCCTCGATAACCCGTCCAAATGCTTACATACCAACTCCTGGCTCAGAAAGTATTCGGTCATATTTTGGCTCCCCCTCGCATTGTATCTCCCGCACGCCACTACCTCTCTGTGTTGGGACTGAATGGCTTCATTCCAAAACTTTTCGTGAAATTTAGCTTTGAAGTCGTCTAAGCTTTCTAGGGTGTTTTTGTAAACCGCATACCAGCTTTTTGTTTCTCCTACAAAAGCTAGCTCTAAAATTTCTAACACCTGTCCCCATTCGATACTGCCCTCATCCAATCTTTCTTTAAATTTGTTCACCACAGCTGCCAGAAATTCCATCGGGCAACTTTGCCGATTACTGAACTTGGCCAGCTCTATTTCCTTGTAATTACAGCTGCCGGAAAAGCCTGTTCTCTCCCTCCCCGTCTCTTGTCTCATTTTGACCCTTATTCTGGCTTCCGCCTCAGCTACCTTCTCAGCTATATTCCTGTCTGTTTTTCTTTCTATATCCTCAAATCTCTCTTTCATATTTCCATCTCTCTCTTTTCCCATCTCCGTCAGCACACCCTGCTTCTCCCTAATCTCTTGAATGCTCTCATGATTCTTCTGATTGCAATCCTCTACCTTCTTACTTAAATCTTTCTGAACTTTACTAATTTCTCCCCCCAGCTGTTCCTTCACCTGTCTTGTCTCCACCTGCACTAATTCATTGAAAATTTCCATCTGAGTACCACTCCTCTCCTGACTTTCCTCTTTTTCCTTTGCCAATTTCTGATCTACAATTTCTATAATTTTCCTAACCTCTTCTTCCACCACCCCTTTAATTTCTCCCCTAATTTGTTGTTCTACCCCCTTAATGCTTTCCTGCAGTGTTCCATACTTCCTGTTCAACTCCTCATTCACTTTGACCACGCTGTCCAACCTATCCTTCATCTCCCTGCTATTTCTATCCATTTTTTCCGTCATCTCCTGATTGTTTGCATCTATCTTGTTATTTGTGGCCTCCATTTTGCCGCCTAAGTCCTGCATGAGTTTCAACATTAGGTTTTGAAAACCTTCCTGACTTTCTCCCTTCTTGTCAGTATCAAGGTCTACCTCCGCTAACCCTGTACTATTCTCACTCCCCCCGGCCAACTGATCATGCTCATCTACGCTCTCCTCCACCATACCACCGCCTAACTGTTGCCCGCTTCTCAACAGCATATCGCTGCCATCATCCATGCTGATATAGTATCACTCACTGTAAAAACCCCCCAAAAAACCACTTGCACAGAAATATCACTTCTTCCCTCCACAAATACCATCCGGTTTTCGGCCTTACGTTGAGGTGCCAAATGTAACCGTTTTGCTCCAGGTTGAGCGCACAAATGTAACAGTCTTACTGGTTAGTCTGAGGAAATTACACGGCAACTCTCCCTCTAGACTGATGAATGACATTTGAATTGATAATTTTAAATAATAATTGATTGTAAGATATTGAAAATGGATAAATTAATTACTCGGTGGGCGCCATGGTCATGATCTCCATAAAATGACCAAACATACAGTCACTTACACAATTTGTAGAGCAGCTGAGTTCTCTTCTTCTCAAGGACGTGGTAAGACTCCGTCTTTAACCGAGATAGTATTTGTTTTGGGAATAAGGGATGACTTAAAGCTATTTCTAACTACTAAGGAAGAAAAGACCTGCATCAAATAATATGAAAGATTTAATAAAGTTAAAAACAAAACAAAAATGACGACAAAAGATAAATGATAAATGTTAAATGACTCTACTGACTTTACTAAGGCTCGGCGAAAATAGCAACTGGAGGTGGTCTATAAGTTAAAGTTAAAAAACAAAAGCTGGAATTTACGTGCCGATGAATTTACTGCAAATAGAGACTTTGCGTAATTCGCGTCATTTGGCTTACCGATGTAGATCGTCTCTCGTCCTCGTGGTTCATGGCAGTGATGTGATGTTGGGCTGGTTCGTTGTCGTCCCTCCTCTGCTCATCATGATGCGCTGAATTATGTTTATTGCATTTATCAGTGATTTGATATCTGCTCTGATGTATGGTTAGTGACGGGATATAATCCCTAAAATCACTCTTATGGTGATAGCCCAGACACGACTATCCCCATTGGTGCATATAGGCATGAATTCGCCTACCACACTCGACCGATATACTGTCTTACTTCCGAGCTCCTAAAGAACTCCCTCTGTTGTGTCCTCTAGTCAGAGAAGTCGCACTTCTAATGTCCAGCCGCCTGCCTTCCCCCTTGTCCTCGGTATTTCAAAACGGTGCCACACCTTCCGTCAGCGAGTTCACCCTCTCTGTTGTGTCCTCTTCACACCCTATCTCCAGACAAAAGCACTCACGACAATGCTTTGTATCCATGTCCCAACGAGCAGCGATAGACCTGGGACAAAAGGCCTGTCCCCCGGCGAGTTTCCAGGAACGAGCACTGCCCTCATCGAAGCTATGGTTGGGACAACTCATGCTGTGAATTGTCGTCTCAGTAATCCTCTGCTTTGTGTCAGCCTTTCAAACCTAATATCTTTAAAACTACCACTCTTTCCATCGCTATGTTCCTCCAGCCATATGAAATGAATTCCTATGTTTTGAAATGACGGCTAATGTCTTTAAAAAAATCAATACTCTAAATGATAATAATATAGGTAATAATAATAATAAGTGAATCAAGGTATGTCACCTGACATGTGATCCAATATATGAAAGCACTACTACTAATAATAATAATTCAACGAGACTCATTGATAATAATAATACGCTAGTTCAACATATTACACATTTACCGTCCCAAGTTTCACTGCGCTGGGATGATTAAAGCGCGAGGAAATTCCATTTAAATATGCTAACTTCACTTGACCGCCATGTTGGTTTTGTACTTAAGAGGTTTTTAAAATTCACGTAGGTGAACTTCTAGTAGTACGCTTTATCACCATACAAAATTTCAGGGTGATATCTGTTAAACCCCTTTTAGACGTATCGGTCGCGATCTCGATTATTTCTGGCTGGTGGGTTCCTTAGCTTAGGGCTTGTGACAACGCGGTCATGTAGAATCCTTTACTCTGGGTGTGTATTGAATCTGTCTGATAACCGTTATAATTGTGATGGCCGTATTAGTTTGTGTTATCTGTAATTCAGGTAAGTACCTGTAGTTCCTACTTTTGCTACCTAATGCTACTGTCAACGACACCTAGCTGTGAACTTGACTACTAGATGCCACCGCACCAGAACCTGGTGGTGAACATTTGAACGTAACGTACAGAGCGTTAGTCAAATCTAACCTACAAATTTAGCTTCACACAATTGTAGTTATTGGAAGGGTCTTTTACATTCCATAAATCTATGACATGGGCCCGCCGGCTTTGCTTCCCCTCCGAAGGATGGCATACTGAGTGATTTTTAACACTCTTAAAAAATTCGATGACTTAAGCCGGGTTTGAACCTGTAATCATGGGCATAGAAGCTCAGCATGTTGCCAAATACTCCTCGCTCTCAAAACACAAGAAAATCAAAAATAGCCATCTTTTGCACTGCCTACTGCACTCACAGCAGGGGGATAGAACGCACCGACGATCGAAATGGCCACAAACGCGATTATCTTGTTGTGGGGACAGGATCGAGCTGATCCTGTTGGAGGAAGTTAATCGCTGTAATCCTGTAGCGTTTAAAGGTCCCAACTTAATCTGGATCGGGGCCTAAACAGGATCGCGACCGTGACACAAATGGGGTATTATTACTGTTGTGGAGATATAGAATGCTAGCGAAATATTTCCCGCGGCCACCATGTTGGATTGGTGAAACGTAGTAAAACTAGACTCAATAGTATTTCAATGTAGCCAAAACCAGAAAATAAAACTCCCAGTACAAGATAATTTCCCTTCATATCAAAACCAATTCATAGAGAAGACTTGTAGGTTCTAATTTTCAATGTTTTCTAATGCACACTGCATTGTTTAAATAAATATTGCACATGTCTTTCAAATAACAAATATTAAGTATTAAGCTATACATCATTTTAAACGTCATCATATAAAAATCTGGAAATTGATATTTAGTTCATATTTTATCCATTGGAACTCCCCTTAAGTTAGTATTGTGTGCCGTTTGCACTGATTGGCTCAATAGTCTAGATATAGAAAGTGGTGTTAGCTAGGCAGGACTATTAATGTCGCTAACAGTTCTACTGTGTTCTGTGAATTCGACAGAGCTCTACTGCCAGGACTGGTAAACTCAGTGAGTGATGTTCGCCAAGACATCATTTTAAACGTCATCATATAAAAATCTGAAAATTGATATTTAGTTCATATTTATTCATTGGAACTCCCCTTATGTCAGTGTTGTGTGCAGTTCGCACTGATTGGCTCAATAGTCTAGATCTAGAAAGTGGTGTTTGCTAAGCAGGACGATTAATGTCGCTAACAGTTCTAATGTGTTCTGTGAATTCGACAGAGCTCTACTGCCAGGACTGGTAAACTCAGTGAGTGATGTTCGCCAAGACATCATTTTAAACGTCATCATATAAAAATCTGAAAATTGATATTTAGTTCATATTTATTCATTGGAACTCCCCTTATGTCAGTGTTGTGTGCAGTTCGCACTGATTGGCTCAATAGTCTAGATCTAGAAAGTGGTGTTTGCTAAGCAGGACGATTAATGTCGCTAACAGTTCTAATGTGTTCTGTGAATTCGACAGAGCTCTACTGCCAGGACTGGTAAACTCAGTGAGTGATGTTCGCCAAGCAAGGCACTCAGCGCCAACAGCAGTTCCACTACCAGGATGAGCTGGCCAGAGAGTTCATTGGACGACGAGATATGGACCAGAGTACGTCATTTATGGGACGCGTCTCCTCATACATCTCCGAGTTCGCACGGGAGACCTCATTGCACGGGGTGGCTCATGTATTGGCCCGCGACCGTCATCCCCTAGAGAGGTGAGCATATTCACTAGAATAACTTTATTAATTACTAATAATATCAGTGGGGAAGATACATTCATACAATTGGGTATTCTTAAGTTCATACCTTAGAGTTTTTGTAGATAAACTCCAGTTGTTGTGTTTGCCGCTCTGATAGAGCATGCTCTATTCTGTGTTGTCCCAGAAGATGATATCGTTCCTAATAAAGAATATGTTTCCTAGAAACTTGATGCTTTCGTGCTCTACGAAAAAAAATAATTAATAAACGCAATCCCAGTTTCACTCCATTCTTTACTATCACTACCAAACAGTATACGAACATAACAATGCATCGTGCCCGTCGTTACACTTGCTGTTAACCATTCATACTGCTCATACCACTGAGACTGGAATTTTCGTGACTGATGTTTATCACTCTGTACAATATTTAGATGAGGATTTGATCTTCTATCTTTCACTGCCCATTTCTCTTCATAGGACAAAGAAGAAAATGGTCTTGCTTTTAACTACACTATTAAATCATTACACTGATCCATGTTTTAAAACTCACGAATATGCACGTGCTGAAATATCGCCCAACTCACGAATGCACTGCTTGGAGCCTAGGCTCTCTGCTGACGTATTCAGCGTTAGTTCCACTTGGCGCATGCGCAATTGCCTTGGCCACCCACAGAGACTTGGGCCTGTTTCAAAGGAGACTCACTGGCTGCTCAGTCCCGCGCTGAGAAGCTGGCTTCAATCCCTTCGAGGCTATAGAGAATAACACCAAAAACTAGAGATTTAATTTGCCAATGCCATTGAAAAATAGGAAAATATAAAGGTGCATATTCCTTGAGAATGAAATGGGTATTCTAAGGCTCAAAGAATCCCCTCCAGCTTCACCACTGAATAATATACACTTTGCGATATGTCTCACGAATAATAATAATAATAATAATAATAATAATAATAATTATTATTATTATTATTATTATTATTATTATTATTATTTAACAATTCCCAAATCATCAGTAGCCATCCTAGGAAACCATTTGTAAGGACCAATTCAAAACAACTAGCTATGTAATAACTCCTATTATACAAGTATATATATTACTCTGTGTCGTTTGTCAAACCCCTTAGGGATCAGACAAATATATAAAAGAGAAATAAAAATACAATTTTTAAAGTAAATTTTACCCTCTAGGTTGGTGGTTCCCACGGACTCTGCGAGGGAACTCACCACTATCGCCTTTCCAGGCAGTGTCCTAGAGCTGGGAACTCTTGGTCAGATTGAATACAACTGGGGAGGTGTGATCAGCACATCGCCCAGGCGGCCTCACCTGCAAAGCAACTAGGAGCCTCATGAGGGATGGGAAGGGAAGGGAATATTGGGATGGATAGGCAAGGAAGAGGGAAGGAGACGGCCGTGGTCTTACAGTAGGTACTGTACCCGTAATTACCTACCATTACCTGCTCCATCCCACGAAGACTGCCGGATCGTAGAACCTGAAAATCCTCGGCCAGAAAAAACCCAGGTCCTACTCACAGGTGAATGGGATAATAGGGCACAAATACACCTAACAAGGGAGCATTACGAAAGGCCATGGCCACAAAAGGAAAAGAAGCTCAGAGAACTTGAAATTCCAATGAAAGAACATCTCGGAGGCGTGGAATACCCCGAAATACCCAGCGATGGCCTTCCTAATGCACCCTTCCACCACCTCTCTAAAGCATCACGCCATGTATACTTTTAACTAAAAGATATTTATTCAGAAAAGGTGAACAACAAACAAGAAAATAAATTTCAGCTTTCAAAAGAATGCTCAAATATACCCTTCCCAAAGGGTAATATAATCAGAGAATCAACAAGAAAACTCGTGACCAACCTGACACGTTAAAAACAAAAATCTAAATAGCCTCTCACGTTATGAGCAAACCCAAACAAATTATATTAGGTTATCGCACATCCTAAAATATATTATAGTTCATTCGCCAAATATCAAATTTCAAATTTTCAGCTATATACAGCAATTATAATTTACATTACTGCATCACGTATGCATTTTCATTCCATTAATCATGGATTAATATTTTTCAAGTCAGTGTTCTCTTGGACAACATTATTTTATCAATGACTTGGTTTTTATTTCTTTGACTTTGCTTGTTGCAACCTAACAATTCAAAATTTAACTTCATATTATATTGTTTCAAATTTGTCGTAATCACATTTAAATCCAACAAGCGATAAAGCTAATTGAAAGTTTTTAACTGACTCATCCATGTAAATTATTTCAACATAATTAATTAATGATGTAGGCATTTATATTAATTTCATTTAAGATAAACTATCCATCTGGAATAATTTCAACACAATTTAATGCTTAGAGTGAGTATAGCATAGACGTATAATATGTCTGTGACCAAACAAATGATCATACATCCTATCACAAGGATCTATCAAACAATTACTCGACGACGTAAATTTCCAAAGAAATCTAAAAAACTTGGCTCTCAAAGGCTCAATTCCAACAATAAATCCACCATGAAACCAAATCATGTCTAATATCCATAATAATAAACTTAGCAATACCCGCTGGTATGCAGAATCATAATGTACACCTAAAAATGGTGACCTCCTACTCCATATTACAATCAAATGTCAGTATCACTCATCAGTAATCACAAACATTTATAATAATTTCTTAACCTCATATTTTTACCGCACGTACTGAAGTTCACTCTCCCACTTTGAATCGGAGTTCATTATCTTTGTTGAAATATACTCAAAATGGCATAATAGTACATTATGCAACGAGCCTATAATGGCTATAATTAAGACACGAGAATTTTTATAAAACGAGCGTATGCGAGTTTTATAATTTCCATACGAGTGTCTTATTTACCATTATAGGCGAGTTGCATACGACTGTTTATGTTCGACGATTATTATAACTTTATTATATGTTTTAACATAAATATTCATAAATATCTGTTCAGTCACTACAGTAGAATGTTGTGATCGGGTGCTGCGGTGGGTAGTATATCTCTTTTGTCCAAGCTCTCTGGACAACCGACACATGCGCTCTGTGTGCTTCAATACCATATGTTCAGATTGCGCACCAGTATTCAGTAAAACTGTCACTGAAGTCGTGTCAAAACCACGCGCTGTGTAGAAATTGGTTTTGGGGATATTAAGGTACCGGTACAGTGCTATTTCTTGTCTCATATTCGCCAGTTTATTTACGCGAACATATGGACGGTGCGTATTCCATGTCGGTAATTTATTATAGTTCGATGTTGTGTTTATGTCCGACATGTTGGATTTTGAGTGCATGCACGAAGGTATCGTTACCTAATTGGTCAATGAACGAGCTCTGATTGGCTGGAGAAACTGTATCATAATGCAAAACGGTGTTATAATGACCATCATTATGATACAGTTTTCTAACACATAATAGTGAGGGTCGAACATAAAATATCCTTTCTGTGTTAAAGTCTTGCCTCACAATATTTCATTACTTATTATTCTATTCTATTATTAATTTATCTAGACTTTCCTAAAGTCTCTTCTGAGAAATTGCGTATAAAATATATTTGCCGCACGTCAAAATATCTTTAATCAAGTAAGAAATTGAGAGTAATAATCATTAAGTTATTAAATCTTAAGTTACAAAATTGCACACAAAATATGTGGCTTACTCAAAAAGAAAATTGATCAAATCAAAAATAGAGTTCAACACTCATTCAGATGGACTCAACATGCCCAACAATGCCCCCTACGCCATGAATCTTAGTTAACACAATTAAGTTAATTCTAATTGATTCATTATAACGCACAGTAAACATATCTTGCCTCTCAGAAATTAAGTGAAGTCCCTACATGGATAACTGAACAAAATCCTAATAAGACCTAACTTCAGAAAAACCATGTATCGAAACGATCTAAGAAAAATTCATTATTGGTGTGCTCATTCAAGTACTGAATCATTTCAATGTCAGCGCAGAGTGCATGTACAATAAACCACTCTAATCGGTGATATAAAAATGTATAGTCCAGTCATTATTGACCAACACGTGTGAACACACACACAAAATAGTTCCAAAACCGATTGGAAATAAAATATCTTCCCCTATAGATTTTTCTTCTCGACAATGAAAGTAAGCAAAAATTACAATTAAATAAATCCAAAATTAATTGTCACAAATTTAAACAACTGGATGCATTTATTTAATACTAGCTGTACCCGGCATGCGTTGCAATGCCAATCATAGAAAGTGTTGGCGTTGTAACTTTGTTTGTTGAAGTCATTTTGGATTCCCAATATTTATTTATTTTCCGTTAACCACCTCTAAACTATTGTAAAATTGATTTACTATCTCAAAGAAAAATCATGGGAGCGTGCTCAACAACTCACCCAAGTTTCATCGCAATGAAATAAATGATATATGAACGCATAGGGGTCTTTGTTGAAACGATTTGAGCGCCGTCACACATTTGTTGAATATACTCGTACGCTACCTATTGTAAAATGGATTTACTAAGTCGAAAACCTTCCCTGTCGTGTACACAACAACTCCTGAACGTTTCATCTCAATCGGATGAATGGCATATGAACGCATACGGGATTTTGTTTAAACGATTCACGCGCCTTCACTCATTTGTTGAATCTTCTTGTGCGCCACCCATTGAAAAACGGATTTACTAATTCATACACCTTCGCAGGACTGTACTCAACTCACCAACGTTTTATCACAATCGGATGAATGGTATATGAACGCATACGGGACTTGGTTGAAACGATTCACGCTCTGACGCTCATTAGTTGAATGTACTCGTGCGCTACCAAATGTAAAATGGATTTACTATCAGAAATATTTGCGGGAGTGGAAACAACATTTCTCTAAATTTCATTGCAATCGCATGAATGGTAAATGAACACATACAATTTTTTTAAAACGATACGCGCGCCGTTACACATTTGTTGAATCTACTCGTGCGCTACCTATTGTAAAAAGGATTTACTAAGTCAGAAACCTTTCCTGGAGTGTGCACAACAATCCAACTAAAGATTCTTAGCAATCGGATGAATGGTATTTGAACGCTACGTGACTTTGTTTAAGCGATTCGCATGCCGTCGATCATTAGTTGAATCTACTTGTGCGATACCTATTGTAAAGTGGATGTACTAAGCCAGAAACCTTCCCTGAAGTGTACACAACATCTCACCCAAGTTTCATCGCCATCGGACGAATGGTATATGAACGCATACTGGACTTTGTTGAAACACTTCGCGCGTCGTCGCTCATTTGTTTAACCTTCTTGTGCGATACCTATTGTAAAGTGGAAGCCAGAAAGCTTCCCTGAAGTATACACTACATCTCACACTTACATCGCTGTCGGACGATTGGTATATGAACGCATTCCAGAATTTTTTGAAACGCTTCGCGCATCGTCGATCATTTGTTGAATCTACTCGTGCCCTACCTATAGTAAAGTGGATTTGCTAAGCCAGAAACCTTGCCTGAAGTTTACACAACCTCTCACCCAAGTTTCATCGCTATCGGACGAATGGTATGTGAACGTATACAGGACTTTGTTGAAACGCTTCGCCCATCGTCGCTCATTTGTTGAATCTACTCAAGCGCTACCTATTCTAAAGAGGATTTACTAAGTAAGAAACCTTCCCTGATGTGTACACAACAACTCACCTAAGTTTAGTCGCTATCGGACGAATGGTATATGAACGCATACGGGACTATTTTGAAAAACTTCGCGCGTCGTCGCTCATTTGTTTAATCTACTTGTGCGATACCTGTTGTTAAGTGCATTTACTAACCCAGAAAGCATCCCTGAAGTGTACTCAACATCTTACCCAAGTTTCATCGCTATCGGACGAATGGTATATGAACGCATACTGGACTTTGTTGAAACACTTCGCGCGTCGTCGCTCATTTGTTTAACCTTCTTGTGCGATACCTATTGTAAAGTGGAAGCCAGAAAGCTTCCCTGAAGTATACACTACATCTCACCCAACTTACATCGCTGTCGGAGGATTGGTATATGAACGCATTCCAGAATTTTTTGAAACGCTTCGCGCATCGTCGCTCATTTGTTGAATCTACTCGTGCCCTACCTATAGTAAAGTGGATTTGCTAAGCCAGAAACCTTGCCTGAAGTTTACACAACCTCTCACCCAATTTCATCGCTATCGGACGAATGGTATGTGATCGTATACAGGACTTTGTTGAAACGCTTCGCCCATCGTCGCTCATTTGTTGAATCTACTCGTGCGCTACCTATTCTTAAGAGGATTTATTAAGCAAGAAACCTTCCCTGATGTGTACACAACAACTCACCTAAGTTTAGTCGCTATCGGACGAATGGTATATGAACGCATACGGGACTATTTTGAAAAACTTCGCGCGTCGTCGCTCATTTGTTTAATCTACTTGTGCGATACCTGTTGTTAAGTGCATTTACTAACCCAGAAAGCATCCCTGAAGTGTACACAACATCTCACCCAAGTTTCATCGCTATCAGACGAATAGTATATGAACGTATACGGGACTTTGTTGAAACGCTTCGCGCGTCGACGCTCATTTGCTGAATCTACTCGTGCCCTACATATCGTAAAGTGGGTTTACTATGCCAGAAACCTTGCCTGAAGTGTACACATCCACTCACCGAAGTTTCATCGCTATCGGACGAATAGTATGTGAACGCATACAAGACTTTGTTGAAACGCTTCGCCCGTCGTCGCTCATTTGTTGAATCTACTCGTGCGCTACCTATTGTTAAGTGGGTTTACTAAGCTAGAAACCTTCCCTGAAGTGTACACAACTTCTTACACAAATGTCATCGCTATCAGACGAATAGTATATGAACGCATACGGGACTTTGTTGAAACGCTTCGCGAGTCGTCGCTCATTTGTTGAATCTACTCGTGCGCTACATATTATAACATGGATTTACTGAGCCAGAAACCTTGCCTGTAGTGTACACAACTTCTCTCCCAAGTTTCATCGCTATCGGACGAATGGTATGTGAACGCATACAGGACTTTGTTGAAACGCTTCGCCCGTCGTCGCTCATTTGTTGAATCTACTCGTGCGCTACCTATTGTTAAGTGGATTTACTAAGCTAGAAACCTTACCTGAAGTGTACAGAACATATCACCCAAGTTCCATCGCAATGGGATGAATGGCATATGAACGCATGTGGGACTTTTTTGAAACAAACGCACGACATTTTGTTGAAGCTAGTCGCGCGCCATGTATTGTAAATTGGATTTACTACGCCTATAACTTTTCTGGGACTGTGCACAACAACTCACCAAAATTTGATCGCAATCGGATGAATTGTATATGAACGCATCGCCATTACGCACTTGTTTAAACTACTCGCGCGCTATCTATTTTGAAATGGATTAACTATGCCTATAAACCTCCCGGAAGTGTTTACAACAACTCACCAAAATTTGATCGCAATCGGATGAATGATTTATGAACGCATAAAAGACGAACACACAGACATTCTTTTTATATATATATACTAACAGTAGTGCCCGGCTTCGCCCGGTGGATTTATTTGTTTTATGGATGATAATGAATACTACTACAGAACTGGTGCATGATACGTAACTAACAGAAACCAATATTTTTAAAAAATGTGGTGGTGGTGGTGGTTGTGGGTGTGATAAGTAGTACAGTATAATGGACGTAACATTCATGTCGATTTCCCGTAATGATAATTATGAATAGGGAAACTGCTGTTTACTAACTACAGCACTGACACATGTAATTTACAAACAAATTTGCACAAAAAAAAAATAGAAAGAACAGTAAGTGAAACAAATGACACTGCCTAGGGCCTATATCACATTGGCTGTTAGAAATGTAGAGACCAATAGTGTCGTCTTTTGTCGCATAGCGCCGTAGGAAAATAATCAGAACTCTTTGGTAAACTTCGGCTGTTCCGAGCTACTGAGGTAGCAGTAGTATCATTTATCGCCACAAAGCGATTAACGATAAGTTTCAGAATAAATGAAGGTAAATTTGAAAGCACCAACGCTTATTGCAGATGATAACCTCAATGTACTGCACCAACACCATTGCACTTATACAGAGGCATAATATTTTCAGGATGCTAACGGTTAAAAGGGACCTAAGAAATCTTTTTGCACTAATTACCCCCGTGACTGCAATTTATAAACAGCGCATGATGCAACTATTTTCGCAATTCTGCACCAGAACATTGGTAGGGGTGTCGTGATGCAGCCCGAACTGCCCGTCAACAACAGACTTATTAAAATACTCTTACAGTTACACTACTACGGACATGAATGATTCTAGGGCCTTAATACGTGGTTTTCAAGTTCATTTTGTCTGTTATTGTAATATAGGAAATGGGGAGCGTTGTCCAAAATATCAAGTGAACAGTGTTACCAGCAGGGTTTCAATGTGTATGTAAAATTTGGTGCAATTAAGAGAAACGGTGTAGATTTGTGATGAAGGGCCTAAATGCAGGGTATGGAGAGGTCTGTCCAAAATTTCATGCAGTCAGTGTTACTCGCAGGGTTCCAAAGGGTAAGTATACAAATTGCCGTTCAGAACGGTGAAACAGTATAGATGTGTGCCAAAGGGCCTAAATGCAGGGAATGGAAAGGTCTGTCCGAAATTTCATGTAAACAGTGTTACTCGTAGGGTTCCGAAGGGTAAGTATACAACTTTTGATTCAGATTGGTGAAAGGGTGTAGATTTGTGACAAAGGGCCTAAATGCAGGGAATGGACTGGTCTGTCATAAATTTCATATAGGCAGTGTTACTCGCAGGGTTCCAAAGGGTAAGTATACAAATTTTGGTTCTGATCGGTGAAACGGTGTAGATTTGTGCCAAAGGGCCTCAATGGAAGGAATGGAGTGGTCTGTCCGAAGTTTCATGTAAACAGTGTTACTCGCAGGGTTCCAAAGGGTGTATACAAATTTTGGTTCAGATTGGTGAAAAGGTGTAGATTTGAACCAAAGGGCCTAAATGCAGGGAATGGACTGGTCTGTCATAAATTTCACGTAGACAGTGTTACCATCAGGGTTCCAAAGGGTAAGTATACAAATTTTGGCTCAGATAGGTGAAACGGTGTACGTATCACTAACCATAACGCCAGCGCATGCAGATAGAGCAGTTCGGGAGCACTTGTTCTACCGACTTACTGAACAAAAATCAATCTTGAAGGTCACTTGAGAGGTGTAACCTAATGCCACATAGCCTGAACTATTCCTCTTGAATCAGGCTATCATATAAAAAAAAAATATCTTTTCGAATCGGACTGGTAGTTCCAGAGATTAGTGCGTTTAAACACATCAACACACAAACACACAAACCCTTCAGCTTTATTATATTAGTATAGATAAGATAAGATAAGATAAATCAAAATCCGGGTAGGCAAAAGTCAGAAGCGACAAAATGTCTAACCTTACTACAAAGCAAAACTAACTAGGACAATTATGGTTACTTGAAAATACTTCTAGGCTACTACTGAATAATATTGATTTCTTCTACCTTCAGCCTCGTTCCGTTGTGATGTAAATTCTGACATGTTTTTTAGGCTCAATCCTACTGCGTAAAATACTTCCTTTTGCCTTAATGTTCAATTCATTTTCTATATACGGGTGACGAAATTTCCTTGACGTCACAAAGATCACATGTTGCTTGTCATGACTCCATTCTTTCCTATGACGGGCTTCGAGCAGTCTCGCGCATCCTCGACTACCTTCGGCCTCCATCCCATGCAAGCCATTTACATAGCGGTAAACACCACCTGTTCCTGCGCCGAGCGCCGTTCAAAGTTCGTCACCTACTGGCGCGCGAGCTATGAAATAAATGGTACAGTACCATCCCGGCATTTGCCCGAAGACGAAGTGGAAAACCATGGAAAACCCCTTCATGGTTGGCTGAGGTGGGAATCGAACCCCCTTTACTCATTTGGACCACCCGAGGCTGAGTAGACCCCGTTCCAGTCCTTATACCACTTTTCAAATTTCGTGGCAGAGCCGGGAATCGAACCCAGGAACTCCGGGGCGGCAGCTAACCATGCTGACCGCTACGCTACGGAGACGACAATATTCACTTATAAACTTTTTCTTTATTTTGTTGCACCTGTTTTCATATTTAATTATTTATTCGTTAATTCCCCATAAAGAGAGCGTTGCAACCCAATCAATTTTCATGTTGTATTCTGGCCCTTTCTTTTTCCCAAAAACCTCTCATATACACTATGCTTCCTCTTACTCTCTTCAGCCCACTTCTTTCCTGGCTGTCTCTCTTTGTGAGTTTGCTCAAATTGTTGTTGTCTAAGTTTTTCTCTGTATGTGCTTCATGGGCGCCCGCAGGACATTTTCCAGAGAGGGGGGGGGGGGGGGCAAGTTATAATTTTCATTTCATTACCTCCTCCCCCTCCCCCTTCCCCGGAATTTTCGTTTCATTTCTTACTTGCCTCGTGAAATTCATACTGGTCTGAAACCGTTGTTTGTTTTATGGCAAGATTGGGAGGAATGTTTTGTTTTTAGTTCAAAGTTTTTGTCCATGGAAGTTCGCTTTTCGTCTTTTGTGATTCATTGTCATAATGTTCAATTCTTAAGAACAGGTAAAAATAGTGGTATCAACAAGTATCGACAATAGTATAAAAAACAAAGCAGTTCATTAAAATGCTAATGTAAATCCAGTTCGCCCATTTTCTAAATACGGTAACTGGAGGACATATTTTCAGATATTTTTAAAATACTGAGTTAAATTAAACTGTCGAAATATCCCTACATATGAATCTGCCTAATGATTCAAATAGCACTGTTTCCAAATATCTAGTTTGTATTGGCCGTTTCAGCGGATCCATCACGTTTTTCACTCTTCTTAACAAGCTATCAGGAATACTTCACATTGCTCTTCTTAGCATACCGTAATGAATTTTGTGCAAAGTGATAAATTCGTATTGTACGTTACTCGTACTTGAGACGCCCATGGTTTTAGCAAATTGTCGTTTTAGAAGGAACATATTTCATTTGATTATTGCTGACCTTTAAGTAAAATATATAAAACTCACTAAATCATGTAGGGTACTTCTTACTTACGAGGAAACAGTACGAAGTCGGACGGCAAATTTTGTTTTATTTTTACATAGTCGTGAAGGTCTTTTTACGCTGAAAATGGAAGTGGAGGTCTAATTTTTCGCAAGTCCTTTTTAAGGGGGCATTTGGGAGCTCAAATTTGGTGGTGCGTGCTCTAAATTGTACTGTTACGTGCCACCCCCTAGTGGCACTTTTGTTAACTGGATTACGGTGGGTAAAAAGCACAACACCAATTACTGATTTAAAGAGAAGTTGGCTTTATTTCTTGCAGGAAGATACACTACTCATCAGCAAATAAAAGCAATTGGAACCTTACTCCAGTTTCCTCAAGTCTCTTGCTTATGGAGAGCCCTTGCCCTCTTTCACTTGTCAACAGTTAATCTTCTCGCTAATGAGTCTGGTGGCCTTGACAGAACTACATGCAACTCTCCCCTATGTACACAAATGACAGTTACTTACGAAAACACAGGCAGTCCCCTGTATGCATCTCACTTCCTCGCTGTCAAGAGAAACGGCTTCACTAGGGGTTTCGCAAGTCACCACTCTTCTGTCGCTCACGATAAACGCCCGCACTAGCTCGTAAAACACCACAACACTGCTTGACAGGTCGCTCTTATATAGCAGGCCGGTGACTCAATAAATGCTTCTAGACCCTTCCAGGGTTCACGGCCTCTCGAGGTTTCCTTCACTGGTTGAGTCACGAATATTCTGGACCATCCCTTTGTCCCAGTAGTCCTGTTGCATAAGGCGTACGCAATACACTGAGGCAGGGCACAGCCCAGCCCTGGGGCAGTTGTGACTCATGCGGCGAGCGATGACACAAACTCACAGCCGTAACACCACCCCCTTCCTAAAAGGCTGATCGTCCCGATCAATCATTGGTTCGTCTGTGTCCCTCCGTAGGCTGCCAGGCGATCTCGATGCACGATCTTCATCTTCGCCCTCGAGCTCCGCTGGATCCTGTAGACGACATCGTTGATCCGTTTCACGACTCGGTACGGGCCCTCCCAGGACTTCTGCAGTTTGGGTGACAGGCCTTTCTTCCGTATTGGGTTGAAGAGCCAGACCAGGTCGTCCTCGTGGAATCCGCCGGCATCCGTCTGCTGGTCGTATCGGGTCTTCATTCGGTCGGTCTCGATCCGCAGTTTCCTCCTCGCGAACGCGTGCACGTCCTCCAGTTGGTCGACCAGTTCTTGACAATACTGGCTTACCGGGAGCGGATCATTCCCAGGTCGGCCGAAGGCAAGATCGACAGGTAGACGGAGCTCCCTCCCAAACATGGCCCGGGATGGTGTGCACCCGGTGGCTTCATGCACGGCGGCGCGGTAGGCCAGGAGAAATAGTGGAAGATGTTTTTCCCAATCCCTCTGGTGCTCGCTGACGACTATTCGGAGATGGTTCTCGATGGTGCGATTGAATCGCTCTACCATCCCGTCGGACTGAGGGTGTAGCGGCGTTGTCCTTGTCTTCCGGATTCCCAGCAGCTGGCATAGGTTCTGGAACACCTGCGATTCGAAATTCCTCCCTTGGTCGGCGTGCAGCTCCAGGGGTACTCCGTACCGGCTGACAAATACCTTCACCAGGGTCTCTGCAATCGTCGCAGCTTCCTGGTTAGGGAGCGCATACGCCTCCGGCCATTTGGTAAATTAGTCGCTGATGACCTATATGTAGCGGTTCCCTGCCTCGCTCAACGGGAATGGCCCAACAACATCGAGGGCCACTCTCTCCACGGGGCCGCCCAAGTTGTAGGTCTTCAGTGGACCCCGTCGTCTTCGTCCTGGGCCCTTGCTGGCTGCGCAATCGTGGCACCTCGCGCAGTGGTTCTCCACGTCGGTTCGGCATCCGATCCAGTAGAACCGCTCTCTCAGCTTCTCCAGGGTCTTCTTTATCCCTAGGTGTCCACCAGATGATCCTCCATGGACTTCCTTCAGGACTTCCTCCGTCATAGCCTTTGGAACGACGGCTTGTTCCCGAGATGTCTTCCCGTCGGTGCTCTCCCAGGCGCGGCAGACGAGGCCATCCCTTACAATCAGCGAGTCCCACTGCGCCCAGTAGGACTTAAACTTTGGGCTGCAGTCACTCACAATGTTCCACCCGGGTCTGGGGACACAGGCTCTCTTCCATTCGGCTATCAGTCCCAGGTCATCATCTTCTGCTTGAGCCCGCGTGAAAGATTCGCGGCTCCAGTTCCCTTGAAGTTCCACAGTAGTCCGTCGGCACTGTATCCCGGTGTTCTCCTCCCTCCTAGCACAGAAGGTGCAGTCTTCGGGGCACGGTCTTCGTGACAGGGCGTCGGCATTAGAATGCAGTTGGCCTTTCCTGTGCTGGATCTCGAAGTTGTACAGTTGAAGCCTCTCTAACCACCGCGCGAGTTGACCCTCGGGCTGTTTGAAGTTCAGGAGCCACCGCAGGGATGCATGGTCGGTCCTGATGAGAAATTCTTGCCGGTAGAGGTACTTGTGGGAGTGTTCGATGGTCTTCACGATGGCGAGCAGTTCCTTCCTGGTGACGCAGTAATTCCTCTCTGGCTTTGACAAGGCTTTGCTGAAGTAGGCCACTACTCTCTCCTCGCCGTCCACTATTTGCGACAAGATTCCACCTATACCGAAGTCGCTGGCATCGGTATCGACGATGAACCTTGTTCCAGGTCTGGGGTAGGCCAGAATAGGCGCGGTGCACAGAGCCTGCTTGAGTTGTTCGAAGGCACTGTGGCATTCTGCTGTCCATGTGAAGAGTTGGTCCTTCTCAGTCAGTCGATGCAGTGGTTTGGCGATGTCGGCGAATCCTCTCACCAAGCGACGGTAATAAGTGCAGAGTCCCAGGAAGCTTCGTAGTTGGGACTTGTCCTTCGGAACTGGCCACTCCCTCACAGCTGCGGTCTTTTCTGGGTCGGTGCGCATCCCTTCCTCGGAGACAATATGCCCAAGGTACTGGACCTGCTTCTGGAAGAGCTGACACTTCTTGGGGCTCAACTTCAGCTGGGCAGCCCGTAGCTACATCAAGATCTCCTTCAGGTTGCTGTAGTGCTCCTCGAAGCTTTTTCCCAGAACGATGACGTCGTCTAGGTAGACCAGGCAGGTCTTCCAGTGTAGTCCCCTCAGAATGGACTCCATTAGCCTTTCGAAGGTCGCAGGGGCGTTGCACAGACCGAATGGCATGACGGTGAACTGCCAGAGCCCGCTGCCCACAGAGAACGCCGTTTTCTCGCGGTCCTTAGGGTGGACCTCCACCTGCCAGTAGCCACTCTTCAAATCCAAGGTGGAGAACCATCTTGATCCTGATATGGTGTCCAGCGTGTCGTCGATCCGGGGTAGAGGGTAGCTGTCCTTCTTCGTGACGTCGTTCACCCTCCTGTAGTCCACGCAGAACCTGGTGGAACCGTCCTTCTTCTTCACAAGCACGACCGGAGAACTCCAAGGACTATGTGATGGCTCGATCACCCCTTGCTCCTTCATCTCTTCTACCTTTCGGTCGACTTCGGCTTGCTTGGCGAGCGGAACACGTCGGAATGGGGCCCTAATCGGTGCGCTGTCCCCAACGTCGATTCTGTGTTGGACCAAGCTTGTCCTGCCGAAGTCTTTGCTCCCCACGGAGAAGTCATTCGTGTAGCAGGTCCCGAAGTTGGCGTGATTGTTCCTCGTCTAAATGATCCTGGGATCCTTGGTACAGCTTCTGTAGTTCTTCTGGCAGGGCGCGTCTTCTTCGGTTGTCCGTCTGCAGGTGTCCGTCCTTCGTGTCTGTGATGCGGGCAATCCAGGTAACGGGCTCGCAGACTCCTAGGTTGGTGTCCCGGTGAACCGTAATGTCGCAGTCGTTCAGGTTGGACAGGCGGACGTACGGACGAAACGTCGTGTTGATGAGGGTCTTGGCAACTAGCAATCCTTTTGTCTGGATGTCCTCATATTTTGGCTCGATGACAGCCGCCACTCCCTCAGCAGTTCCGTCGACAATTACGGCGGCGCTGACTTCCGTCCTGGCGGGAACGATGACGTCCTCTCTCAGCCTTACTCGTCGTGCGGTGACGGCCTCGTGTGCTGGTTGCAAAGCAAGTTCCTCACCTCCGAAGTGCAGAGTGTTGGTACTCAGATCCAAGATGATGTTGTTCTGGTCCAGGAAGTCCAGTCCGATGATCACTTCATATGATACGTCAGCCACAAGCACTGGATGCTTCACCGCCCATCGATCAATGACGAACTCCAGTGATGCTTCGCCATGTACCGGTGCAGTCTCTCCAGTCTCCGTTATTAGTTGGAGGTTCCTTTGTGTGGGTTGCACTCTCCACTTCGGGATCACGGTGGGACTGACGATGGTCCTCGATGCTCCCGTGTCGATTAGCATGGGCCAGCTCTCTCCGTTGACGACTCCGTCGACCATCAGGCTGCTATTATCCCCCCGCAACTGCGTCACACGAACTTGGACTGCCGGGGCTTGACGACTGTCACACGCCAACCTTTGCCCCCCAAGGCTGGCTGATACTTGCTTTCCTGGGCCGCGCGGATTCCCTACGTCTGACTGTTCCGACGGAAACCCTTGGCGGCGGCGATCACCGCAGTCCTTGCTCAGGTGGCCTCTCTTACTGCAGGTCCAGCAGGTCGGTAGTCCTCTTCCGGGCGCCTCTCCGGATGTCCTTCGGCTACGTTTTTGTTGGTGGTACTGTGACTCTTGAAGAACCGGCCTAGCGCCTCCATCCGTTCATCGACCAGGGGCTTGGTCTTGTCGGTTTTTGCTGGTTCGTCGACGTCCACTTGACGCACCCGCGCGTGCATTCTAGATGCCTGTTTTGCCGTCTCGAACTCATGTGCGTGGCTCAGCGCATCTGCCAGGGTCTTATTGCGCGCGAGTCGCAGTGCCTGTTGAGTGTCCGAGTCCCGTAGCCCGTCGGTGAAGGTCTGCGTCGCAATCTGTTCCAGAAAGTCGGCCGGCGCTTTTGGATAGGCGAGCCTTACGAGGCGTGCGATGTCCATCTCGAACTCCTGCAGGGTTTCCGCGTTCTTCTGTACCCGGGTCCGGAGCTGCATCTGGTAGGCCTGCTGAAGATGGCTATTTCCATATCGGGACTCCATATGGGCGATCAGTGAAGCGTAGTCCTGGGATCCAGTCGGGATGGCCTGAAGGACGTTAAGGGCGTCACCTCTCAGCGCTACAATGAGAGCTGTAGCCTTTTCTGTGTTGTTCCAGTTATTTATGGAACAGGCCGCCTCGAACTGACGTAAGTAGGTGCTCCACGGGACCTTTCCGTCGAAGGTTGGGGGCGTCACTCTGCTATGTCCCGTTCCTGATATTCCCGGTATAACGGTGGGTGGGCGTTGGCGCAGCTCGGCAACTTCCTCTTGTAGAGCGTTGAATTTCTCTTCCACCCCCGTCAGTGGGCGTTGATGCAGCTCGGCAACTTCCTTTTGTAAGGCGTTGAATTTCTCCTCCACCCCCATCAGCGGGCGTTGGCGCAGCTCGGCAACTTCCACTTGTAAGGCGTCGAACTTCTTTTCCACTGTCGTGACTTCCTCACGCAGACCCAGTTCTAATTTCTTCAGGTCCTGTGTCAACTTATTCTGACCGTCTTCCATCTTCTTCTGGCCTTCCTCTATCCTCTTCAGGTCCTCCGCTAGCTTATTTTGACCGTCTTCTAGTTTGGCAGTTAGGTCCTCGGCTAACTTCTTCTGGCCGTCTTCTAGTTTGGCAGTTAGGTCCTTGGCTAACTTCTTCTGGCCGTCCTCCATCTTCTTCTGGCCGTCCTCCATCTTCTTCTGGCCGTCTTCCATCTTGGCTTTCATGCCACTTAACTTTTCTAGCAATGCTGCGAATTGCTCTTCCATTTTAGATGTTTGTCTTGTAAGGGGCATGCACTCACAGGAAAATTAAAAAAATGACCTGCTCGGGTTTTGAAACCAGGACCGTCAGGTGTTGTGCTTGTGCTTGAGTTCGTAATCTGGCTTCTGACACCAGTTGTTACGTGCCACCCCCTAGTGGCACTTTTGTTAACTGGATTACGGTGGGTAAAAAGCACAACACCAATTACTGCTTTAAAGAGAAGTTAGCTTTATTGCTTGCAGGAAGATACACTACTCATCAGAAAATACAAGCAATTGGAAACTTACTCCAGTTTCCTCAAGTCTCTGGCTTATGGGGAGCCCTTGCCCTCTTTCACTTGTCAACAGTTAATCATCTCGCTAATGAGTCTGGTGGCCTTGACAGAACTACATGCAACTCTCCCCTATGTACACAAATTACAGTTACTTACGAAAACACAGGCAGTACCCTGTATGCTTCTCACTTCCTCGCTGTCAAGAGAAACGGCTTCACTAGGGGTTTCGCAAGTCACCACACTTCTGTCGCTCACGATAAACGCCCGCACTAGCTCGTAAAACACCACAAGACTGCTTGACGGTCGCTCTTATATAGCAGGCCCTTGACTCAATAAATGCTTCTTGACCCATCCAGGGTTCACGGCTTCTCGAGGTTTCCTTCACTGGTTGAGTGACGAATATTCTGGACCATCCCTTTGTCCTAGTAGTCCTGTTGCATAAGGCGTACGCAATACACTGAGGCAGGGCACAGCCCAGCCCTGGGGCAGTTGTGACTCATGCGGCGAGCGATGACACAAACTCATAGCCGTAACAGTACAATACATGCCAGCACACGTCAGCGCGCACAGTCAGCGGGTGTCTTGCCACGCCTACCCTCTCCACTCGTTCGGTTCTCCACTATCCCCCACCACATACTGCTGCCTTCAGTTGTGTTAATGGGACGGCGAATCCTATTCTATACGGTCAAGTTATCCACGACTGGTGGCTATTCCACATACAGGCGATCGCATTGGAGTCTTTGTGTTGTAATGACTGCTTGCAACATTATTGCAGCTCTTATTAGTGCCTACGTTGTTAATATTCAGGAAGCTACAGAGCTATCTGATAAAGAGCAAATAACATACATACATATAAAGACGATTGATGCAATTTTGGAGGACAAATGCGAACTTATTCAGGAGGAAGAAGCTTTCTTCGTTGATTCAGAAGACGACGATGGCGTTGAGGAGGGGACACAACCACCGAAAAAACGTAAACATGGAGATGAATTCAACGAAGAGAACATGTCGTGTGATGGCCGAGGAAGACCCTGTAAGTCAGTGGAAGATTATGATTCCGAGTTATTGTTGTACATTTATGAAACAATAAAGGATCAAGGTTACATGTACGCTGTACGGAAGTATAAAACGACTCGGCGACAAATTTACGGAATCGTCAACCACGTTGAACACAATGGAGAAATTAGGAAATGTGCAATGGTTCGAGCGTATGTGAAGGAGGAGTTCACCTAGGCAAGGATGCGTTATTTATATGTCACAAAATACGACATTGAGCGTTGGATTGGTGAGGGTAGAGAGTTGTTTTGCCCCAAACACTCTCTCCAGAGCGACTCCTACTTGACAAACCTTAAAAGGCGTTTGAAAATTCGGTTCCGAAAAGTAACCAAACTCGTCGGTAATACTTTTAAAACAGACGAAGAAGTACGACATGAAGAGGCTAAAAAGTTTGTAAAATTCATTAATGAATTGCAAGAAGAGAAAGAGGTCCCGGATGCCAATATCTGGAATTCGGACCAGTCCCGATTCGAGTACGGAAATTGCAACACAGAGAAGTTATGATTTTCGTAGAGTGAAAGACGTTCTTGCTACGCTTGTTTGCCGAAATAGTTTTACGCATTCCCACACAGAGCAATATCACATTTCTAAAGCCGGAGAAATGGGACATTTGTTCTTGGTCGTATTCCAAGAAATTAATGGAAAGTTTGGACCTAGGGTACAAGGAAGTATCTACGCCTACATGGATGTCTTTAAGTATGTCGTAATTGAATGTTCATCTTCCCGGAAAATGGGGAAAGGGCATGTAAGTGCCTGGTTCCAAATCGTTTTCCATCCGCAGTTACAAGACGACGCACGAAATCTTCTTCTCCTAGATTCATTCAGTGGCCAGGGGAAAAATGCACAACTTGAATCTCTGACGGACAATCATGTGCGAATTGAATACATGCCGAAAGGAACTACGTATCTTTGCCAGCCGTGTGATCTTGGACTCTTCCGACATCTAAAATGTTTAGTCCGTCGAATGGGAAACATTTGCCGGGGAGGAATTTACACGGCCAGACAAAGTTAAAACCCAAGAACAGACTTTTCATTATAACTAGTCAAATGCTAGCGCATAACCAATTACAAGCTGATTGTTTTGTACCAATGCTGAAATATGCTTGGCAAGTGGGTGGTTATTCCATTACTGACAATACACCGGAATTTCATACGGTCTCGCAAACTAATTTTCATAATGTGTTTGATAAAAAGTGTGCTGGAAATGATTGTACCAATTTTTCTTTTATAAGGTGTGCGCATTGTTTTCTTGTGTTCTGTTATTCACATTTTGTGTTAGATTTTCACTATCATGCCATTAACAATGCACCCATACCAGACTGTGTTAGAATAAAGGCATTTCTTGAACAGTTTGAACGGCATGATGATGATGATGATGATATGCGATTATGTATTATATATTTGTAAACCATTGTTATTGTTCTATACTCCACAATGAATTCATCTTTGTAAATAAAATATCCCAACTAACGTCAGTGGAGAACCGAAAGAGTGGAGAGGGTAGGCGTGGCAAGACAGCCGATGGCTGTGCGCGTTGACGTGTGCTGGCATGTACTGTACAATTTAGAGCACGCACCACCAACATTGAGCTCCCAAATGCCCCCCTTAAAAAGGACTTGCGAAAAATTAGACCTCCACTACCATTTTCAGCGTAAAAAGCCCTTCACGACTATGTAAAAATAAAACCAAAATTCGCCGTCCGACTTCGTACCGTTCCCTCGTTAGTCGATTTGATAACGACAAATATCGCAGGATCATTCGTACTTAAGAATGTCACATAAATGTTCCTTGAGTTAAGAGCCTGCCAATGTCGGTTCTGCAAATGTCTTCTATCAGAAGCACAACATTATCAATCACCCCTTGAACTTTGGCTTTATCACCTAATTGATCAATACGACTATGAGCCCAATTAAATTAGGATTAAATTAGCTTCTCCGCTCATATAAGTAGGCTACTTATTGCGCATCGAAAATGGCCTTGCAAAAAATTGCCTTGCTAGAAGATTCCATCGGAATCATATAGCCTTTTTTTTTTCGTGTAGCCTCCCGAGAGGCCAAGTGCAGGTCTTTCTAGTCGACGCCCGTGGGCGACCTGCGCGTCGGGATGAGAGATGAGATGAATGGATGAAAGTGGGCAAGGATGTGGAAGGAAGCGGCCGTGGACTGTCAGAAGGTACTGTCCGAGCATTTCCCTGGTGTTGAAAATGGGAAACCACGGAAAACCATTTCAAGGACAGCCGACGGTGGGGCTCGAACCCACGCGTCTACCGAGTCAGCAGAGAGCTTGGCCCCATGGCCTAACGCCGCGCTTTAGCCAGCGTAGCCACTACTGTCGGTATCATATAGCCTACAACATTACGATCTATCAGTATTGAATTCACCATTTTGTCTCAACTGATCTACCGTCTAAATTCGGTTGAGAGTGCGAATCTCAGTCGCTTTAATTACGGCACAAAAACACCGCAGAACTATTGAACTATTAGCCTGTCAATTGCTTCGATCGTCGAAAATTTAACACTACAGGTTAAGGATCTACAACAATGGTAGATTGTTGTTCATTAGTAGCAATAATTGCTCTGTTCTCAAGAAATAGGCCACAGTACTATGGCACACCTTGAATAAAAATATACGGCATTTCGCTGCACGAATAACAATCGCAGTAAGGCAGAACGATGCAAAATTAGACGAGTATACAATACAGTCAGGCCCGTATTTAGGGCTTCTGAAGCCCCTGGGCAAAATAAAATAAAATAAAAATACAAAATCTTTGCTACCCCCGACTTAAAATATGTAGATTTATTAAAGTTTCCTTAACATATGGGGCTGTTTCTTCACTGAGCATGTATTTAACTATGAGTGGCTAACGCTATAAATATGTGTTTACTAAAATTACAAATTGAAAAAACTTAGTCTAATACAAAAAATTTACATTTAAATTTTAAAAGATGTCATACAGAAACTATGGCTTAAAAACGGGTGAGTTAGCCGTGGTCGTTATGGCGTGCAGACAGTCGCTCACATCCGGGAGGCGAGGAGGTTCGAATCCCCCCAGCGGCACCCTTGAAGTTGGTCTTCTGTGGTTCCCCATCTTCCTTCCAGGCAAATGCCGGGGTTGGTCCCTAACTATAGGCCACAGCTGCTACCTTCCAATTCCTCGTCCTACATTCACACTTTACACCCCAGACAACACTCCACACGTGACGGTACTTGTCGCTCACTACATGGGTGTCCGCATAGAAACAGCTACAAACTCTGGTGAGCCGAACATGTCCTCCGACACTCCCGGCACTAATAGCCATCTATATATATATATATATAAATCAATGTAACGTGATAGTTTGTCTGTGGGTGGGTATGTATGTCTCCTATGCGTTCATATACCATTCGTCCGATTGCGATGAAACTTGGGTGAGATGTTGAGTACACTCCAAGGAAGGTTTCTGACTTAGTAAATCCATTTTACAATAGGTAGCGCACGCGTAGATTCAACAAATGAGCGACGATGCGCGAAGCATTTCAACAAAGTCCCGTATGTGTTCATATACCATTCGTCCGATAGCGATGAAACTTGGGTGAGATGTTGAGTATACTACAAGGAAGGTTTCTGACTTAGTAAATCCATTTTACAATAGGTAGCGCACGCGTAGATTCAACAAATGAGTGACGATGCGCGAAGCATTTCAACAAAGTCCCGTATGTGTTCATATACCATTCGTCCGATTGCGATGTAACTTGGGTGAGATGTTGAGTACACTCCAAGGAAGGTTTCTGACTTAGTAAATCCATTTTACAATAGGTAGCGCACGCGTAGATTCAACAAATGAGCGACGATGCGCGAAGCATTTCAACAAAGTCCCGTATGCATTCATATACCATTCGTCCGATAGCTATGAAACTTGCGTAAAATGTTGTGTACACTGCAGGGAAATTTTCTGGCTTAGTGCATCCACTTTACAATAGGCAGCGCACGATTAGATTCAACAAATGAGCTACGACGCGCGAAGCATTTCAACAAAGTCACGTTTGCGTTTATATACCATTCGCCCGATAGCGATGAAACTAGGCTGAGATTTTGTGTGCACTCCAGGGAAGGTTTCTAGCTTAGTAAATCCCTTTAAAGATAGGTAGAGCACGAGTAGAATCAACAAATGAGCAACGGCGCGCGAAGCGTTTCAACAAAGTCCCATTTAATTTCATATACCATTCATCCGATAGCGATGAAACTTGGGTGAGATGCTGTGTACACTCCAGGGAAGGTTTCTGGCTTAGTACATACATTTTACAATAGGTAGCGCACCAGTAGATTCAACAAATGAGCGATGACACGCGAAGCGTTTCAACAAAGTCCCGTATAAAGTCATATACCATTCGTCTGATAGTGATAAATGTTTGGTGAATTGTTGTGTACACTCCAGGAAAGGTTTCTGGCTAAGTAAATCCATTTTACAATACGAAGCGCACGTTTATGATCAACAAATGAGTGACTACGCGCGAAGCGTTTCGACAACGTCCCGTATACGTTCACATACCATTCATCCGATTGCGATGAAACTTGGGTGAGATGTTGTGTACACTCCAGGGAAGGTTTCTGGCTGAGTACATCCATATTACAATATGTAGCGCAAGGGTAGAATCAACAAATGAGCGATGACACGCGAAGCGTTTCAACCTAGTCCCGTATGCATACATGTACCATTCGTCCGTAGCTATGAAACTTGGGTGAGATGTTGTGTACACGTCATGGAAAATTTCTGGCTTAGTAAATCCCCTATACAATATGCAGCGCACCAGTTGATTCAACAAATGTGGGATGACGCGCGAAGCGTTTCAACAAAGTCCCGTATAAAGTCATATACCATTCTGCCGTTAGCGGTGAAACTTGGGTGAAATATGGTGGACCCTCCAAGGAAGGTTTCTGGCTTAGTAAATACATTTCACAGTAGGTAGCACACGAGTAGATTCGACAAATGAACGACGATAGCGATGAAACTTGGGTGAGGTGTTGTGGACACTTACGTGACGGTTTCTAACTTAGTAAATACATTTTACAGTAGGTAGCGCACGAGTAGATTCAACAAACGAGTGACGGAGTGCGAATCGTTTAAACAAAATCAGGTATGCGTTCATATACTATTCATCCGATTGCGATGAAACATTGATCAGTTATTTTGTACCCGCCAGGGAAGGGGACTTAGTAAATCCATTTCACAATAAGTAGCGCAAGAGTAGATGCAACAAATGGGTGACGACGCGCGAAGCGTTTCAACAAAATTCCCTATTGCGTTCATATAACATTCTTCGATTGCGATGAAACCTTGATGAGTTATTGTGTACACGCCAGGGAAGGGCTTCGACTTAGTAATACATTTCTCAATAGGTAGCGCACGAGTAGATTCAACAAATGAGTGACAGTGCACGAATCGTTTAAACAAAAACCCCTATACGTGCATATACCATTCATCCGATTGCGATGAATCATTGATGAGTCATTGTGTACACGCCAGGGAAGGGTTTCGACTTAGTAAATCCATTTCGCAATAGGTAGGGTACGATTAGATTCAACAAATGAGTGACAGCGATGAAACTTTTTGAAAGTTGTTGTGCACGCTCCCACGAATGGTTCTTAATTAGAAAATCCATTTTATGATAGCTTAGAGGCAGTTAACATGTTGTGTATCCAAAAGCACTTCAAGAAACAGAATTTCAACGCCAACACTTTCTTTGATTGGCATTGCAACGCATGCCGGGTACAGCTTGTAAGTAATAAAAAGGATTCAAAAACACCAATTATTCAAATAACAAACAAGATTAGGATTTCATTAGTCCAATTTCACTTTTAAGTCAGATTCAAAAGCAAGAACACCAAGATGACTAACACAATCCCGTTTTGTGTGTCCTTAAATAATCAACATTGCAAATGTGCCACAATCAATAATTCTCTTGTGTGTGTATGTGTGTGTGTGTGTGTGTGTGGAGGGGGTTAAACTTGAATAACTTAGCAATGCCCAAGCGGTTTTGTACTGTTTTCCAGATTTCTTTCCGCCCCTAAAACCTGCCGCTCTGGGCAGTTGCCTTTTGTTCCCCGTAATTACGGGTCTGAATACAGTAAATGACCCTATATTGTATGCGCGACTTTAAGGGATGAGTGTTTTACCAGTCAGCAAAGAAAACCTCGCTTTAGGGGCTGAAATCCGCCATCGGTGTTGGAATGTATCAAAATATCTCCAGAACGTGCTTTCATATGGTCACGGCCAAAGTGAGGTGGCTAAAGTACACTAGGTCCAAAAGTTAAGCATAAGTTATGAATAAGGAGGGCCACAGGAAATAGACCGCAAATCGCACGACTTATACACCTACCAACCTTACGTATTCGCTCTGTATTGGAAAGGAGTATTCCCTGCTCTGACTAGCGGCGTAACCACAAGGTAAACACAGTCAGTGCCTGCGTCCCATATTCCCTAAGTAGTGTTTGCCCTGTTATAGTGTGTGGAGTGTAGCCTCGTGGTGAACGTGACAACATAATGATACAACGACCCCGTTTTGCAGGGTAGAATACTCGGCCGCCTGGAAGCAGGCCATACACAGCCGAAGTCGCCGTATCCTTGAATGTGCCCCAAAGTGTCATTTCCAGGCTTTGGAGACGATTTCGAGACACAGGAGATGTTAGTCGTAGGCCAGTACCAGGTCTACGAAGAGTGACCACCCCACAGCAGGACCGATATCTGGCCTTAACCGCCCGACGAAATCGGAGTGCACCTACAAGACAATTGTCGGCGGAGCTTGCAGCCGTCTCAGGGATTGCCGTTTCCCGGCAAACTGTGTACCGGAGGATCAGAACAACAGGGCTGTTTGCCAGACGGCCAGCGGCGTCCGTCCCGCTTACTCCAGCACAGAGACGGGCCCGTTTACTGTGGAGCCATCAACGTCGAAACTGGACCATGAATGAATGGAGGCATGAGCTCTTCACAGATGATTCCCACTTCAGTTCGCAGAACGATTCCCGTCGCACATATATCTGGAGAGAACCGGGTAGCCGATACAACCACAGGAACATTGTGGAACGGGATCATTATGGTGGTGGTGGCGTCATGGTATGGGGCGGCATCATGTTGAATGGCCGTACGGACCTGCACATCATCATGGGTGGTCCGAGGAACAATGTGAACGCTCGGAGACACAGGGATGTAGTACTGAGACCACATGTTCTCCTCTTCGGAGGTGCGGTTGGTCCAGACTTCCTCGTAATGGACGGTAAAGCCCGACCACACCGCGCTGCTCTGGTGGATGGATTTCTGGCTGGGGAAGACATTTACCTGTTATAAGCTGTTGATATGTACTGTAGGCCTACCTACAATATTGCAATCATCATGGTTCCACAAAGCCATCAGAAGTGGCTTATCTATGGGGTCGAGTTTCTGCATTTATATAACTCGATAGAACGCCATCCGTGAAAGAGAGCAACATAAGGTCAAGATTGATTGATCTTACTAAAAATGAAATTCCACTTAATTAGTTAAATATAGTTGAGTGATAGGTCTTCTGTAAACATCTTGAATTTAAATATTTACTTCTCGTATTGGGTGATTTTTAGAGTAGTGAATTATTGAGTAATCTTGCTACTAGAGTTTTTCAATTCTAGTTTCCCATATGAATTAATGTAAAGGGGAACAATGTACTGGCCTTTCTACAGCGTGTCCGGTTTGTATGTACTGTATAAGAAGACAAAAATTAATATCCTGAAAAATAACTGAGATAATTATTGGTGGTTTGTTTCTACAAGTAATAATATATAATAATAACCCCTGGCACTACAGTCCATGAGGGGCCTAGGCCTACCAAGCGACCGCCGCCCAGCCATTTGGCCTGCATATATTGGGGTGACGCGTGGTCAGCGGTTCGGGTCCACTCGGCCGTTAATCTTGGTTTTCGTGACCTGGGCGTTGCCTCACTGTCAGACAGCTACTCAATTGTCCTCAAGAGGCTGAGTGCACTCCTTTCCAGCCCGGACGTCCGTTTCTAAAATCCATGACGGAGCCGGGAACCGAACCCGGGGCCTCCGGGTGAGAGGTGTTTCTACAAGTAGAGAAAGTCAAAATGTTTCTCATATACTTACCCTAGTTTTTAAATAATAGAAAATATAGTTGCATGAAATATTTTCTTCTCTTTCCTCTTTCAAATGAGAATTTGAGAAGTTGTTTACGCTTGTCTGTAACACGTTCATTTGCGCCTAATTGTAAAAAGATAGTTAATGAACATTATGTGTATCAGCCAACATGTACGGTACTAGTTTTTAATTGGTGTGTGAAATTAGTTGTACGTTTGCCATTGTAGAAACATTAGGTATTTTGTCTTTCATTAAAGCTGTTATTATGTGATAATTGGCAGAAGGGATTTTTTTCCTTTTGCATAAAGAGGGAGACATGTAAATGAATGACTATACATTTTGTGCGTGAAACAGTCCAGAGTTAACGTGAGCATAATTTTGAAAGGAAACGTTTTGCCGCTCTTTCCTAACTCCTCCCTTCATATGAAAAGCAATTTGATTATTGGATAATGATATTACATGAACAATGCGTTCAGTGTTCTCGCCACGTTACCTGCAAAATACATTCGTCACCTACGATTTGACCTCTACATGTTTCTTAATCGAGGACACTCCCCACCGCACGGAGTGGGGTGGAAGTAAGGACGTACGGTAAGGGAGGTGATGCACACCTGCTATTCCGAGGTGCACACTGTCTGCACAGTGCGGAGTGGAGTGAAAATAAGGACGTACACTGAGGGAGGTGATGCACACCTGCTATTCAGAGGTGCACACTGTCTGCACAGTGTGGCTCGACCTTGGACGGTGCTGATCTGTACCATCTGGTTAGTCCTCGAGCCGTGCAACGACCACTTGGCGAGTCTTCCAGACTGTGTTAGCACACTTCGCTCTTTCCACAGTTGAGCAGGATTTCATGAGTTATTAAAGGACAAACCTATCAGGTCTTAAGCACAAAAGGTGGAAAAAAATAGAAAGCTTAATGCGGGGTATTTAGTTAAAAAGGAATTCTGTTGAGAAAAATCTTTTTGTGTGCAATGCTGCAACCATTTCACCGGCCGCAACTGGCAAACAAGTCTGCCGGGATTTCATTCCGCGACCGTGGGCACATGAGTTGTGGGTGTTACCAACTGTACCAGTACCTGTGCAACTGTACCTCGTGGCGTAGTTGCTAGCATTCTTGACTGTGATAACCACTGAAGTCCGGGTTGAATTCCCGACACTGCCAAAATATTCTGTTCTGTTCTCTGCGCTGAAACGGGCTCCACTCAGCCTCGTGAAGTAGAACTGAGAAGAACTAATTCCCTCCTCAGCCATCCATTAAGTGGTTTTCCGTGGGTTCCCTTCTACTCCACGAAAATTCCGGGATGGTTCCTAACCTTAGGCCAGGACCGCCTCCTTCCCAATCCTAGCCCCCTTTACAAATACACATAGTAATACGACCTTCACAATAACACAGGCTATCAGACAAATTCAATCCACACCCAGGTACACGGGGTTACATGACCATGATGTTGCAATGCCCTTGAATGAGTCAACAACAACCACTCCAACACACAGCCGGCTAAAACAATCTGAAGTAGTATAGGCCTACTTGGGATTAACATTTTTTCGAACAGATTAGGGAGATCTTCAACATATTTTATTTATTTAATTTAAAACATTTTGTGTTTTATTTTTAAGACCAAGTTACACGCCCTTTCGTATTTTTGATATTTGATTTTTATTTGCCTTATCGTACTTTAACAACAACAACGACAACAAACTCCTTTGCTCCCCTCCCCTCCCCCACCCTGGATCCGCGCTTTCCCTAGCCCAAGTTGGTTGCGTTGGGCGTACTAGTGTGAGGCACGCACCAACTCCGCAGTGGCGAACACAGTAGTATGACGTAGTTCCCAGCCAAGAGGAGCAGTTGGTCGTTTCTCTAACATGAGTGCAGTCGTAGCGCGTTGCCAAATGTGAGGAGAGAACATCTGGTACGTGAGAAGAATAGCACGGACGGAGAAAGGAAGAGAGGCAGTCTGGCAACATCGCAGTTAATGACTCTTTATCACTTTGCGCAGAACCAGGCGTGGCGACCGTTATTTAGTGAGTTTTTCTGTTTGGGTACTAAGTTATAACTGCCTCAGAACAAATCGATCCTTGAATGAGTAACTGAAGCTGGCCAGCAGGCCTACCTGAAGTTCATTGACACTTGCAATGCAGAAGCGGGTTGGGAAGGGGGAAGAGGGGGGGAGGAAGATGGAATGCTTCTTGTGACAGATTTATAACTGAGAGGTACTGTCAGTTTGGTTCGGCTCGTTGTCAGTGCAAGTTTCTATCGTTCATATTTTTGTATTCGCAAAGGTAGTGATGCCGCCTGTGAATTCTAAACTGAAGTTGACAAGAAAGAGAGGGCAAAAGCGAGAGATTGTTTTCAATGTTTATAGGTTTATGAAGAAGGAAGCTGATGAGTGTAATAATAAGACACAAGACGAGTACAGAAGAAAATTGCTGCAAGTACAACAAAGAGTATCAGAGGCTACACAAGTATCGTTGAAGACGGTCAAGAGAATCTTAGCAGAAAAGAGGCAACATGAGGCTCAAGGGACTTCATTTTGTACGCCAGGAAAAACACGGAAAGGGAAGAAACGTGTGACGGACATTGACGATTTTGATAAGTGTGTTATTCGACGTACAATCCATGAATTTTACATTCATCAGAAAACTTCTCCATCAATATCCAAATTACTGCCTGTGTTACGAGAGAAGATTGGCTTCCAAGGAGGCTGCACCAGTTTGAGAGGCATTGTAAAAGAGTTAGGCTTCAAGTGGAAGAAGACTAGGAATAATATGCAGGTTTTAATAGAGAAACATGACATAAGAAACATGCGAGTATCTTATCTGACAGCCATAAAAAATACGGAGAAGAAGGTCGTCCCATCATTTATGAAGACGAAACTTATATACATAGTAGCCATTCTACGCATAAAGCCTGGACTGACGATAGCACATCGGGAGTGTTCTATCCCGTGTCGAGAGGAGAACGACTGATGCCGGTGGTCGGAGATTTTTTGTTCCCAACGCGCAACTTATTTACCAGTCGCATAAAAAAGTGAGGACTCTCACAAAGACATGAACAGTGAATATTATATACGTTGGTTAAAAGAGAAGTTGATCCCTAATTTGGAACGCAACACAGTGCTTGTTATTGACAACGCATCATATCACAACACGCTGAAAGACAAGGCTCCAACATCAAATTATAATAAGGATACAATGAAACACTGGTTGCGGGTTAATAAAATCCCTTTTAACGATTCAATGCTGAAAGTTCACCTTTATGAACTTATTCAAGTCCATAAGCCGCGACACAAAACCTACATAATAGATGATATAATGGCTGCTAGTGAACACACAGTATTCAGACTGCCTCCATACCATGCAGATCTAAATCCCATAGAACTTGTCTGGTCTGATGTAAAACAGTGGGTCGGTGTACATAATGTCACCTTTTAAATTAATGATGTCAAACGCCTTTGTGAACAGAGGTTTTCAGAGTTTCAGGAAAGTAATTGAATTAGCGTTTGCGATCACGTAGAGAAAATAGAAAATAAGTATTATGAACGAGAGGGAATAATAGAGGAGAGAACAGAATCGCTCATAATAACTAGTGCAAACAATGGCTGCAGCAGTGACAGTGGCAGTGAAAGTGAATCTGATGAAAGTGATAGTGATAGTAAAATGTCTGGAACCGAACCATTAGATGATTAATGACTACCCGGTGATTACTTTTAAGTTGAAGATTGAAAATTCATTGCCATTTGCTTGGTTCATTAATTATTATAATTATAATTGCTGGGGTGGATGGCCACTTACCTGTCTTCAAAGGTCCGCTCACTTACTGCAACTCACCGCCAGTTGACATTCCCCAACAGAAGAACACCTAAAGGTGGAAGAAGGAGAAAGCCCACAGGTTCGTCTACAGAAAACACCCCCGATAACTAACAGAACTGCCACCGACGAAATGATGCAACTACAGTAGCTTGCTTTAAAAGAAAATTTAATGTAAAATGAACAGCTCCACCAGAGACCAGAAAATGCATCAGCCAGCATAAAATTACAAAAACTTGAAAAAACTTTACCTAGAATTCTCACTGTAGATTAAAAAAAAAACTAAAGGTCGATACCATTTAACAATTACCTGAGGTCAGAGAAAGAAATTCCACCCAAAAAAACACTTAATATGTACCTGACATACTCCCAACTGAACCATGATGTCCTTGGAGAATCAGAAAATAAGTAAATAGTGCAAACTTTACCATAAACAAGGTACCGAAAGATAACGCAGGAGTACAAAAATAGAAAACTCCAAAAAAGGAAAACTAAGGATAATTTAAAACCAAAATAAGTTAAACATCACCATGACCCATGAACGTGCACTTCAAACACACGCCAGAAACAAAAAACCACAATGCACTTCTCTCAACAAGTTACCATGGCGACCAGAACAGTTGAAGGTATATCAGTACGTATTTATGTCAAACGCCTAATTTTACATTTAAAAAAATCTTCTCCAGTGAGAAAACAGGAAGATATAAACAAAACTCTAGACATTACGAGATCAAATAGAATATTAAAAGGCAACGGATCTAAATAAAAACCGATCGACTAATGATCAAATTAGGCCTAGTGTTCAATAGATTCGTCTGGTCAGTACTAGAATATAATAATAAGAAAATGCCTTAGCCAGACGCCAAATAATAAAATTAGAAGAAAAACAGAAATGTTCCCCGGACTAATATTGTTTAACAAAATTTTACATATTCAGAGGTGACATATCTAGGCCAAAGTCAACCTTCAGAACAAAAACTAAAACACTCAGTACACAATGAAAAATATGGAGCTCCAAAAATTTAAAATAAATAAAACGTCAAAACATACCTTAATAAAGCCTTTTGGGGAGACACTAATTTTTACAACACTACTTAGATATCCTTAAAGGATTTATATCACAAAAAAGAGGAGATGGCTGCCACCCGACGTCGAAGAGATGCACACCAAACATCGCTTTTCCATATTAAGGCCCAAGAAAACACGTTCACGAATATCACAGATGATAGTTGCACACTAAATTATTCATGTATCATCAAAATAATGGGATAAATCCCCAAGTTAGTGGAGACGAGGGCATAAGCCCTCGCCCCTTGACGAAATCCACAATTTGCGTGCTCCTTCAACCAGCAATCAGTCCCAAGTCATAATTCACAAGATGGAGGTCAAAAGCCAAGAAGGTCTCCCATGATGCACCATGGTATTTTAATTGGACCAATCCAATTTAGCCACATATTACGACAATGTGAATAACAAAATAATATTCACACGACACCATTAAAATGTTTTGGCGGCATGATGCATATATAGTCTTTTGTTTCATGACGTAGAATAATATACGTTTTCAAATATGTCTCGATGAGACGAGCCCGGAAGACACCTATGTCTCGCTCTAGCGGCAGAAGACACAACCCCCGGCTTGAGGTGCCGACAGGCGCTGCCATCTCGAGTTCATTAGCCAAACCAAGGCATCTTAGCGTGCACTTTAAAAGGCGAAGGTACCAGGACATCGAAATAGATGCATAATAAAAATGTTGGGACGGGCTTTGCACGTAACAGTCTCCCTCCCTTAAGCGTGAACACCGTTCACGAATATGCCTAGGCATAGGCAGTACTCCATAACTAGTCGATTCACCAAGCATTGTTTCCAGAAGATAATGTTCACCAGTTAACTCCAATTGATGGATAAAACCGCATCGTTTTGGTTAGGAAGAGTGCAGGGTCAGATTATCAGTGAAGGGATAATTGATAACCTCGCAATCCACTTAGTTAACAGCTTCACTGTGTCCGTAAGTCCTCAGAAACGCATTACACCAGCACCTGCAGTGCTTTCAGAGACCGAGACGCGTTAGGTAAATGTTCAATAAGTCCAATGTTGTTAGCTTTTGACGAAGTAGGTGGATGCAATGTGCAAGATACCATGTGACGAGTCTGAAGCCATTTACAAAACAGTCGCTAATCTTATTTCAAAAATAAATGTTTACAGAAATTACTAATTCTTAATACATTTTACAAATGAGAAACAAGTTGAATTTATATGAAGAAAATCCTGACCTTGCCCTAGATCCGTGCTCACAATAGTTCATTAAATAACAAGATTTACCGGAGTAAAGTTCATTACCAAGGTTACGTTCTTACAGACTAGATAGACTTTTCTAGAGTACACGAGTTGAACGACCATACATTCAGAAGGAACTATGTTAGAGGAATGACCACTCAAATTCCCAAGGAAACAGGTATACAAGATCACCATGAGCTAGGTATCCCACCGAGTCCAACTTACTTGCAAGCATCTTCTACGAGAACATCAAAATTAGTTACAATTTTACAAAGGGTGGACTATTACACGATGTTAAAATTTTACCATTTAATGGGAATTACCTAACAGTTACAAGCTGTATCCCAGTAGAGTTTGCAAATCCAATTCAAAATTCCAGAAGGAACAGATGCCTGTAGGCTTCAATGAAGGTTAGGGATACTCTACATTATACAAAATATCAGGTTACAAATTTATGGTACCATTTCTTCATTACAAATCTCTCCACCTCGTTTTATGTGCGACAGATGCACTCTGGATATTTTGTTGGCCTTAGGGCTTAGAAACAGAAGTTAATTAAGCTGACATGTATGCATCTACGTTTGTTGGTTCGTGATCGCACACATTGCTTGGCATGGGGACAATGTGAAATAAAAACACGGTTACAGAAACGACAAAAAACGAAGGGGAAAAGGCAGCGCAGAAAACAAAACACCAGTGCACTAACACAAGGAACGACATTGAGGTTTGACACCCGATGACTATACAGCCGAAATCCGCCTGGGTGAGAAAAATCCAACAGAAAAGAACTAAGTTCAACAGTACAGAAGGTACACGTGCGGTTTCCTCGTTCAAAGACACGAACACGTACAACCAAAGGATGCCTAACATGGCCCGAAAATACGGTTAGATGAGAAACAAGCCGCTCTTGTCGAAAGACGAGGCTAACAGAGAATACTTACGCACCATTCCAAACGATTTAAGCAGAAAAAAATAGAATTACCAGTCAAAAGCAGAAAAGTTTACTCAAATTACAGTGGCTGATGACCGTGATTGCCATAGCAAGAACTAAACAGAAGGCCTATGTCATTTACCGTTAACATGAGGCAACTGATGACCCTGATTTCCAGCAACAACAGATTACGAGCTTTAAACGCAAAACAAGCTGACTTACAGAAGCTGATGACCACAATGTCCAAGAGAAATTATCCCCAGTAAATTTAGAAGACCCTATATTAATTAATTAACCAGAAAAACACATTACATTATGGCTGTTCACGCACTGAGACCTCATATTCACCACAAAATATTCATCGCACAACATACTCAAATAGCAGCGATACATAAGTTTTACCCATCCACAATAATAATTCCCATTAATACTCAAACATACAAGTTATGTAGTCGTAGAGATATCATGACACAAACAAATACAATTAAAAACACAATACCCTGACAATTACATGACACACGCTTGCATGTCATCGAACAGACCAGACCCATACCTGAGCCATTCGGATCGTGCAAGTCCTATATCCCTCCAAGTGATATGAGTCGTTAATAACGACTCATTTATGCCTTTGTGAAAATGATAAAGTCGTTATTAACGACTCATTTCTTTAGTGCCGTGTTGCTAGGCAACCATTTCATGAATATCATCGAACTTTGCACTAATCGATAGTTCAGTTCATTGGCTATTTCAGTCTACCTTGCTGAATTATCGAATTATTTTTATTGCTGTCTAAACAAATCTTGGCATCACTCGTTCGAACGCGCCACACCCACACCGCGCGACAGCTTCACGCAACCTGGCAGTGTTCTATTCTACTTGATTAGTACGTGCTTCAATCAACTAAAATGTGCGATCCATGTTGTTCTGACGATATTCGCGATATGTTAGAAGAAGATTATGAAGATTATGTCTTCAGTGATGACAGTGATTTGCCAGGTGACGAAATACCAGAAGCAGTTTCTTTGAGTGGACAATAATTGGAGAAGCATTTTGGAGCGTGCTCATAGTTCTGTTCCCAATAACATTATTAGCCTACTTTTGAATTTTGCAAAATACGAAAGTAGACTTATGAGATCTACAGGCCCATAGTAAAGGGAAGGAAAAGAAAAACTCCTGCAAGTGACTCGGACTAAAGAATTATGCCCGAAGAGGAGATGTACATTGTTTTAGTTTTTTGTACATAACTTTTAGTTCTTTAGTTGTATAGTAAATATGCACTCTTAGTCTTTTGTTTCTAACAAAATGGAAAACAGTTTAGACATTACCTTTTGTTTCATTCTTTTGTAGTTTTGAAGCTTCTGCAGTATAAAGTTGAAAAATTGTTTTTTCAAAAGTAAAAAAATGTAATTCATCACCCCCAATAAAATGGAATCAAGATATGTATCCAATATTATTACATAATCACATACTCTAGTTTATACTGAACAAAAATATATTTAATATGATATATTTTACTGTCATTTATGTATTTTTATGAATTTTTTAAAAACACTTGTACAAAGACGTTAAAGTCGCTCATCACTTAACAGGTTTTTAGTTATCACTTGGAGGGATATACAACCTGCCCAGGGATCACACCAAGAAAGAATCCCATACTTCTAACCTAGTTAAACCCAGACAGTAGATATCTCCACGTAAAACACACCTACATATTAGGTTTAGTTCAAAATTACAAGGAAAGCAACTAATAAAAAATACCATCCTAGACTTACTTTTGCAAACACAACAAACCCTAAATTACCCCACCCTACAAATATAAATCAAAATCTAACGTTACCACATACACACAGACACTATTTGCACAACATACACACTTATCCCAGAACGATTGCAGCATAAAGTAAGTTTATGAACAAAAATTTACAAACCGCACACTGCGATAAAAACATCTCAAAACAAACACTTAACTTTAATAAGTGTGGGAAGAATTCCTAGCAAATAAATAGTGACATGCACGTTAAATGTACCTTTTGGCACCACCATAGGGACATAGGGAGGGCTGATTTCCATAGTTTAGCCCTTTTAATCGGACTACATTTCTTAATAACACCAGTAGGCATGACAGTTCCATAATAAATCTATCACGAGGACAGCATATCATAACATAATTTTATGCAAAGGAAACATACAGGAACACAACAGTCTTCTTAGACACCAACACTGCGTCGACACCTGAAATTTCGACAAATAAAATCATGCACAATGCTGCTCAGGATTGCAGAAGTCATCCCTTGCTTGGCTCAGAACAGGAAGCTAAAATACAACAAATTTCTACAAATCACAGGGTGAACAGCTTCATACAGGGCTCCTCGACGCTTTCACTCGCAGCATGTAGGCTATAAGCATATCACAAACCCACATTTCCCATGCCAAGAATACATGCCAATCACTTACCAAACTTCTCCTTCATTGGGAATGTTGCATCATAAATAGGACATAATTCAGCACAGAAACCTTGCTTGGAACAGGTCACTTCCATATATCACCACATGGATTTTTAGAGGCATACATGGAACCAAACAAAACGACAAGGATTAACATAAAATAACATTAAGCACACTGACATGACACATCTCACCAGTAACCGTCCTAATAGCACCAGAAGGGTCCATAAACGAGCCTGCGGGTACGGGGGAGGGGATAGCTGCAGAAACGATACACGAGCTCGGTCTGCTACCAAAATGCTAGCGTGGATGGGGTGGATGGGGGCCTACTTACCTGTCTTCAAAGGTCCGGTCACTTACTGCAACTCACCGCCAGTTGACATGCCCCAACAGAAGAACACCTAGAGGTGGAAGAAGGAGAAAGCTCACAGGTTCGTCTACAGAAAACCCCCCCGATAACTAACAGAACTGCCACCGACGAAATGATGCAACTACAGTAGCTTGCTTTAAAAGAAAATTTAATGTAAAATGAACAGCTCCACCAGAGACCAGAATATGCATCAGCCAGCATAAAATTACAAAAACTTAAAAATACTTTACCTAGAATCCTCACTGTAGATTAAAGTAAACTAAAGGTCGATACCAATTAACAATTACCTGAGGCCAGAGAAAGGAAAGCCACCCAAAAAAAACCACTTAATATGTACCTGACATACTCCCAACTGAACCATGATGTCCTTGGAGAATCAAAAAAGAAGTAAATAGTGCAAACTTTACCATAAACAATGTACCGAAAGATAACGCAGGAGTACAAAAATAGAAAACTCCAAAAAAGGAAAACTAAGGATAATTTAAAACCAATATAAGTTAAGCAACATCACCATGACCCACGAACGTGCACTTCAAACACACGACAGAAACAAAAAACCAGAATGCACTTCTGCCAACAAGTTACCATGGCGACCAGAACAGTTGAAGGTATATCAGTACGTATTTATGTCAAACGCCTAATTTTACATTAAAAAAACTTCTCCAGTGAGAAAACAGGAAGATATAAACAAAACTCTAAACATTACGAGATCAAATAGTATATTAAAAGGCAACGGATCAAAATAAACACCGATCGACTAATGATCAAATTTGGCCTAGTGTTCAATAGATTCGTCTGGTCAGTACTAGAATATAATAAGAAGAAAATGCCTTAGCCAGACGCCAAATAATAAAATTAGAAGAAAAACAGAAGTGTTCCCCGGACTAATATTGTTTAACAAAATTTTACATATTCCGAGGTGACATATCTAGGCCAAAGTCAACCTTCAGAACAAAAACTAAAACACTCATTACACAATGAAAAATATGGAGCTCCAAAAATTTAAAATAAATAAAACGTCAAAACATACCTTAATAAAGCCTTTTGGGGAGACACTAATTTTTACAACACTACTTAGATATCCTTAAAGGATTTATATCACAAAAAAAGAGGAGATGGCTGCCACCCGACGTCGAAGAGATGCACACCAAACATCGCTTTTCCATATTAAGGCCCAAGAAAACACGTTCACGAATATCACAGATGATAGTTGCACACTAAATTATTCATGTATCATCAAAATAATGGGATAAATCCCCAAGTTAGCGGAGACGAGGGCATAAGCCCTCGCCCCTTGACGAAATCCACAATTTGCGTGCTCCTTCAACCAGCAATCAGTCCCAAGTCATAATTCACAAGATGGAGGTCAAAAGCCAAGAAGGTCTCCCATGATGCACCATGGTATTTTAATTGGACCAATCCAATTTAGCCACATATTACGACAATGTGAATAACAAAATAATATTCACACGACACCATTAAAATGTTTTGGCGGCATGATGCATATATAGTCTTTTGTTTCATGACGTAGAATAATATACGTTTTCAAATATGTCTCGATGAGACGAGCCCGGAAGACACCTATGTCTCGCTCTAGCGGCAGAAGACACAACCCCCGGCTTGAGGTGCCGACAGGCGCTGCCATCTCGAGTTCATTAGCCAAACCAAGGCATCTTAGCGTGCACTTTAAAAGGCGAAGGCACCAGGACATCGAAATAGATGCATAATAAAAATGTTGGGACGGGCTTTGCAAGTAAAAATAATTATTAATAATTATAATTAGTAATGGTACAAAGGAAGGAAGCTTTTAGTTTTGCGTGACCATTAATCTTGTGATCACGAGCCACGGGACCTCAGTTTTACGTGGAATTCGAACCATAGGACATGGCATTTCACTTCGAAAATCTCACATGCATTGACCGGGAATCGAATACGATTCACCTTGGAGAGGCCAAACAGCTTGACCACTGCAGCACCACGCAATCTAATAATGGTTGATTATTAATAGTACATTACTGAACTATATAGTCATAATAATATTTTCGTATCTTAAATATATTGTTCCATTGCACGAATTGGTGTCATTTAATTATTCCAATCACCCCAAATACAGTTTATAAGAAGCGAAATAAATAATGGTGGTTTTCATGTGAGTGAGTGACAGTTGCTGCGGGAACAGAGTGTACTTTTGACGGCTGACGAGTGACGTAGAGGACAATATCCAGCAGGCTGAGGTAAGCAGACTCTCTCTAGAGCTCCCCACTAGATTTTCACAAGGGTCAATTTGTTCTGAGGCAGTAATAACTAGCGCTTAGAGACAGCCCAGCGGGGCTAATGAAGCGACTCGAATATTCACGACCGCAACCGATCATCCATCCCACTTCACGCTCGTTTTGACACGCACCGAGACAAACCGAACGTACCCGAAACTTCACAACCTAGACCGATCATTAGGGCTAGGATTTTTATATAAATACATATTCCTTCCCTTTGCTTATACATAACTAAAAATGATAAATGTCCATGAATTATAACCTTGGCTATCATCTAATTACATTTTATTGTTACAGATCTTACATACATGTATTTGATCATAATGATATTTTTATTAATGTAACTTTACTTGATTTATTTAAAATGACATATTCTGTCTTACTGTAAAAGAAAAATATTTTTTCGTAAGTGAAATATATTTGTTAACTAGAAACTCAGGTACATGAAACGGATTTTCCAAGCAAATCTTAAGCTGTTGAGAAAGGGCCAGCAGCCAGGGAAGATATTAGTGGAGATAAGGGGATGCACACCTTGCCGTAGACTCAGCGGCTGGACTTTAGTTTATTTCAGTTGTCCAGTGAGTGCCTGAGACTCTAAGAATTAACGCACAGAACAACACATCACGCGATTAATCGCAGAACAAATAGCCCGTCGATAAACGAATTGGTGGTATTGTTCATGTTAATCAGAGTGTGATTCTCGTTCCGTCTCGACTGATCTGGCAGGCAGGACTGTGGCCTGCTTCAGAAGGCTGTGGACTGTGTGTCGGGTCGGTGATTGGCGGAATGGCCGGATTAAGTTAGTTTTTTGTCTTTGTTTTGTGATTCATTGTCAGGATCAAATAAAGATAGCATCCAATACATGCGCCGTGCCTAAACAGTCCATTTGTGGTTATTAACTACCTTTAGATGGTTGTAACCAAAATCACGAGAAATATTTGGTGCTCCGTATCCCGGATCTGTGTTTTTTTTTTAGGTATGTCTGTATCAACTAGGCTAATATTAGTTGCCGGTTTGGATCGCCGTTTTTGCCGTGAAACAACGCGCAGCCATTAGTCAAACGAGCGTGCATAACCGAACTAACTCGAGTGCTTCCGAAAGGGTACGAGGAGCATCAAAGACGTACGAAGGTGTGTGGAGCGAATATCAACACCATCACGAGGTAATCAACTGATCGGCATGGAAGGCGAGGCTCATCAACAGCAGTATGGAACTGCGAGCTCATTAAAGGTCGATTCACACTATACGTTACGTAACCTTTCCGTTTCCTTTCCATCACATCACCGTGCCTGAAAGTTTACTGTATTTTAAATGAGTACATGTACACTGCACGTTACATACACCTTCCGTGACCCTTCCGTTTCCCGACAGGATTGTTTGGCAGCAATGTTTACGGAACGTATGCGGTCACTTATTGACAGTGTGCACTAGCAACCATTTCCATTCCGCGTCTAGAAGGCGTGTTTTGGCTCTCTGTGTTTATTCACTGGCATTAACCTAGGTTAGGATTGGTTACAGTTTGCGGTTATACTCGCCAAAACGAAATAGGTTATAAGAAAAGTTAGCAATATGGCGACGAAAGATGTATTGGAATTGATATGGTGAATAAATAATGGTATTGGAATTGATATGGTGAATAAATAATGATGATGATGTCGACCATATGTGTTTCCTACAATATATAGAGGTCGAAATTATTTTTAAAAATATCGCAATGGCTCTGAATGCTTCCAGAGAACAGTATTTCCCCCAGGGGCTCACATCTAGTGGGACGTGGGTTGGCGAGCACGGGACCCCAGCTGAGTTCGGCATTGCTTCCACTTACTTGCTAAAATAATAGCACATAGAACTAAATTTTTTCTGGACTACATTCTGTCACTAAGTCCTGAAATTGCTAACTTTTCTTATAAACTGTTTCGTTTTTGTGATTTTGCGATTACCGCAAACTGTAACCATACCTAACCCAGGTTAAAATCAAAGGGAGCGCAAAAACATGCCTTCTAGATACGGAATGGAATTGGTTGCTAGTGCACTCTGTCGATAAGTGTCCGCATACCTTCCGTAAACATATCGTCGTGACAACTGTATTGTGTGAATACAACAACTTTTAACGCAACGGGTACGCAAAGGAAACGACCTTAACAGCTAACGTAAGTAGTAACCTATCTAGACTGGCTTTCAGTGCAGGGATTCTATGTTCATTGCAGGTTAATTATTCCTCTCCTGATTTCCTATCTATTCTTTCGATTTGCACCTATCTTAAGCCCATGTTACATTGTAGATTATTGTATTGTGTCAACATGGATGAACAAAATAGAAAACAATTGATTATCACACGTGCAGTGACAGAAGCAAACATTACTCGCCTCGCGAAATTTGTTGAGGAATTGCAACCTACATCTGGCATTCAATTGATTATTGTTAGAATGAAAGATCTACCTAGTATTCGTTAAAAATTGGAAGTTGCTCAGTTCAGGTTAGAGATATTTGAAGATATTGACAAGTACGCCTCAATATAGCGCTGCCTTGGGTTTTTGTGGGTATCTACCCACATAACCTAACGGCGGTACTTTTTGAGGATCTAACCAGCCTTCGGGCTGACGACTTAACAGACAGACAAGCATGCATCAGATAGAGAGCAGTTTGAGTTTGCCTATTATAGCTTAGAAGCAGCTAGGCTATGAAAAACTTAATAGTGCAAAGCTCGACTCGTAATGATAATGTTAGTCCACTACTCTCCCATTCAAGCGCAACTAAAATAGGTATCAAATTACCACCTATTAATGGTGATGTGATGAGTTTCAAGTATTGTTTGGACACATTTGAGTGATTGGTAATCAACAATGAGCAATTAGATGATATCCAGAAGTTTCATTACTTGTTATCTTCACTGACGGGTGAGGCACATTCTCTAGAAAGCAACATTCCAGTTACCGGTCCAAACTTTAAAGTAGCATTTGAAACCCTCTGTACTCGATATGATAATCATAGACTTATATCAGACAGTTGTTAAGCTTACCTACGGTTCACAAATCATCTGATAAAGAGCTTAGAGCTCTTATAAATCAAACGATGAGTAACCTCAATGCAATTAAAGCATTGGATTTGACAATTACAATGGAAGACCTCATGGTGTCCCAACTTATGCTTGATAAGTTAGACATGTCCATTGGAAAGGAATTCGAAGCTACCGTGAGCCCTAACGATTTCCCTACACTCCAGGAAGTTATTAAGTTCTTAGAAGGAAAGTGCAAGTGCTTAGAGCTAGTGAGTGCATGTTCACCCACAAACAATAACGCCAACGTGAATGCACGGCCACCGGAAGTATCAGGTCGTAAAAACAACACAAGTTCGTCAACTTTATGCTGCTACTACCACCGCTAATTGCGCTTATTGTAATGCTGCACATACTTTGGCGAAATGTAAGGGAATTGCTCAGGCTGCAGTTCTCGAGCGGAGAGAGTTTGTCAAAGGTGGCAATCTCTGCTTCATTTGTTTACAAGCTACTCATAAAGCAAGTAAGTGTAAATCAAGTAATTGTCACATTTGTGGCAGAAAGTACCACACTTTGGTTCACCTTGATTTTCCCAAAGAAACACAGACCGGAAGCACATCAAAGGGTACTTCTAGTCATAATTCTGAAGCAAACCACATGGGGAATGTGGTGAATAGTTATTGCGCATTTAAGATCGATCCTCATAAACGAATCAACTTGTCCAATGCATTGATTAAAGTCAAAAATAGAAACGGAAATTCGGTAACATGTTGAGCTCTTTTGGATACGGGTTCCCAATCTTGTTTCATATCGGAAGCCAGTGCTCATCGTTTGAGACTTCAAAGACACTATAGACGCAAACCTATCCAAGGGATTGGAAATGCTGTCTCAGAAACTAAATTTGGCGTTTAATTGTAAATTGGCTCGGTTGTTAGCGACTTTGTCATGTCTGTAGACTGTCTAGTCTTACCGAAGGTCACCGAACTTTTGCCTAGTGAAGTCATTAATTTCAATGAATGGAACTTGCCACAGGACCTTCCTTTATCTGACCCTAAAGTTTATGAGCCTGAGAAAACTGATATTTTGCTAGGGGCGGAGGTATGTCCTTACATTCAACGTGCTGGAAGACTGATCCGGGACAGTGAACACCCCACCCTACATGAAACTGTGTTGGATGGACGGAGTCAGGAAGATACATGGATGCTGAAGAGCCCACTGGTACACGACGGCGGCCTGTTGTATCTAATTTTGATTTGACTGACGTCAGAATCGAACGACAGTTGCGAAAATTCTGGGAAATTGAGGAACTCCATCAACCACGAAAGTCAATAGAGGAAGAGGAGTGTGAAGCTCATTTCGTGGAAAATCCAACGTGAGATTCATCAGGATGGTATGTGGTGCGACTGCCTTTTAAAAAGACCCTATGACGTTAGGAGACTCAAGAATTATGGCAGAGAAAAGGTTGCATCAGTTACAGAAAAGACTGGCTAGAGAGAGCTGTTTGAAGGAGGATTATCATCATTTTCTAAAGGAATACAAATCGTTGGGACACATGGAACAATCAGAACTAACAGCATCACCATGCTATTATATGCCGCACCATGCCGTCATCAAAGCCGACAGTTCTACCCAAAGGACTAGAGTAGTGTTTGACTGTTCTGCTACCTCTGACAGTGGAACTTCATTGAATGATCTTCTGTTTGTTGGCCCAACTATCCAACAAAATATTTATTAAGTTACACTCCGATTCAGAACTCACGCAATTGCATTTACGGCGGACATAGCAAAAATGTATAGACAGATTTGGGTGCACCCCCAAGATCGTATGAACCAATGAATATTGTGGAGCACCACTGATTCTGTCGTAGAATATCAGCTGAAAACTGAGACTTATGACATGGAAAGCCCCCCATTTCTAACTATTCGTTGTCTTCTGCAATTGGCCCGTGATGAAGGTAACACTTTTCCCTAGGCATCTGAAATCGTCCTGAATGATTTTTATGTAGATGATACGATCTCTTGTTGTCCAACTTTACAGGTAGCACTCCAATTACAACAAGAAATGACTAGCTTACTGACGAAGGGTGGATTTCTTCTTCCCAAGTGTGCAAGAACCATCAAGGAATCTTAGAAAAGATCTCTCTTGAGCTGAGAGAGACTAAAACCACTGCAGCTCGACAAGGCAGCTGTTAAGACACTTGGATTATTATGGCATCCTATTGTTAGTAAATTTCAAATGGTAAACGGACTTACATCAAAGCACTACCCATACGGTTTCACTAAACATATCATTCTGTATATTGTGTCCAGCATATTTGACCCTCTAGGATTCATCAGCCCTAGTCATTCTATTCAAAATGTTTCTTCAGAATCTGTGGCAGTAACGGCCAACTAGGGATCAACCACTGTCAACAGATTTGGCATCTATGTGACAAACACTTTATAATCAGATTCCTTTGATTGATAAGATACGATTGATCGCAAGGTTCTTGGTGATGGTTCTTTGTTAAATATCGAACTGCATGGTTTACTCGATGCATCTGAGAAGGCCTATGGAGCGTGTATCATTGTGCAAGCCATAAACAAGTAAGGGATCGAAGTTGTTAACCTCCTCTGCTAAAAATCTAGAGTAGCCCCTATAAAGAAGTTGTCGCTTCCACATTTGGAACTATGTGGAGCCTTGTTACTTGGCCACCAGCTGAGGAGGGCTACAAAGGCACTCAATTTGGATATACTCTAAGTAGGATCTATTTGTGGTCTGATTCTACTGTCCCCCGTGTGGGTGTGGGTTAGAATACGCGCACGGTATGCTCTATCGTAGGAGACGACTAATAGGGCTGATATGACTGACGGAAACGACATACTTTGATTTGGAAGACCCCCTGTGGATGGGGTGGGCAGAATTCAGCCACGGTATCCCCTGCCTGTTGTAAAAAGCCTTATTAAGGTATTTTTCGACTTCAGTCCCATTTATTGTTTCACCCTTAGAAATAAACGTGTATGCTGCCTGAGGAAGGACCACCAACCTGGCCATCTGGCCAGAAAGCCTAGACGGCATTCTCCATTCCGTCAGGCGGGTGAGCCATGTACCCTTGCAGTAGTATCCGCCTCACAACGGAGGTCCCTGCATGGTCGAATACCTGCGCCGAATAGATCACTGTGTATGCCAAGTGGTAAGTGCCTGTTCGAGGCACTAGGACCCCGGGTAATATTTACTATCGCCAGGGAGGTATTGCCTTGGCTGGGTGGCGCCCACAGTGATAGCCCTCGTTCGGAGTAGGTAGTATTCGGGAAGGATGATTAGGGATAACCAGTAAAAGGTCAAAAAATCATCAATGGTGGCCCCCTTAAAAAGCCGTCTTGGATTGTCATATAAATCCCAAGGTACAAAGAGTTTGTTTTATATGCGACGGGGACCCGTGCTTGCCCGCTCGCCCGCGTTGCGCGTCTGTCTCCCGCCTGGCACTTTGCCGTTATGCGGCGCTAGGCGCGGCACTGAGTGATTGAGTATAGGAATTTGTACTTACCTAGTTCACAGCTGGTGCTGAAAATGTTCGCCATTCACTGCTACACATCGCTGGCACCTCTTTATGAAATTGTCATTTACTTTCTGAAGGTCCTCAGCACCGATTGACTGTATTTCAGCTGTAATATAGTCTTTCAGCTCATTTATAGTGTGAGGGTTTCTCGCATACAGTCTATTTTTAAGCGTCCCCCACAGATAAAAGTCACATGGTGATAAGTCTGGGCTTCGCGGGGCCACACATTCTGACTTATAATCCTAGTACCGAAAATGCGACGCAATTCTGTCATGGATGCTTCGGAAGTGTGAGCAATGACAGAATCTTGTTGAAAATAAGTTGACAATCGTTGTCCGTAAGTCAGTTCGTCAAAAAAATTGGTCAAGGATCACATTGAAGTACAAATTTAAGTACAAATTCCTATACTCAATGACTCAGTGGCGTGCAGCGCCGAATAACGGCAAAGTGTCTGGCGGAAGACAGACACGCAGCGCAGGCGAGCGGGTAAGCGAGGGTCCCCGTCGCATACAAAACAAACTCTCGGTATATACACCTTGGGATGAAGACTATTATAAGAGATTTCCTGTCGACAGGTCTCCTCGCTACCTGGTAGCTACCAGGACAGACGGGGGAGATTTTAAGCTCGTTAAAACCATTCTTTTTCGGAAGAAATCGATGGAACCGGCAGCTCCTGCTGCATACCGTTAGCCGGCAACAAACCGAAGCGTTGCTCGAATGCAAGCAATTCGGCGAAATTCCGGTTAAGCACGAAACGCTAAATGAGGTCCGTGGTGTAATATTCCAGCGCGACCTCATTTTGAATACGGATGTAGAACTAATGCGGGATCTGGGGTAGAGAGACACATCAAAATTAGGCAAATCACCTGGAAAATTGAAGAGAGCAGCGTCGATACCGGTGCTTTCATTCTTCATTTTGAGGGTGAGGTAGTGCCTAAGCAGGTGAAGGACACGTCCTACCAATGCGACGTTGGACCTTACATCCCTCCACCTATACGTTGCTACTAATGCCAGAAATTCGGGCGTGTTTCCGCCAGGTTTACTGCGAAGGCCGTTTGTAGAGAGTGTGGCAAGGGGGACACATGATGGTGAGAGGTCTACGCCTCCCCCCGATATGTCCTAACTGCCAAGGAAATCACTCTCCACGGTCAAAACAGTGTCCTGAATTCACCAAGGAAGCCAAGATCCATTAGATCAGGACTCTTGATAGGCTTTATTATCACGACGCTCGCAAGAAATACCGTGATATGAACGCCCCCGAATTTCGGGTATCATTTGCAGCTGCAGCGACGACCTCAATCACCCCTGTTGTTTGTGTTCAAAGTGCAGTACCCTCAGTTTCCAACTCGTCTGCGATTTTAAAATTTCCCCTCTCTGTACCAGCGAGCTCTGCTAGTCCGGGGAAGGTTCCAGAACCTTCGGCCAACGTGAAAAGGGTGTCAGCTATACCATCCAAGCTGGCACCTCCGGAGAAGTCTTCTTCCTCTTCTCCGAAACGGTTGGCGAAGATATCTTCCCCTGCTAATTGGGGAAAGAAGACTTCGCCAACCGGGGCTGGAACAATATCAACCAGCCCATCTAAAATGGAAATAATAGCAGTTGAGAAGGGAGAGAAGGTCCGGCGCCGTCTCTCTCGCCCTCCTGCTGACAGGGTGACTCCTGTCTCTGCAGGACCTTCCGTTCCTACGAACATCAAGGGAGCGAAGCCAGCAGAAGCCAAACCTGTAAGCAAGTAGGATGTCCCGGTAGGATCTGCGGCTAAGAGTTAAAGGCTCCAGGAGCCTGTCACCCTGACATCTGAGGGGAAGGTTACACCTTGTGACCCACTGAGACGTCACCACAGAACCAAGATAAAGAACGGTCGGGATGTGTCGGGGACAGACACCCAGTCTTCAGACCGGGAGAAAGTCACTCGACACCGCTCTCGCACTACCCCTAGAACGAGAGAGGCACAGTCCGACGAGAACCGCGTGCCGCCAAAGAGAACTCCCCCTCCATTTTTTAAATCTTCGGACGGGGATGTGGAGATTGAGGTGTGCTCTCCTGCCCCATCATCTCCACCTAGAGATGGGGATGGGTGGCAAACGGTCAAGCGTTAGTAGAAAACCAACTTCTACATAAGTCCACACTATGGCACTATTATAATGGTACTCTAATAGCTATTCTGGTATTCTCGCTGAGTTACGTCAATTAATATCTTCGTTATCGGCAACCATTGTCTGTCTTCAGGAAACCCGGTTTCGTTCTGGTCATGAGACAACAATGCATCACTTCAAACTCTTCTCTAAAGACCAGGTGGGCGAAGCTGTGGCTGCCGGTGACGCCTGCACTCTCGATCACTCTAGCCCCTTTAGTGAAGAGGTGCCGCTGCGTACCCAGCTAGAAGCAGTTGCAGTTCATACTTCGTTGCCAGTAATGGCAACAGTATGTAATGTGTACTTCCCGCCTTTATTCTCAACACGATTACAACCAGCTGGTGGTTCTTGTCTCTCAGCCACCCCCTCCTTTTCTCCTTCTGGGATATGTTATAGTTAGTTAGTTATTGTTTTAAGGGGTGGAACTACGAGGTCATCTGCTCCTATATGTTAATGCCCACAACACCATCTGGGGCTCCACTACCACTAGCGGTAGAGGGAGAGATTTTGAGAGACTGAGACTGATCAGGCGGCTGGAACTGTGTTTGTTGAACACAGGGGAACCTACGTACTTCTCTGTTGCACACGGCACTTTTTCGAGTGTCGACATCACCTTGTGCTGTCGTGCGCTGGGTCCCCTGCTACAGTGGGGTGTACACGGCGACCTTTGTAATAGTGACCATTTCTCGATTATCGTTATTCTTCCGAACCAGAGAGCCATCGAATTACCAAGTCGATGGCTTCTCCGTCAGGCTAATTGGCCAACTTTCACAGCACGTGTGGTTTTTGCCGAAGATACCTTTGAGAGTGTCGATGATCATACCAATCACATGACGAATGGTATCTTGGCTGCTGCGGAGGGAATAATTCTTTCCTCATCTGGAAAATCCCACCGGAAGCTTGTCCCTTTGTAGACAGCCGAGATTGCAGCAGCCATTAAAGATCATCGACGTGCTTTCAAATGCTATCGGAAGCAAAACACCCTGACCAACTTCATCACCTTGAAAAGGATGCGTGCTAGAGCCCGATATATGATTCCGGAGAGTAAGAAAACGACGAGGGAAAGTATGTGTCGTTTATGACGGCACATACTCCTTCATCTCAAGTGTGGACTATGCTTTGTCGGTTGTCTGGACTTCCGACATCAATGACGATACCCGGAGTCTCCATCAACGGAGACATAATCACGGACCTTCTCGCCATTGCCAACAGTATTTGATCGCACTTCAGTGATGTATCTTGCTCTGGGAGTTACGATCCTACATTTCTGAATCTGGCGGAAGCTCACCCCTTGTCCTTTGCAACTGCTGCTTCGGAGTCCTACAATGTATCAGTCTCTGAATGGGAACTGCGCAGTGTGCTTGCACTGTGCTGGGATACGCCTCCTGGACCGGACAACCTGCATAATCAATTGTTTAAACATCTGTGCGAATCCAGTATCAAACAACTGTTGGTCATCTTCAATCGTATATGCATTGAAGTGGAGTTTCCATCTCAACGGCAAGAGAGGATCGTGATACCGATTCCCAAGGCTGGAAAGGATCCCAAGTTTGTCAGCAGCTATAAGCCCATTTGTCTGACAAATGGCCCATGTAAGCTGCTGTAGAAAATGGTAAACCGTCGACTGGTGTGGTTCCTGGAAGACAGAGGTCCACTGTCTGAGTACCAGTGTGGATGTCACTCTCATAGGTCCACCACCGACCATCTGATACGACTTGAGTGCGCCATACAGGAGGCATTTCTATGAAAGGAGCACCAAGTTACGGTTTTTCTTTGATCTCGAGAGAGTCTACGACACCAAATGGCACTACGGGATCCTTTCCACCCTTCACGAGTGGGTACTCCGTGGTAATCTACCAACTTTCATTGCGAATTTCTTGTCCATCGACTCTTCCGTGAAAGGGTCGGTAGGATATTATCGCAATATTACACTCATGATAATGGAGTTCCTAAAGGTTCGCGATTGCCATAAAAGGCATTGTTGCCACTGCCGAGTCCACGGTAGTTCCGTCACAGTATGTAGACGATTTAGCTATGCATTACAGCTCTGGAAGTATGGCAATCGTGGAACGGAAATTGCAGCTAGCTATCAACCGGGTCGACAGGTGGGTTCACGACCGAGGATTTCGTTTTTCAGCAGCAGCGAAAACTTCCATCGTCCATTTTTGTCGGCTCCAGAGGCTACATTTACACCCTGAACTAAGTCTCAGTGATGCTGCGTTGCCGTTGGTGACACTTGTCGCTTTCTGGGGCTCCATTGTGACAGCAAATTATCGTGGCAGCACCATATGCGACAACTAAAAACGGCGTGTCTCATGAAACTGAACATGCTCAAGTCTTAGTGGCACTACGTTGGGGGATGACCGTGCGGTGCTGCTATGGTTCTACCAAGCCTTCGTCCTGTCCCAGCTACACTATGGTTCTGCGGCATACGGTTCAGCAAGACCGGCAGCCTCGAAAATGCTGGACAGTATCCACCACAGTGACGTTAGGCTGGCTACCGGTGCCATCCGGACCAAACCGATACCCAGTCTACTTGCCAAATCGGGTGTTCCACGCCAACATATGCTTTAGCATATTCTGCCAATGTGCGTCAAATGCCGAAACATCTGAGTTATCGAGCTCTCTTCAGTATCCAATACCACCAGAGGTACGCTAACTGGCCTCGTGCCACTCGGTATTAGAATCGATAGCTCGTGTACTGAAATAAGAGTGGCTCTAGGTCCCTGTATGATCCGCTCTCCTAGCGAGGTGCTTCCCTGGCAAGTTCCTCGTTTGGAAATTCGGTTAGATCTACACTGAGGTCCTAAGGTGAACACGGATGCCTCTGTTTATCGGAGGCAGTTCCACAGCATAGTTCACCAATTTCCGGATGCTTGTATTCTCTACACGGATGGTTCGAAGGTGGGCAAGAAAGTCTACAATCGACTGTACGAGACCGATGATGAACCTGAGATCGTGTTTAATTCTATGGAATCTCAGGATGGAGGAACGTGATGGACATCAACACTGGATTCAAATGGACGTATTGGCATTATTACTTACGTATGCGTTCAACCAGAATCATCGCTAAGGTAGTGAATCGACATTCTTTTCAGTAGTAGTAGTAGTGGTAGTTTGAGTATTGTGTTGTAACCAGTTGCCATTCTTTTAACAGTTTGATTGGGAGTGGGGTGTAGGTTCGATGTTCTGTCGTGCCTGGCCTCATTCTAATTCATTTATGAAAAAATAGGCTTATGAGATAAACATTTGTCCGTGTGTCTATCTGTGTGTGCATGTATGTGCGATGATTTTTTGTGTGTCCTTCCCCCCTAATAACTTCGAAACGGCAAGAGCGATTTCATTGAAACACGGTAAATTCATAGCACTATTCCGGGCGACCCCGAAAGTGCCATTCAAATTTTGATACGTCTCACAAATTCAACATGGCGGCTGTGCGAAATATTTCACCGGCATTCAATATCTCCGAAACTATTACCGATATCACCCTGGAATTGTGTACGGTGATAAAGGGAACTACTAGAAGTTCACCTATGTGAATTTTCAAAACCTGGTAACTACAAACCAACATGGCGGCCAAGAGAATTTGCGATATATAAATAGATGTTTCTCGAGATTTAACCCGCCAAACGCAATGAAACTTGGTACAGTATGTGTTTATACACATTGTTATGCACCGACATCTAATTTCGTTGAATTCTTTTCATAACCTCAAGATGGCGGCTGTGCAAAATATTTCACCGGCATTCTATATCTCTGAAACTATTACCGATATCACCGTGAAATTTTGTACGGAGATAAAAGTCACTACTGGAAGTTCATCTATGCGACTTTCAAAACCCGGTTAACTACAAGACGAACATGGCGGCCAAGCGAATTTGAAAGTTTTAAGTAGACTTTTCTCACGATTTAATGATTCAAACGCAATGTAACATGGTTCAGCAAATATTTATACACATTGTAATGCACTGGTATCTAATTTAGTTCAACTGTTTACGTAACCTCAAGATGGCGGCTGTGCGAATTTCGAAAATTAATTTTTATTTCTTGTGTTCTAATCATGCGATCGAAATCAACATTTGCATAATGAACGTACACAAAAATACTCATCGAATAATACATAACTCAATGGCCTATGTTAGCTGCTAATGTGCTGCTATGTATGGACTACTTTCATAATCCCCTTGGAGAGCTCGCATCCAGTGGGCCGTGGTTTGAGATAGCTCATAACGCTGCGCTGTCGGCAGTCAAATATTGTAAAATGCAACCATAGCATTGATAAGATACAAGGCAATAAACAATAAATAAAAGTCATATTCATTAAAGAGGACAAAAATTCATTACACCACCAAAAGCAACCCCAATTCATTAACATTGGCGCCCAACAGCGGAACTCTTGACACCTGTGAGTATCCAATAAATCATAATTGGAGAGACATTCATAGGTTACAAATATACGTCGCAATCGACAACTGAAACGTAAACGCAATAGCCCAAGCATGATGATGATAATTGTTGTTTTAAGGGGCCTAACATCGAGGTTATCGGCCCCAAATAGCCCAAGCAGTGTCATATATAATTCAAGAGGCATACCACCAAAACAAATAAAACATTGAGCTAGGCCTACCGTACTTCAAATCCCATTGTACAAATTCATATAATTTATTTAATACAATGGACATTTCTTCATTGCATTGGTCACTGCACAGACCTACGCAACTTTGTATTTAATCGCAATTCAGGATGTCGCAATTCACAAAGCTAAAACAAAGTCGCCTACGAGTAAAAGGTTTTGTGACTAGAACAGCCAACTCGATCTCAGAACACACCAACGGTAAAATTAGAAAAAAGAGGGAATTTGGAAATAGTTTGACGACATTCAACAGGCTATCGAAGACCATATACCAGAAGATTAAACTGAAGCGAACGTATTTCTGGCAGAATGTGAGGGTGAACGAGCTGTATTTGAAACACAATATTTCAACACAGTCAGTTAACTAAACGCTATCATCGAGACAGCACAATAACAAGGATCCCCAAATACCCAGAACATTCAATTACAATAACTTCCTCAAACAACTCATACTAATGTGTGAAAATTGCCAGAAATAAAACTCCCTGAATTCGATGGAGATTACAAAAATTGGCGATTTTTCAAAAAGAGCTTTGAATCCACAATTCACACCAATACAAACCTATCAAATGTACAGAAGCACCAGTCAGCCATGCTTGACCGACGTGCGTGAGCTCGGCTCCTCAGTTTAGGTGAATTAGGTGTTATTGTGTAGTAGGTACATCTAAAATAAGTGGTTCACGTGTGTATAGTAAGTGAGCATAACCTGTGTTACGTTATTTCGAGTGATAACCCTTACATACATAACAAAATCATAATTAAACCAGGATGACGAGAAGCAAGAATAAGCGTGCCTCAAGAGACGCCAGCGATAGTGCCAACTTAATTGAAGAGACCGTAGCTAAGGTACTCGACGAGACACTCAGTTCGGGTAAGTTTCTTGAAACTATTATATCCGCTATCTCTGTGAGAGTGACTGAAATTGTTATCAAAGAACTGGAGAAGTCTCTTCAGTTCAATATGGACCTGGTATCTGATCTCACTAAAAAAAACTTGAGAGTCGTGACTTTGAAATCCAAGCACTGAGAAATGAGCTTGAAGAAAAGTGCGACTCCTTAGAACAATATAGCAGGAGAGCCAATATCAGGATTTTCGGTGTGCATGAAAGTACTCAAGAAAATACAGATGAACTTGCTCTAAACGTATTTAAAGATATTGGTGCTAGTGTTAACCTCCTTGATATTGACCGTAGCCATCGTGTTGGACCCAAATCCCCTGGAAAAACTAGGCCCATCATTGTGAAATTCACTTCATTCCGTACGAGGCAGGAGGTGTTCCTTAAAAAAAGATTGCTCAAGGGAAGCAATGTGACCATCCGTGAGGATCTCACCTCCACCCGACTGGCGATTCTGAAGGCTGCAATTTCTCGATTCTCAGTCAGAAATTGCTGGAGTTCTCAGGGCGATATCCTTATCAAGAAACTGGATGGTACCAAAATCAGGATTAACCGTATGAGTGACTTACCTAACTAATCAGTATCTACAGTGTAAAAACTATTCACCTAGCTGACTGCGGCCAATATATGCCATCTTAGTTCTAATTATTATTATCTGTATACTATTATATTATATTAGTCTTAGTTTACCATTACATTTCTGTTAGTTCAGTTTTCATTTCTTAAGTTGGCAAACCTGATCGACAAGAATGTTACCTCTGACAGCAGCACTCTCGCAGCCACCCCCTGCAGTGAAAGGAATTTCTCCCGCACTCCCTCACCCCTCCCCTCCCCTACCGAACCGTTTCCATTCACTTCAAATAACAGGCTACAATTAGCTCCCGCAAACAATGACCTTATCTCGACTCGAGATCGACTGTTTGAAAATGTGTCACTTCACCCAACCGGAATCCATATAGCCCACGTGAATGTACAATCCTTATCGGCACATTTTCATGAACTTGAACTCATTATACCTGATTTGTTCCATATTTGTTTGATGAGCGAGACGTGGCTATCACCGCTAAATCAATCTAAATCATTCCACTTTCCCGGCTACACTCTAATACGTAATGACAGTGTTGGGAAGAGAGGCGGTGGGGTAGGAGCTTTCGTTAAGTCAAACCTTAATCCTAAAGTCTTAGCATGTTCTGATAGCCAGTATAATAGGAGGCCTGAATTTATGCTATTTGAAATTGATGCCGCCCATCAAAAGTGCGCTGTCTGTGTTGTTTACAAAGCACCTTCACTGGGTCACTTGGAGGACGTGGAGAATGCGTTACTAAGAATCCTACCACTTTACCAACATGTAATAGTCATGGGCGATTTCAATACTAATATAGGCGACAACACCAAGTCTGAAACTCGGCAACTGCTGAATATGCTTTCGTCACGAGACATGAAAATATTAGAACTATTACCAACACATCACACGCGTACTTCACACACGACAATTGACTTGATATCAGTAAAGAACACTGACAGGGTGCTTCAGTTTGGTCAGACATCTGTACCCGGAATTTCAGCCCATGATTTAATCTATATCTCCTACTCATTAAAATGTCCCAAGACCAAACCAAGGACCATCATGTACAGAGACCTCTCTAAAATTGATATGAACTCCTTGACAGAAGATGCTCTATGTATCCCATGGCACGATATACTGACTATTCACAACATAGATGATAAGGTACACACAATGACCGAATACTTGACAGTACTTTATGACAGACATGCTCCAGTAAAATCTGTTCGAGCAACGCGACCTCCCGCACCTTGGCTCAGCCCGGAACTTAAAGTACTGATGGCTAAGCGCGATGTGGCACACAGAAAGTTTAAGAGATTACCAACTCAACAGAATTATGATGATTACAAAAAACTTCGAAACAAAACTTCCCAAACGGTACGTAATGCTCGAATCAGACATGCTCATAACCTGCTAGGAGGTAATATTAAACCCTCTGCGGCGTGGAAGGAACTAAGAAATATGGGAATAGGTAGAGAGAAAATTGACAACCCCATTAATCTACCTCTTGACACACTCAACGAACATTTTACAACTATCGGACACTCAGTTGACCCTGACATGAAACACAGAACTTTGATCAATAACTACAACATCCCCACCCCTAACAGAGAAACATTCCATTTCTCGCATGTTACCCCCTCACAAGCCAGACGTGCTATTCTTCGAATAAAATCGAAATCTAAAGGGATTGACAATATAGAAATCGAATTATTCAAACGTATCATTGATATTATACTTCCCACAATAACACACATATTCAATCACTCGTTAATGACAGGTATGTACCCATCGCTTTGGAAAGCGGCCTTCGTCATCCCAATCCCAAAAAATACACAGGCTAAACATGTAAGCGATTATCGCCCAGTCAGTATACTATCATCCCTCTCCAAATCACTGGAATTTATCGTCCACGAACAACTCTCCTCCTATTTGCTAGAGCACAATATCCTTGATGAACACCAATCCGGCTTCCGCAAAAATCATAGTACTAGTACTGCACTACTCAAGGTCACGGATGACATAAGAAAGGCTATGGACAGTGGGCTAGTAACAATCCTAACACTGCTTGATTTCAGTAAAGCCTTCGATTCTGTTGACCATGACATATTACTCTCTTGTCTATTTAAAATTCATCTCTCCAAGAACAGTATCCAATGGATGGACTCTTATCTACGTGGACGTCAACAATGTGTTAAAATTAACTTAAATCAAATGTCTTCATGGCGTCCAGTTGAGAGAGGAGTCCCTCAGGGGTCAGTCCTTGGACCGCTCCTGTTTTCAATATATATAAACGACATTCCGTCATCAATCACTAAATGCAAACACCACCTATATGCTGATGATGTACAAATCTACCTGCATTCAGCACCAGAAAAACTATCGGAAGCAATCGGCACCTTTAATGAAGACTTAACTGAAATATGTAACTGGACTCACTTACATGGACTACGACTCAATGAGGCTAAAACCCAAGCAATCATAATCTCCCACCCGAAAATCCTCCTAAAACTAAAAAATGAACCCACATTACCAAAATTACGCTTGTGCGATTCCCCAATCGAATTCCGTGAGTCAGTTAAAGATCTAGGCGTTATTATAGATAAACATCTTTCCTGGACGCAGCACGTCTGCAATGTTTCCAGAAAAGTATTTTCCGCATTGAATTCACTTAGAAGATTCTGGAATATTTTCTCTCGTGTATTAAAGGAACGACTTGTTTCCTCCCTAATATTGCCTCATTTTGATTACTGCGATGTGGTATACAAAGATCTCACTGTTACTCTTAAAAACAAACTCCAACATGCACAAAATGCCTGTGTACGCTACATATTTAATTTACGGTACTATGACCATGTCACCCCCGCTTATGAGCAACTTAACTGGTTACGTCTAAATCAACGCCGCGACCTCCATTCTTTATGTATTCTTCAACAAATACTCTCAACTTCAACTCCAGCTTACCTGCACTCTCAGCTTCACCGCCTCTCGTACGAGCATACTCTTGGAACACGGTCAAAAAACGACACACTCTTGCTGATACCCATACACCGCACAGTACGCTATACCAACTCCTTCGTTGTTGCTACTGCACGACTGTGGAACAATCTGCCTCGCTCTGTCAGAGGAGCAACCCCGTCCAGCTTCAAGCAGCGTTGCCAGCAGTACATACTCACTAAGTAAATGAAAGTTGAACTCAACATTTATGCTTATATTCTTACGTCGTATTACATATATTCAAACTTTCCAATTCTCACTTTCTCATTTACTCTCTATTTAGATATCTAAATAACCTCCTTCAGTAACGACTAATTATCTTCATCATCATCTTTATCACCATCATTAGTCTACTTTTTTTCAGTAGCCTATTTCCTTTACCTTACTGTAATTTTAAACATACTCCTAAGTATCTTAGTTATTCGCCCTAACAATGCAACAATTAACAGCCTACACCACCAAGCTAATCCAGTTAATATGTATTTTATATTGTATAAAAATTGTAAAATTGTTAGATTTAAGTTGTATTTGTATTGTATATTATCAAGCTAATCCATTTCATATGTATTTTATATTAAATCAACATTGTAATATTGTTAGATTTAAGTTGTATTTGTATTGTTCATCATTTATTATTTGTATAATCTGGTTAGATGGAAGAGAGGGCCCAATGGCCCTAATCTTGCCAGTCAAAATAAATCTATCTAATCTATCTAATCTTTTCGGAGTACTGAAGGGAGAGGCTCAAAGTGTCATCGAAGGATTCACCATAGGTGAAGAGACCTATACCAACGCTTGGGATCTATTAAACGCTACATACGACAACCAAATGTTGTTAATACAAACCCACCTGGATGAACTTTTCAAATTTCCAGAATTCGAGAAGGAGAACAAAGCCGACTCGATGCGAAAATTGAATTGGCACATCCAAACTATTATATCAGCTTTAAAATCATTTAATCAGCCTGTAGATCATTGGGATACCTTAATAATCCATTTAGTCAAGCAGAAACTAGATTATCTTGAACAGCGTGACTGGCAAGAAAGAATCACGAATCGAACACCAGAAAATATGCCAACTCTACTAGATTTCACAAAGTTTTCAGCCGAACGATGTCAATCACTGATGTTGTTGAAACAAAATCTCAAATCAAATACAGTAAACAAGCAGAGTCGGGGAAACAAGTATACACGAAAGGAAAATAAACAGGATAAGAAGGTTTTAATGGACAACACACCTTAAATACAACATATGTGAAGGAAACCACTTCATTTTTCAGTGTGAAACGTTGCTGAAGCAAACACCTGACGAGAGAAGACAGTTATTAATTAAAAAGAAACATTGTCTAAATTGCCTAAAATTTGGACATCTAGCAAGAGATTCCCTTGGAACAAGATGCAAGAAATGCTACTCACTGCATAACACATTACTGGACAAAGACAGTGCCAGTTCAGAAATCCAAGAAAAAGCCACAACTTCAGAAGCAAATCGCTTAATTCAGTTGCATGAATCTACATTAGGCCAAGGGTCAGCGTCAATTTAACAAGAATGTGAACATCACAAGTTCTTCTGTCAACTGCTCTTGTGAATGTAGTGGACAGTACAGGAAGGAAAATCATCTGCCGAGCATTATTAGACCCTGGTGCACAGTTAAATTTGTTAAGAACGAATTTTAGCAAAAGGCTTAATTTACAGTTTTTTCGCCAGAATCAACAATTCAGCGGTGTTAGTGTTGCCCAGGTTGAAGGAAAGGGAATCAATCGTATACAACTTTATTCCATGGATAGTCAATACATAGATTTGGAATGCTACGTTGTTCCTTCCATCACAGGAAGGTCAACATCAATGAGATAGCCTTGGCAAATAATATTTAACTTGCAGACCCTTCATTCAACGAGCCAGGAGATGTTGATCTGCTGCTTGGAGCAAGAATTTACCGGAAAATCGTCTTTGGAATACCAAAAAACAACATAGCTGGTCAACCTGCTTTACAGGACACAAACGTAAGCTGGATTCTTGGTGGAGAAATACAAGAAAATAAAGCTGAAGGAAACTATACGTGTCGCACAATGACTAATGATACATTATCACAACAGTTCGAAAGGTTTTGGCTGCAAGATTTAATCCCAGAAACGCAGCACTATACAAAAGAAGAACAATTTTGCGAAGAACTATTCGCTGAAACAACCACGCGGGGCTCATCTGGAAGATTTGTGGTTAGATTGCCCATACGACCAGAAGTTACTCTCGGTGAGTCATAGAACAAGCGAAGAGAAGACTTGCCGGTTTGGAAAGGAAATTCAACAAACAACAACATTTGAAGCAGGCATATTGTGACTTTAGGGACGAGTACGAAGCACTTGGACTTATTTCACTCATTGAAGATACAGATGAGGACGAATGAGACAAATGCTATTTTATACCACAGCATGTGGTTTTAAGTCCAGAGAGCTCAAGCACAAAATTGAGAGTGGTGTTTGATGCTTCCGCCAAAAATACACGAGGAACATCACTAAATGACAAATTATTTCAAGGACCCAATTTGCAAGTGGATTTATTTTACATCGTTCTCAGATTTCGCATGCACCAGTATGTAATAACGGCCAACATTGAGAAAATGTTTAGGCAGATAATGATACACCATGAAGATCGAACATTGCAACAAATTTTATGGAGAAGGGACACATTGTTACCAATAAAACATATCAGCTAAACACCGTCACTTACGGAATAGCGTCAGCAACTTACCACGCGATGAGATGTCTTCGCGAACTTGCTAATATCTATGACCCTCAATATCCAGTAGCAGCCAAAATTGTGAGACAAGACTTGTACATGGATGATTGTATCACTGGTGGCGATACTATAGATGCAGTAATGCAAATTCATCGCCAGCTTATGGAACTATTGCATAAGGGGCAAATGTTGTTGCGCAAGTGCAGGTCCAACCATAAGGAAATCATAAAACACTTGAATATCCAATTGAATGCACGAGATTTGATGGTCCTAGAAAAAGAAGTAGCCAGTAAGACGTTAGGAATTGTCTGGGATTAGACAAAATATACATTGCAGTATCAGGTTAACCTCTCATCTGAAGTAGTGCATATAAAGCGTGAGATTTTATCAAAAATCTCGCATGTCTTTGACTCTCATGGGCTGGTGAGTCCTGTTTTAAGAAGAGGATAAATCATAATGCAACAACCATGGACGGACGGGTTCGACTGGGACCAACCTGTTACCACAGATAAGCTGTCCATTTGGAACCAATAATATTCTTTATAATTCAAAATTTGATCTTTTCCGATTCAGTGACGCCTCCGATAAAGCATATGGAGCCTGTATATATGCAGTAAACAGAAATCAAGATGGAATATTCACATCTCATCTAATCAGCGCAAAATCTAAAGTGGCTCCTCTAAAAACCATATCCATGCCAACACTAGAATTAGAAGCAGAACTTTTACTTACAGGTTTAGTGCAAGAAACGAAGGCTGCTTCAGCAGACAAGATAAAAAATGTTTTTTTTTGAGTGACAGCATCATTGTTCTAGGGTTGATAAACACAGAACCGCGATTGCTGAAAACATTTGTGGCTAACAGAGTCACAAAAATACAAGATGCAACTGAGAATGCTAAGTGGCGTCACTTACCCTCTCAGGAAACCCTGCTGACCTCATATCGCGAGGGATTCCAACCATAGATATTATTAACCATCACCTTTGGTGGTTTGGACCTCATTGGTTAGTCAAGGAAAATTCACAACCTCCTTCTACATTACAACCTGACATCAGTCTTCAAGAGATGAAGAGTTCAAAGGTGATGTAGACCATCGTAAGTACTTCCAAAATATTGCACAAATTTTCGTCATTTTCGAAGTTACGTCGCTCATTGCTTATTGTCATAGATTTGCAAATGATACCATAAGCAAAGTACAGAGCAAGAAATGGGGAAAATTATCCAAAGACCTAAATACAAACCACATCACTCCTGAAGAAATGAAACAAGCAGAAATTACTGTATTAAGGTGGTTGCAAATAGAAGCTTTTTCATCATCACACATATGTTTATCCAAAAAGGAAACAACACCTCGTGGAAGTCCTTTGAGATGCCTTCATCCATTCATTGATGAAGATTGGTTAATACGAGTTGGTGGAAGATTGAGACATTATGCTCTCTCTGAAGAGCAAAAGCATGCCATTCTCCTCCCGGCAAATCATCACATAACAACAGCTATTATGTGATACGAGCATGTGAGACTTCATCATTGTCCACCGGAGCAACTATTACATTCAACTCGACAAAAATATTGGCCGATAAGTGGTCGAAGAGAAGCACAAAAGATCGTTCGAAAATGCGTCAAGTGTTTTCGATGCAATCCAACAGTTCCAGAAGTCCGCATGGGAGATTTACCCAAAGAGAGGGTTTCGAAAGTCACCAAGCCCTTCACCGTGACGGGTGTGGGCTATGCGGGTACTTTCCAACTTCGAGAAAGTCGACGGTGAGGCAGATTACGCATTTTTAAAGCATACATAGCAGTGTTCACTTGCTTTACTACAAAGGCCGTTCACCTGAAGCCAATTTGGCAGCAACGCAACGGTTCACTGCTCGTCGAGGGATTTGTCATCAAATGTTCTCAGATAATGGAAGAACGTTTATCGGGGCTGCGAATGCGCTGAAAGAATTACAGTCATTTTTTGGCAAAAGAATCACCAATCATTTTCTCTCACTTGGGAGAAAAGCAAATAGCATGGCAATTTATTCCCCCTCGATCCCCACATTATGGAGGATTATGGGAAGCGGCCGTTAAAATAGCAAAGAGGCAGTGATACATTTCATCTCAAGGAAAAGTATATACTTTTGAAGAGATGTATACCCTGCTTTGTGATATTGAGGCAGTCCTGAATTCACGGCCACTTACACCTCTCACAAGAGACCCAAACGATCTGGATATTCTCACTCCCACTCATTTTCTTATTGGTGAATCACTGGTCCAACCAGTAGGCTACAGTCCAATCATATTCAAGAATCAAATAATCGACTGTCTCGTTGGTAACCTCTGAAGAAACTTCGACAGGTACTTTGGCAAAGATGGCAACAAGAATATTTGCAAGAATTGCAGAAAAGAAATAAATGGTGCACTTCTAATCAGCGCATCGAGTTCAACACACTAGTTCTGCTCATTGAACAAGGGATATCACCTCGAAGGTGGCCACGAGGTCGAGTAATTAAGGTTCATCCGGGACCAGATGGCGAGATTAGAGTTGTCACTGTGAAAACAGCGGAAGGGAACTTTACGAGAAGTGTCAAGAAGCTGTGCCCCCTTCCGATGGAGAACTTCAACGAAGAATTCTCAACCTGATTAGAGTTTGTTAGGCTATAATATGTTCACGTTAGATGTAGTTTTTGACATTTACGTTCACATGTTGTTTGCGTGTAGTACTTAACATACCGTACGTACAGTGCATGGTTTTCGTTTTGAAAGCGCATCTTTCAAGGAGAGCCAGAAATGTTAGCTGCTAATGTGCTGCTATGAGCGCCCTCTATGTATGGACTATTTTTGTAAGCTCCTTGGAGAGCTCGCATCCAGTGGGCCGTGGGTTTAGATAGTTCATAACGCTGCGCTGTCGGCAGTCAATTGTAAAAAGCAACCATAGCATTGATAGGATACAAGGCAACAAACAATAAATAAAAGTCATATTCATTAAAGAGGACAAAAATTCATTACACCACCAAAAGCAACCCAAACTCATTAACAGCCTACAAATTAAAATCCAACATGGCGACCATCCGAAATATTTAGACGGTTCTATATATCTATTAAGCTACTACAGCAATCAAACTGAAATATTGTAAGTGTATAGAGGTTGTAAGCATATGTTCACATATGGGACGTTCAATAACCTGGCGAGCACAAATCCAACATGGCGGCGACGCGAAATTTAAATATTCAAATGGACGTTTCTTGCGCTTTAACCATCCGAGGGCAGTGAAACTTGATACGGTATAAGCTTATACAAATTTTAATCGAATGGCATCTAATTCTTTTAAATTATTTTCATAACAACAAGATGGCGGCTAAGCGAATTTTTAAAATCCCGCTTTTATTTCTTGTGTCCTAATCATGCGATTGAAGTTTGAATGAAACACCTACACAATAACCTTCATGCAATCTATACTAATATAATACCGGTAAAGCTGAAGAGTTCGTGTGTCTGAGTGTTTATGTGTTTAAACGCTCTAATCTCTGGAACTACCTGTCCGATTCAAAACTTCTTTTTTCTATATGATAGCCAGATTCAAGAGGAATAGTTTAGGCTATGTAGCATTAGGCTACACCTCTCAGGTAACCTTAAAGATTGATTTTTGTTCAGTAAGTCGGTAGATCAAGCGCTCCCGAACAGCTCTATCCACATGCGCAGGCGTTATGGTTAGTGATACGTACACCGTTTCACCTATCAGTACCAAAATTTGTATACTTACCCTTTGGAATCCTGATGGTAACACTGTCTACGTGAAAGTTATGACAGACCAGTCCATTCCCTGCATTTAGGCCCTTCGTTTCAAATCTACACCTTTTCCCCGATCTGAACCAAAATTTGTATATTTACCTTTTGGAACCCTGCGAGTAACACTGTTTACATGCAATTTCGGACAGACCACTCCATTCCTTGCATTTAGGCCCTTTGGCACAAATCTACACCGTTTCACAGATCTGAACCAGAATTTGTATAGTTATCCTTTGGAACCCTGCGAGTAACACTGCCTACATGAAATGTATGACAGATCAGTCCATTCCCTGCATTTAGGCCATTTGGCACAATTCTACACCCTTTCACCAATCTCAACCAAGAGTTGTATACTTACCCTTTGTAACCCTGCGTGTAACACTGTTTACATGAAATTTCGGACAGACCCCTCCATTTCCTGCATTTAGGACCTTCATCGCAAATCTACACCGTTTCTCCTAATTGAACTAAATTTTACATACACATTGAAACCCTGCTGGTAACACTGTCCACTTGATATTTTGGACAACGCTCTCTATTCCCTACATTTAGAATAACAGACAAAATTATCATGAAAACCACGTATTAAGGTCCTAGAACCATTCATGTCCGTAGTAGTGTAACTGTAAGAGTATTTTAATAAGTCTATTGTTGACGGGCAGTTCGGGCTGCATCACCTCACCCCTACCAGTGTTTTGGTGCAGAATTGCGAAACTATTTGCATCTTGCGCTGTTTATAAACTACAGTCACGGGGGTAATTAGTGCAAAAAGATTTCTTAGGCCCTTTTAAACAGTTATCATCATGAAAATATTATGCCTCTCTATAAGTGCAATGGTGTTGGTGCAGTACATTGAGGTTATCAACTGCAATAAGCGTTGCTGCTTTCAAATTTACCTTCATTTATTCTGAAACTTATCGTTAAGCGCTTTGTGGCGATAAATGATACTATTGCTACCTCAGTAGCTCGGGACAGCCGAAGTTTACCAAAGAGTTCTGATTATTTTCCTACGGCGCTATGCGACAAAAGACGACACTATTGGTCTCTAAATTTCTATCAGCCAATGAGATATATGCCCTAGGCCATGTCTTTTATTTCACTTACTCCTCTTTCAATTTTTTGGGGGGTAAATTTGTTTGTAAATTACATGTGTCAGTGCTGTGGTTAGTAAATAGCTGTTTCCCTATTCATAATTATCATTACGGGAAAATGACCTGAATGTTACGTCCATTGCACTGTACTACTTATCACCCCCACTACACCCACCACCACCACCACCAGCACGACAAAAAGATATATTTTTAAAATATTGTTTTCTGTTAGTTTAAGTATCATGTGCCAGTTCTGTAGTAGTATTCATTATCATCCATAAAAGAAATAAATCCACCGGGCGAAGCCGGGCACTACTGCTAGTAGTACATAAGTCTAACGCCTATACTATAAAAATCCAACATGGTGACCATCCAAAATATTTAGACGGTTCTCAATATCTACGAATCTATTACAGCAATCAAACTGACAATTTGTACGTTGATAGAGGCAATTAATATTAGTAGGATATATGAAAATAGGCTATTTAGTTCTTCACGGAACTTCTTGTTAATTGTTGAGAAGATCATCATTAGGGAGAAGAAATATGTGAATATATAGATATGAAGAAGATTAATGTAAATTATTTTGACGAACATTACGAACATTTACGTATTAATGTCAGGATTTGTTGTAACGTTTTGTAGGATATAGGTAGAGCTTTTTATGGTTGAATGTTAATAAAAGTTGCTTTCTTGCTCTCTTTTGATCAATAATTCCATTTTTGAGAAATGTCATGATTCTTTTGAGATGGATCAATCATTAAAATGCTCTAGTGAATCATAGTGAGTAACTTTGTTGCCGGGAGGATTCATGGTGTAGAGTTGAAATGTAAGAAATGTATGTTGAGGTGTATTTTGATGGGTGATGCGACTTAAATTCTATTCAATTTCATTTGAGTAGAGATATTTTCATTTTTTTTTTAACTTTGATCTTATTTTTCAACTTGCTACGGCAAGGAGAGTTTGTTTAAGTAATTGGAAGTTTTCAGATTAATTATTTATGATTGATAAAATCGTTGAACTGAGAATTATATTGGCTGATATTTTTTTTCTCGAAGAACAATATTTGTGAATAAGAAGTTATAAACTTATTTCTATGAAATGTATGTTGAGGTGTATTTTGATGGGTGATGCGACTTAAATTATTTTGGAATGATCATGTAACCTTGATTCAACGATTTGTACAATATAAGAAAGGTGTTACGAACTTCTATTGCCACATTTGTCCGTGGAACGTTTGTGAAAGTTAACTGATGCATTTGAAAGGACATCGGAAATTATGAGAGTGTTATTTATATTCATCGAATTTATTGATATTTATGCAAGCAATGAGATGATGAGAACTCTTGATATTATTACGAATTTGTGGAATGTTAAGGAAATGATAATGGTATAATTATGAATATTGGAGGTACTATTAATGTCAGGTGTGACATATATTATTATTAACGCGTATTAAAATGCATACGACTAGAAGAAAGGGAACTTTGTAAATGAGTATTCTTCGTGTACAGATGGAAGAATCGAATGGTATCATAGTTGATCAATTATACATGAGAATTGGTGATGCAAAACCAATTGAGATGTTTTTCAACATCATAAATAATATTATTTTACATGACCATGACGTTCATATTTAACTTAACGTAATTGTTTGGTTAAAGGTACACCGGTACTTGAAATTAACAAATTTTGGAATTAATTAAGCAATGACTTGGATGACGAAGCATAGTGTGATACAATTGAGACGTTTAACGAACATACGTGTATATATGTATTTAAGGTGGTGTATGGTAATGAAATTTATTTCACACGATATTAGTCATATTGGACTTTCATCGAATTCAACACGTACAGGTTTGATATAAACGGGTACAGTTAAATTGGCGCCGAACAATTTGGAGCACGAATATGCTTGGAGAGCACCATATTCAGATGCCATCGCAATTACGAATTCGCTGGGTGGACATCATGAAGAAAAATAATGGCAAACTAACATTTTTGGTACAAAATTGTTGGAATTTCACGTGCTGGAACGTAGCAATTACGAGTGGACTCGATCTATGTGGTATACACGTATAATTGCAGCCATTAATAGATTTTGATTGATTTTAGGGAGTGCCACGCTTTGTAGATTCATTAGCGACTAGGGCCAATTCAATGAATGGTATGCGTAGGAATCTACCTCACTCCTTATCTTGCCTAGTACGCTTCAATATAGCGCTGCCTTGAGGTTTTGTGGGTATCTGCCCTCATAACCTAACGGCGGTGCTTTTTGAGGATCCAACCAGCCTTCAGGCTGACTGCCTAACAGACAGATTGATATCACCAGTATAAATCTCGTCTTTTCGGATTCAAGAATCCGAAGACTAGGTAGCATTAGCCGTAGTTAGATTTAAGTTAGTTTAAGGGTAATGCTAAAGGTTAAAAATATTGTCTCTGTCTGTGTAAGACGTCCACAATATGTTCTAATTGGTTCAAAGCAAAATAGAAAACTTGAATCAAGATATAGAAAATATACGAACCTTTGCCGTGCTAATGACATCCTAGTTCCGGGCCTTAAAACAGCAACAACCAACTAACCTTTACCAAAAATAGCTTTGATAACATTCATGAAAGAGTTAATTAGAACAAGGACATTATAAAGGATAGTGTTGCTCAGAGAATCAGGGGTGAGATAGACTTGAAGCAAACATCATTAAAGAGTTTACAGGATAGTTCAAAGAGAATGGTGAGTAATGTCGACAATGTTGAACATACTATGAGGAAACACAGGATGACGTTAAAAATACTCAGGCCAGGTGAAATCTGATGTTGGTCAGATGCAATCTAATAACTGTACCTCAGTACCAGACGAACGTAAGTCCAAAAATTACGATTTTCAGTTTATTACATCATTGTATGTAGAATTTGATTCTACATTAAGCCTTAACAACTTAAGTCCGGAGAAACATCGCATTTTGTATTTACTAAGGGTTGTAAGAACGTAAGTCCCAACCTATGATTGAGCCAGACAAATTTAAATCCACTTACGTTCTGAAGCTTTACAGCTGGACATACGTTAGACTGGCTAGAATGCTCATGAGTAAGACATACTCTCAAGTCCTTATAAGGAAGAATAAGTGACTAAGAGGAAAAGAGTATAATAATAATAATAATAATAATAATAATAATAATAATAATAATAATAATAATAATAATAATAATAATAATAATAATAATAATAATAATAATAATAATAATAATAATAATAAATAGCCTTACAAATCCCATAAGGGCTATGGCCTCCTGCTTTGCAGGGAATTGCTCAGCTTTAACTCATCAGGTGAGCAAGTCCTGAGGAGCATTCGGGGTCATTCTTTCTGATTGGGCCTTCTATATAGACGTGTAGCTGATTAAAGATGAAGTAAATTAAGTAAATTATATTGCGCTGGTATAACATTCGCTACAACAATCTGTTATATTGAATCATATTCGTTCATTGAGTCTGGCGATATCAAGGCCTCAAATATCCATTAGTATTACGAAAATCATAATAGCCATCAACCAATATCTGGGTACTTCCCATTGCCACTAAACACACAGCTTACCCTGTCTAAGCACTTGAACAATGACAGAAACTGCTAAGTCTTTGAAATCCTTGTAACCGGTGATGCCGTAGGGTTATTTCTTCCGCAAGTGAACACGATGATGTTTCCTCAAATTAGAGCGCGAGATGAATCGCTTTGGGCACATCAAACAAACATGCGGTCTCTCCCCTGAGTGAACGACAAAATGTTCCATGAGCTCTGTTCGCCGTGCAAATGACTTCTCACAAGTGCTACAAGTGTATTCCTTCACTCCATTCAGAACAACACTGTGCTTCTTGAGGTCACTGCTCTGTGAGAAGCTTTTATTGTACACCGGACATATGTACCGTTTTTGCTGCATGTAATTGATGCATTGTTTTATTGGTCACTGCATGCGAATTTCCCTAGGTCTTTCCACTCCTGCCTCATCTTTGCTGTTCTTGTCCATTGTTTTCCTCCCCATTTTACGAACATGTCTGCCTATCTGATTCTTTGTCTCCCAACGTTTCGTCTTCCCGTTCTTAGGTCCCACATCGTCATTTTGTACGTCCATCGATTGGGATCTAATCTCGCTACATGTCCACCCCATTTCCATTTAAGCTGGTCTGCTTATGTCATACCGTCTTTCATGCCGGTTCTCCTTATATCTTCGTTCCGTATTATATCTCTCAGTGAGACATGAAGTATCTTCCTTTCCATTTTTCGTTGACATCTCTGGATCATTTGCCTTTGTTTCGATGTTAATGCCCAAGTTTGGCAACCATATAGTAACACCGGTATCACGCATTTTTCCAGAACTTCAGCCTTTATGGTGAGTTTTTTTTGTCTTGTCAGCCAGTATAAACTTTAGGGACCAAAAGCTCTTCCATGCTTTTCCTATTCTTCGTTTGACCTCTTTCTCTGGACGACTTTAAAATGACATGTTCTGACTGAGAAATACATATTCTTGAACATATTCCGGAGTTTCTCCGTTCACATTAATTGGGGCTTCTAACGCATTGGTCATCAGCTTCGTTATCTTCGGGTTCATTGTGAGGCCCACTTCTTTACTTGTTTTGTCCAATTCCTTTATCATTTGTTCTAGCTCTTTCGCTGATTCAGCCACCAGAACAATGTCGACTGCGAACCGTAAATGTGTTAGTTTTGTTCTATCGATTCTGGTGCCATATTTTCCTTCCCAGTCTAGTTTTCTAAACTGATTTTCCAGCAAACAGGTGAATAATTTTGGTGAGAGATGGTCTCCTTGTTTTACTCCCCTTTCTATCATGATGCTAGATCCTTCTCTTTCTGTCTTTATTCTGGCTTGGTTACCGTCGTAGAGTCTAACGAATTTGTTCGGGATGCCTTGGTTTTCCAGTGCTTTTAAGACGCTTTCCTGTTCTACGAAGTCAAATGCTTTGTTGTAATCCACAAATGCTATATACACCTGTAGATTAAATTCCTGAACTTTCTCCATGAGTTGATTTATTGTTTGCAAGTGGTCTGATGTACTAAAACTCTTTCTGAATCCTGCTTGCTCTATCGGTTGCTGTTCGTCCAGTGCTTTTGTCATTCTATTGGTTAGGATCTTCATAAATAGCTTGTAGAGGTATACAATTAGATTGATCGGTCTCCAGTTGTTTATGTCGTCCTTGGCTCCCTTTTTGTGTAGAAGTATGATAATGCTTTGTTTCCACTCCACTGGTATGTCTTCTGATGTGAGTATTGCGTTAAATAATGTTGTGATGACTCCGATTAGCTCTTCTTCCCCCCCCCCCCATTTCAGAAATTCATTGTAAATTCCATCTTCACCTGGGCATTTTGCGGTTTTTGTTTGTCGAATGGCTGCTCTTACTTCACTGGGTAGTATTGGAGGTGTTTCTTCCTCTAGGTTTAATTCTGATGTATTCTGGTCCTGATGCAAGTTGGATCTTTGAGAGTTACTAGAGTATAGTGCTCTATAGAACTCTGTCGCTTGCGTCATTATATCTTGTCTTGAGGCTTGTCTCTTTTCGTTGTTGTATTTTACTCCCAGCATCCAATGATTGCCTGGAGTTAATTCTTTTCCAATCTTCTTTATTGATTTTGTGGTATCCTTCTTTTTTTTGACCACTTTGGTGTTGTGCTCTCTGATATCTCTTCGGATTTTCCTTTTTGATTGTTTATTGAATTCGGCATATTCCAGCTTTTTGTGTTCGTTTTCTATGGCTTGTGATTTTAGACGTTCTCTTTCTTCGATCAAACATTTGGTCCTATCCTTTTATTGTTTCCCGGGGTTGACGATTGTTTGACTGCGCGGGATATGCAATTTACGAGCTGTGTATAGTGTTGTTGGGCGTGTTGCTCGGTTTGTTGGTTGAAGCCTCGTAGGTTTTGGTGTAGTGCTTTTACATATTCCCCCCTGTCTATGCATCCTGGATGTGTAGTTTTGTTGCTGAAGTAGTGTCTTCTTTTCTTCTTTTTTCTCACATTCAATCGTACCATTCTGTGGTCTGTGTCAAACTTCAGACCATTTATACTTGTATGTCTTACACCTCCGTTAGTCTGTTGGTTAGGATGAAGTCTATTTCGTATTTGATTTTCCCATTCGGAGCTTTCCATGTCCATTTGCTTTCTGGGGTTTTCTTGTAAAATGTGTTCACAAGAGTATATTAATACAAAGAATGTTGTCACTCACGAGAAATATATAATGCCTCCCTGCCATGCTAATTGTCTAAAATGGAATCAGAAATTTACAGAGGAGCAGCGTTTAAAAATACACTCTAAGCATTGGAATGCTGGGAGAAGTTGGGACTCGGAAAGACAATTTGTGGTGTACTCTATACAAACAAAACCTGTTGTTAAGCAACGGATTCGAGATGGCACAAGAAAAAGCAAAACCGAGAGCCATACATTTTTTTTAAACACATCATAAAGAGGAAGTAGTCTGCAAAACTTTAATACACATTCAATTTCTGAAACGTTTAAGAGAGTTACCGTAAAAAGAGCCAGTGAGTCTGGTTTGGTGACACACGATATTAGAGGGAAGCATATTCCAGTAAATAAATTACTAGGGGCAGATGACCTTGTAGTTCCGCCCCTTAAAACAACAATAACTAACTAAATAAATAAATGTCTAACTGATAGCTTGGAGAGGATTAAAAATCACATTCCTAAGTTCCCTGTGTACTGTACTGGCATCGAACCTGGGCCTGTGAGGAGGATGAATCATGTCTATGATTTTCCCAAGAATAGAACCATTGATTTCTGAGGGGGTCAGCCTTAGTGAACCCGAGGGACAATGATATGGTAATTTACTGAGGTAATATAAGCTCAATTCCCCGTGTGGGTGCGGGATAGAATACACCCACGGTATGCCCTGCCTGTCGTAGGAGGCGACTAATAGGGCCGACACGGCCGAATAACTTGCCAGTTATTGATTTGTTCAGACCCCCTGTGGATGGGGAGGGCAGAATTCATCCACGGTATCTCCTGCCTGTCGTAAAAGGCGACTTAGAGTGGGCCTTATAAAGGTCGATTTTGGTTTTCTGGTCCCAGCTATGGTTTGACCAATAGAAATAAACATGCATTCTGTTAGGGGAAGGGCCACCAGCTTGGCCATCTGGCCAGAAAGCCTAGACGGTATGCCCCATCCCGTCAGGTGGGTGCGCCATGTACCCTACAGTAGTATCCGCCTTACAACGAAGGTCCCTGCATGGCCGAATACTGGAGCTGCATAAATCCTGTGCATGCCGAGGGGGAAGTGCCTGTTAGAGGCACTGCCAGGCAGGCCTATGCCAGGTAGGTATTGCCTTGGCTGGGTGGCGCCCACAGTGATAGCCCCCGTTCGGAGTGGGCAGTATTCGGGGAGGATTTCGTCCGGGATGCGTACTAAACGATCACGGACACCTATACAGGGTGGCACCCTTAAAAAGCCGTCTCTGGAGTGTAGACCGAATCCCAAGGTGTATACGCCTTGGGATGAGGCATTTAATAAGAAGTTCCCTGTTGACAGGTCTCCTCGCTACCTGGTAGCTACCAGGACAGACGTGGGAGATTTTAAACAGGTAAAATCGATCCTATTTTCAGAGGAAATCGAGGAGAAATATCGCGACCTTAACGGGATTTCCAAGCTCCGGAACGGGCAGCTCCTGCTGCATACCGTTGACCAACAGCAAACCGAAGCGTTGTTGGAATGCACGCATTTCGGCGAAATTCCAGTTAAGGTTGAGAAGCACGATACGCTAAATGAGGTCCGTGGAGTTATATTCCATCGCGACCTCATTCTAAACAACGACGCGGAATTGATGCGGGATCTGGGGAAGCGAGGCGTCACCAGGATTAGGCGCATCACCCGGAAAATTGGAAATGATAGCGTCGATACTGGCGCTTTCATTCTTCACTTTGAGGGTGACGTAGGGCCTAGGCAGGTGAAGGTCACGTCGTACCATTGCGACGTTAGACCGTACATCCCTCCACCTATGCGCTGCTACAATTGCCAGAAATTCGGCCATGTTTCTGCCAGGTGCACTGCCAAGGCGGTGTGTAGAGAGTGTGGCAAGGGGACACATGACGGTGTGGGGTGTACGCCTCCCCCGACGTGTCCTAACTGCCAAGGAAGTCACTCTCCGCGGTCGAAGCAGTGCCCTGAGTTCTGCAAGGAAGCAAAGATCCAAGAAATCAGAACATTGGATCGGCTTTCATATCACGACGCTCGAAAGAGATACCGTGATATGAGTGCACCCGAATTTCCGGTATCTTTCGCGGCTAAATAATAATAAGGTGACGCCACCTATCACCCCTGCCACTTTCGTTCCCTGTGCTGTACCCTCGACGACGAACTACTCTGAGATCGTAAAGTCTCCCCTCGCTGTCCAAGCGAGACCTGTCATCCCGAAGAAGGTCACAAAACCTTCTTCGGCCATTGTGAAAATGGCGCCAGTTATACCATCTAAACCGGCGCAATCAGAGAAGAAGTCATCTTCCTCTCCGAAACGGTCGGAGAAGAAGTCTTCCCCTGCCAACGAGGCAAAGAAGACTTGTGCGACCGGGGCTGGATCGTCATCCAGCCCACCTGATAAGACAAAGATAGTGGAGAAGAGGGAGACGGTTCGACGCCGTCTCTCTCGCCCTCCTGTTGACGGGGTGGCTACTGTCTCTGCTGGCCTTTCCGCTCCCACGACTACCAAGGGAGCGAAGACTGCTGAAGCCAAGCCCGTCCGTATGGAGGAACTCCCCTATAGAAAAGAAAATAGATCGGCGGAGGAGAGGGGAACGGTTCAGCGCCGTTTCTCTTCCTCTCCTAAAGGCAGGGCTGCTCATGTATCTGCAGGCCATCCCGCTCCCACCACTACCAGTGGAGCGGTGCCAGCAGGAGCGACCTTGTTTTACAAGGACCCGGCGTCTGTGTGGAAGGGACCATCTACTTCCCCAAACACACGTCGGCGCCGATCCAAGAAGAAATCTCTTCGGGACGTGTCGGGGACCGACACCCAGTGTTCGGACCGGGAGAAAGTCCTTCGACACCGCTCTCGCTCTTCCCCAAGAGCGAGACTCGTGAGGTCCGACGATGACCGCGCGCAACCCAAGAGACCGCCCGCTCCATTTTCTTCGTCTTCGGAAGGAAATGTGGAGATTGAGGTGTGCTCTCCTGCCCCATCATCTCCAACTAGAGATGGGGAAGGGTGGCAAACGGTCAAGCATAAGTAGAAGACCCACTTCTACTTAAGTCCACACCATGGCACTATTATAATGGAACTGTAATAGCTATTCTGTTCATCTCGCTGAGTTACGACAATTAATATCTTATTTTTCGGCAACCATTGTCTGTCTTCAGGAATTCAGGTTTCGTCCTGGACATGAGACAACAATGCGTCACTTCAAACTCTTCTCTAAAGACCGGGTGGACGGAGCTGTGGCCGCTTGTGGCGTCTGCACTCTCGTCCACTCTAGCCTCTTCAATGAAGAGGTGCCGTTGCGTACTCAGCTAGAGGCAGTTGCAGTTCGTACTTCGTTGCCAGTAATGGCAACAGTATGTAACGTGAACATCCCGCCTGATTCTCAGCCGGATTACGACCAGCTGGTGGATCTAGTCTCTCAGCTCCCCCCTCCTTTTCTCCTTCTGGGAGATGTTAATGCCCACAACACCATCTGGGGCTCCGCTACCACTAACGGTAAAGGGAGAGATTTTGAGAGGCTGATCAGGTGGCTGGACCTGAGTCTGTTGAACCCAGGGGAACCTACGCACTTCTCTTTTGCACATGGTACTTATTCAAGTATCGATATTACCTTGTGCAGTCGTGCGTTGGTTCCCCTGCTACAGTGGGGTGTACACGATGACCTTTGTAATAGTGACCATTTTCCAATTATCGTTACTCTTCCGAACCAGAGAGCCATCGAGTTACCAAGTCGATGACTTCTCCGTCGGGCTGAATGGCCAACTTTGATGGCACGTGCGGTGTTTGCCAAAGATATCTTTGAGAGTGTCGAGGATTATACCATTCACATAACGAATGGTATTTTGGCTTCTGCTGAGGAAACAATACCTTCCTCATCCGGCAACTCACGCCGGAAGCTTGTCCCTTGGTGGACAGCCGAGATTGCAGCAGCCATTAAAGATCGTCGACGTGCTTTCAAATGCTATCGGAGGCAAAACACTATGGCCAACCTTATCACCTTCAGAAGGAAGCGTGCTAGAGCCCGATATCTGATTCGGGAGAGTAAGAAAACGACGTGGGAAAAGTATGTGTCGTCTATGACGGCGCATAAACCTTCATCTCAAGTGTGGACTAAGCTTCGTCGGATCTCCGGACTCCCGACATCACTGTCGATACCTGGAGTGTCCATCAATGGAGTCATCATCACGGACCATCTCGCCATTGCCAACAGCATTGGCTCGCACTTCTCCGATGTATCCTGCTCCGGGAGTTACGATCCTACATTTCTGACTCTGAAGCGGGAGGCAGAGACTCACCCCTTGTCCTTTGCCACTGCTGCTTCGGAGTTCTATAATGTTCCATTCTCTGAATGGGAACTGCGCAGTGCGCTTGCATTGTGCAGGGATACGGCTCCTGGACCGGATAACATACATAATCAAATGTTTAAACATCTGTGCGAATCCAGTATTAAAAATCTGTAGATCCTCTTCAATCGTATATGGATTGAAGGGCAGTTTCCATCTCAATGGCGAGAGGGGATCGTGATACCGATTCCTAAGGCTGGAAAGGATCCCAAGTTTGTAAGCAGCTATAGGCCCATTTGTTTGACAAATGGCCTATGTAAGCTGCTCGAAAAGATGGTGAACCGTCGACTGGTGTGGTTCTTGGAGGAGATAGGTCTCCTGTCTGAGTACCAGTGTGGATTTCGCTCTCATAGGTCCGCCACTCAGCATCTGGTGCGACTTGAGAGCGCCATACAGGGGGCATTTTTCCGAAAGCAGCACCTAGTCACGGTTTTCTTGAACCTCGAGAAAGCCTACGACACCACATGGCGCTACGGGATCCTTTCCACCCTTCACAAGTGGGGACTCCGTGGTAACTTACCGACTTTCATTGCGAATTTCATGTCCGTCCGACTCTTCCGTGTAAGGGTCGGAAGGACATTATCGCAATACTATTCTCAGGAAAATGGAGTTCCTCAGGGTTCAGTGCTGAGTGTCACCTTGTTCGCGATTGCCATTAATGGCATTGTTGCAGCCGCCAGGTCCGCGGTAGTTCCATCGCTGTATGTAGACGATTTAGCTCTGCATTACAGCTCTGGAAGTATGGCAGTCGTGGAACGGCTATTGCAGCTAGCTATCAACCGGGTCGACAGGTGGGCTCACGACCGGGGTTTTCGTTTTTCAGCAGCAAAAACCTCCGTCGTCCATTTTTGTCGGCTCCGGAGGCTTCATTTACACCCTGAACTACATCTCAGGGTTGCAGCGTTGCGGTTGGTTGACACTTATCGCTTCCTGGGGCTCCATTTTGATAGCAAATTAACGTGGCAGCCCCATATATGGCAATTAAAAATGACATGTCTCAGGAAACTGAATATGCTCAAGTTTCTTAGTGGTACTACGTGGGGGGCTGACCGTGCGGTGCTGCTACGGTTCTACCGAGCCCTCGTCCTGTCCCGGCTAGACTATGGTTCTGCGGCATACGGTTCAGCAAGGCCGGCAACCTTGAAAATGCTGGACAGTATCCACCATAGTGGCGTTAGGCTGGCTACCGGTGCCTTCCGGACCAGCCCGATACCGAGCCTACTCGCCGAATCGGGTGTTCCACCTTTAAATTATAGACGCCAACATATGCTTTTAGCATATGCTGCCAATGTGCTTCAAATGCCGCAACACCCGACCTATCAAGCTCTCTTCGGTACCCAAAACCACCAGGGGTACGCCAACCGGCCTCGTGCCACTCGGCCAGTTGGTATTAGACTTGATAGCTCGTGTACTGAAATAGGAGTGGCTGTAGGTCCCTGTATGATCCGGACATCTAGCGAGGTGCCTCCGTGGCAAGTCCCACGTCCGGAAATTCGGTTAGATCTTCACCGAGGTCCTAAGGTGAACACGGATGCCTCCGTTTACCGGAGGCAGTTCCACAGCATGGTTCACCAATTTCCGGACGCTGACATTCTCTACACGGATGGTTCGAAGGTAGACGAGAAGGTGGGTTGTGGTTACGTTATTAATGGTGCAAATACCAAGATCTCTTTGCCTGAGGCCTGTAGTGTGTTTACTGCGGAGCTCGTTGCCATCTATGAAGCTCTGCAGTTTGCACTACAGGATGCACGAATCCACTTTCTCGTGTGTACCGACTCTTTGAGTTCGTTGCAGTCAATTGTTACATGTTTCCCGCAACACCCCCTAGTGCAGCGAATCCACGACCTACTAGCCGGGCTGTGCCAAGCTGACACTCGAATCACCTTTCTCTGGCTTCCAAGCCACATGGGAATTGCGGGAAATGAGTTAGCTGATCAAGCTGCAAAAGAGGCGATATCACTACCACCTCGACCAATGGAAGTACCCGCTAGAGATATTCGCTCTCAGTTACGCCTACAAGTTCTGACATTTTGGGAGAGTCAGTGGCTAGCTGACCAACTGCCCTGTAAACTGAGAGCGATCAAGGGATCTACTCGCATTTGGCGGAGCTCCTTCCGGGCCCGGAGAGAGTCCTTCATTTTGTGTAGGCTAAGGATAGGTCATACAAGATCCACCCACTCGTACCTCGTACCCCCCACTTTGTACCTGTGGAGCCGTTTTCACCGTGGCCCACATTTTCACCGAGTGTGTGGATCTTGCAGACTTACGAAGAAACCTTGGTTTGCAGATGACACTCAAACTTATATTAGCCGATGACGCGGTGGCTGCTGATCGCGTTATCCGCTTTATAAGTGAGAGTGGGTTAGGGCCAGCAATCTAAATTTCCAGTGAACATTGACTCAACGACTTGTTCGTTTTTGAATGATAATGTTTTGTTTTTCCGTAAGTTTTGTTTATTTTTGTATATATACCGTATATATATATATTTTGTTTTTGTTTTTGTTTTATTAATTTTTGGTCTTTTTAAATTTAGATGTCCACTTCAAAATTTTAAATTCAATTCAAAATTTGTATTCTTTAATCTGTGTTAAGAGGGGCAGATGACCTCGTAGTTCCGCCCCTTAAAACAACAATAACTAACTAACTAACTAAAAGTCAATTTTATATCTGGAACAGGAATTATAAGCTGTGCTAAGAGAGAATATTGAATCAACTGGCAGCCAGTGTACAAGAATCTAGCAATGATCCAGAAAGTCGAACTGACTTGACAGGTGATAGATCGCTTTGAAACATAGGAGGAGCAGACAGATTCCAATGGACTAATTCCAGGCGTCACAGGGGAGGCAAGACAGTTACTAATGACCATTAAAAAAAAAACGACGGACAAGGCAAAGAAGGTGGAATGAGGTGGTCGCGAAGAGAAATTAATTAATTGCCAGTAAACGAGGCATTCTAATGAGAGGAGACTTACACCCAGATGCTTATATTCAAAGGAAGCTAATTTAGGGATGTGGAAACACCTAAATTAAAGCCTAAATAAGATTGAAGTTAAATTCACACAGCCAGAGCGGAGGATCAGTGGTTATTCAAGGAGGCACACGGGATTCACAGAAGATAGCGTCAGGAAGCCATGCAGAAAAACAATTAATATTAATTAATTGAGCGAAGGAATCACCTGCATGCAAGGAGATCTGAAATCTCCGTGAAAAGGCGACAAGGAATCACGCGTTACCTTGTCGGCAAACGCGGTGTGTGAGAAAAGTGTCGCTCTTGGCGTGAATAGGGACTACATTTTGTCAGAATCCCTTATATGGACGGAGAAGCTGGGGAGAGTCAGTTCTTCTGTGACTCAACTTGTGAGAGAACACGCTGTCCGTTGACATGAAATAAATGCGCGCAGTACACAAGTCATTAAAGTCAGTATCGAACAGATAGACAATGAAAGGTGCATTGTGCAGCCTATTAAATTTATTTCTACTATAGAATTATGAACAGTCTACAACAGGCATATAATCAGCTGTTATACGCAAACGTCAGTCATTCAGTACAGCGTAGATAAATCGCATTATGTTGTGATAGACAATGGAATAATTTGCAGGGATAAATATGATCTTTAGAGTATCATACAGTAAACTAGTAAATGCATACAAGAGATCAGGGAAACAAGAAATGAATCACAGGTATTTGTGATGAATTGCTTAATGAGAACACACTAGATGGGAGAAGATAGGAACACAGTAGGAGACGGGAGATGTACACACCTACTCGGGATAGACTTTCGTTGGAGACAAACAGACGCCCGGATCTTGCAGCATTGCGAATCTGAAATCACGCAGTAGCGAAAAGCCCGACAAGGCATCGTGTATAAAAATCGAGTGTACACATTTTTTTGTTAAAGAGTGATAAGCTAATATGTTTTAAATTGTGTGATAAATTCAAATGTGGTATATTTTAAAGTGTGTAATGTGTATGTTACGAGCTGTGGTCAGCATGTTCAAACCACATCAAGTGTTATTTGTGAACAGTATGAAGATGTGCTAGAAATCGTCATTATTGTGGGTAACGTGTTGTACTATTGGATTAATCCAGCCCGCAAGAAAATGTGAGTACCATCCAATAATGTTACTATGATTTCATAGCACACCATACAGCATATCATTCCTTGAAATACTCTAGAATTTGCTATAATCATTGAACGAGTTTACATTCCCCGTGTTACAGTAAATAATTTGAATTGAGAATGATAGACTTACGACAAGTAATGCGTAAGATGATAGTCAATGTAACTGTAACGTTAATTGATAATAATAATCATCATCAGAGGTCCAAGTCAACAATAATTGTAAAATCGGCAGGTTGATTCCTTAGAAGCGTGCAAATTGTGTCATGTCCGATAAAAGAATACAATGTTATTATATGTGGGAGACTGGGAGATATATTAGAGAGTGTAATGAGAGTTTTCAGTGTAATTGATATGTTAAATAATGGTGATTGCTATATTGCTAAGCTTGAAGGTCAATAATAAGGCAGAGAAAATAATTGCCAGTAAAGTAATACCTTTAATAAGAGCTAATGTAGAGCCTTGGTATAATAATTAAATTCAGGGAGGATATGAGTGCATTATGAATTGGGTCGTCTAACAGAATGTTAGTGTAGTGCAAATGTGACGTAGAATCCAGTGATTTACGTAAATAATCGCAGGGACCATCCAAGTAGCGCGTCAGATAATCTAGTGGGTTAATATACGAATCTACCATGTATTTGTACAGCCATAGAGCGTACATATGGATCGCGGCAGAGCTGGGGCAGGTTTATTGCTTGTAACCCACTGTCAGCATCTTTCGAGCTACCGGGGAATAACTGTGCTACCCGGTGTAAGCTAATTAAATAATTGATCTGCCCGTGGTGGTGAGACAATTCTTCGAGGAGGAATAATGGTGATTTCCTACCATATTCGTACTTGTACGGCGAGATAACAAATGGGAAACTCGACCGGCACTCATCTTAAAGCCACAGATTGCATTCTTTAGACGGTGAAGCTAATGGAATCCCATCCCTTGCTAAGAATATTGATTGAAAGCCATCGTGAGGCAATTAAATACCCTAAAATATAGGTGTTACATATTTAGATTGATTGCTTCCATAATGTCACATTCAATCATTTACCCCCCTGCTGTATGAAACTGAGGCAAACGTCAAGGTTTTGTTTACAAATTTAAAAGTCGGCCAGTAGTGCCAGACGCAGGCAGGCTGTAGGAAGATGTAGCCATGTTGAAAAGGGCGGGGCTTAGCGAACCTATTGTGCTCGCAGCGGGGGAGCTGAGTGACCGCGAGCCCTTTAAATTTATGTACTGGAGCACTGAAGTAATTGAAAAATGGTTGATATTATTGTATTAAATGAATTACGTGCATCATATCCATTGGGATTTGTTGTTGGATTGCAAAAATCGGATAATATTTGGCCAACTTAGTGTCTAATGACAATTTAACTGTGCTAAATAATGATATTCACTTTTAAGGAGTAATTACCCAATTAATGCTAATTTACTCAGACGGGTAATAGTAATGCACGGAATGGCACATTTGTAACGGTAGTAACGACTTGGTGAGACCCGAAAGATTGTTGTATGGTGATGCTAAATCATTAATTATGTGTATTTTGGAGGGAGAGGTTGCTCATAAATGCGTTTGAAATCTATGGGGAAGAAGAGGATTGTTCACAAAAAAAGCGCAAGAATAAACAAAGAAATGTAATGAGATTAATATTGTTGAAACATAAGTAAAGGTAAATGTTCCGATTCAGAACGGACAGTATATGTGGATCTGTAATGATTACATTTAGTGATTGTTCTGTGATAACTTGTGTTTTAGTAATTTGTTGTGTTGTGATATACTAATTAACCTCTCCACTCCAACTCCCAACACAGACCTGCACGTGGTGTCCCCTGCTAAGCTGAGCAACCCAGTGGAAGGATGGGTAATCAATCCCAGCGGGAAACTGGGTCAGTGAACAGACTAGTGTTGGGGGGGACTGAGAATTATTTTCTCAGTTCTTTCACCTTTCTGAATAACATTCAGGATTGTAAATCGAGGATTTATCCTCCCCTCAAGGTGAAACCTTAGATAGTCGACCATGTAAAGTCATTTGAAGAATAATTCCGCCATCTGTAATGATAGATTACAGAAAAGACAGCATTCGGATACGGTGGGCTGTCATGCGGAAGATAATGACGAATCGGAGCGGCTGAAAACTCATCAAGTAGCAAACAAACAAATACTACGGAAAATCAATCCTTAACAAGTCTCATTCTTTTCTACACATAATGTTTACTCTCTGGTTCAAACTGGAAAATTGAAGATCATCACGGATATCATAAGAAGTCATAAAATTCTAATTATGGCCCTTCAGGAAATTAGAAATAGTGATCAAGACCATCTGGAATCAGAAGGACTATATAAAGGAATTCCAGGAAAACGAGTTATGAAAAATTGTCCATAATTTGGTAACGGATTCTTAATAGATCTCAGAGTCATTGACTCGATAACAGAATTTAAATCTCAATCCTCCAGACTTACGACCCTAACTTTGAAATCGGAAAATAAAACATACAGTATACAATTATTAACGCACATGCTCCTCCTAATCAAAAAAACAACACCATTAAGGAGAGAGAAGAAGTACAAAAATTCTGGGATCTTTTGGATCAAAATTTTATAAACATCCCTTCATCAAACATCAAAATTCTGGTTGGTTGGTTGGTTGGTTCTTAAGTTTAGGGGCTGTGACAACGCGGTCATGTAGCCCCGTGTACTTTGGGTGTGTGTAGAATCTGTCTGATAACCGGTGTTAATTGTGATGACTGTAATAGTGTGTGTTATCTGTATTTTAATTTAAGTACTGCAACTTAGATTTTTTTTCAAATAGCTCCTACTTTTGCCGCCAAGCACCACCGTCAACGACTACTAGGCCAAGTTCAGAACTCAGCTACTAGACGCCACCGCAGTCGGCTCTTGGCAACGAACATAGAAACTTAAGAGCGTTGTTTATATTCTTAACCTATCCAATGTAGCTTCACACAGGTGCAATTAGTGGAAGGTTCTTTAACATGCCATAAATCTATGACATGGGACCGCCGGCTTTACTTCCCCTCCGAAGGAAGGCATACTGAGGGATTTTTAACTCTCTTAAAAATCCGACGGCTTCGGCCGGGTTTGAACCCGCTATCTTGGGCATAGAAGCTCAGCATGCTACCGACTACGCCACCGAAGCCACTCATCAAAATTCTCCTTGGTGATTTCAATGCGCAACTTGGACTAGAAAGAAGATATAGAGATATCATTGGAAAATGGACAGCACATAAACGAACCAATAAAAATGGTAAAAGATTAGTCGAAATTTGTAGAAACCACAAATTAATCTCGAAATCAACATGTTTTAAAAGACAGCCTTATAAATTGAAAACTTGGAAACATCCTGACTTCAGAAGGGGTGAATGGCAGTTGGATCATGTCTGCATGGATACATTTCACAATCGCGAAATTCACAATGTCAAGGTTCTAAGGGGAGTTGACACAGGATCAGACCACTATTTGGTAAAGATAAAAATAAAATTAACCGAAATGGCCAAGAAAAAACCTAATAATAACAATAGGAGGAAATTTGACCCATCTACCTTAATAAAAAAATATAGAGTACTGTGAAAGAACAGGAGAAGAATCTCTCAACATTAAAATATTGGACGAATTAATCACTAAATTAAAATCAATAGCAGAGGAGTTAGCATCAATAAATCCAAGGAAAGAACATGAATGGTGGAATGTAGATTGCGATCAAGCAATAGAGAAAAGACACCATGCATGGATAAAACATCAAGCTCTAAAGTCAGAAGAATCAAATTTAGAACCAACTATACAAATAAAAGCAACCCATAAAATCATCAGACAAACGAAACGTAATCATCTTAAAAATACACTGGAAAAGTTAGAAGACGATTTCAAGAAAAAGCAATCTCGAGATTATTACAAAACATTTGGTAAATATCTAAAAAAAAATTGAAGCTCCAACATTAATGTTGAAAAATCAAACAGGAAAGTTAGCACATTCTAACCAAGAAAATACAGAGATCCTTGAAGAAGCATTCGAGAAACTGTTAAATTGTGATGATCCACTGGAAACCCTGCATGTAAACACTGATACACCTATTTTAACTTCACCTGATTTAATAAATCCTCCAAACATTAATGAAGTAGAACTCGCAATTAAAGAACAAAAAAAATTACAAAACTTGTGGCGAAGACTTAGTCTTTGCTGAAACCTGGAAAAATGCTGGTAAACCTGCGATTATAAATCTTCATCAACATCTAGTAAAATATGGATTACTGAAGAAATTCCTGCACACTGAACCATAGGAATAATCCATCCATTATTTAAGAAAGGAGACAAAACGAACCCAGATAACTACAGAGGAATTACCCTTCTGGACTGCACATATAAAATTTTCTCTCGCATAATTTACAACAGGATCAAAAACATTCTGGAACCACAACTTGGAGAATATAAAGGAGGATTTCGCCCTTACAGAAGTTGTCCAGACCAAATCCTTAGCCTGAAATTAATAATGGAATATTACAAAAACAGAAATAAGCAATTCTTTATCTCTTTTATAGATTTCAAGAAAGCCTATGATAGTATTCATAGACTGACACTGCTAAAAATCCTCAGATCATACGGTCTCCATCCTAAATTGATAAAAATCATTCAATTAACATTAACAAACACAAATTCGAAAGTTAAATTTAGGAGAGAAATATGAACAGCTTTCACAGTAAAAACTGGTCTCAGACAAGGTGATGGATTATCCCCTCTGCTTTTCAATGTGGCTCTTGATTATATAATGAAGGTTTGGCAAAAGGAAAACCCTCCTATGATCAAAATTGGAACATAACCATCAATAAAAATAAACTGCTTAGGATTTGCAGATGACTTGGCTCTTTTATCCCTAGACAAGAAAGAGGTTTGTACTCAGACCACTAGTCTCCAAGAAATCGCTCAAGGGATAGGATTACAGATATCCTTTGAAAAAATTAAGATCATGCCTATGAAACCCTTAGATATAAATGAAGTCTATATAAATTATCATAAAATTAACCTATTTCCTCAATTTAAGTATCTTGGAGAAATTATAACACATAACTTAAACGAAAAAGTAACTAGGATAAATAGAACAATAAAATGAAAAAGGCACAATCTCTAACCTGGTCAACATATAATAAACAAATGCCTATCAATAGCTACTAAGATCCAACATTATAAAACTGTAAGTCTCCCAGAAGCCACTTATGCTTGTGAAACACTGTTCCAAATTAAAAATGAACAAAGAACTGATCAGCTCCTCAAAACGGAAAGAAGAATCATTAGAACGTGCATAAATAAAATGTATCACGTTGAGGGAGTCTGGAGGATTCTCCCAAATGAAACTGTCTATCGTGAGATTGATCCAATCACCAGCACAATGAAGAAGAAAAGAATTTCATATTTTTTTCACTTCTTTCGGCTTCCAGAAAACAGAATTGTACGCCAACTGGTGATGAGAAATCTAGGAAAGAAAACTGGAGGAAAATGGATCCAAGAAATCCAACAAATTCTCAAAGCAGTTGGACTCAAGATAACAGATGCCGAGGAGAAAAATAAAATTAACACCATTCTTAAAACTCACAAATTTTCTGCGGAAATTACACATAGAAAGCCTATGGAGATTTCAGATGAGTTGAGAAAATCCCGATCTGAAAGAATGAAAAAGTACTGGAAAGAGCGCAAGAACCAAGCAGTACTACCTTCAAAGAAGAAGTGATTGTGGAACTACTCAAGTGGTCCTATGTGACCAATCAAGATTAATAATAATAATTAAGGTTAATGAGGTGATGTGAAAGACACTATGAACATTCGTCAATGTCAAAACGTATAAATATTAGGAAGTGTAGGGTATATTTGGGTGTGGAAGAGCGACAATCTTAATAAAGACTCACAAGATGTTGCAGCATGCCTTAGGAGCTCAGAGCATTTAAGTGGATCTGATCTTGGTATTGTTGAAACAGAGCTGCGGAGTGCAGATGAAACAGATTAGGGATTGTTTTTTTCGTCAAAATCATCATCTGCGCACTCCAGATATATTACTTGAATTGTGGGAGTGTAAATGTAATTGTAATTTTTGTGTTTTTGTTGTATTTTGCCATGATATTAGGATCATTAAACTCTGTATTTAGTAATCTGTTGTGTTTCCATGTAGAGTAGTCACCTTGTACACTCAAATCCAGAACATGTGGTCGTACAGTAGGTTGAACGCCACATGCCTCGAAAGGCCGTGAGCCAGTTGGGGTACGATCATATCCTCCTTATAATAACGCAAGGGTACATGGTAAGGTGTTATAGTACAAGGATTGAACAAGAGGTACTGCTAAAGTCGGCCGAGATATTAAAGGGTAGAAGCATAAATAGCAGCAAAGTTAGAACGCATTAGGAAAGGTCGCGTCCCATATTTGATAAGCCTACATGTTAAAATAAATACATAAATAAATAAATGTTGATATCCCCATTGAGACATTCTTAAATGTAACCTACTTTTAATTATCATGGCTCCCGAAAGAACGTGTGGCTTATGGGATTCAGAAAACCCCATAATAATAGTATGGTTTCCATGGGGGAAAATTATAATAGTTAATTTTTCCTCAAACTGTGTTTGAGTGATTGTGAGTCTTTCTAAAATATACTCAGACATTAGACATTGTTGTCGGATGAATAAATGTACAAATGTGTACGTACGTCTAAACCCATTTCATAGGTGTATTCACAACACATTGCTAGTATAAATATTGTTGTTTGTGTGACATCGGATTTCTTTCCCGATATAACGCACCAATATGTACAGCACAGGCCCACCTATATCTCAAATACAGAAATACAGGATGGCCAGTACTGAGGGGATACTGAAGTGTATCGCAGAGCTGAGGGAGCATTTTGATGCTACTCACGATTAAATTAGGAAAATGCTAAGGCTTTTCAAGATGAAATTACGGGTAGATTAGATGCTAATCAAAAGGAAATTAGCCAGATGTTGGCTACAGTAAACACTCAGTTGGAAAATAACCAAACTGAAATGAACAATAGCCTGAGGGCTCATCAAAATGAAATGAGCCAGATGTTGGCTACAGTAAACACTCAGTTAGAAAATAATCTATTAGAGGTCAATAAAAAAATTGATGATGTTAAAGAATCTATTAAACCAGAGGTAACTGAAAGCGTTACTAGCGTGGTTTCAGAAATGCAGGCAGCTAACGGCAAGCGTTTTGAATCCATAGAGGTAAAGCTTGAAAGTAATTTGCAAGCGTGTAGAGATTCACAGCACGAGATTAACGATAGATTACGCGTTATGTCTGTATAACTCAAAGAATACAGAATCAAAACGAAGCGAACACTAAGCGGCAAGAGAAGCAATTTAATACGTTCACTCAGACCGTTGATCAAAGCTAGAAGATAGTGAAGCCAAATGGGATAAGCGTATGACAGGCTACGCAAGAGCTGTAGATGAAGAATTAACGAAGCAGGATCAGAATATCCTTGACCAATGCAAGGAGATAAGTGAGATAAAAACAACTGTCAAAGATAACAAGGGAATAGTACTAAACATGAAGACGCAGGTTGGTAAAGTCCAGAAAGAGTGAGAGCAACTCAGAACGACTTGGCAGTCATTCATAAACGGCAAAATGAGGACCAGGGAGAAATTAGTAAGATAAGAACTGAAATCTCCAGTATGCATGGTCACATCCAAAAGGAAGTCACAGGCATAAGGGAAGAGCTAGAAGTTAGGGAAGGAATGAAGACAGAAGCCAATGACAAAACGCTTGCCGAGGTGAAAGATGGTTTAGCTGGGGAAATTGCCCACATGAAGCAGAGCCTTAAAGATGATAAGCAGAAAATCTTTTCTATGGCAGAAGAAAATCGGGATCGCCTAGGTAGGTTAGAGCAAGAACTATTGACTCGTTTGGAGAGATCGGAAGCAAGACGCAGCCAGATGGAAATCACGATGGTCACACAGGAAGAGTCCATGTTGCGAAATCCTAGATCTAGTGAAGGTAGTGTGGATGAAAATAGAAGGAATAGATGGGCAGATTTAGAAACGCAGCTCACTCCAAGGAATACAGCCATGCCAAGCGAAAGCCCGTATATTACACCTGGCATACCGATTCCTACGTCCACGCTGCTTGAAAATGCTGTACAAAATCAAATAATTACTGTTATAAGGGCTAATGATTAGAAACCGAGAAAATACTCTTGGAGCAACTCAAATATGACACCCAAGTATTGGCTCAAAGAGGTTTTCGAATATTTAAATGATACAAAGGTACTGCCAGAGCGAAGATTAAGAGCTATTGAAAAAATTACTGAAGGCGAATGTGCACTATGGTTCAGAAGCTTTCGCTACACGTTCGACACGGTAGAGGAGTTTCGCCAGGCATTTAAAAAAATACTGGGATCCGAATATACAGCAAAACCTAAGGTTGGATCCGTACTCCAGACGTTATAGTACAAATAACCCAACGAAGTATGCTGAATTTTTCATAGCACAATTATGTCGCTTTAGAGAGCTAGATGAAGCGCCCCGAGAGGCAGATCTATGCATAGCTATAGCCAAACAGTCACCATACGAAGTCCAAAGAGTAGTAATTTCTGCAATTGCCAAAACAGCAACTGAGATGGAGGATGTCCTCAAACAACTCGATCTTACAACAACTCAGCAGATGAGGCAGAGTCAGAATACGGAACAAGTCCACATGACTAGTCCACAAAACGATCCGACTAGGGCGCAGAGTAAGAACAAATCCGCAAGCACGGAAACTGTAAGTTCAGACTGCCAACAAGAAGAAAAGGGAAACCGGAATTGGCAGCCAGCCTACAAAGATAATTCGAACCGCGCCAAGCGAGGGAGAAAACCTTGGAACCAACACGACACGAGGGGACGACAGCCAGACAATAGGAGAGGTTATGGCCGAGACGGGAGTAACAAACATTGGAGGCCCCAGGAACAAAATCTTGGGTTCGATGAAGAAGCGGAGGAAAGGTACCATGCCTCACTAAGATATATGGAGGAGCGTGGAGACGAAAATAAGTAGTCACAAGTTCATAGGGATGAAGCTATCAAAAATAGAAGGTCACCTAACATCTATAAAAACGATGATGGCGCGAAAAGTCTGTAACTTCAACAACATGAAGACAGACAGAGGAACTCTGGAAGAAACGGAGCAGTTGAAAAAAAAAGTCAAAATAAATGACCATAATGGAGACAGAAATACGGGTTGGAATACAGTAAATGTGGTAACCTGGATTGCCAAACCTGAGGAACTCATTGAGGACCAAGATGAGGGGCCGGTCATAGTAAAAAGGGAACTACCCATTTTTATTGTAAACATTGCAGGCATAAAAATAAGGAGTCTTCTAGACACTGGCTCGACTGTATGCTTAATAACACAGGTACTATATAATGAAATTGAAAGAAAAACACACGTCTTGAAAATTCCTATTTCAAGCGTAAAAATCAAGGGTGTAATGCCAGATAAAGTAATGATATGCAAATACCAAGTTTTCTTAGATTTACAGATAGGGAACTCTATATTCTCACAGAGTTTTCTACTGGTAAATAAGCTGCCTTTTAACCTTATTATGGGGGCTGATTTCAAAAGAGAATACAAGGTTATAATCGATCTCTCACAAGACATTTTTATGTTTCGCGTGAGTGATGAAAATGAAAATTTAGAGATCTCATTAAAACGTAGTGAAGCGAGACCAGAAGAATACGTATGGCATACAAACGGAGATATGACTGGGGAGGCAGTGTTGACCACAGAAGCCATCGAGGGAGAGTTGGAAACATTGGCTGCAGACATTGAAAAGGATCTCGAACCAGAATTCGGAACATGTCTTGAAGAAAAATTAGAGGAAGCTAAAATTGGTCCAGAACATAAGCAGGTGTTAAGGAAACTGTTGTCGGAACAAAGAGGAGTCTTCGATTCGAGACCTGGCCGAATCAAGATCTTCCAGTAAGCGTTCCAAGTTAGCGACTGGACACCAGTCTGACAAACGCCTTATCCAGTTGCTGAGAAGCATTATTTAAAAGTCAAAGAAGCTATACAGGAGATGCTGGAGGCAGGCGTCATTGTAAAGACAGCCACACCTTATCTAAGTCCACTGGTAATAGTACCTAAACCAGACGGAAGTGTCAGGATATGCCTAGACTTGAGAAACTTGAATTCTAGGGTCATACCTGAATTTGACCAAGTGCAACACATAAAGGAGATCCTCAGGTGATTCAAGGGGAAGACTGTATTCACAAACCTTGATATTACAGCGAGGTTTCACCACAATGAGCTGGAGGAGAAAACATGCTTACTAACCGGTTTTCTTATTCGACCAGCACACGTGTTCATTCCTCCGTTTACCATTTGGGTTAATAACAGCTGGTTCAGCGTTGATACGAGCGTTTGACCGAAATCTGTCTGAAGAAGTCATAGCAACAACCATAAGTTACGTAGACGACATCCTGATAACATCGGAAACAGTCGATGACCATATCAGGGTCGTACAGATGTCATTAGATAACCTAAGTCAGGCTAACTTTAAGGTTAATCTAAAGAAATCTAACTTCTGCCAGAGAGAATTTACTATTCTAGGCCACGTGATTGATGCACAAGGAGTAAGACCGAACCCTGGAAAATTGGAGGTCATTAGAAATTTCCCCAGACCAACGAAGGTGAAGAACGTCAGGCAGTTCTTAGGCGTAATTGGATTCTTCTCGAGCCATTGCAACAAATATACTGAGACCGTAGCACCACTCCAAGATTTATTGAAGAAAGGGCGAAGGTGGCGGCGGAATGATAAATGTAAAGAAGCCTTCGTGAGGTCGAAACAGATGCTTTTAGAATATGTGAAATTGGGATATCAAGACTATGCCCAGAAATTTATTATCCAAACTGACGCATCACTTATAGGCAGTGGGGCAATGCTTTACCAGGAAAATGTGGACAGGACGGAGGAGAAAACTTTTATGCTTTTATAAGCAGGAGATTGAAATCCCAAGAGAGAAATTATACGGTTACGGAGATTGAACTTCTTGCAATACTATATGCCCACCAGTATTGGCGAAAAATCGTAAATGGATTTCGGGTCATGTTGAGAACAGACCATAAAGCCCTAACATTTCTGTTAAAGACTGACTTGTCGAGTCAGAGGTTAACGAGATGGTCCTTATACATACATCAATTTCAAGTGGAAATCGAGTATTGCCCGGGGAAGGACAACATCATACCTGACTTGCTAGGCAGATATCCGACAGCTGATGAAGAGGAAGCTCTAGCTATCGAGATAGAAGATAGAGACCAGAAGACCTTGGACGACATGAGAAACATCACCGTTATTCAACGTGAAGACCCCTGGATACGGATGATGTTTGAGTACTTCGAGGGAAAGCTCGTCAGAGGAACCCCGATGTATGTAGAGGCCGAGGCACTGTCACAGAGTATCTATGGTTTAACCAGATGCTGCACAAATGGAGCGATGCAGATCATACTCGACCAGGAATTGTTATTCCTGCAGCGTTGCAAAGAAGATTAGTGTGGCTAGCTCACAGAGCTTTTGGACATCCGGTCGTAGATAAGTGTGTTGCCCAGTTAAAAGAAGCATTTATTTGGCCTAAATTGAGAGAAACAGTCAGGAACACAATCAGGACTTTTGATATGTGTCAGCGAGTAAAGCCTACCTTGTTTTTAATGAGGCAGGAACCCATACCGCTCCTGCCAGAGAAGCCATGTCAGCTTATGGCACTGGATAACTTCGGGCCTTTGCCGAGAGCCAGAAGGGGAAATAAGCACATCCTAGTGGCATTAGACGTGTTTTCTAAAATGGTAGTCCTATGCCCCATTCAGAAAACCAGTACGAAGCACGTACTTAAAAGACTAAAGGTAAGAGTCATTTCTATACTAGGTAAGCCGGAAAATCTACTGTCGGACCATGGAAGCTGTTCCACCAGTGTCGAATTCGGCAGGGAGTTGGAAAATCTGGGAATAAGACAGATTTTGTCCACAGTTCGACACCCAGAAGCCAACAGCGCAGAACGCGTCATGAGAGAATTATAGAAATATATGAAACTATACTGCTTCACAGAAAACTGGAAGTGGATACCTGGACATCATCGAGTATTGTATTATTAATACAGTGCATGAGGCTACAGGAGAAGTACCCGTGAGCCTACACCTTGATAGAAGACCGGAGAGGCCATGGAACAACGTCATTCAGACTTATGTAGATGCACATCCAGCACGCGAATTGAAGATACGGAGGACATTCGAGTATCTCAAGAAGCAAGCGGAAAGACGGCAGCGGAGAAACAGGGGAAAACGCTACCATAGACCACTACTCGTAGGCGAGTATGTTTTGGTGAGAAAACCAGCCAGATCAGACCCAGAGAGCAGGAAATACAAGAAATTTAATCCGAATTTCCACGGCCCTCATGTTTTATAAGAGACCTACAAAATAACGCATACAGAATCAATTATAAGGAGACAAGAAAGGAAGTTGTGATAAACGCAGCCAATCTCAAACTTTATTTCCACCCGATGAGTTTGAAGCTAGAGAAGAAGAAGAAGTTACGCACACCCAAGAGTACGGGGAGCAATTACGTATGCAAGCAGAGAGTCTAGTGAAAGGCCCACACCAGTCAGAAGAGAGGCAAGACAGCCAGCTCACCGAGACGGAAGAAGAAGAGAGAGAGAATGCAGCTGTCAACTTAGGGAATTTTACGAGCAGCTAGCGGAAGCGACAGGCGGACTCCAAGCTATGAATGAAGTATTGAGGAGAGAAAATGCCATTATCTGAGACAGACAGCAGACCCAAGGGCGAGGGGAGCTAACCAACCCACCGCACGGGATCACTGACCGCTTAAAGTAAACATTGTGAGCAAGGTTGATGGAGTCAGCGAGGGGTTTGAAACAATTCACTTGTCAAATGAATTTTTCAAACTTTGTTGGGGAAATATCTGCCCAATGGGATGATAGCCGACTGGCATCGAACCTGGGTCTGTGAAGAGGAAGAATAATGTCTATGCTTTTCCCAAGAATCGAACCATTGATTTCTGAGGGGGATCAGCCACAGTGAACCCGAGGGACAATGATATAGTAATTTACTGAGGTAATAAAAGCTCAATTTTATATCTTGAACAGGAATTATAAGCAGTGCGAAGAGAAAATATTGTATAAACTGGCAGCCAGTATACAAGAATCTAGCAAAGATCCAGAAAGTCGAAGCGACACAGGAGACAGATCGCTTTTAAAAATAGGAGGAGCAGACAGACTCCAATGGACTATTTCCAGGCGTCACAGGGGAGGAAAGACAGTTACTAATGACCATAAAAAACCGACGGACAAGGCAAAGAAGGTGGAATTAGGTGGTCGCGAAGAGAAATTAATTAATTGCTGGCAAACGAGGTATTCTAATGGGAGGAGACTTACTCCCAGATGCTTATATTCAAAGGAAGCTAATTTAGGGATGTGGAAACACCTAAATTAAAGCCTAAATAAGATTGAAGGTAAATTCACGCAGCCAGAGCGGGGGAGCAGTGGTTAGCCAAGGAGGCACACGGGATTCACAGAAGATAGCGTCAGAATGCCATGGAGAAAAGCAATTAATATCAATTAATTGAACGAACGAATCACCTGCACGCAATGAGATCTGAAACCTCCATGAAAAGACGATCAGGGATCACGCGTTACCTTTTCGGTAAACGTGGTCTGGGAGAAAAGTGTCGCTCTTGCCGTGAATAGGGACTATATTTTGTCAGAATCCCTTTATGGACGGAGAAGCTGGGCAGAGTCAGTTCTTCTGTGACTCAACTTGTGAGAGGAAACGCTGTCCGTTGACATGAAATAAGTGGGCGCAGTACACAAGTCATTAAAGTCAGTATCGAACAGATAGACAATGAAACGTTCATTGTGCAGCCTATTAAAAGTATTTCTACAATAGAATTTTGAACAGTCTACAACAGGCATATAATCAGCTATTATACGCAAACGTCATTCAGTACAGCGTAGGCAAATCACATTATGTTGTGATAGACAATGGACTTATCCGCAGGGATAAATATGATCTTTAGAGTATAATACAGTAAACTAGTAAATGCATACAAGAGATCAGGGAAACAAGAAAGGAATCACAGGTATTTGTGATGAATTGCTTAATGAGCACACATTAGATGGGAGAAGATAGGAACACAGTAGGAGACGGGAGATGTACACACCTACTCGAGGTAGATTTTCGTAGGAGACAAACGGACGTCCAGATCTTGCAGCATTGCGAATCTGAAATCACGCAGTAGCGAAAAGCCCGACAAGGCATCGTGTATAAAAATCGAGTGTACACATTTTTTGTTAAAGAGTGATAAGCTAATATGTTTTAAATTGTGTGATAAATTCAAATGTGGTATATTTTTAAGTGTGTAATGTGTATGTTACGAGCTGTGGTCAGCATGTTCAAACCACATCAAGTGTTATTTGTGAAAAGTATGAAGATGTGCTAGAAATCGTCATTATTGTGGGTAACGTGTTGTACTATTGGATTAATCCAGCCCGCAAGAAAATGTGAGTACCATCCAATAATGTTACTATGATTTCATAGCACACCATACAGCATATCATTCCTTGAAATACTCTAGAATTTGCTATAATCATTGAACGAGTTTACATTCCCCGTGTTACAGTAAATAATTTGAATTGAGAATGATAGACTTACGACAAGTAATGCGTAAGATGATAGTCAATGTAACTGTAACGTTAATTGATAATAATAATAAAATCATCAGAGGTCCATGTCAACAATAATTGTAAAATCGGCAGGTTGATTCCTTAGAAGCGTGCAAATTGTGTCATGTCCGATAAAAGAATACAATGTTATTATATGTGGGAGACTGGGAGATATATTAGAGAGTGTAATGAGAGTTTTCAGTGTAATTGATATGTTAAATAATGGTGATTGCTATATTGCTAAGCTTGAAGGTCAATAATAAGGCAGAGAAAATAATTGCCTTTAATAAGAGCTAATGTAGAGCCTTGGTATAATAATTACATTCAGGGAGGATATGAGTGCATTATGAATTGGGTCGTCTAACAGAATGTTAGTGTAGTGCAAATGTGACGTAGAATCCAGTGATTTACGTAAATAATCGCAGGGACCATCCAAGTAGCGCGTCGGATAATCTAGTGGGTTAATATACGAATCTACCATGTATTTGTACAGCCATAGAGCGTACATATGGATCGCGGCAGAGCTGGGGCAGGTTTATTGCTTGTAACCCACTGTCAGCATCTTTCGAGCTACCGGGGAATAACTGTGCTACCCTGTGTAAGCTAATTAAATAATTGATCTGCCCGTGGTGGTAAGACAATTCTTCGAGGAGGAATCATGCTGATTTCCTACCATGTTCGTAATTGTGCGGCGAGATAACAAATGGGAAACTCAACCGGCACTGATCTAAAAGCCACAGATTGCATCCTTTAGACGGCGAAGCTAATGGAATCCCATCCCTCGTGAGCCAATTAAATACCCTAAAATGTAGGTGTTACATATTTAGATTGATGCGTTCATAATGACACACCCAATCATTTATCCCCCTGCAGTATGAAACTGAGGCAAACGTCAAGGTTTTTTTTACAAGTTTAAAAGTCGGCCAGTAGTGCCAGACGCAGGCAGGCTGTAGGAAGTTTTAGCCATGTTGAAAAGGGCGGGGCTTAGCGAACCTATTGTGCTCGCAGTGGGGGAGCTGAGTGACCGCGGGCCCTTTAAATTTATGTACTGGATAACTGAAACCTCTATTCACATCTCTTGAAGTAATTGAAAAGTGGTTGATATTATTGTATTAAATGAATTACATGCATCATATCCATGGGGATATGTTATTGGATCGTAAAAATCGGATAATATTTGGCTAAGTTAGTGTCTAATGACAATTTAACTGCGATAAATAATGATATTCACTTTTAAGGAGTAATTACCCAATTAATGCTAATTTACTCACGGAATGGTACATCTGTAACGGTAGTAACGACTTGGTGAGACCCGAAAGATTGTTGTAAGGTGATGCTAAATCATTAATTATTTGTATTTTGGAGGGAGAGGTTGCTCATAAATGCGTTTGAAATCTAAGGGGAAGAAGAGGATTGTTCACAAAAACAGGGCAAGAATAAACAAAGAAATGTAATGAGATTAATATTGTTGAAACATAAGTAAAGGTAAATGTTCCGATTGAGAACGGACAGTATATGTGGATCTGTAATGATTACATTTAATGATTGTTCAGTGATAACTTGTGTTTTAGTAATTTGTTGTGCTGTGATATACTAATTAAGGTTAATGAAGTGATGTGAAAGGCACTATGAAGATTCGTCAATGTCAAAAAGTATAAATATTAGGAAGAGTAGGGTATATTTGGGTGCGGAAGAGCGCCAATCTTAATAAAGACTCACAAGATGTTGCAGCATGCCTGAGGAGCTCAGAGCATTTAATTGGATCTGATCTTTGTATTGGTGAAACAGAGCTGCTGAGTGCAGATGAAACAGATTAGGGATTGTATTATTGGTTGAATTCATCATCTGCGCACTCCAGATATTTTACCTGAGTTGTGGGAGTGTAATTGCAATTTTTGTGTTTTTGTTGTATTTTGCCATGATATTAGGATCATTAAACTCTGTACTCAGGAATGTGTTGTGTTTCCATGTAGAGCAGTCATCTGGTAGACCCAAATCCTGAACATGTGGTCGTACAGTGTGTTGAACGCCCCATGCCTCGAAAGACCGTGAGCCAGTTGGGATACGATCATGTGCTCCTTATAATAACTCAAGGCTACAGTACTGTGCCTAAATCCAGTTGCCTAGATTGAAGGGTACAAGCCGTGAGCCTAGATTTGAGGGAACAGGCCACGGTGATAAGTCCAGAATGGGATGTTTGATAGCGCGCGCGGAAACTTCTTAGAAGCTTTTCGAAATTTGTGACAGCCAAGAAGTGGGTAAGTGACGTAGGACGAGAGCATCATAGTCGAGGCTATATGTCACTAATTATTTTCCGATGAGATGGAAACATGAAACTTATATCAGATTACTGGCACGTACAAGGGAAGAAGAATGAGCTTTGTTTCAAAGAAATTGATCGAGCGGAAGCCGAGTTATGAGCTGTTTTAGTTTCAGCATTTTCTCCGCATTGACCTCGAACCGGCCAGCCGAGGAGTATATAAGGCGTGTCTCCCAGGCACATGTATGTTCACTTCGTCATCAGCACTCCGTTGCCTTGGACGTGCTACACTACGTAAGCGCTCTAGCCGATTAACTCTCGACAATCTACGAACATCGTTACCATCGCCAAGCACATGGTTGCTTTAATCTTCGATTTACAGCACAAGCTGTGGACTTTGAAATTTTCTACAGTACATGGTTACTGAAAGTGTTAAACATTTCAAGTGAGTTTCGAACTTTTCAACGTTATCACCGCGGTGAAATAAGTCTGTGGCACTTGGTAATTTCTTACCGCTACAACTTGGATATATGATAGACTTTGTCTATATTTCTTTCTACAATCCACATCACTTATAGCTGGATTATTTATATCCAACAGTCTAGGGACAAATTTTATTCTTGTTCGTTGGACCAGCCAAGATAAGTCAGTAATCTTAATATCATTCTTGCATATTACAATTCAAAAGCCGATAATGGGTAATACAGGTTTGCCTTGTGTTACCTGAAGAGTGAGAAGCTCTGCCCAACCAACTCGACAGAATTCGTAATTGTGCTGAATAAGATTGTAAGCTTACTAGAATACTGATTATATCACAGTTGGGTCATGGTAATTATTTTCAACATGGATCGTTTAGATCAGACCCCTGTCAACTTCACTTCAGCTTTTGAAGCTGCCAACATTTTTCTGCAAGATATTATGAACGCCACTATGTCTGTGTAAGCAGCTTGTGGGTATAAAATGGAAGTCGATACGAGATTATAAGTACGCGTCCTAATGGGACAGACAAATGGAAGACTGAATAATCCGGTTCAGTCCAGACTTCTAACATCAAGACCTACAAGAATGTAAGCTGCAATTTACATTATTTCTATCCGTGGTTAGTTGGATTTTCTCATATTTTCTGCAGTCTTGCCAACATATATTTTTTGTCTCTAGTCATCGGTATGTTTATTTGCTGTTGCAAATATTTTTCTTTCGAAATTTGAGCTTGGATCTGAGTTGTTTTTACTCAGACTTCAATGATTCGATATTTATGGACTAGCAGAACGAGCATTTATTTTATTTTGATATTTTTTTCTTTTTGCTGTCATTAGCCGCCGTAATTTGAGATTTAAGAATTAATCTAAGTTGAGAAATGGATAGTTATCCATTATTTGGAAGTCGAGGGTGATATTCCCCGAACAGTTTAATAACTTTAAACCCAGTTTTTGGTTGAGAATATAATATTAATAATAATAATGTGATTTAATAATAATTATTATTTTTCTATTTTTCTGAAATAATAATAATAATAATAATAAACATTGGTGATTTCTAATAATCATTTTCTGATTGTATTATTAATACAGTTGACATTTGAAGTCATATTCTAAATCGGATATTTGATAATTCCGAAGGTTAGTGGTTAACGCATGCCCACATATAAATAACAGATTAATTCAGTGAAATTATTTCACGTTTGCATTACATATTAAAGCTTTGAGAAGACACGGAAAGAAGTGAAACGGGAAGCTAAGCATGTATAAAGCAGGGTTTTTGCTAGAGTTTATATAAAATAAAATCATTATGGAGCAACTCCTTCAAAACGTTTTTGTTAATATTAACACAGTGTGAATGTTTCAAACTGATGGTAAAATTATTGTTAATATTGTCGTAAACTCATTGGTGAGGTTTACCGATTTCTGAATCTTCCATTTGTCGTAACAAGCAAAGGCCTGATTATTTTGTATAATTTGGGAAGATATCATCGTGTGTGTGCAGAAAGTTATATGCCATTCTGAGTGCGCAATTTAAGTCGCAGGAATGAGGTTGTGTAAAATGGAGCAAATATTATATTGTAGGTTGGGTGTCTTCGATATAGTAAAGGGGTCGTTTTAGCCACACATTCGTCGTAATATAACCACAGGTTATTTTGTTGAACCATCATGATTAATTTAGAGTTGATCCACGTGTTTAAAAATATTTATAGTAATTGCTTACCCGAAAAATTGTTATTGTTCTACTAGTTCCTTTCATTCAGGAAAACTTTGCCGTTGTCTAAATGCTGACTATAATTCTGAGATTTTTATCACGTGTGGATCGTATGGGCCGATGCTGTTATTTGAAATTGTTACTTATTAACAACCACTATATGCTGAAAGGATTTTCAGATCCTATAAAAATAAATACACAATTTTGCAAATAAGTTGATGCTTGACATATTTGACATTTTTTCAAAATTTATTTTGATAATAATAATACATTGTTTCATTATAAAATATTCTGAATGATATTTCAAATTTCCTAATTAATATTTTTAAGGGATAATTAATTGATTTATTGAGTGAACCCATATGGAATGGAATTTATATTTATGATAATTATATTTTTGATTGAGTAAAATTTTTGAATAGACTTTGGATTGAGATCTATGATTAAATATATATATTCTGTTCTTCGAATCTAAAAATGATCAAAGTCCATGTAAATTATATTGTATTCTATTTATTATGAACAACTTTATATTTAAACCAACCCTGATATTACTGCATCCGAAAAGTGTTAGTCAAAAAATTGCTACGATATTTTTGAGAAAAGAACAATGAAAAGTGATAATTTTTTCAACAAGTGATAATTTTTCTTATTGATCTTCAACGTGTGAATGCTAAATGATTTAGGGATCAGTATAGACAATTGACTTTGCGCTGACTAAAACCCTACCCCTGTATATAATTATATAATTATGTTGAACGAAGTCAACAGGACTGATATTTTGACGTCTCGTCTCAACTATTTTAGTGTTCATGTGTTGGCGACATGGTATTTTGTGTATATAAACTATGCTTCTCCAGTCATCTTTTGTGCCATTTTGGGCATATTTTTCCTGTCATTTCAAAATGTTTAAATAAAATGAGATAATTTTATGGTATGCAAACCCGTGTCATAAATCTCCTTCTATCCTTATTGTTGCATCGAGCCGAAAATCAGTTAAGCATTTTTTGTTGGGCCTTTGTATTCGACGTTAACCCATCTAGCGCCCCGGGATATTTTGATTCTCGTGCTGACTGATTTTTGGTGAAATGAGGTCGTCCGGACTTCGGTCTAAACGGGCACATAAAATAAGAGAGAGAAATGGATTCGAACGTGGGTCCAGATTTTTTATACGGTTGTTTGTATACCGATTTGATTTTTCAATAGATATTTTGGGAATAGGAAAATGTCTGGTTCGGATATATAAATTCTTAGAAAACCCAATTAGTGGGGAAACTTAATTCAAATTAAAATTCAAATAGTAAGAGTGGGGATTTGTTTTGTTGTATAATTGCTTATCCATTAGGGTGTCAAATAAAAGTTTAGTATACGTTCGATTGTCATAAAGGTTGCATTTCGTTAGAATCCAGGTGGAGGATATTGACTTTGTAATTTTTGATGTTGTTGTTTAAATCTAATTGTTGATAGTAGAGAATTATTTTTCCATCACGTCGACAGTAGGGCATATCTCATTTTATTCTGAGAAATCCAAGTAGCTACGCATAACTCTTGTTCTAGATATAAGTATTTGTGTCCGCTTACATTTATACCCCTTATTTTGAATTGTATTCTGATAATCATGGATGAGATCATGAGGATCTTGAATCGTATGGAGGAGAGCTCCTAGAGTGCTGCACTGCAAATAGCAGAAATCATTGACAAAACTGATCAAATGGAGGTTAAACTTAAAGAAAACTCTGAAACTTTAAGGGAAAAATTAAGGGAAAATTCAGATACCCTAGAACATTGTTTGACCACTTCTTTAAAAGTTAATCTTGAGAATTCAATGGAAAGTAAATTTAGGGAAAACTCTAATTCTTTAGAAAATAAATTAAAAGAAAACTCCGATTCGTTAAAATCTTCCTTAGAAAAGAAACATAAAGAGAACTCTGATTCTTTGGAAGCTAAATTAGAGGAAAACTCAGTAAACTTGAAAGCTAAAATGAGGGAAAATTCCGATTCACTAGGAGCTTCTATAGAAAACAAAATGTCTAAACTGTTCGAGGAAACTCATGAACTCGAAACTTTCTTAGCTTTAAACACGTAAAATGGAGGATAAATTACGCGATGCCGACCAAAAATCTCAGTCATTAGCTGATAGGATCGAGTGAGGTAACAGGAAAGTAGGAGAAGACATAATAAGCTTAGAAATTCGCGTTCAGAAAGAAAACACTGACATGGCAAATAACGTCATACAACGTTTAACCGAGCAATTCCAGGAACTTGTAGTAGGAGAGATTCAGCAAAGTGTAGTCAAGGAATTGACAACTGAGATCAAGACAACATTTATCCAAGAAGTCAAAGATGCACTTAAACTGGAAACTCAAGACGGAATCAAAGAGATTAGGGAAGCTTTGACGTCACATGTCCAGGTCATTACTAAAGATATCCAGATAGCTCAAAAAGACATCGTGGATATGACAAGTTCATTGAAAAATCATGAAACGATGATGAACCAAATTCCTACTGACGTAAAAGAAAATTATAAAGAGACAGAGTGGATCAAAAGAGATACTGAAGAGATCAGAAAGAAATCTGAAAAAAATCAGAAGGACATCGAGGACATCAAAAGCCAAGTTAGAGATAAAAGTCAGGGTGATTTTTCTCATAGCAAAAATAGTAGCGAGAAGATAAAGAGATTAGTGGGTGAGGAGAATGCCGAACTCAAGGGAACCATAAAAGCCCTTAATAGCAAATTTTTGGATTATCAAAAACAAGCGAAGAGTATTGTTGAACCTCAGAGTAAAGCTACAGCCACAAGTAAAGATAAAGACATTGAGGAGATAAACAGAGTAGGAAATCCCCATAAACAAGAGGAGGTTACGACAATGATGCAATCCACACCGATAACCTTCTATGAAAATGTAGAAGATAAACCTTCAAAATGCTCTGGAACCGGAAGTATCCCACCCGTAGAATTTCTGAGAGAAGTAGGAGACTACCTTAAAAATTCCAAAATTGGAAAGGAAAGAGAGATAAGAGTAATAGGAAAATTTCTGGAAGGTTCCGCACTGACGTGGTTTAGATCTTTTACATATATTCTAAACAATTTCGAAGAATTTTCTAGATGATTATTAAATAAATTCTGTTCCCCAGAAACCCAACAGCAAGTGAGAGCGGAGTTGTACTCGAAAATATATTCCACTTCACAGCCTACTCGTTACTCAAGTTATTTCTCAGGACAGTTTTCTTAACTTCAACATTTAGATCAGCCGATGCCCGACAACGAACTGATTACTGCTTTGATCAGGCAATTTCCTGCAGATGTCCAAAGAACACTGATAGCAGCGGACATATACAGCATGGAACAATTCGACGAAGTTTTACAGAGATTGGATCACAGGAACGCCCAATTCTTTCATCCGAAGGCTGGAAAGAATAACAACGCGGTATTTGCAGTGATGGCTGACAGATATTCTCAGACACCTCGAGACGGTAGAGAAGAGAAAACGCCGAGGGATGATCCAAGACAAGGAAGATGGAATCAGAGCAATTATAGGTCATATGAAAATAGACCATATGCAAGACCTGGAAACAACTACAGAAATCAATGGGGAAGACCAAGAGGAAATCAAGGGCGATATCAAGAGAAAAGATACTTTGGGAGAAGTAATGGATATTGCCCAAGGAATGAGAATCCTAGACAATCTAACGAAGAATTCAAGCAGGAGGCGAGGAAGAACTTGGAGGAACGACATCAGGAGAAAAAACAGTACCTGGAACAATTGAAACAGGGTGAACCCGGCACTTCAGGAACACCACAAACTAAGAGTAAAAATGAAAAAAATAATCAAATCTTCAGTAGCAAATGGCTTAATCAACACTTTCACTTATAGGATTACCAAATGGCAAATAGAAGACGATGATTTGATACAGAATAATTATGAACGCAAAGAAATGGGAACGAGGATCAAATTGCCAATTATTGTATGCGAGGTATTCGGCAAGCCTGTCCATACTTTGATTGATACTGGGGCGATGTTATGCTTGATAATTCAGAAATTATATGCTTTATGGAAACTCACTGAGAATCTCGAAGAAATTCCCGTGTCCGGAATCAAGATTTAAGGAATTATTCCAAATAAGACATCTCTGTGTAAGACTCAGCTATATTTATGCATTAGAATAGGAGGACAAGATTTTCGACATGAAATTGTGATTATGAAGGACATGGCTTTCGACATGATCTTAGGAGCAGATTTCATCCAGAAATATAAAGCTGTGATTGATATGAGTACTGAAACGGTAAGATTTCAGAATACCGAAGAAATAAACTTCGAGGGAAACGAAGAAGAAAATACCGAATTGAGGAATGTAACAACAACGGTAGCCAAAACACGAACTGGTATCATCGAGGGAACTTATAATTCTGAAAGTTTTAAGATCTATTATTCAAGAACCAGATAGCTTGATGTGTGAGGGAAAAAAACAAGTTTTTTGGCTATGTGTGGGGTGGATGTGCCCAAATCCAGTTGCCTAGATTGAAGGGTACAAGCCGTGAGCCTAGATTTGAGGGAACAGGCCACGATGATAAGTCCAGAATGGGATATTTGAATAGCGTGCGCAGAACCTTCTTAGAAGCTTTTCGAAGGTTTTGACACCCAAGAAGTGGGTAAGTGACGTAGGACGAGAGCATCATAGTCGAGGCTATATGTCACTAATTATTTTCCGAAGAGATGGAAACATGAAACCTATATCAGATTACTGGCACGGACAAGGGGAGAAAAATGAGCTTTGTTTCAAAGAAATTGATCGAGCGGAAGCCGAGTTATGAGCTGTTTTAGTTTCAGCATTTTCTCCGCATTGACCTCGAACCGGCCAGCCGAGGAGTATATAAGGCGTGTCTCCCAGGCACATGTATGTTCACTTCGTCATCAGCACTCCGTTTCCTTGGACGTGCTTCTCTACGTAAGCGCTCTAGCCGCCTAACTCTCGACAATCTACGAACATCGTTACCATCGCCAAGCACATGGTTGCTTTAATCTTCGATTTGCAGCACAAGCTGTGGACTTTGAAATTTTCTACAGTACATGGTTACTGAAAGTGTTAACCTTTCAAGTGAGTTTCGAACTTTTCAACGTTATCACCGAGGTGAAATAAGTCTGTGGCACTTGGTAATTTCTTACCGCTACATCATGGACATATGATAGACTTTGTCTATATTTCTTTCTACAGTCCACAATCACTTATAGCTGGATTATTTATGATGATGATGATAATGGTGGTTTTAAGGGGCCTAACATCTAGGTTATCGGCCCCTAATGGTTTCGGTGATCGTATGTAAACTATAACTAAAACTAACTACTAACTTATATACTAGAAGAAGACATGGAAAACTAAAGGAGAATATGGCAAATAAAGGACAGGAGGAAATGAAATGCCTTCAAACCCTCGCAGAATGCGGATTGAGGGACTTGGAAGGAAGGAAAGCCATGAAAGGCAGATAGGAAAGTGGAAGAGGAGAGGGTCCGCCCCAAAGGTAAGGGACAAAAGGGGAAAACGGACCCAGGATTATTTATATCCAACTGTCTAGGGTCAAGTTTTAGTCTTGTTCGTTGGACCAGCCAAGATAAGTCAGTAATCTTAATACCATTCTTGCATATTACAATTCAAAAGCCGATAATGGGAATACACGTTTGCCTTGTGTGACCTGAAGAGTGAGAAGCTCTGCCCAACCAACTCGACAGAATTCGTAATTGTGCTGAATAAGATTGTAAGCGTACTAGAATACTGATTATATCACAGTTGGGTCATGGTAATTATTTTCAACATGGATCGTTTAGATCAGACCCCTGTCAACTTCACTTCAGCTTTTGAAGCTGCCAACATTTTTCTGCAAGATATTATGAACGCCACTATGTCTGTGTAGACAGCTTGTGGGTAAAAAATGGAAGCCGATACGAGTTTATAAGTACGCGTCCTAATGGGACAGACAACAGGAAGACTGAATAATCTGGTTCAGTCCAGACTTCTAACATCAAGACCTACAAGAATGTAAGCTGCAATTTACATTATTTCTATGCGTAGTTAGTTGGATTTTCTCATATTTTCTACAGTCTTGCCAACACATTTTTTTTATCTAGTCATCGATATGTTTATTTGCTGTTGCAAATATTTTTCTTTCGAAATTTGAGCTTGGATCTGAGTTGTTTTTACTCAGACTTCAATGATTCGATATTTATGGACGAGCAGAACGAGCATTTATTTTATTTTGATATTTTTTTCTTTTTGCTGTCATTAGCTGCCGTAATTTGAGATTTAAGAATTAATCTAAGTTGAGGAATGGATAGTTATCCATTATTTGGAAGTCGAGGTTGATATTCCCCGAACAGTGTAATTATTAAACCCAGTTTTTCGTTGAGAATATAATATTAATAATAATAATGTGATTTAATAATAATAATAATTATTTTTCTATTTTTCTGAAATAATAATAATAATAATAAACATCGGTGATTTCTAATAATCATTTTCTGGTTGTATGATTAATACAGTTGACATTTGAAGTCATATTCTAAATCGGATATTTGATAATTCCGAAGGTTAGTGGTGAACGCATGTCCATATATAAATAACAGATTAATTCAGTGAAATTATTTCACGTTTGCATTACATATTAAAGCTTTGAGAAGACACGGAAAGAAGTGAAACGGAAGCTAAGCATGTATAAAGCAGGGTTTTTGCTAGAGTTTATATAAAATAAAATCATTATGGAGCAACGTCTTTCAAAACTTTTTTGCTAATATTAACACAGTGTGAATGTTTCAAACTGATGATAAAATTATTGTTAATATTGTCGTTAACTCATTGGTGAGGTTTACCGATTTCTGAATCTTCCATTTGTCGTAACAAGCAAAGGCTTGATTATTTTGTATAATTTGGGAAGATGTCATTGTGTGTGCAGAAAGTTATATGCCATTCTGAGTGCGCAATTTAAGTCGCAGGAATGAGGATGTGTAAAATGGAGCACCAATTATATTGTAGGTTGGGTGTCTTCGATATAGTAAAGGAGTCGTTTTAGCCACACTTTCGTCGTAATATAACCACAGGTTATTTTGTTGAACCATCATTATTAATTTACAGTTGATCCACGTGTTTAAAAAATATTTCTTGAAATTGCTTACCCGAAAAGTTGTTATTGTTCTACCAGTTCCTTTCATTCAGGAAAACTTTACCTTTGTCTAAATGCTGATGATAATTCTGAGATTTTTATCACATGTGAATAGTATGGGCCAATGCTGTTATTTGAAATTGTTACTTATTAACAACCACTATAAGCTGAAAGGATTTTCAGATCCTATAAAAATAAATCACATTTTTGCAAATAAGTTGATTCTTAACAAGTTTGACAGTTTGTCAAAATTTATTTTGATAATAATAATAAATTGTTTCATTATAAAATATTCTGAATGATATTTCAAATTTCCTAATTAATATTTTCAAGGGATAATTAATTGATTTATTGAGTGAATCCATGTGGAATGGAATTTATATTTTTGATAATTATATTTTTGATTGAGTCAAATTTTTGAATAGACTTCGGATTGAGATCTATGATTAAATAGATATATTCTGTTCTTCGAATCTAAAAATTATCAAAGTCCATGTAAATTATATTGTATTATATTTATTATGAACAACATTGTATTTAAACCATCCCTGATATTACTGCATCCGAAAAGTGTTAGTCAAAAAAAAATTGCTACGATATTTTTGAGAAAATAACAGTGAAAAGTGATAATGTTTTCAACAAGTGATAATTTTTCTTATTGATCTTCAACGTGTGAAAGCTAAATGATTTAGGGATCAGTATAGACAATTGACTTTGCGCTGACTAAAACCCTACTACCCCTGTATATAATTATATAATTATGTTGAACGAAGTCAACAGGACTGATATTTTGACGTCTCGTCTCAACTATTTTAGTGATCAAGTGTTGGCGACATGGTATTTTGTGTATGTAAACTATGCTTCTCCAGTCATCTTTTGTGCCATTTTGGGCATATTTTTCCTGTCATTTCAAAATGTTTAAATAAAATGAGATAATTTTATGGTATGCAAACCCGTGTCATAAATCTCCTTCTATCCTTATTGTTGCATCGAGCCGAAAATCAGTTAAGCGCCCCGGGATATTTTGATTCTCGTGCTGAGTGATTTTTGGTGAAATGCATGAGTGGTCGTCCGGACTTCGGTCTAAACGGGCACAGTACCAATTCCACTACAGCAGAGAAAGAACAAAACGAAAATATCTAGGCAATCATTTGAATATACCTATAATGCACTCAATGTGTGTAGATGAGTGCGGAAAAGAAAACATTAATCCAGAGAAGAAATGGATCTATCCCAAAGTTTTTAATGAAGACTTTAACTTGTCTTTCCACTTGCCAGACAATGACACCTGTGATGTTTGTGACGAACTAGACTGCCAAATTTAAAGTGAGAAAAATTATGCAAACCGTAATGAACTCAAAATACAAAAGGAAAATCACCTGAAATAAGCTTCACTTAGGTATGAACTAAAGAGGGAAGACAAGGCAAAAGGTCGTGATACTCAAGGTTTCAGAGTTGTTATGTATGATCTCCAAAAGTGTCTTACAACTCCAGAGTTTAAGAATTGCCAGAGGTTTTACTCAAGAAAACTCTGGACATTAAGCAGTACAATTTATGATGCCACCGTAGACAAAACTTGGTGTATGATCTGGGATGAAAGTACGGCCGGTCGAAGGGGAAATCAAATTGCATCTTCCTTATTTACGTGGACACATGAAGAGCTTCTAAATCCTGAGAAACCTACTGAAAACTTAACAGTCTGGACTGTTAACAGCAGTGTCCAGAACAGGAATATTAACATGATTTTTATATACTTATGGATACTGGAAATGGTTCCCACACTCAAAGAAGTCAACCATAAGTTCCTGCTTTCTGGACATACTCACATGGAAGTTGACGGCAAGCATAGTGTGATTGAAAGAGCAGAGAAGCAAAAAAAAAAAAACATTATTTTTACCACTATTGACTGGGCCAATTTTATTGCTTCACTCTCTAAAAGGAACCCCTTTGTTGTGAGATGGATGCGTCTTGAAGACTTTCTAGATTTTCTTTACTTGCGGAAAAAAGAAGCTCCATTTGTTACCAGGAAGAAAAACACATATAATGGTCCATTTTAATATCACATGCAGTGGGTTACAGGTTCGTCAAGGAGATACCAAGTTGGGTTACAGGTTCGTAAAGGAGATACCAAGTTGTGTTACAGGTTCGTAAAGGAGATATCAAGTTCTATTACAAGACCAGCTTCACTAATGATACTTTTAAAACTGTCGATCTCAAAAGAAAGTGGAGAGAAGAAGGGATTGTTTTGCCGGCGGCAATCCCACCAATGAGATTAACCAAAAGAAAGATAAGTAATGAGAAATACAGACACCTCATGAAATTATTGCAATGGGTTCTTGAAGAGTACAGAGTAATTTCCACATGGTGAAAAGGAATGGAACTTTCCTGCGGATATCTTAACCGCTCTAGATTAGTAATTTGGGTTATAATCAGCAGATTTTTTCAGTCTTTAAAACCATAACACCATATGATGTATACACTTTTTATACAGATTTCCTTCTAAAAATATTGTTACAATGATTGTTGTGTAGTGTTTATTAACACACCTTGTCACCAGTCCTAACGCTGGTTTTATAAGTACAGCCAATAGATCGCAAGTCCAGTCTTAATTCCTAAATCGATTTTATACGTACTGTGCCCGTTTAGACCGAAGTCCAACGACCACATATGCATGTTACCGAAAATCAGTTATCACGGGATTCAAAATATCTCAGGGCACCATATGGGTGAATATAAAACAACAAAACAAGAACTAATTTGCTTCACTGATTTTCGGCTCGATGCAGCAATAAGGATAGAAGGGAGATATGAAAATACCACAATTTCAAAAAAATCTCATTTTATTTAACGTTAAACAATACTATTTAAAAATGCAAAAATAGCATTAGGATGCATGAAAAAGTTTTCATACATATAACACACAAATAGAAATATCAACACGTATGAAACACTATGAAATATTAACTAATGTAAAGATATTATCAGTCCTTTGGCATTGTCCAAAAATATATCAAAAATTATTTACAACTGTAGGTTGTTCAAGGCAAATTTAATCGTCCATCCTGAATCCTACTTTACTATTTTCACTCGTAGAATATTTAAAAGATTAACTAGTTTACATGTTATCAAAAATAGCTAGCTTTTATAAGTTCAATAGTTAAAATAAATTCGTATCACTTTTCCAAGAATCAAAAATTCACTTCTAAATCTGTGTGGTAATTATCATATCAATGAGTCATCACAAGAAAACAATACACATTTGACGGACATCTGAGCATCAACAATAACAATTGATTAAACATTTGAGGATGGATTCGAAAAAAATCGATCATGAGAAAATTTTATTGAGCTTATATCATCTGTTCTCGATCCGATAATTACAATCATGAATAACATGATTCAAAAACTATAAATTCCATTAATTGGACAATAATCAAAACATATTATCCATCTGACAATTAAATCGCAAATTGAATTATGTAATCTTCATTATTCAGATCGCTGGAGAGATCAATCTGACTATTATCATCATATAACTTAAGTAACAAATATTATCAGCCATAAATTATTAATATTCATTTAAATATGAAATATTTACTTTCACAAAATTTTAACATTTATAAGTTTTAGAACTCCAATAAGATCAAAATTAACCGTGAGACGGTAGTGGCTGTTTATTTAATAACAATGACAATATTACTTCAAGCACCGGCCCATTTCACTAAAGTGTCAACAATTATCTGATCACATTAATATTGGACCGACGGTAAGGTATCTTTAAAAACTTAAGATTTGTTCATATCAAAATCGGGTTGTTCAATACAGGGCAATATATGTAGAACACGAGAAAATCATATACAGTATGTGAAATTTAACCATGATGGTTGCTTGAAATAACCATCGGATCATCTACTTCGATGATAGTGTGATTCGTTATTATTATAGTTTCATGTATACTTATCAACATATTTATATAAGCCATCTAACCATCACTATGGATGATGCTTCACGCAACACCATATTCATTCATGTGACATTATTTCACTATTTGAATGACAAAATTCACATTTTACTACACATCATATTTTTTCCACAGATTATAATTATCACACATTAATATTTTTATCAAGCCACCGCTTGTTTTTCCAACCTGAAGTATCCTAGCTCCTCCAATAAATATATTACAAATTTCACCATCACATTAAGTCATTTTAGATCGTGTCTACGCTGGTCAACATTGCCATACAGTGACATTCCCAAATAATTTATTAATTATACAAATGCAATAAAAAACCTATTTGATACAGGCTTCTTATATCCCTTTTCAATGACCTTCCGCGTCTCAACATGATTTAATTCCTTAACGCAATTGAATCAGTCATTTAAGAAAGGGCACATGTCCAAATTGTCTTCTTTTTCTTTTTTGCAGAAAAACATGCTTCTCATCCTGGTGCATCTTGTCATAAAAGGAAGGGCACTTATCCAACCAGAAAAATGTTGATATTTAAGGTTCATTTGCGTGTTGTTTGGAAGTAATTTAAGAAAGGGCACAAGTCCCTGGATGAATGCCATTTCTTGAATGACTTCTTTGCTTACAGGAAGGAACATCTGCATGCTCTTTGGTCAAACAGATGAGTGCACCTTTATTTGTTTACTATGCTTTATGTTTACCACGAAGGCAAATCTCGTAAAGATGCCAATGAAGTGTGCAGCTTTTTGTGAGACTATATTCAAAAATGTGTACAAAGAGTGTGAAGGAACTTTTGACTGTTCTCGGATGGGCCTGTAGGACAGAACAAAAATCATACAGTGATCCGATTATGTGCAGCACTTGTTGACATGAAGCTATTTGAATCTATTCACCATTACTTCCCTATACGAGGGCACTCATTCAATACCTGTTATAGAGATTTTGCTATCATTAAAATATTTGTAAAAATAATTATGATGTGAAGCAATATTGTGAGGCACCTAAACGTCATGACAAGTTCACCATCATTCTGGTGGAGTCGATTGATATTCTTAACTTTGCTGCATGCTGGCCAACAGTTTATACAAGGAGAAGATTGTAAGATGAATCTCGAGGAAGGGTGAGTGCCTACCAACTTGAAAATTCGTTTCCAGCCAGCATTCATGCACTTCCTTTACTCTGCCAAGGATCCAGGAACCGTGCGGACGAATCACTTCATCAACGGTCTTATTGACCTAACCTTCTGTTTTCATCTAGACAGCAACGCCAAGCTTCCTACCAAACTAACATACGTCGAACCAATTCCTATAGAGAAGAACGAGATGAATAATCTAAACCGTCTAGATGTGTACATTCCGAGGGAGTACAAAGACTTGCATGGCCGACTGTTTGTGGGACTGACGATGATCGTGATTGACTGCCATCATTCAAATGATTATTATTGTTGGGCAACGACACAGTGTGTCTAAGTTATCTGAATAAACTATGTGTTTTTGCTCCAAAACCGATGTTCATTCATCCATCATTTTAGAAAGGACACATATCCATTAATTTCATCTGCCAATTCCCACAAAGTCCTTCAGCTTTACTTCATATGTTATATTTTATCAAGTAACCTATGTCATTATTATTAGAAATTACCAAAATGTTCTTATAATCATCAATAAATCAGAAAATGAAGTTATTATTATTATCATTGAAAAATTATTATTTTTATTATCATTTTACAAACTGGTATTTCTTTGACAAAACAACTTGAAAACAATCAAGCTCGAATTCTTAGATGGAAAATACTATCCATTCCTTAAAAATAAAAACTTAAGATCGACAGATCTTCCGGCTGATGACGGCGATGAAAAAAAGTAGGAAAATAAACTAAGATGCTCATGATGTTGTCCATAGATTCATAACGTATAATCAGGGCCTCTGAACACAGAAAATGTTCAGACATAGGCCTCAATTGCCTCGTAGCCTAGTTCGCCACAGCAAACAAAAAAATAGTTGTGTGTTGATATTTCTGTTTAAATGGGGAATTCCAATTACCATAGAATAAAAATAACTCGAATGTAGCTTACATTCTTGTAGATCATGAAGATGACAACCTTCTGGTTGGTTCCAGATTATTTCCATTCTTCAGTCCTATCGGACCCGTACGTAAATCCGTGTATCGGCCTCTATTGCTACCCGTAGTTAGTATATCAGCTCATGACTGCTAGTTCCATAGCTTACTTGAAATACTCTTGACTTGCAATGTTCATGACGAAAATCTCAATAGTGGTTGCTATTAGCATAAAAGGGATTCGATCTCTAAGATCCATGGTAACTGCGAAACAACTGTGACACATTCAGTAAAATTTGATACTCTGACAATCTTATTTGCTTTGGTTCAGACCTGAAGTTCCTGTCGTAACTAGTCCTATGGGTCGAGGTTATGCACCTCCCCGACATGCGTCAAACACGGCTGGTCCGTCGTAGGCTATGTCCTGATGTCGGGAAATGGATTTCTCCAGCCCCTTTAAACTCCTACCGGGTGAGATTACGCATCTCCCTAATTAAGTCAGACACAATTAGTCCCGTACGTTGGCTAAGTGGACTGACCAAGCAAGACTGGTATCTGATGAATATTGTGACGTTGTCGTGGTTGATCTTTAAGTTACCAAGCCATCAGCCTGTCACTGGTGAAATTGGAATCAACAACTATGTTCCAATATAATTAAAAATGGCTTGTAGACTAAGTCTACCATATGTCCGATGCAGCTAAGAATTGACTAAGTGTCAACTGCATGGTGAAGTCTAACACTTGAATTCGCTTCACAAAAATATTCAAAGTTTCACAGTGAGTGAAATATTTTCACACCTTGACCACTACTTGGTCCTAAGATTTACAACACTTTGCGTAGAGTAACTGCTTACTAGCACTTTAAGATAATAATGTGACCATGCTCAACGTAGAAGTAATATAGCGACCATGCGCTGCGAATAAGTGAAGTGATAGCACCATGCGCTGCGAAGAAGTAAGGTAATGACTTCTGCTCGGGCTCCAATTTATATTCCCACGCGTTCCATGCTGGAGTCCACGTCACAAGCTGTGTCGTCACAGCGAAGGAATTCCTGAATACAAAATTGCCAATATCTCGGCTTCTATTGATCCGATTTCCTCCAATATAGTTCATTCTTCTCCTTTTCTTCGTGCCAGGAAAATGCTGTGCTTCCCAAATTTTCAAAATATCGGGAACTATTTAATCATAAATTACATAGCCTTTGTGATGACGTACTAGGCATCACACGCCTCTCTGTTGCCTGCATATTCTTTCCAAATGCTTCGAGAACATATTGCGCGCGTCGTTCAAACTTTGCCTGGAATTCAAAAATGTGGCTGGGACCTCAAATATGGACTAGCGGATAAGGGTACAGTACAGCCAAAAAACGTAAGTCGAGTCCTGACTGAACATTGCGTTAATTCTAAAGGAAACACCAATAAAGGGGTGGGAGTATATACACCTTTAATTATGACAATAGTTTTTTGCTGGCTAATTCAAGTATCAACTCTGTAGTCAGACATAGAGTTCATATTCTACAGTTTTTATGCTCTCCTGAAAAGTTGGCATAATGTGACGTACGTTAGTCTGGTTCCGAGGTACAGATATGGGTCAGATGCAATCTGATGTTGGTCAGGTGAAATCTGATGTTAGTCAGGTGCAATCTGATGTTGGCCAGGTGAAATCTCATGTTGGTCAGATAAGATCCAATGTTGATGATGTTCAATTAACACTGGTCGAATTGGAGAAAAATAATAAAGCGTTTCAGATAGAAATAAGGAAAAAATCGAGGCTAGTTATACAGAAAATACGGATAACTTAGACGCCCTCCAGCTACAGTTTACTAATGACTCCATTCACGTCAGAGTACTCTTGAACAATTAAACGGTGACATTGTCACATTGCATCTCAAGTCAAAGGCAACACCTAGTGCAGTCGTGCGCTGGTTCCCCTGCTACAGTGGGGTGTACACGACGACCTTTGTAACAGTGACCATTTTCCAATTATCGTTGCTCTTCCGAACCAGAGAGCCATCGAGTTACCAAGTCGGGCTGATTGGCCAACTTTCACGGCACGTGCGGGGTTTGCCGAAGATACCTTTGAGAGTGTCGACGATCATACCATTCACGTAACGAATTGTATTTTGGCTGCTGCTGAGGAAACAATATCTTCCTCATCTGGCAACTCACGCCGGAAGCTTCTCCCTTGGTGGACAGCCGAGATTGCAGCACCCATCAAAGATCGTCGAAGTGCTTTCAAGTGATATCGGAGGCAAAACACTATGGCCAATCTGATCACCATCAAAAGGATGCGTGCTAGATCCCGATATCTGATTCGGGAGAGTAAGAAAACGACGTGGGAAATGTATGTGTTGTCTATGACGGCGCATACTCCTTCATCTCAAGTGTGGAGTAAGCTTCGTTGGATCTCCGGACTCCCGACATCACTGTCGATACCTTGAGTATCCATCAATGGAGATATCATCACGGACCATCTCGCCATTGTTAACAGTATTGACTCGCACTTCTCCGATGTATCCTGCTCTGGGAGTTACGATTCTACATTTCTGACTCTGAAGCGGGAGGCCGAGGCTCACCGCTTGTCCTTTGCCACTGCTGCTTCGGAGTCCTACAATGTACCATTCTCTGAATGGGAACTGCGCAGTTATCCTGGACCGGATAACATGCATAATCAAATGTTAAAACATAGGTGCGAAGCCAGTATAAAACAACTGTTGATCCTCTTCAATCGTATATGGATTGAAGGGGAGTTTCCATCTCAATGACGAGAGGGGATCGTGATACCGATTCCCAAGGCTGGAAAGGATCCCAAGTTTGTAAACAGCTATAGGCCCATTTGTCTGAAAAATGGCCTATGTAAGCTGCTGGAGAAGATGGTGAACCATCGACTGGTGTGATTCTTGGAGAAGAGAGGTTTCCTGTCTGAGTACCAGTGTGGATTTTGCTCTCATAGGTCCACCACTGACCATCTGGTGCGACTTGAGAGCGCCATACAGGAGGCATTTCTCCGAAAGCACCAACTAGTCACGGGTTTCTTTGACTTCGAGAAAGCCTATGCCACCACATGGCGCTACGGGATCATTTCCACCCTTCACAAGTGTGGACTCCGTGGTAATCTACCTATTTTCATTGCGAAATTCATGTCTGTCTGACTTCCGTGTAAGGGTCAGCAGGACATTATCGCAATACTATACTCAAGAAAATGGATTTCTTCAGGATTCCGTGCTGTCACCTTGTCCGCTAATGCTGTAAATGGCCGGGTCTGCGGTAGTTCCATCGCTATATGTAGACGATTTAGCCCTGCATTACAGCTCTGGAAGTATGGCAGTCGTGGAACGGCAATTGCAGCTAGCTATCAACTGGGTCTACAGGTGGGCTCACGACCGGGGTTTTCGTTCTTTAGCAACGAAAACCTCCGGCGTCCATTTTTTGACGGTTCCGGAGGCTTCATTTACCCACTGAACTACATCTCAGGGATGCTGCGTTTCCGTTGGTTGACACTTATCGCTCCCTGGGGCTCCATTTTGACAGCGAATTAACGTGGCAGCACCATATACGGCAATTGAAAATGACGTGTCTCAGGAAACTGAACATGCTCAAGTTTCTTAGTGGCACACCGTGCGGTGCTGCTACGGTTCTACCAAGACCTCGTCCTATCCCGGCTAGACTATGGTTCTGCGGCATACGGTTCTGCAAGGCCGGCAACCTTTCAAATGCTGGACAGTATCCACCATAGTGGCATTAGGCTGGCTACCGGTGCCTTCCTGACCATCCCGATAACCAGCCTACTCACCGAATCGGTTGTTCCTCCTTTAAATTATAGACGTCAACATATGCTTTTAGCATATGCTGATAACGTGCGTCAAATGCCGCAATTCCCGACCTTGCAAGCTCTCTTCGGTACCCAAAACCACCAGGGGTAGGCCAACAAGCTTCGTGCAACTCGGCCGGTTGGTATTAGACTTGATAGCTCGTGTACTGAAATAGGAGTGGCTGTAGATCCCTGTATGATCCGGACATCTAGCGAGGTGCCTCCGTGGCAAGTCCCGCGTCTGGAAATTCGGTTAGATCTGCTCCGAGGTCCTAAGGTGAACACGGATGCCTCTGTTTACCGGACGCAGTTCCATAGCATAGTTCACCAATTTCCGGACGCTGATATTCTCTACACGGATGGTTCGAAGGTGAACGATAAGGTGGGTTGTGTGTACGTTAATGATGGTGCAAATACCAAGATCTCTTTGCCTGAGGCCTGTAGTGTGTTAACTGCGGAGCTCGTTGCCATCTATGAAGCTCTGCAGTTTGCACTACAGGATGCACGAATCCACTTTCTCGTGTGTACTGACTCTTTGAGTTCGTTGCACTCAATTGCTACATGTTTCCCGCAAAACCCCTAAGTGCAGCGAATCCCCGACCTACTAGCCGGGCTGTGCCAAGCTGACACTCGAATCACCTTTCTGTGGCTTCCACGCCACATGAGAATTGCGGGAAATGAGTTAGCGGATCAAGCTGCAAAAGAGGCGGTATCACTTCCACCTCGATCAATGGAGGTACCCGCTAGAGGTTTTCGCTCTGAGTTACGCCTACAAGTTCTGGCGTTTTGGGAGAGTCAGTGGCTAGTTGACCCACAGCCCAGTAAACTGAGAGCGATCAAGGGAACTACTCGCGTGTGGCGGAGCTCTTTCCGGTCACGGAGGGTGTCCGCCATTTTGTGTAGGCTAAGAATAGGTCATACAAGATCCACCCACTCGTACCTAATGAGAAGGGAAGACCCACCACTTCGTACCTATGGAGCCGTTTTCACCGTGGCCTACATTTTAACCGAGTGTGTGGATCTTGCTTACTTACGAAGAAACCTTGGTTTGCAGATGACACTCAAACTTATATTAGCAGATGACGCGGTGACTGCTGATCGCGTTATTCGATTTATAAGTGAGAGTGAGTTAGGGCCAGCAATCTTAATTTTCCCGTGTAAATTGACTCAACAATTTGTTCTTTTTTGAATGATATTTTTTTGTTTTTTCGTAACTTTTGTTCATTTCTAAAATTTTTATTTTTATTTGATTTTTTGTTTTAGTTTTATTAATTTTTTGTCTTTTTAATCTAGGTGTCCACCTCAAAATTTTAAATTCAATTCCAAATTCGTATTCTTTAATCTGTGTTAAGAGGGGCAGATGACCTCGTAGTTCCGCCCCTTAAAACAACAATAACTAACTAACTAACCACACAACATTATTAAAAGATGATATAGAAATTGATTTAAAAGATATCATTAGTAATAATGTAACAACTCTTAAGTAAGAAGTCATTAAAATTAATGAGGATTGTACTACTTGTGTAAAAGTCTCAACTGAATATGAAATTTGCGAACACTGAGATAACAGATAATAAAGAAATATTTCAGGTGAGAGAGGATGTATGTAAATAAATGTTTTTTCAAAATTCTCATGTAAAAGGTATATCCGATTTATAGGAAAAGATTAAGGATATTGGTGTTAAGAGTGATCAGAATAGGGTAGAAATTATGGAGGAAAGGAAAAAAGAAGACGTCAGAGCTTAATGACATTACAAAGAGGCTTGACAGTATCAAGATAACAGATCAGATTAATATTTATGCTTTAAAAGAAGGGCAAGATTGCAACTCCAAAACGATTTCAAAGCAACATTAGATAGGTATGAACGTAAATATAAGAATAAAGGAGAGTTGAATCACTAGATTTTTCAACTCTGGGGGAACGCTCGGGACGAATGGAACAGAGGAGTTCAATGGAGGTCAAACTCGCCAAGATGGGGAATGCAGTTACAGGGGGCTATGAAATGAATGTACCCAGAGAAAGGCCTCAACACGTAAGAGTTATCAGGAATTTTGAGGACAAGCCACGGAAATTCAGTAATTTTGATGGTGTTACTCCGATTGATTTCTTACATAGTATGCGTGATTACTTTATTGAGAATCATGTGTCACGTGACAGAGAACTGAGAGTATGGAAACGATTTCTTACGGACGTTCCCTTACAATGGTATTGCGATTTCCGCTATACTGTCGAGGATTTTGATGAGTTTGCGAATGCATTCACCAAAATATTTGTTATATCAAAACTCAACAAAATTTAAGGTCCGAAATATATTCCAGAAAATACGCAAACACAGGTCCAACCAGGTATGCGGAATATTTTGCTTCCCAGCTAGCAAAATCGCGTTTTCTGCAGCCACCACTAACACTGGGTGAGTTGCTAGAAGCGATATTACGTCCGCTGCAAGTAGAAGTCAAGAGTTACTTAATCTTGTCTGGAGGTGACAATGATTTGACTACCATGGACGACATGTTACGCAGACTTGACTGCACTAGCGCGGTATCCACTCCTGCGATAGTTAGGAATGTGGGAGAGGAACCTAAAGGTTTTCATACAGTGAAGATGGATAGAACACAGCAGACGGACAAACCTTACGAGGGGGAGTACAGGAGAATGGGTCCCGTTCGCGACCATTACCACAGTGATAGAAGATATGAGAATCAGTATCGTATATATCGAGATAGACCGTGGCAACGTAGCTAAGCCAATAGAAATATAGGTGGTAGAAGTTATGGGCAACCTAGAAACAACTGTAGAGGAGCCCAATATAATGCTAACTACAGGCCACAACAGGGATTACACCGGTATAAAAATTACCGAGACGAATAATTTATTAGAAGAAGAGATAACGAAAGGTTCAGGGGAGAACAGGAACAGACTAGAGATCAAGGACGAGTAGACAAGCGTGATGAAAGGAATGACGTAACCGGCAACCTCGAACATAGCTCTCGTTGACCGGGTACAACTTTGGAAAGAGCCCAGGAAGAAAAAATATACGCCAATTTCAAAACGCAATTGAGCACGATTGAGTCTTCACATCCATTTGACATAACCATAGATGCAATTTTTGAATGCGGCTTCGGTGGCGTAGGATATATGAAAATAGGCTGTATAGTTTTTCAACGGAACTACTTGTTGATCATATACTCGAAACACAATTAAATAATACAATGATGATTTTTTGTGTGGCCTCAGCGGAGGCCATGTGCAGGTCTTTCTAGTTGACGCCCGCGTCGAAATGAGAGCTGAGATCTGGCGGCTTCGGTGGCGTAGTTGGTAGCATGCTGAGTTCTATGCCCAAGATCGCGGGTATAAACTCGGCCGAAGTCATCGGATTTTTTAAGAGCGTTAAAATCCCTCAGTATGCCTCCCTTCGGAGGGGAAGTAAAGCCAGCGGTCCCATGTCATAGATTTACGGCATGTTAAAGAACCTTCCACTAATTACACCTGTGTGAAGCTAAATCATGTTTAGGTAAAACATTCAACAAACGCTCTTAGGTTCAGACGATCGTCGCCAGGAGCCGACTGCGGTGGCATCTGGCAATCAAGCTCTGAACTAGAAGTCGTTGACGGTGGCGTTTGGCGGCAAAAGTAGGAGCTACTTGAAACATTCAATGTCTGCAGTCCTCACGTGAATTATTGAAAACAGATAACACACAGTAATACAGTCACCACAATTAACACCGGTTATCAGAGAGATTCTACACACACCCAAAGTACACGGGGCTACATGACCGCAATGTCGCAGCCCCTAAACTGAGGAACCCACCAACCGAAGTTTTTGAAGTTACGGACGAGATTCTTCTATTTGAAGAAGAAATATTAGATCGAAGGAGGGGCCAGCGGAACTTCCTATAATAAATATTCGAGTGGGTAACGAAGATTGCAGAGCTTTGATTGACGCTGGAGGATTGTTTCCCGAGATTCCTGCTTCTTCAATGAAATCAAAGGTATATTCGAAGATAAATACTTGAAATGCAAAATACAGGTTTTCATTAATTTCAGCATCAATCACAGGTCATATTAACACGTATCCATAGTCGTAAAGAATATTAATTTTGGTATTATCATCGGGATAGATTTTAGAGTAAAAGCAAGAGCTCTCAATGACATGGATCGGAGGATCATAAAATTCAATGAAGATACTACAAATGGGTAGTTACAGAAGAGACAGATAGGGCAGAGAACAAGGAAGAAATCGTCAGACAAGAGATACTAGATAACATCATAAATGTAATCGAGCTACAGAGTGAGCAGTATTGTGACCGATCCAGTCAGGGTCAATTACCGGCCCCGGATGACAGAAGATCGAGAGGAGACCGGAGGGTCAGTATGACGTCAGGGCATGACGCGGCGAGGCAACCGCGAGAGTAGGGGAATGCTCCAGAAGGTTCCAACCCCTTCCACTTTTTTTTCTCGAAGGAGGACACAGTTCCGGAATGTTCAGTGAGTCAATAGTGCGTGGACGAGTATGTTATCCAGCGGGGCACGGACGAGTAGCCTATGTCACGTAGACAGAAATTTGCATCTGGAACTTGAACGGTTTTCGTGAGTGGTCAGTGCTCGTGGCCGTTTGATACGAGGAGTGATCTGCAGGCCATGAAGCTTGCGTGGATGTAGTGCCAGTGAGTTGTTTACAGTGAAGTGTGTCAGTTTGTTTGTCGAACAGTGTTCAGTAAGGTGTCACTAGAACGATAATCGTGAATTTCAAGACGATATCGGACTCGCTAGTATGTGAGGAAATAATCAGAACTGATAAAGGAAGGTCCGTTAAATTCATGCATATGCTGCTATTGATAGGTGAAGACGCGTGGAATATTGTACAGTACTTTACCATTTAGATTACGAAGATTAATGCACGTGGTCCGTTTAAGTTAACGGATAGTAAGGTGTTGAAGGCATGTGCAGTGGTAATAGCAAAACAAAATTGTGCGCCTTTGAACGTCGTCCGAGTGGAGGCCGTGATGAAAAACTGAATTATCATGCCGACAATTTATGTTAATTAAAGATGAATACCAGGAGGTGTTTAACATTACGAGTATCAGGGAAAGAACAATAATAACGATAGTCGAGGCGAAGCATTATCGCGAGGCCCTGTATTTTAACAGACATCCATTCGAAAATAGCAGAGCAGTGCGGTATTTAAGAGACGCAATGAGAATGTCACGGAAGGCTACATCCACTTTAAGCTTGCGTTGGAAGACTGCAGGCCGCAGGCAACTTGATATGTCAGTCAAGGCCAGCTCGAAATAGCTCCTCGTGGAAGGAAGTGTGTCACTGGTTGAGGAAAGTGGATACATATAATTCAAGTTAACCAGGAACTAGACGCTATAGTGCGTGAGCGTGAAAGTGCTCTGATATAGTGAAATGTAATATTGCTACACGGCGGCATGAACTTTATAACCATGGACTAAAATATTCTGGGAATCAACATGCATATTAATACGCAAATTATGCTGCACTGAACCTCTAAAGGGGCCATAATGAGGTGAACGTTCGCGACGAGATGGACGAGGGGACCATGGTTGGGACGTCAGGAGATGCCGCCGATGACGGTGACCGGGGGCAACCAGTGGGCGGACATGGGCATCGCCAGGAGATCGAGAGGTGCCGGGGGCGTGTACCTCTACCAGTACGCTGGGGGACCACATCGCGGAGACGCTGGAGGAACAACGCCGCCCTAATGCCGCAGACGACACCGACGCCGACGCCAGGGGTTTCCGATGACACCGGATCTAAAGTAAGACGTTTCATTTCCATCCTTGTTCATCAGGAAGAAGAGAACTTCTACCTCGGATAGCCGTGCCATGAGATAACCTGAGATCGTGTAACTTAACACCATTTATAATCATTCATTCCAGATTGAACAAGAGCATCATTTTCTCATAGGGTTGTACAGATTTTTTTTGTCCTTTCTTTTCGGGTCGTTTTTGACTTACATAAATTAACAGTATCAATGATAGGAGTAAGACATACATTTATTCTCTGAGTCATAATAATAATAATAATAATAATAATAAGTTGAAATTGGGTAACGATAATATGAGATGCCCATTTTGTTGGGAGATTCTAGCATTTCGATTTCCGAGGTCATTATACGAATTTTATTCTGAAAGGTTTGTCACGGATTGCATAGATTTTAATAGCAAAATGAATATGGTTGGAGATTGTCGAATAAGGTTCCTTGGATAGGATGCCATATTATCATACGACCTCGTGGTCCCGATAAAGTTGATACGCTCTGTTAGTGTGGGTTCTTGAGACATGCCAATAATGCATGATATTTTGTAATGATGTTGTGTGAAGTTAATGTGATAATTAATTATGGTATTATTCCGTCATATATGACGAGGTTATTCACGGGGCGATGTATGACCGTTGAATTGAATTTGTGAGGACAGGATCCTCTTGACGAACGTGTTACGTTTATCGATGAGTTGTATATTGAATAGCGCAGGGGTGTAATTGATAGTGCGCTCGACAGTCAGATTGTTCGGATCCTCACACAGAGTGTTCGACGGAAGGGTTGCAATTAAATGTTCGTTGTGAGAATGAAATACACTAGGGTGCCTTATTACGAGGTTCTTAACCTTTCATAAACGTTAGACAATGCTATAATTTAATTACAATAACAAATATGACAGTGTGGATCAAGGTTGTTGGAACGGCGAATATAAATCAGTAATAATAATAAGAATTAGTAGTGTAAATATGTAAGCACAATCTGGGTGTGTTAATAATTTATGATAAGTTATAATTAATTGTTGAAATGCCATATTATGTGAAGCTGAGTTGATGTTTGAGTGCTATTTGATGTAATATGATGCTCTTTAGTTATTAATTTGCAGTTCGATAGAGGAGATCCGTCCATTGCTGTATAAGGGTAGACAGTTGTAATATACATAGATATTCGATATTTTCTTAGAGTTTTTGCCGTAGGTGAACTTTGTGATAAGTGGCTAGTGATGTTTACATGCGTGTGCACCGATAAATTAAGGGTTAATTTAGTTTTTGAAAGGCGATCTCCTTGTCGGAACATTAAGAGAGGACACCCACGAGTTTGAATAAGTATATTTTTTTCTTGTTTGTTTAGGGACTATGAACTTTTTTTGTTTTCGGACTTTGTCCCACCCTAACTCTATACTCGTGCGTGGTAGGCAGGTTGCATATTTATTTATCCTTTGGCCAATAAAGGAGCAGATGTGATTTTACGAGGGCTTTTCCTTTCTTCTCTGTTTGTTAATTCAAGTTAGGGAGTTTGCTTTTGAATCCTGGTTCAGTCAATTTGCCATCCCAACCCGTAAACGACCCGAGAACCTTTGTCTCTGGCTCGCTGGAGCATTTCTTTTATTCTTGTCTGTATGAACCAAGATTCACGCCCTAATCTTTTTTCCACCCACTCCCTTAGCCGTTTCTTCTGATGGGGCCGGGATGTTGGCCGGGTGATCGCCTGTCCCATTGGAGAAACGGGCACAGTATGTACTCAAAGCCGAGGGAATTGAGGAGGTGGAAAACGAATTTGAAGAATTAATAGCTGCATCTCTTATATACAAACCAAAATTGACTCATCATCGCAACGCTCAAACCACTAGACCTAGAAAGTTGAAATTTTGCATGTTGGTTGATCCTAAGTTGTAGGGGCTCAAGTAGGGGGATGGTGGGTGTTCTAACCCATAGCCTACTTTCCTGGTGACGTCACATACTAACCCGCAATAAATTCAGGGGCAAAGTCGATATTTCCCAAAGTCATGGTCCGATTTTGACAAATGAGGTGTCGTTCGACTCGGGTTGACGCCCTCTTTCCAATGGACCACTCATTTCAACCCCTAAATAAAACCTACCCCTACTAGGGGGTGAAATTGTATTTTTTTTTGTGAAAGTCTCTTTTGAAATGCGACATGTATAAGATGCGCTGCTAAAATGAACTTATAGGTTGTTGCTCATATAGTGCATGCGTTTTGTTGGATGCCGCTATGGATGACCATTTTTGTTTTTGTTTTATACGCATGCGCGCTTGGGATTTGTGTAAGAGGGCGAGTTCTTTGGTGGTGAGGAGAGAGCCAGATAGTCGCCTACTTTCCTACGAAGTTTGCCGATATCTCTCGAACGTAAGGTCGGATTTGGACGTGTGACGTGTCAAATCGCTTGTCTCGAAGCCCTTTATATGTTATTAATAGGTTAGAGTTTTGAGAATGAGGGAAACAGGCTTTTTGGGGGTAAAACCATGATTTTAGACTTTTCCGATATCTCACGAATGCATGGTCGGATTTGGTCCTATGACGTGTCAAATGGCTTGTCTCGAAACCCTTTTTATTTTGGTAATAGGTTAAAGGTTTTGAGAATGAGGGAAACAGAATTTTTTGTTGTAAAACCGTGATTTTAGACTTTCTGATATATTTCACAAACCAATAACGCCAGAGACGTATACGAGGGGTCGTAGGACTCGGGGTGACGCCCCTTCCCTCCCCCCTTTCGAATATAGTATTTATGTTTAAAAAAATGCGAAAGGGCCTAACGACACTTATGTTGAAATCATTTCAGTTTTTAAAACTTTTCTTAAATCTGTCTAAAATGTTCATGACGAGTGGTTGTAGATAGAAAGAGACGATACCACTGGGCACGTGTTTCAACGAAGCTATTACTGGCCACGGTGGTGATATACCAATACAGTATTCGCTATTTCGATGAGACGGCGGGTCGAGGGTTCGTTTTCTGACTTTTCCTATGATGGAATTCCTAATTCCTAAACCCCCTGAAGGGGGTCTTTAACGTGTGAACGATTATGAGTGACATGACAAATGATAATTCCTTGATCCGATGAAGTTGGCTTTAAATAGAACAAACAGAACTTGGTTATATGTTGCTTGAAGTGAGTATAGAAAACAAACTTGCTGGGGCAGACTGACAGGATGTGAATGTTATTTGATCTTATTGGAATGCATTGACTTGACAGGACAAAGAAAAAAAGCACAGAGATGCTGAGGACACTTTGAAGGTCAAACGATATGGCAACCATGGTGGGAGGGGGAAGCTAGGATGATGTCGCCGATCATGTTCAATGTTCAATGGATGAATTTATATTTTGCGAAGCATTGTTCGGAGAGGGTCATGGGACGACTTGTTTTAAGGGTATTTATTTTTTCGATGTTTCCTATGGTGGACTCATTGATTGAAATAATCCAAAACTGCTAGGGCATGGCCTTGAGATTTTATAAACCGATAATGGGATTTTGACATACAAGATCCACTCAGAACTTGACATGATGTCATTCTTTTTATGGCTTATGAATTTCCCCAAAAAAGACCCAAAACAACAAGATCATGGACTTTTGCTTTTCTTAATATATTGCAAACCCATAATGTAAGATGTTTACTGTGAGTGACGAAATCTAGCTAGGTAAAGAAAGAATTATTGTAGGATATATGTATGGTGACTGACACGTCTTTGACCATTGGAACTTGTTTTCAGATCTGACTGTAGTACATAGGGAGTATAGGTTGTAGGCATGGATTGACAAACGATGCACACAAAATTCAATTTATCGATTCGAGAATTAAGAGTAGACTATCATTAATTAATTGGTTAAAGAGTGTAGCTAAAAATAAAAAAATGGTGACTACATTAAACTAAACTGAACCAAGTCGAATCAAACCCAACTGAACCAAACCAAGCCTAAAGCAAACCAAACCTAATCAAGAACAAGCCAAGGGCTTAAGTGTAAAACTTGTGGGGGAATGCAGTCATTGGCAATGTCCAAAGGAAGGGATAACGCTCTACCTCTAGAGGGTAAGGTAAAGCTAGCGCATGGTGCTAATGCATATTCCCAAGTACATGAACCACACACACACAACTATCCTATGCTGTTTTTATGAGTTAACTGTTAAAACTTACTCAGTGGTTACTGAGCAAGATGGTCGCTACACACAACAAGCTTTAAATACATGAGGCTAATAATCTATACACACACACACACACACGCTTGTTCTAAACTAAACTGTCTTGCTGGCAGTGCTCACACAGTAGGCAAATGACAGAAATGCTTGGCTAACAGAAATACAATCATTTTCGTTTGTCTAATGTTACCAGCTAACCATTACATGCTATAGTGGTGAGCACATGTGCCTCTTGCACTGGAGATCGTAACTTGATTTCTAGCTCTAAGGCCTAGAATAAATCAAACTAAGAAAGAAGTGTATGGTGACGCAGTGGTTAAACTGTTAGCCTTTCACTAAGGTAGACTAGGGTTTGATTTTCGGTTAATATACATGTCATAAACAAACAAACAAACAAACAAACAAACAAAAAAGCAGAGATAATGTTTAAAACTGATTATACTTGTCTCCTTTCAAATTATTACTTAGATTGCAAATACAAAAGTGGACTGGGTTTAATATACAGTTAATGCTGCCTATCGCATACTAGCCTGTAAGAAAGCCAAACAAGCAAAAGGCGTAGGTAGAGCAGTGGTAAAATCGCTATGTGTAGAGAACTACCTAACAGTTTTATGAACTGGCAATGGTATGTCGCATAAACAGTGCAGGATACAATCCAGCAACCATAATATTTTTTCTTGTAGAGCAGAGAAAACATATATAGAGAGATATAGAAAGCTTGTGTATGTATGGGTAGCATTGATTGTTTGACCAGAGAAAATACGATGAGGTAGGGTGGGGAGAGGGAGAATTAACACTTATATATGAATGAATGGTAAATAGTATTTTTGTTTTTTTCAATAGTTTTGTTTTTCAAATGCAGTGGTAGATAGCCGTTATTTTGTAAAACATTCTTACTTGCAGTAGTAATAAGACTCTATGCTTCCGCTAACACATAGATAGACTGTATTATTGCCATGGTCAAGCACTCACATTAAGATCATTTACAAAATCATAAAATGAAAAATAAAAAATCTTGTTTTGGAAATATCGTTTTTCAACATACACAAAATAAATATATAAAAAATTTGTAAACAGCAAAATGGAAAATCCATGGTCAAGCACTCACATTAAGATCATTTACAAAACCATAAAATGAAAAATAAAAAATCTTGTTTTGGAAATATCGATTTTTTTCAACATACACAAAATAAATATATAAAAAATTTGTAAACAGCAAAATGGAAAATCCATGTTTCCATATAGACAAAATTTAAAAACCTTAAACGGACATTTAAGAAAATATATGCAAATGGGAAATTGACAAATGTGTAAATATGAAAATGGAAAAATCCATGTTTCCATATCATGAAATTGAAAAACATCAAACTGTCATTAAAAAAAATGCAAATGGAAAATTGACAAATTGCAATGTGTGAAATGTGAAATTGAACAAATGGCTATCATTATTAAAAAAAAAAAAAGATCATGGTGCTCTATGGTTGAGGTGTGAATCAAACCCTCTCTACTTATTTGGACCACCCGAGACTGAGTAGACTAGTTTTAGTTGTCATACCGCTTTTAAAAGTTTGTGTTAAATCTAGGAATTGAACCCAAGAGCTTGTAGGGGAGATCCAAGGTTATAATATGTTAAACAGATAGCCTTGAATGTAGGGTGTGGTAGCTATATAGAGATGAGATGTTTCGCTCGGGGGAGGGAGGCATGGAGATCTGCATCAAACCAGTCAAAAGACTGACGACTCAAACAACATGTAGAGCTCACCAAAATAATGTTGTGTAACGGTAAATGTTAGTCAACAAACAGTAATGCATTACTAAAACCCATGACACGATACCTAAGAGCTTTTCTAAAATTATTTTAAAATGCCTTTAACCCTATATTAAACACCCAGTTCACAAGACTCATAACTGCAATGTTATGGTCAAACAAAACAAAATCTATATTTCAAAACAAACAAGTGGTTTAGTCAATGTATACTGGAAAAAGTTTTATAAACACTCAAGTCCACAAAAATAATTAAATTAGTAACTGTCAGGTTGACCGAGTGGTTATGGTGTTTGACTTAAGTTCAAATTTTCTGTACAAGAAAGCAAGGGTTCGAATCCCTTACCTGATATAACTATTGCCTCAACATGGCTTGACCACACTGTATTATTGTGTAATCGATACACAAACCATAGATAGAGTGTATTGTTTAAGGTCACTGTCTTTGCGAACATAGTCAGAGACTGATGATGGTTAACAATTGCATTAATAGTGGGACATAGGGATAGCAATTAATAAAAACAGACAATACACATACACTATTTTTATTTATTTAATGTAAGTACTTGTACAATAGTTATATACAAACTACAACTCTCTTTTGTCTATAACTATCTAGTCCTTTTCGATCCACTTGCATATCAAGGGCAGATGACTTTGTAGTTCAGCCCCTTAAAACAACAACAACACTACTTCTTGCATAGTCTGTGATGTTGATGACTCTTGAGGCGTGGAAGATGGATACAACATAACTTTTACAACAGGGGTTAAACGTTGCTCAACAAACAATGCACTATTTTGAGTAGCAACATCTTTTTCTTGTACTAACTTTTTAGCATTCTGATGATTTTTTTGTCAACACCATTAGTGTTTTGTCTGGAGCACTACATTGATGATCACTCACACTTAAAACCACACCATTTCTACTTTTCATATTGCCTCGACATTTTGTTGACCTCTGTTTTGAGCATTGCCAGAATATTATTCCTTTTACATTTTGTCGTCTATAGTTATAAGAGTAGCCTTTATAGAGTACACGTTGTTTACCTCGGTTAGTTGTAGTAAGTTCCAAAGTAGTAACTAACCTGTTAGTATGATTTTCACACTACAAAGGTTATTTCTGGTCTGGTAATAGAATTATTTAGCGTTGGCTTTTATATTTAATATGTACAGTTTAAAGTGATAGAAAAGTGGTAGAAACGTGGTAGAAAAGTGGTAGACAATTGGTAACATAGTGGTAGCAAAGTGGTAGAAAAGTGGTAGAAAATTGGCAGAAAAGTAGTAGAAAAGTGGTAGAAAAGTGGTAGCAAACTAGAAAAGTGGTAGAAAAGTGGCAGAAAAGTAGTAGAAAAGTGGTAGCAAAGTGGTAGAAAAGTGGTAGCAAACTAGAAAAGTGGTAGCAAAGTGGTAGCAAAGTGGTAGAAAATATTACATGTATTGTTAAGAAATAGTTTAAGCGGTTACATGGATTCATTACACTATAATTTTAGCATTACGAAGCTCATTTTCTATATCCAAAAGTTCTTCCTCATATTTAGTATGACCAGCCTGTTTACAGGTATGCAAGTACTGAAGCCGCTGGATTAGCTTACTGGGATTGTTCCAGTAAACAAATTTAACAAATGATTTTTTTGGGTGTAAACCATTATCATCATCATCATCATCATCATAATCATCATCATCATCATGGTTATCATCATCAATATAATTATCATCAATATAATCATCATCACTATTACTATCTAATCCTTTTTGTTCATCTTGCAATGCAACAACCTTTGGCATAGTTTGTGTTGTCTTTGATAGTGTTAGAGGTTTCTTAGACGTTAACGACTGTCCTAACATGTCTTTTTCAGGAGATAATAAATGCTCTTTAACAAACAAAGCACTATCTTGAGCCACACTATTTTTTTCTTGGTCTTGCTTTTTTACCTTGGTTAGAGTATTTTGTCCATTTAAATGAGTATTATTTTGAGATTTACAATGATGATCGATTGAAATAAGTATGTTGGAGCCTATTGTCTTAATCATTCCTCGACACTTTTTAGATCGTTGTTTCGAACAGCACCAAATAACAGTTCCATTTTTATTAGTTCTTTTTACAATATATGCATATCCTTTATAGTAAGCACATGGCTTACCATAGCTAGTCGTTGATACTTCCATGTCAACTGTTAAGCATAAACTAATCTCTAGTAAAGTTAACTCGATAATAAAAATGATTGTTTGTAGTATGTGCAGTTTAAAGTAAGAGCAAAAGTGAGAGTCAAATGGTAGAAAAGTGTTAGCAAAGTGGTGGAAGAGTGGTAGCAGTTTATAGTAGTCATGATCTTTTTTACCAGAATATGATTTGAGTAAATGTAATTTCTAATCCTTAGCAGTGAGTAGTCAGTTAGTCTTGGTTCAGACAATCGTAAACAGTTCTCTAATGAATCAGAGATCAAGATTTTCATTATGAAACAGTTGTGTAACCAATTAGGTATCGGTACTTGATAGCTTTACACATGAACAAAAATTCCAACATATCTGACATGAATTACATGATTTGAAAGTTGACAAAGAATATCCAATCAACCATTGTAGTTACAATGTCAAACACACAAAGACAAAATCAGCATGAACTTTTAAGTTACAGGAAAATTCTATGAAATAGACTATGCAGGAAATTTGGAAATACACATCAGAAGTTTGCAACACCATCCTTCTAGCCTATATAAATTATCGACATGGAAAGTGTGCACTGCCCCTAACATTAAACCAATTTATCAATAACACAAGTCAACAATCAAAACATTTTGTGTTGATTCTATCATTTAATGCATATATTCTGTCTACATTGAACAGTAACAAAAAAACGCCATTCATAATTAATTAAGTTTGCTTTAATTCTTTATGTAATGATATATACATATTTAAAGTTTTGGCTGACTGTTCAGGGTGAATCGACTTTGAACACATAAGAGAGGGAATATTTTAAGACTTAACCTCAGCTCAACTAACATAACCTAAATTTACCTAACCTAACCTTGTCATATAGGTAAGAAACGGGGCATACTATACTTTCAACTACACTAGTTTCAACTACTTTTCAAGGTCACTCTCTCGAACATTGCCGGAGACTGCCGAAGGTTATTTTTTTGTTTCGTCATACGACAAGATAAATCTTGTTAGAGTTCCAATCGTTATGTTAGGTGAGCTGAGGTTAAGTCTTAAAATATTCCCTCTCTTATGTGTTCAAAGTCGATTCACTCTGAACAGTCAGCCAAAACTTTAAATATGTATATATCATTACATAAAGAATTAAAGCAAACTTAATTAATTATGAATGGCGTTTTTTTGTTACTGTTCAATGTAGACAGAATATATGCATTAAATGATAGAATCAACACAAAATGTTTTGATTGTTGACTTGTGTTATTGATAAATTGGTTTAATGTTAGGGGCAGTGCACACTTTCCATGTCGATAATTTATATAGGCTAGAAGGATGGTGTTGCAAACTTCTGATGTGTATTTCCAAATTTCCTGCATAGTCTATTTCATAGAATTTTCCTGTAACTTAAAAGTTCATGCTGATTTTGTCTTTGTGTGTTTGACATTGTAACTACAATGGTTGATTGGATATTCTTTGTCAACTTTCAAATCATGTAATTCATGTCAGATATGTTGGAATTTTTGTTCATGTGTAAAGCTATCAAGTACCGATACCTAATTGGTTACACAACTGTTTCATAATGAAAATCTTGATCTCTGATTCATTAGAGAACTGTTTACGATTGTCTGAACCAAGACTAACTGACTACTCACTGCTAAGGATTAGAAATTACATTTACTCAAATCATATTCTGGTAAAAAAGATCATGACTACTATAAACTGCTACCACTCTTCCACCACTTTGCTAACACTTTTCTACCATTTGACTCTCACTTTTGCTCTTACTTTAAACTGCACATACTACAAACAATCATTTTTATTATCGAGTTAACTTTACTAGAGATTAGTTTATGCTTAACAGTTGACATGGAAGTATCAACGACTAGCTATGGTAAGCCATGTGCTTACTATAAAGGATATGCATATATTGTAAAAAGAACTAATAAAAATGGAACTGTTATTTGGTGCTGTTCGAAACAACGATCTAAAAAGTGTCGAGGAATGATTAAGACAAAAGGCTCCAACATACTTATTTCAATCGATCATCATTGTAAATCTCAAAATAATACTCATTTAAATGGACAAAATACTCTAACCAAGGTAAAAAAGCAAGACCAAGAAAAAAATAGTGTGGCTCAAGATAGTGCTTTGTTTGTTAAAGAGCATTTATTATCTCCTGAAAAAGACATGTTAGGACAGTCGTTAACGTCTAAGAAACCTCTAACACTATCAAAGACAACACAAACTATGCCAAAGGTTGTTGCATTGCAAGATGAACAAAAAGGATTAGATAGTAATAGTGATGATGATTATATTGATGATAATTATATTGATGATGATAACCATGATGATGATGATGATTATGATGATGATGATGATGATGATGATAATGGTTTACACCCAAAAAAATCATTTGTTAAATTTGTTTACTGGAACAATCCCAGTAAGCTAATCCAGCGGCTTCAGTACTTGCATACCTGTAAACAGGCTGGTCATACTAAATATGAGGAAGAACTTTTGGATATAGAAAATGAGCTTCGTAATGCTAAAATTATAGTGTAATGAATCCATGTAACCGCTTAAACTATTTCTTAACAATACATGTAATATTTTCTACCACTTTGCTACCACTTTGCTACCACTTTTCTAGTTTGCTACCACTTTTCTACCACTTTGCTACCACTTTTCTACTACTTTTCTGCCACTTTTCTACCACTTTTCTAGTTTGCTACCACTTTTCTACCACTTTTCTACTACTTTTCTGCCAATTTTCTACCACTTTTCTACCACTTTGCTACCACTATGTTACCAATTGTCTACCACTTTTCTACCACGTTTCTACCACTTTTCTATCACTTTAAACTGTACATATTAAATATAAAAGCCAACGCTAAATAATTCTATTACCAGACCAGAAATAACCTTTGTAGTGTGAAAATCATACTAACAGGTTAGTTACTACTTTGGAACTTACTACAACTAACCGAGGTAAACAACGTGTACTCTATAAAGGCTACTTTTATAACTATAGACGACAAAATGTAAAAGGAATAATATTCTGGCAATGCTCAAAACAGAGGTCAACAAAATGTCGAGGCAATATGAAAAGTAGAAATGGTGTGGTTTTAAGTGTGAGTGATCATCAATGTAGTGCTCCAGACAAAACACTAATGGTGTTGACAAAAATCATCAGAATGCTAAAAAGTTAGTACAAGAAAAAGATGTTGCTACTCAAAATAGTGCATTGTTTGTTGAGCAACGTTTAACCCCTGTTGTAAAAGTTATGTTGTATCCATCTTCCACGCCTCAAGAGTTATCAACATCACAGACTATGCAAGAAGTAGTGTTGTTGTTGTTTTAAGGGGCTGAACTACAAAGTCATCTGCCCTTGATATGCAAGTGGATCGAAAAGGACTAGATAGTTATAGACAAAAGAGAGTTGTAGTTTGTATATAACTATTGTACAAGTACTTACATTAAATAAATAAAAATAGTGTATGTGTATTGTCTGTTTTTCTTAATTGCTATCCCTATGTCCCACTATTAATGCAATTGTTAACCATCATCAGTCTCTGACTATGTTCGCAAAGACAGTGACCTTAAACAATACACTCTATCTATGGTTTGTGTATCGATTACACAATAATACAGTGTGGTCAAGCCATGTTGAGGCAATAGTTATATCAGGTAAGGGATTCGAACCCTTGCTTTCTTGTACAGAAAATTTGAACTTAAGTCAAACACCATAACCACTCGGTCAACCTGACAGTTACTAATTTAATTATTTTTGTGGACTTGAGTGTTTATAAAACTTTTTCCAGTATACATTGACTAAACCACTTGTTTGTTTTGAAATATAGATTTTGTTTTGTTTGACCATAACATTGCAGTTATGAGTCTTGTGAACTGGGTGTTTAATATAGGGTTAAAGGCATTTTAAAATAATTTTAGAAAAGCTCTTAGGTATCGTGTCATGGGTTTTAGTAATGCATTACTGTTTGTTGACTAACATTTACCGTTACACAACATTATTTTGGTGAGCTCTACATGTTGTTGTTTGAGTCGTCAGTCTTTTGACTGGTTTGATGCAGATATCCATGCCTCCCTCCCCCGAGCGAAACATCTCATCTCTATATAGCTACCACACCCTACATTCAAGGCTATCTGTTTAACATAAATTATAACCTTGGATCTCCCCTACAAGCTCTTGGGTTCAATTCCTAGATTTAACACAAACTTTTAAAAGCGGTATGACAACTAAAACTAGTCTACTCAGTCTCGGGTGGTCCAAATAAGTAGAGAGGGTTTGATTCACACCTCAACCATAGAGCACCATGATCTTTTTTTTTTTTTTTTAATAATGATAGCCATTTGTTCAATTTCACATTTCACACATTGCAATTTGTCAATTTTCCATTTGCATTTTTTTTAATGACAGTTTGATGTTTTTCAATTTCATGATATGGAAACATGGATTTTTCCATTTTCATATTTACACATTTGTCAATTTCCCATTTGCATATATTTTCTTAAATGTCCGTTTAAGGTTTTTAAATTTTGTCTATATGGAAACATGGATTTTCCATTTTGCTGTTTACAAATTTTTTATATATTTATTTTGTGTATGTTGAAAAAATCGATATTTCCAAAACAAGATTTTTTATTTTTCATTTTATGGTTTTGTAAATGATCTTAATGTGAGTGCTTGACCATGGATTTTCCATTTTGCTGTTTACAAATTTTTTATATATTTATTTTGTGTATGTTGAAAAACGATATTTCCAAAACAAGATTTTTTATTTTTCTTTTTATGATTTTGTAAATGATCTTAATGTGAGTGCTTGACCATGGCAATAATACAGTCTATCTATGTGTTAGCGGAAGCATAGAGTCTTATTACTACTGCAAGTAAGAATGTTTTACAAAATAACGGCTATCTACCACTGCATTTGAAAAACAAAACTATTGAAAAAAACAAAATACTATTTACCATTCATTCATATATAAGTGTTAATTCTCCCTCTCCCCACCCTACCTCATCGTATTTTCTCTGGTCAAACAATCAATGCTACCCATACATACACAAGCTTTCTATATCTCTCTATATATGTTTTCTCTGCTCTACAAGAAAAAATATTATGGTTGCTGGATTGTATCCTGCACTGTTTATGCGACATACCATTGCCAGTTCATAAAACCGTTAGGTAGTTCTCTACACATAGCGATTTTACCACTGCTCTACCTACGCCTTTTGCTTGTTTGGCTTTCTTACAGGCTAGTATGCGATAGGCAGCATTAACTGTATATTAAACCCAGTCCACTTTTGTATTTGCAATCTAAGTAATAATTTGAAAGGAGACAAGTGTAATCAGTTTTAAACATTATCTCTGCTTTTTTTGTTTGTTTGTTTGTTTGTTTGTTTGTTTATGACATGTATATTAACCGAAAATCAAACCCTAGTCTACCTTAGTGAAAGGCTAACAGTTTAACCACTGCGTCACCATACACTTCTTTCTTAGTTTGATTCATTCTAGGCCTTAGAGCTAGAAATCAAGTTACGATCTCCAGTGCAAGAGGCACATGTGCTCACCACTATAGCATGTAATGGTTAGCTGGTAACATTAGACAAACGAAAATGATTGTATTTCTGTTAGCCAAGCATTTCTGTCATTTGCCTACTGTGTGAGCACTGCCAGCAAGACAGTTTAGTTTAGAACAAGCGTGTGTGTGTGTGTGTGTGTATAGATTATTAGCCTCATGTATTTAAAGCTTGTTGTGTGTAGCGACCATCTTGCTCAGTAACCACTGAGTAAGTTTTAACAGTTAACTCATAAAAACAGCATAGGATAGTTGTGTGTGTGTGGTTCATGTACTTGGGAATATGCATTAGCACCATGCGCTAGCTTTACCTTACCCTCTAGAGGTAGAGCGTTATCCCTTCCTTTGGACATTGCCAATGACTGCATTCCCCCACAAGTTTTACACTTAAGCCCTTGGCTTGTTCTTGATTAGGTTTGGTTTGCTTTAGGCTTGGTTTGGTTCAGTTGGGTTTGATTCGACTTGGTTCAGTTTAGTTTAATGTAGTCACCATTTTTTTTATTTTTAGCTACACTCTTTAACCAATTAATTAATGATAGTCTACTCTTAATTCTCGAATCGATAAATTGAATTTTGTGTGCATCGTTTGTCAATCCATGCCTACAACCTATACTCCCTATGTACTACAGTCAGATCTGAAAACAAGTTCCAATGGTCAAAGACGTGTCAGTCACCATACATATATCCTACAATAATTCTTTCTTTACCTAGCTAGATTTCGTCACTCACAGTAAACATCTTACATTATGGGTTTGCAATATATTAAGAAAAGCAAAAGTCCATGATCTTGTTGTTTTGGGTCTTTTTTGGGGAAATTCATAAGCCATAAAAAGAATGACATCATGTCAAGTTCTGAGTGGATCTTGTATGTCAAAATCCCATTATCGGTTTATAAAATCTCAAGGCCATGCCCTAGCAGTTTTGGATTATTTCAATCAATGAGTCCACCATAGGAAACATCGAAAAAATAAATACCCTTAAAACAAGTCGTCCCATGACCCTCTCCGAACAATGCTTCGCAAAATATAAATTCATCCATTGAACATTGAACATGATCGGCGACATCATCCTAGCTTCCCCCTCCCACCATGGTTGCCATATCCTTTGACCTTCAAGTATCCTCAGCATCTCTGTGCTTTTTTTCATTGTCCTGTCAAGTCAATGCATTCCAATAAGATCAAATAACATTCACATCCTGTCAGTCTGCCCCAGCAAGTTTGTTTTCTATACTCACTTCAAGCAACATATAACCAAGTTCTGTTTGTTCTATTTAAAGCCAACTTCATCGGATCAAGGAATTATCATTTGTCATGTCACTCATAATCGTTCACACGTTAAAGACCCCCTTCAGGGGGTTTAGGAATTAGGAATTCCATCATAGGAAAAGTCAGAAAACGAACCCTCGACCCGCCGTCTCATCGAAATAGCGAATACTGTATTGGTATATCACCACCGTGGCCAGTAATAGCTTCGTTGAAACACGTGCCCAGTGGTATCGTCTCTTTCTATCTACAACCACTCGTCATGAACATTTTAGACAGATTTAAGAAAAGTTTTAAAAACTGAAATGATTTCAACATAAGTGTCGTTAGGCCCTTTCGCATTTTTTTAAACATAAATACTATATTCGAAAGGGGGGAGGGAAGGGGCGTCACCCCGAGTCCTACGACCCCTCATATACGTCTCTGGCGTTATTGGTTTGTGAAATATAACAGAAAGTCTAAAATCACGGTTTTACAACAAAAAATTCTGTTTCCCTCATTCTCAAAAACTTTAACCTATTACCAAAATAAAAAGGGTTTCGAGACAAGCCATTTGACACGTCATAGGACCAAATCCGTCCATGCATTCGTGAGATATCGGAAAAGTCTAAAATCATGGTTTTACCCCCAAAAAGCCTGTTTCCCTCATTCTCAAAACTCTAACCTATTAATAACATATAAAGGGCTTCGAGACAAGCGATTTGACACGTCACACGTCCAAATCCGACCTTACGTTCGTGAGATATCGGCAAACTTCGTAGGAAAGTAGGCGACTATCTGGCTCTCTCCTCACCACCAAAACCCCTTCTTATCAATCATATTTTTCAAAGAGCTCGCCCTCTTACACAAATCCCAAGCGCGCATGCGTATAAAACAAAAACAAAAATGGTCATCCATAGCGGCATCCAACAATACGCATGCACTATATGAGCAACAACCTATAAGTTCATTTTAGCAGCGCATCTTATACATGTCGCATTTCAAAAGAGACTTTCACAAAAAAAAATACAATTTCACCCCCTAGTAGGGGTAGGTTTTATTTAGGGATTGAAATGAGTGGTCCATTGGAAAGAGGGCGTCAACCCGAGTCCAACGACACCTCATTTGTCAAAATCGGACCATGGCTTTGGGAAATATCGACTTTGCCCCTGAATGTATTGCGGGTTAGTATATGACGTCACCAGGAAAGTAGGCTATGGGTTAGAACACCCACCATCCCCCTACTGGCTCAATATGAAACGGTTTTTGAAAATGCAATTAGTAAGTGAGTTTTTTCGGCCCTGTGGTACTGAGCATGGACAAAAGGTACAGAGATCGGATTTAGTTCTTTTTAAGCCGCCAGATACGAGAAACAATACTCGGAGGTCCCATAAGGACCCCGAAACACACTTTTAAGGTCCTAAAATGAACGGTTCGGAGATATTCCCAAAAAACTGTGTTCCCTCTGAAAAACAGATCAACGTTAATATGACAACCGCTGCAATTTCGCAGACCGGGAATGGTTTTCTGCCAATATCTAGAAAATCGTTCGTTTTCTACAAATTTGGTTATATGACATTTTGTAGTACCTAAAACGATTACGCCTCAGATTGCCATGTAAGCATACATTTTGGGGTCCTCTTTTGCACATTTCAGTACATTCTTTTGGTTTATCCATACTTGTATGACGCAAGAATCGTGAAAATTCGCATGCACATTGCCACATACATCTCTCACTTGCATGCCAAATTTCATGATCTTAGGTCAAAGGGGTAAGTATATTTATAGAGGTAGTTTGTGGGGTCCAAAACGAGGCGTAATTTTGAGTCTAATTTTATACTCTTTGTGCCGGTTATTGTATGTGAGTATTATGAGCTTCACGCTGTTTTACAATGTTGTAGTGCTTTCTACTTTGCACGGTATGTTTTCTTACTGGTTATAGATTTGATTTTTGTTAACTGAATATTTCTGTTGGCAAATATTTATCTGCTTTTTGTCGTTTTTTACTATGATCAGCAACCCAAATTCACAGACTAATGGGTCGAAGTCTACCGACTGTCATATTAGTTTATTTAGTTTTCATAATTAAATTTACATGTGAATTGGGCAAACTTAATTAAATAAAGTCGGTATTTTAGCTTTCACGGCCAATGGAACCCTGAACAAAACACGGCGTAAACCTAGAAAAGTTGCTGAGTTGTAATTGCTTGGTCCTGAAATTCAATATACAATCATTTTGGAAGCATTTTTAGGGAAGTGAAAGACTGTTTGAGCGTTTAGCCCTCGCAGTAAAGTGTTGGAGGTGTTCTAGATAAGAATTGAGGTAACTCGCAGTTTGCTACTCCTTTGGTGGTCCACAAATGGACAACTAGAACTCGCTGATGAGCCATCCTGGAGTTACTAGGAGAAACCTCCTATAGGACAAGGCATAAACTTAGACAATTTGTTGTGATTAAAACTGATTTTGTTATTATTACTTGGGATGATTAAAGTACGTTTTGTTACGGTTACTTTTTATCACGGCTTGATATTGAGCCCGCCTGAGCTCATGGCTCAGTGATATTTATGGAAATGTTAAGGAACGTGCCATGCTTGGACACTGAACGCGCCCTGGTGGAGCGCGCGGCATGCATTTGGAAATGGATGATGTCTTGACTTTGGACATGCACCCTATAATTTTTTCTGAGCACAAACTACTGCACTTTTTGATCTTAAAAGTCTCAGATTATCCAATGAATTAATTCTGTTTAAAGTACACATGTCGATGTCTACGAATTATTGCTATAAGGTGAAAGGTATTTACACCGCCGATTGGCGGCAGGAAATAGACTGTCAACGACTTACGTGGCAAGCCCGCACGGTGCATGTGAGCGCTATGATCGAGGACTACCTGTTGTAAAGCCGTCCTGAGATGACGTGCTATCGTTACTGTCCGTCCTAAGAGACGAGGAATTAAAAGTCCACCTAAGGGAGAAGATTATGTAGTGCATCCGACGAAACGTCGAGGAAGAGTTTTATTTCGCTCGAGTGTGCTGTGCTTCGCTGCGAAAAATTATTTCGTGCAATCCAGCCCAAAACAGGAAGTTGGATGGAAATACATCGGTAGGGTGGGAAACGAGACCAAAAAGTTTTCAAACAAATTAACAGCCTCTAATAAGTACGCCCATGAATAGGCAATGAATGCCATTTTGTTGCTTCGCCAGCTATCGATTGAAGTAATCCATTGCCGATCATAGGCAACTCGCACGCAGAGACGTGTTGTGGGTTGCCTGTGCATGGGCGTACTACTAGGGGCTGTTAACTTTTTGAAAACTTTTTGGTCTCGTTTGCCACCTTACCGATAAATTCCCATCCAACTTGCTATTTTGGGCTCGATTTCAGGCCATAAGCTTCATTTTCAACCAACTCTGAAAACTCTGCCATGACGCCTTACGCGGTCAGACAGGGAGTGATCAGGGTGCAAAAATGTAAAGTTTGGGGGATGGAATTTCAATCAACGATCGGAAGGGGTTGATTTCGTGTCACCACTACTTCTACTGATCTTTAGAGCCCTTTGAGTGATTAAGACCTCGTTTCAGCCCTTAAAAAGAGCCTGATTCGAAAAATCATACAAATGGGGGTAGCAGGAGAAAGGGTGGTGACACAGGCACAGCTCCTTTTTTGAAACGTTAGGGGAAGACCCCCCCCCCCCCCCCATTAGCAACACTGATAAACATCTCGATTAAAACCTTCCTTATGGGTGAACCAAGACTGGGTGGTTTTGTCCCATGCCAGTTGAGGGTGTTAGGAGGGGTGAACATTGCCAGAGGCCTTAAGAACTTACTGCAATCAGCAACTGGGGACGGTGTGCAGGTTTTCAGGTGTTTAAACACACTCGGTACCTTCTCAGACGCCCCCAATGGTAGTCCATGTTTAGGGGATGAAGGGGATTGAAAATGCCCAAACGTCAAATGTAACGATTTCAACGTGTTTGTGGAACCTTTAAGAGCAAGACTCATTCATTTTCGACTGCTTTGGCAACCTGCGACAAGTCCTACAGCGTTTGTCGCTACCTTCAATTTGCAGTTTTCGAAAATGGGCTGGTTTTGGGGGCGCTACCCCGAAACTACTCAAGTTGGGGAGTTGTGCTGAAGCATATGCTTGGTAGGCGTCAGGACAAACGTCATAATAAGATTTACAGCTTGGGCGGTCAACTTTTCAAAATTTGGTGGCCTTTGAAAAAAGTGGTGCTTTAATTTTTGGAGCAGTTTATGTTGTAGTGAAACTGTATGTAACTACATAGACAAGGAAACGACGAAAATAAGGATTGTAGTTCCTTCCAAACTTATGATCCCAGTCGTATGGTTAGCTCATCGCAGTATTGGACACGGTACCCAAAACCACCAGGGGTACGTGCCAGTCGGTTGGTAGTAGACTTGATAGCTCGTGCACTGAAATAGGACTGGCCGTAGGTCCCTATATGATCCGGACATCTAGCGATGTGCCTCCGTGGCAAGTCCCGCGTCTGGAAATTCGGTTAGATCTGCACCGAGGTTCTAAGGTGAACACGGATGCCTCCGTTTACCAGAAGCAGTTCCACAGCATATTTCACCTATTTCGACGCTGCCATTCTCTACACGGATGGTTCGAAGGTGGACGAGAAAGTGGGTTGTACTTACGTTATTGATGGTGCAAATACCAAGATCTCTTTACCTGAGGCCTGTAGTGTGTTTACTCCGGAGCTCGTTGCCATATATGATGCTCTGCAGTTTGCACTACAGGATGCACGAATCCACTTTCTCGTGTGTACTGACACATTGAGTTCGTTGCAGTCAATTGCTACATGTTTCCCGCAACACCCCCTAGTGCAGCGAATCCCCGACCTACTAGCCGGGCTGTGCCAAGCTGACACTCGAATCACCTTTCTGTGGCTTCCACGCCACATGAGAATTGCGGGAAATGAGTAAGCGGATCAAGCTGCAAAAGAGGCGGTATCATTACCATCCCGACCAATGGAGGTACCCGCTAGAGATATTCGCTCTCAGTTACGCCTACATGTTATGCCATTTAGGGAGAGTCAGTGGCTAGCTGACCCACTGCCCAGTAAACTGAGAGCGATCAAGGGAACTACTCGCGTGTGGCGGAGCTCTTTCCGGTCACGGAGAGAGTCAGTCATTTTGTGTAGGCTAAGGATAGGTCATACAAGATCCACCCACTCGTGCCTAATGAGAAGGGAAGACTTTGTACCTATGGAGCTGTTTTCACCGTGGCCCAACTTTTAACCGAGTGTGTGGATCTTGCTGACTTACGAAGAAACCTTGGTTTGCAGATGACACTCAAACTTTTATTAGCTGATGACGCGGTGGCTGCTGATCACGTTATCCGCTTTATATGTGAGAGTGGGTTAGGGCCAGTAATCTAATTTTTTCAGTGTAAATTGGCCCAACGACTTGATCGTTTTTGAATGATTTTTTTTTGTTTTTCCGTAATTTTTGTTTATTTTTATTTATTTTTTGGCTTTATTTTATTAACTTTTGGTCTTTTTAAATTTAGGAGTCCATCTCAAAATTTTAAATTCAATTCCAAATTTGTATTCTCTAATCTGTGTTAAGAGGGGCAGATGACCTCATAGTTCCGCCCCTTAAAACAAAAATAACAAAAACAACAACAACAACTTGTGGCGAAACTGTATGTAAATACATAGACAAGGAAAGGACGAAAATAAGGATTGTGGTTCCTCCCGAACTAATTATTCCAATCGTATGGTTAGCTCATCGCACTATTGGACACGGAGGTCTAGATAAGACAATGAAGATATTAACGGAAGCATTCACGTGGACCAGGATGCGTATCTCCATTGCTATCATTATTAGGTCATGTGAGGAGTGTCAAAGAGGAAAATATCCCTTGTCCTTGTCAAAGGAAGAACCTCGAGCCATAATTCGCTACAAGCGACGGGAGCTTATGGCTTGTGACATTTTTCGACCCTGCCCCAAGGGAATAAGAGGGAATCAGTTTCTTCTTGTTACAGTCGACGTCTTTTCTAAATATGCAACCTTAGACCCTCTGCAGAAGGCGACCACCACGCAAGTCCTCAGCCGTTTGGAAAATAGTGTACTTCCGAAACTTGGGATTCCTGAAATACTTCTATCTGATCATGGAACCAAATTCACATCGTATGAGCTCGGGAGCGCTATGGAAAGGCTCGGTAAAAAGCAAATATTTTTCAGTATCCGATGCCCAGAGTCAAATTCTTCTGAACGTATAATATCAGAGATTTCCAAGTTTGTCCAGAAGAACACGAAAGTTGGGTCAAGTTTGTTCTGTTGATGGAAGCTTGCTTGAATTCATCATTTCATGAATGTATAGCTGATATTCCAATGATTGTGTACTTGAAATTGAAACCGGAGAGACCTTGGGGTAACTTTGTAAACTATATTCTTGAAGATACAGAGCCTACTATTGAAGAAAGAATAGACAATATCAGGGATAGTCTGATAAACCCTGCCGAGGAACGTCAGAAAAGAACCCGAGCCAAACGTTATCGGCCCGCCTCTGAAAGTTGATCTCCTTAAAAGGCCGTCGAAAGCCGATGATATGATTCCAGAAAGGTATATACAAAACTTGCATACTTGTATTCGGGGCCCTTCAAGGTGGCAAAGGCATATGGAAACAACTGCTATAAGATTGTCAGGACTGACGACGGCGAATTTATTGGCCACTTTAATTCCAAAAATCTACGACGTCTCTACAAGAAATTAACATATAAATAGCAAAGACGCAGCAGATGACAAGGAATATCTAGAATGATGTAAATAAAAGTAAGTCTTACTTTTATTTTGATGTAAAGAGGAAGATGTGTCGGTATTTTGTAGTCGAGATTATTGGAACTTTGTGAAACAGTGCACTGAGCCGCTGCGATCGTAATTGTACGATGTATTTATTTTGTTATGCCCAGCTGAGAATGTGAAACAAGAGAAGAACGCAGGTTTTTCCGAAACCCTGTGTGTTTGAAGGCCATGATTGACTTCTCACTGTAAAGCAGAAGGCGATATCAAGGCCGATACCTATCGATAACCTGTCACCATGCGAGACGCACACTCCTGGAGACATTAATATTTGAATTAAGAAGAATACAGAGCGATATCTGCAGTCTGAGTTGTACCAGAAATTAACATACAGTATTACGAAGATATTACAAGTGAGCTTTATTTGGAATAGAATCTGAATACGACGTAAGATGTATTTATGATTATGTACCTCCGATTTACATCGATTAGTTTGCAGAGTGGTGGGTGAATAGTTGCGTTTTCCTCTAGTCAGCGTCACAGAATGTGATCAGATTTTTTCTGGAACTCAAGGCGAGACCTTGTTTCGGAACCAGACTTCCGTGCGTGTCGTGTCGTGAAAACATTCGTTGCGCTGAGATGAGAACTTTTGAACGTGCGCGAGTGAGGACACTTTGTTAAAATTAGTGATGATTATACACATATGGACTCTTGATTTCGCAGTGAAGTAAGATACTTGATCGCATTGGAACATAGACACTTAGAGAGTTCAATGCACAGTTGATGCTACATTCTTACGATTGTTTCAAATCATCATTCTTATACTATTCGTGCTACAGGTGACTCATGTTTCAACACTTGTTTATTGCTGTCTATGATATTCAATTTTGTATTGAATTTTGATAATATTACGTTAAAGGAAGAGAAGTTTTCTACATTCTTCTGATGACGTTTATGTGAGACAATAAATATCGTGATGTCGAGAAGGACATTTCAATGTATAACTGAAGTTATAGCTAAGAAAGGCTAAGTATGGATCAAATAACATAATACATGAAGTTGAGCTTGAATCATCGTGGAGTACCAGTGAAGCCTACATCTACTAATGATATTTTCGATGAGGAAAATCGACATATCTAAATTCATGAAGGGAACATATGGAAACCACTGAAATACTTACGAATTATACTGCGTCTACGAGAATTGAATCTACTACCAAGAGAGATGCTGTCTTCAAACAAGTGCACGAGACCGATAATAAACCTTAGATCCTGTTTAATTCTATGGATAGAAAGGGGAGTAGTTTGTTGGAGTTACTCGAGTTCGATAACAGAATGGAGGAACGTGATGGACATCAACACTGGATTAAAATGGACGTATTGGCATATTACTTACGTATGCGTTCTACCAGAATCATCGCCACGGTAGTGAATCGACATTATTTTCAGTAGTAGTAGTTGTAGGAGTAGGAGTATTGTGTTGTTACCAGTTGCCATTCTTTTATCAGTTTGATTGGGAGTGGGGTGTAGGTTCGATGTTCTGTCGTGCCTGGCCTCATTCTTATTCGTATATTGGTTCCAATAACGATCGCATCCATATTTTAATTTGATATTTTTGGATCTTGCGAATAAATAATTTGAAGTTCATTAATCTTCGATGAATATTTTAATTGTAGAGAAGATCATCGTTAGGGAGAAGAAATACGTCTATATATTGATATGAGGAAGAGTAATGTAATTTATTTTGATGAACATTACAAACATTTTGCGTATTAATGTCAGAATTTGTTGTAACGTTTTGTAAGATTTAGGGAGAGCTTTTCATGGTTCAATGTTAATTAGAAGTTGCCTTCTTGATATAAACGGATACAGTACCGACTCTTTGAGTTCGTTACAGTGAATTGCTGCATGTTTCCCGCAACACCCCTAGTGCAGCGAATCCACGACCTACTAGCAAGTTTGTGCCGCAGTGACATTAGAATGTCCTTTCTTTTTCTTCCAAGCCAAATGGGAATTGCAGGAAATGAGTTAGCGGATCAAGCTGCAAAAGAGGCGGTATCACTACCACCTCGACCAATGGAGGTACCCGCTAGAGGTATTCGCTCTCAGTTTCACCTACAGTTTCTGGAATTTTTGGAGAGTCAGTGGCTAGCTGACCCACTGCCCAGTAAACTGACAGCGATAAAGGGAACTACTCGCGTGTGGCGGAGCTCTTTCTGGTCACGGAGAGAGTCCGTTATTTTGTGTAGGCTAAGGATAGGTCATAAATGATCCACCCACTCGTACCTAATGAGAAGGGAAGACCCCCACTTTGTACCTGTGGAGCCGTTTCCACCATGGCCCTCATTTTAACCGAGTGTGTGGATCTTGCTGACTTACGAAGAAACCTTGGTTTGCAGATGACACTCAAACTTATATAAGTGAGAGTGGGTTAGTGCCAGCAATCTAAATTTTCCAGTATAAATTGACTCAACGACTTGTTCGTTTTTGAATTATAATTTTTTGTTTTTCCGTAATTTTTGTTTATTTTTATAGCTTTTATATTGATATAATTTTTGGTTTGTGTTTTATTAATTTTAGATCTTTTTAAATTTAGGTGACCACCTCAAAATTTTAAATTCAATTCCAAATTTGTATTTCTTTAATCTGTGTTAAGAGGAGCAGATGACGCCATAGTTCCGCCCCTTAAAATAACAATAACTAACTAACTGAATTATGAGCACAGCCGGTTATTGCATGCTGGCTGTCTGCTACTCCTAGTTTCGCTTCGGGAGAAGTATTGGATAGTTAATGGTAGAACAACAATCAGACGTTTCGTTAATTGTTTTTTGACCTGTTATCGGCAAAGGGCACAGTCTTCTATGCAGCTCATGAGACAGCTTCGACGCTTACGGGTAACGTCTGCTGGGCCATTCTTAAATTGCGGCGTCGATTACACTGGGGCATTTTATGTAAAAACAACAATAATGGCACGAACTTCAAGATCTGCTTAGATCTGATAAAACCCAGGATGAAATACGGAATTATACAAACCAAGAAGGCATAGATAGGATATACATTCCCCCCGGTGCACCACATTTTGGTGGCATATGGGAAACTGGAGTAAAGTCTTTCAAGTATCACCTCAGACGTGTCTTGGGTGCTTCCTTCCTCACCTTTGAAGAACTCTCCACACTAAATTGCCAGATCGAGCCCGTTTATATTATAGAACATTGCTTCCTCCTTCATCTGACCCAAACGATATTGAAGCCCTCACTCCTTGTCACTTCTTGATTGGTACTGCTCTAACCAGTTTACCACAGCCAGATGTAGGTAGTGTGATACTTAGTCTGTTATCCAGGTGGGGGACCTCGCAGCAGCAGCTTCAGGAATTTTGGCACCGATGGCCGAGGGAAAACTTCATCATATTCAGCATTGACCGAATATTAATAAAACAAAAAATTAAATTAAACTAATAATTATAATACAAACAAAAATTACGAAAAGAAAACAATAATTCAGCATTGAAAAACAAACAAGTCATTGAGTCAATGTACACTGGAAAATTTAGATTGCTGGCCCCAACCCACTCTCCCTTATAAAGCAGATGACGAGATCAGCAGCCACCGCGTCATCGGCTAGTCAAATGTGAAGCCTGACACACCTGTCCTTGTGAAGGATAACTGTCCATCGCTTTGCTGGAAGGTGGGAGTGATCAAGACCGTTCATCCTAGAGCGGACACTTCACACAAAATATGGTTTGTTCAATGGACCCATTGTCAAACTGTGCCCACTTCCAACCGCGACAGACATTGTACTAATAAGTGCTCTGTGTGTTAGTTAAATATGATTTGTTTTTGGTTTCTATATTGGTCTATAGGTAATTATTTACAGAAGATGGGTAAGAAAAATATTTTCATCCGCGGCCGGTATGTTCTGTCTCGACTGATTCGGTAGGACTGTCGCCTGCTTCGGAAGGCGGTGAACTGTGTGTCGGGTTGGTGATTGGCGGAATAGCCGAATTAAGTTAGTCTCTTGTCTTTGTTTTGTGATTCATTGTCATGGTCAAATAAAGATAGCATCCAATACAAGTGCCCTATCGGAACAGTCCATTTGTGGTTATTAACTACTATTAGAAGGTTGTAACGAAAATCACGAGAAAACAATTCTGTTGAGTGCAATAACATCCCATATGTCCATGCTATGGATTAAATTGATGCTTCACGGTCCATTGCACTTCAGAAAGCAATTTAACTGACTTGTAATATTATATTGTTCCCTAATAAACATATAAGCGATGCAATTCAACAAACAAGCCCTACTGACGATCTTGAGGAGATGGATGGAGGGGGGGGGGGGGGTATGAACTTTGGAGGTTATGGTACCACAATGTTACGAATCGCAGCATAGTTCACATTTTATTATTAACCTTTTATAGGTTAGTGGCTAAATACGTAGCCACCACTTTTTTCTCTGTATGGTAAATTTAGTTTTCATCTACAAAGTATTATGTTAGATGAATTTCTATGTGTGTAATTTGCATCAGGCGAGTGCGCTCCTCAGATACGAAAGGTGGCTTCATATTCGACCACTTATAAGCGTCTATGAACATCATTCACGCCACATACAATGTATGTTATCACGTAGAAATGAAAATCCACAGCTTGCTTCCAGTCTCCGACGGGGTCAGGAATGGAATGAATGAAGCCCCCATCTAGCGGCGAGGATATGAAATGTGCCGGCTGCCGAAGCCTGTCGCACTCCTCTGGTGCAATGATTAAATGAATGACAGGTGAAATGAAATGATAGTGGAGAGTGTTGCTGGAATGAAATTTGGACAGGGAAAACCAGAGTACCCGGAGGAAAACCTGTCTGCCTCCGTTTTGTCCAGCACAGATCTCACATGGAGTGTTTTATCACGTAGATTAGTCTTTAATGGAAGTAGTCAAACTTTCATGCTGAATTAACTCACAATTTGAGCGTTAAGAGGTAAATCAAAGTTGGGACATCACGGAGAACGATTCTCCTGTACTCCCACCCTCTCCTATACACAATGCTACCAACATTGTGGAGCAAAACTAGTGAACATACCTTAATTTCTGCAGGTGCATTGCCTCGTAACATTAGAGATTCTGTAATTTTTCGTTGTTAAATATACAAATCAGTTGTTTAATACAATCTATAATGATCTATGTTAGTGATAACTCTCACAAGAGTTTAGTGCTTTTCAGTCGGTCAACACGAATGTACCCAAAAGAGATGGGTTATGCCCTAATCCTGAAATAAATTACATGAGATTAATAAAACACTAGGATGACCAGTTTCGATCGTCAAGCGATCATCATCAGATCCAATACACTTAGGCTATAAAATCTATGTTTGAAATACAGGTGAAAATATTTACAATATGTACAATTATTTAGTTGCAGTATTGGTACTGCAACTGTCAGTGTATGCTAAATGCAGTATATATGTTAGGTGAAATGCTAAATGGTGATGGCTATCCGGAGATTGTACTTTAGAGAGATTATATGGTTGTAAACTATGGTTAAACTATAAAAATTTTAGGCCAACTACTTATCTGATTGTCTTCCGTACTACAGCTATTCGCAGTTTCCGTGCTCACTTGAACTCGCTGTGCGGTCGACTGCGGTGGTTATCTTAACGACTGGTTTTTCCCTGCCTTCCCCCCCTGTCCCTACGTGCTGTGGGGAGTGATCGCGATGTGTTTATGTGAGGTGTTGCCAACCTAGATAAGATGTATGTTATTGAATGAGGTGGATCTACAACTATTAAAGACCGTGGATTAGTCCTCGCCACGCGTGGAGCATAACCCATTCGAACTAAGCGTTGACGGTCTTATGAGGACGTCCCGGCACCTTTAATACTGCCTCTAATATGGGCCTTGGTTTATTGCAGAAGAAAAGTACATCGTACACCTGATCCAGATAACATTTACCTATTAAAAACCCCCTAATTTCCCCCCTTTTTTTATCTAGCTTGGCTGTGTGGCTAAATTGTGTTTTGTTTCCGACAGGGTGTGTTTTTTAGTAGCGTGAAGAGGGGTGAGCTCTCCATGAACGTGTGTTCATTTAGATTGTTGGGATTGTTTCGTTTGGCTAGGTGTATCTCGATTGCTTCCTTTATGTCAAGAGCTCTGCCTTTCGATTCGTGATGGATTATTTTAAGGTCCGACTCTATGTTGGTAAAGCTATGCCCTGCGTCACACATATGTTCGCACACGGCTGAATGTGTTCCGTATCTTATCGCATTTCTATGTTCATTATAACGTGTGTCTACTCGCCTTCCACTCTGCCCGATGTAATTAGCTTGACAATCGGTGTCTTGGCACGTTATAGAATATACCCCTGACCTTGAATACGGGTCACGTTTATTTAGATTACTATTTAGGAGGTGCCTAGCAGTTGTGTTTTTCGTCGTGAAAGCTATCTTTATGCCTTGCTTTTTGGATAGGTTAGTGATTTTATATGTATTCGCATTCACATAGTTGAAACGCGCAAATTTTTTCTCATTACTGTCCGGTTTGGGAATCGTTTTATCTTTATTTTTATGTTTGGCTATAATTTGATTTATTTTGCTTGGCGAGAAGTTGTTTTCCTTTGCTATTTGCATAATAGTTCTTATTTCCTTATTATAGTTGTCTTTTGACATGGGTATGTTTAAAGCCCTGTGCACCATTGAATTGAAACCCGCTAGTTTGTGCGTACTGGGGTGATTAGACTGATTGTCGATTGCATGCGAGGTTTGTGTTGCTTTCCGGAATATGGAATATGAAAGGTCGTTGTCTTTACGTTCAATAGTTATAACGAGATAATTTATTTTCCGGTCTATTTCGGATTCCTTAGTGAATTTGATAGAATGGTGAAGGCTATTAATGGATTGGAGAATTGTTTCTTCGCTTGTTAGTTCAGTATCGTAGATGCAACAAGAAACAATTCTCCAATCCATTAATAGCCTTCACCATTCTATCAAATTCACTAAGGAATCCGAAATAGACCGGAAAATAAATTATCTCGATATAACTATTGAACGTAAAGACAACGACCTTTCATATTCCATATTCCGGAAAGCAACACAAACCTCGCATGCAATCGACAATCAGTCTAATCACCCCAGTACGCACAAACTAGCGGGTTTCAATTCAATGGTGCACAGGGCTTTAAACATACCCATGTCAAAAGACAACTATAATAAGGAAATAAGAACTATTATGCAAATAGCAAAGGAAAACAACTTCTCGCCAAGCAAAATAAATCAAATTATAGCCAAACATAAAAATAAAGATAAAACGATTCCCAAACCGGACAGTAATGAGAAAAAATTTGCGCGTTTCAACTATGTGAATGCGAATACATATAAAATCACTAACCTATTCAAAAAGCAAGGCATAAAGATAGCTTTCACGACGAAAAACACAACTGCTAGGCACCTCCTAAATAGTAATCTAAATAAACGTGACCCGTATTCAAGGTCAGGGGTATATTCTATAACGTGCCAAGACACCGATTGTCAAGCTAATTACATCGGGCAGAGTGGAAGGCGAGTAGACACACGTTATAATGAACATAGAAATGCGATAAGATACGGAACACATTCAGCCGTGTGCGAACATATGTGTGACGCAGGGCATAGCTTTACCAACATAGAGTCGGACCTTAAAATAATCCATCACGAATCGAAAGGCAGAGCTCTTGACATAAAGGAAGCAATCGAGATACACCTAGCCAAACGAAACAATCCCAACAATCTAAATGAACACACGTTCATGGAGAGCTCACCCCTCTTCACGCTACTAAAAAACACACCCTGTCGGAAACAAAACACAATTTAGCCACACAGCCAAGCTAGATAAAAAAGGGGGGAAATTAGGGGGTTTTTAATAGGTAAATGTTATCTGGATCAGGTGTACGATGTACTTTTCTTCTGCAATAAACCAAGGCCCATATTAGAGGCAGTATTAAAGGTGCCGGGACGTCCTCATAAGACCGTCAACGCTTAGTTCGAATGGGTTATGCTCCACGCGTGGCGAGGACTAATCCACGGTCTTTAATAGTTGTAGATCCACCTCATTCAATAACATACATCTTATCTAGGTTGGCAACACCTCACATAAACACATCGCGATCACTCCCCACAGCACGTAGGGACAGGGGGGGAAGGCAGGGAAAAACCAGTCGTTAAGATAACCACCGCAGTCGACCGCACAGCAAGTTCAAGTGAGCACGGAAACTGCGAATAGCTGTAGTACGGAAGACAATCAGATAAGTAGTTGGCCTAAAATTTTTATAGTTTAACCATAGTTTACAACCATATAATCTCTCTAAAGTACAATCTCCGGATAGCCATCACCATTTAGCATTTCACCTAACATATATACTGCATTTAGCATACACTGACAGTTGCAGTACCAATACTGCAACTAAATAATTGTACATATTGTAAATATTTTCACCTGTATTTCAAACATAGATTTTATAGCCTAAGTGTATTGGATCTGATGATGATCGCTTGACGATCGAAACTGGTCATCCTAGTGTTTTATTAATCTCATGTAATTTATTTCAGGATTAGGGCATAACCCATCTCTTTTGGGTACATTCGTGTTGACCGACTGAAAAGCACTAAACTCTTGTTTACTAAGGTAACACTGAAAATATGGCTTCAAACACCACAATGATAACTCTCATCTATGAGTTTACTTTCATTGCATAAGTTGGCACATACGGTCGGCAAAACCCTCCTAAATCCTTCGATCACTTTCTTGCTTCCCTGTATAGTCAGTTCTAGCATCTACGTGGCGTTGGAATCCTCCATTTGTGCAGCATTAGTACCCAAACACTACATCACCTTGTCTTATCATCTAAGAAATCCATAACTACGTAAAGAGTCTCTCCTCTGTTATTGTATGTTCCTTGCTCAGATCGCTTTCTCTCACCCGCCTTCTAATGTGTCCTTCACTCTTGTTTGAGCAGAACTTCCAACTAAATTTAAACAATCTATCAGTAATTCTGTCTGCTTACAGGTTCTTTTGGCTGATTGTCACTTTTGTGGCTATCGTGTGCACTGCCATATTCATAGCGAGCAACATGCTTCGCTTCGAGGAGAATCCCACTATGATCGTAATGGAAAAGAACTATCGGGAATGGAATTTGTCGCTACCAGCCGTGACTTTGTGTGCTGTTCAAAAGCTGAATGACACTCGCGCCGATAACACCATACAGAGGTGAGGTATACCCTGGATTTCCATAATAATAAACAATTTAAATAGTGTTATAAAGAGTTTGTTGTTTCATTTGAGGGGGCTGGGACATCGTGGTCATTTAGCCCCGTGTTTTTGGGTGTGTGTGGATTTTTCTGATATCCTGTGTTATTGTGGTGGCTGTAGTAGTGCGTGTATTTCTACTTCAGGTAAGGATTGGGAAGGAGGTGGCCCTGGACTTGGGTTAGGAACCATCCTGACATTTGTCTGGAGTAGAAGTGGGAAACCACTTCCAGGATTGCTGTGGTGGGAATCGAACCCTCCTCTTCTCTGTTTTATCTCATGAGGCTGAGTGTACCCCGTTCCAGCCCTCTGACAAGAATTCTAAGTTTTTTTTGGCAAGCTAGGAATCGACCCCGGACCTCGAGGGCGACAGCTGCTACACCAGGTGGTGTACACGCGGTATAAAGTTTTGGCTTGATTAAGAAACATTTTATCCTGTGCATAATTTTCAAAGGGAACATTTTACAGACAGTTTTAAAAACAGAACACTTAATGAAAAATTTTAGAATGATAAATACAGAAGAGGTCAATAAACACTCATTTTACCAATTTATTATTTTTTTGCAATCCTGATAAAGTATTTACAACCCACATTTCTCTTTATTGTCACGGGTTGTTGTGAAATTTCTATACAGGGTCACCGAAAAATAATGCTGAGATTTCAAATAATTGCTATAAAAACTATTACTGGAAATGTAATGGTTTTAGTTTTAAAATGCGTGGATAAGATAACATTGTTTTTCATACCTTGTTAAGTTTCAATGCGAGCTCCGATTGTTTCTCTGCGGACGTCTAATGTGTATCAATGTGTGGTGCGGGTTACTGTTACTTCATGACCAAGTTTCCTTTTCGCTGAAGAAACAATTACAAGCCTAATTTATCTCGACGTGCCTTAACAGTTTGTGTTCGCTCAAATAGAAGATATCGGACAACAGACTGGACAGCGTATCATTTCTATGCAAGGTGGGGCTCCGCCTCACTACCTTCGCGCGATACGCGATACACTCGACTCACCTCCGCAGAGCAACAAACGGAGCTCACATTGAAACTTACTAAGATATGGAAAAAATATACACACATCAAAAAAAGTTTTGCATCACCTCGGTTCCAAGAGTTCCGGAACCGTTAAATACAAAGGGAATAGAGATCAACACAAACAACATTTCAGCTCGTTTTATTGCTCATGAGACCCACACATTGCATGTTGTACCATCATACAGCTAGACTTTCAGCATTTGTGGTCCAGATTGCAGTACACACCACTACCTCTAATACCCAGTAGCACGTCCTCTTGCATTGATGCATGCCGGTATTCGTCGTGGCATACTATCCACAAGTTCATCAAGACACTGTTGGTCCAAATTGTCCCACTCCTCAACGACAATTCGGCGTAAATCTCTCAGAGTGGTTGGTGGGTCAAGACGTCCATAAACAGCCCTTTTCAACATATCCCAGGCATGTTCGATAGGGTTCATGTCTGGCGAACATGCTGACCACTGTAGTCGAGCGATGTCGTTATCTTGAAGGAACGCATTCACAAGATGTGCACGATGAGGTCGAGAATTGTCGTCCATGAAGACAAATGCCTCTCCAATATTCTGCCGATATGGGTGCACTATGGGTCGGAGGATGTCATTCAGGTATCGTAAAGCCGTTTCGGAGCCTTCCATGACCACCAGTGGCGTACGTCGGCCCCACATAATGCCACCCCAAAACATCAGGGAACCACCACCTTGCTGCACTCGCTGGACAGTGTGTCTAAGACGTTCAGCCTGACCAGGGTGCCTCCAAACACCTCTCCGACGATTGTCTGGTTGAAGGCATATGCGACACTCATCGGTGAAGAGAACGTGATGCCAATTCTGTGGGGTCCATTCAGCATGTTGTTGGGCCCATCTGTACCGCGCTGCATGGTGTCGGGGTTGCAAAGCTGGACCTCGCCATGGACGTCGGGAGTGAAGTTGCGCATCATGCAGCCTATTGCGCACAGTTTGAGTTGAAACACGACGTCCTGTGGCTGAACGAAACGCATTATTCAACATGGTGGCATTGCTGTCAGGGTTCCTCCGAGCGGCAATCCGTAAGTAGCGGTCATCCACTACAGTAGTAGCCCTTGGGCGGCCTGAGCGAGGCCTGTCATCGACAGTTCCTGTATCTCTGTACCTCCTCCATGTCCGAACAACATCGCTTTGGTTCACTCTGAGACGCCTGGAAACTTCCCTTGTTGAGAGCCCTTCTTGACACAAAGTAACAATGCGGACGCGATCGAACTGCGGTATTGACCTTCTAGGCATGGTAGAACTACAGACAACATGAGCAGCGTACCTTCGTCCTGGTGGAATGACTGGAAGTGATCGGCTGTCGTACCCCCTCCGTCTAATAGGCCCTGCTCATGCATGGTTGTTTACATCTTTGAGCAGTTTTAGTGACATCTATGAACAGTCAAAGGGACTGTATCTTTGATACAATATACACAGTCAACGTCTATATGCCGGAGATCTGGGAACCGAGGTGATGCAAAACTTTTTTTGATGTGTGTATTATCTATTCCACGCATTTTAGGGCCAAAATCATTACATTGCCCCTAATAGTTTCTTTATAGCAATTATTTAAAATATAGGCATTATTTTTCGATGACCTGTATTTTAATGTATTTTATGGTCGACCCTGACTATTATGTGTCAGTATACTGTATCAAAATGATGGTCATTATAACACTATTTTTCATTACGAAACAGTTTCTCCCACCAATCACAGCTCAGGAAACATTTGCTTAACCAATTAGATAAGGTTAGTATCGCACCTGCGTGGAGTTCCGAGGCCTTCTAAACTGCGTTGCCTAGTGTCATAGTGAGGTATCGAGGAGGCCATGGTCAAATACAAGGTATTCTGTGCGTCCCATGCGCTCTGTTCAGTACATAAAACTGGCGAAATCTCGACAGATATTTATGAATATTTATCTTCGAACATAAAATAGTTATAATAATTATAGTCGAACATAAACAGTCGTATGCAACTCGCCTATATTGGTAATTAAGACACTCGTATGGAAATTATAAAACTCGCGTACGCTCGTTTTATAAATATACTCCTGTCTTAATTATAGCCATTATAGGCTGGTTGCATAATGTACTATTATGTTTAGTACACTTCTTGCAAGTCAGAAAGTATTTTAGCCTGCTATGCTATTGTTCCCTCTTAAAAATACGTCTGTCAATACAATTCATGAAACAAACGTGGAAAGTTTCGAAAATAAAGTTTCTTCTTTTTGTTCCCCAGGGACCCTTTATTGCCATGGCATGGCATCATGAACTATGGGCTACACCTTGCACTTTATTTTCGACATAGTTACCACCGACATTGAGACACTTGTCGTAGCGTGGAATCAGTTTAAATGAACCACTCTGCTAAAACTCGGTGGCCTGCGATGCATGAATTGTCTCACAGCCTGCTCCGGGGTCAGGTTTCTCGGGAGCCATCTTGCGGACATGTTTCAGTAACCCAACACATCAAGGAGCATGTGATGGGCCCGGGCACGACTAACATGCAGTGTGGACGCCACGTCTGCCACCGTAATGCGCCTGTCCGCTCACACCATGTCCTGTACTCGAGGAATGTTGTATTAACTTCATCCTCCACACTCTGAACATGCAACACCAGCGACCGACCGAATGATATTGAGCACGACGCTCTGCTGCTCCTCTCTGGCGCTCTGCGCATTTGTCATTCCCCCTCCGCTGACGCTCCTTCCGTCGATGAGCCAGCCGCGGGTGTGGATTCTTATGGCGATTGTTTTTGTCACCTGGTGTACCATCTACTCTTGCAACAAAATGATGAAACTTACTTGCGGAACATCCCTCATATGTTAAATTAAAGTATACGTTTCGACCCTTCTTCAGCTTATATCTAATGTAAAACCTATTCTAATTAAAATTCAGAGTAAAAAGAATTAAACCGTAAATAAGTAAATGTATATCAATACAAACTTTGAAGATGTTATCTATATAGATAATTGGATGCTCATTAGTTTGAAAATAATTGAAGAAATTTTCAGTTTTCATAACTGACTGTGCGTTGTTTTTGAGAATATTCATTAGATTTTGACGTCTTTATCACAGTTCAAATTTATACTGTTTCAATTCATTTTAAATGTAATGTTTTTGTAAGGATATCCATTTATTTATTTATTTATTTACAGTTTAGTTAGTTTTACTCCAAGTTTTAATTAGAATATATTCTACATTCGATATAATGTGCCGTTAGAGAAGATTGTCGGGGTACCATCAACCGTGAACGTCATTCCAGACAACCTCCTCCTTCGAAAACACAACCTGAGAGGATCGGATGTACTTCTTTTAGGGCTAGCCGGCACGAGGTCCACTTCCCAAGGGATCGGGTCTACACGGTGTAATATCATAGACGCACAAAGAAGCACACCCACAAAACACAAAGCTAACACATCCAGTCTTAAGTAAAATTTGAATAAAATATTTATTCAAAAATCAAACCTCTATCCTACTATCGGAGGGCTTGAATTTGGCTAATCCGCAAAGCAAATAATAAAAAAAAACTAATTGAAGCTAAGTTAGCCCTCCATAAAAGTCCTATGTTTCATTCACGGACGAAGCACATCGACATCAGGCACCATTTCGTCCGAGATGCCTTGGCCAAAAAGGTGGTTTCGGTGGAGTACACTCCAACGGATGAGATGCCTGCCGACATACAGAAATGAAAGCAACAACAAAGCTTGGAATGTGGTACCTAAAGATACCCTGATTGAAGTTACAGGCAGAGATGATGAATCCAGATAGAAACATCATGAAACAACGTCAAACATGATAGCAAATCTAAGTTACGTTGGTACCACTTTTGACTTTACATTTACCGTTACCTAATTTAGCTAAGTCCTAACTGACAATAAATTACGGCGAGAAGCATCGTAAGAAAGTAATTTACACAACTTTAGGATAGCAACCATCCTACTTAACAATCAACAAAGTACAATAATCGGAACAACAATAATTACATGGCAATGGGACAATCAGGTACTACACATAAATAAATAAATGACACAACAAGAATCTTTTTTACATTACCTGCTTACACAAATAACAAGCTGTTTGCTTAATTGCCGTCTAATGTGTTTAATTAGGTTGGCGAATACGCAGTAAAAACCGCGACTAACAACGCATGAAATCACAACGGCCCACAAGTTGCAAACTAATGGTTACCAGTGATACTCGTCGGTCAAAATGGTGTCAGCTCTCTAAAATATTTCCATAAGGGAAATGATTAGCTCAATTCGTCGGTCAGCAATCAGAATCGCAGGTCAAAGTTTAACTAATGATGAATTATTTATCATATTAACATCGTAGATTTACAGTAATTAGATTTCATGATTATATAGACCAGTTTAACTCGTAGGTTTAATTCCTAGTTTATGACGATTGACCATAATGACACAAGGCTGCATAACAGTAATTCTCCATTGAGATGCGTACCAAGTACATGACTCTGGCGGTCACCATAATACCATCAGCTACAAAATGGCTCCAATAATAACATCATTTGCGGCTCCTAGCTCGCAAGAATAAACATTGATCAGTCTGGCATCAATGCTCAATACTGCCGGGATCCAAGGTTGAGAGTATAAATTTACGCCATCAACGTGTCAACCAATGGACACAACAAGAGCATTCAACGTGCCTTTGCACGGACACAATAACAACAAGAATAGCTAGCCTGATACATAATTTTCTGGTATGTAAAATGGGAAAACCTCTCGTCATATAAAAAACCATGAAATGAATAATACCAGTCGCTTACAAAAATAGCGTTCTTCCAAACCTGTGCTTTGTGGGCCACCCTATACTAGTACACAGCTCAATCAGCTGTTGACCTAGATTCAGAAGCCTACTTCTGGCATTGTTCATAAGCATTCCATACAAAAATATGTAACATTTAAACGTCGATCAATAGTCAAGTCTTACAATGAGAACACTGGAATTCTGGGTAGTTTGAAAAACAGGTTTGTTTGGCCTTGAGTGGTGTCGTTAGCGCGACAACTCACTGCGTGTTTCACTGCATGTGAAACCTTTTGCACTCGGCAAGTTAGCATGAATGTCTTATAACATTGGGTTCATATATAAATGTCCTGACGTGACCCTCACAAATACACACAAATAGAATAAAGTGTCCTAACAACAATGAACTTTGCCATGAGTAAAGATGTAGAAATATATAACTGTTTCAAATAAGCAAAGAAACTTAAAATATAGACGTTTCACTCGTCTCAACTGCTTTGCTATCTCAAAGATATGTCACGACTGCTTCTCAAGTTCTAATAACTTTCATGTGCTAGCTCTCAGCACAAACTAATATGAATGGGACAACACTTTAATCGTAGTGCTGCACTAAATGATACGTTGATGTACTCGGGTTCGAGACAGGCTAAGCCATTCACTGCTCTTACATTCGTAAATTCCTTCCTACTGGAATCTCGTAGCATAAAGTTCCACATAAAAGCTTTAACAAAATTCATTCAAGAAAACGGTGATTGAAACCTACATCATCAAATGATACGCCTGCAGTCGGCGTGAAAAGTAATCAAATTAAACAGGGTGTCTGTTAAGTTAATTTGTGGAATTCACACTCTTCCCTCAAGATGCAGCATAAGCTGACTGAAAATAGCTCTCAAAACTAAGGCAAATCTATGAGTGCCCAATCTTGAAATATACATAAATACAGTTGCACCGGCATACAAATCGCCACTGCGTGGCTCACCAATAGTTCTAGACCAGAATGCATAAGCTGATAACTGAAAAATACATGTAAAAAATACTACACTACAAATTCTACCTATAAGGCACTTGATCCAAATAAGGCTCGGTTCCAAACAAAGCCCATCTGTGATTTTATTAGCACAATATTCGCAATTCTACAAGATTCTTAGTGTTTCTGATGGCTACTAGCCTTTAACGGCAAGACCAGAAACTAAAACTGTTGAAGCGAACGATTCCGCGATGTTTGCTTCAGTCGAGTAGTAAACGGCGTCCGAAGCTCTTTTTGTTACTATTTCTAGGCATTTTATTAAACCTTCTTCATGTTTTTGAATTTAACATACACAATTATGGTGTATATAATTTCAAAGAATGTGATTTGTAGATCACTATATTGTATTGATATTTTCCGCTTAATGTGGATTCCTCATCTCATTTCATTTACATATGAGCCTTATTTGGAACAAGTAGTGGGCCTTATTTTGAAAGGGTGATCCTAGTAAGGCCCGTTACTCACATTTTAAATATTGTATTATTACTGAAATATTTTCCAGTGAATCTAATTATCAACCCATGTTTTCGTTACTGCTTACCTTCAAGTTAAATCCAAGACAATGCTCAGATTTTCCCCCTTCTATTTAAAATACAAAAGAATCTTTAAACGTTAAGTGGACCTTATTTGGCACATATACCTTATGGTTGCCATCAGTACGTTTGATAAAAACTATGACCTTTACAATAGATAATTAATTACAGGACTCGCAGTGGATCATGGTTCACCTCATATTGACCAGGAGATGAGGGGTTTTATCATCTCCTCTAGGTAGGAGATTTATTTCAATCTATCCTGGGCCCATCGTCCTGCCCTTTCTCCTCTTCTTCCAATTCATAATGTAAAACAAGTTCTGTACATCCCCCTCACAGAATTAGCCTAGGCCATCACGGACATCATGTAAACGTGGGAAAAGATTGCGTCCACGTGGTCAAGTAGAATCATCATGTTGCGTGGCAAATATGAATAAACACTGAATTTACAAATCGTAGGTTGGTTATGAGTAACACAGACTCTAATCTTTTGCAGACTGATTACAAAAATGGCCCTTTTGTCTGCCCCTAAATTTAAGATACAACAAGTATCTGTTTCGCACCTTCTAATACTTGAACAACACGTTATCACTAAATATCCCAATAATCGTACGTTGAAAAATGCCATCACTAACACGGCTTGGTTTTAATATGATGAATTGCGTAATCACACTAATTATGCAGCGTCTTATAATGTTGTTCGCCAATATACACGACTTCTCAGGTAACGTTGGTGTCTACAACGTGGTATAATATGACTGGCCACGTGCAAAAACACAAAAATCACAGTTTCACGAATAATGCGTGAATTTCCTTCTGGCGTTATTCCTCGTGCACTTCGCACGGATTCCTTATAAATCACTAGCACACTAGGGTGCTTAAGCAATGTGATGCAACTGGATTCACAGTTGAACTTATAATCTGAAAGACTAAGGCCAGATGCGTGGTCCTTCCGCGACCTCAATAACGCGTGCGTTCATTCTGAACTCACAATAGGTTTTTTCCCCCTCTTCCCTGGGGATGATGTCCGGTTTCAAAACTCCTAAAATCGTGTAGCGACTAATTAGGTCCGGTTCGCATATCTGCGATGAAATACCTTTACCTTCTCTTAAATATCAATAACTAGCAGTAGTGCCCGGCTTCGCCCGGTGGATTTATTTGTTTTATGGATGATAATGAGTACTACTGCAGAACTGGAGCGCTCAAGGATAAGGATCGGAAAGCACCAACACTTATTGCAGCTGATAACCTCAGTATACTGCACCAACACCATCGCCCTTATACAGTGGCATACTATTGTCATGATGATAACTGTTTTAAAGGGCCTAAGAAATCTATTTGCACGAATTACTCCCCGTGACTGCAATTTATAAGGACCTCGCAATTCTGCACCAGAACACTGGTAGGGGCGACGTGATGCAGCCCACATTACCAGGCAACAATATACTTAGGTATTATTGGAGCTATCCGGGAGCGCTTGTTCTTCCGACTTACTGAACAAAAATCAATCTTTATGGATACCTGAGAGGTGTAGCATAATGCTACATAGCCTAAACTATTCCTCTCGAATCTGGCTATCATATACAAAAAGAAGTTTTCGAATCCGACTAGTAGTTCCAGAGATTAGCGCGTTTAAACACACATACAAACACACAAACTCTTCAGCTTTATTATACAGATTAGTATAGATTAGGCCACAATGACGTGATAAATTACGCAGAATGACATATGATAAATTCTTGAAGTTTGCAAAATAAAGCTTCAATTATATTTTTCCAGGAAAAATATTTATGAGACCTCTGCAGAGTCAAAAGAATATCTGAAGCTTGAGCTAGCTTCCTGAGTACGTTCAGCACTTCCTTGCTGTACAATAATCATGCTTCCAATGAAACTATCACCAGCATGAGCGAATACGGGCTCAATAAGCTGCAGAAGACTCCATTGAAAGATCGGAACTTGCACTTAAATTAAATAAATGTTTCATGAATTGTATTGCTAAGTGCGTTATTTTTAAGAGGAAAATGTATAAGTCAATACTGAAAATATCCTGCATTGCTTATCCTGGTAAATGTTATTGCTTTTGATATAATTGTTTTGTAAAGCACATCATACTCCTGCATAATCTCTAATTATTCTTAACCCTTGTATCGTAATAATACAAAACATAAAATATTTCTCTAACTAGGAAATTATATGTAACACTGACTGTAGGCTATAAATACTAGGCACGTCCAGAAAGAAAGTTTCGGCTTTATTCGTTGCCTTGGCATCGCTGCAATTGCAGTTTGACGCATGCACGGTAGTTGTTTTGAGTCAGGAAAAGGAGATGACATCATTTTGGGTGTGTTTTTGTCTACCAATGTGTAAAATGGGTGGGCAATATGGACTACTCTCGAAAAAATATAGAAAAATGTGTGGATTTCATCTCTTGTTTGTTTCCTTACCCATTTTCCTTTGCATTGCAATGACATTCGTGGTTTAGGTTGTCGGGGGAGGAGTGGTTGGTAGCCGGTATGGTTAGCGAAGAGTGAGGTTATAAATTAGCCTAAAGGTGAACAGTGGTGGCAGGTTTTGAAATGTGACCAGCGCTTTGCTGCCGTGCGCTTCTACAGGCAGAAAGGTCCACACAAAGTCCGTAGAACTCCTTGGTCGCAGCATCAGCGCCATTGTTGCGGAGAGTGTATCAATAAAAACTACAGTATGATCCAAATCGGGTTTAAGGATTTTAATGGAGGGGCACGTGACGGCGTGCCCTTATGCTAAAACCGCCCCTGAGAATAAACATTACACCAACAATGGTGGGGTATATGGACGTCCTTGTATTCAATATTATGCACAACACGACTGAATACCTGGAATCTCTTTGCTGGTTTTTGGTCATCAATGCGGTCCTGAAAGAGAAATAATATTTTTCTGTTTCAGGTTGTGGGGCGATGTTGCCGCGGAGAAGAAGAAGTACTATAAAGAATTCATTCATGCTATTGTCGATATTGGGTACGACAAGCTTAGTAACTTTGAGAAGTTCAAAGACGATCCTGAACTAAGTAAGATCACTACAGAGATGGAGGATATAGCCTTTGAGGTAAGCGAGCTTACAACCAGTGGCGTCCGGACGTCGTGGTCATTTAGCCCCGTGTACTTGAGTCTAATAACCTGTGTTATTACGGTGTCTGTAGAAATATGTATATATTTGTAATTCAGGTGAGGTTTGGAAAGAAGGCGGCCGTGGCCTCAAGTTAGAATCCAAGCCGGTATTTGCCTGGAACAGAATCCCCTCTGCTTCTCCACCTCACACTTTGAGATCATTCAACACTGAATCTCATCATCTCCTCCTACGTCTACCTCTGCGTATCTTACCCTCTACAAGCGAACTGATTAACCTCTTAGGTAATATCTCCTCTCCCATTCTCTTCATATGACCCCGCCATCTGAGTCGGCTCATGCGAACAGCTTCATCTAGCGTGTTCATTTCTTACTTAGCCTTTATCTCTTCATTACGAGTACCTTCCTGCCATTGCTCCCATCTATTTGTCCCAGCAATCATTCGTGCCACCCTCATATCAGTTACTTTATCAGATATCCTGAATCTACTCAGCTCTCACTTTCATACAGCAAGGCCGGTCTAAATACTGAGCGATGTAGCGAGAGTGTCGTCGCTACACTCACTTGTTTCTTACAGACTATAACCGTAGATCGCATCTGATAACTCACTGCATTGCTTTTTCCACACCTCTACTCTTTTTTCTTCCCCATACTGGGACCATCCTGAGAGAATACACAGCCTTATTACTTAACATGTTCCACATGATCCAATTTAGTTCCTCCTATTCTTCTTTCTTGCGTTTCATCCCTACCGACGTATTTGAATGCTGATCTTCATACCATACTCCCTACATTTCTGTCCAAGTTCTGATATGTTGGCTTGCAAGCTTTAGACGGAGTCCGCCATTACAAGCATGTCATCAGCCCAGGTAGGCTGCTTACCTGGTTTCCATCTTAGTGAATCCCACCCAGCCAGTTTATGCCCTTCAACAAATGGTGCATATTTAAAGTAAATAGGAGTGCCTCACTCCTGTAACAACTTTCAACCAAAAACTCATCCTACCATTAACTCTCACTGCAGCCTGATTATCAACATAAATACTTTTGATTGCCTTTAGTAGCCGTCCCTGGATACCGTAATCCCTCAGGATGCTCAGAATCCTCTACCTCGGTGCTCTATCGTAGACTGCGTCTTCTGTAGATTTACAAAACACAAACACAACTGTCTAACCCCCTCGTAGCATTTCTCAGTTACTTGGCGCATACTAAATATTGATCTTGACATCCTAGTTGTGGTCTAATGCCGCACTGGTTTTCATCCATCCAGAATGCAAATACATTTGCCATTGATAGCACAAATGTTTGTAGATATCCGTTTTGTTAGAGGAATTCAAAGTTTAAATTATACGGCAATCAGTACTTACACAAATATATATATCATATATGTTTCGACCTGACATTGAGGTTCTCTTCAGCTCAATTAAAAATGAAATCAATTAAGAATAAAAATAAAATATTATAGATGTACTTGAGTCTAATGTTTGTTTGATGTGAAATGTTTATGATATAAATTGCAATTAAAAGAATGAAATAAAATAGTAAAATTGATATTCTAACAATGTAATATTAATTGTAAATAAATAAAATAAAATGCATTACATTTTTTAAAATACAGTTAGAAAAATAAGAAATGTTGTAATAGTAAGTGAATAGCTATCAGGGTTTTATGGTGGAGGCAGAATCCAGAAGACGGATACGCCCTTTAACAGAGGAGCGGAAGAACAAGCTGATAGATGGGCTCAAGAGATACTGGCAAGATGCCAACGCCGGCAAACGAACAAGACGCAGACACTGAAATGAGAGTGGTTGTTAACACGCAGTCCATAGAGGCTGAAGTTGACGGTTAAAAAAAGAACTGTAAGTAAAATATTGGGCTTTATAATAAAAATTCAAAAATTTAGACAAATAATTTCGAAAACAAGTGCCGAATATCAACAATCAGTGCTTGAAATGAGTAAAACAATTCTTCTTGCAAAATATGGAGTGTGAATTTTGTACCAGCATGTACGCATGTACCGACCCCTCTTGTGTAGCGGTGGCATTCTTGGCAGTTGCCCCAGAGGTCTGGGTTCGATTCCCGGCTCTGCCAAGAAATATAATCCTGGTCTGAGGAACGGAGTTCACTCAGGAAGGCAAGGAATGGGACGAAGTGAAGGAAGGAAGGAAAGGTGGAAGGAGGGAAGAAAAGAAGAAAGGTGAAGGAACCAATAATCATTTGAAAAGCCCACCATTCAAGAGTGCGATTGCGCGCGGCGGCCATGACACTCGTTAAGATTCTTGTTATACCCATACTCAAAGAATTATTAAATTACCTGAACATGGTGAACCTGGTATGCTCCAAAATACTATCAAACTACAACAAACTACAAATAATGAAATCTTCTTCTACCTTTGCCGATTCTAGATGGTCTCAAAGTATAGGGAATACCGTAATGTACTGCATTCTCCAACCTGCTAACTTTTCTAAAGTCGCGGGAAACCTTGGTGGTACATTATAGAATGCTTACATTCTTAGTACTCCGTATTCAAACTTCTTCTCGAAATTAATGGAAGTAACTTATACTTCATTTCATTCTGCACAATTTCATATATACTAATGTTGGATAATTGCTTCTGCATTAATTATATCTCTAAATCACGTACTTTATGAGGAGTTTTATTTTCAAGAGCCACGCCTCCAATTGGCTTTTACCTTCCTAGCGACCAGGGCCGTCGCGTGGTTTATTGGCGCCCGGAGCGCGATATTGTCAGCCCCCACCCCCGCCCACCCCCTCCCAACACACAATGAGCGATTGCTAGTTAAACAAAGTTGCGTGGCGGGTTGCGTCGCTTTCTGAACAAGAGACACCTAAACGGATTGAATTACCTTACCAAAATGCTAGTGTCAGGGATCAGGAATTAAATTACTAAAATATTTGATGAAAATCGTTTTTAATTGATGATAATTAAATCCATACAAATGAAGTAAGAAAATATTACACCCATGAAAAGTACTGTATATATATGTTATTAATTAATACAATACAAATTGAAATTAATGCAATGGTGTGCAAAATCTCAAACCAAACCTACTCCGAATAGAATATACTTAATAAAAGAAAACCTCGTTATCACAATTAGATATAAGATCCTAAACATTAAATGGCATTCGCCTGGATTTTGCACGAGCAAATGTCTTGAGAATGTTTTTAAAGTCTATTTTTCTAGCCTCATCGTTTTCAATCGTAATGATGGCAAGAGAATTCAGTCTCTCCTGTGACATGGTTGACCGTAAATATGTCTTTATAAGTTTCAGATTACTGAAGCTACGCTCAGCACTCGCAACTGTCACTGGTGTAGTTAACAAAACCCTTAGTGCAATCCAGAGATTTATAAATAAGTCTTTGCTGCCCGTTTTCTTCATTGCTCGCAACACGTCGATTGGTCGAACTTGCCGAACATGGGGTTTATTCATCTCCGAGGTGGCGTTCACATGTAGCAATTCACAAAAAAGTTCATTGCCGTTGATATCTGATACGCCGTCAGTATTTGTAGCCTACTTTTCACATTTTGCAAAAATGAGGAAAAAGTAGACTTATGAGAACGGGCAAATGTGTGTCTGTCTGTCTGTCCTTCTGTCTGTCTGTCTGTCTGTCTGTCCTTCTGTCTGGCTGTCTGTCTGGCTGTGTGTGTGTCCCCCCCCCCTATCAACTATTAAACGGCTGGATCAATCGAAACAAAATTTGGTAGGAATAAAGACCTATACCTGAATATCTCACGGCCATATTTGAAAATGATGTCAGTGCGACCAACTGCTGAAAAATCGCAATTGAAATTTGAGCTCCATGTTGGATATCTTGGAAGGTATGAATAGGAGCTATTTCAAAATTGGCACACGTATAGATAACAATATTGCAGTTTAATTTTCAGGAGGCTATACATGGCAGTGCTGCCAACATGATTCTAAGCCTGCTGATAGGTCCAATTTTAGAATGCATGTATCTTTTCTAATCACTAATAGATTTCATTCAAAATTGACACAACAATAGATCATATTATTTCAGCTTATTTCTGACCAATACATGTATGTCATTGTTGCCAAAATGATTTTACGCGCGCTGTTTGTTAGATCCAATGTTTAACTGCATGTAACGTCCCTGCTATCCATTGGACTTCAACCAAATCTTGTATTCTGTACCTTAAGAGATGGAACTAAGAATATATTTAGTCACCAGGGTTGCCAACTGTAGTTCTCTATTAGGCTACATTATGCCAGGTATACAGTATTTCGAACTAATTAGAAATTTCGATATTATCAACTTAATTTCGTCATTATTCTAGATAGATCCATATAGAATAATTATTGGCATGCATCTTAAATTTTAAGAAAAGTAGGCTCTTCAGTTCGTCACGGAACTTCTTGTTTAAGAGAGTTTCTAGTTTCAAACAACTTTGTTTTAAGTCATCTTTTGGTGGAAGGTTAGCCAAGTTATACAAAAAAAAAACCACGGCGAGTTATGATTATAAATTGCAGTGGACCTACTTTTCACTGATGTTGCAACTGTTTCCACCAAAGGATAAAATACCTCCCTCTTGAATGCATCTTCTGCAGATGTTTGCACTTGGTCACTTGCACTTTCGTACAAAAAGACATGTTTCTTTTTGCGAATTCTTTTTTCAGGGAAGATTGGGTGTATTTCTAGCTCTTCCTTTGCGGAAATTACTGCGTTAGTGTATCCATTTTCTCTAAATTTGTCTAAGAAGTCCAAGCAATTATTGAACATATTCACAGCATCACTGATGCCTTTGGCTTTCCCTTGAAGATTTTTACTGATGATATTGATTTCAAACAGCAAATCATGCCATACTAGTAAGCATACTAAGAAAGAAAACTCTTCCATCTGGTTGACAAAGGAATGTGCCTCACTCGCTGTCTGAGGGTCGTCCGGTTTTCTCATTAAGTTCTACCAAAGCATCCCGGACTTCGAGAGCCTGCACCGAAGATATGCGGCTTCCCATCGTGTTTCACATACTTGTTTAAGCGTGAGATTCTTGACATGTTCACTAATCAAACACCAACGCTTTGTAGAGCCTGAAAATATTGTATATATACGCTGGAGTGTTTCGAATAGAGATGTAGATTTGACCGAGGATTTCGCTCCATCAGCAATTACCAGGTTCAGACTATGGCATCCACAAGGCATGAAAAAAGCCAGAGGGAAATCTGTTAGTACACGAGCATGAACTCCTTGTGGATTCCTGCCATATTGGCACCATTATCGTACCCCTGGCTCCGACATGTTTAGTCCACATTCGGCAATTTCCTTAAACATAAGGTCAGTGAGAGCCTCCCTGGAGGTTTCTTCAGCCACTCGATACGCTATAAAGTTCTCCTGTATGTTAATTTCATCATTTTCTTCATTAACATAGAGAATCGTTAGAGATGTTTGCTCTCTGCGGCTAATATCCGGAATGCAGTTGAAAATTACAGAAAAATACTTGGCATTCTTTTTGTTTATGATGCTTTACTTAACTGCATTGCCTAACATATTAATAAACTCACTTTGAATCGATACACTTAACAAGTGAAAGTTAGTTTCTCGGTTGGATATTCTGCGTAAATGTTCCATTAAAACTTCATCGAACTTCCCTAATAGTTGTACAAGGCCGAGAAATTTGCCATTGTCTTTTGTAAATAACTTGAAAGACGAGCCTCGAAACGCTATGTTATGCTCTGCTAAATACAAAGTGATTTCGACTATCCGCCGCAACACCTCCTCTGAGCGCTGTGTTTCAGTTTTGATTTGATTAATAATTTCCTGGTTAAATGAAGTACCCCCTTTTAGTCTAATTTCAGCCAGCACCACTGGACCATGTATTTAAAGTGATCCTGTGACATTTCGTGAGATTTCAACCTCTCAGCCATGTGTTTCTTCTTCTTCTTTTCGTTTGGGCCTACTGAGGACCACGGGGCTCGTTTTGACTTCTTGTAAGGAATTTATGTTTCTTCTTTGCCCAGGCAGCTTTCATCTTCTGGCTGTGTGTCTGCTTTCTTTCCTGTGTCCACTTCGGTCTGGTAGTCCCTGTACTCTTCCTGCTGGTGAGAGACACTGGAAAGACATCCATGTTGAATCATCTGTCGGAATTGTGATCGATCCTGTATGTTGTTTGATGAAATCCAAGTTGCTGTAGGTCTGACTTCACTGTGGTGATCCATTTGTTTTTGGACGCTTTCCCTCTTCCTGTCGTGGTGAAGATCTGGCTGGTAAGTCTATCCGAACCCATGCGTGTCAGATGTCCGTAGAAAGCTAATCGTCTCTTCCTCATGGATGTGACGATATCTTCTTGATGATCATAGAGCTCATTGTTGTGCCTGATCCTGTAAGTACCACCATCTTCCCTTATTGGCCCTAAAATCCTTCTAAGTATTTTCCGTTCCTTGAACTCTAGTTTCCTCAGTGGGCCTTTCCGGTTCATCAGGAGACACTCAGAGGCATATAGAACGGAAGGTCTTACTACTGAGTTGTAATGTAGAAGTTTAAGGTTCTTAGAGAGGCACTTGGATGTGTAGATGCTCTTACAGGAGTGGTAGACCCTTTCCAGTTTCGTGCATCTAGTGTCTATTGCTAAGGTCTCACTCTCGTTTGCTGGAATCCACTCCCCTAGGTACTTCACTGCAGGAACTTTTTGAATTGCGGTGTCTTTCACAAGAATAGTAGATGGGGCTCCCTTTATATTTGTCATGAACACTGTTTTTTGTATATTGACCTTCAAGCCAGTTTTAGCTGCTATGTTATAGAGGCTCTGTAGTTGGTGAGTAGCTTCTTCTATGTTGTTCGCTAACAAGGTAAGGTCGTCGGCAAAGGCCAGGCAAGGTACATTGAGATTGTCTTTCTTGTACCCAATTTGCAGTCCTGTTCCTGATGGTAACGTGGTAGTCCATTCCCTGATGATCTTCTCAAGTACACAATTGAAGAGAATACAAGAAATGCCATCACCTTGTCTAACTCCTGTTTGGATAGAGAAGCTGTCTGAGAGTTCACCGCTGTACTTGACTTTGGAGGTCGTAGTCTTCAGTGTAGCCTGGATTAGTCTGGTGGTCTTCGCATCCAGTCCTAATTCCCATAGAGTGGAGAAGAGGGTCTGTCTGTCTATTGAATTATACGCCTTCTGGAAATCCACTAGTATGACTACCCATCGATGTCCGCCGCAATTCTTGTACCTTAAGATTGTCTTGAGGTTCTGTATTTGCTCTATGCATGATCTATTTGCACGAAAACCGGCCTGATATTCACCTAGTTGGGAATCTAGTTGACTAGTAACTCTGGTTAGCAAGGCTTTAGATATTATCATGTATGTGACAGATATTAGAGATATGCCTCTGTAGTTATCAAGGTCAATCCTACTACCTTTCTTGTGTAGAGGATGGATCACAGCTGAGGTCCATTTCCAATTATTAAAACCCATTTTTTTGTCCATGCTGTGATTTTGAGGATGGGTCAAAAATCCTGCAGCAAATACAGTATGCCGAATCATTATTTTCTGAATAAACTAACCAACGTCTAAGAACTTTTTCGCCATTTTCAGCGAAACGGAATCGAAAGCCATTTGAAAAATATCTGTTATTGGAATTTTTTGGATACTGATAATCTTCCTTGGAAAATTGGACGGTGTTATGCATCATGCGGCTATGCGCCAATTCTTAGTTTTGAGCTAAACGCGTTCAAAGATTTTTATACTTAATACCATATAGGAAGATGCATTTTAGTCGAGATAAATCAATATTTGGCACAGTTACGTATTGTATTATGCGTAATGTGATTATTCACACAAAAACTCACTTGGTGCAATATTTTCTTTGTTTTTCTCAAATTTAACTTAGCCGTATTTGCAATTTGCGTTTCGCAGTTACACATCAAGCGGCTAAGCACCAATCTGTGGCGGTTAACGTGTTGATGCACAGGGCTCAGGGTTTATGTAGTTATGTAACAACAAGTTAATTGCTACTTTGTTAGTTTTGTTGTTAATAACCAAGATCCGGTAACATTTGATTTTCAGTCAACGTATTAATATGTTGTTGTTGTTTGAGTCTTCAGTCTTTTGACTGGTTTGATGCAGCCCTCCATGCCTCCCTGTCCTGAGCTGATCGTTTCATCTCTACATAACTACCACACCCTACATCTGAGGCAATCTGTTTAACATATTCTAACCTTGGTCTACCCCTACAGTTCTTGTCCTCGACCCTTCCTTCCATAACTAAGCTTGCTATTCCTGGGTGTCTTAGTATGTGTCCTACCAACCTATCTCTTCTCTTCATTAGCAGTCGCCAGAAACATCTCTCCTCTCCCACTCGTCTTAATACCTCTATGTTTGTAACCCTATCTACCCATCTGATCTTCATCATTCTCCTGTAACACCACATTTCAAAAGCTTCTATTCTCCTCTTTTCTGCTGCACCAATAGTCCTAGTTTCACTTCCATAGAGCGCCACGCTCCAGACAAAGGCTTTCAAAAATGACTTCCTAATACCTAAATCTATATTCGATGTCAGCAGATTCCTTTTTTGTAGAAAAGCTTTCTTTGCCTGAGCCAACCTACTTTTTATATCCTCTTTGCTTCGTCCATCACTGGTTATTCTACTTCCTAAGTAACAGAAGTCTTCTACTTCCTTCAGCTTTTCACCTGTCAATTTGATCTCCATAGAGGTTTCTGATTTATTTCGGCTGCATTCCAGTATTTTTGTTTTACATTTATTAATTTTCATCAAGAATTCTTTCTGTAAGGCGGAGTCCATACCATTCAAAAACTCATTCAAATCCTCAGGCTTGTCGGCCAAGATGACGATGTCATCAGCAAATCTCAGAGTTGAAATTATATCTCCTTGAATCTTCACTCCCACTTTAAATTTTTCTCTAATTTCCTTCATTGCTTGTTCAATGTAAAGATTGAAAAGTATGTTATTACATAAGAATTTCACAGAAATATACAGTACATTAATATGACTATCAATAGTGGAAAGTGTTAAAATTCAGATTTTAAATTCAATACAATCTATAGTTACAGGAAAACATAATCTCTTACACATTGCAATCACACGCGATAGTTTTTTCCATCATCACACATTTTCACTTTGCAGTGTGAAATCACGGTTTTCATCGAATCCATCTATATCATCATAGGTTCCACCTTTTGAATACAAGTTTTCATAGGAACCTTTACAGTCACTTGGAATGAGATGCATGATACTCTTCAAGTCTTGCAGTTTGGGTTCTGATATTTTCTTTCCATTAGGCCACAGGAGTTCCAGATTATCATCCAGGAATATATTGTGATCACTCAGACGTGAAGCGTTTCTTCTTTTCAAACTAACTTCTTGACCCTCGCTGTTGAAAGAATTTGTCATAATGAGAGAATATGGTTTTCTCCTTTCGATCACAATTTCCCTGGTTTGGAGCCAACTCACAGTCTTACTCTCAACGTCCTTCTTAATGTTCCTTATCTTCTTTTCTAAACTAGCAGATCCAACGAAGCTTTCCTTCTTCATCTTCTTTACAATCATTTTATTTTTTGTTACGGCAATTCTTCATTACTTGTACGTAATCATCCGGGGTGTACAATCGCTGCTGATTCTTTAAGGAGCACTCTATATCTCCGAAGTCATCATCGTTGGACAAGAAACTGTGCCCAGGTATTAGAAATTTCATTCGAATGGTTTTTAATGTTGTGATGTGAAGCCAGGATACTCTTCATCATAAGTACAAGCTTAATGTTCCTGTTCTGCCCTCCCCCCTCAAGAATCAGACCACAATATTAAATGTTTCTTTCCCTCGTATACATTTTCCATGTGATGTTAGTTAGTTATTGTTGTTTTAAGGGGCGGAACTACGAGGTCATCTGCCGCACCATGTGATGTTGTCGAAGAGAAGACCCTACTTCTTGTGCTCCACGACAAGCTTGCCCTTCTAACCAGACATAGCAGTAGCCTTTTATTGAACCCCCATCGTGAACTCCACAGTTGTGCAGCCACATTAAGCGTTTGTAGAGTACAATATTAGTGGGGATTCTTGGTAAAGGTAAAGTTCACTGCAGGTCAAATGTCACGACCGCTAAATCTCTGTCCTTAGCAGCACGCTTCATATCATGCGTCATTTCTGAACGCGCCTTTTCTGCCATTTCCTGATAGATCTCCAGATGTTGCCTTAGATAAAGCGAATCCTCATGATATTTCAGTTGAGCATTCAGAGAATCGCAAACATTACAGGTGACTTTTTTCCATGCTTTGCGCCTCAGATTGAATTTAGAATAAAATATTTTCTTATAGGAGGAAAGTAACACAGGCTCAAAATATTCACTTTTATATAGATTGTACATGACCGGAATGGTGACATATGATGGGAGAAAGTCACTACTTGTCTGTGCTCTGCAATAGTGTGACTTATAGGCTACCTAAGAAATTGGTTTTATGTGGCTAATTACTTGCTGATTAGCTTGCCAGCTAATACGCAGGGACAAAAGAAACGACGTGGGATGTCGATTATCCGGATGTTACAGAACGCCAAAACAATCTTAGTGAGAATAATGCAGATAGACGGTTGATGCAAAACTTGCAACCCCGTATTATGAGAATGGCGCTTACGTTTTTCTTCAATTACAACTGTGTAAATTCAAACAGAGCTTTGTCAATATGCGAGCAGTTAGTTCGACCACTTAGGCGACAGATGGCGTTAGTATTCAGTTTTTCGAAAATTGTCGCTTAGCCGGTTGATGCATAACACCGTCCAATTCAGCAGGGTATTTTAAAATTAGGTCATTGCGCTGCTCATTTAAGATGAGATCTGGCCATATTGCTGGATCTCCAGACAAAGCCAAACTATCAACATGTTTGCTAATGCTTGTGTTATCGTCAGTCTTAGATTCTAAAGTTAAATTTACCTCTTCTTCTTGGTTATTATCTCGACTTTCAGTTTCAATGTCAATGACTGTAGAAAGGGCAGAAATTTCTCCGCTAGCGCTAGCCCCTTGAGAACTCTTACTTGGCACTGGCAGGTCACAGACGGTATCGCCGGTATCGGGTTCTGCCGCTAGGATTGAGGATGAATTTGAAGGATTAAAATAACTAGTTAGTTTTGGCACTTTCGACAGTAACACTTCCCGGGCTAATTCACGTTCTTTATTTAATTTTCTCCGCTGAGATCCCGATAACTTTTTGGATATATTGGAAGTAGTGTGTTTGTGAGAGTTCAGATCCCACCACCACCGCACCACCGCTGGAATACTAAAATGGTAATATCTCGCGAACCAATCAGGCTAGAGACTTGTACGAGGTGTCATTGAACTCGGGCTGACACCCCCTTTCCAATGGACAATATATTTCCACTACTAAAATAAAACTTACCCCTACTAGAGGGTGAAATTGTAATTTTTTAGAGAATCTCTCTTTCCAATTGCAACATGTGAGAGTTTGAATGCCAATATGGAATGAAACGTTGTTCTACATAAAGTGCATGTGTTCGGTCGATAACCACTATGAATTAACATGCTTGTTTTTGTTTTTTACGCATGCCCACTCATGGCTTTTGTAAGAGGGTGGGGGAGTGGATCCCTATGGATGGGTTATTGTTGACGGGTCATTGTTGGCGGGGTCATTGTTGTCGAGTCCTTGTGGACGAGTCCTTGTGGACAGGTCCTTGTGGACGAGTCCTTGTGGACGAGTCCTTGTGGACAAGTCCATGTGGACGAGACCTTGTCCCTTTGGACTGATCCCTTTGGACGGGTCCCTTTGGCCTGGTTCCTACGGACTAACTCATGAATTTATTTAAATTATGTCAAAGGGCCTAACTACATTTGTGTGTGTTGAATTGACGTTGTTCACCACTAGTATAATGGAATAACGATATGAAAGGAAAGTGACGAAATACATGTGAACACGTGTGAAATGACCTTATTACCGTCCTCCTTGTGAAAGAAGTCACATCCTGTTTCGCTTCATACGTGAGAAAATGTGAGTTCGAACCCGTGGTCGGATTTTGACGAATGAGGTGTCATTGAACTCGGGCTGATACCCCCTTTCCAATGAACAACATATTTCCACCCCAAAATAAAACCTACCCCTACTAGGGGGTGAAATTGTAATTTTTTTTTAGAGAATCTCTCTTTCCAATTGCAACATGTGAGAGTTTGAATGCCGATATGGAATAAAACGTTGTTCCACACAAGAGACATGTGTTTGGTGGATAGCCACTATGAATTAACATGCTTGTTTTTGTTTTTTGTTTTTTACGCATGCCCACTCATAGCTTTTGTAAGAGGGCAGGCTTTTTAAAAGATGGCGGCTGTAGTGTAACCTAACCTAACCCAACCCACGAGTGGTGATCAAAAAGTATTTTAAGTGACGCTTGTCGATTGGCAAACCAATAATCAAAGAGGGATATGTCAGGCCTTGAGGTGATAGCCCCTTTTGATTGATCCCTGTTGATTTGTCCCTTTGGACAGGTCTCTGTTGACTAGCCCCTTTTGGACGGGTCCTTTTTGACAGGGGGTCATTTTTGATGGATCCTTTTTGACAGGTGCTTTTCGACGGGTCCCTGTTGACGAGTCATTGCTGACGGGTCCTTGTTGATGAGTCCCTGTGGACGGGTCGTTGTTGACGGGTCCCTATTGACAGGTCATTGTTGACAGGTCATTGATGACAGGTCATTGTTGACGGGTCATTGTTGATGGGTCCTTGCTGACAAGTCCCTGTTGATGGGTCCCTGTGGAAGGGTCCCTTTAGACCGGCCCCTTTGGACTGGTCCCTATGGACCGGCCCATGAAATTTATCCAAATTATGTCAAAGGGCCCAACTACATTTGTGTGTAAAGCAGTGTGTTGAACTGACGTTGTTCACCAGTCCTTACTACTACAATTGGATAACAATATGAAAGGAATTGATTAACTAGACATGAGTTAACTACCAACGAAACACTTTGGCGACTCTGCTTGTTATTGACCAAAAACTGTTTGCTATTTTGGGTTATATACAAAAAATGCTTAGACCTTTTGAGTGACTATGTTTGCTAAACAAGACATTATACCAGACACGATTAGGATTCTTATGTAGCTCAGACAAGGAAAGAATTTCTACAGAATCTGTTGACATTGAATATAGATTTAGGTATTAGGAAGTCATTTTGAAGGCCTTTGTCTGGAGCGTGGCACTCTATGAAAGTAAAACTTAGACAATTGGTGTAGCAGAAAAGTGGAGAATTGAAGTGTTTGAAATGTGGTGTTACAGGAGAATGATGAAGATTAGATGGGTAAATAGGGTTACTAACAAAGAGGTATTAAGACGAGTGGGGGAGAAGAGATGTATCTGGCGACTGTTAATGAAGTAAAGAGATAGGTTGGTAGAACACGTACTAAGACACCCAAGAATAGCAAACTTAGTTAAGGAAGAAAGGTTCGAGGACGAGAACTGTAGGGGTAGACCAAGTTTAGAATATGTTAAACAGATAGCCTTGAATGTAGGGTGTGGTAGCTATATAGAGATGAAACGATTAGCTCGGGACAGATAGGCGCTGAGATCTGCATCAAACCAGTCAAAGGACTGAAGACTCAAACAACAACATGTAAGTTCACTAAAATAATGTTGTGTAACGGTATATGTTAGTCAACGAACAGTAATGCATTACTAAAACCCATGACACGATACCTAAGAGCTTTTCTAAAATGATTTTAAAATGCCTTTAACCCTATATTCAACACCCAGTTCACAAGACTCATAACTGCAATGTTATGGTAAAACAAAACAAAATCTATATTTCAAAACAAGCAAGTGGTTTAGTCAATGTATACTGGAAAAAGTTTTGTAAACACTCAAGTCCTCAAGACTAATTAAATTAGTAACTATCAGGTTGACCGAGTGGTTAAGGTGTTTGACTTAAGATCAAATTTTCTGTATAAGGAAGCAAGGGTTCGAATCCCTTACCTGACATAACTATTGCCTTGACATGGCTTGGCCACACTGCATTATTATGACACTCGGTACACAAACCATAGATATAGTGTACTGTTTAAGGCCACTCTCTTTCTGAACATAGTCAGAGACTGTTGATGGTTAACAATTGTATTAATAGTGGGACATGGGGATAGTTATTAAGAAAAACAGACAATACCCATACAATATTTTTATTAAATTCATTTTATAATAGTTACACACTGAATTCAAGTCTATTTCTTTACCATTGTTCTATATATATTTTTAAACACAACGCTTGTTGTAGATCCTTTTACAACTTTCTCCAGGTACTCTTGCTCTTAAAAACTGGGGAAGCCGCAATGGTTTTATAAACATAAAACCCTCATCCTCTTCTTTTTCATAATTATCATCATCATCATCATCATTATGAATATTATCATCAAAATTATTATAGTCATTGTCACCATCATTATCATCATCATCATCATTCTCAACATCACTAGAACTATCCAATTCCTCTTGTTTGTTTTCCACAGGGACCTCTTGTAGAGTCTGCGTTGCTTTTGATAGTGTTAAGGGTTTTTTGAACGATGGTATTTGTCCTAACATGTCTTTTTGAGGTGATGATGAATGCTTTTTAACAAACAATGCACTATCTTGAGCAGCAATATAATTTTCTTGGACTTGCTTTTTTACCTGGGTTAGAGTATTTTGCGTATTTAAATGTGTATTAATTTGAGATTCACAATGATGTTCTTTTGAAGTAAGTACGTTGGAGTCTTTTGTTTTAATCATTCCTCAACACTTTTTGGATCGTTGTTTTGAACATCGCCAAATAACAGTTCCATCTTTATTGGTTGTTTTTACAATATATGTATATCCTTTATAGAAGACACATGGCTTGCCATGACTGGTTGTTGAGACTTCCGTATCAACTAATACATATGAATTAAATTTTAGTAAAGTCACATGAACAATCTTTAGATTACAAGTGATTTACACACACACACACACACACACTTTCCTAAATGTCAAGATTTATGGATGTTGTTTTCCGCCAACAGCTGCTTACTGCGTATGACAAGGCTGGAGACTGGGAGGTGAGACGGTCTTTCACGATGTGAACACTGTAACAGGCAGTAGACAACTGACAATATTCTTATACCCTAGTCAAGGTTAACAGGTACTTACTGCGTATGACAAGACCGTACACTCGTAGGTTAGACCGTATTTTTTGTTTGTTGCTAAGGATCCCATATATACCCTAGACATGTTAGTTCTGAACACTTAGTGGTTAATTGTATATATTGAATTTAAATACACAGCTCATAGAAGCACTTTTTGCGGATTGGAGGGGTTAGAGGCTGGCAAAAAAGGAAATGTTTTAGTTTAATGAAACGTCATGTCCTAGTAGGCGTGATTTATAGTAGACGCAATTGATATTAGGCGTGATTGATAGTAGGTGTATTTGGTAGTAGGCGCGATTTGACATGAGCGCGATTTATAGTAGACGCAAATGATAGTAGGCGTGATTGATAGTAGACGCAATTGATACTAGGCGTGATTGATAGTAGGCGTGATTTGTAGTAAGCGCATTTCATAGTAGGCTCAATTGATAGTAGATGCAATTGATAGTAGACGTGATTGATAGCAGGCGCGATTGATAGTAGACGTGATTGATATGGACGCGACTTAGATCATTTTTGATATTACAAAGTTACAGTGTCAATGTTTATACAAAGTACAAGGCAGAGAGGGGGTATTTTAAGACTTAACCTCAGCTCACCTAACATAACCTAACTTTACCAAACCTAACTTTGTCACGTGACATGTTCTACAAGTTTAGACTTGCTTTAAGGCTGACTATGACTATGACGTCATAGATTGATGAGAGGGGTGGGAGGCTGACAAAAAGGAAATGTTTTGGTTTAATGACAAGTCATGTCCTAGCAGGCGCGATTGGTAGTAGACGCAATTGATAGTAGACGCGATTAATGGTAGGCGCAATTGATAGTAGGTGTGATCAGGTACTTACTGCATATCAAAAGGCTGTACACTCGTGTGTTAGACACTCTATCTTGTTAAGGACCCCTATATATTCCCTATACAAGGCTATACATGTTAGTTCTAAACACTTAGTGGTTATTTGTATTTTAAATTTATATACACAGGTTATACAAGCACGTTTTTTCACACAGTAAAACTTTGTCAAATAGCCACATGCGACACGCAAAGTATGTTTCCGCTATCTAGCGGTGACTATGGAAACTACCTGAACATATCCTAATCTAATCCTAGCTAACTTCACCTGACGTGACCATACCGTTTTGTAAGCAACAACAACAACACACTAAGATTCCATGAATTCCAGAGTACTTATAGATTAATTATCGACTCTCAACTCTTATAACTATGTCTATCCCACTCTGTCAAATACACGATATATTTTTTTAAAATTTTTGCTTGATGTCAATACTAAAGTGATAATGGGTTTTCCGATCCTATCACTATAAATGCATGACCCCCCACTCTTATCTCGGTCTCGACAACAACCATGCCTATTTTTATTATGTCAGATGATGTAATGTTCGAGTGCAAAGTGGGTGTAAAAGTGAGTGCAAAGTGAGTGCAAAAGTGAGTGCAAAGTAAGTGTAAAAGTAGTTGTAAAAGTGAGTGCAAAGTGAGTGCAAAAGTGGGGTGTAAAAGTGGTACCCTATTTGTAATGGCTTATTTGACAAGTTATTTTGAGGTACCCTATTCGTAATGGCTTATTTCACAAGTTGTTTTTGTCAATGTATTTAGAGGTTATTTCTCTTGTTCATGGAAAGTATCTCAGCCCTTTTTATGATAGCATAATGCTTACCGTCATGTTTGTAAGCAACAACAACACACTAAAATTCCAAGAATCCAAACTACTCTAAGGTTAAAGATGGTCTCTCAACTCCATTCCACGCCTAGTCAAAAACATTATGCATTTCAAATTTTTCAAAAAAGGTAAATTGAGAAAGTAGGCTATATATTTAAACTAAAAAATCATATGCTAACTCCAACACCTACGTCTATCCCATTCTCAGTCAAAAAATATATATATTCTTTAAATGTTTCCAAAAAATATTTGGAAAGTAGGCTATAATTTGAAAACTAATCATCCTAAATAGTCATATATAGACTCAAACCAATGGCTTTTATGTCCTTAATCGTTAGAACAAAACATGGAATTTGACATTTTTCCAAATATTGATCATTTTTAAAAATGGGCTATATTTTGTAAACTATGAATTACACAAAAAATGTGTTTGACATAAAAATGACAGGTATTTACCCCCTCTACCCACAAACCAAGTCCCACAGGGACCCGTCAACAAGGACCCGTCCTCCGGGACCCGTAAAAAAATGACTCCCCCTTTAAAAAAGACCCGTCCAAAGGGGCTAGTCAACAGGGACCAGTCCAAAGGGATACATCAACAGAGATCAATCAAAAGGGGTCAATCAACAGGGATCAATCAAAGGTTAAGTTAAGTTACGGCAGCCATTTTGGACCTTTTTGATCACACCTCGTAGGGTTAGGTTAGGTTGAGTTAAGCTACGACCGCCATTTTGGAACTAATTCTTAGTTTCCAAAATATAGGCAATTTTGAAATTGGACTTTTTTTTTGAAAAAAATGAAAACAATGTTAAGTTTTGTTCTAACGTTAAGGGACTTAAAGGACATTTGTTTGAGTCTATATATGACTTTTTAGAATGATTAGTTTTCAAAATATCGTCTACTTTCAAAATTGAACCTTTTTGGATTTTGTCCCAGAGACCTGGGACTTGGTTTGTGGGTAGAGGGGGTAAATACCTGTCATTTTTATGTCAAACACATTTTTTGTGTAATTCATAGTTTACAAAATATAGCCCATTTTTAAAAATGATCAATATTTGGAAAAATGTCAAATTCCATGTTTTGTTCTAACGATTAAGGACATAAAAGCCATTGGTTTGAGTCTATATATGACTTTTTAGGATCATTAGTTTTCAAATTATAGCCTACTTTCCAAATATTTTTTTGGAAAAATTTAAAGAATATATATATATATTTTTTGACTGAGAATGGGATAGACGTAGGTGTTGGAGTTAGCATATGATTTTTTAGTTTAAATATATAGCCTACTTTCTCAATTTACATTTTTTGAAAAATTTGAAATGTATAATGTTTTGACTAGGCGTGGAATGGAGTTGAGAGACCATCATTAACCTTAGAGTAGTTTGGATTCTTGGAATTTTAGTGTGTTGTTGTTGCTTACAAACATGACGGTAAGCATTATGCTATCATAAAAAGGGCTGAGATACTTTCCATGAACAAGAGAAATATCCTCTAAATACATTGACAAAAACAACTTGTGAAATAAGCCATTACGAATAGGGTACCACAAAATAACTTGTCAAATAAGCCATAACAAATAGGGTACCACTTTTACACCCCACTTTTGCACTCACTTTTGCACTCACTTTGCACTCACTTTTACAACTACTTTTACACTTACTTTGCACTCACTTTTGCACTCACTTTGCACTCACTTTTACACCCACTTTGCACTCGAACATTACATCATCTGACATAATAAAAATAGGCATGGTTGTTGTCGAGACCGAGATAAGAGTGGGGGCAATGAATTTATAGTGATAGGATCGGAAAACCCATTATCACTTTAGTATTGACATCAAGCAAAAATTTATAAAAAAAATCGTGTTTTTGACAGAGTGGGATAGACATAGTTATAAGAGTTGAGAGTCGATAATTAATCTAAAAGTACTCTGGAATTCATGGAATCTTAGTGTGTTGTTGTTGTTGCTTACAAACCGGTATGGTCACGTCAGGTGAAGTTAGCTAGGATTAGATTAGGATATGTTCAGGTAGTTTCCATAGTCACCGCTAGATAGCGGAAACATACTTTGCGTGTCGCATGTGGCTATTTGACAAAGTTTTACTGTGTGAAAAAACGTGCTTGTATAACCTGTGTATATAAATTTAAAATACAAATATCCACTAAGTGTTTAGAACTAACATGTATAGCCTTGTATAGGGAATATATAGGGGTCCTTAACAAGATAGAGTGTCTAACACACGAGTGTACAGCCTTTTGATATGCAGTAAGTACCTGATCACACCTACTATCAATTGCGCCTACCATTAATCGCGTCTACTATCAATTGCGTCTACTACCAATCGCGCCTGCTAGGACATGACTTTTCATTAAACCAAAACATTTCCTTTTTTGTCAGCCTCCCACCCCTCTCATCAATCTATGACGTCATAGTCATAGTCAGCCTTAAAGCAAGTCTAAACTTGTAGAACATGCCACGTGACAAAGTTAGGTTAGGTAAAGTTAGGTTATGTTAGGTGAGCTGAGGTTAAGTCTTAAAATACCCCCTCTCTGCCTTGTACTTTGTATAAAAATTGACACTGTAACTTTGTAATATCAAAAATGATCTAAGTCGCGTCCATATCAATCACGTCTACTATCAATCGCGCCTGCTATCAATCACGTCTACTATCAATTGCATCTACTATCAATTGAGCCTACTATGAAATGCGCTTACTACAAATCACGCCTACTATCAATCACGCCTAGTATCAATTGCGTCTACTATCAATCACGCCTACTATCATTTGCGTCTACTATAAATCGCGCTCATGTCAAATCGCGCCTACTACCAATTACACCTACTATCAATCGCGCCTAATATCAATTGCGTCTACTATAAATCACGCCTACTAGGACATGACGTTTCATTAAACTAAAACATTTCCTTTTTGCCAGCCTCTCAACCCTCCCATCCGCAAAAAGTGCTTGTATGAGCTGTGTATTTAAATTCAATATATACAATTAACCACTAAGTGTTCAGAACTAACATGTCTAGGGTATATATGGGATCCTTAGCAGCAAACAAAAAATACGGTCTAACCTACGAGTGTACGGTCTTGTCATACGCAGTAAGTACCTGTTAACCTTGACTAGGGTATAAGAATATTGTCAGTTGTCTACTGCCTGTTACAGTGTTCACATCGTGAAAGACCGTCTCACCTACCAGTCTCCAGCCTTGTCATACGCAGTAAGCAGCTGTTGGCGGAAAACAACGTCCATAAATCTTGACATTTAGGAAAGTGTGTGTGTGTGTGTGTGTAAATCACTTGTAATCTAAAGATTGTTCATGTGACTTTACTAAAATTTAATTCATATGTATTAGTTGATATGGAAGTCTCAACAACCAGTCATGGCAAGCCATGCGTCTTCTATAAAGGATATACATATATTGTAAAAACAACCAATAACGATGGAACTGTTATTTGGCGATGTTCAAAACAACGATCCAAAAAGTGTCGAGGAATGATTAAAACAAAAGACTCCAACGTAGTTACTTCAAAAGAACATCATTGTGAATCTCAAATTAATACACATTTAAATACGCAAAATACTCTAACCCAGGTAAAAAAGCAAGTCCAAGAAAAATATATTGCTGCTCAAGATAGTGCATTGTTTGTTAAAAAGCATTCATCATCACCTCAAAAAGACATGTTAGGACAAATACCATCGTTCAAAAAACCCTTAACACTATCAAAAGCAACGCAGACTCTACAAGAGGTCCCTGTGGAAAACAAACAAGAGGAATTGGATAGTTCTAGTGATGTTGAGAATGATGATGATGATGATAATGATGGTGACAATGACTATAATAATTTTGATGATAATATTCATAATGATGATGATGATGATGATAATTATGAAAAAGAAGAGGATGAGGGTTTTATGTTTATAAAACGATTGCGGCTTCCCCAGTTTTTAAGAGCAAGAGTACCTGGAGAAAGTTGTAAAAGGATCTACAACAAGCGTTGTGTTTAAAAATATATATAGAACAATGGTAAAGAAATAGACTTGAATTCAGTGTGTAACTATTATAAAATGAATTTAATAAAAATATTGTATGGGTATTGTCTGTTTTTCTTAATTACTATCCCCATGTCCCACTATTAATACAATTGTTAACCATCAACAGTCTCTGACTATGTTCAGAAAGAGAGTGGCCTTAAACAATACACTATATCTATGGTTTGTGTACCGAGTGTCATAATAATGCAGTGTGGCCAAGCCATGTCAAGGCAATAGTTATGTCAGGTAAGGGATTCGAACCCTTGCTTCCTTATACAGAAAATTTGATCTTAAGTCAAACACCTTAACCACTCGGTCAACCTGACAGTTAATAATTTAATTAGTCTTGAGGACTTGAGTGTTTACAAAACTTTTTCCAGTATACATTGACTAAACCACTTGCTTGTTTTGAAATATAGATTTTGTTTTGTTTTACCATAACATTGCAGTTATGAGTCTTGTGAACTGGGTGTTGAATATAGGGTTAAAGGCATTTTAAAATCATTTTAGAAAAGCTCTTAGGTATCGTGTCATGGGTTTTAGTAATGCATTACTGTTCGTTGACTGACATATACCGTTACACAACATTATTTTAGTGAACTTACATGTTGTTGTTTGAGTCTTCAGTCCTTTGACTGGTTTGATGCAGATCTCAGCGCCTATCTGTCCCGAGCTAATCGTTTCATCTCTATATAGCTACCACACCCTACATTCAAGGCTATCTGTTTAACATATTCTAAACTTGGTCTACCCCTACAGTTCTCGTCCTCGAACCTTTCTTCCTTAACTAAGTTTGCTATTCTTGGGTGTCTTAGTACGTGTTCTACCAACCTATCTCTTTAGCTAAATAAATAAACTAAATAAACTTCATTAACAGTCGCCAGATACATCTCTTCTCCCCCACTCGTCTTAATACCTCTTTGTTAGTAACCCTATTTACCCATCTAATCTTCATCATTCTCCTGTAACATCACATTTCAAACACTTCAATTCTCCACTTTTCTGCTACACCAATTGTCTAAGTTTTACTTTCATAGAGTGCCACGCTCCAGACAAAGGCCTTCAAAATGACTTCCTAATACCTAAATCTATATTCAATGTCAACAGATTCTGTAGAAATTATTTCCTTGTCTGAGCTACATAAGAATCCTAATCGTGTCTGGTATAATGTCTTGTTTAGCAAACATAGTCACTCAAAAGGTCTAAGCATTTTTTGTATATAACCCAAAATAGCAAACAGTTTTTCTAAAACCCTACTCATTGGTCAATAACAAGCAGAGTCGCCAAAGTGTTTCGTTGGTAGTTAACTCATGTCTAGTTAATCAATTCCTTTCATATCGTTATCCAATTGTAGTAGTAAGGACTGGTGAACAACGTCAGTTCAACACACTGCTTTACACACAAATGTAGTTAGGCCCTTTGACATAATTTGGATAAATTTCATGGGCCGGTCCATAGGGACCAGTCCAAAGGGGCCGGTCTAAAGGGACCCTTCCACAGGGACCCATCAACAGGGACTTGTCAGCAAGGACCCATCAAGAATGACCCGTCAACAATGACCTGTCATCAATGACCTGTCAACAATGACCTGTCAATAGGGACCCGTCAACAATGACCCGTCCACAGGGACTCATCAACAAGGACCCGTCAGCAATGACTCGTCAACAGGGACCCGTCAAATAGCACCTGTCAAAAAGGATCCATCAAAAATGACCCCCTGTCAAAAAGGACCCGTCCAAAAGGGGCTAGTCAACAGAGACCTGTCCAAAGGGACAAATCAACAGAGATCAATCAACAGGGATCAATCAAAAGGGGCTATCACCTCAAGGCCTGACATATCCCTCTTTGATTATTGGTTTGCCAATCGACAAGCGTCACTTAAAATACTTTTTGATTACCACTCGTGGGTTGGGTTAGGTTAGGTTACACTACAGCCACCATCTTTTAAAAAGCCTGCCCTCTTACAAAAGCTATGAGTGGGCATGCGTAAAAAACAAAAAAACAAAAACAAGCATGTTAATTCATAGTGGCTGTCGACCAAACACATGTCTCTTGTGTGGAACAACGTTTTATTCCATATTGGCATTCAAACTCTCACATGTTGCAATTGGAAAGAGAGATTCTCTAAAAAAAATACAATTTAACCCCCTAGTAGGGGTAGGTTTTATTTTGGGGTGGAAATATGTTGTTCATTGGAAAGGGGGTATCAGCCCGAGTTCAATGACACCTCATTCGTCAAAATCCGACCACGGGTTCGAACTCACATTTTCTCACGTATGAAGCGAAACAGGATGTGAATTGTTTCACAAGGAGGACGGTAATAAGGTCATTTCACACGTGTTCACATGTATTTCGTCACTTTCCTTTCATATCGTTATTCCATTATAGTAGTGGTGAACAACGTCAATTCAACACACACAAATGTAGTTAGGCCCTTTGACATAATTTAAATAAATTCATGGGTTAGTCCGTAGGAACCAGGCCAAAGGGACCCGTCCAAAGGGATCAGTCCAAAGGGACAAGGACCTGTCCACAAGGACTCGTCCACAAGGACTCGACAGCAATGACCCCGCCAACAAAGACCCGTCAACAATAACCCATCCATAGGGATCCACTCCCCGACCCTCTTACAAAAGCCATGAGTGGGCATCCGTAAAAAACAAAAACAAGCATGTTAATTCATAGTGGTTATCGACCGAACACATGCACTTTATGTAGAACAACGTTTCATTCCATATTGGCATTCAAACTCTCACATGTTTCAATTGGAAAGAGAGATTCTCTAAAAAATTACAATTTCACCCTCTAGTAGGGGTAGGTTTTATTTTAGTAGTGGAAATATATTGTCCATTGGAAAGGGGGTGTCAGCCCGAGTTCAATGACACCTCGTACAAGTCTCTAGCCTGATTGGTTCGCGAGATATTACCATTTTAGTATTCCAGCGGTGGAGCGGTGGTGGTGGGATCTGAACTCTCACAAACACACCACTATTGGACACTGACACAATTCACGTAAATAACTCGTTAATCACTCATCAAACTAAGCTGACAGAGTGGCAGCTGAGCTGAGACTGTCGACTGCCGTAGGAAAAAGGAGGGGTTGGTGGGTGGGGGAGGGGCGACATGTCAAAACGTGCATATGTGAGGTCAGTGTCTCTACCTTGAGTCATCGTCAGCGTCCCAAGGTCGGCCGTTGGCCGGTCGGGCGAAATAAAAATAGAACAGGGCAGCGACTTGTGCGTACAGAGCGACACTATGCTACATTGCAATATTGATTTATATTAAGATAATTAAGTTGGGACAGGGCCTTCAACTCCACAGTGGAGTTCATTATTAGGCTATTACTACTAAACTAAAAGTAGTATACAAGTAAATCCAGCTACTCAATTTTTATAAAATATTTTATTTGGGAAAACGTTGCAAATATATAAAGTGATTGGTGTCAAATATGTATAGGTTGAATATAAGCATACAACGTAATATTCAAAATTCAGTTATACATAACTTTCCAAAATACGTTATGTATATCTAACTTATTTTTAGCCTATTTTCAATTTTGAAAAAATAGGCTTATGAGATCACCTTTTGTCCGTGTGTGTGTGCCCGCGCGCGTGTGTGTGTGTGTGTGTGAGGTGTGTGTGTGCCCCCCTAATAAATTCTAGACGGCTGGAGCGATTCCAATGAAACTCAGTAAGCTCATAGCACTATTCAGGGTGACCTCAACCGTGCCCTTCAAATGTTGGTACGTCTCACCAATCCAACATGGCGGCTGTGCGAAATATTTCACCAGCATTCAATATCTCCGAAACTATTACCGACATCACCCTGGAATTTATTACGTTGATAAAGGGAACTACTAGAAGTTCACCTATGTGACTTTTGAAAAATTGGTAAGTACAAAACCAACATGGCGGCCACGCGAATTTGCGACTTTAAATAGACGTTCCTCGCGATTTAACCAACCAAACGCAATAAAACTTGGTACAGTATATGTTTATACACATTGTAATGCACCGACATCTAACTTGGTTCAATTGTTTACATAACCACAAGATGGCGGATGAGCGAAATATTTCACCTGCATTCTATATCTCTGAAACTATTAGCTGTATCACCCTGAAATTTTGTACGGAGATAAAGGGCACTACTGGAAGTTTATCTATAAGACTTTCAAAAAGCGTTTAACTACAAAACGAACATGGCGGCCAAGCGAATTTGAAAATGTTAAATAGACCTTTCTCGCGATTTAATGTTCCAAACGCAATGAAATCTGGTACAGGAAATGTTTATACACATTGTAATGCGCTGGTATCTAATTTAGTTCAATTGTTTACATAACCTCAAGATGGCGGCTGAGCGAATTTAAAAATTACGTTTTTATTTCTTGTGTCGTAATCAAGCAATCGAAGTGAAGGTTTGAATAATGATCCTACGCAATGATTTTCCTTTAAAGGTACATGACTCTATGGCCTATACATTTAACAATCTAACATGGCGACCATCCGAAATATTCAGACGACTCTATCTACGAATCTATTATAGCAATCAAACTGAAATTTTGTATGTTGATAGTGGCAGTTAATATAAGTAGGATATATGAAAATAGGCTGTATAGTTCTTCACGGAACTACTTGTTTTTGAAATTGCCTTTTATTACTTTTGCCGTGGCGCCCGCTGCGCCCCCCAAAACCGCCGCTTCCGCAGCGCCTGAGGTGGTCACTCCGGTGACTCCACGTGACTTTCCTCACACAGTCTCGGAAATGGGTTTCTTGCACAGTTCCAGACATCAAATTTGCATGTTAAACACTTAGCATATGATTAAAATATTGAGATGTTTTCCAATCGAAATTAAAATTCGGGGTCAGTGCCCATCGTTAGGCCACGGCCGCCTCCTTCCCTGTTCCTTGTCTATCCCTCCCATTCTTCCCATCCCGTCCCATCCCTCATGAGGATCCCTGTTCGCTTTGCAAGTGAGGATGCCTGGGCGAGGCGCTAGTCCTGTCTCCCCAGTTGTACCCTAAACCAGATGTCAAGGTCCAGGACATTGCCCGTAGAGGCGGTAAAGGTGGGATCCCTCGCTGAGTCCGTGGGAAAAGCCTACTTGGAGGGTAAACTGACTACCAAAAATAAACGAAAATAATTATAATGAAATAACTGATGATGACTGTCCAAACAACCACTGCCCGAGCAAAGAAAATTTAAACATATGAAGAAAAAAAGTGAATAATCCGTGGGGTTCAATCTCTGGTCCTCTCGTACAACAGTCGAGCGCTCTACAAATTCCGCCAGATAAATTCTTGCTTAGCTTAGTATATGTGGTTACATATTTATTTTGCCTACCGGTTAAGATTAAGTGTTTATTTAAACTCTCTTGTAATAAGTGAAATTGACGAATTCTAATACAAATATTATAACTAGCTGTTACCCGCGGCTTCGCCCGCAATAACATTTGGAATCCCGTTATAACGTTATAACATTAGTTATATAGATTTTTCCTGTAGTGGAAGATAATCACGGCAACACGGAGCGTTGAAATTGAAATTGAAAATCGGGTGCAATATACGACGGGGAGCTTTGATTTAAGGCAGGTCCCCTAGCCTACTGCCATGTCTATCGAGAGTGTTTTTAACGTCTAAGCACTTCTCGGTAATCTACATTTCTGGTCTTTCTCTCAGGCTGCAGAATGACAAAGCCACCAGAAGAACTGACTCTGGAGCATGGCACGTACAGTTGACCATGTGCGAAACAGTCACTTCTCAGATCCACACCAGCTACTTTTAAACTCCGCCCCCGAGCCTTGTTAATTGTCATGGCGTAGCATACTTTCAAAGGAAACTGCATACGTTTCAATTGAAAATGGTAGTCATATAGGATTAGAGGAATGCGGGGTATGAAGACAGTTTCGCCTTGGCCAACACCTGTAAATATGGTGGTTTCAATCACAAATTTATGCAGAGCTTTAACCTGCAGCCTGGTTCCATTGCAGAGTTTAGGAGGGTTTAGATTGTGCAATAACATGACAGGAGCACCGACATTGAGGATCAGGACATGAGGCGGTATTCCTGGCGGTTTAAGAGTTTTTTTAAAACTGCACAGGATAATGAACTGCATCTTCAACCTCTACAACTGAGTCTACTGATTCGTATACCATTTTTGTTGTTGATAACTTCTTAAGGATGGCGATATTTATACTATCAGCAGAGTTATTTGTTGGGGTGAGAATAGCTCTTTCTTCCATCCATGAATTATCAAGGTTGGAATTTACAAACACTTCGGGATAGATCTTTTCGATCAAATTCTCTAAACTGTCAACAACTGCGCACAGTTGAGTTGGAATAGTTATTTTTCCGTCATTTTCCTCCCACTTTCCTTCATCAATGCTTAGAAGGAGACGGGAAACTCCTCAGCCATAATATCACCATGGAGGTGTACGCGCATGTTGACAGTCAAGGGAATTGATGTGACTTTGGGCCATATGTAAGACGATTTTAGACAGGCATTTATTTCGTCAGTCCTTGTTCCACGGGGTATAATAGGGAGGGTCTGTCTAAAGTCACCGGCAAGAAGTACTGTGACTCCACCCTTAAGTTGGTTGTTACCTCTAATGTCCCTAAGTGTTGTGTCCAATGCCTCGACTCCTCCTTTGTGCGCCATCGTGCATTCATCCCAAACAATGAGTTTTGTCTCTCTCAGCACGCGAGCTGTGCCACTTTGCTTAGAGATGTTACGAAGGGCAGATTCAGCGTGACTGAGGTTAAGAGGGAGCTTGAAATCAGAATGAGCTGTTCTTCCACCATCCAGTAGGGTTGCTGCAATACCAGAGGAGGCGTCGACGATGGCAATGTTCTGTCGACTTCTAAATGTACTGAGCAGGAGATTAATCTGGAAGGTTTTGCCAGTTCCGTCTGGTGCATCTAGAAAGAAAGAGCTGACCACATTCTGAAACAACACTTCGAACTATTTCGTCATAGGCCAATCTCTGCTCATTGTTCAATTTTGGAACATAATCAGCAACCACTTTGGACAACTTAATTGTGTCGTAAGATAGTTCACTGACATTTTCTTGGTGAACAACGACGGAGTCTTGTTCTCTAGAAGGCGACGGAAGTCCAAAGCGTTCTAGTTGTTGACCAGACATTTTTAGTATTAAATCCTCAAGAAGCACCTGACACCTGTTGTAGATAACGCCCATGATCAGGTTGATATCAGCACACTGCCTCTGAACCTCTCTCACCACATCTTCCGCGAAGCTGTCTTCGTGTTTTTTCCAGAGCATGATGGGATAACTCACTTGACAAACAACAGTAAGATGGCAAACAGCTCGCGTATCTTGTGGGAGGACGTTTCCTCTAGTCTGTGGTCCCAGTGCGCATCATCCTATAGCAAGCCAAGTGCTTTACATGCCGCTTGAAATGTTGGTTGAACCACCCCTGCCACGGTTTTGAGGTCAGTAAAAGACTGAGGGCCAGGGATTTTATGTAAAAGCAGGCGGATGTAATAGCACTCGGCATTACCAGGGTGAACGGTGTAAACTCTGCCAAGGGTCTGTTCTTTTTTCAAACCACGATAACCTGGGACTGGCTTTCCTTGTTTCCTTCTACAGAACTTATTTCCTTTCCAAACGAAATAGTATGGAACTTCAAAATATAAAAGTATTGAAGCAAATTTATCGGATTTGCATAGTTCGAAGAAAGCAAGAAGAGTTGTGTTTGGAGGATGTTTAACTGATCACGAACGTCGTCTTCATTAAAGTAAACCCGCTGGACGTTCTCGAGGTGGACGGCAAGTTGCATGACCGAAGGATAGCGTTCATGTATGAGGAAGCAGAATATGCGCCAAGCCGCCTCTGAGCTGCTGATGTAGCGTCCTGATTCATATCTCGCAACTTCGTCAAACTCTCCGATGCTAAAAGTAGCTTGGTCGGAACCTTTGTTAACATACTTGCAAATGTATTTTATTGACTTTACAGAGTTGCAGTACTCAACATTGATATGAGCTGAGAAGGTGCGAGATAGGACGGGGTAATAGGGTACCACCCAGCTGTTGTCAATTTCCACTCCCTTTTTAATAATAGAAACCCCACCCTCCGAAGTGGGCAGCCTGCGATATTTGGGATACCCATCTTCCCCGGTTTGGGTTTCCTTGATAAGTGGTCTGGGGTACTTCATGGTGCATACACATTCCACCATGCAAGACGAACTCCTGTTGAGAACTCCACATGGACCGTGGATCATGGTTGCCTTGACAAACTCATGGAGAGCAGGGTCAAGATTTGGGTCAGGAATCTCAGCACTGATCACCTTGTCGATGTCTTCAGGCCTTAGCTTTTCTTTCAGCCACAGAAGTATGTGAACGTGAGGCAATCCTCGCTTTTGCCATTCAACGGAATACATGTGACACCTTGAAGGACCAAAGATACAACCCTTCGTAAGAAGTCTTATCATGTGCTTAACTTTCCAATGGAATACCCATGCAACCAAATCATGCATATCTTGAGGTTGTTGACCTTGTATCAGGTGCTCGACTACTTCGGACCATTTTGGATTGCAGGTGTATGTTATAAAAAGATCAGGACGTCCAAAATGGCGCACGTAAGTCATAGCATCCTGAGTGCGTTCCTGCATATAGCGCGGGCCTCCAGTGAAAGTCGACGGCAACACGACCATTTTACCAATATCTGACAAACAGCTGTCAGCTTTACTCATTGCATCCTTCAGGTGCACATATTCCTCACTTCTCAACTTTTTCTGATTGATGCGAATCCAAAGTAGTCTCTTTGTCTCAATCTTTGCATACATATCAACCAGAAACTGATTGAGAAGATTGCGAAATAACAAAAGATAAAAATTATCACCCTCACGCTCAAATATTCTGAAGCTGTAAAAGTTAGCGGCAGACACGGTCTTCTTCAAAGGTGCTTGAGTGCGGTTGTGACGTTGTAGGATATTAATGCAGTACCGGTAGCCATCTTCTCCACGGCAGAACATAAGCGGATATTGCAGAGCATCATACGCGCGATGTGTTACACTAATACGAAGCAACTGCTATCTCTGCTGTGGAGTACAATATCTCTTTTCTCAAACTCCTGACCAACAATTAAAACCGCCACTTCCTTAGTTCTAAGGGCGTTCTAGCGGCCTTTGTGCTCTTCAAGAGGACTTTTGTCAGCTTTGATAACCACTCGGAAGTCTTGATTGCCATCAGCAACTGATTCCATTGCTGTTATAAAATCCTGAATGTATCTATTTTGCTTGTGTAACAGATCCTACAATTGGAGAACAATCTGAGGTTTAACGTCAGGGAAGATGCCACATCGAAAGTTTTTTATACGGCTTCATCTCCAACAATGTAAATTTGTAGAAAAAGAGGCTGCTGTTCAGATGATGGTAATAATCTCGATGCCTTTGCACTTTAAAAGTTGGCATGAAATTGCCTTCTTTTACTTCCTTTGCACCAAAAGATGTCATTTGAAAACAACCATTATATTTACGTGTATTAGACAGGAAGTGTTCTGATTCTGGGTGCTGATGGTTAAGGAGGCTGTGCAAGGGATCAGGATATTGTTGGATCGGGGGAAGATGTATTTTTACATTACTGCAACACATTCCAGGAGATTCATCCTTCCATTTCTTGGCTTTGCAAAATGTACAAACCACCTGAGAGCCAAAATTCAATGTTTTGTTTGCAGAATAATCAGTTTGTGGATTATATTTTGAAAGCTGGACATTTTTAGTACTGTCCAAGGAAGAATCTTGACTTGAGCTCTTTTAAAATTATGTGTAACAACGGCCTTTCTATTTACATCAGGATGGCTCTTTGTATATTTGGCCACTGCATCCCTATTTACTTCTGGGTGGCTCTTTGTATATTTGGCCACTGCATCCCTATTTACTTCTGGGTGGCTCTTTGTATATTTGGCCACTGCATCCCTATTGACTTTCTTATTGCTTTCAACATACTTATTAACTGCCCTAAGGTTTACTTCAGGATGTTTTTTCGCGTATTTGTTTACCGCTTTATTTAATTGTTTACGTATGTTGTTAGTAAATCGTTTTCTACGTTTTGAACCTCTATTTAATTTAGTTTGAGGCACTGACTCGAGGAGGAATTTCGCGGTAGAAGGAGAAGATGTTAAAGAAGAAGGCTGAATTAGAAGCTGGTATTCACATTGTAAATTTGTAGGCGTGAATGGCTCGTAAACATCAAAATGTGCCTGAGTGAATTCAACCGTAAACCAAAACCTTTTAACAGAAGCTGCAGAACCATACGTATTTCCAGTTCGGAGTACACGATTACAGTAGACCTGGAATTGGAAAGGATAAATCTCTGCCGCTACTTGCAATTCGAATGATGTACCGTATGTGTAAGGCATGGGCATAACAGATACATATTCGGCCTTGTTTATGTTGTTTATGTAAGGCTGGCAATCTCGTGTCATAGAATACACCTGTAGTCTTTCCCACTTATTAGAGGCGTGACTGACAAAGTCAGCACGCACTGTACGTGCTTGTGATATGTTGCCATACATTGCGTAAGATAGAGCAGAGAAGAGACAGGCATCATCTCGGGGAATTTTATAGACTTGGTGGGGAACTTGGGTGCCATCTACCTGTAACATTTCTACTGCAGCCATCGAGAAAACAATCAATGAACAGCAAATAAAAAAAAGAAGAAGAAGAAGAAGAACCACCCTTGAGTAATAAAAAAGGAATACACCTAACGTAAAACAAATCTCTACTTAAAAAACCTGATAAATGGAATAGACCTAGCCTAACTTAACAAAATTAACGTTGGTAGAGGTCATTTTCTTTTACCAAAATCTACTTTTCATTTTAACTAACTATGTACTACCAAGAAATGATGAAAAACGCCGAACCTAATCCAACAAACAAAGGAATTCTATAGTTACTTCAAATAAAGTCTAATATAGATATAATGCAATATGATGATTATGCAGAAATGGTGAAAGTACGAAGTACAATCAGAAATGAACTGCAATATGATGATTATGAAGTGATGGTGAAAGTATGATGTACAAACAGAAATGAACTCGACAGTTACTTCAACTATAGGCTAAAATGATTATGAAGTGATGCTGAAAGTACAAAGTACAAAGAGAAATTACAAAGAAGTACTGTTTGAACAGAGCGAATGGGTAAATGTCGGGAGCGCAAACAACAATGACGTGCACGTTATGACGGTAAAGAACTCACTGAGCATTGCCACACAGCTCACTGCCTGCAAAGCACCAGAACTCTGGTAGGGGCGACGTGATGCAGCCCGCATTACCTGGCAACAATAGATTTAGGCATTATTGAAGCTGTTCATATAATCGCGGTTCTTGCGGTTTGACCATGATCCCGAGTAAAAATTTTGACAACCTTTCTTAGCGAGCACCTACGGCCCTTGAGGAAGCAGCATACCAAATTTCATTCCAATCCGTTCGGTGGTTTCTGAGATTTCGTGATGAATGAGTGAGTGGTATTTGACAAATATATAGTAGAAATCGCGGTTTTCGCGGTTTGACCATGATCCCGAGTGATTTTTTTGAAAACCTTTCTTATCGAACACCTACGGCCCTTGAGGAAGCTGCATACCAAATTTCATTCCAATCCGTTTGGTGGTTTCTGAGTTTTCGTGATGAATGAATGAGTGAGTGAGTGGTATTTGACAAATATATAGTAGATAATATACAATACACTATTAAGAAGAGAAAATTGGAATACTTGGGACACATGATGAGGAATACAAAATACCGTCTGCACCAAGTTATACTTCAGGGTAAAATTGAAGGTCAGCGTGGACCGGGAAGGAGACGAATAACATGGATGGATAATTTAAGAACGTGGTTTGGGCTGTCTTCCACGGAACTCCTCAGGATTGCACATGATAAAAAGGTGTTAGCCATGGAGGTAGCCAACGTCCTTATCGGATAAGGCAGGAGAAGAAGAATATACACTACCATTCACGGCAAGATTGCTGCAATAGTGTCAGAGATATTGAGAACTGGTATAATATTTCGGTTGGGAATTCATATTGGATTGGTAGAAATGCCAGCTACAGATTTTTTACTAGTAAATAAATATCATTATACGTATGTATATTAAGGGACACTGGGACTGAAATTTTAGTGAGATTTTCGATTTTGTCCATATTAATACACCCCTATCCCCTGAGGATCAGATAGCAATGCTTTTATGCGAATTCCGCCATTTGCCCTAGCGTAGATTTTAAATGCCTGGTGTGCAGTCCTTGAAACGCCCCAGCACAGTAAGTGTCCTGAAGGTTCTGAGTCTTGGTGCTTCTACAATCGAAGTATCGCAGCTGGTAAAACACCAGTCGTGACAAAATGGCTGTATAGCATTAAGAACACTTAGTTGTCAAGATTATGCCTGTTTATCAAAGGCTGGCATCATTTGAGCTACTATCCAGATGCATCCGGGGTGCTATTGAAAATCAGAATGAGTCTCTGCATTCTGTTATCTGGAGGAAGTGCCCAAAAGAGATTTTAATTTCATGGAAGAGACTTGAAATTGCTGTTTGTAATTCTGTAGCAGAATTCAACATGAGGTGTAGTGCAACAACAGAGTTGAAATCAGGAATAAGATAAGCTTCAGTATCTCATGTCACAGCACAAACACTTGAAAGATGTGACAGTCGCTGGAAGTATGAAAGTCTGCGGTCATCTTTGGAGAAGCAAAAGGCATGTCGACGGAAGGTGAAACTGACAAAATTGAAGAAGGCTGCAAAACAGAAGAAGGAGGGCGAAATTGTGCATCATTTTAGAAAATTGATGTTTTCTCTGATTCACTTTTTCAGGCATTCAAAATGTTACTCGCGTCATAAATCTTATGATATTGCATTCAAAATGGGCATTTATTATCTTCATTGCAATGACTATAAAGCTATGGATCTATTTTTAGATTGTAAATTTGGTCTGGCTGCAAAAAAAATTCAAACTGGAAAAATTCAAGATTTTTTTTGGTAGAAAAAACTTAGACATGAAAAAAAATCTTTACACTCATTAATGCAATTCAAAAATGGATCCGTAGGTTTCTTCCAGTTGTTATAGTGCAATAGAATATTACCTGAAAGTTACACTATCTTTATTTGTTTAACGCGGCTTACCCTTATAAAACTTGAATAATTAGCACAATAAATGTACAAAATAATTAATATCTGAAGAACTAATCAACTTACACTGCTCAAGTTTCCGACAGTGGTTTACAATATGATTATTCATAACTTAGGGCTCGGATTTTTAGGTGCTATGAATCTGAAAAATATTTATTTTTTATGTATTAAAAATACCTGAAATATGTGACAAAAAAGTAAACATATATAATTATAATTTAGTTTATTAATGTGAATATAAACAATATGCAGTATTCACGAATGCTATTTATTCTATATTCACAGACTGCTGAAGCATTACAATACACGACGAGATACATATTCAGGTTGTCCATAACAAATGACCGACGATTATCGCAAAACACTTATTCTGTAGGCGCGAAACTGCGGCAATATGTTGCTTGCCTTTGAGGTGTTGTGTAACTGTTCAGCCTTGATTGCTTTCCCACATGGTTGGCAGAACAGAACGCCCCCATCAGAAGTAAAATTATCTTTAAATTCTGCAACAGACGATAACTTGTAGTTATTTTTACTTTAGGCATCGTAGAACTGTCTTACAGTTCACAGTGCCAGAAATGAACTGCATGTGAGTGACACTGGTTCCAGGTATCTGGGGGAGCGTAGGTCTAGCACGTGGTGGAATATGGCTATGGACAAGGAAATTCCTGGCTTCCACCGTGAGTGGTACGGGGCGACAAGTTAAGAATAACACAATTGCAAGCTCACATATGCTCTGCATGAATATTAGTAGGTAGCTTACAGGTTCTTCCCCGTTGAAGTAACACAGAACAAAAATGCAATAAACTGAAAGATCTAGCATACTGATTTTAAAATAAATGTAAATATTATGTTTGTAAGTGCTAATAAGTGAAAAGCAGGAATTTATGTATTTATAGAAAAAATGCTTAAAATATGTATTTACATAAAAATATATTTATTTACCTAAAAATCCGAGCCCTATTCATAACCATATAAAATTTCAAAGCTGAACCTCAGTTTATATAGAATTTGAAAATGTCGGTCCCAGTGTCCCTTTAGGCTTTCACGGCCCGGAATACTCTTCAATTTATTCAAACTTTTGGGATATTGCTGAGTGAAAATAAAATTTAAAATTCTAGGCGTTTCGAGAGGAACCTTGCCTCCATTTTCAATAGAATTAAAGCAACGTGGCCAAATAATGTGTGTCAATGAGCTTACAAAAAACTAGAGAAATTCCTCTGTTCGTCACCAGATAGCTGCCTGAAGCCACTGGACGGTACGCAGAGCAACTTGCCAACTAGTAATGCAGAGGAATCGTTCCAGTTATGTACGGTTTCAGACGGAACTTTCCGCTAACACGTACCTTGATGCTCTGTACAGTTGGGAGTCGAAATCCCTCTGTACCGTTCCAGCGCTGTAACGTTCCACATTCTCGTTCCGAGCTCCAAGTTACTGTGGGACGGAACGATACCGCAAATCAGTTCGGGTCGCGGTATGGTATACATAACCTAACGTGGAACACAGCGATAGGTAACGCATTTCATTTCTATTCCCGGTCCCTGAATCAGAAACCTTCGCGGGAGTGTGCACAACAACTCAACAAAGTTTCATCGCAATAATTGGATGAATGTTCATGAACGCTTACGGAACAGACAAGCAAACTACCAAGAAACATTCATTTTTAAATGAAGATGAATAAAAGATATCTTCTCAGATTTGGAAATGTGTCCAGGTCAATGTGGTCGCATTGATGTAAGTGGATAAATGGGTACATTGGATTCGTTCATCCCATGGTGGAGTGTCTATTATGGGCTTGGAATCTTCAAGTAAACCGTAACACAAGTGCATGGGTGGCCAGAATCGAGCCAGTCAGCAAATGAAAATGCAACTTATCAATTACAATAATAACAGCTTAGTCTATATAGAAAGCTGCCTTTAATCTCTTTATGAATGGGCTAGGGAAGGTGAATTGCAAATTGACACTATACTCGCCAATTATGATGGATATCGATGGGAGCCGTCTTCTCAACTCTGACAGTCAGAGGTCCCCTGAAGATGCCGTATGCAGTATCTGGTGAAATGTTGGGAAACTCAAACCCCACTATACCACAGCCAACAAGACCGGATAAGTTATTCTTTCATGCTGAGTGAATGTTGCGTTATCTACACATTAGTTTCATTCAAAACGTTTCTCTCCATCTTATTCTTCTTCTTCTTCTTCTTCTTCTTCTTCTTCTTCTTCTTCTTCATTTCCCGTTTCCAGTTCCCTGGGTCGGGTTGTGAATCAATGACCTCCGGGGTTGTCTATCCCTCCACCATTCAAAACGTTTATCAGATGTTAATATAGTGGCTGTCATCTCAGCCATGATATTCTATCGTCAGTAATTCTTAAATTCATGTTGTTAATCGATCTCTAGTGATTGTTTTGTTATGAGGAGAACTGTTCTTGTTCTAGGTTCACAAGGATGTTCCTCTATATGTCAACCTGGCAGAGATTGAGAACCCTCCTCCTGGTGTCCCTGTACTCACAGAGGTGGGACTCTGCTACACTGTGGGTTCTGTGGTGGCGCACTTCCTCGCCGTCAGGTAACCATCTGTGTAAATACTGAGATTAGTCTACTTGGTGCTGGATGTTGATACAATTCCCACCTGTGGCCTTAGATTCCCGGTCAATGCATGTGAGATTTTCGAAGTGAAATAACACGCCCTGTTGTTCGGATTCACGTGAGCATGGAGGTCCTGTGGCTCATGATCGCGAGATTAACAGTCACGTAAAACTACAAGCTTCCTTCCCTCCATTCCTTTCTTCCTTCTTTCCTTCCTCTTTTCTCCTTTCCTTCCTCCTTTCCTCCCCTCCTTTCTTCTTTCCCTCCCTCCTTTCCTTTCTTCCTTCATTCCTCCCTCCTTCATCCTTTCCTCCCCCCTTCCACCTTTCCTTCCCTTCCTTCTTTCCTCCCACTTTTCTCCTTTCCTTCCCTCCTTTACTTTCTTCCTTCATTCCTCCCTCTTTCCTCCTTTTCTTCCCTCCTTCCTCCTCTCCTTCCCTCCTTCCTTCTTTCCTTTCCTACTTCCTTCTTCCCTTGCCTTCATTCTTTCTTTCATTCCTCCTTTCCTTTCCGTCCTTCATCCTTTCTTTCCATTTTCCTTCCCTCCATCCTCCTTTGTTTCCCTTCCTTCTTTTCTTCCCTCCTTCCTCCTTCCATCCCTCCTTCCTTCTTTCCTTTCCTCCTTTGTTCTTTCCTTCCCTCCTTTCCTTTCTTCCTTCATTCCTCCCTTCTTTCTCCTTTCCTCCCCTCCTTCCTCCTTTCCGTCCCTTCCTTCTTTCAATCTTTTCCATCCGTCCTTCCTCCTTTCCATCAATTCCTTCCTTCTTTCCATCCCTCCTTCCTCCTTTCCTTCCCTTCCTTCCTTCTTTCCTTCCTTCCTTCCTCCCTTCCTTCCCTTCATCCTTTCCTTCCCCCCTTTCTTCTTTCCTTCCCTCCTGCCGTCTTTCCTACCGTTCCTTCCGTCGTTCTTTCTTTCGTTCCTTTCCTTCCTTCTTTCCTTCCCTACTTCCTCATTTCCTTCCCTTCCTCCTTTCCTTCTCTCCTTCCTCCTTTCCTTCCCTCCTTCCTTCTTTCCTTCCCTCCTTCCTCATTTCCTGCCCTTCCTCCTTTCCTTCCCTCCTTCCTTCTTTCCTTCCCTTCATTCATTCCTTCCTTCCTTCCTCCTTTCCTTCATTTCCTTCCTTCTTTCGTTCTTTTTTCCTTCCCTTCCTTCCTTCTCTCCTTCCCTCCTTCTTTCTTTCCTTCCCTCTGTATCCGACTTACCTACCCTTTACCTGATGAAATCCCACGATGGAATTTGGATCGCAGGACCTGAAAATCCCCGGCTAGAAAAAAAACCAAATCCTACCAACAAGTGAACGGAATAATAGGGTACAAGTAAATCCTGACAAAGGTGGCATTAAGAAAAACCAAGGCACTAAAGAAAACTGATCGCAGAAAACGAGAGTCTTGAAAAAGTCATCTCAGGAGTGTGGGGAACTCCAGAAATACCTAGCGATGGCCTTCTTAATGCGACCTCCCATTACCTCTATAAATCATCACACCGCACGATAAAAATCAAATAAGAAATTTCTTCAAGAAAATGCTGACGTAAAGTCAGACGACGATGCCCGAGAATGGACACAAAAAGCAGATTATCCTCACATGAATAGCATCTTTAATAATGTGGCAAAATGCAGCATACTGTCCCCTTGGACTGGACTGTATAATTAACCCTAATCATACAACAAGATTTTACTATATACATTATATGATCCAACAAATATAAAACCTTAATGGATCATTGACACGATTATTCCAGAATTAAAGTTAGATTATGCACAGAAATATTACCCTTTTATAAATATATACAGCGTTGTTACACACCCTTTAGTGTACACACCTTTGACTTGTTAATCATGCACTCACCATGAGTGCATTCATCATAAATTCATTGCTTAAGTACATTCAAGTCTTAATCAGGTTCATCAACCGAGCAATTAAGCTGAGAAGAAGTATAATCATAATTTATCCATCATTCTTTACTACCGATATTACTTAAAATGATTATTCTGAATTATTATTCTCCATCATTATTCTTATTTAATTACTCTCAATTGCTATTCTTTATTAATATTCTCTATTATATTCTGAATTATTATTCTCAATTAGACGTTATCAGAGGAATAATTAGCTAGGGATGACAAGAGAAAATTAGGAGGCCTTACTATCAGTTATCCTTGATTGGATCATAAATTCACCAACCAACAATAGTTACGAAGGGATTTGAAAATTATGTTCATTTTTAAACATCATTAACCCTGGAACAGTAAAGTGGGGCACTCAGTGCCCCAGAGAATTTTCGTTCCCCGATTACGTTATGTTGGTACGCCTGAAAAGCGGCCACCTCCTGTGACTTTTACTTGACTTTGACTGTCTTTCTGTCAATGTGTATACTTCTTAGCAGTGACAGATATTTATACCCAAAACAGTGTCACCAGGGCATTGAGTGCTCCATCTGGCCACGATCCAAGGACACCAAGACCACTGTAGTGTACTCAGAATGCAAGAGGTTTGTGCGTAAACATTCATGTCTTAATCAGGTTCATCAACCGAGCAATTAAGCTGAGTAGAAGTATAATCATAATTTTGTAGTGAAGGTGAGAAGTGAAAATGGTGATTATGATTATGATTACCAAAGAAAGAATATCTACAATAACATTGAAATATTGCTAAGAATTTTGTTTTTATTATATTCACACAGTTATTTTCATTTTACAGCCTTCATAGTTAAAGTGGTCTGTGCTACAGGGTTGATTTCACTCATTTGTAATTGTAGTTATTAGTAATACATTATTTTAATGCATGAGAGTTGTGTCTCTGTCCTGGGGTACTCTGTGCCCCAGGATACCGTTCCTGTTTCTGGAGAATAAGGGCACTGTTCGAGGGTTAATACGGCCTAGTTCAACTAAGATACTGTATACATTTCATAGCCAAACGTGACATCGATGATTTCTTATACCTGTGGATTATACCACCAACTTCACGAAGAATATTCCTTTGAATATATTTTATACATTTTACTCACATTAGCACAACAGATTCACATGTAATTCAATAAGTACTCAATAATATATTTTACCATTAACGTCCACTGACGTTCAATACCAATATATCACCCTCATGCTGATTATTAAATTAATTTACAAGTATGTAGTTATGCCTAGGCCTTCGCTCATAAAAATTTACGTTATTAAATTATACTACATCATTGCACTACATTCAGATCATTCTATGTGGATCATAAATATATTCTACTGGATTTCAAAAATTCTTGCCTCACAAAATTATACTCATAGTCACGGGTATCATTGGTATACGCCTTAGACACGTATATCATAGGTATACGCCTTCACTCATAAATTAACCCTGGTATTGGTGTCAAAAAGAATAAACGCACTTTCGAAATTCTCATGCCAATAGAAAATGCGTAGAAAACTCATATGAACGAACTATAATCCTAGATATCAAACCTAACTGAATTAAATATGACCTACATGCACCAAAGTACACGTGGTAACGAAGTAGAAGTCGATATTGATCAGTCTAAAAATATGACCATCCCCCTCAAATGAATTCACAATGTCAGAAATGGTCCTACGCAATGAATCCAGGTAACAACTCAAGCTCGCGGCTCTTGATCCATTAGGAACCAGAATGATCATTGATACTTAACAAGAGAAAATTACCCTAACATATGAGAATGATCAAACTTCTCATCCTATAAATCCTTCAAATAATACTTTCAAAAATATCAAATTGCATGAGCAATATTCAGAGAAGGCAACTATCGAAAGCAAACTCTAGTGCGTCTGTGAATATCAAGTCTAAGCTTGAATAAGCTATCAAATTCTTTACAAAGTTCAAAAATATCTATCACAAAAGTTAACTAAACTCCACTATGAAAAACGAAAGTCTTCTACTAAAAGATCCTCTCTCTACAATTAAGAAGCTTCCTGAAAGTTACTGAATTTACTGAATTAAATATATTAAACTGAAATCAAAATATCAATTATCAAAATTAGAAATATGGTTGCACTCGATATTTGAGCCAAAATCCGATTGAGAATGAGATCAGACATGAAAAAGGCATCATGCCTAAATCTCATTTCAATCATACTACAAAAAGCATAAAAGATGGCAATAGTAGTCACGCTAGAATGTCGCTACTTTGCTACGATACATACATAATCTTCTCTCCACATTTTGAAGAATCTCGGAGTCGAAAATTAGAGCACACATATGCCCTACCATCTGGTTACACCATATACTGTAGCGCAGTTTATTTCCTACATGTCTCCGGTACTCGAACTAGGGACCACCAACTCTCCTTCCCTTGGCTCTGGACTGGTAACAGGGTCTCGCTATTGTAGTGGAAATGGTGTATTTCCTCCAGAGATAAGCTCCAATGCGCCAGAAAGGAGTTATCCGCACAGCAATAGCTTCGTGACACCCGAACGAACACACGGTTTAGGTCCATAAATGCTGCGGTTGCATGGAATAGAAAGTTCAGGTCCGACATGCTTGTTATCCGCGCCGCGAGCACTTTAAAAAATTTGTAGACGGCTTTGTGATACATTATAACGTTCGATCCAATGCCTAGCCATGGTTAACAGTTCAATATTCATGCTAAACTTTTCTCCTGACGCCCTGATTTTTAATACATGTAAAATGAGGAATTTCAAGTGTATATGTTCATACAGCAACACTGTGGCAAATATAGCACTCACAGTATGAATGGTGATTGTGAAAATTGTAGTTACCAATTTTTTAGGCTGTGGTGTTTATAGAATGTTTCTTCAATGTATCACTCCGCGTGAATAAAATCATAATTTCACTGTCTCTGCGTTTACTCGTAATATAAATGACTCGAAATAAAACAGAGTCCTTACACGCCGAACTATAAGACTATCTACTCAGCAGGTGAATATTTCTAAGTCCCTTTCGACACTCGGGACGAATATCACGGTTATCGTTTTAAGTACAGAATTCACGTACGTACTGGTCACTCCCGTTATTGTAGTTGACACGACAGAGATACTAAAGGATCTTATTTCTCTGCGATGGCAGCAAATCATAGGAAAGCCCTGTTTCCCCCACTCCTGTGTGGGATTTATCGATGTTTTACCTGCTGGCATATAATTAATATGTTTCATTTCTTCTGCAGAGGATATTTCCACGGAAATATGCTTGCATCACCTCTGTGCTATGTAAATGTAATCTCAAATGCATATTGGACAGCATAAATAGATCACAATTCCAAGTAATAAGAATAAACCCTTTTGATGTGGTCAGTTCGTTCGCTCCTTGCAACTTGGAGGTGGAACTTGATTCGTGTGCGGTCGGGAAGAGTTCTTGGACCTTCGGAGCTACTCGGCCGTGCTGCCTGGCACTGAATCAGCTGTGAATTAATTGGGTCACTGGCTTCCCGTACTGTTGACATCTCGGGCAGAAAATGTACCGTATTTTGGACCATAAAATACCGGTACACTACTTCCTTCTTTCCTTCCCTCCTTCTTTCCTTCCCTTCCTTTCTTCTTTCCTTCCCTCCTTCCTTCTTTCTTTCCCCCATCCTCTTTTCCTTCCCTTCCTTCTTCCCTTCCTTCTTTCTTTCCCCCATCCTCCTTTTCTCCCCTTCCTTCTTTCCTTCCCACCCTTCCTTTTTCCTTCCCTACTTCCCCATTTCCTTCCTTCCTTCTTTCCGTCCTTCCTTCCTTATTTCCTTCCCTCCTTCCTCCTTTCCTTCCCTTCCTTTCCTTCCTGAGTGTATCCCGTTCCAGCCCTCAGACCAGGATTATATTTCTTGGCAGAGCCGGGATTCGAACCCAAACCTGCGGAGCTACAGCTACACACGTGGGGGTCAGCTTTATATAATGCGTGTTGACTGACTGAAAGCAGGGCTACCGAGGGCCCCTATGAAATATTCTTCTCGGACCCTTCTTGAAATACTTTTAAATATTACTATCCACTACTATGTAGCTAAACCGGAAACACAGTGCCATTTGGAGAAAAGCACTGATGCATAGTCATAATTTTAAGAAACATACAAACTTTATTTCATAGAAAACATTTTAGCATTTATGTTATGAAATATATTTTGCACAAAACAATTTGGGATTACAGTTAACATGCACAGGGAAATATTTTGCACTTCAGTAAGTATTCACTTTAATTACCTGTACGTATTGAAAAAGGAGCAATTTAAAACTCCGCATTAGTTCTATGGACTTAACACTAAATTAAAGTGGATTATCCCTAACAGTTATAACTTCTAACTCAGTCATGTATTATAGAATACTTTCTGGGGCAGAATAAGGTACTTTAACACTTTTTGTAATTTTCAGAATCGTGGATCTTCTTTTACCAAATGAATAGTTTCTGCCAATATTTTCCCACTGTTCTATATTCCTCTGAAGTTTTCTTCTGCCTCATTTCTCTTGATAGTTTTATGGTAACATGAGATATCCTCTACAGAGCTGAGACAAATCGACATCCTTATTCTGGAAAGCCTGGGAAAGGTTGTTAGTTATAGCCAACATTTTACATGTGTAGTAAAAATAGTTCTACAGCAGAAGAGATACGCGTGTCCCTCGCCTGCAAGAGGATAGTCGATGCATTGAGACAAACAAGCAGCATCCTTCCTCTTGTAGGCAGATTATGATTAAATACACGCTTTTCTGCTTATCTCCGCCTTACGAAAATAGAGATATAGAGGTTTTAGGTTTCATGATGATTTAACAAGTTTTGTATGGAAGCCCCATAATTGTTTAAATAATGACAGATTTTTTCATTCCAGGAATGCTAACATAACGCAAGAGATGATCGACTTTGAAGAGCCAAACAACTGCACTTGTCTACATCAAGACTGTATGGTTTCTATTCAGACCTCTGGCTTTGATGCAAAGGTAAACACAATGTTGTTATTAACCATTACCATCTTCACAGTCATATTTGTTTTCGGTTCGTACGCCTACTAAAATGATGAGGCTATGCTGCTGCGCATGTAGTGTATGCCATAGAGGTGGCACACCCATAGCCTATGGTGGAGGTGAACGTAGAGCTAATTGGCGTGCCATCACATACCACAAGCTTCCGGGAATAGCTATTCTAGTTTCCAGCATGCTTCATGATAAGAAGATGTTTTTAAACATCCCGTGAATTTACGAGGACCATTCAGAAATTAAGTTTCCCTATTTTCTTCTCTGAAAGTAAACGCATATAGTTGGGAAATATGAGTATCAGACAAATTACACACACACTCAAGTACATGGGGCTAATTGCCCACGATGTCGCAAAGCCTCTGAATCAATCAACATCAACAACGAATCTTTAAAATTAAATTGGAGGAAGTAGAAAAATTAGAAAGAAATTAGAAAGCCTTAGAAGTTTGAGTAAATGGTATTGGGCTAAACACGAGTCGAAATGCTGACGACACAGTCTAATCACCAATCAAGCAAGCTCACCACTCTTACCACACCCAATCATATCACTTGCATATTATCGCCTACCTAATCTTTTATGATACTATCCAACATCAGCACAGCATCTCAAGACTTTGGACTTCATAGTAAAGTAAATAATAAAAAAGAATATCTCTTTTAGGCGTCAAAACCATGAGCAAGCTACTCTGAGCATCACTCTAGCGTATTCGCTATTTTTCATATCTAGGGAGTACTATCAGTTACGGTTTAGATCTCGACGTTGAAATCAGAAGTCGCCTAGAAATAGCACGCATTGACTATAGAAAAATGTTATTTTTGACTCAACAATGACGATTTAAATCTGAAGCTCCGTCAATGACTGGCCAGAACTTATGTCTGGTTGACACTCGTGTATGGTATGGAGGTTTTGTCTTAAGAAGGCTAGTATAATGAAAAAAATTAGAGGCATTCGAAATGTGGATCCATCGAAAAATGCTAAAAAAATAAATAAATACCCCGGACTGATAAATTTACGAACAGAGATGTTCTTAGAATAGCAAATTGTGATCTTCAACTTTTTTCTGTCATTAAATATTAAACAAGTAATTCCGTGACGAACTAAATAGCCTCTTTTCTTAAAATGTAAGATTCATGCTAATGTTTAGTCTATATAGACCTATCTAGATTAATGACAAAATTAAGTTGGTAATACTGAAGTATTTAATCAATCCGGTGTAGCCTAATAGAGCTCTACAGTTGGACGCCCTGGTAACTGAATATATTCTTAGTTCCATCCCTTAAGGTACAGGAAGCACATACAAAATTTGTTTGAAGTCCAGTGGATAGCATGGACGTTACATGCTGTTAGACATCGGATCTATCAGTAAGCGTAAAATCACGATGGCAACAATGTCATGTCTGTGTTGCTCAGAACTCATCTGAAATATTATGATCTATTCTTGTGCCAATTTTGGATGAAACCCATATATTTGTTCAGGCTTAGGATTTTGTTGGCAGCACTGACGTATATTAGTTATTCCACATTAATCTAGAAGATGCTGTTCCAAATCCACGAGTTTGAGTATGCATACACGTGAGTACTAAGCAGTGATGCTCGGAGTACGGTTGGAGAGGGACTGGGGTTGATAGCCAATATATCACTGGGCGAAGGTCATAACACAAGTCCATGCGCTTCCTGCCAGTCTTGATGTATCCACCGAGCAGTGACGGGAGCCCCCACAGCAGATCTGTATTGCATGTTGCAGGTTTATTCACGCAAGTTGGCGAGTACTCCACTGCTCACTGGCGAGCAGCTCGGCTGGATCAGCCTGATCTAGAATGGCAGGTACTATACTTGTACAAAGTTTAGAACTGTTGGCTTGCATACTTTCTGATATATTGATATTAGGCTAAAAGCATAGAGATAGCATTTATTAACAGTTGGCAGCCCAGGATGCTCTTAAGAATAGGCATGGTCATATCTGTTATGGCACACATAGCACATACGAAATTTGGTTGAAATCTAATTGATAGTATACAAGTTCAGAGCATTTAAATATTAGTTGTATGTTGGCAACACTGTCTTGTATGGGCTCCTGAAAATTAATCTGAAATGTCATTATGTGTGCGCCACTTTTGGAACAGTTCGCATGCATAACAACAAAGGGACAGTAAGACTCCTTGAATGCAACTTATTGATCCCCCCTCGTCTTTTTCTTTTAAATTACTCTTTTTAAATTACTATACGTTATTTTCTTATTCCCTAGGTGGCTGTGCGCAACCATTATCATGAATAATGCTAGTAGTGGGACAGGGTGGGTTCTAATCCACTAATCTGTGTTGTTATAGTGTCTGTAGACGGTACTTGGTGATATCTCGTGAGCCAATAGGGAGAGTCGTGTGATAGTTTTATATATTTTAACTCAAGGGTACTCTTAACATAAAAACTACCATCTATACTGTGCCCTTGTATATAACAGCGTCGTATATACGAGAATCAAACTTCGGGGAGCGTTCAGTCCGGATATGCTTTCACTAGAGCTCAAATACCAGACGGCTGCTTACAATTACAAGGACCATATGCAAAACTATAAACTAAGAAATGAGTGAAAAACAAATAAAATTACCACCATTTAATAACTGAATAAAAACAACAAAACATAAAAAATAATATAAACAAAGTCCACCCTGAACTTTACTCCCACAGTACAATAATTTACACAGATCTGAGTGGCCTAGAAAGGTCCACTCCAAAGAAATAAAATTGTGGATCAAATTCCACTTGTCTGATTAATATGTATGCACGCGTATAACTACGCTAGAGAAAAAATAAGTACTTTTGATGGAGATTTGCTCACAGATGGAACAGCCAATATGCTTGCAAACCCCCATACTGCAAACCATTATTATGGATTTATGGGACACACTCGTAGAATAACTTACCAACAATTAAAATTTTACTGACACACGCAACCATTTAAAATTTATAAACTAATTGATCTCCATCGAGATCGCAGTGAGTCAGGAAACTCCCAGCAAAACAGAAGCTTGCCCAATGGCTCAATTGCTCAACACATACATGACAACAACGTGGCCGAACATCGAGACCACCCGAGGTCAATGAACATGACAATAAATTAAACAAAAAAAATAAGATGCCAAAAACCCGATGATATTTACATGAAATAAAAGCATGGATAAGCTAACACGCTGGGACCCGATCAATCAAAACGCGAACAGCACCCATTTACCGATTACAATTCTTTTATCATTAAACAGGCTTTATTTTAATATAAGATAAACATTTACGAAGAACGGAGACCAGGTCCGTGAATACTAATGAGCACAGCTTGCTCCTTATCTGATGGAGTGCGCCGGGTAGAAATACCTTCACTTACCACTCATTAGCGTCTGTGTTCAAAACCAGCCCTCCTTGTCGAAGCTTTGAGTCATGCTATTTATAACAAGAGACTAGACAGTCCCGATACGCCACCTGTTAATCGCGACATATAAATTCACACACTTCTTGTCAATTCCAAAGAATTGCAAGAACATCGTAGAAGGGGATTCCAACATTTTCCTCGCAAGGATTAAATGCTTAACCTGGCCAAAGCTTCAGACAGAAACCAGGGTTCCCGAAAACTCCTATCCCATAAAACACATATTTGCAGACTCAACAAAGCATTTAGGGCAGAACACAACACAAATCTACCACGGGCCGACACTCCAATCAAATATCATAGATTTTGTGGACCATAACACAAAAAGAGAAACATCATCAACAAATAAAGTCATTGGGCATATGACCCCTCACTTAACAAAAATGCAACAAACGGCAATTAACACACAAGCCTGTGTAACAATAAAAATCTATACAATAAAAAGATTTCCCACCAATTCTATTACCTACTCTAGTTAATTCAGTTTCGCTTCTGTTATGATATCGGTTCCCAATTTGCGTCGCTTAGCCGCGCATTTTACGGTAGCGAAGCGCACTCGAGTACGCTTGCCCCGTGTACTTGACACCAACAAAAAAAATAATCTTCATATAGATAGAATACATGCCACGTTGCTCATGAACTAAACGAAAGTGTGTCAGCACCACAAACCAACTACAATAAAACACGAAGACAAAAATAAAATAAAATATTTACACAAAATAATATGTTCCCACAAAACCATAACCAGTTTGTCAAATAATTAAATTATTTAGTACTTATTCCTCTTTCTGCGTCGTCTCATCGAACATCGCCTGACATTCTCTCTCCAAAGTGTTTAGCTCATCTCAGACCACATGGAGCCGTAGAAACGTTGGTTCGATGTCTTCCTCTGGGTCTGGAGTTCCATCTTGACGTTGAATAAAAAATATAAAAAATTAAATGTTATTTATAGTCATACGTAATTTTCTATCTAAATTTTGCCAATAGTTACTTTATTCACCATTTGTCTAGTGCAAAATTAAACGTAGACCTTCCCTAATCGTTGTAGTCGTGGGAGACTACTAAAATCTTACCGATACACAAATTTCACACACAGCTGTGCGCACACAACTTTATTATAATGTTTTCAATAATGACCCTATCTCTGATAAATTTAACACAGTATATCTTCACGGTATGGAAAAGAATAAGTGATCACCTCACGGTGTCACCAAGAATCAACCACCTCGTCACTCAGACGACAGTATTTATGTGAATTTGGCAAAAAGACGGAGGGAGAGGGAAATCTATCACTAACTTCTATAATAATGCGACTATTGGCATGCAACAGGTATCAAACAGTTTGAAAAATTATACAGGTCACAATGGGGCTATCGTGCTCGGGAATCGATCATAGATTTCGTTAATTCAATCTTTCGCGCTTTCAACTTCAAGCCGGCGTCAGACGCTCCCTTGGCGCTAAAATTTGTGACCCTCTCTGATTGGTAGTTCATGACGTCAATATCGCAGTTTAGAACAGAAGCCTCTGTCCTATGATTGGTTGAAAGTTCCTCTCATCTCTCTCATCCAGCAACTATCTTACTCGTAACGCTAGGGTGACAAAGAAATTACGGTCTGAAATGAGTCAGGACCCCAACACACCTTTGTCTGATAAAGTGTCTGTCAAACATTCCGATCTCGTCACTCCTTTGTTTCAGGACTGGGCTCGTTCAAACGTACTGTCTCCACATAAGCTTGACATTTCGCAATCCAGTCTGGCCTTCCTGTATGATTCTGGCAGTAAAATCAGAATATAATGAAATGAATAATTAGAATCATTAATATTAAGGGTTCACAACTCCCTTAGTTGGGAAAAATCGAACTTAGGGATAAAGTCGATTTGTCTTCCCTAAGTCACATGGTGCAGATACTGGGTTAGCCTCCCTTCAAAGTGCTCAGTCAGTCCGCCTCTGCTAGTTGACAAGTGTTTTCCACGTTCCAATGTTTACATTCTCGCCCATTCATTAGGACAGTACCAGTCTGCTGCTCACTTGCCCAGCGCTTCGCCTGGGGCTATTTGTTGCTTAAAGACTATTCCCCTCTCTGTTGCTCGTCTGTCGACATACCTGTCAACTCTGCTTGCTTCAAGATGTAAACAGGCCAGACGCTAATCACTTCCTCGATGTCGTGCTGGCTTCTGCTTGCCCCCCGTTTACTTGCATGATGTTGGACGATCACGTACTTAATTCTCTGCATTATTTCTGACTTCCCAAGGCTCTCTGGTGTGATAAATTTTTAGATTTGCACTATTATATACAGACATGGTTCCTGTGCTTAATTCTTTGACTCGATATGCATTATTTCCAAGATTCCTCACTATGCTGAACGGCCCAACATACTTGGCACAGATCTTGTTGAATATCTTCTTTGCTGGATCAGATACAGCGGGTCGGCGTACGAGGACAAGCTCGTCTAATTCTAGCTCACGATGGAATCTCTTGTTTCTCACGCGGCGCAGCCTCCTGTCTGCCTGGTTCCTCATATGCACTCTGGTGCGCTCAATTCTTTAATCATGAGCTATATTGTGATCTTGTGGGCAATTAATGATGGTACTCCATGATCTCTCTGGATGCTGATTCATGTGTAATACCATAGGAATCTGTCCTGTCGATTCGTGCTTCGTAGAATTCATGCACGTCTCTACATCCTTGATCTTGTCCACCCACTTGTGATGGTCGTTAGGAATGAAGATTCTCAGGTACTTAGTGACGCATTTAATTGCCCTTTCCGAGGGATTAGCCTGGGCGTAGCGTATGCTAGATAAAATGTGCTTTACGTCCATATCCTCCATTCCTTTTTTAAATTCGGCGCTCGTAAAGTAGCTGCCATGATCAGATAATATGAATTCTGGTTTTCCAAGGATGGGAATAACTCTGTTTCGTATGCGGCTAAGTACTTGTTTTGAGGTAGTTTTCTGGATTGGGCAAAGTACAACAAATTTGGAAAACACATCCAGACAAACTAATAGGTGTCGGCATCCTCGCCTTCCCTTAGGAATTGGACCGAAACAATCTAGTGCCACCATTTCACAAGGTCTCTGAGGAAGCAGTGGTTTGGGGTACTGTTTCATCAGATAATTGTTTGGCTTTGTCCTCTGACACGGGTCACATGTTTTAATAACCTCACAAATAGTCGTCCTCATGCGTGGCCAAGTAAACGTCTCCCCAATGGTCGATTCAGACTTGTCGATTCCAATATGGCCGAGACTATCGTGGACATGCCATGTCAATCCTCGCTGTAATGACGCTGGTACCAAGATGCGATATTTAGAGTGCTCTGCATCCACAAATTTATGGAGTAAATTGTTAAAATAGTGAAACTTTCCTTCTTTAGCTCTGGCTTCACGAAATGCGGGTGTTCCTGGCGGCAATTCCCTTTTAAAATATTGGATCATTAGATACATCCATGGCTCCGCTTCCTGTTCTCTCTGGATTTCTCGTAGCTCCTCCAAAAATTCATGATCCTTGGGTGTTAATTCAATATGTTGAACACTCGCTGCTTCAACATTGTCAGGCTCAGGGTTCCTGCTAAGAGCATCCGGAATTACATTCATTTTTCCTGGGCAGTGCTCAATCTCGATATTAAATTGTTGTAAGTAAATAGACCAGCGTGTGACACGTTCACTAGCCATAGACGTTTTGAACAGAAACGTCAGTGCCTTATGGTCCGTCCTGACAACAATGGGGTACCCATAGATGATTTTTTTCCATTGTTGGAACGCATGGAGAATAGCTAGTAGCTCCAGCTCTGTTACAGTGTAGTTGCGCTCGTGTTTCCTTAATCTGCGGCTGACAAATGCCAAATATGAGCGTTTGTGAAGGTTGGCCGGATCCTCTTGGTACAGCATAGCTCCCACTCCAATTAATGAGGCATCCGCCTGGATTATAAACTTGCGGCCAAAATCCGGATAACCGAGCTTGATACAATTTTCCAGCAAAAGTTTGGTCGCTTGGAATGACTTTTCGCAAACAGCATTCCAAAGCCATTTATTACTTTTTTTTTAACATCTCCTGCATGGGTGCTACTGTTTCAGTATAGCCAGGGCAGTTCTCCTTAAAGAATCCCGTTACGCCTAGGAAAGCACGGATGTGTTTTACTCTCGTAGGAGTCGGGAAATTCTTTATAGCCTCGAGCTTGGCAGGGTTTGGTCTGACTCCCTCCTGGTCTATTATGTGGCCTAAATATAGAATCTCGCTTTTGAAGAAGTGCGATTTCTTTAAGTTGATTTTAAAATTTGTTGTTCTCAGATTTTCCAACAATTTATCCAAATTTCTCATGTGTGTGTCAACGTTGTCCGATGCCAGCAGGATATCATCAATGTAGCGAACGGTCATCTCTTTCACCTCCTCAGTAAGATTTCGATCTAAAGCTCGTATCAACGCACACCCAGCAGTTCTCACACCGAAAGGCATACGGACAAAATAATACGTTTGGTTATCAAACAAGAAGCCCGTAAGTAGTTGTGACTTCTCATCTAATTCAATATGGTGGAAGGAATTTGTCAGGTCCACTGAACTGTAAATACTTTTATTTTTAAAACCCTTTAGGACATCTCTGATAATCGGCGCCGTGTCGTATTCCGGAAATATAAGTCGCTGGTTCAAATTTCTGGCATCCAGACATAATCTGATGGAACCATTCGGCTTGGAAACTGCCAAAATTGCATTTAAGTAAGGTGTAGGTGCCTTCTTAATAACCCCTGCCTGCAACATGCCATCTATTATTTGTTTCACCTGGCTGCGATGTTTTTCAGGAATAGGATACAGTCTACTCCTGAAAGGTGACCAATCCTGAACTTGCATCGAATATTGAAAATTTAGTATCTTCCCTGGAATCGTATCAAAAACTGCCTTGTGTTTCCTTAAAATTCCTTCTAACTGTTTCTTATGCTCACTCCCAAGTTGAACATCTCTGAGCCGCTCCTGTAATATCTCTTCAAAATAAGCCTCGTTATCATCTCCTTCCGTCAGTAGGGACCATAGTTCCTGGGACTCGCCCTCTTCAAGTTCTACAACAGCTGTGCCAATGACGTCACCCTCGGCCTCCTGTACCTCTTCGTTCGTCTCTTCCTGGATCGCTTCTAGTGTCCATGAACTCACATCCCTTCCTGTGGTGATCTCATCCATATGCAAACCCACGTTATTTAAATTTACATACTCTCTGAAACTGACTGTATTCTTATGCAGATCTATCACGGCTTGATAGTCGCAAATGAAGTTGGCTCCAAGAATAATATTAAAGCTCATCTTTGCCATTACGATGAAGGTCTGCCCAAATGTGTGCTCCAAAATATCAAGTTCAAGGTATGCTTGATTTTTGCAAGTGACAGAGCGTTCAGGAATTACGCCTCTCACTTTGAGTTGTGGCACGGGAATCATAGCAATCTTTTGACTCCGTCCCAACTCTCGAATTAGGGCCTCAGATACCAGACTAATCTGCGACCCCGTATCTAATAAGCACCTGACCTTTAATCCACCAATCCTGGCGTATATAACCGGCAATTGTTTAATAATGTCGTTCCGCGGTTTCACCGTCTCCTCCAGGCAATCCTCCGGTAAAGCGATCCATTCCTCTATGTGTGCGACGATCCAATCTCCTCCTCCCACATGCTGTTGCAATCCCAGGCTGTCTCCAATCTCACTTATCAAACTTTTTTTTTACAGCCTCGACCTCTATTATCCTGAGGTCGAGTACTCTCCTGATGATCCTGCTGTCGCTGTAGACTTTCAGCCCCCTCGGTCTGAATGTCGGGATTTACTCTGTTGTCAATAGCATTTTCCCAGCGTCCTTGCTCATTCCCCTCATTAGCATGAATTTCCTCTAAGTATTTCTGCGATTGAGCATGCCTATCGTTCCAGTCGTCTCGGTAGTTTCTAGAGTCCTCACGATTCTGAAATCTGCGGTCTTGCCATCTCTGATTTTCATTCCGATCTCCCCATCTCCTGTATGGTACATCTTGTCTCCGATTGTCCCTCCATTGTTGAAATCCTCGTTGTTGGAATCTATTCTGTCCTTGGAACTGTCTGTTGTTATTACGGTTGTTATCGTAATGTTGGCGCTGTCTTTTCTCGACATCATCCTGACCTCTCACGGGTGTTGAAATGTTTGTATTTGTATTGGTAGCCTGGGATCTTGTGTTTATCTGGCTCGGCTTAATCACCTCGGTTGTATTTACCAATTCGACCTGTCTTCCAACTCTATTGTGTAAGTGGGACGTGGTTTCATCTATCTGGCGCAGGATCTGTTCAGCGTGTACCGCGTCTGAAACGTTAGCTGCGACCAATACCTGCTGAACGTTAACGGGAAGCTGGCGTCCGATAGTCATGACTAGCTCGGCCTCACTTAAAGGATTATCCAGATCTTTAAATTTAAGGAGCTGTGATGAAAAAAAATCTGAATACTTAGTTTGCTGAGTAGATTGGTACTTTCTGGAGTACAATTCCATTCTTAACCCCTGTTGATATGAAGACGACCAATATTTTCGAAGGAAAGCATGCTTGAATGCATCTACGCTTTCAAACGTGTATTTGAAGCTCAAGTACCACGTTAAAACATTTCCAGTTAAAAAATTTTCCATCATGCGCAGTTGCCGGGCGGGAGCTATATCATTATCATTATAATAATGTTCGACTTCCCGCAAGAATGCCTTGGGTGTGACTCCAGAATTTTCCATAAACTTAGCCGGTTTGAATTCATTAGAACGGATGATTTGTACAAGTTGAGGGTGCTGATTACCGTCATGGGGTGTAGAACTTCTCCCTATGTGATTACGAAATTCTTCCGTGTTCCGAGCAAGTGGACTTTCCGTGTCAACCTGACTACCAGTTGAATGAGTCGCCCCCGGGCTATCTCTGTCTCCATCTCTCCCCTTCTCGCCTAATGACCCTGCATTATGTTCCATAGAAAATAATTCTGCTTTTATCAGCATGTCACCTTGATCTTTAAATTTTGCTTTTATCTCATCTTCTAACGTCTGTATCCGTGTGTGGTTCTCCCCCAGCTTCTTAATTACCGCCAACCTTTCTTCCTTGGAGTCCTTACATAATTTTTGCCAATCCTTTCTAACGTTTTCTATCTTCAGATTATTAGTGTCCTGGCTCACTTCGATCCGTTCCAAGCGATCCTCCATGCGAACATTGTTTTCTTCAATAGTGGCTTTTAATCCCTCCCGGTCTACTTCTGCATTTTTCCAGCGATCTGTTGATTGGTTTTCGAGACGGTCTATGTCTTTTATAAGGCCGGTCACGTTTTCATCTACCGCCTTTATCTGTTCCTGTATAACTACGGTTATTTTCTCCACTTTATTAAATCTGTTTTGTAACCTGTCCTGTGCAGTTATAATTTCGCTATTTTTAGTTGTGCATGCCAATTCAATCTGTGCCAATTTTGCCAGAACTGTATCGTCTAAGTTATTAAGTTTAGCGTTAAACTGGTCCTCAAGTTGTTTTATCTGTTTAACCTGCTTCTCATTGTTCTTACTTACATCTAAGGCGAGTAGTATAAGCTGTTTCCTTGTATGTTCTTTCATTTCAACCACTACATTATCGAGTTGCTCAGTGTTACGACTGTTTTGCGCGTCTAGTTGAGAGTTTATTGATTCACTTTGTTGTGTCAATTGAGAACTAATATTATCATTCTGTAGAGCTAATTGTGTATTAATACTATCATTTTGAAGCGCTAATTGTGTGCCAATAGATTCATTAATTTGGGCTTTGATCACCGCTGACTGTTCAACCCTACTACTGTCTATTTGTGCCTTAAATGTTTCACTCTGTGCTATTAATTCCGCTGATTGTTCAGCCCTGCTACTGTCTATTTGTGCCTTAAATGTTTCACTCTGTGCTATTAATTCCGCTGATTGTTCAGCCCTGCTACCGTCCATTTGTGCCTTAAATTCAGCCGTCATCTCCTGCCGTAACAACACCATTTGCTGCTGAGTGCGTGCCGCAGCGCTCTCTACAACCTGTCTTATTTCGTCTAAAGAAGCCATCACCACAATACACTTGAGAAAATAGAGAAAATGCCAATTGGCGATGTTCTCCGATACGTGCATACATATTAACACACATTTATATCAATTTACACATACTCAGTTCGTTTAAATTTATAAACACAATCCCATTAATCCAATAGCATCCCTGAGTATCCTTCATTTTACATAATTTAAAACTTAACCCACACATTCAGTTATTAAATGCTAGCCTTACAAAACGCTACAAGAACAGACTAATTAATCAAGTATTAATTGCCTTGGAAAAGCTACACGCCTTCCTATTACATTCATGGAGTTGTCTTTCTATGCAAAGCTAATTTTTATCAATAACATGGGCGCCCAGTCTCACGATATTATCTTTACAATTAATGCAAGAAACAAAAACGTGTACTGTATTTTACATTTGCAACTCCTGATCTTTCTGTATAATTCACTCACTTGGCGGTAATACCTTCGCCATAACTACGTTACTTAAAATTATCACATTCGGTGATTCAAATACTGTCACATTCTGCCTCCACTTGTGGCGTGTCAGTTTATCAAAAAAATGCGCTAGAAAAGCCTAAAACAGTGAAATGCCCCACGTTGGGTAATGCCAGCGTTGCCTATGTGCCCTTGTATATAACAGCGTCGTATATACGAGAATCAAACTTCGGGGAGCGTTCAGTCCGGATATGCTTTCACTAGAGCTCAAATACCAGACGGCTGCTTACAATTACAAGGACCATATGCAAAACTATAAACTAAGAAATGAGTGAAAAACAAATAAAATTACCACCATTTAATAACTGAATAAAAACAACAAAACATAAAAAATAATATAAACAAAGTCCACCCTGAACTTTACTCCCACAGTACAATAATTTACACAGATCTGAGTGGCCTAGAAAGGTCCACTCCAAAGAAATAAAATTGTGGATCAAATTCCACTTGTCTGATTAATATGTATGCACGCGTATAACTACGCTAGAGAAAAAATAAGTACTTTTGATGGAGATTTGCTCACAGATGGAACAGCCAATATGCTTGCAAACCCCCATACTGCAAACCATTATTATGGCTTTATGGGACACACTCGTAGAATAACTTACCAACAATTAAAATTTTACTGACACACGCAACCATTTAAAATTTATAAACTAATTGATCTCCATCGAGATCGCAGTGAGTCAGGAAACTCCCAGCAAAACAGAAGCTTGCCCAATGGCTCAATTGCTCAACACATACATGACAACAACGTGGCCGAACATCGAGACCACCCGAGGTCAATGAACATGACAATAAATTAAACAAAAAAATAAGATGCAAAAAACCCGATGATATTTACATGAAATAAAAGCATGGATAAGCTAACACGCTGGGACCCGATCAATCAAAACGCGAACAGCACCCATTTACCGATTACAATTCTTTTATCATTAAACAGGCTTTATTTTAATATAAGATAAACATTTACGAAGAACGGAGACCAGGTCCGTGAATACTAATGAGCACAGCTTGCTCCTTATCTGATGGAGTGCGCCGGGTAGAAATACCTTCACTTACCACTCATTAGCGTCTGTGTTCAAAACCAGCCCTCCTTGTCGAAGCTTTGAGTCATGCTATTTATAACAAGAGACTAGACAGTCCCGATACGCCACCTGTTAATCGCGACATATAAATTCACACACTTCTTGTCAATTCTAAAGAATTGCAAGAACATCGTAGAAGGGGATTCCAACATTTTCCTCGCAAGGATTAAATGCTTAACCTGGCCAAAGCTTCAGACAGAAACCAGGGTTCCCGAAAACTCCTATCCCATAAAACACATATTTGCAGACTCAACAAAGCATTTAGGGCAGAACACAACACAAATCTACCACGGGCCGACACTCCAATCAAATATCATAGATTTTGTGGACCATAACACAAAAAGAGAAACATCATCAACAAATAAAGTCATTGGGCATATGACCCCTCACTTAACAAAAATGCAACAAACGGCAATTAACACACAAGCCTGTGTAACAATAAAAATCTATACAATAAAAAGATTTCCCACCAATTCTATTACCTACTCTAGTTAATTCAGTTTCGCTTCTGTTATGATATCGGTTCCCAATTTGCGTCGCTTAGCCGCGCATTTTACGGTAGCGAAGCGCACTCGAGTACGCTTGCCCCGTGTACTTGACACCAACAAAAAAAATAATCTTCATACAGATAGAATACAGGCCACGTTGCTCATGAACTAAACTAAAGAGTGTCAGTACCACAAACCAACTACAATAAAACACGAAGACAAAAATAAAATAAAATATTTACACAAAATAATATGTTCCCACAAAACCATAACCAGTTTGTCAAATAATTAAATTATTTAGTACTTATTCCTCTTTCTGCGTCGTCTCATCGAACATCGCCTGACATTCTCTCTCCAAAGTGTTTAGCTCATCTCAGACCACATGGAGCCGTAGAAACGTTGGTTCGATGTCTTCCTCTGGGTCTGGAGTTCCATCTTGACGTTGAATAAAAAATAAAAAAATTAAATGTTATTTATAGTCACACGTAATTTTCTATCTAATTTTTGCCAATAGTTACTTTATTCACCATTTGTCTAGTGAAAAATTAAACGTAGACCTTCCCTAATCGTTGTAGTCGTGGGAGACTACTAAAATCTTACCGATACACAAATTTCACACTCAGCTGTGCGCACACAACTTTATTATAATGTTTTCAATAATGACCCTATCTCTGATAAATTTAACACAGTATATCTTCACGGTATGGAAAAGAATAAGTGATCACCTCACGGTGTCACCAAGAATCAACCACCTCGTCACTCAGACGACAGTATTTATGTGAATTTGGCAAAAAGACGGAGGGAGAGGGAAATCTATCACTAACTTCTATAATAATGCGACTATTGGCATGCAACAGGTATCAAACAGTTTGAAAAATTATACAGGTCACAATGGGGCTATCGTGCTCTGGAATCGATCATAGATTTCGTTAATCCAATCTTTCGCGCTTTCAACTTCAAGCCGGCGTCAGACGCTCCCTTGGCGCTAAAATTTGTGACCCTCTCTGATTGGTAGTTCATGACGTCAATATCGCAGTTTAGAACAGAAGCCTCTGTCCTATGATTGGTTGAAAGTTCCTCTCATCTCTCTCATCCAGCAACTATCTTACTCGTAACGCTAGGGTGACAAAGAAATTACGGTCTGAAATGAGTCAGGACCCCAACACACCTTTGTCTGATAAAGTGTCTGTCAAACATTCCGATCTCGTCACTCCTTTGTTTCAGGACTGGGCACGTTCAAACGTACTGTCTCCACATAAGCTTGACATTTCGCAATCCAGTCTGGCCTTCCTGTATGATTCTGGCAGTAAAATCAGAATATAATGAAATGAATAATTAGAATCATTAATATGCGTAGCTTATTAAGGGTTCAATACAGAGATAATAATGTCCCCACCATTACCACTCTTAAACCCTAAATTTACCCCAATTCCCAAAAATTCATAAACCTTACGATTTATCCCAAATCCCTAAAATTAATTCAAATTTATTGATTTATAGATTATTAGTTTTCTAATTATTTTTTAAATTTGGAAATTAGGCTATATTTTTTAAAAATTAGAAATCTAAGAAAGTTGTGTGAGGGGCTAACAAAAGGTGTCTGTGTCCTTTATCCCTGGAATAAAACATTGTATTTTTATATTTTTGCGATTTTTTAATTTGGAATATTGGCAATATTTTTTAAACTAAGAATCGTTGAAAGTTGTGCGAGGGCTTAAACAAAAGGTATCTATGCCCTTTATTCCTTAAACGAAACATTGTTGTTTTTTTATTTTTTTTTTATTTTTTAGTATTTGGAAAGTAGGCTATAATCTTTAGTAGTGGTTCTGTAACAGTTCTGTGACCTCCTCCCGACGCTCCCCCTCTAGAATTATTGACCCAATAAGGATAGAGACTTGTACAAGGTGTCAAATTACTTGGGCGGACACCCCCTTTTCTATGGAGAACCTATTTACGCCCTTAATATAAAACCTACCTCTAATGGGGGTGATATAATATTTTTTTTGTAAACTTTTTTTTTCATGTATATCTGGTATAAGGTCTTACACTAATATGAATTAAACTTTGCTCAACATGTATCGGATGAATATGATTTTACACCATTATGAATCAACATTTTTTAGTTTTGTACTCTTGTGCACTTGTGACTTTTGTAAGAGAATGGACGTTTTAAATGATTATTTATGGATGATGTTTTTATTATTATCTAACCAAAGAACCCAAAACTAATAGGTCATTAGCTTTTTTAATATCTTGGTAACCAATGATCGGATTTGAACATACAAGGTGTTCTAGGACATGAGGTGATACCCCCTTTTCTATAGCCCCATAATTAAATAAAAGGACTGAGAACTAATAGGTCATTGACTTTTTTAATATTTTGCTAACCAATACTTTGATTTGGACACGTGAGGTGTCATAGAACTCGGGGTGACGCCCCTTTTTTGAATTTATTATTTATTTTTCCAAATGTTGACAAAGGGCCTACTACACATTGTTGAAATTTTGATAATGACTTTTTTATTTAATATTTCATGTATTATTTATATAATTTTTTACTTACAATTTTTTTAAATTTTTGTTAAAAGGGTCTAACTACACTTTTGTAATATTTCCAGAACCCATGGTTGGCTTTAGATGTGTGATGTGTTGAAGGACTGGCGGTGACATGGACTTTTTTAGTTTATTATTTATTATTTATTTTCCAAGTTTTGACAACGGGCTTAATTACACATTTGGAAAGTTTTGATTTATTGACTTTTTTACATTTTATTTAATACTAGCATGCGTTGCAATGCCAATCAAAAATGGTGTTGGCGTTGTAACTTTGTTTCTGGAAGTGCTTTTGGATTCCCAAAATATATTCTTTCAGTTACTAGACTGTGTTCTTCAGTGTTATTTTACCAATAAAATAAATTTTATTAAATTCTGGTCAATCTCTCCTTGCATCCCATTTACATAAATTCTCCCTGATTTGATACATTAAATACCTGCCGTTTCCTTTCTTTTCATCTGAATATCTAATTATTTTTTAAGTGCTTTTGGAAAAATAATTCTGAGCTCAAAAGCATTACTACTTCATCCTCTTCATCCATAAACTCATTTAAATTTATTTAAACTTCCAAACTTTTATTCAAAAATAAACAAAGTTATTTGATTTAAGTCCTTCCAACTAATTAAATTCATCCACAAATTATTATTATTATTACAAATAAAATTAGGCATCATCAATGTCATAAATGATTATTATCGCCCTATTTCTTTAATAAATATTTAAATCTCCCCTGTACATGATTATTATTAACAACTCCCATTATTATTATTTAATGCACTAATTATTTAATCACAATAAACAATTAACAATTAATTTAATTTAATTCCTAATATTCGGCATTATCTCTCCATAATTATTCATAGCTTTAACTAGCATCGTTTTTATTTATAATATTATTAACTGATTCACTTCACACTTGATTATTATTATTATTATTATTATTATTAAATAAATCAAATTATTTAAATAATCCAAGTCGCAATTACTTCTGCTCTCATAATAAGAGTTAAAGAAAAATACTCCTATCCCTTGGAATAATGGAAATATTTCATGTCGGAACATGAACTAAAGCCTGTCCTGACAAAATCGTAGATCGAAAAATAAATTGTCAGACAGCAGTTCCATTTGTCATCCAGACAAATACAATCGAAAATCTAGCTACGGTGAAAAATGTGTGTTGATTGCTGATCGAGACTTTTCAATAATATGGAATTCTCTAATACTACAGGTTAGTGGATAGTACATGAATAGTTGTCTTACTTCATTCTTGATGCGTAGAAAGAGCGTGTCCTGCGGTGGACACTATTCCAACAGTGTCTTCCCATGGCCATCTGCTGTATCCGTACACCTCGTTCGTCTCCATGTCCTACCAATCCTACGAGTAATTTAACGGCGCATGTTGATATTCGCAGTCACTCGGTCGAAATAACTCCCACTATCACCAGTACCGTGTAACATGATGAAAAGTTGCTCAGTCATAGACTGGTACAATACTCTTGTAGATTTGAGAATAAATCTCATATTCGAATAATGCGGTTTCGTTAGCACGCTAAGATAGGAACACCTATTAGCTGCATAAATGAACTGATGAAATAAATAACTTCTCCTGATGAAATTCGAAGTGCCTGATGTATAGTCACCCCAAGAAATACATCGTTCTGTAGGCTAACTTCTGTGAATGGTTTAGACACTACCTTCACCTGACTGTAGATGTGACCTGAAAGTCAGTGGATATTCTAAGTCCATTCGCTGCCAAAAGTTAAGTTTCTTCACTCGAACAAAAATGAAGTCTTGCTGACCACTGGTACAGCGACTAAGTCCTTCGACCGTCAGAATCTCGGCGTGTATACTGTCACTCCACGTTACGTAGTTCCGCACATGAGCAAATGCGCGGTTGTAATGATGTGACTATCTTGGAAAACGTGCCCTTTATATAGTCCAGCGAGCAAATGTTCCAGAACCTTCCATCTCGTATCTCGGCTTCTACTGGACCGATTTTAATGCTTGATAGCTCAAATTCCTTCTCTTGTAATTGCCAGTAAAGTGTGCTAATTTCCTAGCGTCCATCTCTTCTCCTAAATGTTATTCCAGAAAAAAATTATCGTGACGTATGCGGGCTCCACGTCACAAACTCACGTCACTCGCCCCTGAGATGCATGCTTCCCTCAGCACTCTTGAGTCTCCTCCGCGTGCTATTAAAACCATCCATTCCTTCAATCTCTTCTATTAATAACTCTTCTTTCCAAAATAATAATGTCAACAATGTCACGGACGTGTGAACGATCCGTGTATATCCACCCCTCACGCCAATAAAAAAATATGTGACATATCATATTCTGTCCTCATTGTAGTCTGGCTCTTGAATGATAAATCTTCAAACTTGCCGCGTTTAATTTTCCCACGGTGTTACCAGATTCTTCTTTAACCAGTGTATAACTTCCGTTATCAAAACTTTCAATAATCCTGAATGGGCCGTAGTATAAACTAGCAAACTTCGAATATACTCTGTTCATGACGTCAGACGGAACAGGTTTCCTTACAAGTACGAGAGTTCCAACATTCAGAGGTTGTCTGAATTTCTTCCCTCGGACTCTCCTTTCTCTCTTGTCAGCTTGGTTGCGAATTTTCCCCAGTGCTTGAACTTCTCTGAGTTGTCTACTAGGTTCTATTTCCGGTTGTATGGAAATGATACTATCCCATGGTCTTATGGGTTTATTGCCATGATGTAATATCATCGGTATCTGACTTGTACTCTCATGTACAGTAGAGTTAATGGAGTGTGATGCAATGGGTAACACATCCATCCACTTCCAATGTTCAGCGGAACAAAACAAACGACAAAATTTCGCTATCTCAGACATAATTCTTTCATCTGGGTTGCTTTCAGGATGGCGTATTGAACATATGATCTGCTTAATATCCAATACTTCCATAGCATTTCTAAATTCGTAAGATGTGAACTGCGATCCATGATCGGTTAAAAGGTATTCAGGTTTCCCTGCTTCAGGTATCACACTCTCTCTAATCCTCTTCAAGATGTAGCGTGTATTAGCTTTCTGGATGGGGTGTAACATTGCGAATTTAGAAAAACCATCAATGGTTACCAAAATGTATCTATTTCCCCTCTTCGACTTCGGTAAAGGTCCATAAATATCCATAGCGTATAATTCTCTTGGTTTCAGCGGAATAAAAGGACGAGGAGTTTCCTTCAAAAACTTAGAATTGTGCTTGCTTCGTTGACACAAGTCACATGTCCTAATCGTCCCTCTGACTGTAGTCCTCATGTTCTCCCACGAAAATTTCTCTTGCACAAGTTGTACTGTCTTATCCAAACCAGCGTGTCCCGAAATCCTGTGCGCTTACCAAACAATCCGTTTCTGAAGTATGGGTGGTACCGCTACTCTCAGTCTTGAATGGTCTGCATCAATGAATCGATACACAATATCGTTCATGACCACATAATTCCTCGAAATCCTCTCTGTTTCCTGATAATCTGTGTCATTAGCATCCAAGTTCCCTTTCAGAAATCGGTATATTTTCCTCAAACGTGTGTTTCTCTTCTTTGACCACTTCTTCTTCTCCTTCAATATTATGAATAACCTGTGACCATCGGATGTTTCCCTCGGTGAATTTCTCTTCGTCACCTTCAAAATCTTCCTCTTCAGTATGATGAAAACGTATGGTCTCAGACTTCGTATCGATTATAGCTTTGTACTTAGTTATAAAATCATTTCCAAGGATCATGTCGTGGATAATGTCCTTCATCACCACGAAAATGTGCTCAAAATAGCATTCTCCAATCTTTAGATTTAGATATAACTGTTCTTTACATGTAGTCACCTTGTTAGGGATAATTCCTTGTATCCTAATATATTACACAGGAATTTCCTCCGAACTTTCTGTGATATTCCATAAAGCATAGAGCTTCTCACTAACTACACAAAGCATAGCTCCAGTATCTATAAGTGTATGAATCTTTGTACCATAGACTTCACACTCTAATCAGGTAATTTCGATCTTTTCTCAAGTCCAATTCTCTCTTCCTTTACATCTATCAAGTCTTCATCCTCTGCTTGCCATTTAACAATCTTCGAAATGTAACTACTTATTAATTTTTCGGCGTTTTTTTCATCACCTGTAGACTTCTGCAACCCGAAAGTACTAGGTTTGTTGTGTTGCTCATCAAGGTATTGCTTGCTATCCTGATGTCTTCTGTCAAGATCTTCCCTAGCTTGTTGCTTGAATTCCTCCTTCCATCGTTGTTCCTCTCTTCTGTTTTGTTGTTGATTTCCATACTGTTGCTGTGGCATATTATATGGTTTTGATGGAAACCATGGTTTTATCCAATGATTCCATCGATTTTGATATTGGTATGGCCTCACATATGGTCTATTCTGATATGGAGTGTCTCTCGTGTTGCTCCATTCCTTATTTTCAACCTGGTTCTAAGGTTGGTTCCGTTGTTGATTTGTTTGGCTGTGACGATCAGTCACTTCAGTATTTATCGTATGGTTTACAGTTTTGTTGTTACCTCTTAAGTGAAAGAACTGTGCATTGGCATGCTCTAACCTTTGTAGCACCTCATCGAATTCCTCCATGTTTCCGATGTTCGCTGCAATCAGTGTTTTTTTTACCTCGATTGGAAATTGACGTATGAGCGCAGATATCATTTCAAAATCTGGCATTGGTGGTTCGAGAAATTGCAATTTTGATAATTGTTGCGAGAAATAAGCCGAGTACTTTGTTGGCTGTGATGTTGAATATCTCTTTGCATACAATTCCGCCCTGATCTGTTGTTGAGTTTCCGGCGACCAACATTTTCTCATCAGCCCCCTGGAAAATTCATCGAAATTGTGGAAACTGGATCTAAAAGCTCTGAACCAAACCAGTGCAGGTCCATCCAAAAATCTGCTCACCACTCTTATCTCTCTCTCCTTGGAAATTTTTGAATCCCGAATGTAATCCCTGACTTCTCTCAAAAATTCGGCCGGTGTGATACTTCCTGTTCCTGAAAACTTTCCTGGTTTATCATCCTTATCCTTATATATAGCGATAGGAATGGAATTTGCCCAAACTTCTCCTTCCTCTACCTTATGTGCCCGTTTGTACTGAGATCCAACGAACACATTTTGTAAAATACCGACATCAGATTAGCACGAGAAAATATATCTCAGGGTCTATCTAGGTGAATACTTGGGGCTAATCTGTCATCCCTGATCTCGGTAATTCACAAGCAAGGTAAGGTGAGAAATTATTTTGAATTAGCCCATTCCTTAAAATCTCAATTTATTTATAGATAAAAATATGATTTGAATGGCAAAAACCTCAACAAAGATAAAACAAATCACACATGAGAAATCAACAGTCCCTAAAATTATTACTAGAATGTCGCAGATGTGATAATCAGAAAATAAGTCAGTCCATTCTGATATAAAAAAAAATTACACTGGTATTCACTGTTCAATAAAGAGTTCTGAGTGATCCCTAATATTTACTTGTTCGAAGTTCACTTTTCGAAAGATTGCATTTGATAGTTCAAATATTCGTAGCAAAATATTTCCAAAAAAAGTCACTTGATTCATTCGGTGTTATTCCAAATTTAGACTTATCTGGAAAATTATCATATCACTGATTCGTTGTTTCATAACAATATCAATACTCGACTGACTTAAAGTCGAATGTTAATAATTGTTCATAAAGATTTTCAATTCCAAAAACAAAATTTGTTCAAAAAAACTTTTCATAATATTTTGAAAATATAACTTTCATCTTTTTTCACTTTCATTTGTTTAACTGTCATAAAAAATAATTATTTTCATATGTTATTAACATTACAAAAATTGTTGTCAACAATACAAATTGTTGCTATCCATCATCAGCGGTTTAAATCATTAACTCTTCACCAAAATTTTATATCATCAAAATTTTCTATCACCAAAATTTCCATATAATTTCACACATGAATTTTTTTTAATCAAAAGATTTATTATTATTATTAATTAACAAATTTCAAAATTTCCCTTCACTTTAATTATAACAAGTTTTCTCAACCTCTCACATGATGAATATTTTATTTGCTCATTTCCACTGTTATTATTATTATTCCAAAAATAAAAAAATCATTACTTATTTATTTAATTCATTTGCACTTGTGGCGCATAGGCACTCAAGAAGTGGACGTTCCGCCTGTCTGCAATGTAGAAAATTTTCATAAGGCGATCGTCATAACATAGCTTGTCGAATTTCACTGATATGACAATGCCGGTGCTGTTAGTTGTTCCACGGGTTCCATTGTATATTCGGTTGTAACCACAACCAATCTCATATGACTTTAGCCCACTCCATCTTGTTTCTTGCACCGCACAGATGTCGATCTGCCTCTTTTATAGTGACTTAGTTAATTCGCTGAATCATCCTGACAGAGTCCCGACGTTCAATGATACGACACAGAATGTGGGAGCTCGCTTGTTTAGCCGTCGCCAACCGTGCGACGGTAACCCTTGCATATTTGCCACGCTGACTGGGTTCTGCCAGCGCGCGTCGCTTACGTGGTTCACCCTAACCATGGTACCGAATCCTTGAGACAGCATTTCCATAAGGATGTGACGGTAGTTTATATGGCCGACTTGTCACGTATCCTGCCGCCAGGCATTTTATACATACTGCCAAGTATTAACTAGGCCACTCCTAACATGGAGAACAGACGCCTTTTGTAGCCGCTCCTCTGGAGGACAGTCGCTGCCGGTTTTCCCTCTTCTGTTACTGACGCCGTAGAGAATTCCTTCTTCTCCGCCGTCGATATCGTTGGGGGAGCCGTTGGCAAAGTGCTTTTTAGGTGGCATTCACTCACCCGGTCACATTGCATTTATTGGATTTGTGTGGTATTTTTAAAGATACTCTGGCGTCATCCAGAGTCCCACCACATTCTGGTAACAATGCCGCTGTTGGTCCGGGACTGCTTATATCGCAGCTGCCCTGCATATCTGAAGGGGTGCCCACTATCCGCCACCTGTGGACCCGCCTGGTCGCAGTCAGCTCTGCGTCCTCCCTTGTGAGAGTTTAATGTAAAAAAAAAATAAGAAATGTGTAAACAAAGTTAAAAGTTTCAGAATTTGAATGTTTGGAAGTAATTCTAGGAAATGGCATTCAAAGCCCAAGTTTGTTATTCATGCCATTAGGAAGGCTATATTATTGTTTACTTGCATAGGTAAATATCAAGATTCTATGTGTATTGGATCCAAGGATAGATAAAAAATTTAAAGTGATGTAACACTGAAAAATATCAGCCATTTTTATATAAATCACTCATCGCTAACCGCACTAAGATCACTGGCTGGAGTTGCAGGATTATTATCATCATCTACACTTTCTGATTCGGACAGAGACACGTCATTATCACTTGAATAATTGTCATGATAATCAGTGATATCATCGTCAGCTAATTGAACTCAATTCGCCATGTCGCACACGATAAATAACTAGGCCTAAACGAAGTGAACTATATCTATCACTACGTACCTAATTACTATTTAAATATTAAACTAAAAACTAAACTAAATTCATTGGCTACGATACAGATTAATTTCACTATATAATCACGAAAGAAAACAGAGGGAAATGAACACAAGTTTGCCGCCAATCACGATGTAAACAAGACACGGAATTCCATCGAACACAATATGTTTCAGACTCTAAGAATATCAATAAATACGGATAACCGGCAGTTCCCGCGGAGTATAACGTGAGATAAAACTGGACCCTTCACATTCCGTACATAAATGCTGCTATCTGGCGTGTAAATAATGAACTATTAATAATAAAGGTGATTAACCACAGATCGTTACCGTGTCAGTTTTCGCAGGACCCGTGGGTACCGACGGAACGTTACCTTGAAAGCGATAGGGAGTAATAACGATGAGAAGAAACAATTTGTAGAAACATTCTCTACGGAGAAATTTGGTCATTCTGTCGAACGAGAGGAAAGAAATGCATACGGTATGTAGCGAACGCAGCATTGTAAATAGTTGTGCACAAGTTATAATTGATTCAATGTTTATAATATTCAAGTGTTAAAAAGAGTATGATAAGAATTTTGACTAATTTATTGTATAGAGTAAGAATGTGATTGTTAATTTAAATAGCTAGGAAGGACTGGAAGTTCCTAAAAATAATGTTATTAAATTTTATTTATTCGCCATTTGAATAATTAAATTATTTCCACGAACCTACTACGCTGTCGTAGCAGGCGGAGAGGTGATACTCCGACGTGGCGCGTCCCAGGTGGTGGATAGGGGGGTCCTCACCGGCATACCGTCGGACTTGAGTGAAATAAAATAGCTCTCGTGGACCAAACACAAACTTCACAATCTCATTAATCACCAATCCACATCTCACCAATCACCCTTTCCAGATCACATCTGGAATTGTAAACCCTGGCCTCGGTCAGAACTGTTTCGATCGTCAAGATCAGACAATCAATCAAACATGAAGAGTCTTCTAACGAATAAATCCACCGGCTTGGACATGCGACATCGAAGATCCAAGCAAGGCACCATTCGGAATACGGTGGGGTGCCACGTAGAAGATCAAGGCGAGTCGGAGCGCCTGAAAGCCCAACAGAAGAAACTTAAATTCAACAAGAAAGGAAAGTTTTCATACTTTGCGACATTAAATATTAACTCACTACTGAAACTTGGTAAGTTGAAACACTTAACAGATATATTGGATCAACATAAAATCTTAATAACAGCACTTCAAGAATTTAGAAATACAGATCAGGATCCAATTGAATCTGGAGGATATCGTCTATATAAAGGACCCCCAGGTAAAAGGGTAATGAAGAATGTCCCGCAATTCGGAGTGGGATTTCTGGTTCATAATAGTATAATAGACTCAATAGAGGACTTCTCCTCGAGCACGGCGAGGACAGCAACCTTAACAATTAAAGTTGAAAACAAAACCTACACCTTGATAAATGTACACGCACCAACAAATGATAAAAACAGAAAGGATAGAGAAGAAGTGGACAAATTTTGGGAGGAATTCGACCATATGATATCAAGCATCCCTGATGCACATCTTAAAATCTTGCTTGGGGATTTTAATGCAAAAATAGGACGAGAAAGGCGATACCGCCCAGTAGTAGGAAAATGGCCAGCTCATAAATTAACAAACAGGAATGGTCAAAGGTTAATTGAACTTTGAACAGACCATGGATTTATTTTGGAAACTACCAGATTTAAGAGGCGACCACACAAATTAATGACCTGGAAATGTCCTAACATAAAATTGGGGGAATTCCAAATCGATCATGTTGCCATGGATAAAAATTATCATAAGGAAATTTATAATGTCAAAGTTCTCCGTGGAGTGGACATTGATTCAGATCATTACATATCCAAAATAAAAATAAAGCTAACACCTAAGAGAAAGCGTAAGCCTGCCCAATCCAATAGGAAGAAAAATTATGACCCCACTTATTTAATGAACAATAAAGTATACTTGGAGAGATCTAAGACACAACTAAGTGATGACTTAGAGGTGATAATTAATAAATTGAAATCAGTAGCTGAAGAACTTGCTCCCATTAAAAGGAGGAAGAAACATGCTTGGTGGAACGAGGAGTGCGATAAGGCAATTCAAATGAGGCACAAAGCATGGTTAAATGATCAACAAAGAAAAACCGAGGAATCCAGAACAGAACTAACTAATGCTAGAAGACAAGCAGCTAAAGAAATTCGAAGAATTAAAAGGAATCATCAGAATGAAATGCTCAGAACAATAAATGAATCATTCAAGCAACATAAAACAAGGGATTATTACAAGACGTTTAAACAGTATCAATCTAAGTATACCCCACCTACACTTATGCTGAGAAATGAAACTGGGAAAATGGCACATAACAACCAAGACAATGCAAATATCTTGGCAGTCTACTTCAAAAAATTACTCAACTGCGAAGACCCAAGAGAAAATCTGGAATTTGACCCTAAACCTAAAAACAAAACACCACTAGAAAAGGTTATTCAACCAACATATGAGGAAGTGATCAAAGCCGTTAACTTGCTCAAGAACTATAAAGCAGCAGGAGAAAATCAGTTGGTTGCAGAATTATGGAAGAATGCAAATGATCAAACTCTACGAAACCTACATAAACGTATTATTGACATATGGAACTCTGAAAAAATGCCTGAGGAATGGAACACTGCAATAATCCACCCCCTACACAAGAAAGGTGATAGGTCAGATCCCAATAATTATAGAGGAATATCCCTTGTTGATGTCACATATAAGATCTTTTCAAAAATTCTTCACTCAAGAATACAGGAACAACTGGACCAAGAACTTGGAGAGTACCAAGGAGGATTTCAGCCAGGCAGAAGTTGTCCAGATCAAATCATCAGTCTTAAGTGGATTATGAAGCATCACAGAGCTCGAAGTAAGAACCTAGTCATCACTTTTGTTGACTTCAAAAAAGCTTATGACAGTATTCATCGGAAGTCATTACTAAATAATCTTCAAGAATTTGGTGTTCACAGAAAATTGATCAACCTTATTGGAATGACTCTCAAGAACACTAAAGCAAAAGTTAAATTTAGAGGAGAATTGTCAAAACCATTTACAATCACAACCGGCCTTCGGCAGGGGGATGGTCTCTCACCTATTTTGTTTAATTGTGTACTGGAGAAGGTCATGAGAGAATGGAGAAAGAAATGCCAACCAAACATCAAGATTGGTAGAAATATTAAACTAAACTGCCTGGCATTTGCAGACGATCTTGCACTACTGGCAAATGATGTGGAAGAGGCAAAAGTCCAAATTGAACAACTGGAAAACATTGCAGCAAAAGTGGGATTACAAATTTCATTTGAAAAGACAGAGATTATGCCAACCTTCGAGGTGGACACCCCTGTCCTTCAACTAAATGATAATAAACAAATTAAGGTTGTAAAAAAGTTCAAGTATCTTGGGGAAACTATAACTTGGAACCTAAATGAGAAAGCCGCAATAGAGTACAGAACAACAAAACTGAGACAAGCACAACGAGTCACATGGTCAACTTATAAGAAGAAATCTCTCTCAATGAATGCCAAATTCAAACATTATGGTTCAGTAGTTAAACCTGAAGCAACTTATGCAAGTGAAACCCTGTTTAAGATGAATACCAAAGCAACAACAGATAAAATCCAAAAAATAGACAGAAGGATCATCAGGACAATTATCAATAAAAAATATCAAGTAAATGGACAATGGAGACTGCTGCCTAATGAAATAGTCTATCGGGAAAATGAATCAATTGTGGATACAATGCGAAAAAGGAGACTTGCTTTTTTCAGCCACATAGTAAGACTACCAGACACCAGACTACTGAAACAATTATTCAATTTCTTTTGGAAAAGTAAAACCAAGAACAACTGGTTCGTTGAGGTTCAGAATGATTTAGACGAGCTAAATATTACAATGAAACAAATTGCAGAGAGAAAAGAGAAGAGGATTCTGAGAAGTAAGGATACAAGATTGAAATTAAAAACAGTCAAACGAAAACAGTACACCATTACAAATGAAGAGAGGGCGGCCAGGTCGGAGAGATTAAAGAAGCTCTGGGAGAAGAGGAAGTTGAGAAGCCATTACAACTCTAATATTGTAAAGACTGTAGTGTATATGGATTGATTTATGTGCTCCAATGTGGGCGTAAACTATGTAAATAAATAAATTAAATTATTTTCCTTTTTTTTTGGAAACTCCTGAAAGTGGTGGGAATCCACTTGTATTAGCCGATTAGTAAACAGCGAGGTCACAGACCGACCTTTAACCTTAGAAGTGCTGAGTTTTTTCATTCACTTTTATAAAATAATTGTAAATGTAATACTTTTTAGTTTATCAGGGGGGATTAAAATTTCTATAGATTTTGGGAATTTATCTAAATGTAAGTTGAAAATCCTACGTTTATATAAATTTTGTTTCGAGAAGAATCAAAATTCAAGTTATTGTGCCAATCTCCATTAAACGGTCCGAAATAAAATTATTTCGTAATATCAGTAGCCAAGTAATACTTGTTGTTCCTTACTAGTACACAAATTGATACTTTTTTAAATTCGAAACCACAACGCGGTGGAAGGATTTGCTTCATATTCAACCATGCCTGTTTACATCTCAGATGAACTCTATCTGTAGAGAACAGACACCTACAAAATGCTCTGTTAGTTACTTCCGGAAGCGAAATTCCTATTCTAAGCAGTTCTACATAATGTAAAACAGATTGCAGAATATGCCAGACATCGACTCATCACTCGAAAGTGAATCTGGAATATGAAAAAGAAACTTTATTTCGCAACCTTTATAGGCGTTCGAAGCACTCAACGGGTTAAAGAAATTCAACTTCTTTTTTTCATTTCGTTAGGACCATCTATGCTTGTGTTTTAGCTGTATGTTTCTTGCTGTCATCGTCGTTGTTTGCCATGATTGGTGTTCTGAGTGGTGGGTTTGGCAGCTGCTTTCTTGTAGGTGCCGTGATCTTTCCTGCTAAATTAAATCTTGCGCTCCTTAGACCATTTCCTGGTCTCGTCCTTTGCCCTGTGGGTAGCTTCAGTGAGGGACGTTACGAAGGGTGTAGTTTTGACGGTTATATAACAGTTACTCCGGTCATCTATGTCGTGTTGATTAATATGGAGTTCCACAAGATCCTTCTCTACTTGCTTCATCCACAACAATCCAGTGGTTTGCCCTTGCTCAACTCATTTTTAGCCTATTTTCAATTTTGAAAAAATAGGCTTATGAGATCACCTTTTGTCCGTGTGTGTGTGCGTGTGTGTGTGTGTGTGTGTGTGTGTGATTCGTGTGTGTGTCCCCCCCTAATAAAATCTAAACGGCAGGAGCGATTTCAATAAAACTCGGAAAGTTCATAGCACTATTCCCGGCGACCTCGACCGTGCCCTTCAAATTTTGTTACGACTCACCAATCCAACATGGCGGCTGTGCGAAATATTTCACCAGCATTCAATATCTCCGAAACTATTACCGATATTACCCTGACATTTTCTATGGTGATAGAGGGAACTACTATAAGTTCACTTATGTGACTTTTGAAAACCTGGTAACTACAAAGCCAACATGGCGGCCAAGCGAATTTGCGACTTTTAAATAGACGTTTCTCGCGATTTGACCAACCAAACGCAATGAAACTTGGTACAGTATATGTTTATATACATTGTAATGCACCGACATCTAACTTCGTTCAATTGTTTACATAATCACAAGATGGCGGATGTGCGAAATATTTCACCGTCATTCTATATCTCTGAAACTATTAGCGGTATCTCCCTAAAATTTTGTACGGAGATAAAGGGCACTACTGGAAGTCCATCTATAAGATTTTCAAAAACCGGTTAACTACAAAACGAACATGGCGGCCAAGCGAATTTGAACATTTTAAATAGACCTTTCTCGCGATTTAATGTTCCAAGCGCACTGAAACCTGGTACAGGAAATATTTATACACATTGTAATCCACTGGTATCTAATTTAGTTCAATTGTTTACATAACCTCAAGATGGCGGCAGTGCGAATTTTAAAATTAAGTTTTGATTTCTTGTGATGTAGTCATGCGATCGAAGTGAAAGTTTGAATAATGAACCTATGCAATAATTTTCCTTTAATGGTACATGACTCTATGGCCTATACATTTAACAATCCAACATGGCGACCATCCGAAATATTTAGACGATACTGAATATCTGCGAATCTATTTTAGCAATCAAACTAATTTTTTAATGTTCATAGGGGCTATGAACTTAAGTTCACCTATAGGATTTTAAATAACCTGGTGATCACAAATCCAACATGGCGGTGACGCGAATTATAAGTATTCACATGGACGTTTCTCGCAATTTAACCATCCGCGTGCAGTGAAGCTTGGTACAGTAAATCTTTATCCGAATGTTAATCCACTGGCATCTAATTTATTTCAATTGTTTCCATAACCTCAAGATGGCAGCTGTGAAAATTTTTTAAATCTCCTTGTTTTTTCTTGTGTCCTAATTATGCGATTGAAGTTTGAATACTACACGTTCACAATAATCTGCATGTAACAGTACATAACTCTAGGACCTACATATATAAAATCCAACATGGCGACCATCCGAAATATTTAGTCGGTTCTCAATATCTACGAATCTATTACAGCAATCAAACTGAAATTGTGTATGTTGATAGTGGCAATTAACATAAGTAGGATATATGAAAATAGGCTGCATAGTTCTTCACGGAACTACTTGTTATTTTTAATTTAATTATTTTTCTATTTAATTATTCTATATTTTATTACGATTAGGAGGGTTTAATATAATTTTTAATTATGATCTATTAAATATACTAGCGAGCACGCTTTGTTTGCTCCTCCTTTTTATAAAATATTCCATCTTATATTTGCAAAAGTTAGCAAGATGATGAACAATGGAAAAGCGCCCATTTCTTCACCCATAATTCCCGAGATTCAGGAATCTCATGTTCGAGCTTAGATAGATGTCTGTGCTTTTAGGATATTCCATTGTTCACCATCACTTTCCATCTTTTAAAACATGTATGAAAATGATTTACTTGTCAGCGTCTCATTGAGGTTGTTTTTGCCGGGGATTTCAGTGCTTCTGCGATTCCTTTTCCATCTGTGGATTGGCAAATACCGAGGAGGCTCTTTTTGGCCATATTGTATTTATGGACGCCCTATACGTAGGGATATCGAAGAAACGTGGGGCCCGATGGAGCATTATGGCGCGAGATGTGGGGCGCGTTCAGGCATAGTTTTTATGTTCGCCAATCTCGTGGGAGCCATGTTAATTTATGATCGCAAACTGATTTGCGAGGTGGTATTTTATTTGTTGTTGTATCGAGCTATAGGAAACATGAGAATTCCATGACTAGTGCCATATCCAATTCTATCAGTATAAATACGAGACAGGACAATAGGGACATCAATACCGTATTGATAGATCAGACACGACAAACTGATCGAGAACCGGGCCCTATTTGGAAAAGTTATGCGAGGAATCGAAGATTTGAAGAAGATTATAGAAGAGGTAGAGATCGAAGGCCTTACCAGAATAATTATTGCCAGAACAACTACCATAGACCAGGATTTTACAGCAATAATGGTATAAATAATGACCAGGAAAGAAATCGTAACAACCAGCGTTTCGTAATGTATTTGAACTGGAATGACGACCAAAGAAATATATATGACTCTGACCAAAGATATAGGGAACGTCAAGACTACGGTATGTTCCAAGATTAAGTAGGGAGACTAATCGAGACTCAGTAGTCACTGAGTGGTCACTGTGCTAAGTACTCAGAAATAATGGCACCACTGAATGAGTTACTGAAGACTAATCATAGATGGAAATGTTCCGAAGCCGCAGAAAAGGCCTTTATCAGAGATGAAGAAATGTTGAGAAATAACATTACATTAGAATATCCGGATTTGATCGTACTTTCTATATTGAAACGTACGCTTCAAGGGCGATCTTGTATCAGAAGGACTCGGAAGGAAAGAACCATTATATTGTTTTCAGTAGTCGGAAGTTAAGAGGCCCAGAAGAAAACTACTTTGCAACTCAACTAGAGGCTTTGTCAGTTGTTCACGCATTGTATCACTGGAAGAAGCTTATTATTGGTCATTCTCTTATTATTAAGACTGACCATAAGACACTTCAGGTTTATTGAAATCTGACATCACGAACAATCGTATATTGAGATGGGCTCCTTTCATCCAGCAATTTTAATGCGACTATTCAGCATCAGCCAGGCAAGGATAATTTACTTGCGGATATATTGTCAAGAAATCTTATTGAAACTGTGGAGGTGAATATACTGTAGTTCAACTGGAAGGTGAAGCACAGGAAACGTTGAACAAACTGAGACAGTTAGCCGGATCACTGAAGAGATACGCACCTACAAGGCAGATGTATGAAAATGAAAATCCACAGCCTGCTTCCAGTCTCCGACCGGGTCAGGAATGGAATGAATGAAGCCCCCATCTAGCGGCGAGGATATGAACTGTGCCGGCTGCCGAGGCCTGACGCACTCCTCCGGGGCAATGATTAAATGAATGACAGATGAAATGAAATGATAGTGGAGAGTGTTGCTGGAATGAAATTTTTACAGGGAAAAGCGGAGTACCCGGAGAAAAACCTGTCTGCCTCCGTTTTGTCCAGCACAGATCCCACATGGAGTGACCGGGATTTGAACCACGGACTCAGCGGTGAGAGGCCGGCGTGCTGCCGCCTAAGCCACGGAGGCTCCCACAAGGCAGATGTATATATATCTTAAATGCTATATGGACGACTCCGATCCGAATTTCAAATAGATGTAGAGAAAAGCCAAAGAATACATCATTCATGAAGAACTGGTATGTAAATCTATGGATGCAGAGAAGACGAAAGCGAGAATTGTAATTTCACAGAAGTATAGGTCATGGAGGGACTGATAAAACCTTCGCGACAGCTCAAGAACGTATTTTTTTGGGGTGAACATGAGAATAACATTGGATGATGTTATTCGTTCTTGCGATAATTGCCAAAAGAGTAAATATTCATCAGATACCTTGAAGGGGAAACCTAAGACGATTATACCCACGCGTCCTAGATAACTCATGGCACAGGATATTTTTTCTCAGGTGCGAAAGGATTTAAAGGAAATCAATATTTATTGGTCACAGCTGATGTATGTTTGACATTTGTAATACTCGTTCCTATGCAGAAAGCTAATGCAAAGCAGGTTATCAGGGACATTGAGAAATTTGTTATTCCGAAAGCAGGAAAACCGGAGAAATTGTTGACACATCACGTAAGCCAATTTACATGTTCTGATTTTAAAGATGCTATGAGAAGGTTTCGTATCAATCACATAAAGAGTTCTGTGAGTTATCCTTAATCAAATCCGAGCGACCAATGGATGGCTGAACTTTCAACATTTTGTTGGCTGTACTGTTCAGAAGAAAATAGAAATTGGATAACGTTAGTGCCTATTATTGATTATTGTTTGAACTCGACGATTAACGAGAGCACAGGTCAGATCCTAAGATTGTTGCATTTCAACGAGAAACCTGAGAGACCATGGGATAATTTGTTTCCTATTCCACCGGATATTGAACCCAGTATCGAAGAGAGAATTGAAATGGCAAGAGAAAGTCTAGAAAATCACGCAGATAAGCGATTGAAGAGAACGCAATGGAAAATACTCAGTTTGCCACTGTAGGTGAATGAACTGGTATTGGTTCAAAGACCAGTTGCATGAAATGTACCCCTCATGGTGTTAAGCAAATTAAAAAAAAAGAAGTTGGCGGATGAAGTACGTTCCGTAGTGGAAACTTCACTAGAAAACCTACTTAAGTTAACGGAATCAGGAAGCAAGCTGAAAAAATACTTACGTGATGACATTATACAGTCAGTGAGTATGTCAAGAAAAGCATTCAGAGAGTTAGAAGATAATATAAGAACAAAGGACATTGAAATTTTTGAACTGAAGTCTATCGAACAGAGGTTAGAAAATCAGGAACTTAGTCGGTAGCATGCTGAGCTTCTATGCCCAAGATAGTGGGTTCAATCCCGGCCGAAGCCGTCGGATTTTTTAAGAGCGTTAAAATCCCTCAGTATGCCTTCCTTCGGAGGGGAAGTAAAGCCGGCGGTCCCATGTCATAGATTGATGGCATGTTAAAGAACCTTCCGCTAATTACACCTGTGTGAAGCTAATTTGGATAGGTTAAGAATGTAAACAACGCTCTTAGGTTTGTACGTTCGTTGCCAAGAGCCGACTGCGGTGGCGTCTAGTAGCTAAGTTCTGAACTTGGCCTAGTAGTCGTTGACAGTGGCGCTTGGCGGCAAAAGTAGGAACTATTTGAAAAATTCTAAGTTGCAGTCTGTACTTAAATTAAAAAAAACAGATAACACACGTTAATACAGCCATCACAATTAACACCGGTTATCGGGATAGATTCTACACACACCCAAAGTACACGGGGATTATGTGGATTATGTTATCTATGAATTTTCTGTTGTATCCATTGGTTACTGCAATTTGTTTTATTATATTGATTTCTTTATTGTATGCTTGTTCAGTTAGGGGCAATGTGATGGCTCTGTTGACAAGGCTGATAAAGGCTACTCGTTTATGGCTTTCAGGGTGGTTGGAATCTTTCTGAATGACTGTGTTGGTTGAGTTGGTTTTCTATATATTTCGTACTCCAATTTGTTATTATTTATCTTCACAAACCTAAATCCAAATTACTACGGGACAACAATAAGAAAGACACATATGCGCTATTCGCCTACACCAACAGCTTAACACACAACATAACTAGCCCCTTGCAGAAGTACAACATAAAAATAGCATACAAATCTGAGAACAACAACCAGAACAAATTGTTCAATTCCAAACAAATTAACCAATCCAGTAAATACAAGAAGTCAGGCATTTATAGGATGGATTGCCAGGATTGTGGTTCCCATTATATTGGCCAAACCAGACGCAATTTCAACATATGTTATGCTGAACATGTAAACGCAACATAACACAAAAAACTTTCAGCAATAGGCACACACAAGGCGGATACAGGCCACAAGTTCACTGAAATTGAGAAAGACCTGAAAATACTACACTATGAAAACAAAGGTCAAGCCATGAATATACTAGAACAACTAGAAATAAATAAAGCCCAATGGTTCTATCCAGCCTCCAACCTTAACGAGTTCAATTTCGAAACGAACATACTATTCGACACATGGATTGACATTATCAAATAAATAAACAAAACGCATATTCACACCCACGCACTCCCCAGTCACAAGGACCTATACAAAAGCCATGTACACATATTCACCCCTTAGGTCTTGCCTACGTCACCGCGCGCAAGGTCAACAACCCGCCCACCTCCCCTCTCCACAGTCAACCGTTCAACACACGAGCTCACACTTAACACTTCAGATGCAGGCTAGTGAGCGGCCAGGTCGCGTCTTTTCCCGCACACACCAGGTGGTAAGTTTTGACGCATATTTTTCAATCGTCCACCACAACACATTATCCATCTTCATATGTCTTACCATACATCTCAATCAGGTCATTTTTCTCCTCAGAATTCCTAGCCGCCCCACGGCAAAGGCCATAGGAGATTTCTCAATATTTGCAAGTAAGTTACAAACTTATCAACATAGGTTATAACAATTAAACTCTAGCCAATCATAACTAAGTTTTCCTTTCGTTATAGAAATCGCACATCAGGGATTTACAACAGACCAACTCAGATCAAACTTCGGCCCCCATAGTATCCACTCAATAATAGACTGTTGCCGTCTTCAGCATTAACATATAAGGAACCCTAAAGTTCCAAAATCTACAAATCACGGTCGGTGCATAACCACTACTAAATACCAAAGACCAAAGGATAAGGGCAAATATTGTCAATTTCATTCGTTCAACAACATACAACTGACAAGATCTTCAGCAGTTCCTTTCAAAAGTTTTATCACAACAAGTATTGGCATAGGAAGGAGCCTAACGAACTATATGACTACTGTCAACCAGTAGAGTTGACATGCATAATTATAATATGGGACAATTTCCTCCATATGCTTGAACTATGGATCAACTTGATTTTAAATTTCATGACTACTCAGTGTGTTATAATGTATTTTAAATGTGTGCTTGTTACAAGTGTTTTAATATGTATCTATGGCTGAAGAAGGACACATAAGTGTCCGAAACATGTACCGTTGTTAATTCCTGAATACAACTAGTATTGAAAAGACGGAACAGTTTACAAATTATTAAGTGGATTCAATTCAATGCGGACCAATATGGATAATAACAATACAGCGAATAGTACAAAGATCAACGATAATTTGCCAAGTTGAAGCAGAAGTTTATGACTTACGAGAAGGCACTTCGTAATATAATTATCCTCGAAAGCTGTCTATAAGGTCTACTCTACAATATTTTTTAAACGTTGGTAAAATCTACAAATTAGTTTTCAAAATAAACTATAATTTTGAAAATTTTACAATGGTGTTCAGGAATTACGAGTTGAGGGAGAAGGCTACTCAACTGTATAAGAGGGTGATGGATGCACTGTTAAAAGCATGATTTGGGAAGTTGAATCACTGAATTAGCAAATTTGACAGGAGTGACCTAAATTATTAAACATTATAAATCTACGAGAGAATTTTGAGTATTGACGATGGAGGAACCAGATAATAGCAACAGAGTTGAGAGATGCAATCTACAATCCACGACCTACAAGAACACCAATTCGAGTTGAAGAGATCCTGGTACGAGATCGGACAAGGGAGACTTTCATCCAGCGACCGTGCCATGTACGAGGTCCAGGCGAATGCTGAAATGGGATCAATGCCAAGTTCAATGCATGAAGAATCTTACTCAACCGGGTACGAGGAATATTATCATCTGGCGAAACCAAGGTACAAAGAAGATTTTCCAGGTATTTAAGTAGATTTGTATCTTGTAGAAATTTTACAATTTACCATTTTTATTAGCATTTTATTAATATTTTAGAATTCTATTGAGGCGAATTTCATATTTGGATTTTTGGAATTGCATTTCGCATTGTTGGCGTAACTTCATATTTCATTTTTATTTGATTAAATCCATTTGGTGTTTTTTGTAGGCTATAATGAAGTTTAGTGAGCGTTGTCAGGATTTGGATCGTTTCGGAACGATATCTGCAATCTTGCACTTTCGAATTTGGTTGAAGTAATTTTGTCGGTGATGTCATATTGTTGAATGGCATGATTATGTGAAGACTGGAGTATTTAATTACCTTAGTTTTAATTCTTGACAATTTTTAGAATGGAAATTCTGAATTAGGAAGATATAGGAACGATCTAGTGAGATAAATATATGCGATTGTTTGAAATGGTAGTCCTATTTTATAGATAATGCATCGATGTAACTTTATTTTTCTGAGAAACACTTGTGGTGTTTGTGAAATGTTATTAATGAGGATAACAATAACAAAAATGATTAGAGGAAGGAGAAACGCATTGCATTTTTACTAAGCGGATTTTTTTGAAGAATTTGTGTTTTCATTTTATTATACTTTATTGCAACGGTTATTAATATTTTTATCACTGGGAATGAAGGTAGTAGGGGAACAAGTAGGTCATTGGACAGCATTGAAAGTAGTTCTGCGCAAGTTTTTTTATAATTGGTGAAGATTTTTTCCATAATTAGTGGTTTTGCTATGTGCATTGATGAAAGCTACATGAATTGTAAGGTATTTCCTCATGTTTTCAATGAACGTTCACGCAAGTGTCGTAATGAATTTGATATGAAGTATTATGCCACATATTCGAAAAGGTGAAGCCTGTATTTTCGAGGAGTCTTAAAGTAACGTAACGAATGTTGTAAAATCAGCTGTTTATTTTACTTAAATTGGTAACCGATGTGTGATAAGATATCGTAAGAAGTGGATTTAATTTGCGAGAATTAATCTCACTATTAATATTATTGGATTAGACATTTAACCAATGCTAAGCTTAATCGCTTGGGCTATTGAAGCCAGGATATGAAAAAGAACGGTAGTGAATTTGAAAGTATTTTACGATGAGGAGAAACAATTTTTGTAGAAATATTCTCTACGGAGAAATTTGGACATTGTGTCGAACGAGAGGAAAGAAATTCATACGGTATGTAGCGAACGAAGCGTTGTAAATAGTTGTGAACATGTTAAAATAGATTCAATGCTTATAATATTTAAGTGTTAGAAAGACTAATAAGGAGTTTATTGTATAGAGTAAGAATATGATTGTTAATTTAAATTGCTAGGAAGGACAGTTAGTTCCTATAAATAGTTGTTGCCTATAAAATTTTATTTATTCGCCATTTGAATAACTTAATTATTTTCCAATTCTAATTTTATTTTGGAAACTCATGAAAGTGGAAGGATTCCACTTGTATCAGCGGATTAGTAAACAGCGAAGTCACAGACCGACTTTTAAAGAAGCTGAACGTATTTCCATTAATTAATTTTTATTTAATTATTTATCTATTTAATTATTCTGAGAGCCTCCGTGGCTTAGGTGGCAGGACGCCGGCCTCTCACCGCCAGATCCGTGGTTCAAATACCGGTCGCTCCATGAGAGATTTGTGCTGAACAAAGTGGAGGCAGACAGGTTTTTCTCCGGGTACTCCGGTTTTCCCTGTCAGAATTTCATTCCAGCAACACTCTCCACTATCATTTCATTTCATCTGTCATTCATTTAATCATTGCCCCAGGAGAGTGTGACAGGCTTCGGCAGCCGGCACAGTTCATATCCTCGCCGCTAGATGGGGGCTTCATTCATTCCATTCTCTGACCCGGTCGGACGACTGAAAGCAGACTGTGGATTTTCATCTATTTAATTATTCTATATTTTATTAGGATTGTGGGGGTTTAATATTGTTTGTAATTATGTTCTAGTAAATAAACTAGCGAGCACGCTGTGCTTATATTATTTACAATAGTTGGCAAGATGACGAACATTGGAAAGGCGCCCATTTCTTCACCCATAAATCTCGAGATTAAGGAATCTCCTGTTCGAGCTTAGAGAGATTTCTGTGTTTTAGGAGAGTCTATTGTTCATCAACACTTTTAATACATTTATGAAAATGAACTACTTGTCAGCGTCTCATTGAGGTTGTTTTTTCCGGGGACTTCAGTGCTTCTACGATGCTTTTTCAACTGTGGATTGACAAGTACCAAGGAGGCTCGGACTCATTTTTGGGCAGAGTGTTGCGTCCTGAAGGTCGCTAATCATTGTTTATTTATTATGTATTATGTCGTATTTGTCAATATTATAATCTGCTTGTTATAGTTGGTCTGTTGACTAGTGTAGTAGTGGCTTCCGCCCTCGAGCGGGAGAATTTTGTATCAGAGTTGTTGTGTTCTAGCAAGCATGGCAACACAATGTTTCAGGCCTCAGCGCCAGTGTTATTAAATAATTATACAGTCCACTTTCATATCAAGAAATTATTATGTCTATTATTTGAAGAACTACCAGGGAGATATAGCCGACACTATAGCCTTTATTTTTGGTCATCCGGAACCGGATTTATTGGATGAAGTTTCGTCAGACGTACCGCATGGCTACGACTTGGATTACTGAGCTAAGTACCTAGATCTGGCAATTATTTATACTATACAGTGTGTATCTTAATTATACCGAAAAAAGGGACGCTCTGCGTGTTATGTAAATGACGATGCCGCAATCGGATTGGCGGAGAAAATTTTTCCCTCCGAGAAAATGAGGTTACTTTGTTACTTCCGGGCGCGCGATTCAAATCTACCAACTCGCCGTATTTGCTGAGCCAGGCAGTAAGCCGCAGGCCACTGCTGTGCTTCAGGCAAGGGAAGGGAGTGTGATAGATGGAGACAGAGATATGCTGGCGGGCATGCGCTAGTTTCCTCGATCGTCTCGGCTTGCCGCATGCCCGACAGCATAACTCTGTCTCCTTCTATCACACTCCCTTCCCTTGCCTAAAGCACAGCAGTGGCCTGCGGCTTGCTGCCTGGCTCAGCAAATACGGCGAGTTGGTAGATTTGAATCGAGCACCCGGAAGTAACAAAGTAACTTAATTTTCTCGGAGGGAAAAATTTTCTCCGCCAATCCGATTGAGGCATCGTCTTTTATATTAACACGCAGAGAGTCCCTGATTTTTTTGTCGGTATAATTAAGATACACCCTGTATATCTTTCTGTTTTCCTGTCCTATTGTTATTATATTCCCAATCACTCTTACCATGGATGCTACAACTAGAAAAAAGTTGATTGCGACGCGCGCAGTTGCCAATGCCAGTCTCACGCGACTCCTAATATATACGGTATTGATGATTTCTCTGTAGGCTCTGATATCCAGTGTTTAATAGTAAGACTGAAAGAATTATCCAACATCCGTGATAAAATTGAAGGAGCCCAATCTCAGCTAGAAATGTTTGAAGACTTTGAACTGCATGCTCAAGACAGGAACTGTTTTGAAACCATGTTATTTGACGCGGAAGCTAGAATGAATGCATTAGTCACGCCCAGCTCAGGCGTATGTAACAGTCATCAGGAAAGTGATCAACATCCTTCTTCAAGCACTAGTGCCAGTAAACGTTCAATTAAGCTCCCTACAATTAAGTTACCGTCACTTGCCGGCTACGTAACTCAGTCCAGACACTTTCACGACACATTGTTAATAATGAATCTCTGGACAATATACAAAGATTCCATTATTTACTCAGCTCACTAACAGGCGAGGCCCACAATGTCATTGCAAATCTCCCAGTCACAAATGCTAATTTTCAAGTAGCATTCGACAGCATTTGTACTCGCTACAACAATGCACGTTTAATTGCATCTGCTCACAGGAAACAATTACTCAGTTTGCCTTCTATGAATAAAGTAATATGAATGCTATTAAAGCCCTTGAGTTGACGGTACCCCTAGAAGAACTTTTGATGTCCCAACTGATCTTAGAAAAAACAGAGATGTCAATTCGCAAGGAGTATGAATCTACATTCGACCCTAAAACATTTCCCTCGCTTCAAACGCTTTATGGATTTTTGGAAACCAAGTGTAAATTGATTGAAATTATAAATTCTAGTCCTCCCGCAAGGCTAAACAACTTGACTAGTAACAGGATCCAAGATGCCTCCAGCCGTAAGCATACTACAGTAGTAAAGTTGTCCTATATGTCAACTGCTTTAAGTTGCTGCAACCAATCCCATGCTTTATATAAATGTCACGGTTTCACCCGACTTTTTGTCCAAGAGCGCAGAGACATTGTTAAACAAATAAACCTCTGCTTCAATTGTTTGAAATCGGATCATCAGGTAAATACGTGCAAATCTGTTGGCTGTCGTACCTGTGGTTAGTGGCACCATTCTCTTATTCATCTAGAGGTTTCACAACAATCAGAACCTCGCCATTATCAACAAGATGTTTCCCGTAACAGTGGTGTCAATGACTGTCGTCAACAATCAACAATCAGAGTCTATGACTGCTAGTTATTGCACATTAAAGGTAGTGCCCAGTAAACAAATCTTCTTATCTACAGCTCTTGTGAAGGTCAAGGAAAGTAACGGTAGACTACAGACATATCGTGCTTGACTGGATTCTGGCTCACAATCCTGCTTCATCTCAGAATCGTGTGTACAGCTATTGAAACTTCGTAGAAGTCCCAGTAGGGTACCATTACAAGGCATAGGTAGCACTATTTCGGAAACAAAACACACAATCTCGGTTGAAATCAGTTCATGCTCAAGTAATTTTACGGGGTCAGTTGATTACCTAATGCTTCCCAAGGTTACTGACGACTTGCACGGGCACTTCATTGATCCTTCAAGCTGGAATTTACCCACACATCTCCCACTAGCAGACCCTGCATACTCTCAGCCTGGTAAGATTGACATTCTACTCGGTACAGAAGTCTGCTCTTACATTCAGCGGTCAGGTAAACTGACCAGGACCTCAATCACCCAGTTTTACAGGAGACTGGATCCTTTCTGAAAGGTACAAGGGTGATGCACCCTGCACCAATATTTCACAACGGCCGGTGGTGTCATGCTTTGCCAAAACTGACACTGATATCCATACTCAACTCCAGAAATTCTGGGAACTAGAAGAGTTGCACTTGATTCCAAGAACCAGGGATGAAAGGGAATGTGAAGCACATTTTTTCAGAACAGCAGTAGAGACTCTTCAGGAAGGTTTGTGGTTTGACTACCATTTCGAGAAGACCCAAAGAAATTAGGTGATTCCTATCAAATGGCAGCCAAGCGGTTCTATTTACATGAAAGAAAAATGAGTAGAAACTAAAAATTGAAAGAAGACTACACTAATTTTATGGATGAATATGAAGATCTGGGTCACATGTAAACAACCCACTCTACTGTTACCCCAGTTTACTACATGCCCCATCACGCTGTGTTCAAGGATTCCAGTTCCACAACCAAGACACGGGTTGTATTTGATTGTTCTGCCAAAACCAGCAGTGGCACTTCTTTGAACGATTTACTATTGGTTGGACCTAAAATTCAACAGGACCTCTGTTCTATCATTGTTTGGTTCCGCACTCATCCCATAGCGTTTACTGCTGACATCGCAAAAATGTATTGTCAGGTACAAATAGACCTCAGAGATTGTGCCTACCAACGAATCCTGTGGCGAAGGAAGCGGACTGACGCACTACAAGAATACCAACTTAAGACCGTCACCTATGGAGTGGCATGTTCTTCATTTCTTGCCTCACGTTGCCTACAATATCTCGCCGAAGATGAAGCTGAAACTTACCCGAAAGAATCGGATATTTTATTGAACGATTGTTATGTTGATGATTGCATGTCAGGGTCCCAAACATAGGAGGAAGCATTCCAGACACAGAAAAACCTGATAGACCTGCTTAGTAAGGGCGGATTCTCTCTTCGTAAGTGGTGCAGCAATAGCCCTGAATAGTTAGTGAGCATTTCACCTGAACCAAGAGAATCCCATCTTCCTCTTCGCCTTGACGATGATATTAAAACATTAGGTCTCTTGTGGCACCCAGTAGCTGACAAGTTCCAAATTGTAAATAACATTAGATCTGCTGTACATGGCCATAGCTTCACTGAAAGTTGTGTGCTTTCAGCTATTTTATCTATTTTTGATCCCTTGGGTTTCATTAGCCGAGTTGTAATTCTCTGTAAAATGTTCCTCCAAATTATATGGCAACAACAACTTACCTGGGACGAACCTCTCTCTCCAGAACTTTCACGTTCATGGCAAGAACTCTGCGATCAACTTCCCATGATAGAAACCATACGCATCAATAGAAGAATTTTGACTGGTGGCCCAGTCAACGACATTCAGCTCCATGGATTCTGTGACGCCTCAGAGAAGGCTTATGGTTGTTGCATCTACATACGATTAACTAACAAGCAAGGACTCACAACATCAACATTGTTATGCTCAAAGTCAAGAGTCGCCCCCTTGAAGAAGTCATTACTCCATCGCCTAGAACTTTGCGGAGCTCTTCTTCTCGCAAGACTGTACAAGAAAGTTGTCAGTGCCTTGAATATGAAGTTAAGCAACGTCTATATTTGGACTGACTCCACTATCGTGTTAGCATGGCTGGCTGCGCCATCTACTCGTTGGAAGACCTTTGTAGGGAACAGAGTGTCAGAGATACAAGACGCTACAACAACTGCTGAGTGGCGGCATGTGACTTCTCTCGACAATCCAACAGATATGATTTCACGTGGAGTCTTTCCCGATGGCCTCATTGACAAGCAATTATGGTGGGAAGGACCTGCTTGTCTGACTCAACACTCCTCTTCATGGCCCAAATTTGTGTTGTTCCCGCTTCTCAACATATACTGGACGAGAAATCGAAGACAATATGTCACGTTGCAACGAACTGCCAAAATGATATGATTAGCCGTTTCTCTAAGCTGATTCGATTGCAACGGGTTGTAGCATACTGCAACAGATTAGTGGCTAATTGTAGAAAAGCTCGCGATGATAGAGCAACGAATGATCTTTCCCTTCAAGAACTGCAATTAGGATTGCACCAATGCATTAGAATGGCTCAACAAGCTGAATACACCAAGAAGATTCATCAACTGGAACACAACGTGCCTCTTGATGATAATAGTAAACTGAAATCAATGAATCCCTTCCTGGACAAGATGCACCTACTCCGTATTGGAGGTAGAATGCAGCATTCCGATCTTATGTATCAACAGAAGCATCAGATAATTCTACCACCACATCACTTGACAAAGTTATTTGTTCAACATGAACATCAGCGCATGCTACATGCTGGTTGCCAATTGTTGCTTTTGTCCCTACGCCAGCAATACTGGACTTTGAAAGGCAGAACTACTGTTCGCCATATATTGTACCATTGTTTGACATGCCTTAAGTTAAAGGCAGAAATCACACATCAGCTCATGGGGCAACTATCTCGTCCTCGAGTGGAGTCTACTAGACCATTCTCCACTTGTGGCACTGATTTTACTGGACCATTTAACATAAAATCAGGCTCAAACAAGTCTAAGTTAATGGAAAAGTGATATGTCGCTGTATTCGTGTGCATGGCAACGAAAGCGGTACAGTTGGAGGTAGTCAGCAACATGTCTACTCAGGCATTTCTGGCTGCTCTCAAAAGGTTTATTTCGCGTCGTGGAAGACCTCGAAATATCATCAGTGACAAGGGACGAACTTCGTGGGAGCTGAACGGGAACTGCGAGAAATACAAACCCTTCTCGGACATGACCAGCTACACGGTGATATAGGAAGTTTCACCATATCGGAATGCGTCAGTTGGCACTTCATACCACCCAGAGCTCCTCACTTTGGTGGTATTTGGGAGGCGAGTGTAAAATGATTTAAGTACCATCTACGACGTACCATGGGTACCATGTGTATTACATTAGAGGAAATGACAACACTCATTTGTCAAATTGAAGCGTGTTTGAACTCTCGACCCTTAATCCCTCTGTCATGTGATCCCAATGACCCTGAAGCTCTCACTCCAGGTCACTACTTAATTGGCACTGCCATCACCACCATTCCTCAGCCAGATCTAGGGAATGTTAAAGCTTAGCTTGCTGTAAAGGTGGAATATTTTACAGCACCAGCTCCAACTGATCTGGCGTAGATGGTCCTGTGACAATCTTCACCATCTCCAGCCAAGGTGAAAATGGACTAGTTCCTGCTCGGTGCACTTGTCATCGGATAATGTGCCCCCCCCCCCCCCCCCCTCAGCTGGAAGTTGGCAGTTATTGAAGAAGTTCATCCAGGCCCAGACGGTTTGGTGCGTGTGGTGACCATTCGAACACCACAAGGTCTTTTCAAGAGGCCAATAACAAAACTGTGCTTATTGCCAAAGGATGGTGATTTATAGTGCTTGATATAATGTATCAAATTTCTTTGTTTCCTTTTATGAATGATTAATGTGCTTTATGAACAATTTTGTGTATCTGAAGAAATTGGACATTTCTTGGCGGCCGGTATGTTGCGTCCTGAAGGTCGCCAACCATTGTTTATTTATTATGTATCACGTCGTATTTGTCAATTTAATAATCTGATTGTTATAGTTGGTTTGTTGACTAGTGTAGTAGTGGCTTCCGCCCTCGAGCGGGAGAATTTTGTATCAGAGTTGTTGTGTTCTAGCAAGCATGGCAACACCATGTTTCAGGCCTCAGCGCCAGTGTTATTAAATAATTTTACAGTCCACTTTCATATCAAGAAATTATTAGGTGTGTTATTTGAAGAACTACCAGGGAGATGTAGCCGACACTATAGCCTGCACACAGTATCATCTTTCTACATGTATTGCCATGCGTAATAAATATTAAATAAGAAATATCTAATTAATTAAATAAATAAATAATTTAAAAAAACCATTAACAGCCATATTAGACCGCGTGCTCGTGCTATCCTGTTGTAGTACAGCCAGGTAGCATGTCATAAGACTTTACTAAAGACTCATTTACACTTTAGATCATTTTCCATCTAAAAATTATTAGAAACAGAAATTTATAATTTCTAGTTAGGTCGTTTGTTTTAATTTAAAAAAATAACTTGCCTTAGTATTAAAGTGCGCTTTTTCATTTAAGCTGTTGTATAACATTAACAAATAATCAATTTCAAAAATCTAAAGTCAATAAAGATAAAGTCCGACACAAACAAAATGTACTTGTTTAAATTATCACAGTGCGGTTTACCAAGAAAAGATAAAGGCAAGTTTCGTGTACTCTAACTGCTAGTCCAATGTTTGTGATAAATAAAATTCAATTATTTTTTCGCGAAATCTTATATCAGCAAAATCTACAAATAAAAGAAGTATTACTGCATTAATATAAATGCTAAATCATGTTTTTTTTTTCAATTATGGTGTTGAGAAATCTCAGGTTCGTAACCTTGTAATTTGGTCCTTTCGCAAAATCTTCAAATAAAAGATTAACAAAATAAAATTTCGTATATGCAATAATTTAAATCCCGAATTAGGTTTTTATGATTATGTATTCCAGAAATCTCTAATCAATAGCATTACGCTTTTTCATTCAAGCGTTTGTATAACACTATCAAGTTATCGGTTTCAGAAATCTCACGTCAATACCCTAAAATCTTCAGCCGTGGAACAAGAATTACAAAATCTAAAAATTAAGTAATCTGAAATCTGCCCGGAATTCTATGGTACAGGGGCCATGAATGATAGAACATGGACGTCGGCAAACTTTGATCTCAGACATGTAATGACGAGACTGTCTTCACATGGCTTCCGCCACCATATTTGCACCAACAAGACGTACCATACCCCCACAGATATTTGTTTCTGCGAACTCTGTGGACATAAATGTGAACTCTATCATGTAGAATGGTGTAAGACGAGGAAAAGAGCTTTAACTGAATACGCAAACCCAAATGTCAATGTAAACAATATTTGATTATGTGTTTGCTTATGCATATTTGTGCGCAGTTCATTAAATAAGAACTAATTCAGAGGTACAGTAATGCCAAACAAAATGTGCTTGTTTAAATTCTTACAGCGCGGTTTACCCAGAAAATATATAGGCTAACTTCGGGATACACTTGGTAGATCAAGCCCAGGCTTGACCACTACCGGAGGGAAGATAATATGAAAAAGGAAAGGGCTGGGGACTGCAACCGAACTTTGGGCAGAAATAAACGAATCCAAACCCCTTATTTCTCAGTAATAAATATAAGAAAGAATAGCTAGGATGGATTAAGGCTTGTGAGTACAAGGCGGGAAGACAAATACTAGTCCCGAGAATTTGAGGTATTAATAGGGCTTTTTTCAAAGAGCGACTAAATTTTGAAAAACTCACAAAACCTTGAAGAATGAAACTACTGAGGAGCACAATCTTGCTTGCGCACAGAGCAACCAAGAGTGTGTATAACAAAATCCTTAAAAGCAAGCGTGCTGGCTCGAGCAATGCTGGCTGAGATTGCCAGCATGCAGGCACTGAGTGCTCTCTCCCTCCAGAGCCTTATTTTAGGTACTATGAGGGAGTTCACTGGCGAACAAGTGTAGAGAAGAGGAAATAGAATTATTTATTTTCCTTCCAAAACGTGAATATTTTAAGAAGCATTCTAGAATGCAGGAGAGATTTGAATTAATTGGGATATTTTTATTTCCCGCTGGGGATCGATACCTGAGAGAGAGATACCGAATGCCCCCAGAGTTGCCAGATAGAGGACAGTTTCAGAGCTTTAGTAAGATTATTATTATTGGTAGAAATTAATAGAAGGAAACAATTGTTGTGTTAAAAGGAGGCAAAACTTTTATCCAGCGGAGTGCCGACTAAAAGTTTAGAACGGGATGAGAAACAAAAACCTAACTTAGACAAAACCACGATTCAAAGTAGGAAATCTTTGGACAAAACAAAAATCGCTTCAAGTAGGAAGCTGGCATAGTGAGCTATACTTGCCTCTAATGATTCACACAAAAAAAAAGCTTATGTATGCTTTATGAGCAATGTTAGCAGAAATTTTTCTATAAACGCAACAAATGATTGAATTTGCATTAGACTTTGTTAGCATAAATTTGGCTATAAACGCAACAAATTATTGAATTTGCATTAAACTTAGCATTCAATGCTAATGATTGTGTCTTTGAATACAGAGAGTAATTCTAGAAAAGGTGGAGAAAGTAAGGCTATACCTAACAGCTCTTCGAGCAATAGAAGAAAGGACAAGTAACAACATTATTTATTCAATTGAATGAAGCATTTAAAGCACAATAGTATAGGTCTCACACCTATTTGTTTGGTTTTAAAGAAGTAATTTTTGACTTAAGCGTTCAATATAAAACATGACAAGGTTTAGAAATCATATAAATTTTTGGCTAGATTAGGAGGAGTACCAAATATTTTAGGATGCCTTTGAGGTAAAGTGAAAATAGCTTTGAACAGATTTTAAATTCCTGGGAACAGCAGGGAAGGAAAACAAAGATTAAAAGATGGATTTATAACCACTTGGATTATTAAAGCAGTAATTAAGTATACGTTAAGTACAAAAGGGAGAGCTCACTGTAGTGATCACTGAAATTAGTTGAAAGAATATAGCCATCATTTAAGTACAAAAATACAAGAGGAAATGACAATGAAAATTTCTTAGCAAAGCAGAAAAATAGGAACAAAGACTAAAAGTGGATTTATAACCATTTAGATTATTTATTGCAGAAATAGCAAAATATGATACGCGCAAATTGTAGAGGTCATATTAATGAAGCCTCAATTAATCAAAAAATATACGTAGTTTATTTAAATTAGTGTTAGTAAAGGAATAAAAGGGAATGTGGGAAGTATGGGATTGAAAGTCCGGCCAATTTTATTGCTCTTGTCGTGATACGCGTTGCGGAAGATCGTTAAATGGACAGTGTTTTGGAGCACTAACGTTTGTTGGATGTTTATAAATTGTCACTACTGGAGTTTATGTGGATGCATTGAGCTGAACTCTAACAGGTTTTTGGCGTTATAGAGTTTTAATGTTGCAGTTAATATAGTTTTGCACTGATTCAAATCTATTGTAATGGAAGTTTCCAGAGTTTTAAGCAGTTGAATTTAGCAAGTAAGAAAGTCCCACGAAGGCAGCAAGCTATGGTTAGACAGCTATGAGTTAAGCAAAATCCCACGTAGGAGGGAAGGATCTCTCTTATTTCGTACAAGAAATACTAGGTTTAATGGCTTTAGATGGCAAGCTTAGTTCAGCTTAAGAAAGACCAAGACATTACCTCGGAGGGCAGTTAAGAGATTGCACAATATTGTGAAAATTTAAATACTGCAGAAAATATGCATTAAAAGACTTCAGAGAGGATTAAAGCCTTTAAAATATGGTTTAAAACACTTAAGATGTTACTTAACTTCTCATTGCAGCGTAGTTGATGGGTTCGGCCGGCCGTTACACCAAACTTTAAGACATGGTGTCAGTTTAAAAATTCAACACATGGCTGAAAGCGGTAGCTTCCCCTGAGAAAAGCGCTGAACTATCTCACCGTAGCACCAAGTAGTAAGTGACCGAGAGATTCGATCACACGGAGATCCAGAGCAATGCGAGGAAGGGAGGGAGGAAACAAAACAAAATATACAGAGTAGGAAACATAAGAAACACAAAAAATTATACTCAATACAGTTTCAATGCATTGGAGGTAAGATCTGCATGGTGATTGTAGATGTTGACCCTGAGGCCATCTAATTCAAAGTTGTAGAACTTGACTAGGTGCCATCTACTTGCATAAAATAAACCAATTCTTGAGGCGACTGGGTTCAATGCTTCAACGAGTCACCGCATGTGGAGCTGTAGGGTAAGGTTTACAAGGAAATTGGAACTCTGCAACAAACTTTCAAAGAGGATAAGCAAATGCACAAGGAAACATAGATACATGGAAGGTCTCTGTTGGCGTTTACGAAAAAGAAGGGAAGCTAAAGACAAGTAGTTCCGTGAAGAACTATACAGCCTATTTTCATATATCCTACTTATGTTAATTGCCTCTATCTACATACAAAATTTCAGTTTGATTGCTGTAATAGATTCGTAGATATTGAAAACCGACTAAATATTTCGGATGGTCACCATGTTGGATTGTATATATGTAGGCCCTAGACTTGTGTACTGTTACATGAAGATTATTGTGTACGTGTAGCATTCAAACTTCAATCGCATGATTATTACACAAGAAGTAACAAGGAGATTTTAAAATTTCGTACAGCTACCATTTTGTGGTTATGGAAACAATTGAAATAAATTAGATGCCAGTGGATCAACACTCGTAAAATGATTTTCTGTACCAAGTTTCACTGCACTCGGATGGTAAAATTGCGAGAAACGTCCATGTGAATATTTATAATTCGCCGCCATGTTGGATTTGTGATCACCAGGTTATTTAAACACCTATAGGTGCTTTCATAGCCCCTATGAACATTAAAAAATTCAGTTTGATTGCTATAATAGATTCATAGATATTCTGAGCCGTAAAATATTTCGGATGGTCGCCAAGTTGGATTGTTAAATGTATAGGCCATAGAGTCATGTACCATTAAAGGAAAATTATTGCGTAGGTTCATTATTCAAACTTTCACATCGATCGCATGAATACGACACAAGAAATAAAAACTTAATTTTAAAATTCGCAAAGCACCCATCTTGAGGTTATGTAAACAATTGAACTAAATTAGATACCAGTGTATTACAATGTGTATAAACATTCCCTGTACCAGATTTCATTGTGTTTGGAACATTAAATCGCGAGAAAGGTCTATTTAAAATTTTCAAATTCGCTTGGCCGCCATGTTCGTTTTGTAGTAAACCGGTTTTTAAAAGACCCATAGATGAACTTCCAGTAGTGCCTTTTATCTCCGTACAAAATTTCAGGGTGATACCGCTAATAGTTTCAGAGATATAGAATGCCAGTGAAATAATTCGCACATCCGCCATCTTGTGGTTATGTAAACAATTGAACCAAGTTAGATGTCGGTGCATTACAATGTGTATATACATATACTGTATCAAGTTTTATTGCGTTTGGTTGGTTAAATCGCGAGAAACGTCTATTTAAAAGTCGCAAATTCGCGTGGCCGCCATGTTGGATTTGTAGTTATCAGTTTTTCAAAAATCACATAGGTGAACTTCTAGTAGTTTCCTTTATCACCGTATATATTTCCAGGGTGATATCGGGAATAGTTTCGGAGATATTGAATGCTGGTGAAATATTTCGCACAGCCGCCATGTTGGATTGGCGAGACGTAACAAAATTTCAAGGGCACGGTCGGGGTCATCCGAAATAATGCTATGAACTTACCGAGTTTCATTGAAATCGCTCCAGCCGTTTAGAAGTTATTAGGGGACACACACACACACACACTCCTCACACACACGCACACACACACGGACAAAAGGTGATCTCATAAGCCAATTTTTTTTTAAATTTAAAATAGGCTAATAAATAAAAAATAAAGGACGAAAAATCAATCAGAACACTATTATTAATGCTAGAATTAAGTGCATATTCCAAAGTTCGGTGTTTGTAATAAATAAAATTTAGTTATTTGTTAGCGAAATCTTGGATCAGCAAAATCTAATAATAAAAGATGAATAATTAAATAAAAATTTACAAAGGGGGGAAAACCAAAATTTTTAAAATGTGTAGATATACCGTTTAAAATTTAAAACAAGAAGTTCCGTGAAGAACTAAAGAGCCTACTTTTCTTAAAATTTAAGATTCATGCCAATGCTTAATCTATATGGATCTATCTAGAATAATGACGAAATTAAGTTGCTAATATCGAAATTTCTAATTAGTTCGAATTACTGTATACCTGGCATCATGTAGCCTAATAGAGCACTACACTTGGCAGCCCTGGTGACTGAATATATTCTTAGTTCCATCTCTTAAGGTACAGAATACAAAATTTGGTTGAAGTCCAATGGATAGCATGGATCTATCAGCGCGCGTAAAATCATGTTGGCAACAATGTCAAGCATGTATTGGTCAGAAATAATCTGAAATTATATGATCTATTGTTGTGCCAATTTTGAATGAAATCCATTTGTTCGTATAGAAGTTACATGCATTTTAAAATTGGACCTATCAGCAGGCTTAGAATCATGTTAGCAGCACTGACGTATATTAGTTACTCCAAATTCATCTAGAATGCCAGGTACTATACGTGTGCAAAGCTTAGAGCTATTGGCTTGCATAATTTCTGATATATTGCTATTAGGGTAACAAAAATAGAGACAGCACATATTAACAGTTGGCAGCCCTGGTTGCTCTTATGAATACGCACAGTCATATCTGTTATGGTACACATAGCACATACGAAATTTGGTTGAAATCCAAATGATAGTATGGAAGTTACATGTATTTAAAGTTGGACCTCTCAGCGGGCTTAGGATCATGTAGGTAGCACTGACGTATATAAGTTACTCCAAATTAATATAGAATGTCAGGTACTATACGTGTGCATAGTTTAAAGCTGTCGGCTTGCTTACTTTCTAATATATTGGTATTTGGATAAAAGATATTAAGAGCATTTATTAACAGTTGGCAGCCCTGGTGGTTCTTAAGAATGCGCTCAGTCATATCTGGTTATGTACACATACAACATACGAAACTTGGTTGAATTCCAATTGATAGTGTAGAAGTTATATGCATTTAAAAGCTGGACCTATCAGCAGGCTTATAGTCATTTTGGCAACACTGCCATGTATGGCCTCCTGGAAAATAAACTGCAATATTATTATCTATACGTGTGCCAATTTTGAAATAGTTCCCGTTCATACCTTCCATGATATCCAACATGGAGCTCAAATTTCAATTGCGATTTTTTAGCAGTTGGTAGCACTGACATCATTTTCAAATATGGCCGTGAGATATACAGGTATAGGTCTTTACTCCTACCAAATTTTGTTTCGATTGCTCCTGCTGTTTAGGAGTTGATAGGGGGGGCACACACACAGACAGACAGACAGACAGACAGACAGAAGGACAGACAGACAGACAGACAGACACACATTTTCCCGATCTCATAAGTCTACTTTTTCCTCATTTTTGCAAAATGTGAAAAGTAGGCTAAAAATCCATGGTAAAGAGGGCTTCATCTCGAATAATTTACGCCTCGCCCAAGTCTGTGCGTTTACAGGTTCGCGAAATATAACGGGTGGATAAACTAAAAGTTTTAGGTCCCTTGGTTAAATCAAGAGTAAATACTCGACAAATAATCATTTAAATAGTCCGCCATTTTACAAGAGCCATGAGTGCTCATGCGTAAAAGATATCCATATTTCATCACCGGGGAAGGGTATTTTTTATCTTGGGGTGGCAATCAGCTGTTGCTAGGAAAGAGGACTTTATCCTGAGTCATTTGACACCTTATTCAAGTCTCTACGATAGTGGGTTCGCGAGATAATAGCAAATTTAATAAAAAATTATATTAACCCAGTAGTTTTGGGTTCTTGGGTGAAATATTTAATCCACGGGAAAGGGGTGTTGATCCCAAGTCATTAGACACCTCATACAAGTTTCTACGATCAATGGTTGGCGAGATATGGGGTAGCCTACCACCACAGGCCCACCACTAGCTGCACGCAGCGTAGCCGAGCGCCTAGTGTAACAGCTTAGGACCTTTGGCAAAATTCAAAAGAACTTAAAACAAAATGGTCAATTAAAAATACATAGAAAATAAATTAAAACATTAAAAGTAAAATTAAAAAATCAAGAAACAAAAAAATCGAAATATGCAGTTAGGTTCTTTGTCAGATCAAAAAATAAAAATAAATGGTAAATAGAAATTATATAAATAATAAATTAAAACATGAAATTAAAGTTTAAAAGATCAACATGTGTAGTTAGGCCCTTTGACACCTCACGCACATCTCGAGTTTTATTTGTTCGTGATATCGGAAATATTACATACGTGAGGATGTTCAGTCGGTGATACAATAAAATGGGTGGTCCAGAATTCTCCCTAGCCCTAAATTAACAAGTCACACAAATTACTTCGATTAGGGTGTGGGAAATATCGGGTTGCCTAGCACCAGAGACCCACTGCTAAGCACGTAAGCGCGGTGACCACAACACTGGTTTAACACCTCCCCCCCCCCCCTTTCACCCTGCTACACTACAAAAGAATATCCTTGGGATAAAGGGCATAAAGACCTTTCGTTTGAATCTACAAACAATTTTCTCCGATTCCTAGTTTAAACAAGATGTTCAGTAAAGAACATATCCTATAGGGTGCGTTTAAAAAGTAACTAGCTGGTGGTTGGAATGCGCAAACCGGGGACGACATCAGCAAATCGTGGCGTGTGTAACGAGGTGTGGTTCCGACCAGAGCGTGGAAGGTCACAGCCCGTAGCTAGAGGGCACGTGTGCACGTCACGTAACGATACAAAGCGAGCAGCAGCATGCATCAATCGTCCAACCAAGACCAAGACAGTAGGCCATTCGACATGCTTCCTGGTGAGGTTGAAGACTGTGGGGCGCCCATTGGGCACACACTTTCCGCAAGTGCAGTCGTTCCTTCATGATGGTGTGCACACTTCAATCCGACCAAGGCGGCTATGGCGTTCACTGTCACTCGGCGGTCCTGGGTAATGAGTGCATCAACCATCTGGACGTTGGCATGGGTAATGCAGGGGGTGCCCCAGACCGGGCATCATCGGCTAACGACACCCGTCCTTCCCTGAAGCGCTTGTGCCACGCTTGACCCTTGCAAGGGACATGCAGTGTTCGCCGTACACTTGTGACATTCGGCGATGAATGTACGTTCCCCCTACTCCTTTCGCTGTCAGAAACCGAACAACTCCTCTTTGCTCTTCGTTTGACGCCTCTATGTCACTGTCTGCAATGCGACTGGCAGCGTTGGACGATTGTTGCATGCTGCTGCTCGCTTTGTATCGTCATGTGACGTGCACGCGTGCCCTCTAGCGACGGGCTGTGACCTTCCACGCTCTGGTCGGAACCACACCTCGTTACACACGACACGATTAGTCGATGTCGACACCGGTTTTCGCATTACAGCCTCCGGCTCGTTACTTTTTGAACGCACCTTATACTTTCTCCTAAATGTGTCTTTATCAAAGAGTATAATAGAATCATTTCTTTGTTGACGACCTTAGAAACTATTTACCTCTACCAAACACCAGAACCTCGGAAAAACTACTACCATCATTGAAAAAGGAAGAGAAGAAATATCGCAAGAACTTTATGGATCTGGAGACATAATCGACCAGTCACCACAGTGGTACTTTTAGCCTATCTCACCGTGAAAAATTCCTTTGCGTATGGAAAAGGTCTATAAACCTAGAAATAACTGTTCAAAAGTATGTTAAACATTTTCCTTATTCTTATTTATAAAAATTGAGGTTTAACTTAATAAAAACAATAATATGAATAATGTTCAACTGGATGAGGGCTTTTCTAACTGCTGCTGAGCGTAGGTGATTTTGTGACTACAGGTTTTTGAAAAATACTCCAGATTAAAAGAAATCGAGCTTCATACAATCCATAGATATTTTAATTGAACTATTACAGATATTATGCCACAATAGTCTGATTTTCATTTGAGAATGCAATACAATACAAAATAGTATTTCATGTGTAGGTACATTAATAACAATCGAACTCTTTTAGTAACAATAATAAAATAATGTGCATGAGAACATAAAATATATTTAATCTAACTTGCCCACACAATCTCTATATCCCTGGTCAACACAGCAATAAATTAACTCGTCACTGAAATTCAATTTCATGAGTCAGGCGAAACACATGCCGTTCCTTTTTCTGGTCCTTATCACAGCTAAACGTGTGGTGCAACGAAGCACTTAAGAAGGGAAGGAAATAATTAACACAATATAATATGATCTTTTAGGGGTGTACAGAATTAACCTGAAGTACCACACATCTATTCGATTAAAGAAAAAATTAGGACGACAAATAACTTGCTTAATGCCCTGTGACTTGCAACCCACTTTTTCTTAATTGCGGGGAAAAATTAATAAGTGTTTTTTCTAACAATATCTTGAACGGACTGGTTGGTTGGTTCTTAAGTTATGGGGCTGCGACAACGCGGTCATGTAGCCCCGTGTACTTTGGGTGTGTGTAGAATCTGTCTGATAACCGCTGTTAATTGTGATGACTGTATTAGTGTGTGTTATCTGTTTTTTAATTCAAGTAAGAACTGCAGACTTTTGAATTTTTCAAATAGTTCCTACCTTTCCCGCCACACGCAACCGTCAACGACTACTAGTTCAGAACTTAGCTACCAGACGCCACCGCATTCGGCTCTTGGCAACGAACGTAAGAACCAAAGAGCGTTGTTTACATTCTTAACCTTTACAATTTAGCTTCACACAGGTGTAATTAGTGGAAGGTTCTTTAACATGCCATAAATCTATGACATGGGACCGCCGGCTTTACTTCCCCTCCGCAGGAAGACTTACTAAGGAATTTTAACGCTCTTAAAAATCCGAAAACTTCGGCCGGATTTGAACCCGCGATCTTAGGCATAGAAGCTCAGCATGCTACCAACTACGCTTTAACAGACTGTCCAAGGTTTCAGATTAGTATTTTCTATCAAATAGTTTAGTAAGACACCACTCTCTTTCAATTTCCCACTTGCATGGCGCCAAAAATCGAAAAGATTTTTCCGAAAAATTCCTTCCGACAGCACTAAAATGAGGGGGGGGGGGGGGGAAATACAAAGTTGCAAAAAGTGGCAAGCAGTTTTTGCAGAGACAACGCAATAGGGTGTAGGCTATAGTCCAATGAAAAGAATTTCAACAATGGTTGACAATTGCGAATTTCCGGGTCTAAAAACCCATAGAAGAAGTATAAAATATATTTTAAAAGTCATTATTTTCAAACGTTTATGATATAAACACAGCAATTTGTATACGATTTTGCAAATTTAATAAAGAAAGACAGACCTTGGTCTGTCATATCCAGTGGCAAACGAAGAAGATAGCTCAACAAACACGCCTTTACAAGCACAAGATTAAAACACAAATTATCAGCTCCGCTTCCATCTGAAGATGCGATTAGAAACATCCTACTTCAGCCGTCTCTCACTCTCGAGGGGGAGAACAAATATGATATATAGGCACAGTTCTGAGGTCTTCGGACATTACTGATACCAAACGCGTCATAAATCATGAACATACATAACATTTATTTTTTACATTATCAGCGCCCAGACATTGCAAAAGGACCACTGTGGGACGTGGGCAACATCCAACTTTCAGTTGCGACATGTGTTTACACGTATGGCTGTCCATGGCTTTCACCACCTTAATTGTATTAACAAACCTTTCCATGGCCCTACATTGGCGTGTGTATACCAACTATGTGGACAAGCATGTGAACTACCACTTAGAGTTCTGTACTAAAAGAAAAAAAGGAAGATTGTAGTTTTACGTGACCGTGAATCTAGTGATTATGAGCCACGGGACCTCCTTTTAACGTGGAATCCGAACCACAGGACATGGCATTTCACTTCGAAAATCTCACATGCATTGACCGGGAATCGAACCCGGACCGCCTTGGTGAGAGGCATTCAGCTAGACCGCTGAGCCACCACGCCCCTGTACTAAAAGAAAACAATCAATCAAAAACTATGCAATTCAAATCCCCAGAGTTCAATTTTAGTGTACATGTTCCTTCTTTACTTTCGATTGCTATTTGGCTGCTATGAAAATCCACAGCCTGCTTCCAGTCGACCGACCGGGTCAGGGATGGAATGAATGAAGCCCCCATCTAGTGGCGAGGATATGAACTGTACCGGCTGCCGACGCCTGTCGCACTCCTCTGAGGCAATGATTAATGAATGACAGATGAAATAAAATGATAGTGGAAAGTGTTGCTGGAATTAAATTTTGACAGGAAAAACCGGAATACCCGAGGAAAGACCCGTCTGCCTCCGTTTTGTCCAGCACAGACCTCACATGGACTGACCGAGATTTGAACTGGCTTCAATAAAAGTATTAAGTAATATCCTGAACTAGCACCAACTGCTAGAGGTCAGGTACTATGTGAGATAGTTTTGTTCTTTAGTTCAAATAACATTTTCAATTAACACACAATAGGCTGTTACAAACGCTTTAAAATAAAAAAATATATCGTATTATCAACTTGGCATTCTTCAAAATCGTTGCGTATAGAATGCCAATACTATGCCTACCAATGGAGTCCCACTTAGACCAGTCGTGGCATCTGGCGGAGAAGTATCGAACAAGATAATCCTAATTGGACGAGTGCATTCTAGCGGCCATAAAAATAAACTTAACAATTAAAGCTATAAGTTAATCTGTGGGCCCGAATGCAGTTCGCAACCAGTTGGCCATGATAATACTTGTTGCTGTTAGATGTCGCGTGCAGATCCGCTGGCGAATTTTGTTTTAATTAAATATAGGTATATCTTCCATTGTAATATGCACAATATAACGATTAATTTTAAAATGTCTGAGTAATTACAAAACAATAAATATAAAGAAATTCAATCAAAGAAACCCAACCCTGATAGGATTTGAACCCTAGCCATACGGGTGAAAGGCTAACGCTTTTCGACACAGCCATACGTGTCAACGAAAATTGCCGATATTAATTGAGTTACATACAAATACAACATGTTAGCAAATAATGATATAGACTAAACGATTTCTTCAGTGGAGTATATTTTGTATGTATAAAGCATTTCATACAAAGCTTATATTATTTCTATCAGTAGGCTATATTGCAAGCAATACTCAAACTAGTGAACTATTGGTCAGGCACAAGATATCGGCTGCCATCTTGTCATGCAACTGAGATGGCTAAGCTTTTCAAAATCACTTCTGCACTATAGTATTACAAGGTTAACTTTTAATTTCGAACGTGCCACTTCCTTTAGAACAGTTAAAACGATTATCGGTACGATAATCGGTATTGGTGGGTCGCATGTTATGGATTGTAAAATTTGCATAATTCACACAGTCGCCATCCTACCGACAGTAGTGGCTACGCTGGCTAAAGCGCAGCATTAGGTCATGGGGCCAAGCTCTCTGCTGACTCGGTAGACGCGTGGGTTCGAGCCCCACCGTCGGCCGTCCTTGAAATGGTTTTCCGTGGTTTCCCCATTTTCAACACCAGGCAAATGCTGGGATGGTACCTTCTGACGGGCCACGGCCGCTTCCTTCCACATCCTTGCCCAGTTTCATTCACCATCATCCATTTAATCTCTCATTAACTCCTCTCATGAGGTCGGCGTCAGAAAGGGCATCCGGCCGTAAAAACCATCGCCACCAAATTTGGTAGAGATCGCTTGATTAGTTTAGTCGTTATTTGATTTTACGTTTTGAACGTTTGAGTGACCGCCATTCAGTTTTGGTAAAGATGGCGGCGTTATAAATTGCTAGTGCTACCTCTGTACCAAATTGCGTTCAATTCGGTTTCACCGTGTTTGAATTGATAGGGAAGGGCACAGACATTCAGAGTAAACACACTCAATCACACACAGACAGACACACCATTTTTGGCCATGTGGTAGGTTAATACTGAGTGTCAACACAACCTGAGGGAAGATGATGAGAAAAAAATGAAGTAAGTTCAGGAGTGGAAACAATGTTTGGCAGGGAGGAAGAGAATCCAACACAAAGCCATGAAGAACTAACGATGTAAAGAGAGATTTTACGACACAAAGCCCATGAAGTACCTAAAATTAGCGGGGACTTGTGTAAGGCTAACGGAGAGCGCAGCGTGAGCTGAGATCGCCGGCAAGCTATCACTACGTGCTCTTTACTTCCCGAGCTTGATTGCGGGTATATTGTAGGGACGTAGTATGCTGGCGGACCAAGTAGTGCCAGATAGAGATGAATTATATACTTTCCCTTCAAAAGGGTGAACTTTTAAAGAGCATTCTGAAATGCCAGAAAGATTTAAGTTAGCTGGAATATTGGTATTATCAGATACTCTCGGATCTCCGACAGAAAGGCCGAATGCCCCCAGAGTGGGCAGAGATAAAGCAACTCTAGTGCTTTTAGCAATATTTTTGTTAATATTAGTGGAAATCTTTAGAGAGTATCAATTGTTGCATCTAAAGCTGGCTAAACTCTTACCCAGCAGAGTGCCGACTAAAAGTTTAGAACAGAGGAAAAACCTCAAACCTAACTTGAACAAAACTAAAGGTTTAAGTAGTAAATTACAAGCTGGAGAGAAAATCTCTACAAGTAGGAAGCTGCCAGAGCGAGCTATACTTGCCATAATAATTTACTAGAATTAGCTGTGATAGCTAAGAGAAACTTTGTAAATGTTGTTATTGGAAGTTTTGTTTTAAACGCAACAAGTGATAGAGTTTATAATGAATTTATCATTTAGGGCTTTGCCTTTTTCTTTGAACATAGAATGATTTCATGGGAAAGATTAGGGAAGAGAAGGTCCTGCCTAACGGTTTTTCTAGCAATAGAAGTAAGAAACAAATAATAAAGAATTTATTCAACAAATTGAGTAAATTTAAAAATGGTAACAATTAGATTTCAAATCTATTTCAAGCTATGAACAAATTTGTTTGTTTTGATAAAAACTTTTGATGCGACAAGAAGGTTTAAAATTAACAATAATGTTAAACAAATTCAAGGTTTCGATGCTTTCACAAGCACTAAAACATTACAAGGGTTTTTGAAATGTGCATAAAATTGAGAAGCCTCAAGCCTATAATGATAATAGTAAAATAATTTCAATTTTTATTTAATATTAACTAAATTAATTAGGTAGAATATTAAATTTTCCAAAATAAGGCTCTTAGAATACTTTAGAAGTGAGGAAAGAATTATGCATTCCTGGGCTAGCAGGATAAGAAAGAGAAGATAAATAAGTGGTTTCTATAACCACTGCTATTTACGCAGAATTTACGAGATTACAGAATGTATAAGTTTTAAGTGGAACGAATCGGGAGGCCGCCTATTTATAGACGAAGCCTCATAGCAAAGTAATTAGTTAGAATTGTTAGTAAAGGGAAGAGGAGAGTAGGAAACATGGGATTTGAGTCCTGGCCAGTTTGTATAAATTCGAACGAATCGCGGCGCGGTAGATTGTTGATCGGACACTGTTTTTGTAGCACTGAAGTTTGTTGATAGATTGTGAGGCTTCACTATTACAGTATTTATAGGTTCGTTAAATTGCACTTTGACGGGTTTTAGCTGTATGTAGTCTTGATATTGCCGTTTATGAATTCATTGAGTTTGACTTGAATAGGTTTATTGCATTAGAGAGTTCTTGGATTGCTGTTAATTGTTCTGTTTCACTTAAAGTTCCGGTAATTTTGACAGTATTGAGTTTAGTTCATCACAGTTAGAGTCTGGGATGAAAATTTCCAGAGATGAAATGACAGTTAAATGAAGCCGTAGTAAATCCCTCGGAGACAACAAGTTAAGATTTTAGGCAGTTGTTATTTGAAATGAATCCCTCGTTGCAGGAAAGTATTCCCTCATTTAGTTCAAGAAATGTTGAATTTCATGACTTTAGTTGCAAACCTGGTTGGCGAAGAATAAAGGTTCCCTCGTGGGCAGTTATTACTCAAGTCTGCGGAAATCCCAACACAGCCTATAACTTCTATTAAAAGCATTCAAATGCTGTTTAAAATCCTCTAAAATGTTTTAAAGCCAATGTAGGTATTTACTTAACATGCCATGATGATAGAAGATTGAAGACTTCTGTGGCCGTTACACTTAAAATTCTGTCATGGCCACGATTTGAATCACCTCATGAGTAATGAGGACGTCTTCCTCCTTTAGAGAATTGAACTTATCTCTCGAAGTCCAAACTAGAAGTGGGCGAGCAGAGAAGCACACGAGAGGGCCAGCAGGACAGAGGGGAGGGGGAAGGAAAACAAATGAGGCTAAGTACTATGGGAAACATTAGGAAACAAAATTTCAACACAATGGAAATGCGATACATCAATTAATATCTTCATGGAGATGAGAGATGACGACAGTGGCGAAGTCCTCTTGAGATCGCTAAATCCAAAACTTCAGCAGGTCGCCGCGTGGTGTGCGGGGGTCAAACCATGGAGGATAAACAACCGAAACAGACTTACATACATTTTTTTACATACATTTGGTGTCTGCGAGGGAAAATGAAAGAAACTAATGAAAATTAAAAGCAAAGAGCAGCAAGATCTAACTCTAACTAACCGTGTGTTCCAAAGAATACACCACCCTGTGTAGATCTCATAAGTCTACTTTCATTTTTTGCAAAAATGTAAAAATAGAACCTTCTTTCCAGATAATTTTTTATTTATTTAATATTACGATGTGTTGTTCAATGGATAAAGGGTAAATTCTCGCACAACTTTCTATGATTCCTAGTTCAAAAAATATAGCCTATTTTCCAAATAAAAAAATCGCTAAAATATAAAAATACAATGTTTTGTTCTAGGGATAAAGGACATAGACACCTTTTCTTTAACCATTCGCAGCACAACTGTCTGCGATTACTATTTTAAATTTATAGCCTGCTTTCCAAATTAAAAAAACGCAAAGGAAATTAAAATCTAAAAATCAATGCATTTGAATCAAATTTTATGATTTTTAGGATTTGGGGTAAATTTAAGGTTTAAGAGTGGTAATGGTGGGGACACTATTTTGTCTGTAAAGATGGTAGTTTTTATGTTAAGAGTATCCTTGGGTTTGAAAATATAAAACCCTTTTGATTAAACCATCGCGCGATTTTATCTGGTTATTGGTTCACGAGATATCACCAAGTACCATGTACAGACTCTATAACAACACAGGGTAGTGGATTAGAACCCACCTTGTCCCACGACTCACAATAATCATGGTTGCGCACAGCCTCCTAGGGAATAAGAAAATACCGTATAGTAATTCACAGGACAAATGCGAGGGGGGATCATTAAGTTGTCCCTCTACTCATAACTTCTGAGATATCCAAAATAGAGGACAAGCCGCTAGCCACTGCTGTACTTCAGGCAAAGAAAGGGATGATAGGCGGAGACGGAGACATGCTGGTGCGACTGACTCACACGCTACTCGACCCCAGTGGGCAGTGCACAGTTTGTTCTAAAAACATTATTGGCGACAACGTTTGTGGAATAAAGTGGTGAGAATGGCTCCGTTTCGGTACACAAACTAAGAAATTGCTGATATGTACGTAGCTTATGGCGCAGCAAATGGCAACGGGCGAGAAGCCGCACGGGTTTTATAGCGTCCAGCGCCCTAATCGCCGCCAAACTCATCATTCAACAGGCGGCTGCGTGAAGGAGGGAGCTTCGTGCCTCGTAGGCACGACGCTGGCAGGACGTCGTTGGTTCGGACCCCAGAGTTTGAGGAGGCTGCATTAGAAGAAATAAATGATAATCCCTCAACCAGTACGAGGTAGTTCCTTCTTTTGCTACCAAATGCTACCGTCCAAGACACCTAGCTACGGACGTGGCTACTAAATGTCATCGCAGTCAGCACCTGGCAGCGAAAGTTGGAACTAATATAGCGTTATCAAACTAACCTACAAATTTTAACTTCCACAAGTGTATTTAGTAGAAGGTTCATTTTCATTCCATAAATCTATAACATGGGACCGCCGGCTTTACTTCCCTTCCGAAGGAAGGCATACTGAGGGATTTTTAACGCTCTCAAAAAATCCGATGACTTCGGCCGGGTTTGAACCCGCGGCTTGGGCATAGAAGCTCAGCATGCTACCAACTACGCCACCGAAGCCCCCGCCAGAATAGGTTTATGTTAATATTTGGGCCGGCATTGTTGGTGACCATTTAATTGGCCCGTATGTCCTTCCTCCTCGTCTGAATGGTGAGGAATCACCGCAGCTTTCCAGGTCATTCGTAACACACCACACATCCTGATTGGAAGATGTTCCCCTGGGTATTCTGCAGCGAATGTGGCTGTGTCATGATGGTGCTCCACCGCATTTTGCTCGCCGTGTCACACGACACTTAAATGCTCATTGTCCAGGAAGATGGGTAGGCCGTGGTGGGCCAGTTAAATGGTCTCCAATCTCGGCCGATTTAACTTTTTCTTGTGGGGTTACGTGAAGACTTTAGTGTATTTGAACGCCGTGGAAAGACAAGATGAACTTATAGCAAGAATCCAGGCAGCTTTCCAGGTCATTCGTAACACACCACAGATCCTGAACAGAGTCCGAATATCACTAATACACCACTGGGAACTGTGCATCGAAGTTGGAGGGGGGCATATTGAACATTTACTGTAATCAAGTCATAGGTGTATTGTTTCCTTCGTTCAGTATTTCATACCATTTAGGCCTACAATGTTGTGAGTAAATAAATGCACGATTGTTCAACGGCATCATTACGAATGCCAAATAATAAAAAAAAGTTACTAAGACAAGCAGACGAGAAGAGAAACTATCGGGTACATTTCATGACTGACAAGTGTGTTTTTATTACCACGTGTCCTTGTACTGTATGTGCGACTACGGTTGCTTAGTAAACAAATTTGGATGTTGCCTGAAAGGGACAATGACAATTCAGCGCGAGGCGAACGAGGAAACTTGCGCATTCCCACCAGCATATCTCTGTCTCCTTCTATCACACTCCCTTCCCTTGCCTGATGCACAGCAGTGGACAGTGGTTTGTGCTCTGGCTCAGCAAATACGGCGAGTTCGTCGATTTGAATCGTTCGCCCGGAAGTAACAAAGTGACCTCATTTTCTCGAAGGGAAAACGTTTCATCACCAATCCGTTTTCGGCATCGTTTTTACATAATACGCAGAGCGTCCCTAATTTTGTTGTCGGTATTATAATTAAGATACACCCTATATATAGAGAGAGGGGACTAAATAGAACCTTGTATATTGATGCTAGGTGGTCTAGAAAATAGTAAATCACCCCCATGCTGCAAGGAGTGTATTATTTTTGTACTACGAGACATATTAGAACACAGTTACCACATGAAATAGTATTCAACGTCCTCTAACTACACAACAAAGCACGTGCGGAGGTTGCAATTCAGATCTTGATGGCTATGTTTCCATATTGTAAGCTCTACGAAGGAGGTACCACAGTATTGAAAGAGGTAAATGGAATCTTCTTCTTCCTCTTTCTCTTTACATCATTCCCACTCCTATGTGGGGTCGATGTTTCTGACGGCTCTCCTCCATTTAACCCGGTCATGCACATCCTCTTCTGATAACTGTTTTTCTCTGAGGTCCTCCCATATACATCCATCCATCTTCGTTTAAGTCTGCCTCGCATTCTCACTCCCTGTATTTGCATGTCTATCATCTCTTTCCACACGTAGGATTCCTCCCTTCTTCTTACATGCCCGTTCCATTGAAGTCGCTTTTCTTGTATATTCTTAGATATTTCCACAACTTTCAATGTTCCTCTCATTTTGACATTTTTCACTCTATCACGCTTAGTCACTCCATGATCACTTTCGTGATGTTCATAGTGCGTGTTTCTTTCGTGCCGCATTTGTCGGTTAAATGCTTTGAGACCACCGAACGAGCAATATGTACTTATTCATTTCTGTTAACATTATATTGTTTATTACTAGTGTTTACTCTCTCTATATATATATATCTAAGACTCTTACCTCAGCATGTTTAAGGTCATGCGCCTCCAGCATACGCTCGCATACTGAAAAGGGTGTCGACTTGCTTGCTGCCTTCCTGTATGACTGACGTCACAGCTTGCCCTGGCCAATCATCGCCCGCCAGCCTAGGCTTCTAGACGTTTCTATGATGTTATTATTTAAGTGGCGGCGATTTGCTCTCCACCAGCATTCCTTCTTCAAAACTTCTACGGTCTTCTTCAACTTGCGAGAGGCATTCGTGCCTTCCGCCCTTCTCCGGGGCCTTCTAAACTTCAGGCCTAATCTGCATTTATGATTGAAACTACCAGGCAACGCAACAGCAGAGAGCTTCAGCACTGAGAAAGTGCATTCTACATTTTACTCCAAACCGCAAGAAGCTGCATCAAATCGCAGTTCTAAAATGCCATGTTATTTGGCATTCAAGAAATAACATCAAACTTAACGATGTTAAGCAATGTACAGCGCTGGTGAAGAAGAAGAAGATCGCCCTGGCGAAGTTATTTTCCTGATGCTGGACATCTCAAATTCTACTGCCAAAAAATCAAGTGTTGGCCACGGCAGTCTCCGTCAGCATGCTTTCTCGTCATCGCCACTAAAGATAAGTTTGTGCCTTTTTTTATTATTATCTTAATAATCTTCGTTTTAAGTGTTTGCTAGCAAGTGCAAGAATATTAAATTTGTGTGTGCATCAAGCAGAATGAACTTTTGAATAATAGCACATGGCTGGGCCAACCTAATTAAAATTAATGAACATTTGAAATTGCCCCAGGCGGGCCAGCATAACTAATTTTTTAATTAAGGCTTATTTATTAATGTGTTTGCAAGTTTCACCATAAAAATAAAAATATTGTATTTACTCTCAATGTTCAGTCTAGTATTGAAAGAACCAGGCCGCAATTCCTTAGCCCAATCCTTTCAGTCTAATCTTCTCTTAAGGAAGTTATTTTGTCCAGGCCATAAGCCTGATGCTGTCCTCCCGTTTATGTTGATGAATTTGGGCTGTTCTTCACATAACCATTTTTGGTGCCTATAACCGGGATGCTTGTAAACATTCTGTTTAACCAAATCTTCAAATTACTTAATGTTGGAACTAATTCAAAATTTAAATGCCATACTGAACATTGAGTGTGTTAATATTTTAAAAATAGTGTTTTCTAATCTACTTCGAAAGTTTCAGCTCGAGTGTATATGGTTGGCACTGAGAAGGGAGACAAACAGCAGGTCCGTATTTCACCGCAGGGGAAGCCGCACTCTCTTTTCTGGCAGACTGTCAACTTCTTCCGAAGCAAGGTGTACCAGCTCACAGTATAGTTGTGAGTACACAACAAACTTTCATAATGCCGATTGACGAGAAACTCATTAATGCTAGAGCTTCTGTCAAAGGCAAGTTAACGCGTTTTCGCACTTTTCTAGATGAGCTCCCGGAAAAAGAACGTAATAGTGACATAATTTCTCAAAGACTGAAAGGTTATGAACAGGCCTTTGAGAAATATGATGAGATCCAAAGTAATATTGAGACCAAGGATCCCGACCAGCAAAGTGACCGCTGTGAGGTTGAAAATTTATATTATAAGGGGTTTGCAGACGCGAAGCAGCTTTTAAGAAGTTTAACATTGCAGGAAAAGCTGGAGAAAACTCCTTCAGAATCTTCTTCTTTTCCTTCCCGTGTTATATTACCGAAAATAGAATTACCTAAATTTACCGGAGATGAAGCTACATGGGAACCATTTTTTGAATTATTCAATTCATTGATTCACGAAAACGATTCTCTTCCTTCAATACAGAAGTTTCATTATTTGCGTTTGTCCTTGCAAGGCAACGCACTTAAACTCATCCAAGAGCTTACGTTGACAAATGAAAATTATGAAGTAGCTTTGGCACTTCTCAGAGATCGGTTTGGGAACACTCGTTTAAAAACTCAACGTCACATACAGGGTTTATTCAATTTACCTATTGTTCAAGCTGATAATCTTGCCTCGCTTCGTAATCTGATCGATGCTGCAGAACTTCATATTCGTGCGCTTGCAAATTTGGACCAACCAGTTGACCATTGGGATCTATTTTTGATTCATCTTATTTCTGTTAAATTATACACTAAAACTTTAAAAGATTGGGAAGCAGATCTGTCGCAACATTCATTGTGTACCTATGAAGCTATTATTAAATTCTTAAAGGCGAAATGCCAAATTCTCTCTGCTGTAGCCAGCCAAAAGAGTAGCTCCACCTTCAAACCTCCTTCTAATAGTAAGGTCATCAGCCCCACTCAGAGAGTACTAAGGTCACATGCCTTTTCTACCAACATTTGGTCTTCCAATCAAGTACAAGCTTGTGTTTTGTGTCAACAACCACATAACTTGTACCAATGCGCTCAATTCAAATCTTTATCTGTGGATGAAAGACGCAAATTAATTACCACCCACAAGCACTGCTTTAATTGTCTATCAGCGACACATATGATAAGCAATTGTCGTTCTGAACGGTTATGTTTTCACTGCAAAGCAAAGCATCATACTCTCCTGCATAGGCATGAAAGATTGCGGTCATCAGCAACCAATAGTTCATCCGCTAAATCTAATTCTGAGACTTTGCCTAATAACGCTCAGTCTTTTACTCAAAGCTCTGTTTCGTTCAGTAAAACTCAAGTTTTATTGTCCACTGTCCAAATTCTAGTGAATAATGTTCACGGAAAATGGGTTTCTGTAAGGGGATTGTTAGATAATGCTGCAACTAACAATTTTATAAGTGAATCGCTAGTTCGCAAGTTAGGTCTACAAATATGCCCTACTTCTATAGAAGTTACAGGAATTAATGGTTCCAGATCGCAATCTCTGAGTTATGCTAAAGTGGATGTAAAAGATTCCAATAATCTTGGCATTCATTTAAATTTAGATTTTTTAATTATAAATTCCATAGGTAATGACACCCCCATTACTTCTTTTCAAGTCCAGGGTTGGAATATTCCGCATCATTTGCAACTTGCAGATCCGAATTTCAACAGAGCTTCATCTGTAGAAATTCTTTTAAGTGCCAGCATTTTTTGGCAATGTTTACATCCGGAAAAGGTTAAAGTTGCCCGTGATGTTTTCTTTCGTAGAACTGATTTTGGTTGGATTGCCACTGGGCAAATATACCGCAACCCCGTTCAACAAAAATCTCATTGTTATTTTGTTGGTGCTGATTTAAATCAAGAATTAATTAAGTTCTGGGACATTGAGGATATTCAAGTCACCTCACCTCATTCTCGCAATAATGAGATCTGTGAAACACACTACGTAGAAACCACTGTTCGCACTACTGAAGGCAGATTCGTGGTTACTCTTCCTCGCACTTTTAACCCCCCTGTTATTACAGAATCACATTCCAGAGCTCTCAAAGCTTTATTCGCAATTGAAAATCGCTTTAAAAAAGATGCTCTCTTAAAAACTCAGTATACTTCCTTCATGGAAGAATACGAATCAGCGAATCACATGGAAGTAGTTCCAAAATCTGAAGAAATTAGTAATTCTCCTAAAGAAATAGTATATCTTAATCATCATCCGGTTTGGAAAAATTCTTCCACCCGAGAACAGATAAGAGTGGTTTTTAATGGGTCATCTCCAGATGCTAATGGTGTTTCTCTCAATGACACTCTGCATTCTGGACCCGCTATTCAGACAGATCTTACTTCAGTTTTACTTAACTTTCGTCTATTCCCCATTGCTGTTCTTGCTGACATCAAGCAAATGTATAGGCAAATTCTAGTAAATTCAGAACAACGTGATTTGCAAAGAATTTTATGGCGAGACGACAATGCAAAACCTATAAAAATATTTCGTTTAAGAACAGTGACATACGGTCTTAAGCCGTCTGCTTTTCTCGCAATACGATCTCTTCACATGTTGGCCGAACAAGATGGTCATCTTTTTCATCCTCTAGCTTCTGAAGTTTTGAAAACTGCATTTTATGTAGATGATTTTCTGTATTCCTTTCCTAGTATCTCTGACGCACTTCTTGTTTGTGAAGATTTAAACTCTCTTCTTTCCGGTGGTGGGTTTACCCTTCATAAGTGGAACTCGAACTCAACCGAATTTTTATCTAACTTTTCACAAGTAACTCCTGTTGACAAATGTGTTGCGCTTCCTACTGAGGAATCAGCTATTAAAACCTTGGGTGTTTTTTGGTCTCCTTCTTCAGATACCTTTTCCTATCAGGTACACTTATCTGAGTTTCACCCTCGAACGATAAGGCAATTATTATCGGAAATAGCAAGAGTTTTTGATCCATTGCAGTACATTGCTCCGGTGGTTATTACTGCAAAAATTTTCTTGCAAAAACTCTGGTTATTGAAAATTGGTTGGGATGAAAAGGTACCCTCCCCCCTTTTGGATGAGTGGTTGAAATACCGCAAGAGTTTGTTAGATCTTTCTCAAATTTCTATTCCTCGCACTTTAATTTCCGACATTTCATGTCAGTATTTCGATTTGCACGTATTTGCAGATAGTTCTGAAAAGGCATACGGTTGCTGCGCCTACTTAGTAGGCCGCCCTTCCAATACTTTACCCGGATTTTCCAATTTAATTTGTGCAAAATCAAAGGTAGCCCCACTCAAATCCATATCTTTGCCTAGATTGGAATTATGTTCTGCTGTAATGGCTGTGGAATTAGCCAGTAAATTAAAAATCAGTTTAAATTTGAAATTTTCGACCACATGGTTTTGGAGTGATTCTTCCATCGTGTTAGCTTGGCATTCAAAACCTTCTTCGCATTGGACCACTTTTGTGGCTAATCGCGTTTCTAAAATACAAGAGTTGTCTCATTTTGACCAATGGAATCATGTTCCGGGGAAAGAAAACCCCGCTGATATAATTTCACGTGGCTGTTTGCCCAAGAAATTAATTTCTCTTAAACTATACTGGAATGGTCCGGCGTGGCTCAGTCAGGATTTTTCTTGTTGGCCTCGTTCATCTAATCCACTCGCAGAAGATGTTCCTGATGCTCGCATTGTTACCGCTTCCCTTTTTCTAACTTCTATTGCTACTAGTCTTTTTCAGCGTTACTCTTCATTTAATAAATTAATTCGTGTGGTAGCATATTTATTTCGATGGAAATTTCTTGTTCTTGATGAGCCTGTGAAGCCGCAACCCTTTCTCACTAAAATGGAATTGGAATTTGCTACTCGTAGAATCTTGTTTCTTATGCAACAAGAAGTATTCTTTCTTGAGTATCAGACGCTTTTAAGCAAAAAAGCTTTACCGAAGTCTAGTAGGCTGTTACCTCTCACCCCTTTTTTGGACCAAGATGGATTAATAAGAGTGGGGGGCAGGCTAGAAAATTCTAGTTACTCAGATGAGAAAAAACATCCCATTATTCTCCCTTCTAGACATCCTATTACTACTCTCATCGTAAAGAAATTTCATTATCAGAATTTGCACGCTGGCACCCGCACTTTGCTTTGTTTAATTCGCGAGCAATATTGGCTCATTAACGGTGTTCATGAAGTTTCTTCTGTTATTCGGAAATATATACCTTGTTTCAAATCCAAGCCCCCGCCAATCACGCAAATTATGGGAAACTTGCCATATTTTCGTTCCGAACCTAGTAAGCCTTTCGCCATGACGGGTATCGATTATTCCGGTCCTTATGTCTATCAAGTTAATTCCCCTTTATCTAAGCGAAAGTTGTTAGGTAAACTTTATATTTCTTTATTTGTGTGCATGGTAACAGGAGCCATTCACCTTGAGTTGGTTACAAGTGCTTCTACTCCTTATTTTATAGCAGCCTTTTCTAGATTTGCCTCTAGAAGGGGTGTTCCTTCTGAGGTTTTCTCAGATAACGCAAAAATTTTTGTTAGTACTTTTGATCTTTGGAAAACTGCACTTACCTCTCCTTCTGCTAAGGAACAGTTTTCTAATTTTTCTCATGCTAAGGGATTCAAATGGCATTTCACTCCCCCTTACGCCCCCCATCATGGTGGTCGTTGGGAATCTTGCATAAAGCTTACGAAGAGACAGCTAAAGAAAACCCTTGGTTCAGCCATCCTTTCCTATGAGGAATTTAATTCCTTAATTATTCAGGTTGAGGGTATCGTAAATTCTAGGCCGCTCACGCCTTTGTCTAACGATCCTAAAGATCTTCTTCCGTTAACACCTGGCCATTTTTTAATCGGATGTTCTTTAGCTTCTACGCCTCCTTTGCTGAGTCGACGCTGTGATCTAGGTTGCCTATTTTCTGGAGAAAGTTAGACTCTTTGCGAAACTCCTTTTGGCGCCGTTGGAAGCTGGAGTATCTCGGCTCACTTAACAGAAGAGAGAAGTGGCGGCTTTCCCAGCCTGATGTGCGAGTGGGAGATATGGTTCTTTTGCGAGATCCAAGTCTTCCTCTCGTATGGAATATTGGTAGGGTAACTCACTGCCATTTGGGTCGTGATAATCATGTGAGAGTTGTAGATGTTCTCACTAGTAAGGGTGTCTATACTAGACCAATTTCTATGGTTGCTCTCTTGCCTGTTGAGGCTTAGTGTCATCTTCTTTCATTGTTGTTCACGTTTTTAACTGATACTTTGATTGTTTTCTTTCGGGTGTCTCGGAGCATGATCACTTTCGTGATGTTTATAGTGCGGGTTTCTTTCGTGCCGCATTTGTCGGTTAAATGCTTTGAGACCACCGAACGAGCAATATGTACTTATTCATTTCTGTTAACATTATATTGTTTATTACTAGTGTTTACTCTCTCTATATATATATCTAAGACTCTTACCTCAGCATGTTTAAGGTCATGCGCCTCCAGCATACGCTCGCATACTGAAAAGGGTGTCGACTTGCTTGCTGCCTTCCTGTATGACTGACGTCACAGCTTGCCCTGGCCAATCATCGCCCGCCAGCCTAGGCTTCTAGACGTTTCTATGATGTTATTATTTAAGTGGCGGCGTTTTGCTCTCCACCAGCATTCCTTCTTCAAACCTTCTACGGTCTTCTTCAACTTGCGAGAGGCATTCGTGCCTTCCGCCCTTCTCCGGGGCCTTCTAAACTTCAGGCCTAATCTGCATTTATGATTGAAACTACCAGGCAACGCAACAGCAGAGAGCTTCGGCACTGAGAAAGTGCATTCTACATTTTACTCCAAACCGCAAGACGCTGCATCAAATCGCAGTTCTAAAATGCCCTGTTATTTGGCATTCAAGAAATAACATCAAACTTAACGATGTTAAGCAATGTACAGCGCTGGTGAAGAAGAAGAAGATCGCCCTGGCGAAGTTATTTTCCTGATGCTGGACATCTCAAATTCTACTGCCAAAAAATCAAGTGTTGGCCACGGCAGTCTCCGTCAGCATGCTTTCTCGTCATCGCCACTAAAGATAAGTTTGTGCCTTTTTTATTATTATCTTAATAATCTTCGTTTTAAGTGTTTGCTAGCAAGTGCAAGAATATTAAATTTGTGTGTGCATCAAGCAGAATGAACTTTTGAATAATAGCACATGGCTGGGCCAACCTAATTAAAATTAATGAACATTTGAAATTGCCCCAGGCGGGCCAGCATAACTAATTTTTTAATTAAGGCTTATTTATTAATGTGTTTGCAAGTTTCACCATAAAAATAAAAATATTGTATTTACTCTCAATGTTCAGTCTAGTATTGAAAGAACCAGGCCGCATTTCCTTAGCCCAATCCTTTCAGTCTAATCTTCTCTTAAGGAAGTTATTTTGTCCAGGCCTTAAGCCTGATGCTGTCCTCCCGTTTATGTTGATGAATTTGGGCTGTTCTTCACATAACCACTCCACTCATCCACCTGAGCTTTTTCATTTCCGTGACGTCAAGCCTGTTTGTGTGCTGTTTGCGTGCAGGCCATGTTTCAGAGCCATACAGCAATGCAAGTCTTACGACAGTTTTGTATATTTTCCCCTTAACCTTAGCCTTGATCCTGCGGTCACAGAGCTATCCTGACATCCAGTTCATTCATCCTACATGAATCCTGTGTGACACTTCCACATCCAGATTTCCTTCTCCAGTCACCACCGAACCCAGGTATTTGAACTCATCCACTCTTTTTAACGTTTCCCCTTGCCTTCTGATCTCACAGTCTTGATCTGTATAGAACCTCATATATTCCGTCTTCTTCCTGCTAATTCTGAGTCCTCTGTCTTCCAAGGCTGCCCTCCTCTGTTCCAGTTTTTCCTCTATGACATCTTTGGTGGTACTACACAACACAATGTCGCCCGCAAACATCAGGCACCAGGGGGCTTGGTTTCTTAATCCACAAGACATTTCGTCCAGAATTAGGTCAAACAGATATGGACTTAAAGCCGAACCTTGGCGTAAACCTACTCGAACCGGAATCCAATCTGTAAGTCCAACGCTGCTTCTAAACTGTGTCCTTGTTCATTTCATGAACCATTTGCACGTACTTCTCTGGGACTCCCTTCGCTCGTAAACATCTCCAGACTTCTACACGGGGCACCCGGTCATATGCTTTCTCTAGGTCCATGAATGCGAAGTGTAATCCCTTCTGTTTTTCACGATACTTTTCCATTACTTGTCTCAGGGCAAACACAACGTCTGTGGTCCCTTTTCCTGGCATGAAACCAAATTGTTCCTCGCCAATGCTAGTCTCATCCCGGATCCGCTTGTATATCACTCTTTCCCATATTTTCATGGTATGGGACATTAACATAATGCCCCTGTAGTTAGCACAGTCCCGAATATCCCCCTTCTCTTTATATATAGGCACTAAAATACTTTCTCTCCAATCATCAGGAATTGTTTCCTGAGAGTACATTTTTTGCATTAAATCCAGCAACATGTCGATCCCATCTTTCTCCAGATACCTCCACACTTCAACTGGTATTTCATCGGGTCCTGTTTCCTTTCCGTTTTTCATTTTCCTAAGTGCTAATCTTACTTCTTCTCTTCCAATATCTATTGTCAGGCCCTGGTGTTGGTCTCCTTCTCCTAAATATACCCTTGGGTTCTCTTCATTGAGAAGTTTTCCATAGTAGTTTCTCCATCTGCACTTGATGTCGGAATGGTCCGTTAATATTAGACCATTTTCATCTTTGATCTGCTTTATTTGGGTGTAGCCCTTGTTGTCTTTGTCTCTCGCCTGCGCTATTCTGAAAATTTTTCTTTCACATTCTGTAGTTTCCAACTCTTCGTACAGCCGATCCATCATTTGTGCCTTTGATTGTGCTACTACCTTCTTTGCTTTCTTATTACATCTCGTGTAGTTCTCTTTATCCTCTTGTCTACCTGACTTATCCCATAAGTTCTTTGCATCACTTTTGGTTTTCACGATCTTCTATACCGCCTCATTCCACCACCATGTTTCTTTGTCAGCTAGTGGTTTCTTGTCAGAAGTTCCCCCTAGCACTTCAGTTCCTACCCTCCTTATCAAACTACTGTTGTGCGTCCACCACTCCTGCACATCATTGCAAAGAACCACTCCATTGAGTACTTTCTCTTTAAACTGGTCCTTCAACGCCTCTTCATTTAATCTCCACCACTTATTTTTTGTTAAGACACCCACAAGTCTGCCTTTCTTCCTAATCTTCATTTTCCAGTCCATGACTACCGTCCTATGCTGTGTTTCCACTGCTTCACCCTTAAAAATTTTACAGTTTTTAATTTCCCTTAATTGAGACCTTTTACACATTAAGAAATCAATCTGGCTTTCTCTGGTCCCACTTTTGTAAGTCATATATTGATCTGTGTTTTTCTCGAACCATGTATTCACAATTGCCAAGTCATATGCCATCGCATAATCCACGATTCTATGACCTTCATCATTCCTTACTCCTACTCCCCAGCCTCCATGTACTCTTTCGATTGTATCTCGACTCCTTCCGACATGTCCATTTAAGTCACCATCCACTATCAATCTTTCATTCGCTGGTGTATCTCCAAGCTCACGATCCATATCTTCCCAGAAGGATATTTTGTATTCCTCATCGCAACCCACTTGCAGAGCATAAACACACACAATATTTACCAATTCTCCATCAAGACACAGTTTGATGCTCATTATCCTGTCACTCCTTCTCTTAACTTGAACTATGGGCTCCTTTATGTCTCGGGATAGGATTATTCCCACTCCATTCCTCCCATACTTCTCTGCTCCACCGTATAGTAGCTTATAGCCACTACCCAACTCTCTAGCCCAATTTCCCTTCCATCTAGTCTCTTGCACACACAATATTTTCACCTTTCTCCTTTCCATGAGATCCACTAACTCCCTTCCTTTCCCAGTCATTGTTCCTACATTCAGTGTGCCTATTCTTCGTAACTCACCATATTTTTGAGCTAGCCTCTTTAGCGGGGCTCGCTCATGACCCAGTAGCCCTAGCCCATTTCTCACAGGGGTCGGGCGAAATCCCTGCACGTCGCTTCTGGGGTACGTCCTAGCATTTTCCGAGGCTAAACTAAGATTCGCTGTCATATTGGTTTTGGCATAGTTTTCTGGCCGCATGTCCTTGCTGACGCCAAGTCTTCTATACCTACGGCCAGGTAGAAGTGAATCAGCCGCCCTTCACATGAGGAACAGACGTTGTTTGTAGCCGCCCGCTCCGGGTCAGACGCTACGGTTGATATCTGTCTCTGAAGTGAGAGCGATACTATTTACTCAATATCCCGAGCACTGGGATGCCACTTCTCCAACTGCACTGTACCGAAGGACTACTTCTCCACTGCAGGCACCGTTGTGGTCTTAACTCATGGTTTCAATCACATTGGAGGCACGCTTGCGCAAGTAATTTGGTGGCGCGCGCGTGCGCAAGCTGGCATGAACAGCAATGTGCTCACACTAAATGCAAGCAGGTGCAAGTTAATTATTTAAACAGGTGAGTCAAAATGGAGATGTCAGACGATGAGGATATTGTTTTGGAAAATGGTGTCTTGAAGTTTTTAGTTTTGGATGAGCAGGAAATCAGGGAAGAGTTGGGTGAATGAGTATTTTTTGGACAGAGAGGAAATGGAGAGTATGCACGAATATCCAACGATTTGCTTAGATAGCCTGATAAGTTTTTTGAATACTTAAGAAAGATACCAGACACTCTCTACTATAAACTGGACAATACACACCTAGAATAAGGAAGCAATCTAATTTCCGAAAGTGTGTATTACTTTGAAGTCAGACTTGAAGATTTATTAACTACTGTAATTACTTTAAAATATTATTTTGATGAATTTAAAAATGATATTCATCTGCCAATATTAAAAATGTTGTACGCCTTTCTCTCCTCCAAAATTAATGTAACGTATTAATTATAGGAAAAGTAGACACTGCGTATCGAAGGATTAAGAATACTTTTGGGGAAAGGAGACTAAGTACTGTAATATTAAGGACACAAATGGAAAGCCTCTAACGGATAGAGAAGAAAAGGTTGAGAGATGGAAAGACTACATAGAGTGTTTGTATAAGGGAAAGGAGATTTGAATCATGTACTGGAAAGGGAGAAGGAAATTGATGACGAGGCAAAAGAAGAACTCATATTGAGATCAGAATTTGACAAAGCATTGGAAGACTTAAGCAGGAACAAAGCACCAGGCATAGATGATATACCGATTGAGTTGCTACTCTGCATAGGAGATGAAGGTCTGATCAGGTTATTTAACTTGGTGTGTAGGATTTTTGTGACAGGTGAGGTGCCCTCTGATCATCCCTATACCGAAGAAAGTTGGAGCTGAAAGATGTGAGGATTACCGTACAATCAGCTTGACTACTCATGCTTCAAATATCCGGTCTGGAATAATTTACAAGAGGATGGAAAGCCAGATAAAAGTGGAGTTGGGTGAAGACCAGTTTGGTTTCAGGAGAAATGTAGGAACAAGGGAAGTTGTACTAAGTCTTAGGCTGATTTTGGAAGGTATAATAAGAAAAGATAAGAGAACGTTCATGGCATTCTTAGACCAAGTAAAGGCTTTTGGTAACGCTGATTGGACTAAATTGTTTGATATTATGAACATGATTGGTATAAAGTACAGGGATAGGAGGGTGATCTACAATCTATACAGAAACCAGACATCAGTCATTAGTGCAGAAGGACATGAGAGAGAAGCTGGTGTTTAGAAAGGTGTGAGGCAAGGCTTCAGCTTATTACCCGTACTTTTCAATCTTTACAATGAACAAGCAATGAAGGAAATTAGAGTGAAGATTCAAGGAGAAATAATTTCGACTCTGAGATTTGCTGATGACATCTTCATCTTGGCCGACACGCCCCGAGGATTTGAAAGAGTTTTTGAATAGTATGGTCTCCATCCTGAGGAAAGAATTCATGATGAAAATTAATTAATAAATGTAAAACTAAAACAAGATGTTCAGTAAAGAACATATAGCCTACTTTCTCCTAAATCCATTGGTATTGTTATAACTCTTTCTCCTCTTCAAGGAGTATAATTGAATGTTGTTTGAAGTAGCTTGTTGAAATACAACGTGCTATACGGATATTAAACATGAATATGAGGTGCCCTTTGCTAGTGCTACCTCTGTAACAAATTTCGTTCAATTCGGTTTTACCGTGCTTGAATTGATACGGGGAATCGATTGGCACACATACATGGCCGCCATCTGCAAACTGTAGGGCTGATGATCTTGTAGTTTGCTCAAAATATGCTTCCCGCATTTTGGCATATTGTTACACAATTTGGTAGAGATCAGAATATTAGGTTGGTCGCAATTCGATTTAAGCTTTTAAAATTCGGGTGGCCGCCATTACGTTCCCGTCAAGATGGCGGCAATATAAAACATGACACTGAGGTGCCCTTTGCTAGTGCTACCTCTGTACCAAATTTTGTTCAATTCGGTTTCACTGTGTTTTAATAGATGGGGGAATCGATTTGCACACATACATGGCCGGCATCCACAATGTATTAGGCTGATGACCCTGTAGTTAGGTCAAAAGTTTCTTTGTACTTAACCGAGATAACCCTGAATTTTTTTTTTCGTTGAGATTTGTTTTTGGTCCATGAAGATCTTCTGTTGAAGTTGTAAGGAGGCCGGAAAAAGTGGTTTTAATTACGTGCCATGCCTAGTTTGCCGGAAATCAGACATCCTTCCAGAAGGACGTCAGGGATATTCACTATCAAAATTAAATCCGTGTGAATTAATTCATAATATTCATTGAGTAAAATATTTTATTACATAAAATAGAATACAACCTTATTTTACACTAGAACTATTTAAGAAACAACAATTGAATGGTTACAACTTAGTATGAAATACTACAAAGCAAGAAACATGCAAAGCACAGTCACATTTTATGCACATTGAAGTGCCTTTTAGGTAGATTTCATTAGAAAGCTAACTATTGCAATGGGTACCATGTTTCGACTTCCGGAAAATTTCGACATATCTTCGCGTTTCACATCCCCCAGACCCCAAAACCACCGTCAGTTCAAAAGTTTATATATAATTTATGTATATATGTATCTATATATATATATCAGTTTCTTGTGGACACAATAACTGCCGTAATTTTGCACCAATCACTTTGAATTTTTTACATAACATGTATCCCTAAAAAATCTCGGTCGAGTTCGTTAATGGGCAAAATCGGTCGAAGGGGTTGAAAATGGGGGGCTTTTTTCGAAAAAGTGAAATTTCGCTATAACTCTCTTAATACGTGAAATATCGAATCCATTCAAAGTTCATAATATGTGTCGGATATGTGCCAAAAATTTATGTCAAATATGTTTTTCGGGAAACATTAATCATATCTCTCTTAATAGGCACAATATCAAAACCGTACAAAATGGACAATATTCCTCCATCAATTACCTAAAACTTTTGTCTGAAAGAATTTTCGACATGACCCACCATTACGCCACGGAGTGAGCAAAATGATTTAAATTATAAGAAAATTCCAAGTGCCAAGAGTGGTTGCCATGACAACTTTACTTTTAATGGATAAGGGATGAGCCATCAGCAGTTGCTATGACAACGCCACTGCACGAGATCACATTCTGTTTTCATATGTCTGTGGGAAGCGACTTCGGTATCGGAACTGGTAGCATGCTGAAATTCTATGCCCAAGGTCGCGGGTTCAAACCCGGCTGAAGTCGTCGGATTTACTAAGAGCGCCAAAAACCCTGAGTATGCTTTCCTTCGGAGGGGAAGTTTCAACGTTTGTTGCGAGTTGATGGTTCCGGTGGCATCTAGTAGCCAAGTTCACAGCTAGGTGTCGTTGATGGTAGTATTTTAAATTATGTAGCCTATTTTAGGTAGATTTCATCAGAAAGCTAACTATTGCAATGGGTGCCATGTTTCGACTTCCGGAAAATTTCGACATATCTTCGCGTTTCACATCCCCCAGACCCCAAACCACCGTCAGTTCAAAAGTTTATATATATGTGTGTGTATATATATGCATATATATCAGTTTCTTGTGGACACGATAACTGCCGTAATTTTGCACCAATCACTTTAATGTTTTACATAATATGTAACCCCTTAAAAAATCGGTCGAGTTCGTTAATGGGCAAAATCGGTTAAAGGGGGGTGAAAATGGGGGGGGGGGGCTTTTTTTTTTCGAAAAAGTGAAATGTCGCTATAACTCTCTTAATACGTGAAATATCGAATCAATTCAAAGTTCATAATATTTGTCGGATAAGTGCCAAAAAATTATGTCAAATAGGTTTTTTGATAGCACCAACCATTGACCAAAGGGGTGGAAAAAAGTGGTTTTTTTTTTCGGGAAACATTAATCATATCTCTCTTAATAGACACAATATCAAACCCGTACAAAATGGAAAATATTACCCTAATAATTACCTAAAACTTTGTCTGAAATAATTTTTGATCTGACCTACCATTACGCCAAGGGATGAGAAAAATGACTTTGGAATTAAAGAACATGCCAAGTGCCATCAGAGGTTACCGTGACAACGCTTCTAAATTGATGAGGGATGAGCTATTAGAGGTTGCCAAGACAACGCCATTGCACGAGATCACATTCATTTTTCCATCTGACTGTGGGAAGCGGCTAACTGGTAGCATGCTGAACTTATATGCCCAAGGTCGCTGGTTCAAAGCCGGCCAAAGTCGTCGGATTTTCTAAGAGCGCTAAAAATCCCTCAGCATGCTTTCCTTTGGAGGAGAAGTTCCAACGTTCGTTGCAAGTTGCTGGTTGCGGTGGCATCTAGTAGCCAAGTTCACAGCTAGGTGTCGTTCACGTTAGTATATGGTACAAAATTAGGAACTACTACTTAAAATTGACCGTCTGCAGACCTTACCTGAATTACAGACTAATACAGTCATCACAATTAACACCGTTTATCAGATTCTACACACCCGGGGTTACATGACCACGTTGTCGCAGCCCCTAAACTGAGGAACCAACAAAAATCTCTGCGGGAGATAAAATTTTGCGAGAAGAAGTAACAGACTGTCAGATAGTTACACATCAGTTCCAAACCTTGCATCAGGACAGTGTGATCACAAGTATAAAAATGAACCCCGAATGACAAGAAGGTTACCATACCCATAAGACAATTAAATGATAAAAATATGCATACAAAAACGAAAAAAAAGTTGATTTTTAACCTCTAAATGTAAAATACTTTCTTGCAATCAATGAGGTCTGATCCTCCTACGAAAACCTGCATGTTTTGCCTATTATACCCAATCCCCTAGTTTGCCCGGTGAAATCTACCTCCGCCTTCCGGAGTGCCGAGAGGATTTTTTTTGAGCTGTGTTTGCAATGAAGTTGTTTTTTCTACTTGTTTGTGTAGGCATCTGTGGGAAGGTCTGAGACGTAATGATGTATTCCATCGTAACGGACATCAGTTTTCCTTGTTTCCTTGTTTTGCACGTCCTTAGGCAGAGCTCACTCTTCTATTGGATGCCAATATAGATCTAGTTACACTCCTCAGGTCCTCAAGTGCAAGTGGTCAAGTTTTCCACCATCATAGCGGTACAGCTGCCAAGCATTTTGCTCTGCCAGGTCTATAGTATGTGCTATTGTGGGAAAATACCACTTTTTCCTCTGATTGATACTCTGAAAGTAACACATTTTCATCAGTTTGATCAATCCCTGGCAAGCCTGGCTGAGGTATGGATATTATTGTTCTCTGCTGGCGGGAAAATCGGGATACCTTACTCAAGGGACTGAACTTGTCAAAGTTAGTAGCATGCCGATGAAAGACCACATTTCAGTATTAGACACATCACGAACTTTGTTCTTCTTTGCAGCCTACTCATTGGTAAAAATTATTATTGTTTGCACAACTTCTTCATCAAAGAATAATTTGAAATATTCGAGAGGTGTTATCATTTATATCTTTTAGCTCATTATTGCTCCAGTTATACTCCGCAGGATTGGGGCGTTTGCGCGTTCTCCTAAATTTCTTACATTTATCCTGATATTCTTGATTCGAGCAGATTGGCAACATTAAAAACAAGAAATGAACGTGATTTATATCCTTTATGGAATAAAGCGATACCAACTATAACAAATCCAACTCCGTACAGGCCATGGAGGCCCTGGGAGTAGTGGAAGGTAGAGACTTCCACTTTTTGTGACATCAGACCTAGCTGGGATGGCGTTATTAGCGCCACGACCGAGCGTCTTTGCTCCCAGGAATTACCCTGGTACTCATTTATGGTGTAGACTGAGTGAACCCCAGGGCTATTTGCGTTTCCGAAAGTAGTAGTTTTGTTTCCAAAATCCACTGCCTGGATGGGGATCGAACCCACTCCCATTCAGTTGGAAGCTTACCGCCTCTACCGACTCCGCCACGCAGCCCCCTTGATACCTACTATGTACATATTTAATATTTAGTATTTTCTGCATATACAAAGACTGACGTACAGGTATAATCTCTATTAGCGAGCGAGCATTTGAGATGCTGAGGAATGCTTCTGATTGCAGTTGGGAACCAGGAAAATGATCAATTGTAGCAAAAACTTCCGCCTCCGAGTCAAATGACTCAAGTTCAGGGGTGTCATTCTTTTAAGTGATCGCTAGGAGTTCATTCAGAGTAAGAACCTTGCTAAAACAAAAAATACATCATATTTCCCTGACGTCCTTCTGGAAGGATCCGTAGTTTTAGGTAACAATAACTTCAACTAATATTGGTACAGCGAACAAAAACATCATCACATATGTCGGACAACATCCATAGAGTTTGTGTGACAATGTTTTTAATCATCCAGGCATACCTGTGGCCGTAATACTTACCCTTCTACGATGATGTCAGTCAATTCGCCCATCACAGAAACATCGGTTCACCTTTAACGCTATTGTTGCTAACAAAATGTCTGCACGGCTGTGCATTCTGTCACAAACTGATGACAAGTTATTGGCAGGATTGTAAATACACGCATGCGTGCAGATAGCTACTTATTTTTACCACTAGAGCACACCGAACTTGACGGATTCGTTCGTCCTTCTGGAAGGACGTTAGGGATATCTGGGATAAAGGTATAATGTTGCAAAATTTGGTAGAGATCGGATGATTAGGTAGGTTGTGATTTGATTTAAGCTTTGAACATTTGGGTGACGGCCATTACGTATCCGCCAAGATGGCGGCGATATAAAACATGACACCGAGGTGCCCTTTGCTAGTTCTACCTCTGTACCAAATTTCGTTCAATTCGGTTTCACGGTGTTCAAATTGATAGGGGGGACAGACATTCAGAGTACACACACACTCTCACACACACACTCACTCACACACACAGACACACAATTTTTAGCCTACTTTTCACATTTTGCAAAAATGAGGAAAAAGTAGACTTATGAGATCAGGCAAATGTGTGTCTGTCTGTCCTTCTGTCTGTCTGTCTGTCTGTCCTTCTGTCTGTCTGTCCTTCTGTCTGTCAGTCTGTCTGTCTGTCTGACTGTGTGTGTGTTCTCCCCTATCAACTCCTAAACGGCTGCAGCAATCGAAACAAAATTTGGTAGGAGTAAAGATCTATACCTGAATATCTCATGGCCATATTTGAAAATGATGTCAGTGCTACCAACTGCTGAAAAATCGCAATTGAAATTTGAGCTCCATGTTGGATATCTTGGAAGGTATGAATGGGAGCTATTTCAAAATTGGCACACGTATAGATAATAATATTGCAGTTTAATTTCCAGGAGGCCATACATGGCAGTGTTGCCAAAATGATTATAAGCCTGCTGATAGGTCCAAATTTTAAATGCATATAACTTCTACACTATTAATTAGATTTCAACCAAATTTCGTAAGTGCTATGTGTACTGAGCCCGTATTCGCTCATGCTGGCGAGTATTTTTATATGCCAAAGTTGGTAACACGAGAGAATGAATCTCTGAATGCATCCAGAAAGATGCAGTTGTACTATTGATTTCGTTGGAAGACTGTCAATATTTATTTTGCCATGATTAGAGAAGGTATTCTCTAATGTGCAACTTTGAATTTACCACATTCAGTATTTCTGTATAATTTGCCAAGGAGAAGTAGCCTAACATTATCTATTTAGTACTTGAGACTAAGGAATGACACTGCGGAAATGCAGGAATAATGTCGAGAGACGTTCAACGACTCGACTAGTCTCAGAGCCAGTACAACCCGCTTCCGGGAGGAAAGCACTCGTTGATTGTCAAAGTTCAGCACAGCATGCGTGCGACACGCAGTTGTAATAGTCCGGTCAAGTGGCCGATGAGACGTCGGAAAGTGAAGGAGTAAATCCGTTGGAAACATAAGCCAGTTTATATTATAACGCACGAGATGTGTGCAGTGGAAAACTCCGTGAAAGTATTGCTTTGTAAGCATTTGAAATCAGTGAAATATTACGGTGATTTAACCGGAAGCATGGCCGATGCGTGTGCCATTCAGAAGTGTGAGTAACTGTGATTTCGAAAGTGTCAGTGTCATATTTCACACCAGTGAGAATTGCATGAAATAATCCATGTTGTGTGAAATCGTAATTTTCTTGAACGACCGATGTCACAGATTTCATCAGATGAAATTTTTCACCATGTGTGGTAGTGGAAAAAGTGAGCCAACACGTGATTGTGTTGAGTAGAATCTGCGGAGCGGACATGGCCATTTGTTGAATAGAGTCTGCAAAATTACCAAGTGAAGATGCTGTGTTAATTATCGAATCACACTAGAAGCAGTGAATTTCCTGTGTAATTTATCAACGTTACCACGATGTGCGAGATCCACCAGAAAAGAAGGGCTTTACCACCGTTCACCATGTGGGTGATAATGGCGTTGACACATTATGAGAGGGATACCTAGCACCACAACAGCATAACCAAATGGAGGCTGAAGAACGGATTACAATGCGCCTATCCGAGCGTTGGAAGTATGGCCCACGCTCAAAATGGAAGGAATTACCCCTCAATTATTCCTGTAGGAATGAGGTGAGCTACAATGTTCTTCGTGAGTCTAACTAATGTCTTTTTGTAAGGTGATGGTCTTAGGTGGAGTAGTTTTAACGATCGTAATTCGATTCACAGTCATCTAGTTAGGTTTTGTTTTAGTAGGTTTTTCTTTTAGTTTACCGACTATGGTAACCTTTCATGTTTCAATGCACATCGCAGCGTACGTCTCCAATGCATTTCCTAATCGTGAGTTAGTCAAATATGTGTGTGCTTTGATCACACGGTGCAATTAATGTCATTTTTATGTTCACTTTGAACGAACCAATTGTATGTGTAATTTAAACGGGGCTGTAACTAAGTAATTTAAATCAGCTGTTGCTGAAGTCAGTATTTTGAACCCCTATTTTGTGATATGTAAAGCACGCCACTGAGCAGGCGTATCCTCCAATGGGAGAGGTTATTTCATTACCTATTTTTGGGTATACATTTTTATTTGAGAGTGGAAAGTTTACCACTAGATTCGAGAGGAATCAATTAACAGTGTGAAGGAGTGTTATATCTTTCTGTTTGTACTCCAAGTCTTGTTCACACTAGTAACTTATCATTTACAATTAACGCCACTGTTTTATATGGTGTGAATGTTTATTTCATGCATTGGAAGTGCCTAGAATGCACATGTTTGATTTTTAACAAATTTGCTGGGAGTGTTATATCTTCCAAACCCGTTAGTGCGGGTGGAATATCTCGCGTTCTGTATGTTTTGCTTTGCCCTTGCAGACACATCATTGTCAATCATTTTTGTCTACTATAAATGTATCACGAACACTACAACGAATATTATCTTATGAACTGCAAGTGTAGGATCACAATCTGAACATTTTTATGGATCCAATATGCTAAAGAAACGAACATTTGAAACTTTACTGTTAGCCCATGCAACTCGTAACAGTTTGGGAATGAACAAAATGTAAGTCACTTTGGGAGACAAGTGTTTTCAAGGTTACGCGCAGTAGTGCCAACCCATAATCCCAGGTGAGACTAGACTTCTGACAGATTTAATGCTAATGCTTTTCTAAATGATGTGATCTACAGTAGCCAGTGTTTGTTAAGCTTTATAAAACTAGGTCAAGTTAACGGCGATATTATGAATGCAATGATATTGTGTCACAGGAGGTCACCTATAATGTTTACGATCTTCGCATATGTTGTCAGCGAACCACTCTTGAGAAACCTTTATTGTTTAAGATTTTAGAATTGTCTTGTGAAACTGATTGACTTATTTGAGGCTATGTTATTTTTCTCACATGTTGCGAAGGTTTATGCCGTGTGTCTATGCACGATGGAAGGGGTGGTTTCCCATAGTTTTTGAGGTTGCCGGCCTTGTTTCAAAGCTCATGCGCTTGACAGACCGAGGTTAAGGAAGTGATCCAGCGGGACACTCTGTTACTTTAGAATGGCTTTTGAGCTTTTTGATAGCTCGGAGATAGCTTGTTCGCGTGTACTTGGGTGTGCACCAGTGATTTTATCGACCAGTTAGGAAGGCGTGCAGATGGTCAATCCGTATAATTAATAAATATTGAACCCGCTGAGCTATGGTTCATGTGATATTTTTTTTTATGACAGAGCATTTATGATGGGATGTTGTACTTTTGAACACACCCAGGAAGCCACGTAAAGCTGAGAGATCACGCGATACTTTTTGAAGTAGCGGTGAATCGCACTTTTGACTTTGGTGAAAACTGCTAATTATTTATCTGAGGTCTTATTAATTAATTTTTATCTTTCCACAAGACTCAGAATATTCCATTTCGTCATGCTGCATTATTAAGACAATTTGGAGAATGTTTATTTTTACTTTAGGTAAGGTAATACCCTTGCAGATACGCAATAAGGAACGTAAGTAGTCGCTCAACGATTTCGTTTTGACGACCTACTTTCTAGAGACACCCAGTACCTTGCACTGCGTCTTGAGAATCCGCCTTGTGTAGGCGTGGAATTGCATTTGTCTTACGAGACGTAGAAGAATATCCGCTGTTGAGCGTTGAAGGTGATTATAAGGTGCCATCGAGCACGCTAATAGTATTATTCACTGTTGTTGAAGCCCAGTGAACTAAAGAAGACGTTTGGGAGATAACAATTGGCAAGTATAGTGTATTGCACAACATTGCTGTAACACCACTTTTTACCCACGCGTATGTGGAGGGCAGATGCCTAGTGGAAATATACAGGTAATAGTGTTACAATTATCCTGAATAAGTGTGATTATAATTGTATGAGATATTTAATTTGACAAAGTGAAAATTTCATTTTAAAAACGCCGTATAATTCACGGATGCTGCGTGATACAAAAGTAGCGTCACTAGCACGTGCAGAATTATAAAACAGTGTTAGCTCACATGCTAATCCACATCTACGAGATTAAGGCTGTGTCGTATTTTACAATTGAAACCTATAACATTCACGACGAACATTATAATTTCGAAAGTGAGAGGATGAATTATTATGCAACTTATTTCACTACCCACGTGATTGGACTTTTCTTCACCATAGTTGAAGCAGTCACCATGGGCTAATACCATCCCGGTATGAGGGTGACGTTTCTAGGGGAACCAGCATGATGGTGGAACTTCCAGGACAACGAACGAGAAGGAAGGAGCCAAAAATGCCATTTCCAGGCATATCCACGAAGTTGTCGACAGGGACAAATCGAACCCTGGTCTTCGGAGGAGTCCAGATGGGAATCTTGATGAGGAAGATACCGTACCAGAGAGCCAGAGAGGATTTTGTACAACCCTTGTTGTGGAATAGAGGGCTGAGTGAGAGCTCCTCCATTTCGTGAGTTTTTGTCACACCCCTTCTTTGTTCTAGTTTCTGGTGGTATAGTAGATTTAATGTAGTTTGTGAACCAACCACACTCAGTGTCAGCCATTTTTCTAGGTAGGGATGTAACTAGACTAGTTAGATGTCATTTATTTCAGTTTAGAGTGAGACACCCTTGGGTCAGACATTTTGGTCAGCCCTGGTGCAGCTTGATGAACGTCGTAGAACGTCAATGCCTACCTTTTGCTGAACCTGATCGTAGTCATTTTGAGGCTATTTTGTTCAACCCTACTTGGGGTAATTTTCAAGTCTTAGCTGACTTTAGTTATGGCAATCAGATGCCATGGTTATTAATTAACTGCATTCTTTGTAGCCATTCTTTGTTATACCCCTGACTGTCGTTAGAACGGTCGTATCATTTAGGTAGTCGACTGTAACTACCAGTTTTGTAAATGCATTATATTTCATTTTGAATAAGCTCTGATAGCTATTCTTGGTCATGTTTGAACCTAACAACTAGAAGGAATGTTTCGTTGCCTAGCATCGAACCCAGTTCCCAACGTATCATTATGCAGATCTAGTGTGTGAATCTGCGCCACAATTATCATTTTTGCTTGTGTCATGTAAGACACCTTTTTATTTGATGTACTAGCAACTACTGAGTTGTATTTTTTTAAAGCAAAGAGTTCCAGTTATTGTAAGATTACTTTCATTTAGACGTCTTTGGTAGAAAGACGGAATTATATCATTATATTCACATTTATTGAGTGTGTTTTATACACGGACTCTTTAGAGGTCCGTAGCCTATGGTAAAGTTTTTTTTATGAACTGGCCAGGTGTAGGTTTATATTGATTAAATCGCCGGCCTTGAATAATGTGTGCTTTGTGTCGACCAACACAGGAATGTGGTAACCTGTTGGTGACATAAACTGGTTATCTAACCCAGTGACCTGAAAGCATGCCTGCTTCATTGTGAGACAAAACTACTATTGACAAGGACAGAGTACGATTTGTATTCGCTCTTCGTTTCATTGCTATTTTGCTTATGGAAATCAGTTTCCACTCTTGTATTTGATCACTTGTTTTATAGATCGCTTTTTGTTAGTTAAACGCTCTGTTGCGTGTACTGTCGTTTGACAGGTACAGTTATGTCAGGTTTTCTATAGTATGGTGAAGGCTACCCTGTTATAGCAGGATGTTATTGTATGAAGGCATTTTGAGTATGCCTTGTCCGGGACTGATCCCGTTGACTTGATGTTATTTGAAGGTAACTGTTGTGTACAGGCCTATCCCAGAGTTATTGAACGCGAGCTTAGCGCCGCTGGTAACCCGTGTTATTGTGTGTCCGAGTTGTTGTACTCGTTGATTATATTCCGACTGTTGAGTCGAGGCTTTTTGGTGGAGAAAGATCTCAGTGGAGACACTCCGTGCCCAGGCTATTGTCAATGTTATTCGCCATAAACCTACGATAAACCTATAAACCGACATCCTAATAATAAGACGCATAATTGTTGTAAAACAAAGCTAACTAACGATTCTTTCTATCTAACTTTGTTCTTTGCATTCTGGAACTGTTGACATAGCCGTGCAGTTGAAGATAATTTCCTTGTGAGGAAATGACTAGGACTGTTGACATTTTTGTAGCGACCTGAAGCATGCACGAACCTTGAGTTCGTAGCTTGTGGAGCTCAGGCCATGCAATGTCAGACGTGGTCTCAACTACGCATTCGTCACCGTAACTATACACATTAGATGACTATGGTTTACAAAGAGTAAACCAAGGTGCAGGCAGGAATTTTTAATAAAACTACTGTGTCTATTTCATTACTTATTTATGATATCAAGTGTATAAATCCTACATGTTACCTTGTTGTGTGCTGTTAGCACATAGTTATTAAGCATAATTAAATTGTTTGTTTTCATGGCTGTACACTTAGCTTTTGGATGTAATTGTTTTCTTTTACGGACGTCATCGCCGTAAATTTTGTTAATTGATAGGACTTAGCTAGACGAATTAACGTTAAATGTAAATGTCGAAATGGTACCATCCTAACTTAGATTTGTTTTGCTACCCTGTTAAATGTAAATTCTGATATTAGCTTAATCTTGTAACTTGAACTAGGGACTTGCGTTGTACCATATTCCTAGCATTGCTGTTTTTGCTTTATTATTGTGAGTTAGATCTTTCGCGAGGGTTTTCTGTGACTTCTCAGATAGGGACCTGCTCTTCATTTTTGTTTATTAATTAGCTTGCGGACTAGCCGATTATAACCCTCCGAACTAGGCTAGGGGCTTGTGAATTTTAATAAATTTTCACGGTGTTTTACATGTCTGGATGTTTATTTTCTCAGTCTAGTTTTAAGGTGAACCTTTCCTTAGGCGGTCTATGACCATCGTCACCATGTACCACGATCCCTGTGGACTACGGACTCTCGTGCCGCTCTAGCCTTTATGGAAGGTCACCTGATCCTCTCGGTAATTTTATTCAACTTATGGGACGTTAGGAAAGTCATCGTGGTTGTTGACTCGACTAAACGGTCTCAATATTAAAACAAAGACAACTAATAATCACTCATTAAATAAAATTGAGTAATGAATTTAAACGAAAGCAATAATTATCGTTAATCACTAAACGCTTGTTTAACTTTGATCATGGTTTATAACTCGCTGACCATTGCACTGAGCTGTCGTTTTATTTCTTCGTTAGTTTAAGCTTTAGACAGCTGACACATGCGACTGACAGGGATTTGGTCTACCCCAGAGTTTTCAACTCGTGGGTCGTGAACCATGTAACTTTTGTTCTAGTGTTAACGAACAGTACTATGATTCCCTAGCTTACACATGATAGATGACCGATGGAAACAAACAGTAACCATCATGTGGTAGGAAGGATTAATAAGAATACTCTTGTGTGTGATACTTGTTTATTAATTGTTGTGTAAACCCATATTCCCATCTTTCTTTCTTCTACTACTTGTAGATATTTTGTTGTACAGTTGATTGTAATCATGATTTGTGTTGTAAAGGATGACTGTAAATCACTTAAGATTTTTGTTTAGTTGTTTTTACTACGGATGCTTCTCACCGTAGATTAGTTTAACTTAGGATGAGTTTATATTAATTAAAAATTAAATGTAAATACGGGATGGTCACAGCTTACTTTGTTGTTTTTCCTGTCATGTTTGACATTTTGCCATCATGACGCTTCGCTTGGAAACGACATGCCTTGTTAATTATAATTACAATTTAAAATCTTTTGTACCATTTCCCTAGTTTTGCTGTGTTTTTTCTGATTGTATTTAGGACCAATCGAGGGGTGATTTTTACATAGAAGATAATAGTTTATTTTTGTTTCTTTTCCTGTGTTTAGTTAACGGATTAGCCGACTTATACCCCCGATTGTAGGATAGGGGCTTATGATTTCAATAAATCGTTTTGTGAAATTTCCTTAAGCCTGGATTTTAATTTAATAGTTTTTAAGGGGGTGAATTTCCTTGCGCGGTCTATGACTATGCTATGATGGGAACCTGATCCCTATGATGACGAGGAGTCTTGTGCCGGAATAGCCCACAAGGAGTGTACTCCAATCCTCTTAGGCCACATTTGTTCAAGGATGTGGTTATCTGGAAAGCTACACATGATCGGTGGTGGACCAGATCACCACCTCTAACGGGCAAAGTACATAAACAAATATGACTGAGCGTATTCTTAAGAGCCAACAGGGCTGCCAACTGTTAATAAATGCTCTCATTTTTTATCCAGATAACATTATATCAGAAAGTATGCAAGCCGACAGCTTTAAACAATGCACACGTATAGTATCTGACATTCTATATTAATTTGGAGTAACTTATATACGTCAGTGCTACCAACATGATTCTAAGCCTGCTGATAGGTCCAACTTTAAATACATGTAACTTCCATACTATCATTTGGATTTCAACCAATTTTCGTGTGTGCTATGTGTACCATAACAGATATGACTATGCCGATTGATAAGAGTAACCAGGGCTGCCAACTGTTAATAAATACTGTCTCTATTTTTGTTACCCTAATATCAATATATCAGAAAGTATGCAAGCAAATAGCTCTAAACTTTGCACACGTATAATACCTGGCATTCTAGATTAATTTGGAGTAACTAATATAGGCCTACGCCAGCTGATAGGTCCAATTTTAGAATGCATGTATCTTCTCTAATCACTAATAGATTTCATTCAAAATTGACACAACAATAGATCATATTATTTCAGATTATTTCTGACCAATACATGTATATCATTGTTGCCAGCATGATTTTACGCGCGCTGTTAGATCCAATGTTTAACTGCATGTAACGTCCAAGCTATCCATTGGACTTCAACCAAATTTTGTGTTCTGTACCTTAAGAGATGGAACTAAGAATATATTCAGTCACTAGGACTGCCAACTGTAGTTCTCTCTTAGGCTACATTATGCCAGGTATACAGTATTTCGAACTAATTAGAAATTTCGATATTGCCAACTTAATTTCGTCATTCTTCTAGATAGATCCATATAGCTTAATCATTGGCATGAATCTTAAATTTTAAGAAAAGTAGGCTCTTTAGTTCGTCACGGAACTTCTTGTTGGCGCTGAGTTGATCTTATAAGTCTACTTTCATTTTCTGCAAAAATCGAAAGTAGGCTAATATAGGAATGCAGCCGAAATAAATCAGAAACCTCTATGGACATCAAATTGGCAGGTGAAAAACTAAAGGAAGTAGGAGATTACTGTGACTTAGGAAGCAAAATGACTGTTGACGAAGCAAAGAGGATATAAAAAGTAGGTTGGCTCAGGCAAGGAAAGCATTTCTACAGAAAAGGAATCTGTTGACATGGAATATAGATTTAGGTATTAGGAAGTCTTTTAAGAAATCCTTTGTCTGGAGCGTGGCGCTCTATGAAGTGATCCTTGGACTATTCGTGTAGCAAAAAGAGGGGAATTGAAGCGTTTGAAATGTGGTGTTACAGAGAACGATGAAGATCAGATGGGTAGATAGGGCTACAAACGAAGAGGTATTAAGACGAGTGGGAGAGGAGAGATATTTCTGGCGACTGCTAATGACGATTAGAGATAGGTTGATATATCACATACTAAGACACCCAGGAATAGCAAGCTTAGTTATGGAAGGAAGGGTCGAGAACAAGAACTCTAGAGGTAGACCAAGGTTAGAATATGTTAAACAAATTGCCACGGATGTAGGGTGTGGTAGCTATGTAGAGATAAAACGATTAGCTCAGGATAGGAAGGCATGGTGATCTGCATCAAACCAGTCAAAAGACTGAAGACTCAAACAACAACATTAATTATAACAGACTCAAGTACCCAATGTATATATTTTCAGTGAATAGTTCATGAAAATAACCTGGATACCAGTTTTGGAAAATAAAACACTCATTTTTAATATGCTTGGTCAAAAACTTTATTACATGAAATATACACCAGACTGTCACTGCCTCGATGATCAGAAATCAACCGAGATCATGCACGCTTGAAACTACGAAACAATAATTTTGTTTCGAAGTGGAATCGGAGCAAGCTTGCGCCAGCGTGGACTTGCTTGTGGCGGGCAGTGTGATTGACGATGGACACGTCACCATTTGTTTCTGTCGCTCTCCTACAGATTTTGTTCATATGTGCACGCTTGTGCATGCACGCTCAACCAAATTACTTGCGCAAGCGTGCCTCCAATGTGATCGAAGCGTAACACTGAGCTGGGCCCTCCATATTTATGACCCCTGGAGAGGGGGGGGGGGATCCCAGCATTGTCAAGCCCCCAGGAATTGGGCTACCTGTTGGTCCGCGGGTTCTATTGGAGGGTATTTGAAGCAACCCTACTAGTGCTCTAGGGCGCCCCTATCCACCACCTGGGAACACGCCCTCTAGAGGTTACAGGTTCCCCCGAGGGAAAGAGGTAAATTGAATAATTCATCAAAATTTAAATGAATAATTTGTGTTGTTTGCAGGTTAATGTACACTCTCCATATGAAACCGTAGAATCAGCGTCAAGATTCATCTTAATGGCCGAAAATTTCCACCACGAGATCATCTCTACGTACGAGGAGCTCAAGTCGGAGCTTGCAGTCAAGACTTTGAGGAGAACTCAGCGGCGTTGCTACCTAGTCCATGAGCATGATGGTCACATTGGTTTCAACAGTTACTCCTTATGTCTGAGCACATGTAGGAGGCGGCTGGCCAACACCATGTGCGGCTGTGTGCCTTATTTCTACCGTCCTTTGGGTGAGTAATTTCAATGCTCAAAGCTGCGCTCAAAGGGCGAATAAAGTTATAAGTTGTGGAACTTCCGTATGAGTCAATGGTTAAGATGAAGTAGTTCTAAATTTCAACACCAGGCGCCGCTCCGAGCATATGGTCTAAAGCACATGACGGGCCGGCAGTCAAGCAGTGATACATTACCGCGCGCAAATTGCACTTACGTTTTATTTCTGTGCTTGTTTTAAACTTCTGTTATCATTATGCATAGGCCTACCAGTGAAAGAGTTCCTTTCTTCACAAGCTAATTATGAGGACGTTATAGACTATTAGCTTTCTTCTCTTAATGAATACGGTCAATGGCAGGAAGTGAATTGCATACCAGCAGAGAGGTGAAGGATAACAATTGTCAGCACATTAAAGAAACTATTACACTGACAGAAATTGAACCCTATAATCCTGTCAGTTAATGATGAGAGCTCTGAGAGAGCAGGCGATAACGTTGTTAGGTAGATTTCATTAGAAAGCTAACTATTGCAATGGATCCCATGTTTCGACTTCCGGAAAATTTCGACATATCTTCGCGTTTCACATCCCCCAGACCCCAAAACCACCGTCAGTTCAAAAGTTTATATATAATTTATGGATGTATATATATATATATGTATATATATATATATATGTATATAAGTTTCTTGTGGACACGATAACTGCCGTAATTTTGCACCAATCACTTTGAATTTTTTACCGAATATGTATACCTATAAAATCTCGGTCGAGTTCGTTACTGGGCTAAATCGGTCGAAGGGGGTGAAAATCGGGGGGCTTTTTTAGAAAAAGTGAAATATTGCTATAACTCTCTTAATATGTGACATATCGAATCCGTTCAACGTTCATACTATGTGTCGGATAAAGCCCAAAAGTTTATGTTTGAAGAGTTTTTTTATTGTACCAACCATTGACCAAAGGGTTGGGAAAAATTGGGTTTTTTCGGGAAACATTAATCATATCTCTCTTAATAGGCACGATATCAAAACCGTACCAAATGGACGATATTCCCCTAATAATTACCTAAAACGTTTGTCTGAAAGAATTTTTGATATGACCCACCATTATGCCAAGGGATGAGAAAAATGATTTCGGAATTATAAGAAAATGCCAAGAGCTATCAGTGCTTGCCATGGCAACACTACTAAATTGATGAGGGTTGAGCCATCAGACGTTGCCAAGATAACGCACTTGCACGAGATCAGATTCAGATTTCCATCTAAGTGTGAAGCGGCTTCGGTGACATAACTGGAAGCATGCTGAACTTCTATGCCCAAGGTCGCGAGTTCAAAGTCGGCCGAAGTCGTCGGATTTTCTAAGAGCGCTAAAAATCCCTCAGTATGCTTTCCTTTGGAGGGGGAGTTCCAACGTTCGTTGCGAGTTGCTGGTTGCGGTGGCATCTAGTAGCCAAGTTCACAGCTAGGTGTCGTTGACGGTAGTACCTGGTACCAACATTAGGAAATACTGCTTGAAATTGACCGTCTGCAGTCCTTACCTGAATTACAGACTAATACAGCCATCCCTAAGTACACGGGGTTACATGACCGCGTTGTCGCAGCCCCTAAACTGAGCAACCAACCAAAATCTCTGCGGGAGATATAATTTTGCGTGAAGAAGTAACAGACCGTTACATAGTCACACATCAGTGTCGAAACCTTGCATAAGGACAGTGTGACCACAAGTATAAAAATGGACCCCAAATGACAAGAAGGTTACCGTTCCCATAAGACCATAAAATGTTTAAAATAGCATAAAATGACGAAAAACAAAGTTAATTAAGCTCCAATTATAAAATATCTTCTCGCAATAAATGACGTCTGATCCATCTACGAAAACCAGCATATTCTGCCTATTTTCGCCTATCCCCAGGTTTGTCCGATGAAATCTACCTCCGCCTTCCGGCGTGCCGAGAGGACTTTTTATTATTTGAGTGGTTACCTGATTCACACAGCAGCAACGAAGATTGTGATATGTACTTTCTGCATTTGGTCATTGGAAAGCGATTCCGAAACATTTTATGATGTTAGTGATGTATGTATCCTCACCATACTGAGAGACTTTGGCGGAAGTGAATCAAAATTTCTCAAATACCCGTCTTTATCTTTATTTCACGTGATGAAAAAAAAAAGATCGTGTGGCCTCCTGAGAGGCCGAGTGCAGGTCTTTCTAATTGATGCCCGTGGGCGACCCGCGCATCGTAATGTGGATGAGGTTATGATGAAGACGGCACATACACCCAGTCCCCGAGCCACGTGAATTAACCCTAAGAGATTAAAATCCGCAATGGCCCGGTCAGGAATCGAACCCGGGACACGGCGGACCAAAGACTAGCGCACTAACCATTTAGCCACGGAGCCAGACATTTCACGTGATAAAACGTGTAATGAAACTTGCAGATACAGTAGTGGAGGCAAAGTTGGAGCAAGAAGGCGCGTTAAGGGGCGATATATTTTCAGATTGTGTGGATATAATCTGTGAACTTCCTGTGTTCCGAAATGTATGCCGCTCAGAGGATCAAAATAATAATCCCTGGCACTACAGCCCTTGAAGAGGCTAGACCTACCAAGGGACCGTTGCCCAGCCATTTGGCCTGCAGATATTGGGGTGACGCCTGGTCAGCGCATCGGGTCCCGTCGGCCGTTAATCTTTGTTTTCGTGACCGGGGCGCTGTCTCACTGTCAGACAGCTACTCAATTGTCCTCACGAGTCTGAGTGCACCCCGTTCCAGCCCTCACGCCAGTTTCTAAAATCCCTGACGGAGCCGGGAATCGAACTCGGGGCCTCCGGATGAGAGGCAGGTGCGCTACTCCAACACCACAGGGCCTGCGCTCAGAGGATCATCTGTTACTATATTTCCCTAGGATAGTGTTTCATTACATTAAATGCCGGTTCATTTTCCCGGCGAAAGAAATGTCCATGGAACTGAGATCCAGATCGTCTTCTTAATCAGCAAGGACAAGAAGTTCCATGACGAACTAAAGAGCCTACTTTTCATGCCAATGATTATTCTACAGTATATGAACCTATCTAGAATAATGACGTAATTATGTTGCTAATATCGAAATTTCTAATTAGTTCGAAATACTGTATACCTGGCATAATGTAGCCTAATAGAGCACTACAGTTGGCAGCCCTGATGACTGAATATATTCTTAGTTCCATCTCTTAAGATACAGAATACAAAATTTGGTTGAAGTCCAATGAATAGCATGGACGTTACATGCAGTTAAACATTGGATGTAACAGCGCGCGTAAAATCATGTTGGCAACAATGTCGTGCATGTATTGGTCAGAAATAATCTGAAATAATATGATCTATTGTTGTGCCAATATTGAATGAAATCCATTAGTTAGTATAGAAGTTACATGCATTTTAAAATTGGACCTATCAGCAGACTTAGAATCATGTTGGCAGCACTGACGTATATTAGTTACTCCAAATTCATCTAGAATGCCAGGTACTATACGTGTGCAAAGTTTAGAGCTATTGACTTGCATACTTTCTGATATATTGATATTAGGGTAACAAAAATAGGGACACCACATATTAACAGTTGGCTGCCCTTGTTGCTCTTAAGAATACGCATAGTCATATCTGTTATGGTTCACATAGCACATACGAAATTTGGTTGAAATCTAAATGACAGTATGGAAGTTACATGTATTTAAAGTTGGACTTGTCAGCATGCTTAGAATCATGATGGTAGCACTGACGTATATAAGTTACTCCAAATTAATATAGAATGTCAGGTACTATACGTGTGCACAGTTTAAAGCTGTCGGCTTGCATACTTTCTGATATATTGGTATTTGGATAAAATAGATTAGGAGCATTTATTAACAGTTGGCAGCCCTGGTGGGTCTTAAGAATACGCTCAGTCATATATGGTTATGTACACATACAACATACAAAATTTGGTTGAATTCCAATTGATAGTGTAGAAGTTATATGCATATAAAATGGGACCTATCAGCAGGCTTATAATCATTTTGGCAAAACTGCCATTTTGAAATAGCTCCCATTCATACCTTCTAAGATATCCAACATGGAGCTCAAATTTCAATTGCGATTTTTTAGCAGTTGGTAGCACTGACATCATTTTCAAATATGGCCGTGAGATATTCAGGTATAGATCTTTACTCCTACCAAATTTCGTTTCGATTGCTCCAGTCGTTTAGGAGTTGATAGGGGGGGGACACACACACAGCCAGCCAGACAGACAGACAGACAGACAAAAGGACAGACAGACAGACAGACACACATTTGCCCGATCTCATAAGTCTACTTTTTCCTCATTTTTGCAAAATGTGAAAAGTAGGCTAAAAATTATGAAGGTCTCTTCTGTTTAGAAGTAAGCTCTTCTCTTCTTAGAAATTTATTTTAGTGTGTTCTGGATAGTATTTTAATATGTTCGTATTCCCTTGAAGATTTGTTTCTGTTATTCACAACTTGCTTAGTATTTAGTGCAATACTTCTTTTAATAAACAACTAGCAACCCACCCCGGCTTCGCCCGGGAACAGTTATGAATGTGCAAGGAATTCCTGTCAGACGTAATTTAAGAATGGCGAGCACATATCCCCCTTCCGTCCAAATTTAAAAAATATATATTGGGCGAAGTATCGAAGATAATGCTCTCGCGGACTTTTCTGGAGAATTTTTTATGCAGAACAATTCTTACACTCATAGTATATTGATATTTTTAACAGTTTGCCCAGCGTTAGCTTTAAAAGCACACGGACGTCAGGTACTATTTTCGACCTTTTCACTGAAATCTGAAATCGTTACTGCTTGGCTCCCTTTGATCATAAATAAATTATTTTCCACAGAAATCTTCCTCGAGATTACCTTTACAGAATGGTGAAAGCCGCATCAAAATCCATCCTGTGGTTCTCAAGATTACTCGTGACATCCAAGAATCGGGGACTTAGTTTTATACCAAGTAGAGACGAGCCAGACAGGAGCGCGGAGGCCAATTTACGTTAGTACCACCTAGGGGCGGAAACGGTCAACTACCGGAGTTCCTTCAGTTGATACTTTATTCGCCCTGGTACTACTGTACAATTTGTTAAATCCAGACCAATGGATTTTACCTAGTCCAATAATAATTTTTGTCTTCACCAATGGTCTACCGGTAATTGTTTGGTAGTGCAGCCCTGGGTGCCACGTTAGTCATAAATACACCCCTGGTTTTTGTCACGGACAATTGGGCAGTCACGAAGCAATAATCTTTAATTAGTGTGGTGTATTTTGTATCACACATGTTGGCAACAATGTGTGCTCCTCGGTGTGCGCCTTGTTAATAGTTGAACGAGACGTCAGGTGCTGTCGAACATGGCTGCCGCGTTAAATAAGCTATAAATAATAACACATATTTACGTAATTTAGCACATATTTTCGGTGCAGTAGTGACCAGGGTTAGTAACTTGAATTTGTAATGTACCCCAGAAGATGAAACAAGGTATGTAAAAGCCACGATAACCTCAGACGCAGTGTAAAAGCCAAGATGTCTTATTCAGAATTAATTATTTTTTATGGGTAGTTTAAAAATATGTAGCGAAGAATTATTTAACAAGCGGTGAACAACCTGCCATTAAAATCGCCCGAGTGGCCTTAAAGGATCTTCTGGACATCATCTTGTAAGATATTGAAAATGGTGAATCTTCACCCAGGACACTTTCCAAATAATTTACCCCAGTTACTATCACCACTCATTCCGCCCGTCCCGATGGCGATTTGGTCAGTGCGTTAGGCTTTGGCCTGAAATGTCCTGGGTTCGATTCCCGGCTGGGCCATCAGGGATTTTCATCTCCTGGGGTTAATTCCCGTGGATCGGGGACTGGGTGTATGTGACGTCTTCATCATCACGTCATCCTCATCGCCACGGGCATCAACTAGAAAGACCTGCACTCGGCCTCTCAGGAGGCCACACGATCATTATTACTACCACTCATTCCAGTGTAGAGTTGTAGTTCAATGGAGCACCAAGCGTAACTTCTAAAGTTATTAATACGTGCACACTAGCTGTAACCGGCAGGCGTTGCAATGTCAATCAAAGAACGAGAGTGTTGGAGTTGTAGTTTTATTTATTGAAATGTTTTTTGATACCGGTACACAGTGTGTTTTGTTTTTCCGTCTGGTGCATACATGAATAAAACTAATCGTTTGGAAACGCACGAACTGCTGCTAAATTGTATGAATTACACTCAGTTGTTGAAACGACTTATGAGCCACCAATTGTAAAATGGATTTACAAATTCAGAAACCTTCGCGAGCTTGCACAACAGCTGAACATAGTGCATTTGTTGAAATTACTCGCGCACTATCGAAAAAACGATTTTCTAATTCAGCACCCTTTGCGGGCAAGCACTCAACAACTCACGAAAATTAATTTGTTAAAACGATTAGCGTGCAAAAACTCTTTGTGGAATTGACTCGCGCGCCACCTGTTGTGAACTTGGTTTTCTAATTAAGAAACATTCGTGGGCGTGCACACGATAACTAACCAATGTTCATTTGTTGAGACAATACACGCACACACCAACACACAATTGTTGCAACGACTAGCGCGCCATCTAATGCAAATTGGATTTACTGATTCGGAAACCTTCGCGGGAGTGTGTAACAAAAGCTCACCAAAGTACATTTGTTGAAGCGATTTGTGCGCCAACATTAATTTGTTAAAACAACCTTTTGTAAAATGTATTTACTAATTCAGAAACCTACACCGGCGTGCGAACAACAAGCCACCGAAGTTCATTATGTTGAAACAATTAGCACACGAACACTAAATTTGTTGAAGCGATTTTTTGTAAAACATATTTACTAATTCAGAAACCTTCGCGAGCTTGCACCACAGCTGACCAAAGTGCATTTGTTGAAACTATTAGCGCGCGGGGTTCAATTTCTGAATCAATGCATGTGAGGTGAAATGACATGGAAGTAGGGGAGTGAGGCCGGTTTAAAATACTGTAGTGACACTAGCCGCTCGGCTACGCTGACCTCTCAGCCATGTAATATTTGATATCTCGCGGACCCATGGTCGGATTTTAAAAATGAGGTGTCGTAGGACTCGGGCTGATGCCCCCTTCCTTATGGATAACTTATTTCTACCCCAAAATAAAACCTACCCCTACTAGGGGATGAAATAGTAATTTTGAGTAAACTTTGCACTCCATTGGCAAAACGCATGAGGCCCAATGCTATGATGAAATAAAACGTTGTCCTACATAAAAGACATGCGTAGAGCTGGAGGCCATTGTGAATTAATATCTTTGTTTTTTGTTTTGTGTGCATGCGCACTTGAGGTTTTTGTAAGAGGACGGGCTTTTTAAATAATTATTTATGGACGAGTTATTTTTTTTAAACATTTAACCAAAAGATCGAAAATTAATAGGTCATGCGTTTTTTAAGATATTGTGAACCAATAAGGCTAGGGACTTGTATGAGGGATCGTAGAACACGGGGTGTCGCCCCGTTTTTGAGTGTATTATTCATTTTTGTCAAAAGGGCCTAACTACGCCTTTGCTAATATCTTGTGAACCAATAAGGCTATGGAGTTGTATGAGGGGTCGTTGGACTTGGGGTAACGCCCCGTTTTTGAAAGTATTTTTATTTTTGTCAAAAGGGCCTAACTGCACTTTTGTTAATATTTCGCGAACCAATAAGGCCAGGGACTTGCATAGGTAGTAAATGACTCGGGATGTTACCCCCTCTTTTCCTATAGCCCCCTTAATGCAACCAAAGTAGCTAAAACTAATATGTCATCGGCTTTTAATACCTTCCAAACCAATAAGACTTGAGGTGTCCAAAGACTTTAATGTATTTTTGAAATTTTGACAAATGGCCTAAGGACATATATCATCACCATCTTCCTAGCATTAATCCCGCTTTATTGCAGGGTCTGCTTTTCTGCACTTTTTCTTCCATACTGCTCGATCTTGAGCGTCTCTAGTTGTAGCATTCACTAGTTGCATGTCCTCCCGCTTAGTATCCAGCCAGCGGTTTCTCGGTCGCCCTCGTGGTCGTCGGCCTTCTGGACTGATGTCAAGTGCAGTTCTCGCGACTGAAGAGTGATTGCTACGCAGTACATGGCCATACCAACGCAGACGGCTCTCCCGCATTTTTTCATGGATTGGAGCCACAACAAATGTAGCTCGAACATTGTCATTCCTGATGCGGTCCAGTCTAGTAAGTCTAGTAAGTCCCTGTGTCCAGCGAATCAACTTCATCTCCATGACATGTAGTTGTTGTTCATGTCTCTTCGTTACTGGCCAGCATTCAGTACCGTACAGTGCTACTGGTTGAACGATGGTTCTGTAAATTTTCGACTTCAGATATAGTGGCACATTCCGGTCAAAGAGGACTCCAGTAACTTGGCGCCATTCCAGCCATGCAGCGTTGACTCTGTTTCGGACATCTGGGAGTGTTCGGCCATCTGAACAGATTAGCGTACCCAAGTATTTGAATGCAGATGATTTTCGGAGTTCAGTGCCATCAATGTGAATAGTTCCTTCATTTGGTACTCCACACTCCATATACTCTGTCTTCCCAATATTAAGTCGTAGGCCATGGGTGTCTAGTGCAGTTTTCCAACTTTGAACATGTTGTTCCAATTCTTGGCGAGACTTGCAGGCTACAATGATATCGTCAGCATAGAGCAAGGTCCAGGGATGTGGTTGCAGTAGTTCGGCTGCGATGGTGTCAAGACAGATGATGAACAGGAGCGGGGACAAAGCTGACCCCTGATGAACACCAACTCTGATGGGAAAAGTTGCGGAGTTTCCTGAAGCACATCGGACATAGCTGGTGACATTCCGATAAAGGAGCTGAACCCATTGAACATATGCTTCTGGTACCGCATGCTGTCGTAGTGCATACCATATTAGATCACGAGGTACCCTGTCGAAGGCATTTTCAAGATCCAAGAAGGCTATATGGAGTGGTTTCCGCTTTTCTAGGTGCCTTTCCATCAAAAGACGAGCGGCGTGAATAGCATCGATTGTCCCTGTACCTTTCATAAAACCATACTGGTTTGAGGCAATCTTGATTATGTCACGAAGGCGTGTATCCACGATACGCTCAAATATTTTCATAGTGTGGCAAAGCAGGCGAATCGGTCGATAATTTGAGCAGTTGTGCACATCTCCTTTACCTTTCCATATTGGTATTGTTACACTGCTGAGCCAAGTAAGAGGAGCTTCGTTTTCATTGATGATCTTGTTGAAGAGATCTGCTAGAAACTGAGCTGCTTGTGATCCAAGCATCTTCCACACCTCCGATGGGAGATCATCCGGTCCAGTTGCCTTTCCATTTTTCATTTTCTTCATAGCGGTCTCCACTTCGGCAACCGTGATGGCTGGTACTGGACCAAGTACAGGATCCGCAGCTGGTAGTGGCGGATGCGGAAATTATTCGTTGCTAATATTTTCGAAGTGCTGTTTCCATCGGTTAAGGATCTCATTAGGTTTCCGTAGAGGTTGTTGATTTTCATTCTTAATGATCATAACATGTCCAACATCTTGAGTGGAACGATGGCGATTCTTCGCTAGTCGGTAGATATTATTTGCTCCTTCTGCTGTGTTGAGCTCTTCGTACATGCTCTTGTAATGGTCTGCTTTAGCCTTTGCCACTTCCTGTTTTGCCACCGACTTCAATCTTCTATATTGCTGACGATCAAGATCCAGTCCCGATTGGAGCCAGGTCTTATACTCCAACTTCTTCATCCTGATGGCATCTTGCACATGAGAATTCCACCACCATATCTCTTGATTGATAAAACTGCGTCCAGGTTTTGATTTACCCATGATGTCAGTAGCACAAGTCTTAATATGTGTGGAGGCCTTTGCCCAGATTTCATCAACGTGTTGCCCTTTTTCTGGCATAGATAAAGAACCTATAGATGTTTTCAGCTGGATGTGATGTTGTTTTAATTTCCACCATTTAATTCGTTCCTATGTAGATTTTAGACTTTTCTTGCCGAGATCAAGGCGAATCCTAAAATTGAGGAAACGCAGATGATGTTGGGGTGCACTAATGTCTGATGGTATGACATTTACATCAGTGACAAACTTCAGATCACTCCTTCGTACCAGCCAATAATCAATCTGCGTATTTCTTCCACCACTACTCCAGGTAATGAGGTGTGATGGTCGCTTTTTGTAAAAGGTGTTAGTCACAGCTAAGTCTAAGGCCTCAGCAAATTCCAGGATTTTGTTTCCATCCTCATTTCGCTCTCCAAAGCCTTGTCCACCATGTACTCTCTCGAAACCATTTCTATTCCCTCCAACGTGGCCATTTAAGTCACCACCAATGAACAGGAATTTTTCTTCAACAAACTGTAGGTATGTTTCGAGGTTGTTCCAAAATTCATCCTTCTCAGCATCCGTGCACCCAGTTTGTGGAGCATAACATGAAACCACACGTAAGGTTTTCGTACCAGTGTCGATCTTAATAGACATCAATCAGTCAGAAAGACGGTTTACTTCAAGACATGATCTCTGAACTTTGTACTCACAGCTATAGCTATGCCATTCCTGCCTGATATCTTTCCGTGGTAGAATAACTTGTATCCTTCACCAATATCCTTGGATTTTGAGCCAGACCATTTGGTTTCCTGGATGCAGGCAATATCTACTTGTCGGTTCTTGAAGGTATCTGCAAGTTCTCGGCTTCGACTCGTAAGAGTACCAATGTTAATGGTTGCCATTCTGATTTGTTGGACTCGCTTCTTTAGCCCACCCCGTCCTTGAGTGGGGAGCCCTTGCACATTTCTCACACCATTCGGGCGATGATGATGCGCGTCGCCTACAGCGGGGAACGCCCTAGCAGTTTCATCCATAATATTTATTCTAGCCAGTGCATTGAGATACAACAGAATTTGTTTTACCGACCGGCTTGTTGTTAAGCCTGCCATCGAACCCTCCTCCTTTCTCATCCCGGACTTGGGACCGGGCAATGGCCTAAGGACATACATGTTGAAAGAAAATCTAAAACTTTTTTACCTGTTTAAAATGTTCATGAAGAGTGGTTGTAGATAGAGAGTCGATAACGCTGGGCATGTGTTTCAACGAGCCTGTCGTCAGCCACGGTGGTGGTATCCCAATAGAACAATCGATATTTCGATGGGACAGTTTATGACAGGGCGATGGTTCGTTTTCTGATGTTATGTATGATGGATGGATCGAGGCTAATATTTCAAAATGCTTGAAGCATGCTAGATTTTTTACCCCTGAAGAGGATCTTTAACCTGTAAACTGTGATGAGTGACATGACAAATTATAATTCTATGATCAAATGAAGCTGGTTTTATATAGGACAACAGAACTTGGTTATATGATGCTTGGAGAGAGTGCAGAAAACAAACTTGCTGGGGCAGACTGACAGGATGTGAATCTTATTGAGCTTATGGAATGCGCTGACCTAACTTGACAACAGGGCAATGGAATAGTACAGAGACGCAGAGGACGCTTGAAGGTCAGACGCTAAGAATAGAGCTGGCAACAGTGGCGGTGTTGAACTCATTCCAAACACCACTGCCACTGCCAATAGCCAGTCGAGAGCTGTGATCGAGAGTGAAGGGAGGGGAGGGGAAGGAGAGGGATGGATGTGAAATGTGTGAAGCGTGCTAAAAAATTTACCCCTGAAGGGGATCTTTAATGTGTTAGTAAACGGTTAACAGTGACACGGCTCAGTGGTATTGATGCATGTTCATAGGTCAGCAGACGGTTGTAAGATATGAAGCTATAAACTTTTGATTGACTAAACGATGTCAATGAAGGCAAGACATGAGTTGCTGGCCACGGTGGCCGTGACCCAATGGATTAATTGATATACGAACCATTGATCACAGAGGCATATACAACGGTTTGTTTTAAGGGTATTCATTTTTCTGATCTTTCCCATGCTGGACTCATTAATTGAAATAATCCAAAACTGTTAAGGCATGGACCTGAGATTTTATAAACCGATAATGGGATTTGGACACACAAAGTCCCCACCCCAGGAATAGATTTGACGCCCTCCTGTTTTATGGCTCATGAATTTCCCGAAAAGACCCAAAACAACAAGATCATGGAGTTTTGTTTTTCTTAATATATTGCAAACCTGTGATATTAGTTGTTTACTGTGAGTGATGAAACCTTGCTAGGTAGAGAAAGAATTATTATAGGCTACATGTATGGTGACTGACACGTCACTGACCATTGGAACTTGCTTTCAGACCTGGCTGCAGTATATAGGGAGTATAGGTTGAAGGCATGGCATTACAAACGGTGTACACAAAATCCAATTTATCGATTCAAGAATAAGAGTAGACTATCTTCAATTGATTGGTTAAAGAGGGTAGCTAAAAAAAACAAAATAGTGACTACATCGAACTAAACTGAACCAAGCCGAAACAAACCCAACTGAACCAAACCGAACCTAAACCAAACTAAACCTAATCGAGAACAATCCAAGGGCTTAAGTGTAAAACTTGTGGGAGGATGCTGTCATTGGCGATGCTCAAAAGGAAAGACATGACGCCCTACCTACGGAGGGTAAGGTAAATCTAGCGCATAGTGCTATTGTACACACCCAAGTACATGGAGCACACACAACTATCCCATGCTGTTCTTATGGGTTGGCCGTTAAAACATGCTCAGTGGTTACTGGGCAAAATGGTCGCTACGCACAACGAGCTTTTAAGTACACAAGGCTAATAATTAAGGCCCGGGTAGTTATGTGTTTAAATATTTTGTATTTAACTATTATTTATGTATTTACATATATTTGCCGTTTTTATAAATAAATACTGATTCTGGCGTATTTATTCACAAGTACGTTCATTCATGTTCTCAGTCCGTAGATTGGTCGGCAGCAATCCTCCTCTTCCATTCTTCCCTGTCGCCAGACAGTCTCTTCATGTCTCTGTATGAATGGACATTAACATCTGTTATGATCTGCTTGATGTATTGCAATCTCGGTCGCCCTCTTCCCCTCTTGCCCCGAATTTTGCCGCCTAACACAGTTACCATAAAGTCATTGTGGCGATAGAGATGTCCTATCAGTTGGTCTCGTCAGTGGTTACTGGGCGAGATGGTCGCTAAGCACAACGAGCTTAAGTAGAATCTAGACAGATTCAGTAGATTCAGAAAGAATCTATACACACACTCGCAACAAACTAAACTAAACTGTCTTGCTGGCAGTGCTCGACAGTAGGCCGATGCCAGAAATGCTTGGCTAACAGAAATACAATCATTTCCGGATGTCACATGTTACCAGCTAACCATTTTGTGCTGCAGTGGCAAGTACATGCGCCTCTTGCACTGGTGGTCTTAACCCGATCTCGAGGTCTGAGGCCCAGAAAGTATCAAATTAAGAACGAAGAGATGGTGGCGCAGTGTTTAAGCGGTTAGCCTTTTCACTAAGGTACGCTAGGATTCGATTTCAGGTTAGTATGCATGTCATAAACATATTTAAAAAAGTCCTCTCGGCACGCCGGAAGGTGGAGGTAGATTTCACCGGACAAACTTGGGGATAGGCGAAAATAGGCAGAATATGCAGGTTTTCGTAGAAGGATCAGACCTCATTTATTGCGAGAAAGTATTTTATAATTGGAGCTTAATTAACTTTGTTTTTCGTCATTTTATGCATATTTTTAACATTTTATTGTATTATGGGGACTGTAACCTTCTTGTCATTTTGGATCATTTTTAGCCTACTTTCGATTTTTGCAAAAAAATTAAAGTAGACTAATGAGATCAACACAGGGCGAAAAAAAAAGTGTGTCTGCCTGTGTGTGTGTGTATGTGTGTGAGTCTGTGTGTGTTTGAGTGTGTGTACTCTGAATGTCTGTCCGCCCCCCCCCCCCCCGTATCAATTCGAACACGGTGAACGCGAATTGAACGAAATTTGGTTCCAAGGTAGCACTAGCAAAGGACACCTCAGTGTCATGTCTTATATCGCCGCCATCTTGACGGAAACGTAATGACGGCCACACAAATGATCAAAGCTTAAATCAAATTACGACTAACCTAATCATCCGATCTCTACCAAATTTTGCAACAACATACCTTAATGGGGGAGCATCCATTGACTAAACTAATAGGTCATCAGCCTAATAGTTTGCGGATGGCGGCCATCATAGTGTGAAAATCGATTCCCCCTATTAATTCGAACACGGTGAAACCGAATGGAACGAAATTTGGTATAGTGGTAGTAATAGCAAAGGGCACCTCTGTGTCATGTTTAGATCGCCGCCATCTTAACGGAAACGTTATGACGGTCACACAAATGTTCAAAGCTTAAATCAAATTACGACAAACCTAATCATCCGATCTCTAACAAATTCTGCAACAACATACCTTTATGGAGGAAGCATCTTTTGATCAAGTTAATAGGTCATTAGCCTAATAGTTTGCGGATGGCGGCCATCTTTGTGTCAAAATCGATTCCCCCGATTAATTCGAACACGGTGAAACCGAATGAAACGAAAATTGGTACTGAGATAGTACTAGGAAAGGGCACAGCAGTGTCATGTTCTATATAGCCGCCATCTTGACGGAAACGTAATGGCGGCCACACAAATGTTCAAAGCTTAATTCAAATTACGACTAAGCTAATTATCGGATCTCTACCAAATTTTGCAATAACATACCTTTATGGAGGGAGTATCCTTTGAACAAACTAATAGGTCATTAGCCTAATATTTGGCGGATGGCGGTCATATTTGTGTGAAAATCGATTCCCCTATCAATTCGAACACGGTGAAACCGAATGGAACGAAATTTGGTACAGAGGTAGCACTAGCAAATGGCACATCAGTGTCATGTTTTATATCATCGCCATCTTGACGGAAACGTAATCGCGGCCACCCAAATGTTAAGAGCTAAAATGTAACTACGACCAACCTAATAATCTAGTCCCTACCAAATTTTGCAACAACATATCTTTATGTGGGAAGCATGTTCTGACCAAACTGCAAGATCATCAGCCCAATAGTTTGCAGATGGTGACCAAGTATGTGTGCAAATAGATTCCCCCTATCAATTCAAACACGGTGAAACCGAATCGAACGAAATTTGGTACAGAGGTAGCACTAGCATCTGGCACCTCAGTGTCATGTTTTATATCACCGCCATCTTGATGGAAACGGAATGACGGCCACCCAAATGTTAAAAGCTTAAATCCAATTACGGCCATCCTAATAATTTGATCAATATCAGATTTTGCAACAACATGCCTTTTTGTGGAAAGCATCTTATGACTGACTACAAGGTCATCAGCCCAATAGTTTGCAAATAGCGGCCATTTATGTGTGGAAATCCATTCCCCATATCAATTCAAACACGGTGAAACAGAATTGAATGAATTTTTATACAGAGGTAGCACTAGACAAGGGCACCTTAAATTCATGTTTAATATCCCTATAGCACGTTGTACTTCAACAAGCTTCTACAACCAACATTAAATTATACTCCTTGAAAAGGACAAAGAGTTATAACAATACCCATGCATTTAGGAGAAAGTTGGCTATATGTTCCTTACTGAACATCTTGATTTACTTGTGGTCACACTGTCCTTATGCAAGGTTTCGACACTGATGTGTAACTATGTAACGGTCTGTTACTTCTTCACGCAAAATTATATCTCCCGCAGAGATTTTGGTTGGTTCCTCATTTTGGGGGCTGCGACAACGCTGTCATGTAACCCCGTGTACTTTGGGTGAGTGTAGAATCTGTCTGATAAACGGTGTGAATTGTGATGGCTGTATTAGTCTGTTATTCAGGTAAGGACTGCAGACGGTCAATTTCAAGCAGTAGTTCCTAATGTTGCTACCAGATACTACCGTCAACGACACCTAGCTGTGAACTTGGCTACTAGATGCCACCGCAACCTTCAACTCGCAACGAACGTTGGAACTTCCCCTCCAAAGGAAAGCATACTGAGGGATTTTAGCGCTCTTATAAAATCCGATGACTTCGGCCGCCTTTGAACCCGCGACCTTCGGCATAGAAGATGAGCATGCTTCCAGTTACGTCACCGAAGCCACTTCACACTTAGTCAGATGGAAATCTGAATCTGATCTCGTGCAAGTGCGTTGTCATGGCAACGTCTGATGGCTCATCCCTCATCAATTTAGTAGTGTTGTCATGGCAACCTCTGATAGCTCTTGCCATTTTCTTATAATTCCGAAATCATTTTTCTCATCCCTTGGCGTAATGGTGGGTCATATCAAAAATTCTTTCAGACAAAAGGTTTATGTAATTATTAGGGGAATATTGTCCATTTTGTACGGTTTTGATATTGTGCCTATTAAGAGAGATATGATTAATGTTTCCCGAAAAACCCACTCTCTCCCACCCCTTTGGTCAATGGTTGGTGCTATAAAAAAACTCTTCAAACATAATTTTTTGGATTTATCTCACACATAGTATGAACTTTGAACGGATTCGATATTTCACATATTAAGAGAGTTATAGCATTACTTCAATTTTTCGAAAAAAAAGCCCCCCATTTTCACCCCCTTCGACCGATTTAGCCCAGTAACGAAATCGACCGAGATTTTATAGGTCTAGGACTACACATTCGGCAAAAAATTCAAAGTGATTGGTGCAAAATTACGGCAGTTATCGTGTCCACAAGAAAGTGATATATATATATATATATATAAATTTTATATAAACTATTGAACTGACGGTGGTTTTGGTGTCTGGGGGATGTGAAACGCGAAGATATGTCGAAATTTTCCGGAAGTCGAAACATGGTACCCATTGCAATAGTTAGCTTTCTAATGAAATCTACCTAAAAAGCAGAGATTATGTTTAGAACGGATTACACTTGGGTATTTTCAAATTATTACTTGGATTACAAATACAAAGGTGGACCGGGTTTGATACAATGTTAATGCATGTAATATTGTTGTTGTTGTTGTTTCCTATGGCTATCCCGGATTCCAATCCGTCAGCTTTCTTGCGTTCCAATTGAGTTGTGTGAAGTTTCCTGAAGTTCTAGCTGTCACATCAAGTTTGTTGTAATGTAGCAGGTGCCTCTTAACCATTTACTATTTAGATTTTTGATTTTAGATTTTGCAAAAAGACCAAACCATAATGTCATGACTTTCAATTTTCGATAACTAATTATTAAAGAAAGACATATAAGGATTTGTATTACTGGGAATTACATTTCCTTTTATTTTATTTATTATTTACATAGTTTTCGCCCACATTGGAGCACTTAAATCAATCCATATACACTACAGTCTTTACAATATTAGTTGTAATGGCTTCTCAACTTCCTCTTCTCCTTCCAGAGCTTCTTTAATCTCTCCGATCTGGCCGCCCACTCTTCATTTGTAATAGGTACTGTTTTCGTTGGACTGTTTTTAATTTCAATTTGTATCCCTACTTCTCAGAATCCTCATCTCTTTTCTCTCTGCAATTTATTTCATTGTAATATTTAGCTCGTCTAAATCATTCTGGACCTCAACGAACCAGTTCTTCTTGGTTTTACTTTTCCAAAAGAAATTGAATAATTGTTTCAGTAGTCTGGTGTCTGGTAGTCTTACTATGTGGCTGAAAAAGGCAAATCTCCTCTTTCGCATTGTATCCACAATTGATTCATTTTGCCGATAGACTATTTCATTAGGCAGCTGTCTCCATTGTTCATTTACTTGATGTTTTTTATTGATGATTTTCCTGATGATCCATCTGTCTATTTTTTGAAATTTATCTGTTGTTGCTTTAGTATTCATCTTAAACAGGGTTTCACTTGCATAAGTTGCTTCAGGTTTAACTACTGAACCATAATGTTTGAATTTGGCGTTCATCGAGAGAGATTTCTTCTTATAAGCTGACCATATGACTCGTTGTGCTTGTCTCAGTTTTGTTGTTCTGTACTCTATTGCGGCTTTCTCATTTAGGTTCCAAGTTATAGTTTCCCCAAGATACTTGAACTTTTGTATAACCTTAATTTGTTTATCATTTAGTTGAAAGACAGGGGTGTCCACCTCGAAGTTTGGCATAATCTCCGTCTTTTCAAATGAAATTTGTAATCCCACTTTTGCTGCAATGTTTTCCAGTTGTTCAATTAGGACTTTAGCCTCTTCCACATCATTTGCCAGTAGTGCAAGATCGTCTGCAAATGCCAGGCAGTTTAGTTTAATATTTCTACCAATCTTGATGTTTGGTTGGAATTTCTTTCTCCATTCTCTCATGACCTTCTCCAGTACACAATGAAACAAAATAGGTGAGAGACCATCCCCCTGCTGAAGGCCGGTTGTGATTGTAAATGGTTTTGACAATTCTCCTCTAAATTTAACTTTTGCTTTAGTATTCATGAGAGTCATTCCAATAAGGTTGATCAATTTCCTGTGAACACCAAATTCTTGAAGAGTATTCAGTAATGACTTCCGATGAATACTGTCATAAGCTTTTTTGAAGTCAACAAAAGTGATGACTAGGTTCTTACTTCGAGCTCTGTGATGCTTCATAATCCACTTAAGACTGATGATTTGATCTGGACAATTTCTGCCTGGCCGAAATCCTCCTTGGTACTCTCCAAGTTCGTGGTCCAGTTGTTCCTGTATTCTTGAGTGAAGCATTTTTGAAAAGATCTTATATGTGATAAGATGGCGGCAGTACCATACGAACACGTTAAGAGTGCTCTGCAAAAATTAAGAAATATCGCTGAAATGGGCGGATATATTAAAAAAGATAACAAGGAAGAAATGTTAAATGCGGTGAGTACATTAGAGACACACTTTAATGTGATGGAAAACATTATGAACTCAGGAAACAATAAGAATAGAGATTTGCCAATCCCAGGGAATGATGTTAACAAATTTCATGTCATTGATACAACAGAAGGTGCAGAGAGCTGCACAGGGAGACAAGTGGCGCTGTCTAGCGATAGTATTGAAGAATCACCAGACATGAACAGGAAGATCATGACACCTAAACAAATGGCGCTGTTTAGCGACAGTATCGATGAACCAATAGACATGATCAGGCAGGTCGCGACACCCAGCGGCACAACGGGTAACTCCCACAGCCTAACTCCAGATCTCCACAGGATCGAAGAGATTATAACAGTTAACGTCACAAAGAACATAAATGAAATGATTAAAGCCTTCATGACCAACATAAAAGGCTTGATAAAGGAAGAAATACAGCAAACACAATCACAAGCAGCGCAACAGCATGAGAATTCCGTATCCAAAAAAACGAAGGGAGTAACTCAATCTGGGATGTGATGAACAACCACCTTCACGAAGTGAGGAGGCTCAAGAGCAGGAACTTGAAGCAGATGTAAATGATGGGCAATGGACACAAGTAACACATAGAAGAGGGAAGCAATCCGCAAGACAGCAAGCGCCAATATCCGGCGCTGGACCGAGTGACGACGATTTACAACCAGCAGACAAGATGGCATGGTTATATGTGGGAAGAACGAAACCTCAAACAAACCCCGACGCGATAAAGAAATTCCTTAATAAAAAAGGAATTAAAGAAAATGTCATATTCGAAGAACTAACAAAAGATAGGAGCGCGAAAGCCTTCAAGGTAGGAATACCATTTAATTACTTGGAAAAGGTAAATGTGGCCGATTATTGGCCTATAGGAATAACCGTTAGACGTTTTCGTTTCCACCGCTTTTTTCGAGGAGCCGAAAGACAATTTCTCGAATGAATATCCCTCAGAAAAGGATACAACATGTAGGGTTCTACTATGGAACATAGAAGGGCTAAAGAATGTGATGACCAGTAGTCCAATAACATTCATAGATGAATATGACGTAGTGATTTTGGTAGAAACCTTTCTTACAGACGATTGGCAACAGAATGGTTTCTATTGTACTCAAGTAATGGCGGATCAGGGACCAAGAGGGAGGCCTAAAGGTGGCATTGCATGCTGGATTAAACCCACCTTCTGCCCGTTCAAAGTAATAAAGAGCACAAAACATCTCATAGCCTTGAAAACGAATTATTTCATATTATTAGCAGCACAATTCCAACCGGAACTGACAGAAATTGATATAATAGATGAATTAAGCAACACAATAGCTGATATTGACACCGAAATACCGCTTATATTAGCGGGAGATTTAAATTGTAGAGTGGATAAAAATGAATCCAAATCAAGAGCAGTATTAAGATACATAGAGGAGGAGGGCCTCTCACTCATCAACAGAATTACGGAATCGACATATATATGTCATAATGGGCAAAGTGTCATTGACCTTATGTTCACAAATTACAAGGATATAAAAGTATCAAGACATCTAGTAAAGAAAAATATACCCCTAAGGAAACATGTTCCAGTAGAAACAACCTTTGTCGTGGAAAACAGACCGCGCAGACTCATCAAAGAGCCAAATAAACTATCCAGGAAACTAAATAGAGAGGATATACGGAGTAAAGGCCAAGAAATTCAGATGATCATACAGCAAACAAGCTGCAATCTGGATGAAACACTACAACATCTGGAGGACATCTTAGTATCTGCAATAGAACCGGTAAATCAGACAAAGAGGAGATCCAAGCCGTGGTTCAATGCAATATGTTATGAAGCACGAAGATCAACATTGAACGCCTTACACGAATGCCTGAGAACAAACACAGAAGAATCAAGACACGACTACGCACATAAACGGAGAATATACAAGAATCTTATTCGGGACACAAGAGATAAATATCAGAAGGTGCAAGAGGCAGCATTAATAGAACAAGCAAAAGAAAAACCATACAGCGTCCTTCAACAAAGGAAACCAAAATTCTCCCGAGAAATACCCATGGAAAGATGGACAACACACTTTAAAGCTGTACTACAGAAACCGGACACATCTCCAATCGCTACTCCAATGGTAGACTACTCAGCAGTAATGAAACCTATTACCAGTGAGGAAGTCAAGGATGTAATTCAACAAACAAAAAATGGAAAAGCCTGTGGGCCGGACGGGATCTGTAATGAACATCTCAAAGAAAGTAGCCCTATGTTGGTAGAGGCTTGGACAGTACTACTCAATCAATGTCTTGCGCAGGCCTCAATACCCGAGAAATGGAGATACTCCATAATGAAAATGCTATATAAAGGCAAGGGTCAAATGGATGATCCCAATTCATATCGTGGTATAGCGTTGGAAAATACAGGTCTTAAGCTATTGTCAAAGATACTGACAGAAAGATTAAGAGAATTAATGGACAGCGAACTGCCTGAAGAACAGTTCGGTTTCCGGAAAGGCCGGTCAACGATTCATGCTATTCAGTGCCTATTAGATAATATTGGCGATGCGCTAAGATTTTCTAGAGGTAAACTGCATGTAATATATATAGACTACGCTAAGGCGTTTGATTCAGTTGACAGGGAAAAAACAATAGGCAAGTTGGAATCGATCATAGGAAGAGACCATTATCTGAGTAGGATAATAACGACAATACTCATGAAAAATTACGTAATCATTGATAACAATCTTACAAGATCGGAGCCTATCCTTCAGACAACAGGAGTCCTACAGGGCGATCCATTAAGTCCGTTGCTGTTCAATATCGCAGTTCGAGATGTTGTCGAAGCCATAGAAACACCAGGAGTAAACATTTATATGTACGCAGATGATATGGCAATAACGTCGATCTCGCAGCAAATGTTACAAGAGGCGTTCGATAAACTTGTAAGATGGGCAGACAGTAATGACCTCAAGCTTAATCCACATAAGACAGTACACATGACGTTCAGGAATGGAGGTAGGTTACCAGCTTCAGTGAAAATCATGTATGGCAATGTGGATCTAACAAGGGTAAACTCCTACAAGTATCTTGGCCTGATACTCCAAACGACTGGACGGAATTTCTCCAAACATGTAAAAGATAGAGCTGCTACCGCGGTTATAGCCATGAATGAGATAAAACTTATAAGACAACTCTCCATACAGACTGCATTAGAACTCTTTCACATAAAAATTTCTCCAATCATGACATATGCAATAGGATTAATATGGGAGCATCTCTCGAAAAACGATCTTGCTCAGATAGAAAGGGTAAAGGCCATATACATGAAAAAGATTCTGTGTCTAGGACAAAATGCACCGTCAAGGACGACCTATGAACTAACGAGACAACCATTTTACATAGAAGAGTTACGTATAAGAATGTTACTGCCTTCTACAAAGCAATATCAGTTAATACTGCAAGAACTTCAAGAGAAGAAAGCCAACATCTGGATGGATTTCTACCAAACAGATGCCATGATGACCTCAGAGTGGAGGAATTCTATGTATGAACTTCGCCATTTCATGACACGTTTCGCTGTTCATGGTTTTCATTTCAAGCTGTGCTGCAAGAAGGTATACCACAGCCCAGACGAGAACTGTAGGTGTGAGTTGTGTGGAAAGTCGTGTGAAAGATATCACGCAAAAGTTTGTAGCAAAAGAACAGTGACATTAACAGAATTCTGTACATGACTTCATTGTGTGCAATTTTAATTATTATTGTATTTGACCATTGGTTGCAATAAATATCATTATTATATGTGACATCAACAAGGGATATTCCTCTATAATTATTGGGATCTGACCTATCACCTTTCTTGTGTAGGGGGTGGATTATTGCTGTGTTCCATTCCTCAGGCATTTTTTCAGAGTTCCATATGTCAATAATACGTTTATGTAAGTTTCGGAGAGTTTGATCATTTGCATTCTTCCATAATTCTGCAACCAACAGACTTTCTCCTGCTGCTTTGTAGTTCTTGAGCAAGTTAACGGCTTTGATCACTTCTTCATATGTTGGTGGAATAACCTTTTCTAGTGGTGTTTTGTTTATAGGTTTGTGGTCAAACTCCAGATTTTCTCTTGGGTGTTCGCAGTTGGGTAATTTTTTGAAGTAGACTGCCAAGATATTTGCATTGTCTTGGTTGTTATGCGCCATTTTCCCATTTCCATTTCCCAGCATAAGTGTAGGTAGGGTATACTTAGACTGATACTGTTTACACGTCTTGTAATAATCCCTTGTTTTATGTTACTTGAATGATTCATCTATTGTTCTGAGCATTTCATTCTGATGATTCCTTTTAATTCTTCGAATTTCTTTAGCTGCTTGTCTTCTAGCATTAGTTAGTTCTGTTCTGGATTCGTCAGGTTTTCTTTGTTGAACATTTAACCATGCTTTGTGCCTCATTTGAATTGCCTTATCGCAATCCTCGTTCCACCAAGCATGTTTCTTCCTCCTTTTAATGGGAGCAAGTTCTTCAGCTACTGATTTCAATTTATTAATTATGGTAGTGTGTTTTGGCCGGTTCAGATACCTCCACACCCTCCACACAAGATGGCGGCAGCCCGATAACTCCCGAACCCGTGGTCGGATTTTGACAAATGAGGTGTCATTGAACTCGGGCTGACACCCCCTTTCCATTGGACAACATATTTCAACCCCAAAAATAAAACCTACCCCTACTAGAGGGTGAAATTGAATTTTTTAGAGAATCTCTGTTACCAATTGCTACATGTGAGAGTTTGAATGCCGATATGGATTTAAACGTTGTTCCACATAAAGTGCATATGTTCGGTGGAAAGCCACTATGAATTAGCATGCCCACTCATGGCTTTTGTAAGAGGGTGGGGGAGTGAATCCCTATGGATGGGTTATTGTTAACGGGTCATTGTTGGCGGGGTCATTGTTGTCGAGTCCTTGTGGACGAGTCCTTGTGGACAAGTCCTTGTGGACAGGTCATTGTTGACAGGTCATTGTGGACGAGTCTGTGTGGACGAGTCCTTGTGGACAAGTCCTTGTGGACGAGTCCTTATCCCTTTGGACTGATCCCTTTGGACGGGTCCCTTTGGCCCTATTCCTACGGACTAGTCCATGAATTTATTTAAATTATGTCAAAGGGCCTAACTACATTTGTGTGTGTGTTGAATTGACGTTGTTCACCACTACTATAATGGAATAACGATATGAAAGGAAAGTGACGAAATACATGTGAACACGTGCGAAATGACCTTATTACCGTCCTCCTTGTGAAACAAGTCACATCCTGTTTTGCTTCATACGTGAGAAAGTGTGAGTTCGAACCCGTGGTCGGATTTTGACGAATGAGGTGTCATTGAACTCGGGCTGATACCCCCTTTCCAATGAACAACATATTTCCACCCCAAAATAAAACCTACCCCTACTAGGGGGTGAAATTGTATTTTTTTTAGAGAATCTCTCTTTCCAATTGCAACATGTGAGAGTTTGAATGCCGATATGGAATAAAACGTTGTTCCACACAAGAGACATGTGTTTGGTGGATAGCCACTATGAATTAACATGCTTGTTTTTGTTTTTTGTTTTTTACGCATGCCCACTCATAGCTTTTGTAAGAGGGCAGGCTTTTTAAAAGATGGCGGCTGTAGTGTAACCTAACCTAACCCAACCCACGAATGGTGATCAATAAGTATTTTAAGTGACGCTTGTCGATTGGCAAACCAATAATCAAAGAGGGATATGTCAGGCCTTGAGGTGATAGCCCCTTTTGATTGATCCCTGTTGATTGATCTCTGTTGATTTGTCCCTTTGGACTGGTCTCTGTTGACTAGCCCCTTTTGGACGGGTCCTTTTTGACAGGGGGTCATTTTTGATGGATCCTTTTTGACAGGTGCTTTTCGACGGGTCCCTGTTGACGAGTCATTGCTGACGGGTCCTTGTTGATGAGTCCCTGTGGACGGGTCATTGTTGACGGGTCCCTATTGACAGGTCATTGTTGACAGGTCATTGATGACAGGTCATTGTTGACGGGTCATTGTTGATGGGTCCTTGCTGACAAGTCCCTGTTGATGGGTCCCTGTGGAAGGGTCCCTTTAGACCGGCCCCTTTGGACTGGTCCCTATGGACCGGCCCATGAAATTTATCCAAATTATGTCAAAGGGCCTAACTACATTTGTGTGTAAAGCAGTGTGTTGAACTGACGTTGTTCACCAGTCCTTACTACTACAATTGGATAACGATATGAAAGGAATTGATTAACTAGACATGAGTTAACTACCAACGAAACACTTTGGCGACTCTGCTTGTTATTGACCAATGAGTAGGGTTTTAGAAAAACTGTTTGCTATTTTGGGTTATATACAAAAAATGCTTAGACCTTTTGAGTGACTATGTTTGCTAAACAAGACATTATACCAGACACGATTAGGATTCTTATGTAGCTCAGACAAGGAAAGAATTTCTACAGAATCTGTTGACATTGAATATAGATTTAGGTATTAGGAAGTCATTTTGAAGGCCTTTGTCTGGAGCGTGGCACTCTATGAAAGTAAAACTTAGACAATTGGTGTAGCAGAAAAGTGGAGAATTGAAGTGTTTGAAATGTGGTGTTACAGGAGAATGATGAAGATTAGATGGGTAAATAGGGTTACTAACAAAGAGGTATTAAGACGAGTGGGGGAGAAGAGATGTATCTGGCGACTGTTAATGAAGTAAAGAGATAGGTTGGTAGAACACGTACTAAGACATCCAAGAATAGCAAACTTAGTTAAGGAAGAAAGGTTCGAGGACGAGAACTGTAGGGGTAGACCAAGTTTAGAATATGTTAAACAGATAGCCTTGAATGTAGGGTGTGGTAGCTATATAGAGATGAAACGATTAGCTCGGGACAGATAGGCGCTGAGATCTGCATCAAACCAGTCAAAGGACTAAAGACTCAAACAACAACAAGTAAGTTCACTAAAATAATGTTGTGTAACGGTATATGTTAGTCAACGAACAGTAATGCATTACTAAAACCCATGACACGATACCTAAGAGCTTTTCTAAAATGATTTTAAAATGCCTTTAACCCTATATTGAACACCCAGTTCACAAGACTCATAACTGCAATGTTATGGTAAAACAAAACAAAATCTATATTTCAAAACAAGCAAGTGGTTTAGTCAATGTATACTGGAAAAAGTTTTGTAAACACTCAAGTCCTCAAGACTAATTAAATTAGTAACTGTCAGGTTGACCGAGTGGTTAAGGTGTTTGACTTAAGATCAAATTTTCTGTATAAGGAAGCAAGGGTTCGAATCCCTTACCTGACATAACTATTGCCTTGACATGGCTTGGCCACACTGCATTATTATGACACTCGGTACACAAACCATAGATATAGTGTACTGTTTAAGGCCACTCTCTTTCTGAACATAGTCAGAGACTGTTGATGGTTAACAATTGTATTAATAGTGGGACATGGGGATAGTAATTAAGAAAAACAGACAATACCCATACAATATTTTTATTAAATTCATTTTATAATAGTTACACACTGAATTCAACTCTATCTCTTAACCATTGTTCTATATAGATTTTTAAACACAACGCTTGTTGTAGATCCTTTTACAACTTTCTCCAGGTACTCTTGCTCTTAAAAACTGGGGAAGCCGCAATGGTTTTATAAACATAAAACCCTCATCCTCTTCTTTTTCATAATTATCATCATCATCATCATTATGAATATTATCATCAAAATTATTATAGTCATTGTCACCATCATTATCATCATCATCATCATTCTCAACATCACTAGAACTATCCAATTCATCTTGTTTGTTTTCCACAGGGACCTCTTGTAGAGTCTGCGTTGCTTTTGATAGTGTTAAGGGTTTTTTGAACGATGGTATTTGTCCTAACTGTCTTTTTGAGGTGATGATGAATGCTTTTTAACAAACAATGCACTATCTTGAGCAGCAATATATTTTTCTTGGACTTGCTTTTTTACCTGGGTTAGAGTATTTTGCGTATTTAAATGTGTATTAATTTGAGATTCACAATGATGTTCTTTTGAAGTAAGTACGTTGGAGTCTTTTGTTTTAATCATTCCTCGGCACTTTTTGGATCGTTGTTTTGAACATCGCCAAATAACAGTTCCATCTTTATTGGTTGTTTTTACAATATATGTATATCCTTTATAGAAGACACATGGCTTGCCATGACTGGTTGTTGAGACTTCCATATCAACTAATACATATGAATTAAATTTTAGTAAAGTCACATGAACAATCTTTAGATTACAAGTGATTTACACACACACACACTCTTTCCTAAATGTCAAGATTTATGGATGTTGTTTTCCGCCAACAGCTGCTTACTGCGTACGACAAGGCTGGAGACTGGTAGGTGAGACGGTCTTTCACGATGTGAACACTGTAACAGGCAGTAGTCAACTGACAATATTCTTATACCCTAGTCAAGGTTAACAGGTACTTACTGCGTATGACAAGACCGTACACTCGTAGGTTAGACCGTATTTTTTGTTTGTTGCTAAGGATCCCATATATACCCTAGACATGTTAGTTCTGAACACTTAGTGGTTAATTGTATATATTGAATTTAAATACACAGCTCATACAAGCACGTTTGGCGGATGGGAGGGGTGAGAGGCTGGCAAAAAAGGAAATGTTTTAGTTTAATGAAACGTCATGTCCTAGTAGGCGTGATTTATAGTAGACGCAATTGATAGTAGACGTAATTGATAGTAGGTGTAATCGATACTAGACGTGATTAATAGTAGATGCAATTGATACTAGGCGTGATTGATAGTAGGCGTGATTTGTAGTAAGCGCGATTTATAGTAGACGCAAATGATAGTAGGCGCGATTGATGGTAGGCGTGATTGATAGTAGACGCGATTGATAGTAGGCGCAATTTGACATGGGCGCGACTCAGATCATTTTTGATATCATAAAGTTACAGTGTCAATGTTTATACAAAGTACAAGGTAGAGGGTATTTTAAGACATAACCTCAGCTCACTTAACATAACCTAACTTTACCTAACCTAACTTTGTCACGTGACATGTTCTACAAGTTTAGACTTGCTTTAAGACTGATTATGACGTCTTAGATTGATGGGAGGGGTGAGAGACTGACAAAAAAGGAAATATTCTGGTTTAATGAAACGTCATGTCCTAGTAGGCGCGATTTATAGTAGACGCAATTGATAGTAGGCGCGATTAATAGTAGACGCAATTGATAGTAGACGTGATTGATAGTAGGCGTGATTTAACATGAGCGCGATTTAAAGTAGACGCGAAAGATAGTAGGCGCGATTGATAGTAGGCGTAATTAGACATGGGCGAGATTTATAGTAGACGCAATTGATAGTAGGCGCGATTGATAGTAGGTGTAATTGGTAGTAGGCGCGATTTGACATGAGCGCGATTTATAGTAGACGCAAATGATAGTAGGCGTGATTGATAGTAGACGCAATTGATACTAGGCGTGATTGATAGTAGGCGTGATTTGTAGTAAGCGCATTTCATAGTAGGCTCAATTGATAGTAGATGCAATTGATAGTAGACGTGATTGATAGTAGGCGCGATTGATAGTAGACGTGATTGATATGGACGCGACTTAGATCATTTTTGATATTAAAAAGTTACAGTGTCAATGTTTATACAAAGTACAAGGCAGAGAGGGGGTATTTTAAGACTTAACCTCAGCTCACCTAACATAACCTAACTTTACCTAACCTAACTTTGTCACGTGACATGTTCTACAAGTTTAGACTTGCTTTAAGGCTGACTATGACTATGACGTCATAGATTGATGAGAGGGGTGGGAGGCTGACAAAAAAGGAAATGTTTTGGTTTAATGAAAAGTCATGTCCTAGCAGGCGCGATTGGTAGTAGACGCAATTGATAGTAGACGCGATTAATGGTAGGCGCAATTGATAGTAGGTGTGATCAGGTACTTACTGCATATCAAAAGGCTGTACACTCGTGTGTTAGACACTCTATCTTGTTAAGGACCCCTATATATTCCCTATACAAGGCTATACATGTTAGTTCTAAACACTTAGTGGCTATTTGTATTTTAAATTTATATACACAGGTTATACAAGCACGTTTTTTCACACAGTAAAACTTTGTCAAATAGCCACATGCGACACGCAAAGTATGTTTCCGCTATCTAGCGGTGACTATGGAAATTACCTGAACATATCCTAATCTAATCCTAGCTAACTTCACCTGACGTGACCATACCGGTTTGTAAGCAACAACAACAACACACTAAGATTCCATGAATTCCAGAGTACTTTTAGATTAATTATCGACTCTCAACTCTTATAACTATGTCTATCCCACTCTGTCAAAAACACGATATATATTTTTTTTATTTTTGCTTGATGTCAATACTAAAGTGATAATGGGTTTTCCGATCCTATCACTATAAATTCATTACCCCCACTCTTATCTCGGTCTCGACAACAACCATGCCTATTTTTATTATGTCAGATGATGTAATGTTCGAGTGCAAAGTGGGTGTAAAAGTGAGTGCAAAGTGAGTGCAAAAGTGAGTGCAAAGTAAGTGTAAAAGTAGTTGTAAAAGTGAGTGCAAAGTGAGTGCAAAGTGAGTGCAAAAGTGGGGTGTAAAATGGTACCCTATTTGTAATGGCTTATTTGACAAGTTATTTTGTGGTACGCTATTCGTAATGGCTTATTTCACAAGTTGTTTTTGTCAATGTATTTAGAGGATATTGCTCTTGTTCATGGAAAGTATCTCAGCCCTTTTTATGATAGCATAATGCTTACCGTCATGTTTGTAAGCAACAACAACACACTAAAATTCCAAGAATCCAAACTACTCTAAGGTTAATGATGGTCTCTCAACTCCATTCCACGCCTAGTCAAAAACATTATACATTTCAAATTTTTCAAAAAAGGTAAATTGAGAAAGTAGGCTATATATTTAAACTAAAAAATCATATGCTAACTCCAACACCTACGTCTATCCCATTCTCAGTCAAAAAAATATATATATTCTTTAAATTTTTCCAAAAAATATTTGGAAAGTAGGCTATAATTTGAAAACTAATCATCCTAAAAAGTCATATATAGACTCAAACCAATGGCTTTTATGTCCTTAATCGTTAGAACAAAACATGGAATTTGACATTTTTCCAAATATTGATCATTTTTAAAAATGGGCTATATTTTGTAAACTATGAATTACACAAAAAATGTGTTTGACATAAAAATGACAGGTATTTACCCCCTCTACCCACAAACCAAGTCCCAGGTCTCTGAGACAAAATCCAAAAAGGTTCAATTTTGAAAGTAGACGATATTTTGAAAACTAATCATTCTAAAAAGTCGTATATAGACTCAAACAAATGTCCTTTAAGTCCCTTAACGTTAGAACAAAACTTAACATTTTTTTCATTTCTTCAAAAAAAAGTCCAATTTTCAAAATTGCCTATATTTTGGAAACTAAGAATTAGTTCCAAAATGGCGGTCGTAGCTTAACTCAACCTAACCTAACCCTACGAGGTGTGATCAAAAAGTTCCAAAATGGCTGCCGTAGCTTAACTTAACCTTTGATTGATCCCTGTTGATTGACCCCTTTTGATTGATCTCTGTTGATGTATCCCTTTGGACTGGTCCCTGTTGACTAGCCCCTTTGGACGGGTCTTTTTTAAAGGGGGAGTCATTTTTTTACGGGTCCCGGAGGACGGGTCCTTGTTGACGGGTCCCTGTGGGCGGGCCCCTTTGATATAATTTGGATAAAATGCACGGGCCAGTCCGTAAGGATCAGTCCAAAGGAACTGCCCACAGGGACCCGTCAACAAGGACCCGTCCTCCGGGACCCGTAAAAAATGACTCCCCCTTTAAAAAAGACCCGTCCAAAGGGGCTAGTCAACAGGGACCAGTCCAAAGGGATACATCAACAGAGATCAATCAAAAGGGGTCAATCAACAGGGATCAATCAAAGGTTAAGTTAAGCTACGGCAGCCATTTTGGAACTTTTTGATCACACCTCGTAGGGTTAGGTTAGGTTGAGTTAAGCTACGACCGCCATTTTGGAACTAATTCTTAGTTTCCAAAATATAGGCAATTTTGAAAATTGGACTTTTTTTTGAAAAAATGAAAAAAATGTTAAGTTTTGTTCTAACGTTAAGGGACTTAAAGGACATTTGTTTGAGTCTATATATGACTTTTTAGAATGATTAGTTTTCAAAATATCGTCTACTTTCAAAATTGAACCTTTTTGGATTTTGTCTCAGAGACCTGGGACTTGGTTTGTGGGTAGAGGGGGGTAAATACCTGTCATTTTTATGTCAAACACATTTTTTGTGTAATTCATAGTTTACAAAATATAGCCCATTTTTAAAAATGATCAATATTTGGAAAAATGTCAAATTCCATGTTTTGTTCTAACGATTAAGGACATAAAAGCCATTGGTTTGAGTCTATATATGACTTTTTAGGATGATTAGTTTTCAAATTATAGCCTACTTTCCAAATATTTTTTGGAAAAATTTAAAGAATATATATATTTTTTTTGACTGAGAATGGGATAGACGTAGGTGTTGGAGTTAGCATATGATTTTTTAGTTTAAATATATAGCCTACTTTCTCAATTTACCTTTTTTGAAAAATTTGAAATGTATAATGTTTTTGACTAGGCGTGGAATGGAGTTGAGAGACCATCATTTACCTTAGAGTAGTTTGGATTCTTGGAATTTTAGTGTGTTGTTGTTGCTTACAAACATGACGGTAAGCATTATGCTATCATAAAAAGGGCTGAGATACTTTCCATGAACAAGAGCAATATCCTCTAAATACATTGACAAAAACAACTTGTGAAATAAGCCATTACGAATAGGGTACCACAAAATAACTTGTCAAATAAGCCATTACAAATAGGGTACCACTTTTACACCCCACTTTTGCACTCACTTTTGCACTCACTTTGCACTCACTTTGCACTCACTTTTACAACTACTTTTACACTTACTTTGCACTCACTTTGCACTCACTTTTACACCCACTTTGCACTCGAACATTACATCATCTGACATAATAAAAATAGGCATGGTTGTTGTCGAGACCGAGATAAGAGTGGGGGTAATGAATTCATAGTGATAGGATCGGAAAACCCATTATCACTTTAGTATTGACATCAAGCAAAAATTTAAAAAAAAAAAACGTGTTTTTGACAGAGTGGGATAGACATAGTTATAAGAGTTGAGAGTCGATAATTAATCTAAAAGTACTCTGGAATTCATGGAATCTTAGTGTGTTGTTGTTGTTGCTTACAAACCGGTATGGTCACGTCAGGTGAAGTTAGCTAGGATTAGATTAGGATATGTTCAGGTAATTTCCATAGTCACCGCTAGATAGCGGAAACATACTTTGCGTGTCGCATGTGGCTATTTGACAAAGATTTACTGTGTGAAAAAACGTGCTTGTATAACCTGTGTATATAAATTTAAAATACAAATAACCACTAAGTGTTTAGAACTAACATGTATAGCCTTGTATAGGGAATATATAGGGGTCCTTAACAAGATAGAGTGTCTAACACACGAGTGTACAGCCTTTTGATATGCAGTAAGTACCTGATCACACCTGCTATCAATTGCGCCTACCATTAATCGCGTCTACTATCAATTGCGTCTACTACCAATCGCGCCTGCTAGGACACGACTTTTCATTAAACCAAAACATTTCCTTTTTTGTCAGCCTCCCACCCCTCTCATCAATCTATGACGTCATAGTTATAGTCAGCCTTAAAGCAAGTCTAAACTTGTAGAACATGTCACGTGACAAAGTTAGGTTAGGTAAAGTTAGGTTATGTTAGGTGAGCTGAGGTTAAGTCTTAAAATACCCCCTCTCTGCCTTGTACTTTGTATAAACATTGACACTGTAACTTTTTAATATCAAAAATGATCTAAGTCGCGTCCATATCAATCACGTCTACTATCAATCGCGCCTACTATCAATCACGTCTACTATCAATTGCATCTACTATCAATTGAGCCTACTATGAAATGCGCTTACTACAAATCACGCCTACTATCAATCACGCCTAGTATCAATTGCGTCTACTATCAAACACGCCTACTATCATTTGCGTCTACTATAAATCGCGCTCATGTCAAATCGCGCCTACTACCAATTACACCTACTATCAATCGCGCCTACTATCAATTGCGTCTACTATAAATCTCGCCCATGTCTAATTACGCCTACTATCAATCGCGCCTACTATCTTTCGCGTCTACTATAAATCGCGCTCATGTCAAATCACGCCTACTATCAATCACGTCTACTATCAATTGCGTCTACTATTAATCGCGCCTACTATCAATTGCGTCTACTATAAATCGCGCCTACTAGGACATGACGTTTCATTAAACCAGAACATTTCCTTTTTTGTCAGTCTCTCACCCCTCCCATCAATCTATGACGTCATAATCAGTCTTAAAGCAAGTCTAAACTTGTAGAACATGTCACGTGACAAAGTTAGGTTAGGTAAAGTTAGGTTATGTTAAGTGAGCTGAGGTTATGTCTTAAAATACCCTCTACCTTGTACTTTGTATAAACATTGACACTGTAACTTTATGATATCAAAAATGATCTGAGTCGCGCCCATGTCAAATTGCGCCTACTATCAATCGCGTCTACTATCAATCACGCCTACTATCAATCGCGCCTACTATCATTTGCGTCTACTATAAATCGCGCTTACTACAAATCACGCCTACTATCAATCACGCCTTGTATCAATTGCGTCTACTATTAATCACGTCTAGTATCGATTACACCTACTATCAATTACGTCTACTATCAATTGCGTCTACTATAAATCACGCCTACTAGGACATGACGTTTCATTAAACTAAAACATTTCCTTTTTTGCCAGCCTCTCACCCCTCCCATCCGCAAAACGTGCTTGTATGAGCTGTGTATTTAAATTCAATATATACAATTAACCACTATGTGTTCAGAACTAACATGTCTAGGGTATATATGGGATCCTTAGCAACAAACAAAAATACGGTCTAACCTACGAGTGTACGGTCTTGTCATACGCAGTAAGTACCTGTTAACCTTGACTAGGGTATAAGAATATTGTCAGTTGACTACTGCCTGTTACAGTGTTCACATCGTGAAAGACCGTCTCACCTACCAGTCTCCAGCCTTGTCGTACGCAGTAAGCAGCTGTTGGCGGAAAACAACATCCATAAATCTTGACATTTAGGAAAGAGTGTGTGTGTGTGTAAATCACTTGTAATCTAAAGATTGTTCATGTGACTTTACTAAAATTTAATTCATATGTATTAGTTGATATGGAAGTCTCAACAACCAGTCATGGCAAGCCATGTGTCTTCTATAAAGGATATACATATATTGTAAAAACAACCAATAAAGATGGAACTGTTATTTGGCGATGTTCAAAACAACGATCCAAAAAGTGTCGAGGAATGATTAAAACAAAAGACTCCAACGTACTTACTTCAAAAGAACATCATTGTGAATCTCAAATTAATACACATTTAAATACGCAAAATACTCTAACCCAGGTAAAAAAGCAAGTCCAAGAAAAATATATTGCTGCTCAAGATAGTGCATTGTTTGTTAAAAAGCATTCATCATCACCTCAAAAAGACATGTTAGGACAAATAACATCGTTCAAAAAACCCTTAACACTATCGAAAGCAACGCAGACTCTACAAGAGGTCCCTGTGGAAAACAAACAAGAGGAATTGGATAGTTCTAGTGATGTTGAGAATGATGATGATAATGATGGTGACAATGACTATAATAATTTTGATGATAATATTCATAATGATGATGATGATGATATTAATTATGAAAAAGAAGAGGATGAGGGTTTTATGTTTATAAAACCATTGCGGCTTCCCCAGTTCTTAAGAGCAAGAGTACCTGGGGAAAGTTGTAAAAGGATCTACAACAAGCGTTGTGTTTAAAAATCTATATAGAACAATGGTAAAGAGATAGAGTTGAATTCAGTGTGTAACTATTATAAAATGAATTTAATAAAAATATTGTATGGGTATTGTCTGTTTTTCTTAATTACTATCCCCATGTCCCACTATTAATACAATTGTTAACCATCAACAGTCTCTGACTATGTTCAGAAAGAGAGTGGCCTTAAACAATACACTATATCTATGGTTTGTGTACCGAGTGTCATAATAATGCAGTGTGGCCAAGCCATGTCAAGGCAATAGTTATGTCAGGTAAGGGATTCGAACCCTTGCTTCCTTATACAGAAAATTTGATCTTAAGTCAAACACCTTAACCACTCGGTCAACCTGACAGTTACTAATTTAATTAGTCTTGAGGACTTGAGTGTTTACAAAACTTTTTCCAGTATACATTGACTAAACCACTTGCTTGTTTTGAAATATAGATTTTGTTTTGTTTTACCATAACATTGCAGTTATGAGTCTTGTGAACTGGGTGTTCAATATAGGGTTAAAGGCATTTTAAAATCATTTTAGAAAAGCTCTTAGGTATCTATATAGCTACCACACCCTACATTCAAGGCTATCTGTTTAACATATTCTATACTTGGTCTACCCCTACAGTTCTCGTCCTCGAACCTTTCTTCCTTAACTAAGTTTGCTATTCTTGGATGTCTTAGTACGTGTTCTACCAACCTATCTCTTTACTTCATTAACAGTCGCCAGATACATCTCTTCTCCCCCACTCGTCTTAATACCTCTTTGTTAGTAACCCTATTTACCCATCTAATCTTCATCATTCTCCTGTAACACCACATTTCAAACACTTCAATTCTCCACTTTTCTGCTACACCAATTGTCTAAGTTTTACTTTCATAGAGTGCCACGCTCCAGACAAAGGCCTTCAAAATGACTTCCTAATACCTAAATCTATATTCAATGTCAACAGATTCTGTAGAAATTCTTTCCTTGTCTGAGCTACATAAGAATCCTAATCGTGTCTGGTATAATGTCTTGTTTAGCAAACATAGTCACTCAAAAGGTCTAAGCATTTTTTGTATATAACCCAAAATAGCAAACAGTTTGTCTAAAACCCTACTCATTGGTCAATAACAAGCAGAGTCGCCAAAGTGTTTCGTTGGTAGTTAACTCATGTCTAGTTAATCAATTCCTTTCATATCGTTATCCAATTGTAGTAGTAAGGACTGGTGAACAACGTCAGTTCAACACACTGCTTTACACACAAATGTAGTTAGGCCCTTTGACATAATTTGGATAAATTTCATGGGCCGGTCCATAGGGACCAGTCCAAAGGGGCCGGTCTAAAGGGACCCTTCCACAGGGACCCATCAACAGGGATTGTCAGCAAGGACCCATCAAGAATGACCCGTCCACAATGACCTGTCATCAATGACCTGTCAACAATGACCTGTCAATAGGGACCCGTCAACAATGACCCGTCCACAGGGACTCATCAACAAGGACCCGTCAGCAATGACTCGTCAACAGGGACCCGTCGAAAAGCACCTGTCAAAAAGGATCCATCAAAAATGACCCCCTGTCAAAAAGGGCCCGTCCAAAAGGGGCTAGTCAACAGAGACCAGTCCAAAGGGACAAATCAACAGAGATCAATCAACAGGGATCAATCAAAAGGGGCTATCACCTCAAGGCCTGACATATCCCTCTTTGATTATTGGTTTGCCAATCGACAAGCGTCACTTAAAATACTTATTGATCACCATTCGTGGGTTGGGTTAGGTTAGGTTACACTACAGCCGCCATCTTTTAAAAAGCCTGCCCTCTTACAAAAGCTATGAGTGGGCATGCGTAAAAAAAAAAAAAAAACAAGCATGTTAATTCATAGTGGCTATCCACCAAACACATGTCTCTTGTGTGGAACAACGTTTTATTCCATATCGGCATTCAAACTCTCACATGTTGCAATTGGAAAGAGAGATTCTCTAAAAAAATTACAATTTCACCCCCTAGTAGGGGTAGGTTTTATTTTGGGGTGGAAATATGTTGTTCATTGGAAAGGGGGTATCAGCCCGAGTTCAATGACACCTCATTCGTCAAAATCCGACCACGGGTTCGAACTCACACTTTCTCACGTATGAAGCAAAACAGGATGTGACTTGTTTCACAAGGAGGACGGTAATAAGGTCATTTCGCACGTGTTCACATGTATTTCGTCACTTTCCTTTCATATCGTTATTCCATTATAGTAGTGGTGAACAACGTCAATTCAACACACACACAAATGTAGTTAGGCCCTTGGACATAATTTAAATAAATTCATGGACTAGTCCGTAGGAACCAGGCCAAAGGGAACCGTCCAAAGGGATCAGTCCAAAGGGATAAGGACTCGTCCACAAGGACTTGTCCACAAGGACTCGTCCACACAGACTCGTCCACAATGTCCTGTCAACAATGACCTGTCCACAAGGACTTGTCCACAAAGACTCGTCCACAAGGACTCGACAACAATGACCCCGCCAACAATGACCCGTCAACAATAACCCATCCATAGGGATCCACTCCCCCACCCTCTTACAAAAGCCATGAGTGGGCATGCTAATTCATAGTGGCTTTCCACCGAACATATGCACGTTATGTGGAACAACGTTTTAATCCATATCGGCATTCAAACTCTCACATGTTGCAATTGGTAACAGAAATTCTCTAAAAAATTCAATTTCACCCTCTAGTAGTGGTAGGTTTTATTTTTGGGGTTGAAATATGTTGTCCAATGGAAAGGGGGTGTCAGCCCGAGTTCAATGACACCTCATTTGTCAAAATCCGACCACGGGTTCGGGAGTTATCGGGCTGCCGCCATCTTGTGTGGAGGGTGTGGAGGTGGAGGGATCTGAACCGGCCAAAACACACTACGAATTATCACCTCTAAGTCATCACTTAGTTGTGTTTTAGATCTCTCCAAGTATACTTTATTGTTCATTAAATAAGTGGGGTCATAATTTTTCTTCCTATTGGATTGGACAGGCTTACGCTCTCTCTTAGGTGTTAGCTTTATTTTTATTTTGGATATGTAATGATCTGAATCAATGTCCACTCCACGGAGAACTTTGACATTATAAATTTCTTTATGATAATTTTTATCCATGGCAACATGATCGATTTGGAATTCCCCCAATTTTATGTTAGGACATTTCCAGGTCATTAATTTGTGTGGTCGCCTCTTAAATCTGGTAGTTTCCAAAATAAATCCATGGTCTGTACAGAGTTCAATTAACCTTTGACCATTCCTGTTTGTTAATTTATGAGCTGGCCATTTTCCTACTACTGGGCGATATCGCCTTTCTCGTCCTATTTTAGCATTAAAATCTCAAAGCAAGATTTTAACATGTGCATCAGGGATGTGTGATATCATATGGTCGAGTTCAACCCAAAATTTGTCCACTTCTTCTCTATCCTTTCTTTTTATTTTATCATTTGTTGGTGCGTGTACATTTATCAATGTGTAGGTTTTGTTTTCAACTATAATTGTTAAGGTTGCTGTCCTTGCCGTGCTCGAGAAGAATTCCTCCATTGAGTCTATTATACTATTATGAACCATAAATCCCACTCCGAATTGCGGGACATTCTTCATTACCCTTTTCCATGGGGGTCCTTTATATAGACGATATCCTCCTGATTCAATTGGATCCTGATCTGTATTTCGAAGTTCTTGAAGCGCTGTTATTAAGATTTTATGTTGATCCATTATATCTGTTAAGTGTTTCAACTTACCAAGTTTCAGTAGTGAGTTAATATTTAATGTCGCAAAGTATGAAAACTTTCCTTTCTTGTTGAATTTAAGTTTCTTCTGTTGGGCTTTCAGGCGCTCCGACTCGCCCTGATTTTCTACGTGGCATCCCACCGTATTCCGAATGGTGCCTTGCTTGCATCTTCGATGTTGCATGTCCAAGCCGGTGGATTTATTCGTTAGAAGACCCTTCATGTTTGATTGATTGTCTGATCATGACGATCGAAACAGTTCTGACCGAGGCCAGGGTTTACAATTCGAGATGTGATCTGGAAAGGGTGATTGGTGAGATATGAATTGGTGATTAATGAGATTGTGAAGTTTGTGTTTGGTCCGCGAGAGCTATTTTATTTCACTCAAGTCCGCCGGTATGCCGGTGAGGACCCCCCTATCCACCACCTGGGACGCGCCACGTCGGAGTATCACCTCTCCGCCTGCTACGACAGCGTAGTAGGTTCGTGGTTACATTTCCTTTACTATAAATTATTCATTTTTAGATTTTAGGTTTTTAAATTTTCTATTTTAGATTTAATAATATACATTTTATATATTTTTTTATTTTAGATTTTGAGAAAAGACCAAAGCATAATGTCATTGACTGAACATGTTTGGTAACTAATTGTTAAAGAAAGTCATATAAGGATTTGTATTACTTGGAATTATGTTTTCTATACTACAATTTTCTTAGATTTTAGAATTTAGATATTGGATTTTAGTTTTAGGTAAAGACCAAACAAATATTGACTATTTATTAGACACTGGTATGTAGATAGAAAGATGATTAGACTATATGTTAAAATATTTTTAGGTCTTGACTGGCCTTGCAATAAGAATTGACTAACTAGACATGACAGCTACCAACGAAACACTTTGACGACTAGGCTTGTTATTGACCAGTAAGTAGGGTTTTAGTTAACTGTTTGCTATTTTGGGTTATATACAACAGATGCTTAGACCTACTGAGAGACTATGTTTGCTAAACAAGACATTATACCAGAGACGATTAAGATATTGATGTAGCTCAGGCAAGGTGAGCATTTCTACAGAAAAGGAATCTGTTGACATTGAATATAGATTTAGGTATTAGGAAGTCATTTTTGAAGGCCTATGTCTGGAGCATGGCACTTTATGAAAGTGAAACTTGGACTATTGGTGTAGCAGAATAGTGGATAATTGAAGTGTTTGAAATTTGTTGTTACAGGAGAATGATGAAGATTAAATGGGTAAATAGGGTTACAAACAAAGAGGTATTAAAACTGGTGGGAGAGGAGAGATGTTTCTGGGGACTGCTAATGAAGACAAGAGATTGGTTGGTAGTCCACAACAAAGACACACAGGAATAGCAAGCTTAGTTATGGAGGGAAGGGTTGAGGACAAGAACTGTAGGGGAGACCAATGTTAGAATATGTTAAACAGATAGCTTTGGACGTAGGGTGTGATAGTTATATAGAGATGAAACGATTAGCTCAGGGCAGAGAGGCATGGAGATCTGCATCAAACCTGACAAAGACTGAAGACTCAAACAACAACATGTAGAGCTCACCAAAATAATGTTGTGTAACAGTAAATGTTAGTCAACGAACAGTAATGCATTACGAAAACCCATGACACGATACATAAGAGCTTTTCTAAAATTATTTTAAAATGCATTTAACCCTGTATTAAACATCCAGTTCACAAGATTTATAACTGCAATTTTATAGAAAAAACAAAAAAATCTACATTTAAAAACAAGCAATGGTTGAGTCAATGAACCCTGGAAAATATTGTAAACACTCAAGTTCACAGAACAAATTACATTATTAACTGTCAGGTTGGCCGAGTGATTAAGGTGTTTGACTTAAGTTCTAATTTCCAGTACAAGGAAGCAAGAGTTCGAACCCCTTACCTGACATAACTATTGCCTAACTTGGCTTGATGACACCGTATTATTATGATACTTGTCACACAAACCACAGATAGAATGTATTGTTTAAGGCCACTCTATTTAATATAGCCAGAAACTGCTGATGGTTAACAATTGCATTAATAGTGGGACATGGAGATATCATTTATTAAGAAAAACAGACAAATACCAATACACTATTTTTATTTAATGTAAGTACTTGTACAATAGTTACATAAAATACAACTCTCTTTTCTCTATTACTATCTAGACCTTTTTGACCCTCTTGCATATTATTATAGTTCAGCCCCTGAAAACAACAACACCACCTCTTGCATAGTCTGTAATGTTGATGGCTCTTGAGACATGGAAGGTGGATTAAACATTACTTTTACAACAAGGGTTAAATGTTGCTCAATAAACAAGTCATTATTTTGAGTAGCAACATCTTTCTCTTGTACTAGCTTTTTAGCATTCTGATGATGTTTTTTGAACACTATCAGTGTTTTGTCTGGAGCACTACATTGATGATCACTCACACTTAATACCTCACCATTTCTACTCTTCATATCGCCTCGACATTTTTTGATCTCTGTTTTGAGGATCGCCAGAATGTTATTCCTTTTACATTTTGTTGTCTATAGTTATAAGAATAGTCTTTGTAGAGTACACGTTGTTTATCTTGGTTAGTGGTGAATGTCTATGACTTTAGTAATTTTTCCTAGTTTTCCCGTATTGATTTTGATATGTTATGCAAATGTCCACTTTACAATACAAAATTATATTTTTAGCCTACTTTTCACATTTTGCAAAAATGAGGAAAAAGTAGTCTTATGAGATCGGGCAAATGTGTGTCTGTCTGTCTGTCCTTCTGTCTGTCTGTCTGTCTGGCTGTGTGTGTGTCCCCCCTATCAACTCCTAAACGGCTGCAGCAATCGAAACAAAATGTGGTAGGAGTAAAGATCTATACCTGAATATCTCACGGCCATATTTGAAAATGATGTCAGTGCTACCAACTGCTGAAAAATCGCAATTGAAATTTGAGCTCCATGTTGGATATCTTCGAAGGTATGAATGTGAGCTATTTCAAAATTGGCACACGTATAGATAATAATATTGCAGTTTAATTTCCAGGAGGCCATACATGGCAGTGTTGCCAAAATGATTATAAGCCTGCTGATAGGTCCAAATTTTAAATGCATATAACGTCTACACTATCAACTGGATTTCAACCAAATTTTGTATGTGCTATGTGTACATAAACATATATGACTGAGTGTATTCTTAAGAGACACCAGGGCTGCCAACTGTTAATAAATGCTCTCAAATTTTTTAAAACTAAATACCCATATATCACAAAGTATGCAAGCCGACAGCTTTAAACTATGCACACGTATAGTAGCTGACATTCTATATTAATTTGGAGTAACTTATATACGTCAGTGCTACCAACATGATTCTAAGCCTGCCGATAGGTCCAATTTTAAAATGCATGTAACTTCTATACTAACTAATGGATTTCATTCAAAATTGACACATTAATAGATCATATTATTTCAGATTATTTCTGACCAATACATGTATGTCATTTTTGCCAACATGATTTTACGCGCGCTGTTAAATCCAATGTTTAACTGCATGTAACGTCCATGCTATCCATTGGACTTCAACCAAATTTTGTATTCTGTACCTTAAGAGATGGAACTAACAATATATTCAGTCACCAGGGCTGCCAACTGTAGTTCTCTATTAGGCTACATTATGCCAGGTATACAGTATTTCGAACTAATTAGAAATGTCGATATTACCAACTTAATTTCGTCATTATTCTAGATAGATCCATATAGATTAATCATTGGCATGAATCTTAAATTTTAAGAAAAGTAGGCTCTTTAGTTCGTCACGGAACTTCTTGTTATATATCACTTGATGTCAATATACATTTTGAGACATGTTTCGCCTCTGTGAGCCTTCTTCAGTCAAAATCACTAAAAAATTATCCTAAAACAGTCTAATGTTTGGTCTCTTAATAAAAATTTGTAAAACATTTTTACATCGTCAAGATGATTAAAACACATGAATATAAAATGCTTAAAGAATAATAAAATTAAAAAATGCACAAAATTTCGAAACGTGGAACACATTCTTGTTGATCCATTTTCAAACAGGGGACCTGGAACAATAAAAATTACCTGACAATCTACGGTTCCTAACAAGAGTTTAGTGCTTTTCAGTCGGTCAACACGAATGTACCCAAAAGAGATGGGTTATGCCCTAATCCTGAAATAAATTACATGAGATTAATTATTAATCTCATGTAATTTATTTCAGGATTAGGGCATAACCCATCTCTTTTGGGTACATTCGTGTTGACCGACTGAAAAGCACTAAACTCTTGTTTACTAAGGCAACACTGAAAATATGGCTTCAAACACCACAATGTCTACGGTTCCTACTTGGAAACATGAAAAGATGACTCTAGTTGAGTAAATAAACTTACCCCATTGTACGAGCGTCTTGAAAAAGTATCGTGTCTAAATATGTCATGTAGAAACAAGTGATCGGAAGTTGTTTATTTAGTGCTTTGCAAAATGTTTTCAACAACCTGTAAAGCGGAAAACTAAATGAAATATGAAAGAGTAAACAATAACAAAACCCACGTATAAATGACCAATGTTTACATACCGCAGTGTGGAGACCATGAACAGATCATGTAAACATTTGCATAACATATTGGTTAGTTGTAGTAAGTTCCATAGTAGTAACTAACCGGTTAGTATAATTTGCTCACTACAAAGGTTATCACTGTTCTGGTAATAGAATTATCTAGCGTTAGCTTATATATTTAATATGTGACAGCAAAAGTGGAAGCAAAGAGGTAGAAAAGTAGTAGCAAAGTGGTAGAAAAGTGGTAGCAAAGTGACAGCAAAGTGGTAAAAAAGTGGTAGCAAAGTGGAAGCAAATTGGTAGCGAAGTGGTAGCAAAGTGGTAGAAAAGGGGTAGAAAAGTTGTAGAAAAGTGGTAGCAAAGTGGTAGGAAAGGGGTAGAAAAGTGGTAGCAATGTGCTAGCAAAGTGGTAGAAAAGTGGTAGAAAAGTGGTAGCAAAGTGGTAGCAAAGTGGCAGAAAAAAGTGGTAGAAAATATTACATGTATTGTTAAGAAATATTTTAAGCGGTTACGTGGATCCATTACACAATAATTTTGGCACGACGAAGCTCATTTTCTATATCCAATAGTTCTTCCACATATTCAGTATGACCAGCCTGTTTACGTGCATGCAAGTGCTGAAGCCGCTGGATTAGCTTTCCGGGATTGTTCCAGTAAACAAATTTAACAAATGATCTTTTAGGGGTAAACAGAGAATTACCATTATCATTAACATCATAATCATTATCATCAACATCATCATCATTATCATTAGCATCATTATCATAATCATTATTACTATCTAATCCTTTTTGTTCCTCTTTCAATGCAACAACCGTTTGCATAGTTTGTGATGCTCTTGATAGTGTTAGGGGTTTCTTAGACGTTAACGACTCTCCTAACATGTCTCTTTATGAGATAATAAATGTTTTTTAACAAACAATGCATTATCTTGGGCCGCAGTATTTTTCTTGGACTTGATTTTTTTTTTTACCTTGGTTAGCGTATTTTGTCCATTTAAATGAGTATTATTTTGAGATTTACAAGGATGATTGTTTGAAATAATTATGTTGGAGCCGTTTGTCTTAAGCATTACTCGACACTGTTTCGAACGTTGTTTCGAACTGCGCCAAATGACAGTTCCATTTTTATTAGTTCTTTTCTTTTTACATCCTTTATAGTAAGCACATGGCTTACCATAGTTAGTAGTTGCTACTTCCATGTCAACTGTTACGCAAAAACTAATTTCTAGTAAAGTTAACTCGGTTATAAAAATGATAGTTTATGATATGTGTAGTTTAAAGTAAGAGCAAAAGTGAGAGCAAAATGGTGGAAAAGTGGTTTCAATGTGGTAGAAAAGTGATAGCAAAATGGTAGAAAAGTGGTAGCAAAGTGGTAGAAAAGTGATAGAAATGTGGTAGCAAAGTGGTAGAAAAGTAGCAGACATGACCTTTTATCAGAATGTGATTCGAGTAAATGTAATTTCCAAACATTAGTAGTGAGTAGTGAGTTAGTCTTGGTTCAGACAAGGGTAAACAGTTCTTTAACGATTTAGAGCTCGAGATTTTAATTATGAAACAGATGTGTAACAAATTATTTATCGGTACTTGATAGTTTCACACATGAACAAAAACAATCCATCATGTCTGACATGAATTACATGATTTGAAAGTTGACAAAGGATATCCGATCAACATTGTAGTTACAATGTCAAACACAAAGACGAAATATTACTGTAATCTCCTTTTTCCACTTCTGATTGGCCTACCTGTTTGACACCTAGCATCTGTATAATTTTCCCAAACTACTTCGGAAGGGTTTTCTAACCAGTGGAGTCTCCATTTCTCTCTACGTTTCACCGATGCACTGCATTCTTCATCAAACCACGGCTTGCGCTTCGGTCTTAGTTGTCTTCCTAGTGTTTCACATGCACTCTGCAATATTTCTCCGCGTAGAAAGGACCATTTCCCTTCCACCTCAGCTGGCACCTCTGTGCCAAAATGGAGTTCTGATGTTCTATCCTGGTACTGTGATCTCACTAGTTCATCCTTCAATTTGTCCTTATCAAGGAGGAACATTTTCTGCCTCCCTTTTTGCCACTTTGTGGAGAGTTTGAGTCGCAACTTGCAGATGACTAGAAGGTGGTCCGTGTTCATATCCGCTCCGCATTATATTCGCACCTGCTCTACACATCGGCGATGTCCCCCATCAACTATCACATGGCCAATCTGGTTCTTCGTCACACCATCAGGCGAAATCCAAGTTGCTTTATGAATCCTCTTGCGTGGAAAGCATGTACTGCTAATTATCATCCTTCTTGAAGCAGCAAAGTTCACCATCTTGATACCATTCTCGTTACTAATTTCATGGGGGTTATTCGGCCCTATTGTAGGACGGTAGTCTTCCTCTTGGCCAACCTGTGCATTTAAGTCACCTAATACAATGTGAATAGCATGCCGTGGTAGCTTGTCTATGATGTCTTCAAAATCTGTATAAAAATTATCTTTCAACTCTTCCTCAGCATCTTCTGATGGGGCATGACAGTGGATGAGACAAACCTTGTACGGTTTTGCTTTCAGTACCAGCGCACATAAGCGATCACTTATTGGCATCCATTTACTGACAGCAGATAGCACCCTATTGTGAACAGCAAATCCTACTCACGATGTCTGTTAGTTATTTAATTTCAGCATATTCATTTAAGTTGGCAAAGTTGCTCTTACGTTGGCTAACCTGTGTACAGTTTGTGCCTGTCATGGCGTTCAATATATCGGTGGTGTGAAGAGTGGGTCTCGTTGTGTTCTTTCAATAGTCCCTACAATTACCAGAGGTAATACAATGCAATGTAGCACCGATTGCTACAACATAATTTTGGTCCTCCGACACGGATTGACAGTGAAGTGAGTCATATTCATGATTTCGTGTGACAAAATAAGCGCTTGGCGTAATGGCGTCTTAGTGAAGCGCGTGAGTGCTAAACGAATAAGTTCAGTACAGCATCTTGATTTCGTGCATCAGTCTAACACCGACAAGACATGTCGGCCTAGTAAGTAAAGGTGCAACGAGTATACATAGGAATATCAGATCCGAGCAGCTCATCCAATATTCGAAACCACGTTTGCGTCATCTTCATATTCCGAGACTGTGAATCTGTGAAGAACGCAGTAGGCAAGCTAACGCACTCTGGTAGAAAGACATTCAACCACTTACAGTCACTCGTCCAGCTCAGAGGGCACGTGTCATAAATCAACGTCAACCCTCAACTGACCATCGTCGCGCCTTCAAGGAACAACAGCCGCTAGGGAGTAGGTGAAAGTGAAAGTGACAGCTGACTTCCAGGAAGGGTGAGACCCAATCGCCCAGGCCGTAACCAGCAGAGCACCGCACTCTGCAGCCCAACAAATCGGTGTTTGAGCGAGCTTCTTATACTTCCTTTATTACCTTCACTATTGTCCTTCAGTTACCTTCTTTACAACTTGAGTTGCTATTTACATTTCAACCATGACTGAACAACTAGCCGTGTTGAAAGGCAAGCGTGCGCAGATTAAGGCCAAATTAACGCGATTTAGAACATTTTTAGACTCGTACAGTATAGAACAAGGCCTACTGCAAATTGAAATGAGGCTTTCGAAAACTGAGGAATGTGATGCTGAATTTGAAACCGTTCAATCAGAAATTGAAATTGTAATGAAGCAAGATGTTCAAGAACAGGAAAGTGTAGATTTTGAGGATACATATTTCAGCACCGTTTCAAGAGCACAACAATTAATTCAACAATGCTCACAATCAACTACCTCTTCAAATCAGTCTAGTACGTCACAAACACATGTCACAGGAGTTAAATTACCCGCAATTGAACCACCAAGTTTTCACGGTAATTATGAGGAATAGTTGCCATTTAAGGACACATATCTAGCCTTAATACACAACAATGAAGCGTTAACTGACATTCAAAGGTACCATTACGTCAAGCCGTCACTCAAGGGTTCCGCTTCAGAATTAATTCATTCTCTTCAGTTAACTGCTGCAAATTACTCTATTGCATGGCAACTGTTACACTAGAGGTTTGAAAACAAGAGAATTATTGTATAATCTCATGTGAGGTCTCTCTTTGGCCTACCCACGGTAGAAAGGGAATCTCCCAGCTCTCTTCGACGGATTCTTGATGACACAATAAAACATCTTCGGTCACTCAAGGCACTGGGTTTACCGACAGAACACTGGGACGCACTTCTTGTACATTTATTGTGCACTAAATTAGATCCAGCTACTCAAGGGCAGTGGGAAAATAGCAAACAATCAGACCACTTGCCAACAATTACAGACATCACAACATTCCTTCAACAGCGATGTCAAGTATTAGAAGCTGTTGAGGTGAATCGTAAGGCCACATCTAAGGAACAAATGAAGGACGCCTTCAATAAGACTACACCGCGATCAAACTCGAACGCTTGCTTCACAACTCAACTGGGAAAATGCAACATGTGTGGCAACAGTCACAGGTTGTACCAATGTGCCCGGTTCCTGCAGTTAGGCGTTGAAGAACGGCGCAACAATGCCATGAAGTGGCAATTGTGTTTCAATTGTTTAGGACGAGGCCATGTTTCTAAAGAATGTAAATCTGTTCACTGTAAACGATGCTCGAGTAAACACAACACTCTTCTTCATCTCACAAACGTCACTCATGAAGGAGACATTACTGATAAGCAGCCGACATTACAAGAACCGCAACAGGGAAATAGCTTCACGGGTCATGCCATAAACAGACGTGAATCTCAAGTGCTACTGGCTATAGCATTGATCGACGTCATTAATAACAAAGGGGTATCTGTCACATGCCTAGCTATGTTGGATTCTGGGTCACAAAGCCATTACATGACAGAAACTTTGTGCTCGAAACTTGGCCTTCGGAAGGATCGTGTTTCAGTTCCCGTCATAGGAATCAATGGTGCCGCAACACTCGTTAAGCACAGCATTCGTGCCACATTCAACTCTCGTCACACAGAGTACAAGAATTCAGCAGACTTTCTACTGGTTCCCAAGATCACAGATCGCATGCCTTCAAGTCCTGTTGACCCATCTAAACTATCGATACCCAGCAACATCAGCCTGGCTGATCCTTTCTTTTATGATCCCAGTAAAATTGACATTCTTCTTGGAGCAGATGTATTTTGGGATTTACTTGGTCGAGGACAGCTGAGACCAGGTACAGAACGGATATTGCTACAAGAAACGAAATTGGGATGGATTATCACGGGGAGAGTTGAAAATCATCAACCCACTAGAAACACATCCTGTTATCTGAGCCACCAAGGCGGTCGGGGTCGATTCCCGGTCAATGCATGTGAGATTTTCGAAGTGAAATGCCACGTCCTGTGGTTCGGATTCCACGTAAAAAGGAGGTCCCGTGGCTCATGATCTCTAGATTAACGGTCACGTTAAACTACAAGCTACCTTCCTTCCTTGTTATCTGAGCGTCAACAGTGACATCAGTGTACAACTGCAACGTTTCTGGCAACTGGAGGAATGTGGAAATGAGAAGGTCTTCACGGGGGAAGATTGATTATGTGAAGATCATTTCAAGGAAAATGTCACAAGGCAGCCCACCGGGGAGTACACAGTAAGATTGCCGTTAAAGGGCGACTCTCAGTTGTTGGGAGACTGAAGGAAATGTGCCGAGGAACGCCTCTTCCGGCTGGAACGCCGATTTGACAGAGACCCCAAGGTCCACGCCCAGTATTCAGCGTTCATGAAGGAGTATGCTGATCTCGGACATATGGAACCTGTACCAGAAGGAGAAGAGGAAGAAGAAGAATCGCATGTCTCACCAAGATATTATCTCCCACATCATTCAGTGCTGAAGGATTCCAGCACAACCACGAAGCTGAGAGTTGTATTCGATGCCTCAGCGAAGACGGACTCAGGGGTGAGTCTGAACGATCAACTGATGGTGGGTCCCACAGTGCAAGATGACCTCTTTTCGATCATTGTTCGCTTCAGAACGCATCGATATGCCCTGACAGCAGACATTGAGAAAATCTACCGTCAGATTAAAATGAACCCGTCCGACTCGCAACTTCAAATGATTCTATGGAGAGAATCTACCGATCAACCTGTTAAATCTTACAGGTTAACGACAGTTACGTATGGCACTGCTTGTGCACCATACTTAGCCACACGGACTCTGCATCAATTGGCTGACGATGAATTCAGTGAGTTTCCTTCAGCTGCTACCGTTCTGAAACGTGATTTCTACGTAGATGACTTACTTACAGGAGTGGATACCATCGAAGAAGCTAGGAAGCTACACTCTCAGTTGGTAGCATTACTCGAAAGGGGAGGTTTCATCTTTCGAAAATGGTGTTCCAACGACGACTCAATTCTTTCGGACATCCCGGAAAATATGAAGACCCAACAGGCAGCGTTGAATTTCGATGGAGAGGCAGTCAAGATATTAGGCCTATTATAGGATCCTAAATCATATCAGTTCAAGTACGACGTACAAGCTGCAGAACAGAAAGGTAGGGCAATCCCATGCACTAAACGCTCGGTGTTAGCCGAAATATCAAGGATATTCGACCCTTTGGGATTAATAGGTCCAGCCATTTTAACATGCAAAATCTTCTTGCAGGAGCTCTGGCTCCAGAAAATTGATTGGGATGATCCATTGCCTCTTGACACTCAGGAGAGGTGGATGTCATATAAACAGTCCCTCATGCAAATCAAGGATGTATGTGTTCCTAGAATGGTTGTTCAGCAGGACGTCATTGCTCCATCCAACTTCATGGATTCTGCGACGCATCAGTCAATGCCTATGGTGCATGTGTTTACCTCAGATGCGCTGATGATAGAAATACCATAGCAGTACACCTTACCTGCTCAAAGTCGAGAGTAGCTCCAATAAAAACACAATTCATTCCGAGATTGGAGTTGTGTGGGGCTATTTTGTTAGCAGAACTGATGTCTAAGGTCAGTTCATCCCTCACATTGTGAATTGACCAAAGATTCTACTGGTCTGACTCAAGGATTGTTCTCGCTTGGTTAGCAGCACCATAAACAAACTGGAGCCTGTTTGTTGCCAACCGAGTGTCGAAGATACAAACCAGTACTACTGTCGACAACTGGGGGCATGTATCGACTGAAAACAATCCAGCAGATCTCGAATCTAGACGAGCGTCAGGGTCACAGTTAATGGAGTCTCAACTCTGGTGGGAAGGTGCACCATGGCTGAGTAAGGAAGAAGAGTCGTGGCCACAACGCATTCAAGTAGAAACGCGCGAAAAGGCAAGAGGAAGCAACAGCAAGTTCATAACTCTTGTTACTCAAGATAGGGACACATCGCTGATTACTCGGTTTTCTAGGCTGACAAGGCTCAGAAGAGTACTAGCGTACTGTTGTAGGTTTGGAATGAACTTAAGAAAGGCTCCGAAGGAGCGTAAAACAGGACCTTTCAGCACGGAAGAACTAGACACCACGATGAAGATGATTCTGAGAATGGAGCAAGACATCAGGTTTTCAGAAGAACTTCGAAGGCTACGCAGTGGAAATCAAGTTGCAGAAAGCAGTCAGCTGAAGTCATTGAATCCATTCCTAGCTCCAGGTGGACTTCTCAGGGTAGGCGGACGTCTTCAACATGCCAACATTCCAGACGGGCAGAAGCATCCCATCATCATTCCTGCAAGCGGACACCTGACCAAACTCATCGCCCAAGATATGCATATAGAAAACCTGCATGCAGGCCCATCTGCTTTATTAAATGCTATTCGAGAAGAATATTGGCCAATAAGAGGAAGACAACTGGTGCGAACTATCGTGCATGGCTGTGTCAGATGCTCGTGTCTGAAGTCAACACCAGCAAATCAATAGATGGGAAATCTCCCTTCAAGCCGAGTTACGCCTTTAAGACCCTTTCTCCACACAGGAGTGGATTACTGTGGACCAGTTCTCATACGTCATGGAGGACGTCAAACACGTGCCCCCATAAAGACATATATTGTGCTCTTTATTTGCTTCTCGACCAAGGCTGTGCATTTAGAAGTAGTAAGTGACCTTATTACATCAGCATTTCTTGGAGCATTACATCGATTTGTAGCCCGGCGCGGAAAATGTGCCCACCTGTATTCTGACAATGCTAGGAACTTCGTGGGTGCTCGAAGAGAATTAGATGCATCAACCAATCCCTTTCAATCAGAAGAAGAAAGAGATCATCTCATGACAACTTTGGCGAACGAAGGAATCCAGTGGCACTTCGTACCACCTCGTGCTCCACACATGGGAGGACTTTGGGAAGCCGGGATAAGGGCTTTCAAATACCATTTTCGTCGAGTAGTTGGCAGCAGCAGTTTGACTCTTGAAGAGTTGACTACCCTAACAACTCAGATTGAAGCCTGTATGAATTCCCGACCCTTGACCCTACTTCCGAGTGACTCTAATGATCCATCTCCTCTTACACCTGCACATTTGCTAATAGGAAGCTCACTCACTGTTATTCCAGAGCCTAATTTAAAGCTTGTGCCTGAGAATAGACTGAGTAGATGGCAACATATACAGCAAATGTTGCAGCAATTCTGGCAGAGGTGGTCAAAGGAGTATCTCAACGGTTTGCAGCAGCGATCCAAATGGAGGCAGCGAGCTGCAAGCTACAGGGAAGGTGCAGTGGTGCTCATCAAGGAGGACAACTCTCCCCCATTGACATGGCAAATGGGAAAAATCGTTGCATCACATCCAGGCTCGGATGGTGTTGTTCGAGTTGTGACCGTGAAGGTCGCTAATGGGACCATTAAGAGACATGTAAATAGACTCTGTGCTCTTCCAGTGTAATCAATTATTGTGTTATTTAAATTATTATTTGTGCCATTTTCAGGGAACTTTCTTTGATTTTTGCTGCGATTTTCACTTCGTGTGTTTGTATATATCAATTGTTTGTTTTAAATTTAATATTGTCTTATTTGCAATGTATGTCATATTTTATCATGTGTCTGGTTGACATTTGTCTTGTTGTTGACAGACGTTCAAGGTCTGTCAAGGTAGGCGGAATGTTAGTTATTTAATTTCAGCATATTCATTTAAGTTGGCCAACCTGTGTACAGTTTGTGCCTGTCATGGCGTTCAATATATCGGTGGTGTGAAGAGTGTGTCTCGTTGTGTTCTTTCAAGATTCCCTAGAATTACCAGAGGTAATACAATGCAATGTAGTACCGATTGCTACAACAATGTACATTCAGGTCTGGACTAATTGCTGTTAAATAATAGCATTTATTGCAGCCAGTTGGCCATATTACATGTTACAGATATGTACACTTACTAGATACTATGGTTCGCTTCTAGTCCTTACTATAAGCCACTATTGATAAAGTTCTGTTGGGGCATGTCGTGATATGGTACCTGCCGCATTCGTTCCTACACAGCTCACATATACACCTCTCATCCGGGTCATGAAATGTCTTTCGTGAGCAGAACTTATGGTGGAACCCATGAACTGCGAGTCTCGTCACGACGTGTCTCATTTCGGATATGGGTTGCATCCATCTTTTGTCCACCATGGCATCAGTCGCGTAGAATTCCTTCAGAATGTCAAGCCTTTTGCTTTGCAGATCCTGGAGTAATTTTCTGAAGCTTTCTGTGGAAGGCAACAGTAAAAGTGACCGAAGGTCCTCTATTAGGAACGTTTCTCTCGCCAGTTCATACACCAGCCGAGATTTGGCTGACTTGGAGACTCCGAGGGCTCTTTTGAGGAACATAGATTTCACCTTCTCGAGTTCCTCCAGCTGTTTGTAGTTGAGAAACTCCCATGTAGGCTCCAGACCGTATGTTAGTACGGATATGACCTTGGCTCGGAAGAGCATCATTGCTGTTTCCAGCGATATTTGGGTAATATGGCTTATGTCGTTTATGGCCTTCACTGCTGCGGCCGCTTTCGCTCTTGTATGTATTCTGAAGCTTCGGCCTGTTACCTGGAGCGTGAGGCCGAGGTATTTGAAATTGTTTACTTTCTTCAGTTCCTTGCCGTTGCATAGTACTTGGTCTGATTCCGCTGACCTACCCCCGTTCCGGAAGACGACCATCTCAGTCTTGTCCTCGTTGATTGTTAGTTCGTTTTCCAGGGCGCATTCGCTTAGTATGTTGATTGTATCTTGCAAATCCTTTATCTGTTCTGAGGCGATTGCCATGTCGTCTGCGTATATATACAGTTTGGACTCAGTCGATTCCTTTATTTTGTCTCCTGCATCGTGTGAGAGCGCATTGAATAGAATGGGACTGAGGGGGTCCCCTTGAAGTACTCCATTCGTTTGTATCATCCATTTGGTTTGTCCAACTCCGTCCTGCACTTGTATATAGTTTTCTGCCAATATGTTCTATATAAGGGTCGTCAGCCTTGACCTACCTATGAGTGTTTCCAGCTTATGTATCAGCAGCTTTCTGTTTACCAGGTCAAAAGCCTTCGTAAAGTCAACAAAGACTACATAGAGTTTGCTCTTGGGTTTCTCTAGTGTTGTTGTTATGTGCCGTAATAGGCTTCCTGCAGCCATAGTTGTCGATCTATGCTTCCTGAATCCATATTGCTCTTCTGGTAGTATTGGGTCTATTTTTTCGTATATTCTCGCTGTCAATATTCCTGTTAGTAGCTTTAGGGCTGCGGATTCCAGCGCTACTCCCCTGTATGAATTTAGGTCGTCAGTACTCCCTTTTCCTTTGTATAGTAGCTTGATGGTTGACTTCTTCCATTCGTTTGGTATTTGCCCGAGTTCCAAGCATTTGTTTAGTAGGGCCGTCTATATCGGTACCAGTTCCTCAGTAGTTTGTTTTAGATGCTCATTCCTTAGTCCATCTGCTCCGGGGGATCTATTATTTCTTTTCTTCTGTATGGCCATGGTGATCTCCTCTTCTTTGATGGGTTCTGACACATCGCGTTCTTCTGGGGGCCTGGTTTCGGGTCTAGTCTCCTTTGCACAGGTGACGTTCTTGATATGCTCCTCCCATGTCTCCAATGATATGTTTGGTTGGAAGCTATGGATCTTTGGCCTCAGGGCACGGTATGGGTCTGTTTCTGCTGTTAAAGAGTATGTAATTGACCCCTATGTTCATGTTGCTTTGTGGCAGTCGTGTTACTTGCAGGGCTACAAATACACACTTGTAGGTCCCTAACACAGTTTCCAGTTGTCTCATCCCTCTGTCATAATCGAATTTATGTATAGAAAACATAATTCCAAAGAATACAAATCCTTATATGAATTTCTTTAATAATTAGTTACCAAACATTTTCAGTCAATGGCATTATGGTTTGGTCTTTTCACAAAATCTAAAAGTATATATATATATATATATATATATATATATATATATATATATATAAAATGTAAATTATTAAATCTAAGATGTAAAATTTAAAATCTAAAATCTAAAATTAAATAATTAATTGTAAAGGAAATGTAATTCCTAGTAATACAAATCATTATATGTCTTTCTTTAATAAATAGTTATCGAAGATTTAAACTCATGACATTATGGTTTGGTCTTTTAGCAAAACCTAAAATCTAAAATAAAAATTCTAAAATGTAAATTCTAAAACCTAAAGTCTAAAATCAAAAAAAAATCTTACATGCATTAACTGTATTGAGTCCGATATCACATTTGAGATATGACCTCGATGGCTCATGTGGATTTAGACCTCTATGGATGAACCGAGGACACCGAAGCAGCAATGTTTTCTCCTTGGGAGTAACCGTCGCTTGACGCACCACAAGTTGCCACGCGACGGATATTTAATTTTGTTTATTTATTTGGAGACTGCATTTATTATGGAACGTTTGTACATAATTGGAAATACTGGAAGGTTCTATGATATTTGTTTACCACTGTAAATAATGGTATAACCACGCAGAGTATGCGATGGGCATTATTAGTTGCACCTTTGACTAGACAGTGCAGTCGTCGCTTCCAGCATTTTGCCGAGTACACTCTTTAATCAGGCGAGTTCCTGACCGGACGTGAGGTATACACTCTCTTATCAGGCGAGGTCCTGACCGGACGTGAGGTAAACACTCCTTTATCAGGCGAGGTCCTGACCGAATCAGAATCAGAATCAATTTGTTTGGCGTTAAACACTAGTGCAATAGCCATCGTCAGGTTAATAATTCAAAACAATAAAATCAAACAATCCTACATTACTTAGCCTACTTATAACAGTATATACAAACAGCTTATTATCGTTATAACAAAATGTAACCTACTTCTATTGTACTAAGTATTACACCAATCTGCTTCCATACATTCTTCCAGTGAATACCATGGATTCACCAGCAACCACTTTTGCAGCTGTTTCTTAAAGATTTTGGTTGGTAGTTGTTGGAAAGACAAACTCATTTTGTTGAAAAATTTTATGCCAAGAATTTCATGACTGTTCTGTGTTTTTGAAAGCCGACACCATGGTACCTCTATCTGGTGAGAGTTTCTTGTGCTGTATGAGTGAACTGTTACCCGTCCGCCTGGCAATTCATGTGGATGTTTATGTTTCATATACATGAGGATATTTAAAACAAAAAGATTTATAACTGTTAGTTTGGAAGATTCAATAAATAAAGGTCTACAGGGTGTGTTAGGAGGAGCATTTGCAATAATATGGATTGCCTTTTTCTGTAATTTTAAGATATTTACAATGTGTGCACTATTTCCAAAAAATATTAGTCCATAACTAAAGAGACGTTGAAAGAAAGCAAAATAGTCTGTGTGTAAATATGTCGTAGGAACCTAATTTTTTAAATGACGGAGTAGATACACCACCCTTGCAAGTTTATTCGAAAGGTTATGAAGGTGAGGTTCCCATGTTAATTTGGAGTCAAAATTCATTCCTAGTAGCTTAGCTTCTTTTATATCATTACTTATGTTTTTAAGACTAAATATTAAGTTTTAGTTTCATTTAAGTGGAATCCATTCTCACTGAACCATTTCCTAGCTTCTAGCAAGCACTGATTTGATAAATTTTGTAATTCACTTATACATTTGCTAGAACACAAAAATGTAGAGTCATCTGCATAAAGAATTGTTTTTCCAGAAACATTTACTGCTAAGTCATTCATCTTAACGACAAAAAGAAATGGACCCAGAACCGAGCCTTGGGGTACACCATACCTAACTTCTAACACTGAGAGTTCCTATCCCCATTCTCTACAAACTGTACTCGGTTTGTTAGATATGATTTAAAGACTTCATACTCTGATCCTTTAATTCCGTACAGTGCTAACTTTTGCAGAAGTATATCATGTGACACACAATCGAAGGCCTTGGATAGATCACACAGGAGTGTATCTACTGAACTCCCTTCTTCAAAATGGTGCATTATGTGACAAACAAAATCATCCAGTGCACTAATTGTAGATTTTCCCGGAAGGAACCCAAACTGAGTTGGTGATAGAAGGTTGTTGTTGATGAAAAATTCATAAATTTGACCAACTATGATATATTCAAAGAATTTTGAAAGGATGGTTACTACAGACACAGGCCTGTAACTATCAGGTTTAGTCTTATCCCTTTTTCTGTATACTGGAACAACCCTCGTAATTTTTAACTGAGCTGGGAAATAGCCTACGCTAAGGCACTCGTTTATGCAGTGCGTCAAAGGAATTAAAATGCTGTAAATAATAGCCTTTAAAATGTTGTTGGTGAACCCATAACAATCCTTACTATTGGAAGGTTTCATATTTCTTACAATTTTCTTTACCTCACTAGAGTTTACCTTTCTCCATTTAAATGTATTATTTGATAAACTCGGAACTATTTTTTTACTCTTTCAATTTCTGCTGTAGGCAGCTGTGAGGCAGGTGAGCAAATCCTTTCGACAGACTCATTAAAATGTTTATTCAGAATCTCAGGACTGATTTCTATTGTGGAACATTTATTTGCGACTCTAACATTGTTAATTACACTCCAAGCTGCTTTACAGGGGTTATTTGAATTTTTTATGAATCTGACGTTTGCTTCAAATTTAGCTTGCTTAAGCGCACGTTTATACTTATTACGAATTTGTAGATAATTATGTTTAGATTCAATAGATCCCTGTTCATTATGTATTACGTAAAAAACATAACCTGTGATTTCATTTGTTCAAGCTCAGGCGTATACCATTTTATTTTATTTTTAGAATTACTCCTTTTCATCGAACTTTTAATCTCCACCATTGGGCATGATGTATCAAAGTATGAAAGAAGTATGTGAAAGAAATCATCAAAACATGTAATGGGAGAGTAGGAGTTCTCAGTACAAACCCAATCAGATAGGATATGCCTAAGTTATGAAATAAATAGCTGTAATCTGTCAGGGGAAATATGTCTAATATGAATTATTGTGGGTTATTTAGCTATATTCCCATTTGAAAAACTACTGGATTGCATCACTTGAAATAAAACTGCTGAATAATCTGACAAACATGGGGCAATAACTTTAGACTGGTACTGGCTGTGATTTAAATCCGTGAATACATTATCTAAGCAGGATGATCCTCTTGTTGGTTCATTAATTGTGTGATATAAGCCAAAGGATTTGAAAATATTCCGAACCATTATAGCTTCTCGTTCAGTGAATCTCAGGTCTACATTAATGTCGCCACAAATTACTAACTTATATTTTCGGTATGACTTTATAACACTATCCAAAACCCCTTCCATACTTTTAAAATTGTATAAATATTACTATCAGGTGTTCGGTAAAAGGCTACCATATCAATGTAAAATCTACAAGTAATGCTGCCACAATTTCACAGTGTTTTACTAAACCAAATTTTGACACATCAATCACTTGGTATTGCGTTTCTTCTGACACAAATATGGCACTTCCACCAGCCTGATACAAACATGACTTGCGACAAAAACTATCTACTAGGACATAACCCTCAAGTTTAATCAAATCAATTTCTTAACTAGCAAGCCAGTGTTCATTAATACATAAAACTTGGTACCTACTACTATTTAAAAAGTCTTCTCGGCACGCCGGAAGGCGGAGGTATATTTCACCGGGCAAACTTGGGGATAGGTGAAAATAGGCAGAATATGCAGGTTTTCGTAGAAGGATCAGACTTCATTGATGGCGAGTAAGTTTTTTTTTATAATTGGAGCTTTATTAACTTAGTTTTTCGTCATTTTATGCATATTTTAAACATTTTATTGTCTTATGGGGAGGGTAACCTTCTTGTCATTTGGGGTCCATTTTTATACTTGTGGTCACACTGTCCTTATGCAAGGTTTCGACACTGATGTATAACTATCTAACGGTCTGTTACGTCTTCACGCAAAATTTTATCTACCGCAGAGATTTTGGTTGGTTCCTCAGTTTAGGGGGTGCGACAACATGGCTGTATTAGTCTGTAATTCAGGTAAGGACTGCAGACGGTCAATTTCAAGCAGTAGTTCGTAATGTTGCTACCAGATACTACCTTCAACGACACCTAGCTGTGAACTTGGCTACTGGATGCCACCGCAACCAGCAACTCGCAATGAACGTTGAAACTTCCCCTCCAAAGGAAAGCATACTGAGGGATTTTTAGCGCTCTTAGAAAATCCGACGACTTCGGCCGGCTTTGAACCCGCGACCTTCGGCATAGAAGTTCAGCATGCTACCAGTTACGTCACCGAAACCACTTCACACTTAGTCAGATGGAAATCTGAATCTGATCTCGTGCAAGTGCGTTGTCATGGCAACGTCAGATGGCTCATCCCTCATCAATTTAGTAGTGTTGCCATGGCAACCTCTGATAGCTCTTGGCATTTTCTTATAATTCCGAAATCATTTTTCTCATCCCTTGGCGTAATGGTGGGTCATATCAAAAATTCTTTCAGACAAAAGTTTTAGGTAATTATTAGGGGAATATTGTCCATTTTGTACGGTTTTGAATTTGTGCCTATTAAGAGAGATATGATTAATGTTTCCTGAAAAACCCACTTTTTCCCACCCCTTTGGTCAATGGTTGGTGCTATAAAAAAACTCTTCAAACATAAATTTTTAGGCTTTAGCCGACACACAGTATGAACTTTGAACGGATTAGATATTTCACATATTAAGGGAGTTATACAATATTTCACTTTTTCACCCCCTTCGATCGATTTAGCCCAGTAACGAACTCGAACGGGGTTTTTCTAGGTGTACATATTCGGTAAAAAATTCAAAGTGATTGGTGCAAAATTACGGCAGTTATCGTGTCCACAAGAAACTGATATACATATATACGTATATATATGCATACATAAATTATATATAAACTTTTGAACTGACGGTGGTTTTGGGGTCTGGGGGACGTGAAACTCGAAGATATGTCGAAATTTTCCGGAAGTCGAAACATGGTACCCATTGCAATAGTTAGCTTTCTAATGAAATCTACCTAATATGCATTAAGTTGGTTTACTTTGTTTCTTAAACTACAAAGATTTAAATGAAGAAAACAAATATTATCTTCACACGATGCTTTAGGTGTAGAAAATGCAGTTGTATTAACCTTCATATTTGAATGAATGTGAGCAGTATGCCTACCTGTGAGGTTTACACACTCTTATCAGGCGAGGACCTGATCAGGCGTGAATTTTTGTCGCTGTTGATATCCATAAATACTGGTAATATAAACGATCATCGTAGCGTGTGGAACGCATAATTAAATGCAGTAAATCTGCTAACATCGTTTGCAGTGAGTATTTGGCTCACATTTGTAATATTGCTAAATTGGGTGGAAATTCGTGAACCCAGGACATTGTGCGAAGCACATCGCCGCACGTGAACAGTGGAATTTTGTGAATTAATAATTATTCTTCGTGTAATATTGCCTAGTAAATGTTTTTCGAACTGTATAAAAGTGAGCTGTACACTGAAGTTTTTTTTTTGGTGTGTGAAAGGATTATGCAGATATTAACTGATGACGTGTGTAAGAAATACCACAGTTTTTAGTCTGCCCATTATCACAAATGTGATAATTATAGAGTCTGTGAGCGGATGAATATATGGTCATTTTTGTTATAAACCCCTATCAGTGTAGACTCAGTGTATTTGCGAAGCAAAAGTACGATCAATTTAAATTCAGTGAGAACGCCAAATTTACGATTGAAATGGAGCTTACACCGACAATTCAACACCATGAGGACGCTATGATCCTTATTTCGATGGAGGCTACTATGGTGTAAAGCCCAGTAAGGAGGGGTAGAGCGATGGTTGATACGCTCTGAAGGATGGGAGGCGAGATGGCTACACCATCCACGCCATCGGATTTGCCAATAGCACCTGGAGAAGCATTCGCACTGGAAACACACAGAATGATCACGTGAGTTCGTCCGTAAGGTCGCAATATTTTTATGTACGGTCTTGACGCGGGAGGATTAGCTATAAGAGGCCTTACGACAGCACATTCTTTATGTTGGGTACTTGTATTTATTTTCTACAGTTTATGACGGTGTTACCAGTCCGTACCATTTGCGAGAGCCTGAAGGAATAGCTCTTGCCAATATTTTGTAAATACGTTTTTCATGGTTAAAGACCAATGCAGCGAATCTAACCCAGTTACGTAGTACAGTGAGGTGCTATGTTGTCATAACTGCATTCCGCAGAATACTGTTAGCCCATTGAGCAGGTGTCTTAAGGGGGGCTGATACACCTGGAATGCATGCATTTCGTAAATTACTCTACATCTATGGAACCATCACAGGGATTTGAATTAAACTTTGTACACTTATAGTACAAATGCTGGGATTTCATTTGATGTATCAAGTTTTAAAATTCAGTATGCACAAGTGTAATAAAATTTGCATATTAAAATATTAAAATAATATATTTTGAATATTACAAAAAACATCATTTCTTGAAAACTGTCAATGTGATTGGCATAAACAATTTTTTTCCTTAAAGACAACAAATTACCCAGGATAGACCTCTATGAACTTAGCGGAAGAATAAGTTTCCCTTTTATAGGTATTTCATTTGAATATTGAAAATAATAAGAATTTCACATGGTGTTTTAGATGCACAGAGGTTCATCCTCTATAACTTAGTTCCAACAAGAGGAATTCCAAATTTCATGCATTTTGGACCATTAGTTCTTGAGTTATTGTGTTCTTTGTGTGAAAAAATTAAACTTTTGGGAAAATGGTTCTAAACATTGTATATAGGCTACATTTCCACTTACACATAACACTCAGCTGATAGTTCAGTACATGCATGGATTTAAATCGTAATATCTCGGTCAAAATTAGAAATTTCGCTATAAAACTTTAGATTTAGATAAAGAAATGGCTATTCTTTCATTTGAGATCAAAAACAAAAAAACAAAACATATTTCCAGGTGTATCAGCCCCCTTAAAGGCCACAGCCAGGCATGTCATTTGTTTAACCCAGTTATCGCGGATGCAAAGCGCTGTGTTTATGAATGAACTTTTAAGGCAGTGAACATTGCACGGCCGACCAGTGCCACATAAACTTGTATCTGACGCTACAGAGACATATGGGAGTGTTGTTTGTTTATGATTATATAAGTTGAATTTCTGACGACTATGAATGAATGGTAATGCCAGTCAATATGAGTCTAGCAAGCAGACGTAGGTTCGACATAAAGGGGACATTTGACAACGAAGAGCATTCAATTCAATTCATTGGTTATGTCATAATCGCAGTCCAACCATACAATGTGTGGATCAGAGAGTATAGTTAAATTCACAGCTGATCGCCCAGCTCAAGAGTCCTTGTCCACAGGCTGGAAAATTGTATAAACTTAGTTAAGACCATTGTAATATTTTTGATGAGCACTACAGCGGTAGGATATGATTACCCTTAGTTGAAATATAAGTTGTATGGTAGCGACAAGCACATTGTTGTTTTCTGCTGAGTTACTGCCCGACTGTGTATCACGGGGCATGTGTTATTAGTGTTGTTGTGCGCACTTAAGGAGTGCAGATGGAATTCTGGAATGAGTTTTTCTTCCAATGGCTGTAGGTGATATTGGTCGTCTATTTACATCAAATCTTCACACTTTACGAGTTTAAAATGGTCACTAAACAAATACAGTGAAACTGTTAGGACTAAATGATATTAATTAAATCTTACTCTAATAATCAATGAACAGGATTTTCTGTCTAAACACAAACCTAAATGAATTAGTAGGCACTACTATTAAACATGATAACACAACCTTAACGTAGTGAAACTTTGTTGACCAATGACTAGCTATTGCTCTGTTTCGACTTCTTAGATACAATTATAGGTATTCCCATTTGAGAGACGACGGTCGATTAACTACATGTGTAAACATGGTAGTTAACTCGACAATGCAACGTTAGTCGTGATGCTCTTCGTGCTGTTGCCGACATAATTTTTTCTCTCCAATACCCCCGATGACCATGCTTCACAAACAGTGAAGGTGCGTGTATGCAGGTCAGTGGCGCCATTTGCGCAATTCTCAAGGGTTATTTTGTCATTCATTTGTGCTGTAAATTAAGTTAGTTTTTCTCTGTAATAGGAGGAACAGAATGTGCTTAGCTCAAGTTTTGGAATAAATTTTCGAATATAATCTTCTTGTTTATATCTTTGCTGAATTTAACGTCAACTCCGAATTAGCTTAAATTACTGTAACGTTAAATGTTAGAGATGGCACCATCATAGCATCGCCTTTAAACTTATTGTGCTATGAATGTAACTAAATTATTGCATTGTACGCAAGTAAATAACTTTCTTTGCCGTAAATTCGTGCCTGTATTATTAATATTATTGCAATCTCTAAAGTAATTGTGTAGGGATGAATTACGTGTAATTCTCCAAGCTTTGCTTGTTGATTTCTTTATTTGTTAGTAGGACATCGAGAGGTTTGATTTTTAGGCTATTTTGCATGGAGATGAGTAAATTCTGATTAGGGTTGATTAGCACGGACTAGCCGTTTTCACCTCTCCGAAGTAGGTTAGGGGTCTGCTACTTTTTTAATAAAATGAGTGTGATTAAATGTAAGCCTGGCCTCTTTATTGTATTTTTTAGTTTGTATTCCTCTGGACTGGTAGTTTTGATCTCTCATCATACCCGACACCCCCGAGTTAAGTTTCCTTGTGCATCCCAGTCCAAGAATGCATTCCGTCCCGTCCTATGTCTTCTCGTTGGAGGGGGATTTCGGGAGGGTCGTTTAATGCCAATGGCTCCGCGAAATCCTCGTCAAACAGGCACATATAAGATAAATTTTATTTGGTGTCGAACGTGCTCGGCCTACTCGAATTTGAGAGATCGGTAGTTCATGTTTGGTTTGTAAGGGAATTTTATAGCATCTGCCAGGTCAGTGACGAATTTGGGATTCGTACTGCTGAGTAGATGCTGCATGGCACTCATGTTGTGGTACGACCATGAGGTCAGATGGCATTAATTTCTAGTAAGTTGAGGTATTATTTATTTGCAGCCAATCTGGTCTTAAGTGAATTAATTGTCTTAGTTGGTTTTTTTTCGTGTTACTTCAGTTAGGATAGAGACACAGCAATGGTCCAGTATTTTATGAAAGGTGCATACTTTCCTCCTTGTCTGATCTTAAGATCCAGTGTAGTCAGTAAGTATCAACGGAGCTTTTCCCCTACCTATTCTCATAATGGAACTTTTAGAATGTCGAGTGAAGTGGAATTGGGCATTATTGCAACTCTGCCGGAGTTGTTGAGAACTCGGCGTGTGTCCATAAACAATGTTCAGGTGAACGTGAATAACATGCACACTAAATTGAATGACATGGGGGCTAACATTAGGGCTGATGTAAACATTGTTAGGGCCGAAATACAAGCTAACACTGATAATGTTAGGGCTGATATGCAGGCCAATACCGAAAACATGACCGCTAGCATCAATGATGTTAGGGCCGATGTAAATAATGTTAGGGCCGATGTAAATAACGTTAGGGCCGAAATTCAAACCAGTGGCGAAAATCTTCGAGCTGATATTAGGGCCGAGATATTGACCAATTGTAATAACATGAACACTAATATTAACGGATTGCGAATTAATGTCCGGAATGACGTGGAAGGCATTAGGACCGATATAAATGACAAGCAAGCCGATGTAAACAGAGATAGGGGTGACTGGCAAGCCAATTCTATTAACCTTAGAGCAGAATTCAAGAAGGAGATGCAACAGCAGATTACTAAGTCTACTGACAGTATCACGGCGGAGCTTGAAACGTACCGTATACATCTGAGGAACACTTAGAATCAGTCAAGACTGAGATTCGGACAAATCGTACCGAGGGTACTTGAATTCAAGAACAGCTCACGGAGAAAGTAGAGGAGATACGTACATCTACTTTCTTTGCCGTAAATTAGTGCCTGTATTATTACTAATATTGCTATCTCCAAAGTAATTGTGTAGGGGTGAATTACGTGTCATTCTCTAAGCCTTGCTTGTTGATTTCTTTATTTGTTAGTAGGACTTCGAGAGGTTTAACTTTTAGGATATTTTGCATGGAGATGTATAAATTCTGATTAGGGTTGATTAACACGGACTAGCGGATTTCACCTCTCCGAAGTAGGTTAGGGGTCTGCCACTTATTGAATAAAATGAGTGTGATTTTAATGTAAGCCTGGCCTCTTTATGGTATTTTTGAGTTTGTATTCCTCTGGACTGGTAGTTTTGATCTCTCATCATACCCGACACCACCGAGTTAAGTTTCCTTGCGCATCCCAGTGCAAGAATGCATTCCACTCCGTCCTATATGTCTTCTCGTTGGAGGAGGATTTCGGGAGGGTTGTTTAAGGCCAATGGCTTCCCGAAATCCTCGTCAAACGGGCACAGTATATCAAAACCAGTCTACCTTAGTATTTTCAATCCAAGTAATAATTTGAAAAGATAAAAGTGTAATCGGTTTTAAACATTATCTCTGCTTTTTATATGTTTATGCCATGCATATTAAACTGAAGTCGGACCCTGGTGTACCTTAGTGAAAAAGGTAACAGCTCAACCACTGCGCCACCATGCCCTTCTTTCTTAATTTGATTCATTCTAGGCCTCAGAGCTGGAAATCGAGTTAAGACCACCAGTGCAAGAGGCGCAAGTACTTGCCACTGCAGCACAAAATGTTTAGCTGGTAACAGGAGTCAACCGGGAATGATTGTATTTCTGTCATCTGCCTACTGTCTGAGCACTACCAGCAAGACAGTTTAGTTTAGTTTGTTGCGAGAGCGTGTATAGATTATTAGTAGGGCTCGGAATATTATGTGGTTAACTTTTCAGAAATATAGATTTATTTATGTGCTTAAATTGGAAAATATGTGATTAAGTTTTCAAAATATGTTCTTACATTTGCATCATATTTACGTCCCCCAGTTAGTCGAAATGTAGTTGTAACGTGAAGCAGTTTGAATAATACATAATGTAGCCTACATAATCCTGCCTACAGTACAATATGTTTCCGCTTATTAGGCTGGGGCTTGCCTAGTTTTCCCTATCCTATAATACATACTACAGATAGGCGATACACAATCATGCATGTGCTGTTTTCGAATTGCATTCTAAAGAACAGAAGAAAATGTCATTTCAAAAACTTTGATAGCTCTCTGTCTATATTCACAAGTTTCGCAAACCACTGTAATTTCAAGTAAGTTATAATTTCTTGCCAAGATAAGGACTGAAGTTTCGCAGACCACTGTAATTTCAAGTAAGTTATAATTTCTTGCCAAGATAAGGACTATTGGAGGCTTAATGAGACTGTTGACTCCAGCTCCCTTAATGACCGGGTAATTCCTGTCTTGAAACACTACTACAATACAGAGACAAGGGTGTATCCACGAAATAGAGAAGCAAATTACTGGAATTACCAAGGATCGAAAATGTGGGCAGGAGTCTTTTAAGGAGTACAACAAACCTCCAATTATAGGAAGTAAGTACCCTACCAACCTGGGCCCAATAATTGGGAAGCCAGGCTCTGCCTGTCACAAGTCAGGACAAAATGGGGAGTGATAGAGGAGTAACACCTCTAATAAAAAACCTTGGTCCAGCTGACCCGGCTGGTAGTACCATGTAAGGGTCCCTTGCCAGGGTTACGGTGAAGACCTTAACGGTACTTACGGTGGAGAAGTTGTACCTTAGAACAGCGTAAATGGCGGAGAAGGCAGCCCAGTTATCGGGATTAATAGGTAAAAGGCATCTGCACACTTGGACAGATGTCAACTCCGATTATCTCCTGGGATAAGGAGATACCTTTTACCAAGTGCCAACAGCCTTCGGGGTGGATGAGCGGGTAAAAGAAGGGCACTCTCTTGCCCTTGGATTAAGAAATTACTCCCAAAGGCGGATGAGCCTACCGGTAAGGCCAACGCCATAGGATGAAAAAGGCAAGAGGAAACCATTTCATTAAAGATCCTATGGATATCCTTTGTTACGCAGCAAATATGACAGGCTTTGTAACTAAATTCAATTCCGGAGGTAAAATAGTCCTCCATTCGGATCTCCGGCGGAGGACAGTATCGAAGCTAAGAATTCCAATACGACCACTCAGAATAGGAACTTGGAACGTTCGATCGCTCATGATCTGCGGAAAACTAGAGATTGTAAAGTATGAAATGAGTAAGCTCGAGATTGACATCTTAGGAGTGAGTGAATTACGATGGCCAGAAAGTGGGGATTTTTGGAGTGGTGATATGAGAGTTATACATTCTGGAGCAAAGGGAAGCTATGCAGGTGTAGGCATCATCCTCCAACGACATGTGGCTAATAAGGTAAAAAGCTATGTGCAATATAGCGACAGAATAATAATGGTCAGGTTAGAAAATGACCCAGTAGATATAGTGTTACTTCAGGTACACATGCCAACTTCACGACATACTGATGAGGAAGTGGATCAGGTGTATCAACAAATAGAAGAGTTATTGGATCAACTAAAAGATGAGAACCTCATTTTATTTGGTGATTGGAACGCTGTTGTGGGCGAAGGAGAAGATGGGAAAACAGTTGGTAAATATGGACTTGGCAATAGAAATGATAGAGGTCAACACTTAGTAGACTTCTGTAAACAAAATGATCTCATAGTTGCTAATACATTGTTTGAACATCCTGCGAGGCGACGGTATACGTGGACTGCCCCTAGCAATACAGCACGTTACCAATTAGATTATATAATAACAAGAAGAAGATACTGCAACCAAGTCAAACAATGTAAAAGCTATCCTGGGGCGGATGTTGTGAGTGACCACAACCTTGTTTTAATGAAGTCTAAGTTGTTCCTCAAAAAGAAGAGACCGTTAAATGTTCGATGTCGGCAAGTTTAAACATGCCAGCATTAAGCTGCAATTCCAAGACCAGATACAGGAAAGAATAAAGGATATATCCGCTAGTACAGTGAATGAAAAATGGGTTGGCTTCAAACAAACAATTCTTAAAGTGGCTGATAAAACAGTTGGAAAGATGAAGGCATCATCTCAGAAACCCTGGATCACTGATCAACTACTTGAGCTTATAGAGGAGAGAAGAAAGTATAAAAACGCTAGAAGTGATGAAGGAATTCGGCGTTACAATAGCCTTCGAAATATCGTAAACAGGGAAGCTAAGAAGGCAAAGGAGGATTATATAATGAGACAATGCTTAGAAATTGAAGATAGTTTGAAAAATGGACAAGTAGAGAAAGCTTACGACTTGATTAATAAGCAATTTAAAAGGAGAAAGGGTCGTAGTGTTTGCATAGTGGATGAATATGGGAAGCTAATGATTGAGAGAAAGGACGTAGTGATGAGGTGGAAGAATTACTTGGAAAATCTGTATGCAGACCCCACACAATTGACTGAGCTGGAAAATGGAGATACTATTTCGCATGATAACGTAGGACCATCCATTCTTGAATCAGAATATTTTCATGCTGTAAATGAACTGAAATCACATAAAGCTCCAGGATATGATGAAATAACAGCAGAAATGTTACAAGCATTGAATTCTAAGACACACAAATATTTGTTTGGGTTGATGAGTGAAATATATAAAAATGGAGAAGTCCCAGACGACTTTACAGAGTGTCTCATGATACCAATACCAAAGAAACAGGGAACACGGAAATGTGAGGAACATCGTACCCTTAGCATCTTATCGCATGCATTAAAAATATTGACTAAAATAATTTACAGACGAATAAAAAGCAAAATAGAACAAAATCTGAATGAAGATCAATTTGTCTTTAGGCAGAACAGAGAAACAAGGGAAGCCATATTACTAATTCGAGAAGTAATTGATAAAATGATGGATATAAGGAAACCACTTTACATTGCCTATGTGGACCTTGAAAAAGCATTCGATAAAGTGAATTGGAATATTCTCATGGAAATTATGACTAATATTGGCTTGGATTACAGAGATAGACGGATAATCTATGAACTTTATAAAAACCAAAAAAGCATTGTGGATATATGCGGAGTAGTGCAAGAAGCTTGTATTCACAAAGGAGTTAGACAGGGATGCAGCTTATCGCCTGCACTTTTCAACTTATATATTGAGAAAGGCATTGAGGAATGTAAGACGGTTATGAGAGGAGTTAAGATCAACGGAGCAGCAGTCAAGACAATAAGGTTTGCAGACGACATAGCAGTTCTGGAAACCAGTGAAGAGAAACTGCAACATGCACTCACGGAAATGAACAGGATTCTACTTGAAAAATATAATATGAAAATCAATATTAAAAAGACGGAGATAATGGTAAGCGCTAGAGAACAACTTAATGCAGCTAATCACATAGCTGGTGCTCCACTTAAGCAAGTTAACACTTTCACCTATCTAGGGAGTAAAATACTTCCACTGGAAAAAGTTAAACTGATATTCAAGCTAGAATTGCCCAAGCCAAAATTGCATTCAACAGCAAAATATCCCTTCTGACTTCAAAGAATCTATTGAGACCAGGACTAAATTTATAAAATGTTATGTGTGGAGTGTAGCCTTGTATGGCTCAGAAGCTTGGACAATGGGATGTGCTGATAAAAGAAGTCTTGCAGCTTTTGAAATGTGGTGTTGGTGGCGGATGGGAAAAAATCCATGGACCGCAAGAGTGACGAATGACGAAGTGCTCATAAACATTAATCAAAATAGAGCATTTCTCAAAGCAATACGGAAACGACGAGACCAACTGATAGGACATCTCTATCGCCACAATGACTTTATGGTAACTGTGTTAGGCGGCAAAATTCGGGGCAAGAGGGGAAGAGGGCGACCGAGATTGCAATACATCAAGCAGATCATAACAGATGTTAATGTCCATTCATACAGAGACATGAAGAGACTGTCTGGCGACAGGGAAGAATGGAAGAGGAGGATTGCTGCCGACCAATCTACGGATTGAGAACATGAATGAATGTACTTATGAAAAAATACGCCACAATAAGTATTTATTTATAAAAACGGCAAATATATGTAAATACATAAATAATAGTTAAATAAAAAATATTTAAACACATAACTACCCGGGCCTTAATTATTAGCCTTGTGTACTTAAAAGCTCGTTGTGCGTAGCGACCATCTTGCTCAGTAACGACTGAGCAAGTTTTAACGGCCAACCCATAAGAACAGCATGGGATAGTTGTGTGTGTTCTATGTACTTGGGTGTGTGCATTAGCACTATGTGCTAGCTTTACCTTACCATCTATAGGTAGAGTGTCATCCCTTTCCTTTTGAGCATCGCCAATGACAGCATCCTCCCACAAGTTTTACACTTAAGCCCATGGCTTGTTCTCGATTAGGTTTGGTTTTATTTAGGTTCGGTTTGGTTCAGCTGGGTTTGATTCGGCTTGGTTCAGTTTAGTTCGATGTAGTCACCATTTTGTTTTTTAGGTACCCTCTTTAACCAATCAATTAAAGATAGCCTACTGTTATTTCTTGAATCTTATAATTGGATTTTGTGTACACCGTTTGTCACGCCATGCCTGCTACCTAAACTCCCTATATACTGCATTCAGGTCTGAAAGCAAGTTCCAATGGTCAAAGACGTGTCAGTCATCATACATGTAGCCTACAATAATTTTTTCTCTACCTAGCTAGGTTTCATCACTTACAGTAAACATCTAACATTGGGTTTGCAATATATTAAGAAAAACAAAAGTCTAAGATCTTGTTGTTTTGGGCCATTTCGGGAAAATTATAAGCCATAAAAAGGAGGGCGTCATGTCAATTCCTGGGGAGGGTGGGGGGGAGGGGGCAGCCTAGCCTTGTGTGTCCAAATCCCATTATCGGTTTATAAAATCTCAGGTCCATGCCCTAGCAGTTTTGGATTATTTCATTCAATGAGTGCACCAGAGGAAAGATCAGAAAAACAAACCGTTGTATATGCCGCTGTGATCAACGGTTCGCAAAATATCAATTAATCCATTGGGGCATGGCCACCGTGGCCAGCAACGCATGTCTTGCCTTCATTGATTTCGATTAGTCAACCAAAATGTTACAGCTTCATATCCTACAACCGTCTGCTGACCTATGAACATGCATCAATGCCACTAACACCTAAAAGATCCCCTTCAGGGGTAAAAAATCTTAGCACGCTTCACACATTTCACATTCATCCCTCTCCTCCCCCTCCGCTCCCTTCACCACCAATCGCAGCTCTCGACTGGCTATCGGCAGTGGCAGTGGTGGTCGGAATGAGTTCAACACCGCCACTGTTGCCAGCTCTATTCTTAGCGTTTGACCTTCAAGTGTCCTCTGCGGCTCTGTACTTTTCCATTGCCCTGTTGTCAAGTTAGGTCAGCGCATTCCATAAGCTCAATAAGATTCACATCCTGTCAGTCTGTCCCAGCAAGTTTGTTTTCTGTACCCTCTTCAAGCAACATATAACCAAGTTCTGTTGTCCTATATAAAACCAGCTTCATCTGATCATAGAATTATAATTTGTCACTCATAACAGTTTACAGATTAAAGATCCCCTTCAGGGATAAAAAATCCTAGCACGCTTCAAGCATTTTGAAATATTAGCCTCGATCCATCCGTCATACATATTATCAGAAAACAAACCATCGCCCTGTCATAAACCGTCCCGTCGAAATATCGATTGTTCTATTGGGATACCACCACCGTGGCCGGCGACAGGCTCGTTGAAACACACGCCCAGTGTTACCGTCTCTCTATCTACAACAACTCTTCATGAACATTTTAAACAGGTAAAAAACAGATAAAAATGGGAAATCGAGTGACGGAGGATTTTGAGATTTTGACGGGTCTCAGGCAAGGAGACGGTTTATCTCCTACACTCTTCAATTTTGCCTTGGAGAAGATCATACGTGAGACCTTTCGAGAAAATTTTGAAGGAATCCAAGTCGAAGGGAAGAACCTAGCATACCTTGCCTACGCAGATGATATCAGTTTACTCTCCAGCTCTCAGGAAGATTTGAGGCTAATGACCAGAGCACTCAAGGCAGCTGCCAACAAATATGGGCTAATCGTGAATGAAACCAAGACGGAGTACCTCAATATGACTCGCGGGCAAGGCCTCTCTTTTGGGCAACTACTGTCACTCCGGGTAGGGGTAAGTCATACAAGATGGTCCATGAATTTAAGTACCTAGGATCGCTTTTCACGGAGAACTCATCATGTGAGGCAGAAATCAACGCCAGGACCCAACAGGAAACCGAACTCTCTACAGCTTAACGCAGCTTCTTCGGTCCAGATGTCTCTCCAGATAGTTCAAAATTCGTCTGTATAAAACTCTGATCCAACCCGTTGTACCTTATGGATGTGAGACATGGAGTATTCGAAAACAGGACTTTCATAAACTACTCGTTTTTGTGAGAAAAGTTCTTCGGAAGATCTTCAGACCGGTGAGGGATGTACACACAGGTGAATGGAGGATTAGACACAATCATGAAGTAGAAGACTTGTACCATGATGCCAATATAGCTGGAACCATCAAAACCAGAAGACTTCAGTGGGCTGGACATGTAGCCCGGATGGAAGACCACCGATGGCCACGGAAGGTACTGGATTTCATCCCCACAGGAAGAAGACCACCAGGTAACCAAGGAAGCGGTGGAGTGATGGACTACATGAAGATCTGCAACTGGCAGCGATAAGTGTGGACAGTTGGCGGATGGCAGCTATGGATAGGAGACGATGGAGAAGGAAACTTGTAGCAGCGCGCGGTCCACTGGGCCTGATCGCGTAGAAGAAGAAGAAGAAGGAAAACGTTTTATACCTTTTTAGCCTACTTTCGATTTTTGCAAAAAGTGAAAGTAGACTTATGAGATCAACACAGGGCGAAAAAAAAGTGTGTCTGTCTGTGTGTGTGTATGTGTGTGTGTGAGGTGTGTGTGTGTCCCTAATAAAATCTAAACGGCTGGAGCGATTTCAGTGAAACTCGGTAAGTTCATAGCACTATTCCCGGCGACGTGCCCATCGAATTTTGTTACGTCTCACCAATCCAACATGGCGGCTGTGCGAAATATTTCACTAGCATTCAGTATCTCCGAAACTATAACGGATATCGCCCTGAAATTGTGTACGGTGATAAAGGGTACTACTAGAAGTTCACCTATGAAACTTTCAAAAACCTGGTTACTACATAACCAACATGGCGGCCAAGCGAAGTGGAGACTTTTAAATAGACTTTTCTCGCGATTTAACTATCCAAACGTAATGAAACTTGGTACAGCAAATATTTATACACATTGCAATGCACTGGAGTCTAATTTAGTTCAATAGGGATGTATAGAACTAGCACCGATAGAGCGAATTTGAAATGTTTTAATAGACTTTCTCGTGAGTTAACTCTCTGAGCGCAGTGAAATGTGGTACAGTAAATGATTTTGCAGATTGTCTCGGAGGGAGTCCGTCATTTTGTGTAGGCTAAGGATAGGTCATACAAGGTCCAACCACTCGTACCTAATGAGAAGGGAATACTCACCACGTTGTACCTGTGGAGCCGTTTCCTCCGTGGCCCACATTTTAACCGAGTGTGTGGATCTTGCTGACTTACGAAGAAACCTTGGTTTGCAGATGACACTCAAACTTATATTAGCCGATGAAGCGGTAGCTGCTGATCTCGTCATCCGCTTTATAAGAGAGAGTGGGTTAGGGCCAGCAATCTAAATTACCCACTGAACATTGACTCAAAGACTTGTTCTTTTTAAAATTCTGATTTTTGTGTTTTTCCGTAATTTTTGTTTATTTTTATAATTATTAGTTTAATTTTTTTTGTTTTATTATTTTTTTAAATTTAAGTGACCACCTCTAAATTTTAAATTCAATTCCAAATTTGTATACTGATACGTGTTACCCCTAATGGCACGTTCGTTAATTGGATTACAGTGGGTAAAAGCACGGCACAAGTGGTCCTTTAAAAATATATAGCTTTATTGCAGGTCTAGAAAGTTACACCACTCAATAAACACTTAGAAACCAATTAGCAGTCTCAGTGAAGTTCCTCCCTTATGGAGTTCACTCACCCCTTTCACTCACTCACAGAATTTAATCCCTCAAAGTAGTGGGTTTTAGAGATTTCCGCACCCACCTCCACCTCACAAGATGGCGGAGGCAGGATATCTTGCGAACCCATGGTCGGATTTTGACGAATGATATGTCGTTGAACTCACGCTGACACCCCCTTTCCATTGCATATTTCCACCCCAAAATAAAACTTACCCCTACTTGGGGGGTTAAATTGTAATTTTTTAGAAAATCTAGCTTTCCAAGTGCAACATGTGGGAGTTTGAATGCCAATATGGAATTAAACGTTGTTGTACACAAGAGACATGTGTGCGATGGAAAGCCACTATGAATTAACATTTTTTTTTTTTTACACACTCACTCATAGCTTTTGTAGGAGGGCGGGATTTTTAAAGATGGCGGCTGTAGTGTAACCTAACCTAACCCAACCCACGAGGGGTGATCAAAAAGGTTTCCAAGCGGCGCTTGTCGATAGGCAAACCAATAATCAATGAGGACATGTACGGCCCTGAGGCGATAACCCCTTTTGATTGATCCCTGTTGATTTGTCCCTTTGGACTGGTTCCTGTAGACGGGTCATTGTTGACGAATCCCTGTGGATGGGTCATTGCTGACGAGTCCTTTTGGACGGGTCATTGTTGACGAGTCCCTGTGGACGGGTCCCTGTTGACAGGTCATTGTTGACAGGTCATTTATGACAGGTCATTGTTGACAGGTCATTGTTGACGGGTCCTTGTTGACAAGTCCCTGTGGATGGGTCCCTGTTGACAGGTCCTTTTTGACTAATCCCTTTAGACCGGTCCCTTTGGACTGGTCCCTATGGACTGGCCCATGAAATTTATCCAAATTGTGCCAAAGGGCTAATAACGGACCAATAAGACTAGGAACTTGTATGAGGTATTGTCAAATCCATGTCAAACAATGGTAAATAGAGAGAGTTGTATTCTGTTTGTATCTATTACAGTATAAAATGAATTTAATAAAAATATTTTATGGTTATTGTCTGCTTTTTCTTAATTACTATCACTACATCCTCCCACTATTGATGCAATTGTTGACCATTGACCGTCTCTAGCTATGTTTAGAAAGAGAGAGTGGACTTAAACAATACACCCTATCTATGGTTTGTGTATCGAGTATCATAATAATACAGTATCGCTAAGCTATGTTAAAGCAATAGTTATGTCAGGTAAGGGGTTCAAATCCTTGCTTTCTTGTATTGAAAATGTGAACATAAGTCAAACGCTTTAACCACTCGGCCAACCTGACAGTTAATAATGTATTTTGTTTTGTGCACTTGAGTGTTTACAAAATTTCCAGTGTACATTGACTCAACCAATGGTCGTTTTTAAATGCATTTTTTTTAGTTTTTTCCATAACATTGTAGTTATGAGTCTTGAGAACTGGGTGTTTAATATAGGGTTAAAGGCATCTTAAAATAATTTTAGGAAAGCTCTCAGGTATCGTGTCATGGGTTTTAGTAATGCATTACTGTTTGTTGACTAGCATTTACCATTACACAACATTATTTTGGTAAGCTCTACATGTTGTTTGAGTCTTCAGCCTTTTGACTGGTTTAATACAGCTCTTCGTGACTCCCTGTCCTGAGCTAATCGTTTCATCTTTTTATAGCTACCAAACTCTATATCCAAGGCTATCTGTTTAACATATTCTAACCTTGGTCTACCCCTACAGTTCTTGTCCTCAACCCTTTCTTCCACAACTAAGCTTGCTATTCCTGGGTGTATGTGTCCTACCAACCTATCAATTTACTTCATTAGCAGCCGCCAGAAACATCTCTCGTCTCCCACTTGTCTTAATACATCTTTGTTTGTAACCCTATCATACTCCTGTAACACCACATTTCAAACACTTCAATTCTCCACTTTTCTGCTACACCAATAGTCCAAGTTTAACTTTCATAGAGTGTCACGCTCCAGTCAAAGGTCTTCAAAAATGATATCCTAATACCTAAATCTATATTCAATGTCAACAAATTCTGTAAAAATTATTTCCTTGCCTGAGCTACATAAGAATCCTAATCGTCTCTAGCATAATGTCTTGTTTAGCAAACATAGTCGCTCATTAGGTCTATGCATTTGTTGTATATAACTCAAGATAGCAATAACAAGCATAGTCGCAAAGTGTTTCATTGGTAGTGAACCCGATGGGGTTATGCTGACTGGAATCGAACATGGTTCTCAGAGACTGTGATCTCAGTAAAAAGGTTCCGCCAGGAAGCGAACCAGAGATCTGTACAGGGAGTTTCTTGGTAAAAACCCCTCGAAAGAGATGTATATTTAATCACTGGTGTGATTTTTGATGAAATGGCATTATTTATTAAAATAATGTAGGAAATAATGAGCGGAGTATATCATTATAAGACGATTTGGTGTAAGCTATTGGGAGTTTGAAGCACAGAGGAGGGCAGAGCTGACATTTACTAATCGGCCCAGAATTGTGGGTTGGCCCCAGTGGAGCCACGTCCATCTCTGTCACCCCATTATGTCGTCTGGAGCAGGGGAGAGGCCTGAAAAATGACACAGTTATTCCCCGACGGAGAATAGATTTAGAGGAGGGGCGGAGAAATGCCCAGAAGAATCATTGATTACTCGTGATTGGAGTAACGAATCGAGATGAGAGTTGCACACAGGTGAATATTTTGGCAAGAAGATAATTTTAGAATCTTTTACATGCGAAATTGGTGCATATTTAGTGATGTGCGTAAGGACTGTGAAGCGACCATTGTTCGCGGAAGGATGTGAAGATGTTGACGGGGAGTTCCCGACTAGGTAGCGTCCCACGCCATGGAGAAAGGAATTAATATAAATTAATTGAACGAGCGATTCCTTTGCACACATATAGTTTTGGGACCTGTGAAGAGAGAGGAACACAATGATCATGGTTTGAAGACCGGAATCATGCTGTGAGAGGAGCGAAGATTACGCGGGAAGATGTTGCTCTACTTTCTGTGGAAATCCGATATAAGGGAGTAGACCCCAGGAGGAGCTCTCAGTTGTTCTCTGTTCTAACTCACTTGAAGCTCAGTCAAGACGCAGTCAAGCTCAGTCTACATGCCGCCAAGCGCAGTTACAGCCAGTTACAGTTTTACTCAATTGTCAATTGTAGCACAATGGAAATAAGTTGCAATCAGTATGCAGCAAATATGCAGCAGTACGAGACAGCGTGTAAGCCGCAGACAGAAGTCTTCAAATAAGCTACGTGCAGTCTTCGAGTGAAACTTCAGTCAGCTACAGCCAGGGTGAAGCAAGTTCGTCAAGGCATAACGCATGACGATTCTATTCATCGAGACGCCGAACAAAGACTGGTATGTGTAAAAGAAACAGAAAATATGTTTGTATGAATAATAGTCGTGATACAGGCATAATCAGCCGCACGAACTATGACGTGTTCGGATACGAAGCACCGTATAGACTAACGGTAGAAATATTGTATATAATTATTTGTGAAAGTGTTGAACTTTATTAAGCGCAGTGTGTATAGTATTAACTAATCGTATATGTGTAACTACGATAGAATGCGCTAAAGAAACTTTACTAAGTGTTTGGTATTGCCATGAGAATACCAGATGTTAACGCTCATGTTTGGGAGCCAGCGTATTGATGTAACGCAGGACGCTTACTGTAGGAGTAATGATCGTCACAAAAACTGTTGGAGAGTTCCGAGAGCAGATAACCAGACTTTCAATCAGGAGTTGATAACGTAAGATGCCGTCGACACCTGCAATTTCGATCTCTGCTAGGGAATCTCAGCATTGAAGTGTGTATAAGTGACGAGTGTTCAGTGTAATGTATATGTAAAAATATCATTTAAAGTAGTGTTTGATGAAGTGTTTCACATGTTTGGGGAGTGATAACTTCCTGAAAGGTATGCAACGTGTCGTGTTGGTGATAGAAATGTATAATCAAATGTGTGTAAACAAGAGAAATATGTCGCGTTAAACCCATTATGGCGGGCGACATGGAAGAATATGATTGGTTGGAGCCACCTTAGATGCCTATAGAGATGTAAGTACCCCACAAATTATGGTTATAATTATGTAGAAGTATGGACCGATGCATGTCTGTGATTCCGTAAAGGTATTGTGAATTCCTTATAGATGCCAGTAAAAGTCAGTTAGGAGGCTGATCCTCCATGTTTAATCAGTATTGAGTTGATTTTTATAGAGTTGAAATGATGATTTGCATCATTAAGTGGAGTAATTTTTCCCACTATGAATTAAGAATGGCAATCAGTTATGTAAAGGTAACGAACGCGATTGTTCGAGTTTAAAACGTCTAGCTATGTCGGAAAATTTGGTGATTTATGTGAGAATAATAATAAATAATGATTTTGGTCATTTATGTCAGTGAGAAATGATGATAATAATAATAATGGTTATTAAGAGTATGAATGAACACATCAGGAAACAAAAAAATGTTGTAAGCGAGAATTATTAACGCTAAGTGCAAGACTTATCAATCTAAGCAGGAAGATGTTACAATGAGATTACATTTCAGTAATTATGGAAAGAAGTTTTATATCAGAATATTGCATATATTCAGTAATGATACCAGTAATGAAAGGGCTTTTATTGAATTGAATTTGCAGCTTAATTGAGAAGCTTATAGAGTAAATGTTAGATTTCTCTTAATAATATAGGTCGGTGTGTCGTAGCATGGAGCATTAGGGGCCAGATAGTCTATTCTACGTATGAATTCTCCTATGTCGTGGACATTGTTGGAGACATTATTTATTCCGGAGTTTTAGTGAATGGACCCTAACTCTGAAGAAAAGGATTGAAATGTGTTCCGGACTGGAATCCTATGATAGAGTCGAGGATAACAAGGACACCTCGCAGCTCTATGATTTCCCGAGAACTTATAGATGAGTTATTTACGCTCGTGGGCAGCGAAAACTCATGGCGACAGTGGTTTTGTGCGCCTATATTATACTTGAGACATCGGTCACCGCCAGGCTCATGCATTACGAACCCCGAACCTTCATGTTGAATGGACCCATGTGAGGCCATTAATTAATCATTATCCTCGACGTAGGAATAATTACAAAAGCTCATTCAATACCTGTTGGCATAATAGTCAATTAAGATCCTTTGGGAACATGTGTGCCGGTTAGGACACAGTATTTGTCTTGTAAATCTCCACTGCTTAGAGAGGGAAGCTTTCAAACTTTTAGAAAGGTCGAGATAATTGGTGGAACGACCCATCCCACTTTCTATTGTGTAGCGATTTCCTTTAGCCGAGGGTCGGTGCCAACCACCCGAACCGCTCAGGCAAGTTATAAAGGGAAGAGATTCTAGACCTTGTTAAAATGACATATAATGCGAGATTGTTATGTTGAGTATTATAGCCATGTGGTTTGTGAACACATGGATAATTATAGTTCATCCTGATGGTTCATTAATTTAGCTATCTGACGAATAGTTACATGATATATTTGTACTGTCACTGGAACCAAGTCATGTAGTTGGTTACTAGATGCCAATCGCCATGAGCGCGAGGTAGTCTATCGTACAATCCGACATAAGCTATAACGTAACGTTTTATATAGGAATCACAGACAGCATGCGGTGAAACCATATAATTGAAGGATATGTCGGGGGTAGCTTACATAATTATGGAGTTGCACGTTGATTTTGGTGCAACGTCCAAATAGGTAAATGCATGCAAAGCATTTCATTGGTGAGAAGAAAAATATTAAAACACGCACGGCACACATAATTGTTTAACGTAAAGAGGTTTAAGGAATAATCCTTGTTGTAATATTAAAGAAGTCACATGGTATGACTGTTATGTTAATGTAAAGTTGTTTTGAAGTCGTAGGTGCATCAGCGCACTAGTATATCCTTGTGAAGTTCACAGAAGGGTAAAGCATTATGGCTAGTTATGACTTTGTTGTGATTTCATATTTGTTTACTTATGGATTGTGGAAGTAAAAATTTTGTTTGCTTTATTTTATGCTTTTTGGGTATTGTTTTGTGTTTGAAGCCATGAGTTATTTTAATGAATTAAAGTGTTAGAATAGAGTTGTGCTTTATCATTGTAGAGTTGATACCTTTTAGCCTCAAATCCAAAATATGCACTGCGAAATTGGGGTTACCGTACACGCCTGAGAGCTGATGCTAGTTGGAGGCGGATGCATATTATCCAACGAGATTACTCACATGGGTACATGGGATTTGATGTCCTATACTGTGATTTGAGCTAAGGGTACGACTAAAGTCGGTCAGATTTAATGCACACAACTCTATTAAAGTAAGAATTAACGAATTAGGGTGTGACCGCTCCTAATCCATAGCTAAGTTCCGATACGTATATATAAATTTTGATAGATTGTGCTTATTCTCTACTCATTTATCATGGCCCAAGCAGCGTGTGACGGTATTAACTCTTTATGGAACCGCCTGCGTCAGTGCAATATGAGCGATGTTGGCATTGCACGAACCGGGCAACGATAGATACATATATAATTTATCATGACGCCCATCTGTGGAGTCTATGGTAGTAAAAGCTCTATTAATTTATCATGGCGTGGCCCAAGTGGGGCTTTCGGCAGTAAAAACCACTCCCTGAACAGTTTTTATAGTAAATTAGAATATGGCCGATGTCCTACTAATACCACGACCCTCTGATATTAATTTATCATGGCGCCCAGAATACGTGGAACTTATGGGATTTAGGGAAAACCCATAGATTTTTTATGGTATTTCATGGGGAAAACCATAGTAATTGTTTTGCCTCAAACTGTGTTTGAGTGATTTTTGAATTCAGTAGGCTTTTTGAGGTAACGCAGAATCTCTCTATTGAGAAGAGAATGGCCTAAGGGTACTAGCGTTACATACCCAATCCACAATCTACCATAATATTATCAGGTTTTGTACGACTTCACAATATGTGTGCAGTGTTTGATGTTTCTCTTCGAAACGTATCCACATATTTTTCCAGGGAGCCTGCCTGCATATTTAAGTGTGTTATTGTAAAATGCCAGGTACGGAGGAGATCTTGCAAGTTATTGCAGGACTGAAACAACATTTTGATGCTGCTAACGAGCAGAATAAACTGGAAACCAAGGCGTTCCAGGATAGCATAAACACTCGGTTAGATGAGAACCAGAGAGAGTTAAATAACAGGTTAGATGCCAATCACGAGGCAATTAATGCAACTCAGGTTGAAATAAACAACCGTTTAGAGGCAAATAAAGTTGAATATAAAGCTGAATTGAGTAATCGGTTAGATGCAAATCAGGTTGCACTAGATAATAAGTTAGGTCAAATGCAAGAAGTCATTAAGACCGAAGTAACAGATACTGTTGTAAGCATTGTATCGGAAATGCAGGTGAATACTGATAAACGTTTCGAGGCCATAGAAGCCAAACTTGAGGGTAATTTGCAAGCGTGTAGGCATGCTCAGGAGCAAACCAACAGAAAATTAGAGGCGTTGTCTAACGATATTAAGGATATTCAGATCCAAAATGAGGCGAATCTCGAACGCCAAGCGAAACAGTTCGCAGAGTTTACGAAAACCGTAGACCAGAGATTAGAGGAGAACGACTCCAAATGGGATCAGAAATTGAAAAGCTACGCTAGAGCAATTAACGGTGACCTCAAGAAACAGGACCAGAATATATTAGGTCAATGCCAGGAAATAGGCGAAATTAAGGCTATCGCTCAGGAAAATAAGGAGCTGGTAGGCAACGTGAAAGGTCAGATGGGTAAAGTTCATAAAGAACTGGACCAAGTGCAAAGTGATATTGTCATAGTCAATAAAAGACAAGAGGAAAATAGAGGCGAGATCACCAAGGTCCGGAATGAATTGTCTAAAGTCAATGGACACATTCAAGATGAAATTAAAGGTCTGAGAGAAGAACTCGAAATAAGAGAAGGCCAGAAAACAGAGGCAAGCGACAAGACCCTTGCTCAAATTAAAGAGGACGTAGAGGATGAAATATCCCATATCAAACAAAGTCTGAAAGAAGACAAGGTGAAAATCTTTCAAGTAGCCGAGGAAAACCGAGATAGGCTTACGAGAATAGAAAAAGAAGTCATTACTCGCCTAGAAAGAGCAGAAATGCGCCATAACCAAATGGAGACTAGGATAATAGCACAGGAGGAGACACTTCTGAAATATCCTAAGTCAAGTGAAGGCAGCATAGAGGATATAAGAAAAACAAGGTGGGCAGACCTAGAAACCCAACCTATAAGCAGGAACGCTGCAGGCGCAGGAGAAAGTCCTTACATGACGCCAGGTGTACCAATTGCGGCATCGACGCCACATGAAAATGCGATGCACACCCAGGTGATAAACGTCATTAGGGCAAGCGAGGAAAAACCTAGGAAGTTTTCAGGTAGTCACTGTAGTATGACACCAAAATATTGGTTAAAGGAAGTGACCGAATATCTCAATGATGCACGAATACCGCAGGAGCGTAGGCTACGTGCTATAGAGAAGTTAACAGAGGGGGAGTGCGCATTATGGTTTCGCAGCTTCCGTTACACTTTTGATACTGTTGAGGAATTCCGCGAGGCATTCTTGAAGAGGTATTGGGACGCCGCGACTCAGCAGAATTTACGGCTGGATTTGTATGCCAAAAAGTACAGCACGAACAACCCGACGAAGTACGCAGAATTCTTCATATCGCAGATGTGTCGTTTTAAAGAGCTGGATCAAAAACCTAGTGAACTGGAGCTATGCATTGCTATCGCCAAACAGCTTCCATACGAGATCCAAAGGCTACTAATCTCGGCTAATGCGAAAACGGCTATGGAAATGGAGACAGTTCTAAGGCAACTGGACCTCACCACAGCAAATACTATGCGTCAGAGTCGAACCGTGGAACAAGTCCACGTGACCAACACACAGACTGACCAACAGCAAGCTCCAAGGAACAACAAGGCCACGAGCACAGAAACTTTAGATTCCTATGGACGGCAATGGGAACAGGAACCCAGAAAATGGCAGTCAAGGTACAAAGGAAATGCTAATAAAGCAGGAAGAGGTCGAAGTTCGTGGAATAAACACAATAACAGGGGCAAACCGTACCATAACAATGGAGGTAATAATGGCCAGGAAGGCAATAATAGAAATTGGAGACCCCAAGAGAGAAGAAATAACTTCGATGACGAGGCAGAAGAGCGATATCATGCTTCTTTGCGATACCTCGAAGAAAGGGGAGATGAGCCCCAGAAATCACAAGTCCGCTGGCAAGAAGTCATGCAGAACAGGACATCGCCAGACAGATATGGAGATGGAGCTAAGAGTTTGGAACTACAGCGCAGCGAACAGGAGAGAAGGAACTCCAAAGGGGCGGGCGCTGAAGAAAAAAAAAACGCCAAAATTAGAAGAGCTCGAGACTGATGGATGGAAGTCTATTAACATCGTCAATTGGATAGCCAAACCAGAAGAATTGATTGAGGATACAGGAGGACCACAGGTCATGGTCAAGAGAGAATTGCCTATTATAATTGTGAGAGTGGCAGGATTAAAAGTCAGAAGTCTGCTAGACACAGGATCAACAGTGAGCCTGATGACACAAGCTCTATATAATGAAATAGCCCGGAGAGAGAACATTTTGAAGATACCGATCTCCAGTGTCAAAATTAAAGGGGTAATTCCAGACAGAACAATGATATGTAAATACCAGGTATTCCTAGATTTACAGATAGGAGGCTCTATTTTCTCACAGAGTTTTCTGTTAGTAAACAAACTACCTTATAACCTACTTATTGGGGCAGAGTTTATAAGGGAATACAGAGTGATAATTGACCTAGCACAGGACAGGGTTATGTTCCATGTGAATGAAGAAGCTGAAGGCTTAGAGGTCGCACTCAATGAAATTGAACCAGGATCCAGTGAACAAGTATGGCATACATACAGAGATGTGGCTGATGAAGAAGTGTTAGCTATTGAGCAGTTAGAAGCGGAGCTCAAAACACTAGCCACAGACTTGGAAAAAGATCTGGAACCCAAATTGGAAGACTACATTTCGGAGAAGCTAGAAGAAGCGAAAATTGGGCTAAAAGAGAAGGAAAATTTAAAGCAGTTATTGCTGGAACAGAAGGAAGTCTTTGATTCGAGACCTGGTCGGATAAAGAACTTCACTTATGCTTTTCAAGTCAGTGATTGGACACCATTTAGGCAGAAACCCTACCCTATAGCTGAAAAGCATTATGCTAAAGTGAAAGAGGCAATTCAGGAGATGTTGGAGGCCGGTGTTATTGAGAAAACACCTACGCCTTATGTAAGTCCATTGGTAATTGTACCAAAGACAGACGGATCTGTCAGAGTCTGCTTGGACCTGAGACGCTTAAATTTGAGAGTTATTCCGGAATTTGACCAAGTGCCACCTATTAAAGAGATCCTCAGGAAGTTTAAAGGGAAAAACTATATTCTCAAACTTGGATATCACATCCAGTTTCCACCATCTTGAATTGGAGAAGAAAACTAGTCTGTTGACAGGATTTATGTTTGATCAACATACATTCACATTTTTAAGGCTACCTTTTGGGTTGAAAACAGCTGGTTCAGCCCTGATAAGAGCGTTAGATCGCAATCTATCAGATGAGGTTAAAGAGAGTACCATCAGATATGTAGACGACATTCTACTCACATCAGAATCTCTGGAGGAGCACATGAGAGACCTGAAGAAGTTGCTAGATGACCTTCGAGAAGCGAATTTTAAGGTCAATATCAAGAAATCGCACTTCTGTCAGAGGGAAGTTAAATTCCTAGGGCATGTTATTGATGCAAATGGAGTGAAGCCTAACCCAGATAAATTGGAGATAATTCGGAATTTCCCTCGACCCATGAAAGTTAAGCACGTCCGACAGTATTTGGGAGTAATTGGATTCTTTTCGAACCACTGCCCAAACTATACTGCGACAGTAGCACCACTGCAGGACCTATTGAAGAAAGGCGGCAGATGGAATTGGACGGAGCAATGTCAGGAAGCATTCGTGAGGTCAAAACAAATGCTTTTGGAATATGTGAAACTGGGATACCCAGATTATACCCAGAAGTTCATCATACAGACGGATGCATCACTTATTGGGATTGGAGCGATGCTATTCCAGGAAAATGTTGACCAGCCTGAGAAGAAAGTTTTTATCGCCTTTATAAGCAGAAGACTGAGAGCCCATGAGAAAAATTACACGATCACAGAGATAGAATTGCTCGCAATTTTGTACGCGTTGCAATCGTGGCACAAACTCGTGTACGGCTTCCGAATAGTCCTGAGAACAGACCATAAAGCTTTAACATTTTTGTTAAAGACAGATTTGTCTAGTCAGAGATTGACAAGATGGTCCCTGTATATCCAGCAATTTGATGTGGAAATAGAATACTGTCCAGGGAAAGAGAATGTAATACCGGACATATTAAGTCGTTACCCTAGAGAAGAAGAAGTACTAGCGGTCCAGATTGAGAATCGAGATCAGAAGACGTTGGATGACTTAAGGAACATTACCAACCTACAACGCGAAGACCCATGGTTGAAGATGATAATCGATTACTTTGAGGGACGTTTAGCAAGGGGAACTGCGATATACAGAGAGGCGGAGGCATTGGCAACAGATTATGTATGGTATAATCAGATGTTACACAAGTGGGACGATGTGGATCACACACGTCAGAGGATTGTAATTCCTGCATCTTTGCAGAGGAGATTAGTATGGCTAGCCCACAGAGCATTTGGTCATCCGGGGATTGATAAAATCTGTGCTCTGTTGAAGGAAGCATTTACTTGGCCAAAATTGAGAGAAACGGTGAGAAATGCTATTAGAACATGTGATCTTTGCCAAAGGGTAAAGCCGAATCCCTTTTTAATGAGGCAACGACCTATCCCGTTATTACCAGAGAAGCCAAGGCAGCTATTGAGTATCGACAACTTTGGACCATTGCCTAGAGCACGTAGAGGCAATAGACACATTTTTGTAGCCATGGACGTATTTTCGAAAATGGTGGTGTTGTGCCCCATTCGAAAGACAAGTTCAAAACAGGTCTTGAAGCGCCTGAAAGAGAGAGTTATTCCGATTCTTGGGAAGCCGGATAACATTCTCTCGGACCACGGAAGTTGCTTTACTAGTGCAGAATTTCGTCGAGAACTGGAAACTCTAGGAATTAGGCAGATTTTATCTACCATTCGCCATCCTGAGGCAAGTCCCGTTGAAAGAGTAATGAGAGAGATCCAGAAATACATGAAGATCTACTGTTCTGAAGCGAATTGGCGTTGGATTGAATTTCTAGAAGTCATTGAATACTGTATAAATAATACTGTACATGAGGCGACAGGTCAGGTTCCCGTTACTCTACATCTGGATCAGAGACCAGAGAGACCGTGGAATGGTGTTATTCCATTACCAGTAGACGCACAGCTCGGTAGAGAATTGAGGATCCAACGAACCTTTGAATATCTAAAAGCACAGGCGGAGAGACGTCAGAGAAGGAATCGTGCGAAGAGGTATCATAAACCGCTTCTCGTGGGACAGAAAGTTTTAATTAAGAAACCCGCCAGTTCAGATCCAGAGGCACGGAAGTATAAGAAGTTTAATTTTTCTTACCACGGCCCGTTCGAGGTGATAAGAGACCTCCAGAACAATGCATACAGGTTAAGGCATTTAGAGAATGGAAACGAGGTCGTTATGAACATAGCCAACTTGAAAATTTATTACTCGCCAGAAGAATTCGATGAACCAGAAGAAGAATTAGTAACGCACACCCAACTCAACGTGGAGAGCGGAGGCAGCCAAGCAGGCAGACCTGAATGTTGGAACGGCGAGACGGGACGAGAAGCAGACAGTTTACCCAGTGTAAGCGGAGAGCAGAAAGAATGCCAGTGTTTGCGAGAACTCTATGAAGAAATGGTCAGAATGGCTAGAGAGGTTGAGGCTGTAAACGCGACCCTTCGCAGGGAGAATAGACAGCTCAGAAACAAGGCCGAGTGTGGAAGGGGGAACACTACTAACCCACTCGTAGCCAGACAAGGTGAAGGACCCCAGACGTAAACACAGACGGTGGTCGACAGTCAGCTGGTTACTTATATAAGCCACTTGCATTGGACTTTTATAAGTTTTGCAAGGGGAACATGAACCCGATGGGGTTATGCTGACTGGAATCGAACATGGTTCTCAGAGACTGTGATCTCAGTAAAAAGGTTCCGCCAGGAAGCGAACCAGAGATCTGTACAGGGAGTTTCTTGGTAAAAACCCCTCGAAAGAGATGTATATTTAATCACTGGTGTGATTTTTGATGAAATGGCATTATTTATTAAAATAATGTAGGAAATAATGAGCGGAGTATATCATTATAAGACGATTTGGTGTAAGCTATTGGGAGTTTGAAGCACAGAGGAGGGCAGAGCTGACATTTACTAATCGGCCCAGAATTGTGGGTTGGCCCCAGTGGAGCCACGTCCATCTCTGTCACCCCATTATGTCGTCTGGAGCAGGGGAGAGGCCTGAAAAATGACACAGTTATTCCCCGACGGAGAATAGATTTAGAGGAGGGGCGGAGAAATGCCCAGAAGAATCATTGATTACTCGTGATTGGAGTAACGAATCGAGATGAGAGTTGCACACAGGTGAATATTTTGGCAAGAAGATAATTTTAGAATCTTTTACATGCGAAAATGGTGCATATTTAGTGATGTGCGTAAGGACTGTGAAGCGACCATTGTTCGCGGAAGGATGTGAAGATGTTGACGGGGAGTTCCCGACTAGGTAGCGTCCCACGCCATGGAGAAAGGAATTAATATAAATTAATTGAACGAGCGATTCCTTTGCACACATATAGTTTTGGGACCTGTGAAGAGAGAGGAACACAATGATCATGGTTTGAAGACCGGAATCATGCTGTGAGAGGAGCGAAGATTACGCGGGAAGATGTTGCTCTACTTTCTGTGGAAATCCGATATAAGGGAGTAGACCCCAGGAGGAGCTCTCAGTTGTTCTCTGTTCTAACTCACTTGAAGCTCAGTCAAGACGCAGTCAAGCTCAGTCTACATGCCGCCAAGCGCAGTTACAGCCAGTTACAGTTTTACTCAATTGTCAATTGTAGCACAATGGAAATAAGTTGCAATCAGTATGCAGCAAATATGCAGCAGTACGAGACAGCGTGTAAGCCGCAGACAGAAGTCTTCAAATAAGCTACGTGCAGTCTTCGAGTGAAACTTCAGTCAGCTACAGCCAGGGTGAAGCAAGTTCGTCAAGGCATAACGCATGACGATTCTATTCATCGAGACGCCGAACAAAGACTGGTATGTGTAAAAGAAACAGAAAATATGTTTGTATGAATAATAGTCGTGATACAGGCATAATCAGCCGCACGAACTATGACGTGTTCGGATACGAAGCACCGTATAGACTAACGGTAGAAATATTGTATATAATTATTTGTGAAAGTGTTGAACTTTATTAAGCGCAGTGTGTATAGTATTAACTAATCGTATATGTGTAACTACGATAGAATGCGCTAAAGAAACTTTACTAAGTGTTTGGTATTGCCATGAGAATACCAGATGTTAACGCTCATGTTTGGGAGCCAGCGTATTGATGTAACGCAGGACGCTTACTGTAGGAGTAATGATCGTCACAAAAACTGTTGGAGAGTTCCGAGAGCAGATAACCAGACTTTCAATCAGGAGTTGATAACGTAAGATGCCGTCGACACCTGCAATTTCGATCTCTGCTAGGGAATCTCAGCATTGAAGTGTGTATAAGTGACGAGTGTTCAGTGTAATGTATATGTAAAAATATCATTTAAAGTAGTGTTTGATGAAGTGTTTCACATGTTTGGGGAGTGATAACTTCCTGAAAGGTATGCAACGTGTCGTGTTGGTGATAGAAATGTATAATCAAATGTGTGTAAACAAGAGAAATATGTCGCGTTAAACCCATTATGGCGGGCGACATGGAAGAATATGATTGGTTGGAGCCACCTTAGATGCCTATAGAGATGTAAGTACCCCACAAATTATGGTTATAATTATGTAGAAGTATGGACCGATGCATGTCTGTGATTCCGTAAAGGTATTGTGAATTCCTTATAGATGCCAGTAAAAGTCAGTTAGGAGGCTGATCCTCCATGTTTAATCAGTATTGAGTTGATTTTTATAGAGTTGAAATGATGATTTGCATCATTAAGTGGAGTAATTTTTCCCACTATGAATTAAGAATGGCAATCAGTTATGTAAAGGTAACGAACGCGATTGTTCGAGTTTAAAACGTCTAGCTATGTCGGAAAATTTGGTGATTTATGTGAGAATAATAATAAATAATGATTTTGGTCATTTATGTCAGTGAGAAATGATGATAATAATAATAATGGTTATTAAGAGTATGAATGAACACATCAGGAAACAAAAAAATGTTGTAAGCGAGAATTATTAACGCTAAGTGCAAGACTTATCAATCTAAGCAGGAAGATGTTACAATGAGATTACATTTCAGTAATTATGGAAAGAAGTTTTATATCAGAATATTGCATATATTCAGTAATGATACCAGTAATGAAAGGGCTTTTATTGAATTGAATTTGCAGCTTAATTGAGAAGCTTATAGAGTAAATGTTAGATTTCTCTTAATAATATAGGTCGGTGTGTCGTAGCATGGAGCATTAGGGGCCAGATAGTCTATTCTACGTATGAATTCTCCTATGTCGTGGACATTGTTGGAGACATTATTTATTCCGGAGTTTTAGTGAATGGACCCTAACTCTGAAGAAAAGGATTGAAATGTGTTCCGGACTGGAATCCTATGATAGAGTCGAGGATAACAAGGACACCTCGCAGCTCTATGATTTCCCGAGAACTTATAGATGAGTTATTTACGCTCGTGGGCAGCGAAAACTCATGGCGACAGTGGTTTTGTGCGCCTATATTATACTTGAGACATCGGTCACCGCCAGGCTCATGCATTACGAACCCCGAACCTTCATGTTGAATGGACCCATGTGAGGCCATTAATTAATCATTATCCTCGACGTAGGAATAATTACAAAAGCTCATTCAATACCTGTTGGCATAATAGTCAATTAAGATCCTTTGGGAACATGTGTGCCGGTTAGGACACAGTATTTGTCTTGTAAATCTCCACTGCTTAGAGAGGGAAGCTTTCAAACTTTTAGAAAGGTCGAGATAATTGGTGGAACGACCCATCCCACTTTCTATTGTGTAGCGATTTCCTTTAGCCGAGGGTCGGTGCCAACCACCCGAACCGCTCAGGCAAGTTATAAAGGGAAGAGATTCTAGACCTTGTTAAAATGACATATAATGCGAGATTGTTATGTTGAGTATTATAGCCATGTGGTTTGTGAACACATGGATAATTATAGTTCATCCTGATGGTTCATTAATTTAGCTATCTGACGAATAGTTACATGATATATTTGTACTGTCACTGGAACCAAGTCATGTAGTTGGTTACTAGATGCCAATCGCCATGAGCGCGAGGTAGTCTATCGTACAATCCGACATAAGCTATAACGTAACGTTTTATATAGGAATCACAGACAGCATGCGGTGAAACCATATAATTGAAGGATATGTCGGGGGTAGCTTACATAATTATGGAGTTGCACGTTGATTTTGGTGCAACGTCCAAATAGATAAATGCATGCAAAGCATTTCATTGGTGAGAAGAAAAATATTAAAACACGCACGGCACACATAATTGTTTAACGTAAAGAGGTTTAAGGAATAATCCTTGTTGTAATATTAAAGAAGTCACATGGTATGACTGTTATGTTAATGTAAAGTTGTTTTGAAGTCGTAGGTGCATCAGCGCACTAGTATATCCTTGTGAAGTTCACAGAAGGGTAAAGCATTATGGCTAGTTATGACTTTGTTGTGATTTCATATTTGTTTACTTATGGATTGTGGAAGTAAAAATTTTGTTTGCTTTATTTTATGCTTTTTGGGTATTGTTTTGTGTTTGAAGCCATGAGTTATTTTAATGAATTAAAGTGTTAGAATAGAGTTGTGCTTTATCATTGTAGAGTTGATACCTTTTAGCCTCAAATCCAAAATATGCACTGCGAAATTGGGGTTACCGTACACGCCTGAGAGCTGATGCTAGTTGGAGGCGGATGCATATTATCCAACGAGATTACTCACATGGGTACAGTACTTAACTCATGTCTGGTTAGTCAATTCTTATTGCAAGGTCAGTCAACACCTAAAAATTCATCTTAACATATAGTCTAATCATCTTTCTATCTACATACCAGTGTTTAATGAATAGTAAATATTAGTTTGGTCTTTACCTAAAATCTAAAATCCAATATCAAATTTCTAAAATTTAAAACAAACAAAAATTATAGTATAGAAAACATAATTCCAAGTAATACAAATCCTTATATGTTTTTCTTTAATAATTATTTACCGAAAATTTAAAGTCATGACATTATGGTTTGGTCTTTTTGAAAAATCTAAAATCTAAAATGAAAATTCTAAAATCTAAAGTCTTAAATCAAAAACAAATCAAAAATCTTACTTGCATTAACTGTATATTGAACCCAGTCCACCTTTGTATTTGTAATCCAAGTAATAATTTGAAAAAATATACAAGTGTAATCAGTCTTAAAATATTATCCCTGCTTTTTTATATGTTTTTGACATGCGTATTAACCTAAAATCAAACCCTGGTCTACCTTAGTCAAAGGATAACAGCTTAACCACTGCACCACTATAACCGTCATTCTTAGTTTGGTTCGTTCTAAGCCTCATAGCTAAACAATCGAGTTAAGACCTCTAGTGCAAAAGCCAAATGTGCTTGCCACTGCAGCACAAAATGGTTAGGAAGTAACATTAGACATCCAAAAAGAATTGTATTGGTTCGGTTTGGTACAGTGTAGTCTCCATCTTGTTTTCTTAGCTTCCCTCTTTAAATAATCAATTAAAGATAGTCTACTCTTAATTCTTGAATCGAAAAATTGGATTTTGTACACACCGTTTGTCGTGTCATGCCTGAAGCCTATACTCCCTTAGTACTGCGGTCAGGTTTAAAAACAAGTTTCAATGGTCAAAGACTTGTCAGTCACCATACGTGTAGTCTACAATAATTCTTTCTCTACCTAGCTATGTTTCATCACTCACCATAAACATCTAACATTATGGGTTTGCAATATATTAAGAGAAACAAAAGTTCATGACCTTGTTGTTTTCAATCTTTTTGGGAAAATTCATAAGCCATACAATGAGAGCGTCAAGTCTAGAACACCTTATGAGTTCAAATCCCATTATTAGTTTATAAAATCTCAAATCAGTATCCTTGCCGTTTTGGGATATTTAAATAAATGCATGCATCATAGGAAAAATTATAAAAAATATTCTTAAAACAAGTTGTCGCATGACCCTCTTCAATCAATGCTTCACAAAATATCGATTCATCCATTGAACATGGCCACAGTGATCGGCGACATGCTCTTTTAAACACAACCGGTACTGTCCTTCTCTACTAAAAAAATAAAATAAATTCAAAAGTTAAAAAATCTAAATTTTCAAAATGTGTGGTTGGGCCCTTTGTCAAAATTTCAAAATATAAATAATAAATTCAAAAAGGGATTGTCACCCTGAGTCCTAAAACACCTCATGTGTCCAAATCTGATTATTGTTTCCCCTTTTTCCCTGTAAAATCTACATGCATTGATTTAGGGTTAAAATGACCAATCGTGGTAAAAGAGTATTTAATGACCAATTTTTTGAGCTATCACACCTAATTTTAGGTTTCTTAGTTTCCAAGATATCGATTTTTCAATTTTGGGGTAGTTTTGACCCCCTTACTATTTTTCATAAAAAACGAAAGATCTTAGGTCATTTATCATTTTTAGGCGCTTAACACCTTTTTTCCTGTAAAATCACTACTCACTGTTTTAGGGGTGAAATGACCTATCGTGGTATAAGCGTATGTCATGTCCTATTTTTAAAGCTATCACACTTAATTTTAGGGTTCATAGTTTCCAAGATAACGATTTTTAAATTTTGGGGGTAGTTTTAACCCTCCCACTATTTTTTCATCAGAAACAAAAGATCTTAGGTTCATTTATCAATTTTAAGGGTTTAACCCCTTTTTTCCCTGTAACATTACTATTTACTATTTTAGGGGTGAAATGACCTATCGTGGTAAAAGCGTATCTTATGTCCTATTTTTAGAGCTATCACACATAATTTTAGGGTTCTTAGTTTCCAAGTTATCGATTTTTAAATTTGGAGTGGGGGGATAATTTCACCCCCAAAGGGGAATATCGCCCCAATTGCTAGGTCCCCTCATACAAGTCACTAGCATGATTGGTTCGCGAGATATTAACAAAAGTGTAGTTAGGCCCTTTGTCAAAATGTCAAAAATACATTCTAATAGGGGACTTCATCCCAAGTCCTACAATACCTCATACAAATTCCTAGTCTTATTGGTCCGTTAGTTAAGCCCTTTGGCACAATTTGGATAAATTTGATGGGCCAGTCCATAGGGACCAGTCCAAAGGGACCGGTCTAAAGGGATTAGTCAAAAAGGACCTGTCAACAGGGACCCATCCACAGGGACTTGTCAACAAGGACCCGTCAACAAGAACCCGTCAACAATGACCTGTCAAAATTGACCTGTCAACAATGACCTGTCAAAAATGACCTGTCAACAATGACCTGTCAACAGGGACCCGTCCACAGGGACCCATCCACAGGGACTCGTCAACAATGACCGTCCAAAGGGACTCGTCAGCAATGACCCCTCCACAGGGACTCGTCAACAATGACCCGCCTACAGGAACCAGTCCAAAGGGACAAATCAGTTATCGCCTCAAGGCCTTACATGTCCTCATTGATTATTGGTTTGCCTATCGACAAGCGCCGCTTGGAAAACTTTTTGATCACCCCTCGTGGGTTGGGTTAGGTTAGGTTACACTACAGTCGCCATCTTTAAAAAGCTTGCCCTCTTACAAAAACAATGAATGGGCATGCGTAAAAACAAAAAGCAAGCAAGTTAAATCATAGTGGCTCTCCACCGTACACATGTCTCTTGGGTGGAACAACGTTTAATTCCATATTGGCATTTAAACTCTCACATGTTGCACTTGAAAAGCGAGATTTGCTTAATAAATTACAATTCACCCCCTAGTAGGGGTAGGTTTTATATTGAGGTGGTAATAAGTTGTCCATTGGAAAGGGAGTGTCATCCCGAGTTGAAAGACACCTCATTCGTTAAAATCCGACCATGCGTTAGCCAGATATCGCGCCGCCGCCATCTTGCAGGAGAAAAGCCGTAGGAGGCTGTAGAACTGTCCAAAAACCACTACTCCTCACTAATGAGGTAGACGCGTGTCCTTGCTATAATTAACTGCACTCTTCCTCATGTAATCAAGCCACAGTCTGACACTCACTCGTTCTTGAATGTACACTGTTTCGCCGTCCGCAGTCTAGGAAACAGTCCACTGCGTTCCGCAATTCACGACACTAACCTTTGTCGCACTGGAAAACACACTCGCTCAAAACACAGTCCGTCCCTCGCTGGCCTGGTCGCTTTATACATAGTGGGGCTGGTGACTCAATAGATGTGTCTAGAGTAGAGCAGGGTTTACACCTTTTTGAGATTTCCTGTACTAGGCGGACGGAGAACCTTCTGGACTATGTCCAAGTTCTTGCAGCCTCGTTGCGTACGGCACTGGTAACACTCAGTCAGGAATAGCCTGGGGCGGCCTGAATCACGTGCGGGCGACGAACTGTCTAGCATTCGTAACAATACTTTAATCCGTGTTAAGAGGGGCAGATGATCTCGTAGTTCCGCTCCATAACACAACAATAACTAACTAACTAACTAACTAGTCTGAGGACTGGAATGGGGGTATGCTGAGCCTCCCACCTCAGCCATCCTCGAAGTAATTTACCGGGGTATCCCAATTTTACTCCACAGGCAAGGAGTGGCTAGGATTTGGTAAAAGGCGGCTGTGACCTTAAGACACACACTGGTATTACTTATACCCACCTACCACGTGACCCCGATGTCCCAAAACCCCTAAATAAAGCAACTCAAATCTACGAGGACGTTGCTTTTTTCAACCTTTGATAGACCATAAAAAGAAATACAAAATGCAGTGAGTTCTCAGTGGCGATCTACAGTATTCTGCCTGAACGAAGTTAGTGTAGCAACGAAACAGTCCCTGCATCGCTCAGTATTTAGACCGAACTTGCTGTATGGAAGTGAGAGCTGCGTAGATTCAGGATATCTGATACAGTACATGAATTAGAGGTAACTGATATGTGGGTAGCACGAATGGTTGCTGGTACAAATAGATGGGTGCAACGGCAGGAAGGTACTCGTAATGAAAATATTAACGCTAAGTCAGAAATGGCGGTGGTTAGATTCAGTGTTGAACGATTTCAAAGTGAGAGATGTAGAAGCAGAGGAAGCCGCAGTGCTAACTGCTAATAGGGGATTATGGAAGGGCAAACAAAGGCTTGAAGACTAGAGCTGACGATAAATGTCAAAACAGTCTGAAATGAAAATGTATGTGTGTTAATAATAATGAGCTATTTAAAACCCATATTGGTCGTTTTGTATATTTTCAGTATTGGTACTGTACCGGTATATTATATTCCTGGCTTCATAATATTAACGAGCGATGCACTATGACTCTGTGAGACGTGAGGCAGCGATGTATCGGTTACGTCACCAGCAGCTGAGAATGCGGCGAGGTGGACTGCCGAACCCCTGTGGGAGTTTCAAGGTCCCGGTGGACAAATACGAAGGGAGGTGAAGCTTGTGGCTCACAGAAGCAGCCATCGATATTCAGATTTTTCATATCGAAACACGCGCCTCAAATATTATTATACTGATTACAAGGAATTAAGAACTGTTTGTGCAGTTTCTTCTGTATAATATGTTAGCTTATAATAGCATGAAGTTTCTACAATATTGTATTTTTTTGTGATTAACGCTGTGTGAGGCGTAAGATGTATTTATCAGCATTCACATGCGATTAACATCGACTTCCGATGCACTGTGGTGGGGAAAAATGTGATTTCCTTAAACCTGCAGTCACAGAAGAACAGTTAGATTTTTACGTGTCTTGGTCCGATACACTTCGGGGGTGAACTGTGCATTTTAAACATGTGCCGGCGACGATGATAGCGGTAACAGTTCGTTTGACGTAGCATATTGTGATACTTGTGAATATTGAGAAAGTATGGCGAGATAGGACTTAATAAATTTTCAGTCAATCTCATGTGAAGACTGCGTGTGTGAACACTTAGAACAAAGCTTCGTAAACGCGCATTGATACTTATAATAAGCAACTTCTGCTTTTGCTATGCTACAACAGACTTGTATTTTCATACTACTTGCAAATGATATCAGCTGTGATAGTGAATTTGAGCACAGTCTGCGACGAAAGAACTTCAATTACCATAAATACTTTTCTCCAATTATACGTCATGTTCAAGCTTAATACGTCGGGAGGAATAGCATTATTGAGAAAAGAATCCGTAGCCATGTCCGGCTAAATTATAACATGAACACTACGTACAGAGCGTAAGCATGAATATTTCGTGAGTTACTACTTCTGTTTACGAACTTGATAAGCGCATTTGAAGCAGCTTAAAGTATTTCGACCATGAATCGTAGAATTCTTGAAACCATGAAGAAGGTGGATACAATCCACGGTAATACTCGAATACCGAGATGCTATTACAAGATGATAAACTTCGTACAAGCGAGATTGGGTCTTCAATCGAACGGAGGAGGCCATTAGTGTTGTAGTGTTGTAATCCAGTTTTGAGATTGGAGCCAGAGGAACGTGAGTGGTTTCCCAGTTCGAATTCCGGATGGCTGGATGGGCATACTGTACCTCAGTATGATTTGGAGGTCGAGACCAGGGCATGTATTTCCATTAATTGCCAACTCCGAGAATTCGACTCAAGGTAGAAGCAAATCAGTCTCTTAAGTAGTAGCAGAATAAGATATTCTAAAATAACCATGATTGCTATTCTTTCTTTTCGTTTAGTATGATTGAGGTGAGTTCAGGTTCGATGTATATTTCGTGACTGGCCTCATTTTCAATTGGATTTTGATTCAATTAAAAAATGCATCCATTTTTCAGTTGTGACTTTTGAATTTACTTTAAGATTAATATTTCGCGTTTATGAAATTCTATTAAATTATATGAATATTTTTATTGATATGAAGAGGATCAATAGGATGAAGCCTTACGTATTTTCCACGAAGATACATTTAATATGTAATTATTTTAATATTGTTAGGATTTTGATGAACCTTTCGAGTGTTATCTCGAAATTGAGGTTTTCATCTGCGTTGATGCCGAAAGTTAATGGTTTAGGAATTTTTTCTTGGATGAGAAGGGTCGATTACTCTCAGTTTCTGAGGAAATTCTTTATTCTTATGAATGACGTGTATTAACAGTGATTTATAATGAATCTACAGTCGCCTGACCTTAAATGTTACCTGGATTCATCGTGTAGAAGTCATCGTTGGTATTTTACGAGTTCATTTGAGTGGAGGAGAGCCTCATTTAGACTGATCATTTTAACTTTGAATGGGTCTCAAAAGTGTACTCTGTGCATAGAGGACTTCATGGTGTAGGGTTGAAGGATTTGACGTTTGGCACAGTTTGGAGTTGAGAATTTAATTCCGATCAACATTCAGTTTTTTGAACATGATTCCCAAGACAGAGTTTGAGAGTTGATAAGTATTTTTATTATCATGTGACGAAAAGTATTCTTGTAAGGCAAATCTATTATACTTCAGTGGAATTAATTTATGATCCGTTTAAGCAATGTGCAATGGTATTAAACATTTTTGATCTGCACGATTGTGTGTGATAATTATAATGATTCTCAATACGTTTAAAATGGTTTATTGGTCACTATAAAGGTGTTAATTAATTATCTATATCAGTGGATACTACTTGGTATTTAAAAATACAGTACTAGTTGGAGTACATGACAAATTGAGCTAATGAGAGCCACTTGTGGGAAGATTTTCTGTGGAATATTTAAAGAAATACTTAAGGTATTAATCCATTTCTGAATGGAATGAGAATGTCAGCTGTGACATTAGTTATTGTTGGACAGTATCATAGTGGATTTACGTTGTAATAAAATGTTTGTTAATGAGATTATGCGAAGAACATGTTGAAAATAGTTGAATTGAAAGATATTTTATGAATCCAAATTGAAAGTTTAAAATTAACGAAGCCAGCTGGGATAATTTTAGGTATATAAAACTCAATGTTGGTCTGTCCGTCTGTCTGTTATTTATACAAATCTACACCGTTTCGCCGGTCTGAACAAAATTTTTTTACTTACTACTACTACAACTACTCCTCGGCGCTACAGTACGGTACATGTAGGACCTTGGCCTCTCCAACACTCGTTGCCCAGTCCTGACGATCTTCTGTATGTTTCCTCCATCTTCTTACTCCCATCTTGCGTAAATCGTCCCCCACGTAATCCAACCATCCTTTTCTAGGTCTTCCTCTGCATCTTCTTCCACCTGGATTTCCTCTATAGGTCTTTTTAACCACTCTATCACCTGCCATTCTCTCCACATGTCCCAGCCATCTTAGCCTATTACTCTTTACATCCTAAACTATATCAGGATGACCATATAGTTCCTCCAATTCTTTGTTTTCCCGTATTAACCATCTTGCTGCCTCATTCACTGCTGCATAAATCTTCGTCAGTATTTTCCATTCCCATCTTCTCAAGAGCTCGTCTTCTGTCACAGTCATAGTCCAGTTTCCGAGCCGTACAATACCACTGGTCTTATAACTGTTTGGTACTGTGCCCTTTTAGACAGAAGTCCGGGCGACCACATATGCATTTTCACCAAAAATCAGTCAGCACGAGAATCAAAACATTCCAGGGCGCCATAAGGGTTAAAGTGAGAACAATAACACAAAAAAATGCTTTACTGATTTTCGTCTCGATGCAACAATAAGGATAGAAGATGATTTTCTGAAAATAACACACTCCGTAAAATTATCTCATTTTATTTAAAATGTTCACAAGTTACTGAAGAAGTGCTAAAAATAGCATAATGGATGCATGACGGATCACACATTTATATACACAAATTTACAGATTCACCAACACATGAACACTAGGCATTTGAAATGAAAGTCAGATTGTTAGTCCTGTTGACTTCCTTCAATTTTTTTTGCAATTGTAGGGTTTGTCAGTGCAAACTTAATTGTGCATCCTGATTCCTGACTTTTATATATTCATACGTTGAAATGAAATATTATCACTCGATGAAAAAAATCACTGTTTTTGTCTTTCAAATATTAGCAAAAAATTAACTAACACTTTTTCCAGTAATCAGTATCTCAAAATTGGTTCAAATATAAAGTTACAACAATGAATATAACACAATATTAATGACAATGGACATTCGAGCATGGATTCGAAGAAATTCGATAAACAGAAAAAATATATATTGTACCATATGTTCTCGATCCAACATTAATATTCTGAGTTCTTGACTCAATTAGCAATATTATGGTCAAATTTTTATTATTAACAAAATATCAACTCTCTTAATATGGATTTAACCATTCAATTATTTAAATATCACTTGGAAATATTATTTAGAAAAATTATCACAAAAATAATATTATTATTACAATTCTTTTTGACAGAATGTCAAAAATGTTAATCATCATATTAATTTACATAATGTTTATATTTTTAACAGGATCACAAATATCCTCTAAATTGTAGTGGTTGTATAGGAAATAACAGTTTTAATTTATTTACAGCATCGGCCCATTCGATTTAAATATGTCAAAAACCACATGATCATTAGCATCTAGACAAAGGTAAAGTCTTCTCATAATGAGAGGTAAATTCCGGGCTAACAATTACTAGGATATATATATAGATCACGTGGGTAAACTGTGAATTGACATGATGGTTCCACAAAATAACCCTTGGTTATGTATTCGACGAAAGTGTGGCTTGCAACAATATTTCAACTCCCAACATTATTTCAAAGTCATCCAACCTACAATATTGTTGATGCTCCATTATAACAACCTAATTCCTGCGACTTAAATTGCACAGTCAGAATGGCATATTAAACTATTTCCACATACACAAAAATTTCTTCCCAAATTATACATAATAATCAAGCCTTTGCTTGTTACTCAAACTGGAAGATTCGTAAGCTAGTAAGCTCCTCAATGAGTTAACAGTAATTTTACCATCAGTTTAAACATTAATAATTCCACACCGTGTCTATTTCTAGCCAAACGTTCTATCACAAGACGTTGCTCAAACTGATTTTTATATTCATACAAACTCTAGTAAAACCCTATTTTATACACTCTATTTCCTTCCCGTATCATTACTTTCCGTGTCTTTCAAAAGATTTAACTGCATAATGCAAGTGTAACATGTTCCAATAGAATTATTCTGTTAGTTGAATGTGGGCTTGCGTTAACCACTAGCCTTCGGATAAACAAGTCTCCGATCTAGCAAACTGTTTTATACATCAACTTTATAAATCACACTACATGATATGATTATTAGAAAATATAAATCATGATTATTATTGTCTCAGAAAAATATTGAAAATAATAATAATTATTAAATCAGCATTATTATTATTATTATTATTATTTCCACAAATGGAATTAGCATTGCTAAACTGTTTGGGAAATATCATCCTCGACTTCTTAAATATGGATAAAAATCCATTCCTGAACTTAAATTTATTATTAAATTTACAGTTACGACGGCTGATGACCGCGATTAGATAAAATAATATCAAAACCAAATAAATGCTCGTTTTGCTCGTTCATTAATTCAAATCATTGACTTCTCATGTCTGAGTGTAAAAACTGCTCAGATCAAGGCTTCCATATGCCTTGCAAGAATATTTTCAACAGCAAAGTATCGAAGAAACAAGAAGTTCCGTGAAGAACTATACAGCCTACTTTTCATGCCAATGATTATTCTACAGAATATGAACCTATCTAGAATAATGACGAAATTAAGTTGCTAATATCGAAATTTCCAATTAGTTCGAAATACTGTATACCTGGCATAATGTATCCTAATAGAGCACTACAGTTGGCAGCCCTGATGACTGAATATATTCTTAGTTCCATCTCTTAAGGTACAAAATACAAAATTTGGTTGAAGTCCAATGAATAGCATGGACGTTACATGCAGTTAAACATTGGAACTAACAGCGCGCGTAAAATCATGTTGGCAACAATGTCATGCATGTATTGGTCAGAAATAATCTGAAATAATATGATCAATTGTTGTGCCAATTTTGAATGAAATCCAATAGTTAATATAGAAGTTACATGCATTTTAAAATTGGACCTATCAGCAGGCTTAGAATCATGTTGGCAGCACTGACGTATATTAGTTACTCCAAATTCGTCTAGAATGCCAGGTACTATACGTGTGCAAAGTTTAGAGCTATTGGCTTGCATACTTTCTGATATATTGATATTAGGGTAACAAAAACAGGGACAGCACATATTAACAGTTGGCAGCCCTGGTTGCTCCTTAGAATACGCATAGTCATATCTGTTATGGTACACATAGCACATACGAAATTTGGATGAAATCCAAATGATAGTATGGAAGTTACATGTATTTAAAGTTGTACCTGTTAGCAGGCTTAGAATCATGTTGGTAGCACTGACGTATATAAATTACTCCAAATTAATATAGCATGTCAGGTACTATACGTGTGCATAGTTTAAAGCTGTTGGCTTGCATACTTTCTGATAGATTGGTATTTGGATAAAATAAATTAGGAGCATTTATTAACAGTTGGCAGCCCTGGTAGGTCTTAAGAATACGCTCAGTCATATCTGGTTATGTACACATACTACATACGAAATTTGGTTGAATTCCAATTGATAGTGTAGAAGTTATATGCATTTAAAAATTGGACCTATCAGGAGGCTTATAATCATTTTGGCAACACTGCCATGTTTGGCCTCCTGGAAATTAAACTGAAATATTATGATCTGTACGTGTGCCAATTTTGAAATAGCTCCCTTTCATACTTTCCAAGATATCCAACATGGAGCTCAAATTTCAATTGCGATCTTTTAGCAGTTGGTAGCACTGACATCATTTTCAAATATGGCCGTGAGATATTCAGGTATAGATCTTTACTCCTACCAAATTTTGTTTCGATTGCTGCAGCCGTTTAGGAGTTGATAGGGACACACACACACACACAGCCAGACAGACAGACAGACAGAAGGACAGACAGACAGACAGACAGACAGACACACATTTGCCCGATCTCATAAGTCTACTTTTTCCTCAATTTTGCAAAATGTGAAAAGTAGGCTAAAAAATGTGTTATCAAGACTGTAAAAAAATGAGAAATTCCAGCTAATTACGCATAAGAATAATACAAAATGTAGCTTACGTTCTTGTAGATCTTGATGTTGATAATCTGGTCTGAACCAGACTATTTCAGTCTTCTGTCCCCATTAGGACACGTAGTTATAATCACGTATCCGCCTCCATTATATACCCGCAAGATGTCTAACCAGACATAGCGATATTCATACTCGTTGACAGAATATCTTGATGAAAACTGTCTATAATATTAGCTGCTTCAACAGCTGAAGTAATCTTCTTGATATGGGTAAGATCGAAATGAGCCATGATGCCAACTACCAGAAGTAACGCGAACCAACTCTGGCACTCTTATTCAGCACCGGTCCAAGTTCTGGTGTTCAATACCCTGGGCAGAGTTTCTCACTCTTCAGACAATGCTAGGCATGCTGGTTTCCCTACGTCGGCTAAATGAACTGAACCGTGCAAGAATGGTATGTGAAAAGTACTGACTTATCTTGGTTGGTCAAATAGTTTCCAAGACAAAAGCTTCTTCTGGCCATTGGATAAAAATAATCCAATTTTAAATCTTAGTGGACAGTGGAAAGAAAAATATAGACTAAGTCTATCATATGTCCGTGTAGTAGTAATAGTTACCATTGTCCTGCCACAAAAACTATCACCTCAGTGATAACTTACGAAGAATTGAAAGTTCACTAAAACTTCAAGCACTTTTCGAAGTCCAGTGACCATGTACTGTGGTGGAATTTCACTAAGTCATAGCAACTGTGTGCTAGTAAAAACGTAGTGTATTTCAGCCATGTACACGAAGATAATTCTGAAGTATAACGATGTTCCGAGGGACGTGATGTGTTTAGCGACAGGGCGCTTACGAAGAAGTGACATATTGAGTGGTGGCTACCAGCTCTTTTATACCCTGCGGACGGACTCCTCTACGTCACTGCTTGAGATCTGTTAAAACTAAAACATCTCATATCTCAGCTTCCGCTCGATCAATTTTCTTGAAATATAGAACGTTCTTCTTCCCTTGTCCATGCCAGTAAGTTGGTGTTAGTCTCATGTTTCCACTCAATCGGAAAATATTTTATACAAATATAGCCTCGACTCTGATAAACTTGCTACGTCACTTAGCGATCTCTTGGCTGCATAAGGCTTCTAAATGCTCCTTGGAAGGTTTGGCGCGCGCTAATCAAAACCTCAGCTCTGAACTTAGCATCTGGGCCTGTGCTCCCAAATCTGGACAACTGGAATTGGGCACATAGCCATAGCCAAAAATAAAAATATATTTTTCCTATTCACACTTCAAGATACCTGGTTCTTGAATAGTAAACTTTCAAATTCGATGATTTGTAGGTTCCCACGATGTTACCAGTTCGTGTGTCGGCCATTTTATAACTACCATTATCATTACTTTCCTCAATTCGGTAGGGTCCAGAATATAAACTCGCAAATTTAGAATATATGCGGTTTTGAACTTCGTATGGTATTGGTCTCCTCACCAAGACGAGTGTTCCTATGCGCATGGGTCTACGAAAGCATTTCCTTCTGATTCGGCGCCCCCTCTTCAATGCCAGGTTTCTCAAACTGTCCAAGGCTAGCGTCTCCCTCCTTTGACGACTGGATTCGATCTCAGGTGGAATTGAGATTATCCTATCCCATAGTCTCGTCGGTTTGATTTCATGGTGAAGCAACATGGGAATCTGTCCAGTACTCTCGTGGACTGTAGAATTTATGGACTCGGCTGCTAAGGGAATTACGTCCATCCATTTCCAATGCTCGTTTGGAATATAAGCGACAACATTTTGAAATTTCAGCCATTACTCGTTCAGCAGGGTTGCTCTATGGGTGCCTTATAGAACAGACTAGCTATTTTATACCCAAATTTTCCATTGCGATCCTGAATTCCAAAGATGTAAATTCGGATCCATAGTCTGATAAAAGGAATTCCGGGTTCCTGTTTCCCGAATTACACTATTTCTGATCCTGTTTGCACAATGTTTTGCATTGGCCTTCTGGATAGGATGCAACATAGTGTACTTGCTGAAAACATCTATTGTTAAAAGTATGTATCGGTTTCCTCTTTTAGATTTGGGGAGAGGAACATAAATATCTGTGGCAAAGATTTCACAAGGCTTTGTTGGAATAATATGCCTTGGAGCTTCCTTTAATAACTTAGAATTATGCTTACTCCTCTGGCATGGATCGCATTCTCGGATGGTGTTTCTGACAGTGTGTCTCATCAGCTCCCACGAAAATTTCTCTTGAATCACTTTGATGGCCTTGTCCACTCCTGCATGACCTGCCATGCGATGCACCATCCAAATGATGGGGACTTGCATCCGTGGAGGTACAACTATCCTTAGCTTTGTATGGTCTAGATCGATAAACTTAGAGATCAAACCATCCAGCATTAAAAAATCCCTCGAAATTCTTTCAGTCTCAGTGAATTCTTCATCTGCAGGATCCATGTCATCTTGAAAAAAAAAACGATAAATGTTCCTAAGTCGTTTATTTCTTCTCTGTGATAACGGTAGAAGTCTTAACTTCTTTAAGGTTTCTTCATCTTCAATTGTCAAGTTGACATGCAGAACCTTAGGTGTATATTCCACTGCTCAACTCAGCAAATCAGCTCCAATATTCAACTTCCCTGGAGTGTGTTCAATAACTAAGTTGAATTGCTGTATGAAAAGTGACCATCTAGTTATTTTTCACTGGCAAAGTTGGTTCGAGGAATACATTCTAGAGCATGGTGATCTGTCCTTACTATCACAGCATGTCCTATTAGAAGCTTCTTCCATGCCTCCAAAGCAAATATAAAAGCAAGTGCTTCCAACTCGGACTTCGCAAGATGGCGTCACAGTGAAAGTGTAGTGAAATAGCAGCTAGTGTAAATATTTGATAAAAGTGGTAAAATATTATAACAGAGGTTTAAAATCTACAAAGTTACTTTCCTTAGATCATGTGTAATACGGAATATTGATAGTATTTAGAAATTCATATTGGTAATTTAATAAACTTAAACTAAGTTGTGTGAACGTGTATCCAAAGATTCGGTGACTTCTTCAATCACTGTTTGAACCAAGTAGAGCAGTGGTGCTTTTACGAGACTTCACCCGATTGGAAGATATACGTATTTCACATTCTTCTTTATTGGTAGGTAATTAGATTAATTCTATTAGGTAGTAATAATTAAATTAAATTTAGCGTAATTTGGTGTAAACATCTAGGCTAACTTAGATCTCTAGTATGACGACAGTAAACAGTATTAGTGTCTCGTCAGGTAGTGTAACCGTAACGGATTTATGCTCGTCGTGCAAAATAAAAGTAAAAAATGCAAATAAAATCATCACAAGATCTCAGGTAAAATCAAATGAGGAGAAAAGTGAAACCGATTGTCGTAATGTAGGCCTACCGCTACCGTCATGCGAATGTCATAACCTGAGAAACGAACTGTCCTCAAAAGACGAAATTATAAAGCTGCTAAAGGAAGATACTGCTAAGTTAATGGAAGAGTTGAATAAATTAAAAGGAAACAGAGAGGAAAGCAAGGAAACTTGGTCGACAGTGATTGCTGGTAAGGTAAGATTGAATAAGCCTAGGCCTATAAAAGGAGTACATGTAACTGAAATTCCCGTCTCAAATTCATTTGGAGTGCTTGTCGAAGAAATTGATGACTTTCTTCAAGAAGAAAAGAAGAAAGTGATAAAGAGAAAATCCAGGAAGATGCGGATATTTGCGGATTGCCACGGGCGAGATGTAGCAGCAAGCGTATTGGAGAGAAGCAGAGAAATGGAGGTCACTTCGACAGTAAAGCCAGGAGCTCAAATTGCAGAGGTCACGAACGGGATGATAGGAGAGTGTGCGTCCCTTACTGCAAAGGACTACGCAGTGATCATCGCTGGAGCAAACGACGTCTATAGAAATGAGAGTAAAAAGGTAATCAAAGATTTAAAGGGTACATTGCCATCCATGCAAAAAACAAATGTCATTATTGTAAACATTCCGCAGAGATGCGATTTAATTCCCAAATCATGTGTAAATGTAGAAATAGAGGCTACAAATGGGAAAATTCATAAAATTTGTAAGAGTTTTACAAATGTCCAAATTGTAGATGTAAGTAAATTAAACAGGAATTTTCACACTCGGCATGGCCTACACTTAAATAGATTAGGAAAAGAGTATCTTAGTGATGAAATCTGCAAAATTGTAAATTCAAAAGGTAAGAATAATTCAACAGTAATATCATTAGAGTGGAAGCAGGGAAACTGGTAGAAGAAGCCAAACGTGAGGTTTGGCATTCAGATCTTTTGAAGTCAAATTCAACGGAGTGCAACAATGGTATTTCGGATTTGTCTAGCAACAATAATAATAACAAATATGATAATAATAATGTAAATAAATCACCAACACAAGCTTGCAAAAGTAACAAATTTAAAATTTACCACCAGAATGTCCAGTCTCTTTATAATAAAATTGATTACATAAATCTAAAGCTTAAAAATGAACTTAAAGACATATTAGCACTAAGTATTTCAGAACATTGGCTGAAAGAGGAACAACTCGAATTAATTCAATTCCCAGGGTTTATAGAAGCTAGTAAATACTCTAGATCTAATATTAGCCATGGTGGTACTTGCATCTTCTTAAGAAATAATTTAGATCATGAACAGATAACAGCTTATGATTATCTAATTATGGAACAGGATTTTGAATTCTCTGCCGTAAAAATACAGCAGTTTAAGTTAATAATTGTATGCGTATACCGTTCTCCGTCAGGAAAGTTTCCTTTATTTACAGATAAATTAGAATTGTTACTCAAAAACATGAGCAAAGTAAATTACGATATAATAATTTGTGGGGATGTAAATGTGGATTTCTTAAAATTTGATAGAAATTGTGAATTATTAACACAGTTACTAATTTCCTATGGACTGAAACCTACAGTAAATACCCCAACAAGAATAACAAAATTTAGTAAAACCACTCCTGATAAAATTTTTATAAATACAGATAAATATCACCATTCAATAGAAGTCTATTGTCCGGGTTTTAGTGACCACCATGGACATATACTGAGTTTTGAAGTATCCGAAACAATCAATAATAATGATAATGGAGTAAAATCAAAGTGCAGGTCATTCACTGAATCAAATGTTACATATTTCAATGACTTATTAAATAAGGAAACATGGTCAGAAATTTATGAACTAGAAAATGTAAATGATAAATTTAATGCATTTAACAGTACCCTAAAACACTATTTTGAAATAGCATTCCCCTTTAAACGAAGAACTGTTCAAAATAACAAAACTAGCAATTAGATAACAACAGGGATTTTAAATTCATGTCAAAGAAAGAAATGTCTACACAAATTATATAAACAATACCACACAACACCTGAATTCAGTTTATACTACAAAAAATACACTAGCATATTAAATAAGGTAATAAGACTAGCAAAGAAAATGCATAATGATAATTTTATGTCCCAATCATCTAATAAAAACAGGGCTATGTGGTCCGTGATAAAGAAAGAAACTGGAAAATCTGCTAAAATACAAAGGAACATTACACTGACCAGAAATAATAAAGTGATTAATAATCCAGAGGAAATAGCAAACACTTTTAATGACTATTTTCTGGAAATTCCACAAAAATTATTAAATAAATCACAGGTAAATACACTAAATTCTAATAATAAAATAAATATATGCAGTGATTCTTTATTTATAAATCATGTCACAAGTGAACAGGTAAGAATAGTTATAAAAGAGCTAAAAAATAAGTTCTGTGCTGGCATTGATGGCATCCCTGATGCAATTTTTAAAGAAATGTGCAGAAAATATAATAAATCCACTTACGCACTTAATAAACAGTTCAATTCTATCAGGAACTTACCCGGATATTTTGAAGTTATAATAATATATTTAATGCAGCCAAATAGCCATAACTTAAAATATAAAATATAGGATACATTGATGGGTTACAAGTCAAGGGGTAGTCAAGTAAACACGCGCCAATTCTGAGCTCCCCGGGTTTTAGTTTTAGGCGAAGTAAAGCGTATCCAGTGCAACTTATAAAGGTTACAAAAGTGCGGTAGGAAGTCACCCACAACGCAAGAATACAAGAACCTATCAATGGTAAAGGTAAATGGCAAATATCAGTGATTGATAATACCTCCCAGCACAGGGGGGATAGTGAGGTTATATTGCACAAAGATGGTCATAACAGAAATCGCATACAGCAACAAAAAATTTAAATGAATGTCTTACCGCAGAAGTCGCAGGTAACATATAAAAACCCTGTATGGACAAGAAGTACCACCGGCAAGAAACCAGTGACCTGCGCTAAATGCGGTAAAGCATTCGTCACGAACTGAAAACCGTATGCAATAGCACAAATTTGTAAATGCCTGACAACAGATGATGCAGGAAAAACGCCATACACCAGAAGATACATACAGTATAACAAATTAAGTATCCTGTCACTAATGTGGGAAGAAATTTAGCAAATGAAAACACACAGAAGCTGGTCGCGATCGCAATAAGGCATTTTATTGCAAACCTTACACATGCTGATTCACACTAGTAAGAAGCCTTACTCATGTCGTTTGCTCAAAGTACTTGTACACAGTAGGAGAAAGTCATATATTTGTTTTACATGCAATAAATCATTCATTAGAGCAAATAATTTGTGGAAGCACATTCTAACGAGAAAGCATCTTGCTTGGTAAAACGTTTATTCTTCCTGGAGGCTTGAGGAAAGTATTTGTTCGAACTCTCATTATACAAGTCTCATAAACATGGCGGGCATACAAGACGAACGAGTGAAAACTGCTCTCACAAAATTGAGAAGTATAGAGCAAGTAAACGGCAAAGTAAGTAAAGTTATGAAGGAGGAATTGCTTAAAGCGGTGAGTACCTTGGAAGATTGTTTCCGATCCATGAACAAAGGCGAAGACAGTGAAACCAAGGATAAACATGAGTATGTTGATCTAGCAAACGTAGGAAAAGAGGTTAATGGCTTCCCTGAATCAGAGATGAAAAAGGCAAGAGACAGAAGCTCTGTGAAACATGTGGCGCCTTCTATCGACAGTGCGCATGAAACAGATTCAGAGATGGCAAAGAAAAGAGACAGAAGATCTCTGGCATCTACAACCAACAGTTCGTGTGACACAACTAGCGCGCTAACTAGAGACGTAACACCAGGAACTACAAGTACAACCCAGCAAGCCTCGACATCAAGCGGCGACTTCTATAACCACAACTGCCAGGAGCTAGACCACACGTCACTGGAAGATAAAATAACCAATAATGTCACACAAAAACTAACATATTTGATTGACACCCTTACAGGAAACTTAAGGAAATTAATAAAAGAGGAAATGGAAAGCGCTCAGCGCTCAACACTGACACCAAAACGTGATGAGAGAACAGCAGAAGTTAAGGCGAGCAGTTACAAGGAAATTGACGAACTAACGCCATCATCACAAGAATTGGCACAGGTGAGAACTCAAGACCTGGAATATGCCAACTATCCGGGGCAATGGGTTCAAGTTGCCAGCAAATCAGATAGAAGGCAAACAAGGCAGCAATACGCAACGATACGCTCAGGTCCAAGAGTTGAAGAATTGCAAGCAGCAAATAAGAAAGCTTGGCTTTTTGTGGGACGTGCAGGCCCGCACACCACCACCGGTGCCATAAAGAAGTACCTAGAGAACAGAGGAATTATAGAAAACGTTACGTGTGAAGAAATAACAACCGATTACGATACTAAAGCTTTCAAAGTGGGGATCCCATTCGAACTAATGGAAAGGGTATATGAGGAGGATTTCTGGCCGACAGGGATTTATGTCAGACGTTTTCGATTTCGGACCTTTCGTCCCACTCGAGAAATTGGTCACTCCTACGAATAACTCAAAAGAGAAAGTAGTTGATAGAAAGAATCAAAACTTAAAAGACGCACCAAGAAAATTAAGAATCATGATGTGGAACATAGAAGGGCTAAAAAGTGCTATGAGTATGAGCCCAGAACACTTTCTAATAGGTTACGATATAGCAATCCTATTGGAAACATTCGTCACTGATGACTGGCAACACCCGCACTTCTATGGCATTCATCTTAAAGCTAGACAAGGAGAAAAAGGTAGACCTTCCGGGGGGATAACTATCTTACTAAAACCACACCTAACTCCAATATTATCAACAAGGCAACAGGACCATCCCCTACTTTTGGAAATAGGCGGCCTGATAATAATAGCCGCTTATTTCCAACCGAACATAACAGCATTCGACATAATGGACGAGCTAGGCCAAATGATCATTCAAAGCAAGCAAGATAAACCAATAATAATCGCAGGTGACCTTAACTGCAGATTAGACATTCCTAACTACAAAACCAAGCTAGTTCTGGAGAAACTGGAAGAAGAAGGCTTCATCCTGCTAAACAACCCCACAATCCCCACATACATCTCACACAACGGAAAGAGCACAATAGATATTGCACTTACAAAAGGACCAATAACAGGAAACGTATTTCCATTATGGACAGCAAACCAAGCTCTGATAAGGAAACACTTACCACTTGAAATAAATATCCAAGGGGAATGGGGAAACCTACAGGAAAAGACAACTCATCCCCTTTCAAGGAAAATAGATGTCGAGAAAGTAAAAGCTATGCTAGATTCAACAATACTTTTAGACTCATTAATAGATAACTCAAGGCTGGAGGACGCAACAAGAACAATAGAGGAAATCTTACAAAAGGCCGCCATTCCGCGGGCCACAAGAAGAGCAAAGATATGGTTTGATAGTGAGTGTTATAGGCTGAGGAGGGAGACCCTAGAAAAATTACAACAGTTAAGGCAGAACTTGAATAACCAAAGTCTACTACACATATACAACGACAAGAGGAATCTTTACAAGAGAACATTGAAAGAAAAGAAGCGCGCCTACATAGAAGTAGAGGGCAGGAAGCTAGCAGAGGAAGCCAAGAAAAACCCCTTCGTAGCCCTACGTCCAAAGAAACAATCACAGACACACTACATAGACATGGAAAATTGAGAATCACACTTCAGCAAGATTCTCAATATCGAGGGTCTAGTGCACACCAGAAAAGATCCACATATCATCTCTCCACAATTACCAACATACTGGGTACCCCTGACCATTGAGGAAACTAGAATCGCCATAGACAGCACCAAAAATAAGAAAGCCGCAGGACCGGACGGGATCTATAATGAATATGTAAAAGACACTGCACACCTGCTAGCCCCAATATGGACAAAATTGTTTAACAAATGTATGGAAACAGCTTCCATACCTGACCAGTGGAGAAAGTCAATTGTAAAGGTTTTATATAAAGGGAAAGGAGATCCAAGAGATCCCAATAAGTACAGAGGCATAGCACTGGAAAACTGCCCCTTCAAAATCTTCACCAAAATTATAACAGGAAAATTAAATGAGGAAATAAACGAGCTTCTGCCAGAGAACCAGTTTGGGTTTAGAAAGGGATGATCTACCCTAAACGCTATTGAACGTCTGCTTAACCAAATATGGGATGCCTTAGAGGACAACGGAAAATATTACACCATTTTTATAGATTTCACAAAGGTTTTCGACCTGATAAATAGAAAGCTAGTGACAGAAAAGTTAAAGGAGATGCTAGGCATGAACAACATATGGGCCAATCTCATCACATCAATACTGCAAAGGAACGAAGTACGAATTTCGGACAACCTCTCTCTATCAGAACCGATAGCCCAATCAAACGGGGTCCTACAGGGAGACCCACTGAGCCCCTTGCTGTTTATAATATCAACCACAGATATCCTAAAAATAGCCCAAAAGGAGGTAGTATTCTCTTGCGCATATGCCGATGACATTGTAATGGGATCCAGAGATTTAACAAAACTCCAGGAAACTGTAAATGACGTGCAAAAGTGGTGCTCTGAACACAAGCTGGACATCAACATCTCAAAAACAGACACCATGATATTCGGAAAAGGAGGAAGAATACCCGCCTCAGCAGAGATTTTCATTCGGGATATAAAATTAAAGATATTTCCAGACTTTAAATATTTAGGCATCACACTGCAATCGAGTGCATATTGTTTCACAAAACATGTCACAGATAAGGTAACCCAAGCAATGATGGCAATGCACGAAATAAAAGACATCACATCACTCAGTCTGGAGACAGCAATGTTGCTATTCAGAGTAAAAATTCTTCCAATAATGACCTATGGCATTGAAATCATCTGGACACATTTAACTACGAGGAACCTGTCCACCTTGGAAAGGGTGAAAGCGAACTACATAAAGAGGTGATAGGAGTATCAAAAACGACACGATCTAGACTTGTATATCTACTGGCGAAAGAAACTTTCCTTGTAGATGACCTCAGGACAAGCATACCTCTACCGAGCACCAGTGCATCAGAGAAACTTCTGGCAACGTTGACGGAGAAGAGAGAAGAAGTACAACCAGACTTCTATGGCACAGGGGCCATGATAGACCGTTCGTGGACAAAAGCTATTTTGAAGTTATCAAAAGTAATTCCAGTGCACAAAAACGGTTCAAAAGATGAATTAGATAACTATCGTCCTATTACCTTACCAACTGGTATTGCAAAAATTGTGGGAAAAATTATGTATAAGAGACTGATAAGTTTCATAGAAAATAAATATTATCAAACTCACAACATGGATTTAGAACGGAAAAATCAACACAGACAGCAATTTACGAATGTAGTAATTGTATACTGAAATTAATTGACAATAAGGAACAAGTAACTGGCCTATTCTTGGATTTATCGAAAGCATTTGATGTTGTTGACCATAAAATCCTCCTTACCAAACTAAATCAATAAGGTATTAGAGGTCTAGCTAATAAATGGATAGAGTCTTACTTAACAAGGCGTAAACAAATAGTAAGATTGAGACACAAGGATGATGGACCCAAATTACTTAATGAAACATTGTCCAATCAGGGAATTATTGAATTTGGAGTACCCCAGGGATCGGTTTTGGGCCCACTACTATTTCTTCTATATATCAATGATATAACACAGAACGTTCATTCACATAAGGAAATGTTGATTGCGGACGATACAACACTAGTAATAAAAGATGAAACTAAACAGGTCATACAGCAGTCTGCTGACTCCGTTACAGGAGAGTTCACCAAATGGTCACAAGATAATCGCCTCATAATAAACTATAAAAAAACAGTATGTCTAAATTTCCACACTATACAGAATAGGAATCCTGCAAATGGTCATCAAATAGAAAATAAATCAGAAACAAAGTTTTTAGGACTATGGATACAACAAGACTTGAAATGGAATGAACATATACAATATCTGAGTACTAAACTGAACTCGATGTGCTTTGCGTTACGTATTTTGAAAACCTGCACTAGCATTCACACATTAATAAATACTTATTTTGCTTATTTCCATTCATACTTAAGATGTGGGATCATATTTTGGTGTATGTCACCAGATGTACTAAGCACGTTTAGGATACAAAAGAGGGCGATTAGAATTATGGCAATTGTAAACTCTAGAGAATCATGTAGACCTCTGTTTAAAGATTTAAACATTCTCCCACTGCCCTGCATATTTTGAAAGTATTATGTTTTTTAAAAAGAATTTAATGAATAAAGATGTTTTTCTTAAAACAAACAATGATGCTCATAGGCATAACACAAGACAAAATCAAAACATTCATATTTCACACACATACACACACAAGCATATATTAAAAAGGAACTTTTCACACTAGAGTTTTTATACAATAAAGTACCCCAGTATATAAAACTGGCCCCAAAAATAAAAACCTTTGATAGAATGTTGAAAGCTTATCTGCAGTGCCATTGTTTTTACTCAGTAGTTGAATATCTTAGCGTATAGGAGCGATGAAATCTATAATTATATTTTACTTTTTAATTTAATTGTAATACCTAGCTGTATGTTGTTGTATTTATAGAATTAAGTTTTCATATTATGATAATAGAGTGAGGTGTAAATAGTTGTGCAATAAGATTGTATCTATTAAGATTTGCTATTATAATAAGTTATAAATAGTTATAATATTAGCAATATATACCTGTTAGTTCTTTTATTTTATAAATGTAAATTCTGACGTGTCCTATATCAAAAATGTATTGAATGCATGTATTTGATCAAATGGAATTAATAAAAATCTATCTATCTATCTATCTAATAATTTTTCTCTGATGGACGAAGTTTCCTGCTTATGAAAGCCAGGTAATGTCTCCTATGATCGTCGTCTTCTTGAAGAATGATAGCTCCAATCCCTACGGTGGATGCCTCGGATTAGATTATGAAATTCTTGGTGAAGTCAGGGTATTCCTATTTGATGCTGTTTTTCAACAATCGCTTGGCATCTTGGAATGACTGTTCGCAAGCTTCCTTCCATCTCCATTTATTACTTTTTCTGAGTAATTCTTGCAGAGGTGCAACTGTCTCTGTGTAACAAGGACTATGCTCTGCAAAGAATTGCCGAGAAAACTTCGGACATGTTTCACCCTAGTATGTCTGGGAAAATTTGCAATAGCCTGTATTTTCGTTTCATTAGGACGGTAGCCCTCACCATCCAAAATGTGTCCCAAGAATTTCATTTCCTTTCGAAAGAATTGACATTTTCGAAGGTTGAATTTGAAATTTGCCTTCCTTAAATCTTCGAACAACATTCGGAGATGCAGCAGATGTTCTTCTTTATTCTCGGATGCAATGAGAATATCGTCTATATAGCGGATCGCTATTTCTTTGACTTCAGGACTCAAATTCTGTTCCAGCGCTCTTATTAGAATAGATCCAGATGTCTTAACTCCAAAAGGTAGACGTCGAAATACATAGGTTTGTTGGTCAAACATAAAACCTGTAAATTTCTTTGAGTCTTCACTAAGCCTAATTTGATGGTAGGACGAAGTGAGATCAATATTTGAGAACCAAATCTTGCCTTGGAATTTTCTAAGTAATTCTCTAACAAGAGGCGGTCTGTCATACTCTGGTAACAATCTTGAATTCAAATTTCGCGCGTCTAGACAACCTTAGACTGCCATCTGGTTTAGATACAACTGCCAAAGGATTTAAATAAGAGGTCGTAAATCTCTCAATGACGTTATTCTTCTCCATATCCTTGATAAGTATATTCACCTTCTCTCTATGCTTCTTAGCTACAGGGTATAATTTTGCAAGGAACGGTGCGTCATCCATGACTCGAATTTGGTATTTGAAATCCTTAATTTCTCCAGGTCTAATATCGAATGTATCCTTATATACCTCAAGAATATTTTCCAACTCTGGTGAGCTCTTCGATTTGTTAACTTCCTCTTCAGTTGATTCATGAAATATCAGAGACCATTGAGCATCTCCCTCGGTGTCTTCCTCTTCATTTCCCTCCTAGTTTATTTCATCGGTATGCTGAAATCGTATTGTATCATTGCTCATGTCAATGACAGCTTGATATTTCCGTATGAAATCTACTCCTAGGATCATATCAAATGCAATATACTTCATCACGACAAACACATGTCGAAAATCATGTCCTCCAATCGTGACACATAAATATAACTGAGTTTTGCATAGGGATGTCTTGTTTGGAATTATTCCTTAAATCTTAATTCCGGACACAGGAATTTCTTCTAGCTCCTCAGTGAGTTTCCAAAGACCATACAATTTCTCACTTATATGACATAGCATTGCACCAGTATTAATTAAAGTATCGACAGGCTTGCCGAATACCTCGCATGATATAATTGGCAATTTAATCCTCGTTCCCAATTTTTTACGTTCATGATTATTTTATATCAGGTCATCATCCTATGCTTGCCACTTAATGATTCTGGGAGTGAAAGTTTTAAATATCCTCTCTGCTATTGGATATTTCACTTTTTTCATTGCTCTTGGATTGCTGCCACCCTGATGTACCAGGTTCACTCTGTTTCAGCTGCTCCATGAACTGTTTATTATCTTGGTGTCTCTCCTCCAAGTTTTTCCTCGTTTCCTGTTTGAACTCCTCATTGGATTGTCGTGGATTTTCGTTTCTTGGGTAGGAGCCATTATTTCTTCCAAAGTACTGCCCCCGGAAATTGAATTATATTGAGACCACGATGGCTGTATTGGAAAATATCAGTTAAGTTATGGATGTCATAGTTATGACGTGGATATTCATGACGTAGGCACGGATGACGTAGGATTCATGCCAGTAGGCTGATTGAGCTGAGATTCTTGGTGACGTCATGTTTTTATTCGAGAAAGATCCGAGATTTACGACGCAGTCGCAGGAAACAAGGTATTGTGCTAAGGAAGAAGCTACGCTATTGGAGGAGAGACGAGAACCAATGAACGATAGTTTGGAAGGAAGACGGAGATTGCTGAAACTACGATATTCGATTACTTTTGGCATGCAGATTTGTGGAAATTTATTTTCAGTTATGGCATTGATTTGGAATTTTGAAGAAATTAATTTTGAGTTTTTGAAATTTGAAAATCCGTCAAGTATAGCCAAAGTTAAAACTTCCAGCAATGACGCAGCAACAGGCTATGGAAGGGATAGTTACGCCCCTTAAGAAGTTGATAAAAGGTCATGCACAGGAGAGAGGAGCTCTGATACTCATACTGATACTGATACGCTCAGATCTTATACTTGTGATCGCATATATATTTCTGGTGATATAGAGTTATTTTCAAGTGATTCAGTGAAGTAAGGTGTCTTTAGCGGGAGGAGAAAGCCTTGCCGCATCGAACGAACTCGGGGCAGTTCCATTTCACGCTGCTCAAAACTAGGTGAAGTTGAAACGCGCACATTAACGTTTCCACCAGTCAAGATATCAAGCGCTAACTTCAGCCTGTATGATAATTCTATTAGGCAGTATAACATTAAGGTGTATACAAGATTTCAACGATTTCACAGTGTAACTTCGAAAGATATTGGAACTTTTAGGCTGCCAACAAAAGTGATTTTCTCGCCACAGGAGAAACACTTTTATATTCCACATTATACACTACGGCTGACACGTGGAGTGCAACAGTTTGATATTACAACGATACATTCGACTATGGAACACTATAATATTGCAGTGCTTTTGATCATTATAACTGCAGTTGAGATGAAAGGCTAAGGCTTTGATGCAATGGGGACATATATTATTGGAGTAAAGTAACAGCATGGAACTTCGTTAATCGTCTTTCTACAAAAGCGAGCACGTAGTGAACATCCAACTACACTCATGCATCGTTAATCCATCGCTGAATTATACCAGATAACAGTGGAAATATTTTCATACTCCACAACTATGAATATTTCTGCGGAAATAACTACATTAAACTTCTTGACGAATTCCTGCAAGAACTTCAGAGAACTTTCAAGAGAGGCCAGGGTTATCCCGGCGCACAATGAAGAATTTTGCCGGGAGGATGTTTCTCGTATCCACGGAGCAGTGCCATTTCGGAGGAGGAAGCAGTTCGATTCTCCGAGGACGCTGATTCCTGTTTCGAGGATGGAGCTCATCTTTAAGTTGGTGAAATGGATCCACCAGCAGTCTTCTTTGGGGAATTTTCCTCTGGAACTTCAATCGGCAGATAAGGTAGTTGTGAACGTTTCTTGTATTATTTGAGTAGTGGAGCGATATCTGAGCAAACATTTTTCCCATATTTTCTGTCCTACCTTTTGCCCCATTTTATTGATTGATATTTTTGTACTCAGTACACTTCGATGATTTATGCCTTTTTCTTCGATTTTTGAGACATTGCTATGTCATTGGCATACTTAAATAATTTTGGATCAGTTGAGACTGATATTAGATTCTTTCAGTAATTTGCATATTTTTGTAGTCACGATTTGACTGTAAAGTTAACGATTTGCTATGGCGGATTTGAATTCAGACAGCGTGTCATTTTATTAAAGTAATTCTAATCAGTTAATTACTTTGACCAATTTTCTGTCATCCCCAAGAAAGAAGAATATTTAAAAGATTTTAGAGCGTTAAAATCTACTACGATATCGACGATCTTTGAAATACTAGTCGTCTTATGAATATGATTGCAACATAGACATTTATCATTGCATTATAGACAATTTTATGAAACACGAACGTTAATTACAATTTATTGAATACACTATAGTAATGAACATTTGATAGGAGTTTTTCTCAATTCTAGATTGGAATAATAATGTTTGCATTCCACAATCTAATTGTATTCTATTCGACTATTTTGCAGTTTAGTTGAACTTTGTTTGAAGATAGTATTTTTATACTGCGTTACTTTGAAGATGTTAATCTCAATTTTGATAGACCAGGCAGGAGTGTCTAATCGTATTTGCTATTAAATTTATTTGTGATTGGCAAATTTTTACTTCATATCGATTCATGAATGAAACCCACGAAGGTTAAATAATAACAGTCATTATTACAATTGATGAATATAAGAATTTTTTAAGAGGAACAATGGATGTATAATCTTTAGTTCAGTGGACGTGTAAAAGTCGCTGTTGAGTAATGCCCTTGAATAATGAAGGAGGTTCCCACAATAATTAATGAAGTTGATGAATTAATAGTGGAGGTTTTTGTGTGTAGTTTGGAAGATTTTTATGCCATATATATGAAGATATGTGATGAATTTTGGGCCAATTGTTGTGCCATTTTTGTGCGTTATGAGCGAAGTATTTTCCCGCTGAATGTTGTTCTTGTTCTTTGAAAGATTATTCATATGAAGATACTGTTAATATTAACAAGAGTGTTAAATAATTTGAGATAAAGATTTTGAATGGAGGTTACAGTCACAAATATTAATAATTATTATTAAACATTATTAAACCTTAATTTGACAGCTTAATATAACTAACCTTCATTGGTCGATTATATCAACACGATTTGAGTAATTATCAACCGGATAAACGTGTGGTTCAATGTATTCCTTGTATAAATAATATAAACAATTTAATATTGTAAAATAATTTTGTAAATATCTTTGTTAAATAATTTGGAATGATAGTGATTAATAGAAGCGTGTATTAAATTTTCAATCGTCATTTGACATTGTTATAAACAATTTATTATTGTTATAAATAATTAATGAACTTTTGTTATTAACATTTAGAGTTTTTTTATACTCTAAACAATGCAAGTTCAGCAAGTGGTTTGAACAAATAATCATGATTTGGGATTGTTGGAGGAATCCACTGGTGTTTGAATGAAGCATGTAAGACATTTGCGTGATAATATTTCAGTTGAGATGTGAACATTTACGTATTTGAAAAGAGAGAGCCAAGCTATGAGGTGACACGCTTATGCTAGGGTTGAACGAACGGGTGTCCGCTTTGACAATCCAGGTGCTTTGCAGCTGGCCCGGACAACTGTGTTACCGAGGCCAAGGGCGTTTCATAATAGCCTTGTGGCTATAAATAAAATGTGCAGTATATAAACACGCAAAGCAATTGATATATGTGTCTCATCCCAAATCCCGTTTCCATTCCCAGTGCATTGTTATATTTTCGTTGTTAGGAGCTTGAGAAAGTTAAAACATTATATGTAGAGAACACAGGTCCTACAGGAGGACATGGTTATGTGGTCGATGGCTTCTGATTGCCACGTATATTTTGTTGTTTCATTTTTGTTAAAAATCACTCTTTATGTGAAATAAATTATTGTGCAGTTTAAAGTTTCTCGTCTTCGTTTTGGTTCATTTTAAATATCATGGTGGAGGTTATTGTGAGGACATACTTTTAAGTGATCCAGTTTACAACCCAGTCCCCGAGATATATTTAAGAGGTAAGTAAAGGTAAGTATGAACCCCCGTATATTTTGGTGTGTTCCACAATAATTTTCTTGTTAACTATTGTGCTCTAATCTCGATAGTATCTGTCAGTGCCATTTTCATTGATGTAGCTATGCCGGCGCGTTTGATTATTGGCAATCCGATTGAGGGGGCGGATATCTGACAGCCTACTATCTGGGTTATCGGGTACAGTACCTTCTCTCTTGGTACCTTCCTTGGTTTCCTCTTAGTCTTCCCCATAGACTTCTATAATTGTTCGTACCATCAGGTCTCGTATATGGTTTATTTTCATATGACCTATAGTTGTTTTGGTCCCATCTTCTTTTCTCTGGATCCATCCTCGGAGTTTTCTCTTCTCGATGGTCTCGAGGTGTCTGAGAATATTTGTCACCCATAACTGCAAATACCGCGTTATCATTCTTGCCGCCCTTCTGATGGAAGGATTGTGCGTTCGTGTAATCCAGCTTTTGTAGAACTTCATCAAATTGTTCCATGTTATAAATGCCCGCAGCTATAAGTGTCCTTTGGACATCCGCAGGAAATTGTCTGATCAATGCAGTAATAAATTCGTTATCTGGCATAGGCTTATCTAAATTTTGCAGTTTAGATAATTGCCCTGCAAAAAATGTCGAATAACGTGAGGGTTGAGAAGTGGAGTATCTTTTGGCGTAAAGCTCCGCTCTTACCTGTTGTTGAGTTTCTAGTGACCAGAATTTCTTCAACAGTCCTCCAGCGAATTCCTCAAAGTTGTTCAGAGTGGATCTAAAGGCCCTAAACCACGTAAGTGCGGGACCATACAAAAATTTCCCTATTACTCTTACTTCCCTTTCTTTGGAAAATTTAGAATACTTGAGGTAATCTCCCACTTCCCTCAGGAATTCTACTGGTGTGACAATCCCAGTTCCTGAGAATTTTGACGGTTTATCTTCAACGTTCCTGTAGAAGATTATAGGAGTGGATTGCATAAATGTTCTAACCACTGCCTGTTTATGGGGATTATCTACTTTGCTTACTGCCTCAATATCCATACTAGTAATTGTAGGTTTACTTTAAGTTTTGGCGACACTCTTTGCTTCCTGCTGGTAATCCAAAAAATTTATTACCAAGCTTCTTGATGGTTTCTTTGAGTTCAGAATTTTCTTCAACTACTAATTTCTTTAACTCTTCGGTATTACTTTTATTGTCTGAAAAATCACCCTCTTACTGATATTTGACCTGATTTTTAATATCCTCGATTTCTTTCTGGTTTTCCTCAGATCTTTTCCTGATTTCTTCAGTATCTCCCGTCATTCCTTCTGTCTCTTTAATGTTCTCTTTCACATCTGTAGATATGTTGTTCATTATCTCTTCGTGATTCTTTAACGAACTTGTTATATCCACAATGTCTTTTTGAGCAGTCTGGATATCCTAGGTAATAACTTGAACATGTGATGTCAAAGATTCTGTGATCTCTTTGATTCCGTCTTGAGTCTCCAGGTTAAGTGCATCTTTGACTTCACTGATGACTGTTGTCTTTATCTCAGTTGTCAACTCTTTAACTACACATTCAAGAATTTCTCCAACAACAAGTTCCTGGAATTGCTCGGTCAAACGTTGTATGACGTTATTTGCCATATCACTACTCTCTTTGTGGACACGAATTTCCAGATTTACCATATCCTTTCCTACTTTTCTCAGACCTCGCTTGATCCTATCAGCTAATGATTGAGATTTTTGGTCGGCATCGCGAAATTTATCCACCAACTTACTCGTGTTCAAAGCTAATGAAGTTTCAGGTTCATGAGTTTTCTCAAATAGATAATACATTTTATTTTCTAAAGAAGTAGAATGTTCTTTGATTTTATTTTCTAACGAAGTGGAATTTTCCTTGAGTTTATTTTCTAAATGTTCCTTGAGTACATTTTCTAAAGAAGCTCCTAATGAATCTGAATTCCCTCTCATCCTAGCTTTTAAGTTTACTGAATTTTCCTCTAATTTAGTTTCAAAAGAATCTGAATTTTCCTTTAGCATATTTTCTAAAGAAGTGGAGTTTTCTTTTAATTTGTTTTCTATAGTAGAAGTTAAATTGGTCTCCAAAGAAACTGAATTTTCATGAAATTTATTTTCCATTGAGTCTTCAAGATTTACTTTTAAAGAAGTGGTCAATCTATTTTCTAGGGCATCTGAGTTTTCTCTTAGTTATTCCCTTAAAGTTTCAGAAATTTCTTTAAGTTTAATCTCCATTTTGTTAGTTTTCTCTATAATTTCTGCCATCTGCAGTTCTGCACATTTGGTGCTCTCCTCCATACGAGTTAAGATCCTCATGAGATCTTCCATAATTATCAAAATATACTTTAAAGTTAGGGGTGTAAATGTAGGCAGACACAAAGACTTAGAACTAAAACATGAATTATGCGTAGCTACTTGGAATTCTCGGAATAAAATGAGATATGCCCTAAGGTCGACGTGAAGGAAAAAATTCTCTACTATTAATTAAATTTAAACAACAATATCAAAAATTCTGCAAATTCACAATATCCTCCACCTGAATTCTAATAAATTGTGTATTTCCAGACTATCGAACGTATACTACAAAATTTACTTGGCACCCTAATGGATAAGCCATTATACGACAGTCAAAACCACACTAACAATTTCAAAATTTACTTGCTTTAAGTTTCCCACTGATTGGGTTTCCTATGAATTTATTTATCCATACCAGACATCTCCCAATTCTCAAAATAAATATTGAAAAATCACAACTAAATCGGCAAACAATCGACCGAATCGACTCTTAATCGAGCTCCACGTTCGAAGCCATTTCTCTCTTCTATCTTACTTTATGTGCCCGTTTAGACCCGTGTACGGACGACCACATATGCATTTTCACCAAAAATCAGTCAGCACGAGAATCAAAACATCCCAGGGCGCCATACGGGTTAAAGTGAGAACAATAACTCACAAAAAATTGCTTTACTGATTTTCGGCTCGATGCAACAATAAGGATAGAAGGAGTTTTTCTGAAAATAACACAATCCGTAAAATTATATCATTTTATTTAAAATGTTTAAAAGTTACTGAAGAAGTGCTAAAAATAGCATAATGGATGCATGACGGATCACACATTTATATACACAAATTTACAGATTAACCAACACATGAACGAAACGAAAGTCAGATTGTTAGACCTGTTGATTTCGTTCAAAAGAATTATTTACAATTGCAGGGTTTGACAATGCAAACTTGTTTGTCCATCCTGATTCCTAACTTTAAGTATTCATACGTTGAAATGAAATATTATCAGTCGATGAACAAAATCACTGTTTTTGTCTTTCAAATAGTAGCAGAAAATTAACTAACACTTTTTCCAGGAATCAGTATCTCAAAATTGGTTCAAATATAAAGTTACAACAATGAATATAACACAATATTAATTACAATGGACATTCGAGCATGGATTCGAAGAATTTCGATAAACAGAAAAATATTTATTGTACCATCTGTTCTCGATCCAACATAAATATTCTGAGTTCTTGACTTAATTAGCAATATTATGATCAAAATTTTATTATTAACAGCATATCAACTCATCTTAAATATGGATTTAACCTTTCAATTATTTAAATATCACTTGGAAATATTATTTAGAAAAATTATCACAAAAATAATATTATTTGTTGCTATTATCAAAATTACAATTCTTTTTGACAGAATGTCAAAAATGTTAATCATCATATTCATTTACATAATGTTTATAATTTTAGCAGGATCACAAATATCCTCTAAATTGTAGTGGTTGTTTAGGAAATTAAATGAAAATCCACAGCCTGCTTCCAGTCTCCGACCGGGTCAGGAATGGGAATGAATGAAGCCCCCCCATCTAGCGGCGAGGATATGGACTGTGCCGGCTGCCGAGGCCTGACGCACTCCTCTGGGGCAATGATTAAATGAATGACAGATGAAATGAAATGGTAGTGGAGAGTGTTGCTGGAATGAAATTTTGACAGGGAAAACCGGAGTACCCGGAGAAAAACCTGTCTGCCTCCGTTTTGTCCAGCACAGATCTCACATGGAGTGACCGGGAATTGAACCACGGACCCAGCGGTGCGAGGCCGGCGTGCTGCCGCCTAAGCCACGGAGGCTTTGTTTAGGAAATAACAGTTTTAATTTATTTACAGCATCGGCCCATTCGATTTAAATGTGTTAAAAATCACATGATCATGATTAGCATTCAGACAACGGTAAAGTCTTCCCATAATTAAAGGTAAATATTAATAACAATATTCCGGGCTAACAATTACTAGGAAATATTTATAGAACACATGGGTAAACTGAGAATTGACATGATGGTTCCCCAAAATAACCCTTGGTTATGAATTCGACGAAAGTGTGGCTTGCTACAATATTTCAACTCCCAACATTATTTCAAAGTCATCCAACCTACAATATGGTGGATGCTCCATTATAACAACCTCATTCCTGCGACTTAAATTGCAAAATCAGAATGACATATTAAACTATTTCCACACACACAAACATTTCTTCCCAAATTATACATAATAATCATGCCTTTACTTGTTATTCAAACTGTAAGATTCGTAAGCTAGTAAGCTCCTCAATGAGTTTACAGTAATTTTACCATCAGTTTAAACATTAATAATTCCACACCGTGTCTATTTCTAGCCAAACGTTCAATCACAAGACGTTGCTCAAACTGATTTTTATATTTATACAAACTCTAGTAAAACCCTATTTTATACACTCTTTTTCCTTCCCGTATCATTACTTTCCGTGTCTTTCAAAAGATTTAACTGCATATTGGAAGTGTAACATGTTCCCATAGAATAAATCTATTAGTTGAATGTGGGCATGCGTTAACCACTAGCCTTCGGAAAAACAAGTCTCCGATCTAGCAAACTGTTTTAAACATCAACTTTATAAATCACACTACATGATATGATTATTAGAAAATATAAATCATGATTATTATTATTATCTCAGAAAAATATTGAAAATAGTAATTATTATTAAATCAGCATTATTATTATTATTATTATTATTATTATTATTATTATTATTATTTTCACAAATGGAATTAGCATTGCTAAACCTTTCGGGAAATATCATCCTCGACTTCTTAAATATGGAAAAAAATCCATTCCTGAACTTAAATTTATTATTAAATTTACAGTTACGACAGCTGATGACCGCGATTAGATAAAATAATATCAAAACCAAATAAATGCTCGATTTCCTCGTTCATTAATTCAAATCATTGACTTCTCATGTCTGAGTGTAAAAACTGCTCAGATCAAGGCTTCCATATGCCTTGCAAGAATATTTTCAACAGCAAAGAATCGAAGAAAAAAAAATTGTTGGAAAGACTGTAGAAAAATGAGAAATTCCAGCTAACTACGCATAAGAATAATGCAAAATGTAGCTTATATTCTTGTAGATCATGATGTTGATAATTTGGTCTGAACCAGACTAATTCAGTCTTCTGTCCCCATTTGGACACGTACTTATAATCCCGTATCGGCCTCCATTATATACCCGCTAGATGTCTAACCAGTCATAGCGGTGTTTATACTCGTTGCCTGAATATATTGATGAAAACTGTCTATAATATTAGCTGCTTCAACAGCTGAAGTAATCTTTTTGATAGGGGTAAGATCGAAATGATCCATGATGCAAACAACCAGTAGTAACGTGGCCCAACTCTGACAATCTTATTCAGCACCAGTCCAAGTTCTGATGTTCAATTCCCTGGGCAGAGTTTCTCACTCTCCAGACAATGCTTGGCATGCTGGTTTCCCTATGTCGGCTAAATGAACTGAACCGTGCAAGAATGGTATGTGAAAATTACTGACTTAACTTGGTTGGTCAAATAGTTACCAAAACAAAAGCGTCTTCTGGTCATTGGATAAAAATAATTCAATTTTAAATCTTAGTGGACAGTGGAAAGATAAATATAGACTGTCTGCCATATGTCCGTGTAGTAGTAATAGTTACCAATGTTTTGCCACAAAGTCTATCACCTCAGTGATAACTTATGATGAATTCTAAGTTCACTAATACTTCCAACACTTTTCGAAGTCCAGTAACCAGGTACAGTCGTAGAATTTCACTAAGTCATAGCAACTGTGTGCTAGTAAAAACGTCGAGTATTGCAACCATGTGCACGAAGATAATTCTGAAGTATAACGATGTTCTGAGTGACGTGATGTGTTTAGCGACAGGGTGCTTACGAAGAAGTGGCATATTGAGTGGAGGCTAGCAGCTCCTTTATACCCAGTGGACAGACTCCTCTACGTCACTGCTTGAGATCTGTTAAAACTAAAACATCTCATATCTCAGCTTCTGCTCGATCGATTTTCTTGAAATATAGCTCGTTCTTCTTCCCTTGTCCGTGCCGGTAGTTTGGTTTTGGTCTCATGTTCCCCTCAATCGGAAAATATTTTATACAAATATAGCCTCGATTCTGATAAACTTGCTACGTCACTTAGCGATCTCTTGGCTTCATAAAGCTTCTAAATGCTTCTTAGAAGGTTTGGCGCGCACTATTCAAAACCTCAGCTCTGAACTTAGCCTCTGGGCCTGTGCTCTCAAATCTGGACAACTGGATTTGGGCACAGTACACTGTCACCTTTGATCTTCTACTGAGGATGCGCCCTTTGAGGATTTTTATCAGTGCCCAATAAGCTCTATTACCGGCTGCAATTCTTGCTTTTATTTCTTCTCTTGGGCTATTATCTTCAGTAACCAGTATTCCCAAATACTTGAAACTTTCACACCTCTCAAAATTCACCCCATTTAGGTTTATAAATAAATTTATATATTTATCTTTCTCCACAGTATTTCTCCTAGATAACAATACATATTGAGTTTTGTTGTAGTTCACTCGTAATCCTACTTCTTCTGATTCTTTTTCTAACCGTCCCATCTCTTCGTCAAGATCTTTCAGTCTTCGTGACAGCATACCTACATCATCAGCATACGCTAGATATTGGCTCATACGTTTTAACAGCGTGCCTCCTGGATTGCTGATATCTACCTTCCCCTTCATCCATCTTCATCCATTCCATCTCTCATCCCGACGCGCAGGTCGCCCAAGGGCGTCGACTAGAAAGACCCGCACTCAGCCTCTTAGGAGGCTACACGACAAAAAATATACTCTCTCTAGTACTATATTGAACAGCAGCGTGGACAGTACGTCTCCCTGTCGTACGCCTTGGTTTATCGCAGAGACTTTTGAGAGTCTTCCTTCAACATTAACTCGACATTTTGTGCCAGTAAGAGTCATATGCACCAATCTGATTAGTTTGGGTGGGAATCCCATGTCCATCAACGTCTGATACAGTGTTTTCCTTCTTACATTATCATAAGCCTGTTTGAAATCCACATATAGTTTGTGCACATCTACATTATATTCGTAACACTTTCCTATTATTTGCCTTATTGTGAAGATATGGTCCGTCGTCTATCTACCCTGTCGGAATCCACACTGGTATTCTCCAAGTCTCTCTTCAACAAGAGAAGTAAGTTTTATAGAAATTACATTGGCTAGGATTTTATGTACAACACTAAGCAGTGCTATGCCACGATAATTTTCACACTTTGCTTTATCATTCTTCTTATGGATTGGGCAAATAATGGCCGTGTTTCACTGTTCTGGCATCACCTCCTTCTCCTATATCTCCACAAACTGGTGTACCAGCTTTGCCAAATTTTCCCCACCACACTTAATCATTTCTTGCTGAAATATTTTCATCTCCTGGGGCTTTGTTATTCCTCAAGCTGTTATTTGCCAAACTAACCTCCTCCAGCGTCGGCACGTGTACTGGCATTGCATCAGTGTTATTCTTGCACCATAGTTGGTCATTCTCTTGATCCTCCTGTTCTAGCAATAACGTCTCCGCAGTAGCATTAAGCAGCTCGCGGAAATATTCAGCCCATCCATCTAAAATCTGTTCTTCTCCTCCTATGAAATTTCCTTCTTTATCTCTGCAGAAAACTGCACGGGGTTGAAAGCCCTTCCTCACTTCCAGTATTCTTTTATAGTACCGTACGGTACTTCCTTACTTCTTGAATATTGTATTCTTCTTCTAGCTCCTCAATCCATTTCTTCTCTGATTCCCGTTTCTTTCTTCTACAAATTCTATCTGCCTCTTTCCTTTTCTTTTGATGTTCTTCTGTATTGTTTCTCGTTGGTCTACTTATCATTTTCTCCCTTGCAGCATTCCTCTCCATTATAGCTATTTTACATTCTTCATCGAACCAGATTTGCCTTTTAATCCTTTCTTCTGTCCCCAGTACTTCTTCTGCAGCTTCGTGTAGTGCATCCCTCATTATACTCCATTTTCCTTCTACTCCCTCTAAATCCCTATTTTGTTTAGTCCCTAACTTCTTCCGTAAATGTGTTTCATATTGTTCGGCAGTTTCCTTTTCTTTTAGTTTTAAGACATTGTATCTCCTAGGGTCTTTCCTCATCTTTCCAGATCTGTACTCTGCTATATGCTGTCTATATTTTACTCTTACCATGAAATGGTCAGAGTCACAATCCGCTCCTCTACAACTATCAACTTCGAATATATCAGATGCGTAACTTCTATTAATTACCACACGGTCAACTTGGTTGAATGTGGTTCCATCTGGTGAGCACCACGTTACTTTCCTTACATTCATTCTCTGAAGCCATGTACTTTTCACAATCAATTCATTTCCCATGGCAAAGTCGATGAGTCTCTGTCCATTATTATTTGATACCTCATGCGGACTTTCCTTTCCTACGGTCTCTCTAAATGCTTCTTCTTTTCCCACCTTCGCATTGCAATCACCTAATACGATTTTTACATCTTGCCTTGCTATACCCTCGAGTTTCTGTTCAAGCTGACTGTAGAACGTATCTTTCACCTCATCATCATCGTCTTCTGTGGGATCATATACACATAAAAAGGTGATATCAAAGAATCGTGCCTTCATTTTCAAAGTATATATCCTTTCATTTACAGGCTTAACATTCAGTACTGCTGTTTTATATATATTATCCACGAGGAAACCTGTGCCACCTATTCTTCCACTATCGCCTCCACTATACATTATTGTATGGTTATCACTTCTCAATATACCATCTCCTCTCCATTTGATCTCTTTGATCGCTGCCACTCCTATACTATATTTCTCCATCTCTTCCATAAGGCCCTTCAACGCTCCAGGTTTGTTCAATGTTCTCAAATTCCAGGTTGCTATGTACATATAATTTTTCCGTTTACATTTTCCTTTTCCTTGCATAGGTCGTTCATCATTATCATCAGTCCGGCTATTATTGTATTGGAGTTTCATAACAGGCTATTTTGTTTGATATGGGGTTGTTAGCCCCATGATCAACCCCCAACCTGGAGGACCAGGGTAACCATCTTTGTCTGACCCATGACCTTTGACCTGTCCGGCATGGGAGGCCCTACCAAGAGCTTACGCTCCCGCCGGCATAGCTCGCAGGATCATTTGGACTCTCAAGCCCCCACATCACGTCAAGATGAGGATACCATCGTGAGGGAATTTGTATACTTACCCTTTGGAAATTTGGACAGACCACTCCATTCACTGCATTTAGGCTCTTTGGCAAAAATCTACATCGTTTCACCGATATGAACCAAACGTAATGTGCTTACCCTTTGGAACCCGACGAGTAACACTACTTGAAATTTCGGACAGACCACTCCATTGCCTGCATTTAGACCCTTTGGCACAAATCTACATAGTTTCACCGATATGAACAAAATGTTATGTACTTACCCTTTGGAAACCGACGAGTTACACGGTCTACTTGAAATTTCGGACAGACCACATTCAATACTCTGCATTTAGGCCCTTTGGCACCTATCTACACCATATCACCGATCTGAACCAAATTTTGTATACTTACCCTTTGGAACCTGACGAGTAACACTCTCTGCTTGAAATTTCGGACAGACCACTCCATTCCCTGCATTTAGTTCCTTTGACACAAATCTACACCGTTTCACTGATCTGAACCAAATTGTTCATACTTACCCTTTGGAAACCGACCAGTAACACTGTCAGCATGAAATTTCGGACATACCACTCCATTCCCTGCATTTATACCCTTTGGCACAAATCTACATCGTTTCACCGATATGAACCAAATTTAATGGACATACCCCTTCGAACACACGAGTAATTGGAATTTCGGACAGACCACTCCATTCCCTGCATTTAGGCCCTTTGGCACCAATCTACACTGTTTCACCGATCTGAAGCACATTTTGTATACTTACCCTTTGGAACGCTGCGAGTAACACTGTCCACTTCAAATTTTGGACAGGCTACTCAATTCCCTGCATTTAGGCCGTTTAGCACAAATCTACACCGTTTCACCTAATTGCAGCAAATTTTACATACTTACCCTTTGAAACCCTGCTGGTAACACTGTCCACTTGATATTTTGGACAACCCTCTTCATTCCGTACATTTAGAATAACAGACAAAAGGAACTTGGAAACCACCTATTAAGGCCCTAGAACCATTCATGTCCGTAGTAGTGTAACTGTAAGAATATTTTAATAAGTCTATTGTTGGCTGACAAAGCGGGCTGCATCACCTCGTCCCTGCCCGTGTTCTGGAGCAGAATTGCGAAATTAGTTGCATCTTGCGCTGTTTATAAATTGCAGTCACGGGGAGTAATTAGTGCAAAAAGATTTCTTAGGCCCCTGAAAAGAGTTATCATAAACATATTATGCCTCTGTATAAGTGTGATGGTGTTGGTGCAGTAAATATAGGTGTAGATCAACTGCAATTTGCGTTGGTGCTTTCAAATTTACTTTCATTTATTCCGATCCTTTTTCTTCAGCGCTATATGTCGATAAATGACACTATTGGTACATCAGGAGCTCGGGACAGCCAAAGTTTTCCAAAGTGCTCCGATTATTTTAGTACTGTGCTAAGCGATAAAAGACGACACCACTGGTCTATACTTTTCTAACAGCCATTGAGATATCTGCCCTAGGCGGTGTCTTTTATTTCACTTACTCTTCTTTCTAATCATATTTTTCAATTCGTTTTGTAAATTACATGTGTGAGTATCGTAGTTAGTAATTAGCCGTTTCCGTATTCATTATTATCATTATCATTACTGGAAAATGACCTCAATGTTACGCCCATTATACTCTACTACTTATCACCCCCACTACCACCACCACAACCAGTTATATTTTTAAAATATATGTTCTGTTGGTTTAAGTATCATGTGCCAGTTCTGTAGTTCTATTCATTATCATCCATAAAACAAATAATTCCACCGTGCGAAGCCGGGCACTACTGCTAGCTATAAATATATATAATATATATGAATTTGCTTGAATAGTGTTCTTAGCTTCAGTGCTTGGATGATTTACACTGGATATGACTAATATGAGTTCAACAAAATTTACCACAGGATAACATGAAAGTTTGGATGATGATAGTGATAAGATAATTGAAGATACACTTAAGGGTGTACGCCAGAGGAAGTATATTTGTAAATATGGAATGTATTATTATCGTGCGGTAATTTCTACCAAGGTATGTAAATGCTAATGATCCATTAGTTCCTTTTCCTTGGGTCATTCCTGTTGTATATATTTTTGTATTATAGATGTGATTTGAACATCAGAATTTGTAGGTCCGATGGGACTGTGTGCCGCTTTTGATTAATCGTTTTTCTGGATTCTTTGAGTCAGGATATTTCTTCCGATGACATTGCTACTTCTGTAGACCTAATGTCGTTTGTGAATAAAATGTTGTTATTTGATTTTAAACCTCTGACGTGATATTTTATAAAGGTGATGGAAGGTTGCGTTAAGTAGGCCATCGCAGGGTGTTTTCTGGAATTTCACACACTCTGGAGATATTTATTTAATTGGGTTCTTGTGTTCTCTGAGCGTCTTTATTTTTTCTTCGCTATGGTCTTTCTTAATGCCACCTTGTTAGGAATAGCTTGTGAACTATTATCCTTTCTACTTGTTGGTAGGATCTGAGGGTTTTCCTAGCCGGGGACTTTCAGGTTCTACGATCCAGCTGCCATCGTGGGTTTCGACATGTATTGGTAGGCAATACGGGTACAGTACAATTAATTATATACTAGGCATATTGAGCCCGTCAGAGGAGCTGTCAGTATTGCCAACAACCGAAGTGACTTCCCAGACACCTCACCTGCTGAACCCATGTGCCGAGAGGATCGGATGTATTTCTTATAGGCCAGAGCGGCACGACACACTTTGATCCTGTAAAGATTCTTCAAACACGTGGTCAGTCGAAAAATTCAAGATTCGTGGCTATCCTTCACACGTGGAAATCACAGTTAAATCACATCTTTCACTGATGCTAAAATGATGAATAGTAACAAGCTCACTATAGTTACACAATGCAGACTTTATCAAAATTGCCCATGCACTGTCTGCTTTCACAGATTCTATATTGCCTGCTCGGCGTAATCACACAGATTTCATGAAAGTAACAAATCGCAAGGAATCTCTTCGATCCATAGCCAAAAATGGTCCACGTTTACGGCGATATTGTTTTCAATATTCGTGGCGTTAAAATCTACCACTGGAACTATTACTTGTTCACTGAATCGAATATTTTAGTGACTCTTGCGGACAAAGTATTTTTGACGGCCTCGTGGTCGAAATATTGTCTTGCACGGCGTCGATGTTTTCACAATTTTCACAATTTGCAATGGTATCTTTATTCACGCAAACATAGGCGTCGAATATAACTCGATGGCACACTACTTGGTGCACAAACAAATAACGATGCAAGTTGATAACTTCTTCGCCTCGTGGGCGGACGATTTTCCTCGTCTAACAAGACGGACAAGTTCATACGTCCAGTGTGGACGATAACCAAACTCGATTGCGCTGAGTGGCGCTGCTGCCTGATGGATCTAATGAATACATGAGTAGTTTACAACTAACTCTCTCCATATCGCGTATCTGCGATTAACTCCTTCGCCTCGTGGGCGGACGATTTTCCTCGTCTAACAAGACGGACAAGTTCATACGTCCAGTGTGGACGATAACCAAACTCGATTGCGCTGAGTGGCGCTGCTGCCTGATGGATCTAATGAATACATGAGTAGTTTACAACTAACTCTCTCCATATCGCGTATCTGCGATGTAAAATACCTTTACCGTAATAATAATCACATTCACAAGAAAGTTTAGAATAAACATAATTACTTAATGATTTTATCTCAGCCTGGTGGAGAGTAAAAGTATGTTAGTAAGTACTCAGATAAAAAATTCGGAGATTTCTTCAAAGTCAATAGTACATCCATAATCATATCCGGCCATGTGCTGGTCTCTGGGTGCGTTCCAAGATGATGCATGACATCTGCAAATGTGTTGCAAAGAAAAATATCGCTGAGCATGAGCTCAGCGGGCTCATATGCCTCTCGGTCATTTCCAATAAAAATGAAGGGATGCATTTTTATATGATTCAAAGTACAAATCAAGCTTGGTGATATTTTTTTTTAAATTAGCTGCATTGAACGTGCTAATACGTTCGCCAGTCTGAAGATCCTCAATAATATTACTTCCTTTATCCAGGGGTTTGAACACGAATAGACCCATAATACAATGAGAGGAATTTCCCATATACTCTATCCATGGGACTAGAAATTCCGGGTCTCCTGGCAAGAACGAGATCTCCCACGATGAGTTGTTCTCTGAACTGCTTGTGTCACATCCTTCTCAGCCGTTTCGCAGCTTGTCTGTCCAATCTATTCCGAGCAGCTAGAAGTCTGCTTGCATGCGAGGGTTGTAAACAAGGTTGTGTTACAACTACATGTTTCCACACTCGCATTGGCATCTGGTTGAAATGCGAGTTCATGGGTATTTGACCAGTGCTTTCATGGACAGTTGAGTTGATACAATTTGCCATAACCACTAGGACTTCGTCCCGGCGCCAGTGTTCCTCCTGACAATATACTCTACAGAATTTTGCAATAGTGGACATAACACATTCTGCCGGATTGCTCTCAGGGTGTCTTATAGATGATAAAACATGCCCTATTTCCAGTTCGTTCATGGCATTGGCAAATTCTACAGAGGTAAACTGTGATCCGTGGTCAGTCAACAGGAATTGTGGCTTTCCTGCCTCCGGTATCACTTGTCATTTGATCCTTTGTATTAACTGATGTGCTGTGGCTTTCTGTATAGGATGGAGCATTGTATATTTGGTGAATATGTCGATGGTCACGACGACGAAACGATTCCCACGACGAGCCTTCGAGATCGGTCCATAAATATCCTTGGCGTATTCCCTTGGTTGATTTGGGAGTATGGGTCTAGGTGGTTCCTTCAACAAGCGTGACGTGTACTTGTTACGCTGGCATGCGACGCAAGCACGTAAACACTGTCTAACGGAGGTTCCTAACCCTTTCCAAGTAAAGGACTCTTTGATCGTGGTTATGGTCTTATCAGTCCCTCCATGTCCAATGGATAAATGTACTAAAGAATGACAGTTTCCTGTTATCTCCTCGGAATAACTGCTCGATGTTGAGTAAGGTCCTCATCGACGAATTTGTACAGAATTCGACGATAAATCAGATAGTCATCGGTGATGGCAGCTGTCAGGGCATCCATCCGGTTTTCCAAAAAACGTATGCTATGTCTCAGCTCCTCCTCATGTCTTTGTCCTTCTGGTAGATGACGAAGTCGACGAAGGTGTACTCGCATTCTCCCTCGAAGTCAATGGCATTTACAGTGGCTTCAAGATTCCGGCTGAGAATGTCGTGGTAGATGACGAAGTCGGCGAAGGTGTTCCTCGCATTCTCCCTCGACGTGAATGGCACTTACAATGGCTTCAGGAATCCGGCTGAGAATGTCGGCCAACACAATCTCTTTACCAGGTCGGTGTACAATCACCAGATCAAACTGTTGGAGAAACAGTGTCCAACGCATAATCCTGTCGCTTGCCAGTCTTGTACGTAAAATGAAGGTTAAAGTATGATGGTCGGTCCTCACTACGATCTTCTGTCCCCATAGAAGTTTACGCCAGTACTCTAATGCGTAGACAATAGGTAGTGCTTCGATCACCGTAGTGAAATAGTGGGCTTCGTGTGACTTAAAACGTCTGCTTAAACAACAATATAATGACGTTTCTTCTCTTCATCCTCCTGCAATAGGATGGCTCCTATCCGTATCGAAGATGCGTCAGTTCCTGGATGAAATTCCGGAAGTAGTCCGGATATTCCAACTGAATTGACTCCACAAGCATCTGCTTAGCTTTAATGGAAGCTTCATCACATTTATCGTCCCACGCCCATCGGCAATTCTTCTTAAGTAAGCCTTGCAGCGGAGCAACAGTCTCCGAATAATTATGACAGTGGGCAGCATAGAACTGGAGAACTCCCAAAAATTGCCTCACATTTATTACACGAGTCGGTGTCCGAAATGCTGCGATAGCATATATCTTAGCTGGATTCGGCCTGTATCCATCTCCATTAATAATGTGCCCCACAAATTTGACTTCCTTCTGAAAGAATCGACACTTGTCACACTTGACTTTCAAATTAGCCTGTCGAAGATTATCAAAAACCAGGCGAAGAGTGGCTAAATGTTATTCCTCTGTTTCCGAAGCTATTATCATATCGTCCACATAACATATAACCTTCCCCTTCGCCTCAGGAATTAGCTTCGCATCTAGTGCTCGGATTATTGCAGCACTTGCATTTCTTTATCCAAAGGGTAGCTTTCAGAAAACATAAGTGTGCTGATCGAACAGAAAACCTGTGAACTTCTGAGTATGCTCGGAATCTAATATGGTAATAAGATTGTACCAAGTCTAAAGATGAAAATACACGTTTTCCCTTAAATTTCCTGACAATATCCCTGATTTTCGGCGGTCGATCATGCTCAGAAGCTAAGCGTTCATTCAAAGCCCTAGCATCCAGACAATGCCTTAAACTTCCATCCTTCTTGACCAGAGGGGTTATCGGATTCACATACGAAGCTGGTGCCTTCTTAATGGTTCCAGCTGCTTCCATCTCATGGATCTTCTTAGCGGCTTTTGCGCGGAGCTTCTCCACCCTTGGATAGACCTTCTTCTGGTACAGAGAATCATCCAGTACGGCCAAGTCGTATTCATAGTCGAGTATGTCACAAGGTGTGGTATCAAAAATATTGCTGAATTCAGCCAGTAGTGCATCCAATTTCTCCTGTACGGGCGCGGGTAACTGTTCTGCTTCTTCCTCTGCATCTTGTGCCTTACCATTGCACTTGCTATTAATCTCTTCCTCAACAATGTTGACTTCGGAGACTAGCTCCCGATCATCTTCCAACAAATTCATATCAATGGGCTCGTTCGGTTTAAATTCCACAGTATTACGTCCCATGTCGACAATTCCATCGTGTCGGCGCATGAAATCTGCACCCAGTATCGCCTCATAATGTAGACTTTTGAGAACTAGAAACTGGTGCAAGTACACGTAGCTCGAAATCCTCAAAGTGCACAAGACTTGGATTTTGCTCGTAAGAACACGGTCAGGAATGACCCCAGACCCTCATGTCAGAAACAGGCAGTTCTGTCACTTCAGAGTGTGCTTTCAACTTAGCATAGCAATCTGTCGAGTTGACACTAATCATTGCCACCGTATCAATCAAAATAGTCACTGGGCACTCATTCAAGTTGGCTGATATAATTGGCAGTCGTGTTAAATCGCGGTTGTAGTTCGTCGATCGTCGTTCGTCTAGTAGATCTTCCTCGATTGGCTCCCAGAGTAAGATAGTGGCTGTTTCTCTGGAATCAATCAGGTTAGAATCCATTTCGATTTTGGCTTCTTTCCCTTCGGGTACCTCCTCTGGAACTTCACGTGCATCCCTCGGCGTTCGGTTTTTGTCACCTCTTCTTGCTGTTCGAGGAGTTGTCGAATATATTCACGACTCTCCCTCGCACGTCCTCGCCAGTCACGACCTGCTTGGTATCTGGGGTCGCGATCACGGAGATATCCCTCGTTGTTACGGTAGTCTCGGCGTTCGTTTCCAGACTGCGTTCGTGGAGTATTCCTATTCCCACGGCGGTCGTTTTCTTGACGACGGTTCTCGTTCGTCCCTCTCTCGAACCTTCTGTTCCAGTAGCTTCGGGTGTCCTGTTGACGATCCCTAGCATATGGAGTTCCATTCCAGATGCGCCGGTTCTGAGCGTAGTTCTCACGTTGATACTGATTATTCGCCGTTGGAGTCGGTTGAGGTATTTGACTAACCTTGTCCACGGTTGTCAAATGAATGTGTCGTGCTTATCCCTTCGCTGGTTTATGAGATGCAAATTGCTCAGTGTTGGCGTCCAAACGTCTGACTATCTGGTCACACTGCTGGAACGGTGATGCTCCTGTAGTAATCAACACACGCTGCACATCAGCTGGGTATTACCTAATTATGGTGTTAACCAGGTCCTGGTCCCACAGAGGCGGTTGAAGATAGCGTACATTCGTTAATTGGGTTGCAAAGTAATTTGCATAGCGTGTCGGCGTATTAGAGCTGTACCGTCTAGTGTACATTTCAGCACGAATACTCTGCTGAATGTCCCTAGACCAATACGTTATGAGCAAGGCTTCCCTAAAGTCCTGATAGCCTGTAAAGGAGTATCGAAAGGCCCTAAACCAAGTACTGGCTTTCCCGTCGAGAAGACGCTCTATCACACTGAGCTCTCTCTCCGGCGATACCATCGTGTCCCTTAAGTAACTTTCGACACTTGCCAAAAACTCTACTGGGGTAAGCCCACTCCCAGTGCCCGAGAAACGAGCTTGTTGCTCTTCCCGAGATCTTATGATAATGACATTCCCTTGGCTCTGCTGAAAGTTCGTCGGTCTGAATGGAGGTGCGGTGTAGTTCAAGATTGGCGCATCAATCCTACTCGTAGTAGTGTCAAAATATGTATTCTGTGCCGATGGCGTCAGTACAGAATTCAATGTTGTATTGGTGAATTGGAAAGTTTGTGGCTCTGGTGGTGCGCTCGGTTGAGCAAAAGACGGTGTCAAGTTCACAAATTGTGGGCCTGGTGTAGCTTGAGTGTCAGCCGAAGACATAGTAGTGTGTGTGTCTATCGGTTGAGCCTCAATCTTGTCAAGTCGTCTTTCCAGCTGTTCTAAGCCTGGAACTGTGATCGACTCGGTCTGCCTGCCTAGTTCATTGATTTGCAGTTCGACCCTTTCAATCTTGCCTCTGAGGCAAGTGTCAACCTCTCGGATGGCTGTTCTCAAATTGTAACTGAGTTGCAAACGTTCAGTCACGGCAAATTCTTCCAACCTCTTCCTCATTGAGTCTACTTCGGCCTAAAACTTGGACACATTGTCCTTCACGACGTACACAACTTCTTTAACTACGGCGACGTCTCCTCTCAATTCCTTGACCTCGTCACGGACTCTTGCAACCTGTGCCTTCACAACATGTTTGTGTTCAGTGACGTCACCCCTCAAGAGCGAAATATAAACCTTGATTTCCTCTCCGCAAACGTCAATCTGTTCGCGCATCTCTCCCACGGTGTCCGTTAACTTCGTAACGTTTTTCGCGGTTGCCGCAAGTTCCTCTCTAAATGTTATCTCGTCATCCACGATAGCCGTAACATTCTTGTTGACGGCGCAGGCTATCCCTCTCATTAACGTCAACCCAACGTTAACAGTAGAAATGTCTCTCTTCACATTATTTATGAACCCCTCAACATGAATTAAACGGGTTCCAACTCTTCCCTTATGTGGTACAGGTCAGCTCTCATGTCGATCTGCACTCTCTCTATGGTTGCCCGAAGTTGGGTAGTGTGATCATAAGGTCTGGTCTGAACGTCCTCCCTAGCATGGTACTTCCCCTCAGTTAAATGGTCGATTCGCGCATTGGCATTCTGTTGATGTCGCAACACATCAACCCTAACTGCAGCTAAACCTGCTGTAATTTCATTCCTAGCCTCATCTCGGTGCGATTCCTTATCAGACATGACTTGCGTTAGATCAACTCTGACATTGTTAACATCACCCCTAACATTATTTATGTCACCCATAAACTCATTTAATGCGGCAGTGTTAGCTACAACCATCGCATTAGCGTTACCTATTGTCTGAGTGTTCACACCCAAGTCACCCCGGACTTGGTCTAAAGCAGCAGTGTTCACACCTAAGTCATCATGGACTTGGCCTACTCCTTGCCTAACGACACCTAGGTCAGTTCTAATTTCCTGGAGATTGTCATTAACACCAGACATCATCTCCCCCGTCACACGACGAATGGTCTCCTCGTCCATCACAAGTTATACAATTCGGAGAAATTAGAAGGAGCAAATCAAGAAGAAAACTTACAACTATGACAGAGACTTCTTGTGGCAGAAAGCTTGCCTTCTATAAATAAACATCACGAGAACTGCTGGAGTATGCAAACTAAGTGCTTCTACATTTACAGACAACAACAACAACAAACCTAAACATTACATTTACTTAGGATGAGGCATGAGCAAAGAAAAATCCTATCCAGTAATTATTAATAAAATAAAGCCTCACCCCATGGACTTACATCACGCAAGAATGCCATGCGGTCAATTGATCTGAAGTACGACCTTCTAAATTCGTCCCAGTCCCGTCAATCAATAACATGATCCTCTTAAAAACAACATGGAGCTGAAGGTCACCATGTCCAAATCGGCATCCCTGTTGGGCGCCAAGGAAGAAAACAGTAGTTATGAGCCCGTCCGAGGGGCTGTCAGCGTTGCCAACAACCGAAGTGACTTCCCAGACACCTCACCTGCCGAACCCATGTGCCCAGAGGATCGGATGTATTATTTTCTCATAGGCCAGAGCGGCACGAGATACTTTTATCCTGGGGATCTGGGGTAACATGGTGGCTAAAGTCATAGACGGCCCTAGAAAATACACCAAAAACAACAAAACAATGATATGAGAACATCCAGACTTGAGTAAAACTCGTGAACACATTTATTTAAAATCCACAAACCCCTATCCTAGTTCGGAGGGTTTGTATCGGCTAATCCGCAAACTAATAAAAAAATACAGATCCAGGCCCTAACTGTAAGCTAAGTTAAACCCTCTCGAAGGATCTAAATACAAAAGTTTAAACAACGACAACAAAGCTAGGAAAATGGCACGTAAACAATCCCTACTCAAGTTACAAAAGATCAAGCTAATATCAGAATTTACATTTAACAGGGCAGCAAAGCAAATCTAAGTTACGATGGTAACATTTCCTTATTTACAATTAACGTTAATCAATTTAGCTAAGTCCTAACAATGAATACAAAAATTTACGGCGGTGACTTCCGTAAGCAAGAACATTAGCATCAAATCTACATGACAGCCAAGAAAAAAACCCATTAAATACACTCTAAAAGCTATGTGTTCATCAACACAGAGAAAGGTACACATAGGGTTTTCACACATTATAAATAAATAAATAAATAAATAAAAACACAAGACCACAGTTACATATTATTACCCTGCCTACACGTTTTGGAATACAGTTTGTACCCAAAGTCATCTATGTGCATGTTTGTAGGTTGGTGATAGCGTAGTTACAACTACGACTTAAATGACATGAGTGTCATGCTCCACCTTCTACGAACTAATGGCTAAGCACACTTCGTCGTCTCAAAATAGTGTATTCTGTCCTAAGTCATTTCCACCAGGAAATGTTTCACATCACATGGTGTCAGTCAGCAAGCTCAAAATGTGCGTTCCAAGATTATAGGAAACAATTCATTAATTATCAGATCCATTTAGAATATTTACGCTCTTGATTATTAAATCGTAGGTTTAAGTTTTATTGTAGATTTATGACGATAGTGCTGACGATCCTAGACACCTGGGCTAAGCAGTAGCGTCTCCTGCAAGATCATTTACCTGCTATAACATCGATATAAAAGTCGGAAATGCAATCTACGAGCTCCTACCGCTCGGACAATAAAATAACACATGTTGTCAGTGGCGCTCGGCACATCTGATCAACCTCCGGGTCGGCCTGGGAACCACTTCATTTTCCTCCCGGAAACAACAAGTCCTCAAAACTGAGTCTGTACATACGTGCTCTACAAACACTAAAATACCTAAATAGCCTCTAAACAGGGTGTCCCACACTAGTCAAAACAAAGAATAAACCTTATTTGAATTTAAAACACTTTCAAATAGTGTCAAACACCATCGCTATGCAAAGCGATCCAAACATGTGACTCTGATGGTCATCAATTACGAAAGCAAAACATCTGATTCTTACAAAATGGCTGCTAAGAACTTGACCCATATAATGAAAATACAAAATCTAACAGTAAACGATGCTACAAGCATTCGTCTAGGGTCTGAAATAAGTCGGGCTCACTTCCGTGCGCTCGGTGGTTGCTGGATTATACCTCCACCTGTTCATGGCACAGAGCTTGTGCTCACATCACTCGATGCATCTGGCAACTTGAACAATCACATCATTCACTTGTAGGCAGCACTTCTCTCTAAAGAAAGTCCTATATGATTTGGCCTGTGGCTTGTACCAATATAAGATTCAATAATTACACTTGTACTACGTAGAAACACGCAGTAAGACAAGACCTCGTGTATTTCAAAAACAAACAGTAGTAAACGATAGCAATGTCACTCGCTCGGAGTCTTTGGTATGACAGAGATGTCACTTCAAGTACTATTTACATTATTATAACCAACAAAAAAGCTATGTCAAATCACTTGACACAAATTACACAATAAATGGCAAAATCTCACATCTGCTGAGTTTGCTAATGCTACGATATTAGTCTAGGGTTCGATGCTTTAGCGGCATGCTAATAAATTCCTGACTCTGTTCTTTACCAATAACTTGAATGGCGTCAAAGCTCATTATAATGAAAATTCACTGCATAATTACAAACCTGATGGTTTCAGTTGACCTTCAAACGATACGGGATTTCTAACCAAGCCAGTGGCGTGACGTAGAATTACGAAGAATGGGAGTGTCACAAAAAGACCACTAAAACGATTGCTGTCAATCATACAAAAGAAAACCTAACAAAATTCCCATACCAGGGTTAAACAAAGTAGCTCATCAGCTACAGTCATGTTTAGTAAGCAGTAGATCTGACGTCTTACGACGTTCAAAAGAATGCACCGATTGAACCATGTGCAATCAAAAAGGTGGCTAACTATCACTGGAATTAAATTACAAATAAAGAGTGCTAAGTTAGAAATGTAAAATACGCTCTTAGGTTTCTACGATCGTTGCCAAGAGCCGACTGAGGTGGCTTCTAGTAGCTAAGTTCTGAACTAGGCCTAGTAGTCGTTGACGGTGGCGTTTGGTGGCAAAAGTAGGAACTATTTGAAAAATTCAAAGTTGCAGTCCTTACTTGAATTAAAAAACAGATACACACACTAATACAGCCATCACAATTAACACCGGTTATCAGACAGATTCTACACACACCTAGAGTACACGGGGCTACATGACCGCGTTGTCGCAGCCAACCTACCAAAGAGTGCTAAGCTACAAATCCCTACCTATGGGCTGTCAAGATGAGTTCAGTTGATTTAACTAGACTAATCTACCACAAAAAGAATCGTACATGAGAGAATGAACAGACTCACTGACTCAAGGCATCATTACCACGTTCTCACCAGAACTGAGGGGTAAAATATACTGGTCTCCGGACATGGGTTGTCCAAACTAGGCCTCCAATTCTGACCTTATCCATGACCAGGTACTTGATGCGTCCTCGTGGTCGACGTAAAGATGACACCTTCTTCTCCATGGTGGTAGTAGTTATGATACAGGCACGAACTCGTCCATCTCCTCCTCGTGCAGCATAGCAGGGCCATCCGTCAAGTTGCAGTTTCCTCAGAATGGCTGCTTCACATCATGGGGGTCCTTACTCCATCATTCCCAACGTAGATAGATGTAAAGATTCTTCAAACACGTGGTCAGTCGAATAATACATGATTCGTGGCTATTTTTCACACGTGGAAATCACAGTTAAATCACAGCTTTCACTGAAGCTAAAATAATGAATAGTAACAAGCTCACTAAAGTTTCACTATGCAGACTCTATCAAAATTGCCCATGCACTGTCTGCTTTCACAGCTTCTATATTGCCTGCTCGGCGTAATCACACAGATTTTATGACTAACAAATCGCATGGAATCTCTTAGATCCTTAGCCAAAAATGGTTCACGTTTACGGCGATAATGTTTTCAATATTCGTGCCGTTAAAATCTACCACTGGAACTATTACTTGTTCACAGATTTCGAATATTTTAGTGTCCCTTGCGGACATATAATATTTGACGGCCTAGTGGTCGAAATGTGGTGTTCCACGGCGTCAAAATTTTCACAATTTTCAATGATAGCGTTATTCACGCAAACACAGGCGTAGAATATAACTCGTTGGAACACTACTTGGTGCACAAATAAATAACGATGCACGTTGATAACTTCTTCGCCTCGTGGGCGGACTATTTTCCTCGTCTAACAAGACGGACAAGTTCATACGTCCAGTGTGGACGATAACCAAACTCGAGTGCGCTGTATGGCGCTGCTGCCTGCTGGATCTAGTGAACACATAAGTCGTTTACAACTACTCTTTCCGTTTCGCGTATCTGCGATGTGAACTACCTTTACCGTAATAATAATCACATTCACAAGAAAGTTTAGAAGAAACATAATTACTTAATGATTTTATCTGAGCCTGGTGGAGAGTTAAAAAATGTTAGTAAGTACTCAGATAAATAATTCGGAGATTTCTTCAAAGTCAATAGCACTTCCATAATCATATCCGGCCATGTGCTGGTCTCTGGGTGCGTTCCAAGATGATGCATGACATCTGCAAATGAGTTGCAAAGAAAAATATCACTGAGCATGAGCTCAGCGGGCTGAATATAATATTTCCACCTGGACAATACTTTTAATTTTCTCTGGTTAAATGGTGCACGATGTTTCGAGTTTCAAACCTTGAAGAACATTGTTCAGTTATTAATGTAGTAATATGCACTTCTCTAGCTTCTTCTTTTTTCTCTATGCATCATTCCCACTCCTATGTGGGGTCGATGTTTCTAACAGCCGTCCTCTATTTAGCCCTGTCATCCACATATTCTTCCGACAACTGTTTCTCCCTGAGGCCCTCCTGCCCACAATTCATCCATCGGCTTTTAGGTGTGCCTCGCGTTCTCACTCTCCTCCCCATGTAGAATGTATCGCTCCTTCTCACATGCCCGTACCATCAAGTCGTTTTTCTTGTATCTCCCTAGATATTTCCACAACCTTCAACGTTCCTCTTATTTTGATGTTTTTATTCTATCACGTTTAGTTTCCTAACTCAACCACCTGAGCATTTTCATTGATGTTACGTCAATTCTATTACTGCGTGTTCTCCGTGCTGGTCATGTTTCAGAGGCAATGCTGGCCTTATGACACGCCAAGGTGGACCGGGTTCGATTTCCGGTCAATGCATGTGAGATTTTCCAAGTGAAAAGTCAGGTCCTGTGGTTTAGATTCCACGTAACACGGAGGTCCCGTGGCTCATGATCGCATGCTTAATAGTCACGTAAAACTATATTTGTTTAAATGAAATTATCTTCTGATTCAATGACTTAATATTGTAGTTCTGTATACTGTATGTTTTCTTAGTGGCCTCCTTAATTTTAATTTTGTTGACTTGCAATGAGTTTGCTTGATTGTATAACATTGCGTTCCTACACTAACATGTAGTTGATCAGGGTTTTCTTCAATTCGTTCAACACAATAGTCTTCCGTAGAATTTAAATTACCTGAACATTTCCTTTTATTGCTGATATGTATGTCTCTTTCGATACGTGCTCTTTTGCGCATATTTCTATTTATTTGCGTTTGTTTATGTTCTGGGTAGTCCTCAAAACCCGTCGGAAATGCGTTCGGTAAGAGCATTCATACTAAAATCAGAATCCTTGAAATGCTTGATACAAATTGTAGAAGACTGTTTTGGTGTCCACAAAAATCCTGGCTTTACCCCCTCACGTGAAACAGCTAAAACCCATCGTTTCAGTATGTCATTGTTCAATGGAAATTTATTAAACTTAAGTCCATTGCCTTTAACATGACGAGATTTACAATACGGTACGCTACAGTACACCATTTTTTACGAACACAATAATAAAACTAATATTTACACGTAAGTTACTCTATTAAAATCATTCAGTGATTTATATCTAAAGTATTTATCACACATACGTGTCACATTTACACTAGTACCCTGGATTAAAACTTGCCTTTTAATACGTCTTGTTCATGAAGACCTCTTTGCACCCATCTCAATATCAGTCAAACAGCAGTCTACTGCTCTGAACGAAAGCACAACTATAATACGACACGCTTCGCCAGTCAATTTTAACCTAACCTTAGCTTTCTCACTCATTAGGAGACCTTATTTACCGCCAAATACTGAAACACTATTCACATTGTACGTAATGCAAACGGTACGATTAAGGACGCAAGAAAGCGAACCTAGCGGCAAAATGCGGAACAAGTTCGAACCATCGCTCGCATAATGTCTGGCGCCTCATTTCCAGGCCTTGTATATAACGTAGGCCACAGTTTACTCCAAGGTTCGGCTTTAAGTCCACATCTGTTTGACCCATTGAAATATAGGTACTACTGGAACAACTCCTCCCATGGTAACCCTAGCTGAAAACAGCTTCCAGGTCATCTCCTCCTTGACGTGCACTGCCAGGCGTAACTAGTCGCGATATGTCGTGATTCTTTTCACAAATTTGATCGTACGTACCTCTGTGCAACGTTATATGTGTGGTATTTTCCACTAATACGGTAGGTTTACGGTCTACTTTATTTTCGAATTGAGATTTGTAATGAAGTAGCCTACCTATTCTGCGTTTATGGATACGTCATACATCAAAGTTTGACCTAAATAGCATATAACAAATACACGTAGGCCCTATTATAGGTTATAAGTTATTAGTCACAGAATGATAACCTAGGCCTAGCTTATATTACAGATTTCCATGGAAACGTCCAGATGTATTAAAGAAATGTGTTATAGCTTTGAGGAGGAAGTACTGGACCCCAACACAATACAGTTATATCTGTAGTGAACACTTTTATAAATCATGCTACTTGTTTCATTTCAATAGAGACAAACTGTTTCTTCCTGAGGACCTCCTGCACACAATCCATCTATTGTCATCAGAATAGTGACGGACAACTGTCAGGTTAATGTGACAATGTTTGAGGCGCTGTGTGGCGGATGTGTCACTCATGAAATTTGTCACCCAAAAGACGATTAGAAGCCACTTTTTCTTAGTTTCGATTCGAGTCACATCATTAGGAATATCCGAGTAGGAACTTCTATGTAGATGGCAACTTAATAACTAGTGATCATCTCAAGAATCTGTACCACTTACAGAAAAAGCTAGTTGTAAAGCCAGTTAGAAAATTAAGCAGGAGTGTTGTATATCCAAACATTTTAGAAAAAATGATTGTGGCAAGAGCCAAATTGGTGTTTACTCCAGAGACAATAACTGGGCTTAAGAACATGGAATTCGTGTGCCCAGAGAAAGTTGAAGATAAGGACAGCCTACACGAAACCAAAAAATTCTTGGATATTTTTAGATAATGGTTTGATATTCATTATATCTTCGATACCACACACGGACTTCATTCCAGAAACACGGCCAAGCTTATTTTCAGTGAAGTAAATGATGAGAGACTTTCAGGGCTGACCAATGAATTTCTGCCCTACCTGTCACAGATTCAAAGTTATCCCGATAAAATGATGAGACCTACAAAGGAAACTTATCAAGCTTTGGTGCTAAAAACTTCATCAACCGTGTCCTGCATACGATTTCTTATCAGTATCGGCTTCCGTTATGTGCTTACGTGGAATCTCTCAAGTGACGATGTATAACTGATCTTCAGTCACCTGAGAAATAAGGGAGGTAACAATGACATGATGGACGTGAGACCATGCCTTCATGCCATCAAGTCAATACATCGCACAGGAATTATCGCATCTTCTAGAAGTGGGAATGTGGAGCTGAGGGAAGATGCAGTCATAACAGGCGCCTTGACCAAATTTCTGAAGCCTAAAAGATCGCGGAAGGTGCAAAACCCAGCCAATGATAAAGAAACACCCCAGCTTCCGGCACATGTCTTGGAGTTTCTTGAAAGCCCTGTTCAAGGTAAGAATATGGGGTAGCCTAATTAAGTTAACTGAAATAAAACATTATGATTGGCATTTTAGCATTACAATCTCTATTTTTGTTTTCAGAAAAGCCAGCGTCTCTATCTTCCATTTCAATTACAATGGTTGCGGGATTTCTTGTAAGAGTAGCAGAAGAGAGAACAGACTGTGAAGGTTGCTTAGAGAAAATATCAGCTCCAGCAAATTCAATTTAGGTTAATACATTTTCAAGACAGAGGGGGATTATGATATCCCAAAGCTTCCTTTATTTATCTGTTGGAAAGAATTTCTCACTTTGTCACAACAGCCGTAAATTTCATGTCTCGAAAATATTTACTGTCAAATTTTACAAATATTTTAACTGACACGTTTTTCGAGCACTCAAAATGTGAAGTGTGTATTGACAATTATCTCTCCGTAGTTCTTCTGCAGAAGTTCCTAAGACCACTTTTAAAGAATATTGGTGTGAACCACACGGGCAGTAGTGCAACGTTTCTGAATTTAAGAAGTAAGCCACTTGACAGAAAAATTCACAGTGAAATACAGACAAGAGTGAGCCGTATTCATCATTTGCGGGAAACTGGAGGAAAACAGGTAAGAAGTGGTAAAAAAAACATGTATTAAATGTAACCGAGTTGCATGTAACGCATAGTCAAAAGCAGACAACAAGGGCGCCGAACCAAGATCCTTGTGGCGTAAAGTGGAACTACCAGTTTGGCGCACCAAGTCTCAGCTCTATTTTCAGGCCTTGAGTAAAACGTAGGCCATGGTGTAAACCTACCTGAACCGGAATCCTATCTCTAGCTTCTATACTAAAAAAAAAAACAAGAAAAAAGATCGCCTTAACAGAAAAGTTAATCAATATATTTTTTGGTACTTTTACAATCCTTCGACTCCGTGTCCTGTTTTCTTCCCCTACATCACTCACACTACCACATGAAACATCACTAGGCCTATCTTCTTTCACAGTCAGTTCTCTGTCTGAAGTAGAAGGTTCACTACCTTGGGCTTCTAGGAGGAGGTAGAGTCATTGAACTGGGCGCAGAAGTTCTCCAGATGTAGTCTTCAGGCGAACAAGACGGGTGACTCCACCCTTTCCGGGCGAAAGTTCTAGGACCTTTCCCAAAGGCCAGTCCAGTCTCCTTGACTTGTCATTGCCAATGAGGACAACATCATCAACCTAAACAATTTTTTGCTGCTTGACATCCATCTCCTTTCGCAGTAGACCCAAGTACCCGCTACGGAACCTCTTTTTCAGATTCTACTTAAGTCTTAATCTGTACTTCAACATCTTGTTACAACTGGAGGACTCAATGACATCAATCTCAGGCACAGCAGCTTCACGAAAATCCTGAAGAAACATGGCAGGTGTTATTGTTCCTAGTTCATTGGAATTATCAGCTGTATATGTCAGAGGTCTCGAGTTTACTACACTCTCACAGTCACATAGCACTGTTTCCATCTCAGAGTATGTAAGAGATGAACGTCCAAGTGTTCTCCAAAGTAATCTTTTCACAAGTCCTATCAACCTCACCCACCAACCTCCCCACCAGGCAGTAGTGGGGGCGGGGGGAGGGGGGGGAAGGGGGGTAGAACTTCCACTTAATTCTCTCCACTGAACAGAACTCATGTACCTTTTACTACTCGATTCGGCTGAAGGCAGTTTCAGTACCAGAAAAGTTATTCCCGTTATCACTGAAAATTACAGCTGGTCGTCCTTTCCTAGCTACAAATCGCCGAAATGCTTGCAAAAAAGCATCTGTTGACATTCACAGGAGTAGCTCCAAGTGAACAGCTCTGGTGACTCCCCACGTGAACAAGCAAATGCACGCCTTTTCATAGTTTTTCTGATGGAGAGGTCCAGCCAGGTCGTCACCCGGACCTTCAAAGGCAGCAGCATCTCTTACACGTTTGGCAGGAAGTGGTGGAGTGGATACTACGAAGTGTTTAGCTTCCTGGCGTTTGCAGAGTGCACACATAATTAACACTGACCGTAGTGTTCTTCTTCCTCCCATCACCCAGAATCTTTCCCTCATAATCGAAAGCAGACCTTGTATGCCAACATGACACCTTCGAACATGAACATCTATAATCAGTCGTGACACAAAGGGATGATTTTTAGGTAAAAGAACAGGATACCGAAAGTCATGGTTGTCGGGTCTATTGGAGATCTTGGTTCTCAAGCGGAGGAGACCGTCATGATCTTCAAAGGGTTGTAGGCTGGAGATTCTGGGGTCAGTGGTACTGGGAAATGCATCTTTCTCAACTAGTTTCAAAACTCTTATCTCACCAGAAGTGACTTCTTCATTAGAAAGTGGTCCGTCTTCTTCATAAAATGTTCAGAGCCAGCAGCTCTACAATTGTTTGCAAAACGATACATCCAAGCAACCATTCTAATAATTTTCTCACTCTTTGAATAATACCTGTAGTACCAGTCACTTGGAAGAGAATCAGCATCTGCACAAAGCATAGAGGAACCAACAGTACTCTTTCTTTCTTGAATAATAACATCCTCTTCAAACTCGAATTCGGCGGAAGGCCAACAGCTAGGATTTTCGTGCAACCTTTCAGGTCTCTCCCACCATGATGAATGAAGCAACCTTTTACCTGAACAGCCTCTAGATGGCAGGTCAACTGGATTACAAATACCTGTAACATGATGCCATTGATCTGGTTGAGCAGCTTCCTTATCTCATTCACCCGGTTCGCCACAAAGGTAGCCTACTGATCATCTCTTCTAATCCACGCTAAGACTGTGGATGAATCACTCCAGAAATATGACTCACAGCTTTTGGAAGATCTTCAATTATTGCTGCATGGAGCCTAGCACCTATCATTGCAGCAAGTAATTCTAGACGAGGTATCGTGGCTGTATTGTTTGTGGGGGAAACTCTTGTTTTTGCCTGAACCAACTGTACATTTACTTGCTGAGTCGTCTTCACCCTCAGAAACACAGCTGCAGCGTAGGCATCCTTGCTGGCATCACAAAATGTAAGCACACTCCATTCAGCAGGTCCACTGTTAGAGGGCAACCATCTAGGGTTCTTCAATTCTTTCAAGCATGCGACACCATCTGACCATTTCACAAATCTGTTGGCAATGCCTTGATCCACCTCTTCATCCCACCCAATGTTTACATTCCATAATTCTCTTAAGATAAGTTTTGGTTCTAGGGTCACAGAAGATGAAAAACCAATTGGATCAAACACTTTATGGGCAGTGGAAAGGATAGTCTTTTGGTCATTTTCTCCGGATAATTCTGGATATAGTCTGTGCTTATGGCCAGAGTGTCATACTTTCTGTCCCAGATTAAACCAAGTACATTAGTGAGACAAGCCTCTGTAATTATATCTGGATCTGAGAACTTCCATCCACGCAATTAGAACTTGCCATCAGCCATGATAGATGTGGCTTCGTGAATGAATGTTTTAAGCTGATCATCATCAAGGCCAGTGTCTACATTATCAACATAGAAACAATCCAAAAGACTTTTAATTGTAGTCTCAGAGTATGCAGAAATTCCCTCATGATATTCATCTAGAATCCTTGGGAGATGAAGTCTGATAACTGCATTTAACAGATAAGGACTACAAACAACGCCAAACACAACTCTCCTGGGTCGATAAACAATTATATTCCCCAAATCATCCTTCCATACAAAACGTAGGAAGTTCCTGTCATTTCCATGTATACTAATCTGCAAGAAAGCTCACCTGATGTCAGCCACAACTCCCACTTGCTTCAGACGGAATCTTAAAAGAAGTGGAGGTATCTGTTCTATCAATGATCTCCCTTTCTCCAAGCACGAATTCAATGATGGACTATTATTTTCACGAGCTGATGCATCGAACACATGTCTAATTTTGGTGGTACTATTTTCTTTCACTATGTGTCTGTGAGGAAGATAATAACAGCTATCACTAAGAATCTCAGAGTCGGGAACCCGTTCAATGACACCTTAATCAAGCCATTCCTCAGAAACATGTTTATAATCTGGGTACAGGGTATTTGCCTTCAACGTCTTTACAGTAGAATCCAGTCGTTTTTCTGCCAGGATGTAATTCTATGGAAGAGGAGAGTGCCTATACTTCCAGGGAAGGTGAACATCATATCGACCTTCACCATTCACACTTACAGTCTCTTGAAAATGATTGTCAACTTCCAACTGCAATTCAAGCTTAGTTTTCCGATCAACAGGATCCGTAATGCCAATCAACTCCAACTTCCAAAGAACTGAGATGATTAAATCATTAAACAACATTGATGTGACAATCATAGCAGTTGTAACTCTGGGTTGTTCACTGGGATATTTACCAAAAATGGTCCAACCTAACCTGGTCTACCTAGCTATTAAACCATATGACACACTTCTAACATTACCCATGAAGTGTCTGGCAGCAATGTCAGCACCAATCAGAATTTCTACAGGACCTGCAGTACCTATGGCTTCCTGTATATTGTTGGTATTATCAAGTATTCCATTAACCAAGGCACTATTCTCAGTATGAGGTACATTATCACAAATATTGTCTTGGTCCAAGACCTCAAAATTGCACAAGTAATCATTATTGAGACTGGCAAGATGAATTCTATATTTATTGTGCTCACAAATAACGGTTTTCTGACCTCCGAACAGTGAATGGACAATAGTTTCTCTCCCAACAGGAGAATAATTCATTTCCCGCGCTGTTTCCTTCAAGACAAATGACCATTGTGACCCTGTATCAAGAACTGCCTTCACAGTACGTTCACATCCATTCCCTCGAACCTTCACCAGAAGCGTAGGAAGCAGAACACTATTATCACACGTTCGATTGGCAAGGGCTTCGTCTTTTTGTACAGTCATGACGTCATGCCTAGGGGAGTCAGTACTGTTAACTACATTCTTACTTCTCTTAAATTCTGGACAAAACATTACATGGTGCTTATCACAAATCAAACACTTTTGCTTGAAAGTGCACTTTTTAGCTACATGATTTGGTTTAATGCAATTGAAACCATATTTCCTATCCTTCATAATTTCAAGATCTCCCGAGAAAGGCATATCACGTGCTTTATAGCTGTCAGCGCTGCTATGATGTTCATTACTGCAAAAATACAAGCAGAACGCTTATTGCCCTGTAACGAGAGTAAACCCATTGCTGTAGGCACATCTTGCCTAGAACATGATTTAGGACTGCTATCTTTCTCCACTTTCTTTACCCTATCAGCTGACTGTTTAAACCCAGACATGGCGACATGGCCTCATGGATTCTTTACTCATTTTGTACTTAAGCCTTCATGAAGGACATGAACTTATTAAGTCGTTGTTATGCATTAGATATACCACTATATAAAGAACTTCGCTGCCATACTCTTAAAAGGTCCTCAGTCATGCACGATTCTAACAAAGGACAAAGGATTGCTGCACATTCCCCAGTTGTGACACCAAGAGCACAGTATAGATACCAATACAGTATGGACACTTCGGCAAAACCGGAAGAACGGATTTTCAAAAAAACAATTGATAAGGGGGAGCACCAATACACCTGTAAGCCGCTAGGTAGCACCACTTATGGACAAACACATGATAAACAGCTGATTGATGAATGTATATTTTATGTCATTTATTTAACTCTATTTCAACACACTAGCTCTCTTTATAATCAGATATTGTAAGAAAATAAATAACAAGAAAATAGAAAGTGTTAATACTACTGTGTTTTAATTTTAAGAAGTGTGGAATTTAATGTTTACCACCACATTCCTCCAGTCCTGTGGTGTCGCATTGTGATTGCATCGTAACGATGAAAGGTTATGATATGTTTTTAATGATTAAATTAACACACGATATATTGAAAAGTGTGGGGGAAATGTGGATTTTGTTTCTTATACTTTTGTAGTCTGAGATAATGCAATTCAAGTTTACTACAGTAACTGTAAATAAGTATTAATTTTTAATGTTCTTAGCTTCCTAACTTAAATACCCGGGAATTTATTTAGTCAATAAAAAAGTCATTTTGATGGGTGGGGACAGCCTTATTATGCAGTGTTATTTTCACATTTCATGATATGCCTAGGCTACTTATTACTCCTCATTTCTTAGCCTACTCACACTTCCGTCCATTATCTTGTGTTCCAAGAAGAATTCAATACCGGTATCTACTGTAAGTCATGTGCTAAGGAACCTCTTTTCATTACCGGTACCTTTATTAGTTCCACGTCTTTGTGTGGCTATTATAGGAGCAACAAGTAGCTTTCAGATTCAACAAATAGACTATACATTTACTGGTAGATTGTTTTGTTTAGCCTACAGATGACCTAAAGATAAGTAAAGTAAAGCTGAAATACAAGCTCAGGGCTTACAGTAAGTAAACCGGCCAACCACCCTTCGTACAGAGGCCTGCTTCTTTAATCCTAGAAGCCAAGGTCACACCCAGATCTCCATTCGGAGATCCTAAAGTCATCATATTATAGTTTTGGACTGGGTTTTGATTCTTGGTTAATGCATGTTAGAATTTCAGAGTTGCATCCAGTGGTTCAAATTCCAAATATAAAAAAGAAAGGTTCTGTGGCTTACGATCACGAGAGCCACGCGAAGCTACAAGTTTGCTTTGCTTTCTGTCGCTAGTGAATGTAATAAAGTAATATAACTGGTAAATAACACTATGTGCAATGGTGTCGCCAATCAATCAAGTAAAACGCCCAGTCCTAAACTTGCTCTAACCATAGCTTAACACCAATCAGACCTAACTTTAACCTCGTCACGACTAATAAGTTGCCATCTATCCGCACCGCACTTTTTACTTGTCAGTGGTATGTCAACTCCTTATTCTTCCCATTCTGCAGAAATGGAGATAATGTAGGATGAGTTTTCCATGCGATGGATGGTTTTTACACCTGGCTGAGAGAAGTGTTAGGCTCATAATGCTGCGTGGCTTTTGGAGAGGCCTGGGGCAGATCTTTCCAGTTGGTACCTGTAAGCGACATGTACATCATAGTGGAATTAATACTGGTCATTAGGGGGCCTAACTATATGCCATAGCTTCAGTTACTAGGCCTACGTCAAGAGTTAACAAAGGGCTATCGTGGTGTAATCAGTTCACACTCTGCGCAGAGTGCTGGGATTCAGTTTCAAGTCGTAACAGCAGTCTTATTTTAAACACTTAAGTTTCAAAGTACTGTATGTATAATTTTATTAATGCAGCCAATGGCCATGTACTTTTCTTTTCAGGACGGGTCAGGGAAGGGATATAGCAGGGAAATTGGCCGTGGATTTATTGAAAGGAACCGTCCCGGCATTTGCCTGGTAGTGAAAATGGTAAACCACGAACACAATTTTCAGGACGGTAGAGGTGGGATTCGAACTCACGCTCTCCCGATGCCAGCGAGGCACGAGGTAGCACATTAGCGCTCTCGGCCACCAAGGCCGGTTCAAAGTATGTATGCCTCATGGTAAGCTATAATCTGGAGTCATTTATATAACCATATTTTTTGACATACCGGTACTGTATATATTATTATAGTTCCAATTAGGACCTCTTTGGTCTATGACCCGTGTACTTGTGTGTGCATGGTATTTGACAATCAGTGTTGTGGTAAATGTAATGTAATTGTTGTTTTAAGGGGCGGAACTTCGAGGTCATCTGCCCCTAGAGTGTTGTGGTGACTAGCAGTGTTTGTAACTTGAACAGTACTCAAAAAAGGTTTTGCATATTGCGATTTAGTGTTTTGCTATGTGTACTATCCTACCAGAGAATTGTTACCGGTGGCGGAAATCGGAACTAATGCGCTACGCCCAGCCACACGCCTGCGATAGTCGTGCAGTTGTTGCCAGCGAAACCTCATCGCATGTCATTTGTGTGCATGATTCGTGCTGGGTCGTGCGCTGTGCGGTGTGTTCTCATTGTACGACTGTGCATGCGTTCCCCCTCTTGCCCAGCAACCGCTCGCGGCAGCCATAACAAGGCGAGCTGACGTAATGTATACACAACAGCCCCACTCCACGTCTAGTGGTAACAATTCCCTGGTAAGGTAGTATGTAATGACATACAAAGAAAAACAACACACAATATGCTGTGCAAAAGAGACAAACACTTAAAGCATAACAAAAGTGGCAATCTTTTTCATGTTGGGGCATATCAATACCATGTATGGCCACTACGAGCCGTAAGGCATGCTTGCCGACAAAGAGGCATACCGTACTGAGAACCAAGGAACCAACCTGGCTTGGGGCAGATTATCCCACTCTTGGAAAGCAGCTTCAATCAGTTGCTGAATGTTTGTTTGTTTGATAGTTAGAGGATTGGGACAGTGCGAAACTGCACTCTTAATCTTTTCCCATGCATGTTCGATACTGTTCATGTCCGCAGAATATGCAGGCCACTCCATTCTCCGTATGCCTTGCATCTGAAGAAACTGATTGACCACCCTAGCTCGATGGGCATTATCGTCCACTAGTGTAAAGCCCTCGCCCATTGTGGCAGCGAATCCTGTAACGACAGGTTTGAGGATGTTGTCTCTGTAAAACCAGACAGGTCATGTTACCGTGGATAGGAATTAGAGGCATACGTCGACCAAACATGATCCCACCACAAAACATGACTGAATTTCCTTGCTGTTGGAGGCGTTCCTGGATGAAGAGCTTGTGAAATCTCTCACCCACCCGTTGCCACGCTCGTATGCTCCTGTTGTATGGGTTTATTCTCACGCCCAAGTACACAGGGCTGACGACCATGATGTACAACCTCCTACATGAAACAACAAGCATTAGCATAGCCACCTGGCTATGGCTTCATGAGACAGTGACGGCAGAGAATTCCAATCTTCGTGCTCCAATAGAGGAACAGTTTGACTATGGTATGATAATGCACCGGATGTTACAGCCATTCCAATAGACCAAGAGGCACTAAGGAGCAATCTGGCCACCATGTTAGACAACTTCTGTACATCGACTGCAATCTGTTGTTTCATTTCAGGGGCCTGGACATCGTGGTCATTTAGCCCCGTGTACTTGGGCGAGTGTAGAATTTTGACTGATAACCTGTGTTATTGTGATGCCTGTCTTAGTATGTGTATTTGCAATTCCGGTGAGGATTGGTAAGGAGGCGGCATTGGCTTTAACTTAGGAACCATCACAGCATTTGCCTGCAGTAGAAGTGGGAAATCTCGGAAGACCACTTCCAAGATGGCTGAGGTGGGAATCAAACCCTCCTCTTCTCAGTTGTGCCTCACGAGACTGAGTGTGCCCTGTTGCAGCCCTCAGACCAGAATTACATTTCTTGGCAGAGCCGGGAATCAAACCCAGACCTCTGGGGCTACAGCCAAGAATGGTAGTCACTACGCCACAAGGTGGTCCATGACTGCAACCTGGATCCGCTGTAAATATTCTCAGAATTGCCCAGTAACTTTACACATATTATGGATAGTTATTGTTGTTTAAGGGGCGGAACAGCAAGGTCATCTTTCCCTCTTAACACAAAATAATACAAATTTTAGTTGAATTAAAATTTATAGGTAGATGCCTAATATTAATAAAACAAACAAAAATAATATGTATGGAATAAAAATTCAGAAAAGAAAAAGTTCTTTGAGCAAATGCACATACAGGTACAGTATTTTTCTCACCAAGATACGATGAACTATATTATTAGTAGGGCCATGATTCTTATGCAAGATATGTTTACCTAACAGTAATAATGTGTGAGTCCTCCAGAGAGACTCGTGCGGGTATTTTTAAAGTTAACACCCATATACTGTACATTCTAAGAAGACTATTGAAACCGTAGTCTCCGAACTACCATTAAAACGAAACAAACAAACCCCGTGGCACTACAGTCCATGAAGGGCCTAGGCCTACGAAGCGATCGCCACCCAGCCATTTGGCCTGCAGATTATGTGGTGACGCGTGGTGAGCGCCTCGGGTCCCCTCGGCCGTTAATCTTGGTCTCCATGAGCGTGGCGCTGCCTCATTGTCAGACAGCTATTCAATTGTCCTTGCGAGGCTGTGTACACCCAGTTCCAGCCCTAACGCTGGTTTCTGAAATCCCTGACGGAGCCTGGAATCGAACCCGTGGTCTCCTGGTGCGAGGCAGGTGCGCTACCCCAACACCACCCGAGCTATATTACTCCATTTAATTGGGCATGTAAAATAATTTGAAGATGGAATGTTTGGTGCATGGAGCATTCTGGGAGGGGGGAAGGGGAATTAGAAACCATAGAAATTCACTTCTATTATGACCAAGAGGTGGATTAGAATCCATCCCTTTTCACTTAGATCACCTCGTGGTGTAGCAACTAGCATTCTGGTCTGAGGGCTGGAACGGGGTACACTCAGCTTTGTGAGGCAAAACTGAGAAGAGGTGATTCTGATTCCAATCTCGGCCATCTTGTAAGTGGTTTTCCTTGGTTTCCCACTTCTACTGCAGGTAAATGCCGAGACGGTAGGCTACCCTAACGTAAGGCCATAGTCGTCTCCTTCCCTATCCTCACCTAAAATTATAAATGCACACACTAATACAGCCATCACAATAAGGCAGTTTATGAGACAAATGATACACACATCCAAGTACACATGACTACAGGCCAAAATTTAAATTCTCCTTGGCAAAACCTGGATTCAAAACTGGGCCAACCAGTTAGAAGGCAGCTATGCTTACTTCTAGACCATGGCAGTAGCTGTGGAAACAATGGGATTATTTGTTTGGCTATTTTTATTTCTTGGATATGAATATTTCTTTTATCCCCTTACTTCACTCCCAAAGTCTTTTTCATACTAATTGACAGTGTCATGGAGCCCTTTCATTCTAGAGAAAAGGATCATCCATGCAGCCTCAACGTTGATGGAAAGTAGAAGAGGCTAAGAAAGGAATGGGGAAGTGACTGTGGTCAATGGGAAAGCCACCATCTCAGCATTTTGAAATGAGAAACAAGGAAGCTAACTTGAAATGACAGGTGAATGGACATGAACCAACTTATTTCACAAACCAGGTCTTCAGTGTGGTGATGTGATTTGCAGTTAATGTTGTACAACATCCTTAGGTCTCAAACCCCAATCCTTCCATTTTCTAACGGGATGGGATAACCCAGAACTAATGGATCGTTGCACCTGTCTAAAACCATGGAGGATTATGATAAGTCCTTTGGCTGTCCAACAATAAAATTGTAAGTTATTTTGATTTAGAAGTTATTGCTTTATGAGATTACTTCCAAATCCTTTGTTGTAATGCAATAAACAAACATTCCTGATATCGCCATGATCTCAGATCACTGATTTGATTTCTGATAGAGAGAGTCAGTTTTTGAAATATTGAATTAATGAACTGCTTCAGACCTGTCTATCACATTTGTTGACAACAAGACAAAACTATAGCTATCAATCACAGAAGCTGCAGATTATCTGACATGAATTCTAGTTTCTCTACTAAAAGGTAGCGATAAACAATATGTTGGTTTTTGGTGTAAAGATTTGCCTAGGTAGCTCCACTCAAAAATTGCACATTACTTTTCTTAGTAGGTAGCTAAAACCTTGCAAGTATAGTATTATTAAATTTATTTCGTGTTAGACCAACTTAAATGTTACAGTATTTAGGAAGTTAAATTTGCTCCTCAATGACAATGCCAGAGCATTAAAAATCACTATTGAGAAAACCTCTTAATGATTAAACACTCGCTACCATATTTTATATACTGTAGGCTTCTAGGCCAAGCCACTTCAGGATATAGTCACAAAATTGGTGAGCTTCACCTCTGAAAATCGAAAACAGGAAAAAATAATGTTTCTTAAAAAAAAAAAGTCAAATGTTTCCATGAAAATATATCAGAATACCCAAACATTTGCAGAAAAATATGCCTGTTTGAGTTGGAATGTTTAGGCTTTCATGGCCAGAAAATAAATTACTGCATATTCTTCTAGGTACGGTACTATGGATATGATGGGGCACAGACATGGCATAATACCTAGAAGAATTCACTGTAATATTTGTACGAGTTGTTTCTACATAAACCATGTAAACAAGTAAGTAATACTGTAATGCAGAAAAAATGTGCGATTGCAAGCAGAAGTTTGTTCTTGACACTTTTCATTCTCTCTGTGGAGTTACTTCAGGAAGAATATAGTGGTCGTAACCAGATGTGGCTGGTTGAACAATATGGGGGAAATCTGCTGGGACCTTTCCTTTTAATAGGTCACAGGCTTTTCCAGTACCTTGCCCAGTTTCGTTCATCTCTAATTAACTCTGATGAGTATAATATTTCTTGAATTGTAATCTTCTGTAAATCTTTCTGCCTAATCGACCCTTAAATGAATAAATAATGTGCAAATAGTAGGACATGTTCTGGATATTAATTACATCCTTCATCAGCCATTACAATTTTAGTATGTCATTATAAAGACACACCACTCAGTCCTTCACACATCCTTAAAAAGAAAGGAGACAACTTTTCCTAGCATCACTTCACAATCCATACGATTCCTGACCCCCACATAAATATGAATAATCAAGGGTAGAAATTAAAATTGATGCACATTATGAAATTTATACCGTACCACATACTATGACAAGTGTAGCAAGCACAATGCCTATGTAACATTGACATAGAGGTACTGGTACTGGATACTTGTGATAAACATTTATACCAAATTCTACACCTTTAGCTTGTATCACATGAAACCTTGGCCATGTTTACAGCTAGTATTAAACAGATTATTTCTGCAATGATGAGAATCAAGTCCTTACCTAACAATAGAATAGGATGTGAGGTGCAACGTGACATTATCTGAGGAATTTCCGACATCCCTGAACAGATTTGAACAATGTGGCTTAATGTAAACATTGAAATCTGTTGCTATGACTTACGATAACTGTAAATTTTAAAACCATTGAGCTTTAAAATGGTATATGAAACTCAAATTTATGAAAATGTTTGGATAGGCAGTAGGCTATTTTCATGTAGATTTATATAGCCTATATTTATGACCAATACATTCCATTTTCGCGAGACCAACTCGTGGTGCAGCAGATAGCTTTCTTGGCTGTCACCCCCGTAGGTCTGGGTTTGACTCCCGGCTTTGCCAAGAAATTTTGATTCTGGCCTTAGGGCTGGAATGGGGTACAGTCAGCCTCGTGAGGCAAAACAGAGAAGAGGAGGGTTCGATTCCCACCTCGGCCATCCTGGAAGTGGTTTCCCTACTCAAGGCAAATGCTGGGATGGTTGTTAACTTAAGGACACAGCCACCTCCTTCCCAATCCTATCCCCAATTTACAAATACACACACATCCACCACAGTAACACAGGTTATCACACAATATGCCCACCCAATTTCTCAATTCCCGAGTGATAGTGTACGGCTTGTTGACACCCAGAGTTTGGTGTTACATCTCCTCACTTATGCAAGGCTCCACTCTTGTATGATTATTATGTATTCATTTGCAAATAACATGACCAATACGGTATTGCTTTAGTGGCACCATGTTCTGCATGTGACATAGTGAAGAAAAATCATCGTTGCTGAACGTATAGAAGTATCCAGGAATTTGATTAGTGTGTATCGAAGATACAGTTGTTGTTGCTTATTTTAAGGGCTGAGACATCGTGGTCATATATCCCCGTGTATTTGGGCGTGTGTGGAATCAGAGGGAGGTATCACTTGAGAAGAAATTGGGTGGGCTTATCATTTACATGGATGGGCAAAATTTTAGTGGTCCCACAGAATTAAATAAAATTAAGGGCATTGTGATATGTCTATGAGGTAGGAACACCAAGGTTAACAGCCCTGGTTTTTAAGTCACACAGCCTTAATGCCATGCCGAGCGTAGTGAGGGGGTTGCTAACCTCAATAGTTTGTCTCTGAAAGCAACACTATTTACAATTCTGAGGGACTGGAGTACCTTCAGTCATTTTCAACAATCATGGGATTGTAGCTTTGGGTACACGACAATCCAAACTTCTCCAGAACTCTTCAGGAATAGCACAAAGTCCCATAGGTGAGGGAGCAAATGTTAAATCTGATTTGCATTGTAGCTTGTAATTAAAGCACTTAATTCACTGTAAAGGGCTGCAGCTTAACAAATTGCATTTAATAAAACATATCAACTAACTTCAGTCAGGAAACCATTTGCCTCCGAGGCTAAGTGGGATTAGAAAACAGACACTTTAAAGGAGACAATAGCTTCTCTAGGGTTGAGATTTAATGTTTGTTGGGCATTATTACCTAATCTCAGCCTAGCACTGCCCTCCTTGTGGTTTAAAACACTTCCTTTGAGAAATAAAGGCTACATACCCTATATATTGACGTGTAGATTTGCCACGTATGCCAGTAAATCCTCCTGATTACAGGCCTTTATCCAGTCATTATATCTGGATTAGGAATGAGGAATTTGTGAATTAATGGATAGGTGTTTGAGGGACTGGCATCTCATGGGTATTAAAACCAGAATTATTCGATGAAACGTGTGATATTTGTATTTACCGCTCCAATGCACGAGGAAACCGGAATGCTGTTATGTCCAGTGTGACAAGAGCTGCGCAAAAAATTACAGCACAGATGTTGGTTTCCCACATTTCTGCCATTGGTTAAAATGCAAAATTATATTTCTGAGTTGATTTTAATAATTACAAACAATGTTTTCATCAGACAAATTCGACAGTCCGCACTCAATGAATACGGGTAGACTGCACTCTCGCGGATACATGGTGAACCGTCGCCGCCATGCGTGCGTGCGTGCGGTACTTCCGGAACCGGCCGATTCAAAACCATGACGAAAAAATTACATGGTAAAGGCCTGATGTGTCCTTACTGTATTGATATCTATACTGTGCCAAGAGATTCAAGTGACCTTAAATGACACTCCAACGTATGATACATCTCCGTGAGTGATCGGCATGATTTACTAGCAGGCACGGTCAAACTGAGAAGATCCCTGATGTATACTTCCCTACCAAAACGTTCCTGAAGTGCTTCTATCACTAACATGTCATATCTCCTGTGGCTGGAAAACTGTCTACAACAGACCTAGCTCTGGAGTTGGGTAACGTAGCTTGTATAAGATAATAGAATTTATCAACTGGTGCAATCCCTACATTCTCATGAATACGCTGGAATTGGTTCCAAAATGGCATCGAATCTCTGAGTTCACCACCGAACTTACGAAATTCTATGGTTGGAAGTTTTATTTTGCTATTTATTGACCATTTGGTGAATCTTCACCCGCGATAGATTGTCGGTATAGGGAAAGTTTAACCGCTGCACTTTCAACAGTTGGTAGTTACTGCGATACTCGTCAGCCACCAGCGCTTCTTGATCTAGTTCTTGTTCTCGAGTACCGTATTCCAGCTTCCATTTCATAACCTCTTCATTCTGGGCATTGATATTCTCGAAGCACTGTTCCAAAGAAGCAAATGATGCTCGAGCTTCTTTTGTTCTTCAAGAAACTTATCAAGAGCAACGGAATGCCGCGTAAACAATGCTCTGTCGATCTCTCTTCTAATTGTAACCTTCTCCATTGCGGAAGTAATCACAAAACACTGACGAGAAAAACACTATCGTGCAATTGGGCTGGGCGCCAAATGTCAAATGTTCGGCCCTCCACCAATGGAAAGATTTAATACACCTTAAAATAACTGAACTTTATTTATCTTGCATTATATGCTGTCCGTTCCATTGCATGCCATTTTACATAACTCCTTGAGTCAATGCCCTCTAGATCCTAGGGGCTGCATAAAACAAAAATAATCAAAAACATCTCACTCAGTGTTTCCAAAAATAAGTGTAGTCTTATAGGTCATCATCGTGAAACTACCAAAGAATGGAAATCTAACTGAATGTACAAATTGGAGAGGTATCACGCTTCACTCGGCACCAGGCAAAGTCTTCTGCCTCATTCTTCAACAACGGATACAGGAAGCATCAGAGTGTCGACTGCGAGAAGAACAGGCTGACTTTCGAAGAGGGAGATCCTGCTCTGAACAAAATTCATTCTACGAAATGTAATAGAACAATGCATAGAATTTATCTGACCGTTGCACCTGAACTTCGTTGATTTCAGAAAAGCTTTTGACGGTATACACCGAGAATCAATATGAAATACTGTGAGCCTATATGGAATTCGCTACCATCTATTCGATATTTTCAAAAACCTCTATCTGGACTCGAGCAGTTGCATAACAACAGAAGATGGACTTTCTTTAGCATTCTCACAGACGCCAGACAAGAATGCATTTTGTCACCATTCCTGTTCATATTGGTATCGATTTTGTAATGAGAAAAGCTATGGACAATCCCAATATGGGGATACGTTGGAATGAGCAATCTAGGCTAACGGATCTGTATTTTGCTAATGATATCGTCCTTCTAGCAGAAACACCACACAGTTTACAATTAATTACAACCAAGCTGGATGGAATGGCCAGTACTGCTGGACTACAGAAAAATGGTGACAAGACGAATACAATGTGCATAAAAGTGGGAATGTATCTTCACAAATTATAGTGCAACAGAAGAATCTACAAGATGTTGACCGATTTTCATATCTCAGCAGCCATATCTGTAGTATTGGGGACGTAGATGCAGACATCAGCATCAGAATTGGGAAAACTTCAGCAGTCTTGCAACGAATGCGATCCATATGGCAATTACACTCTATAATTATGTCGACAAAGATTTGGCTATATTCCCCTATCATCTTGGTGATCGCATATAAGCAAGTGTGACTTGTAAAATATCAGTAAAATCAGCACACAAGCTCAACGTTTTTCACCAATGATGCTTGCGGCAAATTTTGAAAATCAGTTATCGTGACCACATAACAAATGATGAAGTACTGAGAAGAACTGGTCTAAGTAGCCTGCACAAAATCGTTGCTCAAATAAGAATGAAGTTCGCAGGACATGTTCTATGTATGAATGAAAGAAGGATACCCAAATCAGCAATGTTGTGGAAACCAACGGAAGGATACTGAAGTAGAGGAAGACCTCCTAACAACTGGAAACGAACATTTGCAAAGGATCTTAAGTGCATTGATATGAACTCGGAGGAAGCTGAAAACCTGGCTGCTGATAGAGTTCGGTGGAGGAAATTTGTTGCCCGATATGCTACCTAGCATTGAAGTAAGTAAGTCTAAGTAAGTCTATAGGGCAGAGGAAAACATAAAATCTATCTGTCCCGAGCGTTACTGAAAAGCACTAAAGCACCGTACCATGAATAGTGCTTATTATTGTAGTACTTTGAGGTTGTTTATATTTGCTATGCACCCATTGGGCTCTTCTGCACGTTATTTCCAGTTGATAATATGCAAAGTTTAGAAAAGTTTTATAACCTCAAAGTACTACAATAGTTGGCTCTGTGTGAAAATGCCACCTCCACCTTCACTTAAGTAAGAAGATCCAAGCAATAATACACATTTATATCTCTACAAAGTCCTCGATTCTTGGAAGTAACGGGTCATCTCGAGAACCACTGGATGGATTTTGATGCGGTTTTCACCATTCTGTAAAGGCTTTTTCCAGGAAGGTTTGTTTAGCGGCTATTTTATAGCATCGTATGTTTCCACAATGGGGTCAGGCACTTATACAGCTGTCGCCACTGGTAATTATTATGAAATTGAATATTTGGCAGAACTGTTGGAAACAGGAGTGTCCAGAAACATGCAGTTTTCCAAAATGTTTAGTTTTATTTTGTTAAATTTTCTTCTCACTCTGAATCAACATGGGCCCAGATTCTGGGACAGAAAAAAATTTGCACATCGTGTAGAGCATTCCCAGTACATAAACCGTCTGGCTGACATACCATTGTTGTTCCTGTTGCAGAAAGACACCCTTTAAAAAATCCACTGGCAGCAATGAGAAACAACTCTACATCATGTGGGCCATCAAGACGTTCCCTCGTTCCCGATACAAGAGAGATGTCATCTTCTCTGTTCAGGATCTTCTCGGTAAATATCTGCTTATTGTCTGTACAGCACCTTCGGTGGGTGCTTCGGGGGGGGGGGGGGGTGCTCAAGCAACCAATGTGGGATTTCATATTTCCTTTGCACCCATTCTGTGCTGTTATTTCCAGTTGGTAGTATGCACTTAACACATCTGAAGTATCGATCTCTCACCCATGTATCCTGCAGCTAGCAACAAATTGCTGTAGATGCAAAGAAGCAAATAAACTGAATTATGTGATTCGAACTTTGAACTCCAGCAATTTTTCTTGGATTTTTCCCTGTTTGTTGGAAGTTTTTGCCCAGTTGCACCCCGACCACCGCTAGGGTAATAATAATAATAATAATAATAATATGAACCCTTGCAAAGAAGCTTATGAGACTCAGTTTCGGGGGGTGTAACAGTCCATTTCGTAAGTTGTTGTTAAAGCGCTTCATTAACATGCAGGGTAACACATAACAAAATACAATGCAGAAAGAAGTGAATACCTGGGTTATTACAAATGAATTTAATAACAGATCAACTATTTACAAGTAAAAATAAACAAAACAAAACTCCCAAATGACTCCCAACTGAATAAATTTCATGCCAAAACTTAGGCTTAATCTCAGGAGAGATTATAAATTGGACCAAATGTCCCAAATGACTTCAATGACATTGTGTACGTGTGCGGCTGTTCTACATGCTTAACGATGAGTACAAATAAATGCGAGATTCGTCATCATCCTGTAAACCTTCAGAGGACGAATTTGCATTGTTTAGAGCAAGACAGACGCGGGGAACCAACTATACACTACTTAAATTAATCTGACACTTAATACACTAAATAAACAACAAATAATTTCCGCTTGAAATTGGAACCAAGAACTGACGTAGCAGAAATATTAATGCCTAAAATTAGGACTTTTCAAAATCAACACAAATAAATTAAAACGTGACCAACAAAAGAAATACACATATGACCGCTCGTCATTTTTACAAGTAAATGCAACTACACCACACGGGTGTCACAACAGACAAACTAACATGACGTGAGTCATAGAAAATCACTAGGCTCAAAGCCAACATTTACAACATTAAAACAATATTCCATTCATACGATATGCGATAATTCGTAACAGACATGGCTAACTCCCCAATTAATTACGGTCCAAATGACCATCACAAAATAACAGGTTTGCTAATGATAGCTTATGGGGGTCAGTCGGTCAACAGGACTGCCTAACAATGAGTCACCGAACCTAGACGGTCACTAAGTGGAAATCTGCACATCTGTCAACCCACGTGTCAATAACCTCGACCTCCCATGGCACGGAATCGAGTCTCGAAGAAGCGTGCTCCCAAGGCACAATATACGTGTGTGTGTCAGAATAAAATATCTCAGAATTTCCCCTAGGAAATCCAAGAAAATCAACATTGGACAAGGTACAGTAGCCTCCACGGAGCGCTCTGCCTTTCCATCAAAAAGAATACCACAACAACAACAATATGAGGGCGGTAGCACCACCTACCCCTCATCACGAAGAATCAATACACACACCTGACACATGAACACACACAGAATCACACGTATGGGTTTGACAGAAACTTGAAATAAATGACATAGATATTTTTCCACCAGCTTGCGCTTCCGTTCTAGTCCGTGACTAACTAACCTGAAAAGGACTCAAAAAAATGCAAAAAAATTAGAACTAAGGTGTTCTACAGTTACATCTTAATTTGTTGCGCTCGGCAACCCTAGCATGAGTAATAACCTGTTCATAAAAACATCTTACAATAATTACCTCCCTTTCCTATAACAAAATGAACTCTAAGCACCACTTATCGAATGTAACGAGTTTCGCATACGCATGGATAAAATCAAATACACGCGCCGTGTACACTAAATATGACTCCAAAGATAAATATACAACACACAAATTTGGCCACGCGCCAACGTACATTTAAAAATGATAGTGTCAGCACAAAAAAATCTAAACACAAGAAATAGAATGAATGAACTATTTACAATGTTCCCGCGCCTTATCCAACTACATATTGAGTAAATCAATTTTTGTACAACACCGTCTCAGCTTGCAGAAAATTAACCTCCGTCCCGGTGCATTTCCCTACGGGAAATTTAACTCTCCATCGTCGACGTCGTTGTAGAAGCGATGCATATCAATCCATCACAAGACCAAACGTCGGACATCTTGGCGAAGTTTCTTGGACAGAAATGTTCAATGTTAATAATATTGCCTAGCTATAATCGCTGTGAGCTACTACTTTCACTCACGAATATGTCCTAATGCGATTACTGATCGTAGACTTGCCCTATCTTAGCATTTGCTTAACACACGCACAAATATCACTAAAAAAAATATTATACACAAAATTACATAAAATTACACACTTCAAACTCATCGTCACTAGCTTGAAAACATGTCTTAAGCATGACTATCTTGCAGTCGTTATCTCGCCTAGAGATCTCCACTGCTATACGTGAACCTTGCTCACTTGAGCACAAAGTAAAATGTTAGTAAAGTACGCTCATTAGCGTTTGAAAATCGTGACGCAGAGTGACGTGAACCTTGCTCACCAGAGCTCAATAAAGTTGTCTTCGAAACAGCTTCTCACCGATCAATTTATTGGAAACTGACAGAATGAGGTACAGTGGGGAGAATTTGAAAAAATAATCTGGAGTTTTCATCACACAAACTTGGGACTAGTATCAATCTTCATCACTTTATCCAAACGTCTCAGTGCACCATTGCGGAATTAATTCGGATCGGCGGATCTTTAGATACACGATTTCGCGCGTTTTTCCAGGGTACGCAACTTGCCGCGTGGCTTTTGGCGTGGTCTCTTCTCATTGGGCGATTCAATCCTGGGTCGGTTGAAACTTTACTCAATACACTCCCTCTATGACTCTAATTTAGGTGCGCGCTGTTACAAAATTTGTCCTTGAACTCGGCTTAACCGGTCGTCTTCAGGAATAACTACCAAGCTTGCTTCTGTTGTAATCATTGCAACACACTACCTTGGCTCCCCCTTTGTCAATTTCAACATGTACTGCCTGGGCATCAGTAATAATAATAATAATAAAATCATGAATACTTATTCATCGATAGGCGTGGTGGCTCAGCGGTCTAGCTGTATGCCTCTCACCAAGGCGGTCCGGGTTCGATTCCCGGTCAATGCATGTGAGATTTTCGAAGTGAAATGCCATGTCCTGTGGTTCGGATTCCACGTAAAAAGGAGGTCCCGTGGCTTATGATCTACAGATTAACGGTCACGTTAAACTACAAGCTTCCTTCCTTCCTTCCTTATTCATCGATAGATTAATAAGGGTTCAAATAATAATAATATCGTCTGGCCTCGGGTGCCGGGTGCAAGCTTTGTAATTTGACACCCATAGGGTAGCTTGCATGTCGAATTTCGTTGTTCCTTGAATCACTATGAAAGTCAAGGAGGTTAGATACGGTATCTAAACTCCTTGAACACTATACCGCTTTCTAGTAGAGAAATGAGGAACTTTGTGTTGGCGGAAACTCCCGAGAATAATTTTGCCATTATGAACACGGCCTACTGAACTCAAATGGGTTCTTTGACATGCAAAAAACGTATGACATGCGTGTCGTATTTTTTCCGCCTTTCAAAAATCACTTACCACGGCCAGGAGTGAACCTGCAATCTTGGGGTTAGTAGACCGACACGCTATCCACTTACCCACCATGGCAAGCACCGCTAGGGTAATGGGCATCTACTATGTCCCATATATGAAGCATGTGTTTCACTGTCCCAGCAGCACTTGCTACACAGGTGAAATCCCACAACCAACACAGCAAAACCCTACAACAATTCTTGACTTTACTAACTTGGCTATGGAGGCCAATATTTCATATTAAAATTAAATATGTTTTTCCATGTTTCGTCATTTTAGTAAATTAACAGCAGGGCCCGCATAGATTTTTTCAGAGGGGGGGGGGGGGAGGGCTTTTTCATTTCATTACCTACCTGTGACTACGTTGTTGGCATGTTAAAGAATCCATTTGAATTCAGTAGGCCGTGTTCATAATGGCAAAATTAATCTCAGGATTTTCCGCCAACACAAAAGTTCCTCCTTCCTCTACTAGAAAGCGCTATAATGTCAAGGAGTTAGACATCTAACCCCCTTGAGTTTGATAACGCTCCAGGAAAAGTCAAAATTCGACTTGCAAGTTGCCCTCTGGGCGTCAAATAAGAAAGCGTGCTCCAGACACCCGAGGCCATACGATATTATTATTATTATTTTTATTATTATTATTATTATTGTTATTATTATTATTATAGGGGAGCCTGATGGCGCAGTGACTTAGCTGCTCGTCTTTCACCCGGCCGGCTGGGGTACGAATCGCGGTGACAGCGGGGTGGAATCTTCAACTGAAAAATCACGTGGCGTCAGCAAGGGCATCCAGTCATAAATCCCCGGCCAAAACCAAAATGAGCCTGGTTGGCTCCGGCGAACCCAATTAATTGGGAAAAGCTGAAGAAAGTATTATTATTATTACTGTACTAGGTGATGATGAGACATACCCTCCCCGCAATTTTCGTTTCATTTCTTACTTGCTTCGTGATATTCCTTTTCGTTGCCCTGAAACCGTTGGATACATTATCTTTATCGCATGAATTGGGGAATAGTTTGTTTTAGTTCAGAGTTTTTGTCCATAGAAGTTCGCATTTCTTTGTGAATCATCGTCATAAAGTTCATTTCTCAAATACAGGTAAAAAGTCGTTGTATCATCATTTATCGACACAAATAAAAATCAAGAAGTGCTTTAAAATAGAAATGTTAATCCAGTTAGCCGATTTTCTAAATAACTGGAAATATTTTCAAACAATCCAAAATTACTGACAAGGAGAGGTCGCCAAGTGGTTTACTAGAAATGTGCTCAAATATGGAGGGTTTGCTCTTCATAAGGAAATATTTTGGCCGTGTTCGAGCGGTTTTGCCAATGGGCCGTAGTGTGTTCAAAATTGAACGTTTAAAATCAATCCTCAAACTTTTGTAGTCATATTCTCGCACACGTTCGCGATTCGTTTCCGTGGCGTAGTCACTAGCGCATTGGCGAGGGGAATTCAAGGTTTCGAGTTCGAGTCAGACCTTGGTCAGCACATTTTTTCTTTTACTGTAAGGCCTATTATTGTCTTTTGTGTTTTCTATAATGTACAATATTTTAACATCATTATTATTCGTCCTTGTCGCCTCCGTAGCGTAGCGGTCAGCATGGTTAGCGGCCGCCCCGGAGGTCCTGGGTTCGATTCCCGGCTCTGCCACGAAATTTGTAAAGTGGTATGAGGACTGGAACGGGCTCTACTCAGCCTCGGGTGGTCCAAATGAGTAGAGGGGGTTCGATTTGCACCTCAGTCATCCTCGAAGTGGTTTTCCGTGATTTCCCACTTCGTCTTCGGGAAAATGCCGGGATGGTACTGCCCCCGTAAATTGAATTATTTAGGGACAAAATGAGAGTATTTTTCGTCCCCATGATAAACTTTAACCAACAAATATAATTTCTGGAAGTGTGACACAGGAGTGTAGTGTTACAAGCTCGACGCTGTGGGAGAGTCCGATCACGTGATATATTGCACAAGAGACGCTTCTAGAAGGCTATATTTAGCATACCAACAGCGAGTTTAGAAATTAATATTATAAATATTGTTATAAATTATGCTATTGGATCCCAGCCCAGAGCCAATGAGAAGAGGTCTTATTGAAGACGGGATCAACTTCAATTACATAATATGACGAAGTTATGCATTTCGGCCCTTAGAAGAAGATTTTCATATTTGGTAATGAAGAGAATATTAAAAGAAATTATGTCTGATACTTTAAAAACCGCAGATCGGTTAATCTACGCAGTAATAAGCATTAGTAATCTACGCGCTAAAATTATGGTGGGAGTTTGATATGGCCGCCAAAATTTCGACTTGGAGAGGGAGATCCAAGGATCGAGGTTCTTATTCCAGCAGTTTTTGAAGAGTGAGGAAGTGTTTTTACTGGGTTAACGGAGATCCCAAGGCTTAGTCCGAGTGCGACGACAGTCGACTTGTGGAGACGCGAGGATAGCTAGGTGGAACGTAGGAGATCACCGCACTTCCGTTCTATGTGAAGCAGTCGCGACTCCTGATTTTTATAATGTGTAGGACGTAATAGGATAGGCCACTTATTAACTTATGATAATTATTCTAGCTGGGCTAAATTGAGATATTAGACTCGGTGTAATATTAATTATTCAGTCGCACAACACTATTGCGAACACCGATTACACAATACAATACAATACCACTTGAAAGATGTGCACACGCTGAAAATAGACTATCCATTCTGACCGCACGAAACCAATAAGCAGGGGCGGATCTAGGGGAAGGCGAGGAGGGCGACCGCCCAGGGCCCCGCGGTCCAGGGGGCCCCGCGCCATGGATTGTTTTAAATTTAATTGATTAGTTAATTATACTTTTCAAACTTCTCAAACTAATTTATAATTCATATTCTTTTTTCTGTGCAGCTTTGACCGCTCGTGACCGTTTAGCAAGTTTAGATTCCAGTGAAATAATAGAAGACATCGGTAAAAAAGTCGCAAAGGATATAGTATTTGAATATTTCATAGTTTACATAATCTTCTTCAAGGGGACTTCAAGGTTTCTTTCATATTGTTAATACATACAGTATACTGTGGTGTATTCAAAATATTGTAACTTTTCTTTATTATTATTATTATTATTATTATTATTATTATTATTATCATTATTATTATTATTATTACCAAACTATTTTCCATTTGAATTGATTTTTTTATTTCCTATTGTTGTGGGCCCCAACTTATCATATCGCCCAGGGCCCCGCAAGGCCTGGATCTGCCACTGCCAATAAGCCCGTAGTGTTGGTTTAAATTCAACCAATAGCGAGACTTGAGGATCTCAGTCGACGTCCTCAGAGCGCCATTAATCAGACCAAACCTGCCCCTTCCCCCTCAAGGGCTCCCATACATTTCTAAAGCTATAAAAACTTGCTTTGAGGATGCAAGTCTACCCTCCTCAGCTTTCTACTCCGGGCGGTTAAGGTCACACTTCACCCATCTAGGGGTGAAATGTAGAACTACACTACTGTTTGTAGAAAGTGAAACACCAAGAATAAGAGATGTGACCACATTGCGCTTTATACCACAGATTAGGGACATGAAAATACATGTACATTACTGATTAGAAGGAGAGTCCGGTACTAGCACGTTGAAGGTCGATCGTCAGAAAGGCATCGCGCCACTACGTGCTGCACTCTGAGCCACTAGACGTCGTGGCATGGAATCATACAGCGCTTGAATATGCTGATGGGGAATACCGTCCCACGCTCTTTGTAGGCGCGTCCACAAAGCATCAACAGTGGTGGCAGGTGGACCTGAATGAACAAGTTGCCGACCTACCATATCCCAGACATGTTCGATGGGCGACATCTCAGGTGAACGGTCAGGCCAGGGAGGCAGAGGTATCAGTCGTTCTGCGAAGAAGGCTTGCACATTCCTCGCCACATGCGGGCGGGCATTGTCCTGCTGAAATATGGCCTGTGAACCGTCCTAAAAGAGGGGCAGTGCCACGGGCTGTAAAACTTCCCTGATGTAGTGGTCACTGTTCAGATTGCCCGCAATATGTACGAGGCGCAATCGCCTGTTATAGGCAATTGCGCCCCAAACCATTACACCTGGTGTTTGTCCGCTATGCCGCTCAACAATACAGTCTGCCTGATTGCGTTCTCCACGGCGGCGTCGAACGCGTATGCGGCCATCACTGTTGGACAGTTTGAAGCGGGAGTCGACCGAAAACACTACATTTCGCCACTCAGCCTGTCTGTGTCGGCGTGCACGTGCCCATTGTAGTCGGAGGCGTCGGTGGTTCCCAGTCAATGGAAGCCGACGCAGTGGCATGCGTGATACCAGTCCAGCCCTCAAACGACGGCGCCACACCGTCGACGCAGACATGTCCACCCCCGTTGCAGTGCTCCAACGTCGAGCCAACACCGAGGACGACGCTGTTCTGTCCGATATGGCCATGCGGAGAAGATGGCTGTCGTCTCGCGCTGTGGTCACATTGGGTCGTCCTGTACCCTGTCGTCGCTGTGTACGGCCCTCCTCTCTCCACTGGGTCCACATACGCCTTACTGTTGACGCAGCGTGTCCTGTATGAGCCGCAATGTCCCGGAACGACAGACCCGCCTCCCGGAGCCCAAGCATTCTGCCCCGTTCAACCGCACTCACATGCTGATAGTCCACCCTGTGATGTCGGCAAGGCATCGTTGCACTTTCTTACACGTTTTCACTTGGTATGACGGCCCCACGCCAACACAGCTGTGCGGAACACTGACCTGGCGCTCCCACGACAGAGGGCACTGGTGGGCCAATGTGCACGCAATCTCTCAGCGATTTCAATCACTTAGTATGGTACCGCAGGCCTACACGACCCCTATTCTGGGAGAGTCTCCGACCATTTCTTCTGGGTGTTTCACTTTCTACAAACAGTACTGTAGTTACAAGTACTGACAGTGACAACGAGACAGAGCTTATCGAGAGGGTGCGCAAGGTAGCCCCAAAGACTATTTTACAAAACATTTACAGTATTTTTTTAACAGTTACAAATGAGAGCTGACTGTAGGATGATCCTCATGTCCTACATTGAGGAATCGCCACTGATGTGAAGTTGCGAGGAACATTGAATTGATTATATCTCTCATACCATTGAGATCTGAATTTAAATAAGCGAATATATATAAAGAACAGGTCGCATACTACATTCTGCGAAAAGTCGAGCGTTTTAAAACTCACCGTTTCGACAATATAAGCCTGTTAAGTCAGATTTTCAAATGTGTTGGAAACAAAGCCGAATATCATTTTAAATTGCAACGAGAAGTTGACGAACGCAGTTCAAGTGAACAGTAGCGGAGAACTTTTAATATTGGCGTAACACATAAACATTAACAGAATGACTATTATTATTCTTCAAGTGTTTTCATTCAACACAAGTAACATTGTTGATATGATGATCTAAATAGTCATGCGCCAGAGACATATTCGATAGCAAGAGTTAAGATACAACGATGGAGCTTCGTTAGACGACGTATTCTTGAATACAGACGTAGTGTACGGTCCATCTTGTGCATTTTCGTCAGTCTACGAACACTAATATAACATCAATTTGCAATGGAAATATTTCATTCACCATTTATATGAATATTTCTATAAATTATTCCAATGATGAGGCTGATACATATTTACGACGGAGAATGAAGGTTCTACAGAACAGATTTGTCAAGATGCTAGGGAGGGTAGCCCAGCAACACAGAAGAATTTGCCAGAAGGATGTCGTTCGAGCCCAGGCGAATGTTGGTGAATTCCAGAGAGGGACGTTTCCTATCTCTGAGGTCGCAGATCCGAGGATCGAATGCAGATCCATCTCAGGGTCTTGTACTGAGGAAACATCTAAAGTATTGTGGGAATTCTTACATAGATCTTCAAGTTTTCGTCCAAATAAGGTAGCAGTGTATCTCATTTGTAGTATAGAGGTTGATTAGTGACATCCTGAGCCAACTATCTTATTCCATATTTTCATATTCCATATTTCCATATTTTCTCATTTCATGTATTTCAGTGTTTTCATGTTTTTTACACTTCAGATGTGTGTTAAGATTTTTATGCTTCAAGATTATTTAGGAGATGATTGCCTTTTATCTATTTTTCAATTTTATTCTACGGATCAGTTGTGGAACTGACATTAAAATTTTGTTTGAGGAATTATATTGCCTCATAGAAGACTAGTCGTTTCGACTCTCGAATTTTAATAATTTTATTTTTACCAAGTATTCTGACGTTATGTCATAGCTTCAAATTAAATTCTTATTAAATTTACTTTGAGCACTTTAATGTAATGACATTAAACTTCAAGAACAGAAGAAACATCGAATGATAATGTTATATCATTATTGTACATAAACTATCGACGATCTGAGAAATACTAGTCGTTTGATAAGACCGAAGTCTTATTCCCTATGAACTTTCTTTGTGTAGAGTGGAAAAACATTACGACATTGACAAACCTTTTTATTATTTGTAAAGCTAAGAGCTTTGTTCATTTAATAGGTTAGAGGAAATACGTTTTGATAGAAGATTAATCAAATCTTTGGCTAGGAATTCAAAGCTAGTTTATCCCGGTCAAGATTGGATTCTATCTGACACTATAAATGACATGTGTGTTATTTTATTATATTTGTGTAATATCACGTAATTTGTGGACATGATATTACAACGATAAACAATTTAAAGCTTGACAAGTAAGGTGAGCCAGGAGTATTATTCGTATTACATATATTTGCGACAGACGAGTTAACAGTTAATCATCTTCTTGTGGAGTAAACTTTAGGAGGTTAATCACGACTGTCTAATATCGTTCATTACAATTGGAAGTTTCTTTTGAAGAACTTAAGCATGTATAATTGTAGTCCAGTAGTCCTGTGTAATGATAATGAGGGTCATGCCATTATTTGAGAGATGTGCCTACAGAAGATATGTTAATAACAATTAATCCTTTTTGGTTATTGTTTAACATAGTGGATGATAATTGTTTATGCCATATATATTGTTATATGAGGATTTGTAGAGCTATGAATAGTGCTCGTGCGAGGGAGTTCCGCATTTTAGGGAAGTCAAAGAATTGTTGTTCTTTGATAAGAAGGCATGGATCATGATGAGAGCCGTTGTATACAAGTAGTCCAGTTCTTGTGAAGTAACGATTTAGCTGTGTTAACAGGAGGGTTTCAGCGGAAATACAACTTGAGAAAGATTGTCTACTCATGTCTATAATACTATTATTATATTTTATTAAATCCGAAGTTATGTAATTACGTACAGTTAACTTTCATTAGTCGACTGTATTATACCGACAATGTATTGAAACCTATATAAGACGATGTGTAAGCAGTATATCAAAACTACGGAACGTTAGAGGATGGTTTTGTGAAAAACCAGTGTATATATTTAGTTGAGAATTGTATTGTAACCGAGAAGCCAGAATCTCGAAAGTATCGTGTTAGCAACACTAAATAATGTATATTATTATGAACATATTATATGTAAATAATTTTTGAAAATGATTTAATTAGATAAATAATTTAGTAGGATTTATTAATCAATTGTTTTGAAATAGCGTGTGTTTTATGAGCGTATGTTTTTGGTATGAATGATTGTTCAATGTTAAGAGTAAATGTGGAACCGGATTGGTCATGAACAATTGCGGGGTGCGAATGAAAGAGTGTATAAAATTTTTTAGGATAATTGTTTAAGAAACAGAGTAGTTATGTGTATTTTTGTAAGATCTAAATGTTAATTTTACTTGTTTTTATTAACGCACACACAAGCAGTCTCTATGTGGGCTAGCGAGAATGATTCACCGTTAGGGTTGGAGAACGTTGTGACATAACATAGGCAGGTGGACACTCACCGCCTTCTATAAATTGTAAAAACAGTTCCGTGTACAGCGTGGTGCTGGTATTTCATTGATGAAACAAGACCACTGCACGTGCGTTCTACAAACACAAGCTAGTGAATGAAACCATGTGTTAGGAATGCCACGAATGTAAGAGCCTTCAATAAACGGTTATATTTTTACGCTGTATAGGCCTAAAACAAGCCAAGATTTTATGCTCATAATTTTTATACACAGCATCGTAGTAAGATGTAGAGTTGAAAGGAAGTGTGAATGATTGCGTGTTTTTATTTTAATTTCTATTGTTAAATTAGTTTATTGTTATTTTGTTTATACTAGATTAGTTTACACTATTGTTAATAAATTTTTATTCATTTTGTTATCCGATGTTGTTGGAGTGTGATTCATTTTAAATATAAGGAGAAGAGTATTGTGGATGTATTGTAGGCGAAGCTGAATTCCCAGTCCCCGAGGAGGTAAGTAAAGGTAAGTGCCCCGTGTAGTTTGTTGTTGATCCACAATATTCTTGTAACTGCTGTATGTAAATCCCTAACGGCCATGTTGGAAGCGATTTCTACTGTAGTATTTGCCAGTGCTGTTAGAAATAGGCAATTCAGCTTGGGCAATGGATATTCCAACAGGATCCTTTCCAGATTATCGAGTACAGTACCTACTGCAGGGCCATGGCCGCCTCCTTCCCTCTTCCTAGCCTATCCCACAAAATCTTCCATCCCTTCGCATCCCTCATGAGTACCCTGTTCGCTTTGCAGGTGAGGCCGCCTGGGCGAAGTGCTGATCACACCTCCCCAGTTGTATCCATCCTGACCAGATGTTCCAAGCTCCAGGACACTGCCCATAGAGGCGGTAGTGGTGAGTTCCCTCGCTGAGTCCGTGGAAACCACCTACCTAGGGGATAAATTGACTAAATGAAAAAAATTAACATATTCGTCCTTGAAGCTTGAACGAGTCGTAAGTTTTAGTCGTTAGAATTTTAATGCAGCGTAGCCGGCGACGCTACGTTCATGTGCACTGCGCCGAGTCTAATGCATGAACGATAGAGCCCTTCCCTCTGTTCCACTCTGCTCTGCCATCAAGCTAAACTGTCTGTATCCAAAACTCGATACGGAACTCGTGTGAGTAACATCGCGGGACACTCTTCGTCACGCAAGTGACGTATAAGCGGGTTCGATAAGTCGGAGATCTTTATTGACGCCTATGCGTAATCAGTAATACGTGTGTGTGGTTGTCTACAATCAACAGTATCTAGAACGCAGTAATCACGGTCATCGACGGTAAAATGGGATCGCCTCCACTTACTTCTACAATATTTACAAATGATGAAGACGATGAATGTGATGGTCTTGGAGTTTATTCACGGCGGGACATTACAGACGTACTGCACATATGCATGCAGACTGTAAAGTCGCGCAAGCAACACCGATGGGTAAAAGTTTTACAGAGGCCATTATCAAGGTACTGCAAAATATGGATAATAACAGTAAAAGAAAAAAGTGCTGACTCGAACTCGACACCTTGAATTCCCCACGCCAATGCGCTAGCGACTACGCCACGGAAACGAGCCGGCAGCGTGTGCGAGAATAGGACCACAAAAGTTTGGGGATTGATTTTAAACGATCAATTTTGAACACACAAAGGTCCATTGGCAAGAACGCTCGAACACGGCTAAAATATTTTTTATGAAGAGCAAACCCTCCAAATTTGAAAGGTTTCTTAATAAACCACTTGGCGACCTCTCCTTGTCAGTAAAAAAACTGTGGAAAAATCCCTACATCAAAATCAGTTACCACTATCAGTAACGTGACAATTGACAAAACCCTCCTTGCCCCCTCCCCCCCCTCTCCCCTACCACTGCTGGAGCTTGAGCTTCAATGTAACTGCAAGTTATGTCCTTGTGATTTAATGTAACTGCAAGTGATCTCCTTGAGTGGTCTCAGGCACAATAATCAGGTGAAAAAGGGGGCCACGAGTCTTGACTGATAATTTGATCTTCATTTAACACTTCTGTCACCAAATTGTGCTGTTGTAAGCATTGTTTAGGTAACATAATTAATTTCAGTGTGTCTTTAATGTATTGCTCTGTTTGCCATTTTTATATTAATTCAAATAAACTTACATTGTTGAGTGTGCTTCATCACAACTAAATTTTTCTTGGAATCTTGGTATCTTTAATTTCACTCCTTTATGGAATTGTACGATAGTTTTTGAGCATTAAAATCAAATCCCGCTGATTGCTGGGGTTGAAAAATTCTGTAGTATGGTATCAGTTTTATGAAAATTAGCCGTCATAGCATTTATTACATACGGAGCTGGCAAGATACTTTAGTTGAGATAATTAAGACTGGTGGTGAACTACTGTAGCCTATCTCGTTTCCAGCGGTAGATGACCTCGCTGTTTCACCCCTTAAAACAATAATAACTACCTCGTATCCCGTGAACATGGTCAGGTGTAGAACAAAACATCGAATTATCCTAATGGAAACTTATCTTCTCAAGAAGAAGTCTTCCAGTAAATGTGTTTGTACAGCATGTTTCAATGCCGTGCGATTTAGGTTGATTTCATTAGAATGCCTACATATTGCAATGGGTACCATGATTCATATCCCGCAGACCCCAAAACCACCGTCAGTTCAAAAGTTTATATATAACTAGCAGTAGTACCCGGCTTCGCCCGGTGGAATGATGATAATATTTCAGTCTCCTTAACACTCAACGTCATTGATGAAGATGATACTGACGACGACTGCTATTGAACGGGTATAATAAACTTGCACTCTAATAGAAATACATATTTTTAAATTACCGGCGAGCAAGACTGTGGTGTTGCCTAGTAGTAAAATGGGCGTAACATCTAGGTCATTTTCCCTTTTGATGAGGATGACAATGAAGACTACTACTACTGAACGGGTATATTAAATTTACAAACTAATGGAAATACACATTTTATAAATCACAGGCTAGGTAGACTCTGGTGTTGCTTAGTAGTATAATGGACGTAACATCTAGGTCAGTTGCCCTTTTGATGAGGATGATAATGAAAACTACTGTTGAATTGACACGACAAACTTACAAACTACCGTGATAGAAAGAAATATTTCAAAATTCACAGGCGATGAAGACTTATTGTGTGTGGTGATTAGTGGTATAATGGGCGTAACATCTAGGTCATTTGCCCTTATGATAATAATAAGGATATGAAAAAAGGCTACTAAACGAACATGGTGTAATTTTACATCTGATATAGGCAATTCAGATTTCTACCTTCGATGTCTTCCAAAGTCTGAACGTTATTTTCTGGCTTAGGCCTATACTCGGTGCGTGTAGTGAAAGAGCTTATCGAGTACTGCTCGGGTCCAAGCTGCACGAATCGCAGATGATGACGATATATGATGACAGACGTTCGGGGGGTGGGGTTCCCGGTCTTATTCACATTGATCGGTGAATCACTCATTCTTTCGTAACACTTCAGTGGTTTGAGCAAAGACCCTGTATGAACATCATCATAGTCAGCAATACCAGGTAACACGGCGGAGTCTGGACATTCCTCTCATGTCAACTCGCGATGAATCAGCAAGCTATTCTCACACCTGGCCCCCTCCTCCCCCCTCCACCCACCAGGGTCTCTCAACTTGTGGGACGTGGGTTTGCGACCACGGGACCCCAACTGAGTCCGGCATTGCTTCTACTTACTGGTGCCGGGTTCCTTTCAGTTCTCTTTCATGTCAGCCTCCCTTGGTCAAACTCTTGTTCTCTTCCGACCCCGATGGTATCAGGGTATCCGAGGCCTAGCGACTCTTTCACTTTCCCTCCTTAATTGGCCCTTGTCTAATCATTCCTGATAGCCTCATTCTTCGAGGTGTCAGCCTTCTTTTTCTTTTCTTAATATCTCATGTCTTCTACTCAAGACCCTCAAGGAGGCATGGTGTGTGTAGCCCCACCACTTCTGGTGCACCCTGGATAATGCTACATCCTCAAGGGCTCATGGCTGGTGAGTTCGGGAGCTGGCAACCCTGAGGGTTTCCTGAGCGGGTCCGGTTTTACCCCTTTTTCCATTGCCTTTGGGACGGACCCTGTCCTCTTTCCGGGAATGGAGTGGTCTGTCCGCAATTTCAAGCAGACAATGTTACTCGCAGGGTACCAAAGGGTAAGTATACAAATTTTGGTTTTGAACGGTGAAACGGTGTAGATTTGTGCCAAATGGCCTAAATGCAGGGAATGGGGTGATCTGTCCGCAATTTCAAGTGGACAGGGTTACCCGCAGGGTTGCAAAGGGTAAGTATACACATTTTGGTTCGGATCGGTCAAACGGTGTAGATGTTTGCCAAAGGGCCTAAATGCAGGAAATGGGGTGGTCTGTCCGAAATTTTAGGTGGACAGTGATATTCACAGAGTTACAAAGGGTAAGTATACACATTTTGGTTCAGATCGGTCAAACGGTGTAGATTTGAGCCAAGGGGCCTAAATGCAGGGAATGGAGTGGTCTGTCCGCAATTTCTAGCAAACAGTGTTACTCGCAGGGTACCAAAGGGTAAGTATACAAATTTTGGTTCTGATCGGTGAAACGGAGTAGATTTGGGCCAAAGGGCCTAAATGCAGGAAATGGGGTGGTCTGTCCGAAATTTTAGGTGGACAGTGATATTCACAGAGTTACAAAGGGTAAGTATACATATTTTGGTTCAGATCGGTCAAACGGTGTAGATTTGAGCCAAGGGGCCTAAATGCAGGGAATGGAGTGGTCTGTCCGCAATTTCAAGCAAACAGTGTTACTGGCAGGGTACCAAAGGGTAAGTATACAAATTTTGGTTCTGATCGGTGAAACGGTGTAGATTTGGGTCAAAGGGCCTAAATGCAGAGAATGGGGTGGTCTGTCCGAAATTTCAAGTGGACAGGGTTACCCGCAGGGTTGCAAAGGGTAAGTATACAAATTTTGGTTCGGATCGGTCAAACGGTGTATATGTTTGCCAAAGGGCCTAAATGCAGGAAATGGGGTGGTCTGTCCGAAATTTTAAGTGGACAGTGTTATTCACAGGGTTACATAGGGTAAGTATACAAATTTTGGTTGAGATCGGTGAAACGGTGTAGATTTGGGCCAAAGGGCCTAAATGCAGGGAATGGGGTGGTCTGTCGGAAATTTCAAGTGGACAGGGTTACCCGCAGGGTTCCGAAGGGTAAGTATACAAATTTTGGTTCAGATCGGTGAAACGGTGTGGATTTGTATACATAACAGACAGACAGACAGACAGACAGACAGACAGACAAACATTGAGCTTTATATATATAGACTAGCAGTAATACCCGGCTTCGCCCGGTGGAATGATGATAATATCTCAGTCTCCTGAACACTCAACGTGATAAATTTTATTTATGTAGATGACTACTACTGAACGGGTATATCAAACTTACAATCTAATGGAAATACATATTTTAAAAATCGCAGGCTAGGTAGACTGTGGTGTTGCTTAGTAGTATAATGGACGTAACATCTAGGTCATTTTCCCTTATTATGATAATAATAAGGTAATGAAAAATGACTACTAAACGAACATGGTGTAATTTTAAATCTGATATAGGTAATTCAGATTTCTACCTTCGATGTCTTCCAAAGTCTGAACCTTATTTTCTGGCTTAGGCCTATACTCGAAGCGTCTAGTGAAAAAGCTGATGAAGTACTGCTCGGGTCCAAGCTGCACGAAACTGAGAATATCACAGTTGATGACGATATATGATGACAGACGTTCGGGGGGGGGGGGGGGTCCCGGTCCTATACATTGGCCGGTGAATCACTCACTCTTTCGTAACACTAAAGTGGTTTGAGCAAAGGCCCTGTATGAACATCAGCATAGTCAGCAATAACTGGTAACACGGCGGCCTCCGGACACTCCTCTCATGTCACCTCGCGATGAATCAGCAAGCTATTCTCACACCTGTCCCCTCCTCCAACCCTCCACCCCCCAGGGTCTCACAACTTGTGGGACGTGGGTTTGTGACCACGGGACTCCAGCTGAGTCCAGCATTGCTTCTACTTGCTGGTACCGGGCTCCTTTCAGTTCCCTTTCCAGTCAGCCTCCCTTGGTCAAACTCTTGTTTCCTTCCGACCCCGATGGTATCAGGGTATCCGAGGCCAAGCGAATCTTTCACTTTCCCGCCTTAATTGTCTAATCATTCCTGATAGCCTCATTCTTCGAGGCGTCAGCCTTCTTTTTCTTTTCTTAATATATCATGTCTTCTGCTCAAGGCACTCAAGGAGGCAGGGCGTGTGTAGCCCCACCACTTCTGTGGTGCACCCTGGATAGTGCTACATCCTCAAGGGCTCATGGCTGGTGAGTTCGGGAGCTGGCAACCCTGAGGGTTTCCTGAGCTGCGTCCGGTTTTATCCCTTTTTTCCATTGCCTTTGGGACGGAACCTGTCCTCTTTCCCTTTCCTATCTGCATTTCGTGGCTCTCCTTCCTTCCAAGTCCTCAATTCTCATTTATCTAGGGTTGATGGCATTTCATTTCCTCCTGTCTTTTATTTCCCTTATTCCTTTCTTTTGTCCTTATCTTCTTCTAGCCCATAAGTTTTGTAGTTAGTTTTAGTATTAGTTTCATTTTCACGATCCCCCAAACCATTAGGGGCGATAACCTCGATGTTAGGCCCCTTTAAACATCATCATCATCATCACAACTGGCATTGTGCAATTGGGTTACTGGGGCATTTAAAACTTCTTGTTAAGTCCCTCACCCTTTCGTGTTACATTCATAATTTGTAGCTAGAATCCTTCCCTGGAATCCACACAACAACAGACCCAAGTATCATCGCAATCGGATGAATGGTATATGAACGCATAGGGGACATACATACACTACAACTATTGAATTGGCACGTCAAACTTACAAACTAACGTAATAGTAATAATGAATCACAGTCGAGCAAGAACAAAATTTTGTTGAGATGGGTGAAACTGTGTAGATTTTTAGCAAAGGGCCTAAATGCAGGGAAAGGAGTGGTGTGCCCAAATTTTCAAGTAGAGAGGGTTACTCGTCGGGTTACAAAGGTTATGTATGTAAAATTTGGTTGAGATGGGTGAAACGGTGTAGATTTTCTCAAACGGCCTAAATGCAGGTAATGGAGTGGTCTGTCCGAAATTTTAAGTAGACAGTGTTACTCGTCGGGTTCCAAAAGGTAAGTAGGTAAAATTTGGTTGAGAAGGGTGAGACGGTGTAGATTTTTGCCAAAGGTCCTAAATGCAGGGAATGGGGTGGTCTGTCCGAAATTTTAAATGGACAGTGTTACTCGCAGTGTTTCAAAGGGTATGTATACACATTTTGGTTCAGATCGGTGAAACGGTGTGGATTTGTGCCAAAGGGCCTAAATGCAGGGGGATGGAGTAGCCTCTCCGAAATTTCAAGCAGACAGTGTTAGTCGCAGTGTTCCAAAGGGAAAATATATAAATTTTGGTTGAGATCGGTGAAACGGTGTAGATTTGGGCCAAAGGGCCTAAATGCAGGGGATGGAGTGGTCTGTCCGCAATTTCAAGCATGCAGTGTTACTCGCACGGTGCCAAAGGGTAAGAATTCGAATTTTGGTTCTGATCGGTGAAACGGTGTAGATTTGGACGAAAGGGCCTAAATGCAGGGAATGGGGTGGTCTTTCTGAAAATTTAAGTGGACAGTGTTACTCGCAGGGTTCCAAAGGGTAAGTATACAAATTTTGGTTCAGATAGATGAAACGGTGTAGATTTGTGCAAAAGGGCTTAAATGCAGGGAATGGGGTGGTCTGTCCGAAATTTAAAGTTGATAGGGTTACTCGTCGGGTTCCAAAGGGTAAGTATACAAATTTTGGTTCAGATCGGTGAAACGGTGTAGATTTGTATACATAACAGACAGACAGACAGACAGACAGACAGACAAACTTTGTGCTTTATATATATAGATAGAAGATTTATGTAAGTATATCATATATTGGGTAAAGTTAAGTGACTCCGTGATACAAAGCTTTTTTGTTGTTATTTCTGAAATTTTAGATTTCAGTTATTTCGATTCATTTCATGTTAAAGAGGAATACCCTACGGAACATTTCTGGCATTTATCTTTCAAATATTCATAAGTTATTTCAAGTTATAAACTAACAAAATCCGGTAGTAGGAGTAGGTAACGCCGTGATATTCAAGTTACTCCGTGATGGTGTTCAAGTTACTCCGTGATAGCATGGTATTCACCATTCAGTGTACTTTTTAATCGTGAAAACTAATATTTAATGTAATAAAAGTGTTCAAATCGTATGTAGACTATACTTTTCTATTACCCCATATTGAAACATTTCACTACACAGATTTTTATAGAAAAAAATCTGTTAAAATATTCCATTAAACATATTTTAAGTCTTCTTAGTCAATAACAGATTCCTCACACCTATCACACATAAAATAGACATTATAGGTACCAGACATTACAAAACCGATAATCAATCCATTCGGCTCCATTCTTCCTCTTGGTATCATCCGCCAGGGGAGCCACCTCACGCACCACAACCATCATCGTCATTGTTCTGGGGTCTGGAATTAGGCCAAGACCGATCTATTCTGTCTATCTTGACACACTATCTTCACTTCAAATTCAGGTGAGACAACGAATGGCTTTACAATTTTTGCAAGGGTTGCACTTCCTGGATCGGCTGAATATTTTGTGCAATAATCATTTAGTGTACTCCACGTGTTATTAAAACGTCTGCTGGCCTTGTATACTGACCATCCTTCTTCCTTCATCGACTTCAATGCTTCTTTAAAGGAGATCACAACACAAAAACACATATTTTGTTATTTATTGCTAAATATGCAACATAGAAATTAAATAACAATGCCGTTAATCCGGTGCCTCTACGTCAAACCGTTCTCAAGTTATGTGTGAAACTAGCAACTGCTCGTGACGTCACTGCGCTCTCGAGTCTACATAGCAGCCTTGTTGCTTTTTCATAAGCTCGGACAGTCTTTTCCCGCACTCCATCTGCTGCTGCCGTGTTCTTCTGTTGCCATTGTTAGTGTTAGTCAAAAGACTTACAATGGATGTAAATAACATTCGTCCGTATCAGTTTGAGCCAGAACGAACGACATTTGCTGATGTCCATTCAGATAGCGATCATGAAATGGATAGAGTAAACACTACAGGACGAGCCGGCATGCGAAATTGGTGTAAGTGTAATGAGTGTACCACCATGGATACGAATGAAGAAGGTGTATGCGGTTGTGAATTAGACAATGTAAAAGCAGTGAAATAGGAAGAATTTTTGTGTATAACAAGAAATCCCTCGTTTTCAAGGCTTATTTTAGACCGCGAAGTGTTGACAATGGCAAGGCATAACATGGGCTTAAAAACAATGAACAAGGCAAAGAAACATTTACTGACAGCTTTAAATCCAACAAATAGAACTTGGCGATGTATTTCTTACAAGCAGTTCCCTTCCTGGGTAAATGCATGGACTGCGATTGGTAAAAATAACAGAATTGTCGTGCCATCATGTGTTGTCAACATCATAAGAAACACATTTCCGGAACCCAGTGGCACCTATGTGGGCTTCAAGCTGTAAATTCATACAATGGAAGGTAGATTGTAGTTTAACATGACCGTGGATCGTGTGATTATGAGCCACGGGACCTCCTTTTAAGGTGGATTCCGAACCACAGGACATGGCATTTCACTTCGAAAATCTCACATGCATTGACCGGGGATAAAACCCAGACCATCTTGGTGAGAGGCCAACAGCTTGACCGCTGCGCCACCACTGCCACCGTGAATTAGAACAGTAGAATTATGTAAGAGTGTTCTAAGATTGTTTAATTTACGATAAATATAGACATATTATTTTGATATGCAGTACGGTACATCATTTATTGTTACATGTGAAATCGTGGGAAATACTTCTTCATCAGGTCGTCCTTGGAAGGTTGAGATATTGGAGCGATGTTCTTAGGCAGTGACAGATCAATTGCTTCGGCTTCAGGTGAAGCTCTACTTTAGTCAGTTTGTGAGAGGTTAATTTTGTTCATTATTGCCTTCTTCCATCCATCTTTTGACGCTTCGTATTACTGTTTTATCACCCAGGCTCCTGTTGTTTTTGAGTACTGAGTTTTGGTACCGACTTTCAATTTATTGATGTTCCAATTATAGTCCAGTGCAGCAATCATTGACTTGAGCTTTAAGCCGCTGTACGAGAAATGAACTCTTTTAGGAGCGTATTTCAAACGAAGATTGTGATAACTTTCTAGGTTTCCGGTGTGAACGTAGTGTTTTATATGTTCCATATCTTTTAAGAAATATTTATCTGTAATTATTTTCTTAAAGGCTTCATATGCACTTGAATTTCTATTAATCCTGACGAGGAACCCCACAGTGTACTTTGCGAAGCGGCTTGCGTATGAATTAGCATTCCTGCATGAGAAATATATCCATCCGTTGGCGCCGGACACCTTATTGAAGGAACAGCTCCTCGCTTCAATTTTGGACCTTGTAGCTTTTCCGTAAGCATCAACTTCATTTTCAAAAGTTGCGTTTCATCATAGTCTGCCTTTTTAAAATGCATTGAACATACCAGGAGAAAATGTTTCCTCTTGCAAAATTGTACCCAACTGCTAAATCTACGTGGCGACTTACTTCGATTAGGAAATCTATGGAAATGTACTTATTTTTCCCTACAGTTTCGGTTTCTACTCGTTCTGTTGTCACAACCGTATACACTACACGAAGGCATTTTGCCAACTAGCTATCACACTCGATTTTAATAAACAACACTAATCAACGGAAGAGTGGCAGCGCACGTATTGCAACAATCAAGTGAATGGAGCTGATAGCTCACTCACCGCTTACGGCGCAGTGACGTCACAGCCTCTAGTGTTTCCTTCGTTTACCGGAATGCGGAGCGGCATAGAGCAAAAGCAAATATATAGTTGAATACTGCCTGATATTGAACCCATGTGTAATTGGTTCAAGCGTCGAATCCATAATTGATTTGCAAAAGAAGAGAGGAAATAATACTGTCTTTAGAATGACTTAGAAAGATTTTAAGAAGTGGGCTGTTATAATGTGGCGCAAGAATGGGTGACCACGAGTCATGCGGACGTGAGATCATGCTTGACGCATCGATGGGAGCTGGCTCATGATTATAAATAGAACGATAAAAACTTTCCACGATGAGTAAGAGAGAAGAGGTTTCGGAAATAGACCTTACTCAGCGAGAAAATGACAACCTCGCAATGGTGCAAGAAGAGAAATAATTAGAATTAAACAATTTGCGAGCATTTAATTAATGAAAGAAACACATCATTGTTGATCATTCTGGAATGAAGATTTTTGTGTAGGGAAAAAGTTTATAATATTTGCACAGGAAAGAACTGCAGACGTAGCATGACGTCGTTAGTAATTCCCCGAGACCAGAGTTGGTAGGGATGGAAAAATAAAACTCAACGCCCACATATCTGAGGAGACAAATTATTTAATATCTTGGAATTGTGTGATCGATTTTCATGATCAATGAAACCAGTTTACGTTTAGAACAAGAACTTTCCAGAGATATATTTTTCAAAATTATACGACAATTACTTCAGAAGTTAGTGCTGGAGAAGACGCGGATTTTATCTTTTTGCCGCCGATTTGGATATAAACCCAGGAGGTGCCAGGAGGAGCATGCAGTCTTTACCAGACCTTGAGAGTTCGTGTTACGCTGTATCACCAACGAGCACCCCGTATGGGAGTGGCCGTGCAGTATCGTCATTAGTATCGCCGTGTGGAGACACATTAGAATCCTATTATAGAAATAATATCGACAAGCTTCAGACTTTATAAAGTTCACAAGAATAGTCAAAGTTTAGGCTGTGGACTTGAGAAATAACAGGCGATAGGTACTCGAATATAATAGTTAAGTTAAAGAACCGACGCATCATAATGTTTCGAAGCACCCAAGGAAAGTGAAATAAACAGTCTATCTACGTTAAGGAACCCAAGCAGGGTAAAACGAAATAGTAACGCCTAGTGTTCCGGAAATTTAGGGACTAGAGCGCAGGACGATAACAATCAGGAATTGTAGTTCCAGGCTTTGTCTAGGTAGACAAATGAACAGTAAACATTGGGGAGTACTCCAATAAGCTACAAATCAAAGTAACAGAAAGTACAAGGAAATTACTAGGTCACGGATAAACAGTTCGAGCGATCGAGATAGTACTACATCAAGGACAGACTTTTATTTAGACGAACAAGTAGCATCTAGCAAGATTCGACATAGTGCAGTAAAGTTATAAAAGCCGATAGTCAAACCCAGGATTAGAAGATCAGCCGTTCCAGTAAGGTTTAGTTCCATCGAGACTTTCCATCATCTCGTCAGATTAGGAAGCCGACGTGCTATAGTGCAACCCTTGGAAATGGGAAAGGAAAAGAAATCACGTGTGTAAGGCGTATAATTAACGCCCAAGTGATAAAATTTTTATGTAATTTAAATATAGTGAAATTTTTTAGTGTAATATTTTAGTGAATTTTATTGTGTTAAGTGAAAACGAATACAAAATGGTATTCATTATATTCCCAGTGATTAAGGTCTGCATCTTACCTCTGACTGGTGTTAAAGTGAAACTTATTGTGCTGTTGAAGAAGTGTCATTGAGTGTAAATATAACCAGAAAAATGGCTTAAGAAACAGTTGGAGGGCGAAAATGTTTCATCGCTGGAGAATTCGGTCGCTGACCGTACCGTCATGTGAGTAACTATTTCATTATTATGTGTTTGGGAAGATTTGCGTATATCTCCATGAGAGAAGGAGTAGGGATATTTAATAACAGGTGAAAGAAAGATTGCGCGATCTGAACGATTAATTTGAGAGAAATATAATAAATATGTGAAATATAAATGAATCCCTTGTGGAATGGATTCAGTAAAATATCAGTGTAATTGATAAATGATATAAATATGAGAAAGCAGGCGTAATAATAATAATAATAACTATATAAATGAATGAATATTGTGATGAATTTTATATTGAAAGTAGTAGCTTCCGAGCTCCTCTAGATGAATTAATACATGTTATAAATACATGTTCTTTACGGTATAAATGATTATTGTTAAGGGAAGAAGAGTGATATATTTTTAGATGTAGATCAAACGTTGATTTGGAATTTATTTAGTTCTTTGAAGGCAACTTGGCTAATTAATGTATGAGCGCCATGTAGCGCATTGAAGTAATTTATCACGCTAGGAATGCGTTGAAATGCTCGGTAAAAGTAATTATGAGGGATAGTTTGTCGTGGGGAATGAACTGTATAAGCTCTCAAAGTTGTGATAGTGATCACGAGGCATTGTGTGTTGTATGTTAAAAGGGTGCTATTTATGTTGTATTATGAGCGCTGGTAAAAGGCAAGTCGCTAAAGTTATAAGTCCTCCGAATTGGGATACTGCTCCCGAGGCATTTGAAGGGATCGAACTCAGAGTCGTCCGTGTTGAAGCCCCTCAAATATTGGTTGTATTATTGAATTTTTCTTACTCACTAATGAGGACACTTCATAATTATTATATACCGAAGCTAAGAGAATAGGTCTGTTGAACCTAAATATGTTGTTAAATGATTTTGTATTAGAAGCCTTGTCATTCAGAAGAATTGCATTTGAAACAGCTGTGTGGAAAGCTGATGTAGCCAGTCCCTTGTGAAAGCGAGACTGTGAGCTCTCTTCTCTCCCTGCAATAAATCACGCCAAGTAGTTAAGATTAGACCCTTACCCGCTGGTAGTGCGGTAGGTTAGGACGGACTGTCTGAGTCATAATATACACAGAAGTGTTTAAAGATAGTTTGAACGACCCGGTCTTTGAACCGAGGTCACTTTATATCCATTATTATCGATTGCAGATTTCAGATTGTTGCTTTCTTATAATATAATGGTATTTTAAGACAAAAATGATAAATCTCTAACTTTATTGTTAAATGATTCAGTGATTCACGAGTTCTATTGAAGACATTAGATTCCGGGAGTAATCTTAAGTTTGACTTGTTCAGTATTCTTTTTAGCTCGGGAGTACGCAAGTTTTTCCCGATCACGGTAGTGAGTTGTTAGCTTGAGAGAGAGGGATGGTAACATGTGAGCCTTGTGAAAGCCCAAAATTAATTGATGATTAGCCAGACTTTGATCATTATGATTAAAAGATATACTCATGCAAATAGATATTGATGTGTATTAAATTGATAACACAGTGTATGTAAACATTACCGAGCCATTTGGAGCGCATTATTTTAAAGAATTTGAATTGACACCGTATGGAAGTGAAACTTAGTTGAAGTTTGTTGGTTTTTGGAAAACCAACAATTGTGATTTTGTAATTGTTTTATATGAATTCCTTGTTCAACTTTGGACAAGTGTGAAGTGGAGTGTCAGTATTTTTATTTGTTTAATTTTTGTAGCGCCATATTTTTGGATAATTAAATATTTAAATAGTAGGATTTGATTTTTTGTTTATTTTTGGAAGTGTATCCTCTGCTTAATCCAAAGTGTGTAAGTCACAGAGTGGGAGAACAAACCATGAACCCCGATACTCCCGATTGAGCATTGCTGGCAAACTGTGATCTGCATATTTCATTGTTGAATGGGCACAATACATACTTTGATTTTGAGGCAAGTTGACTTTTGTGTTTTGGTCTCCTTTAGCGTCCAACCTAAGAAAAACGTACTTATTGCTAAGCTCACACACCTTGCATGCGAAACACTACATGCATGTAAGTTTTGTATGCGAAAGGTCTGCATCTTACCTCTGACTGGTGTTAAAGTGAAACTTATACAATGAAACAACTGTTTATAAGAAAAAAAATCTTCACCACAGATTTCACTGGATGTGGATCACTAGATGAAATGTCAACTCTCTGTTAATATATTTGTTAAACCTCATTGAGTTGGACAAAGGTAGAACAAAGGGGCTCCCTGGAATCCTGGTTTCTACTGCCATCTGTTGGTAAAAACTTACAACTTTCGGAATTGAACCTACGTAGTGATAGGGGAAATACGCTTTATCACGGTGTTACTTGATATCACGGAGTAACTTGACTTTACCCTACCGTATATAACTTTCTTGTGGACATGATAGCTACCGGTACCACAATTATGCACCAAACACTTTGACATTTTTACATAATATCTTTCCCTTTAAAAGCTCGGTCAAGCTCATTAATGGGCAAAATAGGTCGAAAGGGATGAAAATGTTTTTTTTTTCGAAAAAGTGAAATTTCGCTATAACTCTCTTAATATGTGAATTATGGTATCCATTGAAAGTAGCCGGATAAAGGCCAGACATTTATGTTTGAAAATATTTTTGATAGCACCAACCATTGAACAAAGAGGTGGAAAAAGGTGTTTTTTTCGGGAAACATTAATCATATCTCTCTTAATAGGCACAATATCAAAACCGTACAAAATCGACAATATTCCCCTAATAATTACCTCAAACGTTTGTCTGAAATAATATTTGATATGCCCCACCATTACGACAGGGGGTGAGAAAAATGATTTCGAAATTATAAGAAAATGCCAAAGGCCATCGCAGGTTGCCATGACAACATTACTAAATTGATGAGGGATGAGCCATCAGAGGTTGCCATGACAACACCACCGACAGTAGTGGCTACGCGCGCTAAAGCGCAGCGTTAGGACATGGGGCCAAGCTCTCTGCTGACTCGGTAGACGCGTGGGTTCGAGCCCCACCGTCGGCCGTCCTTGAAATGGTTTTCCGTGGTTTCCCATTTTCAACACCAGGCAAATGCTGGGACGGTACCTACTGACAGGCCACAGCCGCTTCCTTCCACATCCTTGCCCTGTTTCATTCGCCTTCATCAATTCCATCTCTCATCCCGACGCGCAGGTCGCCCACGGGCGTCACTTAGAAAGACCTGCACTGGGCCTCTCAGGAGGTCACACGAAAAAAAAAAAAATGACAACACCACTGCACGAGATCACATTCAGTTTACATCTGACTCCGTGGGAAGCATCTTCGGTGGCGTAACTGGTAGCATCCTGAAATTCTATTCCCAAGGTCGCGGGTTCAAACCCAGCCGAAGTCATCGGATTTTCTATGAGGGTTAAAAATCCCTCAGTATGCCTTCCTTTGGAGGGGAAGTTCCTACGTTCGTTGCCAGTTGCGGTGGCATCTAGTAGCCATGTCCACACCTAGGTGTCGTTGATGGTCACGATAAAAACCGCAATTTTGCACCAAACACTTTGAAATTTCGTTAATGGGCATAGTGGGTCGAAGAGGGTAAAAATGGGGGGCTTTTTTTTTTTGAAAAAGTGAAATATCGCTATAACTCTCTTAATATGTGAAATAGCAAAGCCATTCAAAGTTCATACCATTATTACCATGTGTCGGATAAGGGCCAAACATTTATGTCTGAAAAGATTTTTGATAGCACCAACCATTGACCAAAGGGGTGGGAAAAAATGTTCTTTTCGGGAAACTATAATCATATCTCTCCTTAATAGGCACAATATCAAAACCGTACAAAATCGACAATATTCCCCTAATAATTACCTCAAACGTCAGTCTGAAATAATTTTTATATGACCCATCATTTCGCCCAGGGGTAAGCAAAATGGTTTCGGAAATATAAGAAAATGCCATGGCCATCAGAAGTAGGCATGACAAGACCACTAAATTGATGAGGGATGAGCCATCAGAGGTTGCCATGACAACGCCTCAACACGAGATCATTTAATATGTTTCCATCTGATATTTCGGTTGCGTAACAGGTAGCATGCTGAACTACTATGCCCCAGGTCGCGTGTTTAAACGTGGCCAAAGTCGTCGGATTTTCTAAGTGTGCCCATGTGGACAATGGCACAAAAGAACTCTTGACCTGTTGTATGCAAAGATGATAAACATTATAGAAATTATATGAAACAAATGTAGAGAAGTCGTGGTCAAACCAGCTTCAGAAATGCAGCAAGATGCGCAGGTGGCTTATTGGGGAGCCAGCGGATGCATAAAGTCGCATTAATTTTGACAGTTTGAGTATAAAAAGCCATTTAGGAGGCCATAAACAGAGCAGCGAATGCCTAGCAGAAGAGCCGTAATGGACACTCGAAATTCCGTGAGACAGCAATTCAAGCGAGAAGTTATTACGAGTCAAGTATGACATTGATGAGAGATCTACTTTTGTAATGACCAACTCGAGAGGAGGCCCTGGGAAATGCTATGTTAGCAGAAATTCGAATATATAAGGAAACCCCGTCATAAAACTTGACAAAATGAATACACCATGGTAACAAGCAATGAAATTTAAGACGAACGTAGGAACGGAATAAATGGGAGAGTTGGTAGACCAGTGAAATAGGCACTTGAGAAAGAGCTTAGCTCAGATGACGTCACTTAAAATTCCAGCGGAGTGCTACGGGAGAATACTAAGGCAATAGGGTTGGCCCTTCAAGGTGCATAATAACTATTTTGATTAATTAAAAATAAACCCATGAACAAAATTAAATCCACCAAGTAGAAATCTTTCACATCTGGAAATAAATTGCGAACCAGATTGGACCAAGGAATCAAAAGTTGAACTCCCGGAGTTGTAAGGAACTAATTTCTGGACCAATTGGAAAAAATAAGGCTTCGAGCTCAAGCCACAGTACAGTTGATCTAAGTCCTCGGAGGAAGCACGTTACGTACAGTACAAGTCAGTTGACCTAAGTCCTCGGGTGAAGCATGTCAGTTATTCTATGAGTTGAGACAATAACATGGGAAGGTAACGCTACGATATCAGAGACTTATTCAGACCTAAGTGTTGGTCTCTATATTTAGCAAGAGCTCAAGTAAGCAATTCGAGTGAAACTCAGGAGTTGCGCTACGTTAATAATTAGACGGAGTGGCACCAAGTAAACGATCCAGAGTAGGGACTCTGAACGAACAAAAAATGTTTATGGAACATTGATATCGAAAACTGCGAAATAAAGAATAGAGCGGAGACGTTTTACGTCACATCAAAGTAAAGACAGTTCGGAACAGTAACTCCATAGGGGACGTTGTATGAACATTGTATACTGAAATCGCACAGACAGAAACGTTACAAGAAATACGAGTTAAAGCAAACGAGATAGCAGCTAGAATATAGGAGTAGAAAGTATACGGTCTTCGAACTGGAAGCCAAGCTAAAAATCGAGAGAGCTGCGATAGATAGAGAAGGGAAAGGAAGTGCGGCAAAAGTTACGAACATTTCGCCTTAAGCAGATAGGCAAATTTAAGAAAGCCACGCACGATAAATAAGTTCCAGAAAGACTAAAGAAAGAAAGAAAGAAAGAACGAATTACCAGAAGTAAGATATATTGCAGTAGGTGCAGTCACACGTTCGATGCGGAGTAGAGGTAGTACAGCAGGACCATCAACACCGTGATGTTTTCATCACAATACGCTGAAATGTGGTCCGTGTGTCGTGTAAATATTAAATAAGTGAATTTTTAATGTAATACATGTTTAAAAGCAAAGTAATGTGTGAACAGTTGTACAAGTGTAAAATCATAGACCAGGAAGTGAAAATGGTCCAATGTTGTGAAAATATGTATTGTTAGAGCAGTAAGATGGGTGAAGTCATCCAAGAACCAGGTCATGATCCGAACATCAAATGGGTGAGTAGGAAACTCTTATTATCATATATGATTGCGTCTTGTGCTAATCAGTGAATTTGAAAATGTATAAAATAACCAATAATTGCACTAGTAAAGGAACCAATAACGTTAAATGTATTGAAAAAACCGCAAATATAAGTTTGAAAAATGTTTGAAGATAATTGTTGAAGTGCAAAAATAATAATAATAATAATAATAATAATTAAAACCCGTAAGAATGAATTAGCAAGAACGAACTGAAATCTGAAAGGAGAAATCTAGTATAATAATGTTGTTGGTAGGTAATTTATGCCATATAAATGAAATGTAAAAGTAAAATGTGAAACAAGCTCCATAATAATAATAATAATAATAATAATAATAGTAATAAGTGTTGAGTTTTTAAACTCCGAGAATAATGAATATATAATTAAGTAATTGCATTCCGTAAGTAAATTTCGAAGTGATAAGTAATAATGCATTATAAAATTAATGAGCTCGAGTAAAAGCAAATGAAGTATTAAATAGGATCGTGGAGATACCTTAAAGTAATGAAGTAATAATGTCGTTCAGATTTAAATGTAACGAAGTAAAGTAAATGGTGATAAAAAGAACACCTTGATAAAGTATCAAGAAGTTGTAGGCCAGGGGCCGCGTTAAAAGTAAAACGTCGAAGGAAAGACCAGTAAAGTAATGCCGCGATATAAGTAAAGTTGAATAGTAGAAGATATTTGTTGTATGCGATGGAAGTCCAAGTTATGGAAAGTTGTGTTGCCAAACTGGGCCGATAAACAATGAATAAAAGTAGTATCAAGCTAGATAATGTGCATCCCATAACATGCATATTCGAGAGATTAAAAAAGGTGTATTAACGGTCGGAAATCGTCGTCGTTGTATTAAGGGTTGCGCCCAAGGAAAACCAGAGGGTTTTTCCAGTCAGCAAATATGGTATTTGGTCTGAAACCAAAGTGGATGATACATTCCCACTGGAATAGCTTTGTTTACGGTAATTTGCAGTGTAAGTCCCGTTGAGACATTGCAAAGTGTAAGTCTGGTAGGATTAAAAGTTTTCTACGAGATGTGATACAACTGGGAAGGCGTGTAGGGTCTCCGAGCCTAGTCTCATATAACCTATCCTAAATTAACCAGCATTGTTGTTATATTTGACAAAAAAATTGTGTGAAATGAAAATATTAATGGAATCGGGGTTTGATCTGGTTCTCCCGGTGTCCATAATACAAGTTTATAAATCGTCGTGATCTCCAGATATTGCATTGGTTAGGAGGAAAATGAAATGAATAAGTAATGAGTGAGGAGTAATAGTTGAAATAATGTGTCAGCTTGGACGATCACCTGCATTTAAGGGATGATGTAAACAGTAGGCGTCGCGAGGGAAAGTGAATGGAGTGATGCTAGGTCATAAATCAAGAACCAAGTAGTGTGAGGGGAGAGTCTATCGACCTTGCCGGCCCTTACAGACCGCAAGTGGGAGCTAATACAATAGGCGCTTTGTGTGCAACAGTTTTTAAGATCTGAATAGGTAGTAGAAATAAAACGGAAGATTATGCAAATATGTTAAATAAAGCTGCTGCAAGAATATAAAGTAAATTGTTGTATAGGTGGGTTTAAGACAATTGTCCCCACACTAAGTTTGAAGTAATCCCATAATATTTGACCGTAGTAGTCAATGAATAAAATATTGAGAAAATAATCGATTTCTGCCTTGAGAGATTTAATAAGTAATACGGGTAAGCAAATGATTGAGTTTAATGGTAAACCAAGTAATGGAAAATAATGATAGCACATGATACATAATTGGTAAACCACCCTAGAGCATGAGAAAAATATTGGGAAAATATTGGATTTGTTGTGTTAAAATGGAACCTAAGGCTTAAAAGAAAGAGACTACTACAGTTTGAAAGTAACTGATAATAAAGTAGATAATGAAAATAAATACAAAGTAAAGCCCTGAAGGGACTGTAATGATATGCAATAAATCCATAAGCCTTAGTGGATTTTCATAAAATGATAGGCGCGCATTGTGTCTAAATGAACAGAAACAAATAGCATAAGAAATGATTTTCGTATTGATTTTTAAGAAGGGATATCAGCTCAGTGGAGCTAAGCAAGGTAATTCCAAAATGTAGAATTGAATGATTTTGAGAATTTTATTGACTTATTTTTAATTTATTCCAAACAATTTATGTTTTATGTTATGATTGTAATTTCCTGATCATTTTTAGTAAATAAAATCTTGTTAATTGTAAAATGTGTTGTTGTCAGCATAGTCTTGTAGATCCAATAGTGTTCCATATCTGAATGTGAGATCATGTTGTGGGCCGAACGGTACAAACCCCGAAACCGAAGTAGCCTAGCCAGCTGATGATCAAGCATTCTCCATTTGAAATGGGTACAGGGGAATCGTATGAAATGTACTAAGATATGAACACTGGATCACAAGAAAGTCGGTCAGTATTAAGTCTAGGTTTTAAGTTCAATGGTAGGAATAAAGGGACCGCAACCCGCCGACCCACGAAATATAAATGTTTTTAAAAGATAACCCCTGATACTTTTAAAATGGTACTGTCCTAACGAGGGGCATAGATATATTTTTAAATGGCGCCCAAGAACGTGAGGCGGGTTGCCTTAAGTAAAACCAGGAAAAACTCGAGTTTCCCAAGGTTTTTTTTTTGAAAATTCAAATTTTAAAATTTTTGAAATTTGAATATCTTGCTTAGAGTTTTGAAGGAGGGACGGTGCAAACGGGTTCAGATACATACCTACCCATTAGCAACTTCACCTCAAAAGAAGGAAAACACATCATTTTTGCATGCCAGATCGAACGTCACAATATATCATGAGCATGACTAGTTTTTGGATGTAAGTAGCCCATCTTTTCTCAATATATTAAGCAGAGAATTGCTATGAGTGAGGAGATGAAGGCACTCCTGGAAGCTATTAACTTTAAGCTTCAAGAGAGCATGGACCTGAAATTTCAGGAAGGAAAAGAGAACAATAAGAAACAGTTGGAAAATATAAGTAGTGAAAATAAGAAACAATTTGAAGCCGTAGATAGTAAGCTATAGGACAGTCAAAAAGCTGTTCAGGAAAGCATTAACGAAAACATTAACCTTAAGCTTCAAGAAAGCAAGGACGAGAATAAGAAAAAGTTGGAAATTATAAGTAATGAAAATAAGAAACAGTGTGGAACTGTTCAAGAGAGTATTAACAAGGGTAGTTTAGAATTCAAAGAAAACTTTGAGATTTTAAACACTGAAATTAATAATGTAAACACTAGAATTGATAATTTGAACAGTCAAATGGACAGTAGGCTTGGTGAAATAAATACTAAAATGGACACCAAGCTGGGTTAAATACATGTTCAGTTAGGTGAAATGGATAAGAAATTTGAAGCCACACAAGCTAAAGTAAATGATATTCTAGCTCAAATGGAGCCAATGAAACAGAGTATAAGTGTTATACAATCAAATGTAAACCACATCTCAGACGTACAGGCGAGAGAAAACACACGCTTAGATGAGATTGATGATAAGATTGACAATTCGAATAACAAATGCAAAAAGATGTAGCAGAGATGAACGAACGAATAGATAACGTTTCAATACAGGTAGACCAAAGGCTTAAGGAGAATGATGAGAGATGCGAAAAATGAATAGAGGAATGTATGAAACCCATTAAAGTAGAGATCAAATCACAGGGCAAATTAATTATAAAACATGAGGTACAAATTGAGGAACACTCATCCAAATTAGAAAGCATTAATGAAAGTTTAACTCCATTAAGGGTTAGCATAGGAGAATCCCATAAAAATAGAACAAACACAAGGAGATTTAGCTCGCTTGAAGAAAACGCAAGAGGCAAATCAAGAGGATATAAAGGCAATAAAGAAGGATGTGAAAGAAATCAAGAATATCCTATGTAAAGATATGGAAAATCTGAAGGAAGAGGTAGAAGCAGACCTAAAAGTGAAAATCGAGGTCAAGGAACAGCAAATCCTCGACCCAAAGAAAGAAAGAAAGAAAGAAAGAAAGAAATGAAGAATCAACAAAATTCCAAGAAAGCTGGAAACAGCAACTAGAAGAAATATGCTAACGAACGGAGGACAATGAGGATCGAATAGGGAAGATAGAACAAGAGTCGTACGCAAGAATTGAAAGAATTGAGGGTGGAGTAAATTAGAGCGAGACCCGTATGATTGCTATAGAGGGAGCAAACCTAAGAAACAGTAAATCAAACAGGGGGAGTATGGATGATTTGGGAAACAACTGGGGTGAGTCAGAAACCCAGAATATGTTCAAAAATTTCCAGGAGGAAGAAAGCCCATACAAACCACCAGGGCCACCTTTACATACATCAACCCCATACAACAATAACAATGCTCTGCAAAATCAGATCATTGCTATTATCAGACCCAGGTCAGAAAAAACAATGAACTTTTCAGGAAATATCTCTTCAATGACCCCGAAGTACTGGCTCAAGGAAGTATTTGAGTATCTGAGAGATACCAGGGTCAAACCCGAACGTCAGTTACGATCGAAAGAGAAGCTCATGGATGGTGATTGCCTATTATTGTTCAGGAGCTTTCGCTACACTTTTGATACCGTAGAAGAATTCAGGGAAGCTTTCTTTAGAAGATACCGGGCGGCCGATATACAGCAGAACCTCAGACTGGATTTATATTACAAGAAGTACCGCACAAACACGCCAACGCGTTACTCTGAGTACCTTACTGCTCAGCTCTGTAAGTTCCGAGAATTAGATTGCGCACCATCGGAGTATGATTTGTGCCTTTCTATAATTAAGCAGCTACCGTTCGAAATACAATGGTTTTTATTTTCGTCCAATGCCAAGACTGCAATAGAAATAGAAAGCGTCTTACGTCAGCTAGACAGCACGACCCAGTGTATGTCGCCTAGACATTATAGAACCGGGGAACATGCCCACGTCACAAAGGCGCATACTGAAATAGTTAAGGAACCATGTACGGATAAAGCAACCAGTACTGACGAAAGGAGAACGGGACAGAGCGTTCAAAATAATGGAACCGGAGATTGGAATCCACCTTATCGGGGGAATGATAGAGGAAAATTCAGAGGAAATTGTAGCGGAGGATTTAGAGGAAGAAACTATAATCAAGGAAACGGTTATCAAGGGAATAACACGTCAAGATCATGGAATCAAAGGGGATCAAGCAATAGAGGATCGCCCGGTGGATGACCATATCAGGGCAGGATTTGGAAACAGAACTACCCAAGGAATAATCAGCCACCAAATGAAATTATAGATTACCAGGCTGAAATCGAGGAACGTCGTGTAATCACGCAACGTTACTACGATGAGAGGGGAGAAGAGTACGATAGGCAACCTAAAGTTCGATGGAAGGATGCCATGAATGAGAGGACATCCCCAGATATTCACAATACAGAAGGTGCTCAAAGCCTAGAATTACAAGAACAAAATAGAAGAGAGGAGAATGAAAAAAAAAACGCCAACATTTGAAGGGCTAGGGAAAGATGAGATCGGAGGATGGAATACAGTTCAAGTTGTAAACTGGATCGGAAGACCAGAAGAATTAATAGAAGAGATCACAGAAGGACCGGTCGTTGTGAAAAGAGAACTGCAAATTATATTAACCAGAATAGAAGGAACTCTAGTTATAAGTTTATTGGATACAGGGTCAACAGTTTGTCTGGTAACCCAAGCTCTGGTTAACGAACTGGAAAGAAAGGGCGAGTTTTGAAGGTCCCAATATCAGCGGTGAAAATAAATGGAATCATTCCGGAGAAACGTTTGGCTTGTAAATACCAAGTATTCTTGGAATTACAGATTGAGAATCTAATGTTGTCTCAAAGCTTTTTACTAGTTAGTAAATTGCCTTATAACATTATATTGGCTATAGATTTTATTATAGAGCACAAGGTTGTTATAGATCTATCCCAAAATTGTATCACATTCCGAAACGAAGGTCATGGTTCAGTAATAGACATTTCATCACAGAGAATAGATAATGAAGAGGGCGAGCAAATATGGCACATGGAAGAAAAGACTTGTCATAACGTAACGGAAGAAGGAGTGCTATTTTTAGAAAAAGAATTAAGTACACTTGCTGCAGACTTAGAGAAAGAAGCAGAAGTCGAATTTGAAGGATGCTTGGAGGAAAAGCTTAAAGAGGCCAAAATATCATTGGAAGATTAAGATATTTTGAAAGAAATAGTTTTAAAGCAAAGAAAGGTATTTGATTCGAAGCCAGGGAAAATAAAAAAATTAGATATGCCTTTCAGGTGAATGATTGAACACCATTCCGTCAGAAACCGTATCCAGTTGCGGAAAAGCACTATAAGCAAACTAAAGAAGCTTTAGAGAAAAAGATGGAAGATGGAGTAATAGAAAAAGTTGCTACACCATATGTTAGTCCGTTGGTGGTAGTCAACAAGCCAGATGGATCAGTGCGAGTATGTTTAGATGCCAGTAATCTAAACCAAAGAATTATTACAGAAAATGACTCGGCACCTCCAATCAAAGACATTTTAAGGAAATTTATAGGAAAGAAGATATTCACAAATATAGATCTCACAAGTCCATACCATCATCTGGAATTGGAAGAAAGGACCAGTCTACTGACACGATTCCAATTTGATCAACATACAATGTGCTTCAGAAGATTACCTTTTGGGTTAAAAACGGCAGGATCAGCGCTCATAAGGGCCTTAGACAGGAACCTATCGGAGGAAATGAAAGCCTGTTCTATAAGATATGTGGACAATATTTTATTAACCTCAGAAACAATAACGGAACACTTAGAAATTTTGAGGAAATTGCTAAAAGATTTGGAACAGGCGAATTTCAAGATCAACCTTAAGAAATCAAATTTTTACCGAAGGCAAGTGACATTTTTTTGACACGTCATAGACCAATATGGAGTTCAACCCAACCCATGCAAGTTGGAGTCTATCAAGAATTTTCCGAGACCATTGAAAGTCAAAAATATTAGACAATTTTTAGGGCTTATAGGGTTCTTCAGCACTCACTGTCCTGCTTATACAAGTACCGTTTCACCCTTGCAAGATTTGCTCAAGAACGGGGGAAAATGGAGATGGACAGAGGAATGCGAGAATGCATTCATAAAAGCCAAACACATGTTATTAAACTTTGTGAAATTAGGATAACCTGACTATAATGAAAAGTTCATAATCCAAACAGACGCTTCACAGATAGGCATAGGAACCACTTTGTATCAAGAAACGAAAGAGAAACCGAGCAAAAGATATTACATAGCATTTTCATCTAGAAGATTAAAGCCTCATGAACGAAACTACACAGTCAGTGAAATCGAACTTCTTGCGATATTGTACGCGATACAATATTGGCGTAAGATCGTTTATGGATTTTCGATCATCTTAAGAACAGATGACAAGGCGTTGATTTTCTTAATGAAAACTGATTTGTCTAGTCAACGATTAATGCGATGGGCATTGTACATCCAGCAGTACGACGTTGAAATAGAATACTGTCCTGGAAAAGAAAACATTGTACCGAAATCCGGGAACAGAAGAGGCACTTGCAATACAAATAGACAACAAAGATCAAGGAACTATAGAAGAACTAAGAAGAGTTGGAGAAAAACAAAAGCAAGACCCATGGATGAGGATGCTGATTGACATCTTCGAGGGAAAGCTTGATGGAGCATCACCCGCATTCATTGAAGCGGAGAAGATTGCAACGGATTATAGTTATTTCAATGGACTTTTACATAAATTTGCAGGATATGTTAGTCCGTTGGTGGAATTTTCGTTCCAGCAGAAATGCAAAGGAAGTTAGTATGGTTATTACACCGATAAACAGTTAACATGTTGCAAGAAGCATTTATATGGCCCAGGTTAAGAGATACGGTAAGATATACCATGAAACCCTGTGGCACATGCCGAAGAATCAAACCGAATTATTTTCTAATGAGGCAAAAGCCTATACCACTTTTGCCAGAAAGGCCTTGCCATATTTTATCGATAGACAACCTTGGTCCATTATCCAAAGCTAGAAGTGGTAATAAACACATAATGGTATCAATGGATGTGTTTACCAAAATGGTAGTGTTATGTCCGATCCAAAAGACATCAACTAAACAGGTAGTAAAGGGATTAAAAGAGAGAGTAATTCCAGTACCAGGAAAGCCAGAGAACCTACTCTCCGACCATGGAAGTTGCTTCACAAATATTGAGTTCCGAAGATAATTGGAAAATTTAGGAATCAAATAAACTTTATCAAGCATTATGCATCCAGAGGCAAATCCTGTTGAAAGGGTTATGAGAGAAGTGCAAAAATATTACAAAATCTATTGCTCCGAAGAAAATTGGAAGTGGATTGATATTTTGCACACTATCATATTTTGTATAAACAACACCGTTCACGAAGCGACAGGAGAGATACCTGTAAAATTACATCTAGACAAGCAACCAGAATGAACATGGGATCAGATATTACCCACATTTACTGATGCCCAAGTAGGAAGAGAGTTCAGGATTAGAAGTACGTATGAGCATTTAAAAGCCCAAGTCGAAAAGAGGCAAAAGAGAACTCGTCACAAGCGATACCACAGACCACTAGTAGAAGGGGAACTAGTGCTCGTGAAACGACCAGCGATTTCAGACCCAGAAAATCTCGTCTATAAGAAATTTCGCGAAAAATATCACGGACCCTATAGAATAATCAAAGATCTCAGGAATAATGCGTACAAGGTACAACGTTTAGTAACGGATCTCAAGATGATCATGAACACCGCAAATTTTAAACTTTACCACCCTCCAGAAGAGTATGAACAGGATACTCAAACCCTAGTAGCCCAGGCGGGAAATGAAAGAGAAGTTGAAGTTGGGAAAGAAAAGAAATGGAAAGAATTAGATTGTGAATGTAGTCTAAAGGACTGTTACGATGAATTAAAGGAATAAGCTAGATGCATTGAGATAGAAAATAGCAAAATAAGAGAGGAAAATGACAAATTCAGAAATTGGTAAGAAATAATGCATTTAGAGTGAGACGGGTAGGAGCAAGCCCAACCCAAATGGTAGATTGATGTTTTAGTAGATAATAAGATGCAACAACGAAGAAGACTGAAAAATGATTAACTATTCGAAACGGACAACGACATACCAAACCCTTGGACAGTTTTAAGTGAAGATAGAATGAAGCTAGCGTTAAATGATCGAGAACCAAAGGAACCATACAGTGGGGATAAATAAATTTTCTCAGGGTTTCGACTATTAATTTATCTTTAAAGGTGGGAATTGTGCCCATGTGGACAATGGCACTCAGGAACTCTTGACCTTTTGTATGCAAAGATGATAAACTTAATAGAAATTATGAGAAATCAATGTAGAGAAGTCGTGGTCAAACCAGCTTCAGAAATCCAGCAAAATGTGCAGGTGGCTTATTGGGGAGCCAGCGGATGCATAAAGTCACATTAATTTTGACAGTTTGAGTATAAAGAGCCATTTTGGAGGCCATGAACAGAGCAGCGAATGCCTAACTGAAGGGTCTTAATGGACACTCGAAATCCCGTGAGACAGCAATTCAAGCGAGAAGTTATTACGAGTCAAGTATGACATTGATGAGAGATCTACTTTTGTAATGACCCACTCGAGACGAGGCCCTGGGAAATGCTAAGTTAGCAGAAATTCGAATATATAAATAAGGAATTCCCCGTCATAAAACTTGACAAAATGAATACACCATGGTAACAAGCAATGAAATTTAAGACGAACATAGGAACGGAATAAATGGGAGAGTTGGTAGACCAGTGAAATAGGCACTTGAGAAAGAGCTTAACTCAGATGACGTCATTTAAAACTCCAGCTGAGTGCTACGGGAGAATACTAAGGTAATAGGGTTGGCCCTTCGAGGTGCATAATAACTATTTTGATTAATTAAAAATAAACCAATGAACAAAATTAATTCCGCCAAGAAGAAATCTTAAAGAAAATGCATTTCACATCTGGAAATAAATTGCGAACCAGATTGGAGCAAGGAATCAAAAGTTGACCTCCCGGAGTTGTAAGGAACTAATTTCTGAGCCAAATGGAATAAATAAGGCTTCGAGCTCAAGCCACAGTACAGTTGATCTAAGTCCTCGGAGGAGGCACGTTACGTACAGATCAACTCAATTGATCTAAGTCCTCAGTTGAGACAATAACTTGGGAATGTAACGCTACGATATCAGACACTTATTCAGACCTCAGTGTTGGTCTTTATATTCAGCAAAAGCTCAAGTAAACAATTCGAGTGAAACTCTGGAGTTGCGCTACGTTAATAATTAGACGGAGTGGCACCAAGTAAACAATCCAGGGTAGGGACTCTGAACGAACACAAAATGTTTATAGAATATTGATATTGAAAACTGCGAAATAAAGAATACTATAAATAGAAAAGCAATCAGCAAGCGTAGAGCGGAGACGATTTACGTCACATCGAAGTAAAGACAGTTCGGAACAGTAACTCCCATAGGGGACGTTGTAAGAACATTGTATACTGAAATCGCACAGACAGAAACGTTACACGAAACACGAGTTAAAGCAAACGAGACAGCAGCTAGAATATAGGAGTTGAATGTATACGGTCTTCGAACTGGAAGCCAAGCTAAAAATCGAGAGAGCTGCGATAGATAGAGAAGGGAAAGGAAGTGCGGCAAAAGTTACGAACATTTCGCCTTAAGCAGATAGGCAAATTTAAGAAAGCCACGCACGATAAATAAGTTCCAGAAAGACTAAAGAAAGAAAGAAAGAAAGAAAGAACGAATTACCAGAAGTAAGATATATTGCAGTAGGTGCAGTCACACGTTCGATGCGGAGTAGAGGTAGTACAGCAGGACCATCAAAACCGTGATGTTTTCATCACAATACGCTGAAATGTGGTCCGTGTGTCGTGTAAATATTAAATAAGTGATTTTTTAATGTAATACATGTTTAAAAGCAAAGTAATGTGTGAACAGTTGTACAAGTGTAAAATCATAGACCAGGAAATGAAAATGGTCCAATGTTGTGAAAATATGTATTGTTAGAACAGTAAGATGGGTGAAGTCATCCAAGAACCAGGTCATGAGCCGAACATCAAATGGGTGAGTAGGAAACTCTTATTATCATATATGATTGCGTCTTGTGCTAATCAGTGAATTTGAAAATGTATAAAAAAACCAATAATTGCACTATTAAAGGAACCAATAACGTAAAATGTATTGAAAAAACCGCAGATATAAGTTTGAAAAATGTGTGAAGATAATTGTTGAAGTGGAAAAAGAATAATAATAATTAAAAACCCGTAAGAATGAATTAGCAAGAATGAAGTGAAATCTGAAATGAGAAATCGAGTATACTAATGTTGTTGGCAGGTAATTTATGCCATATAAATGAAATGTAAAAGTAAAATGTGAAACAAGCACCATATTTTTTTTTTTGACGTTTCGGCCATCAATGGACCACGATGTTCTTACCTCATATGATCACTGTAAAGCTTGTTTTCTTGCTACCAGTAGATCTTCATTCTTGACGAATGTTCTGCTCTCCTTTCTTCCGTCCACTTGCAGTGAGGGCGAGGCATCACAGATGTTAAAGGGTGTAGATTACTGGTTGATTTAACCGGCTTTCTGAACAGGTTCCTATCCCAAACCAGAGCTTGAGTTATTTAAGTTTCTGTTAGGTCCTTTTTAACTTGCATCGACCATTTACAATAGGATTTTTTTTAGATAGTGATGAGTAGATTCGATCTGAAAGTCGATGATGCTCCATCCGCTCCAAATGTCCAAAGGAAGACATTCTCCTTTTTTTTCATCACATTCACCAAATCATCTATATGTTCAAATAATTCACTGTTATGTCTTCTTCTGTAAGTACCATTATCATTAACAGGTCCTAAGATTTTCCTTAGAATTGTCCGATCCATAAGTTCTAATTTTCTCAATGGACCTTTGTTTGTCATCTGTAGGCATTCTGCGGCATACAGTGCTGACGGCCTAATTACTGTGTTATAATGACAAAGTTTGACATTCCGGGACAAGCTTTTACTTTTGTAAATGTTTTTGCAGGTTTGAAAGGCACCTTCCAATTTGTTACATCTGCTCTCAATGGCAGCTATTTCTGAATTATTAGGGGTAATCCATTCCCCTAGGTATTTAAATTTTCGGACATTTTTGATTTTTTGCAGACCAATCGTGATGAATTTTGAGGCATCTTTAACATTTGTGATAAAATTAGTTTTATGGAAGGCCACTTTAAGTCCAGTTTTAGCAGCTATGGTTTGTAGTTTATTAAGTTGGTCAGTGGCTTCTTCCATTGTATTAGCGAACAAAGCAATGTCATCGGCAAAAGCGAGACAGTTTATATTCAGGTCTTCTTTTTTATAACCAATTCGAATACCATAATTATTTGGTAAGATTGTTAACCATTCCCTTATAATTTTATCCAAGACACAGTTGAACAGCATCGGTGATCCCAGATCACCTTGTCTACAGCCAGTCTTGATTGCGAAGGCTTCGGACAATTCACCTCGAAATTTGACCTTAGAAATGGTGTTTTCTAAGCTTGCTTTGGACGAATTAATTGATTTATTGTCTAGGCCAAACTCACGTAAGGTGTTAATTATTGTGTTTCTATGAATGCAATCATAAGCCTTTTGAAAGTCCACAAAAATCACAACAAGCACCATAATATTAATAATAAGTGTTGAGTTTTTAAACCCCGAGAATAATGAATAAATAATTAAGTAATTGCATTCCGTAAGTAAATAACGAAGTGATAAGTAATAATGCATCTTAAAATTAATGAGCTCGAGTAAAAATAATTGAAGTACTAAAAAGGATCGTGGAGATACCTTAATGAAGTAATAATTTCGTTCAGATTTAAATGTAATGAAGTAAAGTAAATGGTGATAAAACGAACACCTTGATAAAGTATCATGAAGTTGTAGGCCAGGGGCTGCGTTAAAAGTAAAACGTCGACGGAAAGACCAGTAAAGTAAAGTAATGCCGCGATATAAGTAAAGTTGAAATGTTGAAGATATTTGTTGTGTGCGATGGAAGTCCAAGTTATGAAAATTTGTGTTGCAAAAATGGGTCGATTAATAATGAATAAATGTAGCATCAAGCTAGCTAATGTGTATCCCATAACATGCATATTCGAGAGATAAAAAATGTGTATTAACGGTCGGAAATCGTCGTCGTTGTATTGAGGGTTGCGCCCAAGCAAATATGGTATTTGGTCTGCAACCAAAGTGGATGACACATTCCCACTGGAATAGCTTTGTTTACGGAAATTTGCAGTGTAAGTCCCGTCTAGCCATTGCCAATTATAAGTCTGGTAGGATTAAAAGGTTTCTACGAGATGTGATACAACTGGGGAGGCGTGTAGGGTCTCCGAGCCTAGTGTCATATAACCTATCTTAAATTGTCCAGCATTGTTGTTATATCTGACATATAAAAGTGTGTGAAATGAAAATATTAATGGAATCGGGGTATGAACGGGATCTCCCGGTGTCCACATTACAAGTATATAAATCGTCGTGATCTCCAGATATTGCATTGGTTAGGAGGAAAATGAAATGAATAAGTAATGAGTGAGGAGTAATAGTTGAAATAATGTGTCAGCTTGACGATCAACTGCTTTTAAGGGAAGATGTAAACAGTAGGAGTCGCGAGAGAAAGAGAATGGAGTGAGACTAGGTCATAAATCATGAGCCAAGTAGTGTGAGGGGAGAGTCTAGCGACATTGCCGACCATTACAGACCGCAAGGGGGAGCTAATACAGTAGGCGCTTTGTGTGCAACAGTTTTTAAGATCTGAATAGGTAGTAGAAATAAAACGGAAGATTATGCAAATTTGTTAAATAAAGGTGCTGCAAGAATATAAAGTAAATTGTTGTATAGGTGGGTGTAAGACAATTGTCCCCACACTAAGTTTGAAGTAATCCCATAATATTTGACCGTAGGAGTCAATGAATAAAATATTGAGAAAATAATCGATTTCTGCCTTGAGAGATTTAATAAATAATACGGGTAAGCAAATGATTGAGTTTAAAGGTAAACCAAGTAATGGAGAATAATAATAGCACATGATACATCATTGGTAAACCACCCTAGAGCATGACAAAAATATTGGGAAAACGTGAGTTCGAGTCATGGCAGGGTAAAAGTTGTTGATTTGTTGTGTTAAAATGGAACCTAAGGCTTAAAGGGAAGAAACTAGTACAGTTTGAAAGTAACTGAAAATAAAGTAGATAATGAAAATAAAGACAAAGTAAAGCCCTGAAGGGACTGTATTGATATGCAATAAAAATCCATAAGCCTTAGTGGATTTTCATAAAATGATAGGCGCGCATTGTGCCTAAATGAACAGAAACAAATAGTATAAGAAATGATTTTTGTATTGATTTTTAAGAAGGGATATCAGCTCAGTGGAGCTAAGCAAGGTAATTCGTAAATGCAGATTTGAATGATTTTGAGAATTTTATTGATTTTTTTATTTATTTTTATTTATTCCAAATAATTTATGTTTTATGTTATGATCAATTTTACCTGGGCATTTTTAGTAAATAAAATCTTGTTAATTGTAAAATGTGTCGTTGTCAATGTAGTCTTGTAAATCCAATAGTGTCCATATTTGAATGTGAGATCATGTTGTGGGCTGAAAAGTACACACCCCGAAACCGAAGTAGCCCAGCCAGGTGATGATCAAGCATTCTCCATTTGAAATGAGTACATAAGAGCGTTAAAATCCCTCAGTATGCCTTCCTTCGGAGGAGAAGTTCCATCGTTCATTGCCAGTTGCTGGTTGCGGTGGCATCTAGTAGCCAATTTCACAGGTAGCTGTCGTTGACGGTAGCATTTGGTAGCGAAATTAGGAACTACTACTTGAAATTGACCGTCTACAGTCCTTACCTGAATTACAGACTAATACAGCCATTTATGAGACAGATTCTACACAAACCCAAAATACACGGGGTTACATGACCGCGTTGTCGCAGCCCCTAAACTGAGGAACCAACCAACATCTCTGTGGGAGATAAAATTTTGCCTGAAGAAGTAACAGACCTTTAGATTGTTACAACATCAGTGTCGAAACCTTGCATAAGGACAGTGTGACCACAAGTATAATAATGGACCCCAAAATACGAGAAAGTCAATAGGGCATTAAGACAATAAAATGTTAAAAATACGCATAAAAAGACGAAAAACATAGTTAATTAAACTCCAATATACTTTCTCGCAATTAGGTGTATAAAATGAGGTCTGATCCTTCTACAAAAACCTCAATATTTTGCCTAATTTCGCTTATCCCCTAGTTTGTCCGGGGAAATCTACCTCCGCCTTTCGGCGTGCCGAAAGGGATTTTTTAGTTGTGGGGGAACCTCAAACAAAAAGTATACAGAAACAATCCACGTAATCTGGAGGCTCACAGGAACAAAATAACTGCATCGATCCGAAATGTTAGGGCGGATGAATTACAGCGAGAGTAACAAACAACCATACAATAATTACTAGCACACGGAGCAAGAGAGCTAAGAATATAACGCAGCGTCAGTTGTGAAATCTTAAATTAGGTTCCTCTGGAAATAGAGTGATCGAACTTAATCTTGTGTTTCAGTGTCGTATGGTGGAACTGCGGGATTCTTCCTCGGCTGCAGCCTGCTCAGTGTGATTGAGCTCATCTACTTCTTTACATTACGCTTGGTGTGTATTATCTCAAGGAAAGTGCGGTGCGTTCACGAGCATCGCCAACAGCGTCGTCGAAGACGAGCCTGGGATATTGCCGTAGTTGGTAATACTCACGAGTTGCTCCCCTACCGCAGTCGTAGGCCTACTCTTCACTGATCACTTGAACTCAGAGCACAAAGGGTATGAGGTCCATGTTCATCCTTACTTGCCTTGTTTGTAAGCACTGAATCAATCTGTATTGTTGGTTTTGCTTCTTCATTGTCTAAAGCAGCACTTTTGAAGCAACTGAAAACTCAAATCAGTTCAGTGCAAAAGTGATGTGAGTCGTCCAGTTGCAAAACTAGTTCAATCCACTTGTGAATAAGGATCATGTCGTAAAATTATTTATTTAATTATTTTATTTGATTCTATTATATTTTATTTTGTTTTGTTTAATTTTTGTTTTTTATTTTGTTTTGATTTACTTTATTTCGATTTATTTTGTTTTACATTTTTTGGTTTAATTTTTTTGCCAAGTTTGTCTCCATTAATCAGTCTGGCTTTCTTTCGTTGAAGTTTCGCAACTTGGCCTTTTTTACGGAGTGGGGTGTCCAACCTCTTCCGGAGGACGGGTAATATTTAATCAGGGGCATGGAAAAGGACAAAGATAATGGACCATTAGTACATGAAAGAAAGAAGTCAGATTTATATATTGGAACCTGGAATGTGAGATCTTTGTATCACCCAGGAGCCCTGAAAGTGCTGCTGAAACAAACAATGAAGCTGAAGCAGAGTATCATAGCTCTACAAGACGTAAGGTGGACCGAAAGTGGAATTCTAGAAAAGCGAGAAGCTAGTATATTCTATAGCCGTAGCTAGGAGAAGCACGAGTTCGGCACAGTATTTATGGTACACCACCAGTTAAGCACGTTGTAATTGGGTTTACACCTATTAATCCAAGACTGTCAGTACTCAGGATAAAGGGTAAATTCTTTCACTACTCAATCATTAACGCCCACGCTCCGACAGAAAAATCTGTGGAAGAAGAGAAAGAATCGTTCTATGAACTTTTGGAAAGAAAATATGATGGTTACCCAGGCCATGACATTAAAATAGTAGCTGGTGATCTAAATGCTCAGGTGAGAAGGGAACAGATATATGAACCAACAATTGGACCCCAAAGCAAGCATACTGTAAGCAATGATAATGGAACGAGATTTATATTATTTGCCGCATCTAGAAATATGGTTGTGGGATCCTCCTTGTTCCAACACAGAGACATACATAAAGGAACGTGGACATCGACGGATGGAAACATAGTTAACCAGATCGATCATGTGCTGATAAATGCAAGGCACAAATCAGATATCTTGGATGTGAGGAGCCTCAGATATCTAAATATAGACTCAGACCCTTCCTGGTACGGGCGCGAATTAGGGCTAGAATCTCTAGTGCATTTAAAGGAACCCGACCCAACAATCCTAAATATAATATAACAGCTCTAGAATCCTCTGAAGTCAAAAAGCAGTACCAGGAGAGGATAATACAGATTATAGAAAATACAGAAGAGTGCAACGACATCGAGTATCAGTGGGAAATGATTAAAAATGCAGTGGAGACGTAGGCGAATGAATCACTGGGAATTGAAACATGATATAAAAGATCTCCTTGGTTTGACACTGAGTGTGAAATAGCAACAGAAGAGAAGAACACAGCATACAGGACATTACAATCAATTTGTACAAGAAGAACGAAGGAAGTCTATAAAGAAAAACGGAGGATTAAAAAGAAGATCCATCAGAGAAAAAAGAGAGAGTGGATGAAGGCAAATATCGAAGAAATGGAGCTTCTGAGAAATCAAAATGAGGTGAGGAAATTTTATAGAGAGGTAAATGCTGCACGGAAATCCTTCTGTGGCAAGACTAGCCTGATAAAGGATGAAACAGGGAAAAGTGTTAGCGAGGGGAAAGATATATGTGAAAGATGGCGGCGACATTTTGATAAACTTCTCAATATTAGAATGATAATAAAACACTCAATAGATGCGCAAGGAGAAAATGACCCTGACGAAAATATAGGTCCATCAACTCTAGAAGAAGTGATAACTGCCATGAAGAAATTGAAGAACAACAAGGCAACAGGAACAGACTATATTCCAGCGGAACTGCTCAAGCAAGGTGGCAATGAATTGGAACGGACTTTCCTAAAAATAGCTACTTCAGTATGGGAAGAGGAGAAAATGCCTCAGCAATGGGAAGAAGGAATTATATGTCCTATATATAAGAAAGGAGATCAGCTTGAGTGTGATAGCTATAGAGGATTTACGTTACTTTGGGATACAAAGTATTCTCCAACATTCTATTTGACCGTCTTATCCCCATTGTTCAGCGAGAGACTGGGTCATATCAGTGTGGATTTATCCCAGGAAAGTCCACTATAGATCAGATCTTCACCTTAAGGCAAATTTTAGAGAAGACAATCGAATATGGGATTGGCACGCATCACCTCTTCATTGATGACAGTATTAACAGAGAGCAATTGTACCATGCTATGATTGTGTTGGGAATTCCTAGAAAATTGGTAAGGTTGGTGAGAATGACAATGAGTGGGACACGAAGTAGTATAAGAACGGGAGGAATGATGTCTGAGACATTAGATATTCAGAATGGAGTACGACAGGGTGATGCGCTGGCATGTCTCCTGTTTAATGTCGTCTTGGAGAAGGTGATGTGAGATGCAAAACTCCTGGATAGGGGAACAATTTTCTTTAAATCAGTGCAGATACTTGCTTATGCCGATGATATAGATATAGTGGCAAGAACTCTAAAGGCAATGGAAGAGACATTCATCGCCCTTGAACAGGCCAGTAGGAAAATGGGACTGAACATCAACAGCAGAAAACTAAGTATATGGCTGCAGGGGAAGCACGCAAGGAGAACATGCCACCCTCAATAACCGTGGGCAATTACACCTTTGAGAGAGTTGAACAGTTTAAATATCTAGGATCAACAGTCACCTACTCAAATGATACTTCTTATGAAATTAAACAGAGATTAATGGCAGCCATCAGAGCCTATTTTGCTCTAACAAGGCTTCTCTCCTCAAGGCACTTGACCCATACCGCTAAAATGACCATCTATAAAACACTTATAAGACCTGGGCTTACATATGCCTCGAAAACTTGGCCACTAACAGCAAAAGATACTGGAATGCTGGATGCCTTCGAAAGAAAGATACTTCGAAGAATCATCGGCCCAGTCTGCGAAAGAGAAACATGGAGGAGGAGGTACAATCATGAATTGTACAACATTTATAAAGACCCACCCACTAGAAGAATAGTGAAATCAGCCAGATTGAGGTGGTCCGGGCATGTAGCACGGATGAGTGATACGGAAGTACCTAAAAAGGTATTAAATGGAGACCCAGGGGGACAGAGAGGACGAGGTCGACAGGGAACCAGATGGATGGACGGACTTATTGAAGATCTTCGGGAAATGGGTTATAGGAATTGCAAAGCTTTAGCGTTGGAATGAGATAAATGGCGGAAGGTTGATGAAGAGGACAAGGTTTACAACGAACTGTAGAGCCATAGAAGAAGAAGAAGGTTTTATTTTTTGTTTTGTTTTTTGATTTATTTTTCTTTTGTTTTTATTTTGTTTCGTTTATTTTGTTCTATTTTTATTGTGATTTTTGTTTTATTTTGTTTTGTTTTATTTAGATTTTCCAGTAAACAAACACAAAACCAAAAACATAAAACACGAAGCAAAAAGCAAAATTCAAACACAAAAGCAAAACCAGAAAACAAAACAAAAAAGAAACACAAAACAAAAAGGAGAATTCAAAACCAGCAAAAGCAGAAAACAAACACAAAACAAAAGAGACAAAGCGAAAAGCAAAATTCAAACACAAAAGCAAAAGCAGAAAACAAAGAAGGCACACAAAGCAAAATTCAAAAACAGCAAAAGCAGAAAACAAACACAAAACCAAAACAAAAAAGAAGCAAAAAGCAAAATTCAAAGCAAATGCAAAAGCAGAAAACAAAAAACAAGAAACATAAAGCAAAAAGCGAAATTCAAAGAAGCAAAAGCAGAAAACAAACACAAAACCAAGAAAGAAAACCAAAAACACAAAGCAAAAAGTAGAAAACTACAAACACAAAAGATACGTGAGGCAAAGTCCAGAGAAACGTTTCTCATGAAAATGATTCTTATTCACAAGTGGATTACACGAGTTTTGATATCTGGGCGACTCATATGAACAATATTATTCAGAGTGAGCCATATTGACAGATGCAGATGCTAGGAGTGGCGTGGCACATAGTTTGTGGTATGTCCCACGAATCTCACGGAAACATCAGTGCAGATTATCTGTGAGACATGTTAACTCTCGGATACTCGCGCGGGCTACAGGTGTAGCCCAGTGATTTATTTTGTTGTAGCGCCGAGTATATTCTTTGCTAGGAATATTGAGGATCTCTGTAGCTGCCTGTTATTGCTCTATTTAACAGACGGGTGTGTTTCCGACTGAACTAATTGCACCAAACTGACACCAGGTGCATTAGAAGTCGTCTGGGCTACAACAGTAGCCCGCGCGAGTATCGCTATTTCAGAATTGAGCGTACAATGGAAACATTGCCTCACAGTAGGAGGTCATGGAGATGACATTCAGTGTTTTGATGCAAGTAGTGATAGGTTGAGTGTAGTGGAAATAAAGTAGGCTGTTGCTTCTTGTGTGGACGAGGAAGGGATAAATCAACAAGGAACAGATGCGCAAAATGCAATAAAAATCTTCTCGGATCTTTGTGTCCATTTGCACTGAAGGCTTAGGTGACAAATTTGTGAGAACATGCTTACGGATTTCTTGGGCTATAGATTGTAGCCAAAAGGGCAAATATAATTCAAAATTTTGAGAAAAAAGTAATTGAAAATACTGAACTTGTGCATAATATGTGCTGATTTTCTAAGGAAATTATCTAACCTAGTATTATTTTTGTTTAATTCCAATCCATATATGCAATAATGTAAGTATTTAGGTTTACATACAAACATAATTTAACAGTTCTAGTTCCATTAGTTTTATTTCTGTTGGAGTTTTACCGAAGATGTACAATAACATTGAATTTTCTCTTCGGTTTGTATTTTCTCTCCATATGAAAATAAAATCCTACATAAAATCCTCTGATTTAGCTTAAAATACTTATATATACTACTATTTACCATATTATTAAAGCTGAACACCAAAAATAGTGTGTGCAAGTCCATCAGATTGAATAACTGTTTGGGCCAGATAGTATTTTGTGATGTGACATAGAGGTAGTGGTTTTCTGTTCATATTATACAATCCATGGGTGTATCATTAAGTATTGATCGTATGATATAGCCTACTATAATCAAGGCCTTTCAAACCATAGCTATTTATACATTGTGGTTTTATTTATATATTTAGTACTTGCTTTTGCTATAGTGTGCACATTTTGTGAGACCTGCTTTCTGAATCTTGAATCACAGTAGTGGAAATTCAGTACAGTAAATTGAACGGGGAAGAATATCTGTGAAATATTTAAAGAACCAATTTTGGACTATGGCAGATTATTAATTACAGTTATATTTTGATTGCTCCAACAAATGTAGCATTCTTAATTTGTTTTTAGTTAGAGCTCTATGAAGGGACTGAAATGTCATTTTTGAGAATATCTCTCCAGAAGAGATAAAATCTGAATCTCAAAAATTAGGCATGAACAATATACTAAATACAGGAGCCAATAATACAGCAAATACAGAGGTTGAGATTAAGATGGTTTGGCTTGTCCAAGGACAGAGCTGCAAAAAGGGAGACGGCGAGAAACATTGACGGTATTAGATTGGTTGGAAGACCGAAGAAGAGATGTATGGACCAAATATGACAAGACATAGGATATGTGACATTGGACTGGATTTGGCAGAAATAATGGAGTAGGAGAAGAGGAAATGATGAAAAAAGTAAAGTACCAATTCAACCAAGAGGAACTGAAATCTGCAGCCTTTGCTGACGATGTAGTCATATGGGGAAACTCGGATGTAAAATGACCAGGAATGACTAGTTGGAAGTTTGGCCTAAAAAATAGTGTCTCAAAAACTCTAGTCATGACGCCCATCAGACAAAACAAACCAGCCAACATCCTTCAAGACGGAAGCAAACTGGAAGAAGAGGACCACTTCTAGTACCTCGACTGTGTACTTTCTAGAGATGGAAGATATTATACAGAAATATCACAGAGTACAAAGAGGTGCACAATTTTACCATCAAGTAAGAAATCTTCTCTGGGACACCAAAATACCAGCTAAAGTTAAACACATCCTATATAATAGTAGCCCAGGCATAATAAGTTTTAACCTAAAAAAAAATGTAAAGCTGAAATTTGGCATGGATGTTCCCTAGTACCCTAGTAACAAATCATGAAAAGTTCCCATCTCTGCGGCGTCCGCGTCATAGTTTTTGGAGAGTTCAAAAGGGCTTAAATGGGGCCTAAGTGACAAATCAGCATTTTTGTTTCCTGCGTTCAAAATATTGATCCAAAATCAGTTCTAATGAGCATTGATAGTAATAAGAGAAGGACTGCGTTAAATATAACGCTCTTATTGGTCGTAATTATTGCCATACAGTTAAACAGATGAGTAATCGAACATTTTTAGCTCTACTTTTCTCACGAAAAAGTAGCTAATTTGTCATTAGCAGGGACTTATCGTGTAAACAGCTGCTGATAGCGACTAAAGACCCGACGTAAAAGTTGTAAAGCACACTTGTGGCTTTAAAACGATACATTGCCCATGTTCATCCGACAAACATCAGCAGAGAAACAGTTACAAGTATAAAAGTGGAAGTGTGGCAGTCGCTTTCCGAACGAACGCCCATCCCTGGTGGGCTCCATCTTTGCTGACACCATTTTGTATCTTTGCTCAAGAGCTTTTAGGATGGCATTCCTTTGAATCCAGGTAAACTAGCAGAAACAGTTTGCATAGAACAAAACGAGTTTAATTCAGTTAGCAGTTAAACGTACATTCATAATATGCCTAATGCAAATAATAACAAAACAAAGCTTAAAAAGCTTTCTTTAGACAAAGAACACTTGCAAAACAAAGATTACATTGGAATCAATCGTCCTCCTCATCGTCTGAGCCATAAAATGTGACGTTGCCACACGCTTTTCCACTGCAGTGTCCACACAATAAGGAGCATTCTAAACCGGAACGTACACACTCTAACACTCACACCGGCTGCCACAAGAGCTCTTGCAGTTGCAGGACACTAAATTGAGGAGATGATCTGGAGCAGCTGGAAGATGAGTTGTCACTGGTACTAAAGCTGAGTGTTGGATTTTCCATCCCTATTGGGTCGGGTCCAAAGAAAATCTTAACCATTCCTGAACTTGCAAATATACCCGCAGGGAATATTGTTTGCATGCCGCCGAAGTCGGCGGAAGTGAAGCCAGCTGAAATGACTCTGTGACCGGTTGTTTGGCAATTTTTTGGCTGTATTTCACAACCCGAATTTCGTCGAGCCTTTGCACTACGATTTGCCACTATTAGAGAGTCAAATGGCGAACTTCTCTCCAGATGATATTATGGCCTTTTCATCTGGAGCCGTAGAGACGAATACCTTCATTTCCTCGCGTCAAGATGCGGAATACTTCAATATTTTCCAGGCTTGCTGTTTGATGAACTCTACCCACAGCTTTCCTGTGCGAGATTTCTGGCTCATTGAAGAAAATGTGTCATGGAGCGACTCTTTGAGACGTTGAAGGCAAGGATATGATAGCAAGTCGTTGGCGGTGCCTTCTTGGAATGTGGTAAAACGCGCCTGTATTTCGTCCTTGTCATCCTTCAGCCCGTCGTTCATGTTGAGTAACATTGTCCCGACAGCCTGTTTTGTCAAAAAATGCGCTCTGAGGGCCCTAGAACATGCACAGTTTCATGTTATTGATACATTTGAAATTAAAGGCATAACGTAATCATTTTTAAGGGCGAGCTAATTGCAAGCCTACCTAGAATAAGCGTGTCCAGACCTCATGTGAGTCACTGACGATTTAGCGTATATTTCCGCCCAGAGCTCCTCCAAAACGCTTCCATTCATCACGTAGCCGATTGCCCCAAGAAACGACATTAGAAGGTGAAATCCATCTAGACGAACGAGCACGTTTTTGAGTTCCTCTGAAGTGTCCGATGCGACTATCTCTGCAGCTTTCGCGTATAGGGGCTGGTAAAAGGTTTCGAAACAAGTGATTTGTTTCAGTTACGCACACTCTCTTGCGGAAAACTTCAATGTGGAATATATAGTTGATGGATTGCTCGGTTCCAAGTTAATGAACGGCCGGGCATCAACTGACGTCGTCTAGGAAGCTGGTTGAGCATGAGCAGACAGTGCCGTCTTCATAAAGCCGTTCCACGAGGCGGGTAAATGAATACCTGACCACCGTCCAGATAACCACAAGAAGTCCATCATCGACGCAATAGCCTCAGAGTTTGGGGCTTCCACAGTTAACTCCTTAATCTTGACGTCCTTTGAACAAGGAGAAGAGGGCTTCCGATACCACGAAATGTTGAACATTCCCATCGCCGCAATCACACCTGCATTAGGAACTTCTCGTGTACGTGGGAGTGGAGATATTTCACTGTCAGACGCTGGACCTGTGCAATTGATGCCTCCCATGCACTGAAATGTGTTCGCCCGTCCAATGTCCTTATAAGTCGGCGTTGTCAAAGCAAAACTGCGTAAACGCTCCAGCATTCGGGATTGGACGTTCTTCACAAAGCGCTGAAACTTAGAACCTGTGGACTTCCGCCACATTTACTGAAAATCCAAGACTATTTAGAAGCTGGATTAATTGTTTCTAGTATTGTTGGCCGAGCGCTGTCACCTAGAAACGCGATCGGGTGCCATTTCAACAGCGGTTATGCTTTGGGACCGTAACTCGATAACCGTTTCTGGCATTCACATGGGTAATATACCAATGTAAAGCTAAAAGTATGCTTTATAACTTTAATTCTGGGTCTTTAGTCAATATCAGCAGTTGTTTAAAAAATAATGACCTGCTAATGACAAATTAACCAAATTTCCGTGTAAAAATTGTGCTAAAAATATTAAATTAGTCGTTTTTTCCTTCATCAATGGCAATAATTAGGCCTGATAAGTCCGCTATTCTACTGGTTCATTTTTATTAATTGCTAAAGCTCGCGAGAACTAAATTTGAATCAATATTTTGAACGCAGGAAGCAAAAATGCTGTTTTTGACACTTAGGCCCCATTTAAGCCCTTTTGAACCCTCCAAAAACTATGTCGCGGACACCGCAGAGATGGGGACTTTTCAGGATTTATTTATTGGGTACTAGGGAACATCAATGCCAAATTTCAGCTTTACATTATTTTTTTTTAGTTTGGCCGTGTTTTTGAATGCCTGGGCTATAGCTATTTTATCCCCATAACAACATATGGACTTGAGACCGGCGCAATCTTGAAGTAGGATGGCAGTAGACTGCAAAGTGCAGAAATGAAATTTCTAAGGACAATGGTCCAGAAAACAAGAAGAAAGAGAACAGAAATGAAAATATAATGGAAGCAGCACAGGCACAGGAATCTCTTCTAGGAAAAAGTGAAAGTTCAAGTTTGAGGTGGTTTGGACATGTAAAAAGAATGGCACTCAACAGAATAACAAAAGTATGGCTGGAGAAAACAGTTAAAGGCACTCGACCCAGAGGAAGACCTAGAAGTAGATGGCTTGATAAAGTCAAACAAAACATAATTCCAGTAGTAGAGGTATGAATTGGACAGAGATTGAGAATGCCAAGATCTATCATGACCGACAAAGATGGAAGAGGCTCATTAACCACACCCGGAAAACTGGATTTGATCTACAACGATGATGATGATAATTCTGATGATGAGAAGTGGAAGAATAGACAGGAGTGGAAGAGGCTAGTTTACAACACCCGGATGACTGGAATTGGACTCGGGGTGTTGTAAGAATTTTTTATCAATGCTTGAGGTTGTAGACAGTGTAAGTTATAGGCTCGCTCTTAGATCCCTAGTCATGTGCGAGTTTCAGTGAGCAACTCTGGTGTGCGTTCCGGTAGTTTGATTTGTTTGTAATTATGCAATTGGTGTACAATATTCTTGGACAGTGTAGAGGAAGCAAGATTTTGTGAACGAAGTGAGTGAAGACGAACATAGAGCTTTGCAGAAGATGTACTCTGAAGTTTGTGGAAGACTTAAGAAAATGAAGGATCAAATGACTGAACTTGAAGTTGATAAGCAAACCGCTGAGAATCAATCGCATGCCGCATTCTAGGTTGCCGTGTGGGGATGCGTAGGCCGTTGGGTCGAGAATGCAGTAGGTGCCCTAGACTTGAAATAAGGTACTATCGTGGCATTTGTGTGGAGGGAGTGTAGGTTCATGCTTTCAGGGGCGTCTTCACTGAGTTGGAGCTGATGATCAACAATGGCCATGGAGTCACTACAGTCTGCTCTGACTTCAGCATCAGGATTTTCACAGACACCACCATCCATTGATTCTGCTCTGGACTGTTGGGATTTTCTTTCCAGCAGCCGTCGAAGATCTAACATAACCCAAAGTAACACACGGTGCCCAGTCAGAATTGTCTTACCGAATAAAGTGGCAACTGCAAACTGTGGTGTAATCATTAATAGCGTTCTCCTGTAAATCATTCCTAATGATTTTGGAAATCCACAATGCCCTACGTTGTTCTGTTCTAGTCTTGGTCAATTCACACCGATTTGGGATGACATTCGGCATAGAGAAAATATCTGATGCGGTTAGACCTCGATGAACAATTTACAATAGCACATTGTATTTTTGTAATCTCATTGATATACCGGTACTTTATTTGGCCACATTGTTATTTTTCATTGAAAAAGGAGGCAAGGTTTCTCCGAAACGTATGGTTCTAATCTAAATACACACGGCATTAGCCCAAAAAACAAGAATTATTTATATAATCCGGGCCGTGAAAGCCTTAATATACACATATTTTACTAAGTTTCAAGGTTTTATGCCAGTCATTTACAGATAGGTTTTTATAGTGTAGGCGAGATAATACTGCCTTGAGGAATACCCTGCATTCTTTCTAATGTGTCACTGATGGTGTTATTGATCTGAACTGCCATTTCCCTATTTATGAGATACCTTACCTCTTATACGTGTGTTGTATAATATATTAAGTAGTTTATTGTAATTTATGTTCCACGATGTCGAAATGTAAATATTATATGTCAGAAAACTATCATAATGAGGGTCATTATAGTACTATTCATCATAATGAAACAGTTTCTCTAGCCAATCAGAGCTCATTCATTGACCAATTAGGTAAGGATAGCTTCGCGCATGCGCTCAAAATCCAAAATGTTGGAGATGAATTACATGATTTGAAAGTTCAAATTGGATATCGGATCAACCATTGTAGTAATAATCCCAAACACAAAGAAAAAATCATCACGAACCTTTACGGTAACAAGAAAATACTATCACATATGCAAGAAATTTATGAATCTATGTCCAGAAGTTAGCAATACAGCGTCCTTCTATATAAATTACTGACACGGTAAGTGCACCGTCCCATATGTTCGCGTAAATAAACTGGCGAATATGACACAAGAAATAGCACTGTACCTTAATATCCCCAACACCAATTTCTACATAGCGCATTGCTTTCAAATGACTTCGGTGACAATATTAATGAATGGTAGTTCTGATCGTCACTATATATCAGGTAAGCTGTAAACAATAGCATTGCCAAGAAAAGTAAATGGTCTCTGTTTCGAAATTTTTTGAGCCACGCATGCGCTCGGTTCAGGCAGTAAACCACCCAGCGCGCCCTGTTCACTAACTGAAGCTCCTGAATCCCACAGATATTTATGAATATTTATGTTAAACATATAACAAAGTTATAATTATCGTCGAACATAAACAGTCGTATGGAAATTATAAAACACACTTCGCTCGTTTTATAAACGTACTTGTGTCTTAATTATTGCCATGATAGGCTCATTGCATAATGTACTATTGCCTAATCATGTAAAATGCTTTAGAAAAGTCTAGGAAAAGCAGCATAATATGGTTGTTCTTATTTAAGGCATTATTTACCATATTGGCTAATTATCCAGAAGTAGTGCCCGTTTTGACCGAAGTCCAACGACCACATATGCATGTTACCGAAAATCAGTTAGCACGAGATTCAAAATATCTTAGGGCGCCATATGGGTGAATATAAAACAACAAAACAAGATCAAATTTGCTTCACTGATTTCGGCTCGATGCAGCAATACGGATAGAAGGGAGATTTTCAAAATACCACAATTTCTAAACAATCTCATTTTATTTATAGTTAAAATTTACTATTTAAAAATGCAAAAATAGCATTAGGATGCATGAAAAAGTTTTCATACATATCACACACAAATAGAAGTAACAAAACTTATGAAACACTATGAAATTTGAACCAATGAACAAATATCAGTCTTGTGGCATTGTCCAAAAATTTATCAAAATTATTTACAACTGTAGGTTGTTCAGGGCCTGAATCCTACTGGACTATTTTCACTCGTAGAATATTTACATAGATTAACTCGTTCACTTGTTATCGAAAATCACTTTCTTTCATAAGTTTAATTGTTCAAATAAATTCCTATCACTTTCCCAAGAATCAAAACTTCACTTATTAAATCGGTGTGTTAATTATCATATCATTGAGTCATCACAAGAATACAATAAACATTTGACGGACAACTGAGCATCAACAATAACAAATGATTAAACATTTTGCAATGAATTCGAAGAACTTCGATCTTGAGAAAAATTTATTATATCATCAATTCTCGATCCGATAATTACAATCATGAATATCATGATTCAAAAACAATAAATTCCATTAATTGGACAAAACCAAAACATATTATCCATCTGACAATTAAATCACAAATTTAATTATTTAAACTACATAATTCAGATCGTTGTAAAGATCAATCTGGCTATTTCCATCATATAACAGTAGTAACAAATATTATCACCCATAAATTATTAATATTCATATATGAAATATTTACATTCAAAAAATTTAAACATTTATAAATTAGGAACTCCAATATGATCAAAATTATCCGTGAGACGGTAGTGGCTGTTTATTAAATAACAATGACAATATTACTTCAATCACCGGTTCATTCCACTAATGTGTCGACAATTATCTGATCACATTTATATTCGACCAACGGTAAGATATCGTCAAAAACTAAAGATTTGTTTATGATAAAATCGGGTTGTTCTATACAGGGAAATATATGTAGAACACGAGAAAATCATATGTGAAATTTAACCATGATGATTGCATGAAATAACCATTGGGTTATCTACTTCCAAGAGAGTGTGATTCGTAATTACAGTATTATATTTTCATGTATACTTATCAACATATTTATATAAGCCATCTAACCATCACTATGGTTGATGCTTAACGTAACACCACATTCACTCATGTGACATTATTTCACTATTTGAATGACAAAATTCAACTTTTACTACACATCATATATTTTTCCCAAATCATTATTATTAACACACATTAATATTTTTATCAAGCCACCGTTTGTTTTTCCAACCTGAAGCTTCCTAGCTCCTCCAATACATTTATTGCAAATTTCACCATCACATTAATTCATTTTAGATCGTGTCTACTCTGGTCAACAATTGTCATATAGTGACATTCCCAAATAATTTATAATTTATACAAATGCAAGAAAACTCTATTTGATACAGGCTTCTTATATCCCTTTCCGATAATCTTCCACGTCTTCACATGATTTAATTCCTCGACTCAATTATAAAATGCTTCATAATTCATTCTATTACTTCACAATTTGGGGCGTGGGTAAAACCACTAGTCATCGGATAAAAAACTATCCGATGTAGCTGAGCTGTTTCAAACATCAAAACCTATTATCCAAATAACATGTCATGAATATTAGAAGTTACCAAAAATGTTCTTATTACCCTCAATAATATCAGAAAATAAAATTATTATTATTATCGTTGAAAAATTATTACTATTATTATTGTCATCTTCCAAACTGGAATTTCTTTGACAAAACAACTTGAAAACAATCATCCTCGACTTCGTAGAAGAAAAACCTATACATTCCTCAAAATAAAAAAAATAAGATCGACAGATTCTACGGCTGATGACCGCGATGAAAAAAAAAGAAAATAAACTAAGATGCTCATGATGTTGTCCATAGATTCATAACGTATAATCAGTGCATCTGAACACAGGAAAAGTTCAGACATCGGCCTCAAATGCCTCGTAGCCTAGTTTGCCACAGCAAACCAAAAATAGTTGTGTGTTGATATTTCTGTTTAAAAGGAGAATTCCAATTACCATAGAATAAAAGTAATTCAAATGTAGCTTACATTCATGTAGATCTTGATTATGTCAACCTTCTGGTTGGTTCCAGATTATTTCCATTCTTCAGTAGTATCGGACCCGCACTGCGCCCGAATCTCGCCATAGCCACCACCCATATCCGCTGAGATGGTAAAGGATAGTAGGAACGTCGATACCCAGCTAGATACATCAACACCTCCCTACTGGGCGAATGACTAGGAAACCCTTGACGCATACGGACGTACAATAACACTACTAATCAGTTACACATTTACTAGCAAATCTAATTCCATAATAAGGTGGTAGTACTAGAATCTCGGATCTCGGACGTGAACGGTGAAAGTTAAGACTAAGTGAGTTCTAGTAACTAACTGATAGTATTATCGCACGGCGATTGCGAAATGAAAAGATGATCAGCTTTTTTATAAAAACAAACAGGCAAACTAAAACAAGTGCCTGGGATTTGTTCCCAAGGAAATCCCTATTACCAATAAAAAAATAGTTAAGAACAATAATAAAAATTATTATGATGGTAGATAAAATATCTACTCCTTAAATTAGCATATTCTGTAAGAATTGCGTTGCTAAAACAAGAAATTTCGAATATTGACATCGAATGGCAAAAATTATTAGTCATTCTGTGACTTGTTAAAAGTATTGCTTGATCTGAGATCAGCTGTTCGACTCAATGACGTATTACAATAATGAAAAACCCTACAATATACATCTATGTTAACACATGTGGATACAAATCTAGTAATAATAATAATAATAATAATTACGTTAATAACTTATTTACATTGTTGAAATATCTACGTCCAGCGCGGTATTCAAATCAGAACTAGATTTGACGTGATGTGTCAATCTATTAGCGCTCTCGTTACAAAACATTCCTACATAAAAAACACTGGTTCACATAAACGATAAGTTCTTGTATCTTTAGGTTATTTGTCACATACAATGAACTACATTTAACGAACAATGAAGCTAGTTATATTTCTAAGAATTCAAATCCATTAATAAAAATAAAAGTTATATTAAAGATCGAGACGGAACTACACAGTTACATATACGACGATGTGGATATAATATTAACGCTTACTGACATGAACAACACATAAATTCACTCCTAAATATCAATTACTTTCTCAACATACTGTAGTAGTAGTTTGCTCTCACGGCAATACTCATTTCAAATACGTGAACAATACCTTTTCATAGCGTCAACTGCGCTTCCAAATATGACACAATTCCTTTCTTCTCTTTACCACAATAACCTTCATAAAATACTGCACGGCATTCCTTCAAAATCAACAAAAACCCATCTTGCTACATACGTGTAGAAAAATTAGTGATCTTACTATTTAACACTGCTGTGCATACGGTTCATGAAACACTCATAAGCTTCTCCTTCTCTAATTTTAAAATCGACCTGCTCAATCTTTCCACAATACTTTTGTTCACAACAGTATACTTCGTTTAACATTCCACGTTACTTTAAATAATGCATTTCAATAATAGACCATATCATTGCACTGTACTTCCACGTAATACATGAGTGTAAGTTTCAAAATACTAGTAGTCCGCTCATCATTCTAATGTTAATAACAATATCTTCCGTCATTCCGTTTCTTATAAACATTAATGAACAAAATATTCATTTAAGAGCTTGTTTTACACATACCTGACTTCAGACAGACCTACAAGTCTTCTGGTCTTCATTTCGTAATAACAAAATTGTTGCTAAGTAATTGCTGCCATTTATAGGCATCACCTGACTCGCATTGTCACAATAGTGATCCTTTCAAACATAAATATAGTTACAGAAATTATCCATGACTTGATTAACGTCACATAGTGTTTATATACCTTAATTGGAATTATACTTGATCAATGTTATTGTTATTAACATTTAAAATTGTTGCAAAATATTTAGACATTATAAATTGTTAATAACAGCATTATAGTCTTTTACAATAAATCTTGATTTGAATAACGATGTATTCTAGCTATCTTAACGCATTTACGTTGCTTATAACGTGTGTATCAATCGGAGCATTCCCTTATATAGAACAGTTTCGCTTAAAGTGAGAATATTAAAAACGTTACTGAATAAAAACTTAAACGGCATTCCAAGTTCAAATCTAATGAAATCACGTCTAAGCCGACACACGTTGACGTGTATAAAAGTTAACTAAAAATCTCTAAATAGACAGAATAATAACATGAATTATACGAAAGAATATCTAAAATATGAATTGGTCACCCTGCTAATTCCATCAAATACTACAACCAAAACTACTGAGATAGTAGAGAAGTCATTTCTGTACCTTGCCGACGGTCTGCGATGGAAATACCTCGTTCAATGGCTTCAATGTTCCACTCCCTAGTTGGCTCGTGCTGGTCGCGTTTCTGGATCGAGCCATGCAAACAACGTGGCTCGCAACCGATCAACTCGTGCCTGCTGGGCTGGTGACCACCTGGTTCGGTCTCCCCACACAGCAATCTTCTATTTTCTCGACTCTTGGTAGTCTGGTCGCAGGAACCCGGAATAATGACCACTGCATTCAATCTGCTTCTTTCTTCTTCACCACGTCGTTAAAGTAGCCATGAGCGTCCATGGGTTATATCTCTCCAAGTTCTTACTGGATTTTTGAGTAGAATTGTTGAAATTCAGCAAACTGCATGATGGTTAAGCAGTCGTGGTAACGTCGATCCAAGGACCTCATGATCAACTCTGAACTTCCCGCTCCATAGTGTAGATTATCCTCCTTTCATGATTTAGTGAATCATAGTACTCTTCTTAGTGAATGCAGAGTATATTCTTCCCCCCTGACTGGAAGTTGTAAGCATGATGAATTGTAAGAACAAATCTGCTTGTATATTGTGGCAGTAATAGTGCTTCAATAATGTAGTTGCTTGTTATAAGTGAAGCTACTTGCTGGATTGTAGAATACAGTTCGTAATAACGCAATCTTTCTCTTCGTGCGCTGTGGTTATAAAAGTTGCTTCTTTCAATGCTGGATATTAATATTAGTTGCTTTGCCGGACTCTTCACCTCTTCCTCGGCTATCGATGCGTCTCCTGCAGGTCAGTGAAGTCTCCTGCTCGCACTTCTCGTTGCTATATGGTAATTTGCGGAGCACCTTACAACACGGGTCCACTCTCTTCAATCGTTTCAGTAGGAGTCACTTCACTGTGACAGCGGTTCGCGCGCTTGGCACCCTACATCCAGTTCTAGCCTCGCATCTGGTCAATTTATAATAGAATTATGCTATTTTCTCTTCTCCTTGCCAATATTATATAATACCATACTTCCGAATAAATATCATATACTGTTCTTGATCTGTGTAAATGCTAATTTCTCTCTATAATAGCAAATATGGTTTAATATCAGTTTCCACGCAAATTTTGCGATCTGTTCTGATTGGCTGTAGGTTTATTGGCAAATACTCTACCTGTCCTAGCCTCTTATAGTTGGGTCGTGTGCATAATTTGTTGTTGCCGACTCGGCTAACCAAAACCGGTCTTGAGAGTGCTAACTTGAAACTTTTGGCAATTTCCAGCTTCAAATGATCGGACTCTCCCTTGGTTAATCTTCATTCACCACAAAATTTCCAAATCCAAATATTTCTAAATAGTCCAAAATTCTCCAAAAGCATTTCTAAATAATTCAATTCACTTCCCATAACATATCCTTGAGTGAAATATATTATTATTTCCAATTTTCACATTATAAGTCGAAAAATTGGCAGGTCGGTTCGATCCTCGGCTCTGTCCATAACTTGAGCTTGAGTGAATTAGGGCTCAGATCCCCTCCTGACTTGTTAATTGAAGTTTAACATAGACTTTACTTAATCCTTACTCATCCATTATTGAGACCAAATTCATCCCTCAATGAATCCTCGGATAGAATCTTCTGAATTTAGTGTGGTTGAACTTTCCAATTGGTCGGTCATCCTCGATCCTTACGATCTGATAACAGTTGTTTCCATATAGACTTCCAACCTTGAACGGGCCTTTGAAAATATTAGAGAACTATATATATATATCTTCTTTAAAACATCTGCTTTAAAAGGCATCCTGACCAAAATTAATTCTCCCTGTTTCAATGGTCTGCTGTACCTCTTGCCTTGACCTCTCTTCAGCCTCTTCTCCGCTTTATTGAGATGTTCTCTTGCTGTTTCAATGCGCTGTTCCACCTATGGTTCGTCATCTTCCGGAATGTTGAAGATTCTGTTCCACGGTCGGATTGGCTTCTGGTCGAAATGCAGCGTATCTGGTACTTCGTTCGTGCTTTTATGCCTCGTGTTATTAATGAGTGGTACTACGCATGCCCAAATAGCGTGGTTCTCTGATCTATGAAGACGGATATATTTTGAACATTCAAGCATTGTTCGTTCAATCGGATTGGTCTGCGAACTTTGGATTGAGCTAAAAATATGACCAATCTTAAGTCGTTCCATTGCTTCTTGGAATTCCGCAGCAGTATATTGCGTCCCATGATCAGTAAGTTATCTTTCAGGCTTTCTAAGCTTGGGAAATATGTTTTCCTCGAGATGATACAGAACAGTCTTAGTAGTGGCCTTCTGCATCGGATTCATAATGACTATCTTCGGGAATACGTCCATGGTTACTAATAAATACTTGTTACCTCTACTAGCCTTTGGAACTGGACCAAAAATGTCCTGACTAAACAATTCCAAAGGTTTAGTAGGTATTATAGCCTTAGGTTTTTCTTTCAAGAGCTCTGAGTTATACTTGTTCTTCTGGCATAACTCACATGATCTAATTACAATAGCGATGGATTCTCTCATATTAGTCCAGTAGAATTTCTCCTGACCGGTGCTATAGGTTTTATCTACACTTCCGTGACCTATGCTCTTGTGCACTAACCAAACTACACGAACTCTCAATCTGGGTGGAATCACGATTCTCATCTTAGCGTGGTTAGCATCGACATATTTGCAGACTATGCCATCAACTAACTCATATTGAGTGGCTTTCTTCCAAGTCTCTGCATATTCTACATCATCAACCTGCATTTTTCTGCCATGTACCTGAATAAGTTCCTCAGACTAGTGTCTCTCTTCCGGCTTATTGCTATTCTTCTCAGTCGCTCCTACGTTGCCTGATCTTCGTCATCCAATTCTACCACGTTGACTTTCACATCCTTATCAGCTGTTGGATTCCTGGATAGAATGTCGGCCAATAAATTATCCTTGCCGGGAACATGCACAATCGTGTCGTTGAATTGTTGTAAGAAAAACGTCCACCGAGTCATCCTAACGCGAGATAAGTCTGATTTTAGCATAAACTCCAAGGCTTTATGGTCAGTTCTAATGATGATCTGGTGTCCGATTAAAATCTTTTTCCAGTGATGCAAAGCATTAATCTTGGCTAAAGCTTCGAATTCCATGGTGAAGTAGTTCATCTCGTGAGACCTTAACTTTCTGCTATCGAATGAAATGTAGTGGTTATTTCAATTCTGGTCTTTCTGATAAAGAACAGCGCTGATTCCGACTTTCGGAGCATCGTTTCCGCAATGAATGAACGTTCGAAGTCCGGATACTCGAGCTTGATGTTGTCTCGTAGCATCTGCTTGGCCAAAATAAATGCATTTTCGGCTTCTATGCCCCATTTCCAACTTTTTTTTTCAATAGTTCATGTAGCGGTGACACAGTCCCAGAATAGCGAGGAAAATGGCCGCTAAAAACTGACAAAGACCTGCAAAGGCTCTCACATCTCTTATTTTCCTGGGTCTTGGAAACTGTAGAATAGCACTTATCTTTCCTTGATTGAGATGGTAACCAAATTGATCGACGATGTGCCCCAGAAAATTAATTTTCTGCTGAAAAAGTGGCACTTACCTAACTTAACCTTGAATCTCTCAGGTTCTCTAGTAGGTTCGTCAAATGCAGTAGATGTTTCTCGGGATTTTCCGATGAAATAATTAAAACATCCACGTAGCGAATAACATGAGCTTTCACCTCATCTGTAAGCTTGCAATTTAAGGCTCTTATCAAAGCTGGACTTGAGTTTATAAAGCCGAACGGGACACGTTAGAAAATATAGCTCGTTTGGTTGAATAGGAAGCCGGTATAGCATTTGCTATCCTCAGTCAAATAAATTTGGTGAAAGGAACTAATCAAATCTATTACAGAGAAACATGACTTCCCCTTAAACTTCCTCAAAAGCTCTCTGATCTTAGGCGGTCGGTCATTTTCTTTTAGTAGAAGTCTGTTCAAATTCCTGGCATCTAGGCAAACCCGCAGAGTACCGTCTGCTTTCTTCACTGCTGTAATCGGGTTTAAGTATGGGGTTGCTTGCTTCCGGATTATGCCGTCTCTTTCCATGCCTTTTATTAGCTCTCCGACCTCTGCTTGGTATTTCTCAGGAATAGGATACACTTTCCTTTGAAATGGGCAGTTGTCCTTTAGCTTTATCTGATATTGAAATCCCTTAATTAATCCTGGCTTGTCATCGAAAATATTGGCATAAATTTGGATTAATTCTTCTAGTTTTCTTTCATAGATCTCAAAATTATCTATCCTCAACCCATAATGACCTGGTTTTTCTAGTTCCACTTCAGAAATAATTCTTTCCAAGTTCTCCTCTGGAATTTCACTTTCTATGAGGTATTCATTTTCTTTACCGTCGGCTTCGTTGCTGCTTTCATTAAATTTAATTATACCATTTCTTAGGTCAATAACGGCTCCAGTTTTAGTGATGAAGTCTATACCTAGTATAGCATCAAAACTAATTTTGTTTAGAATATTGAATATCTGTTCGTAAACATTATCATTAATTGTAAATTTCATCAGTGCTTGGACCCTGCACTTCATTGTCTTGTCATTAAATACTCCTCGGACCATTATTGATGACACTGGCATAGAGATCATAGACTCCCCATCCTTTAGTTTATTATAACAACTTTCAGATAATATTGATGCATTAGCTCCCGTGTCTAACAGCGTTCTTAGACTTTCACCTTCAGTCATAATCTGGCTCCTCTCTTTCATAAAGTAAGTCATCGTCTGATACTTGATAGAACTCGTTTATGGCGATCTCATGCCCTTCGTTTGTGAACAGTGCTGTCTCCTCTACTTGCGTATCCCAATCGTCGTTTTTGTTGTTGTCCCTCATTCAGGTTTTGTTGTTGCGCTAAACCTGATGTTGAGGGTTGAGGTTCAACTTCCTCATTTCGTTGGTTATTCCTACCTCTGTTTTCTCGTAAGCCTTCTCGGTACTCCTGGCTTCCTCTGTCTCTATCCTGGTAGTAATGGGTAACGTTTTGGTTATTCCGCCAGCCTCTGTTTTGTTGTTGCTGTTGTTGCTGTTGTTGCCTAGGCTGTTGTTGTTGTTGCCTCTGGGCATAGTTATCGTCATTCCAATTACGATATCTGTGATAATCTCCTCCTGAGCATCTGTTGTTATTATCATAGTAATCGTTTCTTCTACGGTCATTACTTCGATAGTCTGCTTGCCACGGTGGGTGAGTGGTTATAGTGTCGGACTACCAACCCCAAGATTGCAGGTTCGCCCCTGGTCGTGGTAAGTGATTTTTGGAGGCGAAAAAAATCACGACACTCATGTCATACGTTGTTGGCATGTTAAAGAACCCATATGAATTCAGTAGGCCGTGTTCAATGGCAAAATTAATCTCGGGATTTTCCGCCAACACAAAGTTCCTCCATTCTCTACTTGAAAGCGCTGTAGTGTCAAGGAGTTTTGATATCTAACCTCCTTCACTTTCATAGCGTTCAAAGGAACGACGAAATTCGACATGCAAGCTACCTTCTGGGTGTCAATTAACAAAGCTTGCACCAGGAACCCGAGGCCAAACGATATTATTATTATTATTTTTACTTCGATAGTAACCAGTCCTACGCTGACCATTGTTCCAATATCTTGCTTGGTACGGTCGTCCTTCTCTCCCTCGGCGATATGGTGGTTCGTAGCGGTTTCTCCCGTAGTCGTTTTTTCGAGTGGGACCTGGCCTATTTCAATTGTCATCTGTTTATTGTGTCTGTTCAACTAACACAGTATGCACGTCTCTGTGTTCCTGTCTCTGTATAGTATGACTATTTGACACGACATTGGGTGAAGAACTTGTGTGGTCAAGTCTACGCAAGTTTTCTGCCGTACCCTCTAGCGTTTTGACTTCCGCTGCTATCAGGTGTCTTCTGCCATCATTAGGAAGCTGTCGTGATATTGCATGTATCAATTCGCTTTCGGCTAACGGGGGTTGGAGATATTGCAACATTGCGAGCTGCGAGGTAAAGAAGGTACCATATCTCGTAGGGGTAGAGTGTGCATACCCCTTAGAATAGATCTCCGCTCGAATGTCCTGCTGTAGTTCTTTTGAACAAAACCTTCTTTGCAGGGCGTCTGCAAACTCCTCGAAATTTTCGTATGTATAACGGAAAGCTCGATGCCAAGTTAGGGCCTCAGACTCCAAAAAATTCTAAACGACTCTCATATCCCTATCACGAGGTATCCGATTATCGTCTAGATAACAACGCATATTTCTTAAGAACCCCACAGCTGTAATATTGCCAACACCGCTGAAACGTGACGGCTTGTCGTCTATGGTCGTAAGAACTATCACTCTTTGTTTAGAATTTGGACCTCCGTGGCTATTGTATCCACCTAGGCCTCCGTATTCTCTATTAATACGTTCAGTATCCTGAGTTAGGTTTTGTCTATCTGGTGTACGACTATACACGCTCTCTCCATCCTCTTCTATCCTGTCTTCTCTGACATCGGGTCTTCCTAGCTCCTCCTTAAGCCTTTCATCTCTCCTCTGATAGAATGCTGCTAGATCTCGTCTCATTCCTATACGTATTTCTTCTCTAAGTTTGTCATGATCACATGGTTCAGTAATGGACAGTTCCTTGATCCTGTTCCTTATCTCAAGTAGTTCCTCATCCTGACTTGACTTGACTTTAGCCAATTCTAAGTTAATTTCGTCAACGGTAGTTCGAATCGCATTTAATTCCTAACTTCTACCGGAATCTGCTCTATTTACAATTCCTTTAAGTTCGGTTATGCTCGATACTCTAGTCTTTTCGATATGTTTATATAGCTCTAATTTAAGGTTTGTGTTAAGCGATTTAGCTTCATTTTCTACTTAACTAACATCTTTTAGAATTTTTCTATGAAGTTCAAACATATACTCTTTGTTAGACTTGATTACATTCTCTTTCATGTCATTCACAGATTTATAAATACATGCTTCAATATCAACATTGATACCTTCACTAATAAGTTTCTGCTGTTCATCTAACTTACCTTGCAGGTTACCAACAATATTGTTTAGATAGTTGAGCTGTTCAGTGACCTGCTTTTGGGACCCTGTAATGCAAATATTATGTTTTATTTGTTCTGTGGTGGCAGTGTGAATACTTTCCTGAATTCTACCTTCTAGCTGAATAATATTCTCGCTACACTGTACTTTCGCTTCTACCGCTTTCTTAGTTACGTCTTCCCTTAATGAGCCCATCTCTGTTTTGGTAGAGGCCACAACTTCTTTCACTTGTTTGAAAGCAGATTTGGTCTCTTCCAGAGCTTTCCTACTTTCTACAACTGAGAATCTACTTTCATCCTGTGCTAACCTACTCTGTTCCTGAGCTAATCTTCCCTCTTCTTGGGCTTTCTCCAAGGCTTTCTTGATTTTCTCCTGGGTTTGTTTAGCCTCTTCTTGTACTAGCCTAGTCTCTTCTTGGGCTTTCCTGGCCTCTTCTTGGGCTTTCTGCTGTGCTTCTTTTGCCTCCTCTTGGGCCTTTCTTATAGCCTCTTGCGCCTTTCTATTCTCATCCTGTACCCTTCTACATTCCTCCTGAAATAGTGTAATGTTGGCTTTAGTGGCAGTTTGAGCTACAGCTAATTCCGTTTTCATCTCGGATTCAACTGTCGCAGATGACTGTTTAATTTCCCTTTCTAGCTTTTTACTATTTTCGTGTGTGAGTTTGTGGAGAGCATCAACATCTCCTGTTAGCTGACTCTGATTCTGTCGAATCATTTCCAAGATTGACCGAATATGGGTCATATCTTCCGACGACATAATTATAACACAATTGAGAAATGAGGAGGATCCCTCTACACTTTATTACGGGAACCCCAGAGTGACCAACTCATACTGTCTATAATAAAGGAATACTTCGATAACGCTAGTTTCGTAATAATAATAGACTGAAATCTTAATATCTACCCAACCGTAGTTTACTAAACTGATCGTCTCGCATTTAACAATCCCTAACTGAATTTGACTATCATAACATAAATTTAACTATCTTAAATTAAATGATCAAAATATCATCGGCTACTTAAATAAACATGCCTCAAACAATCGTACTCCTCAAATTTGTCAATGTTTATTCACTTAAACAATTTTCAAAATTTGGAATCGGCATTTTTATTAATTCCAAAAATCCACCCATATCGTCACAAGGTTGTCATTGAACACGTTAGTGTCTCAACACAATCGATGCCAAAACACATTGGGCGCCAAGTAAAAATACCCTATATGCGCCCGAATCTCGCATTAGCCACCATCCATATCCGCTGAGAAGGTAACGGATTGTAGGGACGTCGATACCCAACTAAATACATCAACACATCCCTACTGGGCGAATGACTAGGAAACCCTGACGCATACGGACGTATAATAACACGTTACACATTTACTAGAAAATCTAATTCCATAATAATATGGTAGTACTAGAATCTCGTATCTCGGACGTGAACGGTGAAAGTTGAGACTAAGTGAGCTCTAGTAACTAACTGATAGTATTATCGCATGGCGATTGCGAAATGAAAGGATGATCAGTTTTTTTATAAAAACAAACAGGCAAACTAAAACAAGTGCCTGGGATTTATTCCCAAAAATATACAACAAGGAAATCTCTATTACCAATAAAAAATTGTTAAGAGCAATAATACAAATTATTATGATGGTAGATAAAATATCTACTCCGTAAATTAGCATATTCTGTAAGAATTGCGTTGCTAAAACAAGAAATTTCGAATATAGACGTCGAATGGCAAAAATTATTAGTCATTCTGTGACTTGTTAAAAGTATAGCTTGGTCTGAGATCAGCTGTTCGATTCAATGACGTATTACAATAATGAAAAACCCTACAATTTACATCTATGTTAACACATGTGGATACAAATCTAGTAATAATAATAATAATAATAATAATTACGTTAATAACTTATTTACATTGTTGAAATATCTACGTCCAGTGCGGTATTCAAATCAGAACTAGATTTGACGTGATGTGTCAATCTATTAGCGCTCTCGTTACAAAACATTCCTACTTAAAAAACACTGGTTCACATAAACGATAAGTTCTTGTATCTTTAGGTTATTTGTCACAAACAATGAACTATATTTAACGAACAATGAAGATAGTTATAGTTCTGAGAATTCAAATCCATTAATAAAAATAATAGTTACATTAAAGATCGAGACGGAACTACACAGTTACATATACGACGATGTGGATATAATATTAACGCTTACTGACATGAACAACACATAAATTCACTCCTAAATATCAATTACTTTCTCAACACACTGTAGTAGTAGTTTGCTCTCACGGCAATACTCATTTCATTTCAAATACGTGAGCAATACCTTTTCATAGCGTCAACTGCGCTTCCAAATACGACACAATTCCTTTCTTCTCTTTACCACAATAACCTTCATAAAATACTGCACGGCATTCCTTCAAAATCAACAAAAACCCATCTTGCTACATACGTGTAGAAGAATTAGTGATCTTACTACGTAACACTGCTGTGTATACGGTTCATGAGACACTCCTAAACTTGTCATTCTCTAATTTTAAAATCATCGTGCTCAATCTTTCCACAATACTTTGTTCACAACTGTATACATTATTTGACATTCCACGTAACTTTAAATAATGCATTTCAATAATAGACCATATCATTGTACTGTACTTCCACGTAATACATGAGTGTAAGTTTCAAAATACTAGTAGTCTGCTCATCTGTCTAAAGTTAATAACAATATCTCCCGTCATTCCGTTTCTTATAAACATTAATGAATAAAATATTCATTTAAGAGCTTGTTTTACACATACTTGACTTCACACAGACCTACAAGTCTTCTGGTCTTAATTTCGTATTAACAAAATTGTTGCTAAGTAATTGTTGCTATTTATAGGCATCACCTGACTTCCATTGTCACAATAGTGATCCTTTCTGACACAATATTGTTACAGAAATTATCCATGACTTGATTAACGTCACAGTGTTATATTACTTAATTGGAATTATACTTGATCAATGTTATTGTTAATAACATTTAAAATTGTTGCAAAATATTTAGACATTATAAATTGTTAATAACAGCATTATAGTCTTTTACAATAAATTTTGATTTGAATAACGATGTATTCTAGCGATCTTAACGCATTTACATTGCTTATAGCGTAAGTGTATCAATCGGAGCATTCCCTTATATAGAACAGTTTCGCTTAAAGTGAGAATATTAAAAACGTTACTGAATAAAAATTTAAACGGCATTCCAAGTTCAAATCTAATGAAATCACGTCTAAGACGACACACGTTGGCGTGTATAAAAGTTAACTAAAAATCTCTAAATAGACAGAATAATAACATGAATTATACGAAAGAATATCTAAAATATGAATTGGTCACCCTGCTAATTCCATCAAATACTACAACCAAAACTACTGAGATAGTAGAGCAGTTATTTTTGAACCTTGCCGACGGTCTACGATGGAAATACCTCATTCAATGGCTTCAATGTACCGCTCCCTAGTTGGCCCGTGCTGGTCGCGTTTCTGGATCGAGCCTTGCAAGCAACGTGGCTTGCAGCTGTGATCAGCCTCGTGCCTGCTGGGCTGGTGACCACCTGGTCTCGGTCCTTGGTTTATATCTCTCCAAGTTCTTACTGGATATTTGAGTAGAATTGTTGAAATTCAGCAAACTTCATGATGGTTAAGCAGTCGTGGTAACGTCGATCCAAGGACCTCATGATCAACTCTGAACTTCCTGCTCCATAGTGTAGATTATCCTCCTTTCATGATTTAGTGAATCATAGTACTCTTAGTGAATGCAGAGTATATTCTTCCCCCCTGACTGGAAGTTGTAAGCATGATGAATTGTAAGAACAAATCTGCTTGTATAATGTGGCAGTAATAGTGCTTCAATAATGTAGTAGCTTGTTATAAGTGAAGCTACTTGCTGGCAGTGGCGTAGCTAGACCTGAAGGGGCCCCGGGGCAAGAAGTTGAAATGGGGGCCCCCTCACTATATTTTGAAAACCTGACCTTATTGCAAGCCTTTAAAAAAAATTAATATCAATAAAATTTGAAGATACTTATCAAAGTGAATTTATGCACTTTTCCAATGCCTACCCCCTTGCCACTTCCCTTTTTCTAGAAATGTTTAATTTATACTTTGACTGTGTCGGCCCGGTGGTGTTCAATACTATTGCATCACTCCTTTCTTGTCAAAAATAAGTCAAAATAAGTTTGGATAGCTCTCTTAATACATCGCCAAACCTCTCCTTTAAAGAAAGAACTGCTTCGTACCTTCCCGACCATCTTGTTGGATTGAGTGTTTTTAACGTTATGTTTGCATTTTCAGATGCATCTTGCAGCCCCAGCCAGTGTTTGATATTGTGTCCAAAAATGTTGTAGATATTTTGTACATCCTAAAAAAACTGTGATATTTCACGATAGGCTTCTACAGCGTCTTTCAACACCAGATTTGAATTGTGACTTGCACAATGTACAAAATATGCATGTGGTGCAACTTCTTGAATCTTTTTTCTGCACTCCATTGTATACTCCACTCATTACGCTTGCGCCGTCATAACCTTGTCCACGACATTTTTTCAATTCAAGACCTTTATCTTTAATAGATTCCACTATGTTACTTGCCAAACCAAATGCACTTTGATCTTCAACTTTTGTAAAAGAAGTAAACGTCTCGCAAATCTTTATTTCCTTGGGATTATTTTTTTCATCATTTACCACTTTGACGCACTGTGCCCAATTCGAGGGAGCCCATTGCCCGGATATAATGAGTCTTTTTTCGGGATTTCATTTTGGAAGTTTTCAGTTTGAAGAAAAGCGCCAAGGAAGAGTTTGTGAGTCGCCCTGTAGGCGAGGCGTTACGTCACAGGTGCGGGGTGGTTGCGCACGGAACTACGACTGGGTCATTGCTCGGAGAGCAGCTGTTGAGGAGAGTAGCAGGAAGGTCAGGGCTGGAACATCGAACGGATTTTGTGTCATGCGTTGCTTGGCATGAATTCGAAGATCATTCTTGGATCGGCATTTCGCGTGCCAGACATACAGTCTACGAGGAAACACTTTTTCAGTGATGGTCACTAAATGCTTTTATGCAGGTGGACCAGTTGTGGAATGTTCGAAACTGTTGTGGACTCATTATGGTCTAACATACAGGTAGCTTATGGCCCAGAACATATTCATAATCCGAATCTAGGGAAATGTATAGCTTCAATCGAAGGATGTTGGAAACATGGCAAGCAATTTTGTTAGCGGACGGTGCCATACCAGCTTGAATGTTAACCAAGTTGTTGTGTCTTCTATTTGTGACACATACTTATTTGGAAACGGTGCGTGACCGGGTGACTATATTTCGGATACAATAGTCTAGATTACGGGAATTTTTGTGGCAAAAGCCATGGTGATAATGAACAACGAAGAGGAATTCGTGGTAGCGAACAGTCGTAATAAACTTTGGTATCTTACTGCTATGGATCGAAACGTTAATATGGAGTGCTAGAAGCCTATTTGGTGGTGCAATGGAGGCCGACGTGATGAACGTTAGATCGCGATGAGACCCGCAGGTCGCGAGTTTGAGCGTACACGTGTGTACGAGTCAGCTGTCAGGCATGGAGGTGGCCGGCTGCAGACATGGGATTCATCGAGGAAGATCACCATCAGGGAAGTGGAAAACACCTTTACTTTGTAGATTTTAGTACATGTGATTTGTAGGCTATAGACTTTTTCACTCAACCATGTTTCAACGTTTTAATGCCAGAATTTATTTTTTGAATTATGCAGGAGCATAGTGACTGGATCATCTTTATGGATTTCTAGGCGATGTGTTTGTGTGTCACGAGTCGAGCATATCCACGATACGGCTTACCGTTGGATGATGGCATACTTTGAGGCATCCAGGCTTCGATAGCTAGTTGGTCACTTTTCATAGATTTTCTCGTGTACAGTCTTGTACATATTATTATTATTTTTCCCTTGATGCATTTTTTGGTCTAAAGCTATCTTTTTTGGGTAGAGATTTGATTAATTAATTAATTAATAATTGATGATTCTTGGGAGTTTATCTCCGTAATACTTGATGAGGTTAGATACTTAATCGTTACTTTATGAGTTTGATTTTTCCGCACGATTAGGATTTTCTGATAATTAATAATAATAATAATTGAGGTTTGTAATACTTGTTATAATTCTTGATTGAATCATGTTGAATGATTATCGGGATTTTGAAGATCTGTTGGGATCGTAAATTTGGAATTTAATCATTTTTGACTTGTGAAATATTTAATAATAATAATAAATTTATTGGGTGATAGTGAACCAGTCGGTGGTGTTCACATAATCGAATTTCGGATTAAGTTATAGGCGGACGGTAATGAGGTCATAATTAATAATGCAATTTGGATTTCTCTTATGAGATATTGTATTTTCGAAAGAAAGTTACGGTGTGAAGCGCTTGTGTCAACTAGGGATTGTTTTGTAAGATGACCATTGGAAGGCAAACTAATTGTTAAGCACAATTAAATGAGTTGATTGGGCAGAGACGCGTGTTCTGATCCCACAATAATTATTATAATCCATTAATAGAAGCAATAAGGCTCAATGGATTTTGGAAATATGGAAATAATGTTTATGATTAAATAATGTTGTATGTGAAATGAAGTTAATGATTTTGGAGGATGATTCCTCATATTGTATTCTCAAAAAGAAGGGTTAAGCCAGTGGAGCTACCCCAAGCCGTCTACCAGATAACGTCATCAGTGGAATTTCGAATTCCACGTATTTTTGCTCACACCTTACAGACATTCTATGGAATGTTTTAAAATTGCCGGACAATTAATATATATTTCTTTCTTTGTAACTTTCAACATCATGTCATGAAATATAAATGTGATGCCTATTCAATGCTCGGTGAGATGGGGCATTCGTGGAAGGCAGACCTCGTGTTCAGATGATTTTTGTTAACCGTCATAAATGATCCATAATTCATATAAATTTAATAATTACATGGTAATAGTGCATTACACCCAAATCTAATAATTGAATAAATTTATTTCTTTAGGAAATTATTTTAAAATCAACATGCTTGTTGGAGTGTTTAATAAATTCCAAGTGTGGAATTTACGATTGTGAAGTAACTGGAAGCAGCTACAGACTTAGGCGAGCCGAACATGTCCTCGGACACTCCCGGCACTAAAAGCCATACGATAAATAAATAAATAAATAAATAAATAAATCATTAAATGACATGGAAGAATAGATTGTTCATAGACAATACATTTTTGACGGCGTGTTAAATAATAAGAGATAACATTTTTCAGATTTTTATCCATGACTTTTCAAATGCGTGATATTGAAACTAAGAATATTTTGGAAGATAATTTTGGAAATATAATTGCTGTTGTAGCTTATATATAATTTTTTTTGAATGATGTCAGACTGGACTGATTAATTTTCTGCGCATCATTGAGGTGTTCATGGTGTTTCGAATAACACACGTTCCAGTGATAATTATGAATTTCACAAAATGTTGGATAGGCATTTGACTAATCACGTCACTTAATTTTTTGTTTGTTTTAATTTATTGTTTCCGTTATTCAGACAAGGCATCTTTAGAGCAGAATCCCAGGGGGAGCGATAGGATGTTCTTTATTTTCAGGAGTGTATTTAGTGATTCCCCTGCGGAAAGAAGTTTGTATTTAGTTTAGGATGGTTGAGTGAATAAATTGACCTGACGCATTTTATCTTAGACAACTGGTGACATTCATGATTCTTGAAACTTAGCACCTTTCTATCCTTGCTGCAGTGTACATCGAAATAACAGCTAAGCTTTTATTTTAAATTACAGCGTTGGCTGTTTGCCCATATTTGTTACCCAGAGATGTTTTTGAGTCTTGTGCTCTGCTGTTATTTAGATGTGCGCTTATGTGGACGTGGGACATCCGTCTAACGGTCGCAGTACGGTACCTGAAAACTTTACTTAACTGATCAACTTTACTTATATCCTGAGTTGTATCCATAATAACAGAGAAAAATGGAGAGCTCTGTATTTCGTATTTGATTTCTTTCAGTACGGTACTTCATTTGCATCAAAGAAATAACTTCATTTTGGATGCTAGGGCTTAAATAGTTTACATTTCCTGCTGGCTTTTGCAAAAGGGTTTTTAGTACAGGGTCATAGTCAGACAGAAGTTCTATTATAGGCAAGAAATTTCCTGTTTCCATTTTATTACTTCTTCCGCGGAAAGCAAGGTTACATGTGGCCACAGTTAATGGAACATTAACTATTCTTTCTAGAACGTTCCTCCAGTAATTTTTCTCTTCTTTTAACTGTTTTTCTAAAGCATCAATCATTGTTTCATCATTCCTCCATTTCTCAAATATAACACAGGAAAATATGTGGTCATCCGATTGTTCATGAGTTTTAATTTTATCAGAATGATGTTTCCAGTCGTTTAGTCCCACACTACCGAAAGTGTTCTCTGAATGTTGTGGGAACAGCCAACATGGTTGACAGTAGACACGGTCTAACTTTTGCGAATAGCAAAGCTATAGTATGTTACATTTCATCCCAGAACCTGATATAAAACTGTAGTAATTAGTTAAAAATGATATTTTACTTCCTCGTCCATCAGGCTGTTTTGGAAAGAGACCACGAGCTTGACAAGGTCATGATGCAATGATTTACCTTTTCATATCTGGATTATTGACGGGGCTGGGAAATTCAATTTTGTCTTACAAAACATAATGTTCAGCGTGTCCAGTTTCAGTCAAGCTTTCTGCGTCCTTATTATTATCGACTGGCTGATCAACACATGAAAGGCCATGGTCGGAACATCGAGTTTATGTAATTCAGACTGTTGATGAGCGTCATGATCTGAAAAAATACATTGTGAATAATATTGACCAATACAATTTAGTGCAGTGGTTTATAGTTGATTGCAGTGTTTTATTTGTAGAAACAGATTCAACTAACTGTTGAACTAAGCCCAATAACTGATCATTGGTTGGTTAACGGGACAAAAAGACTGTGTCACCAATGATAGTCGTCCGTTGAAACGATGCATACTGTATACCCGATACAGTGTGATTTTTAATGTGAAGTGAATATCAAACAAATGTGTTCAGTCCATGTGAAGTGAATCAACCGTCGCAATTCGCAAACCGCTTCATTGTTTTTTTTAAATCACACATTCTATGCTTTTTATAATATTAACGTAATATGATATTAGTTTGTTATAAAATATTACGCCCTGACCATATTGTTCATGGAACTCTTAAGAACAATAATATTACTTTGCTTAACAACTTATAACACTTTTACAATATAGTTCACTTTGGTTTCTTATTAACTTCATTATTTTCATTTCCTTCGTTTTGATCTAGTTTCTGCACCGAAACGTACTCTAAACCTGATTGAGAATGTGGGTGCAACCATGCAATTTAGTACAAGCATGAACCGTCTCCTCTTTGTTTCTTTTATCCTTCCTTTTTTTAGCTCCACTTTCATAAGTACGTTTCATAGCGTCGTAAAAAAATAGCACAATGCAAGCCACAACTTGAAGTTCAGCCACTTAACCGGAAACCGCCGCTGTGGCGACGTACCAACTACACTACTGCAACTACTCTGCTACTGTGCTTTGATGTTGTGTGATGACACAGCGGAGGGCAAAAGGGTGGAACGATGCGTCATGGCCATGCGCTGAATGGGAAACAATACATTGTCTGCCCGGCGCCTGGGTCGGGCGCCCGGCTATCAAAAAATACTCATAGAATACCACACAAATGGATGGATATATCTTACATACAGATTGCACTGAACGTGACTAGTTTCCAAACACAAGTTTAGACGCGTAGGCCTAGTTCCGTACAATTGGGGCCCCTGAACTAAACTGAATTCTCAAATATGCTTTCTAGTACTGTTTTTATTTATTTATTATTTTCATTTATAATTTTTCTTTTAGGGTTTGGGGGCCCCTAACCTCGGGGGCCCCGGGGCGGTGCCCCGCTTGCCCCATAGTAGCTACGCCCCTGCTTGCTGGATTGTAGAATACAGTTCGTAATAATGCAATCTTTCTCTTCGTGCGCTGTGGTTATAAAAGTTGCTTCTTTCAATGCTGAATATTAATTTTAGTTGCTGTGCAGGACTCTTCACCTCTTCCTCGGCTATCGATGTGTCTCCTGCAGGTCAGTGAAGTCTCCTGCTCGCACTTCTCGTTGCTATATGGTAATTTGCGGAGCACCTTACAACACGGGTCCGCTCTCTTCAATCGATTCAGTAGGAGTCACCTCACTGTGACCCCGGTTCGCGTGCGTGGCACCCTAGATCCAGTTCTAGCCTCGCGTCCGGTCCATTTATAATAGAATTATGCTATTTTCTCTTCTCCTAGCCAATATTATATAATACCATACTTCCGAATAAATATCATATACTGTTCTTGATCTGTGGAAATGCTAATGTCTCTTTATAATAGCAAATATGGTTTAATAGCAGTTCCCACACAAATTTGCGATCTGTTCTGATTGGCTGTAGGTTTATTGGCAAAATCTCTACCTGTCCTAGCCTCTTATAGTTGGGTCGTGTGCATAATTTGTTGTTGCCGACTCGGCTAACCATAACCGGTCTTGAGAGTGCTAACATGAAACGTTTGACAATTTCCAGCTTCAAATGATCAGACTCTCCCTTGATTAATCTTCATTCACCACAAAATTTCCAAATCCGAATATTTCAAAATAGTCCAAAATTCTCCAAAAACATTTCCAAATAATTCAATTCACTTCCCATAATATATCCTTGAGTGAAATAAATTATTATTTCCAATTTTCATATTATAAATCGAAAAATTGACTGGTCGGTTCGATCCTCGGCTCTGTCCATAACTTGAGCTTGGGTGAATTAGGGCTCAGAACGTAAATCCGTGTATTGGCCTCCATTGCTGCCCGTATTAATTTAAGAGCTCATGACTGTTATTTCCATAGCTGACTTGAAATACTCCTGACTTGCATTGGTCATGACTAAAGTCTCAATAGCGCTATCTATTATCATATAGGGGATTCGATCTCTAAGATCCATGGTAATAAATTCAGTAATATTTGATACTCTGACAATCTTATTTGCTTGTATTCAGACCCGAAGTTCCTGTCGTAACTATTTATTTATTTATTTATTTATTTATTTAGCGTATGATGCTTCATGACAATCGTTTGAAATGTATTAAATATAACTTAATTGGTATTAGAAAAATATAAATTAATATATATTTATATACATGGATATCTCAGTTTCATCACAAGCTGATGTCTAGTCCTCCCAACCAAGTGAGTGCCGCAGGGGTTACTTGATGTAGCTCCTCCATAGGCCCAGTGAATGCTCGTAGAGGACATTCTTTCACGATGTGGCTGATGGTTTGCACTTCAGCACCACAGATGCAGGAAGGAGACTCCAACCACCCCCATTGTTGTAGTGCAGAAGCAGTTTTTCCAACGCCGCAGCATATTCTGTTTAGTCTGGTCCAGATGGTGCGCGGAAGGTTGAACCCAGGAGGTTTTGCTGTTGGGTCATCGATGTTGATTAGACCATGTGGGTGTAATCTGGCCCTTTCTTGCTTCCATGCTTCTTCAGGTCTAAATGGTATGTCAGCTAGATTCCTGGCCGTCTTCCAGGCAGGTTTCCGGGATTTCAGTCTTGCTACGTCGTTTCCATCTGTATCCTGTTGGATTGGAAGTGAGCTGTTAATCATCACCTTAGTCCGTAATCTGACAAGAGCATTTTGTCGTCTGATGTGAGGAGGTTGAATATGGCTCAGTACGGGTAACCACTGTACAGGAGTAGGGTGCAGGGTGCCAGATATGATTCTCATTGTGTGGCGTAGCTGGACGTCGACCAGACGAGTATGGGAAATATTCAGCCATACAGCAGAACAGTATTCAGCTGAAGAATATACTAGTGCTAAAGCAGTTGTTCGCAGTGAATTTGCATCTGCACCCCATGATGTTCCAGCTAGTCTTCCCAGAAGGTTGTTACGACTTTTTAGTTTAGCTGCCAGTTTCTTAAGGTGATTGCGATAGGTTAGAGATCTATCTAAAGTTACACCAAGACTTTTGGGGGTAGCATTACATCGCAGTGTGCGATTTTTGAACCTGACTGTCGGTTGGTAGTTTGCATTCCTGTTACTGAGGTGAAACGTAGCTACTTCTGTTTTTAGAGGGCTAGGTGTCAATCGCCACTTTGTGAAATAATCGTCCATCTTCTCAAGATCCTGGGATAGGATTTCTTCAGCTTCACTGAAGTCTGCTCTTTGTAAGGTGAGGTTGATGTCATCTGCATAGATGAACTTGCGAGATGTGGTTTCTGGAAGGTCGTGTATGTATAAATTGAAGAGAATTGGAGACAGCACTGAACCCTGTGGCAACCCGTTGTTGAGTTTGTGAAAACGACTGCGGACATGTTCTGTATGAACCTGGAAAAATCTGTTTCCCAACATATTTTTTATCAGAGTGAAGATCTTGAGACATGGTATTCCTCTACTGAGTTTCAGGAGGAGACCTTCTTTCCAGACTGTGTCATAGGTAGCGGTAAGATCGAGGAACACAGAGACACTTTTCTTCTTCCTCTCAAATCCACTTACTATATATGAAGTCAAAGCGAGCAACTGATCGCTACAGTCACGACCATGACGAAAACCAGCTTGCTCAATCGGAATGAGGCAATCAATCGTAGGAGCTATCCTGCTAAGAATCAGTCTTTCCAGGAGCTTGTAAGTTACGCTTAGTAGGGCTATAGGTCTGTAGCTTTGGGGTAATTTGCGATCCTTGCCTGGTTTCAAGATAGCAATAATTTTAGTTTTCTTAAACAAGGGAGGCAGTCGGCCTGACTGCAGAACATTACTAAAGAAAGAAGCAAGCCAGCGCTTGGTTGCTGGACCACAATTCTTTAAAAGTTCTGGAAATATGCCATCAAATCCGGCAGCTTTACCACCACGATGGGAGTCGAGACCATTTTGTATTTCTTCTGAGGAAAATGGACTTGAATATTGGTCAAGGTTATGCACCTCCCAGACACGCGTCAAACACGACTGGTCCCTCGTAGGCTAAGTCCTGATATCGGGAAATGGATTTCTCCAGCCCCTCTAAACTCCTACCGGGTGAGAATATGCATCTCCCAAATTGCGTCAGACACAAGTGGTCCCGTACGTTGGCTAAGTGGACTGACCAAGCAAGACTGGTATCTGATGAATACTGTGATGTTGTCGTGGTTGATCTTTAAGTTACCAGACCAACATCTTGTCTCTGGTGAAATTGGAAACAAAAACTATGTTCCAGTAGAATTAAATATGTCTTGCAGACTAAGTCTACCAATGTCCGATGCCGCTACGAATTGACTGAGCGTCAACTGCATGTTGAAGTCGAACATTTGAATTCGCTTCACAAAAATATTCATATATTCTAATATTTTCACACTATTTGGTCCGAAGATTTACAACATTTTGCGTAGTGTTACTGCTTACTAGCACTTGAAGATAATAATGTGACCATGCACAACGTAGAAGTAATATAGCGACCATGCGCTGCGAAGAAGTGAAGTGATAGCGACCATGTGCTGCGAAGAATTGAGATATTGAGCTCTGCTCGGGCACCAATTTATACTCCCACGGTGTTCCATGCTGGAATCCACGTCACAAGCTATGTCGTCACAGCGAAGGAATTCCTGAATACAAAATTGCCAATATCTCGGCTTCTATTGATCCAATTTATTTCCAATATAGGTCATTATTCTCCTTTTCTTCATGCCAGAATAATGATGTGCTTTCCAAATTTCCAAAATATCGGGAACTATTAAATCATAAAATATAGCCTTTGTAATGACGTACTACGCGTCACAAGCCTCGCTGTTGCCTGCATAGTCTTTTCAAACGGTTCCAGAACAAATTCCGCGCGCCGTTCAAACTTTGCCTGGAATACTAATATGTGCCTGGGAACTCAAATATGGACTAGTGGATAAGCGCACATCCACCCCTCACATAGACAAAAATAAAAGGAAAATTTTTATTTTTATTGTCCACTCTTCAAATCAAAGTTCTCTTGAGTAATAAACTTTTCCCACGATGTTACCACTTCGTAGATATTTTGTCAAAACTTTCCTTGATTCGACAAGTTTAAAAAAAATGGCAAAAGTTTGAATCGCTCCCACGTTGTTGTTTTCTACATTTTTCTCTACCTCTTGGTTCCTCTTCGGCTTCATCTTCAATGTCAAAATCTGTGAAACGAAATTTATTGACTTCTGCGGTCTGATCCTTCTTCTTTTTCTCTTGCTCTTTTGCTTTCTGCAAACCTGAGCTACTGGGTTTATCCTGCTTTAACTGTTCCTGGTATCGTTTGCTTTTCTGATGTCCCTCTTCCAAGTTTTGCCTCGCTTGTAGCTTAAACTCTTCGCTCGACTATCGTGAATGTTCGTACCGTTGGAAGTTTTGGTTATTCCTCCCGAAATAACGCCTTTCCTGTTATTGCCTCTGGTTATCTCTAGGCCTCTTCCATTGACTCCAGTTATTATATCCATCATGTCTCAAATATGGTCTGTTTTGATATGACCTGATATTATATGAATTCCATCCTGGCTGTCATCCCTCGACGCTTTCTCTTCCTGATGTCCACGTGACGTCGTTTGAGAGTACTGATCTGCCATTACTGCGTAAACAGTAAATTCATTTTTTCCACCTTTCTGGTGAGAGAATTGAGTTTCTGTAGTACTTCGTCAAACTGTTCCATATTATATATGACAGCTGCTATCAAAGTTCTCTGTACATCAGCAGGAAATTGTCTAATAAGAGCAGTGATTAAAGCATAATCAGGCATAGGTGGATCCAAGTGCCGCAATCTTGATAACTGTCCGGCAAAGAATGTCGAGTACCGTGTGGGTTGAGACGTGGAATAGCGCTTCGAATAGAGCTCTGCCCTCACCTGTTGCTCTGTCTCAGGTGACCAGAACTTTCTTAATAACGTTCTAGAGAACTCGTCATAACTCTTTAGATTGGATCTAAACGCTCTAAACTAAATAAGTGCGGAACCTTCTAAAAATTTGCCAATAACTCGGATTTCTAGCTCTTAATAAATCTTTGAGTCTTCGAGTAGTCTTTAACCTCCGTCAGGAACTCTACTGGGGTAACATTGCCTGAACCTGAAAATTTTGATGGTTTGTCCTCTACATTTTTATATAAGGTGATGGGAGTGGTTAGGACAAGTCTCGGAATCTCATCTGGTTTCTGAGAATAAGTAGCTTTGCTCGCTTCGTTCGTGTTCTCCAAATCAACATCCATGCTGGGAACTGAAGGTTTATTCGATACATCTACGATGTCCTTCGGCTTATTTTGGTAATCAGTAAATTTGCTAATGAGTTCCCTGACAGTCTCCTTTAATTCTGCATTTTCCTCTCCGACTAATTGATTTATCTCATCAGTTCTGTTTATGCTGTGAGAAGATTCAGTCTGTTTCCTGTCTTCTACCTGTTTTCTAATATCTTCGATATCCCGATGGTTTTCCTCCGATTGATTTCTAATTTCTTCTGTATCCTTCCTGACCTGTTATGTCTCCTTCCTGACCTGTTCTGTTTCTTTCCTGACCTGTTCTGTTTCTTTCCTGACCATTTCTGTTTCCTTGAAGTTATCCTTCACATCTACAGATATTTTATTCATGATTTCTTCATGACTTTTCATAGAACTTGTCATATCGTTTATACTTTCTGAGCTGTTTGGATGTCTTTTGACATTACTTGTACGTGTGATGTCAGGGTTTCCCTAATTTCTTTAACCCCGTCCTGAGTTTCCTGTTAAAGGGCCACCTTCACTTCATTGATCACAATGGTTTTTATTTCTGTTGTCGATTCCTTGACTACTCCCTCTTTCATTTATCCTACTCTTAACTCCTGGAACTGTTCTGACAAACGTTGGACTACCTGAGTTGCCATTTCGCTGTTTTCTTTTTGGACACGAATTTCCAAGTTAACCGTGTCGTCTCCTACTTATCTAAGGCCTCTTTCTATCCTATCAGCTAGCGTTTGAGCCTTATGATCAGCATCATGAAATTTACTGTCCATCGTACTCACGTTACCTGCAATAGACATTTCGAGCTCTTGATTCTTTTCAAAAAGTTTAGTCATTTCATCTCCCAAACATTCTCTTAAAGAATTTAAGAAGTGGAATTTCCCTTTAATTTAACTTCTAAGGAAGTGGAATTTTCATTTAATTTAGCTCCTAACGAAGTTTCAAGAGTTTGTTTCAAGGAATCAGGATTTTCATTTAATTTAGCTTCCATCGAAATTTCAAGGGTTTGTTTTAAGGAGTCTGAATTTTTGTTTAATTTAGCCTCTAAAGAAGTATCAAGAGTTTATTTTAAGGAATCTTAATTATCAATTAATTTAGCCCTTAAGGACGTGGAATTTTCATTTAAGTGAACTTCTAAATTATTGGACTTCTCTACAATTTCTGCAACCTGCAGCTCAACACTTCTGGAGTGCTCCTCCAAACGATTCAAAATCCTCATCACCTACTCCATAATTGCACACAAAGCATTATATATAGGGGTAGAATGTCGGCTGATACAAAGACTTAAACCTATAACTTGTAATAGACTATGGTATATGGAATTTCCGAAATAAAATGAGATATACCCTAATATCGACGTGATGGAAAATCTACTAATTAAACAACAATAATCAAAAATGCAAATTCAAAATATCCTCCGCCTAGATGCTACGAAATTGTGTATTTTCAGACTGCCAAACAAATTCTACAAAAATTACATGACACCCCAATATATAAGCCATTGAATAACAATCAAAATCATACTAAATTTTAACCCAAACTATTTTTAAAGTTTCCCACTAATTGGGTTTCCTGTCAAATTATATGTCCATACCAGACATTTTCCAAATCCAAAAAATATCTACTCAAAATGTCAAAATTCAAATCGAGCCCAACATTCGGTAAGCCATTTCTCATTTCTAACTTAATTTATGTGTCCGTTTAGACCGAAGTCCAACGACCACATATGCATGTTACCGAAAACTAGTTAGCACGAGATTCAAAATATCTCAGGGAGCCATATGAAAATCCACAGCCTGCTTCCAGTCTCCGACCGGGTCAGGAATGGAATGAATGAAGCCCCCATCTAGCGGCGAGGATATGAACTGTGCCGGCTGCCGAGGCCTGACGCACTCCTCTGGGGCAATGATTAAATGAATGACAGATGAAATGAAATGATAGTGGAGAGTGTTGCTGGAATGAAATGTTGACAGGGAAAACCGGAGTACCCGGAGAAAAACCTGTCTGCCTCCGTTTTGTCCAGCACAGATCTCACATGGAGTGGCCGGGATTTGAACCACAGACCCAGCGGTGAGAGGCCGGCGTGCTGCCGCCTAAGCCACGGAGGCTTGTGAGAGAAGAGTAAACGTATTAATTTTCGTGAAATTCTCATTCGACTGACAGAATGGACGACGGGACCAATGCTTGTAATTCCGAGGTTCGAGGAGAGGTTGATAGCTCAATTTTTCGTGCTATAGTGTGCAACACAAATAACTTAGTAGTCCAAAGGTTCCTGTGATTGAAGATTTCAAATTCTCTCATTTTATATATAGTTAAAATTTACTATTTAAAATGCAAAAATAGCATTAGGATGCATGAAAAAGATTTCATACATATAACACACAAATAGAAGTATCAAAACGTATTAAACACTATGAAATTTGAATTAATGAACAAATATCAGTCCTGTGGCATTGTCTAAAAATTTATCAAAATAATTTACAACTGTAGGTTGTTCAGGGCGAATTTAATCGTCCAGCCTGAATCCTACTGGACTATTTTCACTCGTAGAATATTTACATAGATTAACTAGTTCACTTGTTATAAAAATTCACTTGCTTTTACAAGTTTAATTGTTCAATTAAAATCCTATCACTCTTCCAAGAATCCAAAATTAACTTATTAAATCAGTGTATTAATTATCATATCATTGAGTCATCACAAGAAAACAATAAACATTTGACCGACATCTGAGCATCAACAATAACAATTGATTAAACATTTTGCAATGAATTCGAAGAATTTCGATCTTGAGAAAAATTTATTATATCATCAATTCTCGATCCGATAATTACAATCATGAATAACATGATTCAAAAACAATAAATTCCATTAATTGGACAATTATCCAAAACATAATATCCATCTGACAATTAAATCACAAATTTAATTATCTAAACTTCATCAATCAGATCGTTGTAAAGATCAATCTGACTATTTCCATCATATAACAGTAGTAACAAATATTATCACCCATAAATTATTAATATTCATTTAAATATGAAATATTTACTTTCACAAAATTTAAACATTTATAAGTTTTGGAACTCCAATAAGATCAAAATTTTCCGTTAGACGGTAGTGGCTGTTTATTAAATAACAATGAGAATATTACTTCAAGAACCGACCCATTTCACTAATGTGTCAACAATTATTTGATCACATTCATATTTGGCAAACGGTAAGGTATCGTCAAAAACTAAAGATTTGTTTATAACAAAATCGGGTTATTCAATACAGGGAAATATATGTAGAACACGAGAAAATCATATGTGAAATAACCATTGGGTTATCTACTTCGAAGAGAGTGTGATTCGTAATTATTATATTTCCATGTATACTTATCAACATATTTATATAAGCCATCTAACCATCACTATGGCTGATGTTTCACGTAACACCATATTCATTCATGTGACATTATTTCACTAATTGAATGACAAAATTCACCTTTTACTACACATCATTTTTTTTTCCACAGATTATCATTATTATTATCACACATTAATATTTTTATCAAGCCACCGTTTGTTTTTCCAACCTGAAACTTCCTAGCTCCTCCAATACATTTATTGCAAATTTCACCATCACATTAATTCATTTAGATCGGGTCTACTCTGGTCAACAATTGTCATATAGTGACATTCCCAAATAATTTATTATTTATACAAATGCAAGAAAACTCTATTTGATACAGGCTTCTTATATCCCTTTTCGATAACCTTCCGCGTCTTAACATGATTTAATTCCTTAACGCATTATAAAATGCTTCAAAATTCATTCTATTCCTTCAGAATGTGGGCGTGAATAAAACCACCTGTCATCGGATAAAAACCATCCGAAGTAGCTAAACTGTTTCAAACTTTCAAACTGATTATCCACATAACATGTCATGATTATTAGAAGTTACCAAAAATGTCCTTATTATCCTCAATAAATCAGAAAATGAAATTATTATTATTATTATCATTGAAATGTTTTATTTTATTTTTTATAATCGTTTCGGTCGTCTATGGACCACGTTATTTCAACTGCCTTTTCCCTCGATCTTTCACATTGGCCCAGTATTCGCGCATTCTTCTTCGGTGAGCTTCCCTTCGTTCTTCGGTCCACTTCTTCCCGGTTTTCAATATAGGTTTTGGCTGAAAACTCTGTATCTCCCCAAGTTTCTTCTTCAAAGAGTCACGTTCCAAGATGTCCTCATGTGATATCCCCAGTTCTTGTAGGTCTTTTTCCACCTCTGTAAACCAGATCCCTTTGGTTTTCTTTCCCACAAAGTAGGCACAGATTCGATTGGACAATCTTCCGGAGTTCATTCGTGTTAAATTGCCATAAAAGGAGAGTGTTCTTTTGCGAATGGTGTCCGTTATTTTCTCCACATGTAGATAGAGTTCATCGTTGTGTCGTCTTCTATACTCTCCTCGTTCCTTGACCGGGCCCAAGATCATTCTCAGAATCTTCCTCTCTTTGGCTTCGAGTTGTTCTGCCAGGCCTTTCTTATTCATCGCCAGGCATTCTGATGCATATAACGCCTCCGGGAGAATAACGGTAACGAAGTGCCTCAGTTTGGCCTTGAAGGACAATGATCGTGATTTGTAAATGTCTTTGGTTAAATGGTAAGCCATTTCCATTTTGTTAATCCGTGCCACGAAGGCTTCCTTTTCACGAATGTTGGGCTCAATCCATTTACCCAGGTATTTGAATTTCTCTACCTGTTTTATTTGTCCTCCATTCACCGTAAGTTCTCTGGGTTCCGACTTGATGTTCGTTATAAACTGCGTTTTCTCAAACGAAATCTGAAGACCTGCCTTTGCTGCTTGCACCTGTAATTGATTGATTTGTTGTGTGGCTGTGTCAAGAGAATTAGAGAAAATTGCAACATCATCTGCGAAAGCTAAACAGTCGATTGTCAGGTTTTTGTTCTTACAACCTAGTCTGATCCCATTCTCTATACCATCCTTACACAATTCTTTACGCCATTCTCGAATAACTTTCTCAAGAACACAGTTGAATAAAAGAGGCGAGAGCCCATCTCCCTGTCTCACCCCTGTCCGTATTGCGAAGGATTCAGAAATCTCTCCCCTGAATTTCACTTTGGAAGCCGTATCCAATAGGGATTGGTGAATGATTGCTCTTGTCTTATTATCTAAACCAAATTCTCTTCAAACCTGGATCAGGGTACTTCGATCCAGCGAGTCGTAAGCCTTCTTGAAATCAACAAAAGTCACAACAAATTTCTTACTTCTCAGATTCATGTACGATAGAATTGATTTAAATTCATGATTTGCTCAACACAAGAGCGCCCCTTTCGAAATCCACCTTGGTATTCGCCCAGGTGTTGATCGAGCTGTGCTTCCGCTCTCGTTTGAAGCGCTTTCGCGAGAATCTTGTATGTTATCGAGAGGAGTGATATGCCACGATAGTTGTTTACGTCCGCTTTATCACCTTTCTTGTGCAGGGGATGAATTAGGGCCGATGTCCAATCACTGGGCAGTTTCTCTGTTTCCCAAATCTCCCGGATGATATCCGTTAGCTTGTCGACTGGTTTTTCACCTGCGTATTTCCAGAGTTCGGCAACTATTGAATCCTCACCTGGTGCTTTATTGTTCTTAAGTGAGTGAATGATCTGCTTGATTTCTTCCCTAGTTGGTGGACTTGAGTCTGGATTGACGAGCACATTACTGTGAAAGGAAAATTTCGATGTTGGAGCCTCACAATTGAGAAGGGACTCAAAGTATTTCGCCAGGATCTGGCAGTTGTCTTTGTCATTGTAAGCAACTTTCCCATCGGGATTCCTAAAGTGAAGACTGGGTGGTGTGTATTTACTGAGATTTTGCTTGAAGATTTTATAGAAATCACGGGTGTTGTTCTTTTTGAAATCTTGGTCTATCTGTGCCAACTGATTTTTTTGGAATGCTCGTTTTATCCCGCGTATGGTTTTATCAGCCTGCTTTCTCACGACCAGGAATCTCTCTCTGTTTTCTTCATTCTTCTGTTTGTTCCATCGCAACCAGGCAAGCCGCCTTTGGTGAATGGCATCGTCACATTCATTAGTCCACCACGGATGCCGCCTCAACTTTGTCAGTGGGATGGTTTCCTGTGCCGTTTCAAGAATTGCTTCTTTGAGTTGTTCCCAATTCTGTGGCTCAAGTGTTTCAAGTTTCTGACTGAATTCGCTTTGTGTTTTCAGTTTTTCCACATCAAACCTGTTGATCTTTCTTCCCTGAAATCTCTTGGTGGATGTTGGAAGAAGTTTTAATTTTATCTTTGAAAGATAGTGATCAGAGTCAAGATTCGCGCTTCTTAAGACTTTTACATTCTGGATTTCTCTACGAGATTTACGAGAAATAGCAACGTGGTCAATTTGGAATTAGCCGAGATGGGGATTTGGGGATGTCCATGTTTTCTGTTTTGTAGGAAGTCGTTTGAAAGCGGTTGACTTCATCACTAGGTTGAACGCCTTGCACAACTCCACTAACCTTTCTCCATTGCGGTTTGTTCTTCTGTGGGCCGGGTATTCTCCGATAATATTCTTGAATTTCTTTCCCTTACCGAGCTGAGCATTGAAGTCCCCAAGAAGGACGATGATGTGTTCCTTGGGAATCTTGGATAGAATATCTTCAAGCTCTTCCCAGAATATTTCCGTCCCTTGTGGATCGATTCTGTTAGCTTGATTAATTGCGGCATGGACGTTCACCATGGTGTAGATTTTATTTGTGCTTCGAAACGAAAGGATCGAGACTCGACTGTTGGGGGACGCGAAGTTGGTGATGGACTCTAAAATCTTCTTACTGACCACAAATCCTGTGCCAAGGTGGGGGATGGATTTTACTACACGTTTTCCGACTTTACCTTTGAAGATTCTATACCCCTGGGAGTCAAAAGCTTCTGCATCAACAAACCTTGTTTCCTGAATTGCTGCGATCAGGATTTGATGATGGTGTAGGGTGTCAATCAGTTGTTTCAATTTACCGACCTTCATAAGGGAGTTCACGTTGAATGTTGCGAAGAAGTTGCGTCGTTTGTGTCTGATCTTGTTTGAAGGAGTCTCCGATACCTCCAAGCATGTCGTTGCAGGCTCCCCAGAGTCCGAAGGCCTGCATGTGTCATGCAAGACGACGGTGGATTGGTTACCACCTGGGGTAGTTGCTTCAGCAGACGTTTCCTCCATGCTTTTCACAGTTGAAAAAACTGTAGATAGGAGGCCAGTGATATTGCACACTGACCAATGTACTGCCAAGGTTGTGAGCCTTGGAGTCCCCAGCACTGATCGGCTCGCCGACCCAGCTTCCCGCTGGGATTGGTTACCCAACCTTCCACTGGGTTGCTCGGCTTAACAGGGGGCACCTCTTGTAGGTTACATGCTGGAGTTGGAGTGAAAGAGGCTACGTTGGATTCTCTTGCTGAATCCAATATGGTTAAGTCGCAGCTGGCATGCAACAGCGCATTTCACTCCCATTAGCCCAGAACCGTAAGGACTCTTCCCAGGTTGATTCCTGGGACCCTATTATTATTATTATTATTATTATTATTATTATTATTATTATTATTATTATTATTATTATTATTGTCATCATCCAAACTGGAATTTCTTTGACAAAACAACTTGAAAACAATCAACCTAGACTTCGTAGAAGAAAAAATTATCCATTCCTCAAAATAAAAACTTAGGATCGACAGATCCTACGGCTGATGACCTTGATGAAAAAATAGAAAAATAAACTAAGATGCTCATGATGTTGTCCATAGATTCATAACGTATAAACAGTGCCTCTGAACACAGAAAATATTCAGACATAGGCCTCAAATTCCTCGTAGCCTAGTTTGCCACAGCAAAAATAGTTGTTTGTTGATATTTCTGTTTAAATGGAAATTTCCAATTACCTTAGAATAAAAATAATTCAAATGTAGCTTACATTCTTGTAGATCTTGATGATGTTAACCTTCTGGTTGGTTCCAGATTATTTCGCTTCTTCCATTCTATCGGACCCGTACGTAAATCCGTGTATTGGTCTCCATTGCCACCCGTAGTTAGTTTAACAGCTCATGACTTTTATTTCCATTGCTGACTTGAAATACTCCTGACTTGCAATGTTCATGACGAAAGTCTCAATAGCGGCTGCTATTATCATAATGGTGTTTCGATCTCTAAGATCCATGGTAATAAACCAGATGCAACTGCGATACAACTGTGACACATTTAGTACAATTTGATACTCTGACAATCTTATTTGCTTTGGTTCAGACCCGAAGTTCCTGTCGTAACTAATCCTATGGGTCAAGGTTATGGACCTCCCAGACACGCGTCAAACACGGTTGGTCCCTCGTAGGCTAAGTCCTGATATCGGGAAATGGATTTCTCCAGCCCCTCTAAACTCCTACCGGGTTAGTTTATGCATCTCTCAAATTGCGTCAGACACAATTGGCCCCGCACGTTGAATAATAAACACTTGAATTCGCTTCACAAAAATATTCATAGTTTCACAGTGCGTGAAATATTCTAACATTTTGACCACTACTCGGTTCGAAGATTTACAACACATTGCGTGGAGTAACTGCTTACAAGCAGTTGTAGATAATAATGTGATCATGCACAACGTAGAAGTAATATAGCGACCATGCGCTGCGAAGAAGTGAAGTGATAGCGACCATGCGCTGCGAAGAAGTGAGATATTGAGCTCTGCTTGGGCTCCGATTTTTACTCCCACGGCGTTCCATGCTGGAGTCCACGTCACAAGCTGTGTCGTCACAGCGAAGGAATTCCTGAATACAAAATTGCCAATATCTCGGCTTCTATTGATCCGATTTATTTCCAATATAGTTCATTCTTCTCCTTTTCTTCATGCCAGAAAAATGATGTGCTTCCCAAATTTCCAAAATATCGGGAACTATTTAATCATAAAATATAGCCTTTGTGCTGACGTACTTCGCATCACAAGCCTCGCTGTTGCTTGCATATTCTTTCCAAATGCTTCGAGAACAAATTCCGCGCGCCGTTCAAACCTTTCCTGGAATTCAAATATGTGCCTGGGACCTCAAATATGGACTAGTGGATAAGGGCACAGTTTCATGTTTGCCAGGCCTGTCCAGCCATGCCTCTGATGGCTGTGACGCCACGGCTTGCCACCAGACTCACTCCGTGGCAGACTACGGCCCGCTCTTCCTCGCTCCACCGCTAATCCCACCAGCTTCTGCTCTCAATACCCTCTCTTGCTAGACTGAAGACAGACTTGCCCCACCCCCGCCCGCTTCCGCCTCCACACCCCTGTCCTAATCAAGCTGCGCTGCAGTGGAATGGGTCATAAACCAAGTGTCAAGCAAGACGTTCAACATCAGAGGTAGGTGGCGGAAGCAACCCTTCCTGGGAATTTAATTGTTTAGTAGTACCAGCGCCAGCGTACGGCAAGTGGATGTGTTTGATTTGTCACTCTTTTAAAGAATACAAAATAAAAACCTGGCAGTATGATTCAAAAGATTTGTTATAGCTACTGATTCCATTCAAGTTACGCACAACGTTGCCCGTCCTTCCTCGCTTGCAGACCCCCTCCTTCCCCACACAACCCCCGTTTCACTAAGGAAAGCCCGTGGCACTTGCTTGGCAGACAACCGCCGCCGTGGCATTTTCCCTGGACAAGCCTGATATATATGATACAGAAGATTGTTCGTGTAATGTGTAAATCTGATCCTATGCAACATTGTCGTCCCCTTTCTAGTAGACGTAAAGTATTGACAATTACAGATGTATGTATTTTTATATTATTACTGTGTGTCATAAACAATTTCAGTGAATTTATCACAAGGGAAAACATAGATCTCAACACTCGAAATAACAGAAACATTGATATCCCAAGCCATAGACTCACAAAACCTTGCAGCTCACATGAAGTAAATAGCATACATTGTTTTAATAAATTACCACATTCTGCACAGTCTACGCCCTTCAGTACATTCAAAAGAAACCTGTACAACTGGATGTTGAAAGATCCATTTCGTAACGAAAAATAATTATTGGATATAAAAATTGTTAATATTGATTTTAATACTTTCACCGTATGTAGAGGTTACTAGTAATAATACTGTACCATGAATGATGAAGCCCCTTTCATGTAAATGATCAAAGGTGAATAAATTATTATTTTTCCTTGACATATATTATTTATTTAGAAACATGTTTAGTCTTATCTTTCCATTATTTTGACCTACCTTGTGACGCAGTGACTAGCATTCTTGGCTGTCATTCCTGAAGTCTGGATCACAAAAGTCGGTAAAAGAATCCTCTAGTGTGAAACACACATGTTCTACAGTACAGTTTATAATATGGTGTGGCGTTACTAATGAATATGACTACCCAGTAACCACTTACCACGGGAAGGACATTGAATGGGTATAATAGGGACTGGGTGGGGGGTTTGAGGTAACATTGACTCAAGCTCTTGACAAAGGAAAATACCAGAAACTGGCATTTGTTATGGAGAAATTGATGAATATATAACAAAGAATTATCAGGTAAAGTGAGTCTCCTAATTTGCTTTAACCATACTGTATGTCAGTAAAATTCCATAACAAACGGTATTCCTTTACAAAACAGAAAGTTTCTACAAGTATTTACAGACATGGGATCTTCTAATGAAGATTGGCATCATCGCTTACACATGATCCAAACTTAGTTCCACTCACAGAACCTAATTCTTTCACTTAGGGTTAGGCCTATTGTTCTATAGATATTAGTTGCATGCAGCAAGTGATAATCCTTGGTAAAATCACCTTGACATTTTCCTTCACGTGAATTTCAATAGTGAAGTAAATATCCTTGATTAGGAGGACCATCAGACATGGCAATACCGTCAACGTGTTTGTTAATGTAGCCTACTAACACAACGCATATAATACATTGTAGAATACATGATTCTAACCATGTTCATCAAGTATCAGCATGTATAAGTGAAAACAAATTGATTATTAAATATTCCTCCTCGTCAGTGCAATTTTGTCCTAACGTTTTAGTTCTTCAGCAGCAACAATTGATATAGCTAGCAGAACAAAACATATTTTGAGGAAAGGCTCTAAGGATAAACGGAATAGGCCTATAAACACTTTGTTCAAAATTGGAAAATGTCCTTGTGAGTCTTGATAGAAAGATTACTTCTTGTAACCCCTATGAAGTAGTTATAAGGAAGAGATTTTCTACTAAAACACTTACAGTACGGTACTTCAACATAAAATGTTTGAAGGAAGGAAATCATTAGTTTTATGTGACTGTTAAGCTCGCTACCATGAGCCACGGGACCCCCTTTTTACGTGGAATCCGAAGCACAGGACATGGCATTTCACTTTGAAACAAACAAATGTATGTTACTTCAAGATTTTTGAAAACATTCTTCATTACAACTACGGTACTACGTAAGTAGGTCTGTTGCGAAAAATAAATCTTTCCGACGGAGCTCCTTTGAGGCACAGAGTGAGTCCACCATTTTATGCAGATCGAGGACAGTTCATGCACGGTCCACCCACTCATACCTGAGGACAAGGAAAGACCCCTCTTATTTTGTAGCTATGGAGCCGTATTCACCCTGGTTCACATTTTAACCGACTGTGTGGATCTTGATAAGCTAAAAAGAAACCTTGGTCTGCACTGCACACTTAAATCTCATACGGTATTAACCAATGCTCATCGAGTCATCCACGAGTGCTTAGGGCCAGCAATCTAAATGTACATGTCGTCTATTATGTGACTCATGGAAAGTTCCATTTTTTAATTTGAAATTATACTATGTTGTATTCCATACACTGTCATTATCATCATCATCATCATCATCATCAACATCGTCCTCATCATCATCATCATCAACATCATGATCATAATCTTCATCATTTATTTATTTACATAGTTTACGACTCCACAAAAATAAAACCAAATACATAAGTCATTTAAGAATTGACAGGGAACTTAGTTGTCAACAACTTCCTCCTCTCGCAAATCCTCTTCATTCTGGCTGACCATTCTTCATCAGATATGACATGTGGTTTTCGTTGATTAGTTTTTATAAGTCTTATTATGTTTGTTCTTCAGAATCCCTCTTTCCTCTCTACTTGCAATTTGTTTCATTGTAATATTCAACTCATCTAAATCATTTTGACTTCTTTGAACCAATTATTTTCAGTTTTACTTTTCCAAAAGTACCGTAATTTGATAGTTGTTTTAATAGTCTATTGTCATGTAATCCTGATAAATGACAGAAAAAGGCAATTCTCCTCTTTCTCATCGTGTTAATTATTAAATCAACATTATTATTATTATTATTTCTTATCGATCGAGTTGAGCCTCTATGGACTGCGTGGTAACAACCAACTTCACTTTAGTGTCTAGGTCTTGTTCTTGTTCCGGCTTTGACTTCCTGCCAGTATCTTCTGACCCCAGTGACGAGTGCCTGTTTATGTTCTTCGAACAAAGGTCCTCTCCGTCTTCCGGAAGTTGATACCATTTTAAAACCTTGGTAGTTGTTCACCAATCTTCTAAATGTGTTCCTGTCTGGAATTTCTTGGTCTAGAATACCAATTTGCCTGAGATGTTTTTCGCATTCCTCGAACCATCACGGCCTTGTTGCCTTAGACTTGATGAAACTCCATATTCTTTTGGTTAATCGATCATCAGTCATCCTCAAAAGGTGACCGTAAAATAGTAGCCGTCTCTTCTTAATTGATGCTGTGGTAGGGTCTATATAGTTGTACAAGTCCTCATTAGCTCTCATTCGCCACTGTCCATCAACCCTTCTATTACCTAGGATTTTTCTTAATATCCAATAAAATAATAATAAAAAACAAAAAAAGTCAACCTCTGGCACTATACAGCCCATGACAGGCTAAGGCCGTCCAAGCGACCGCTGCCCAGCCATTCGGCCTGCAGATATTGGGGTGACGCGTGATCAGCGCGTCGGGTCCACTCGGCCGTTAATCTTGGTTTTCGTGATCAGGGCGCTGTCTCACTGTCCGACAGCTACTCAATTGTCCTCACGAGGCTGAGTGCACCCCGTTCCAACCCTCACGTCAGTTTTAAAATCCCTGACAGAGCCGGGGATCGAACCCGGGGCCTCCGGATGAGAGGCAGGCGCTACCCCAACACCACGGGGTCGGTATATAATAATAATAATAATAATAATAATAGTAATAATAATAATAATAATAATAATAATTATTATTATTATTATTATTATTATTATGTGTACATATATTTTCATTTGAGACTGTTTAACCTCACATATTATACATATTATGACACTGCAGCACTTCCTCGCGTTCTGGTAGTGGCTTGATTCCTGCAGATGTAATGATGCATCCTAAGAAAGACATATCTGAGGCACCAAAAATACACTTGGAGAGATTTACATTAATGCAGTACTTATTTAAGCGTTCCAGCAGTATATTCAGATAATGTTCATGTTCGGCTTCATTTTCAGAGACTACAAGAATATCGTCCAGGTAGGAAACAGAATACACGTCCCTGAGAATGGAGTCGATATTCCTCTGAAATGTAAGTCCAAAAGGCCATTTGAGATATTCAAACAAGCCGACGGGAGTTATGAAAGCAGTTTTACACACGTCCTCTTCTGAAATAGGGATGTGATGTAATTCTCTTATCAAGTCAATTCCGGTAAACACTGTTTTCCCTAATAAACAGCTGCTGAAGTTCTGTAGGTGAGGAATGGGGTATCGGTCAGGAACTGTAAAGGCACTGAGATCTCTGTAATCACCATATGGTCGCCAGGAACCGTCCTTCTTGGGAACGAGGTGGAGAGGGCTAGACCAAGGGTTTTTGGAAGGCCTACAGATGTAAGTCTATCATCTTTTGAAATTCTAACTTGGTCTGAGCCAACATGTCAGGTGCTAATCGCCTTGGCCTGGCCGTAACTAGTGCACCTCTGGTCGAAATAGTATGAAGAAAATTTAAATCCGGTGCAGATAAATTTGCTTTGTCAGGGAGTAAATTAGGAAATGCCATGAACAGAGATGAATATTTTTCTTGGGGTTCAAGCAAATGAATACCTTCTGCAGTTGAGGATTGTGTTAACCCGGCCAATGTGAAACAATTTGTTGTGATATCCATGAGTCGTTTATGTCTGATGTCCACAAGCAATCCGTAGTTACTAAGAAACCAGCACCAATAGTGCAATAGTGAAGGGACAGCAAAACACACGTCTTAGTCCTAAGTTTATTTGCATAAGACGATCGCCAAGGGTTGGAATGGGTGTCCCATTAGCAGCCTATAGAATGCGCTAGCTAGGTCGTTGTTTGCCATGTACAGTTGAAACCTCCGTTCCTGTGTCAACTAAGGTTCCTGTACCGGAGGAGCGGTCGGTTATGAACATGCGGCGAGAATTGATTTGGTCCACGTCACAATGTGCCGTCTCGAGGGAGGAGCCTGAGCATTTCCCGAATTAGAAGAAGAATTGGCAACATACGAACATGGTGAAAGAAATAATTTTTTTTGGCATCTCACCAAAAGTAAAATGATACTAGCATTAAGCACCACCTGGTCGATATTGAAGATCAGGTGATCTAGGTCTAGATCGAGATCTCGATCGATGACGAATATTTAGATTCGAAATCAGACAATGTGTAGATAGTTGCTTCAATTGCGACTCTAGGCGGAAAATCCGATCCATCTGCAGATCTGCTCTGTAGAAGGGTCTACGACGGGTTGATGAGATTGAATCACTGATAGAAATTGCGAGGGATTTGAAAAATCTAAAATTCTATCAGCTAATAGCTGCCAGATTGTCCAGAGTATCGTTACAGGATGCTAGTATCGATATTAAATTGACTGGGTGTCGTTGCAGAAAAATTGTGTGTAGAAAATCATCCTTGATCTGTGTTCCAGCAAGGGCGCGCTTTTATCGTTTGAGTTGGCTTGGCTTTTTGTCTCCTAGTTCAAGCTCTGTGAGTTATTTCGTCACGTTCCATCCTTCTGATTCTTCAAATTCAGCTATTAACCGGGCCTTTAGGTCTATGAATGGCGTATTCGAAAGTGGTCTTATTAATAAATAACGTATAATTTCGGCAACGTCTGGCTCCAGTGAGCCGATAACATAATTTTGAACTTCGTAAGCTCTGTTGTGATGTTAGCTGTAGCAAATTGGGACTCAATCTGCACTAGGCAAACTGTAACATTTTTACGCCAAATTGGTGGGATTCTATATTGACACTCGTAAAATTTGAGGTTCATTATTTATTGTAGGCATACCTGATGTTTGCTGTTCTGCGTTGGACAGGATGTTAAAATGCACAGTATCTGCAGGTTTTATTGCTACCGGGAGTAACACAATTTACGTCGGAGTTCACCAATGTGGTTTTTATTAATAACTAACCTCTTATCATTGTTTAGCGCAGTAAAGAGGCTTTGCTCCAATATTTAGGCACTTTGTACAGATGTACTAAAATATCCAAGTTAAAGTTAACAAAGTTCATGATTGCCATGTAGTTAACGAAATCACAAAGGAACTGTGTTTGAGTGAATAGCTTTCTGGATTTTCTTTTTACAATGATTTACATAATTTCTAAAAGTGGGGCAATGTTTCCTATACGGGCGGGTTACCTTGCTCCACCTTCAGACTCCATGAAATTCAATGGATGGAGAAAAGTTACACACTATGCACCGTTCCATTTTTACATTTCTTAGACTAAAAAAATCAAAATTTAAAAAATATATTTGTCAAAATTACAAGATTACTTTTGAAACAAAAGAAAATAAACAATATTCTTTGTATTACTACCTCCACCATGAAAGAAAACATATTTACATAATCAAGGCATCCTCAAATCTACACAGGTCAATGTTTCACTCAACACCACTCGGGAATAAGAAAAAAAAACTCTTATTAATCCTTTTCGGTGGATCTATGCCTACTGCAATATCCTTCCGTTCATAAAAAAAGTTCGTCTGGTTTTGATGGCCAATTTCATACCTTCTTTGACTTAGTCATTGCACTTACTGTTGCCCCAGTCTCACTAATGTTTTAAAAAGATCTGCAGCCTATCAATGGAAAAATGCACCGTTCCTGATACTATCCAGGCATTCCTTCAACAATTGGAGAGTGTAATCGATGTATCGACGTGATTCCGGTTTTCCTTTATATTCCCGAACCATATCTATAAGATATAATGCTGAAATATAATTAAAATGTATCAGAAAACGAGTGGGGTTACTTTAATCCATTTCATGAGTTGTGCAAAGCAGTCCAACATTTGTAGAAAATGTAGCCCCACTTATTTATATTTTAATTATATAAAAACAAATGCAATCACATGAAACGATGTAGTAAATTCAATTTTAGCATTAAATTCTACATCAAAAAGTCATACACTTACCCTTTTAGTAATACAATTTTTGTCCCGTAGAGTAAACTTTTCAAATGCAAATTTCAGTTTCAAAAACAACACTTCAACTCAATGGCTGCCACTCACCAACTACACCTAAAATGACAGAAATAACAAATACCGGAAGGACGAATATCATGCCATCTATGATTTACAACTGAAACAATTTCGTTACAATTGAAGGTCGTCCTTCCGGAGGGTTTTGAATCTTATTTTATTTCTGAAGCAAAGTAGAACCTGCTGGAGCAAAGTAGTTCTAATCTCAATGAAGGAACACAACAAAGAGCTGAGAGTCAATTCTCAGCACTGATAAGAATAAACAAAAATGCAAGCAAGTTAGCCAGTCCTTCGTGAGAAAACCTTTTTGTTCCATGTCCAGACGACAGAGTCGCCACAATAGTGTTGTAACTTTTGGGGATTATTGTTGATTCCTTGTATTCTTGTGTGTTAGATTTGGGGTGAATTGTGTAGAGAATTGGGGAAGATGTGGATAGATTGTAGAGTATTTGGATATTAGATAAATGTACCCTTGGGGTTATACCCCAGGGTGCATCAATTCTTCTTCCCGATCGAATCTGCGTCCTCGCAGATTGGATAGTCGTATGGCGTTGTTTTCTGTGTCCTCCTGTTCTTGTTCCTCTTCTTTTCTCCTCTTCTGCTCTTCTGTTCTTGTCTTCTGCTCTTCTGTTGGGTTCCTGGGCACGTAGATGTAGGTGTGTATGGGAAGTGTAGTGTAGTAGTTTGGCAAGTGTTGATTTGTGTAGTTGTCACCTCCGTGTGCTTCGGGTAGGAACGGTTAAGGGTTGGAACAGTGCTATATATTGTTTGGATGATAATATGGATGAAGATGTTCACAATTTTGACATATCGATATCAAAGTCATAGTACATCACAAAATATTTATACAATCATTAAAAGACATCATGGCAATAAAATACCTGTTGCTATAATGGCATAAGAATCAGTTGATACAGAGAAATACATTGTATTATAGAGTGAAAGAAAACGAAAAAATGCTCTGTGGGGTTAGAAGTTGTGGATAATATTGCGCCCGTTGACGCATGTTGACGCATGTTTGCACAACTAAAAAAGACCAAGATACATGCGGAAAGTAACTGAACATACCCTGCGAGCGGCGGGACGAAGGTGAAGCAATATCGCTTATCATTACAATTTTATGCACTTTAGACATTCCATAAATCAACGAAAATTTAATCAACGTAATTCTGCTTATTTAAAATACGGTATACAACGCTTATGAGCGAAACCGTCGATTTACGCGGCTAACTCATGTCCAGAGTGAACACCATATTTTGTGTAGCTAGTACTTACTCATCGTTTGCTGAAGCAACATATATGTGAATGTGAAGCACAAATAAGGACAAGTTCCGTGAAGGGAATCCATGTGCTATGGATAAATCCGAGTATATTTGTCAAATGGACAGCCATCAGGGCATAAACAGATAATCAAATAATTATGTACAATTAATAACATTTAATCTGAGAAATATTTTGATTCACGAAGTGAAAATTATGGAAGCGTGCTACGCAAACTCTAAGACCACATGGTCGCATCCAAGTGCATTATAAACTGTGAATTGATAAACTGTGTAATTCTACAGGAATATTTTTATATTTTGCCGGATGGGCAGTGGTTATGATTTTTATTTTGTGTAAATAATTCGTAAAAGTAACGAGTGAGCGTCGCACAAGCGATAACTCAACGCCAGTGGCGCAGTGAAAATGGGCAATTTATTACCGCACCTTAGCATCAGCGAGTGCAAGTTTTCTTTTAACATGTGTGATATTATCACCAACGGCAACATTATAATCCTACTGAAATATCAGATCTTGGAATATAACCCCTACAACGCAATGCAGATGGATACCTAAATCATGCGTGGGGAATTGGCAGCGGAAGGTGACCGGAAACAATGTGGAAATGATTTAAAACCGTAGAGGAGACCGCTAACAACATCTCATGGCGAGTCTCGAACCTACGGTCGCTGCATCTGTAAGTCAGATCTTGTATCAGTAGCGTTATTGTAATGAGTTGGAAACAGTAGATTTAATTTTAATTTGGTTTAATTTCCCGTGCACAATGCAGGTAGCTAGTATAAGAACACGTGTGGAAAGTTACAATTTTGTTAAAAATTTATAAATGCCAGGAAGGCTGTATTTCCAATGTCCATTTCGTATCGTTTCAAAACAGTTATTAACAACTTTTATTTTGACTAGCTGATGAAAAAGAAACCAGTTTTGGCAGGTGTTAGAACAAGGCCAAGGTTACAAGTATAAGCCAAACCACTACACAGCACACTCGATTTTAGGCAGTGCATTTTTATTTATTTAGAAGGCTGTGAAATTCTTAGCATTATTATAAGCGGAATGCAGAGTCCCGTTATTCACATTTGTTGGCCATATCAGTACTTGAAAACAGGTGTATTTCTTTACGAGAAGCCAGACAAGCAATGAATGCAACAGTATTTTGTAACTAGAGAACATAGGTTGACATCATTCAGGGAAGAGGCAATTTAATAAATGCACAATCTCACACTTTAGTTTGTATCAGAAGCCTTCATGTTAATTCATAGCGTTGTTTGAACGTGTTTTACACACACATAATCTTTATGACCAGTATTCAAAACGTGTATAACTTAGGAATCCACACTTATTGTAATTAACATTATTAGAGTATTATTGATATGAGTCATGATGGTGGATCAATATCTCTTACATGTTATTGTGGTTATACCGGTGGTAACGAACTACTGCAGTCGTACCTAACCGAAGGGCGCCAGGATTGATGAATCCGTAATAGTAAGAGTGAGACACAGGGTGTCTCATAATGTTGAAGTATTGGTGGAGGCACAGGGTGTCTATTAAGTTATTAAGTTATTACGCATTAGTTGGATACACACGTTACCTGAGTACACTGAACGCTATTTAAAGGTCCATCAACTGAAGAACTATACTGTGAGGAATAAATAATTGCGTGAAGCTTTAATAATCAAAGATAGGATTTTGAAAACTAAACAAATCTCACAATTCCCCCTGAGTCTAAATAAAGATAATAAATATTAAAAATAAAATATTTTCTGGACCATATGTTGACACTTAGTTATTGTTAAGTTACTTTAAATACATTTTGATCCATTTTCACATGAATAGTCGGCAAGCAATTGGTGATGTGATAAGTGTAGTACACACATCAGATTGGTAGCAATATGAGTCGATGTAATTGTTTAATTACCATCGCATTTGCAGGCTTTCCTATTCTTCTACTTTCCTAACACTTTGAAAATATGACCGTTTGTTATAAACAGTAACAAATCGATTACGCAAGCAGTGACAATTGCACAACCATAGGAGTGCTGAATTATTGTATGCATTTGTGTTGTATTAGCATAGCTTTTTTTATTCAGCAACATTGTGCACATAGCTTGATTTTCTTTGTAATAAACGCGTCTCGTTTAATAACTAATGATATTTAGGACTAACTAAACACTTAAATCTAAAGATAAATGTTAGAGATGGCACCATCATAGCGTAGGACAAAATTTCCCCTTGCTACTAAATGTAAATGTTTCTAGTATTTGTAAACAAGTAAATGTCTTGCTTTGCTGTAAATTCTTTTGATGTTTGATCCTCCCGTAGTCATTTCGATGTAATTGCTTAGGGCTGATCATACGTGCCATTCTCTTAGCTTGTTCGTTCTTAGTCGAATTTTGTATTAGGAGCATGAGAGTAATTTAGATCTTGATTAGAACTTTTTTATATTTTCTTTCAGGGCAGAATAGTATCGGACAAGCCGTTTGCAACTCTCATGCTAGGTTAGGGATCTATTCTGAATAAAATTTATTCGTGATTTTAACATAAGACTGACCTCTCTTTTCTTGTTTAGCTTTGTTATCGATGCATTCCTCTGAGCTGGTTAAAGATCGAACCTCACTAATTCCCGATACCCCCGAGTACAGACTTTGTGCTACACCAGCCTATGAATGTGTCGTCCCCTATACTTGTGTGTTAACTGGAAGAGGGTCTCGGAAGGGGCATTTGAAACCAGTGGCTCCCCGAAACCTTCGGCCAGCGGGCACATATATTAAGTTGGCGCCGAACGTGGTAGCATCGAATTTTGTGTTCAATCTCCATGATTCGTTTGTTTGTGAGGGTTTTATTTTGTTAGCAAATACAACAGATTAGTGACGAATTGAAATTTCGTACTAGTGTTTTGGAAGCCTACATGGCATTCTTATCCCAGAATTAAGACCATAAGGCTAGGTAACATTTTTTAATGATAAAAATTTGAGGATTTGATTTGCAGTTAACCTAGTCTTGAGTAAATGTAAGTTTGTTTGTTGTCTTGATGTCATTTAATTTTTACCAGAGGTTCAGCTGTTATCATCGAGTAAATTTATGAAGGATTGGATTTTCTACTCTATTCCAACTCAAACCATTTAGTACAGTCATATTAGGGCAAAATTTGGCCGGATACGGAAAAAAGTAAATGACAACGATTTTCTTCAAAAACATGTTCTATATGACCCTCTGAACATCCCCAGAAAAATCGCCAAAAATTGGGCTTGGAGAACACACCTAAATTTTCAAAAAACGTCCGGCATCTTGGAAGTTTCAAAAAACTGCTATAATTTATGGACGAAAAGTAGAAATAAGGTGCATTTTTCGCCCCAAGTTGTGTTTCGACTTCTGGGTGTTTTAGCTACTATGAAAACTCACATTCAAGTCGGGGACTGTCTTTAAATTTTGAAAAATACTTACTATCTACCTTTTTTTTTAAAGCTTTCTCCTAAACGAACAGTGATAAAAATGGTGCTGTTTTCGTCGATATAATTAATTTAACTTTCAGAACTTCTGTTTGTTATATTACTGCGTATGTTAGATGGGGAACGTCCTTAAATTTCAAGAAAGAAACCTTGTTTTTGGAATATGTTTTTAAATTTTGTGATATATTAAGTAAAAGTAAAAAATGCAGTTTTTGTCCAAGTGTTTACGTTTTTCTTTTGATTTGTTAAATAATATATTACTATTTTTTGGAAGTAGGGAACGTTATTAAATTATAAGGGAAAAAATCACCACATTTTTCAGAGAAAAATATGTCCTCCAAAAATAAGGTAATGGAACAAACGGATCTGTTCTTAAAACACGGGTGTGTTTGTTATCAGGAATGAATGTACATAGACCTTTTAATAACCTACAATTTTTTGTACGATAAATTGCAAATCGAACAGTTTTAACAAGGCTCCGGCTTTCCATACGCGATTGTTGTCGAACCGAGCGCGTCACTACTCTGTGGCTGTCCCAAGCGCGCGTGCCCCCTGTGACGATACTCCCGCGTGATCTTGCACGATCCTGCAGGATTGGGTGCTCACGAGCACATCGATTGGAATTTGTGTTTATGTGCAAGGGTGCAACTTTATGAAGATATAATTAAGGGAACAGCGTCCAACGGCTCTACCAGAATTATTTTTTGACATTTTGCGGTAAGTAACATTTTATCATTGACGTAATAACGTAATGGCGGTGAAAAGTTCTGTTGTAAACACTCAGATAACCTAACGGAGTTTAAAATTTCTTTCAATTCTTAGCTTATGAAAGATCTTATTGTAAACGTATTTCATGTTGAACGTATTTAATTCCGACAGTTTCCAAAAGTTGACTCAAGGTCAAGGTATCTCTAATGCAATCGTACCCCGTTGGATTCGCACTTTGCCGGCGAGTCTACAAGTGATAGAAGCAGTGGAAGCCTTTGTAGGAATTAGAAGTGAAACCTCTGAACAATACGTCTCTTTGCTGGCGTCCAGACAGTCTCGAGATTCCAAAGACTTGAAGAAATCGTTGAGTGGCAAAAACAACATTCTCCCTTTAATAAATCCAATGATCTCGTCTCACTGTCAACTGGAATAAATGCAGATGAAAGCGTCAATTGTGAATTGGCCGATGAATTGGGCGAAAATGCGGTGAGAAGTGTTGTGGGGAAGTCATTTGACACCGTCACTCTGAAACAGAAGGATCAAGTGACAACTTTCGCTGCCTTGAAGTAGACATTCGTGATCAACAAGGAGCCGGTCGTTGTAAATCCTAACCAATTGTTCCACCGCATTGCCTGTGTCGTCAGAACCGGGGAGGAGTTGGAAGACCGCATACGGCACGAATTGGCGCCATATCTCCAAGCTTTGTTCGACAACGTTGGGCTCCGTGGTGGTGTTAAGTCGAAGATATATCAGGTTATAGACCAAGTCTGCAAGATGAGCAGTCAGATGCCTGATAACCCCAAGTTCGTACTAGACGGTGGCGATATTATACACTGCGTGCATTGGCCTTGCCCAGCAACCTACGATGATGTGTTCAATGCCTGCAAGGACTACGTACGAAGGCATTACGGGGAAAGTGTCATTATAGTGTTCGACGGCTACGAGGCGACCACTAAAGACGCTGCACATGGTCGTCGTTGCATCGGAAAGTCGTCAGCTAGGGTAGAAGTGACATCTTCCAACATTTTGACTGCACCAAAAGAACAGTTTTTATCCAACGTTGACAAGAAAACGAATTTCGTAAACCTTCTAGGAGCAGCATTTCCGGCAGCAAACATCCCAGTCCTCCATGCACCCAGTGATGCGAATGTTTTGATTGTAGAAACTGCAAGAAAGAGGTCGAATCGGGGGAAAGAGCAGTCGTAGTCGGCGCCGATTCAGATCTTCTAGTCTTAATAGCAGCCTTGACGCAGCTGGACCATTCCATCTTTTTGTTAGTTCGGGTAACTCAACCAACTCCCAAAAGATTTTCCAGTAGTAAGGAGCTGCATCAAGGTCTCGAAGAAATGGCAGCTCACTTACTGTTTGTCCATGCAATGATGGGATGTGATACCACCTCCTCCTTTATTACAAGAGTCCGTTGGTAGGCTTCAATAAACTGCACAATGACCAACAACTCCGTTAAACAGTTGCTGTTTTCCTGGACGAAACCGCAACACAAGATAAAATTGCAGCTGCAGGAAAATTAGTTCTTTTCTTTCGTACTTGTCCTTATAATTCCGGTATGATATTGTAATTCTCCGACTACTAGAAGTCGGTATACTGTACACTACCTATGTTTTGTTTGATTCAGGACAGGAATTTATCATCAAGCTCTACGGAGGCAAACCAGGAGAGGGCCATGACAAAGCACGATTTATGAAGTACATCCAAACCGTGGGAAAGAAACCACCAAACTTCGCCATGAATATTTCTAGCCTTCCTCCTTCTTCCGCTGCGGCTGGTCAACATTGTCTGCGCATCTACCACCAGGTTCAAGCTTGGAAGGGCAGCCGTCTTCCACCTCAAGATTGGGGATGGAAACTCGAATGTGGAAGGCACATTCCTATTCAGTCTACGTTGCCGCCCGCGCCTGAACGTCTCCTCCGCATGGCAAGGTGTGGAAGCAAGGGAGACTGCACAAGAAACTGCGATTGCAGGAGAGGAGGCCTCCCATGTACCCCATGTGCGCCGTATGTGCAGGAGATGCATGCCTGAACAAACGAACTTTCTTTGATGACGAGGAAGAAGATGACCCGGAGCAAATCGAAAATGAAGTCAATGATGCCGCCGCCGCCGTCTCTGTACAAAAGAGGTCTAGCATCGCCCCCAAAGAAACCTCAAAGAGAAGACAAGTTGTAAACAAATGAATGTTGTCTTAATATGTGTCAATGTCTATTAAATGTTATCTTCATTGTAAAATGTCAGCAATTTGTGTATTATTGTTTATAGTACTAATATTTTGTTATGTTAGTTTTAGCAAAAATGTCTTTTTTGTGTAACCTTTGAACATCGTAAATCCATTGTACATGTTCTTGCCCAAAATATGTAAATACTCTGCTATGAGCATTAGAATTTGTTTATGCAATATAAGAGTTTATTATGATGTGTTTTTTTTTCTAATTTAGGGACGTTCCCCATCGTATATCCAGTTATTTGATGTACACAAGTTGTGAAAGTGAAAGTGCTTTTTTTTTTACAAAAATCTAAAATATCAAGCGTCTTTTTTTTTAATTTAAAAAAGTCCCCGACTTGACTGTTAATATTAAGTACAACATCAAGAGTTAATAGTAAGTACAACATCTAAAAGTAGAAACACAACTAACTGGGGAAACCGCATTTAGGTTTTACTTTTTGTTCGTAAGCTATAGCAATATTTCTATTTAATCCAAAAATTTAAGGATGGTCCCCAACTTGATTGTGATTTTTAATAGTAATTACAACATCTTAAAGTCGAAACACAACTTTTGTCGAAAACCGCACCTTTATTCTACTTTTCGTTCATAAGGTATAGCAGTTCTTTGAAAAATCAAAGATCGCGGAAGTTTTCTGAAAATTTAGGTGTGTTCCCCAAGACCGATTTTTGGCGATTTTTCTGGGGATGTTCAGGGGGTCCTATAGAACATGTTTTTGAAGAAATTCGTTGTCATTTAATTTTTTCCGTCTCGAAGCCTAATTTGACTGCACTAATTGTTAAGGCATGTGAAGTTGTTAGTTCCCCGTATTTTTAGCCTACTTTTCACATTTTGCAAAAATAAGGAAAAAGTAGACTTATGAGATAGGGAAAATGTGTGTCTGTCTGTGTGTGTGTGTACCCCCCCCCCTATCAACTCCTAAACGGCTGGAGCAATCGGAACAAAATTTGGTAGGAGTAAAGAACTATACCTGAATATCTCATGGCCATATTTGAAAATGATGTCAGTGCTACCAACTGCTAAAAAATCGCAATTGAAATTTGAGCTCCATGTTGGATACCTTGGAAGGTATGAACGGGAGCTATTTCAAAATTGGCACACGAATAGATAATAATATTGCAGTTTAATTTCCAGGAGGCCATACATGGCAGTGTTGCCAAAATTATTATAAGCCTGCTGATAGGTCCAGTTTTTAAATGCATATAACTTCTACACTATCAATTGGAATTCAACCAAATTTCGTATGTTGTATGTGTACATAACCAGATATGACTGAGCGTATTCTTAAGACCCACCAGGGCTGCCAACTGTTAATGAATGCTCTTAATTTCTATCATCCAAATACCAATATATCAGAAAGCATGCAAGCCGACAGCTTTAAACTATGCACACATATAGTACCTGACATTCTATATTAATTTGGAGTAACTTATATACGTCAGTGCTTCCAATATGATCCTAAGCCTGCTGAGAGGTCCAAATTTAAATACATGTAACTTCCATACTATCATTTGGATTTCAACCAAATTTCGTAAGTGCTATGTGTACCATAACAGATATGACTATGCGTATTCTTAAGAGCAACCAGGGCTGCCAACTGTTAATATGTGCTGTCTCTATTTTTGTTACCCAAATAGCAATATATCAGAAATTATGCAAGCCAATAGCTCTAAACTTTGCACACGTATAGTACCTGGCATTTTAGATGAATTTGGAGTAACTAATATACGTCAGTGCTGCCAACACGATTCTATGCCTGCTGATAGGTCCAATTTTAAGATGCATGCAGCTTCTATACTAACTAATGGATTTCATTCAAAATTGGCACAACAATAGATCATATAATTTCAGATTATTTCTGACCAATACATGCATGACATTGTTGCAAATATGATTTTACGCACGCAGATAGATCCATGCTATTCATTGGACTTCAACCAAATTTTGTATTCTGTACCTTAAGAGATGGAACTAAGAATATATTCAGTCACCAGGGCTGCCAACTGTAGTGCTCTATTAGGCTACATTATGCCAGGTATACAGTATTTCGCACTAATTAGAAATTTCGATATTAATAGCTTAATTTCGTCATTATTCTAGATAGATCCATATAGATTAATCATTGGCATGAATCTTAAATTTTAAGAAAAGTAGGCTCTTTAGTTCTTCACGGAACTTCTTGTTCTTATTGAAAATATTATCTGCGCAAGAGACGGACGAGTTGTTGGCAAACTTGCCTGCCCTATTACACAATATGCAGGTGTCGATGGACAATTTGATACGAAATAACAATGATTTAAGGGCCGATATAAACATTGTTAGATCAGATATGGCTCAAAATAGTAAAAATTTAAGGGCTGATGTAAACACCGTCAGGGCCGATATAAGCACTGTAAGGGCAGATATGACACAAAACAGTGAAAATTTAAGGGCTGACTTAAGGGCCGATATAAACAATGTGACAGAAAATGTAAACACTGTCAGGGCCGATATAAACAATGTAACTGACAATGTAAACACTGTTAGGGCAGACATGAATGAGAACAGTAACACTGCTACAGCTACTCTGTTACAAACAAGTAACAACATTACTACTAATATTAGGGCTGACATGGCGCAGTTAAACACTAATATTAGGGCTGATATGGCACATTTAAACACTAACATTAGGGCAGATATGGCACAGAATGTAATAGAAGTGCCAGAAGACATTGCCAATGTTAAAGCTGAAATTACTCTTACTATCAATAAGGTTAGTGATGACTTGCGTGCAGAGACGTAAACTTATCGCACAGAGTATCAAGCGCATTTAGACCGTGTGAAGAAAGAAATACGCGCAAATAGATCAGAAATCAACCAAAAACTCGAAGACGTTCAGGCGGAGATGAACGACAACATTGAGTCAGTTAGAAACGAAGTCGCTAACGCTAGAGAGTTGGTTAGTACACGAATTGATAATGTAGAACAGCGGATGGAAGAAGTCAACACGTACGTTGGAGTTTTAAAGGCTGATGTCGCGATAGTTAACACTGGATTAATATTAACGCGAGGCATAGCAGTTGCCGTACACTTGAACACTAAACGTGTAGCGAGCAAGGTAGAGAAGGTGAAAGAGGATGTCACTGCGAACACGACGGTGATCAGTAAAATAAAAGATGACTTAACTAAAGAAATCGAAGCAATTCGTGAGGAAACTCGTGAAAACAACCATAGATCAAACCAATATGTAGGAAAAGCAATAGATGGATACCTTGAGGAACAGGACGAAAAACAGAAGGAATTTGATAGTTGCGACCGAGGTAAAATCGAGCGGATGGAATTGCAGATTAATGCTATAACTAACAAACAACCTGAGAAAGTTTTAGAATACGCCGAACGTGATGAACGCATCAATCGTCTATTAAAACCTAATAGAGACGGTGTACCATCTACAAACACTACAACCAACATAGAAAAGCCGAATGTTCCAATGGAAAATCAAAATTATAATCCATTTAGAACAACATCCCAGTTTGTGACAACGAATGCTAACATAATGCCGAATTATGGGCTGACACCTAATTTTAATGTCACGCCGAATTATGGTCAAACTCAGCACTCAAACATAGTGTATTTGAGAACCCATGAAAATCGACCGGCTAAGATCAATAATTCAAAATCTGTTACACCGATTGATTTTCTGCGAAACCTGGAATCTTATTTGAGAGAAACCATGGTAACACCTGATAGGGAGTTACGGACTGTCGAAAATATCTAGAGAACAGCCCGTTAGACTGGTTTAAAGCATTCAGATATTCATTCCATAACTATCAGGAATTTAAAGAAGCATTCCTTAAGACTTATTGGTCTATGGAACGGCAACAATATATAAGGACGGAAATGTACAATAAGAGGTACGCTAGTACTCAAACAACCAAGTATGCTACCAACTTCGCAGGTCAACTTTCAAGCTACAATGTTTAGAACCCACTTTGTCAGAGTTAGAACTTGTCCAAACCATTAGAAGGCAATACGCTATGGAAATTCAAAGACTACTCATAGCGTCAGATGCAAATACATTCATGAAATGCGACGAAGTCCTAAGGAAGCTGGATAGCAGCCACGAATAATTTGCACCTACACCTAGGCAGCGAAGCACACATGAGGTAAACATAACTTTAGTTGACAGGACTAGCCAGACTGTACAACCTACGGAAAATCGTCGAATGAACAATCGTCAAAATCAAGAGGGACCGGATAGAAGGAGAGATTTCCGTGATTACTGCAATGACAATACACCTTATGGAAGGAATCGTCGATTTGACACGATCAACAAAAATTACCAGAATAGGTATCAGAATAGAGCAAACGATTACAACAATCATCGTGACAATAACAACAACAATAATAACTACAACCGTGGTTATAGAGGACAGCCACGTGATCGTGATGATCGTAATAACCGATACACTGATAATCCCAGGAGAGACTATAAATACAGTGGTGGTTACCAGAAAAAAATTGATCCTCATGTACAATATGACAATGAATGGCGAGGTAAAGTAGAAGAAAATCGACAGTATCTTCAGGAACGGTGAAGAAGAAACAGAGAAGATGAAGAATCTGACAGAAGAAGAGATGGAAGTAACCAACGTCGTAAGAATGACAAGGAACTTACGACAGCTGATGTTCACCGCATTGAAATTGAACCAGCAGGTGAAGACAACCGTATGAGTGACGAAGAATATAATAGGGTCACTGATAGAATGGATCGTGCGAAGAGACAAACCAAGGATTGGTAATTGGATGAAATAAAAATTGACTTCCACAATTTTTATTTACTTGACGTGGAGATGTATGCACCCGTTGACGCATGTTGACGCATGTTTGCACAGCTAACAAAGACCAAGATCCAAGCTGAAAGTAACTGAACATACCCTGCGAGCGGCGGGAGGAAGGTAAAGAAATATTGCTTATAATTACATTTTTATGCACTTTAGACATTCCAAAAATCAACGATAATTTAATCAATGTAATTCTGCTTATTTAAAATACGGTATACAACGCTTATGAGCGAAACCGTCAATTTACGCGGCTAAATCATGTCCAGAGTGAACGCCATATTTTGTGTAGCAAGTACTTACTCATCGTTTGCTGAAGCAACATCTATGTGAATGTGAAGCACAAATAAAGACACGTTCCGTGAAGGGAATCCATGTGCTATGGATAAATCCGAGTATATTTGTCAAATGGACAGCCATCAGGGCATAAACTGATAATCAAATAATTGTGTACAATTAATAACGTTTAATCTGAGAAATATTTTAATTCACGAAGTGAAAATTATGGAAGCGTGCTACGCAAACTCTTAAGACCACATGGTCGCATCCAAGTGTATTATAAACTGTGAATTGATAAACTGTGTAATTCTAAAGGAATATTTTTATGGTTTGCCGGATGGGCAGTGGTTATGATTTTTATTTTGTGTAAATAATTCGTAAAAGTAACGAGTGAGCGTCGCACAAGCGATAACTTAACGCCAGTGGCGCAGTGAAAATGGGCAATTTATTACCGCACCTTAGCATCAGCGAGTGCAAGTTTTCTTAATAAATGTGTATTATTATCACCGACGGCAACATTATAATCCTACTGAAATATCAGATCTTGGAATATATCCCCTACAACGCAATGCAGATGGATAGCTAAATCATTCGTGGGGAATTAACAGCGGAAGGTGGCCGGAAACAATGAGGAAATGATTTAAAACCGTAGAGGAGATCGCTTACAACATCTCATGGCAGGTCTCGAACGGACGGTCCTGCATCGGTAAGTCAGATCTTGTATCAGTAGCGTTATTGTAATGAGTTGGAAACAGTAGATTTAATTTTAATTTGGTTTCATTTCCCGTGCACAATGCAGGTAGCTACTATAAGAACACGTGTGGAAAGTTACAATTTTGTTAAAAAAATTATAAATGCCAGGAAGGCTGTATTTCCAATTTCCATTTCGTATCGTTTCAAGACAGTTATTAGCAACTTAGGAATCCACACTTATTGTAATTAACATTATTAGAGTATTATTGATATGAGTCATGATGGTGGATCAATACCTATTACATGTTATTGTGGTTATACCGGTGGTAACGAACTCTTGCAGTCGTACCTAACCGAAGGGCGCCAGGATTGATGAATCCGTAATAGTAAGAGTGAGACAAAGGGTGTCTAATAATGATGAGGTATTGGTGGAGGCACAGGGTGTCTATTAAGTTATTAAGTTAATATGCATTAGTTGGATACACACGTTACCTGAGTACACTGAACGCTATTTAAAGGTCCATCAACTGAAGAACTATACTGTGAGGAATAAATAATTGCGTGAAGCTTTGATAATCATGGATAGGATTTTGAAAACTAAACAAATCTCACAATTCCCCCTGAGTCTAAATAAAGATAATAAATATTAAAAATAAAATATATTCTGGACCAAATGTTGACACTTAGTTATTGTTAAGTTACTTTAGATAAATGTTGATACATTTTCACATGAATAGTCGACAAACAATTGGTGATGTGATAAGTGTAGTACACACATCAGATTGGTAGCAATATGAGTCGATGTAATTGTTTAATTACCATCGCATTTGCAGGCTTTCCTATTCTTCTACTTTCTAACACTTTGAAACTATGACCATTTGTTACAAACAGTAGCAAATCGAGTACGCAGGCAGTGCCAATTGCACAACCATAGGAGTGCTCAATTATTGTATGCATTTGTGTTGTATTAGTATAGCTTTTTTTTATTCAGCAACATTGTGCACATAGCTTGATTTTCTTTGTAATAAACGCGTCTCGTTTATTAACTAATGATATTTAGGACTAGCTAAACACTTAAATCTAAAGATAAATGTTAGAGATGGCACCATCATAGCATAGGACAAAATTTCCCCTTGCTACTAAATGTAAATGTTTCTAGTATTTGTAAACAAGTAAATGTCTTGCTTTGCTGTAAATTTTTTGATGTTTGATCCTCCCGTAGTTATTTCGATGTAATTGCTTAGGGCTGATCTTACGTGCCATTCTCTTAGCTTGTTCGTTCTTAGTCGAATTTTGTATTAGGACCATAAGAGTAATTTAGATCTTGATTAGAACTTTTTTATATTTTCTTTCAGGGCAGAATAGTATCGGACTAGCCATTTGCAACTCTCATGCTAGGCTAGGGATCCATTCTGAATAAAATTTATTCGTGTTTTTAACATAATACTGGCCTCTCTTTTCTTGTTTAGCTTTGTTATCGATGCATTCCTCTGAGCTGGTTAAAGATCGAACCTCACTAATTCCCGATACCCCCGAGTGCAGACTTTGTGCTACACCAGCCTATGGATGTGTCGTCCCCTATAATTTTGTGTTAACTGGAAGAGGGTCTCGGAAGGGTCATTTGAAACCGGTGGCTCCCCGAAACCTTCGGCCATCGGGTACAATATGTATTGTGTTTTTTTTGGTGGGTGAAAATAGAGCATTTGAACATCGTGAATTAGGAAGGAATAAAAGAAAATGAGTGTGCATGTAAAGTGTACAGTGTAATAAATATAGGGAAATGACATGGCAAAAAATGTCGACATGAGGAATATCGTGTTAATAATAATAATAATAATAATAATAATAATAATAATAATAATAATAATAATAATAATAATCAGGTAATAATCGTCGTCGTCATCGCCTGTAACTTGATTCCGAGTACACATAATTCTTCCTGCATAGAGCTTTTCAAACTAGCCTGTTGATGTGTTTCTGATGACTAAACAGGCCTTTCCTGGAATGAAACATGCTCCAACATAAAATGCACTGAATGGTCGGGGGAGGGCGGGAGGGCTTGTCGTTTGGCCTCTGCGTGTCTGCGACGTTTTTCTTCAAATAAGTTGACAGCGTTCGATGTAATGTTCCGCCACAGGAAACGGTTCGCAGCAGATGTTTCCCATGAGTGGATGGGTATACCAGTCGTCTTCATGATGTGTTTTAGCTGGTCTTTAAAACGCTTCAGAGGGGCCCCATGAGGTCAAGTGCCGGAGAAAAGTTCACAATAAATGAATTGACGTGGAAGCCTGGTATCACTCATACGGTGAACATGGCCTAACCATCTCAGTTGATGAGCGATGATGGTTGTCTCAATGCTATTGAGATGCGCTTTCTCCATAACAGCAATGTTGGTAACGTAGACCGCCCACTTAATGTTCAAGATGTATCTCATCTTTTGTTGGTGGAAGCGCTCACGTTTCTTGATATCACGGAGATAGAGTGCCCAAGTTTCACAGCCATACAGTAGCGTTGAGAATACGACAGCTTTGTACACCATAAGTTTGGTATGCATTTTTAGGTCTTTATTCATGAAGACTCTGTGCATTAAGCGGCCAAATGCTGCATGGGCAGCCCCAATTCTTTTGTCAACATCCTGTTCGGATGTGCACCATTTTGACAAGATGCTACCAAGATATGAAAAGTGATCAACCTGCTCCAGTGTTGAGTCTAAAATGGATATATTGAACTCAGGAAGTGGTAATCCTGGGGCAGGTTGTGTAAGTGCCGTACCTTAGTTTTCTTTGCATTGATGGTAAGACCAAAGTGATCACACGCATTGCTAAAGCGATTGACCGATTGTTGAAGCTCTGCAGGTGTCGGAGCAGGAGATTCGGTGTCATCGGCATACTGCAGGTCTGTCACCCGGGTAACTTGGGTGTGTCTCTGTGAACGAAGCCTTGCCAGATTGAAAAGGCCTCTATCGAAGCGAACCATAATCTCTATGCCTGGGTTATTGGAAGATGATTCATACATCACGGCAGCCATATACAATGCAAAGAGTGTTGGAGCAACCACGCAGCCTTGCTTCAAACCGTGAGTGATTGGAAAGGGATCGGATACAGAGTTACCGTGAAGATCCTTCCCAGACATTCCAACATGAAGAGTTTGGACTAATTCCACATAGCGATCTGGACATCCAAAGTGCGCTAATACTTTCCACATAGTAGATCTTGGTACTGAAACAAAGGCTTTTTTCCAGGTAATAGAAAACTAAATACTGAGGTTCCTGTTGCTCTCTGCACTTTTCCTGGAGTTGTCTGGCACAGAATATCTTGTCTTTTGTCCCTCTGGAGGTTCGGAAACCACATTGAGACTCGGGCAAAATCCTCTCCCAGATACTTTGGAGCCGGCGTAGTCGAATTCTTGCGAGTACTTTGCCTGCAATGGATAATAGCGATATACCACGGTAGTTTCCACACACACTACGATCGCCTTTCTTGAAGATAGTGACGGCAGCATTCTTCAAGTTGCCGGGTACTTCTCGAATTTCCCAAATTATGAGGATAAGTGTAAAAAGTCGAGTCTTCAAAGCCATACCACCACTTTGTAACAACTCCAGATTAATGTTATCAGGACCAGGGTCGGAATAGCACAACATAAATAGACAAGAGGTTACTTGGGATGAACAGTGGCAGTTTAATAATTACTTTGGGAAGTGTACAGACTTCCCCAATGAGATGTGTGCAGTACAAGTTATTGTATCGGATGAAGGCGATTACAAGTTTTAGGGGTTGGTGTTAGGTCAGGAATTAGTAATGGGATTTACCCGTAAGCACACCTACGTGATGGTCGGCGTCAAGAGCTTTCGCTGTCACCGGGCAGAGTGGTCAGCAGACTAGAGCCCTGGCCATTGAGGTGTGTGCCAATTCATAGTGTAGGCCTGTGCTGACTTAAGCATTAGCACATACTTGTCCTACTTTGGCAGTTTAGCCTGTGTCTGGTGATAATGGTAAAATAGTGGGTACGTGTTGTTGTTGATTCCTTGTATTCTTGTGTGATAGATTTGGGGTGAATTGTGTAGAGAATTGGGGCACATGTGGGTAGATTGTAGAGTATTTGGATACTAGATAAATGTACCCTTGGGATTGTACCCCAGGGTGCAACAATAGTTTGAGTTGTCAATATACTAGCCAAAGCGGTCCGGAGGGCCGCGCTACCTTACATTATTAGTTATTGTTATTTTAAGGGGTCCAACAGCGAGGTCATCTGCACCTAGCATAATTAAAACTCAACAATTTTTCTAGGTTTATGCCGTGTCTTGTGTGGGGTTTCACCTAGGAACACCAAGCTGTCTCGTCAGAGGGCTCTTGGTGTCCGTGCCCGGACCCCCACAGGAGTAGCTAACTGCGCGCTACCAACCTTTCTATGACGCGCACCTGCGCCTCTTTACTGCGAGCGCTAAAAACCTTAGCAGTCTTCACCTCCCGATGAATGCTTCCAAAAAGTTGGTATATTGGTTTTCACGGCCAGTGAATTAAAACTCATCAATTTTTCTAGGTTTATTCCGAGCCTTGTGTGCTCTCTGCCTTCTTAGTGTTTTGCAACCTGCGTTATTGTGTTGTCTATGCGTGCCAATGTTGTTTGTTCCTTCCTGTCCTATGGCTGCTTCCTGAAGCTGTTTTTCCTAGTGTGTGTGATATCGTGAATTTAACTGTATTTTTCAAATTTGGTTTTCCTAATTTGTATTTCATTCTGTGATCGTGTCACATAACTAGGAAAGGTGTTTCCAAGATTACAAACAATATCAATACTTATACGATACATATATCACCTGTTCATGCACATAGTTATAACATATACATAATACCATCCTGATCCAACTGTTTCCGTCAATTTCTCTTACTTCGATAAAAGAAGATATTTTGTTCAGTGCCAGTTCCCATTGTAAATATATATATCTGTCATGCTACCGGCTTGAGGGGTGTCTCCCATCCGTTTGTCCATGGTTCAATGCCAGGCATATTACCATACCGTGTTTGCAGTGTCATTGTTGGCCTTTCTATGATTAAGAGTTGACTCAGAGCAGAGTGATGGTAGCTAATCCAACACTGAGCTATCCCTGTCCCTGTATCATGTGTTGGTCTATCTGATCTGTTCACCTAGGAACACCAAACTGGCTCTTCAGCGAGCTCTTGCAGTCCGTGCCCGGACACCCAGAGGAGTATCGAACTGTACGCTACCTCCCTTTTCATGAGGCGCACCTGCGCCTTTTTACTGCGAGCGCTACGAGCTCAAGCAGTTTTCACCTCCTCATGAAGGCTTCCAAAAGGATGGTATATTGTCTTTCACTGCCAGTGAATTAAAACTCAGCAAGTTTTCTAGGTATATGCCGTGTCACCAAAAGCCCACTGGCGAGCCAGTTCGGTGTTCCTAGGCGAAACCCCTCACAAGACACGGCATAAACCTAGAAAAATTGCTGAGTTTTAATTCATTGGCCAAGCATTATTATTATTATTATTAATAATAATATGGTTAAACCTATCGTACTGTGATTGTTGCTGTCCGTGGGCTATCAATAGATTCCAAGAGCTGGATTTTAGCGACAGCGATGATGATACATGACGTCCTTCTCTCGGTAATAAGCCAATCAGCAAAGATATGGCCGTTCAGCTTGCCGTCATAACGTGGATTCAGAGACTGGACGCAGATTGTTTTCATGCCGGCGTCGTTGCCTTGTCTACCATTGGAGCAGATGCTTGGAGAAGAATGTTCAGTTCTAGTAATACGTATCAGTGTCCTTCTAATGTGTATCCATATGCTCGATACTTTCTTTATACGAACGTTTGAAGCTCCTTTGTATTTATAAATGGCGGATCACAGTACTGCAGTGCCCGCTTACCATTCTTCGCTTTGCTCTTGGCACCTAACGCCACTGGCATCAGAACTGCTACAGAGAGAAGAAGATGTATCGCTGCGGCCATCTTGACTACCTTTTGCAAAGTTCACCTGAAAAGACAAGACAAGTTAGATGTATGTCTACCCCTTTTTATTCCCGTTTTCACCGAGTGAGTTAGCCGTGGTCGTTACGGCATGACTGCTGGCAGTCGCTCTTAGAAGTCCTCCCAGTGGTGAAGAAAATTTTATTAAGTGCTTCCGACAAGTGAACAGTATTTTTGAGCACAAATGTGTGCAATGCTTCGCTACAACTTTCTATGAAGCCAGGTAACATTTCGTCCACGAGGCGATAACCATAATTTGTCACACACGAGGTGTGCTGATAATATCTGTGAACATCAATAACAAGCCGCAATGTTAATGCGAATCAATTATCTGATTTGTAATCAGTGACAAGTGATCTAAATGCACGAGCCAGATGCACGATTTTTTCACGCATTTTTGGTGATTATTTATACATTTGTAACACCATATTTCGAATCTGTGATAACCGATATTAAGTGTCGATTAGATTCAGTGAAGCAGACAGTGCAAAGGCCAATTTATTGAGAGTCTGCAAATAAAGTCAGTGTTTTATCATAGGAAACTGTGCTAAGATTAAATTCTGTGGAAATCACGTGCGAGATCAGTGAAATGTACAACCACGTTGACCACGCGTACCCCATGCTCTCTCTGCTGACCACATTCCGTAGTATGGAGTGAGCACCTATAATGTGAGAAATATTCTACGAGGAGACGACTACACCATGGCAGGAGGATTATTCATCTATTCTCTGGGAATGGGAACCCAGGAGACCGTCAACCCAACATTTGTTCATGAGATCGAGATCTTTGCTCGACAAGCCACGTGTAAGAAGAGGAAATGGATTGGTATAAGCTCGATGCCCAAGCTATTACATGGAACCTTGACCAACCATCCAAGTCTCTGTTATACCATGATATGTGTGGATATGCCATAACGGTGAATACTATGCGAGTTTCTACTTTATCTCATTGATCGGGTTGAGCTGTGGTGGAGTAATTATGTAGAGTAGCTTAACAGAACTCGTGACATCCAGTCAGGTAGGGCTGTAGATAGTATAATCTATATCTTTCCCAGAAGTTAGACACCTATGTTGGTGCGTTGTGATGGTGATCGCAGGACGTTATGTCCTAAATACAGGGATAGGAAGGACCACATGTTATTTGAACTTGCTTTGGCCAGCACTTAACACGGGCCAGATTAGACTTTGAGTGATGGACAGCCACCTCTTTGTCACTCATTTATTTTGTGAACCCCTGTCAGCGATTCTCCAATTCACGCCTGTGTACAAATTTTTTGGCTTTATCATAGGCCGTATCGGTTCATGACCAACAGAAGTCATGCTTTTTGTACAAGTTTAATTTATGCTTTATTGTGTGCTTTGAAGCCACATTAGTTCAAGTTTGAACTTATTTGGGAACTTCAATAACGATGCAAAGCCAAGCATCGAACCCCAGATTGTCCCGTATCATTTTAGACATCCTGGCAGTTAGTAGGATTGTCGACTGTTAAACTATTTTTGTTTGTGTCAAGTGTTGAGACACGTTAAATTTATCTGAATGCCCAAATATATATATTGTAAGAGTGTAGTATCTTCAACGAATTCCCAAAGCCAACTATTCCGAGTGGAATATCTGTAAGATATGATCTTTGCAATTTTCTAACATTGCCTATAATTTTAAATGATATTTTCACGTGGTAACTTAGCCACGCACCATTGGTTGCTACCTTGTATATTTTAGAAACCAGCGTTATCCACTAAAGACTTCTCTTAAATGTTTTAAACGCCTGTGGAGTGTAGAATCGCCAGACGCGATAAGGTTATAGCGTGCAGTGACACGCCAAGGTTGATTGTGAACCATATTTGGATCCGCGCACTCGATGCGAGACCAACTGTTTGACTGATAGACTGTCTGCCCATGCGCACGTACACATTTTTTGTGTGGAATGTATTGATCGATCCTCAGACCAAGGCATGTGAAGTATTTAATGCAAGCATATGTTTGATTACGTCACTGGACGTGAAATGTAACTTTTTAACGCTTTAGAAAGCACATTGTTGAGCACCAGGAGTATGCTATTATGAGATGAGAAGCTATTGTCTGTAAAATTAGGTATTTTTGTGACACTATTTTTGTAAGCTTCTATGTTAGTAGAGCGCTCTTGCCGCTCTGTTGTACAGATTTAATCTGCGACCATTTTTCCAGGATTTTACCTGAAGGACTGTTTAGAAGAGCTTCAGGCCCCTTCAGTGTTATTGTGAAAACCGAGTCTTGTAACTCGTGTTGTAATTGTGTCGGCCAGGTATGAGCCGAAGTTGATGTTAGGTGATGATCTTTGTAGACTTCACGTTAGTTAAGCTTAGGTGTCCATTGAGAATGAGCCAGTATTCTATTAAACCTACGACAATAATAATAATAATAATGCTTCTAATAATCAAGAACTAATTACGTTAATTAAGACGACCATAATGATACTAATATTTCTGTGACTTGCGATTTTATGCGAACTGGCCTACTCTCTGGATTAATCACATTTCCACCGGAAAATGACATGTAGACTTTTCCTTACACATTCTTGAGACGACAGAGTCGCTGCGGACCACTAATTCTCAACTAGTGGCACACGACCCTGATGTAATGTAAGTCGTGATGTTGATCATGCATTTGCCGACCTAATCAAACACTAGATGACCCAAGAATACAAAGAGTGTTCTTGCGTGTACGCAGGCTGTTGAATAAGAAGTTTTTAACGCTGTGTTTTATTTATTGATTTATTTATGTGAATTTGTATGTTTACCTGATGTACCCCTTAGTTAGTTAGAGTGTTTTTGATATTTTTTTCAACTGGTTGTCACATAGCTTTTGCTTTAATTGTTTGTTTGCTACGGTAGTAAGTCACCGTATACTTTGTTGTAATTGTCAGGATTTAGCTAGATTTTAACTTATTTTAAAAATATTAATAAGGGAGTGGTACCATCATAAATTCTTTACTGATTAATGCTGTTAATTTAACTTCATTCACAAGTAACCCGTTTCATCAGTGTAGGGTGTACTTTACGTGCCACTGCCCTAGCTTGCCATTTTTGTTTTTCTTGTAATTAGATCTTTCGCAGGGGTTTCTCCACTTACAATCAGTTAAGGATTTTCTATACTTTGATATTTGTTTTTATTTAGCTTGCGGGATTAGCCCGAAATAACCCCTCCGAACTAGGCTAGGTGTTTGTCAATTCTTTAATAAATTTTACCTGAGATTTCATAAGTCTGGATGTTATTATTATTATAGTCTAAGTGTTTCTGCGGCGTACTTCTTGGGTCCTTTCGCCATATTCTCCGTCTCAGCCCGATCGCCCGGGGATGCTGCGTCTTCGTGCGCATTGACCTATAGGAAAAACATCCAGTCCTTTTTTGGCTTATGTGTCTTGATGGTGAGTCGCGTGGGGAGTCATCTCGGTTAATGACAACCCAAACAACTCGTCTGACGGGCTCAATATGGAAGCTACTGATGTATGAACGATGATGAGTAACAGCATTCAGGACACAGTCAGTGCCTGTATATGCTGTGTAAGGTTTTTCTCTTAGTGTTAGTAATGCTGCACTGAGTCAGTAAGGAATGCAATGGCAAACTACTCACTCCTCACATTGCTTAGTACGCTTCAATATAGCGCTGGCTTGTGTTTTTATGGGTTTCTATCCACATAACTAGGGTGGTAATTGTTGGGGGATCCAACCAGCCTATTTACTAATTTTACTTTTTTAAACTTACTATGTGTTATGTTTTGTAAGACAAGGAAATATAAAAATAAAAATATTGTTGAGCCCCGAGGGTCGATACGGCCCTAGGACCTCAGACATCCACGCACCCCCAAAGGGATTATCAACATACGTCCCTGAACCTGCAGGCGGCCACACAAACACACATCCCTCAACGGTAAACCCCATCAGCAATCGGCCCAACATCTCACACCAGTTTCTCCCCAAAACCACCCCTTAACCGGAAGCCAACAGCCGGCCATACAACTTCATTACACGCAGCTAGGCAGAGTTTAAGTCTCAGCTCTTGCCTAACAAGTTGCATAATCCACACACACTTACACGGGAGGTAACTGGAGCATCAACAAGAGTGAGGAAACGTTCACTCAGCAAGTCCAGAACTATAAGAAACGGACCCGAAGCGAACCCATTGTCTATTGTCGCCCTAGGCTCTGTTCGACTGGGTTCCGGTTCAAGACATCACCACATGTAAGGGTGTTCTCAGACATCCTTATACATAATTGTAATCCCTCACTTCACACCCACATTTACATTGTATTTTATAACCAGACTGTGTCACACGATCCCACACTAAAAGGGACATCACAATTCACAAACCCTGATGAAATAAACCCTTGATCAGTAACTTACACATTTGTCGTTTATTACACTTGTTTTCACGTCCTAACTCCCCCTCTGACATCCCTACTTGCCCGTGTCCGTCAATTAGAGAAGTGCTAGGTAAGGATTTCCATTGTGCAAGCATTGGCGTACTCAAGTGGCCAGGCGATACCGCCCACTCAGCAGGTAGGTTCCTAGCATACTTGCAGCTGTTTGTTTAGTGCTGCAATTAATCCCATCTTGATCGCTCATCCCTTGAGGACCAATCACACCCCCGTAGAGCTAGCCCCTAATTCCGAACATCCTTTGACAATCACCTACACTCGTGGCTTCCCCAATTACGTGGAGACTCGCACTTTTTGCACACCACCCCTAAATTGGACACTAACTCAGTTTGTTCGTGTCATCACTCCAACCCCGAGACAGAACAAATAAATGGTGGAGATGCCGAGTAGTTCCCACGAGTGTAGGTAGTTACCACTCAGTAAGGGTCCTCAAACAAAGAGGATCTGGAACTACGACCCGGGTACTAAAGACAGCCAAGCGAAATCAGCGATTCTTTTCTAGAGTACGCCACAATAATTTTTTACGGGGACCATATTAGGACACATTAGCCCTCCCAACCCACCCCATAGGGTGTTCACATATTGAAACCTTTTGAAAGGCACACTAGGTCAAATTTTGCGAGCCCTACAGGAAAATTATTGTAAGTATTGTAGTTTACTGAAGCAAGGCACTCGATAGGGACATTTTCACAGGATCCAGGGATTTCCTTAAGCACGCCCTAGTAAATACATTAGCCTACTAATTCAGGCATTGAGTAGAGAACTTTGATAGAGGCCAGGGGCTATCAGCATTATTCAATTCAGGCATTGAGGAGAAACATTATACAGGGGCCACAAGCATAAAATTTTAAATAATATAGGGCACACTAATTTATATCAGCCCTATCAGCACATATACACAGAATCAGTTAGGGGCAATAGATAATACGCAACCCCCAGGACATATATTCGCATACACGAACACTTAAATAACTCACACTAAACACTTAACACATAAAAATGGCTCCATTATAACGGTTAAACGTGCTAAAGCAAATTGGGGACTATCAGGACCTCATTGTATGGCACAAGGCATTTGCTAGGAGACAGGAATACCTCAGGAGGTATCGGCAGCTCCTACACTCTCAATACATGAGAGTTATAAGGGCACTTGTCCGGCCACGGAGCATGGCCCAGAATAGAAAGATTAGGGCAAAAGTCCCCACCCTCCGTAAACAGCTTAACCGGTCGCACTGGAGGTTACACATGTTACACGAATTTATGTCCCAACAATACCACAAACTGAAAGACGAACACGTATACATAGGGACTTCTGGAACTAAGGTAGCTGAACAGGCAATAGCGCTGAACCAGGAATACGCCGAAGTCTGGGAAGCGTATCGCGAACTCCAAGCCAACAACATGGTATTCGAGTTCGCGGCAGGAGGTCCAACACAACAAAGAGGGGAGAGTGAAACACACACATTAACCAAAACATTCACCCAGATGTCTATCCCTTCACATGACGACACGCGAGGGAAGGAGTATGGCATGGCCATAGAGCAGAAACAGGCCAACCTACCCTCCAATACACGGCAGGGTAACATACATACAGGTCCCACACAACAGAGAGAAGACATCGACATACACTCATTAACCAAAACATTTGCACAGATGTCTATCTCTTCACATGAACACACGCAAGGGAAGGAGACAGCCACGGCAGAGAGCAATGAGCTTGCCACCCCAACCCCCAATTTACTAACACCTACACGTCCCAAAACGCCAGTTCAGAGGGCAATTCTGCCAGAAGAGAGGCAATACGCCAAGCTGCAATGCAGAAACATGCAGCTGGTGAGAGTAGTTAACCAGCCTAGAACCGTACGAAGGGGAGCAGAGGAACCCATAAACTGGGCAGACGACAGTGAAGATCTAACACAGTGATTCACGCAATTGCCCATACAGACACCTAACAACACGAGGGAGAAGGAGGAGGTAATGGCTCGGAACAGCGAGCTTGCCACTCCAACCCCCAATTTACTAACACCTACACGTCCCAAAACGCCAGTTCAAAGGGCGATTCCGCCAGAGCGGAGATGGACACTGCCATCTGCACCCCCGGCGCAGATAAACAGAAGGGTGTTGCTTTCAACCCCTCGGGGTGCAAAACGCACACCTTTGCACACTGCCCAGGCTCAAACACAAAGTACACGGGGCATAAGGGGAGCTTTAATACTCACCCCACAAGGCCATGTAGACAGGAGGACACACACCCCTACAAACACTGACAGGGGGTACAGCGTGAAAACAGCTCTTCAAGAACACGCGCACTATACCCAACGAAGGGGCGGCATGGTACACAAAACCCCAAACTCACTTTGCTGGAAGCCCCTGTAGAAGGCAGCAAAGAAAGGCCTACATGGCTACCAGGGGTCTATGCCGTCATCACGGGGTGAAGAGAGCCACCCCGGATAGCAAGGGCGTTCAGACTCTAGACAAGAATAATTAGCTGACATACAGGGGTGACCCAAGACCTTTAAATAATAATAGGGCCGAACAAGTATACGTCAAAGGACGAAACACAGACTGAACCAGACATAAGTTATACATAATCCACGAACGCTCCCAAACTTTTGCATGGCACCACAAGAATAATGTAATTTTCTCTTCTTTACCAAGGTATAATATTAATCAATGTATATGTATTTGTACAAAGTGTTTGCATGTGTATACTTATGAAAAGGGGACTATACCCTAGCAATGCATAAGGCGCATGAATATTCTATATCATATTTTGTATGCCACGTTCTAAACATTGTGCAGTATATGCATCATAAAACAGGAATTCTTTTATCCTCCACAGCGTTTAGGCAAGCAATAACACTAGAGGGTAAACTCACGAGTTAAGGGGAAAACGACATATTTTTCGGGGGCACAAACTTATCAAAGACACAATCCACGCCCGCCGAATGAAAGCGTACCATACACGAACAATGACACAAAACAAATAAGGCCGGAAAAGCCACAGAGAGAAAAGGAAACAGCTGCACTCATAGAAAGGGTAAGAAAGCCAAGGTATAGGACTCGGACCGCGAGGACCTAATCCAATTACAAAGGACATAAAGACAAAACTACCACCGATACCTAGTGGTGACATACGCGCTAGAATGGGCAAGGACACACTCACATAACTACACGACTAACATACACAGACATAGTAGAGACAGTTGAAGACACACAAATGTATGGAGGTGAAGGGTTTTCCTCTATTACATGAAGTGGCAAAGGAGACCGCATCATTAATCAGGGCGGGTACCGTAAATAATCGTTCAGCATGAGTAAGATTGTAAACACACATGCAGGCAGGCGGCCGGTGAAAGCTAATTGCCTCAGTGCGGAAATAAGAAACCATTGCTGACCCAGCAGGAAGTGCCTTCACGGGCACGGCTAGATCATGAAGGCCACGAATGTTAACACCGAGCTTACAAGCATACAGCAACACTGAATCATTCGGGCCAACACAAACACGGGTCAAAACAGCCAAAATCAAAGAACGAGGGGCATTCAAAAGTATACAAAACACCCACACTAATTATCACGTTGCCACGCGCATTTCAAATACACAATAAACGCCACGGGGCGGAAATTAGCGAAATGAGGGTCCCGAGGTACCGGCACAAGGCATATGCAGACGCACCGAGGTCTGTATCATACATTTGCGGGTCACATTACGCCCACATGCCTGGGAAACACAAATCACAAACATACTAGGTAAACTACAACCTCCAGTAGAGCAGGCGTACCTAGGAACAAGTTACCCAATGACACCTAATCGCAAACCACGCTACCAGAGGCCACACATTGACACACACACAATTACACCGGCTAGACACGGGCGGACATGGCATATAGGAGTTACACGTGGTCAGGGGTCCAAACTCTAGATAAGAACGGACAGCCCAGGAGTTAAAAGGGAAAGAGGTTGACCGACTGAAGATCACGCAACCCCAAATACATAGTGCATTAGACCTGCAAAGGCCTTACGATCCCACAAATATAGACACATTGTAGAGATGTATAGGGCAGAAGTAAAAGAGAAAGTATCGACCGACTAAAGAGCTATCCGACCCCACCGAATAGTAATACACCTACACAAACGTACATCAGTAACAATAGAAACATAGTTTGTGGTAACCCATCATTTAATACTGTTGTACCACTAGGGTACGCCACCGTCATCCCCTAACACTAACAACCCCGGAAAACACAATGCCACATACCTACTTCAAGAACCAGCGAATACATCTACATAATTACACATCTAACAAATTATTGCCTCAATGAACTCAGATAGCCTCGTGTCCAAGCCCAACGACCCCAGGTAGGGCTATGGCATGGGAGAAATGTGCAAATTCCGCAAACGCAGCGCGACGCTCCTATAAAAACTCCGAGAGGTCATGCCTCCGGATCAGTCTGTATCAGTGTTACCTGCGTGCCGAATCGCTGCTGGAAGCCGAAGGGTAAGTGCCTTAAGCGATCACTACACACACATTCAATTACACTCCCATCCCCCTGTGCTTGGATTGTGATAATTGTTTATTTTATTAACTGCTCTGCTAATTACCGGAGTACTTCAAATCCGAATTACTCATTAAACTCAAACATAGTAGAAGCTACTGGTCTTTTCATTTATTTAATTAGTTGATAAGATCCTACCCTCTTAGCTTCCCCGCTAGGTAAGATCTAGTATTAGCACTGTTATTTAATTGCTTCGAGACGTCAGCAGAGCGTCACAGCCACAGCGCTGACACCAGCAGGCTCGCTCCCAGCTCGCCTGCTTACGATTCACATCAGACTGCTTAACGCCGATATCGCGCACAGAGCACTAAGTAATCCACCCTTCCTTCCACACTCACACCCTGAACTACCCCGCCAAGCAGTACATTGGGGAGTTCTCCTTTCAGATCGTACTGACGATCCCCAGCCACTAGCTAATCACCACCTCTTACACGTAATTGTCAAGCTTTCCCCTTAAAGCATTTATTTCAACCCTTAGATTAATACTTTGTAGAGGCTACCCTCTCATGTACCCTACAAATGGTGGAGGCGTTTCTTGTCCTCAGCTGACCAGCCGTTAATTTTAGCCATTCGATTGAAGGCTTTCAAATATTCCTTGGGGTCCTGCTTGTCACATGGGTATTTAGCAGGTTGTATCATTGGATACTTTGTAGGCATGGCCATGTCCGCGCTGTAGGAAGTGCTGGGGGTAGGTAAGGGGGTGCGCTCAACTGGGGAATCTAGGTCGCTCTTATCTAATGCAACGCTAGAGTGTGAGTGGCTCAGGGGTTGCTGGTGAATCTCGACTGGTGTTATGTAGGTGTTTCCGCCTTGGGAGGTACCTGGGTGGTTAGGGGTAGAGTGTAGAGCGTCCTGAGTGTTGAATTGCTCAGTACCCTGGATATTATCCACTGACAAGTTATGTTCAATGTTGACCGCTTGTAGTGTGGAAAGCGCCTTGTTAATATGGTCGCCTAGAATTAAAGCGATGGCGTGTATATCTGCGATTAGTCCCCCGCTCGAAGAATTGTGTGGAATTTCGTCTAACTGTTGTAACAGGACCTGCAACCCGTTGTAGGTTTGTTGCGTGTCAGTGATGTGTTGTAAGATAGCGTACGCTATTGTGGGGATTAATTCCTCACTGTCAAAGCTATCTGGGGACGCCTGTTGAGCGTTCTGTGTCTGTGCTCGTGTGAGGGGACGTTCTTGTCTGATTACGTTTGGGTATTTGTGTTTGAGATCTAAAGTTGCGTCCTCAAGTTTGGCAAGTAATTGGCCTGTGTTGTGTTCTGTTATTAAGTCGGGGTTTTTAACTAGGATTTAGGGTGTAGTGGTTTGGTGGTAACGGCGAGGTTGTGTGCTGTATTTCTAAGTGCACGCTTGACCTTACCAATATGTTGGTATCTGAGCATGGATCTATACTGTACGTCGTACTGTAAGGGCGTATCTATGGGGATGTTAATTGTGTATGCTTAGGTAAGGGTGGCGTTTAAAAATGTATATTCTATCGGAGCGGGCTTGGGTTGGGTACAAAAGTATTACTGGATCCGTATTCCCAAAACTTTTCCCAATTATGGGTGGAGTTCGCTTGGCTAGTAAGAGATTAAGTTTAGGGATCTTTCCCGCAGAAATAAGTTGTATGTACTCCTTTAGGCGTTGTCTTATGACAACGTCGCGGTACCTAGTGCCCCCACCATTTGTAGGGTACCTCAGCAATACACGCTTCTCCCTAGTAACAACTGTTTGCGACAAATCATGCAGACAGGCACGTGCCTACATAGCCATGCGTCAGCCAGGTCATTCACTCAACTGGAATACAAATAACGAACCTCGGAATGGTTCCTTTACCATATGAGGCTATCTACACATTTAATATTCATACACTCTCATACAGGACGCACATTTTAACCAACTTAATCGCACGCAGATGTCAATACACGGTCACGACCATTAGGCAACCGACTAAAGATCCAATCACCTTTCACAAGGGACGATTCATTAACGCACCCTTCCCATACAACTGTATTCACAGCGCACAGTTGATAGGAACTTACACATAATTTAATTATTTATATATATACCTTCGGTAGCGGCCGCTGGCAAATTCAAACACAATAACCAGATGTAATAAGTAATAGGCGAATACATACATCTACCATGACAGTAGAGGGATTAACATTCCCATGGTTAATGCCCACATTAGGAAATCGGTACACAAAATTTTTACTTGCACGAATTTAGAAAGTGCACGGATTCCAGCATTCACCCCATATTAAGGCGGGATGACAGCCCGGTCCTATACATTATCACCGAGTAGGCCACTAAGTTTACACATATGGCAAAGCATAATACATTACTGGACGTACAATACAATTTATATAGCGAACGCCATTACTCCAGCAGTAGCGGAAGCAAATACAGGGTTACAGACACCACAATAACACAGGTCTTTGGACCTCAGCACGTCCTTTAAACTGCCTAACACGAACACACTATTCTGTTATTACTTTCATCGTCCATAATCGATTCACACTATACTCTAGACCACTGATAGTAGCCTAGTACAATCAGTATCGCCGGACGTTCCATGATGAACGATGTTCGTTTCTTGCCATATTTCAGCACCGACATAGGCTCGTGCAGACAGCACGATTACACAGGTTACCAGCATCACACACATACAGTGGCCTAGCAACTACAATAACACAGGTTAGCGGCTTTTCGATAATGCAACGAAATATTCGTACAATAACACAGATTAGCGGCCTTTCGCAAAGACACAGACATGGTCGTACAATAAGACAGGTTAGCGGCCTTCCGCAACTGCAAAGATGTATTCGTACAATAACACAGGTTAGCGGCGTTTCCTACAGGCCAAAGCGTATTAACACTAATGGCATAGTGTAGCGACATTTGATATAATTTCGCACACAATGTCACTATTACACAGGTTGGTTACTACCACTACGGCCAGCAGAATTTGATACAATTACACAGGTTATCATACCGCCCGAGCATTAGACTCTATAGGTCATCTGAACAAACAATTAGGAGACACTTGGAGTAAGGATAACTTATACTTACATAGATTACATTTCCCATACACTGTAATCCAGGCTACATTCTTTAATACATCTCAATCACTTCTCACACTCAGTACTGCAAACTGCTCATAAGCAGTGATGCACGCTCCACACACAATATCGGAAGCAAGTCCTGAACACAAACGCCGGTGAATAACGAATCAAGAATATAGAAACACGAAGAAAGAAGAATAACGAATCAAGAATATAGAAACACGAAGAAAGGAGAATAAACACACACGAAGAAATAATGAATATATGATCTCCCGGGCCGAGGTATGTGGCACCGATGATCTCCTCTGTCCATGCCCCCGGAGAGTATCACCTACGATTTGCAATTTACGACACACCTTAGTATGTAAAAACACGTATTAGCTTCATAGCGGGAGCAAGTCCTGTACACACACAGGTGGATAACGAATGAAGAATGAAGAAACATGAAGACATGTGAAATTAGTATGTAAAAACACGTAATAACTTCATAGCGGGAGCAAGTTCTGTACACACACACACACAGGTGAATAACAATAAAGAAGAAAAAAGAAAGAAATTTATCAAGAAAGAAGAAAGAAGTTTATCAAGAAAGAAGACATAATAAGTATTATTTCCCGGGCTGAGGTATGTAACACCGATGTTCTCCTATGTTCATACCCCCGTAGAACGAATAACGAATAAAGAAGAAAGAAGAAAGAAATTTATCAAGAAAGAAGAAAGAAATTTATCAAGAAAGAAGAAAGAAATTTATTAAGAAAGAAGAAAGAAATGTATCAAGACAGAAGAAAGAAGTTTATCAAGTAAGAAGACATAATGGAGGAATATCTTTGTATTGCCTTGACGAGGCGATATGTTGTGCGATGCGCCCATATGCATAATAGCATATTGTTACTATGGTCCAGAGTAACTTGTACGGGTGCATATATGCAAATCATCAGTTATATCTCTAGAAGCGATTTTTCGAGATACGATGCAATATGCATTTTTGGGAATGGCCAGAATTAATTTTAAGGATATCTTATAGATACATATTTGTGTCTTAATTTTTCAGCACAGGTTGCAAACCTGAGACGCCAACTCCCGACACAGTCACACAGTGTTGCATAAGTTGGACATATGCATCGGGGGTAGCTCCATTTTGGAGCACTCGCCGAGTTACCCAAATACAGTGTATGCGCATGATATATTTTCATAATTAATATATTTTTTGTGTACATCCGCAGCTTGACCCCGCAGATGCCGAGGGTGGACACCCTCTATTTTCATATTATTTGTATTTTTGTCCCAGCAGGTGGCGACATAATATAACCCCTCATGTATGTGTCTTTTTATACACAAGATTCCCTCCCCAAATTTCACACTCACACGGCCCATACACGATCCCCCCCCCCCACACACACACATGATATACGTTTCCAGATGAAAGTTCGAACCCCGGTGGAGATATACCTGTGGGATATCCCCCCATTGGATGTCGTATCAACGATGACAATTTGCCACCTAAAATGAGAGGTGCACTACGGCCACACAACTCGCGCCTATTTTTGTGAAGGACGAGTTGTGCTGCCTAGATGACTTCGCTTTCCCACAGGGAGCGAGTCATTCATAGACATATAGATAAATAACCTGCAGGTACTAAATAGTCGTTCAGGTACATATCAGTTAAAAGTGCACTCATGATATTGTTGTAGGTGAGAGAATATGGTATTGTTATGGTATTGTTGTAGTTGAGAGGGTGTATGATATTGTTGTAGGTGAGAGAATATGGTATTGTTATGGTATTGTTGTAGTTGAGAGAGTATGATAGTGTTATAGTTGAGATAATATGGTATTGTTATGGTATTGTTGTAGTTGTGAGAGAGTATGATATTGTTGTAGGTGAGAGAATATGGTATTGTTATGGTATTGTTGTAGTTGAGAGAGTATGATAGTGCTGTAGTTGAGAGAATATGGTATTGTTATGGTATTGTTGTAGTTGAGAGAGTATGATATTGTTGTAATTGAGAGAATACACATTGTTTTTCCTTTCTGTTCTTTTAAACTCCCGGTTGTACAAATGGCGCATATCTTCCCCACAAATAAACCATTTATACAAATATTCCCTTAAATTACACCCTGTGATATTTCTTTGTTTCTTTCTCTCCACCCTATCTCTTTTATACACGTGCAGGGCACACGAGGGCAGTTTTTCATCCGCTCCACGCGTATATTAATTGTATAAACTCCTCCCACCCCTAGGATGTTTTTTTCCTCTCGTTGTGTCCATGCACCCCTTCGGATGCCTTGCCGAGGTTCAAGGTTTTAATTATGTTTGTATTTCATGATTTACCTATTTATGATTTAATTATGATTGTATTTTATATGTTTGTTTTAATTTGTAATAGGGATGCATGTTGTATCAGGAGAGTATACTTGTATTATCGTCAGGATGACTGTAGACATTGTCTATATTTTAAACTTCACACCCCACTGTTTGCATTTTTTGATACCACGTTGTAATGAAATATTTTTCCCCTCACCAAATACACATACACATACACATGATCGCTGGACACTACCCTGAGGCACACACACCCTACAATGCACTTCTGCGAATCCCCAACCTTCGACGCTCACTTCTCTAATACACATTACCTATCTGCCCCATAACTCACCTTTCCACACTTTATCTACCACGAGGCACACACACCCCCGTCAACGCCACCAACACATTTCCGGCCGGAAATACCAGAAGAGAAGAACAGAAGAAAGAAGATATACAAGTAAGAAGAAGAAGCCCTATTTTCCAAACACCACCCCCACGTCTTCGTCCAGTTATCGAGGACGATAACTAACTCCACAAAGGGGGTTGTTGCACCCCTAGGGTACGCCACCATCATCCCCTAACACTAACACCCCCGGAAAACCAAATGCCACATACCTACTTCAAGAACCAGCGAATACATCTACATAATTACACATCTAACAAATTATTGCCTCAATGAACTCAGGTAGCCTCGTGTTCAAGCCCGACGACCCCAGGAAGGGCTATGACATGGGAGAAATGTGCAAATTCCGCAAACGCAGCGCGACGCTCCTATAAAAACTCCGAGAGGTCATGCCTCCGGATCAGTCTGTATCAGTGTTACCTGCGTGCCGAATCGCTGCTGGAAGCCGAAGGGTAAGTGCCTTAAGCGATCACTACACACACATTCAATTACACTCCCATCTCCCTGTGCTTGGATTGTGATAATTATTTATTTTATTAACTGCTCTGCTAATTACCGGAGTACTTCAAATCCGAAGTATTCCCTAAACTCAAACATAGTAGAAGCCACTGGTCTTTTCATTTATTTAATTAGTTGGTAAGATCCTACCCTCTTAGCTTCCCCGCTAGGTAAGATCTAGTATTAGCACTGTTATTTAATTGCTTCGAGACGTCAGCAGAGCGTAACAGCCACAGCGCTGACACCAGCAGGCTCGCTCCCAGCTCGCCTGCTTAAGATTCACATCAGACCGCTTAGCGCCGATATCGCGCACAGAGCACTAAGTAAACCATCCTTCCTTCCACACTCACACCCTGAACTACCCCGCCAAGCAGTACATTGGGGAGTTCTCCTTTCAGATCGTACTGACTATCCCCAGCCACTAGCTAATCACCACCTCTTACACGTAATTGTCAAGCTTTCCCCCTAAACACATTTATTTCAACCCTTCGATTAATACTTTGTAGAGGCTACCCTCTCAGGTAACCTACAATACAGAGGTTGGGGACATCACACGTTAAATTCAGCATATAGGGTTTTTACGATATCTCAAAGGGGTAATCGAAGCGACGGCAGAAACTAGAGGAAACCTAGGAATAAATTTCCCACCAGGTTTGCACATAGCAACGTCAACACATGGCGACATACGCACAGTGGAGTGAAAGCATATTTTTATTATCATTTCCACACGAGGCTGGAGAAACCAACAACACACAAACAAGTGCATGCAACACATAGAGAAAATTCTTTAGTGACGACACCTAACACATACCGGAATTTTTTTTTCAGCCGCGGCGCGTGCACGACGTCACACAAACATGCTGACAGTCAATAACAAACAAACTCCCGGAAGAAATACATTTGCGACACTGGCTGTTTGCGTCAGAATGGGAGGACAACATTATAATAACAAGAGACTATATGCTCTCACTAGAATACTGGCACATTTATACAAGGCCGAAATAGATCAAAAGGGCAACATTATTTCAAGCCGCTCACTAACCACGTTGGACAGACATAAAAGGAAAGACTGTGGCCGAGAACACTGAAGCTACATGCTAGCAGACATCGGCCCACGCGGCACAGATAAGCCAACTCAGATAACACGGCACGCTCGGGCGACAGGCCAACCGGCAAGCGGACTCGTGCGTAACTCACGATGCGCGCCACGGCCGCGACCGTCTCCTGCCATATGCGCTCAACACATAGGCAATTGCACACAAACACACAAAGACAATTAAAACCAAGGGTGGTACCACAGCCATTACGGAGCTGATCAAGGCCCTAGCCCAGGCGCAGAACAATAAATTGACCCCCACGATATGGTGAACATACATTTTTTTTAAATCTATAAAAAGAAGACTGTAGGGCCTAATGCACATAGATATATAAAGGTCACGGCTTAATACAAAGCAGATAGGCCGTCCACAGGGCGCAAGCGCGCACATTTTACACAGTTGGTACACTAGATAAGTTTTATAGGGCGCAAATACATCCCAGGGGTATTATAAAATAAAGGGGCATAATCCGTGAACGGTACAGCCATCACGATACACAGAATGAACAGGGATAGCCAAAGGGCGTTAACCAGACGGTTAGGCATATGAATAGAGATAACGGATGAGGACCACACAACGACAGTAAACACATATTTTAATAGCGCTAAGGAGCGAAGAGAACACAATATGGCCAAGAGAGAATGGATACATAGTACAGAGCACAGAAAAGTAACGCACTTACAATTCCCCATAGAATAGCATACGGGCAAAGATCCCTATACCATTCCTAAATACATCCTAATACATAATACCAATTTACATACAAACCCTTATACACAATACATTAATTGAACACGAGGATTTTGGACGTTCATGATTTTCACAGTAAGGGTCATCTGCACCCCGCGCCATACGGTTCCCACCCGAATATTAGGGGTGGTTGGACACAATGCAAGTGCTAGATATTACATCTATTTTACATAGATGGAAGGCCAATAACAAACTAACCAAGATTTGCAATAAAACAGCCTGCATGGTAAACATAAACCTAACCACTCCCTTACCCGACATGCATGTATAAGTTACCCTACCCACTTAGCCAAGGGTCTTATTAATATCACACCCGCATGCATTTAAATCTTGATCACACTGGGAAAGCCTATCCCATTCAGTAATTTAAAGGATATCCCACAGCATTACCGACTCTAGGCCGATACATTACAGAGTCTGGCTATGCATACCCTTCCAAACATACGGACTGAACATTACAGCAACTAACGCTCCAGCGAACCTCGCTAACAGCCCCATATCCAGTCCCAACCTATTTAACATGTCATATACAATACAGAAATATCAGCACAAGAGATCCAACTGAACTAGGAAGGGCGAAAGCAGCCAATGCGGGTCGAATGATCTACAATTTCACTCACTGTACACAAAAGATTACATATATTGTACACAAAATATTACATACATTGTACACCAAATATTACCTCACATTGTTACACGTAATTACTCCCCCGAAATAATAAAGGATCTGGGGTCACACTAGGTGGTGACGAGTATATACGTCATGACGACTAAAGGAACACAGAAAGGCAGAGACAGGGAAGACAATAGTAGACCCTGACCCAGACTTGACATCATAGTTAGATGTATGCTAAGTCAACCCTCGGTGGCATAGAGGGCAGTCTTCCGCTCGCATGGAAGTGAAGAAGTGCGCTCGGGGTACACGGAACTACCCCAGGTCCACTCAAGTCCTTACCCGGATGTGAGGCGAAGAGGATGCCTGGACGCTAAAAATTCCCGGATGATATTATTTTTTCGGATGATTTTTCCCGATTAATTTTGTTCCGGCCCGAGTAAATGGAGGGTATCGACCCCCAGAGCGTAAATGGGAAGTGCGGCGAGCCCCAAAAGTTATAAATGGAGGGGAGCGACCCCCCACCAGGGGTTTGGGCAACCCATTAACGATCAAAGTGATCAATAAGGCGGCTATAAGCCATATGGAAGCGAATATTAACCATGGATAACCGAGCGAAATGCTAATGCAGCAATTACACAGGCCTTCACACATAAAAACACATTAGTTATTAAGGGGGGAAGTCGACATCTAGGCTTAGGAGGATAGGGAGAAAGGACCTAGTCCGATTACTCTGTTGGGGGACCAGCTCAGCAGGGTATGCCTATGCCCGAAGACCCTCGAATTAATGTAAGGAGGAAAGTGTAAAAGGACTTAGGCCTGGCGGCCTGATGGTTATCGAGACCACCAGGAAGATGCACGCACGAGCCCCCTTAGGTAAGGAGGGACGTGTAGGGCCTCGGTCTGGCTGTTATGGAGACTCCGGCTTTACCAGAATTTGCACGCACGAAACCTCCGAAAGGGAGATATTCCTCGGTCAAAATTTAACAAGTCAGTGCTGTGCTAAAACAGTACCTGACAGAGCAGATTTCGGCACTTGGTTAAGTAAACATTTCGAACATTTTTTTTTATATAAGCAAAGATTAGTTTGTAAGTAGCTCTAAGATACACGACGGCGGCGTCGCACACCCATTTGGTGGCGTGTAAGCCCGAACAATAGGGAAGAACACTAGGGTGAAAGAAAACAGGTCGACAATAGATCGACAACGCGTCGACATAGCGATGACAAGCGTCGACGGAATCGACGTCGACGACGCAGCAAATTCAAATACGCCGCGACTGTTATTCCGCGAGCAAACTACTTGTAATAGGCCGCGACGTGATATTCCGCGAGCCACTTAAATGCATATTACAGCGTAAAATTAAATAGCGGGTAGCGACCCCTAGAGGATAAAATGGCTCAACAAGACGTCCGAAGAGGTCTCTAGGGCGATGGCACCGAAGCCAACCCTTAAAACAGCGCTGTGCTGCAAGAGCATTTTGGCCAAGGGCATATTACCAATGTACTTTATATTACAGATTTGAGCTCCATCGCTACGGCAGAGATCATCGAAAACCATGGTCACAGGTAATGACAATGCGCAAAGGCAGCACAATTTTCCTATAATAATACACTTGTTACACTACACCGCCCTATAACGGGCTACAAATTTACAAATACACTAAAGAAGAAGAGAGCGAGACAGATAGCATGGTAAGATCCAGCCGGCTTAGACTAAGATAGGTTAAGTGGCGCCAAGGTAGAATATATGTTTTATGTGCACTAAATGGGTTTAATATATATACTATGCATATACATGTATAATAACATTGAATCCATTTCAGACGACCAAGGAAGCAACAGTAAGGCATCCATTGCCAAATAAATGCCTAATAAACCATTCCCTCCAGTTGAAGCAGAAATTGTACACATACCTATTGTAAATATATTTCCCAACACCAAAAGAACACTATACACCTATAGTATCACTCACATACAAATACACTATCTATCGTTCTTCAGTCGCGCAAATAAGGTGACGGCAACGGTGCTCAGCAGCAGACAGCGGGCGTGGGACGCTGAATTCCACTGGCACAAACCACGCCGTCGTTTAAATAATGAGCGACATGCGATGGCCAGGAACGGTACAATTTTGTAAGTGCCGAACATCGCCATCAGGGTGACTTTTCTCCCGCCCACGAGGAGAAGTTCACTTGGATAAGGTAAAGAGGGACTAGCGAATTGACCACTAAACCACGATCCAGAAAGGCCGAGTAAAAGGAAAGTTGATATGGTATAGAGAATGAGGGTTAGCCGGCATAAGAGAGGAAGTCGCGGAAGAACGGCCGCACAAAAGGAGCTCTAGAGAAAGATGTTATTAGATTGTATTACATATTGTATTTTATTTTGTATTTATTATATCACATCTTACGAAATCATATGCATAATGATCAACTGGAGAAGCATCATTAACCGCATCACCATGAAATTAGAATTATCAGCATATGAGTACCATTGGCGCATTACTATGTCACATCCATTATCACTGTATTAAAACACATTGTATATCACACTGCCACACTGTAAACATTCAACACACTTGTTTTTCTTCCCTTTCTTCCTAATAACGATAATTTGTAAAGGTGTTCTATTTACCCAAACACAATAAACTTATTTTAATATATACCCCTAAAATTACGCCCCAGAGCGCCTATTTTTCTTTATTCTTCACTCTTTCATAAATTATACTTAAGTGTCATACCAAATGTAAACGCAGAAGGCAATTTTTTCATCAGCTGCAGGGCAGCATCACAGCAAACCCCGATGTTTCTTTCCCTTCTGCGAAAATGCAAATTAATAATTTCCTACACCTTGTATTAAACAATGTAACTTTAATTTCAATATAAAAAAATTATGATTGATTCTACACATATGTAAAGCATAAACATTGTTTCACACCTAGTACCTACCCATTCATGAGCACACTCTACCTACACATCAACAAGGAGCCAGAACTACACGACTACATTCCATATACACACCAGGAACAACACAGCATCGAAGAAGAGGAGAAGGACCAGGAGGATAAATAAGAAGAGGATGGAGAGAAAAACTACCCCTAACTCCCAATCCAGCTCGCGAGGACTCGAGCTAAACGCCGACGTGGTCTTTTTGAGCCCCGAGCGTCAATACGACCCTAGGACCTCAGAGATCCACGCACCTCCGAAGGGATTATCAACATACGCCCCTGAGCCTGCAGGCGGCCACACAAACACATATCCCTCAACGGTAAACACCATCAGCAATCTGCCCAACATCCCACACCAGTTTCTCCCCACAGCCACCCCTTAACCCGAAGCCAACAGCCGGCCATACAACTTTATTACACGCAGCTAGGCAGAGTTTAAGTCTCAGCTCTTGCCTAACAAGTTGCATAATCCACACACACTTACACGGGAGGTAACTGGAGCATCAACAAGAGTGAGGAAACGTCCACCCAACAAGTCCAGAACTATAAGAAAGGGACCCGAACCGAACCCTTTGTCTATTGTCGCCCTAGGCTCTGTTCGACTGGGTTCCGGTTCGAGACATCACAACAGGTAAGAGTGTGCTCAGACATCCTTATACATAATTGTAATCCCTCACTTCACACCCACATTTACATTGTATTTTATAACCAGACTGTGTCACACGATCCCACACTAAAAGGGACATCACAATTCGCAAACACTGATAAAATAAACCCTTGATCAGTAAGTTACACATTTGTCGTTTATTACACTTGTCTTCACGTCCTAACTCCCCCTCTGACATTCCTAATTGCCCGTGTAGGTCAATTAGAGAAGTGCTAGGTAAGGATTTCGATTGTGCTAGCATTGGAGTACTCAAGTGGCCAGGCGATACCGCCCACTCAGCAGGTAGACTCCAAGCATACTTGCAGCTGTTTGTTTAGTGCTGCAATTAATCCCATCTTGATCGCGCATCCCTTGAGGACCAATCACACCCCCGTAGAGCTAACCCCAAATTCCCCACATCCTTTGACAATCACCTACACTCGCGTTTTCCCCAATTACTTGGAGACTCGCACTTTTTGGACACCACACCTAAATTGGACACTAACTCAGTTTGTTCGTCTCATCCCTCCAACCCCGAGACAGGACAATATGTACTATCCCGTTTGTTCTTATGGACATTACAGGATGGAGATACTTCAGAAAGGAAAATGGAAACGACTATTTAGTTTCGTAATGTTGGTACTGCCCCCGTAAATTGAATTACTCAGGGACAAAATGAGAGTATTTTCCGTCCCCATGATAAAATTTAACTAGCAAATAAAATTTCTGGAAGTGTGACAAAAGAGTGTCGTTTTAGAAGCTCGAGACTGTGGGAGAGCCCGATCACGTGATATATTGCACAGGACGCTTCTAGAAGGCTATTCTTAGCATAGCAACAGCGAGTTTGGAAATTAATATTATAAATATTGTTATAAATTATGCTATTGGATCCCAGTCCACAGCCAATGAGGAGAGGTCTTATTGAAGACGGGATCAACTCTAATTACACAATATGATGAAATTATGCATTTAGGCCCTCAGAAGAAGATTTTCTTATTTGGTAATGAAGAGAATATTAAGAGAAATTATGTCTGATACTTTAAAAACCGCAGATCGGTTAATCTACGCAGTAATAAGCATTAGTAATCTACGCGCTAAAATTATGGTGGGAGATTGGTATGGCCGCCAAATTATGACTTGGAGAGGGAGATCCAAGGATCGAGGTTCTTATTCCAGCAGGCATTGAAGAGTGAGGAAGTGATTTTACTGGGTTAACGGAGATCCCAAAGCTTAGTCCGAGTGCGACGACTGTCGACTTGTGGAGACGCGAGTATAGCTAGGTGGAACGGTAGAGATCACCGCACTTCCATTCAATGTGAAGTTGCGAGGAACATAGTATTGATTATATCTCATAAAATATTGAGATTTGAAGTTAAATAAGCGAACATTAATCAAGAACAGGTCACCTATTATATATTGTGAAATATCGAGCGCTTAAATATTCACCGTTTCGACAATATCAGCCTGTCTGGTTACATTTCCAAATGTGTTAGAAATAGAGCTGAAGATCATTATAAATTGCAAAGTGTAGTTGACGAACGCAGTTCAAGTGAACAGTGGCGGAGGACTTTTAGTATTGGTGCAACACATAAACTTCAACAGTATGACTATAATTATTCTTCAAACATTATCATTCAACTTAATTAATATTGTTGATATGATGAACTAAACAGTCATGCGCCAGAGACATAATCGATAACAGAAGTGAAGATACAACGATGGAGCTTCGTTAGACAACGTATTCTTGAATACAGACGTAGTGTACAGTCCACCTTGTGCATTTTCGTCAGTCTACGAACACTAATATAACATCAATTAGCAATGGAAACCTTTCATTCACTATTTATCTGAATATTTCCATAATTATATTCCAATGATGAAGCCGATACATATTTACGACGGAGAATGGAGACTCTACAGAAGAGATTTGTCAAGATGCTAGGGAAAGGTAGTCCACCAACCCAGAAGAATTTGCCAGAAGGATGTCGTTCGAGCCCAAGCGAATGTTGGTGAATTCCAGAGAGAGACGTTTCTTATCTCTGAGGTCGCAGATCCGAGGTTCGAATGCAGATCCATCTCAGTGTCTTGTACTGAGGAAACATCTAATGTATTGTGGCAATACTTACATTTATCTTCAAGTTTTCGTCTAAATAAGGTATTAGTGTATCTCAATTGTTATATAGTGAACCCTTATCATTGTGTCCAATAATAATGTTTCATATTAATAAAAACGATGGAAATACTAAATACATGAAATGCTGGATATTTGAGTAATATTGATGTAGCAAGAAATCTGGACTTGGTAAGACATGCTACGTGCTGGCTGGAAATGACCAATAGTTTCACAACCAATGTTATTCTTGGATTTCTGAGAAAATCAGATATGACGCTGTGGCGTACGTGACCATAAAAGGCCACAATGCTGCGTACAAGGCAAGGAGTGAGAGAGAGGAGAATAGTCGTGACGTGAAAATAAGGGCGGGATTTGTAAGGTCAGAACTCCGAAGCCAACTTATCTGACCAATAAGAAAACATGACGCCAGAACATAGCGTCAGTGTGTTTTGCGCGGCAATCGGATATAAAAAGATCTAGCGATCGGTTTGCTTGTTCGACGGCAGATTCGCGACCTGTGAGAAAATACAAGAATTTTGAGAGGTCACACATAATTATAGGCCCATTACTTAAAATATTGAGGAGCTGTTTTTCTCCCACCATTGAAACTTTAGGCTTTCTGTATATATACAAATGTCTGAGATGAACCGGGACACTCCTAATTATTCTTCGACAGTCATTTTAAGACGTCCTTAAGACGATATGGTTTTAAAATTATAGTTGTGTGTCGGCAACGAAGTTGGAAATTTTCATAAATTGTGAGATGGCAATTAGCCATAGAATAGGGAAAGTCGACGATTCTGCATAGGACGATCTGAGGAAATAAAATACTTAGAACGCAGATAGAACAGTTTAAAAACTTTGATTTAATTGTGTTTTAACAGCAGCAAAATGTCGACCATGGAGAGAAGACAGCAAGCTTCATCCTCCATTACCATCAGTGTTATGGGCTAACGGCCTAATGATGGTAATTGACGAGGCGGGAGGCCTCTGGAAAGCAGTTTAAGTGATGAGTATTAAAAAATTGATTTATTGATTTTGGACGAGGGGAATCGCGAGAGATGTGTGGAACTTTGTATAGATTTTATTTGTGTGGTTTAATTTAAATTTCAGGGTTTGATTTCTTAACTGACATGCGTGTAGTAAATTTTGGCATTGCGTGACAATTATGTTGTACAGTAAATTTTGTAATTTAAATGTTTTCCTTATGTATACGTAATTCTTATAGCGAAACGGCCGCATCGATTAACGTATCTATAAAAAGTGTAGCCATGAATGAGAACCTAGGAACGACAATGATAAATGGACTGATTTAATGATATGTTAAACTAATTACTACGTGGGGGGAATATTTGCATTTTGTTGCTTTGATAACTCGGGCTAGGACTGATCCTGTTATTTATTCTTTATTGTCATTTGGACATGTTGTGTGTCATTATCTGAGAGGTGTGCTGATTCATGCTACGACGAGATCTTCGAGAAATGTGCCACGTATTTTTGGGTGTAAGTGATGATGATGAGGAGAGGTAAAGCCTGTCCATGACTGCGATATCATTCCGGCAAACTAGTTATCCGTGGGGATAAGTTTGACCTGGGAATGTATTCTTAAAAAATCCCTGAGAGGATGTTTTGAGATAATGTGTTATTTATTTGTACGCGTTTAACAGGTGGCGATTAGCAAAGGTGCTGTACGCTGGCTATGGGCCAGAATCTATATTTAGCATGGCACTAATTACTACTTGGGGGAAGAAATCAGCCACTCTCTCGGTGATGCGATAACAGGCCCGGTTGTCTCCAGCTCGTTATGACACGTTATGTTTGCTTTAAAGCCTAATGAGTTAAGGTTATTTTATTTGGTTTAATTTGGGAAGTTGCCATGTTGTCGATCCAAGTTTCTTTTATCATTACTACGACTTATTTGTTCATTGTTTTAAAAACGCCAAACTTTCCGGCGTGAAAATTAAAAGTTGTATTTTGTTGTTGTTGGCTCTTATTTTCAAGGCCATTGTATTCATATAAATATAATTTGGCAACCGGCCAAACCTGTTCATGTCATGTTATGCCTTCCTAGTGTTTAAGGTATAAGACGGTAATTCCGCAGCCCTTATTTTAAATAATACACACGTGTATTTGGTTGTGGTAATCTAAGGTTAGAGCATGTCAGTAGTGTATATAATTATGTAATTGTTGTTCCCACATTTCCGTAATTCGTCCTTCGCAGTACGGAGTCCGTTCCCGAACCAACTGTTTTGGTCGGAAACGAGCGCCCGTCAAAATGCTCATTACTTGAACTAGTCTTAAAACCCGTGTCGCTCATAAATATTAAATTTTTGTACTATTTATTTGTTTGTTATATTTGGATCTTGTGATCCGTTTTCTTTTGTTACTTTGATTTAAGTGACATTGCAGTCACAATGCTTGTTGACAGCTGTCATGCCGTGTCGTCACGGTACGTCAGGCTGATCAGTGTTAGATCTGTTCACGCGAGTGAACAATAAAAGGGTGGTTATAGTTTTCCTTTTTATGTTTGATTCAGTTAATAAATTTCATTTGTTAGTAGATCCTGTTGTTTTTCTTGGCTTTATAATAATAATAAGTTAACCTTATGAACCCTGGAAGTTATGTTGATAGCAAAACCTCTAAATCACATTCACAAGAATCCATTACGACCCCGAAATTTTGAATCTTGTCTACATGCTATTTTCCAAAGGGTTTATAAGAGTTACTTTGGCGCCCAACGTGGGGAATTTGTGTTTTAGAGTAAAAAAATAGATCACCGGCATGTGATAAGTTTATTAACGTAAGTTAGGCGAAGATAGTACCGCCAAATGTTTGAAAATATAAAGTCATGGAGTTTGCAATAAAGTAAATGTGGAACAAGTTAAGTGTTTGAACTTTGATTAAAATTAGAACAAACTGTTCCAGGCGCCCAATAAAATTAAATTAGCTTTGTGTAGAAAAGCCAAACTCAAAGAATTGTTTGACAGGAAGGTTAGACCTTAAAAACTAATTAATACTCTATTAATTGGTTAAAATTTGTAAGTAAAGTAAGGTCAGGAAGATTATAACTGAATCAAAGGGTTAAAATTAAATGGAATAATAAGTAAATTATACTCAGTGATGCTATAGTTTGTGGGAGTAATTTAAAGTAAATGAACTGAGTATGTAAAGGGTTAATGTGTGTATATTTAATATATGTGAGCGCGCGTATCCAGGGCTCCGCCCTTATGTCATTTCCCTATGTCTCAAATATATTATTGTTGTGATGGCAACTCTGGGAGAAATTCGCGAAGTGATTGAACTAGCATCCGCTCGTACGCGAGAACAACTTAGTGAGATGAGAAAGGACATAACCAATGAAATACAGACACAGTTAGCGGCAAATAGTGAAGAAACGCAGACACAGTTAGCGGCAAATAGTGTAGAAATGCAGACACAGTTAGCGGCAAATAGTGAAGAAACGCAGACACAGTTAACGGCTATAAATAAACAATCGGCAGAAACGCAGACACAGTTGGCGGCAAATAATGTAGAAATGCAGAAACAGTTAGCGGCAAATAGTGTAGAAATACAGACACAGTTAAACACAAAACTATCTGAAGTTAACGAGAATATAAATCAGAAAATCGCTACACAAAACATTCTGGTTAGTGAACAATTACATAGGCAGTCTGAGAAAAACAATGAAATGTTAAACGCACAAGACGAAAGGAACACTCAAAATCTAGCTGCGCTAACGGTAGAAATCAAAGAGCACACAAAAGAACAGCTAATCCAATTAGCAAAGGACGTTAGCACTAACAATACCAAACAATTAGGAATAATAAAAGGTATCGAAGATTCGTTTAAAAAGGAAATAAAAGGAATGGATGAGACTGTTATGGCAAAACTAGCACAAATCGAGCAAGCGTGTTTGACCAGCTCATCTGAGATTAAAGAAGCACACACAAACTTAAAAAAAAGGTTTGAGATGATCGAACGAGGGACACAGGGTATGCAAGATCAGATAATTACAGTAGATAACAATATCACGGGCTTAGTGACGGAACTCAACAAATTAGAAATACAATCAATTAAGAAATGGAAAAAGTTAGAAATTGACCAGGAAGAAATTAAACAAACATTAGAACAGAACAACATTTCTCTGGGAGAAAGGATAGATAAACTTGAAGATAATCAGGAGGCTAATCAACAGGAAATCGAAGAACGCTTTGTTAAATTGAAGGATACTATTAGGAAAGATTGGACCAAGATGAGCGCTGATTCGAAAGATGAACGGCTCGCAGTAAGCAAGAAGCTAGGGGAAAATAACGCGAAAATACAGGCGTTAGAAGAAAATATGAAGTTAAGATTTCAAATTCAAGAGGACCGCATGATAAAATCGGAGTTGCAGTCACTTGGACATAATACGATGTTTGCGACACTAATGGAAAAGGGGAAAGGGGAGAATGCGGAATGAGAGCACACAATAGACAGCCACGAGCTTGGGCAAAGTCCAAGAACGGTAGACACGCAAGCATTCCAGAATTATGAGGGTCGTAGCTCGACACCTCAAAACACACAACTTCCCACGCAAGTTATACAAGTCATCCGTGGAAACGAATTTAAACCGAATAAGTTTTTACCAGAGAGCGGAGGGACACCTAAAGCTTTCTTAAGGGAACTGACAGAATATTTTTCGGACCAAAATGTTAGCTCAACGCGACAATTAAGAATGGTTGAAAATTTTTTGGCGGGCTCAGCACTTACCTGGTATCTTGGATTTAAGAACACATTTAAATCAATGGAAGGTTTCCACAAGGCCTTCCTAAGCAAATACTGGAGTGAGTCGTATCAACAAAGCTTGCGAATGGACTTATACTCGCGCAAATACCATTCCACGCATCAGACGAAATATGCAGATTTTTTCGCCATGCAACTTGTCAAATTGCAGGATCTTGATAATCCCCCGAGCGAAATGGAGCTAATAACTACTATAGGAAAGCAGATGCCTATTAGCGTTCAGCAATTCTTGGTGGCGGCAAATATTACGACCGTGGTCCAGGCAGAAGAGGTATTAAGGAAGATAGATGAAACCACTAATTACATCAACCCGAGAGAGAAGAGACAGATAGAGTTAGTTAATGCAGTCGAAGTAGTCAAGACACCGAACAAAAACACGAGGTCGCAAGCTACAAACACTGGGGATAACCAAAGACGGCAGAGCACCGAAGAATATGAGCCGAGATCTCAACCGAGATACGAAAATAGGGACAGAAACCATAACAATCAGGAAGGAACTAACCGCTACCGGAACACAAACAATCAGCAGTGGCGAGATAATAGGAGATACCAAACGTCATACAATAGGAATAATAATAATAACGCACCTTACAATCAAGGATGGCGTGGAGGACACTATAATCAACAATATAGGCCCAGAGACAATAGGCGTTACAACCAACAATATAACGCACAAAATAACCAGCGGTTTAACGAGCAATCGGATCCAAGGGATGATCAGAGAAATTGGAACGAGAGACACGCTGACCCGCAACAGTACCTGGAGGAGCCACGTAACATGGAAGGAAATAATGATAAATGGGAAAGAGCGATAGATCGGCGGAAGAATCCCGACACCCACGAGGAGGAAAACGGAACACATCAAATGTTGGAGGCCATGCATGTAGAAACCCAGAGATATTTGGAAGAGCTGCATGGAGAAGAAGAAAATAGAGCAGCCGACAATAGGAAACAGAAGAATAGCAGGAGAGATTCGCAGACCGTGTCAGGCAAGGGTCTCGAAATATGGTAAAAAAAAGTTATTGTACGGGAATCGGAGAAGAAGAAGGGAGAAGGAAGAAGATGGCAACGCGGGGGAGAAGAAGGAGATGACATCACGGTAAAATGGAGAAGAGACAGGAGCGGCTTAAGGAAGTTCAACTAGGGGTTACGAACTTAGGTAACAACGCCTACAGAGTCCGAGAGGTGAGCACAGGAAACATGACAGTGTATAATATCTCAAATTTAAAATTGTATCATCAGAGAGAGCCATACGAACCGAGAAATAATGTTACTGCAGCAAATTAAACATTCGCGTGATAACATACAACAAAAGATACGGGGGTACTCGAGTGGTGAAAGCGCTCAAAAGACAGCTCTGACGTGTTTACAAGTTCAGGCGGAAGTCGTTAATGAATATGTTGATGTTTTGAAAGAGTGAGAAGGGAGACGAGTAGCAAGGAAAGAGGCCGGAGGGCATAAGTATACAGGAATTTCCTAATGAGTTTGGAACGAGACGGCTACTGAAACAGACAGAGGCGGACAGTCATTATATTTGAGGGTGACCAGCAACTTCAAATTTGAGCCAGAAAAGTAGGGGATGTGAAATTCGACTTCATTTGAGTTCGAATTTCATCAACTAGGGGTCAGATGAACCCTTATCATTGTGTCCAATAATAATGTTTCATATTAATAAAAACGATGGAAATACTAAATACATGAAATGCTGGATATTTGAGTAATATTGATGTAGCAAGAAATCTGGACTTGGTAAGACATGCTACGTGCTGGCTGGAAATGACCAATAGTTTCACAACCAATGTTATTCTTGGATTTCTGAGAAAATCAGATATGACGCTGTGGCGTACGTGACCATAAAAGGCCACAATGCTGCGTACAAGGCAAGGAGTGAGAGAGAGGAGAATAGTCGTGACGTGAAAATAAGGGCGGGATTTGTAAGGTCAGAACTCCGAAGCCAACTTATCTGACCAATAAGAAAACATGACGCCAGAACATAGCGTCAGTGTGTTTTGCGCGGCAATCGGATATAAAAAGATCTAGCGATCGGTTTGCTTGTTCGACGGCAGATTCGCGACCTGTGAGAAAATACAAGAATTTTGAGAGGTCACACATAATTATAGGCCCATTACTTAAAATATTGAGGAGCTGTTTTTCTCCCACCATTGAAACTTTAGGCTTTCTGTATATATACAAATGTCTGAGATGAACCGGGACACTCCTAATTATTCTTCGACAGTCATTTTAAGACGTCCTTAAGACGATATGGTTTTAAAATTATAGTTGTGTGTCGGCAACGAAGTTGGAAATTTTCATAAATTGTGAGATGGCAATTAGCCATAGAATAGGGAAAGTCGACGATTCTGCATAGGACGATCTGAGGAAATAAAATACTTAGAACGCAGATAGAACAGTTTAAAAACTTTGATTTAATTGTGTTTTAACAGCAGCAAAATGTCGACCATGGAGAGAAGACAGCAAGCTTCATCCTCCATTACCATCAGTGTTATGGGCTAACGGCCTAATGATGGGAATTGACGAGGCGGGAGGCCTCTGGAAAGCAGTTTAAGTGATGAGTATTAAAAAATTGATTTATTGATTTTGGACGAGGGGAATCGCGAGAGATGTGTGGAACTTTGTATAGATTTTATTTGTGTGGTTTAATTTAAATTTCAGGGTTTGATTTCTTAACTGACATGCGTGTAGTAAATTTTGGCATTGCGTGACAATTATGTTGTACAGTAAATTTTGTAATTTAAATGTTTTCCTTATGTATACGTAATTCTTATAGCGAAACGGCCGCATCGATTAACGTATCTATAAAAAGTGTAGCCATGAATGAGAACCTAGGAACGACAATGATAAATGGACTGATTTAATGATATGTTAAACTAATTACTACGTGGGGGGAATATTTGCATTTTGTTGCTTTGATAACTCGGGCTAGGACTGATCCTGTTATTTATTCTTTATTGTCATTTGGACATGTTGTGTGTCATTATCTGAGAGGTGTGCTGATTCATGCTACGACGAGATCTTCGAGAAATGTGCCACGTATTTTTGGGTGTAAGTGATGATGATGAGGAGAGGTAAAGCCTGTCCATGACTGCGATATCATTCCGGCAAACTAGTTATCCGTGGGGATAAGTTTGACCTGGGAATGTATTCTTAAAAAATCCCTGAGAGGATGTTTTGAGATAATGTGTTATTTATTTGTACGCGTTTAACAGGTGGCGATTAGCAAAGGTGCTGTACGCTGGCTATGGGCCAGAATCTATATTTAGCATGGCACTAATTACTACTTGGGGGAAGCAATCAGCCACTCTCTCGGTGATGCGATAACAGGCCCGGTTGTCTCCAGCTCGTTATGACACGTTATGTTTGCTTTAAAGCCTAATGAGTTAAGGTTATTTTATTTGGTTTAATTTGGGAAGTTGCCATGTTGTCGATCCAAGTTTCTTTTATCATTACTACGACTTATTTGTTCATTGTTTTAAAAACGCCAAACTTTCCGGCGTGAAAATTAAAAGTTGTATTTTGTTGTTGTTGGCTCTTATTTTCAAGGCCATTGTATTCATATAAATATAATTTGGCAACCGGCCAAACCTGTTCATGTCATGTTATGCCTTCCTAGTGTTTAAGGTATAAGACGGTAATTCCGCAGCCCTTATTTTAAATAATACACACGTGTATTTGGTTGTGGTAATCTAAGGTTAGAGCATGTCAGTAGTGTATATAATTATGTAATTGTTGTTCCCACATTTCCGTAATTCGTCCTTCGCAGTACGGAGTCCGTTCCCGAACCAACTGTTTTGGTCGGAAACGAGCGCCCGTCAAAATGCTCATTACTTGAACTAGTCTTAAAACCCGTGTCGCTCATAAATATTAAATTTTTGTACTATTTATTTGTTTGTTATATTTGGATCTTGTGATCCGTTTTCTTTTGTTACTTTGATTTAAGTGACATTGCAGTCACAATGCTTGTTGACAGCTGTCATGCCGTGTCGTCACGGTACGTCAGGCTGATCAGTGTTAGATCTGTTCACGCGAGTGAACAATAAAAGGGTGGTTATAGTTTTCCTTTTTATGTTTGATTCAGTTAATAAATTTCATTTGTTAGTAGATCCTGTTGTTTTTCTTGGCTTTATAATAATAATAAGTTAACCTTATGAACCCTGGAAGTTATGTTGATAGCAAAACCTCTAAATCACATTCACAAGAATCCATTACGACCCCGAAATTTTGAATCTTGTCTACATGCTATTTTCCAAAGGGTTTAATAGAGCTTGATTAGTGACATTCTGAGCCAGCGATCTTATTCCATATGTTCGGCGATTTTATTATATGTTTCTATATTTTCACATTTCATGTATTTGAGTGCTTTTATGTATTTTACACTTCAGATGTGTGTTGAGTTTTTATACTTCAAGATTATTTAGAAGATGATTGCATTTCATCTATTTTTCAATTTTAATATACGGATCAGTTGTGGAACTGACATTAATTTTTTTGAGGAATCATATTCCCTCATAAGAGACTAGTCGTTTCGACTCTCGAATTTTAATAATTTCATTTAAACCAAGTATTCTGACATTGTGTCATAGCTTCAAATTAAATTCTTATTAAATTTAATTTGAGCACTTTAATGTAACAACATATTACTTCAAGAAAAGAAGAAACATCGAATGATATTGTTATATCATTATTGTACATAAACTATCGGCGATCTAAGAAATACTAGTCGTTTGATAAGACCGAAGTCTTAATTCCTATGAACAGTCTTTGTGTAGAGTGGAAAAACATTACGACAATGACAAACCTTTCGTATTATCTGTAAAGCTAAGAGCTTTGTTCATTTAATATGTTAGAGGAAATACCTTTTGATAGAAGATTATCCAAATCTTTGGCTAGGAATTCAAAGCTAGTTTATCCCGGTCAGGATTGAATTCTATCTGACACTATAAATAACATGTGTGTTATTTTATCATATTTGTGTAACTTCAAGTCATTTTGTCGACATGATATTAAAACGATAAACAATTTATAGTTAGACAAGTGAGACGAAACAGGAGTATTATTTTTATTACATGTATTTGCGACAGACGAGTTAACAGTTAATTATCATGTTGTGGAGTAAACTTTGGGAGGTTAATCACGACTGTCTAATATCGTTCATTACAATTGGAAGTTTCGTTTGAAGAACTTACGTATGTTTAATTGTAGTCCAGTAGTCATGTGCAATCATACTGAGGGTCATGCCAGTATTTGAGAGAAGTTCCTACATAAGATATGTCAATAACAATTAATCCCTTTTGATTATTTTTTAACATAGTAGATGAGATTTGTTTATGCCATATATACTGTTACTAGCAAAAGTACCCATTCTTCGAACGGTCTTCGGTATTAATAACCAGATGTTATCAATTGAGCTACTGTTGCAATGTTTAGGGGCTTGGAACCTGTTTGTTGGCAAAGAAAATTTTTTACAGGGGAACGTGGCTAATTCGAACTTCTATAATTCGAAATCTTCTTTAATTCAAATTTTTCTCTTGGTCCCTAGCATTTTATATTCAATCAATGCTAAAAAATCATGGTTAATTCGAATTATATTTTGGATAATTCGAAGTTTTTACGTGTAAAAGGCCGAAAATGTCGCAATTTGTGGTGAGCTGACCGACGCAGAAATGATCGCCGATGCACTGAACTCAGAAAAACAACATGGTGACGACGCATCTGGCGATAAACTCGTGGAGGAAGTTCCAGAAAAACTGTTTCGAGTGCAGCCCAAGCAACAAACCACATCAGAGAAATTAGGTGATTTTGTTAAAGTAGAAATGACGTAAGTGATTCTGTTTTCCGTTCCTTAAATGTGTTAGATTCTTTTGTGATGGCTGAGAGACTTAATTGCTGGATTACTACTGTCGTTAAATAGGTGAATAGTACATTTTGGTTTTATTTTATCATTTGAAACTTTTGAGGTTATTCCCAGTACCGTTGTGGGTTAACCTTCTTTGTTGAACGTAAATCATTATGTAAACGTAATACATAGTATATAAGCAGTTTACTTGTTAAAAAGCTATGTTATATTAAGTTTAATAACGGTTCTTGGGTGAAAACTTATTATTTGAATATTTTCTCTACCCTTTTCAAAGAATGAAAATCCACAGCCTGCTTCCAGTCTCCGACCGGGTCAGGAATGGAATGAATGGAGCCCCTATCTAGCGGCGAGGATATGGGCTGTGCCGGCTGCAAAGGCCTGACGCACTCCTCTGGGGCAATGATTAAATGAATGACAGATGAAATGAAATGATAGTGGAGAGTGTTGCTGGAATGAATTTTTTGACAGGGAAAACCGGAGTACCCGGAGAAAAATCTGTCCACCTCCGTTTTGTCCAGCACAGATCTCACATGGAGTGACCGGGATTTGAACCACGGACCCAGCGGTGAGATGCCGGCGTGCTGCCGCCTAAGCCACGGAGGCACCCTTTTCAATGAACTTTCATAATTCGAATTTTTGGATAATTCGAATATTTTTACTGGTCCCTTGAGGTTCGAATTATCCAAGTTCCGCTGTAGTTAAAATGTGCTCTCAAACTAAATTTACCTGACGTGTTCTTCCTGGCGTGAAAATAAAATTGAAAACTTCGTAGAAGAATCGCAATACACGTCACATACGAACTGACCCTAACCGTTGTGTCAAGTGCCCAACTACAGGAAGACCCCTTTTATAAATTATAAAGGCTGTGGTGCATGAAAATTCAGTGTTTTTAGCCTCCAATGGCCCAAATTCCTAAAATCAGCAAAAAACAGTCTACTATTTCTATTCAGGATTTTTTGAAATAATGTTGATGATTGGAGATATAGGCCTGAGCACTCCATAGCTGCATATCTCTATATACAGTATATAAAAATGAAAGTTTGTCTGTTTTCTTTTTCTTAATTTCCACGGAAATTTGCGATATATGCGCGTTTCAGGCTGTTTTATGACGGATGCGCGCAAAAATAAAATTTTTGTCTGTCTGTCTGTCTGTCTGTGTGTCTGTGGACAACTTCTACGAGTCCTTATAACTTCAGAACGGCTGGGTGGATCAACGTAAAATTTGATACAGATATCCATCAGAGGCACCACACTAATCATTGATGTAACTCTTCTCCGTACCTCTCATAAAAGGGGCCCTACCCCCTTAAAATTCATGCTGAAATTCCGCATTTTAAGGAAGTCAAAGTCTTTGATAAAAGGCATGTATCATGATAAGAGCCGTTGTATACAAGTAGTTCAGTTCTTGTGAATTAACGTTTTAGCTGTGTTAACAGGAGGGTTTCAGCGGAAATACAACTTGAGAAAGTTTGTCTACTCACGTCTATAATACTACTAGCTGAAGTACCCGTGCTTCGCTACGCGTCATAAATAAATTAAAATGTGAAGGTGACAGTTAAAACAGGGGATAGGCGAGGTGCTGCGCACAGGGAGATTAAGGATGGAACATTTTGTCCAACTACACCGCTCGGCGTTGACCGTGTTTTATAGCACAAATTTAGGTTTTACTCGCTAACAGTTGCAGATACCTTTCGGATAGAAAATGTAATTTTAAACCTCGCATATGCCATCAAAAGTTTGCTATTTCTTAGCGTTCTCATTTTATTTGAAATGGAAATATGAAAGTTTGAAACCAAAGGGTGTAGTGACGTCACTAAGATGGTCGCCATTTTAAATAGTGCAAAGTATTGAAATCAAAGGTAACCTATATGTTAACCAGGTAAATCAGCTACTTCCATGTAAAATTCACGTAAATCGGACCAGTGGTACTTGCGAGATTGAGTAATACACAGACACACACCATCTCAATTTTAGCCTCGCTTCGCTCACGTCATAGTCGTATCATATTTTTTTTCAATGAAATGCAGGTTTAACCCCGTTAACACCCCTTTAGAACCTGAATACCCAAAAATCCCTCCTTAGTAGACGTTTTCGACACACAACAAACAAACATATCCCCAAAATATCATTCTTCTAACTTTAATAGTTTTGGTTGGTCGATGAGAGCAAACATACAAAAATCCTTCCTTAGTGGACGTTTTTCTTCCAGAAGTTCACCCCTCCCCATATGCCCCTTAAATTGCATTTATGATAACACGGTCGAACCCCTATTTATTTTATTATTTATTCATTTATTTATTTATTTTTAAGCTGATAGATTTCCTCCGAGTTTCAGACTCCTCCCTATGTCGTTTAAGAGATACACGCTCAGTTAGGAATCTTTCAACCCCCACTTTTCATCCCTTTCACCTCATAATATACACTACATCGAAAAACCATTAGACATGTGTCAGCTTATTTTTAATGATTAGTATATGTGCCAATTATCACATCCCCAAATGAAACCACTCGTGAGATATTGTTATTCAATGGAAAGCACGTTTACCCCCTTAACACCTCTTTAGAACCTGAATATCCAAAACTCTTTTCTTAGTGGACGTTTTCGACATACAACGAACATATCCCTAAAATTTCATGTTTCTAACTTCAATAATTTTGGCTGGGCGATGGTGAGTGAGTGAGTCAGTCAGGATATTTTCTTTCATTTATTTTTGATAATTTCACCCGTCCCCATGAACCCCTTAAATTGGATTTATGAAACAAACTGTCAAACACCTATTTACTTATTTAAAGCTGTTTTCCCCCTGAGTTTGATGAGTGAGTCAATCAGTTAGGACACTTTCTTTCCTGGTTTTTTTCCCCATAAATTCACCCCTCTCCAAGGTCCCCTTAAATTGGATTTATGAAAAAAACGTTCGAACACCTATTTACTTGTATTTTAAGCTGTTTTTTCCCACCGAATTTCAAACTTCACGCCTATGTCGTTTCAGAGATACACGCTCCGTCAAGAATCCCTCAACCCCCAATTTTCACCCCTTTCACCTCATAATATACACCACATCGATAAACCCTTAGACATATGTCTGATTATTTTTAATGATTAGTTTATATACCGAATATCACATCCCCAAACAAACAACTCATGAGATATCGTTATTCAATGAAATGCACGTTTACCGCCTTGACACGTCTCTAAAACCCGAATAAACAAAAATCATTCCTTAGTTAACGTTTTCGACATACAGCGAACATATTCCCAAAATTTCATGTTTCCAACTTTAATAGTTTTCGCTGGGCGTGATGAGTGAGTGAGTCAGACAGGTCATTTTCTTTCATTTATTTTACCAGAATTTCACCCCTCCCCATGGGCCCCTTAAATTGGATTGATTAAAAAACGCTTGAACACCTATTAACTTATTTCTTAAGCTGTCTTTTTCCCCTGAGTCAGTCGGTTAGGACACTTTCTCTCATTTTCCCCCCAGAATTTCACCCCACCCCATTGGCCCCTTAAATTAATAATTAAAAAAACAGTCGAAAACCGATTTACTTACTTTTTAAGCTGATTTTTTTTCGCTGAGTTTCAAATTTCTCGCCTATGTCGTTTACGAGATAGGCCTATACGCTCCATTAGGAATCCTTCAACCCCCACTTTTCAGCCCTTTCACCTCATAATAATGCACCACATCGAAAAACGCTTAGACACATGTCTGCGTATTTTTAATGATTAGTTTATATGCCGAGTATCACATCCACAAATGAAACCACTCGTGAGATATTGATATTCAATGAAATGCAGGTTTAACCCCCTTAAGACCCCTTTAGAACCCGAATATCCAAAAAACTTCCCTTAGTGTACGGTTTTGACATACAACGAACATATCCCCGAAATGTCATGTTTCCAACTTCAATATTTTTGGCTGGGCGATGATGAGTGAGTGAATGAGTCAGGATATTTCCTTTCATTTTTTTTTCTTCAGAATTTCACCCCTCCCGATGAACCCCTTCAATTTGATTGAAAAACAAACTGTCGAAAAGCTATTTACTTACTTTAAAGCAGTTTTTCCCCCTGAGTTTGATGAGTGAGTCAGTCAGTCAATCAGTTAGGACACTTTCTTTTCTGTCCCCCCCCCCCCCCAAATTTCACCCCTCCCCATGGGCCCCTTAAATTGGATTTATGGAAAAGCGGTCAAACACATATTTACTTATTTTTATGCTGATTTTTTTCCCGCTGAGTTTCAAACTCCTCGCCTGTGTCGTTTAAGAGATACACGCTCCGTTAGGAATCTTTCAATCCCCACTTTTCACCCCTTTAACCTCATAAACACATCGAAAAACCCTCAGACACGTGTCTTGTTACTTTTTAATGATACGTTTATATGCCGTGTATCACATCCCCCAATGAAACCAATCGGGAGATATTGTTATTCAATGAAATGCAGGTTTAATCCCCTTAAGACCCCTTTAGAACCTGAATATCCGAAAATCCTCCCTTAGTAGACGGTTTTGACATACAATGAACATATCCACAAACTGTCATGTTTCTAACTTCAATAATTTTGGCTAGGCGATGATTAGTGAGTGAGTAAGTGAGTGAGTCTGGACATTTTCTTTCAATTTTCTTTTTTCAGAATTTCACCCCTCCCCATGAACCCCTTAAATTTGATTTATGAAAAAAAAACTGTCGAACAACTCTTTACTTACTTTAAAGCAGTTTTTCCCCCTGAGTTTGATGAGTGAGCCAGTCAGTCAATCAGTTAGGACACTTTCTTTCCTGTTCCCCCCCCCCAGAATTTCATCTCTCCCCATGGGCCCCTTAAATTGGATTTATGAAAAAACTGTCAAACACATATTTACTTCTTTTTTATGTTGATTTTTTTTCGCTGTGTTTCAAACTCCTCGCCTATGTCGTTTAAGAGACACACGCTCCGTTAAGAATCTTTTAATTCCCACTTTTCACCCCTTTCACCTCATTATATACACCACATCGAAAAACCGTCAGGCACATGTCTTCTTATTTTTAATGATGAGTTTATATGCCGAGTATCACATCCCCCCATGAAACCAATCGGGAGATATTGCTATTCAATTAAATGCAGGTCTACCCCCTTAACACCCCTTTAGAAACTGAATAGCCAAAATGTCTCTCTTAGTGGGCATTTGCGGCCCTTGAGGAAGCTGCATACCAGATTTCATTCCAATCCGTGTGGTGGTTTCTGAGATTTCGTGATGAATAAATGAATGAGTGAGTGAGTGAGTGAGTGGTATTTGAAAAATATATAGTAGAAAGAAGATAGTGTCAAGTCTTTGTTATGCTAAACTCGGTTGACAGTGCTGTGTGAGCAGTTGAGTAACTAACGGGATTTCAAGTAAAGATCCTCATTTTCTATACCGGTAGTGCTGAGCGCAATTGGCATCAAGTCGGCCGTGTCTGGACTTGAGCTATGTTGCCATGGAAACTATCTGCTTGCCATTCCTTCATGAGTATATTTTATGATTTGATTAGCCTGTTTTTGAGTGAAAAAGGGCCGAAATCAGAAGAATGAGAAAGACTATCGAAAGTTCATGTAGCCAGCGGTTCCTTCTGGGTCCTAAACTATGTGTATGCACAATATGGTTGAGATTGGTGGAACGGTGTAGATTTGTATACGGAACCAACATATATACATACATACATACATACAGACTTTCACTTTTATATATTAGATTATTAAATTTTATTAAACCCGAATTTATGTAATTAAGTGCAGTTTACCTTAATCAGTCGACTGTATTATACCGATTATGTAATGAAACCTATATAAGACGAGGTGTATGCAGTATATTAAAACTACAGAACGTTATAGAAGGATGGTTATGTGAAAAACCAGTGTATAATATATAGTTAAGAATATATTGTAACCGAGAAGTTAGAATCTCGAAAGTGTCGCGTTAGCAACACTAGATAATGGATATTATTATAAACATATTACATGTAAATAATTTTTGTGGAAGTGATTTAATTAGTTAAACAATTTAATAGGATTTATTAATCAATTGTTTAGGAACAGTGTGTGTTTATGAGCGGATGTTTTTGTTGTGAATGATTATTCATTGTTAAGAGAAGATGTGGAACCTTATTGGTCTAGAACAATAACGGAGTGCGAATGAAAGAGTGTATAAAAATTTTAGAATGATTGGTTAAGAAACAGAGCAGTTATATGAACTTTTGCAAGAACTAAATGTTAATTTTACGTGTTTTATAAATGCACACAAGCAGCCTCTGTGGGCTAGCGAGCATGAGTCACCGTTAGCACTGGAGAGGGATGATATAATATTTAAGCAGGTGTAGACCAACTGCCTTCTGTTTATTGTATAAACCAGTTTTGAGTACGTTGTGATGCCTGTGGTTCATTGATGAAACTAATCCACGGCACGTGCGTTCTACAACGCCGGTTTGTGAATGAAATCAGGTGTCTGAAATGCCATTAAGAGACTTCATTAAACGTTTTTATTTTTACGCAGTGTGGGCCTAGAACAAGCAAAGTTTTATACTCATAATTTTAATACAGCATTGTAATAAGATGTAGAGTTGAAAGGAGGTGTGAATGTTTGCATGTTTTTTAATTTTAATGTCTATTGTTAAATTCGTTTATGGTTATTTGTTTATAGTAGATTAGTTTACCTTTTTGTTAATACATTTGTTCAGATTGTTTTCCGTTGTTGTTGGAGTGATTCATTTTAAATATAAGGAGCAGAGTATTGTGGATGTAGTGCAGGCGAAGCTGAAGTCCCAGTCCCCGAGGTAAGTAAAGGTGAGTGCCCCGTGTAGTTGGTTGTTGATCCACAATATTCCGGTAACTGCTGTCTGTAAATCCCTAAAGACCATGTTGGAAGCGATTTCTAATGTTGTAGTTGCCGGAGCAATTAGAAATAGGCAATCCAGCGGGGGCTATGGATATTCCAACATGATCCTTTCCGGATTATCGGGTACAGTACCATTACACCCGTACGAGGGATATAAAGACTGACAAGGAATGGATACTTGTTTCAAGGAAGGGCAAATATCACGGATAAGTGAAGAAAACGTAGAAATGATACTTGTGACAGTAGAAATTTTACGCTATTTTGAGAATCTATTCAGCAAATAAACGCGAGTAGGAACTCTTAAGCACATAGCCCTTCAGGATAAAATAGAGACTTATAAGTATAATAACAGACCTGTTCATTTATCACATTCCAATGTACAGTAATTCAGAGCCCGCAATCCTTCCAGTATATGAACTCATGGAGCGCCTGTTAATGACCATTCTAGTATTATTGGCGAGATATATAGTTCATGAAGGCCTTGTCATAATCTATTATTAGACTAGTATAGCTTGTGAATCTTTGCATTCAGAAATCCTAAATTCTGAATGTAGCACTTAGTAGCATCTCTGATTTTCAGATTCAGCATTTTGTAGCTAATTAGTAAACTAATGAGCATTTTGTTCATGTTGTTGTTAATTCATTGTAAGGGTATAGGACGTTCTTGGTCATCATCCCCGTATGGTTGGGTGTGTAGAATTTGCATTATAACCTGGATTTATATGATGACCGTAGTAGTGAACTGTATTAGGGACAGGGATGAGATAGGTGTCCCGGGACTTGAAGTAAAGTACTATTTCAGCATTCTCATGAAGGGACGATAGCCACTGTCAGAGCCGTACTTGCTACAGCTGCCTTATCGGGTGAGCTGCACAATTTAACTATATTGTTGGTCTGGATAAAACTGAACATTGTAAGTAGTGGTTTTTTAACAGTTCTAGACCCACCGCAACCGCTCCACCGCCAAGATGGCGGCGGCGCGATATCTGGCGAACCCATGGTCGGATTTGGACAAATGAGGTGTTGTTGAACTCGGGCTGACGCCCTCTTTCCAATGGACAACATATATCCACCCCAAAATAAAACCTACCCCTACTAGTGGGTGAAATTGTAATTTTGTAGAGAATCTCGCTTTTCAAGTACAACATGTGGGAGTTTGAATGCCAATATGGAATTAAACGTTGTCCCACACAAAAGACATGTGTACGGTGGAAACCCACTATGATTTAACATGCTTGTTTTTTGTTTTTACGCATGCCCACTCATGGCTTTTGTAAGAGGGCGGGCTTTTGAATGATGGCAGCTGTAGTGTAACCTAACCAAAACCAACCGACGAGGGGAGATCATAAAGTATTCCAAGCGGTGTTTGTCGATAGGCAAACCAATAATCAATGAGGACATGTAAGGCCTTGGGGCGATAACCCCTTTTGATTGATCCCTGTTGATGTGTCCCTTTGGACTGGTCCCTGTTGACGGGTCATTTTTGACGGGTCCCTGTGGACGGGTCATTGTTGACGGGTCCCTGTGGATGGTTCATTGTTGGCGCGTCCCTGTTGACGGGTCCCTGTTGACAGGTCCCTGATGACAGGTCCCTGTGGACGGGTCCTTGTTGACGTGTCCCTGTAGACAGGTCATTGTTGACGAGCCTTGTTGACAGGTCCTTGTTGACGAGTCCTTGTTGACGGGTCCCTTTTGACTGATCCCTGGGTCGATAACATAGATGTTAGGCCCCTTAAAACAACAATTATCATCATCATCTTTTGACTGATCCCTTTGGACCGGTCCCTTTGGCCTGGTCCCTATGGACGGGCCCATGAAATTTGTTCAAATTATATCAAAAGACCTAACAACATTTATGTATAAAGCAGTGTGTTGAACTGACGTTGTTCGCCAGCCCTTACCACTACAATCTCATAACGATATGAAAGGAGAGTGACGTAATACATGTGAACACGTGCGAGATGACATTATTACCACCTCCCTTGTGAAAACCACATGTACACTAACAAGTCACATCCTGTTATGGTTCGTACGTGAGAAAATGCAAGTTCATGTGTAATATGACCTAACACACAGGTGTTCACCTGTGCACGTGCACGATAAGACCTAACAAGTCACATCCTGTTTTGAGTGTGGTGGGAGGTGAATGGGAGGAGAGGGGGAGAGTTGGTGTAAGAGAGAACACAGGTGAAGAGAGAAAGAAATATATATTGCACATAATGCATGTGGAGCTGAGGACTGTACACACATAGGGCTATAGGTTAAGAACATGAGTAAATAAATAAATAAATACAAGGTGCACAGTTTCATACAACATGTAATTTATTAATCCATGAATTAAAGGCTGAGCTAAATCCCAACCATTTTACATATAGTTTATTTCCTTTTTGTTTCAACACTTTTTCCACAAGGTAATGATTTGGGAACGCTGCTTTTGGAGTTCTTGGAGATAAAACCTGCCTTTTATGGGTTGATGGTTGAGGTCCTCGAGTAAATAGGTGACTGGACTGTTCAGGTTGACTTGTTGAATTCGAAATAGTTCAGTCCCCCAATTTGTTGTGTAACCTTTGTCGAAGACAGACTTAAATTTGCTCACAGGAACATGGTCCCCGATGTTAAGGCGATGACGTTTAGGGTCTGCTGTTTTTATGGGGTTAAACAATTTATCCAGTCGCGGAATATTTTTGGTTACAAGTCGTGGCTTGGTCCCAATGGTTCTGTGTTTGGTGTCATTGTAACGTGATACTAGCTCAGGTAATAAGTCCAGCCAGCGATATGAGCCTTGAGCGGTAAAGGCTTTCCACATAAGGTTTTTCAATGTTCGGTTAAACCGCTCGACCACACTGGCTCTGAGATTGCTGTATGTGGTGTAATGTTGAATATCCTTACATTTGAGAAAAGTGGAGAAATCCTTGTTGAAAAATTCCTTTCCCTGATCGGTTTGTAACAACTGAGGTTGACGTTTGGATTGTTGAATAATATGTTTAAAGGCCTTGGTGACTTGTGGACCAGACTTGCGACTCACAGGTTGAACAAATAATTCAATTTTGGAATACACATCAATGACCGTCAACATATAGCGTACACCATCGTTAACACTAGCATAGGGAATCATTTCCACTAAATCGGCTTGCCAAAGTTCATCCACACCTTGTGAAATCACCTTAAGTCGTGGATGGTGACGTCTAGCTGGACGATGCAAATCATGAGCAATACCCACTTTAATTGGTGAAGGCTTAAACAATAATTGTGGTGTTTGAAGCCATATTTTCAGTGTTGCCTTAGTAAACAAGTGTTTAGTGCTTTTCAGTCGGTCAACACGACCTGTATTTCAAACATAGATTTTATAGCCTAAGTGTAATGGATCTGATGATGATCGCTTGACGATCGAAACTGGTCATCCTAGTGTTTTATTAATCTCATGTAATTTATTTCAGGATTAGGGCATAACCCATCTCTTTTGGGTACATTCGTGTTGACCGACTGAAAAGCACTAAACACTTGCTTAAACAATAATTTCGGCATTTCGAAGTTCTTCTTCAATTTCTTGAATTTCCCATTCGTGACCGGTATGACCGGCTTGACGTGAAGCATGCAACAGCTGTAGTCGCTGGACGAGTTTATTGGGATTGTGCCAGTAGGTAACATCCACAAGGGGTTTTAATGGTTTAAATGTTACTCCTGAATCGGACACTTTACGACTACCACTTTGACGGGTGGGGAACATTTTTGCAATGATGGTTTTATATTATTGAGATATATTGGCATTCACTTGTTGAGTGGGATCATACTGTCATTTGTGGGCATGGGTGTCCAATAAAATGGATTTATATTTGGCAAGGTCCTCTGGCGTATAATCATGGGAAGAGGGAGTCCGAGAAAATAGCAGCTTTAACAGTCCTGGTGTTAATTTATAATTGATCTTTTTAATGACAGCTTTAGTACGAGCAAATTTAATCGATGAATCCCCAATTTTAAAACTATCATCCTCATAGCGAACACCATATGTGGTATCTGTGTTTCCAATAAATAAATCGGTGAAATAGGGATCCAGTGTTGATCCATAAAATTTTGTTAAAATATTTTTCAGTTGAGCTTTATGTTGAGGGGTGGCCAAGAGTTGTGAAAACCTCGACGATCTGGAAGGACAAGGTGTTTCGACCATGGCCAAGGATTTCCTTTTTCGTAAAAACTCTGCAAGGGGTGAGGCCTTTTTTGAGGCGTAAACACTTGTTCCTCGTCATCCTCAACTTCGCTAACACTAGTTAAAACTTCCTGTTCCTGTTCCTCTTCCTCTTCCTCAGGGTCCTTGTGGTGTGTCTGAGTGGCTTGTGAAACGGTAGGTAGCGTTTCAGATGGCTTGAAAGAGGGTTTCAACATGGCTTTTAGCGGAGGTGCTAAATGTTGTTGAATAAACAAAGCATGACCCGCACGTGATCGATTTAATTGACGGAACTTTTGGCGAATAGTATTTTTTGCTCTAATAATATGCTTTTTCAATTGACTCTCTGCTAACACCATGGTGTCTTGACAAATGACTTAAGAGGGAATGACACAGTGCCTTAAATAGCAATAAAATGATCAAACCCTAAGCGATACCGCTCTTGGTTGAGTTCACTTTGTTTGTCAATCACTAAACAGGCATGACGTTGAGTGTTCCAGCACTTAGCACACATTTCTGTAAACATTTGAAAGGTCATATCCGGATTCATATGTTCATTATAAATGTGACGACTGTTCCTCTCGTCCTGACGAAATAAAACAATGACATTGGCATTGTCACGAATCAACTGTTTGGACATTTTAGAATACTTTTGTCCAAGATAGAAGCAATAGATATGTTTGTGTCGACCCATGCTGAAATAGCTTCGAATGATGCCTTGACGTTCAGTGGATACATAATCGAAAATCATGAGTGAATCAGGCTTTACCTCATCCGGTGAAATAACATTTTCTTGCATGGAAAATGTGAAATAACCCATATTCTCATTTTGTAATCCAGACATGACTTGATCCAGAAACACTTAGAGGGGTTGGTAGAGAGATTTTGCAAAAATATAAATATTTTGAAAACGCAGACCATTAGGCGCTGTAATAAGCGTCAGTAAAAGATTAGTCTTTCCACATGCTGAAGGCCCCACAATGGTGCAGCGAATAGAAGATGGAAACAGTGAACCATGGCGTTGTTCACGTGATGTGGGACAGAGATTTAAAATCATGTCTCCCACGGGGAATGACTCTTGCTGGTTAATAATTTTCATTTCAACTAAGGCTTGGAGAGGCTAGCAAGCTATCTATATACATGGAACCGAACCTTGTCAGAGAAACAGTAAACTCATACTACAGGTTGACGATGGTTGTCTTTGGACGTGCATTGATGGCTAAAGCTAGGTCTGTTCCCATACATGATCCTAAACAAGACACAGATCCTGCTAATAAACACTATGTGGATAGGTCTGTAGTGCCACGCACAAAACAGGGAGATTATGACTTTAAGGGAAAGCGGTTAACCCATGTGAAACATCCTCAAGTGTCTACAGACGTTACTACAAAAAGTATGTGGATAACAAGGTGCATGAGTTATATAACAAAGTGCCTCAGCTTACTGTAGATGGCTATACAGCTAATCATCACCGCATTATTCACGTGGAAGACCCACAAGAAGATGATGAAGTCTGCACTAAACGCTTCCTCACCTACCATATGAAAAGCCTTTATAAATTTATTCCATCTATATTTTTAGTGTATCTGACAAATGAAAAACCTGTGAATGATACGAACCATTTACCGCTATTCCATGACCAGCACCTGACCTATGTGCTTGCTTCGGGTTTAAACCACTATCGATTACACTATGAGGGAACCATTCACATGAAATACGCGATGCCTGATGAAAACCATTTACATGTAGAGATAAACGGTCATAGGATGATGGTCGATAACCATGAAATGGTCAATGCCGGTGACGAATTATCCTTTCACCTCATGTTGACATGGGATGAAAAGCAAGCTGGAAAAACCATAAACGATTTCCCGCTTTTTTGGAATTGGAATATTCAGTCATGAAATAACAAGCTGACGTTAGTTATGACTTAAACTTTCTTGTAAAAGGATGTTGGGCATCATCATGGTGAAACAAAGATATGTGTTAAGAAAGAATAAAAGACTAAAAATAAGACCCTCTCATTGGCAAAGCAAGAGCTTAAGGCATTCATGGACAAGCCCTCCCGAAATAAAAATAAATAAAAAATAATGTGATGACCATAAGGAAAGCTCTTCGAGCGGCACAGGGACATGTTATTCCAAAACGTTAGCGACAGGGTTCAAAACAAGGGCGAGTGATTCCCGTCCCCAAACGAGCTGGATTTTTACCTGCATTATTCGCTGGTCTGACTACTCTGGGTTCACTTTTGTGCGGTGCTAGTGCGGTGACAAAAACTATTAAAGCCGCACAGCAGGGCAAGAAACAACTAAAAGAAAGTCAGCAACACAATGAAACGATCGAAGCCACTGCTATGGGGGTTGAAATGCTAATTTGAAGCCAGCCTTTTATCAACAAGGTTTTGGAATTTCACCATTACGAAATAAAATAAAAACATCTTTATCCTCAGCCATAGCAAGACATGCCCTGACACATCAACAAGTGGAAAGCTATGCTAAGCAACTGAAGCTTTCTCATTTTCGAGATGTGTTTATGCGAAACCAATTACCCCCACGACCCTGGAAACAGGAATGTGCTGTTGTCAATTTCGATGATCACCGAGGACCAGGAACGCATTATGTAGCTTATGTCAAAGAGGGATCCAACGTATGGTACATTGACAGTTTTGGAAACTTGCCCCCGCCCATGGAACTAGTGACCTATTTTGGAAACAGGATCAAGATATATTATAATGTGAAACGTGAGCAAACATTTAACAGTCAACAGTGTGGACGTTTGTGTTAAATTTTTTTATACAAGACGCAGCATAAGCAAAAACGTCAACAGTATGTCAGCGGAAAGTAAAACGTTTACACAGCATGGACGCGGACCTGAAGTCAGCGTAGACTTTTACCCGCCTATTGAATTGAGTAAAAGACCTTATGGTTTAGGACTTGTTTTTCTTGAAACGTACAATAGAATATACAACATACGTGAAAATGTGAACAATAAGATTTACTACGATGATTGTGTGCTCACCCTGAACTCTGGTGGATATACGATAGATGACATTTACGAACACATTTATGTGGTGTTGATCAATGAATATGGTTTAAAGTCATTTCTAGTTGGAACGCACAAGTTTGAACTTGTAGGAAATCCCAACACTTATCGCTGCAGTATTTTATCTACATTCTAAATTGACTTTAAAACACACCCCGATTCCATTGGTCCATTACTAGGATTTAAACCACGCGTGTTGGAGCCCAATAAAAAACATGAATCAGACCATGTAGTGAAAATCATTGAAGACCACCATGTGTCGGTGACGTGTAATATTATTAGCCAAGTGTACACCAATCAAGAACCATCGCATTCGCTTTATGACTTTATTGTGACATCGCCCAATGGATATATTATTCGTAAAAACCTTCCAGTGGTGCTTTTTCATTCCGTGGCTGTCGATGGTATTAGTAATATAACATTAAGACGGATCAATAGAGATCAACAACTCATTGATCTAGATTCTACCACACCAGTGACTTACAAGTTGGTGCTAAAGCCACCATGAAGTTCATGAATAAAGCAACAACACCGTCTAGGAATGGTGTTAGTTGTATGCCACGTGAATACACGTTAACATCTAAGGACAAGCAGATTTTACAGCATTTCGGTTGCCACGTCAACCTCCGTGATGAATTCTATCCTAGAGGTAGCGAACTACATCGAGGAGCAACCAGGAGTGGTTAGAATTGATCTCCATTCCTATCAAGCTCAAACACCTGGACTCAATAACAATGATGAAATTCAATTTGTTATCAACAACCAAGATATTTACACCCTACCGCATGAAAGTGTCATTCAGATTGAAGGTCGGCTCACCAAAGCCGATGGCTCTACACCTACCACATCCAAGTTAGCCAACCATGCTTTTGCCTTTCTGTTTTCTGAGGTGCGGTATGTCATTAACGATACCGTCGTGGATAGCACTCGAAATGTGGGTATTTCCAGTGTCATGAAACTATATCCCTCTTATAGTGAGGAAGAAGGTAAAACACTTTGCATGGCGGGTTGGTGCCCTGACTCGACCAATGACTGGATGGTACACACCGATGGCACCTTTACTGGATTTTTAACCTCTTAAACTGATTTTAGGCTTTGCCGAAGATCACCAGCGAATTGTGGTGAATGCAAGGCAAGTGCTTTATTTGGTGAGAGACAGGAGTGATAATAATGCACTCAAGGGAGCCGACAATGCCCCCATAGATTCAAAAATTCAACTACAACGCTTGCTATGGAAAGTGCCTCATGTGACCCTTAATGATAGCAAAAAACTGGACATCCTCAAAATGGTAAAGAGATATATGCCTCTACCCATGGAATTTAGAAGCTGGGCGCTGCATGAGTACCCGCTATTACCCACCACCAACACACACAGTTGGTCTGTAAAAACAGCCCGCTATACAGAGAGACCTCTCTACATGATCGTGGGTTTTCAAACAAATCGCAAGTATCAACAAACCAAAGATGCCACGCAATTTGATCACCTGTAATTAAGAAATGCACGTCTTTTCCTCAACGGTGCTGTGTTTCCCTATGAAGGACTAGATTTAGATTTTTCAAAAAAAAATGTCCTCCTGTACGACTTGTTGTCTAAATTTCGATGGTCGTACTATCAAAAAGAGAATTGCCCCATGTTGTCACCCCAAGCTTTTAAGACAAGGGCGCCGCTGATTGTCTTTGACTGTTCCTACTTTGAAGAGTCTTTCAAGCCATCCAATATTGACATTCGACTAGATTTTGAAACGCATGGTAATTTTCCAGCCAATACGACGGCCTACTGTTTGATCATTCATCACAAACAAGTCAACTATTATCCACTGTCCAACCAAGTGACAAGTGTACAAATAACTGGTCAACCTACGTCAAGCCACTCAGTTATGTCTTGCTTTAAAGCATCAAGAGACGACACACCCATGAATTTATAATCTGAGGAACAACGTCTAAAGACCTTTGTGACGTGGCCGGTGCCTTTCATAAACCCTCAAGCCTTGACGGCCGCTGGATTCTATTATTTAAAAACAAGAGATGAAGTGAAATGTGCTTTTTTGTCCCATCATCATAGATCAATGGGAAGAAAGTGATGAACCCATGCAAGAACATCAGCGCTGGTCACCCGCCTGCCCCTACCTGTGTAGAATGGATGTGATTAATATATACTGTCATTCAAGTTACCCCTCACTCGCGCCTCTGAGTTATGAAAAAGTTATGATACGTGTGGACTTTATGATGTCAACGGTGCTTCAGTGAGCAGCTCACAGTCAAAAACACCCAGTTTAGAGACATTGGGATATCATCGGTGTTATGGACGCTATAAACATAAAAGACTTTTTTGTTGTATGAGTTGGTACCGCCCCTATCCTAGAATGACAAAAGAATGTAAAACTTGTTATACTAATAAAATAATGTAATAAAACATTGGTTGTTTTTGTTATATTATTATCTCTTATGCCCCCCTGTCATACCCTAACCTCAATAGTGACTAGTCAGTGTTTTTTTTAGTAGAATGGAATGTAAGTAATTGTCATGGGTACACCTTACTGGACAATCTTCAGTCTGTGATCAGTTGGACTTGATCCAGACAAGAGTGAGCATGATGTGTACACTGATTGTCGACTGTCAAGGGTTTAAAATTGGAGATAACAAATTTATATTTAAAGAAGTGGCCATCATCGATTGTTCCACTTTTTGGATATTTGGTGTTTAAACCACCTTATGCGTTTGATTAGTTGTGTGATAAAGACCGTAAACAAACTCAGTGGATTGAAATTCATATGCAACTAGACTGGAAGCAAGGAACCATTTCATATAAGCACCTGGACATGGTCATGAAAGCCCACTTGTCTTCTGCCCATGTGGTATTTGTGAAAGGTAGTGAAAAACGTCAATGGCTACATCCATTCTTGGCGTCTTACTGTCAATGTATCGATTAAATGGACTTGCGCTGTCCCTCGCTGCAAACACTCATGGACCGCTGCCCCTGTGACAATATTACCCATAAAGCCTTGGCACAGGTGTGGCAATTGTTTCATTTGCTAACCACCAATGCCTGCTGTGAGTTGTTAAATAAAAATAAAACTCTAGGTTTACCTGTGAATGACACCAGTGAGATTTCTACAAGCGACGTGTAAACATCTACATTATACCATGGAGAAAGGGGATGCTACCGATAAAGCGATTGGAAAGTTCTTTGTGTGTAAAAAGAAACTAGACAGTTTTACCAAAGAAGAATTATTGGCTCTTCCAAAATCGTTCATTTATTATGTGGCAGCAAATGCAGTGAAAGAAATCTGGCAACATGTACCAAAATCATGGACTCAAGACCCTGTGTTAAGTGAATTGCAACCATGTACAGATTATGATCACCATAAGCAAGTGGCCATGGCAAAAAATACCCTCTATGCGACAGTGTGCTACTTGCCAGCTGGTCAAACTGTATCACGGTCATAAAAGTCAGTGTAAAGAGTTTGTTTCCTCATTCCACGAGTGTGATGGCGAGAAGAAAGCAACAACATCAGCATCGTCTACAGATGAAGAGGAAAATCAAACCTTTTCTCCACCTATTGAAAAGGATATGTCAAACTTGTACTGGTCATGGCGTCATTGACAAAGTCATTCAATACTTACCTTTTGAAATCCATCTTCCTGGTTATCGTTTTTGTGGTCATGGAACAAAGCTGAATCAACGTTTGCAACATGGTGATGTACCTATTAATCCTTTGGATAAAGCATTCTTTCTTATCGCCATAGACATCCAGCATTAGGTCGTGTGGTGGATAAAGTATTGTTGAAAAAAGCTAAACAACGTTTGACATCCTGTGATGCCTCAGTGGGAGAAAGGTTGGCAGCCCTCATTGTGATTAGTGCTATAAAAGGAAAGTTAATGATGAGTTGACATGAACATTGAAAGGATAGAGGAATTGGTAGTTTCTTTGTATTCTATTTTGTAAAGCCCTATTTGTTGTGAAATAAAAACAAGGTTTACCAGATCACATTGTCTTTTAATTTTTAAAATGGTGATAGCCATTTTCTTTATTTTTTTCACACATAAATATTTACATTTTCCACTTTACATTTTTTTACATTGCCCTCGTTTAATTTTACATTTTGTACATTTTTTAAAATCAATTTTTTACCATAATATAAAAAGCTATTTTTTACAGTAAAATGTGTTATTTTAAACTTAAACTATAGTAGTCTAACATTATACATTATACTTACAGTTTTACAAATATATCACAATATAAAACATACTACAAATAATACAATATGGTGAGCATTAGACTTAAGTAAAGTAATAGTCATCAATGCGACTGTTTCCCCAAGCAAGAATGTCAAATGTGTTGGGTATAATGAATCGTTTGTTGTCTTCATTACTTAAAGCAACTTCGTTCAGCAAATTGGTATGTATCTGATGATTTTTACTTCTAAATACACACATTTTCTTGTATAATATAGGTGGGTTACTGACTATACAGTTCTTATAATCACTTATGTCTAACACTTTACTAACAATATTTTTTTTCACTCCTTTTAATTTTTTTATTACTACATCATCAATTGTCATATAGCTGTATGATTTAGATCTTGTGCCTACAAAGGTGTCTATAAAAACACCAGCACATTCATCCTTAAATTTTCCTAGAACCTTTCTGTTTACTAGAGGTAAATGGTAGATATTATCCTTGGGATAGTCACTTGTATCAAACCTATTTAGCTCAGTTTTTATATCCACATATAAATCATCAGTTTTAAATTAATATATAAAAGAATTTGTGTCTCAGTAGAGAAATTTTGCATTTTCATGAAAAATTTTCTTAACATAATCATAGTGAAATTCATACATAAGCGTTTTTGATAATTCCAGAATGGCGTAACCCACATATATAGGTTTGTTGTAAGTTACTTTAAGGCGATTCATTTGTATTACAACTAAATCCTCACGAATAATTGAACAGCTATTGAAGTTAGGCTTGCTTATTAAGTTGCTCACACCATACCTTTGACCTTCATTCTCCCACTTTGTTATCAGCTTTACATCAACTCGCATATCAACATTCTCCATAGTCTTTCCAAAAACACTATTATTCATGAGTTTGTAAAAATCTTTTTCAAAAGCATTCTTTGATAGTGTTCTTAAATTATTGTTCAGATCAATATATGGTTTGAGCCATGCTGACTGATGAAATGTTAATACACGATGAATTTTAGTTAATTTCAATCCATGCTGTAGACACTGTTTTAAATTTTGATAATGTATTACATATTTACATTTATCATTTACATTAGCAATTAACATTTTTGTTCGTGATGTTATGTATGGAGATTTCATATTCTCAGGCCAAAATGGTAGATCATTATGTTCATCACGTAACTCTTTAGGGTGCTCGAGATTTACCTCTAAAATATATCCTTTTTCATCGTTATCATTTAAAGTGTCAACATGTAAGACATCAATTTCAGGTTGTGTTAGCCAGCGAAAATCTTTCAGTGGTAGATATTGACTCATAGGCCAACCATATTGGTTATTTGCATCGAGGTAGACGATATACTTTGACTCTTCGCAAGGGTTGTAGCTAGGCCTGTATTTATTATTTGCTTTAGAATACCGTCCACTACATTGGCTTAATCCACCTCGAATTGATGATTTTATAAAATTAATCATGTCTATATCAGTCATCAATTCTAAATTTACTTTTTTTTTCAACATTGAACTGAAACTTAACCCAGGAGCAGTAAATAACTGACAAGGGTCAAGGTCGTAAGTTTTCATACAAACATTCCGGAAATTTTCAAAAACATCTGCTAGTAACAACACATCTGTCTTCAAATATATGTCTGAAAGTTCACCTAAAGTTTGAATGTCAAACTGTGCCCATACATGTTGTGAATGTAAATATTCCTGATCACTGATATGACTTGTGTTTAAGGAACTGTAAAATGCATCTTTCGGTGGTAAAGAACACTCCTCAAGACGTTCCACACATTTGATATATTCATAAGGGAATATACCCTTTTGACGAATCAAATTAAAATCATCTTCTTGAGGAAACACGCGTTGAATTTCACGAAACTGATCTGATTTTAAATTACTAGCCAGCTTATCAAGACTACTCGGCATAAAGCGGAATGAATCTAAAAATCGCAGTTTTATAGTTTTTTTTATTGACAGTTTTGATGTATTTTGTGAACGATATGTATTGTTCCTTATTATTTGCAATCACATCAATTTTCACATCTGAAGCTCCAAATTCTTTAACGATAAAGTGAATATCGTATTTGCTACCGTTATGTAGAATGACCGGAATTAATTTACTTACTCTATAATTTAAATTACATTCCTGGTGAGCAGCACCACGATATTTTCCTGTTAAATGGTCTCATGACCCTGTCTGTATATAAACATTCACCACATATAAAACAATTAGTTTCAGTTTCAAAATTCATTTGCTCTAATGAAGTTAGTGGCTCCATTGGAATGATCGTATTTAAAATAGAGGATATACGGATGGCATCTTTCTCAAGCCTTTCCATAAAACTTTAAGTTAATCAGGTCCTCTATAGAGCTCAAACTTATTTAAAGAGTCGTCATAACTACATTCAATATAATATGCAAAGCTAAAAGGTTCATGAATATGGGTAGTGTTGGTGAAAGGTTGGGTTGGATTCGATGAACATGTATTAAATGGTTTTAGCAAAGCCTCGAAGTCAGCATATATAACAAATGGTACTCGAAGCTGTTTCTCAAAATCCTTAAATTTTAGAATGCTATTTTTAGGATTCGGTAATACCGTACACACATGATTACATCTCCATTTTTCATGTTGAGTTAGTTGATCCTCTTTTCTGAAATATAGCAAACAACCATCACACAACCACTTTTTACCATCACATTTTGATAGCTGACTACTAACAAGTCTACTTAAATATTTTATCCAAAAATAGTGGGCGTTTTCACCTTTAGTTATGTACAGTAAATTTACATGAGGTCCTTTTTTTTCTTGAGTATAATATAGAGGACCTACTATACTCTTGTTTTCAATTCCATAAACATTAATACTTACATTGTTCTGATTTTCAAAACATTTAATATCTTTTATCGACATAGGAAATTCTATTTCTTGCAAATCTAAAACTGAGGAATAGTGAGGATAAGATGACGTTCTCTCTGCATGCCCCACTGTTGGATGGAGAGCTGAGGTTATAGCCCACGCAAAACATGCTTGATCACTATTCATAACGTTAACACAAGCTTTCTTACGTTTGATCCAAACTGGTTAATAAATATATGATGATGCTCGAAGGGGGTTGTATTTATTCATGTTGGTTTCTAAATAAAGTACTTCAACCAACGCCCAGCCTGACTCCCTTTCCTGGAACTCTTCACTCTTCACAATGATAGCACTTTAAATATTTTGGTATATATCACTAATATTAGTTGATTCACTAACAATTATGTTTTTTGTATTAAAAGATTTGATATCCGTAATTTCACCCTCACTCCCAGTTTTTACATATAGTCCAAAGAGTTCAAAATTCATTTTGAATGATTTATGCTCTACTAAAACATTTTCTACGAAGCCAAACACACTAGGTTGAACATTTCTTAAAAATGATTCAATACTTTGAGTTTTTTCTTCACTATGAAGTCTGTAACTAGCAATTCGACTTTTAAAGGCACTATCAATTTGTTGAATATTCGCAGAATTTTTTTCATGGCAAGCGTTATTTTTATGATGAATACTGCGCGAATGTCCCTGAATCAATAAAGAAGGCATATCAATATTCCATACATTACAATGTGTTATTGGAGGTTCACCATTCTTCTTTCTTTTTGTTGCACAACTATTTTCACAATCTTGAGAACGTTTATGCTTTTGAGCATCCCATTTGTTTAAAGGTTCCGTGCTAGTTGATGGTTTTGCAGTTTTTAATTTATGTTGTTCTCCATGCACTTCAACCATATGGGATTGATATCGCTTTACAGCAGAAAAACCAAGATCACAAACTGAACACGAAAATGGTGCTGAACTAACATGCTTTAAATTTACATGTCGTGAAAGACTATGCTGTCTGTTAAATGTGGTAGTAAAATAACTGCAAACAAACATATTAAGATTATGTTTTGTACTTGCATGACGTTGAAGGCTGCCAGGTCTTGAAAACTGCTTTTTACAATCACTACACTTGAACATAATGATTATCAATCACTTTCCAAATTACCTATAAAAGAAAGAAATCATAAATATTAATAAAAAATAAAACAAAGTAAAAGAAAAATATGTTAATTAAATTAAAGCCAATGGTCATAGTAGAGTATTTTAATTAAACGTCTGTGGACTCTCAGCAAGTCTAATTTAAAGTAGTTCCAACTTTGGTTAACAGATATCATTGACATTTACACCTAGTGGTGAACGTTAGAACTTGATAGAGCGTTAATCAAATCTAACCTACAAACCTAGCTTTACACAATTGTCAAGTAGTTCCAAGTTTGATTAACAGATATGTCACTATCACTGTCACCTAGCGGTGAACATTCGGAGTTGAGCGTTAATCAAATCTAACCAACAAATTTAGCTTCACCCCATTGTCGCGTAGTTCCAACCTTAGTAAATATTGTACTGTTGCTGGCACTTAACAGTGAACATTGAAACTTGATAGAGCGTTAATCAAATCAAACCTACAAATTTAGCTTCACACCATTGTTGAGTAGTTCCAACTTTAGTTACCAGGTACCATTGTCACTGACACCAAGTAGTGAACGTTGGAACTTAATAAAGCGTTAATCAAATCTAACCTACAAATTTAGCTTCACACCATTGTCGAGTAGTTCCAACTTAAGTTATCAGGTACCATAACACCTAGTAGTGAACTTGGAACTTGATAAAGCGTTAATCAAATCTAACCTACAAATTCAGCTTCACATAATTGTTGAGTAGTTCCAACATTGGTTAACAAATATTATTGTCACTGACACCTAGCAGCGAACGTTGGAACTTAACAGAGTGTTAATCAAATCTAACCTACAAATTTAGATTCACACATCATAGTCAAGTAGTTTCAACTTTAACTATCAATAAACCATTATCATTGACATCTAGCAGCGAACATTGGAAAATATCGCTCTAGCTGTTTAAAAGTTATTAGAGGGGGTACTTACCTTTAATAATTTATCAACTGCTGCCACTGACTGAACTAGGTACTGAAATGTGCTAACCTACAGGTACGGTACGCCAATTATCTGTAAACAAAATCAATCAATCAATCAATGAATACATTCCAATCAATAACTTGAACATCGATTTGTAATAAAATACTACAATCCATTAATAATAAGTACTTACCTTGCAAAATAATTTAATGATTTTCCACCAAAAAGGCTTTTGCAAATGTTAAGCAGTAATAGAGCACTGCTCACTTGTAGCGAGTAATAAAGACAGACAGTAGGGAAGTATAAGACACCTCCCTTATATAGGCTTACATCACTTGTGTCAGCAGTTTTTTGCTGATCATTGCAATTCCTCTCCTGTACACCTGCCAGTCCAAAGTGCACTAGGAACACCTGTGCGGTATCAGATTACTGCTGAATTTGCATGATCATCACCCATTGTCTTGATGAACACCTGCGATTTTAAATTACTGCAGCGTTAGTCATAGCAACAGAACTGTGCGCTCTCTGCCATGTCAGCAAAATGACACCGGAAGGAACACCTGTGTCATATCCAATGACTGCTAACTTTGCATGATCATCACCCATTGTTTTGATGAACACCTGCGGTTTTAAATTACTGCAGCGTTAGTCATAGCAACAGAACTGTGCGCTCTCTGCCATGTCAGCAATATGACACAGGAAGGAACAAGACGTCTTACTGCACGTACAATCTCCTCAGTTTTAACATCTTAAAAACGTGCATTATTCTCTTTCAACTACAAATGACACATCCATCCACCAAGTTAGATCCTTTGACCTGTCCTCAAGTTGCATGTACCCCCGTGTAGTAGAGTGTGTTCATTAACCCTAGCACTAGAACATATTCATCCACTAAGTTTTGCACTTACCCCTTGACATGTCCTCTACCAAGTTTTTCACTTATACAAACCAAAACAGGATGTGACTTGTTAGCGTACATGAGGTTTTCACAAGGGAGGTGGTAATAATGTCATCTCGCACGTGTTCACATGTATTACGTCACTCTCCTTTCATATCGTTATGAGATTGTAGTGGTAAGGGCTGGCGAACAACGTCAGTTCAACACACTGCTTTACACATACATGTTGTTAGGCCCTTTGACATAATTTGAATAAATTTCATGGGCTGGTCCATAGGGACCAGGCCAAATGGACTTGTCCAAAGGGATCAGTCAAAAGATGATGATGATAATTGTTGCTTTAAGGGGCCTAACACCAAGGTTATCGGCCCAGGGATCAGTCAAAAGGGACCCGTCAACAAAGACTCGTCAACAAGGACCTGTCAACAAGGGCTCGTCAACAATGACCTGTCTACAGGGACACGTCAACAAGGACCCGTCCACAGGGACCTGTCAACAGGGACCCGTCAACAGGGACGTGCCAACAATGACCCGTCCACAGGGACTCGTCAAAAATGACTCGTCCACAGAGACCCGTCAACAATGACCCGTACAAAGGGACTCGTCAGCAATGACCCGTCAACAGGGACCAGTTCAAAGGGACACATCAACAGGGATCAATCAAAAGGGGTTATCGCCTCAAGGCCTTACATGTCCTCATTGATTATTGGTTTGCCTATCGACAAGCACCGCTTGGAATACTTTATGATCACCCCTCGTGGGTTGGGTTAGGTTAGGTTACACTACAGCTGCCATATTTAAAAAGCCCGCCCTCTTACAAAAGCCATGAGTGGGCATGCGTAAAAAAAACAAGCATGTTAAATAATAGTGGGTTTCCACCGTACACATGTCTTTTGTGTGGGACAACGTTTAATTCCATATTGGCAATTAAACTCCCACATGTTGTACTTGAAAAGCGAGATTTTCTAAAAAATAAAAATTTCACCCCCCTAGTAGGGGTACGTTTTATATTAAGGTGGAAATAAGTTGTCCATAGGAAAGGGGGCGTCAGCCCGAGTTCAACGACACCTCATTCGTCAAAATCCGACCATGCGTTAGCGAGATATCGCGCCGCCGCCATCTTGGCGGTGGAACGGTGGCGGTGGGGCCAGAACTGTTAAAAAAAACACTACTATTGTAACAGCTGCCCTTTCATCAGCCTAACAAAGCACCATGATTTGATGGCATTCACTCTGAATTTCTGATGCCCTGCGGTAAATATGCTATAACTTGGTTAGCACAGTTCTTCCCAAATATTCTGATAACAGGCGTTATCCCTCGACTCATGAAACGTACGTACAAAGAGCATTGCCTTCTTAAAACCGGGCACACCTAGTGACAGCTGAAAAAGCTATGTCATATTGCTCTCCTGAGTATGCTGTATACATTTCTTGAGAAGCTACTTCGTGTAATACCATGTAAAATAACTTCACAACTCATCAATAATATGATGACTGGTAGACCTTTTCAGGTCGTCATAGGAGACAAACATAGGGTGCTTAATAATGGCCTACCTCAAGGCTCAGTCTTAGCTCCATTATTGTTTAACTTGTAGATAGCTGACATTCCTGATACACAATCGAGAATGTTTGGTTATGCTGATGATTGGACATTAGCTAAGCACAAACACATGGAGAGCACTGAAGAAACATTGACCGCAGAGCTAGCTTTATTAGGACAGTTCTTTCGGAAATGGGAACTTCAAGTTAACCCCAACAAAACGGATACATCATGTTTCCATCTAAGAATTTCCCTAGCCAACCGCGAGCTGAATGCCAACTTTGAAGGCATTCGGATAACCTACAACAAACATCCAAACTACCTTTGAGTCACCTTTGACCGAACGCTATATTTCAGACAACATCTGGCAAAGACAGCAGCTAAGATAAGATCAAGAAATAATATACTTCAAAAGCTGTGCGGTACTATCTTGGGATCAATGGCTTCCTCCCTAAGATCATCTGCTCTAGGCCTAGTGTACTCTACTGCAGAATACTGTTGCCCTGTTTGGTTGAACAGTTGCCACACAATACTGGTTGATGTGCAACTAAATCAGACCAAGCGAATTACAACGAGGACTATAAAGTCCACGACCGCTTTCTGGTTGCCAGCACTGAGCCTCATTCCTCCCCCTCACCTCATAAGGAAAATGCTCTTATGAGAGAATGCAAGAAAATGTCAGTAAATCAACAGCTGCCAATCCACAAGGACATCAGTAGCTTAGAAATCAACAGGTTCCGATCCAGACGACCACCAATCCGAACAGCCAGCAGTCTCAGAGAGCATAGTTTTCTTCTCAAACAGGCTCGGACACAAGAATGGTGTAACAGTGTACTTCTGCAGCTCCAAGATTTCCTTTATATCAACATCAAGTCTCGCGAATTAGATCTTCCTCGCAAGACGCGGTCAAGACTTAACAGGATACGGACCAACCACGGCAGGTGTGGTGATCTAGATTTCAAATGAGGAAGAATCACGTCACCAGCATGCACGTGCGGCTCTCCAGAACAGACAGTTTCTCACATTGTTAAAGATTGTCCTCTGAGCTCCTACTCTGATGATTTCTCAGACTTCCAGAGGCGATAGACTACCTTAACAATATGTCTATAACGTTGTAAATATTCGTATATCATTATGTATCATTTCTATCATTGTATATATTAGACCTTTGTTCATTGTATTGTAAAGGGATGTACTGCCACACGATTAATAATAATAATAATAATAATAATAATAATAATAATAATAATAAAAATAATTTCATCGGCACTTTTTCTAACCATCGAAAACTCGGTCGATCTTCTTATGTAAATAGCAATTACTCATCGATTGGAAGAGCATATTAGGGTAATCGGTTTGACTTCCCGTTAGCAACATCAGCAGTATTACAATGGGTACAGAATTTAGATGTAATGATATAAGCCTGCCTTGTCATTTGTCCCTGTATATAAGTATAAACGATGTACTGTATAAGTGTGTATATATTTATCTTGTGTGCATTTGTTTGTATGTCATACGATAAATAAACGAATAATACTCGTCGGTCCATTGCATGTTGCACGAGGGGACTGTCTATTAAAGACCGATTGGAGATATCCATTTACATGATGTCAGCAAAGACATAGAGCACGCTGGTCAAGTGGAGGTGGTGTCGGACGATGTGGTGATGATGGTCTTGGACTATGAAATACGTGCTGTCACTTCTCATTCCAGTGTTTCCACAAAGATGGGAACATCATAAAATACATAATTACAGAAATACAGGTAAATACAGTAGAATGTTCAATATACAAAAACAAACACTCATGATATCTTTGTGCATATTTATCTGAATTATTCTCCGGAATATATTGCCTTGTCTGTGAGTCATTATTTCAATATTTTGATTTAAATGTGTCGATGGTTTTGACATTTCTAAGAGTTGAGGGAACATGTTAAAATATTTGTAATCAGTATACAAAGGACCTTTATTTTTCTGAAAGATCCTCTATAATATTGGCATACATCCATTTTGTTTGTAGTGTTATAAGAATGTAGATCAGAATTTTCTACACTATTAGCATTTCCAGTTAGAATTTGTCTCTTAATACACATAGAACTATTGAGTAAGTACAATGATGGTACAGGTAATGTAATTAGTACGATTTAAAACGAATAGTCCCTACAAGGTGTCAGAGGGTGTAATTCTAACATAACACGGATTGGTCTCTTCTGAAGAGTGAAAACATTGCTTAACATTTCCTTTTTGGTGGCTTCGATGGCGTAATCGGTAGCATGCTGAACTGCTGCCCAAGATCGCGGGTTCAAACCCGGCCGAAGTCGTCGGATTTTTAAGAGCGTTAGTATGGCTTCATTCGGACGGTAAGTAAAGCAGGGGGCCTGTATCATAAATTTATAGGACGTAAAAGAACCTAGCATTGCAATTGGTAGTATGTAGAAATTTTTTAAAGTTACCGGTGCGGTATATTTGCCTAGTTAGGAACGCTCTATCAAGTTCCAACGTTCGCCGCAAGTGTTAGTGACAGGAGCATCAGGTAGCCAAAGTTGAAACTAATTAAAATTGAACTTCTTGGTAGCCCTCGGGCGTTCAATCAAAAATGGCCATTGGCAGCATTTCATATATCAAATCTCCATTTATTGCACTGCCGTACAGATATCTTCTATATATATAAAGGAAGATGTCCTGACTGAGTGATAATCTTCGCTCAGCAAACGTTACTGGAGATAATTCCATGAAACTTTAAAGATATGTTCCTACCGTAGTGTAGATGCGCACTAAGGAAGGCTTTTAAAAAATTCCGATTTTGAAGGTGTGAAAAGGGGTGAAATGTGATTTTACATTGTTGTTATACTAAACTGGGACAAAATATCGAAGTCGTCGTATAAAGACCGGACATAGCACATTTTACGCCCCTCGATGCGAGAAACAATATTCGGTAGGTCCATATGGGACACCGAAAATCACATTTTAAGGCCTTAAAACCAAGAGTTTCAAAGATATTCCCAGAAAGCTATCTTCGCTCTGATTGATGAACTAATCGCAAGTCCGTTTCCATGGCAACTCTACTTCAACTTAAGACATCCGATTTTCTATATACTCCTGTAGCAGGCAATGACAATCATATTTATTATCTTTTTCAAGCTTGCCACGGTGGGTGAGTGGTTATAGTGTCGGACTACCAACCCCAAGATTGCAGGTTCGCTCCTAGCCATGGTAAGTGATTTTTGAAAGGCGACAAAAATCACAACACTCATGTCATACGTTGTTGGCATGTTAAAGAACCCATTTGAATTCGGTAGGCCGTGTTCAATGGCAAAATTAATCTCGGGATTTTCCGCCAACACAAAGTTCCTCCATTCTCTACTTGGAAGCGCTGTAGTGTCAAGGAGTTTAGATATCTAACCTCCTTGACTTTCATAGCGTTCAAAGGAACGACGAAATTCGGCATGCAAGCTACCCTCTGGATGTCAATTAACAAAGCTTGCACAAGGCACCCGAGGCCATACGATATTATTATTATTATTATTATTATTATTATTATTATTATCTTTTTCAAGATACTGTATATATAAACACAATAACAACAGGGTAGCACGCCTGCCTCTCATCCGGAGGCCCTGGGTTCGATTCCCGGCCCCGTCAGAGATTTTAGACACTGACGTGAGGGCTGCAACGGGGTGCACTCTGATTCGTGAGGACAATTGAGTAGCTGTCTGATAGTGAGGCAGCGCCCCGGTCACGAAGAACAATATTAACGGCCGAGGGGACAGGATGCACTGACCACGCGTCACCACAATATCTTCAGGACAAATGGCTGTGAAGTGGTCGCATGATAGGCCTAGGCCCGTCATGGGCTGCAGTGCCAGGGGTAAAGAAAAATAGGGGAAGCGCCTTCTAATACCACCTTTATTTTTAAACACTACAGTAGCAGCTACTAAATAAAGGTAGTGATATAGCTACGTTCAATTTCATAAACATTGGGCTCACAAATCCCGTATAGTTAAGTACAAATATCAGTCTGATCGTTATATCAGTAGTAACGATGCTCTGTGGCGGCTATATACGTTTCCGTAACACTTAAGGCATCCCGCCTTCACTTACCTCAATGTGCACTTACAAAATTGTGAACCAGTCTATTTTACTGAAAATAATTTCTACGAGCGAGTATCCATTTCGCCAAAAACCACACTCACTACCTTATCCAAAATGAACACAAGACGGGATTTTCAAAGCACTCTTCTGTATGTTGAGGTACAGAGATATACTACATGGAAAGATACAATAAAATGTTGGCAAATCTGAGTTTAAGGAACTGCAGTTCAGAATAGGCCTTATGTTAAATCTGCAGAAGCTTTCGGTACAGCTTAGGCGGCCCATGTTCCTAACATGGAATGTTTTCCTTTGACAATACATCTACACCATGTGCGAGAGCAACGCATTTCAAAAATCTCTAAAAACACAATAATCAGGAAATTGGAGAAAAGTTTAAAGTGGGAGGGAAGATTCAAGGAGAAATAATTTCAACTCTGAGATTTGCTGATGGCATCGTCATCTTGGCCGATAAGCCTGAGGATTGAACGAGTTTTTGCTTGAAGAGTTTTTGAATGGAATGGACTCCGTCTTGAGGAAAGAATTCATGATGAAAATCAATAAATGTAAAACAAAAATATTGGAATGCAGCAGAAATAAATCAGAAACATCTATGGACATCAAATTGGCTGGTGAAACGCTACGGGAAGTAGGAGACTTATGTTACTTAGGAAGCAAAGTATCCAGTGATGGACGAAGCAAAGAGGATATAAAAAGTATGTTGGCTCAGCCAAGGAAAGCATTTCTACAAAAAAGGAATCTGTTGACATCGAATATACATTTAATTATTGGAAGTCATTTTTGAAAGCTTTTATCTGGAGCTTGGAACTATAAGGAAGTGAAACTATGACTGTTGGTGCAGCAGAAAAGAAGAGAATTGAAGCGTTTGAAATGTGGTGATACAGGAGAATGATGAAGATGGATCAGATGGGTAGATAGGGTAACAAATGAAGAGGTAGTAAGACGAGTGGTAGAGGAGAGATGTTTCTGGCAACTGCTAATGAAGAGAAGAGATAGGTTAGTAGGACGCATATTAAGACACCCTGGCATAGCAAGCTTAGTTATGGATGGGAGGGTCGAGGACAAGAACTGGAGGGGTAGATCAAGGTTAAACAGATTTTCTCGGATGTAGGGTGTGGTAGCTATGTAGAGATGAAACGATTAGCTCAGGAGAGGGAAGCATGGAGGGCTGCATTAAACCAATTGAAAAACTGACGACTCAAACAACAACAATCAGGAATTTTAATTACTTAGAGAGGCATGTGAGGCCAAATGGTTGTTGGAGAATTTCAATCCCTGGGATGTAACACTGGAAGAAACGGGTGAGTTAGCCGAGGTCGTTGCGGCATGACTGTTGGCAGTCGCTCACATCCGGGAGGCGAGGAGGTTCGAATCCCCCCGCCGGCAACCTTGAAGATGGTCTTCTGTGGTTTCCCATCTTCCTTCCAGGCAAATGCCGGGGTTGGTCCCTAACTATAGGCCACAGCCGCTACCTTCCAACTCCTCGTCCTTACCTTCCCACTCTCCTCCCCATCGGTACTTGTAGCTCACCCATTGGGTGTCCGTCTCGAAGCAGCTACAAAACTGGCGAGCCGAACATGTCCTTGGACACTCCCGGCACTAAAAGCCATACGCTAAAAAAAAAACACTGGAAGAGACTGAATAATGTACATCAGCGGCCAAGGCGAGAGATATTTTACTATTGGTCTGTTTATAGCGACATGTTGACGTTCAAAATCAATAATTGTGGCAAAATGACACCCTGAATAGATTAAGGAAAATACTTTTAATTTCCCATATTCCTATAGATTTGCCATTCCAGTGTGCAAGAATGAGTTCCCTCTTCAAATAATATTCACAATTTCAATTAACAAAGTGCAATGACGCACACTTATCAGCAGCAGGTGTAAGACAAATCCATATTTTTCCATTGGCAACTGTATGTGGCGGACAACAAAATCGTTATGTCTCAGCAGGAGATGGCAAAACCAAGAACGTAATTTTCAAATGTGTTCACATAATGTAACATAGTACCCTGCAGACTTTCGCAACTCTATGAAATTTCCACCTTGCTGCTCATATCAATATACTGTATGTATCAGAATTTTCAGAATTAAAATGGACCCACCTGTAGCCGCGATTGCTGTAACAGAATAGACCAATTATCAGCAATGATGCATCGTCCCCATTGTCTTGATCGCGAGCGAAGCCGCGGGTACCTGCTCACCAAATGAGAGTGAAACAGAGCATAATAACTTGATATCAGGATATTAATGTTAATTTCCTGACTTAACTGCTTTAATGGCACTGTTGCAACTTTAAGGGCGTCAAAAGATTCCACTCTCGATATTGTAACATTCTGCTGGCACAAATCTCACCTCGAGTGACCGGGATTTCAACCACGGACCCAACGATGAGAGAGCGGCGTGCTGCTGCCTAACCCACGGAGGCTTCCCCAAGAGATAAAATAAGGTATTGTCGTAATAAAAGAAATATTTCCGGTGCAGCAGTGACAATTCAAATTGAAATCAACCGCTAATGACGCCCAGACAGGTACGTGAATCATAAGTAATATATTTTCAATAATCTGCATTGTGAAAGTATTGAAAAGGGAGGAGTACTTACTCTCAACAATTTCAATGAATCTTCCCCTCCTTTATAATTCTTATAAATAACTATTACATTATCACTCGGTGGACTTCAATCATGTATGTCATTAACCAGCTGATTCCGCCAGCGATACCATCTGTTTGGACGACCACTCTTACTTAAAATGTTAAACAGGTAAAAAAAAAATCTTTAAATATGTATGGCGTTAAGCCCTTTGTAAAATTTGTTTTGGAAATATAAATACTGCATTCGAAAGGAGACGCCAACCCAAGTCCTTCAACACATCGTACACGTCTCAAGCCTTACGGGTTCGCCAGATATAGCAAAATGTCTAAAAGTCACGTTTTTACCATAAAAGCCATTTTCACACCTAGTCATCACAGGCATCATCGTCAAGAGGACACGTCAACCAAAATGTTAAAAAAAACACCTTTTTACCTCAAAATCCAGGTTCCAAATTCAACCTATTAACAAAAAACCTCACCATCAAATAGAGCGGAACATATAACATCAAAACGACCCCTCACTCAACCCTAGTCCTTACCCCACCTAACCCTATTCCAGCATAGCCATACGTATTCAAGTACAGACGCGATTATGGGTAGAAGTCCTGTAGCCCCACTACTATGCACAGGTTTTGTCCTAGAGACCTGAAACTAGGTTTGTGGGTAGAAGGGTGTAAAGACCATTCATTTATGTCCAACATACTGTTTTGTAAAATTCCTAGTTTCCAAAATATAGTCCACTTTCAAAATTCAACTTTTTGGAAAAAATGTAAAAAATATAAAGTTTTGTTCTAGCGATAAAGGGTGTAGAGGCCTTTTGTTTCAACCATTGCATAACGTTCTATCATAATTGGTTTTAAAAGTATCACCTACTATCAAAAACAAAAGTTTTCAACAACATATTAAAAACAAGAAGTTCCGTGAAGAACTATACAGCCTACTTTTCATGCCAATGATTATTCTACAGTATATGAACCTATCTAGAATAATGACGAAATTAAGTTGGTAATATCGAAATATCTAATTAGTTCAAAATATACCTGGTATGATGTAGCCTAATAGAGCACTACAGTTGGCAGCCCTGGTGACTGAATATATTCTTTGTTCCATCTCTTTAGGTACAGAATACAGAATTTGGTAGAAGTCCAATGGACGTTACATGCAGTTAGACACTGGATCTATCAGCATGCGAAAAAGCATGTTGCCAACAATACCATGTGTGTGCTGGTCAGAAATAATCTGAAATATTATGATATCTTGTTGTGCCAATTTTGGATTAAATCCATTTGTTAGTATAGAAGTTACATGTATTTTAAAATTGGATATATCAGCAGGCATAGAATCATGTTGGCAGCACTGCCTTGTATTAATTACTCCAAATTAATCTAGAATGTCAGGTGCTATACGTGTGCAAAGTATAGAGCTGTTGGCTTGCATACTTTCTGATATATTGATATTAGGGGGAAAAAATATAGACAGCATTTATTAAAAGTTGGCAGCCCTGATTGCTCTTAACAATACTTATAGTCATATCTGTTATGGTACACATAGCACATACGAAATTTGGTTGAAATCCAACTGATAGTACAGAAGTTACATGTATTTAAGAATTGGTACTATCAGCAGGCTTATAATCATGTTGGTAGGACTGACGTATATAAGTTACTCCAAATTAATCAAAAATGTCAGAATATACGTGTGCATAGTTTAAAGCTGTTGGCTTGCATACTTTCTGATATATTGGTATTTGGATAAAAAAAATTGAGAGAGCAATTATTAACAGTTGGCAGCCCTGGTGGCTCGTAAGAATACGCCTAATCATATCCGTTTATGTACAGATATTACATACAAAATTTGGTTGAAATCCAATTGATAGTGTAGAAGTTATATGCATTTAAATATTGGACCTATCAGGAGGCTTAAAATTATTTTGGTAACACTGTCATGGTTGGCCTCCTGGAAATTAAACTGAAATAGTATTATCTACATGTGTGCCAATTTTGGAATAGCTCCCATGTATACCTTGCAAGATATCCAACACGGAGCTCAAATTTCTAGTGCGTTTTTTTCAGCAGTTGGTAGCACTGACATCATTTTCAAATATGGACGTGAGATATTCCGGTGCACATCTTTACTCATACTAAATTTGGTTTTGATTGCTGCAGCCGTTTAGGAGTTGATAGGGGCGGACACACACACAGCCAGACAGACAGAAGGATGATGATGATGATAATTGTTGTTTTAAGGGGCCCAACATCTAGGTTATCGGCCCCTGATGGTTTGGGTGATCGTGAAGATAAAAAAAAGTGAACTTAAAACTAAAACTAACTACTAACCTACATACTAGAAGAAGAAATGGAAAACTAAGGGAGAATAAGGCAAATAAAAGGACAGAAGGAAAAGAAATGCCCTCAACCCTCGGAGAAGGCGGATTGAGGGACTTGGAAGGAAGGAGAGCCATGAAAGGCATATAGGAAAGTGAAAGAGGAGAGGGTCCGCCCCAAAGGTAAGAGACAAAAGGGAAACGGACCCAGCTCAGGAATCCCTCGGGGTCGCCAACTCCCGAACTCACCAGCCGTGAGCCCCTGAGGGAGTAGCATTATCTAGGGTGCACCAGAAGTGGTGGGGCTACATACACCCTGCCTCCTTAAGGGCCTTGAGCACAAGGCAGGAGGTAAAAGGAAAAGAAAAGAAGGCTGACCCCTCACAGAAGGAGGGTATCAGGAAAGATGAGACAAGGGCCAATTAAGGCGGGAAAGGAAGAGACTCCCTAGGCCTCGGATACCCTAATACCGTCGGGGTCGGAAGAGAACAAGAGTTCACCAAGTGAGGTCGACAGGAAAGAAGACAGAGAGGAGCCCGGCACAAGTAAGTGGAAGCAATGCCGGACTCAGCTGGGGTCCCGTGGTCGCCAACCCACGTCCCACTAGGTGTGAGCCCCTGAGGGGACAGACAGAAGGACAGACAGACACACATTTGCCCTATCTCATAAGACTCCTTTTTCCTCATTTTTGCAAAATGTGAAAAGTAGGCTAAAAATAGAACGAGTATTACATAGGAAAGGGGACGTCACCCCGAGTCCAACAACATGTCGCATGTTCAAATCCGACCGCGAGTTTGAGAGATATCGGCTTGCATTGGGAGTGGTGGTGGGGGAAGCGGAACTCTCCTCATCCCCCTACTAAGGGAGAACTCAGTGTCATGTTGTATACTGACGCCATCATAATAAAAGAGAAATGCACCCACCCAAATGTTCTGAGCTTAAATCAAATTACGACTAAACTAATCATCCGATCTCTAACAAATTGTGCAACAATATACCTTAATGTGGGGAGCCTCTTTTGCCCAAACTACAAGGTCATCAGCTAAATTGTTTTAAGATGGTGGTTGTATTAATCATGCAAGTATTATAGCCTAACCGTAACTTACGCTTATACAAGGCCTGGCTTTACCAAATACGCTCATCATACATAGAGAAGTTTAAACTGTCCTCAAGGAGATGACCAGTCGGACATTAGCTTTTTAAAATAGAATATGTAACCGCAGTAGTGAATACGCATCAGGCTGACCGTGCCGTATCGCGCATATCCATGGCGTCCCGTTGAGTCATTGGCGGCTATGTTTTGCTCGTAAATCCATATATCTCGGTAACTTCGTAAGTTTATATACTTTTAGGAATATACTGGACAAAATAATACAAATTTTGTATCAAATGGTTTATAGAATCGCCATTTTTGAAGTCCATTTTACCCTTCAGGTTGGTGGTTCCCACGGACTCAGCGAGGGAACTCACCACTACCGCCTTTCCAGGCAGTGTTCTAGAGCTGGTAACCCTTGTTGGCATTGGATACAACTGGGGAGATGTGATCAGCACTTCGCCCAGGCGGCGTCACCTGCAAAGCGAACAGGGGCCTCAGGAGGGATGGGAATTGAAGGGAAGATTGGGATGGATAGGTTAGAAAGAGGGAAGGAGGCGGCCGTGGCCTTACAGTAGGTACTGTACCCATATTTATCTAGAAGCTGACTTGTCGAAATTAGAAGATCGAGAATGAATCGAAGAATCTTTTTGGCCCTGGCTAGAAAACCTGAAGATCCCTCCAACAAGCACTTCTATGATAAACACTACAGCCATACGATCGTGTTATGGACAAACTACAGTGGATAAGGAAGCTAACTACTTTCGGAGAGTGAGATCCTTACAAGTATCTCGGATCGGAATGGATTAGGGGAGCCATATACCATGCTCCAACTCCATAACACGGTCTCCTTAATAATTAAAATAAAACACGCAACTCGGTCGTATAAAAAGAACGAACTTTAATTTATTACCGAAATAGCAATAGGTTGGTTGGTTCTTCAGTTTAGGGGCGTCGACAACGCGGTCATGTAGCCCCGTGTACTTTGGTGTGTGTAGAATCTGTCTGATAACCGGTGTTATTTGTGATGGCTGTATTAGTGTGTGTATCTGTTTTTTAATTTAAGTACAGACTGCAACTTAGAATTTTTCAAATAGTTCCTACTTTTGCCTCCAAACGCCACCGTCAACGACTACTAGGCCTAGTTCATAAATTAGCTACCAGACGCCAGTGCAGTCGGCTCTTGGCAACGAACGTAGAAACCTAAGAGCGTTGTTTACATTCTTAACCTATCCAATTTAGCTTCACACAGGTGTAATTAGTGGAAGGTCTTTTAACATGCCATAAATCTATGACATGGGACCACCGGCTTTACTTCCCCTCCGAAGGAAGGCATACTGAGAGATTTTAACGATCTTACAAAATCCGAAGGCTTCGGCCGGGTTTGAACCCGCTATCTTAGGCATGGAAGCTCAGCATGCTACCGAATACGCCACCGAATACGAAAGAAAATAGCAATAATAAATAAACACAACCTCCAATGAATAATTAAGTAAGGCTCGCACGCCTTCAAAGGTGCTAAGCTCGCACATGATCCTCAAATCGTAAACATCTCCTTCAACAGGAGTACATTGCTTAAAAATAAAAATAATTAGAATTTAATTGAAAAACACTATCGACTTTCCACACGCAAATAAAAATAATTGTTAACATTGCTAGATATTAATTTATACAACGTAGAACTCCCTACTAAAATAATCATACACCAATCAGCTGGACCAGTGTCCTCACCTCACAGCTGTTTCAAGCATGTCGCCGTTACAACTAGCGATCAGCTGTTTCCATTCATATGACTGAACCCTCAGCCATTCATTTATACAATCCACTAGTATTCTTACACTTTGTTTCGTCTAAAACATATTTGACTTAACATTGAACATCATCGGAGAATTACACACATCTCCATTCCATGCTCATTCACTTAAATGTCACAATATGTTCTCCACACAAGACAAACGTTCACTTACCATTCAGTTCCACATCAACACTTCTTTTCACATTTCAAAAGCACGTATGTTAAAATCTTACACGTCTATTTATCAACCCGGTAATAACTTCTCATTATCCTCAACACTTTAAAAGTCGAAGAATAAATTTAAATAACTATTTAAAATTATTTACAATGGATTATTTCCACAAGTTCAAATTTAAAACCTTACACCTCTTCTATTCTTCAATAATAATTCCATTATTATTATTAATGATGGTGTAAATAATATTTTAAACAGTGTTTATATGAGTATTTTAATACGCTCAGTTTATAATTTCTCTTTAATTATTTATATTACAGGTTTACTTCGAATATTCACTCTAAAAGTTCACTCTACTAGACCGACTCAGTTAGGTTTATGTGTCAATACCTGGTTAATATGATTCAATTAAGTACAGTTCATATGGTTATTAATCCACAAATCCTTAATAATGAGTTAATAAAAAATTAGGAAACAAAGGTTATCAACCTTCTCACCTCGCTTTTCCGCAAGCATACCACTCTGCCAATCCTTCAATAATATTTACTACAACAGATATGAGTCACGACAAACTCATCTTCAAAATAATGCAATGCTTCAAACAGCATGTTCTTAATATTCACAACAATATATTAATGCAATACTTCCATAATACGGAATAACCTTCGTATTTGAATACAATATTTCCTCGCAGACCTTCTCCTCAATATATATTTATACGGTATAACATTCTTCGTATATCTTACAATAAATTCACAAAACGTCATTACAACTGCTTTCTTAAAGCGTTACCATAATATTTGCATTTTCATTCGACCCCATAACATTGTTTGTTGTTCACACTGTATTTCAGTAAATTAGTGATCATTGAAATTTGTATAATGATTGACCTCCCGCAAGTTTACTTCACAAAGTTACTATGGGATTAACAATTGTTTCTAATATTTAATAATTATACATTTATGTACCACCGTACTGATCTTACTTCATAATTCTACATAATTGCAAAATCACGTCAAAATTACCCCTTGACGTAGCAAAAATGTTAAAATAACTACACTGTTATTAGTAATTCCTTTTATCTGAGTTATATCTGGATCAAGATGTTCCCTACATCTCAAAAGTCAATAAAAACTTCCATGAGGATTTATATTCGCTCTAATATTTATCAACGAGAGCAAAATGCTATCAATTAAATTATAAAATAGTCATCTGATATAACGAATATCATTTCAATACAATGTTATCGCTGCAAATTTCAACTTGACATAATTTATCAATGTCAAAATATTCTTGCCAGATCGTCGAAGCGTTAATAATACCAAATCACACTTTGACATATGCGTCGATAACGATCGATGTATTCCTCTCCTAAATAAAATCTTCTTACAAAAAATACCTAACTTCATTATTCCAAACGAATAGAAAAATACGTAAAAGACGAAATCCTGAATAGAAATCCAGAAAATAAAAATCCAGAAATGAAATAATATTCAGAAAATCCTTAAAATTAGGAAATCAAAATTTCATTAAATTATCTTGATGTTCCTAAAACTGTAGAATCGAAAACTTTGTCGGAATGAAGAACCAAAATTATCCAATATGAAATCAAAATTTAAATAAAATCGAAGAAATCAAAGTCATACAACAATCACAAAATATGGGAAAATAGGAGCTCAGAGCTTTGTCAAACTACTCTACACTATTAAATAATACAACTAGTCGTTCTACTTTTTGAAGAAACTAGAAGCAGTAATAGGAATTAGAAATACACTGGTGGTCCAGTATCTCTGCACAAGAGAGGTCTCGAACTGTTGTCCTCCACTCCGGACGTACCGCTATCTTGGGACACGAACTCACGTTCCCAGACCTGCTTCTGCTCCAACGGGATGTGAACTCCTCTCCTCCTTGCTTCCACGAATACAATGCTTCAAGCGCTAGGCGGGATCTCCTTACTTCCTTCATTCTTGAAGAGGTGTTTTCATTCTTCTGCGACGTTTCTTGTAGTTAACATTCGTATTAGAGCAATGTCGTTTGTAGACAATCATTCTGACCATTACATTTTTCATAGTTGGTGAAAATATTGTAGGTCGAAATATGTTCGAAGAAGCTTGAAGTAATTTTGATAAAGCTCAATGTTAATGTTGTAGTTGCTCCGTGAAGTCATCTCACTTCTGTCTAATGTATTCCAGTCACATATTAAAACTTACTACATCTCTGCAGCTTTCGTAGAATAATAATACTATATTCCGTCGAATTTCTTTTTAACATTCATAATGGATCTGTAGGGTTATTGTCTCAATGATGATATGAGTTACCAGACTGTTAATTTATACACGTAGCTTAATAAATGTCAATGGCATCAATTCGATGCTACGAATGTTCGTTTCACTTTATTCAACTTCGTAACTTGCTTCGCTGTAGAACGCAATGTTACAGACTGAGTGCGCCTAACGTCATTCAACGTTTCTATTCTGAATACACTCGTATAGAACACTGTTGCAAATGTCAGTAGAATGCACAGACAATAGTTCGTAATTCGTTTAACATTCAAGCTTCATTGCGACTTAATACTGTTTGTCTTATTAGCGAAACACGGAAGTTTATCTTCTCATTTCTGTGCGCGAGAATATTCCATGTTCAAGGCGTACACAAAATGAGATGGAGTAAACCTCTCTTTTGAAGCACGATTCTTTGCTTCATTCTCCCACCAGAACATATCTCAGCACCATTTTCCTGGGGTGGTGAGAATAGGCGCGTACCTGTACTTATCAATAATGCATTGTACTGCGTACTTCTCCTGCCATAATAATAATAATAATAATAATAATAATAATAATAATAAGACTTTATGTTCTAATTTTCAATGTTTTCTAATGCGCACTGCATTATTTAAATAAATACAGTATTACACTGTTTTAAAAATAACAAATATCAAGTATTATACAACATTTTAAACGTTATCATATAAAAATTTGAAAATTGATATTTTGTTCATATTTTATCCGTTGGAACTCCAGTTAAGTCAGTATTGTGTGCAGTTCGCACTGATTGGCTCAATAGTCTAGAAAGTGGTGTTTGCTAAGCAGGACGATTAATGTCGCTAACAGTTCTACTGTGTTCTGTGAATTTGACAGAGCTCTACTGCCGGAACTGGTAAACTCAGTGAGAGATGTTCGCCATGCAAGACACTCAGCGCCAACAGCAGTTCCACTACCAGAATGAGCGGGCCAGAGAGATCAGTGGACGACGAGATATGGAACAGAGTACGTCATTGGCGGGACGCGTCTCCTCATACATCTCCGAGTTCGCACGGGAGACCTCAGTTCACGGGGTGGCTCATGTAGTGGCCCGCGACCGTCATCCCCTAGAGAGGTGAGTATATTCACTAGAATATTTTCAATTTCAATTTTATTAAATACTAATATTATCAGTGGGGAAGCAACATGTATGCAACTGGGTGTTCTGAAGTTCATACCTCAGAGTTTTTGTCGATAAACTCCAGAAATCGTGTTTGTCGCTCTGATAGAGCATGCTCTATTCTGTGTTGTCCCAGAGGATGATATCATTCCTAATTAAGAATATATTTCTTAGAAACTTGATGCTTTCGTGCTCTACGTGACTGATGTTTATCACTCTGTAAAATATTTAGATGAGGTTTTGGTTTTCTCTTTCACTGCACATTTCTCTTCATAGGACAACGAAGAAAATAGTCTTGCTTTTAATTACACTATTAATCATTACTCTGATCCATGTTATAAAACTCAGGAATATGCACGTGCTGAAATATCGCCCATCTCAGGAATGCACTGCTTGGAGCCTAGGAACTCTGCTGACGCATTCAGCGTTGGTCAGATATCGACATTCCATTTGGCGCATGCGCAATTGCCTTGTCTACCCACAGAGACTTGAGCCTGTTTCAAAGGAGACTCACTGGCTGCTCAGTCGTGCGCTGAGAAGCCCACCGTGGCTATAGACAATAATACCGAAAACTAGAGATTTAATTTGCTATACCAATGAAAAATGGGAAGATTTAAATGTGCATATTCCTTGAGAAAGGAATGGGAATTCTAAGGCTCAAAGAATCCCCTCCAGCTTCACCACTGAATATTATACACTTTGTGATATGTCTCACGAATAATAATATTATTAGAATAATAATTTACAATCCCCAAATCAACAGTAGCCATCCTAAGAAACCATTTGTATGGACCACTTCAAAACAACTAGCTTTGTAATAACTCCTATTATGAAGGTATATATTTTACCCGATACCTAGTTGAGGCTATCGGCTACGCCAGTTGTGGTAGAACCGTAGTTGAGATTTGTGGTCAAGGAGAAAAGATAGCGCTCAGATCGAGTCAGAAGAGTTCCAGGAAATGACGTAGGAGGCTGAGGGAGAAGGAGCCACTACCCCTCAAACGAAAGGAATCACGGGAGAAATAATGGATGTTTATAAAAATTAATTAGAAATAAAGTCTTATCTAACCCCAGAAGAGAAGGAAATAACGAGAAATATTTTTGACAATAACTTGAAGAAAGATGGATAACTCCTTAAGTTATGTTATGACTTTATAGCAGAAGATAGGGGTCGAGGTTGGATCTGTGACGTCTGGCAGCGGAAGGAAGGAGACAGTCACGTGCTAGGTCAAGGTGAGGTGAGGTGGCCGCACGCAGTGACAAGAGCGAGGAGTATCATTCAAGCAACACAGTTAAGTTGAGTAAGTTGTGCGGTAACAGTAGGGGCACGCAACAAGTCGTGGAGCGATACAGTTTATAAGGCAGTGCAGTACGGCGAATTACATGCAGGAGAGAGACGCTAAGAGAAGCCGGCAATGTAATCTTAGGAGTACGGTATTGGAGCACAGGCTGTCCGAAGGGCGAGTCAAGCAGGCCGTTAACTTTAGCCAGGAAGCCGGTGATCAGACACATGTTATTTTCAACATTGCATTCACATACAGGTGAAACAGCAACGCTTTTACAAGCTTATAATTTACCGAAGTAACACGCAGTATTCCATTAGGATTGAGAAACATTATTTCGGCTACATTCTCAATGAATAACCGCGTAGCGAAGCAATATAATGACGCCAGTGTTTAACCACATGTTACACATGGACAGTGAAGCGGAACGTGTCGTGCTGTGGGCGACATTTTGTTACGATGTGATAGTCAACGAGTTGAACATTATACTCTGACATCTTTCAAGTTTGAGATGTTGGGACTTGGATTTCAACAGTCCAGTCGTTCAGTCCAGTTACAGTTACACATTTTTCTACGGATAGTCAGAGGGACTTAACTTATTTCAACGGTGTTACAGCATATTTTATAATGCATTTGAACCGGACATAATTAAGGCGACCATGGGGCCGTTCAAACATTACTGGTTTTTGGCAAGTTATGATGTGTGATCTGATGCACCTTTATACGTGCAGTATAAAAGTTACACGTCATGAACATTTATACAATTTATTCACAAAGAACACAGATACTATCCTCATAGGAAAACATAAAGATCAAATCCTGCTTAATAAAGTCAATCAATGGAGAGAACGTTGGATAAATGTGCCTGCCATATCATATGGTAACACAAGTAAGTACACTTTTTGAAGTCACAATTTTCTACCAGTGTAATTCGATCATAGTGAAGACGAACATTATTAATGAATGTTGATCGAACTTTTTACTGAACAGTGGCGTAACACATCCAAAGAGAGAATGGGGTACTCAGTGTTTTCGAACTTTTATGGAGAATTTTGGACAATATCCATGATGGATACTCTTCATTTCATCATGTCGTGCTAGGCGGATACGGAGACGTGATGGCAGCTCAGAGCGATGGATTCGGTTCCTAACGAAGAGGATTATTACAACATCAAGTTCACTTGGATGGAGTCAGGTGTTAGTTCAGTGATTAATACAGCATTTTTTTCGTCGATCTTGCGAGAAATCTGTGGCAAACACTTGGATTACCGACGATCTTTGATTTTTATTAACATCTGGAATATGAAGGTATTGTAAGAGTTATGGAATTACTGATATGATTTTACATGAACACTGGGCAAACTCATATTTTTGATAGGTGTATTATTATTACTTTTTCGACATGGCTTCAATGTTTTACCACTCCGTTTGCTAAAATATGGTGTTACTATATGATATGGCAGGCACATTTATCCAACGTTCTCACCATTGATTGACTTTATTAAGCAGGATTTGATCTTTATATTTTTCTATGAGGATAGTATTTCTTGATTATGGATATTTTTAGCGAGTGTTTCGAACTCGTGATCTGCAATTGGATAGTTAGAATTTTTCGTCAGTTCATTGCATACTAGCGTCTATGTAGAGTTTATCAGCAGGGATTTTTTTTCGTTTATTGGATTGTTTGGTGATATTAAATTTTATTCACTCAAGTGATTGCATATTGCGTTTATGTGACAAGTAGAATCTTGTTGATTCCAATCATGTACACTCATTCACTAGTCTACGAGACGGGGCCTGTTACCTTGAGTAACTGTGTGGTGCCACTCACCTAACCTGTCATTTTACGGATTTTTCATCTTAGTCTACGAGGCGGGGCCTGTTACCTTACGTAGCTGTGTGGTGGAACTCACCTAACTTGCCAATTGAGGGTCTCATCTTATCATCTGAGTGTAATTATCATCGTAAGAGGATTAAACAATAAACTACCAGTCACATATTAGTTGATTTTTGTAAAAAAAAGTTAAAAATAAATGTCAGCAGGGTTACACTTTGTAATTCTTGTTTTGCCAATCCAATAGTTTGTTGCAATACTCTTTTGAGAGTATATTCATTTAACAGTTAATATTTTTGATACTCTTTGTGAGTGATTTCATACCTTTGAGAAGGATTTCAAGCAATTGAGTCTTGTAAGACGAGTTATTTACTGTAAGAATTTATTTTGAGTCAGATCATTATCATATATTTATGATGTGAGTTAATATAACACATTGGTGTGTTTTTGAAGTAAATTTTGAGGATCTTAAGAGAGTTTATGCTCCGAATTAAACCAAATCTTGAATTGGATTACGATTACTAAGGTAATTTTCCTATTGTTTAAGAAGTTGTCTAGACATGACAATATCAATTACAGTTCTTGTAGGATATTTGCGTTAACCATCTGATGCAAGTCATATTTTTTTGTGGATCATGCTACGTGATGATGTGAAGTATTTTTGATAGGAGTTTTTGTGCTTGCCAGTAGAAAGTTTGCAATATTGCCAATGATAGTTTTAAGGCAGACATGAGGTCGTTGAACCCAGTCTAGCGTATTTTTGAAATACATGCTGTGTGCTGAATAATTATGGTGTTATGTGAATTAATTATGGTGTTCAAATGTGATATTTGACAACGTGGAATTAAATGGTGAAGTTTTGGATAGTGAGATCCAACGTGATTTTGTAAAGGCAACGTATTATTTTGGCATGATAATTAAGTATGAGGTATAGCTTAGAACTGGTAAAATTTTAAGACAACGTTCTATAACCAATATTATACAATTTTTAGGAAATTTAATAATTAAATAATTTTTTGATAATCCAAGATTTTCTAATAATAATATTAATAATTTATGGAATTATAATCTGAAGTTTAAACATATTAATGATCTGACCCGAAGAATTAAATTAATTGATAGTTGATTAAACAGCTGATAAATAAATGAATTAAATGGTGATAATTAATTAAAGGAGCTGATAACAATAAAATTTAAATAAATTTAAATAAATTTAAATAAGAGATATGATTTAAATAAACTGGTGAATTGCAACTTAAATTAATGAATTAAATAATTTAAATGGATGGATTGAGATAATTTAATTTAAATGAGATAACGAAATGAGAGTGTGTGGGTGATTTACAAATGATTTAATGAATTGATGAATATAATATTTATTTAAACGATCTGATGGTAATGAATTAATAATTCTGATTTGAGTATAACGAATAACGGAATGAGAGCTGGTGTGAGAAACATTTAATTATTTTGACATGATAATGATGGTGATGACAGATGAGTAGTGAAGTTTTCTTTGATTCACAACCGAGTAGTGGTTAGCGTTGATGTAAATATGGTGTATAAATTAATTGTTAATTTTCAAGGAGTGAATGTTGAGATTTCCAACTTTGATTAATGCCATTTAAGCCAAAAATGATTGAATAATTAAATATAAGTGTTTTTCCGGATGAATGGGTGAAGAGGAGGGAGAATTGGCTTTTCCCAATCGTGGGGCTTAGATTTTGGTTATTCCATGGGAACGCATCAGATTGAGGTTACGAGGAGATTGATCTCTATTTCATTTAATGGTCTTATAAAATTTATTGAACTTGCTCAGACAATATACTTGTGAGCCCATTCCAGTGATCATGTTAATCATATTAGTGTTATATCATGTTTAGTTATATGCCATTTTATTTCTCACACCCAAGTGTAGTTAGGAATTGATACATTGTGATGTTTTGCTATCCAACGTCTCTGAATTAAAACGTTTAGTTGCAAATTATAATTATGTCTGCGGACGATTTGGCTAATGTGTTAGAGGATTTGCAGAGTAGTATGTCCGGCATTGTGGCAAATGTTACTAAAATGGAATCTGAAGTCAGATGGAATCTGAAGACAGATAAATGATTCAGAAGCTAGGTTACAAGCTATATGTGAAGAAAATTTTAAAGCATTAGAAGAAAGATTGCAGTCCAGTAGTAAATATGAATTAAAGTCATTGCAGACGAATAATGAAACTAATCTAAAGTTATTGCAGACTAGCACTGAAAATAATCTAAAGTCATTGCAGACTAGCACTGAAAATAATTTAAAAGCATTAGAGGCTAGATTGCAGTCCACTAAGGACGGTAATTTGAAAGGTAGTTTGAAGTCTTTAGAAGAAAGATTGCAGTGTAGTACTGAAACTAATTTGAAAGCCAGTGAGGCTAATTTAAAGGATAATTTTAAATTGTTAGAAACCAGATTACAAGCTCGTAGTCAGGAAAGTAGCATAGAATTGAAAAAAAATTACGAGTTTGAAAAATAGCTTAACGTTAAAGAATGATGAAATATTAAAGGCTTTACAATCAGATATTAAGGCATAGAATCGAAAGGAGAGGAAAATGTATGCATGTTAAGGAAAAACATTCTAGAATTAGGAAACAAATGTGAAGAAAATATTTTAAATCTGAGGACAGATGTTATGTCTATTCAGAAAGATATTAAATCAGATGTATCGAAATTAAGGTTCGACATAGATGGTTTAGTAACAGATGTAGGCAAAATTCCAGAATGGTCTACCGAAGTATCTTTCGAATCCAAGATTAAAGGTTTAGAAACGAATTTAGGGAATGAAATTAAAAGTTTGAGATCAGTAATTGGGACTGTTAAAGAGGAAGTCTTAGGAGAGGTTAATTCTAACTTGAAATCCTAAGAAAACCAATTGCAGGCGGACATTAAGAAAATTGATGATGACATTGATCAGAAAGTTAATGAAAATTTAGCATTGTTTAAAAATAGAGTCAGTGCAATAGTGGAAGAACGGTATAGTGAGGTCTATGCTGAAGCAAAAGAAAAACGTTCAGGGATGGAAGAGAAATTAATCGCAGGTATGGCGAATTTGGAAGCGAGATTCACCGAGAATAAAGAAACAATGAAAATAGATTCAGCTCAGTTCAGGACAGATGTACATCAATTGAAGGAACAGGTCGCATCGGTTTAGACAACACGCGAAGAAAAGATAGATAAATTAAAGAACGATTTAGAAGAGAGTATCAGAATGTAGACTGTTATTTCGTTAGACAATTTGGAAACCAAATTCAAGGTAGTAGGAAAGCGAACGGAAGATAGAATGACTAAACTGGAGTCAATTATAAGTAATTTCACAAGTCAAGACGTAACAAAGGGGGATGTATCGATGAATCAAACACCGATAGGTCGTAACATGAATGGTCAAGAGGTGAGCGCAGGAGAGGATAGTCAAATTCAACAAAACGTTCCTTTTGAAAGGACTAGTTCAACCTCTCAAGGTAATTCTAATCAGACTATAAACACTTCCAATACGAATGAACGATACTCAGATCCAGTGACCATCATCAGAAACCTTGATGACAAACCAAGAAAATTTTCTGGGAATACAGGAGTCACACCAGTCGATTTTTTGAGAGATATCCGAGACTACATGGCGGAGCATCGGGTAGCTAAGGAAAGAGAGCTAAGGGTAGTCGGACACGCCTTAGATGGGCCAGATTTGACGTGGTTTCGCGCATTTAGAAGAAACTTTGCGAACCTGGAACAATTTGCCATAGCATTTTTACGACGATTCTGGAGTGCGGAGGATCAGATAAACGTTAGAGCGGAAATGTACTCAAAACGTTACTCTACGTCACATCCAACACATTATGCAAATTATTTTACATCTCAGTTAGCTAAATTGCAATTTTTGATTCCTCCATCGCCAGAATACGAATTGCTGCAAGCAATAACACGGCAGTTGCCAGTAGAAGTCCAAAGATCACTCATAGCATCGGGAACGAATACACTTGAACATTACGATGATATCCTACGCAGATTGGATTACACAGGCGCTCAGATGACACCTAGGAATTCGAGAAATGAAAATCGGAATTCGCAAGAAGTGAATGCGGTAGTTGTCGATAATGCGGCACAGACAGATAGGAGAAACTCGTGGGGGAATAGGAGAAACGAAAAGAACAGAGGAAATATTCATAACGTCCGTGGGAATGACAGATATCAAGGACCGTATGAAAGACCATATGAACAAGATCCACGAGATGGTAGATATAGGAACTACTACCAAAATTCGAGACATCAGAACCGGAACGGATACAATAACCGATATCGAGGCAGATATAATCAGAATCAGCAGTCCAATCAAACCAATAGACAAGGCAATGATAATCGAAATGATCAGAATGAAAGACGACAAGAAAGTCAAGTGTACGGGAGAACAAGGCAAGGGGATAGACAACCTAGTGCACCGTCCGAAGAGTTAATTCGAGATATCGATAGGGCAGGCACGAGTGGTGTAGAAAGAAACGACAAATTAACGCCGAAGCAAAATGCTAGTCATCTGGTACCCATTATCATAGTCGAAACATACCAGGTTGAAGATGAACATTTGATAGAAGAAGATATAGTCCACCGGGGGAATCGACATGAATTGCCAGTTATTAGCGTGGAAGTCATGGGAAAGGAAATAAAGACATTGGTAGATACAGGGGCCATGTCGAGCTTGATATCCATAGGCTGCCTTAAAGAATTGAAATTGTCAGGAGATGTTACGATGTTGCCAACTGTTGTTAGCAAGATTCAAGGGGTGATCCCAGACAAGAGCATAAAATGTAAAAGTCAAGTACTTTTGGATATTGGAGTTGGAACCAGATATTTTGAGCAAATGTTCCTAGTTGTAGGTCAACTATATTTTGATATGATCCTAGGAGTGAATTTCTTAAGTGAGAGTGGCCTGATCATAGATATGCAGAGTAGGCGCATGTAATTTCAGGAAGAGAACATTGAAAATCAGGAATCCGAGATGACATTCTTCAGAGAGAATATATTGGATGAGATTGTGTATAACATTGAAAGGTCTATCGAGGGTAAAGCTGACATGAAGAGTAAGATGAATCCGGAAATGCAAGAGCAATTTGATCAAGCAATTTCAGAATATGAGGACATATTTAACGATAAACCGGGACTCATAGAGAATTTTACTTATAGCATCTAGTTGATGGATGACAAGCCATATCACAAGAATTTATATCCCATACCAGACAAGTGGAAAGAAGATGTCGGTATGATGATAAACGACATGGAGAGAGATGGAATTATTAAGAAGATGCCAACTGCTTATTTAAATCCTTCAGCTGTTGTCAAGAAGCCTAACGGTAAGCTGAGGATATGTCTAGATGCTAGAGCCCTTAATGAGAGAGTTCTTCCTGAACACGACAGACCACCTGGTATTCGTGAATTGTTGCGCAGATTCAGAGGAAAGAATTTATTTTCTACTATTGATTTGACTAGTTCCTAATATCATATAGAACTAGCAAAAGACTGCAAACAACATACGGGATTCCTATTTGACCATAAAACCTATGTCTTTAATCGTTTACCTTTTGGTGTAAACAATAGTGGTCCGGTGAAGATCCGAGCACTAGATGAGAATTTATCAGATGCAGATAAAGAACATGTAGTGAGCTATATAGATGACCTGATTATAGCATCTGAAAAAGCTGAAGAGCATATGAGGCACCATAGAATGCTTTTTGAAGATCTCCGGAGGACGAATTTTAAGGAGAATTTCGACAAATGTCAGTTCTTTTATGGGGAGATCGAATTTCTTGGTCACAAGATCGATGGAGATGGATACAGGCCCAATCCAAAGAAGATAATAGCTATTTCGGAATTTCTGACCCCAAGAAAACTTAAAGAAGTTCGGCAGTTTCTCGAAATGTGTCAGTTTTCTCCTACACATTGTCCTGAATATACCGAAACAATGGCACCTCTGCAGGATTTGCTAAGGAAGGGAAATCGATGGAAATGGGACGATAAATGTAATCAAGCATTTTTGGCAGCTAAGAATATGTTACTCCAGAATGTTAAACTCGAATACCCAGACTTTGCTAGAAGATTTTTTGTAGATAGGCATCAGTGGTATCCTATATCAGGTGGATGATGCAAACAGACACAGATATTTGGTTTTCACCAGTCGCAAACTCAGGAATTGTGAAGGGAATTATTATGCAACGGAGTTAGAGGCATTAGCAGTGGTTTATGCTCTTAAAACGTGGAAGAAGGTATTCTTCGGGCATCACATAACGGTGATCACAGATCATAAAGCCCTCCAATTCATTATGAAGACGGACTTAGCAAGCGACAGTATCACCAGATGGGCTCTATTCCTCTATTCCTACAACAATTTAACCCAACCATTGTGCATAGACCTGGGAAATTAAATCTGTTGGCAGATGTTTTGAGTAGAAACCTTTGTGAAGAGGTAATTATCAACCACATAGATCTTGTTCAAGAGGACCAAGGAACTCTGGAGAAGTTGAAAATGTTAGCACAAACTCAGAAGCGATACACACCTTTGCGAAGGATATACCGTTTCTTAACACGCAAGATGGATAACGCCGATCCAGATTTTAGACGAACGGAGATAGAAGCTAGAAATTATCACATGATGGGAGGTGTAATATGTCAATATATCGATCAAAATCACACCAAGCTTAGAGTTGTGATCCCACCCAAGCTTGTCAAATCAGTTATATGGATGATACAACGAACCGCAGCTCATGTAGGTGTAGACAAGCCTCTGGCTCTCGCCCAAGAAACTTTTGTTTGGAGGAAAATGGGACAAACGATCCGCGACGTCATAAAGACCTGTGACAGTTGTCTGTGAAGCAAATATTCATCTAAACTAATGAAGGAATTTCCTAGACCGATCTTACCTAGCAAGCCGAGAGAACTATTTGCTACGGACATTTTTGGTCCGATTCCTCGTTCGACGAGAGGAAACCAGTTTGTTTTGGTTACTGTAGACGTATTCTCTAAATATGTATCTCTGTGTCCAATTCAGAAAGCTACGTCCAAGTATGTTATCAATAGGTTGGAGAAGACAGTAATTCCAAGTATGGGTAAACCTGAAATTTTGTTAAGTGACCATGGATCACAATTCACCAGTATGGAATTTTCAACTGCTATGGAACGTTTGGGAATAAGGCATGTATTTAATTCTGTACGTTATCCAGAGGGAAACCCGGCCGAGAGAATTATGCCAAAGATCAGTAAGATGTGTCGTTTATACGTTTCGAGACAGCACCACCGATGGATGGAAGTCATACCCATCATTAGTCAATGGTTAAATTCTACTATACATGAAAGTACAGGACAGATTCCGTCCGTGCTTCATCATGGGATGAAACCTAGTAGACCATGGGACCGAATTGTGAAGGCACCAGTAGATCCGGAACCTACCCAAGAAAGAAGAGTCGAGATGGCAGGAGAAAGATTCAGGAGACAGACAGAGAAGAGAGCCAGGAGGCATGGAGGAAGAAGGTTTCATGAACCATTTCAGGAAAATGACGAGTGCTGATCAGGAAGCCAGTCACATCGAATTTTCAACAGAGGATATACCACAAATTTGTGCCGTTGTACGCTGGTCCGTTCCGAATTGATGAAGCATACAGAAATAACAGCTATAAGATTGCTGGAATCGACACGAATGAACTTGTTGGAACTTTCAACGCAGCCAGCATTAGGAAGTATCATTACCCTTAGGAAGAGGATGATTGCATAGCTATCGGGTACATAAAATGTTATACATAGAGAATGCCTGAGAGCATTATTTTTTCTCAAGATTGATAAACAAAGGAGATGTACGGGAAAGATGTGCCCCATACCTAGTTGAGGCTATCGGCTACGCCAGTTGTGGTAGAACCGTAGTTGAGATTTGTGGTCAAGGAGAAAATATAGCGCTCAGATCGAGTCAGAAGAGTTGCAGGAAATTACGTAGGAGGCTGAGGGAGAAGGAGTCACTACCCTTCAAACGTAAGGAATCACGGGAGAAATAATGGATGTTTATAAAGATTAATTAGAAATAAAGTCTTATCTAACCTCAGAAGAGAAGGAAATAACGAGAAATATTTTTGACAATAACTTGAAGAAACATGGATAACTCCTTAAGTTACGTTATGACTTTATAGCAGAAGATAGGGGTCGAGGTTAGATCTGTGACGTCTGGCAGCGGAAGGAAGGAGGCAGTCACGTGCTAGGTCAAGGTGAGGTGAGGTGGCCGCACGCAGTGACAAGAGCGAAGAGTATCATTCAAGCAGTACAGTTAAGTTGAGTAAGTTGTGCGGTAACAGTAGGTGCACGCAACAAGTCGTGGAGCGATACAGTTTATAAGGCAGTGCAGTACGGCGAATTACATGCTGGAGAGAGTCGCTAAGCGAAGCCGGCAATGCAATCTTAGGAGTACGGTATTGGAGCACAGGCTGTCCAAAAGGCGAGTCAAGCCGGCCGTTAACTTTGGTCAGGAAGCCGGTGATCAGACACATGTTTTTTTCAACATTACATTCACATACAGGTGGAACAGCAACGCTTTTAAAAGCTTATAACTTACCGAAGTAACACGCAGTATTCCACTAGGAATGAGAAACATTATTTCGGCTACATTCTCAATGAATAACCGCGTAGCGAAGCAGTATAATGAGGCCAGTGTTTAACCTCACGTTACACATGGACAGTGAAGCGGAACGTGTCGTGCTGTGGGCAACATTTTGTTACGATGTGATAGTCAACGAGTTGAACATTATACTCTGACATCTTTCAAGTTTGAGATGTTGAGACTTGGATTTCAACAGTCCAGTCGTTCAGTCCAGTTACAGTTACACATTTTTCTACGGATAGTCAGATGGATTTAACTTATTTCAGCGGTGTTACAGCACATATTATAATGCATTTGAACCCGACATATTCAAGGCGACCATGGGGCCGTTCAAACATTACTGCTTTTGGCAAGTTAAGATGTGTGACCTTATGCACTTTGTGAATAGTGGCACGTGCAGTATAAAAGTTACACGTCATGAACATTTATAAAATTTATTCACAAAGAACACAGATACAGGGTGACTGACAAATAAGTACATTTTTTAAGTCACAATTTTGTACCAGTGTATTTCGATCATAGTGAAGACGAACATTATTATTGAATGTCGATCGAACTTTTTACTGAACAGTGGCGTAACACATCCGAAGAGAGAATGGGGTACTCAGTGTTTTCGAACTTTTATGGAGAATGTTTGACAATATCCATGATGGATACTCTTCATTTCATCATGTCGTGCTAGGCGGATACGGAGACGTGATGGCAGCTCAGAGCGATGGATTCGGTTCCTAACGAAGAGGATTTTTACAACATCAAGTTCACTTGTATGGGGTCAGGTGTTAGTTCAGTGATTAATACAGCGTTTTTTCGTCGATCTTGCGAGAAATCTGTGGCAAACACTTGGATTACCGACGATCTTTGAATTTTATTTACATCTGGAATATGAAGGTATTGTAAGAGTTATGGCATTACTGATATGATTTTTACATGAACACTGGGCACACTCGTATTTTTGATAGGTGTGTTATTATTACTTTTTCGACATGGCTTGAATGTTTAACCACTCCGTTTGCTAAAATATGGTGTTACCGTATGATATGGCAGGCACATTTATCCAACGTTCTCACCATTGATTGACTTTATTAAGCAGGATTTGATCTTTATATTCTTCTATGAGGATAGTATTTCTTGATTATGGATATTTTTAGCGAGTGTTTCCAACTCGTGATCTGCAATTGGATAGTTAGAATTTTTCGTCAGTTCATTGCATACTAGCGAGTATGTAGAGTTCATCAGCAGGTATTTTTTTCTTTTATTGGATTGTTTGGTGATATTAAATTGTTTTCACCCAAGTGAATGCATATTGCTTTTATGTGACAAATAGAATCTTGTTGATTCCAATCATGTACACTCATTCACTAGTCTACGAGACGGGGCCTGTTACCTTGAGTAACTGTGTGGTGCCACTCACCTAACCTGTCATTTTAGGGATTTTTCATCTTAGTCTACGAGGCAGGGCCTGTTACCTTGCGTAGCTGTGTGGTGGTACTCACCTAACCTGCCAATTGAGGGACTCATCTTATCATCTGAGTGTAATTATGATCGTAAGAGGATACTTTATCTCGTATTACCCTCTGCTTTTGTGATATATCAACTGAATTTCCGACACATTCCTTATTTTATTTCATGTTCACTTAACTCCACTCTGGCCTGGGATGCCAGGTATGCGATGTAAAGGCAGATGGGTCATCGCATGCCTCGGTTGAACGGGTGCAATATATTATTCTGTGTCGTTTGGCAAACCCCCTAGAAATAAATATCAAAGTAATATTCACTTATAAACATTTTCTTTATTTTGTTGCACCTGTTTTCATATTTATTTATTCGTTAATACCCCTTAAGGAGAGCATTATAACACAATAAATTTTCATGTTTTATTCTGGCCCTTTCTCTTTCCCCCCAAACCATCTCATATACACACTATGCTTCCTCTTTCTATCTTCAGTCCACTTCTTTTCTGGTTGTCTCTATTTGGGAGTTTGCTCAAATTTTTGTTGTCTAAGGTTTTCTTTGTATGTGCTCCTGTCTGCCATGGCTTCTGTAGAGATGTTTAGTTTCTTGAGGTCTTCCTCGGTTTCCTTTACCCAATTGGTTTTTAGTTTACTATTCGTGAATATGTTGTACATTTTCTTGGTCTGTCTTCGGTCACCCTATGCATATGTCCATAAAATCTTGCCCTTCTTTCATTATGTTGTTTGTAATCGTCTCTGACTGTTTGTACAGTTCTATTCACATGTCATTATTATCATAATTTTACCTTTTTAGCTGTTGATATGTGCTATAGGCCTACCTGCACAAAGCTATCAGAAGTGGCTTATCTATGGGATCGAGTTTCTGCTTTTGTATAACTCGATAGACCGCCACCCGTGAAAGAGAGCGACATGAGGTCAAGATTGATTCATCTGACTAAAAACTGATATTTTACTTAATTCGTTAAATTTAGTTAGACTGATAACTTTGTTGAGTGATAGGTCTGCTGTAAACATCTTGAATTTAAATATTTGCTTCTCGTATTGGCTGCTTTTTAGAGCAGTGAATTAATGAGTAATCTTGCTACTAAAATTTTTCAATTCTAGTTTCCCATATGAATTAATGTAAAGGGGAACAATGTACTAGCTTTTCTACAGCGTGTCCCGTTTGTAGGTACTGTACCCGAATTCACGTAACTACCAACCAATATCCGAAGATGGGAAAGATCGCCAAGGACGTTGATCCCCAGCTAGAAAAACCAACAGTTCCCTTCTAGCTGGCAAGTTAGGATTTCGTTGTACACATATTTACTGAAAATACGAATGTACTACTACATAACTACACTGGATCAAATCCAAATATAATAATGGAGGTCGAGATTCTAGAAACTTCAGGGAGTGAACGGTTAAATAAAACAATAAAACGGGCGCCTTTACTAACCAGTAGTAAACTCGAAACTAATGTTATGAAATGAAGAGATCGTTGTTTACTATAAAAATGGCAACCTAACTAGCGCCTGTCGAGATTTGTTAACAAAACAGCTTACAAAGATATTAAATAAAAACTCCTTACATTAAATTAATTAAATAATATTAGAATAATCCAAATAATACCCTTTCAACTAAAAATATGAAAATGTCACCGAGAATTCGGTCTATGGACACGTCATACATCCTAATTATGGAGTTAAAAATAAAATCCCAGCCTTCTATAGACTTTTCCATCTACTCCAACATTATTTAGGTTAAATATTTCTCGACGTCTAATTTCAACATGCTATATTAATAATAATAATAATAATATTAATAATAATTTTCTATTTACGAACGAATCTTGAACTCAATACATATTTTACTCCGTAATTATTCCTCTCGTTTCTATATTACTAAACATGTAATCCTTTCTAATTCATAATTCATTTATATACGTAAGTTAATCTACATTCATCGATATCTGTATCGATTATCTAGTTTCTCTATTTACAAGACTTTTACAATATTTTGCCTCGCATTACTCACTTCGCTTTAGTTTTTTTTTATCGTCAAATCCAATTAACTTCAGAACGAATGGATAAGTTAATTTTTAGCTAAATTACGTCAAATCCTTGCTAAAATAATAATCATGACATTAGAGAGGACTTCCTTCCTTGATACACATTTTTTGTTATTCATATTGGTTTTACCGGGTGAGTTAGCCGTGGTCGTTACGACATGGCTGCTGGCGGTCACTCACATCTGGGAGGCGAGGAGGTTCGAATCCCCTTGCCGGCAACCTTGAAGATGGTCTTCTGTGGTTTCCCATCTTCCTTCCAGGCAAATGCTAGGGTTGGTCCCTAACTATACGCGACAGCCACTACCTTCCCACTCCTCGTCCTTACATTCAAACTTTCCTCCCCAGACAACACTCCACACGCAACGGTACTTGTAGCTCACCCATTGGGTGTCCACCTAGAAGCAGCTACAAACTGGCGAGCCGAACATGTCCTCGGACACTTCCGGCACTCAAAAGCCATACGTTAAAAAGAAAACGAAAAAGGGGTTTTACATTTAATATTAACTTCTCATTCACTGTCGCTTCCATAACTCCTCATTATCAATATAGTTATATTTCACCGGTAACTTCCTAAAATATCAATACATACTTAATCAAATCCCTCTTAATTGTATAAGAAACGAACAATCAATCTCAGATAAAATTCTCTTCGTAGACTTAAATCTTTCCATATAACAGCACGAATTTCTATATTCATTTATATTCCATCTCTTTGTTACCATTTATCCAGATCAGTATTTAACATTTCATTTCTTTCTTTAACCATCCATTACCTCAACAATACTGCTTATATACCTGTCGTACTTATATCACCATTATACAATCTTCATTAACGACATTTCTCAATATTCAAATGTTCCTATTTCAACAATACATTACTTCTCTTTCACTGAAATAACCATTATCTATGATATTATCTGTGCAACAACTAATCTTGGAGTTCTGTCTACTTATATGATACATAAATAACAATATATTACGTTCCCTTCTGGTCAATTATAAAATAAGGAATTACATTTATTCCCTTTTGTTATGTCAATATGAATTTCATTAAATTCGTCATAATAAGCGTAGCTCTAGAGTTCTCAAGACTTCCTACTTTCACGACAAACTATGTAGAACTCTATAATGTTGCCTCTCGTCAATATAAAAAATATACTCTTTGACTCTAGTATAAAACTAGATCGAATTTGCTTTAGCAAAGCAATCTCAAATCTTCTATCCTCGAATCTGATTCAACTAGATAAATAAAACAATGGTAAATTTTTTTAGAAGCAGTATCTTCAAAACTAATTAGAACTAACTTTATCGTAAAAATTTCCCATTCGACGAATAAAATAGAAATTAAATATTAATGTTCAAATACAACCGTGGAAAAATCAAAAAATACTAAGATTCGATAAACGATCACTTTCTAATGAAGCAAAAAATTTTACGTACCTATTTAAATGGGGAGATTAAACATCGTAGATCTCTATTAGAAAATAGTGAAATCAATGTCATCCACAAAATCATCCAAACTACTAAAATAGGACAAAACATTCATCTACCTTCTGCCCGTCTCTGCATAGCCAAACTTGGTGTATTTTGGTCTATTTGAACCGGAATCTCCTCCAAATAAGGATGATTTTACCCTCGCCTTCCTGAGTTCGATGTCGTGTTGTCGGATGATTCTTCGGAATATGGCTCTGCAAAGTCTGGCTGCTGCATGGAACTCGTTCGCTTCTTGGTTCAAATAAACCTGTCGATATCATGCTTCGAACGGCTGCTTTCTTGGAGGTCTCAGAGTTGGAACTCATTGTACTCATCTCGTGTAATTGTGGTTAATTAAATTTCTGTGTTGGCATAGGAAATTAATTATTGTCGATTTGAGATTCCATTTAACTATGTGGTCTGATAAGAAGTTCTAGATCCACATAAGTCGATCTGCATTTAATTAAGTGTTTAAGTCACTCCAGTAATCCACATGTGTATCGTAGGCTTTGCTTTCCTTCCATTAATTTAGTGTCATCTCCAACATCTTCATAATGTCAATATTCAGCATCCTCGTTGATTCTATTTTATAATTCATGTGAGATACTCTGTAGAAACAATCGTAGATAATATTTCAATGTTCGTCATTACTTGCGCAAAGTATTTTCTTCTGGCAATTTTTTAATAACTCTCGTAGATTTGTCGTAACCTTAGATTCTCAATTGCGTTGCTATAATGTTCTTCACGTAGTCAAATTATAATGTTCAGATGAATAGCGTTTACACAGTATATTGAACGGTCTTCGCCCATTTTCAATTACGCCCCTTTACTTTTCCATCCCTTGTGCCAATTATTTTAATTGTTCTCTCTTCTTCTCAGTTATTACTGGCCAGAATAACCGAGCAGATGAGTGGACAGTTCTATAATTACCGATCAGGTTCGCTATAGTAACTCGATACTATACCGAATCGTGATTCGTGGTCCCTTTCCTTACTGTATCTATTCTACTCCGTTACGAGGGACAACTACTTGTTTGTCACTGGGCCATTCCTCTGTTTTTCTAATGAGAGTGAACGTATTTTTTTTAGAGCTACCGCTCCCATTTTCGGGTTGCCTTACTCCCATTTTTCTTTTTATTAATATTTATCATTTCTCTTTGAGAAATGCCCGTACTTGAAGTTTTTTGTTGTTGTTACCAGATAAACGAAAGCATCAAGGCCGAAAACGCCTTATGACTCGTCAGTAGAAAGAGGAGTATCTAAGTCGGATGAGCTCGCGTGGTAATTACCCATAGGAGGGAAGAAATCAATCTGATTGTACTGCGAGGGCGATGCCCGAGCTGTGTACAATCAGAGCTGAAACCCTCAAGAGGGTGTAACGGAAAAGAAGAAATAAAGATAACACAAGGCAGCTACCAGCAAAGTTGTTCGCAATTAAAATTTGGAAAATTATCAAATGAAAAATCTAAAGCTTCTGATAAACAAGTCAAGGACCTGGGAAACTGCGCCTAGTAATTGGCTGCTTAATATTACTAGACTTGTAGATACTATCAAGGCCTTTAGTACCAGATTGGATATTATGGTGTATTCTTCGTTTGAACAACTTGTAGATCCTTCTGATCTGTTCATCATTGAGAGGAATATTAAGGTCACGTCTAATTTCCGAGTTACTTTTGACCTGAAGGAACTGTCGGAGAGTTTTATTTTGGAATGTTTTTATCTTGTCAATATGCGTTTTAGATATGTGGCCCCAGGCCTCACAGCCATACAGCAGGATAGGACGGACTAGAGCAAGATATAATTTATTTAAATAAATCTTTGTCCCTGTAATCTTTATTATGCGAGATTTGCTTCACATCCATGTCATCAAGGTAAGGTCCCGAATTATTTATTCGTTTTGCATGTGTGTGTGTGTGTGTATCTTTCCTGTGGAATACTATGGTGCTTTGCCATGTATGTTCACCGTGTGTATGTTTGTTTAACTTGAGTGCAGTCATTTTTCACCTTCACCCTTTTCATGTACCGTATGTATTATAGTGAGTGTTACGGCTTTATGGCTTTCTGTGCGGTTTTCTTCTTCCCGGGGTCATTTGGTCCCGTGTTCGAGCAACGCGCTTGTTCGCAAGTTTGTTCGATCAGGGACGCAATTATGACCCGTGACTTCACCGATCTCTATCAATTTGGCAATGGACTTTAGGGCATAGGGTTTGGTTGCGACCTCCCTATTGCACCCTGGTCAACTTGTGATATCTGTATCTGGTGGTCACTACTTCTAACTTCGTGTATTTGTTTGCCCCAAGTCCTATGTCGTACACCGCTTCTTACACATTCATTTACCTTCGTACCTTGTACCTATGATTACGTTTTATTCACGTAAGTCATTGTGTTCATCTAAATACCCCTTTTGTGTAACATATCTCCCTTCACTGCACTCGCTTTTTATTATATCTTCATATAGAAATAATAATATCGTATGGCCTCGGATGCCGGGTGCAAGCTTTGTAATTTGACACCCAGAGGGTAGCTTGCATGTCCAATTTCGTTGTTCCTTGAATCACTATGAAAGTCAAGGGGGTTAGATATCTAATCTCCGTGAACACTATAGCGCTTTCTAGTAGAGAATTGAGGAACTTTGTGTTGGCGGAAACACCCGAGATTAATTTTGCCATTATGAACACGGCCTAATGAATTCAAATGGGTTCTTTGACATGCCAACATCGTATGACATGCGTGTCGTATTTTTGCCGCTTTTCAAAAATCACTTACCTCGGCCAGGGGCGAACCTGCAATCCTGGGGTTAGTAGACCGACACGCTATCCACTCACCTACCGTGGCAAGCATATCTTCATATGAAATGGAACGGTAAATCAATGGGAATTACACGCATCTGTTATTGAATTGAAATTAATATTTTCCTTTATTTGAATCTGACCTTTCCTCTTATCTATCAACATGCAAGACCAACTACAATCCTCAGACCTTAATGTAGTAAAAACATGGCGGCGATAGTTGCCCTCCCAATAGCTAAGATCATGTCATCGGGCTTGTCACAGCACGAGTAAATTATTACTTTAACTCACCTAAGAGCATACAATATATCACAAGACGAGACTAGGTTCCGAAGAAATATGCATCAATAATTTGGACTTACCTGAATTAATGTATCTATATAGTGCAGACCTTGAATTATAGGTTTCTTCGTCTTCACCCAATGGGCAGCTACAATAGTCTCACTCTTTTTGTGGTTTAATAAGAAGCTTTTTGGCGAGTTATCAGGATTTGTATTTAAGTTCAGTAATTATAGGTAAATATTATTAGCTTGAAGCTCATTTAACACAAGCATTGACTGAGTTGGATGTCTATTACTATGATAATCAACTTCGTCCAAATCCATCAAAAACTCAGTTGTGTGCATTTCATCTGAAGCACAAGCAGGCTCGTCGTGAACTTAACGTCTCTTGGCAAGGAACACGCTTAGTTAACACTTCTCATCCAAAATATCTGGGAGTTACCCTCGATCGTACTCTGACCTACAAACAGCATTGCCGGAATACCAGACTAAAGGTGGAAGCTAGGAATAACATCCTACGTAAGATCACTGGTAGCACCTGGGGCTCTCAACCATCAACCTTGAGAACGACAGCGCTTGCAACATGTTACAGTGTTGCAGAATATGCATGTCCAGTGTGGTACAAATCCACCCATGCAAATAATGTTAACAAGGCGCTTAATGAAACATGTAGGCTTATTACAGGTTGTTTGAAGCCTACACCTCTTGCAAAACTTTACCAGCTTGCAGGGATAGCACCACCGGATATACGTCGTGAGGTAGCAGCCAATGAAGAGAGAGCTAAACAGGTTAATCAGTTTTCCCATCCGTTGTACGGTTATGTACCAGCCACCCGTAGGTTGAAGTCCAGGAGAAGTTTCCTCAACACCACTGCAGTCTTGCTAACTACACCAGCTACAGCTAGAAAACAATTGTGGACTTCTCGGCTTGGGAATAACTCTCTATGGGATCACCCTTCGGAAAGCCTCCCACCTGGACATGATCAGAAATGGATCGTGTGGAGGGCACTTAATCGTCTCCGTTCTGCTGTTGGAAGATCTAAGGATAACTTGCAGAAATGGCACTTCCCCGTCGACTCCACCAACTGCGACTGCGGTATGCCCCATACCATGGAGCATCTACTGAATTGTCCGCTGTGCCCTGCCACTTGTACAGCAGAAGATCTTTTACTAGCAACTTCCAATGCTATACAGGTTGCACATTTTTGGTTGACCGTGGTTTGAAAAGACATTGTGTGTTGTATGGTTTACTTCTCTTTTTTTTTTTTTGTTTGTAAATATGTATGTAATTTTAGTGTAATCCAGTATTTTGTTTGCTTCTGACACGAATAAATAAATAAAATAAATTAGCAAGAAATCACAGATTCCGAAGTGAGAGCGAAGAAAGTACCCGGTTACTTCCCAGCACATGAAGAGTATTTGTGTACACAATCGGAATGAGAATAGTTGCCTGAAATAATCAGACCAACGCCATATAGATACAACTCAATTACGATCTCTCATGGAATTGTCTAAAATCTCGGGTAAAACATCACACCGAATTAGTTAATTAAAACATGCAAAGAAGTCGTCGTGTGGATATCAGAACATAATTAATGTATTTAGATTACTACACACAAGGGACACAATAATACGTTACCATTTAACCTAGTGTTACGGCTGTGAGTTTGTGTCATCGCTCGCCGCATGAGTCACAACTGCCCCAGTGCTGGGCTGTGGCCTGCCTCCAGTATTGCGTGCGCCTTACGCAACAGGGCTACTAGGACAAAGGGATAGTCCAGAATATTCGTGACTGGACCAGCGATGGAAACCTCGAGAAGCCGTGAACCCTGGATGGATCTAGAGGCATTTATTGAGTCACCGGCCTGCTATATAAGTGCGACCTGTCAAGCAGTGGTTGTTGTTGTGTTTTACGAGCTAGTGTGAGCGATTATCCTGAGCGACAGAAGTGTGGTGACTTGCGAAACCCCTAGTGCAGCTGATTCTCTTGACAGCGAGGAAGTGATTGTGGTGCTTGTGAAACAGTGTATAGTACAGTGACAGACCTAGTGCAGCTATTTCCAGCTAGCGTACGGGACCGGACTCATTAGCGAAGAGGATTAACTGTGGTCTGTTGACAAGTGAAAGGGAAAGTATTCTGGACGTGAGGAAACTGGAGTAAGGTAATAATTGCTGTTGAGTAGTGTATTTTTCTGGCTGCAATAAAATTAATTATTTCTTTAAGCAGTACTTGGTGTTGTGCTTTATACCAACCGTAATCCAGTTACAAAGGTGCCACTAGGGGGTGACACGTAACAACTGGTGTCAGAAGCTGGATTACGAACTCAAGCACAACACCTGACGGTCCTGGTTTCAAAACCCGAGCAGGTCATTTTCTCTAATTTTCCTGTGAGTGCATGCCCTTTACAAGACAAACAACTAAAATGGAGGAGAAATTGGCAGCATTGCTAGAAAAGTTAAATGGCATGGAAACAAAGATGGAGGACGGCCAGAAGAATTTAACCAAGGACCTAACTGCCAAACTAGAAGACGGCCAGAAGAAGTTAGCCGAGGACCTAACTGCCAAACTAGAAGCCGAGGACATAACTGCCAAACTAGAAGACGGCCAGAAGAAGATGTAAGACGGTAAAAATAAGCTAGCGGAGGACCTGAAGAGGATAGAGGACGGCCAGAAGAAGATGGAAGACGGTCAGAATAAGTTGACACAGGACCTGAAGAAATTAGAACTGGATCTGCGTGAGGAAGTCACGGCAGTGGAAAAGAAGTTCGACGCCTTACAAGTGGAAGTTGCCGAGCTGCGCCAACGCCCGCTGATGGGGGTGGAGGAGAAATTCAACGCCTTGCAAGTGGAAGTTGCCGAGCTGTGCCAACGACCGCTGATGGGGGTGGAGGAGAAATTCAACGCCTTACAAGTGGAGGTTGCCGAGTTGTGCCAACGCCCGCTGATGGGGGTGGAGGAGAAATTCAACGCCTTACAAAAGGAAGTTGCCGAGCTGCGCCAACGGCCACTGACGGGGGTGGAAGAGAAATTCAACGCTCTACGAGAGGAAGTTGCCGAGCTGCGCCAACGCCCGCCCACCGTTACACCGGGAATATCAGGAACGGGACATAGCAGAGTGACGCCCCCAACCTTCGACGGAAAGGTCCCGTGGAGCACCTACTTACGTCAGTTCGAGGCGGCCTGTTCCATAAATAACTGGAACAACACAGAAAAGGCTACAGCTCTCATTGTAGCGCTGAGAGGTGACGCCCTTAACGTCCTTCAGGCCATCCCGACTGGATCCCAGGACTACGCTTCCCTGATCGCCCATATGGAGTCCCGATATGGAGATAGCCATCTTCAGCAGACCTATCAGATGCAGCTCCGGACCCGGGTACAGAAGAACGCGGAAACCCTGTAGGAGTTCGAGATGGACATCGCACGCCTCGTAAGGCTCGCCTACCCAACAGCACCGGCCGACTTTCTGGAGCAGATAGAGACGCAGACTTTCACCGACGGGCTACGGGACTCGGACACTCAACAGGCGCTTCGTCTCGCACGCAATAAAACCCTGGCAGATGCGCTGCGCCACGCACTTCAGTTCGAGACGGCAAAACAGGCATCCAGAATGCACGCGCGGGTGCGTCAAGTGGACGTCGACGAACCAGTAAAAACCAACGAGACCAAGCCCTGGCCGACGAATTAATGGAGGCGCTAAGCCGTTTCTTCGATAGTCGCAGCACCACCAGCAACGACAGCCGGAAGGCAACCGGAGAGGCGGCCCGGAAGAGGACTACCGACCTGCTGGACCTGCGGTAAGAAAGGCCACCTGAGCAAGGACTGCGGTGATCGCAGCCGCCGAGGGTATCCAACGGGAAATCAGTCGTCTGAAAACCGCGCGACCCAAGGAAACGAGTATTAGCCAGCCTTGGGGGGCAAAGGTTGGCTTGTGACAGTCGTCAAGCCCCGGCAGTCCAGGTTCGTGTGACGAAGTTACGGAGGGACAATAGCAGCCTGATGGTCGACGGAGTCGTCAACGGAGAGAGCTGGCCCATGCTAATCGACATGGGAGCATCGAGGACCATCGTCAGTCCCACCGTGATCCCGAAGTGGAGAGTTCAAACCACACAAAGGAACCTCCAGCTAATAACCGCGACCGGAGGGACCGCACCGGTACATGGCGAAGCATCACTGGAGTTCGTCATTGGTCGACGGGCGATAAAGCATCCAGTGCTTGTGGCTGACGTATCAAATGAAGTGATCATCGGACTGGACTTCCTGGACCAGAACAACATCATCTTGGATCTGAGTACCAACACTCTGCACTTCGGAGGTGAGGAACTTGCTTTGCAACCTGCGCACGAGTCCATCACCGCACGACGAGTAAGGCTGAGAGAAGACGTCATCGTTCCCGCCAGGACGGAGGTCAGCGCTGCCGTAATTGTCGACGGAACTGCTGAGGGAGGGGCGGCTGTCATCGAGCCAAAATATGAGGACATCCAGACAAAAGGATTGCTAGTTGCCAAGACTCTCATCAACACGACGTCTCGTCCGTACGTCCGCCTGTCCAACCTGAACGACTACGACATTACGGTTCACCGGGACACCAACCTAGGAGTCTGCGAGCCCGTTACCTGGATTGTCCGCATCACAGATACGACGGACGGACAACCGAAGAGGGCGCACACTGCCAGAAGAACTACAGAAGCTGTACCAAGGATCCCAGGACCATTTAGACGAGGAACAATCACGCCAACTTCAGGACCTGCTACGCGAATTCCAGGACGTCTTCTCCGTGGGGAGCAAAGACTTCGGCAGGACAAGCTTGGTCCAGCACAGAATCGACGTTGGGGACAGCGCACCGATTAGGGCCCCATTCCGACGTGTCCCGCTCGCCAAGCAAGCCGAAGTCAACCGGATGGTAGAAGAGATGAAGGAGTAAGGGGTGATCGAGCCATCACATAGTCCTTGGAGTTCTCCGTTCGTGCTTGTGAAGAAGAAGGACGGTTCCACCAGGTTCTGCGTGGACTACAGGCGGGTGAACGACGTCACGAAGAAGGACAGCTACCCTCTACCCCGGATCGACGACACGCTGGATACCATATCAGGGTCAAGGTGGTTATCCACCTTGGATTTAAAGAGTGGCTACTGGCAGGTGGAGGTCCACCCTAAGGACCGCCAGAAAACGGCGTTCTCTGTGGGCAGCGGGCTCTGGCAGTTCACCGTCATGCCAGTTGGTCTGTGCAACGCCCCTGCGACCTTAGAAAGGATAATGGAGTCCATTCTGAGGGGACTACACTGGAAGAACTGCCTGGTCTACCTAGACGACGTCATCGTTCTGGGGAGAAGCTTCGAGGAGCACTACAGCAACCTGAAGGAGATCTTGTTGAAGCTACGGGCTGCCCAGCTGAAGTTGAGCCCCAAGAAGTGTCAGCTCTTCCAGAAGCGGGTCCAGTACCTTCGGCATATCGTCTCCGAGGAAGGGGTGCGCACCGACCCTGAGAAGACCGCAGCTGTGAGGGAGTGGCCAGTTCCGAAGGACAAGTCCCAACTGCGAAGCTTCCTGGGACTCTGCACTTATTACCGTCGCTTCGTGAGGGGATTCGCCGACATCGCCAAACCTTTACATCGACTGACTGAGAAGGACCAACTCTTCACGTGGACAGCAGAATGCCACAGTGCCTTCGAACAACTCAAGCAGGCTCTGTGCACCACGCCTATTCTGGCCTACCCCAGAACTGGAACAAGGTTCATCGTCGATACCGATGCCAGCGACTTTGGCATAGGGGGAATCCTGTCGCAAGTTGTGGACGGCGAGGAAAGAGTAGTGGCCTATTTCAGAAAGGCCTTGTCAAAGCCAGAAAGGAACTACTGCGTCACCAGGAAGGAGCTGCTCGCCATCGTGAAGACCATTGAACACTTCCACAAGTACCTGTACGGGCAAGAATTTCTCATCAGGACCGACCATGCATCCCTGAGGTGGCTCCTGAACTTCAAGCAGCCCGAGGGTCAACTCGCGCGGTGGTTAGAGAGGCTTCAACAGTACAACTTTGAGATTCAGCACAGGAAAGGCCAACTGCATTCTAACGCCGACGCCCTGTCACGAAGTCCGTGCCCCGAAGACTGCACCTTCCGTACTAGGAGGGAGGAGAACACTGGGATACAGTGCCGAAGGACTACCGTGGAACTTCAAGGGAGCTGGAGCCGCGAATCTTTCACGCGGGCACAAGCTGAAGATGATGACCTGGGACTGATAGCCGAATGGAAGAGGGCCTGTGTCCCCAGACCCGGGTGGAACATTGTGAGTGACTGCAGCCCAATGTTTAAGTCCTACTGGGCGCAGTGGGACTCGCTGATTGTAAGGGATGGCCTCATCTGCCGTACCTGGGAGAGCACCGACGGGAAGACATCTCGGGAACAAGTCGTCGTTCCAAAGGCTATGACGGAGGAAGTCCTGAAGGAAGTTCATGGAGGATCATCTGGTGTTCACCTAGGGATGAAGAAGCCACTGGAGAAGCTGAGAGAGCTGTTCTACTGGATTGGATGCCGAACAGACGTGGAGAACCACTGCGCGAGGTGCCACGATTGCGCAGCCAGCAAGGGCCCAGGACGAAGACGACGGGGTCCACTGAAGACCTACAACGTGGGCGGCCCCATGGAGAGAGTGGCCATCGATGTTTCTGGGCCATTCCCGTTAAGCGAGGCAGGGAACCGCTACATATTAGTCGTCAGCGACTACTTTACCAAATGGCCGGAGGCGTATGCGCTCCCTAACCAAGAAGCCGCGACGATTGCAGAGACCCTGGTGAAGGAATTCGTCAGCCGGTACGGAGTACCCCTGGAGCTGCACTCCGACCAAGGGAGGAACTTCGAGTCGCAGGTGTTCCAGAACCTATGCCAGCTGCTGGGAATCCGGAAGACAAGGACAACGCCGCTACAATCTCAGTCCGACGGGATGGTAGAGCGATTCAATCGCACCATCGAGAACCATCTCCGAATAGTCGTCAGCGAGCACCAGAGGGATTGGGACAAACATCTTCCACTATTTCTCCTGGCCTACCGCGCCGCCGTGCATGAAACCACCGGGTGCACACCAGCCCGGGCCATGTTTGGGAGGGAGCTCCGCCTACCTGTCGATCTTGCCTTCGGCCGACCTGGGAATGATCCGATCCGGGTAAGCCAGTATTGTCAAGAACTGGTCGACCAACTGGAGGACGTGCACGCGTTCGCGAGGAGGAAACTGCGGATCGAGACCGACCGAATGAAGACCCGATACGACCAGCAGACGGATGCCGGCGGATTCCACGAGGACGACCTGGTCTGGCTCTTCAACCCATTACGGAAGAAAGGCCTGTCACCCAAACTTCAGAAGTTCTGGAAGGGCCCGTACCGAGTCGTGAAACGGATCAACGATGTCGTCTACAGGATCCAGCGGAGCCCGAGGCCGAAGATGAAGATCGTGCATCGAGATCGCCTGGCAGCCTACGGAGGGACACAGACGGACCAATGATTGATCGGGACGATCAGCCTCTTTAGGAAGGGGGTGGTGTTACCGCTGTGAGTTTGTGTCATCGCTCGCCGCATGAGTCACAACTGCCCCAGGGCTGGGCTGTGGCCTGCCTCCTGTATTGCGTGCGCCTTATGCAACAGGGCTACTAGGACAAAGGGATAGTCCAGAATATTCGTGACTGGACCAGCGATGGAAACCTCGAGAAGCCGTGAACCCTGGATGGATCTAGAAGCATTTATTGAGTCACCGGCATGCTATATAAGTGCGACCTGTCAAGCAGTGGTTGTTGTTGTGTTTTACGAGCTAGTGTGAGCGATTATCCTGAGCGACAGAAGTGTGGTGACTTGCGAAACCCCTAGTGCAGCTGATTCTCTTGACAGCGAGGAAGTGATTGTGGTGCTTGTGAAACAGTGTATAGTACAGTGACAGACCTAGTACAGCTATTTCCAGCTAGCGTACGGGACCGGACTCATTAGCGAAGAGGATTAACTGTGGTCTGTTGACAAGTGAAAGGGAAAGTATTCTGGACGTGAGGAAACTGGAGTAAGGTAATAATTGCTGTCGAGTAGTGTATTTTTCTGGCTGCAATAAAATGAATTATTTCTTTAAGCAGTAATTGGTGTTGTGCTTTATACCCACCGTAATCCAGTTAACAAAGGTGCCACTAGGGGGTGGCACGTAACACTAGTAAACATTCGCTTTTACCGTTTGGAATAGTTGTACGTTGGAAATAGTTGCTTTAGTAAAATAGATAGGCAAGCACCGTCTCCTTCTTACAGAATTATCTCGGCACACCATCTCGCAATATAAGTACATAATTGGCAAGGTACCCATAACACTTTATTACACACATCATAATTAAAAAGTAACTTGCAAGCTGTAAGAATCACAAAAGTATGAATAATGGCGGAACACAATGAGTTCACTGTTTGGTACAGGGGAAACATCTTCCTTAACCAATAAAACAGAAGTTCACTGTTAGTATACAAGGCAGTGTAGATCATCTGCATACTGGTAAGGATTTATGGAGGCACATGTTGCTGAGCGTTCAAGATAACGTCAACGATTTGGTCTAGCCGTAGATGCCCTTTGCGTTTTTCATCTTTCCGTTTACGTATCGTACTTACTGTAAGTTCGACACTACTGAAGGGTACTAAGCTATTATTATATTGTCACTGACTAGCAAATCATTGCGGTGTATATTCTTGAGACACTTCTATTAATGATTTAGTCTAAGGTACTGCTACATCTCCAGTAAATGACACATTGCCATCGGTCGACTGAACAATCATCACACTAACGAACCACTCCATAATACGCGGATTATCACATATTTACATACGATTGCACTACATTAAAGCGAACTGGACTTTACATACATACTGAAAACACTACAATATACAGATGAACGGTAGTTTATCCCAAGTTTCATTAAACGAAGCTAATCAAAGCTAATATTGTATCCCAGCAACGAATGTAAACAAATAATACGTCGTGCTTCTGCAAACGCCATTTTCAAACTTTCGATATCTGCATTAAGGTCTGAGGATTGTAGTTGGTCTTGCATGTTGCAAAATGTAGAAAAATCATGGCGGCGATGGTTGCCCTACCAATAGGACCATGTCCTCGAGCTTGTCACAGTTCGTGTAAATCATTATTTTTACCCACCTAAGAGCATAAAAGATATCATAAGACGAGAATAGGTTCCAAAGAAATATGCATCAATAATTTCACTTACCAGAATTGATTTATCTATATAGTGCTGGCCTCGAATTATAGGTTTCTTCGTCTTTACCCAAGGGGCAGCTACAATAGTCTCACTGTTTCTGTGGTTGAATAAGAAGCTTTTTGGCGAGTTGTCACGATTTGTATTTAAGTTCAGTAATTATAGATTAATATTATTAGCAAAAATCAAACAATTCCGAAGTATGACAGAAGAAAGTACCCGGTTACTGAAGTGCTGTCCCAGCACATGCTTAGTATTTGTGTACACAATCGGAATGAGAATAGTTGCCTGAAATAATCGAACCAACGCCATAGAGATACAATTCAATTAAGACCTCTCGTGGAATTGTCTAAAATCTCGGGTAAAACATCACACCGAATTAGTTGATTGAAATATGCAAATAAGTCATCGTGTGGATATCAGAACATAATTATAGAGAATACTACGCAAGGGACACGATAATGTGTTACCATCTAACCTATTAAACATTCGCTGTTACCGTTGGGAATAGTTGTACGCTAGAAATAGTTGATTTAGTAAAGTACTATAATTAGGAAAGCATCATCTCCCTCTCACGGAATTATCGCGGCTCACCGTCTTGCAATATAAGTACATAATTGGCAAGGTACTCACAACACTTTATTACACACATCATAATAAAACAAGAAGTTCCGTGACGAACTAAAGAGCCTACTTTTCTTAAAATTTAAGATTCTTGCCAATGATTAATCTATATGGGGATCTAGAATAATGACCGAATTAAGTTGGTAATATAGAAATTTCAAATGAGTTCGAAATACTGTACACCTGGCATAATGTAGCCTAATGTAGTCTAATAGAGCACTACAGTTGGCAGCCCTGGTGACTGAATATATTCTCAGTTCCATCTCTTAAGGTAAAGAATACAAAATTTGGTTGAAGTCCAACGGATAGCATGGACGTTACATGCAGTTAAACATTGGATCCAACAGCGCGTGTAAAATCATGTTGGCAACAATGTCATGGATGTATTGGTCAGCAATAATCTGATATAATATGATCTATTGTTGTGCCAATTTTGAATAAAATCCATTAGTTAGTATAGAAGTTACATGCTTTTTAAAATTGGCCCTATCGCAGGCTTAGAATCATGTTGGCAGCACTGACGTATATTACTTACTCCAAATTAATCTAGAATGCCAGGTACTATACGTGTGCAATTTTTCAAGCTATTGGCTTGCATACTTTATGATATATTAATATTAGGGTAACAGAAATAGAGACAGCATTTATTAACAGTTGGCAGCCCTGGTTGCTCTTAAGAATACGCTTAGTCATATCCGTTATGGTACACATAGCACATGCGAAATTTGGTTGAAATACAAATGATAGTATAGAAGTTACATGTATTTAAAATTGGACTTGTCAGCAGGCTTAGAGGCAGCATGTTGGTAGCACTGACATATACAAGTTACTACAAATTAATATAAAATGTCAGGTACTATACGTGTGCAAAGTTAAAGCTGTCGGCTTGCATACTTTCTGATATATTGGTATTTGGATTATAGAAATTGAGATCATTTATTAACAGTTGGGAGCCCTGGTGGATCTTAAGAATACGCTCAGTGATATCTATTTATGTACACATAGGATATACAAAATTTGGTTGTATTCTAATTGATAGTGTATTTGATAGTGCATTTAAAAATTGGACCTATCTGCAGGCTTATAATCATTTTGGCAACACTGCCATGTATGGCCTCCCGGAAATTAAACTGAAATATTATTATCTATACGTGTGCCAATTTTGAAATAGATCCCATGCATACCTTCCAAGATATCCAACATTGAGCTCAAATTTCAATTACGATTTTTCAGCAGTTGGTAGCAATGACATCATTTTCAAATATGGCATTGAGATATTCATGTATAGATCTTTACTCCTACCAAATTTTGTTTCGATTGCTGCAGCCGTTTAGGAGCTAATAGGGGGGGGGGGCACACACACAGCCAGAAAGACAGACGGACAGACAGAAGGACAGACAGACAGACACACATTTTCCCGGATCGATCTCATAAGTCTACTTTTTCCCCATTTTTGCAAAATGTGAAGAGTAGGCTAAAAATAACTTGCAAGCTGTAAGAATCACAAAAGTATGAATAATGACGGAACACAATGAGTTCAGTGTTTGGCACAGGGCGAACGTCTTCCTTAACCAATAAAACAGAAGTTCACTGTATTAATTGGCGTGTATACAAGGCAGTGTAGAATATCTGCCAGACCGGTCATGATTTACGGAGCTGAGCGTTCAAGATGACGTCAACGGTTTGGTCTAGCCGTGATGCTCATTGCGTTTTCTCTTTACGTACTTAAGTTCGACACTGCTGGAGTGTACTAACCTATTATTATATTGTCACCAACTAGCAAATCATTGCGGTGTATATTCTTGAGACACTTCTATTATGCTTTAGTTTTAGGTACTTCAACATCCGAAGTAAATGACTCAATGCCATCGGTTGACTGGACAATCATCACACAAACGAACCAGTTCATATTAAGCGTATTAGCACATATTTACATACGATTGCAGTACATTAACGCGAACTGGACTTTACAGACATACTGAAGACACTGAAAATTACAGATGAGCGACAGTTGATCCCAACTTTCATCAAACGAAGCTAATCAAAGCTAAATAGTGTATCCCAACAACGAATGTTAAAAAGCAATATGCCGGGACTTCAGCATACGCCATTGTCACACTTTCGAGACCTGCATTAAGGTTTGAGTATTGTAGTTGGTCTTGCAACATGCAACATAGAGATCGATTGAAACACATAACAAAGAGAAAGAACACGCAAAACCAAAGATCATATCAGTTTGAATGTCCAAGCGACACCATCTCCACCTACTTCAATATTTTGAAACCATTGATGGTCATGACATTCACCCCCACTTACATAGAACACACAACAGACCGAATGTTTACATCTCATAATCCTTAAACCTGATGGGTGGACGTCTGTTTCTCTGTGATCGACCCCGTGGAGGGTCCGGTGTTACTTCAGGGACTGGTTGAGGATTCTGATCATTCAGGTTTTCTGGATCAGGTTGATTTATCACTGAAGGAATCCTTGGGATGGCGAATGACTGACTGGGACCTAACGTTACAGTATTTTTAGCCTACTTTTCACATTTTGCAAAAATGAGGAAAAAGTAGACTTATGAGATCGATCCGGGAAAATGTGTGTCTGTCTGTCTGTCTGTCTAGCTGTGTGTGTGTGTCCCCTATCAACTCCTAAACGGCTGCAGCAATCAAAACCAAATTTAGTATGAGTAAAGATGTGCACCGGAATATCTCACGTCCATATTTGAAAATGATGTCAGTGCTACCAACTGCTGAAAAAAACGCACTAGAAATTTGAGCTCCATGTTGGATATCTTGCAAGGTATGCATGGGAGCTATTCCAAAATTGGCACACATGTAGATAATACTATTTCAGTTTAATTTCCAGGAGGCCAACTATGACAGTGTTGCCAAAATAATTTTAAGCCTTCTGATAGGTCCAATGTTTAAACGCATTTAACTTCTTCACTATCAATTGGATTTCAACCAAATTTTGTATGTAATATCTGTACATAAACAGATATGACTGAGCGTATTCTTAAGAGCCATCAGGGCTGCCAACTGTTAATAATTGCTCTCTCTATTTTTTTAATCCAAATACCAATATATCAGAAAGTATGCAAGCCAACAGCTTTAAACTATGCACACGTATATTCTGACATTTTAGATTAATTTGGAGTAACTTATATACGTCAGTTCTACCAACATGATTATAAGCCTGCTGATAGTACCAATTTTTAAATACATGTAACTTCTATACTGTGCCCGTTTAGACCGAAGTCCTCACGACCACATATGCATTTTACCAAGAATCAGTTAGCACGAGAGTCAAAATATCCCGGGGCGCCAGATGGGTTAAAGCTAATCGCAAAAAAACGACGTCCAAATAAAAATAAAAATGCTTTACTGATTTTTGGCTCAATGCAACAATAAGGATAGAAGGAGATTCAACTGGGCATAACACTACATGAAAAATTATCTCATTTTATTCTAAATTTTAAAATTGACTGCAAAATGATGCTCAAGGTAACATCATTCCAGTGCGACGGCACACACTACTATTTACACAATGTACAGAAATTTTCCAACACATTGAACAATTGTCTTTGGAGACACAAGTCTGATTATCAGTCCTGTAGACTGTGTTCCAAAATTATATCAATTATTTACGATGAAATCCAGTTCAAATTAAATTGTCTTTACTGGAAATATTGTAGTTCACTGGTTGAATTTCTAACATGATATTAACACTCGTAGAAATTCTCACTGTTTATAATTGTTTATAGAATTTTTTTAACTTCCACTTATTTTTCCAGTTTCAAAAATATTGTCAAAAATATTATCTTTGACCCAACACTAATTATGTACACATATTAATAACAACATCTGAAAAGTATTTGACCCTTGAGCATAGCATCGAAGAACTGTGCGAAGCACAACAAAATTTATTATTCTTCCAAAATTAAACATTTCGAGAAGTGACTCGATTATGAACTTCAAATTCCAAAGAAATATGATTTCTGAATCATCAGCTTGATCAAAAAAAATTGTTGAACCATTCAACTATTCGATTTTCCACTTGGAATTATTATTAAGAAAAATATTTATATTTGTTGCTATTTTAGTAACTTTCACAACTTGCAATTCTTGAACAGAATGCGGAAATAAGAATTGTAGCTTTATAATAAATTCATTTAGTTCATGACAATAGGATTGAAAACATCCTTTAAGTAATTCGTGGATACAGAATTATTTTTTAATTGGCAGTGGCCCATTCAATTATTTGTGTAAGAACACAATGTCCCAACAACAACGGCAAAGGTCTTCCTCTGAAGAAGAATAAAATTTTATCATGACAAAACCGGGTTCTAGCAAATCCAAAGTATTAATGGAATACGTAAACAAGTTTGAAATAATTACTGATGGTTTGGTCATTCATTCGACGAAATGTGTGGTTTCAATACTCCTCCTATAAACCTGAGCCATCGAACCTGCTATTTGATTGATGCTCAAAAAAACCTCCTCATTCCTGCGACTTAAACATGCGCACCTGGGAATGGCATTTCAACTACTCCACACACATACATTTTCTTCCCAAAATTTATACAATAAATCAAGCCTCTGCTTGTTACCAAAACTGGAAGATCTATAAACTTACAAGTTTATTCTATTTTACCATTCAGTTCAAACCGTGAAGTTACCACACTTGTGATATTCTGTATTTCACTTTCGAATGTGTGCCTACGTCATGATTTTATATAAACACAAAAAAAATCCTTGTTTCATGCTTTTCCGTGTTATCTGAAAAATATACTTTGCTCAATGCAAATATTAACTGTTCAATCAGAACTATAATGTTGGTGGAATACGGGCTTGCGCTATCCACTAGCTTTCGGAAAATCACCTGTTCCAAACTAGGAATGATTAAACTAATCCTTAAAAATAAAATTACAGCCAAATAGCCATTGTTACATTCCTAAATATACATTACATTCATAATTATGCAATAATACCAAAATAATTTTAATGTCAAGATATTGTCATTAAGTTTCTTTGCTGTATTCTGTCACTGTTTTAGTTCTCTTCTTGCACTTTTCTATGTGATAACGTTCACAGCTCTCACCACATAGTGTACACTTGCAGTCTTCTTTTACTTCATGGTAGCGTGCCGTCGCACAGAGTTTGTGATGGAACCCATGTACGGCCATTCTTGTTAACGCATGTCGTAGCTCCTGGTTTGGTTCCGTCCATTTCCTCTCCATCATGGCGTCAGTTGTGTAGAATTCCGGCCATATTTCTTCGCACTTCCTTCTTCTTTCCTTCAGAATCTCCGTGCTTTGTCGTGTGGATGGTAATAAATGCCTATGTCTTATGTCCTCGATGTGATATGTTTCCTTTGTAAGTACGTATACCAATCTAGATTGTGTGTTCATCGGGAGACATAGAGCTCTCTTCAGGTATCTTGCTTTGACTTTCTCTATGGTTCTTAAATCTGCTAGTGATAGCGCTTCCCAGACTAGTTCAATCCCATATGTTATTATCGGGCTTATGGCTGCGTGGAATATTTTCATTGCTGATTCTAGTGAGAGTTTGTGGAGATCCTTTATTCCGTAGGTGGCTCTAATAGCCGCTGTCGCTTTTTCTTTGATATGGATTCTGAATGATCTACCTGTCGTTTGAAGTGTGATACCTAAGTATTTATATGCGTGTACTACTTCAAGGTGTCTGCCTTTGAATTTTATTCTTTCATTTTCTGCTACTCTTCCGCCTTTTCTGCTCTCTCTCAACGAATGTGATTATTAGAAAATGTAAGATCCAATAATTATTTAGAAAAATTATGAAAATTATTATTATTATTATTATTGGATTATTATTGTTATTATTTCCTTAAATATGTTTAATTATTATTTCCTTATGTGAAAAAAAACCACATGTTCGACTCTTCGAATATGGACAAAATATCAATTTCTCAACAAAATAAATATTAACTTCTACAGTTATATCGACTGATTACCGTGATTCTCAAACAAAATGAACATTCAAATAAATGCTCGGTATGCTCGGTCATCGATCCTAAACTGTTCTGAGTGCTGAAAATACTCAGAATAACCCTAATGTGTCTTGCGTAAATCAATGCAAGATTTAAATACGAAGAAAAATAAATGTGTTGGTCATCTGCAGAAAATGAGTTTGTTCCAATTAGCTAGGCATAATATAAAAGTCAAATGTGGCTTACATTTCTCGTTGGTCTTGAAGCGTAGTGAACCTGGTCTGTACCAGATTTATCCAGATACATGCCCTATTGGACACGCACGTCTAATCCTTGTATCGGCCGCCATTATATACCCACAATCTGTCTAGCACGACGTAGTGGAAATATTTCTTGAAGTTTGAAGTAACTTTAATTTTGTAATTTTAATATTGACTTCAATTAAATCCATAGCAGTTTGCTTAAATGGGGTCAGATCCAAATGATCTCTTCTCAAAAGCGTCAGTTGTAACATAACTCACGGTAATCTTTTCAGTACAGGAAAACACTGATAGTCTAAAACAATCAACGGCTGTTCTGAAGATCGTTCCCTGGGCATGGCTTCACACCATCTATCATGCGCGAAGCAACATATAGTTTCCCTTTGTCGGCTAATGAACAACACCTTGATAGACTGGCCTTCAATATACTGAAAGATCTGAGTGGTTATTTAGTTACAATTTGTGAAACTGACAAGTTGGATTAAAATATCCAAGTATTGAATTATTGTTACTGGACTGTGACAGAATAATATCTAGACAAAGTCTAGCATATGTCCATATAGAAACAGAGTGTTTCACCAATGTCCGTAGAAAATAACAATCACCTTAGTGATTCCCTCTACCGGAAACTTACTACGTTCCCCACGTATCGTAGCACTTTTGTGACTATCACAATTCAAAGATATCTTCTGCGTAGATTCGGCAACCATGTGCCTTGGCTCGACGTAGCAGCAGCACCTTGTCCTACAAGAGCTTGGTTTGAAGTGAGCTGCTTATGCTTGGGCCGAGCGGCTTTTATACAAAACGGTCGGCTCCACGCTGGATCACGCTGAAATCTGTAAATCCTCATATCTCCGGTGTCTCTGGTCTGATTCACTTGAGACTAAGTGCATCCTCTTTCATTTGGCCGTGCCAGTAATCTGATCCAAGTATCAAGTCTCTACTCCATGGCTAAGTATTTAATCACCAAATAGTCTCGACCTCTGCTACTATTTGCCACGTCACTTAACATCTTCTTGGCTGCATAAAGTTTCCATTTCAATCTAGAAGGAAAGGAGCGCGATATTCAAATATCTCAACTTTCAAAAGCGGCTGTAGCCTTTTCCTTGATACCTAGGTGTCTGAATCTTGGAATACCCATTCCTAGAATTGGGCACAATACTATTAGTTGGATTTCAACCAAATTTCGTATGTGCTATGTGTACCATAACAGATATGACTATAAGTATTGTTAAGAGCAATCAGGGCTGCCAACTGTTAATAAATGCTGTCTATATTGTTTCTACCCTAATATCAATATTTTAGAAAGTATGCAAGCCAACAGCTCTATATTTGCACACGTATAGCACCTGGCATTCTAGATTAATTTGGAGTAATTAATACCGTGCTGCCAACATGATTCTATGGCTGCTGATATGTCCAATTTTAAAATACATGTAACAAATGGATTTCATCCAAAATTGGCACAACAAGATATCATAATAATTCAGATTATTTCTGACCATCACACGCATGGTATTGTTGGCAACATGCTTTTACGCGTGCTGATAGATCCAGTGTATAACTGCATGTAACGTCCATTGGACTTCAACCAAATTTTGTATTCTGTACCTTAAGAGGTGGAACTAAGAATATATTCAGTCACCAGGGCAGCCAACTCTAGTGCTCTATTAGGCTACATTATACCAGGTATATTTTGAACTAATTAGATATTTCGATATTACCAACTTAATTTCGTCATTATTCTAGATAGGTCCATATACTGTAGAATAATCATTGGCATGAAAAGTAGGCTGTATAGTTCTTCACGGAACTTCTTGATAGTTTTGGGAACCTGTGTTGTCCTTAGTTGGTTCACATGTCGTTTTATTGTTTATCATGAGTCCAATACGACCAAGTAATGGAGTTTACCAAGTCTTTTCTGGACTTCCCCAAACTGCCAAACTTATTTGTTGTTGATGAAACGAACGTGCTGTTTTCTCAGTAAGTTTTGATGCTTGAGGTCGATATGGAAAAATTGCATTCATGCAGATCCGTAGCTTCCGGTGCAAATACAACTCAGCTGGTGAGTAACCACAAGCAAATGGTGTTGCACGGTAACGGAATAGAATGTTCTGTATCTTATCCTGGATTGATACACGGCCGTTCGAAACAGCTTTCAACCTGTGCTTCAAGGTCTGTACAATGCGTTCTGCTAGGCCATTTGTAGCTGGATGTCCTGGTGCAATGAACTTTTGAAAGATTCCATTGACTGTACAATAAGTATGGAATTCCTCCCTCTGGAAAATTGAGGTGTTGTCTGAGACAATAACTTGCGGGTATCCATGTGCCACAAAAATAGTTTCCAGCAGAGAAATTGTTGTAGATGTAACATATTGGGTGCATTTTTGGCAATCTGAACTTTATCCCACTTAGACTTTGCATTCACACACAACAGAAAATAGGAGTCTTCATAAGGGCCTGCATAATCGATATAAACCCTTTCCCAATTATTTTCAGGAGGATTCCATGGATGTATAGGAACTTCGGTAGAATTCGATTGGTTTAGGGCAGAGTTTTCAGATCCCTTGACCAATCTCTCAATGTCACGATCAGTGCGGTACCAATAGACATACCAGCGAGCAACCTGTTTCATTTTGGTAATGCCTAGATGTGTTTCCTGAAGTTCATTAAGTATGCTGGAACGCAGGGTGCCTGGGATCACAACCCTGTCCTTTCGAAAAAATTTACCGTCTAGCAATGTAAATTCATTGTCTTCTGCTTTGTTACCAAGATTGAGAAGAATTTTGCTGAGTTCTGGATACTTCAGAGTTTCGTGTTTGATTGTAGAAGATGTTATTTTGTCACTTGAAATCTAGAATATCACTTGAGCGTATAACCGATTTACTTCCTCACCAAGAAGCTCATCAACTGAAGTTCTGGATTTCTGAATTGGGGCTCGAGACGAACAATCAACGTTCTGGTTATCTTTTCCTCTTTTAAATTGTACAGCGTATTCAAGTCCAGAAAGAAAAGAAGCGTATCTGGGCTGGCGGGCAGATGTCATTAGTGGTAATGCTCTATGGCGGTGAAAAATCCTGGATAATGGCTCGTTGTCGGTTATTAGCAAGACATGTATGCCAATCATATTGTTGTAGAAATGGGTCACACCAAATACAATGGCAAGTGCCTAACGGTCTAGCCGACTGTCATTTCTTTATGAGACAGTGGGTGAGCGCGAAGCATAGCATATGGGTTTTTCAACTCCCCCAATAGTATGGCTCAATACAGCAGCTATTCCTGTTGGGCTTGTGTCAGTTGTCAAAGCAAGAGATAAACTGGTATCAAACGGCGTAAGTGTTCTCTCACTGCAAAGTTCAGCTTTTAACTTCCGAAATGCTGACTCGCAAATTGTTGAGCATGCCCAACGTTCACCTTTCCGTAACAGACATCGAAGAGGATCGAATATTGTTGAAAAATCTGGGATGAATCGGGAATAATAGGTAACAAGACACAGAAATCTTCTAACTTCATCAACATTAGTTGGACGTCCCATGTCTTGGATGGCGCGGACTTTCACTGGAGATTTGTTGATCTTATTATAATCCGCAATGTAACTAAGATATTCGATTTTCTCTTGAAAGAATGAGCATTTTCCTTTGTTGACATGGAGATCATAATTTGACAGTCTTTGTTGGCAGGATTGTAAATGTAGTATGCATTCTTCCCTCGTAGCTCCGTGGACGATTATGTCATCGAAGTAAGATTCTGTTTTTGGGAGGCCAATCAGGATTTGCGAAATAATTCTGTTGAAATGGGATGGAGCCGTCTTTATTCCAAAACTGAGACGATGCATTCGATAGGTGGCACAGTGAATTGAGATTGTCTGGATTATACTGCTCTCCTCATCAACCTTGATATGGAGGTAAGACTTGAACAGGTCAAGCTTACAGAAGTACCTTGAACCACGGTGGCTAAGGAGGATCTCATCAATGTGCCGCAGGGGGTGATTTGCCTTTACTAACCTTTCAGTTACCCCACACTCGTAATCGACGCACAACCTAACTCCACCGTCTGGCTTTGGAATTACCACTTAAGGTGAAGCCCAGTCACTAATGGCTACAGGAGAAATGATTCCATCTGCTTCGAGCAAATCCAACTCTTTATCTACACGTTCCCGCAGTGCAAAAGGAACGTCACGTCCATACATTTTTCCTGGAAGATTGGAGCGAAGTTGATGAAAATGTCTTCAATTGAGTTCACAGAATGAATATGAGATTCTGAATTGGAGTTGTTATTTCCTACATCAATATGTTGAAGATCAATACCTAAACCTCTTTCTTATCCGTTGTCGGCCTAGAAGAGCCTCATGCCCCGTCTGGTACAATATGTAATTCGTCAAGTATTTATTTCCCGTTGTATGCAACGTTGACAGAAATTTTCCCTTTTGTATCAATTATGTTGCCCGAATAAGATCGGGATGTAATATTTGAATTTTCGGTAGGCACATCTAGATTTAGGCAATTGAAATTATTTTCGGCCAGCAAGGAAAATTTAGCACCGGAATCAACCTTGAAACGTTGAGATTTTCCATTTAGTGTGACAAAGATGAGGTATTTATCAGTATCAGGTACAATTTCGAACAAATCGACATCACGTTGCTCTAGAACAGCTCCCACTTGGTTGATGCCATAGACATGATCAGAATTACTAACTTGGTTATCAGACACATGGTGGAGAACTGGAACCACGTGCTCTGTTACGCGAGGCTGCCAACAAGGTTGAAATTCATACTTTTGCAACATGGCCGTCTTTTCCGCAAGCTTCACATTTAAGTTTGTCCCTATCAACGCGTCAACTGTTGATTCTATGGTTACCTTTCCCGCATCTTATACAGATATTTCGATGCCTAGAGCCTTGTAATCAGGTCTCCCTCTGAAACGCTGCCTTGAAGAGGTGGAGATTCTATTAATATAATTTGTGCTGAAACATGAATGACTAGGGTAATTCGGTAATTCTTTATTCTCAATTTTCGATGCTTCAAGACCAATAGCTTTTGTCAAAATGTCTTCGAATGAAGTAGTACTAGATTGCAAAATATGTTCACATAGCCAGTCATCACGCAGGCCTCGAATAAACTGAGCTCTGGGAAAAAACGTCAGCAATGGAAACTGATTTGTCATACTCACATTCAATAAGGTCACGTTGGAGTGCAGCAATATATTCAGCAATTGTCTGTCCTTGTCTCTGGTGAATGAAAATCCACAGCCGGCTTCCAGTCTCCGACCGGGTCAGGTATGGAATGAATGAAGCCCCCATCTAGCGGCGAGGATATGAACTGTGCCGGCTGCCGAGGCCTGACGCACTCCTCTGGGGCAATGATTAAATGAATGACAGATGAAATGAAATGATAGTGGAGAGTGTTTCTGGAATGAAATGTTGACAGGGAAAACCGGAGTACCCGGAGAAAAACCTGTCTGCCTCCGTTTTGTCCACGGACCCAGCGGTGAGAGGCCGGCGTGCTGCCGCCTAAGCCACGGAGGCTCCACCCCTACTACTACTACTACTACTACTACTACTCTGGTAAATGTTCAAAAATAATGCTGGGAAACAACTGCACTTTTCTTAGGAATGAGCATCTGCTAAAATGCTTTTGTTAATTCGTTATAGTTTATATTTTTTACTGGTTTATCGGGACCAAGAAATGCTGCTAAACTGTTATAATGTGTTGAACCAATAGATACTCATAGACAATGAGCAATTTTCCCGTGGTCTGTGATGCCCGTCATCTCTATATACAGTATATAAATATCTCTCTCTATATAAAAATGAGAGTTTGTTTGTTTTTTCTGAATTTCGACGGAAATTTGCGATATTTACGCATTTCAGACTGTTTTATGACGAATGAGCGCAAAAATAAAATATTTGTCTGTCTGTCTGTCTGTCTGTCTGTGGACAATGTTTTGTGTCCTTATAACTCGAGAACCGCTGGGTGGATCAACGTAAAATTTGATACAGATATCCATGAGAGGCACGACACTAATCATTGATGTAACTCTTCTCCGTATCTCTCATAAAAGGGGGGCTTACCCCCTTAAAATACATGCTGAAATAGGCCTAGAAGGGTGAGACAAAGCTCATTTTCAGCCTCTTAATGTGAGAAACGAGGCCCCCGGAAACCACATTTTAAGGCCCTAAAACCAACAGTTTTTGAGATATTCCCAGAAAACTAATTTCACTTAATAAGTTATGAAAGAATGCAAGCCGGTAACCATGGCAACACAATCTCAGAAGTCCATCTATTGCTGTACAACGCAATGCCATTCCATTTAATACATTACTGTGAAGGTTTGCAAACGGCTATAAGGTTATAAAGGATCCAAATTAAGCTGAAATATTCATCAAGGGGGTCAAAGGGTACTATAGAATTGTTCACGTGATTTACACGTGCGGGTATGGAACGGAAGGTCTATTATATCCCTATCCCTATATTGTTATATTATTATCATTACTATGGCGTACAACGACGAGGCAAAGCTCATTTTCAATCCCTTGGTGTCAGAAACAAAACTCGGGGCCCCTAAAGAGCCGTAATGGGTCCCCAAAAAACTACATTTTAAGGCTCTAAAACCAACTGTTTCTTAGATATTCTCAGAAAACTAATTTCATTTAATAAACTAATGAAGGAATACAAGTCAGTAACCATGACAACAGTATCTCAAGAGGTGACATCCAACTTTCCATCTATTTCTGCAAGAAGTAATGCCACTCCATTTATTACAGTTCTGTGAAAGTTTGCAAATGGCTATAAGGTTATCACGGAACCAACTAAAACTGTAAAATTCGTCAATGCGCTTCAGGGGTTCAAGGAGTAGCCTAGATACTTTTTACACGACTTACACGTGCGATATGTCGTACAGAAGGCCTATTATATCTCCAAACAGCAACATTATTTTCAAAAATTCCTTATTTGAAATAGTAGACTTGTTTTGCCGCTTTTAGGAATTTGGCTAAAAGACCTGAATTTTCATGCACCACAAACCTTTATAATTTATAAAAGGGATCTTCCTGTGGTTGGGCACTTGACACAACGGTTAGGGTCAGTTTGTATGTGACGTGTATTGCGATTCGTCTACGAGGTTTTCAATTTTATTTTCACGTCAGGAAGAACACGCTAGGTAAATTTAGTTTGAGAGCACATTTTATCTATTCATTTTTCTTTGTCGACAAACAGGTTCCAAGCCCCTAACCATTGCAACAGTAGCTCAGCTGATAACGTCTGGTTATTAATACCGAAGACCGTTCGAAGAATGGGTACTTCTGCTAGTGTTATAATAATTCTCAAACCGCTCTAAGTAACACGTGAACATTTCCCTGCTGGGATCTAAATTCTCAAATGATGTTATGCTGGTGAAACTCACGGGAATTTCCGGTCGTTTTTCCTGGCAAAAATGAGACACGAGCTGGGTCAGTAACGTTTGCTGTTGTACATGCAATGCATCCAGAAGTTGTTTGAACTATTCGGTATCCATTTTCTCTTCTTTATATTATTTTATTTTTTCCACTCGTCGCCAACTATTATATCTTTATACGATATGGAAGGGTAAATCAATGGGAATTGCACGCATATGTTAATGAATTGAAATTAATCTCTTCCTTTATTTGAATCTGACCTTCTCTTCTTATGTATCAACATGTAACATAGAGATCCATTGTAACACATAACAAAGAGTAAGAACACGCAAAACCAAAGATCATATGAGTCTGAATGTCCAAGCGACACCAACTCCACCTACCTCAATATTTTGAAACCATTGATGGTCATGGTACATTTATTTCTATTTCCTTGCCTAACTTACCTTGATGGATTTTCATAATATACTGTAGGCCTACATTACCCTTCCAATCAGGTATTCATTTTAATAATTGTCAATTGTTCTGTCGTCACATATTTAGTTCAGTCACGTCCGTTCTACGAGTATTTACTCTATTCGTTTTTGTCCCTCCTAAACCACCATTTCCTCTGTATCCTCTAGGCCAGTGGTCGCCAAACGTTTAAGCTCCTGAGCTACCTTACAGCTCATAAACCTTACCGTCAGCTACCCAACAAAGTAGGAAAATACATGTCTTTGTTTAAATCACACAGTTGTTAATTATCTATAAAAATATACATTTCTAGTTTATATTAAATATCTAATTAAATGCAATTTCTAACATTGCAATTAATAGCATAAGATTTTAAATACCAAAATATTTTCATTAGAAAAACATATTTTAATGTGAGGGGTGGCACTATTTTTTGTCATCAACAATATGTTTCATGTTAGGCTCATATGTTGTAGCAGCCATTCGAATGCAGTTGTCCAAATGTTCATCAGTCAACCGGTTCCTCTTCTTGTTTTTAATGAATTTCATACTGGGAAATGAAATCTCACACAGATATGTTGCGCTGAACATTGTCTTCACTCGTAAACCAACCTGAACCAAAATTGGATATTTTTGCTTAGGAACAAGATGCCAAATATTTTTATTGCTTTAAGTGAGTGATTTTAATGAAAGGTAACTTTGAAAATCAATCATTTCCATCTCCACTGCAGCGTTCTCTTCTTCAAAATATTGAATGACACAAGATCACCATACTGGCAATACATTTTTATAAAAGGGGATGTGACGAACTATGCTACAATGGAAATGTATTTGAAGTCTTGAAGGCGTTGATTGAATTGATTTTTCAAGTCTGAAAGAGCTGCAATATGTTCTTTGTTGTTGTAAGAGGGATGTAAAGGGCCTTTCTTGTCAAGGGTCTGCTTCAAACAGGCGAAGTGTTTGTATTCAGCCTGGGTAAGATTCGTTCCCCACAGTTCCAGCTTTTTTGTGAATGAGACCACATCTGAAATGGTTCCACCAAATTCTTGATCTTTACCTTGAAGCCGCAAGTTAAGGGTATTTAGCTTTCCGGTTATGTCTACAAGAAATGCAAAATCTTGCAGCCAAACCAGATCTTATAGCGCAGGTAATGATTCACCTCGTTCTTTCAAAAATTCCATCAAAGCAGGAAGTAACTCTTTGAAACTTTGCCAAACCCTGCCTCCGCTAAGCCAACGAACTTCTGTATCAAGCAATAGATCACCATACTGGCATTCTAGTTCTTCAGTCAGAGTCCTGAACAAACGTATTTGAAGTGCATGAGCTCTCACTTTATTTACTACTTTTACGACTGTTTTCATTACATTGCTCATACATAAAAGCTTGCCACATGATGAATACTGGTGTAGCCTACTATTCAATGGTGAGACAGAAACTTAGGAACCTGTTGTCATTACGACACAAGGCAATGAATCCCTTGCCGCTACCTACCATTGCAGGAGCTCCATCGGTTGCCAAGCCCACCAACTTTCGTACAGCAAAGTTTTCAGAGTCGATGAGGTTCTTAAAAGCTGAGTATATGTCCTGTCCCATAGTATGTCCTTGAAGTGGTTAAACTATTACCAGCTCTTCTTTTACTTGGAAATGATCAAAAACCATTCTTATAAAAATGGCCAACTGAGCTGTATCAACTAAGTTATATTGGTTGATTCGTCAAGTTGCAGGGCAAAATAACTGCAGCGGTCTAAGTCAGTTTCAAGTTGTGAAACTACAGGAGAACTCATTGATTCAACTCTTCCCTTTTGTACTTGATGACAGTTGGACAGATTGAATAGCAGACATTATCACACCTTTGTTTTTAAAATTGCTAACAATGTATCTGCAGCTTCTATGCCTCTTTGTTTAATTCACCAACTTCGTATTATTTTTTATTTTGAGCAATAATTTTGGAAACACGAAAAGATGTCTCATTTGCTGCTTTTTTGCTGTATAATTTCTTGAAAAAATAGATTGTTGAGCATGTAATTGAGTTTCGATTGTATTGCCTTCTCTTTCCTTAAAGAAAAATTCGGAGGGAAATACTTTTCAATACTGGAGTGAACGGTTTTGTAATGACGTTCGACGATTGCTTCCTTACCAGCTGCTACACTTGAATTACAAATTAAGCACACACATTTGTCTTTTACCTGGGTAAATGTAATCAGTTTCCCATTCAATATGAAAATGATCAGTTTTTGTTGTTGTTGCTGGAACTCGCCGTTATTAAAACAGTCCGTAGTCCGTGGTATGCATGAAACGCAAGAGAAACAAAATAACCAGCTCTCACGATCACACACCAGACACTGACTAACAGACGCGCGGGACGCGTAGTGGGAATGAGGGGGTTGAGTAGTGCAGCTTAGTGAACCCAAGCGCAGAGTCCGAAATTTCCCCGCGAGCTACCAAAAATTTTCCTGAGAGCTACCAGTAGCTTGCGAGCTACGGTTTGGCGATCACTGCTCTAGGCTATTCGGAATTCCGTACACTTCTTTGTCGGCATGTCCCTTTTCCTGACTCCCTTGTCTAGCCTCAATCTTTTATTTCCGAACTTAATTTTGCACCGTTTGTGCATGCTAAATCACTAACGTACGTACCTCTCTCTCTTATATCTATGGTATAAAGTTCACGCACATTCATGCATTCTACTTGCAGTAATTACATGTCTTATTATTTTCACATAACCTAACAATTTAGAATGTATCGCTTCCTCGTCAGTATTTTATTAACTTTCTTGATGAATACACTACTGTGATGCCTACTACATCTACGTGGTCTCTGAGTTCATTCATTCCTTAGATCTTCTGGACCTTTATTTTTCTTCCACTCTTTGGTTCTAGGCTAGGGCCATGGTCCATCGTATGTTATACCCCGTTTAGACGTCTCGGTCGCGATCCCGATTATCTCTGATCTGGATAATGTCCAATCGCGATCAACGGAATTTGTCATTGGTACGCGTTTAGACGACCCATCATGAAACAACAGGATAATCGAGTAAAACAGCATGACAACGCTAAGGTCTGCCAAATTTGAATTCCGAGCGTTATAGCAGAAATTTACAGTAGTTTGTTTCCTCCAGTTTTGAAATATTTAAGTCACTCTTTATACATAATTCAACCTGCTAATGTATATTCTTAAATATATACAAATCCCGAGGAGACGCGTAGGCAAGGCCTAGTCTTGGTGTGGATATAAAATTATTTTGAAATATTTATGCACAGGTCTAGGATATTTATTGCATAAATATTTCTTTTATTGTCATTTAGACTTTCACGGCCCATGTTATTATTCATAATGTTGAATTTTGGGCTTATGCCGTGTTTTATTATATTGCAATTCGACGCGTTTCGAAAGAAACCATGTCTTTCATCGTCAGGAATAATCTGGAATACGACAATGTTGCTAAGAGAAAGCAACGAAGAACATATAGAAGGTGCCCAAAGATGGACGCCATTATAGCCCCATGTTAGGGACAACGGAAAGCAGCAGTGAATTACTTTCTCAGGGTTCTGATAATAGGTAGCCAGGATTCACTGAGATTGTAGCCGGTGTCGCGGTTGAAATTATCTGGGTGTTTACGTATTTCAACCGCCTCCCTGATGATTCTGGGACGATATTGCTTTATACGGGCAAGAACATCCACCCCTTGGAACATGACATCATGGCCAGGTGTTAAAGCATGATCGGCAACAGCTGATTTATCAGGTTGAATGAGCCTGATACATCTATTATGTTCCTTAATGCGAGTGCATATTGTTCTCGAAGTCTGCCCGATGTAAACCTTGCCACAAGTACAGGGAACTCTGTAGATACCCGGTTGTTGCAATTTAGGCAAACTGTCCTTAGTTGGTCGCAGGAGTTGCCTAATCTTAACAGAAGTTCCAAATACAGTCCGTATGTTGTATCGACGTAGGATTTTAGCAATACGATCCGTTGTGTTATGTATGTACGGAAGGTAAGCAGTTCCTCTTACAACTCTTTTCTCAACTGACGTCCTATTATTATTTGTTGTTTTCGGAACCGTAGAAATCAAAGCCTTGCTATAACCGTTGCTCTCAAAGGTGGTTCGCAGGGTGTTAATTTCTTCTTGTAAAGAAGACACTTCACAAATCCTCCTAGCCCTGGTAGTTAGAGTTGTAAGGATACCATGTTTTTGGGCAGGGTGATGGTGAGAACTTGCGTGGAGATATCTATTGGTGTGTGTAGGCTTACGAAAAACGCTGTGTCCTAAAGATCCATCCTCTTTCTTGGTGACGAGAACATCTAAAAAAGGTATTTTGCCGTCAGATTCCTTTTCCATGGTGAAAAAATAGAAGGGTGCTGGAGATTAAGGTGATCCAGGAAATGGCTAAGATTTTCCTCACCTTCCGTCCAAACAACGAACGTGTCATCCACATAACGCCACCAGATCTTCGGTTTGAAAGGAGCCGACGACAAAGCTTTCTCTTCAAAGTTCTCCAAATATGATAGGTTATGTCAGTTGCAGAAATCTCAAGCCATTAGACTTGTTGCTAACAAGGTTGTCGTAAATTTGTCCAGCAAGCCCCTAAGTGATACCCAACAGGCAGTTCTCGCTAAAGGTCTCAATTTTGCTGTAGCGCCTAGAAGAATTCCTATTGAAGAACTTATTACATCCGTAGAATCCTCAGTACATCACCTCACACCTGAAGAGGCCAAGGAAGCCAGGCAAGAATGTTCCCGAGTTCGCAAGACAGCTAAGCCACCTAACACCAACTTAAAACAAGGCGAAAGCCGGGCACTTAAAGATCTAAGGGACAATTCTGATATTATCGTTCTCCCCGCTGACAAGGGTAACGCGACAGTGGTATTGGATAAGGTTGATTATGATTCCAAGATCTCGTCTTTGTTATCAGATCCTGTATATAGGATTAATAGTCGTGATCATACTACTCGCTACTCAAATGTCACCGTCAAATTCATCAAGCAATCATCTATTCCAGCGGATGCAGCGAAGACTCTCCTTCCAGGGGATGCTATTCCTCCGAGACTCTATGGTCTTCCTAAAATACATAAGGAAGATGTTCCTCTTAGACCTATTGTTAGTACGATTGGTTCTCCTACATATGCCCTTTCCAAATACTTAGGTAGACTACTTCAGCCGCTTCTGGGTAACACGCCTTCGTACATTAAGGATTCCACACACTTCGTGGAAAAGTTAAAAGCTATAACACTTCAGCCGGGTGATATTCTAGTGAGTCTCGACGTGGTGTCTCTGTTTACGAGAGTACCTATTGATGGTGTTATGTCTCTCATTAATGGCTTTTTTCCTGAAGACATCACAAGACTTTTTTATCACTGCATGACCTCCTCCTACTTTCTATGGAATGGGAATTTTTATGAGCAGACAGATGGTGTGGCCATGGGTAGTCCTCTCTCTCCTGTTGTGGCTAATTTCTTCATGGAGAACTTTGAAGAGAAAGCTTTGTCGTCGGCTCCTTTCAAACCGAAGATCTGGTGGCGTTATGTGGATGACACGTTCGTTGTTTGGACGGAAGGTGAGGAAAATATTAGCCATTTCCTGGATCCCCTTAATCTCCAGCACCCTTCTATTTGTTTCACCATGGAAAAGGAATCTGACGGCAAAATACCTTTTTTAGATGTTCTCGTCACCAAGAAAGAGGATGGATCTTTAGGACACAGCGTTTTTCGTAAGCCTACACACACCAATAGATATCTCCACGCAAGTTCTCACCATCACCCTGCCCAGAAACATGGTATCCTTACAACTCTAACTACCAGGGCTAGGAGGATTTGTGAAGTGTCTTCTTTACAAGAAGAAATTAACACCCTGCGAACCACCTTTGAGAGCAACGGTTATAGCAAGGCTTCGATTTCTACGGTTCTGAAAACAACAAATAATAATAGGACGTCAGTTGAGAAAAGAGATGTAAGAGGAACTGCTTACCTTCCGTACATACATAACACAACGGATCGTATTGCTAAAATCCTACGTCGATACAACATACGGACTGTATTTGGAACTTCTGTTAAGATTAGGCAACTCCTGCGACCAACTAAGGACAGTTTGCCTAAATTGCAACAACCGGGTATCTACAGAGTTCCCTGTACTTGTGGCAAGGTTTACATCGGGCAGACTTCGAGAACAATATGCACTCGCATTAAGGAACATAATAGATGTATCAGGCTCATTCAACCTGATAAATCAGCTGTTGCCGATCATGCTTTAACACCTGGCCATGATGTCATGTTTCAAGGGGTGGATGTTCTTGCACGTATAAAGCAATATCGTCCCAGAATCATCAGGGAGGCGGTTGTAATACGTAAACACCCAGATAATTTCAACCACGACACCGGCTACAATCTCAGTGAATCCTGGCTACCTATTATCAGAACCCTGAGAAAGTAATTCACTGCTGCTTTCCGTTGTCCCTAACATGGGGCTATAATGGCGTCCATCTTTGGGCACCTTCTATTTGTTCTTCGTTGCTTTCTCTTAGCAACATTGTCGTATTCCAGATTATTCCTGACGATGAAAGACATGGTTTCTTTCGAAACGCGTCGAATTGCAATATAATAAAACACGGCATAAGCCCAAAATTCAACATTATGAATAAATATTTCTTTGTTCGTCCAGAGTCATTTGGCCCTATCGGAATCCCTTCTAAGTCTATGACAATACATTTCTATCTTTGTTAATCGTCTTCATCGACTTTCCCCCAACGCTAATATTTTTTTCAGCGTTTAAACATTGGTATGTTGGTCTCCATCCATCATTTCGTGTCTCTCAATCTTCATATATCGGATATCAACCAACATAAATACAACCATCATGGCCAACATTACGTACTTCTCGCTTTCAAAACACAAGATAATACAAAATGGCCATCATTTCCACTGCCTACTTCAGTTACACAGCAGGAGGATAGAACACACCGACGATCGCAATGGCCGCGAACGCGATTATCTCGTTGTGGGAACGGGATCGGGCTGGAGAGAAAGTTGATCGCGATAATGTTATCCTGTTGCGTTTAGACGTCCCAACTTAATCTGGATCGGCGCCTGATCGCGATCACAACCGGGACGTCTAAACGGGGTATAAGGTATCATATTGAACTGCCGCGTGAATGTACGTTCAGTCCACGCCTCTCCCCTTCGATCTCTCGTTATTCTGGTCTTATTTTAATCATCTCGCCCTAGTCCTGTTACGTGGGCCCAGGGCAGGATTAATGTACTCGTTTCCTCTGCTGCTACAACATCGTGCAAGGTAAAACCGTTTCAAATGGTAATCAGAGCCAAGACCGACTACAATACATCAGACCGCAATGCCACTATCGATAGCGTTGAAAATGGCGGAATTCGAAGGGAATTGGGGAGGGGATATGGTTTGTATACATTTGGTGAACCAACGTTTAAGTGTGTCTGCTGCCATAATTTCGTTCAAATATCGCATATCTCGAGTGATTTCGTGCTGTTATTTATTGTAATAGTGTACCTTACGTAGTGTAGTGCACTGTGAATAATTATAAATTCCGATAATACGTAATGTGAGAAGTATTGTCTGTTTATTTTGATATATTAAAACATGGGTCGCTCTTGCTGTGTACCAGGCTGTAAATCTAATTATACTTCAACTTTTACATTTTCTAATGAAAAATCTTTGGAAGGAGAAGTGGATAAGAAATATTCACCGGGATAATTTTGAAGTCAAAGTGTAAAGAGTTGTATTTGTTAATCATTGCGAACCTAAATTTGTGGTTAGGGGATATCTATTCCCGGTTGAAAATGGTGAACCCATTCGTGTTCCCAGGAAAATTCCCAAACAATTTTCCCAAATCAACCGTCCTACCACACAACTGCACTTCCCAAAGACAGGGAAAATCCGGAAGAGCGTTTGCAAAATGTGTTAGGAAGAGATGAGGAACATTTCGCTGAGTGGTGTCAACAGGATACAATTTCTACTTTCGATAACTTTCGAAGGAAGCTCCTTTCACAGTGATAATGAAAGATGATTGTGTCCTGTTTGTTAAAGTAGATGATGGTAGTTTTAATGACATACCATCAGTGTCAGTGTGTTTTAAAGTGTCAAGTTCTTTAAGTGTAAATGTATTCTATAAGAATCTCTGTGTGCCTGTGGAGAAATTTAATTGGATACTGCAGTCTGATGGAAGCAGTGATTTTAAATCTGACAGGTATTTAAATAGAATTACTGTTAGTACCACAAGCAAGGGCGCCTGGGGCTTTAACCCCAGATTACGTTTGTTCTTGTATATAAACATTAATAAGATAGAATTCATGTCCGCTACTAGGTTAGGTAGGCCTACTGCCTGGCCGAAAATTACTTTTAGTACCACAAGCAAGGGGGACTGGGGCGTTAGCCGCTGGTTAGGTTTGCTTTTGTATGTAAAACATTAATAAGATATGTGAATAGACAAATAATTATCCTTATAATTCAGGTCCGCCTAGTCAATACTTTTATTAAAATGTAATCATAGATCACATAATTACAAGTACATGTTTCGAGATCCCACATAAAATGATCTCTTATCAGCTTATAAAGTGACAGGCCCAACATTCAAGATAATTTCTTCATTGCGCTAAAACATGTATCGCATGAAATTAAAATGATGTTGCGCGAAAACATAGGGGCTTGATATAAAAACACCATATATCAGTACACTAAAAAACAGAATTAAAAACACAGAATTAAAAACATTAAAACAACACTGAATGCTAAGATAACTTGTCCCAGCTCGTTAAAAATTATATAAAAAGTGGCATTTAAATTTCACTGTCTCTTCTTGTCATGATCAACAAAAAATACTTCTTTTGTGTCCAAACTGTGGTCAATTAAAATTCTTGATGGTTATCATGAAATTGTATGTTGTTGTTTGAAATACCACAATTCACAAATTCCTTGGAAGCCCTTATTCAGGTGTATCATTAATAGGTCGCCTTTCCAATTACAAGTGGGACAATGGGCCAGTATATTATCGTATACGTGGGGTTGGCAATATCTTATTTGTCAAATAAGCCACGCCTATAATGGCCGACACAACTGAAATTTCACTATATAGGCCTAAGTCTTGTTATAATTTGGGATGGTGGGTGGGTTATAGACAGCGGAGTAGACAACATCTATTAGCACATCACTGTTGTTAAAAAAAGTCAGTCATCGGGACGCGTTAGGCTGTAACCATTGTCAAAAACAATTGGATTGGACAAATCTAAGGTTAGAATGGTCGTATTTAGTTGCGGCTTTGACCGCGCGCAGCTAGCGGGGCTTGGTTGTCACAAAACCATTGATCTGGACGCTTTAGGCTGTAACCATTGGATTGGACAAAACGAAGGTTAGAATGGTCGGGTGTTGGTGCGGCATAGTACCGTAATGGTGGGGTTGGCAGTACTGTTCTGATGATGGTTGATGTGAATAATGGCGTCCACATCTGGAAATTCGCCTATATAATGAAGGATATATTGCAGCCAATGGCCATACATATAATGAATAAAATCTAAAATCATCCAGTAAACTGATTGTTATTCCCTAGGAATATCAAAGATTCATGTCTTAATGTGCAGAACATAGCGTGGTATCCTCCACATTGTTCTCCACAGCGCTCACACAAACATTCATCGCACGGGTGATGGAACTTTTCGGTCCGACACATTGTATAATGGAAACCATATATGGCAAAGCGCGTGAGAATATGTCTCAGCTGAACCCCCCACTCTTCCAATCGTCAAAAATTATAGCGTCCGTAGCGAAAAATACCACCAAATGTCCTTCTTTGACTCTAGTGTGTCCATGAGTTTTACATATCCTGGAGTAGAAGGAAGCAGCATTTGAAGTCGGAGTTCTTCTACGTTAAAAACCTCGCGAGCCACCTCGTACACCAGTCTTGAAGGTGTATACTTTGATACACCCAAGGACTTCTTTATGCAAGTCGCCTTCAGTTTCTCCATATTGTTCCAAATACTTCATATTTAAATGTGTCCAAATGCTCTCCAGTCCATAAGTCACGATAGGGGTAACTTTTAACCGAAAACGTTTTAAGGCAGTTTTTATAGACAGCATAGTCAAATGTTTTATGTCATTCATGGCTTTGGTAGCGACGCTGAGTCTATCCTTGATGTGCAGTGTGAAAACATTGCCAGTTGTCTGTAATGTAAGACCTAAGTAGGCCTACTTGTAATATGATACACTCGCAAGCGGTTTTCCTGCAATGTGAAAAATTGCTGGCTTTCCCCCTTTCCTAAAGGTCATAGATTTAGTCTTGTTTCTGTTTAACCTAAGGTCATTGTCTAACGCCCATCCTTCTAAGGCGTCGAGAGCAGATTGAAATTCGACCTGTGAACTTGAAGCGAGCACCATGCCATCTGCGTATATAAATGAGATTACCCTCTCTGATAATATATCTGTGATATCTGCCATAGCAGTGATAAATAACAGAGGGCTTAATGGGTCTCCTTGCAGCATTCCTGTAGTCTGCTCTATTGGGCTCGATGATGTAATGCCATCGTTAATGACTATATAGTTAGAGCCTAAAATACTTTTGACAAGACGTTTCGTGTAGCTGTTACCTCTCAATAGTCTGTCTAGTTTTTCCATTATTTTCTTCCTGCTAATCGAGTCAAAAGCTTTGGAGAAGTCGATGAATATGGATTGTAACTTTCCCTTCGGTACTGACAGGGTAGACGCAATCTCAGTTTGAAGACCTTGAATTGCCTGGATTGTGCATCTTCCTCTCCGAAAGCCAAATTGTGAGTCGTGAAGCTATTTGGAATGGCTGGATGAGTCACAGACAGCGGAGGAGGGAGCATCTCTTAAAACATCATTCCCAGATTTATTTCTCGTTGTTTGATAAGGTATTTTGTCTAATTCATATACTATATAGATTGTTATCGCTCGTTCTACTTTCATTCAGTGCTCCTATTCTCTTTTAGACCACCTTGTTGTGTAGTGCCTATCGTTCTTGGCTGTCGTCCCAAAAGTCCGGGTTTGATTCCCGGCTCTGCCAAGAAATTTAATTCTCATGTGAGGGCTGGAACGGGGTGCACTGCGCCTCATGAGGCAACTAACTAGAGGAGGGTTCGATTCCCACCGCAGCCATCCTGGAAGTGGTTTTCTGTGTTTCCCCACTTCTAATCCAGGCAAATGCCAGGATGGTTCCTAACTTAAGGCCATGGCCGCTTCCTTCCCACTGCAATCCCCAATTTAAAAACACACTAGTGCAGCCATAACAATAACACACGTTATCACACAAATTCACACACAAATGCATGGGGCTACAAGACCACGATGTCGTAGCCCCTAATATAAGCGACAACAATTTCTGTTTGCATTCTTGTTGCTCAATTTAGAAGTGTTTGCATTTTTTAAATATTATGTCTTATATCTGCTTTATTTATGTCTGTATTTTAGCTACTGTCTGTTCGGGTTGATTGTAGCGAAGTACGTCAGGGTTTCATATTGAATTTGTGCCTTTATTACATAAAAACCTGTAATTTCTGGTGGAATTTAACCAATTATGCGAATGTTTGTCTTCGAATTTGCCGCTATTTCGATGGCGCCATGCCCACCAGTCTCAACAGCTGTTCGCCTACGATTGTCACCATCTTTGTTTACGGTCTGAGATATTGTAGTCGGTCTTGTCAGAGCGTTGGTTTGAATCTGCCAAGGCCTATAAATACGTCCATCTAGTGCAAGTTGGCAAGATGTAACTATATCGTCTGTGTTTTGTTTTCATGTATCGAGAGTTGTAAAGATGGCTGCTGATTATTGTGACGACAAAAGGAAGAAAAACAAAAACAAAATGTAAAGGAACATGGAAGGATGACCAAAATATTATTCACGTAATATCTATATCTAATTGCATACCGATACGGTAGGGGTATTGGAGTAAGGTAAGATCTCTATTGTGTATTTTTAGTAGACCTTTCATTTCTGGCGAATGTGTTTAATGTGAACTCGACTCGCCGACTGTCATTGATGTGCCGCTTGATTCCAAACCTAATGTCTTGACGAAATCTGAATTATTGGAACGTAATCCTTTATTTTCCACATTTTCTGTTTCTGAGCCTCGTAACTTATACTATTCATAGCGGAAGTGTTGCCACCATTGTGAATAAATGGAATGTTCGATACTCGGGGGAAGAAGACCCTTCCTACTTATTAAAGAAAATGCGCATAAACAAGCATAGTAATACATACTTAATGTGCATAGAAGTGTCACTTTGAATCACCTATTCTTTTAAGGATTTCAGTAGCTTTTGACATGCAAGTACATGGTACTTGTCACAAAACTCATCACATAGTGTGCAAACACAGTCATCACCAGGGGTGTGATATTGTGTCTTCCCGCCAATCTTGTGATGGTAGCCACGGACAGCTAAGCTTGTTAGCAGGTGTCTTAGTTCTCGATTCGGTTTAGTCCATCCTAGCTGTCAATAATTGCTTCCGTGCTATAGAACTCAGGTCATATGTCGTATTGATTTTCTTTCCTCTCTGCCATAACGGGAACCCATTGTGGAGTCTATGGAAGGGTCATTTTCTATATTAGGTCTTCCAGAAGGAAAGATTCTCTGGCTAGAGCGTATGCAAGTCGGGAGGACGCATATTTTGAGATTCCGATGGTTGCCTTCTGAAAACTTGCTTTATTTTCTCTATTGAAAGTCTTTAAGACTTAGCTTATCCGAGATTATCTCCAGTACAAGATGAGTATTGGGAATTATTTTCGCTCGAAACATAAATAAGGCAGTTTCAAGTGACAGTGCAGTGACGTTCTTGATGGTGTATAGGCTACGGTTTGGCTCTAATTGCTGCTGATGTTCTGTCTTAATGTGAATCCTGAAGGATCTCGTAGATGTTTGCAGTGTGATTCCTAGGTACTTGAAGATATTCACGATTTGTAATGGCTCACCTTTGTAGGTCAATGTGTGCTCTGCCCTGAGTTGCCGTCCTTTTCTAAAGGCCTCTTTTTTCCTATTGATTGAAAAGTGATTTCTATCTGTCCATTGAGTCAGGGCGTCTAGGGCATATTCCAAGTCTTGCAATTTCTGGGAGAAAATCACCATATCGTCTGCGTACATGAGTAGAGTTGTTTCTTAGGAGTAAATACTGTCGGATTACTTCGACAATGTCGGAGGTTGCTACGTTGAACAGTAAAGGATTGATGGGGTCCCTCTGAAGTATTCCATTTGTCGGTCTGAATTTACTAGATTTGGACACTGAATCATTGATAGTGTCTACGTTATCGGCTAGGCTGTTGAGTAGGCTATAAGTTCAGTTTCTGGAATACCTTCACCTGTTAAAGCTTCTAGTTTGCATGACACTATGTCTCTGTCCAGCATGTCAAAGGTTGTATAATCTATAAACACACAATGTAATTCCCCCTTTGACATGCGCAGTGAGTCTTCTATTGCATTTGGTTGGCTGGTTGGTTGGTTCCTTAGTTTAGGGGCTGCGACAACGCGGTCATGTCTCCCCGTGTACTTTGTGTGTGTGTAGAATCTGTCTGATAACCGGTGTTAATTGTGATGACTGTATTAGTGTGTGTGTCTGTTTTAATTCAAGTAAGGACTGCAGACGATCAATTTTCAAGTAGTCCCTACTTTTGCCGCCAAACGCCATCTTCAACGACTACTAGGCCTAGTTCAGAACTTAGCTACTAGACGCCACCGCAGTCGGCTCTTGGCAACGAACGTAGAAACCTAAGAGCGTTGTTTACATTCTTAACCTATACAATTTAGCTTCACACAGGTGTAATTAGTGGAAGGTTCTTCAACATGCCATAAATCTATGACATGGGACCGCCGGCTTTACTTCCCCTCCGAAGGATCTATTGCATTTAATAGTATATTTATTGCGTGGATTGTGCTCTTGCCTTTCCTGAACGCAAATTGTTCCTTGGGTATGTATGGGTCTAATTTTTTGTCAACCTCATATTTAGTATTATGTGAGGATTTTAAAGCCTGTATTCTCCAATGCTATTCCTCTGTAGGAATTTGGATCGCTCGTGTTCCCTTTTTTTTGTATATTGTTTTAAATTCCGAGTGTCTCCATCATTCTGGCATGGTGCTGATTTCTATACACTTATTTGTTAAGGAGGTCCATACGTCTAGGAGGGTAGCTGCTGACTCCTTCAAGTGTTCAGGATAAATTCCATCTGGAACACTGGTCTTTCCGTTACGCATGCTTACAATGGCTTTTTTCAGTTCCTCTTTGGTGACTATTCCTGTTTTGAATGACAGTTGACTTGACGGTTTAGGCTCAACGGTAATAGCCGAATTAACTTGTTTAGCATTGAGTAAGCGCGAGAAGTGTTCTTCCCAGTCTTCTATATGTATTCCTTTGGTGAGTGTGGTTAAGATTTTCTTTTCTGCTGAAAATGGGATTCTCATTGCTTCTTCTGCTGCATACTTTGCTTCTTGTTCTATGTAGTTTGTTCTTATTGTGTTTAAAATGTTTTTGTATCTTCTGCGTTATTTAGCATAGGATAGGATGCTTTCTGTGGTGTGTATGGATCTAAGGAGATGAAGTGCATTGAGTGTCCTCTTTCGCGCTTCATAAAATTCTTTGTTGAACCATTTTTTCGATTTCCTGGGTGCACAGTGGGCGGTGGCTTTGTCAATAATACCTGTGATATGATCTAGGGCATCTTCATAGTTATTTTTTTCTATCAGGTCACTGATTTCTTTTATTTCTGAGGCTACTGCTATTGGATTCCCAGTTAGTATCCGTGTGTTCTTGCTTTTTGATTCCATTTGGTTCAAAGCTATGTTTGCTCCTACTGGTATATGTTTTCTGGAAACAGCGCCTGCTTTTGGCACTTCCTCAGTATTCGAGTTTATCGCACGTGTAGAAGAATTATGTGCATGTTGTGGATTAGTCCCTGACAGACTCATTCAATGTCTTCCTATGTTGTCATGTGCGAATTCTCTGAAATGGTACCGTCTTGTACAATACCCCGTTAGTTCGTGGTCTGTTTTTTTATGTGCATCGAAAGAGAGGTTTACTCCATCTTATTTTGAGTACGCCTTGAAACATGAAATATTCTCGCGCACTCAAGCACCCGACAAAAACATTTACGATTATGTTGTTGCAATTCAAACCATGATATCCCGCCGCCCTATCTCACTGTCTTTATGTGAGACTATTGATATCATATACCGTAATTTGCACCCGGCATATAAGCAGTTAATTCGGCGTTCGTCTGTGCTAGTCCTGAAGACATTCTCGCCCAGGGACGTGAGTTTGAAGCAACTTTCCGGCTATGTAGGAATTATTCACCACCCGCGTTGACTTCAGAAACAATGTTTCCAGAGTTAGCGTTTGGCATTGCTGGAAGAGGTACTGAGGCCGGAACCCCAACATCAAAGCAACGCGGAAACTTGTATTTCAGCTATTTGTCTTGAAGATTACGTGTGGTGGCGCAAGATAGCACTAATATCAATTATGTTAACTAATTCTCTTTCAGTTTACTTCAATGAATGGTATTCGAATAGTTGACGTTTAATCACTTTTCCTCATCCCTAATCAAAGTTTGACGGAATACTGCGCCAACCTTCTTCTTCGTCTTCTTCTTCCTCTTCTTCTTCTCCAGCATGATTAATCCCACTTATGTGGGGTCGCTGATGCGGATATTCCACCTCCACGTTGTTCTATCCCGGACCATTTCCTCCACAAGCCCCCGGTGTTTCATGCTTTCTTGAATGCTATCCATCCATCGCCTTTTTGGTCGTCCTCGACTCCGTTTCCCAGGTGGAAGCATTTCCATCATTCTATTGCCCACATAAACTTGATCTCTCCTCTTAACATGGCCATACCATCTGGAGGGTAGCTGTTGACTCCTTCAAGTGTTCAGGATAAATTCCATCTGGAACACTGGTCTTTCCGTTACGCATGCTTACAATGGCTTTTTTCAGTAGCTGTCAAAATTGCCCCTACTATGAAAAGGAAAAAGCATGCATGGTGGAATGCGGAATGTGATGCTGCAATTCGGAAAGAACACACAGCATGGCTCAATGATCAGCAAAAGAGGACCACACAATCACGAGAAGAATTAACCATTGTTCGAAATTAAATTATATACTCTTATCTATATATATAAAGCACAAAGTTTGTCTGTCTGTCTGTCTGTCTGTTATGTATACAAATCTACACCGTTTCACTGATCTGAACCAAAATTTGTATACTTACCCTTTGGAACCCTGCGGGTAACCCCGTCAACATTAAATTTCAGACAGACCACCCCATGCCCTGCATTTAGGCCCTTTTGCACAAATCTACACCGTTTCACCGATCTGAACCAAAAGTTGTATATTTAACCTTTGGAACCCTGCGAGTAACACTGTCCACTTGGAATTTCGGACAGACCACCCTATTCCCTGCATTTAGGCCCTTTGGTCAAAATCCACATCGTTTCACCGATCTCAACCAAAATTTGTATATTTAACCTTTGGAACCCTGCGAGTAACACTGTCTGCTTGAAATTGCGGACAGACCACTCCATTCCCTGCATTTAGGCCCTTTGGCCCAATCTATACCGTTTCACCGATCTCAACCAAAATTTGTATATTTACCCTATGGAACACTGCGACTAACACTGTCTGCTTGAAATTTCGGACAGACCACGCCATTCCCTGCATTTAGGCCCTTTTTGCACAAATCTACACCGTTTCACCGATCTGAACCAAAATGTGTATACTTACCCTTTGGAACCCTGCGAGTAACACTGCCTGCTTGAAATTGCGGACAGACCACTCCATTCCCTGCATTTAGGCCCTTTGGCCCAAATCTACACCGTTCCACCGATCTCAACCAAAATTTGTATATTTACCCTTTGGAACACTGCGACTAACACTGTCTGCTTGAAATTGCGGAGAGGCCACTCCATCCCATGCATTTAGGCCCCTTGGCACAAATCTACACCGTTTCACCGATCTGAACCAAACTTTGTATACTTACCCTTTGGAACCCTGCGAGTAACACTGTCCACTTAAAATTTCGGACAGACCACCCCATTTAGGCACTATGGCACAAATCTACACCGTTTCACCGATCTCAACCAAAATTTGTATATTTACCCTTTGGAACACTGCGACTAACACTGTCTGCTTGAAATTGCGGCGAGGCCACTCCATCCCTTGCATTTAGGCTGTTTGGCACAAATCTACACCGTTTCACCGATCTGACCCCAATTTTATATACTTACCCGTAGAACCCGACAAGTTCACTTTAAATTTCGGACAGACCACACTATTCCCTGCTTTTTGGCCCTTTGGCAGAAAACTACACCGCTTCACCGATCTCAACCAGATTTTACATAATTACCCTTTGGAACTCGACGAGTAACACTGTCCACTCGAAATTTCGGACAGACCACTCCATTCCACGCATTTAGGCCCTTTGGCACAAATCTACATCGTTCACCGATCGAAAACAAAATGTGTATACTTACCCTTTGGAACCCGATGAGTAACACTGTCCACTTTAAAATTTGGACAGGCCACTCCATTCCCTGCATTTTGGCCCTTGGCACAAAACTACACCGTTTCACCGATCTCAACCAGATTTTACATAATTACCGTTTGGAACTCGACGAGTAACACTGTCCACTCGAAATTTCGGACAGACCACTCCATTTCCCGCATTAAGGCCCTTTGGTAAAAAATCTACATCGTTCACCGATCGAAAACAAAGTGTGTATACTTACCCTTTGGAACCCGATGCGTAACACTGTCCACTTAAAATTTCTGACATACCACTCCATTCCCTGCATGTAGCTCAGGAATTCCTCGGGGTTGCCAGCTTCCTAACTCACCAGTCATGAGCCCTTGAGGGTGTACCAGAAGTGGTGGGTCTACACACACCCTGCCTCTTTGAGGGCCTTGAGCAGAAGACAGGAGATATTATGAAAAGGAAAAGAAGGCAGACCCCTCGAAGAATGAGGGTAACAGGAAAGATGAGACAAAGCCAATTAAGGCGGGAAATTGAAAGACTCCCCAGCCCTCGGATACCCTAATTCAGTCCGGGTCGGAAGAGAACAAGAGTTGACCAAGGGAGGCCGACAGGAAAGAGAACTGAAATGAGCCCGGCATCAGGAAGTAGAAGCGATGCCAGACTCAGCTGGGGTTCCGTGGTCGCCAACCCACGTCCCACAAGTTGTGAGACCCTGCGGGGGGGTCAGTTGTGAGAATAGCTTGCTGATTCATCGTGAGGTGACTTGACAGTACTTTCCAGAGCCCGCCGTGTTATCTCCTGCTGTCTATGCTGATGCCAGCACAGGGCCGTTGCGAAACAGTGAGTGATTCCCGGTCAATCTGTATAGGACGGGGAACCCCGAACGTGTGTCATCATATTTCGTCATCATCTGCGATCATCTCAGGTACGTGCAGCTTGGACCTATATTCTTTGTCTTTGCCGAGCAGTACGCTCTTTCACTAGACGCATCCAGTGCAGGCCTAAGCCAGAAAATAAGGTTGAGACTTTGGAAGACATCGAAGCTAGACACCTGAATTACCTATATCAGTTTTAAAATAACACCATGTTCGTTTAGTAGTCATTTTTTCATTACCTTATTATTATCATCATAAGTGCAAATGACCTAGATGTTACGCGCATCATACCAATAATCACCGCCGCATAAAGTCTTTCTCGACTGTGATTTTTAAAATATTTATTTTTGGTTGGTTGGTTCTTAAGTTTAGGGGCTGCGACAACGCGGTCATGTAGCCCCGTGTACTTGGGTGTGTGTAGAATCTGTCTGATAACCGGTGTTAATTGTGATGACTGTATTAGTGTGTGTTATCTGTTTTTTAATTTAAGTACAAACTGCAACTTAGAATTCTTCAAATAGTTCGTACTTTTGCCGCCAAGCGCCACCGTCAACGACTACTAGGCCAAGTTCGGAACTTAGCTACTAGACGCCACTGCAGTCGGCTCTTGGCAACGGACGTAGACATCTATGAGCGTTGTTTACCTATCCAATTTAGCTTCACACAGGTGTAATTAGTGGAAGGTTCAATAACATGCCATAAATCTGACATGGGACCGCCGGCTTTACTTCCCCTCCGAAGAAAGGCATACTGACGGATTTTTAACGCTCTTAAACTATCCGACGGCTTCGGCCGGGTTTGAACCCGCTATCTTGGGCATAGAAGCTCAGCATGCTACCAAATACGCCACCGAAGCCACCATATAGTTATTTTTATTACAGTACATTGTGTACATTATACGTTGAAGTGTCAATTCAATACCGGTAGTAGTTTCCCTTATCATCCTCATCATAAGAGCAAATGACCTACAGTAGATGCTACGCCCATTACACCATTAATCACCACACACAATAAGTCTTCCTCGCCTGTGAATTTTGAAATATGTATTTCTATTACGGTAGTTTGTAAGTTTGACGTGTCAATTCAACAGTAGTTTTTATTATCATCCTTATCAAAAGGGCAAATGACCTAGATATTACTCCCTCATTGTCTTTGGGGGCAAATGACTTAGATTTTAAGTCCATTATATTTCTAAGGAGACCTTAAAACATTATCATCATTCCACCGGGCGAAGCCGGGTACTAATGCTAGTAATATATAAAGCTCTATAGGGTCTTCTCGTCCTCCATTTCTCTGAGTTTCTCAGAAACTTGCACCACGCTAAGTCGTCTCCTAATCACTTCATTTCTCACTTTCCCTCAGTATGCCTTCCTTCGGAGAGGACGTAAAGCCGGCGGTCCCATGTCATAGATTTATGGCATGTTAAAGAACTTTCCACTAATTACACCTGTGTGAAACTAAATTGTATAGGTTAAGAATGTAAATAACGCTATTAGGTTGCTACGTTCGTTGCCAAGAGCCGACTGCGGTGGCGTCTAGTAGCTAAGTTCTGAACTATGCCTAGTAGTCGTTGACGGTGGCGTTTGGCGGCCAAAGTGGGAACTATTTGAAATATTCAAAGTTGCAGTCCTTAATTGAATTTAAAAAAACAGATACACACACTAATACAGTCATCACAATTACCACCGGTTATCAGACAGATTCTACACACACCCAAAATATACGGGGCTACATGACCGCGTTGTCGCAGCCCCTAAACTAAGGAACCAACCAACCATTTCTCACTTTGTCCGACCTGTATGTCCACTTGCCCATCTCAGCATACGCATTTCTGACACGTTGAGTTTTTCTGCCCACCTCCTTGTTATCTGCCTGGTTTCTGCCCCGTGTATCATTGCTGGTCTCACCACGGCCTTGTGTACCTTCCCTTTAACTTTTCTGGTACCTTCTTGTCGCAACATACGCCAACCTACGACCAACTTTATCTCAGTTCCCTCTTCTCCATAATTATATATTAATTATTACGCACTACTAATCCTATAAGCGGCTTCGGATTGCGTAGTTGGTAGCAGGCTGAACTGCTGTTCCCAAGATAGCGGATTCAAAACCCGGCCGAAGTCATCGGATTTTTATGAGCGTTAAAATCCTTCAGTATGCCTTCCTTCGGAGGGGAAGTAAAGCCGGCGGTCCCATGTCATAGATTTATGGCATGTAAACGATCCTTCCACAGACTAAACTTGTGTGGAGCTAAATTTCTAGGTTAGATTTCCTTGTATCGCTCTATCAAAGTTCCAACGTTCACAACTAGGTAACATTGATTTCTGGTAGCGAAGTTGAAACTACTTGAAATTGAACGGAACTTGTAGCTCACCCTAGTGGTGTCCGCTTGAAGCAGCTACAACCTCTGGCGAGCCAAACATGTCCTCGGAAACTCCCGGCACAAAAAGCCATACGCTACATAAATAAATAACTAATCCTATTTCTTTTGATTAATTATAGATACCAGCACTCGGGCATTCTACTTTGGAATTAGAGGAAACAGTCGTTCCATATATACAGGGTGTATTTGATATGATGGAAGTTCATTACACAGCTGATAGAAGAGACTATTCTAAGCAAATATCTTTATGAAATTTAGTCGTATCTTAGTTAGTGTAGGTGGAATTAAATCACAAAAATCGTCGGTCAATGTCTGGAAAAAGGGCTTAGGCTGCGTTCCCCTCAGCAGTACAGCTGACTTCTCCCCGTCGCCCTCCCCTCCTACGCTGAGGAATGTTGACAAGAGTCTGAAGTCGAGTGACCTACTCGCCTTGTCTGCCAATGGCATTGAAATACACAAACCGAGCCTATGAACAACTGATTCACATCTTCATGGGGGAGTGGCTACATGACTAGTGATGGCGGATCTGTCTAGGATGTTTCCAGCCTCATGGACTATGCATAGATAATAGGAATCCTAAAGATTTGGTAAATTAATTTAAGGAACTGTGGTCTATCTTTGTGTGAAGATAGTGCAACAACTGTAATAAAAATATTATTATTATTAATAATAATAATAATAATAATAATAGGAAACAAAATATACTCTTTGATAAAAGTTCATGCCCCAACTAATGACAAGAATGTCAAAAAATTTAGAGATGAAACGGACAATTTTTGGGAAGAACTTGCCTTACTAATATCAAACATTCCAGACACTCATGTTAAAATCTTGCTTGGGGATTCTAATGCAAAAATTGCTCAAGAAAGAAAATTTCGTCCAATAGTAGGTAAGTGGCCAGCTCACAAATTCACTAACAAGAATGGTCAAAGTTTAATCACCCTTTGTGAAGAACATGGCCTACGTCTCGAAACTACTAGATTTAAGCGAAGGCCACACAAACTTATGACCTGGAAATGCCCTAATAGTGCACTAGGGGAATTCCAGATAGACCATGTTGCAATGGATAAAAAGTTCTACAAAGAAATATATAACGTGAAGGTACTACGTGGGGTCGATGTTGACTCTGATCATTTTATATCCAAGATAAAGATCAAGTTAACTCCAGGACGTAAACAAAAGTCGTCAAACTCGACCATGCAAAGGCAATATGACCCTAGTTATTTAATAAATAATGTTTCCTATCAGGAAAAGTCTAAAACTCTCTTAAGTGACAAGCTAGAAACAATGGTTGACACACTGAAAAACGTTGCTGTCGAAATTGCCCCTATTAGGAAAAGGAAAAAGCATGCATGGTGGAATGCGGAATGTGATGCTGCAATTCGGAAAAGACACAGAGCATGGCTCAATGATCAGCAAAAGAGGACCACACAATCGCGAGAAAAATTAACCATTGTTCGAAGGGAAACTGCCAAAGAAATTAGGAGAATTAAAAGAGAAAATCAAAAAAAGTCCATACAAATTATTGATGATTCCTTTAAGCAACAAAAAACAAGGGACTATTACAGGACATTTCGTCAATATCATTCTAAATACAGCACTCTTACCCTATTAATGAAAAATAAATCAGGTAAACTAGCCCACAATGACACTGATAATGCTAAAATTCTAGCAGATTAATTTAGAGAACTACTAAATGCTGATGAACCTAAGGAATATCTTGATTTTGAGCCTAATCCAAAAAATGAAACAAATTTACAGAACATTATTCCTCCTGACTTGACTGAAGTATGTGCAGCGATTAATTGGCTCAAACATTATAGAGCAGCAGGAGAGAATTCATTGGTAGCAGAACTATGGAAATATGCAAATGAGCAAACCATCTCCAACCTCCATAAACGCCTCATCGATGTATGGAATTCGGAACAAATACCAGAGGAATGGAGAATGGCTGTAATCCACCCAATTCATAAAAAGGGTGATAGATCAGGCCCGAACAACTACCGTGGGATTTCTTTGCTTGATGTAACATACAAGATTCTATCTAGAATTATCTTGACAAGAATTCAACAACAACTCGATCAAGAACTAGGAGAATATCAAGGAGGGTTCCGACCAGGTCGCAGCTGTGGTGTATTCTTGGAATACACGGTACAAGAGAATATAAAGTTTAATGCTCTTTGCATGTTCATTCCTTCCTCTTTGTCAAACGCCAACTGTGATCTTCTATTTTCTCTTTGTTGACCAGGTCTCTTATATCTTTTATGAGTCTGTTCTAGATATATATCTTCTATGACCCACCTAGCATCATCTAGCAACGAATCTCTGAAGCTCTTCAATTCTTCCTGGTGCAAGAGGACTTCCTTCTCAATCTGGCCACCAGATCTTGTTACCATCGCCAGCTATTTTCTCCGTGAGCAAGAGAACTACGTCTACTTTTTTACTCACCATGCTGCGCTAGTATCATCTGTTATCAACTCTTTGAAGACCGGCTCAGCAAGAGAAGATCAATTTTTTGTTGTAATGTTGGCTATGTTTATATGTTCTCCTTTTGTCTCCTACCCCCACTCTTTTCCCTTCCTTGGACCCTCCGTGCTCTGCTGAGTGGTTCTCATTCATGCGCCGGCCGTCGACTCAGTTAAGGCTCAACTAGAGCCAGTCTCCTCTAACCAAGAGGCAAACTCTACGTTCTACGCCATGTTGGCAAAGTAGTTATCGTCAAAAGGAACTTCACCTTCAACATGAAATCAAGATAAGTACCATCTTAAAGTTATAACCTCATCTTCATGGTTTTAACTTTCACGTGCCTTTAACGATACTTTTATAGACAGTGTGAGATTATTTATTTTGGGGCAAAAATCATTCTTCGTGGGATTTGCCATGTTGAGCTTTTGTTCGTATAAGCCAACCTTATTAAAAAAGAGCTTTCTTAATCTATTCAAATGAGAAATCCTCTCACTACGTAGGATAATATCTAATACCCGCTGTCTATAATTCACCAAGCTAGTTCCTCCGTTGGATTTTCTTGACCCCATTTTTCTATAAAGATCGTTCTGGAACCTTAAAGATTCTGTACTTGATCTACAAGTCCTGTCGTCATGTATTTTTCCTCACTCGTGAGAATACTATTTAAAATTGAAGAATCTCATTTCTGAATTAAAAGCTTAATAGCTAACTTTCTTCCACCGCTGGAACCGCTGGAATGTTCTATGGTACATTTAATTGTAACTCCCAACTTTCTCAAGAAATAGACTTTCGCCTATCTAGTGCAATCAGTTATTTTCCTCATTGCAATAACTTTCCTTCTCATAAACTTTCGTGTTTCTACAGTGAACTTTGCATCCATCTTTACAGACTATAGTGATAACCAGTGCTTGCTCCACTTTTCTACCGCGTCGCGATCGTCCGTTTACATTAAATACGGCCATGAACATTGATCCTATATCCCAATGATCTTTCCTCAACCTTCTACTAACAACCCATATTAATAAAATTGTAACTTTTCTATAAGGTGTCACTCACGAAGTGCCCTTCCATTTTTGCTTGTTTAACATTGATTAATTACTGTATAACTACGTGTTTTAAACACTATTCGAACTTACATTGTTTCTTCCCTATAATCAGGGAAAAAAAATCTTTCAACTCTTGCGTGAGTTATTTCTAGGTTTCACGAAATGGAAACTGCCCCATTTAGCTCGTGATTCCTACTTAAACGTGGGAAGTCTAGAACCTTCCTTTTGACTTTTCCTTCAGGTTTCACCGTAAGTGACCTGTACTTTTTTGCACAATTTTTATAAAGTAATTCTGCACAAATATAAGAAGTTGTAGGAACTTCTATCTTATCTTCATGTTTTTCTTATTGTTATTTTTGAAGTTGTCACTTTTTCTAGAATATTCTCTCAGAAATTTCTTAAGGTACACTCTTTGTACTCAAATTAACGTTCAAATTTTAATTACTTCATTTGTTATTTGTTTAAATCTTATAAAGATTTCAGAAACATTTAAGGTTTGAAACCTCGTAAATTATCAATTGCCTGGAGCAATCGTTTAATGTGAGGAGGTCTGCGACCCCATTTGTTAAAAGGTTTAAATGAACTATGTTTGTCAAAAATATATTACATACTTGTTAAATTCATTAAACTTCTTTGAATTGTTAAATAAATTAAATATTTGTTCTTGGATTCATAATTTCGAAAACACAACGGTTAAGCAAGATCCTGTCTTCCCTGACTCTTCCCAAGTTCATGCCATCGTTAATACAGAACAAATCTGCTATTATTTGTATTGCCAGACTATCACCCTTCCCTATAGTAGTCTTATGTGTGCTTGGGAGGAAATACACTAAAGCCTTTCTCTGGCAAACTGCCCAAGTCTTAGCTGCGGTTCCCGTCAGCTTCGACCAAGCTCGTACCCACTTTAGGTATCCGAGAGCGGATTTGCGGTGGCAACCGCCTCTGAGTGTATTTACAGCTAAATTTATAACTTTTGAGGGACTCTCATCCCATTTCTCTATCCTTTTTCTCCAGTCCGAAACCCATCTCCTTTTCTTAATCATCTTCCCTTGGTGGGTGGGTTATTCCTCAGCCAATAATCTACCCAAGCTGTCCGGATCAGATCATCAGTCTTAAATGGATAATAAAATATCATAGAATGAGACAAAAGGATTTGGTCATTACTTTTGTGGATTTTAAGAAAGCTTATGACAGTATCCATCGAGGGTCATTACTTAACATCCTTAGGGAATTTGGGTTACATCAAAAGCTTATCAACCTCATCGGCGTTACATTGAAAGATACTAAATCAAAGGTTAAATTTCGAGGCCCCTTGTCTGAACCATTTGATATCCGGACTGGACTTCGACAGGGAGATGGTCTATCACCGTTATTATTTAATTGTGTTCTTGTAAAGATCATGCGTGAGTGGAACAAAACTTGTCCTCCAAATGTAAAGATTGGTACTAATATAAAACTGAATTGCTTGGCCTTTGCGGATGACCTTGCACCATGGGCGCCCATACGGGGGGGCAGGGGGGGGGCCTTGGCCCCCCCTGGATCCTTGCAAAATTAAACGATATGTACATCAGACTGAAAACAAACTTTTTTTTGCAAAAGCGCTTACAGTATTCTAATTAATTTGTACTAAATATAAATACTTCAGATATTTAACATTCCGACAGGCCAAATAATATTAAATACTGTATAGTGGCAGTGGGCGCATAAGCCTGTCTGGCACACCTCAGATCTCTGATTTTTTAAATTTACAATATTTGCTGAAGAATAGTTTTACTTCAATTAGTGAATACACTCATTCGTTCTCTACATAGTCTATTACGTAATGGTGCTCGATCAGGCGCAATCTGCCTCGCATATCACTTTTGCAACAACAGCAAATGTGTAGAAGGGCCATTGACAAACTGGCCGATATGGACTAGAATGTCATGTGGAAAGATGTAACTACTGAAAGGTAGTTGACGAATATGAGATAAGAATTATCTTGTGCGCCCGTCAGATCAGTAACACCCACCGAAGGTAGGTAAGTTAAAATCATCCTACATAGTATGTCGGTTATGCAATAGTGCTGGTGTGCTTTTGCTTTAAATTAGACACTTGAGTAATATTACAAAGCAATATTGTAATTTATATGCGCGTAGGCTACATTCCATTCGTGTGTATTGTGTTCACAACCAGATGCGATTCGAGACAAACAATCTAGGCTATTTGTTTGAAACTAGGCTCATAATTCCCTTGAGAATGTATAGCCAGCAACTCAGTAATTACACATCGAACACCAACTTGTGACCGTCTGAAATACGTTCCGTCTCCACCAAAAACACACAAGTCCAAAGTACAAGTTCCACTCCCTCACGGAGTCCTACCAAGAATACGAACCACTCCACACGGAGTCCAAAGGATGAGTACACCACCCTACACGCGGTCCAAAGAATGAGTACTACTCCCCACGGAGTCCTAAGAATGCGTCGCCCTCACAGCTTCGTCAAGTCCTAATAACATTCATCTCTCCTCCACAAATCACTGGCCTACCTGGCTTCTCTCACGGGTCCAGCCAATCAAAACAAAACATTACCATATAAGGAATGCCTTCTTGGTCTTCAAAATACCCTAGACACACCCCTAGCACAGGGTTGCCAAGCCTCCAACCTGCATGAGTCATCATGCACTTGAGCTTGCGAGAGAAAAACCCAGGCGACAACAAGCCTACTTCCTGGTTCTTGCACACAATTCCAGACTCTCTGTCTGAAGATTATTCCAATGTTAAAATATTCACATATAACTAGACTTAGATCCTGCCAATTACAATCCCTTAAAACCTAAACAAATTAATCGGAAATAAATCACATGATATTATACACTTCATTACATAATTATAAAACATAAAAAGGCATCATATAAAAATATATGGACGATTATGAAAATCGTACGTCCCGAAAGTAAGGGTTTGATCCCTTGTGACCTGGGAAGGTTACAACTTTAATAAATCTGCATATTCCAAGTTGGGGGCAGCAAAGTTGTCTTTTTTTTTATCCCAGAGGCGTCAAGAACCCTAAATATGGGCCTGAAATACGCCGGCTCGCCTTTCCGCGATCGTTATTCGTGTCGCGAAATGCTGTACATTTTTATTTTAAAGGTGTGCAATAGTACGGTGGCTCATTTCTTGAGAACAAAGCGATTATTGCTACGAATGAACAGCAATCTAACATTGCAGTTGTAGATTCTTAGCCTGCAGTATTACATGTTCTACAATCGAGGCAATTTATAATACAGGAGTTAAATTATCCTGCAATGTTTGTGCCATAATCAAAGTGACTAAGTGACTCTTAATCGAATATAGACAAAATGGTGAATTCAATAGTGATAGACTTCGTAATGTTGTATATGATTTCAATGGAACCCTCTTGCAAGGCAGGCAATTTTGGATGCGTACATGTACTTATGAGACATAAATACATAAATTTAAAAAAACTAGAAAATATTTGTATTAGATTGGTTAGACAGTATATTATTGACAGAATAAAGATTAAGCTCGACTTGATGCTTAATCGTAACAACCAACAATTTGAAATGGGTACGGTACTTCAACAAATTCAAAAAGATATCTGATCATCAGTAAACATGAAGATCATAACTTTCATATTTAGGCCTAATATGTGCCTTAATTAGCCAGACAATTCTGGGAAATAGTGTAAAAAAGAAACTTATAAATGAAGGGTGTAAAAATGTACGTTCCAAGTTAAACGGCTGCGTGAGTAGCGCTTTTCTTTTCCAGGCCACTATCAACAATCTGGAAGACATGAACACCATAGATCTGCTCTTTTGCCAAAATGTCACCAATTCGACGTACATCCATACGTGGCATGCATTGTAAGAAAAGGCAGAATGTAGTAAATTGATCTTTAAACCTATCTGTGTAGTTGGTGACCTCAATTTAAGCTCCACGATGACGACTGGTTACCTAAATAATCGAAATTTGATTGCCGACGCTGACAGCAGCCAAGCCCTAGTAGGCCTACGATATTTTCGGGTGATACCGAGCTCCGCTAATGAGTTCTCTCCATGGGGGTCAATTACGAAAATCCTAACAGGGGAAGTTGCCTGAGGCGTGTTTCACTGTCCCCCACTCCAAATTGGAAGTGAAGATAAATATATTTTGGAATGTGCCAACCCGCCCTGATCTTTACGGTGTTCGCCACTAATTACTCTTGTTATCTCAAAGACGTATTCGATACTACTCATTAGCAACAGTTGGTATTATTCCAGATTCCTGGTTTTCTTTAGCCTTGCACTTGATAAAGGTAAGTTTCGGTTATTTTCTTTGTATTTCACAGTTACTATTCAGCTCTGCACATTTTAATTTTTATGTTGTGGCTTCGTCAAAATGCAAGTTATGGGCTTTAAAACGATATATTGGGAACCAAAATGCTTATATGTATTCTGCAACAAAATAAGATACATTCGTAATTGAATTCCTTGTTGGAACACCTCCACTTTTGGTCCCGTTGTGACAACTCAAACTTACAACATTTATAGTTTCCTATAACTCTCAATCGTGCACTTCTTTGACTGTCCATGGATAACATGTTAGCTGCACTGATTACTGTATATCTACGGGGGGTCCGGGTGTACGCAGCTGTCAGTAAACTCATGGCTTAACCAACATTTCAGGAGAGGTTGCCAACCCCCACTCTCTTCTCAAACCCATTAGCGTGAGCTGACAGGACTGTTTGGGTTTAACCTAATTAGCGGAGTTCGACCATCCCGATATTTTCAACACTACCTTCAGGGGAATACCATGTATGTATCATGTTTCATGTTCCGGGGCACTCATCTCAAAACTACGGTATCGGTACTCTGAAATAACATTACTTATGCACACTCGCTTAATGACACGTTATTACATAAACCGGAATTTCACTCAGAGTTAAGTACAAGGGGTGAGGTTTACACCTGTTTACAAATAAAGCAACAACATTTATAACAATGCATGTTATTGAATATACAAAGGTTAATTTCCCCCGCTTTAAGGGTAGCCTTAACACACATAAATTTAAAAAACTCAAAAAGTATTTGTATTAGGTTGGTTAGACAGTACGGTATATTATTTACGTCACAGGTACAATAATACGGCGAAATATATCACTTGTTAATTTTATAAAACTCTACGGAATTGTACAATATCTGTTAGTTTCATTTTATCGTCTATTATTTTCATAAACAGAGAAAAGCTTGAACATAAGGCTCAATTACACATTGAAAGAAGTGGTTTGTTTGCGTTCGTATCACCATTTCTCTTGTTTCAGTCGACAATGCGAATAATGGTTGTAAGAAGTACCTGATATAGTGGTTTTTATCCATTTTACTTAGTGGTTAGTAATAATCAGGCGAAATATTTTTATTGACCAAACTAATTTTTATAAAACCATAGGCTCGAGTTTATCAGTTCGTAGGCTACAAGTGTTTCGTGATTCTAATAAGAGCAATGCGAAGTATTTCCGATTGATTGTTTAGAAGAGGAAGGACGTGACGATCTGCTGTAATGGCCAGTATAAACTAGATAGCCTACCGTAACCTACCGTATTTGGAAACAGTGCTATTTAAATAATTGGGTTGATTCAGATGTTGGGATATTTCCACAGTTTAACTTAGTGATTTGGGATCATGTGAAAATATGTCCAGTTATTCAGAAAGTTGGCGAACTGGAGTAACGATACCATTTTAATGAACTACGGTACTTGATTTTTATTTTTGTCGATACCACTAGTTTTGTCCTGTTTTTAAGAACTGAACATTACGACGTTGAGACACGAAGAAAAGCGAACGTTAACGGACAAAAACTCAAAGAAAACATTCCTCCCATACTTGCCACAAAGTAGCCAATGGTTTCAGAGTAGTCAAATAATTAATTTCACGAAATAAGTAAGAAATGAAACCTTCTCTGTGAGTGTGTGTGTGTGTGGAGGGGGGGGGAGGGGGGAAGGGGGGAAGGGGGGGGGGAAGGAGGGGTGACAGGTATGTAATGAAACGAAAACATTTAATTGGCCCCCCCCCTGGAAACAATCCTATGGGCGCCCATGCCTTGCACTGCTTGCAACCAGTATAGATGAGGCTAAACACCAAATTGAAGAAATTGGGTCTATTGCAGCAAAAGTAGGACTTCAAATTTGATTTGAAAAGACTGAAATAATGGCATCCTTTGATGTGGAAACACAAGCTATTACATTGATCAACAATAAAGAAATTAAAGTTGTACATAAATGAAAATATTTAGGGGAGATTATAACATGGAATTTGAATGAGAAAGCGTCAATCGAAAATAGAACAACAAAGTTAAGACAAGCGCAATATATTACTTGGTCTAGTTACAAAACAAATCACTCTCCATAAATGCCAAATTACGACATTACGAATCAGTTATTAAACCGGAAGCAATATATGCTTGTGAAACACTTTTCAAGTTAAACACTCGATCAGTTACTGACACATTACAGAAGATTGATAGAAGAATTCTCAGAACTATAATTAATAAAAAACATCAGGTGGATGGTCAATGTCGTCTATTACCAAATGAAGTGGTTTATAAAGAAACTGAGTCTATAGTCGATGCTATGCGAAAAAGGCGAATTGCTTTTTTTTGTCGTATCTCTGGCCTGCCCGATACCAGACAATTAAAAGTATTATTTAATTATTTTTTCAAAAGTAAAACAAAGAACTCTTGGTTTATGGAAATTTAAAAGGATCTGGATGAACTCGGCTTGACAATGTCCCAAATTGCTAACAAAGATGAGAAGAATATCTTGAAAAACAAGAACATCCGACTTCCCTTAAAAACCTTTATCCGCAAAACTTACACCATAAGCGATGCAGAGAGAGCGGCAAGGTCAAATAGAATGAAAAAGTTTTGGGAAAAGAAGAAAAATAAGAATCTGAATCTTTAATATTGTTTTTGAGATATGTATATACTTGTTTAGGTTAAGTGCTCCAATGAGGGCGTAACATATGTAAATAAATAAATAAATACATAAATAAATAAATAAATAGGCTTTTAGACACACTAACTTCTATTATGTTTCTTTTTGGTATGTCGAGTTGCCAGACTTTTATGTACGTAGGATTTCTTGTATGTGCCAAGAAATCCATGGACATGATCGTATTAGATCCCATTCAATTACCACATGACTGAACGTAGATCGCACCCTCGGGAAGGTTAGCACTCTACCACCAGAATTACACATGCTGACTCTTCTTCTTCTTATTATTATTATTAGCCTATTATTATTATTATTATTATTATTATTATTATTATTATTATTATTATTAGCCTATTGTTTATTTATTTACAGCGTATTTTTCCAATATTGGAAAGCGTTATTATTATCATCATCTTCAGTACATGTGGTGCTAATGTTTGGACAGATTACCATTTCCGGCCGATATGCAAGTTTGGGCGTGATGGCGCAGCGGTCCAGCTGTTGGTCTCTCACCACGGCGGACCGGGTTTTATTCCTGGCCAATGCATGTGTGATTTATTCAAAGTGAAATTCCATTTCCTGTGTTTCGGATTCCACGTAAAACGGAGGTCCCGTGGCTCATGATCGCGATATTTACGGTCTTGTAAAACCACAAGCTTCCTTACTTCCCACCATCAGCACAAGATGATTTCCCGTGGCATCCCACGATGCTCAAATTGGGATGTCCCTTCATAAGACCACGGATGATTTCTTTCCTACCGCCGCGGTGTAGGCTTGTGCGTTTAATCGCGCACCACGATAGCAGCAAGTCTGGTGATTGGAGGTCCGAACTCAGCACCGAAGGTGGCTATCCTGAGTTTGGGTTTCCCCGGATTCTTCCACGTGCTTTCCAAGCACATACCGGGATAGTATGGTACTCGGAGTCCCGGGACACCAACCTCATTCACGACTCTAATAACTACAGCTACACCACAGAAACACAGTTTATCAGACAAATTCAACACTCGCCCAACTAAACGGGGCTGATAAACAAATATCCCAAGCCCCTAAAATGAATTAACAACAACCATCACAACAAGCTTGCAAATCTCTTCCATCATCATTGTTACCAATGGTAAACAATTGGAACCCTACTTAAAAATAAATAAAGTTCAGTAAAGACATAATCTCTTATAATTTGTTTAATAGTCTAATACTAACTTACTACATTTTTTACGAGGGATGTGGATAAATCTTGCATAAGACATTGAGAAGGGTCCGCACACCTCAAGACTGTGGGAATCTTACCCACTAAAAAACCACACCCTGTTCTCTTGACAAAACCCATCCCGGTACCACTACTACTAATGAAAATCCACAGCCTGCTTCCAGTCTCCGACCGGGTCAGGAATGGATGAATGGAGCCCCCATCTAGCGGCGAGGATATGAACTGTGCCGGCTGCCGAGGCCTGACGCACTCCTCTGGGGCAATGATTAAATGAATGACAGATGAAATGAAATTATAGTGCCGAGTGTTGCTGGAATTAAATTTTGACAAAGAAAACCGGAGTACCCGGAGAAAAACCTGTCTGCTTCCGTTTTGTCCAGCACAGATCTCACTTGGAGTGACCGGGATTTGAACCACGGACCCAGCGGTGAGAGGCCGGCGTGCTGCCGCCTAAGCCACGGAGGCTTCACCCCTACTAAAAGAAGACCCACAGATTAGGCTTAAGAAAGGGCAAAGACCAAAGAGGTCAGAAGCTGCTAAACAATTACAAAGTCAGAAAATGAAGGAGATATGGGCTAGGAAGAAGACTCTTAAGAACGTGAAACCAATCACAACTCATCAAGCTGAAAATCATTTTAGTTAACTTACGTAGTCCATAGTTGGCTCATTCGAAAGAAGATGAAGAATAAGTTGTTAGGCACACTATTTTAATTTTTTTCGTGGATGTCGAGATTCCGGAATGTTGTGTTCACAGAGTTTCAGGTACGTGCCATTACATCCATCGGCATTTATAACATGACTGAGCCTAGATCGAACCCTCGAGAAGGATAGCACTGTATTACCTAAGCTACACAGCCTCGCTATCATTTAATTATTAGTATTGTATTATACAGTATATAACTTATTGCACATTGCTGGTGCATCACAAATTATCAATGCGGGCTTCAGGGAACCAAAGTATAGTTACTGTACTGAAAAAGCCACTTCTAAGCTGGAAAGTCGAGATCGCAACCCAAGAACTTCCGGACGGGTCGGGTTGTTAGAGAACTACTGCCTTCTGCATTTGTTTCTACAGTTGAGTATCCAGGTCCAGTTCTTTATGGCCTTGGAGCGAGGTACTTGGGATCACGCCCGAACCTGAGTCAATGATAGGTATGGTCTTTACCCATTCTACTGCCATTGCCTTTTGGTAGGGCCGACCGACTCGCTATATTTCCTTTATTGTTATTATTATAATTATAACACTCTATTATAACAATATATTTGCATTTTATTTTCATTTTCGTGTATTATCATATGTATGTACATTGTTGATTGACCAATAAATCAACACCCTCCCTCCCTCCCCCCCCCCCCCCCCTCTCCAGTTTATGGCCACCCCAGGGCTGGAGATGGGATGGGACAATTCACAATTATGTACATGAGGTACCATACCAGTATTACATTTTGGAAGTAGTTTTCCATGGGTTCCCACTTCTACCCCAGGCAAATGCCGGGATGGTTCCTAACTTAAGGCCACGGCCGCCTCCTTCCCAATAACCATAAACGCTGGCAGTGCAGCCCACGAAGGGCCTAGGTCTACCAAGCGACCGCTGTCCAGCCATTTGGCCTGCAGATATTAGGGTGACGCGTGGTCAGTGCATCGGCCATTAATCTTGATTTTCCTGACTGGGGCACTGCCTCACTCTCAGACAGCTACTCAATAGCCCTCACGAGGCTTAGTGCACCCCATTCCAGCCCTCACGTCAGTCTCTAATATCCCTGATGGAGCCGGGAATCGAACCCAGGGACTCCAGGTGAGAGGCAGTTGTGCTGCCCCAACACCATGGGACCGGCGCCTTCTTCCGAATCTTCACCTGAATTACAAATACCCACATTACTACAGAAACCACACAAACACAGGTTATCACACTAATTCTACCCACACCCAGCTACATGGGGCTAAATGACCAAAATCGCCAAGCCTCTCAAACAAAACATCAAGTATTTTACTTCCGTCTTAAATGCCTACTTCTGAACAGACTACGGGATGTCGGAATTTTTGTCACACTGTATTTCATTAAGTGAATGTTTTTAGTATTTTCAGAAACTAGTCAACAGAAGGTCCGACACGGACGCCAATGATACACCAGGGCTGAGAATCGAAATTATTTTATACATGAACATCAATCAATGAATTCCACACCTACAAAGTAGGCTACACAATACTACCGGTCCTAACGTCCCAAGCCATTTCGTGCGTTGTCAACAACAACAACAACAACAGCAACAACAACGGCAATACACATTTTCTTACGAGGCGATACTGCTTATGCTCATATCAGCTGATAGCCTACCACCCCTCAAGTCAACCGATAAGGTCAATGCTCCGATTACGTAACAACTTCCCCTCCACGCGTCGTCACACCTCGCTCCGCCTCGTTTCCCCAAGCCTGCCGCACCACTTTCTGCTTGACTAGTTTCTGAAAAAACTAAAAACATTGACTTTTTAATGATTAATTTTCAATTTCAAGATAGGTGACAATTTTTTTTTTACCTAGGAAGCTTAGAATAGACTCATTTATCACCAGTGTAACGGACTTCCATCATATCAATTACACCCTGTACATTTTCAATTTGTTGTAATTTTTGTACCTTTTCGTGAATTTTTGACGAGGAAGCCAGGTTATACTGCGATTACTCTTTATTTTATTTAAAGCCTTTCTATTACTTTCACAGTTTATTTTACTCTTCATTTGTTTTTATTTCTCCATATATATATATATATATTTAATCAACTTTGGAATGACGTAATTTCTATCTGATTCGCCCCCCCCCCCCTCCCGCCCCCACTCCATTTGACACACATCCTATTACATCTTCGTGATGTGTTACCGTATATCATCTTCTTCTTTGTGACGTGATTTTGAGTATTCCTACATAAGTGTGTGAACTCCCGTATTGTGGGATATCTCATCAGTCATCTCTATTTCTTTGACTTGACGTAAATATAAAATTTTTGTTCGTCTGGTTTCTTGGACGCAACAAATATTTTGGCAGAGAGTGGGGGAGTTTGAACCGTATTCGCCCATTTTCAATTAAGCCCCTTTACTTTTCTATCTCTTGTGCCAATTATTTGAATTGTTCTGTCTTCTTCTCGCTTATTACTGGCCAGAATAACTGAGCAGATCAGTAGAGGTTTTCTATATCCTCCTCCTCCACACCCTCCACACCCTCCACACCCTCCACATGAGATGGCGGCGGCGCGATATCTCTCGAACGCATGGTCGTATTTTGACGAATGAGGTGTCATTGAACTCGGGCTGATACCCCCTTTCCAATGGACAACATATTTCCACCCCAAAATAAACTTTACCCCTACGAGAGGATGAAATGGTACTTTTTAGAGAATCTCGCTTTCCAAGAGCAACAAGTGAGAGTTTGAATGCCAATATGGAATTAAACGTTGTTCAGCAAACCAATAATCAAAGAGGGGCATTATTATTATTATTATTATTATTGCCTTTATTGGTGGCGCAGTTAGGGCTCTTGGCCCTCTCTTACACTTAACCACATTAATACAATACAATAAACATATTATGGCGACAAAATTAAACTATAATAATTGACATTGATCATGACTTGCACACTCTCATTCACTCATCCAGTCATACTTGTTGTCGGTCAGCAATGTTCAGCAGGCTGCCCCAGCAGGTGGTCTTGAATTTAGATAGTGAGGTGGTACCCCTGACACTGGCTGGAAGGGTATTCCACAGCCTAGACCCCGCCACATGAAAAGAGTTATTGTATATAGAGGAGCGATGAATAGGAATGGAGAGGGAAGAACCAGAGCGTGTATTATTACCATGGAAAGAAGACAAGTACTTGAATTTATTTGATAAGTATAGTGGTCTATCGTCAGACAATAATCGGAAAATCTGGACAAGAATGTGATATGATCGACGTAGTTCAGGTTTCAGCCAGGAAAGAGCGCAATAATAGGGAGTGATATGTTTATCATAGGTCAGATCGTAGATAAATCGTATGCAAGAGTTCAGAGCTCGTTGAAGTTTCAAAGTTAATGTTTTGGTTGCGTCTACAAGAATAACGTCACAGTAGTCAAGAATAGGAAGTATTAGTGTCTGTATGAGTAGGATTCTTAATTTGAATGGTAAAATATCTTTTTTTTCTTTTGAGGGAGTGGAGCGTTGCGAAAATCTTCTTGCATACATTCTGTACATGTTCAGACCAGTTAAGAGTCTGATTTATTATCACACCTAGATTTTTCACTGTAGGACAGTATGGAATTTCATTGTTGTTCAGTACAATTGGGGGAATAATTTGATCTCGGAGTGACGTCAATAGTTTTTGAGAGCCAATTATGATAACTTGTGTTTTGGATGGATTCAGAAGAAGGGAATTTTCCTGAGAATATTTTCCAAGTCGTTGAAGGTCAGCGTTGATAGTTTCAATTGTCAATGGAATGCCATTTGTCTTGCAGTGGGAGTATATTTGCAAATCATCTGCATATAGGTGATATTTGCAATTTTTCAAATTAGATGAGATGTCATTGATATATAGTACAAAAAGCAAGGGCCCTAATACACTACCCTGTGGGGCGCCTGACTTTCTGCTTAGCCACTGAGAAGTTTTATCCTGGGTTACAACACGTTGCTGGCGATTATTCAGGTATGATGCGAAAAAGTTAATTGTCTGCTGGTCGAAGTAATAAAATTCCATCTTTTTCAATAGTGTCTGAGTATTTATGGTGTCAAAAGCACTGCTGAAGTCGAGAAGGGTGGGGATTGTCACCAGTTTTTGGTCCATTGCGTGTCTAATGTCGTCAGTCACTTTGAGTAATGCTGTTGCGGTGCTATGTCCCTTCTTGAAACCTGATTGCAGAGGGTCTAAAAGAGAACGGCTATTCAAATATTCAAGTACTTGCTCATGAACCAGACGCTCGAGGGCTTTTGAAAGTGCAGGTAGAATGGATATTGGCCGATAGTCAGATGGAGATAAAGGTTCGGTTTTCTTAGGAATAGGGATGACATTGGCTTGTTTCCATAGGGAGGGAAAGGTGTTAGTTGTAAGACTATGGTTGAATATGTGAGTAATAATTGGTAGAACGGCACCGATGATATTATGTATGAAGGATATGGGAATATCATCAACTCCTCTCGCTTTTGATTTTATGGAATATAGTACCTTTTTTACTTTGTCTGCCGTAACCGGATGGAAAGTAAAGAGCGGGTGGTCAGGTAGTGGGTGAAAAGAATCATGGGGTGTTGAATTAGTTGGTACTCTCTCTTCAGTGAAATATTCATTTAACTCATCAAGCGGTATGTCTGGTACATGTGTCTGTTGCTGCTGTTTGCCTATACCTAGAGAACGCATATTATTCCAGGCATTCCTTGTATTCATCTTCTTTGTCACGTTTTGTATGTAGGAGAATTTGGCGTTTCTTACGAGCTGCTTAATACGATTTCTGAGTACACGATAATTTTCAAAATCAGTTTCGTCACGGGTACGTTTAAAACGCCGGAATAGTGCATCACGCTGTGCCATCATACTTCTAATGTTATCATTTAACCATGGGCATGCTGGGCGAGTAACTTTGATCGAATGTTTAGGGGCATGTTTGTCATACAGACTAGTAATAAGAGAATTTAACTTGTTTACTTTTGCGTCAATGTTATCTAAGAGTAATATGTCATTCCAGGGAAGGTTGTATGCGTCATGTTTTAAGTCATCCATATTAATATTTTTCATGTTTCTAGTGATAATATATTTAGGTGTGTACTTAGGCACACGTAGGGAGTACGATAGGTAAATTAGGTCATGGGTGGAGATAGATGGTACGGGTATTTGCCCGAAAGTTTCAACTCTGTCGAGATTGCTTGTCACAAGATGGTCAATCAATGTATGTGATTCGTATTTATCAGAGTAAATGTGGTTTGTAGGTTCTAGGAGAAGAATAGTCATGTCGCAGGAAGCGAACAGGTTTTTCAATTGTTTGGTCTCATACGTCTGTGTCAGTAAATTGGTATTGTAGTCACCCACGGCTATTACGTGTTCGTAGCTTGGAAGTAAGTCGAGCAAGCGGTTTTCAAATTCACTCATGTTTGTTATTCTTGGCGGCTTATATACAACAGCTACCAGAGTCTTTTGTTGGCCAACAATTACTTCAACAAACATGAATTCCGGTCCTGGTTGTGTGCTAAGTGTTGATACACATATTACCCGTCTTTTTAAGTCGCTTCTACAGTACATGGCAACCCCGCCTGCTCGCCTACCATCATTTCTGTCATGACGTTCCAGCGAGTACCGATTTAGTTCCACCATGCTAGACGGGATGTCAGGTTTTAACCAACTTTCACTAATGCAGAGGATGTGGATATTGTTTTCGTTTATTATTGCCTGTATTTCGTCGTGATGCGCAACCAGCGACAGAGCATTAATATGGCAACATTGTAATGAATGTTTGGATGAGGAAAGTGCCTGTTTTAGAAGAAAGCCAGTGGTGTAAGGGGAGGGAGGGGGTTGGTGTGGGCTAGGCTGGCCAAGGTCAGTTAGCTCATTCATACAATAGCTCAGCTGGGTAACGGGAGATATATCTTAAAATAGAAGAAACCTACCTGGACCTCCCGCTGCACACTGCCGACCGCAACCAACGCACACACACATACACACACACACTTATTACTAAACTTGTCTAATATAAACATTAGGCATGTTAGGCCTTGATGTGAGGGCCCCTGTCATTGTTGATGAGTCCCTGTAGATGGGTCCCTGTTGACAGGTCCCTGTGGACGGGTTATTGTTGACGGGTCCTTGTTGACGAGTCCCTGTTGACGGGTCCTTGTTGACGAGTCCCTGTTGACGGGTCCTTGTTGACGAGTCATTGTTTACAGGTCCTTGTGGACGAGTCCTTGTTGACGGGTCCTTGTTGACGAGTCCTTGTTGACGGGTCCCTTTTGACGAGTCCCTGTGGACGGGTCCTTGTTGACGGGTCTTTTTGACGGGTCCCTATGGACTGGCCCATGGCCCCTAATGCTATGATGAAATTAAACGTTGTTCCACATGAAACGCATGTGAAGAGTCGATTGCTACTATGAATTAACATGTTTGTTTTTTGTTTTTACGCTTGCGCATTTGGGGATTTTGTAAGCGGACGGGCATTTTGAATAATGATTTATAGATGAGTTATTTTTTAAAATATTACCAAAAGATCCAAAACTAATAAGTCATTAGCTTTTTAATATCTCATTAACCAATAAATCTAGGTACTTGTATGAGAGGTCATTGAACTCGAGGTGACATTCCGTTTTTGATTGTATTATTTATATTTGTCAAAAAAGCCTAACTACACTTTTGTTAATATCTCGCTAACTAATAATCAGAGAGAGTCAAGTGAGGTGTCATGGGACTCAGGATGGTCAACCCTTTTCCATGACCAACGAATTTACCCAAAAATTTCAAAACAGAAAGGTCATTGACCTAAGATTTTATAAACTAATAATCGAATATCAACATGCGAGGTATCATAGGACTTAGAATGGTCAGCCCTTCCCATGGCCAATGAATTACCCAAAATACCCAATACATCAAGGTCATCGACCTGAGATTTTATAAACTAATAATCGGATACGAACATGCGAGATATTGACCATGCGTGATGAAACATAGCTAGGTAGAGAAAGAATTAGTGTAGGCTACATGTATGGTGACTGACAAGTCTTTTACCATTGAAACTTGTTTTCAGATCAAACTGCAGTATAGAGAGAGTATAGGTTGCAGGTATGGGTTAATAAATGACAAACGGTGTACACAAACTCTGATTTATCGATTCAAGAATTAAGAGTAGACCATCTTTAATTGATTGGTTAAAGAGGATAGCTAAAACACAAAAATACTCAGTGGTTACCGGGACAAGATGGTCGCTACACACAACAAGCTTTAAATACTTGAGGCTAATAATCTATACACACACACACTCGCTTGTTCTAAAATAAACTGTGTTGCTGTCAGTGCTCAGACAGTAGGCTGATGACAAAATGCATTGCTAACAGAAATATAATCATTTCCGGTTGTATAATGTTACCAGTTATCCATTTTGTGTTGCAGTGGTAAGCACTTTTAGCTCTTGTACTGGTGGTCTTAACTCGATTTCCAGGTCTGAGGCCTAGAACGAGTCAAACTAAGAAACAAGGGCGTGGTGGTGCAGTGGTTAAGCTGTTAGCCTTTTCACCAGGGTTCGATTTCATGTTAATATGCATGTCATAAACATATTAAACAAAACAAAACAGAGATAACGTTTAAAACTGATTATATTTGTGTCTTTCCAAATTATTACTTGGATTACACATACAAAGGTGAACTGAGTTTGATATACAGTTAATGCTGTCTATCACACACTAGACTGTAAGAAAGCCAAAAGAGCAAAAGGCGTAGGTAGAGCACTGGTAAAATTGCTATATGTAGAGAACTACTTAGTGGTTTTATGAACTGGCAAAGCTATATCGCATAAACAGTGCAGGATACAATCCAGCAATCAAATTTGTATCTTGTGGAACAGAGAAAATGCACTTTTACCTTGATGGATAGCAAATGAGTGCAGATGAATGACCTATGCATTAGCCTACCATAGGGTTATTACCAAGAGGTGGAGGTGTGACTTCTATATTATATTGTTTAGAGACATGGCTTTTTTGTAACCAGTAGATTTAGTATTTTTTAAATATTCATTTTTGTAATTGTAAATAGTGGAAACATTTTGTTTGTAATATAAATGTTAAATGTATAACTAAAAAACCTTGGGATAAGTATGCATGTCAAGGATAAACAGCGTGGTTGTATTTGTTTTTCAAAGACAGGTAATATTGTGTGTGAATGTATGACTATAGATATAATGATAGCGAGAGAGAGAAAGCTTGTGTGTGTGTGTGAGTAGCATTGATTGTTCAACCAAAGCAAACAAGGCAAGGTAGGATGGTGGGGTAATTAATGTATATAGCAAATGGTAAATTGTATACTGTAATTTTTTTAATACTTGTGTTTTTTAATGCAGCGGTAGATAGGTGTCATTTTGTAAAACAGTCTTACCTACAGTAGTAGTAGTAGTAGTAGACATAGTAGTAGTAGGCCTATACGTTTTTGGAAACAAACAGAAAGAGAATGCACTATTGCCATGGCCAAGCACTTCCATTAAGACGATTTCAAGAAAAATTAAATCAGGAAATGTGTGTTTTACAAAACTAAACTTTCAACATGGAATAAATCATAAAGGTGTCGTCAGTGATATGGAAAAAATAGGAAATCCATGTTTCCATATCAACACAATTAAAAACTTAAAACTGACAATTTAAAAAATGTAAATGGGAAATTGACAAATGAGTAAACAACAAAATGGAAAATTCTTGTTTCCATATCATGAAATCCAAAATCTTTAAACTGACATTTTCAAATCGTGTACATGGAAAATTGACAAATGGCAATGTGTGAAATGTGAAAATGAAAAAAATGAACAAATGACAATCATTATTTAAAAAAAAACATCTACTTATTTGGATCACCCGAGATTGAGTAGACCTGTTTTAGTCCTAATATACTTTAAAATTTTATGTTAAAGCTGGAATTGAACTCAGGAGCATTAGAGTGCCAACTATCTATGCTAACCGTTACGTCACAAAGACAACTTTACACTACTCTTAATGAACAATAATAAGAAAAAGAATAATAAATGTTGAATTTTTTTAAGGATGAACATGGTGACACTGTTTCTGTTGTAGGGTCTGCTAGCCACTAGCCAGCAGCTGGGGTTTAGAAAACGATACAGTTGACATTATGTAATGAGATGTGACATGTCTCAAAGTACAATAATATGGGTTGCTGTTGAGTAAAAACTAATCCTGTAAATGGACTGATCCCTATGGGTTGACCCATGCATTTATCCAAATTATGTCAAAGAGACTGGTCCAAAGGGATCAGTCAAAAGGACCTGTCAACAGGGACCCGTCCACAGGGATCCGTCGACAGTGACCCGTCAGCAGGGGTCCGTCAAAAATGACTCCCTTCAAAAAGGACCCGTCCTAAGGGGAAATCAACAGGGATCAATCAAAAGGGGTTATCGCCTCAAGGTCTGTCATACCCCTCTTTGATTATTGGTTTGCCTATCGACAAGCGCCGCTTGGAATACTTTTAATCATCCCTCGTGGGTTGGGTTAGGCTATGTTAGGTTACACTACAGCCGCCATCTTTAAAAAGGCCGTGGGAACAAAGGTTTTTACCAGCAGTCTTCGGTAGAAAGTCCAACAATACCTCATACAATGCCCTAGTCTTTTGGTTCGCGAGATATTAACAAAAGTGCACTTAGGCCATTTGTCAAAATTTCAAAAAATAGATTCAGTGTCGTGCAATCAATAATAGCCACCTCTTTAACTATATACTTGTTTTTGTTGACCATAAAGCCTTGAGTATCCATAATCAGCGTTTGTGACATGTTTACGCTTGCATAGATCAAAACCAACTGACTACTCTCTACTTGGGTCTAGAAATTACATTAACTCAAATCACATTCTGGTAAAAATCGTGCCTACTATAAACTGCACCCACTTTTGCACCCACTTTTTCATTCATTTTTGCACTCACTTTTGCACCCACTTGTACACTCACTTTTGCACCCAATTTTGCACCCACTTTTACACTCACTTTTGCATCCAATTTCTCACCCACTTTTACATCCACTTTTGCACCCACTTTAAACTATTATTTCTACTATCGAGCGAAATTTATTGGAGATTATTTCATGCTTGACAATTGATAGGGATGTATCAAAGAATAGTTATGGTAAGCCATATGCATTCTATAGATGTTATACGTATATTGTAAAACGAACCAATAAAAAAGGAATTGTTATTTGGCGTTGTTCAAAACATCGTTCAAAACAGTGTAAAAGTGAGCTAAAAAGTAAAAATAGTGAGGTCGTAAGTGTGAGTGATCATCAATGTAGTGAAACAGATAAAACATCGAAGCTGTTTAAAAAAAACTCTTCAAATATTAAAAAACTAGTCCGAAAAAAAGATATGGTAACCCGCGTGTTGTGCAATCAATAATAGCCACCTCTTTAAATATATACTTGTTTTCGTTTACCTTAAAGCCTTGAGTATCCATCACCAGTGTATGTGACATGTTGACGCTTGCATAGATCAAAACCAACTGTCTATTCACTACTTGGTTTTAGAAATTACATTTACTCGAATCACATTCTAGTAAAATTCATGCCTACTATAAACGACACCCACTTTTGCACCCACATTATTTCCACTTTTGCACCCACTTTTGCACCCACTTTTTCACCAACTTTTGCACTCAGTTTTGCACCAACTTTTAGCACTCGCCTTTACACTGACTTTTGCACCCACTTTTGCACTCACTGTTACACTGACGTTTACACTGACTTTTGCACCCACTTATGCACCCACTCTTGCACCCTCTTTTGCACCCACTTTTGCACCCACTTTTGCACCCATTCTTGCATCCACTCTTGCACCCACTTTTGCATCCACTTTTCCTCTCACTTTAAACTATTATTTATATTATCGAGTGAACTTGACTAGAGATTAGTTCATGCTTGACCATTGACATGGAAGTAGCAACGAACAGCTATGGTAAGCCATATGCATACTATAAAGGATACACATATATTGTAAAACGAACCAATAAAAATGGAACTGTTATTTGGCGTTGTTCAAAACATCGTTCAAAACAGTGTCGAGGTGAGCTGAAAAGTAAAAAATAGTGATGTCTTAAGTGTGAGTAATCATCAATGTAGTGTACCAGATAAAACATCGTTGCTGTTTAAAAATACTCTTCAAAATGCTAAAACACTAGTCCCAGAAAAAGATATTGCAGCTCAAGATAGTGCATTGGAGGTTAAGAACCATTTATCATCTCCTTAGAAAGTCGTGTTAGGACAGTTGTCAATGTCTGGAAAACTCCCAACATTATCAAAGGCAACACAGACTGTGCAAAATGTGGTTTTGCATAAGGATCAAAAAGGACTATATATTAATAGTGATGAGAATTATAATGATGATGATGATGACGATAATGATAATGGTTATGAAGATGATGATATTGATGAAGATAATAATGATAATGGTAATGCTTTGTTTACACCAAAAAATCATTTGTTAAATTTGTCTACTGGAACAATCCAAGTAAGCTAATCCGGCGGCTTCAGCAACTGCATGTCTATAAACAGGCTGGTTATACTGAATATGAGGAAGAACTATTGGATATAGAAAATGAGCTTCGTCGTGCCAAAATTATTATGTAATGGATCCACATAACCACTTAAACTATTTCTTAACAATACATGTAATATTTTCTACCACTCTGCTATCATTTTGCTCTCACTTCAAACTGTACATATTAAATATAAAAACTAACGCTAAGTGATTTTATTATCAGAACAGTTATAACCTTTGTAGTGAACAAATGATACTAACAGGTTATTTGCTACTATGGAACTTACTACAAATAACAAAGGTAAACAACGTGTACTCTATAAAAGCTACTCTTATAACTATAATCGTCAAAATGTATAAGGAATAATATTTTGGCGATGCTCAAAAGAGAGGTCAAAAAGATGGCGAGGCAATCTAAAAAGTAGAAATGGTAAGGTTTTAAGTGTGATTGATCATCAATGTGGTGTACCAGATGAAACACTGTTGGTGTCAACAAATAATCATGACAATGCTAAAAAGCTAGTACAAGAAAAACATGTTGCTACTCAAAATAGTGCAGTGTTTATTGAGCAACATTTAACCCCTTCTGTAAAAGTTATGTTTAATCCATCTTCCACATCTCAAGAGTCATCAACATCACAGACTATGCAAAAGGTTGTGTTGTTGTTGTTTTAAGGGGCTGAACTACAAGGTTATCTACCCTTCATATGCAAGAGAATCAAAAAGGAATAAATAGTAATAGAGAAAAAAGAAATATATTTTGAATGAAACTGTTGTACAAGTGCATACATTAAATAAATAAAAATATTGTATGGGTATTGTCTGATTTTTCTTAATTACTATCCCCACGACCATTCATATTAATGCCATTGTTAACCATCAACAGTCTCCACCTATGTTCAGAAAGATAGTGATCTTAAACAATACACTCTATCTATGGTTTGTGTACCGAGTATCATAATAATACAGTGTCGTTAAGCCATGTTCAGGTAATAGTAATGTTAGGTAAGGGGTTTGAACCCTCGCTTCCTTGTACAGGATTAGTTTTTACTCAACAGCAACCCATATTATTGTACTTTGAGACATGTCACATCTCATTACAAAATGTCAACTGTATCGTTTTCTAAGACCCCAGCTGCTGGCTAGTGGCTAGCAGACTGTGGAACAGAAACAGTGTCACCATGTTCATCCTTAAAAAAAAAAAACATTTTTTATTTTTTTCTTATTATTGTTCATTAAGAGTAGTGTAATGTTGTCTTTGTGACGTAACGGTTAGCATAGCTAGCTGGCACTCTAAAGCTCTGAGTTCAATTCCAGCTTTAACATAAAATTTTAAAAGTATATTAGGACTAAAACAGATCTACTCAGTCTCGGGTGATCCAAATAAGTAGATGTGGTTTGATTCACACTTTAACAATAGAACACGACGGTTTTTTATTTTTTTAAATAATGATAGCCATTTGTTCATTTTATTTCATTTTCACATTTCACACATTGCCATTTGTCAATTTTCCATGTACACGATTTGAAAATATTCGTTTCAAGTTTTTGGATTTCATGATATCTAAACAAGAATTTTCCATTTTGTTGTTTACACATTTGTCAATTTCCCAATTACATTTTTCAAATTGTCAGTTTTAAGTTTTTAAATTGTGTTGATATGGAAGCATGGATTTCCTATTTTTGTCCATATCACTGACGACACGTTTATGATTTATTCCATGTTGAAAGTTCAGTTTTGTAAAACACACATTTGCTGATTTAATTTTTCTTGAAATCGTCTTAATGGAAGTGCTTGGCCATGGCAATAGTGCATTCTCTTTCTGTTTGTTTCCAAAAACGTATAGGCCTACTACTACTATGACTACTACTACTACTACTACTACTACTGCAGGTAAGACTGTTTTACAAAATAACACCTATCTACCGCTGCATTAAAAAAACACAAGTATTAAAAAAATTACAGTATACAATTTACCATTTGCTATATACATTAATTACCCCATCATCCTACCTTGCCGTGTTTGCTTTGGTTGAACAATCAATGCTACTCAGACACACACACACACAAGCTTTCTCTCTCTCGCTACCATTCTATCTATAGTCATACATTCACACACACCAATACCTGTCTTTGAAAAGCAAATACAACCACGCTATTTATTCTTGACATGCACACTTATCCCAAAGAACTTTTAGTTGTACATTTAACATTTATATTACAAAAAACAAATTGTTTCCACTTTTTACAATTACAAAAATGAATATTAACAAAATACTAAATCTACTGGTTACAAAAAAGCCATGTCTCGAAACAATATAATAAGGAAGTCACACCTCCTCCTCGTGGTAATAGCCCTATGGTAGGCTAATGCATAGGTCATTCATCTGCACTCATTTGCTATCCATCAAGGTAAAAGTGCATTTTCTCTTTTCCACAAGATACAAACTTGATTGCTGGATTGTAACCTGCACTGTTTATACGATATAGCTTTGCCAGTTCATAAAACCGCTAAGTAGTTCTCTACATATAGCAATTTTACCACTGCTCTACCCACGCCTTTTGCTCTTTTGGCTTTCTTACAGTCTAGTGTGTGATAGACAGCATTAACTGAATATCAAACCCAGTTAACCTCTGTATTTGTAATCCAAGTAATAATTTGAAAAGACACAAATGTAATCAGTTTTAAACGTTATCTCTGTTTTGTTTTGTTTAATATGTTTATGACATGCATATTAACATGAAATCGAACCCTGGTGAAAAGGCTAACAGCTTAACCACTGCACCACCACGCCCTTGTTTCTTAGTTTGACTCGTTCTAGGCCTCAGACCTGGAAATCGAGTTAAGACCATCAGTACAAGAGCTAAAAGTGCTTACCACTGCAACACAAAATGGATAGATGGTATCATTATACAACCGGAAATGATTATATTTCTGTTAGCAATGCATTTTGTCATCAGCCTACTGTCTGAGCACTGACAGCAACACAGTTTATTTTAGAACAAGCGAGTGTGTGTGTATTTATTATTAGCCTCAAGTATTTAAAGCTTGTTGTGTGTAGCGACCATCTAGTCCCGGTAACCACTGAGTATTTTTGTATTTTAGCTATCCTTTTAACCAATCAATTAAAGATAGTCTACTCTTAATTCTTGAATCGATAAATCGGAGTTTGTGTACACCGTTTGTCATTTATTAACCCATACCTGCAACCTATACTCTCTCTATACTGCAGTTTGATCTGAAAACAAGTTTCAATGGTAAAATACTTGTCAGTCACCATACATGTAGCCTACATTAATTCTTTCTCTACTTAGCTATGTTTCATCACGCATGGTAAACATCTCGCATGTTCGTATCCGTTTATTAGTTTATAAAATCTCAGGTCGATGACCTTGATATATTGGGTATTTTGGGTAAATTCATTGGCCATGGGAAGGGGTTGACCATTCTAAGTCCTATGACACCTCGCATGTTGATATTCGATTATTATTTTATAAAATCTTAGGTCAATGACCTTGCTGTATTGAATCTTTTGGGTAAATTCGTTGGTCATGGAAAAGGGTTGACCATCCTGAGTCCCATGACACCTCACTTGACCCTCTCTGATTATTAGTTAGCGAGATATTAACAAAAGTGTAGTTAGGCTATTTTGACAAAAATAAATAATACATTCAAAAACAGAATGTCACCTCGAGTTCAACGACCTCTCATTCAAGTACCTAGCCTTATTGGTTCATGAGATATTAAAAAGCTAATGACCTATTAGTTTTGGATCTTCTGGTAATTTTTCAAAAAATAACTCATCTATAAATCATTATTCAAAAAGCCCGCTCGCATACAAAATCCCCAAGTGCGCATGCGTAAAAACAAGAATCAAGCATGTTAATTCATAGTAGCAATCGACTCTTCACATGCGTTTCATGTGAAACAACGTTTAATTTCATCATAGCATTAGGGGCCATGGGCCAGTTCATAGGGACCAGTCCAAAGGGACCGGTCTAAAGGGACCCGTCAAAAAGCCCCGTCAACAAGGACCCGTCCACAGGGACTCGTCAACAGGGACCCGTCAACAAGGACTCGTCAACAAGGACCCGTCAACAAGGACTTGTCAACAAGGACCTGTCAACAATGACTCGTCAACAAGGACCTGTCAACGATGACTCGTCAACAAGTACCCATCAACAGGGTCTCGTCAACAAGGACCCGTCAACAATAACCCGTCCACAGGGACCTGTCAACAGGGACCCATCCACAGGGACCACTGATCTCTATACATGTATGGCTGTTAGGTAAGGCAGCAGTAAGCCGAATAGACGATGACAGTTATAGCAAGATGGCTGCGAGCGCATGGTGCAATATTGCGAATCCGGCTCTGCGATTGGTTACTGGTAGATTGATGTTATACATGTATTTATACTTGCAGTAAATATTTTGTATTTCTTGTAGTTGTAAAATGGGCTGAATTTGGTTATTTAAAGCTTTGAGTACCGGTTTAGTGACCCATCATCCCTGACAAGCCGGTAATACCTTTACTTCTCAGGAGATAGGTCACTTAGCCGTAATTTTGAGTTATTGTGAAGTTAAGTATACACATGCGGTGGTGCTGAAGCAGACGTGATCGGGCTAGGCTATTGCGTTTTTAAATTTGATCCCATTTCAAGGCTTCTCGGTTCTGGGTGGGAATAGTTCGCTTAATAGTTGTAAAACGGTGGGGATAGTATATTTTGAGTAGGATTTTAATTGTGTTAAGTTTTATGTGGAGCTGAGGAGTGAAATTTTTTTGGCCTAAAGTGCATTTTTGGCTTTGATCTACTTCCCGTTATTATTAAGTTTATATTTCTGCTAGCCTGATTAAAAGCTGTAGTATTTGATGTAGAGTGCTGGGATTACATGGGGGAAGTGTTGGTGAGAGGGAGAGGAGTGAGGGGATGGGTTTATGTAGTTGTTGCTGTTGTTGCCAAGCATTACCAAGCACCGATTGCGATGTCGAATCTAGGCCTGTATAGTTTATAGGTACCGTACATCATTTGAAGAACGCATAATTTTATGGCATATATGTATACAATTTACAAGAATGTTTCCAGAAATTGTTTTTCACTCGTTACTCTGTTACTGATCGCTAATTGCGTGTACTCAGCACCTAAGTTGATATTTTTCAGCCGTTATTATACATTCATTTTTATTGCTATTCCGGAGATTTACTGACCTCGGAATGACGTTTCAGTGATCCCAATGCCTTGATGCTATGAGTGAACATATCTCTATATTTTTATTTGTTCCAAGGCACCATTAATTACGATTTAAAAATGACTAGATTAGCATTGCTTCCCCATAAGAAGTGCTTGAGAATGGGTACACCAACATGGCGGACCGCGCGCTCAACCTGGCGTACTTTCTCGTGCAGCGGAGAGCTGCCATCAGCGATCCATGTATAGAGATCAGTGACAGGGACTCGTCAACAATGACAGGGGCCCTCACCTCAAGGCCTAACATGCCCCTCTTAGATTATTGGTTTGCTGAACAATGTTTAATTCAATATTGGCATTCAAACTCTCACATGTTGCACTTGGAAGGCGAGATTCTCTAAAAAAATACAATTTCACCCTCTAGTATGGATAGGGTTTATTTTGGGGTGGAAATATGTTGTCCATTGGAAAGGGGGTATCAGCCCGAGTTCAATGACACCTCATTCGTCAAAATCCGACCATGCGTTCGAGAGATATCGCGCCGCCGCCATCTCGTGTGGAGGGTGTGGGGGAGGTGGATATAGAACCCGTACAAAACCACTACTCAGATCAGTGGATATTTCTGTAATTACCGATCAGGTTCGTTATAGTAACTCGTTAATATACCGAATCGGGATCTCTTTACTGCATCTATGCTACTCCGTTACCAGGGACAGCTCCTTATTTGCCTCTGGGCTGTTCCTCTGTTTTTCTAATGTAGGGTATATTCATTTTTAGAGCTACCGCTCCAATTTTCGGGATGCCTTGCTCCTTTTATCCTTTATACTGTATTAATATTTGTCATTTCTCTTTGAGAAATGCTCGTACCTGATGTTATTTAATTAAATCTTTGTTCCTTTTATCTTTATGTGAGATTTGCTTCACATCCATGTGATCAAGGTAAGGTCTCGAATTATTTCTTTATTTTGCATGTGCGTGTGTATCTTTCCTGTGGAATACCATAGTGCGCTGCCATTTATGTTTGTTTCATTTGAGTGCAGTCATTTACCAATTTTACCCCCCTCCCCCCACCCCTCTTTTCATATACCGTATGTATCATTGTGAGTGTTACGGCTTTCAGGCATTCTGTGTGGTTTTCTTCTTCCCAGGTTCAATTGGTCCCGTGTTCGAGCATCGCGCTTGTTCACAAGTCTGTTCGCTCTGGGACGCAATTATGACCCGTGACTTCACCGATCTCTGTCAATCTGGCCTTGTACTCGTTGGCATAGGGTTCGTTTGCGACCTCCCTATTGCACCCTGGTCCACTTGTGATATCTGTATCTGGTGGTCACAACTTCGATCTTCGTGTATTTGTTTGCCCCAAGGCATATGTTGTACACCGCTTCTTATAAGTTACATTCATTTAACTTCGTACTGCGCCCGAAGAAACCAATCAGTAATTATATCCAATGCCCGAAAAAGGATTGCAGACATGTAAGTTACCCAGCTCACAAGCTTATCATGCCTACTAAGTAAAATTGGGAATTCCAGGAACATACAGGATAGATATTATTCGTAAAGAAAATAGTACTACTAGACAAGGTACAAATTTCTACTATTATTTACATTTAGAACAACCGAGAAACTCCAATCTCGAGGGGTGATAAGGTCTAATCTATAGTGAGCGCCTGTATCTATACCTCGTAGTACTATTTTCGACGATGACGGCAATGAAAACGGAATCAGTTTAGATAAAATTTGACTAAGTTGCTAAAAAGCACTAGCCGTTTATTAAGCTAATAAAACATATAACAATTGACTTCCTCCCTTAATACTGTGTCTCCCTGACACTTCAACAAAAATAATCTGCAAAGATAAATTTGCACGTGGCATTACTATCGTAAGAAAATGTGAAACGGCGTGACATTAAGTATTGCCCTATTTTATACAGGTCCGCTTCAACTATGAACCGTAGTTCCATATCTACTCAAATTATTCATGAACTATGTGCATATATACATCTTTTTATGAAATTCAAATTTTACACTTCATAACGTCGAAGATTAAATTTTCTTCCTCTCTTAAGTCTTTCATCTACTCCATTTCTCTTAAATATCAAATTCAAATTCAAACAAACACCGCAACTATCGTGTTGAAAGTAATAAATACTCGTCATAATCAATTGAACATAAGTGACAAACATTTAAGTTAAGCACTGTTCCTTTTTACCTTTATCTATATATCATGAAATTCTGAAATAAGTGCTGAAATTCTTTACTGAGTTAACAATCTTCTGATAAACGTGAATACAGTAAGTGCACGGCATTAACCTTCGTTCCCACACTTCTCCTCCATAATTATACAACAATTACATTCTCTCTTAAACACCCTGTACAGAATCTTCCTTTACTACTCTCTCATAACTTCACAATTATTACATTCAATACTCGAAAAACTTAAGAGACTCCCCTGCGTCCCTTCGTAAACTTACGTAACTCCTTTACGTTCATAACTCCTTAATCTGCACGGTAATTCAACTATAAACTTCTACTTCAATACATATACTTCCTTTACTTAACATTTCTCCTCTATAATTGATTCAACATCGCCTCGTGCTCGTAATTTCATTTCTGTAATAAATCTCTGTACTTTCACCTTTTTAATCACCCTGTGATTTAATTTCGTTAACTTTCCTCTTCACGTGTTTAAATTCAGCTTTACATTTTATTACAACTTTTCAAGAAATATCAGTAAATATTCATATTCTTAACAAAAGATATAAGTTTGACTTCATTCCATTAATATTTGTTTAACAAATTCATTTATGTTTTTTAACGCTCTAAATCTCATTAGACATATGTGTTTAAGCTTTTCGTAATACTTTCGTTCATAATAAATCTCTGACACTCGAATCAACATCATGAGTTGTCGAAATATTCTTTACACTTCGTGACGTTACTTCTTAAGTATACTGTACTTAAATTTGCTCCAATACATTTCATTTTACTTCAATTACAATCTTACTCCTTCTTTACTTCGTTCAACGTTCTATTCCTTTTAAATAGTTTACTCTACATTCCTTTTTAATTTTAACGCTCTAAATCTCTTTAATGTAATTCCTTTCAATAATTCCTTTATATTCCTTTTTTAACGCTCTAAATCTCATTTAATACAATTGGTTCTAATTTACACTGAACAATTCCTTTCAATATTCCTCTCAATTCCTTTATATTCCTCTCAATTCCTTTATATTCCATCGCTGCGATAAAACAGATTAAATTAAATTAAATCTAACGCAAGTATGAAAATATTTACACGATTTTACTTTACTATAACCTGAGTGTTAATAGCATCATCCTCATGCCAAAATTTCGTCCAAATGACTGAAATTTTCAAGAAATACGGCAAATAATTCCGTAGAAAAATATGAAAATCACAATAACAAGATCTACACAAAATTAATTACCTTGACAAAATTACACGTTTTAAATAATGCAGTTAAGAAAAATGCTGTTGAAAATAATGCGAAATGCGGTTGAAAAACATGCGGTTGAAAATAATGCGGTTGGTCAATTGGATAATCACAAAGCTAAACTACAATTCTACATTATAAAAGACAATTTTCTCACTACCTTGTGTTGACTTCTGAACTGCTGAAAATACTTGCATCGCTCCTTCCAGACCAAACTTGACGTGTTCATAGCAATGTCCACAGCTATGAAGACCGGTTCTGTGACAACACCAGCTGGGCTCGCGGTGACTGACCTCGCCGAGAACAGCTCTGCCAACTCCCGTCTCTCCTTCGCTCCAAGTAGGCCTGCTTCGATTCTCCATCTCTCCAGAATAGACATCATGGTTTCTTCTGAATAGACATCGGTTTTCTTCAGAATAGACATCACGGTGTAATACTGTCGTTTAAGCAAGCTTTTTCGTCTCTCAGGATGTGTTAAAACTCTCGTAGAAAAGTATGAGTTTTGCTCGGTGATGTTGCGCTTTGCGTAGATATTTGTAGCGTCTTTAATGCTAGTGAATCTGGAATTCAACTGACATTCTTGTAGTCTTCAACTTCCCCATGCTTAACTTAGCACATGTCAAAATTCATATTCTTGACAATATAATTGAGACCTCCCCGTTGCTGCCTGGTAACTAGCATTTTCAATACAACGTTGAAATAAGCTTTTACACGTAGAAATATTGAGTAGCTTCTTGTCGAAAATGTTTCTAGCTATATGGAATACTTTGTATAAGCACTGCTATATATAGTTGTAGCTTGCTCCCAAGTTACTGAAATTTCACTCTTCCTTACTTCCAAACTTTGTGAACTGTAGCACTATTATAAATATACTCGTTTATGCTCGAGGTCTTCTCTCGTTCAAATCTCAATTGGAAAGAACTCTCTCCTCCTGCTCTCCGCATTCCTCAAGTTCTCGTCTCACTTCCTCTCCTCCCGTGGTGTGACGTAACTTCTACCACCTCTCCTGACTTCCGTCCGCAGTTCGACCTTCGCCTCTTCCCCTCTCTCATGACGTAACTCTCGCTTCAAATGGCGTGATCTTTCTCGTAAAGTGAACCTCCTACTTTCGTATAATGGAATATATGTCCATCTTTAAATCATTCCTACTTCCTTGCTTTTTTTAAATGCATAAGATCTATAGTATTTCACTCATTTCCATACAGTTTTTCTCATATTACTCAAATTTTTAATAAATAAAAATTTTTATCCACTCATTTATTTTCTGGGGTCTTGGTTCATCTCCAGATTAGTTCTTGAGTAATGACCTTCAATAAATTCTGGCGCATTTCCCCGTTGCTAATTTAAAGTAAAGTATAGCCTGTACTTTCTTTAATACCAGTGATTTCTCTGCTCTTGAGACTGAATTTATTGATTTTTACTGTATCTGTGGGTAAAATCTTTTCAACTTGGAATGGTTGAATTTTCCAATGGATCTATTACCTTCCACTCTCACAATTTTATAGCAATTATTTCCATAGACTGTATCTACTTTGAATGGTCCTCTGAACAGGTTACTGAATTTGATATACACTTTCTTCAGTACGTCAGCTTTCACAGGAATTCTGACTAATACAAGGTCTCCTGCTCGTAACGGTCCACTGAATCTCTTCCCTTCTAAACGTTTTAATCTCTTCTCAGCCGCTTTGTTCAACTGGATCCTTGCTTCTTCGATTCTCTGGTCCATCGGTGGTTCGTTATCTTCCGGAATATTGAAGATTCCGTCCCATGGTCGTACCGGTTTCTCTTCAAAATGTAACATGACTGGAATATCGTTGGTGCTCTCATGTCTCCTGTTATTTATACAAAATTCCACTAGAGGTACAATCTTTACCCAATTCGCATGATTGTCTGCACTATACAAGCGAAAGTACTTTGAAAATTCCAGCATCGTTCTTTCAATAGGATTTGTCTCTGGGCTTCTAACTGATGAAAATAGGTGAACAATATCCAACCTATCCATCGCTCCCGGAAATTCTGCAGAATTGAATTGTGTTCCATGGTCTGTTAATAGCCTCTCTGGTTTTCCTAACTTCGGAATAATGTTCCTCTCCAGGTGATATAAAACATTCCTCGTTGTTGCTTTCTGCATGGGATTTAGCATTACAATTTTGGAAAATACATCCATTGTAACTAACACATACTGGTTTCCTCTGTCTCCTTTAGGTGCAGGTCCAAAAATATCCTGACTAAACAATTCCAATGGTTTCGTCGGAATAATCGCTTTAGGTTTCTCCTTCAATAGTTCAGAATTATATTTATTCTTCTGACAAAGTTCACAAGATCTGATTACTATGGTTATGGATTCTCTCATATTAATCCAGTAGAATTTTTCTAACATGGTATAATATGTTTTATCAGTTCCTCCATGGCCTATACTTTTGTGTACTAACCAAATTAGTGGCACAATAAGTTCTGGTGGAATAGCAATTCGTACTTTCGTATGTCTGGCATCAATGTATTTACATACAGTTTCTCCCACGAGAATATAGTGTCTAGCTTTCCTTCTCGTTTCGAAGTATGAGGCGTGTCTCCTCGTCATTCTCCCTGATAAAAATCGATAAATGTTCCTGAATGGTGCATGCTTCTTTTGAAAAAGAGGAATTCTTTTCAACTTATCCAGCGTTTCTTGATCTTCAGCATCTGTCTGGATAACATTAACTCTCCCATCTCTCTCAGGAATCGGATGTCTGGAAAGAATATCTGCTAGAAGGTTTTCTTTTCCAGGTACATGAACTATCGTGGCATCAAATTGTTGCAAAAACATGGTCCATCTTGTCATCCTATCGCTTGACAAATCTGACTTCAACATGAATTCTAGTGCTTTATGGTCCGTTCTGATTATGATCTTGTGTCCCAGCAATAATTTCTTCCAACTTTGTAGAGCATTTATGACGGCTAAAGCTTCAAGATCCGTCGTGAAGTAATTCAGCTCGTGTGTGCGTAACTTCCTACTGCTGAATGAAATATAGTGAGGATTTCCATCTTGATCCTTCTGATATAAGCCTGCACTAATACCAACTCGTGAAGCATCTGTTTCTATGATGAATGTTCTTTCAAAATCAGGGTACTCCAACTTGATGTTATCTCTGAGCATTTCCTTTGCTTGAATAAAGGCATTCTCAGCTGCTGCATCCCATTTCCATCTATTGTTCTTCTTTAGAAGCTCATGTAGAGGTGCCATGATTTCTGAATATCGTGGACAATGACTACTGAAAAACTGACAAAGGCCCGCAAAAGCTCTGATGTCTTTGATTTTCTTGGGTGTTGGAAATTTCAAAATTGCTTCAATCTTGTCTTCTTTCGGATGGTAACCAAATCTGTCTATAGTATGCCTAAGAAAGTTGATCTTTTCTAGAAAGAAATGACATTTATCCAACTTCACCTTGATGTTTGCACTTCTAAGGTTATCAAATAGCTTCGTCAAATGCATGAAATGTTGCTCTGGTGTCTCTGAAGATATGATGATATCGTCCACGTAGCAAATAGCAAATTGTTTCACTTCTTCACTCAACTTGTCATCCAAGGCTCTGATAAGTGCTGGACTTGAATTTACCAATCCATATGGTACTCTTTGGTATACATAACAGGTTTGATTGAACATGAACCCTGTATAACATTTGCTGTCTTCTGTAAGCTCTATTTGATGAAATGCCGCAGTTAAATCAATCACTGAGAAACAGGTTTTATTCTTGAATCTCCTCAGTAGTTCTCTAATTTTCGGTGGCCTGTCGAATTCTTTCAGCAGAAGAGTATTTATGCCCCTGGCATCTAAACATAGTCTAAGACTACCATGTGCATTCTTCACAACAGTGAGTGGATTTAAATAAGGAGTGGTTTGCTTTCTTATAATTCCTTCCTTTTCCATGCCTTTTATGAGCCCTGTCACTTCAGCTTGATACTTCTCCGGAATTGGATACAATTTCTTCTGATAAGGTGTGTCGTCAGTTAGCTTAATCTGATACTTATATGCTCTTATAATACCTGGCTTGTTATCAAAAATGTCTGCATAAGTCGTGACTAATTCTTCCAACATCTCCCTCTGATCTTCAAAATTCTCAATCTTTCTGCCATAGTGAGGTATTCCTTCTGCTTCGATTTCCATAACAATCTTCACAAGATTTTCTTCTGTAGTTTCGTCCAACAAACTACACTCATTCTCATCCTTCGTCTTATCCTCTGATTGATGTAGGCCTTCATTAAATCTTATGACTCCATTTCGTAAATCGATTACAGCTCCAGTCTTGGTGATAAAATCAATGCCTAAAATAGCATCAAAATTAATCTGGCTCAAGACTATGAATATCTGCTCATATCTGTGTTTATTTATAGAGAATTCCATTAGTGCTTGGACTTTACATTTCATGGTCTTGTCGTTAAATACGCCTCTGACTTTAATGGTTGAACCTCGCATTGCTATAAGTGAATTTCCATCCTTCAATCTGTGAAAACAGTTCTCTGATAAAATTGATGCTGTTGCTCCCGTATCTAGTAGTGTTCTCAAGCATTCTCCTTCTGATATGATCTCTATAATCGGTAACCTTGCTACTCTATCTGTTTCGTCTCTTCTCTCTCATATAGAAGATCTTCATTCGTGGCTTCATACAATTCATTAATTTGGATCTCATGTCTGGTTATGGTGCTGTTTTCTTCTCCTTTCAATTTTTGGAATTTGACGTTTTTTGTGTGCCCCTCCTGGGTCTTCATTCCTTCTGTCTCTGCTTGTTCCAGGTTGAGGTTCTTGATTCCGGTTATGCTGTCCCTGATCTTGGTCTCTCGCATTTCTTTCTCTGAGATTCCTAAGGTACTCCTGACTTTCTCTTTCCCTGTCATCATAATACCTTCTTACATTGTTATTATTCCTCCAACCTTGTTGCTGTTGTTGCTGTCTTGAATAATTACTCGTGTTTCTCCAGTTCTGATATCCACGATATCCATGATTATTCGTAGGGTTATTTCGATTATAATATCCCTCTCTACGATAATCATTGTTCCTGGTGTAATAGTTATTCCTCCATCTTTGATTTTCATATGGCCTTCCTTCTCTAGATCTCTGATAATCTGGTCGAAATCGATTCTGCCCATATTACCTGGATCTCGTTGGACCTACTCCATTTTTGTTCTCCTCTGTTTGCTGCAGTTGATCGATGTGAAGGGGCGTGGTGGCACAGCGGTCAAGCTGTTGGCCTCTCACCAAGGTGGACCGGGTTCGATTCCCGGTCAATGCATGTGAGATTTTCGATGTGAAATGCCATGCCCTGTGGTTCGGATTCCACGTTAAAAGGAGGTCCCGTGGCTCATGATCTCAAGATTGACGGTCACGTTAAACTACAAGCTTCCTTCCTTGATCGATGTGAATAGTGTGTATTTCTCTCGATTCCTGGTTTCTACTTCTCTGGTTTTGATTTCCAGTTGAGTTGGTGGATACATTAGACGTGTGATCCAGTCTTCTCAAAATTTCCGCCATTCCTTCTAGAGTTTTCACGTTTGCCGAGATGAGGTGTCTCCTAACTTCTGTTGGTAGCTGACATGAAATAGCGTGAACCAAGTCTTCTTCCGCCAAAGGGGGTTGCAAATACTGCAAGCGTGCTAATTGTTTCGTGAAGAAACTTGCGTATTTCGTAGGACTGGAATATGCATACTTCTTAGAATAAATTTCCGCTCGTATATCCTGTTGAAGTTCCTTGCTCCAAAATCGTTTTTGTAGAGCTATAGCGAATTCTTAAAATGTCTGATATGTGTATCTGAAAGCTCTGTGCCATACTAATGCTTCTGAATTTAAGTATTTTTCCACGACTCTCATATGTCTTTCACGAGGTATCCTATTGTCTTCTAAATACGACCTCATGTCTCTCAGAAATTCTACTGCAGTAATTTTGCCTACTCCGCTGAATTTGTTCGGTTTCTCATCGTTATTCTTTATTACGACGATACTGGCATTTGATCTAGTTTGGTAAGGTTCAAAATTTCCTCCAAATTCCCCTATTTCAGTGTGAAATGGCTCTTGACTGAAAATAAAATTGGACTTCGGAATTTGCTGTTGACTACTCTCGCTTTCCTTATCCTCTTCTATCCTGTCTGTCCTAGCCTCTAATCTTCTTATTTCTTCTTTTAGTTTTTCATCTCTTGCTTGAAAAAGTCTTGCCAAGTCCTTTCTGATGTCCTCCCTGACTTCGGTTCTTAACGTTGATGAAAATGGAGCATCTCCTATCATCAGTGACCTTAATTGCTGTTCAATTTCTCTGATATCCTCATCCTGTTTTGATTGAATTTTCGCTAGTTCTATGCTTATCCCATCGACCGTACATTTAATTTTGTCAAATTCATTAGAGTTAGTTAAATCTGTTTTATTAACAATCTCTGTCAGCGTGGCTACGTTATTGATTTGTAATGTATCTATCCGCTTAGATAGATCTTCCCGTACTTTGCTAACATTAATATTGGAACATAATTCTATAGCTTTAATGTCATTTGCTAATTTGTGATGTATCTCTGAAATGATTTGAGTGGTGCATGTTACGACCTCCTCCTTCATGTCCGTAACTGCCTTTACAATGGAAGCATTTATATCTACATTTATACCCTCTTCAATCAGTTTACATTGACCTTCCAATTTGACCTGCAATTCACCCACAGTGCCATTTAGATTGTCAAGTTGCTCCTTGAGTTTCTTCTGGGCCTCTGAAATTTGTACATGATGAGTGTTATTGTCTTCCTTAATTGAGCTCATGCTAGCCTGTAGTTTCTGTTCTAGTTCTAACATGTGATTACTGTTAGCTAATTGGATTTCTATCACTTTTCCTGCCATGTCCTGTTTGACTTGATCAACTGAAGCTTTTAATTCTTCCTGTGCTTTACCTACCCTTTCAAAAATTATCTGAGCTTTTTCCTGATTTTTCCTAGCTTCCTCCTGTGCTTTTTCCTGATTTTTCCTGACCTCCTCCTGTGCTGCTCTTATTTCGACTTGGATCTTTCTATCTTCCAATCTAGCCTGCTCCTGACTTAACCTGTCCTCCTCACGAGCTTTTTCCTGAGCTAATCTTATCTCTGCTCTTATCCTATTTGCCTCTTCCAAAGCTAACTTGGCTTCTTCTCTTTCCTTCTCTCTAGCTAGTCTATCTTCTTTTCTGGCCTTCTCTAACGCTAACTTAGCTTCTTCCTGTGCTAATGTTATACTAGCCGTAGTGATTGTTTGAGCAACTGCTAACTCTGCTTTGACTTCTGATTTTACAGTAGCTGCTGATTTCTGTATCTCAGTTTTTAATTGTTTAATGTTGTTATGTGTTAACTGGTGGAGGGTTTCAAGGTCTTTGGTCAATGTACTTTGACCTTCCTTCATGGTTTCAAGCCTGGTTCGAATGAACGTCATATCATTCGTTGACATCTTTCCTCTTTTCTTGAGAATAAGGGAAGTATCGACTACAAAAATTACCAGTGAATATCCAGATTGACCAACGCATACATTTTATACCAGTAATGGAATATATAGAACATCTTAATCCTACTTACATCTATTTCAATCGCGAGTTGTCTCGTATACTTTGTCCCATTTTACGGAACTGACATCGCTTCATTTTATCATCTCACTTAACCTATGTTTAACAACATGAATTTACTTTTAAATTTACTATTACATGACAAATGTCGTTAGCTGGTTTACAAATTATGCCTCACAACTATAGTGTTCTCCACTAATCTCCTGATGTTGTGTTCATCTCAACAATCATTAAATTTGGGATCGGCATTTTTCTTTTCAAAACTAATATGGCCTCACTTTCGAGTACTTCCAAACTTCTTCTCTCAAGTGCTCTTTCGAATGCATTTCGAATGCTTTTCGAACGCCCCACGGATGGGTATGCCATTTAAATATAAGAGCGAATCTATATGCGCCCGAAGAAACCCATCAGTACTTATATCCAATGCCCGAAAAAGGATTGCAGACATGTAAGTTACCCAGCTCACAAGCTTATCATGCCTACTAAGTAAAATTGGGAATTCCAGGAACATACAGGATATATATTATTCGTAAAGAAAATAGTACTACTAGACAAGGTACAAATTTCTACTAGTATTTACATTTAGAACAACCGAGAAACTCCAATCTCGAGGGGTGATAAGGTCTAATCTATAGTGAGCGCCTGTATCTATACCTCGTAGTACTATTTTCGACGATGACGACAATGAAAACGGAATCAGTTTAGATAAAATTTGACTAAGTTGCTAAAAAGCACTAGCCGTTTATTAAGCTAATAAAACATATAACAATTGACTTCCTCCCTTAATACTGTGTCTCCCTGACACTTCAACAAAAATAATCTGCAAAGATAAATTTGCACGTGGCATTACTATCGTAAGAAAATGTGAAACGGCGTGACATTAAGTATTGCCCTATTTTATACAGGTCCGCTTCAACTATGAACCGTAGTTCCATATCTACTCAAATTATTCATGAACTATGTGCATATATACATCTTTTTATGAAATTCAAATTTTACACTTCATAACGTCGAAGATTAAATTTTCTTCCTCTCTTAAGTCTTTCATATACTCCATTTCTCTTAAATATCAAATTCAAATTCAAACAAACACCGCAACTATCGTGTTGAAAGTAATAAATATTCGTCATAATCAATTGAACATAAGTGACAAACATTTAAGTTAAGCACTGTTCCCTTTTACCTTTATCTATATATCATAAAATTCTGAAATAAGTGCTGAAATTCTTTACTGAGTTAACAATCTTCTGATAAACGTGAATACAGTAAGTGCACGGCATTAACCTTCGTTCCCACACTTCTCCTCCATAATTATACAACAATTACTTTCTCTCTTAAACACCCTGTACAGAATCTTCCTTTACTACTCTCTCATAACTTCACAATTATTACATTCAATACTCGAAAAACTTAAGAGACTCCCCTGCGTCCCTTCGTAAACTTACGTAACTCCTTTACGTTCATAACTCCTTAATCTGCACGGTAATTCAACTATAAACTTCTACTTCAATACATATACTTCCTTTACTTAACATTTCTCCTCTATAATTGATACAACATCGCCTCGTGCTCGTAATTTCATTTCTGTAATAAATCTCTGTACTTTCACCTTTTTAATCACCCTGTGATTTAATTTCGTTAACTTTCCTCTTCACGTGTTTAAATTCAGCTTTACATTTTATTACAACTTTTCAAGAAATATCAGTAAATATTCATATTCTTAACAAAAGATATAAGTTTGACTTCATTCCATTAATATTTGTTTAACAAATTCATTTATGTTTTTTAACGCTCTAAATCTCATTAGACATATGTGTTTAAGCTTTTCGTAATACTTTCGTTCATAATAAATCTCTGACACTCGAATCAACATCATGAGTTGTCGAAATATTCTTTACACTTCGTGACGTTACTTCTTAAGTATACTGTACTTAAATTTGCTCCAATACATTTCATTTTACTTCAATTACAATCTTACTCCTTCTTTACTTCGTTCAACGTTCTATTCCTTTTAAATAGTTTACTCTACATTCCTTTTTAATTTTAACGCTCTAAATCTCTTTAATGTAATTCCTTTCAATAATTCCTTTATATTCCTTTTTTAACGCTCTAAATCTCATTTAATACAATTGGTTCTAATTTACACTGAACAATTCCTTTCAATATTCCTCTCAATTCCTTTATATTCCATCGCTGCGATAAAACAGATTTAATTAAATTAAATCTAACGCAAGTATGAAAATATTTATACGATTTTACTTTACTATAACCTTAGTGTTAATAGCATCATCCTCATGCCAAAATTTCGTCCAAATGACTGAAATTTTCAAGAAATACGGCAAATAATTCCGTAGAAAAATATGAAAATCACAATAACAAGATCTACACAAAATTAATTACCTTGACAAAATTACACGTTTTAAATAATGCAGTTAAGAAAAATGCTGTTGAAAATAATGCAAAATGCGGTTGAAAAACATGCGGTTGAAAATAATGCGGTTGGTCAATTGGATAATCACAAAGCTAAACTACAATTCTACATTATAAAAGACAATTTTCTCACTACCTTGTGTTGACTTCTGAACTGCTGAAAATACTTGCATCGCTCCTTCCAGACCAAACTTGACGTGTTCATAGCAATGTCCACAGCTATGAAGACCGGTTCTGTGACAACACCAGCTGGGCTCGCGGTGACTGACCTCGCCGAGAACAGCTCTGCCAACTCCCGTCTCTCCTTCGCTCCAAGTAGGCCTGCTTCGATTCTCCATCTCTTCAGAATAGACATCATGGTTTCTTCAGAATAGACATCGGTTTTATTCAGAATAGACATCACGGTGTAATACTGTCGTTTAAGCAAGCTTTTTCGTCTCTCAGGATGTGTTAAAACTCTCGTAGAAAAGTATGAGTTTTGCTCGGTGATGTTGCGCTTTGCGTAGATATTTGTAGCGTCTTTAATGCTAGTGAATCTGGAATTCAACTGACATTCTTGTAGTCTTCAACTTCCCCATGCTTAACTTAGCACATGTCAAAATTCATATTCTTGACAATATAATTGAGACCTCCCCGTTGCTGCCTGGTAACTAGCATTTTCAATACAACGTTGAAATAAGCTTTTACACGTAGAAATATTGAGTAGCTTCTTGTCGAAAATGTTTCTAGCTATATGGAATACTTTGTATAAGCACTGCTATATATAGTTGTAGCTTGCTCCCAAGTTACTGAAATTTCACTCTTCCTTACTTCCAACCTTTGTGAACTGTAGCACTATTATAAATATACTCGTTTATGCTCGAGGTCTTCTCTCGTTCAAATCTCAATTGGAAAGAACTCTCTCGTCCTGCTCTCCGCATTCCTCAAGTTCTCGTCTCACTTCCTCTCCTCCCGTGGTGTGACGTAACTTCTACCACCTCTCCTGACTTCCGTCCGCAGTTCGACCTTCGCCTCTTCCCCACTCTCATGACGTAACTCTCGCTTCAAGTGGCGTGATCTTTCTCGTAAAGTGAACCTTCTACTTTCGTATAATGGAATATATGTCCATCTTTAAATCATTCCTACTTCCTTGCTTTTTTAAATGCATAAGATCTATAGTATTTCACTCATTTCCATACAGTTTTTCTCATATTACTCAAATTTTTAATAAATAAAAATTTTTATCCACTCATTTATTTTCTGGGGTCTTGGTTTATCTCCCGATCAGTTCTTGAGTAATGACCTTCAATAAATTCTGGCGCAGTACCTCTTACCTACGATTACGTTATATTCACGTAAGTCATTGTGTTCATCTAATTATCCCTTTTGTGTAACATATCTCCCTTCACTGCACTCGCTTTTATTTCTAATTCCTTACCCTAACTTACCTTGATGGATTTTACATATACTGTAGGCCTACATTACCCTTCAGATATTCATTTTAATTGTCGATTGTTCTGTCGTCACATATTTAGTTCAGTCACGTCCTTCTTGCAAGTATTTACTCTATTAATTTTTGTCCCTGCTGAACCCCCACTTTCTCTGTATCCTCCAGGTTATTCGGAAAACCGCACTCTTCTTTGTCGGTATGTCCAATTACCTGACTCCATTGTCTAGCCTCAATCTTTTAATTCCGAACTTAATTTTGCACCGTGTGTGCATGCTAATTCACTAACGTACCCCTCTCTCTTATGTCTATTACATAAATTTCACGCACATTCTTGCATTCTACTTACAGTAATTACATGTCTTATTATTTTCAGATGACCTAATATGTTAGAATGTTTCACTTCCTCGTCAGGATTTTATTATCTTTCTTGATGAATACACTACTGTGATCCCTATTACATCTATGTGAGCTCTGAGTTCATTCATTCCTCAGATCTTCTGGATGTTTATTTTTCTTCTACTCTTTGTCTCTAGGCTAGGGCCAAGGTTCAGCGTATGTACGGTATCACACTGAACGTATATCAACTGCCGCGTGAATGTACGTTCAGTCCGCGCCTCTGATAAATTTCTCTCCCTTTCGATCTCTCGTTATTCTGGTCATATATAAATATTCATCTCCCCCGAGTCCTGTTACTTGGGCCCAGCGAGGAATTAAGTTACTCGTTTCCACTGCTGCTAAAACATCGTGCAAGGTAAGACCGTTTCAATATTTACGGCGCCCATGAACTTTTAATAAAATATTCAATTGTAGCAGTAACACTCCAATAATTGCTGAAATATTCCAAGTCCCTATTTTATACTATGGAAATTTCAGCGTCTTTGAAATCGAACCTGACTGCCGATGGCTCTGTCCTCGCCGTCAAATATACTTGCTTGTCGCACTATTATCTGCTCTGGACCGACAGGTCCATTCGATTCAATGTTTTTTCAACAAAAGACCACCATGGAAGGACTGCATTCCCCTCCTTATCAATTTGATAGCGTCTATCTACATATTTAGGCGGCTAGGATCCTGGTAACATTCCAATTACTTATACTGGCCTATTTACGCTTATTCTTAAGAATCTGAGTATACAAAACTGTCAATTTTCAGATCCCATTTATTTTAATATCTTCATATCGTTTCAAAATTGAACATAGCAATTATTGTCCTCTAATTACTCCTCATGAAATTGTATTTTTCTGATTGGATACGGCTCACACGTGACTGGATTCTGGCGGGCTCCCTTGCTCGCGTCAAGAATGTGACCTGGCCGGCGACTTGCCACACCCCAAATCCAGGTTTTTTATATCGCGAACTTCTTGTCAACCAGTTTATTGTGCCTTCACCGAGTAGGCTTTCAATCTGCTCTCTTCTAGCCATTGTAGATTGTAACATAGCCCATTATAATCTGATAATTTTTATTTTTCATCTCACTTTTATATTTTTTTCCTGCTCTTTCTTGCCAAGCGGGTTGCATTTATGTGTAGATGGTTGCCTATATATTTCCCTTTCAAATCGTAATGACTTATCCACAGGTTCATAAATAAGGGTTCATTACTGTATAATAAAACAAAAATTAACGTCCTCAAATGTAACAGAAATAATTATTGGCGGTTATTTCTGCAAGTAGAGAAAGTCAAAATGTTTCTAATTTAAATTCCCTAGTTTTTAAATAACAGAAAAGATAGTTACATGAAAAAATTTTGCTGGCTTGTAACATGTGGTTACAGTGGTCATATGTCACTGTTCATTTTGTAGGTTAGGACCATGACTACTCTTTTCTGGTGGGCTATTGTACAGGTACTTCAGGCCTTAGCGTTTGAGATATAGAGATTCCTTACAATAGTTCATCTGTAAAGGAGAAGAGGGCCATGTTTTATTTATTGAGTTAGTATCTGTTTAGAAAATCTATGGAGATTATTGCGTTCTTGGTTAGATTTAATGGGGAGTGATGAAAGGAAATATGGACTTTTTGGTTCGTTGAAGAGAAGATGTAGTAAGTTGCTTATATGAAAGGAAGTTTTTGGAAATGGAGAAAGAAGAATCGGACGGATTAAATATTTTTAGAATATAAAAGTGGCTGTTAATTGTGATATGAAAAGTGAGAATGAGAAGAGGTTAAAATATATATTTATAGAAAAGAATCCCTCTAGGTAACTCATTACCACTAACACCGAAGACATAAAACGTTACATTTGTCATACCAACGTGGCGCAATAACTCGTAAAACATTACATTTGGCAGCCCAACGTAAGGCGCGAAAACTGATAGTATGGCTGGTAAGAAATCGTAAACTATCAGTTGTGTTCCGTCATCTTACAACCCTGATAAAAGATTATCTGTGCTCCAAAAATATTATTATTTCCAAAACTCGATGGAAATTGGCGCCCTCTCCGGTCAAATAAGACAAAATTAAAGACATAAAAAAGTACAATATCACATACCAAAGTGAGACACGAATGGGGGAGATGAACCTTATTGATTTCAAAATGATCATAGAGCAGTTGAATAAGTTGAGTGACAGCGTGGATAAAGGGAATGAACAGTTGAATAAGTGACAGCGTGGATAAGGGGAATGAACAGATGTGTGAGCAGTTAGAATTAATGAAATTTCATATAGTGGAGAAGTTGGAATCAATCAATGAAGTATTTACAGAGAAGCAGAAAAATTATCAGAGAAGTGGGGGCGTGTAGAAGATGGTAACGGAGAGAAAGGAAATGAAGAAGAAATGAAAGAGAAGGAGAAAGAGAAGAATGAGCAGGAGGAGGAGAAAGGGAAGTTGAAAGAGCAAAGGGTGGAGATCATATGCATCGTAGAAAAGAAATTTGAAATGGTAGAAATTGTGAGTGTGGCTGTAAAGGAGGCGGAAGAAGAGGAGGAGATGTGTGAAGTACGTGATGCTAGGGGGCATAAGGAAGAAAATGGACAAGAGAGAGAACAAGGTGAAGGAGGATGCCAAATGGAGGAGGAGAATAAAACTGTGGACAAGGAAGAAGATGAGATAGAGGGCGAGGTTGAAGAGAAAGGAGAAACGGATAACAGAAAAGATGAAACGGAAGAACGAAGGAAAGCAGGCGATATGGACGAAACTGAAGAAGGAGAGGAAGCGGGTGGAGAAGAAAAGATAGAAAAGAAACTACTAGCAGATGAAGTTGGTCATGAGGAGGACAATAGTAGCCAAGAAAAAGTGGTTAAAGATGAGGGTGAAAGTGCAAGAGTGAGTCATGAAGAAGACAGAATACTGGAAGAAGATAAGGTGAAGAAGCTTTGGAGAAGGAAGATGGGGATTAAAAGGATGAGATGTAAGACGAAAAGAAAGTTGTTGAATAGTATGAGACAGACAAGAAAGAAGAGGAGCAAAATGAGGAATGGAAGGAGAGAGGAACGGTGTAGATGGAAGATGAGGAGTACAAGGTACTGCGCCAGAATTTTTTGAAGGTCATTACTCAAGAACTGATCTGGAGATGAACCAAGACCCCAGAAAATAAATGAGTGGATAAAAAATTTTATTTATTAAAAATTTGAGAAATATGGAAAAAACTGTATGGAAATGAGTGAAATACTATAGATCTTATGCATTTATAAAAGGCAAGGAAGTAGGAATGATTTAAAGAAGGACATATACTCCATTATATGAATGTGGGAGGTCCATATTACGAGAAATATCACGCCACTTGAAGCGAGAGTTACGTCATGAGAGAGGGGAAGAGACGAAAGTCGAACTGCGGACTGAAGTGAGGAGAGGTGGTAGGAGTTACGTCACACCACGAGAGGAGAGGAAGAGAGACTGGAACTTGAAGGAGTGCGGAGAACAGGACGGGAGAGTTCTTTCCAATTTGAGATTTGAACGAGACAAGACCTCGAGCAGAAACGAGTATTCTTTTAAATAGTGCTACAGTTCATAAAAGTTGGAAGCAAGGAAGAGTGTAATTCCAGAACTTACAGTAACTTTGAAGCAAGCTACAATATATATAAAGCAGAACGGAACAGTACAACCATATTTTGCAGTGCTTATGCAAAGTTGTTCCACATAGCTTGGAATATTTCTACGTGTAAAAGCTTATTTGAACATTGTATTGAAAATGCAAGTTAAAAGTCAGCAACGGGGAGGTCTTAATTACATTATCAGATATATGAATATTACCATGTGCTAAGCAAAAAGCATAGGGAAGTAAAGACTACAAGGATGTCAGTTGAATTCCAGATTCACTAACATGAAAGGCGCTACAAATATCTACGCAAAGCGCAACATCACCGAGCAAAACTCATGCATTTCTACGAGAGTTTTAACACATCTTGAGATACGAAAACGCTTGCATAAACGACAATATTCCACCGTGATGTCTATTCTGAAGAAAACCGATGTCGATTCTGAAGAAAACCGATGTCTATTCTGAAGAAACCCAGATGTCTAATCTGAAGAGATGGAGAATCGAAGCCGGCCTACTTGCAGTGAAGGGAGAACGGGGAGCTGGCGGAGCTGTTCACGGCGAGGTCATTCACCACGAGTCCAGCTGGCTCTGTCACAAACAGGTCTTCATAGCTGTGGGCGATGCTATGGAACACGACAAGTTTGGTTTGGGAGCAGAGATGCAGGTATTTTCAACAGGAAAGAAACCAGCACAAGGTAGTGAAGAAATTGTCTTTTATCATGTAGAATTGTAGTTATGTTCTGTGATTATCCAATTGACCAACCGCATATTTTTCAACCGCATATTTTTCAACAGTATTTTCAACAGCATTTTTAATTGCATTATTTAAAACGTATAATTTTGTCAAAGTAATTAAACTTGTGTAGGTCTTGTTAAAGTAATTTTTCGTATTTTTAGCCTACTTTCGATTTTTGCAAAAAATGAAAGTAGACTTATGAGATCAACACAGGGAAAAAGTGTGTCTGTCTGTGTGTGTGTATGTGTGTGTGTGAGTCTGTGTGTGTGTGTGTGTCTGTGTGTGTGTGTGTGAGTGTGTGTACTCTGAATGTGTGTCCCCCCCTATCAATTCGAACACGGTGAATGCGAATTGAACGAAATTTGGTACAAAGGTAGCACTAGCAAAGGACACCTCAGTGTCATGTTTTATATCGCCGCCATCTTGACAGAAACGTAATGGCGGCCACACAAATGTTCAAAGCTTAAATCAAATTACGACTAACCTAATCATCCGATCTCTACCAAATTTTGCAACAACATACCTTTATGGGGGGAGCATCCTTTGACCAAACTAATAGGTCATCAGCGTAATAGTTTGCGGATGGCGGCCATCTTTGTGTGAAAATCGATTCCCCCTATTAATTCGAACACGGTGCAACCGAATGGAACGAAATTTGGTACAGAGGTAGTACTAACAAAAGGCACCTTAGTGTCATGTTTTATATCGCCGCCATCTTGACGGAAACGTAAAGGCGGCCACACAAATGTTCAAAGCTTAAATCAAATTACGACTAACCTAATCATCCGATCTCTACCAAATTTTGCAACAACATACCTTTATGGGGGGAGCATCCTTTGACCAAACTAATAGGTCATCAGCGTAATAGTTTGCGGATGGCGGCCATCTTTGTGTGAAAATCGATTCCCCCTATTAATTCGAACACGGTGCAACCGAATGGAACGAAATTTGGTACAGAGGTAGTACTAACAAAAGGCACCTCAGTGTCATTTGTTATATCACCGCCATCTTGACGGAAACGTAATGGCGGCCACACAAAAGTTCAAAGCTTAAATCAAATTACGATTAACCTAATCATCCGATCACTACCAAATTTTGCAACAACATACCTTTGTGGAGGGAGCATCTTTTGACCAATCTAATAGGTTATTAGCCTAATAGTTTGCGGATGGCGGCCATCTTTATGTCAAAATTGATTCCCCCTATTAATTCGAACACGGTGGAACCGAATGGAACGAAATTTGGTACAGAGGTAGCACTAGCAAAGACATCTCAGTGTCATGTTTTATATCGCCGCCACATTGACAGAAACGTAATGGCGGCCAAACAAATGTTCAAAGCTTAAGTTAAATTACAACTAACATAACCATCCGATCTCTACCAAACTTTGCAACAACATACCTTTATGGAGGGAGCATCCTTTGACCAATCTAATAGGTTATTAGCCTAATAGTTTGCGGATGGCGGCCATCTTTATGTCAAAATTGATTCCCCCTATTAATTCGAATACGGTGGAACCGAATGGAACGAAATTTGGTACAGAGGTAGCACTAGCATAGGGCACCTCAGTGTCATGTTTTATATCGCTGCCATCTTGACTGAAACGTAATGGCGGCCACACGAATGTTCAAAGCTTAAATCAAATTACGATTAACCTAATCATCCGATCTCTACCAAATTTTGCAACTACATACCTTTATGGAGGGAGCATCCTTTGACCAATCTAATAGGTCATTCGCCTAATAGTTTGCGGATGGCGGCCATCTTTGTGTCAGAATCGATTCCCCCTATTAATTCAAACACGGTGAAACCGAATGGAACGAAATTTAGTACAGAGATAGCACTAGCAAAGGGCATCTCAGTGTCATGATTAATGTCGCCGCCATATTGACAGAAACGTAATGGCGGCCACACAAATGTTTATAGCTTAAATCAAATTACGACTAACATAACCATCCGATCTCTACCAAACTTTGCAACAACATGCCTTTATGGAGGGAGCATCCTTTGACCAATCTAATAGGTCATTAGCATAATAGTTTGCGGATGGCGGCCATCATTATGTCAAAATTGATTCCCCCTATTAATTCGAACACGGTGGAACCGAATGAACGAAATTTGGTACAGAGGTAGCACTAGCAAAGGGCACCTCAGTGTCATGTTTTATATCACCGCTATCTTGACGGAAACGTATTCGCGGCCACCCAAATGTTAAAAGCTAAAATGTAATTACGACCAACCTAATAATCTAGTCTCTACCAAATTTTGCAACACCAAATCTTTATGTGGGAAACATATTCTGACCAAACTGCAAGAACATCAGCCCAATAGTTTGCAGATGGTGGCCAAGTATGTGTGCAAATCGATTCCCCCTATCAATTCAAACACGGTGAAACCGAATTGAACGAAATTTGGTAAAGAGGTAGCACTAGCAAAGGGCACCTCATATTAATGTTTAATATCCCTATAGCACGCTGTATTTCAACAAGCTACTACAACCAACATTCAATCATACTCCTTGAAAAGGACTAAGAGTTATAACAATACCCATGCATTTAGGAGAAAGTAGGCTATATGTTCTTTACTGAACATCTTGTTTTCTACGAAGTTATTTGCCTTGTTCTTGAAAATTTCAGTCACTTTGACGAAATTTCGGCATGATGATGCTATATTAATACTAAGGTTATATTAAAGTAGAATCGTGTAATATTTTTCATATTTGCGTTAGATTTAATTTAATTAAATCTGTTTTATCGCAGCGATGGAATATAAATGAATTGTCTAATGAGATAGAACGAATTATTGAAAGGAATATAAATGAATTATTCAAAGGAATATAAATGAATTGTATTAAAGGAACATAGAACGAATTGTTTAGAGGAATATGAAGCAAATTATTTAATATAATGTAGAGTGAACTATTTAAAAGGAATAGAACGTTGAACGAAGTAAAGAAGGAGTAAGATTGTAATTGAAGTAAAATAAAGTTTATTGGAGCAAATTTAAGTACAGTATATTTAAGAAGTAATGTCACGAAGTGTGAAGAATATTTCGACAACTCATGATGTTGATTCGAGTGTCAGAAATTTATTATGAACGAAAGTATTACGAAAAGCTTATACACATATGTCTAATGAGATTTAGAGCGTTAAAAGGCAAAAATGAATTTGTTAAACAAATATATTCATGGAAAGAAGTCAAACTCTCTTCGGGCGCATATAGATGGTATTATTTAAATGGCGTGCCCATCCGTGGGGTATTCGAAAGGCATTTGAAAAGTATTCGAAGTGCATTCGAAAGAGCACTTGAGAGAAGAAGTTTGGAAGTACTCGAGAGTGAGGCCATATTAGTTTTTAAAGAAAAATGCCGATCGCAAATTTAATGATTGTTGAGATGAACACAACATCAGCAGATTAGTGGAGTACACTACAGTTGTGAGGCATAATTTTTAAACCAGCTAACGACATTTGTCATGTAATAGTAAATTTAAAGGTAAATTCATGTTGTTAAACATAGGTTAAGTGAGATGATAGAATGAAGCGATGTCAGTTCAGTAAAATGGGACAATGAGATATACGAGATAACTCGCGATTAAAATAGATGTAAGTAGGATTAAGATGTTCTATATATTCCATCACTGGTATAAAATGCATGCGTTGGTCAATCTGGATATTCACTGGTAATTTTTGTAGTCGGTACTTCCCTAATTCTCAAGAAAAGAAGAACTATGTCAACGAATGATATGACGTTCATTCGAACGATGCTTGAAACCATGAAGGAAGGTCAAAGTACGTTGACCAAAGACCTTGAAGCCCTCCACCAATTGACACATAACAACATTAAACAGTTGAAAACCGAGATTCAAAAATCAGCAGATACTGTAAAATCAGAAGTCGAGGCAGAGTTATCAGTTGCTCAAACACTTTCTACGGCTAGTATAACATTAGCACAGGAAGAAGCTAGGAAAATACATGAGGAGGTCAAGAAAAATCAGGAAAAAGCACAGGAAGAAGTTAAGTTAGCTTTAGAGAAGGCCAGAAAGGAAGATAGACTAGCTAGAGAGAAGGAAAGAGAAGAAGCCAAGTTAGCTTTGGAAGAGGCAAATAGGATAAGAGCAGAGATAAGATTAGCTCAGGAAAAAGCTCGCGAGGAGGACAGGTTAAATCAGGAAAAAGCACAGGAAGAATTAAAAGCCTCATTTGATCAAGTCAAACAGGACATGGCAGGAAAAGTGATAGAAATCCAATTAGCTAACAGTAATCACATGATAGAACTAGAACAGAAACTACAGGCTAGTATTAGCTCAATTAAGGAAGAGAATAACACTCATCATGTACACATTTCAGGGGCTCAGAACAAACTCAAGGAGCAACTTGACAATCTAAATGGCACTGTTGGTGAATTACAGGTCAAGTTGGAAGGTCAAAGTAAACTAATTGAAGAGGGTATAAATGTAGATATAAATGCTTCCATTGTAAAGGCAGTTACGGACATGAAGGAGGAGGTCGTAACAGTCACTACTCAAATCATATCAGAGATACACCATAAATTAGCTAATGACATTAAAGCTATAGAGTTATGTTCCAATATTAATGTTAGCAAGGTACGGGAAGATCTATCTAAGCGGATAGATACATTACAAGTTAATAACGTAGCCACGCTGACAGAGATTGTTAATAAAACAGATTTAACTAACTCGAATGAATTTGACAAAATTAAATGTACGGTCGATGGGATAAGCATAGAACTAGCGAAAATTCAATCAAAACAGGATAAGGATACCAGCGAGATAGAACAGCAATTGAGATCACTTACGATAGGAGATGCTACATTTTCATCTACGTTGAGAACTGAAGTCAGGGAGGACATCAGAAAGGACTTGACGAGATTTTTCCAAGCAAGAGATGAAAAATTGAAAGAAGAAATAAGGAGACTAGAGGCCAGGACAGACAGGATAGAAGAGGATATGGAAAGCGAGATTAGTCAACAGCAAATTCCGAAGTCCAATTTTAACTTCAGTCGAGAGCCATGTCAAACTGAAATCGGGGAATTTGGAGGAGATTTTGAACCTTACCAGAGTAGGTCAAATGCCAATGTCATCGTAATCAAGAATAATGATGTGAAACCGAACAAATTCAGCGGAGTAGGAAACATTACTGCAGTAGAATTTCTGAGAGACATGAGGTCGTATTTGGAAGATAATAGGATACCTCGTGAAAGACATATGAGGGTCGTAGAAAAATACTTGGATTCAGAAGCGTTAGTATGGCACAGAGCTTTCAGATACACGTATCAAACATTTGAAGAATTCGCTATAGCTCTGCAGAAACGATTTTGGAGCAAGGAACTTCAACAAGATATACGAGCAGAAATTTACTCCAAGAAGTACGCATACTCCAGTCCTACGAGATACGCAAGTTTCTTCACGAAACAATTAGCACGCTTGCAGTATTTGCAACCCCCTTTGGCGGAAGAAGACTTGGTCCACGCTATTTCATGCCAGCTGCCAACAGAAGTTAGGAGGCACCTCATTTCGGCAAACGTGAAAACTCTAGAAAGTATGGCAGAAATTTTGAGGAGACTGGATCACACGTCTAATGTGTCCACCAACTCAACTGGAAATCAAAACCAGAGAGGTAGAAACCAGGAACCGAGAGAAATTCACACCATCCACATCGATCAAATGCAGCAAACAGAGGAAAACAAAAATGGAGTAGGTCCAACGAGATCCAGGATGTATGGGCAGAATCGATTTCGACCAGAGTATCAAAGACCTAGATAAGGAAGGCCATATGAAAATCAAAGATGGAGGAATAACTATTACACCAGGAACAATGATTATCGTAGAGAGGGATATCATAGTCGAAATAACCCTACGAATAATTATGGATATCGGAGATATCAGAACTGGAGAAACACGAATAATTATTCAAGACAGCAACAACAGCCAAGGCAACAAAATCAAGGTTGGAGGAATAATAACAATGTAAGAAGATATTATGACGACAGGGAAAGAGAAAGTCAGGAATACCTAAGGAATCTCAGAGAAAGGAACGCGAGAGACCAAAATCAGGGACAACATAACCTGAATCAAGAACCTCAACCTGGAACAAGCAGATATAGAAGGAATATAAGACCCAGGAGGGGTACAAAAAACGTCAAATTCCAAAAAGTAAAAGGAGAAGAAAACAGCACCGTAACCAGACATGAAATCCAGATTAATGAGTTGTATGAAGCCACGAATGAAGATCTCCTCTATGAGAGAGAAGAGACGAAAACAGACAGAGTAGCAAGGTTACCGATTATAGAAATCATATCAGAAGGAGAATGCCTGAGAACACTACTAGATACGGGAGCAACAACATCAATTTTATCAGAGAACTGTTTTCACAGATTGAAAGATGGAAATTCACTTATAGCAATGCCCGTTTCAACCATTAAAGTCAGGGGCGTATTTAACGACAAGACCATGAAATGTAAAGTCCAAGCACTAATGGAATTCTCTATAAATGAATACAGATATGAGCAGATATTCATAGTCTTGAGCCAGATAAATTTTGATGCTATTTTAGGCATTGATTTCATAACTAAGACTGGAGCTGTGATCGATTTACGAAATGGAGTCATAAGATTTAATGAAGGCCTACATCAATCAGAGAATACGACGGAGGATGAGAATGAGTGTAGTTTGATTGACGAAACTACAGAAGAAAATCTTGTGAAGATTGTAATGGAAGTTGAAGCAGAAGGAATACCTCACTAAGGCAGGAAGATTGAGAATTTTGAAGATCAGAGGGAGGAATTGGAAGAATTGGTCACGACTTATGCAGACATTTTTGATAACAAGCCAGGCATTATAAGAGGATATAAATATCAGATTAAGCTCGCAGATGACACACATTTTCAGAAGAAATTGTATCCAATTCCGGAGAAGTATCAAGCTGAAGTGACAGAGCTCATAAAAGGCATGGAAATAGAAGGGATTATAAGAAAGCAAGCCACTCCTATTTAAATCCACTCACTGTTGTGAAGAAAGCCGATGGTAGTCTTAGACTATGTTTAGATGCCAGGGGCATAAATACTCTTCTGCTGAAAGAATTCGACAGGCCACCGAAAATTAGAGAACTGCTGAGGAGATTCAGGAATAAAACCTGTTTCTCAGTGATTGATTTAACTGCAGCATTTCATCAAATAGAGCTTACAGAAGACAGCAAATGTTATACAGGGCTCATGTTCAATCAAACCTGTTATGTATACCAAAGAGTACCATATGGATTGGTAAATTCAAGTAGAGCACTTATCAGAGCCTTGGATGACAAGTTGAGTGAAGAAGTGAAACAATTTGCTATTTGCTACGTGGATGATATCATCATATCTTCAGAGACACCAGAGCAACATTTCATGCATTTGACGAAGCTATTTGATAAACTCAGAAGTGCAAACATCAAGGTGAAATTGGATAAATGTCATTTCTTTCAAGAAAAGATCAACTTTCTTGGGCATACTATAGACAGATTTGGTTACCATCCGAACGAAGACAAGATTGAAGCAATTTTGAAATTTCCAACACCCAAGAAAATCAAAGACATCAGAGCTTTTGCGGGTCTTTGTCAGTTTTTCAGTAGTCATTGTCCACGTTTTTCAGAAATCATGGCACCTCTACATGAGCTTCTAAAGAAGAACAATAGATGGAAATGGGATGCAGCTGCTGAGAATGCCTTTATTCAAGCAAAGGAAATGCTCAGAGATAACATCAAGTTGGAGTACCCAGATTTTGAAAGAACATTCATCATAGAAACAGATGCTTCACGAGTTGGTATTAGTGCAGTCTTATATCAGAAGGATCAAGATGGAAATCCTCACTATATTTCATTCAGCAGTAGGAAGTTACGCACGAGCTGAATTATTTCACGACGGAGCTTGAAGCTTTAGCCGTCATAAATGCTCTACAAAATTGGAAGAAATTATTGTGGGACACAAGATCATAATCAGAACGGATCATAAAGCATTAGAATTCATGTTGAAGTCAGATTTGTCAAGCGATAGGGTGACCAGATGGACCATGTTTTTGCAACAATTTGATGCCACGATAGTACATGTACCTGGAAAAGACTACCTTCTAGCAGATATTCTTTCCAGACATCCGATTCCTGAGAAAGATGTGAGAGTTAATGTTATCCAGACAGATGAAGAAGATCAAGAAACGCTGGATAAGTTGAGAAGAATTCCTCTTTTTCAAAAGAAGCATGCACCATTCAGGAACATTTATCGATTTTTGTCAGGGAGAATGACAAGGAGGCACGCCTCATACTTCGAAACGAGAAGGAAAGCTAGACACTATATTCTCGTGGGAGAAACTGTATGTAAATACATTGATGCCAGACATACGAAAGTACGAGTTGCTATTCCACCAGAACTTATTGTGCCACTAATTTGGTTAGTACACAAAAGTATAGGCCACGGAGGAGTTGACAAAACATACTATACCATGTTAGAAAAGTTCTACTGGATTAATATGAGAGAATCCATAACCATAGTGATCAGATCTTGTGAACTGTGTCAGAAGAATAAATATAATTCTGAACTATTGAAGGAGAGACCTAAAGCGATTATTCCGACGAAACCATTGGAATTGTTTAGTCAGGATATTTTTGGACCTGCACCTAAAGGAGACAGAGGAAACCAGTATGTGTTAGTTACAATGGATGTATTCTCCAAGATTGTAATGCTCAATCCCATGCAGAAAGCAACAACGAGGAATGTTTTATATCACCTGGAGAGGAACATTATTCCAAAGTTGGGAAAACCAGAGAGACTATTAACAGACCATGGAACGCAATTCACTTCTGCAGAATTTCAGGGAGCGATGGATAGGTTGGATATTGTTCACCTATTTTCATCAGTTCGAAGCCCAGAGACGAATCCTATTGAATGAACAATGCTGGAATTTTCAAAGTACATTCGCCTTTATAGTGCAGACAATCATGCGAATTGGGTCAAGATTGTACCACTAGTGGAATTTTGCATCAATATTACGAGACATGAGAGCACCAACGATATTCCAGTCATGTTGCATTTTGAAGAGAAACCCGTAAGACCATGGAACGGAATCTTCAATATTCCGGAAGATAACGAACCACCGATGGACCAGAGAATCGAAGAAGCGATGATCCAGTTGAACAAAGCGGCTGAGAAGAGATTAAAACGTTTAGAAGGGAAGAAATTCAGTGGACCGCTACGAGAAGGTGACCTTGTATTAGTCAGGATTCCTGTGAAAGCTGACGTACTGAAGAAAGTGTATATCAAATTCAGTAACCTGTTCGGAGGACCGTTCAAAGTAGATACAGTCTACGGTAACAATTGCTATAAAATTGTAAGAGTGGAAGATAATAGATCCATCGGAAAATTCAACCATTCCAAATTGAAAAGATTTTACCCACAGATACAGTAAAATCAATAAATTCAGTCTCAAAGAACGGAGAAAATTACTGGTATTAAAGAAAGTACTGGCTATACTTTACTTTAAATTAGCAACGGGGAAATGCGCCAGAATTTATTGAAGGTCATTACTCAAGAACTGATCTGGAGATGAACCAAGACCCCAGAAAATAAATGAGTGGATAAGAATTTTTATTTATTAAAAATTTGAGAAATATGGAAAAAACTGTATGGAAATGAGTGAAATACTATAGATCTTATGCATTTATAAAAGGCAAGGAAGTAGGAATGATTTAAAGAAGGACATATACTCCATTATATGAATGTGGGAGGTCCATATTACGAGAAATATCACGCCACTTGAAGCGAGAGTTACGTCATGAGAGAGGGGAAGGGACGAAGGTCGAACTGCGGACTGAAGTGAGGAGAGGTGGTAGGAGTTACGTCACACCACGAGAGGAGAGGAAGAGAGACTGGAACTTGAAGGAGTGCGGAGAACAGGACGGGAGAGTTCTTTCCAATTTGAGATTTGAACGAGACAAGACCTCGAGCAGAAACGAGTATTCTTTTAAATAGTGCTACAGTTCATAAAAGTTGGAAGCAAGGAAGAGTGTAATTCCAGAACTTACAGTAACTTAGAAGCAAGCTACAATATATATAAAGCAGAACGGAACAGTACAACCATATATTGCAGTGCTTATGCAAACTTGTTCCACATAGCTTGGAATATTTCTACGTGTAAAAGCTTATTTGAACATTGTATTGAAAATGCAAGTTAAAAGTCAGCAACGGGGAGGTCTTAATTACATTATCAGAAATATGAATATTACCATGTGCTAAGCAAAAAGCATAGGGAAGTAAAGACTACAAGGATGTCAGTTGAATTCCAGATTCACTAACATGAAAGGCGCTACAAATATCTACGCAAAGCGCAACATCACCGAGCAAAACTCATGCATTTCTACGAGAGTTTTAACACATCTTGAGATACGAAAACGCTTGCATAAACGACAATATTCCACCGTGATGTCTATTCTGAAGAAAACCGATGTCTATTCTGAAGAAAACCGATGTCTATTCTGAAGAAAGCCAGATGTCTCTTCTGAAGAGATGGAGAATCGAAGCCGGCCTACTTGCAGTGAAGGGAGAACGGGGAGCTGGCGGAGCTGTTCACGGCGAGGTCATTCACCACGAGTCCAGCTGGCTCTGTCACAAACCGGTCTTCATAGCTGTGGGCGATGCTATGGAACACGACAAGTTTGGTTTGGGAGCAGAGATGCAGGTATTTTCAACAGGAAAGAAACCAGCACAAGGTAGTGAAGAAATTGTCTTTTATCATGTAGAATTGTAGTTATGTTCTGTGATTATCCAATTGACCAACCACATATTTTTCAACCGCATATTTTTCAACAGTATTTTCAACAGCATTTTTAATTGCATTATTTAAAACGTATAATTTTGTCAAAGTAATTAAACTTGTGTAGATCTTGTTATAGTAATTTTTCGTATTTTTTTCTACGAAGTTATTTGCCTTGTTCTTGAAAATTTCAGTCACTTGGACGAAATTTCGGCATGATGATGCTATATTAATACTAAGGTTATATTAAAGTAGAATCGTGTAATATTTTTCATATTTGCGTTAGATTTAATTTAATTAAATCTGTTTTATCGCAGCGATGGTATATAAATGAATTGTCTAATGAGATAGAACGAATTATTGAAAGGAATATAAATGAATTATTCAAAGGAATATAAATGAATTGTATTAAAGGAACATAGAACGAATTGTTTAGAGGAATATGAAGCAAATTATTTAATATAATGTAGAGTGAACTATTTAAAAGGAATAGAACGTTGAACGAAGTAAAGAAGGAGTAAGATTGTAATTAAAGTAAAATGAAGTTTATTGGAGCAAATTTAAGTACAGTATATTTAAGAAGTAATGTCACGAAATGTGAAGAATATTTCGACAACTCATGTTGTTGATTCGAGTGTCAGAAATTTATTATGAACGAAAGTATTACGAAAAGCTTATACACATATGTCTAATGAGATTTAGAGCGTTAAAAGGCAAAAATGAATTTGTTAAACAAATATATTCATGGAAAGAAGTCAAACTTTCTTCGGGCGCAGTACGGAATGACATGGCGGATGAAGAAAAAGACGGGGCGGAAGGCAAAGGAAGAAAGAAGAATGGAGAAGAAGTAGAAAAAGATAAATAGGAAGAACGAAAAGTGGAATAATGGGGAAGATGATGGTATTGATGAGAATGAAGATGGATATGAGAGGTCTAATGTAGAACATTATATTTCTTTAGAGTCAACTGAAGATGATAGCGTTATGTTTGCTGGAGGTATTTGTTCCGGTGTAAGTGTTGACAAATACAACAATATTCGAGTGAAGGTTACTGGAGATGACTTGTTTCAACTTTTTGAGAGATTTGAGAACAGTGGGTTATGGCATTTTGTACTCGATAATGTAAAAAAGTGGATATCTGAAACTTAGCCCAATTCAGAAACATGTAATTCTTATCATAGCCCAGAGAAGAGATGTTATGGCATGTACTTAAACAGGTTCTGAGAAAACAGCGGTATTACATCGTCCCATTGTCAATGGGTTGTGAATGATACAGGGAACTTGATAGTGCTAATAGCCCTTATGAAAATGATGATTTATAATTTGTTTACTGTGTGTGTGATATTTTTTAGTGTATGTGTGATAGGCCTATGTTGTATTTTTCATTTATGTTACTTTTATGTATGTGATCCTCACGTGCTTCTCACGTGAGAATCACGTATGGGGGCGAATTGTAACATGTGATTACAGTGGTCATATATCACTGTTCATTTTGTAGGTTAGGATCATGACTACTCTTTGCTGGTGGGCTATTGTACAGGTACTTCAGGCCTTAGCGTTTGAGATATAGAGATTCCTTGCAATAGTTCATCAGTAAAGGAGAAGAGGGCCGTGTTTTATTTATTGAGTTAGTATCTGTTTAGAAAATCTATGGAGAGTATTGTATTCTTGGTTAGATTTAATGGGGAGTGACGAAAGGAAATATGGGCTTTTTGGTTGGTTGAAGAGAAGATGTAGTAGGTTGCTGATATGAAAGGAAGTTTTTGGAAATGGAGAAAGAAGAATCGGACGGATTGAATATTTTTAGATTATAAAAGTGGCTGTTAATTGTGATATGAAAAGGGAGAATGAGAAGAGAATAAAATATATATTTATAGAAAAGAATCCCTCTAGGTAACTCATTACCACTAACACCGAATACATAAAACGTTACATTTGTCGTACCAACGTGGCGCAATAACTCGTAAAATGTTACAGGCTTCAGATACAGCAATGTTTGAGCTATCTTCGACATAATCACTACCAAAATTGAGACACCTGTCAAATCGTGGATCAACCTTTGTGTTCCTGTGTCTAAGATGTCTGCCGCATGGGAATGGAACCAGCATGCGACAGTCGTCTAACATGGGGCTAACAGTTGGGTTAGGGGCTTGTGGATCTGTACCAGTAGCGTCCAGAGTGCCTCACACTGCGCTAAGTCGCACAGCTGCGTACCTCTGAATGCTCAGTGGGTGGTGCTTGGTCGGTCACGGTAGTCAACGGTGCGCGTGCATTATGCGAGGGTCGTATCCTGCAATGCTACTCGTGTCTTTCGTTATCAATTCGTGATCAGACCACTCCCTTGCGATCTCTTAAAGGACAGTGACCATACCATCAAAACGTAACAAACAGAGGTTCCGAGCAGGCATTTCAGATGAGAATTTGAGATGTTGTTGACGCTTGTTTGTATCACGTTCATTTGCTCCTAATTGTAAAAAGGTAGTTAACGCACACAAACAAGACGTATTGTAAACGAGAACATCAATCGACATTATGTGTATCAGCCAACATGTACGGTACTAGTTTTTAATTGGTGCGTGAAATTAATTGTACGTTTGCCATTGTAGAAACATTAGGTATTTTGTCTTTCATTAAAGCTGTTATTATGTGATGTTAGGCACAGGGGATTTTTTTTTGTGTTTTTTCCTTTTGCATAAGGAGGGAGACATGTAAATGTATGACCATACATTTTGTGCTTGAAACAGTCCAGAGTTAACATAAGCATAATTTTGAATTGAAACGTTTTGGCGCTCTTTCCTAGTTCCTCCCTTCATATGAAATGGAAAATGATATTTCATGAACAATGCGTTCGGTGTTCTCGCCACGTTGCCTGAAAAATACATTCGTCACCTACGATTTGACCTCTACACGTTTCTTGAGCGAGGACACTCCCCCACCGTGTGGAGTGGAGTGGAAGTAAGGACGTACGGTAAGGGAGGTGATGCATACCTGCTCTTCCGAGGTACACACTGTCTGCACAGCGCGGAGTGGAGTGGAAGTAAGGACGTACTGTAAGGGAGGTGACGCACACTGTCTGCACAGTGCGGAGTGGAGTGGAGTGGAAGTAAGGACGTACGGTAAGGGAGGTGATGCACACTGTCTGCACAGTGCGGAATGGAGTGGAAGTAAGGACGTACGGTAAGGGAGGTGATGCACACTGTCTGCACAGTGCGGAGTGGAGTGGAAGTAAGGACGTACGGTAAGGGAGGTGATACACACCTGCTATTCCGAGGTGCACACTGTCTGCACAGTGCGGAGTGGAGTGGAAGTAAGGACGTACGGTAAGGGGGGTGATGCACACCTGCTATTCAAAGGTGTACACTGTCTGCACAGTGCAGAGTGGAGTGGAAGTAAGGACGTACGGTAAGGGAGGTGATGCACACCTGCTATTCCGAGGTACACACTGTCTGCACAGTTCAGAGTGGAGTGGAAGAAAGGACGTACAGTAAGGGAGGTGATGCACATCTGCACACTGTCTGCACTGTGCGGAGTGGAGGGGAAGTACGGACGTACGGTAAGGGAGGTGATGCACACTGTCTGCACAGTGTGGCTCGACCTTGAACGGTGCTGATCTGTACCTTCTGGTCAGTCCTCGAGTCGTGCAACGACAACTTGGCGATTCTTCGTATACTGTGTTAGCACACTTCGATTTTTACACAGTTGAACAGCATTTCGTAAGTTATTAAAGGACAAACCTATCAGTTCTTAAGCACAAAAGGTGAAAAAAAGGAAGCATAATGGTATTTAATTTAAAAGGAATTCTGTTGAGAAATACCTTGATTTGTGCAATGCTGCAACCATATCACCGGTCGCAACAGACAAACAACTCAGCCCGCGACCTTGGGCACTTGAGTTGTGGGTGTTACAACTGTACCAGTACCTGTACAACTGTACCTCGTGGCGTAGTGGCTAGCATTCTTGACTGTGATAACCTCTGAAGTCCGGGTTCGATTCCCAAATCTGCCAATATATTTAATTCCGCTCTGAGCTCTGAAACGGGGTCCACTCAGCCTCGTGAGGTAGAACTGAGAAGAACTAATTCCCTCCTCAGCCATCCATGAAGTGGTTTTCCGTGGTTTCCCTTCTCCTACTCCAGGCAAATGCCGGGATGGTTCCTAACTTAAGGCCACGACCGCCTCCTTCCCAATTCTAGCCCCCTTTACAAACACAGATAGCAATACGACCTTCACAATGACACAGGCTATCAGACAAATTCAATACTCACCCAGGTACACGGGGTTGCATGACCATGAACAATGATGTTGCAAAGCCCTTAAATGAGTCAACAACAACAACAACAACAACTGCAACACACAGCCGGCTAGGACAATCTGAAGTAAGATACCGGTACTCGGGATGAACATTCTTTTCGAACAGATTATAGAGATCTTCATTTTTTTAATTTTTATCATTTAAGATAATTTGTGTTTTATTTTTGGGGTGCCAAGTTACACGTCCCTTCGTATTTTTGACGTTCGATTCTTATTTGCCTTATCGTACTTTAACAACAACAAACTCCCTTTGCTCACCCCCTCCAGATCCACGCTTTCCCTAGTCCCTGTTGGTTGCGTTGGACTTACTAGAGTGAGGCACGCACCAGCTGCGCAGTGGTGAACACAGAAGTATGACGTAGTTTCCGGCCAATAGGAGCAGTTGGTCGTTTCTCTATCGTGAGTGCAGTTCGTAGCGCGTTGCCAAATATAAGGAGGGAACAACTGGTAAGCGACCAGGCAGAGAAAAGGAGAGAGGCAGTCTGGTAACATCGCAGTGAATGACTCTGTCTCACCGTGCGCAGAACCAGATGTGGCGACCGTTATTTAGTGAGGTTTATTGTTTGGGTACGAAGTTAGGGGCTGTTGTTGCCAACCTTGTTTAGACACTACATTTTAGGGACTTCCCGTTTGTTTTGTTGGTCCTTGGGATAATAAACGCAACATGATGGATCCAGTTTTATGTAGAGTGGACAATAACTTGTATAACGTTGTCATAGTTCTGTCCCCAATAGCATTATTATTATTATTATTATTCCAATGAGGTATATAATTGCATTAGTGAGCGTAGCTAGATAGTTGAGAGTTAGCTTGTTATTTGATGGTATTGTTCATATTAATCACAGTGTTGAATGCATATGTACGTGCTATTGGTTAAATTGATGCTTCACGGTTTATTGTACCTCAGAAAGCAACATAACTGCCTTGTTATATTATATTGTTCCCAAATATACATATAAGCTATGCAAAACAACAAACAAGCCCTACTGTTGATCTTGAGGAGATGGATGGAGGGGAAGTTTATGCTACCACAATGTTACGAATCACATTTAATATTAACCCACCACATTTTTCTCTGTATGCTAAATTTAATTTTTATCTCTGTTCTACAAAATATTATGTTAGATGATTTTTTGTTTGTGTAATTTGCATTCTGACGGGTGCGCTCCTCAGATACGAAAGGTGGCTTCATATTCGACCACTTAATAAAAGGCACTGCAGTCGGGACATATGAGGTCAGTGGACGACAGTGGTTTATATGTGGCCGGGGAAGCGTTCGTCTGTAAGGGGAAGTATTTTTAGCCTACTTTTCTCATTTTGCAAAAATTGATTTATGAGATCGATCCGGGAAAATCTGTGTCTGTCTGTCCTTCTGTTTTTCTGTCAGTGTCCCCCCCCCCCCATATCAACTAGGGGCAGATGGCCCCCTTAAACAATACAATACCCCTATCAACGGCTGCAGCTATCGAAACCAAATTTGGTAAAGATCTATACCTGAATATCTCACGGCCATATTTGAAATTGACGTCAGTGCTACCAACTGCTGAAAAAATCGTAATTGAAATTTGAGCTCTATGTTGGATATCTCAGAAGTTATGCATGGGAACTATTCCAAAATTGACATCCATATAGATAATAACATTCCAGATTAATTTTCAGAAGTCCATACATGCCAGTGTTGCCAACATGGTTCTAAGTCTGCCGATAAGTCCAATTTCTACATGAATGTAACTTCTATACTATCGATTGGATTTCAAACAAATTTCCTATGCATTATTTGTATACTACAACAGATACGACTGTGCGTATTCTTAAGAGCCACCAGAGCTGCCAACTGTTAATAAACACTCTCTCTATGTTTTAACCCTAATATTAATTTATCCGAAAGTATGCAAGCCAACAACTCTAAACTTTGCACACGTATATTACCTGACATTCTACCTTAGTTTGGTGTAACGTATATACATCAGTGCTGCCAACACGATTCTAAACCTGCCGATAGGTCCAGATTTTAAATGGATATAACTAACAAATGGATTGCAACCAAATTTCGTATGTGCTTTGTGTACCATAACAGTTATGACTATGCTTATTCGTAAGAACCAGCAGGGCTGCCAACTGTTAATAAATGCTCTCTCTATTTGTTTAATCCTAATATAAATATATCAGAAAGTATGCAAGTCATCAGCACTAAACTTTGCACTCGTATAGTACCTGGCATTCTAGATTAATTTGGAGTAACTAATATACCTTAGAGCTGCCAACATCAATCTAAGCTCTCTGATAGTTTCAATTTTTAATTGCATGGAACTTATATACTAACAAATGGATTTTATCCAATATTGGAACCTGGGCCCAATGTTTGGGAAGCCAGGCTCTGCCTGTCACAAGTCAGGACAAAGGGCGAGTGATAGAGGAGTAACACCTCTTTAAAAAACCTGGGGCCAGCTGACCCGGCTGGTAGTACCTTGTAAGGGTCCCTTGCCAGGGTTACGGTGAAGTCCTCAACGGTATCTACAGTGGAGAGGATAATCTTCGGCACAGTGTAGATGGCGGATGTGGCAGCCAAGTACTCGGGATTAATTGAGTAAAGGGTACCGTCCTCACTTTGAGGGTAGGTATCAGTTGTAGCGTCTGACCCGGAGCGGGCGGCTACGAACGGCGTCTGTACTCCATGTTAGGGGCGGCCGGATTATTTGCTGGCAGTAGCTCTAAAATGCTTGGTGACAGGCTTTGTGACAAGCCGACCGTAAAACTCAACGTCACGTCCTTATGGAAATGTTGTCTCATAGATTCGGAACTAAGGTTAGGGCGTCCCCTGAAAGCGACGCGTGTTGGCAAGGCCCGGTCAACATGAAAAGTGTTCAAGGGTTACCGTCGCATGGGCGGCGACGGCTAAACAAGCGAGCCCCCTCTTTCTATCTCGCATCGTTGAACGTCGGGACTATGTCTGGTCGCCACAGCGAACTAGCTAAAACACTTGAAAAGAGGCACATTGACATCTGTGCAGTACAAGAAACAAGATGGAGCGGACAAAAGTCTTATGACATTGGCTGTGGTTACAAACTGATATACAACGGCTCCCGCGGAACAACCAGCGGTGTCGGCATCATCACATCAACCAAGTTTGATGGTTCTGTCTCTGAGGTGCAACGATATGACGATCGTCTTATGAAGATTGTGTACGTTGCAGATGGAAGAAAAATTCACTTCTTCAGTGCCTACGCTCCACAAACCGGCCTGAGCGCAGAAACTAAAGATGCCTTCTGGGCTCTGATTGATGAGAAGACTTCTGAAGTGCCACCTGAAGACTACGTCATCGTTGCTGGCGATCTGAATGGTCATGTTGGACAAAGGAAAGAAGGCCATGCAGCCCATGGTGGACATGGATATGGAGAGAAAAATGATGATGGCCAACGAATCCTTGACTTCGCAGAAACCCACGATTTGGTAATTACGAACACTTGGTTCAAGAAACGTGATACCCACCTAATCACATTCTACAGTGCCTCAAATGCAACCCAGATTGACTATGTCCTTGTCAGACGGCGGAATCTTCAAGATGTGTTAGATACGAAAGTTATTCCATATGAAACTGTTGCCACACAACATCGACCAGTCATCTGTAAACTGCGGATAAATCCTCCAAGAACCGGATACTCAGTCAGAAACGGACCAAAAAGAATTAAAAGGTGGCGATTCAAGGAGAACGAGGCCAATGTTCTTGCAAAAATCACAGTACCTCCAGTCACCACAGTTGAAGAGAGCTGGACTCGATTGAAAGATGCTACTCATGAAGCTGCGCGTTCAGTGCTCGGTTCAACAAAACCAGGTCGACAAAGGATAGATAAATCCGCGTGGCTTTGGAATGATGCCGTTAAAGAGGCAGTACGCATGAAGAAACAACTATACCATGAGTTCCTCGAAGATAAAACACCATCTCGTTGGAATGCCTATAAAGCTGCCCGTAGTGAGGCGAACAAGGTAGTTGCTGCAACAAAAGCAGATAGGTACGCTGACCTCTACGCAAAACTTGACACTCGTGAAGGCGAACGTGACATTTACCGCCTGGTCAAATCAAGGCACCGCAAAACGGAAGACATCCAACGCTTTTATGGCATCAATAACGAAACAGGTGAACTGCTGGTCGACTGGGAGAAGGCGAGAGAACGCTGGCGGAGCTACTTCGAGAAAATGTCGGCCGAGGAATTTCCCCATCCACCAATTCCACCCACCTCTCCTGTTGAAGGACCAATAAAGGAGGTCGAGATCGCCGAAGTTGAGGCTGTTCTGAAAGAGATGAAACAGGGGAAAGCCAGCGGCCCTGATGATATTCCAGCAGAGTTTTGGCGCTCTCAACAATGGGATGCAGCAAGATGGTTAACGCAGTTCTTCAACCGGATCATCAAAGATAGTCGGATACCAACAGACTGGCAGCGGAGCATCACTGTCCCAATCTTCAAGAAGAAAGGAAGCCCTGCTGAGTGTTCCAACTATCGCCCAATAAGACTTCTGAGCCACGCGATGAAGATCTTCGAACGCATTCTCGACAAAAGGATTCGCAAGATAGCAAAACTCACAAAGAACCAAGCTGGGTTTGTGAAAAACTGCGGTACAACGGATGCAATCTACGCAGCACGGTTGCTGGTCGAGAAGCATCGTGAAAAGAATAAGCCACTTCATCTCGCTTTTCTAGACCTGGAGAAGGCCTTCAATCGGGTGCCTCATGATGTAATCTGGTTGGCGCTCCGAGAGCACGGAATTCCAGAATATCTTGTTAACTGGGTGCAGCTTCTGTACAAAGAACCGACGAGTTATGTTCAAGCTGCTGCAGGAGCAACCAATGATTTCAACATCATGGTAGGGGTCCACCAGGGCTCTGCCTTGTCGCCTCTGCTGTTCATCCTTGTCATGGATACTGTCACATCAGACCTGCACAAGCCAATCCCATGGACGCTTCTGTATGCTGATGATGTCATGTTAGCTGCAAACAGCAAACTTGAACTCCAGCACCAAATACAAATGTGGAGTGACCGATTAGCTGAATATGGCCTGCGACTGAATAAGAGGAAGACGGAGTATATGACTTTAGATCCCCAAGAAGTTGGGACCATCAGCGTTGACGGAGAAGATCTCCCTCGTGTAACAAAATTCAAATATCTTGGATCTACTGTCTCTGACAATGGAAGAATCATTGACGAGGTCAACGCAAGAACGCAGGCGTCTTGGTTGAAATGGCGTACGACGACAGGTGTCACCTGTGACCGCCGGATGAAAGACCACCTTAAATCCAAGATCTACCGCACTGTTATCCAACCAGTCGCACTCTATGGTACCGAGTGTTGGCCCACAACAAAAGAGGTGGAACGTCGGCTGAGCGTCATGGAGACAAGGATGCTTAGGTGGACAGGCGGCGTCACTAGAATGGATCATGTTACCAATGTTGATATACGGAAACGTTTCGGAGTGGCGCCGATCCATCAGAAAATGAGGGAAGGCCGTTTACGCTGGTTTGGCCATGTGCCGCGTGCTGAAGAAGACACAATAGCTAAGTCAGCATATAACCTGGAAGTCACGGGAAAGAGGCCCAAGGGACGACCAAGGCAGAGGTGGGTTGATACGATCCATAATGACCTGAAGACTGCACATCTACACCCAGATATGGCTCAAGACCGAAAGAAATGGAGACAACGAATCCTCACAGCAGACCCTGCCACCAGGCGGGACAAATGCTAGGTAGAAGAAGAAGAGAAGAAGATTGGAACTTTAATAGATCGTAATATTTCAGATTAATTCTGAGCTTCACATACATGACATTGTCCCCAACATGATTTTAAGGGCACTGATAATTCCAATATCAAAAAACATGCAAAGTCTATACTATCCATTAGACTTCAACCAAATTTTGTATGTGCAATCTATACCTTAACAGATGGAACTAAGAATATATTCAGAGTCACCAGGGCAGCCAGCAGTAGTAAGTTACTCTATAAGGCTACACTATTTCAGGTGTATTTCAAACTGCAGTAATTACAAATGTTAGTATTACCAACTTGAATTCGTAATTATTCAAGATAGGTCTATATAGCTTAGATTGGCATGAATCTTAAATTTTAAGAAAAGTAGGCTCTTTAGTTCGTCAAAAAACTACTTGTTCCCATTGCATTATATGATAACGGCATGGCGGCGACAAGCGACTACACATGAACCACTTTTCGCAGTCGACAACGACGACAGAAATACGCTTGTGTAAGGGCCCTAAGCGTCTATGAACATCATGCATGCCTCATACAACGGATGTTATCACTTAGATTAGTCTTTAATAGAGGTGGTCATACATGTAGGCACCAACCAATCATGCAAAATTAACTCATAATTTGTGCGTTAAGGGGTGAAACAAAGTTGGGACATTACGAAGAACGGTTCTCCTGTACCCCCCACCCTCTCCATAACTTAAAAATGGGCAAATAATACCGCGACTGATTCATCTAAATTAGCAGTGCTACCAACTTTGTGGAACAAAACTAGTGAAGAGATCTTAATTTCCGGAGGCGCATTGTCTCGTAACTTTACAGATTCTATAATTTTTCGTTGCTAAATTTACAAATCAGTTGTTTAAGACAATCTATATTGATCTATGTAAGTGATAACTCAGGTCTATGAGTGCACTTTCATTGCATAAGTTGGCACATACAGTCGGCAAAACCCCCCTTGATCCTTCGATCACTTATATTCCTTGCTTCCATGTATAGTCAGTTCTTGCATCTACGTGGCGTTGGAATCCTCCATATGTGCAGCATTCGTACCCAAAGACTACCTTCTCTTCTCATCTAAGAAATTCATAACTACGTAAAGAGTGTCTTCTCTGTTATCGCATGTTCCTTGCACAGATCGCTTTCTCTCACCCGCCTTCTAATGTGTTCTTCACTCTTGTTTGAGCAGAACCTCCAACTAAATTTAAATAACCTATCAGTAATTCTGTCTGTGTACAGGTTCTTTTGGCTGATTGTCACGTTTGTGGCCATCGTGTGCACTGCCATATTCATAGCGAGCAACCTGCTTCACTTCGAGAAGAATCCCATGATGATCGTAATGGAGAAGAACTATCGGGATTGGAATTTGTCGCTACCAGCCGTGACTTTGTGTGTTGTTCAAAAGCTGAATGACACTCGCGCCGATAACACCATACAGAGGTGAGGTATTCCATGGATATCCATATCAATAAACAATTTAAATAGTGGTATAAAGAGTGAGTTGTTTCATTTGAGATGGCTGGGACATCGCGATCATTTAGCCCCGTGTACTTGGGTCTGTGTGGAATTTGTCTGACATCCTGTGTTATTGTGGTGGCTGTAGTATTGCGTGTATTTGTACTTCAGATAAGGATTTGGAAGGAGGTGGCCCTGGACTTTGGTTAGGAACCATTTCAATTTTAATTAATATGTTATGGTATAATATATAAAGTTTCATTCTGAGATTTCAGTTTTTAACGTGGGGACTGAGACTGTTCTTAATTCAGTAGGGTGTTGCAATACTGTGCCAACACGGAGTATTCTGGTCACTCGCGCTGCGGGAAACTTTCCTGGGACTTTGTCCAGACTTTCCTGGAACATGGACGCTTTGAGATGAGCATTTCGGAGAATCGAATTCACCGATGGGCAAGTCCTCGAACACAATAATAATAGCCTCCGACAGGGGGTTTAGAAATCGGTACACGCCTGGAGGTCGTGATTTCTGAGAAGACCACGTGAAGAGTTTACCGAATCACAGGCCAAGTACTCTGTGTATCTAAAGAAGAAGGAAGTTGCCAGAACTACCAAGGATTTGATTGGAGGACATATTGGAGTAGGGTCCATCTAACTGGAATTGGAGAGGGGGTCTGGTTGGTTGGTTCGTAAGTTTAGGGACTGCGAAAACGCGGGGGTCTGGTCAATGTTTTATAAAGGCTAACTCCACGGATCTCGAAGTCTATCGATTTAAACTTTGAGCTATCTATCTTGGCTTCTTGACTACCAAGCTATTCTACTGGCTTATCATCATGGACTCAGGCTGCCTGAACTTCATAACAAGTACTAGTTGAGAGTATGATAGACTTGATGTTGACACGTACAAATGACTTTGGTTGTGATATTTTGGCCACTGTCATTAATGTGATTTTTGAAGTCATTCTTCATTACACTCAACGTAAAAATTCAATATCAGCAACTCCAATGTGAAATACGGAAGGAAGGATGTCTGGAATCAACAAGAAACAACAAGTTAGCTCAGGCTTGATCGAACGACTTTGCGAGATGACATCAAATGGTGAGCGTATTGGCCAGATTACTAAAGTCTCCGTCTTTCACGTAAATCTTTATTTGAGCATTTAAAGTAAATCCTTTAGCTTTGGAAATAAATTAGATATCACGACTTCATCGCCTTATTCTTTATGCCAACAGGTTCAGATTAACTTCCGCAGCTTATTATTATTACCATGTCTTGATTTCTTTTTTATAATTAAATTTCTTATCTTGAAATTCATGCACGGTGTTTATTCTTCTGTAGTTAGAAATTACTATAAGTCGAACCTCGCTTTTCATACGAATATTGTCCTGGAGAGAAACCTAGTTTCCCCACGGGCTGTGATCAAGTGTCTGCGTGGCATATGCATCTTGGTATGTGCAGAGGTATTTCATTTCGGTGTTCACGTGGCTGTGAACCCGATGGCGCCCAGCAAACAATTAACAAACATTACATTGGCAGTCTAAACTGAGCGGCTACTCTGAGAATTATTAATATTGTCGCTCAACAGTAGGACCTGGTGTTGATGGTGATAGTCAATCACAGAATAATCATTACAATTGGACGCAAAACGTGGATCTCATGTTAGTAGAATTATTGCATTTGTTATCACCCAGTGAGAACCATTACAATTCGCACCTCAACGTGGCGCCGAAAAACAGATAATATTCGTGGAGAGAGAGCAGTATTATTTCTGTGCTTGTGTGTTTCTTGGGGGATATTTCATTGTGCGGTGTCAGGATGTCAAGTGAAGAGGAAGACATGAAACTTAGGAGTGGTCACCAATTTAGCGGTGAAATGGCAGAGGAGTGTGGAAGTGGATGATAGTCATCTAGTACAGTCGAATATGAGCGTAGAGGGAAGAGCGGAGATAATTCCCGACATTAATAATGATAAGGAGAGTTCGCAGGACACGATTGAAGGCATTTTGATGTTGCTTATGCAGATGAATAGTAAATAAGATGCTACTAAGAATGAAATGAAGGAGAGTAGTCAGGAAATTAATAGTAAATTAGATGCCATGAATAATAGAATAGAAGATTTATGCAGTAAATTAGAAGCCACTAAGAATGAGATGAAAGAAAATAATAAAGAATTGAGCAGTTAGTTAGAAGCATATAATAAATAATTAAGCAATAAATTAGATAAAACTAATAATAAAATAGAAGCCACCAATGATAAAATGGAAATCAATAATAAGGAAATAAAGAGTAAATTAGATAAAAATAAAGCCTATACTAGTGGTAAGATCGCAGAGCTAAATAAGAAGTTAGATTCAGTCACTAGAACTAACGATCAGCTAAGTGAAGAGAGTGAAAAGGTTCAAAAAGTGGGAAACCACTTCCAGGATGGCTGAGGTGGGAATCGAACCCTCCTCTTCTCAGTTTTGTCTCATGAGGCTGAGTGTAACCCCGTTCCAGCCCTCTGACCAGAATCGGGAATCAACCCCAAACCTCGAGGGTGACAGCCAAGACCGCTATCTGCTACACCACGTGGTATAAAGATTTGGATTGATAAAAATGCATTTACATAATTTACATAATTTAAAAAACAGAACACTTTATGAACAATTTTAGAGAGATAAATACAGAAGAGGTCAATAAACATTCATTTTACAAATGTATTGTTTGTTTGCAATCTTGATAAAGTATTTACTACCCACATGTTCTCTATATTGTCACGGGTTATTGTGAAATTTTCCTTATATACAGGGTCATTGAAACATAATGCCTAGATTTTAAGTAATTGCTGTAAAAACTACTACAGGTAATGTAATGGTTTTAATTTTAAAATGCATGGAAAAGATAACATTTTTTTCATACCTTATTAAGTTTCAATGTGAGCTCCGTGTGTTGCTCTGCTGACGTCCAATGTGCGTCAATTTGTGGTGCGGGTTACTTCATGAACAAGTTATTATATCTTTCTTTCTCGCTGAAGAAACAATTACAAGTCCAATTTACCTCGACTTGCTTGAACAGTTTGTGTTCGCTCAAATAGAAGATATCGGACAAGAGGCTGGACAGCTTGTCATTTTTATGCAAGGTGGGGCTCCGCCTCACTACCTTAGCGCGGTACGCGATACACTCGACACACGTCTGCAGGGCAACAAGCGGAGCTCACTTTGAAACTTGAAAAATAAAAATGTTATATATTCCACGCAATTTAAGGCTAAATCCATTACATTAGTTCTTATGATGTTTTTATAGCAATTATTTAAAATCTAGGCAATATTTTTCAATGACCCTGTATTTTAAATTATTTTATGTTTAGTACACTTCTTGTAAGCCAGAAAGTATTTTAATTTGCTATGCTATTGTTTCCGCTTAAAAATAATACGTCTGTCAATACAATTCATGAAACAAACGTGGAAAGTTTCGAAAATAAAGTTTCTTCTTTTTGTTCCCTAGGGACCCTTTATTGCCATGGCATGGCATCATGAACTATGGGCTACACCTTGCACTTTATTTTCGACATAGTTACCACCGACATTGAGACACTTGTCGTAGCGTGGAATCAGTTTAAAGGAACCACTCTGCTAAAACTCGGTGCCCTGCGATGCATGAATTGTCGCACAGCCTGCTCCGGGGTCAGGTTTCTCGGGAGCCATCTTGCGGACATGTTTCAGTAACCCAACACATCAAGGAGCATGTGATGGGCCCGGGTACGATCAATACGCATTGTGGACGCCACGTCTGCCACCGTTATGCGCCTGTCCGCTCACACCATGTCCTTTACTCGAGCAATGTTGTATTAACTTCATCCTCCACACTCTGAACATGCAACACCAGCGACCGACCGAATGATATTGAGCACGACGCTCTGCTGCTCCTCTCTGGCGCTCTGCGCATTTGTCATTCCGCCTCCGCTGACGCTCCTTCCGTCGATGAGCCAGCCGCGGGTGTGGATTCTTATGGCGATTGTTTTTGTCACCTGGTGTATCATCCTTGCAACAAAATGATGAAACTTACTTTCGAAACTTCCTTCGTATATTAAATTAAAGAACACGTTTCGACCCTTCGATTACAATTTATTCAGATTATATCTAATGTAAACCCTATTCTAATTAAAATAACTAAACTGTAAATAAATACATAAATAAATAAATAAATAAATAAATAAATGAATGTATATTCTTACAAACTTAGAAGATATTTTCTATAGAGATAATTGGATGCACTTTATTTTGAAAATAATTCAAGAAATTTTCAGTTTTGATAACTGACTGCTCGTAGTTTTTGAGAATATCCATTATATTTTTACTTTTATCCCAATCAAAATTATACTGTTTCAATGCATTTTAAATTTAAAGTTTTTGTAAGGATATCCATTTATTTATTTACAGTTTAGTTCTTTTTTCTCCAAGTATTAATTAGAATAGATTTTCCATTCGATATAAGCTGAAGAAAACTCCATTGAAGGGTCGAAACATGCAATTTAATTCAATAGATGTTAAATGAATTGTATTGCTAGGTGCGTTATTTTTAAGAGGAATGTATAAGTCAATAGAGAAAATATCTTGCATTGCTTATCCTGGTAAATGTTATTGCTTTTGATGTAATTGTTTTGTAAAGCATATCGATGATGACGATGATAATTGTTGTTTTAAGGGGCCTAACATCTAGGTAATAATAATAATAATGTTATTGGTTTTACGTCCCTTTTAACTACACTGGCTTTTAGAGACGCCGGGGTGCCGGAATTTTGCCCCGAAGGGGATCTTTAACGTGCCAGTAAATCTACTGACACGGCTCCCTCGCATTTGCGCACCCTCAAATGCCAGCTGACTGCGCCAGGTTTCGAACCTGCAACCTTGGGCTCAGCAAGCGAGAACGTTACCCCTGAGCCACGCAGCCAGACTAACATCTAGGTTATCGGCCCCTAATGATCTGGGTGATAGCGAAAATGATAATGAAACGGAAACCAGAACGAAAATTAAGTGAGACGGAAAATACTTACAAAAAGGAACTCAGAGTGAAACAACTCACAAAATGTTCTTACAGAAGGGAATTTAGAACGAAAAGATTCACAAAAGGAATAGACTGAAAAATACCTACAAAATGAAGACTAGGTTCAAAATACGTACAAAATGCAATGTAGCATCGAAATACTTACAAAATGCAATTGAAATTCAAAATACTTACAAAATGCAAATGAGATCGAAATTACGTACAAAATGCAATTGAGGTTCAAAATCCTTACAAAATGCAATTGAAATTGAAAATGCACGATGCAATTCAGACTGAAATATCCCAGTTCCAATCCAAATTATTCACAAAGTGCAATTGAAATTCAAAATACTTACAAAATGCAATTGAAGCTGAAAATGCTTACAAAATAAACGGTAGATTCAAACGACTCACGTGGATTGACAATACTTACAAAATGCAATTTAGATTGAAAATACTTGACAAAATGTAATTTAGATTCAAAATACCCACAAAATGCAATTAAGAATCAAAATATGTGCAAAATGCCCACCAAACAAAATGCAATTTAGATTCAAAATTCGTGCGAAATGCGGTTTTGGTTGAAAATACTTACAAATTGCAATTGAAAATCAAAATTCTCACTAAAAGGCCCGGCTACCTGCGTTGAAAGACTTACCAAAAAGCAATTTAGATTGTCAATCTTTACAAAATGCTATTGAAGTTGAAAACAATCGCGAGATGTAATTTAGATCGAAAAAACGTACAAAATGCAACGTAAATTAAAAATACCTTAAACAATCGCTAGAAGGGAATTTAGATACACGGTGAACCAAGTAACAAAAACAGTGCGGGAGTCTTAAAGAGAAAGGAAATATAATAAAAAGAGGAGAGGAGAGAGAGGAGAGGGTCCGCCCCAAAGGTAAGGGACACAAAGGGCTAACGGACCCAGCTCAGGAATCCCTCGGGGTCGCCAACTCCCGAACTCACCAGCCGTGAGCCCCTGAGGGTGTAGCATTATCTTGGGTGCACCAGAAGGGGTGGGGCTACATACACCCGGCCTCCTTAAGGGCCTTGAGCACAAGGCTGGAGGTAAAAGGAAAAGAAAAATAAGGCTGACCCCTCATAGAAGGAGGGTATCAGGAAAGATGAAACAAGGGCCAAATAAGGCGGGAAAGTGAAAGACTCCCTAGGCCTCGGAAAACCTAATACCGTCGGGGTCGGAAGAGAACAAGAGTTGACCAAGTGAGGTCGACAGGAAAGAAGACGGAGAGGAGCCCGGCACAAGTAAGTGGAAGCAATGCCGGACTCAGCTGGGGTCCCATGGTCGCCAACCCACGTCCCACTAGATGTGAGCCCCTGGGGGAGTAAAGCATATCATACTCCTGCATAATCTCTAATTATTTTTAATCATTGTTTCGTAATAATACAACACATAAAATATTTATCTTACTAGGAAATTATGTGTAATACTGATTGTGTGCTATAAATACAAGGCACGTTCAGTTTCGTCTTTATTCGTTGCCCTGGCATCGCTGCAATTGCAGTACGGCGCAAGCACGGTAGTTGTTCTGAGTCAAGGAGAAGGAGAGGACATCATTTTGGTTGTGCATTTGTCTACCAATGTGTAAAATGAGTGGGCGATATTGACTACTCTCGAAAAGAATATAGAATAATGTGTGGATTTAATTTCTTGTTTGTTTTCTTACTCATTTTCCTTTGCATTGCAATGCAATTTGTGGTTTAGGTTGACGGGGAGGGGTGGGTGGCAGCCGGTATGGTAGGCGAAAAGTGAGGTTATGGCAATGTAGTATGTGCATGTAGACAGCTTTTTATATTCGTATGAACATCGCAACAATTCTGTAGAGTAGGGGAGCAATGTTTAATTAGCCTACAGGTGAATTAGGCTCTAGAACAATATAACTGTGTCCTTCGTGACAAATCTGTTGGCAATATTGATATAATCAAAACGTATTGTTTTCCTAACTGCGCTTAGCAAAAGGCGCAGTTATGTTTGTGTTATTTTCACCAATAATCAATAACTCTTCGCAGATCATCATCATCATCATCATCTTCCTTCCAAGTATTGGGCCAAATGGCCCGTTACGGTCTTGCACTTTCCCTCCATCTCTTCATCGGACGTCCTACAGATCTATTTCCCCGTAGCTGGTAGCGAAGGATCTCCTTTGGTAATCTTCCAGGTTCCATCCTTTGGACATGACGCTTCCAGTTCTCTTGGTAGTCACAAATGTATGTAGTTAATGGTTTCACTTTTAGTTCCTTCAGCATATCCTCGTTTCTCTTATGATCCCATTTAGTATAGCCTGCTGTTCGGCGCATAAAGGTCATTTCGCTTGCTATGAGTCTGGACATGTCCTGAGATCTTATTGTCCATGCCTTGCTGCCATAGCATAGGGTTGGTCTGGCTAATGTGTTATACAAACGCAAGCGTGCATGCCTTTGGACAAGAGATAGCTTCATGACGAGATTGATGATTCCTGTTGTTCTGGTATAATTAGTTATTTTTGCAGTTATGTCTCGTTCTTTTGAAAAGATCATACTATTCAATTACGTGTAATAAAGGCCGAAGTCGTCGGATTTTTTGAGAGCGTTAAAAATCCTTCAGCATGCCTTCCTTCGGAGAGGAAGTAAAGCCGGTGGTCCCATTACATACAGTTATGGCATTTAAAAGATCCTTTCACAGACTAGACTTGTGTGAAGCTAAATTGATAGGTTAGATTTCGTCGGAACGCTCCATCAAAAGTTCCAACGTTCACCACTAGGTGTCATTGATATCTGGTGGCGAAAGTTGGAACTATTTGAAATTGAACGGAACTTGTTGCTCACCCTAATAAGGGTGTCCGCTGGTAGCAGATACAGACTCAGGCGAGCCGAACATGTCCTCGGACACTCCCGGCACTAAAAGCCATATGATAAGTAAATAAAATATGGCGACATTTTTATGGCTTTTCACTTTTTATATTGCCAGACTTGGTTGAGCGGTACATAGCCTCAGGCAGTGCTATCCGTCGGACATTCTATAACCAAAAGTGACGAATCTATTAGCCTATATCACATGAACCTTGTAAGCAAGCACTAATGACTATAACTTAGCTCGCATCGGCGTAACGTCACATTAGTATCGTCGACGTCGACCGATACTCGTATTTGAGTGTACATTTCTTCCCTGCGATTGTAATAGATTGTGTCCATTCGATGGAGATTTTTATTATTATTATTATTATTATTATCATATAATATTTGCAAATGGGGTAATTCCCTGATGGCAAATTGTACAATTACAGAAAATTATCAACAATAACATCAAACACAATATACACAATTCGCAATTTCGGAAATACTAGTGGACCCGTGCGAGAACTCTCGCATGTGTATAAACCACCCGCCAGGCTTTACTGTTATGCTGGCTTCTATAAAAATGTGTATTTGTTTAAACTCAATTTTTATACAAATTGTCGAAATTTATGAAATCAGAGAGTAATAAATTCATCACTGCTGCTGGTTGCCCAATGGGTTGTGTGCGTCCCATGTGTACAGACTACCCGCCTGACTCTAGTGCTATGCGTCTGTAAGCGACACAGTTCTGACAGGACTATCGTCTTGTTTATTTGGTTAAAAGCACTTTATAAACAAATATATTTCCGTTGTCTTTTCAAAAAATGCAAGATTTTTTCTGTACTCTTGAGACGATTTGGAAGATTTTGGTACAAACCGCACAGTCTAACTCCCTCTGGTTTAGGAGCTTGAGTTTTGTGAAACATACACCTTAGCATATTATATATTTAGTGTACCCGTTAGACAAGAGATTCGGGGAGCCATCGGTCTTAAACGCCCTTTCGAGACTCTCCTCTAACCAACACACAAATATGAGGGGAAGGAATGCACTCTTGGACTAGATATGCACAAGAAACTGTACTCGCGGGTGTCGGGGATAAGAGAGACTTATTTTCCACCAGCCCAGATGAAAGCAAACAGATAAATATAAATATAGAGGCCAGGCTTACAATAAAATCACACTGAATTTATTCATAAAAATTACAGGCTCCTAGCCTTCTTCAGAGAGGTGAAAATTGGCTAATCCCAGGTAAACTTCCCTGTAAACATTTTTATAATCTCCTATCTAAATCTAACTTAAGCCTCTCGAAGTCCTATCACAATGAATCGAATCGAATAAAAGCTAAGAGAGTGACACGAAATATTTCCCTACCAAATTACATCGGAGATTGAACAAATAATAATAGTATCATCGATGAATCTACAGCAAGGAAAGATATCTACTTGTTTACAACGCAAGGTTATCATAACATTTAATATTGGCACAATAATAATAGCTAAGCTACTATGGTATCCTCTATAACATTTAATTTTATGAAAATCTAAGCTATTCCTATCTCAATTTTAAATGCAAATAGTAAACGAGACGCGTATACTCAAAATTAAGAAAAGTTCAAAACTATGCACATTCTTTACCTATTTATTTATCGTATGACATACAGACAACAAGCATGCAAGATAAATATATACACACATAAACATTGATATATACATATTTACAGCGTCACATGACAAGGCAGGCTCATATCTTTAAATCTAAATTCTGTATCCATTGCAGTGCTGCAGGTTTTGCCAACAGGAAGTCAGACCGATCACCCTGATATGCTCTTCTATGGCATTCGTGAACAAATTCTTTACCTAATTTATACAAGCAGAAACACTAGCTAAAGGCACAACACAAATAAATAACAACACAATATACCCTCCGATTGCTGCGCAAATGGCGCCCCTGCCTGCCTGCACACATTTTCGCGGTTTGCGATAAATGTTCATGAGTGTAAGTGTGGAAAAAGTTAGGTTGACAACTGCTATGACAGAACGTCACGACTTACGTTGCAGTGACAAGTTAATTACCGTGGTTTCCAATTATCACGTCCCTAAATGACTGTCGTCTCAAATTAGGTAACACTCAGCCATCTGTATTTAAAGTTGTCGAATATATCACTAGCTTTGTATTGGTCAAGAAATGAAATTTAAGTTTAGCATATTTTATTTATAATCAGCCTAGTAATTCATTTACTTCATGTTTAAATTTGAAAAATCCTGTCAAATTGTTCTTCTTCTTATTATTATTACCTTCATTTTATTCCTATAAGTGTATATGTAAAGTTTAGTGACCTGCAAACTCGTCGAGAGTAATTGTGGGTAAGAACATTTAATAACACCATCAATACCATGTGAAACTCCGTTCACTCAAATAACATACACCCTCAAGTGTACCACAATAGCATTCGCTCGCCAGCTTATGGCCTTAGTCAACAAGACAAAAACGTTCATTGGCACTAGTAAAAATATCTCAAAAACACACATAGCTTAACCACGGGTAATTAAATCCTACCCTCGTAGTATCCTCTACTAGACATTATAATAGCATGGTCGGCTAAATTATACAGAGGTCCCAAATCATGGACAAAAATCATATAGCTGTGAATCAGCTGTTCACTCGTGACATAAATTCAGATACAATAAATTACTTTTTTGCTGAATGCTTTCTTTAACTGAAATAGTGTCTAATACACAGTGAATGTGCTTTGCCTCATTTGCAGGGGAAACCAAGCTTTTATTCATGACCCCTCTCGAACCAATGATACTTTGCTTACTTCCACAATCTTTCAGATCATATAACAGTCGTCTGCTGGGTCAACTCAAGAAAATAGAAACGAAAGAGTCCTACACTCATGTAGCAGCTGTATTCATAACAAAACAAGTTCTCAGCTGACTTAGCCCAGCCTCGTGTCGGCCACTGCCTTCTAAATTGTACAGCCCAGCCCAATATACAGCTCGTCGTGCGAGAAACAAAACACTCCGTTATTCCAACTGACCTTGGCCTTGACAAACATATGCCGATCAATAATGTCATTCTAAGGGCCAGTTGCGCCATCTCCTTTTATACGTCATGCAAACTCTGGTTGGGCAAAACTAGTTTTAAATAGCTGGCGCAACATGCAAAATACCAACAGGCGGATACACAACCGGAGTTTGCATGACATAATAAAAGGAGATGGAACAACTGGCTCTAAGAATGTTACAGCTTCACAATTGTACCACGTAACTTGGCCAGATTCCGAATTCACTGTATGAATGTCACAAAATTATGTACATAAAACAAGGTTTTCCTTCAAGCTTGTATAAAATGGTATGAAGTAATGACCTGCTTATAGCATAACTAAAATTACATAAAGATTCCTACCTTCTATGCTACTCTACCCAAGTGTCCTACCGTACAGGAAAATATGATACCATGTCGTCTCACTTACAGGCTTTCATTGCGTATTCTCATTCGAACCTCACCTGAGGTTAATGTGGCTTTCCTCCAAGCCGTCTCTTTGAGGATTGCGGGCATCTATCATCCTCCACTATCCTACGTCATGTTGAATTAATGCATATCAACTCCCTGGACAAAGCTATACTATTATCATAAAGCTGAAGAGTTTGTGTGTTTAAACGCGCTAATCTCTGGAACTACCAGTCCGATTCGATTTTTTTTGTATGATAGCCAGATTCAAGGAGAATAGTTTAGGCTATGTAGCATTAGGCTGCACCTCTCAGGTAACCTTAAAGATTCATTTTTGTTCAGTAAGTCGGTAGAACAAGCGCTCCCAAACAGCTCTATCCGCATGCGCTGGCTTTATGGTTAGTGATACGTACACCGTTTCTCCGAACTGAACCAAAATTTGTCCACTTAACCTTTGGAACCCTGCGAGTAACTCTGTCTGCATGAAATTTATGACAGACCTGTCCATTTCCTGCATTTAGGCCGTTTGTCACAAATCTACACATTTTCACCGATCTGAACCAAAATGTGTATACTTACCCTTTGGAACCCTGCGAGTAACACTGTTTACATGAAATTTTGGACAGACCACTCCATTTCCTGCATTTAGGCCCTTTGGCACAAATATACACCGTTTCACCGATCTGAACCAAATGTTACATACTTAGCCTTTGGAACCCGACGAGTAACACTGTCTGTTTGTAATTTCGGACCGACCACTCCATTTCCTGCATTTAGGTCCTTTGGCACAACTCTACACCGTTTCACCGACCTGAACCACATTTTGTATACTCAACTTTGGAACCCTGCGGGTGACACTGTCCACTTTAAATTTTGGACAGACCACTCCATTCCCTGCATTTAGGTACTTTATCACAAATCTACACCTTTTCTCCTAATTGCACCAAATTTTACATACACTTTGAAACCATGCTGGTAATACTGTCCACTTGATATTGTGGACAACGCTCTCCATTCACTACATTTAGAAGAACAGGAAAAATTAACTTGAAAACCACGTATTAAGGCCTTAGAACCATTCATGTTCGAAGTAGTGTAACTGTAGGAGTATTTTAATAAGTGTAATTGTTGACGGGCTGTTCGGGCTGCATCACGTTGCCCCTACCAGTGTTCTGGTGCAGAATTGCGAAAATAGTTGCATCTTGCGCTATTTATAAAATGCAGTCACGGGGAGTAATTAGTGCAAAAAGATTTCTTAGGCCCCTTAAAACAGTTATCATCATGAAAATATTATGCCTCTGTATAAGTGCAATGGTGTTGGTGCAGTACATTGAGGTTACCAGCTGCAATAAGCGTTGGTGCTTTCAAATTTACCCTCATTTATTCCGAACCTTATCGTTGAGCGCTATGTGGCGATAAATGATACTACTGCTACCTCAGTAGATCGGGAGAGCCGAAGTTTTCCAAAGTGTTCTGATTATTTTCCTACGGCGCTATGCGACAAAAGACGGCACTATTGGTCTCTACATTTCTAACAGCCAATGAGATATTGGCCCTAGGCAGTGTCTTTTATTTCACTTACTCCTCTTTCTAATGAAATGAAAATCCACAGCCTGCTTCTAGTCGCTCGACCAGGTCAGGAAATGGAATGAATGAAGCCCCTATCTAGCGGCGAGGGTATGAACTGTGCTGGCTGCCGAAGCCTGTCGCACTCCCCTGGGGCAATGATGAAATGCATGACATACGAAATGAAATGATAGTGGAGAGCGCTGCTGGAATGAAATTGTGACAGGGAAAACTGGAGTACCCGGAGAAAAACCTGTATGCCTCCACTTTGTCCAGCACAAAACTCACATGGTGTGACCGGGATTTGAACCACGGACCCAGCGGTGAGAGGCCAGCGTGCTGCCACCTAAGCCACGGAGGCTTACCCTCCTTATAATCGTTTAAAATTTGTTTTTAAATTACATGTGTCAGAGCTGTAGTTAGTAAATAGCTGTTTCCCTATTCATAATTATCATTATTATCACTACGGTCAAATGACCTGAATGTTACGTCCATTATACTGTACTACTTATCACCCCCACTACAACCACGGCCATTACAAAATGTTATATTTTTAAAATATATTTGTTAGTTTATGTATCATGTGCCAGTTCTGTAGTAGTAGGATATACATTATCACCCATAAAACTAATAAATCCACCGGGCGAAGCCGGGCACTACTGCTAGTATATTATACAGAAACTCGTGGATTAGGGTTCGATTTACTATCGTCATCTTGTAGAATACGGATCACAGAATGTACTTTGTTTATAAAATTAATATACTTTTACAAACACTGGCTTTACACAGGTGCGGTTGGATATCAAGAATGGCCATGTAATACCACCACAGAATTTATAAATATCACTGCGTGATATTGGCACACCAAAAACTGAGCATAATTAGCACATGGAATTTCACTATTCCAGTTTATTAGCACAAGATATCAAGTAAAGAGCAATATTCATGGATTGATGCTTATACTTTACTATAACTTCCATTATTCACTTGCAGTCATGTGGTCGTAGAATGTCCTGGATTCTCGTCATAAAGCATGACACAATAATCTTCAGAAATCGTGTAAAATTACACTTAATATTGTTCCATTAACGTTCCCAGTGGCATGGGTGACAATTTTACACTTTTTTTAGTACATTACTACTAAATTTACAAATTTAATATCCACGTTTTCGATGAAACACAATACAAAAATCACATCTCTTCCACACGAGACTTGACGTAGGAGTATCTGGGTAGCTGACGACTTGAGTCAGTAGCGTAACTAATTCTTTTCCTTCGCATATCTGCGAGGTTTTACCTTGGGTTTACGACATGAAAATTCCAAAAATACACAAAAATAATTCCAAATAATAACAAAAATCTTCTTATATGTCCCAGATTTAGGGTTCCATAAAAATAAATTGCTGGCCAAATCAAATCAAAGTGCTTCCAAAGAGATAACATAACTTCCTCTTGAGCTCAGCGCTGTCCTGACGCGGTCCATCAATCATCGATTCAAATGAACCATCGATTCTCAAATCGAAGATACATTATCGTGCTCAATAGATAGTCGTTAGTGACTCAACAGATCAATGCTCCCACGCACGTTGCATCTGATGGAAGGTGGAGGACGTGGTAGTCGGCCTATTTGGTGTAACTTCCTTCTCTGAGTTTCCATTTCCTGCCTTCGACGTTCTTGTTTAAAATGTAAAACAGCAGCTGAGGTGGTTCCACGCTATTCAATAATTCTGTGAGAACAAGCGGTGGCCATTATGTAGAACACCTTGATTCCTTAGCAGTGCTTATCTTCGTGTTAGTTGTATTACCTACGTAGATCAGTCAACAAATATTATTGTCATTGTTCTAAAGAACTGGTTTCGGTCTCATTATGACTTTCATCAGCAATGTATAATGAACATTTTCAAAAAGGAAACAAGTATGAAGTTTCTAGTCTGTGAAATTTCATGATTGAGATAGAACAATAATTCTCTTAGTGCTGTTGAGGTAAATAGTTCAACCAGTAAAAGGTAAACTTATAATAATTAGACTATCAATTACCGTAATTAAACAAAATTTGTTACAGATCTGATTTTTTTTTTTTTAATATTTTAGACAGAAAACCTCTTTAAACTTATTATTGAACCTCACCTCTTTTTTATAAGCGGCTTTTTTCTTTTATTCACCCCCCACCCACTTTCTTTCTGTTTCTTCAAAAAGTTATGTTTGAAAAGAAAATATACAAGACAATCGGTGTCACCCGGTGCGGTCTGCACTCAACGCACCTCGCTAGTGACGTCACTGACCTAAGCACTAACATTTGACTGATTGATAGCGGGTTCAAACCTGGCCGAAGTCGTCGGATTTTTTAAGAGCGTTAAAAATCCTTCAGTATGCCTTCCTTTGGAGGGGAAGTAAAGCCGGCGGTCCCATGTTATGGATTTATGGCATGTAAAAGATCCTTTCACAGACTAAACTTGTGTAAAGCAAAATTTGTTAGGTTAGATTTCGTCAGAACGCTCTATCAAAGTTCCAACGTTTGCCACTAGGTATCATTGATATCTGGTGGCGAAAGTTGGAACTACTTGAAATTGAACGGAACTTGTAGCTCACCCATTAGGGTGTCCGTTGGAAGCAGCTACATACTCAGGCGAGCCGAACATGTCCCCGGACACTCCCGGCGCTAAAAGCCATACGATAAATAAATAAATAATAAATTGATGTTTCAGCTCGAGAATACTTCTAGGTTATATCCCAAGCACTAACACTTAGGCTTATGTAAGCTTACAGCAGCTATAATACTCACCTTGTAAGGCACAATTAATCTCTCATATGGAAGCATTTTAAACATACTATATTAATATAGCCTACAGTAATTGGATATTACAAAAGGGTGCGCCTCCAGTTGTTATAGCTCTTTCATTTTACGAACAAGTATGCTATGGTATTCAAAATCGATTTCTACGAAGTCTTTGCGTTCCACTCTCAGTACGGTACGTGTGGCTTCATGATTGATCAAAGGATGGTCCATACCAAAGACCATACAAAGCTCGTGTGGATCGACGTCTTGACACATAATGTACCATCAGCTGATGGGTATATATATTTTATTTTTAGCATTTAACATTGCATAAAAAATCATCAAGTATGTATAATTCTTAACCGTTGACCGCAAAAATCTCAAAAATATAATTTATTTTGTTTTACTTAAAAGGGTCAAATTTAGTAGCGTATGAAATTTGAAACTTATTTCTCAGTATTTTCGTGGCTCCGTGGCTTAGGCGAAAGAACGCCGGCCTCTCACCGCTGGGTCCGTGGTTCGAATCCTGGTCACTCCATGTGAGATCTCTGCAGGACAAAACGGAGGGAGACAGGTTTTTCACCGGGTTCTCCGGATTTTCCTCTCAAAAATGTAATTCCAGCAACACTCTCAACTATCATTTCATTTAATCTGTCATTCATGTAATCATTGCCTCAGAGGAGTGCGACCAGACTTAGGCAGCCGGCCCAGTTCCTATCTTCGCCGCTAGATGGGGGCTTCATTCATTCCAGTACAGGAGGGGGGGGGGGAGGGGGCGGTGTAAGGCGGTTTTTGCCCCACTCGACGCCACTGTGCCCAAAAAACAAACATAGTGGCCAAGCGAATGTTAAATAATTAATAGCTCGCAAACCCATAGTCCGATTTCGACAAATCAGGTGTCGTTGGACTCGGGGTGACGCCCCCTTTCCTATGGACCACTGGTTATATTTTAAAAAAAGTTTTGGAAATAGGCGATATTCCCAAAACCAATGATGATACAACGATACACAATGGCTTAAACGAACGGTTATCGTTAGAACAAAACTTTATATTTTTACATTTTTTCCAAACACGTTCAATTTTGAATGTGGGCTATATTTTAGAAACAAGAAGTTTTAAAAATGTATGTCTGACAGAAATGGACGGTCCTTACCCCCTCTACCCATATACCAAGACGCAGGTCTCTAGAACAAGAAAAATTAGTAGGTAGTGTTAGTCTAGGAACCCCCCACCCCCCACCTCTACTCCCAATGTGAACCGATAACTCCCGAATCCATGGTCGGAGTTTCACGAATGAGGTGTTTTTGGACTCGAGCTGAATGGGGTTTTGCTATGGACCACTCATTATATTTTTAAAAAATTTTGGAAACTAGATTTTGGAGTCAAACGTGTTTTTTTTGTGTTTTTGCTGATATCTCGGGAACCAATAAAGCTAGAACAATGTGCTTAGATTCATTTTTTTCGTCGCGTTGTCCTCTTGACGAGGATGCTTGGGTCGAGTAGGAGCGAAAACCTATTTTGGGGTAAAAATGTGATTTTAGACTTTTTGTTATATCTCCCGAACCAATGCTGCTAGGGACTTGTACGAGGACTCGGAGGAATCGGGGTGACGTCCCTAGATATGTTTTGCACAAAAAATCACAAAAGGCCTAACGCCATACATGTTGAAAAAATTGTTAACCTGTTTAAAATTTTAAATGGAGCGTGGTTGCCAAGACAGACGGTACCACTTGCATGTATGTCAACGAGCCTGTCGCCAGCTATGGTGAGGTATCTCAATAGAGCAATGGGTATTTTGTCAGGACGGTGGGGCGGTTTTCGACGGTTCGTTTTCCGATATTTGTCATGGCGGACGGATGGATGCTAATATGGCAAAATGTGTCAAGCGTGCTAGGAGTTTTTTAACCCTAAAGGGGAGGTTTAGCGTGCTAGTCGATGTAGTGTCACGGCTCTGTGGTATTGATGCATGCTCATAGGCCAGCGGAACGGTTGTAGGATATGAAGCTATAACGTTCAAACGACCAAGCAATTTGTATCAAGGCAAAATATTAGCGTTAATGCAAATTATAATTCTATGAAGCTTTGAATGGTTAAATTAAATGTATGATTTAACTATTGTAGCTGGTAGCCTTCTAGCGAATCACCGTGTGTTCCGTTGCTTAAAGGCTGAAAAGAATAACCCTTATCTACTAGCCAGCCGAGCCCAGTTCCCTTGTTCTGCAATTGATAACGCTATCTCAGAAATGTGTGGACCACATTTGACAACACCGCTGACTTGCGATAGAGGGCAGATGAAGGTCAAACAATCTGGTATCTGTGTCAGAGAGATAACGGAGTAAGCGATTACAACTCCTCCCCCTACCATTTCCACAGCCAATTGCCGAGCAAGAGCGATGATTCAACAGCCATGGCGATGGGGAGGGGAGGGCCGACATTGGTGGGGCGGGGAGAGGAGGGGATTGGAGAGGAGAACCCTTAACAGCCAATAGCTGGACGAGTTGTGTGAACGTAGAATGGAGGGGGAAGGGAGGGGAGAGGTGCGGGGTAAGAGAGAGAACACAGGTGGAGAGAGAAAGAAAGTTGTGATTCTGATAACATGTGTGGACATGCATGAAGCCCTGAGCGTCGTACACAGGGCTCTGGCACAACATGATTGAATAAATAAATAAATATATAAATAAAAGACGCACAGGTTCACACAACATGTAATTTATTTATCCAAGAATTAAAGGTTGAGTTAAAACCCAGCCAATTGACATACAGTTAATTCCCTTATGTTTCAACACTTTTCCACAAGGTAATGTTTAGGAGACGCTGTCTTTTGAAGTTCATGGAGATAGAATCTGACTTTTGTGGACTGATGGTTGAGGTCCTCGAGTAAATAGGTGACTGGACTGTCTAGGTTGAATTGACAAATTCGAAATAGTTCGGTCCCCCACTGAGGCGTGAAGACCTTATCAAATGCAGACTTAAATTTGCTCACACGAACAAAATCACCAATTGTGAGTCGGTGACGTTTAGGGTCCACTGTTTTTATGGGGTTAAACAGTTTATCCAATCATGGAATATTTTTGGTCACGAGGCGTGGCTTGGTTCCAATCGGTGTGTACTTGGTGTCATTGTAACGTGACACTAGCTCAGGTAACATGTCCAACCAGCGATAAGGGCCTTGGGCGGGAAACGCATTCCACATATGGGTTCTCAATGTTCGGCTAAACCGCTCGACCACGCTGGCTTTGAGATTGCTGTGCGTGGTGTAATGGTGTAATTTAAACATTCGCATTGCCGCCATGTTCGTTTTTTTGGCACAGCGGCGTCGAGTGGGGCAGAAACCGCCTTCCCCCCCACCGTACTGATTCCATCCCTGATTTGGTCGGTCGACTGGAAGCAGGCTGTGGAGTTTCATTTTCATACCATTATTTTCGTGTCAACGCACCAGGTCAAGGATAATTCACACGAAAAGTGGAGGAAATATTCCAATAACAGTGTATAGTAGCCTACATTCATGCACACCTCTTTTATAACATCACTTTTTCAAACATACTGGTAGTTCACATTACATGTTATATTGTCGCATGAATTTCATCGTTGGCTGTAACTCGTTTCCGAGTATAATGTTCTTCCAAATGGTCCTTTCCATAAAATGTACGTACACAAATATAAAACCCACACACAATTATGAAATAACTTATAATTTCAGTGCCATTCTTTAGACAAATGGATGACGTATGGATTGCGTATTGTATTAAGGCACTTGTTCTTCTCAATTGAAACACGATACTCGTACACCATTCCATTTCTTTACCAGCAGCAAGAGCTCCAGAACCTTTTAGAAAATGAAATATGGGATCTCTCACTGTGGTTGTCTGATTTGGTGGCCCATATCATAGAAGGGTATACAACTGGAAAGGCGAAGGGGGTGATATTTCAAGAGTCTTCTATGCAAGTGCATACTATAAAGTTACTAAAACTTCAGCCTACCAAACTGGCTACTTGGTTGTGCCTTCAAGGGTCAGCAAATGCATATAGAACCAATGCTGTGCTTCCGTAGTAGAGAGAATAGCGAAGTTGATTGAAAATCCCGATGCATATCAGATTAGGTTTGCCATTCGTTTTATGAATACGAAGAATACTAAACCAGTCGATTCATCGGCAGATTTGTGAGGTGTACGGAGAAAATGCAATGAGGGATTCAATGGTAAGGAGATGGTAAGGACGTGATCAAGTGTACGATGTGGGCGTCCATCGTTGGTTAATGAAGACTTGGTTCATGCAGTTGAAGAACGCGTCATAAAAACTATCTGACACTATCTTACATTATCTGATCTATGAACTTCAGCAAATCTGGTTGACAACACAGGCAGCAACATTTTATGAATAAGGCATACAAAAATGTGTGCCACGCTATGACAAGTACCTCCAAAATGGTGGGAGCTACTGGTATGTATTACAACTGATATGAATTGCAGCCGAATGGCCATAGCAGGGAATTTAATTGAACGCACGTGGCACAGATTACCCTGACCCGTGAACTCCCCCAAAAATTGAATTTAAAGTAGTTCCAACTTTGGGTACCAGATGCCACTGTCACTAACACCTAGGGGCGAAAGGAAGGAAGGAAGGAAGGAAGGAAGATTGTAGTTGAACGTGGCCGTTAATCTCGAAATTATAAGCCACGGGTAGCGGCGAACGTTTGAACTTAATTGAGCGCTTCTAACCAGCCAAGTATAACCTACAAATCAATAAATTATAATCAGTAAATTGATAAATAAATTATAAAAATTAAATACTGATTAGTTACATATCAAACAAGTAATAATTAATAATGACATTAACAAATGGATAAATAAATTATAAACAATAAATATTAAGATCTTAATAAGTAGAGTGGAATAATGAAAATGTAATACGGTACCAAATGAGTTGATTCAGCCATTAGATCCGTTGAGTACAAGAAGTAGGTTTTTCTGCTCCTGGCAGTTTGACGAGATTCGCGTTGTCCTCGCAGTCCGGTACGGGAAAATATCACGACGGTACGCAATCCACGTCGATTGCAAGTCCGTTATAGCCTAACGCAGAATTAAACAAGGGAAATAGTGGTATAACTTTTGCAATACGTCTAATGGTTTGCTTGTAATTTAGACCTAAACTCGGTTCATTACTTAATTGATATTTTGTAGCTTTCCAGTCGGTCAACACGAACGAAGAGCTACAAAAATCAATTTGTTAGCTATAGGTAACACTGAAAAGAGAATGGCATCAAATCTCTTCATTTTAAATTCATAAGAGGAGCCAGTGGCAGTTCGTACTCTTAAACAAGGGAGGGTGGTACATACGCCCATAATGTTGCCTGTTGCCCGTGCAATGAGTGGACAAGGAAAGCGATATTACTCAATTGGTTTAATTGTGGCGCCATCTAGGTCTTTTTCTCTCTGCTGTTATACCGGGCTGTGATGGCGCAGTGGTCAAGCTGCTTGCCTCGCACCAAGGCTGGTTGGGTTCGATTCCCGGTTTATGCTTATGGGATTTCCAAAGTGATATGTCACGTCTGGTTGTTCGGATACGACGTAAAAAGGAGGTCCCGTGGTTTATGATCGTGAATTTAATGGTCACGTAACAGTACAGGCGCTCTTTCTATTCCTTTTCAATTTCCTAAAGCAGTCTCAATCATTTCACGGTTTCATGAAAGACATTAACAAGAACACTTCAAATTCCTGAAAATCGAGTGAATATTGTTAAGGTCTTGATCGTAGCATTCAGCTCCGGTATAAAAACTATGATGTACTGTATGTATGTCTACCCTTTATTATTCCCATTTGCAACGGGGTTGGAGATGAGATGCGAAAAAATGCAATGTGGCGGATGGATTTTACGGCCGGATGTCCTTCCTGGTGCCAACTCATTGGAGCTGGTAGGTTAATCCGCAGCTTAAACACTAACTGAGGGAAGATGATTGAAAAAAAAGGAGAAAGGTTTCGGAGGGGTAACGATCGTAGGCAAAGAGGAAGAGAATCCAAATCAAAATCAGAAAGAAACAGTGATAAAATGCTAATTATACTGAGCAAAGTCCCTGAAGTAACTAAAATAAGTGGGTGCTTAAGCACAGTTAACGGAGAGAGCGGCCTGAGCTACGGTTATCTGCAGGCTATCGCTAAGAGCCCTTTCCCTCCCAAGCTGGTATTTGGGTATATTGTAGGGACGTTGTGTACTGTCGAACCAAGGTATGACAATTAAAATGATTTATGGACTTTCCCTTCAAAGGGGTGAGATTTTAGAAGGCGTTCTGAAATGCCAGAAAGATTTAAATTAGACGGAATAATGTAATTAACCGACACTGTTGGATCCCCAACAGAAAAACTGAAGGCCCCCAGAGTGGGCAGAGATGAAGCAACTATAGTGCTTTTTTGCAATATTTTTATTATGATTAGTAAACATTTTAGGAGAGAAACAATTGTTGCGTTTAACGAAGGCTAAACTTTTACCCAGGAACGTGCCCACTGACAGTTCAGAAAGGATGAAAACCTCAAACCTAACTTGAACAAAACCACAATCTTAGACGGCAAATCACAAACCAGAGAGAAAATCTGTACAAGTAGGAAGCTGGCAGAGCGAGCTATTCTAGCCTTAACGATTGACTAGAGTTAGCTGAGATAGCTAAGAGAAACTTTATAAATGTTGTTCATAGAAGTTTTATTTTAAACGCAACAAGTGATGGAGTTTTTAATAAACTTATCATTCAGTGATTTGCCTTTTTCTTTGAATTTAGAATAACTCAGGAGAAGAACTAGGAAAGAGAAGGTCCTGCCTAACCGTTTTTCTAGCAATTGAAGGAAACAACAAATAATAAAGAATTTATTTAACAAAGTGATTAAGTGGAATATAAATAACAATTTAGATCTCAGATCTATTTCAAGTTAAGAACAAAATTGTTTTAGTAAACATTTGAGGTCTCAGGCATGTAGTAACAAAAAGAAACTTTACTAGAGTTTTCAAATTTTACATACCGGTACAATTAAAAGGCTTAAAGCCTATAACAATAAAGGACTTACAATTTGGTTTAATGTTTCGTTAGATGAATTAGGTATAATATTTTTTTTAAATGCTTTTGGAATACCTTGGTAGCAAGCAAAAAGATTATGCTTTCCTGGGCGCAGCAGGATAAGGGAAAGGAGATTAATAAGTGGTTCCTATAGCCACTGTTATATTGGCACAGAATTTAAGAGTTCCTGAATTCTAATAGGGCAGGTCACCTTTTGTGAACCTGGATTACACAAATTAGATAAACTTTTAATAATTGGAAAATCGAACTTCCTGGTTGCAACAGGAAAAAATACGTATTATGATGTGGATTATAACCACGGTTAATTTTACAGAATTAATAAATGTTAAATGGAGCAAAATTGGGAAGGCGCCTATTTTTGGCGAGGCCTCGTAGAAAAGAAGTAACTAGTTTAAATGTACCCTCAATTGTTAGTAAAAGGGATTGGGAGTGTAGGAATTATAGGATAGAGTCCTGGCCAATTTTATTAATACGGACGAATCGCGACGTGGTAGATTGTTGAACGGACACTGGTTGTAGCACTCAAGTTTGTTGATAGATTTAAATTTTCACTATTGCAGTATGTATAGGTTCATTAAGTTACACTTTGGCGGGTTTTAGCGGTAGGTAGTCTCTATATTCCAGTTTATGAATTCAATTTAACTTAAAGGTTGCAGTAATTTTGACGGTATTGAGTATAGTTCTTGACCGTTTAGAGTTAATTTTGAATGGAAAGTTCCAGAGCTGTAGTGACAGTTTAAAGGAGCGAGTAGACATCCCACGGAGTTAGATAGGTTAAGTTTTAGACAGCTATGAATTTAACAGAAATCCCTCGCTGCAGGAAAAGTATTCCCTTATTTAGTTCATAAAATGCTGAATTTCATAACTTTAGTAGCAAGCCTGGTTGGCTAAGAATGCGGTTCCCACGGGGGGGGGCAGTTATTACTCAATTTTGCGGAAATCCCAACACTGCCTATAACTTTCATTAAAAGCATTCAAAATGTTGTTTGAAACCTTCTAAAATGGTTTAAAATCAATGTAGGTAGTTACTTATCTAGCCATGTTGGATTGAAGTTTGAAGCCTCCTGCGACCGTTACTCTCAAAATTTAGACATGGCGTCCGTTTGAATCACCTCATTAGAAAGGAGGAGAACCTCTGAGGGAGGTCTGAACTGTTCACCAAGCTGACTACACAAGAAGTGAAAGGAGAATTTGAACACACGGCTAGCGAGAAGACGAAGGGGAGGGTGGGGGAAGGGCAAAGGAACATAAAATATAAAATAAAATATTAACTCTTTACATTACATAAGTTTCTTCGTGGAGTAGGGTCTTCTAGGAGATGTTAGCTGACGACAAGGACGACATCTGGTTGACCGGTTTGAAGACATTCTTGAGATCTCTGATTCCAAAACTATGACAGGTTGCCGCATGGAGAGCTGGGGTTGAAATCCAGGGGATAAATAACTGAAACAACCTTACATACATTTTAGTGCATGTTCAAAGAAAAAGGGAATACAAAGAAAGAGGGGTTCCTGTTGGTGTCTACGAAGGGAGAATAAAATAAACTAATGAAATAGAAAAAAAAGCAAAGAGCAGCAAGAGCTAACTCTAACTAACCGTGTTTTCCAAAGAATACACCAGGAGGAGTTAGTGAGAGATGAAATGAATAAAGATGAATGAAACTGGGCAAGGATGTGGAAGGAATCAGCCGTGGCCTGTCAGAAGGTACTGTCCCAGCATTTGCCTGGAGTTAAGAATAGGAAACCACGGAAAACCAATTCAAGGACGACCGACGGTGGGCCTCGAACCCATGTCCACTGAGTCCGCCGAGAGCTTGACCCCATAGCCTAATGTTGACCTCTGGCGAGCGTATCTACCACTGTCGGTGGTCTAAAAACACTGATATATACCGATCATTAAAAATAAGCTCACCATTGCCCCAGGGTTGACTTGAATGAGAGAGCCTATATTTTTAAATTATGATAAAAAATAACAATGGCACGCCTTATGGATAACTTACTTTTCTCCTCCTAAAATACGTTTCCAATGTCAACTATTATGTATAACCGGTAACGTCAATGCGACACAGCAACAAGTGTAAGGTCACTATAGGCTACATGATTACACACATAACTCAATCCTGTAGGGTAGCGGCTTGGCAGCATGCTGAGCTTTTATGCCCAAGATCGCGGGTTCAAACCCAGCCGAAGTCGTCGGATTTTTTAAGAATTAAAGGCGGCGGTCCCATGTCATAGAATTATGACAAGTTAAAGAACCTTCCACTAATCACACCTGTGTGAAGCTAAATTAAAGGTTAAATTTATCATCGCTCTTAGGTTCCAATATTCGTCAACAGGAGCTGACTGCGGTGGCGTCTAGTAACCAAGTTCTGAACTAGTGGTCGTTGACGGTGGCGTTTGGCGGCAAAAGTAGGAACAACATGAAAATTAAAAATTAAAAACAGATAACACACACTAATACAGCCATCATATTTAACACCGGTTATCAGACAGATTCTACACACACCCAAAGTACACTGGGCTACATGAACGCGTTGTCGTAGCCCCTATACTGAGGAACCAACCAAGCAATCTTGTAGGGGCCATAACTTTTGAAGCAAAGCAAACATGGAGGCAGGGTTGTCTTCAAGCTAGTTTCAGAACTGTTGTTGGTGTTTCATTTAGGGGCTTAGACATCGTAACCATTTATCCCCGTGTACTTGGGTGAGTGTGAGATTGTCTGATAACCTGTGTTACTGTGATGAATGTATCAGTGTGTGTATTTGCAATTCAGGTGGGAATTGGGAAGCAGGCGGCCATGGCCTTGTATTAATTAAGGTACTATCCCGGCATTTGCTTTGAGTAGAAGTGGGGAAATCACGGCAAACCACTTCCATAATGACTGAGGTGGGAATCGAACCCACCTCTTCTCAGTTTTGCCTCACGAGGTTGAGTGTACCCCGTTCCAACCCTCAAACCAGAAATACATTTGGCAGAACCAGGATTCGAACCTGGACTGCCGCTCCACCAAGATGTGGTGTGATTCAGAATTATTCTGGATAAAGAGAGCATGTCTCCAATTAGACCCTAAACAAGATGCGAATGCACTAAGGCTACAAGGACTTCACGTTATATTTTTCTCCTTAAATAATCATTAAGGCTGCTATAGTGAGCGGTAAGTTAGGTATCGTATTTTAGTAAGTACATTTAGAGAGTGGGGACGTTAACACCAATCCTGCCGTTAACGTTAACACCCTCATCGCTCGTCTTTCACTGCGATTGGTCACGGCCGTCTCGCGTGCAGAGCTTCGTTCTGACCGAAGGCTCAGGAATTTCCCGTAACACCGCTGAAAGCATGTGATGATGTTTTTAATAGCCAGACAGGGAGAACATGTAGTAGCAACACAGTGGTGGCGGGTTTTGAAATGTGACCAGCGCTTTGCTGCCGTGCGTTTCTATAGGTAGAAAAGTGCACACCAAGTCAGTTGAACTCTTTGGTCACGGCATCAGCGCCATTGTTGCGGAGAGTGTATCAATGCAAACCACTATATGATCCAAGTCGGGTATAAGGATTTTAAAGGAGGGGCACGTGACTGCGTGCCAACATCCTAAAACCGCCCCTGAGGATAGCAATACACCAACAAATGTAGGGTGTACGAACGTCCTTGTATTCAATGTGCACAACACAACTATATACCTGGAATCCTCTTTGCTGGTTTTTGGTCATCAATGCGGTCCTGAAACACAGAAAATATTTTTCTGTTTCAGGTTGTGGGGCGAGGTTGACACGGATAAGAAGAAGTACTATAAAGAATTCATTCAAGCAGTTGTCAATATTGGTTACGACAAGCTTAGTATCTTCGGGAAGTTCAAAGACGATCCTGAACTAAATAAGATCACTTCAGAGATGGAGGATATAGCCTTTGAGGTAAGCGAGCTTACAGCCAGTGACGTCCGGACATCGTGGGCATTTAGCCCCGTGTACTTGAATGTGTGTGTGTGTGTAGAATTTGTCTAATAATACTGTGTTATTACGGTGACTGTAGAAATGTGTATGTATTTGTAATACGGGTGAGGTTTGGAAAGGAGTCGGCCGTGGCCTCAAGTTAGAAACCAAGCCGGTATTTTCCTGGAGCAGAATCTCCTCTGCGTCTTCACCTCAAACATTGAGATCATTCAACACTGAATCTGAATCTCACCATCACCTCCTAGGTCGGCGGCTTCGGTAACGTAGTAGCTGGCATGCTGAGCTGGTTCAAACCCGGTCGAAGTTGTTGGATTATTTAAGAGCGTTAAAAATCCCTGTTTGCCTTCCTTCGGAAGAGAAGTAAAGCCACGGGACCCATGTCATAGATTTATGGCATATAAAACCACTTTCCACCACTGTGAAGCTAAATTTGTAGGTTATATTTGATTAATGCTCTATTAAGTTCCAATGTTTGATGCCAGGTGCCGGTTGCGGTGGCATCTAGCAGCAATGTTCACGGCTAGGTGTCGTTGACGGTTGCATTTGATAGCAAGAGAAGGAACTACTTTAAATTGATTGTCTGCAATTCTTACCTGAATTACAGATAACACACATTAATACAGCCACCACAATTAACACCGGTTATCAGAAAGATTCTACACACACACACAACGTACACGGGGCTACATGACCCCACACGCGAATGCTTCACAGAACCAGGTGATAACGATAATTAGACCGGATTCTGAAAAAACAAGAAAGTACTCAGGAAATAATGTATCATTGACTCCGAAGTACTGGTTGAAGGAAGTATGTGAATACTTAAAGGATACCAAGGTACCACCTGAAAGGCAAATAAGCTCCATTGAGAAGCTCATGGATGGCGATTATTTATTATGGTTCCGCACTTTTAGGTACACATTCGATACCGTGGACGAATTTAAGGATGCATTTTCGAAAAGGTACTGGGCGGCGGACATACAACAGAATCTAAGGTTAGACTTATATTCGAAGAAGTACAGTACTAATAATCTGACAAGGTACTCAGAGTACTGCACGGCTCAATTATGCCGGTTCCGCGGACTTGATTGTGCCCCAAGTGAAAACGACTTGTGTTTGGCAATAACTAAGCAGCTTCCAAATGAGATTCAGAGACTTCTGATCTCATCTAACGCGAAACCTGCTATTGAAGTAGAAAGTTTATTACGTCAACTAGATATGACGACGGCACATATGTCACCACGTCATAACAGAACGGTGGAACATACCCACATGCCCGATACACAAACAAAAATTGTAAGGGAAACAAGTGTAGATAAATCAACCATTACGGAAAACGTCGGAACACGAGGAAACTTTCTAAGAGGTGGACCTAGGGAAAGGCACACACCCTACCGAGGAGGCTACGTTAGGGTAATATAGACAAAGAAACATTGGGACCAAAGGAGGTCAAATGAAAGGAAACCACCATATCGGAAGCCATATGAAAGAAACGGTTGGTAAAATGGCAACCAAAGAAATGACCGACCTGGAGATCGAGACCCAGACTATCAGGTGGAAATTGAGGAAAGGCGAATAGCTACTCAAAGGTACTACGCCGAGAGAGGAGAAGAGCAGGGAAGACAGCCGCAAGTCAGATGGGGTGACGCAATGAAAAATCGAACATCACCTGATATTCATGACGACAGAGGCGCGCAAAGTCTTGAGTTGCAAGAACACAATAGAGGATCCGAAAGGGAGGATCAGGCTAATGAAAACGCCAAAATTCGAAGAATTAAAACAAAAATATGTTCGAGGATGGAATGAAGTACACGTGGTAAATAGGATTGCCAGGCCAGAAGAACTAATCGAAGAGATTACAGAAGCACCAATCACAGTATAACGTGAATTACCAATATTAATGACATGGGATGGAGGAATTTTAATTCGAAGCTGATTAGATACTGGATCTACTGTATGCCTTGTAACTACTGCACATTCTTCGGGGGGTTGAGGGACATTATTTTCCCTGTTTTTAATTTCCTTTTTAAATATCCCCATATCAGCCGTGAAAATTAAGGGTATCATTCCCGAATAGACTTTAGCTTGCAAATATCAAGTATTTTTGGATTTGCAGATGGGAAACTTAGTGTTGTCAAAAAGCTTCTAATTGGTCAGCAAGAGTGGGATTAAAAGACCGATTCTGGCGCAGGGGCTAATGGGCAAGATGGCCGCCACGCGCATCTCTCTCATGTTATTCTTATGGAGTGAGTGTCATAGCTAGCGCAGGGGCTTGTGGGAAGAATGGCCGCCAGCCGCAACCACACTCTTTAATGGTGGGCATTTCAAATCATTATTTATTTGTTATTAATTTTACATTATTTATTACTTCTTTATTATTTATTTTTTATTTAATGTATTACCGGTATGTATTGTACCCGTTTATCAGACCTCACGTCGGCCCGGAAAACAAACGTGATGTGCAAGATATGGTACATGGTCGTTACGAAAAAAAAGTTAGCATTCCCTGAAATATACAGTGTGGTCCACCAGCCCCTTATTTTTTTTTGGAGGAAGGCAACCCAACTAACGCGTATATCACAGTCATCCTAAAAACATTAGTACCTGCTCCTTTACGTCCATTGTACAACTTTACCGTTGAGTACATCCTCGCTAATATAGTATAAATCAATAGTGGCAGTGTTCTTTCAATGACCTCAAATATAATGCATGATTGAAACGATCAGAGCTCCGAATAACACCTTCTTACGTTTGGACAGGAAGTGTCTACGAATAGATTCAATACGTACCATGGTTCTCGGTAGCTACGGTTACTAAATCAAGAATTGTTAGAGTAGCGTCAACGAAGTCGCATGGTAGTAGGTTCGAACCTTGATCCAGTACATTTTTGTTTTTTTGCTTCATGTCGTTTATTGTAGATGTATTATGGACGCATATCTATCTGTTCCAACGAGTGATTTTTTATTTGGTCCTCAAAAAGACCGTACTTATCCGATGGTATGCAGCCAGATTGGTCGACGACATAATGATCTGTAGAACGAAAGCATGGTATCCTGTATTCAAGGTAGCAAGTGTTCGAAATCTTGATCACCTTTCTTTAAAGGAAAACTCCGACTCACTCAGACGACCCACATAACAAAAAGATTTGTTATGTGGGAAGGCTCACGGATAAATACATCAGACCGAAACTATAATTTCTTTCAACGGCGTCTGTGCGAAAAGCGCTTGCTATACACTTGCAGAAATAGTTAGTTAGTAAGGTTTTAAGGAGCGGAACTACGAGGTCATCTGCCCCAAACATACAGTAAATACAGATAATTATAACATTATTTGTTTTACGTCCCATTTAACTGCTCTGGCTTTTAGATACGCAGGGGTGCCGAAATTTTGCTCCGAAGGGGATCTTCAACGTGCCAGTAAATCTACTAACACGGTTCCCTCGCATTTGCGCACCCTCAAAAGCCAGCTGACTGCGCCAGGATACGAACCTGCAACCTTGGGCACAGCAAGCGAGAACGTTACCGCTGAGCCTCTCAACAAGGCAGTTATTACAGAACGTGTCATATTATTATTTTGGGATAAATATTGAACTATTAAAGTTCTAATTATAACGAATAGCGTCGCCTCCGATGCGTAGTGGTCAGCGTGATTAGCTGCCATCCCGGACGTCCTGGGTTCGATTCCCGGCTCTGCCACGAAATTTGAAAAGTGGTACGAGGACCGGGACGGGGTCTACTCAGCCTCGGGTGGTCCAAATGAGTAGAGGGGGTTCGATTCCCACCTCAGCCATCCTCAAAGTGATTTTCCATGGATTCCCACTTCGCCTTCGTGCAAATGCCGGGATGTTACCTACCGTACGACCATGGCCGCCTCCTTCCCTCTTCCTTGCCTATCCCTCCCGATCTTCCCCTCCCTTCCTATCCCTCAAGAGGATCCTGTTCGCTTTGCAGGTGAGGCCGCCTGGGCGAGGTGCTGATCCCACCTCCCCAGTTGTATCCCCAGACCAGATGTATCAAGCTCCAGGACACTGTCCGTACAGGCGGTAATGATGGGATCCCTCGCTGAGTCCGTGGGAAAACCTAACCTGGAGGGTAAAATCGACTAAAAATAATAATTATAACGAATACTATCAATCCATGGTTTTGAACAGTATTTAGGGAAAATAACTGCTTAAATGACACAAGAAAATAACTTTCCCTATCGTCTTCGTAGATAATGTGAACAAAACCAAGTTGAAATCTTGCTGTTCGAGGTAGGGAGGGTATAATAAAATAGTTAAAAAGAATTTAAAAAATCTGCCGTTGGATACTCTTGAGCCCGGGATCTTCGAAAGAGCGAGCGGGCGCAATAACACTTGCACACATATCCAACACACACTGGAGGTTTTTGTTGCGCTTCTTATTAACGCGTATGGTAAAATATTCAATTATTACAGTGACTGTAGATCTTAAATATTGATTGGAATGCATTCATTCAGTACCTAGCATGTTTTCTAATTTACTTAATGCAAGTTTCGCGACCGCTTTGTGTTAATAAGGCGAATGAACTGCAAATAATGTCCTCAAACGACAGCCCTTCGGTTTTTATTTCATACAACTTGCCGTACAAAATGCTAGCATGTAATACACTTCGGTCATACAAGCAGGTGTACTGACGAAGAGAACAGAAACATACAGGATTTTGTACCAGCGATCACAGCAGCTCCCTTGCCAGCGAGTGTCGTGTGATACGGGCCTGGAGATATGCTAAGACATTTTGTTAAAATTTAATAACAAGATGTTCCGTAAAGAACTTATAGACTACTTTCTCCTAAATGCATGGGTATTGTTATAACTCTTTGTCCATTTCATGGAGTGTAATTGAATGTTGGTTGTAGTAGTTTCGTGAAATACAACGTGCTATACGGATATTATACATGAATATGATGTGCCCTTTGCTAGTGCTACCTCCGTAAAAAATTCATTCAATTCGGTTTCACCGTGTTTGAATTGATATGGGGAATCGATTCGCACACATACATGGCCGCTATCTGCAAACTATTGGGCTGATGACCTTGTAGATCAATCAAAAGATGCTTCCCACAAAAAGGTATGTTGTTGAAAAATTTGGTAGAGATCAATTGATTAGGTTGGTCGCAATTTGATTTAAGCTTTTAACATTTGGGTGGCCGCCATTCCGTTTCCTTCAAGATGGCGACGATATAAAATATGACACTGAGGTGGCCTTTGCTAGTGCTACCTCTGTACCAAACTTCGTTCCATTCGGTTTCACCAGGGGGAATCGATTTCCACACATACATGGCCGCCATCCGCACATTATTGGCCTGATGACCTTGTAGTGTGGTCAAAACATTCTCTATGCATAAAGGTATGTTGTTGCAAAATTTGGTAGAGATCAGATTATTAGGTTGGTCGTAATTTGATTCAAGATTTTAACATTACGATGGCCACCATTACGTTTTCGTCAAGATGGTGGCGATATAAAACATGACACTGGAGTGCCCTTTGCTAGTGCTACCTCTGTACCAAGTTTCGTTCAATTCGGTTTCACCGTGTTTGATTTGATAGGGGGAATCAATTTGCACACATACATGGCCGCCATCTGCAAACTAATGGGATGATGACCTTGTAGTTAGTCAAACGACGTTCTCTATATAAGTATATGTTGTTGCAAAATTTGGTAGAGATCGGATGATTAGGTTATTCGTAATTTGATTTAAGCTTTGAACATTTGGGTGGCCGCCATTACGTTTCCGTCAAGATGGCGGCGATGTAAAACATGACACTGAGGTGCCCTTTGCTAGTTCTACCGCTGTACCAATTTTCGTTCATTTCGGTTTCATCGTGTTCGAATTGATAGGGGGGGGGCAGACATTCAGAATACACACACACAGACACACCGTCTCACACACAGGCAGACACACAATTTTTGGCCCTGTGTAGATCTCATAAGTCTACTTTCGTTTTTGCAAAAATCGAAAGTATGCTAATAATACAATGGGAATTTCTAAGGAATGCGTATACTTCGATGCAAGCACTGGCGATCAGAATATCCTTCGGTATGTTGTTGTTTTGTTTCATTTGAGGGGCTAGAGCATCGCGGTCATTTAGCCCCGTTTACTTGGGTATATGTGTAGAATTTGTCTGATAACATGAGTTATTACGGGCTTATAATGATGTGTGTATTTGCAATTAAGGATTGGGAAGGAGGCGGCCGTGGCCTTAAGATAGAATCCGTCCCGGAATTTGGCCGGAGTAGAAGTGGGAAACCACGGACCACCATTTTCAGGGTGGCTGAGGTGGGAATCGAACCCACTTCTTTTCATATTTGCTTCACGAGGCTACGTGTACCCAATTTCAGCCCGCAGACAAGTATTACATTTCTTGGCAGAGCTGGGAATGGAACCCGGACCTCCGGAGAGACACTTCGATATGTTATGTTAATATTCATGCCAGTTTTTTAATTTTCTGCCATTACAGGTCACTTGGCATAACGTAGCAATTCGATCGTATTCTCTTAAAAATTCCGCTAAATTCATTGTACTCTTCACAAAAATACGTCGTAAGGCAATAAATGTGGCAATGTGGTCACATCCCCACTAAAATGGAATGTGGGCTTTCGTTCAAAAGAGTATGCCCACTACTGGATTCGAAGCAGCGTTCTACCCGCTCACGCCCACCTCGTACGGTCAGGCTTTAGCACTCGCAGCCACGAACACATGGTAGATACCGCACGCTAAACGTGCTATAGTTACTGTAGCCGTCCCACCTCAAACGTTTAAGTCCATCTCAAAGTCTTCAATTACGGTCTGTGGTGTTGATTTAACTTTCTACTATTACAGATCACGTGGCGCAAGCTATTAATTCGATCGTATTACGTGTATGTGAGTTATTTCAAGGAGCAGTAAGTCATATGTTAGTAGAATGGGCCATAGTATTTGGCGGGGAAAAGTTTAAGGTCGGTTTTTCTTTGCTAGACCCATGACTCAATTATAATGCTGTCACACAGTCAGAACGCAGAGCAATATCGACCATCGGGAGAAATGCGATGTTAGTTAGGTTTCATAAAACTAAATAATAAGGGCCGGGTGGACCACACTGTATATCCGGAAAAACGACCAAAAAACTGCGAACACGGGCAGGCAAGATATCTAGTGTCTCGGGTCCCATAACGGGATAGGTGAGAAAGGTTGCCTCATATATACTATAAGGTGCGTTCAAAAAGTAACGAACCGGAGGCATAATTACAGAAACCAGTACCTGTATGTTAGAAGTATTGGCCCTGGCTGTTGAGGGACTTTTCTCACTGTGACACGAGGCGGTGAATGGCTGTCTCATAAAATTCCCTGGGTTGCGATGTGAACCAGTTCCGCACGTACAGCTGGACGTCGAGGTGAATCGCTGGCCCCGCAGAGCCCTTTTCAGGGGACCAAACATGGCTTAATTACAGGGAGAGAAGTCTGGACTGTGTGGAGGGCGGCCGAGAAGCTCTCATTTGAATTTCTGCGACTGCGTTGGCCGCAAGAGGTCGTGCATTTTCTTGGAGCAGAATGACCCCACGGGTGAGATTGCCTGGTCGTTTTGTTTTGATCGCTTGGCGAAGGGTGGTCAAGGTTTGCGAGTAACGCTGGGCATTCACTGTTGTCCCATGCGGCATGAAGTGTATCAGAAGGGAGCCATCTTGATCAAAGGAGAACGTCGGCATTACCTTTTATGCACTCATGTGGATGGCCTTGCCATTTTTGGGTGGTGGTGACCCTGGATGCTTCCACTGGAGGCTTTGTCGTTTGGATTCTGGTTCGAAGTGATGTCACCATGACTCATCTCCAGCCACCACTCATGCCAGGAACCCATTCCCTTCCCTCACATAGCTCTGCAGATGACCAAGACAGTGGGCCATTCGACATGCCTCCTGCTGTGGTTGAAGACTGTGGGGCACCCATTGGGCACACACCTTGCGCAAGTGCAGTCGTTCCTTCATGATGGTGTGCACACTTCCGAAGCTCAATCCGACCACGGCGGCTATGGCGTTTACTGTAACTCAGCGGTCCTGGGTAATGAGTGCATCAACCAGCTGGGCGTTGTCATCAGTAATGCATGGGGTACCCCAGACCGGGCATCATCGGCTAACGACACCCGTCCTTTCCTGAAGCGCTTGTGTACGCCTTGACCCTTGCAAGGGACACGCAGTGATCGCCGTACTATTGTGACATTCGGCGATGAATGCCCGTTCCCCCTACTCCTTCCGCTGTCAGAAACCGAACCACACCTCTTTGCTCTTCGTTTGACGCCTCCATGTCACTGTTTGCAATGCGATTGGCAGCTTTGGACGATTGATGAATGCTGCTACTCGCTTTGTATCGTCACGTGACGATCACGCGTGCACTCTAGTGACGGGCTGTGACCTCCCACGCTCAGGTCGGAACCACACATCGTTACACACGCCACGATTAGCCGATGTCGTCACCGGTTTGTGCATTCCAGCCTCCGGATCGTTACGTTTTGAACGCACCTTATGTATTTCTAAAATAAAATAGGATAGTATCATTCAATTAGGTAAAGGACCGAACTGCAGGAATAATATAAGGTAACTAAGATAAAATGATCTCTTTAATTTAAGAGCAGACGAAACAAAATGAATAAATACACTCCTAGAATCAAATTGGTTTTATGCTTACGTTGGGTCTGGAATCCATAAGTCCTAGACTGCCAATTTGATTGTCCTATATAATTTCTGTGGGATAATGTGATCGAAGTTAATGTTCCAGTGTTCGTTGAGTAAGCTGAATAAAATACTATACATTCTTCGTTGCACTGCACTTTCACTGGTTTCAGCTTTTTAATGAATAAATTAATTTTGGCGTATCACATTATTCACTTCCCCTTAAACACGTACTTATAGATGCACTGAAAATTCACACATAAATTTAATTAAAGTGAAGGAAAATATTATCGTAGGTTATAGTGGTTATAGTGTCGGACTACAAACCCCAAGATTGCAGGTTCGCTCCTGGCCATGGTAAGTGATTTTTGAAAGGCGACAAAAATCACGACACTCATGTCAAACGTTGTTGGCATGTTAAAGAATCCATTTGAATTCAGTAGGCCGTGTTCATAATGGCAAAATTAATCTCGGGATTTTCCCCCAACACAAAGTTCCTCCATTCTCTACTTGAAAGCGCTGTAGTGTCAAGGAGTTTAGATATCTAACCCCCTTGACTTTCATAGCATTCAAAGGAACGACGAAATTCGACATCCAAGCTACCCTCTGGTGTCAATTAACAGTACTTGCACCAGGCACCCGAGGCCATACGATATTGATATAATGATTATTACGAATTTAAATTATTGTGAAGAAATATTTAAAAAAAAATTACAATTATCTTCCGACATTGTGGCAGAGTAATGTGCAGATAAGGTTGAGATAATCTCATATTAAATGAATATTCATAAATATACCATTGTTATAAATAATATAATTATTATTATGATTATTATTATTCCGTAGCGTGGACCATATTGTATCAATCTGTTCATCAAAGGCAGATACTATCATTTAATTCCAATATATAAATTGTTATAAACGCATTATCAGAAATTCCTTCCAAAACTTTATTATAACTAGCGAAATTAATTAATTAGTTAGGATAGAAATGTTAATTAGCAATTTAATTGGTTATAGATCATCTATCCATAATGTAATTATGCTTTCCTGATAATGCAAGACCAGATTTGGCTTAACCCTAGAAATTAGTATAACTGTTTCTTAAATTCGTACCAATGGCACTTCTTATCCCAGCATTTAATATTGCATTATTTTAATCGTCGTATTTCTTAAGCATGCATATAACAAATTACTAAATTTGGATTGTGTAAACACAGACACATACTCCAAACATCATAAGCACAAATACTAGTAGTGAAATTATTATTATCTCACACTTCCAATGTTTAAATATTCATATTATTATTCTTGGATGGGCCACCTGACTCGCATCCAAATATTGCCACTATGATACCACTTACAAAAAGTGTCCTCAACATAATTATTACCACATGCTTTCTTTTATAAGTGCTATGCAAAATATATCATAATTCAAAATGCTTGACACTAATCGATAATCTGTCAGCATAATAATCCAGAATATTTTAATTACATAAGTTCGTTAATTCATAAACAATAAATTATTTTTATTATTAACTCATCCATAATTTGCAATCATATGCCACATCAAAGTCATAAATTGCTCCACTGAATGCAAACATGATCAATGATAACCATAATCAATCATCCTAAACATAATTCTGCTTAAATAATTCGGTTATTATTATGATGCATAAATAATTCATCTTAAAATCGTTCAATTAGATAAATACGATCAATTATCGCTGCCAAAAATTCGGAAATATCATCCGCAATCGCATCAAAATTTAATTCTGTGGAAAGACACAATCCACAAAGAAAATATATAAATATTCAATTAATTTAAAAAAATAGAACAAGTCAAGAAATTCAAAGTTATTATGATCGAAGAAAATGTGTGAAATGATTTTAATTAGCAAGATCTTATTCCTTAAGTGCTCTATTATGTCCGATAAACAGGCATCTTGAAATAAAAACAATCAATTAGTCATGGTAATGGTTGTCATGGTGTGCAATGAGTGTAGAACGGACTCACTGCCCTTGAATTTGGTGTTATATCCCACGACGTCATGATGTTTAAATAGGCCTAATTAATCTGCTGGATCAGTGACGTAGGAATTTATTAAACGCCAGCATCATCGTGTAGATTGTAAGGTTTAATTGTAGCTTCAAATCTTTGTGTACATCCATGTTCGTAAAGTTTCCCTTAATGGATTTAAGTTTCATCATCTTGATTGTAAGAATGTTCATAAGTGTTCCCACGAAGTCCATTGTGTGTGAAGTTAGCATGCCGGAAAATCAAGTTCCCAATATGTCATTTGACTGTCCGCCACTGCACTATTCATTTTCCACATTCTGTAAATCTTGATGCTCTGTTTTAATAATAACAGTAATGTTCATCTAATTGTGTTCTGTTCCTAATCTCGAGTAGAATAACACTCTTCTGAAACTTGTAGTATAAGCTCATGCATGATGAAGTTGTGATTTGGCATGACCAAACTGTGCTAACATGTAAAGTTGAACTGCTCGTAAGTGGCAGTCTTCATGATGGTGTAGACTTCCCATGTGGTGTCAAATAATGTTAAATAAGTACTCACATAAGCCCCTATTCTAACACACGCTTCACTGAGTTTAACAATCTGCAGTCCTCTCGTTACAGGTTTGTGCGTTACAATACGAAGTCGCGTTCACTAAAAACTGACTTACCGTGCGCGATGTGTAACTTCACAACCTCGGTAAAGACAGGTGTGACTTCCATGCGTGTACAAGCTTGTCATCATATTAAAACAAAACCAATCGATGTCCAACTGACATCGTAATCCACAGCTCCTCTCAAATTAAATCACATCAACTGTTTCAGAGTTTAAATAAATGAAATAAATAATATTATTAAAATATTATTTCGGTTAACATAAATGTATTTTACCCTATACATGAAACTGCGATTATATAACTTGAATGCACAAGCCACAGCTCAAGTGTTGCCTGGTCTGCTGTGACCAGCATATTAACGGGGATGGCTGTTGCGGATCAGCTTTATAGCGCGGAGACATTGGGAGTGGGGGAACCACTTTGGGCGGCGAGTGAACCCGAGCGTTGCCGAGCATAGCCGAGTGAACAGATAGGTCCACCATTTGCCGCTAGACCTTCTACTTTTAACCTTTGTCACTAGAAGGCGCTGGCTGTAGTGATAAGAGTTTGTTTTTTGATGAGGGGCTCTCAACTTCTGGGAGTTGATGGCCTAGTTGTTAAGTTGTTTGTAATAATGTACCATTTTCCCCTGTTAAATTTATGTTCACTGTTTTAGGGGTGAAATGTTCGATTAAGGTATAATAGTATTTGATTCCCTATTCTTTGAACTATAACACATAATTTTAGGGTTCTTAGTTTCCAAGGTATCGATTTTTCAATTTTGGGGTAGTTTTCATCCCTCTACTATTTTTCATCAAAAACAAAAGATCTTAGGTTAATTTATAATTTTTAGATGTTTAACACATTTTTTCCTGTAAAATCTATATTCACTGTTTTAGGGGTGAAATATTCGATTAAGGTAAAATAGTATTTGATTCCCTATTCTTTGAACTATAACACATAATTTTAGGGTTCTTAGTTTCGAAGGTATCGATTTTTTCAATTTTGGGGTAGTTTTCATCCCTCTACTATTTTTCATCAAAAACAAAAGATCTTAGGTTAATTTATAATTTTTAGATGTTTAACACAATTTTTCCTGTAAAATCTATAATCACTGTTTTAGGGGTGAAATGTTCTATCAAGGTAAAAGAGTATTTGATTACCTATGTTATGAGCTATTACACATAATTTTAGGGTTCTTAGTTTCCAAGGTATCAAATTTTCAATTTTGGGGTAGCTTTCAACCCCCAACTATTTTTTCTCAATAACAAAAGAACGTAGGTCAATTTTCATTTTCCATTATGCCGCAAAATCATGAGCGGTTTATTTCCTTTTCTATCTACTACCAGGGTATATCACTTCAGTTTCTCGATTCCTATCGATTTATGGCCTCTAGGTTAGACGCTTTGGTCAAGGGCATTTCCCCTGATAACTTGCATTATACACGAAACCATTTTTCAGATGATGCTAAATTCACACTTTGCATCCGAAAGGGCGTTTATCCTTATGAATATACCAACAGTTGGTCTTCCTTGGACAAAACGCACTTACCGCCACAGGCCGCATTTTTATCACGTTGCATAATACTGCCATTAGCGATACCGATTATACACACGCCTGCAACGTGTGGGATACCTTTGGTTGTACCACCCTTGGTGAATATGCTGATCTGTATCTCACTGTGGATAACTTGCCATTAACGGATATTTTTGAGAAATTCCGTCGCATGTGTATAAACATTTACAAGCTGGACCCATGTCACTATTATACTTCACCGGGTTTATCATGGGATGCCATGTTGCTGTTCACAGGCATCGAGTTCGATTTACTTGTAGATATTGACATGTTACTATTTTTTGAAAGAAGCATTCGTGCAGGATTTGTTTCCCTTGTTCAGAGACATGTCCATGCCAATCATCCTTACATGTCAACGTATAATGCACGGCAGCCCATTTCTTATTTAACACATTATGAAGTGTATAATTTATAAGGCTATGCTATGAGTCAACCATTTCCTTATGAAGATTTTACCTGGCTCAGTGACAAAGAAATTGAACGCTTTGATGTACACACCGCTGCTCAGCAAAGAGATCTCGGTTATGTGTTGGAGGTTGACTTACAATACCCCACACATGTGCATGATGAGCACGCTGATTTACTGTTTGTGTCGAGCGTAGGATTCCTCCAAATTCGAGCTCAAAACATCCAAAGAAACTGGGAACGCTTCTTCCTAAAACAAGGTATGTGATTCACATCCCAGTGCTTTTGCAATGCTTAACGTATGGGCTTGTAATGTATCATTTGTACAAAAGGCGTGGTTGGAGCCTTACATGGACCTGAATACTCACCATCGGCAACGTGCTACCCAACCTTTTGAAATCATTTTTTTTAGATTAATGAATAATGCGGCATACGGAAAACATTTGAAAATGTACGCAAACACCGGTCAATCCATTTAGTTAATTCGTGGGAAGGTAGGTATGTGGCTCGAAAATATGTTGCTATGCACCATTAACAAAATGAAAATTATTACTGTCGCGTTGGTTACTGTTGAATTAGGAAAGGTTGAAATTCTTTATAATAAACCTATTTATTTAGGTATGACTATTTTGGAGATTTTTAAATTAACAATGTATGACTTTCATTATGGGTTTGCTCGTCGCTATTTTAACCCTCTTAGTGCCTCGCGCCGATCAGATCGGCTGTTGCTGCTCGCGCCAAAAGTGCCAAAGCCGATTCAATCGGCGCGCAGTTTATCTTATATTTGTAGATTTCTGTAGGCATATGTCCGTGATTATTTTATATGGTTGGAAAAGCGAGGTTTCAATTTTGCCTGTGTGGTGTTTACTTTTTTCCTTCGAAGTCCGTTACGCTATAGGTTTGAGTTTGTATTCACGCCGTCCCTTTACGCTCTACCAATCACGTGCGTTCCCGCCAAAATTGCGGTGCAGTTGTTTTCTTTTTGTTGAAGTTTTCTGCCTACAGATGTATCCAAGAACTTTCTACAGCAGGAAACGTAGTATTTCTTCGAATATGACTCTTAGGTGTACTTAATTTAGGCTCAAAGCTGATTCTTTACAAAAAAATGAAAGATTGAACAATTATCAGAATAAACTCAATTTAAAAAGTTTTGATGCCATATTTACGTTTAAGAACATAATGTATGAAAGAATGAGGTATTGGTTGTAATGAAAAGCAATAATAATGATTCTATTGTTTGAAATGTGGTATTTATAATTATTTTTTTCGAATAGATTGCATGACCATTGAAAATGGCTTGGCATTCTTGGCAAGTATATCAGGAATTGACTTGGCACTAGGAGGGTTAATTATGTTCATCTTGTTTATATGGATATCGACAGCTACGTATATCAGATTAAAGCAACAGATGTTTATAATGTGATGCGTGACCATCCTGAACATTTCGATACTTCCTCATTTCCTGTTTGTCACACTTTTGTCTTGTTACCTCAAAACAATAAAGTCATGGGGCTCATGAAGAATGAATGTGGTGTTGATGTCATGACAGAATTTCTAGGCCTCGCAACAAAAATGTACTGTTATTCATGTGACATTTCACGACATGTAAGTCGTCAGTCGAGCCAATGGTGTCCGCTCCAGTGCCATCCAAACGTTATGTATGGCTCGTTATCGCGAGGCTTTATATAACGCCACTGAACAGTATGCAAAACAGTAAAGTCTAACATTTCATACCCATGAAGTGTTTCTTGTTGAGCAAATGCGACGCTCGTTGCTTTTGTTTGATCATAATCGATCAAGGGTAAATGATCACCTCACAAGCTTGCCATCGGGCCATTATTCCCTTAAGAAGTAACCAACAATGGTTTCTTGTTTTGTATTACAAGAGTTATATCCTCTATAAATCATTTTTCTCTATGTATATCTTATTAAAAAAACAGTATGTTTAGTCCTTTTGTTTTATTTTCGAGTTGTATGTAATCATCATTTAAACATGCTATCTACTGGCTAAACATAAATGATGTACAAGGTAGGCTGCCTCCTCCTCAAACCTCTTTTGGTAAGTAAGAAACGAACGTTTTAGTTCATGTGTTTATTATATTTTGCACATAAACATGTTACAACTTGTCTAAAATAAGGTAAGTATAATGTAGTGTTAATTTTTGCTCTGATCTTCTTCCTTTCACTTTTTTTGTTTGTAAACGTCTACCACTCAACACAAGCATCCCCTTCATAGCTCCTGCTACCACAAGGGCCGCCAATTTTTCTGCAACAGATGCGGAAGGTGGCGTCACACGTTCCGTAGTCCTTTTTAGACGTATATGGTCGGTGTCACGTCTTAGTTCAAAGATGTTGTTTTCACACTTTAACCCTCTGTACGCTAGATCATGTTGTTTGCAGGCGGATCACCAGGAGCCAGTCGAACGTCTAACATTGTACCGGGCCCAGTGTATTGATAACCAGGCAAGATCAACTCAAAGGGTAAAAGATCTATGACTTTGTCAATGAGACCATGACCAGTACAGATCCGGCATATTTTTTCAGTTGATGACGCACACGTTGTTTTTTTTCCGCTGCTGCGGAGGTGCCGTCTTTCTCATCATCACACCCGTGGAATGAAGACACATAGTGGTTACATGAGGTTTCATGCCCACCATACAATTTAATTTCTGACACATTCTACAATTTTGAACTGATGGCATTTTGGAAATGTACACTTTTTGGTGATAGTCATAATTGGTGCACGGTTGAAGCTGATACAGCACAGGATCCCGTGTCCAATCACTCAATACGCTATCCCGAATCTCCTTTACAGCATTTGACGCCACATAATACAGAAACGCTTTGGGTAAGGCATTTAATTCCTTCTCAGTAAACGTGTGCAATGTCTCCTTACAAGCAAAAAAATTAACAATAATCCGTCCAATGGGGTTTGATTTTAAACCTTCAATAGTAGCCATTAGACACGTCTGTACTAGACCCAAGTCTCTGTCTCACTGTTCTGGTCTGCATTCATGAACAAGGTTTTATACTCATCTTCCACGTACCGACATGCATTGCGACTTAGCCAATCAAAGAGTTTCGTTACATGTTGGAGTGTCTTTATTTGTACACGTTCAGCAGATTCGCACAAGGTGTGTAGTGCAGGACATCCAATCTCATGTAGATCGATGAGTTGACAAGTTGGAGAAACATAGTGACGTAACCATTCCTGTTTTCACCTCCGTTTACAAATATAAAGTTGGCACCTAACAAGTAGGCTTTTAAAACAAACGGTAGATAATGATAAGGAATGTTTCCTTGATTCCAGCTTAATCCCAAATGACGTTGCAGCTATTCGGTTTGTCTTCTATCCTCATCTGACTGCATGTGCAATGGAAATGGTGGTTCAAAAGTGAAAGCACTTACTCTGGGCGCCCACATGGTTGTGCAATCTATAATAGCAATGTCCTTGAAAACAAACTTGCTTCCATTTACTTCGAAGCCTTGCATATCAACAATAATGGTTACTGCTCGCTGACACTCCTTTCTTTACCGCTGCTTTCTACTGTACCCGTTCGTCCGAGGGATGCGATGACCCATCTGCTATTACATCCCATTCCTGGATTTCCAGGACAGAGTGGAGTTAAATGAACATGAAGTCAAATAAGGAATGTGTCGGAAATTCAGTGGAAATATCACAAAAGCAGAGGGTAACACGAGATAAAGTATCTCCAGGGTCGTTACGGGTTTAAATTTAATTAAAAAATTACAATAGAAATGGGCGCCACCAACTGAATCCCTAGCAAACCACATCCATCCTGGTTAAGCCTTAATTAAGACAAGGAAAGGATTAGGAAAATCACATCATCGTCAGATCACAACTAAGATAAAAACAAATTTATTCAAACTTTGATAGTCAGACAGAAATATTAAACACACATCCTACCTATGAGTATGGTCGAATGCCGAAGTTAAATCGTCATTGTCCTGAAAATCGAACCATCTCTATGCTATTCAAAGTGTACTTCATCCACATAAAATATGAAAATTTTCTAAAGTTCGCTTGGGTTCTCAGGTTCACCGTAGCACTATGTCTATGCGTCACTGACATTCGTGATACCTAAGACCTAATTTCTCTTTAAGTTAACATCATGAATGTGGATGTCAAAAATAATGAATCTGTCTAAACACATATTCTAATCACATATTTAAATATCAACTAATTTTATGGCTTGAATGGCATTATTCAAATGCTGAAAATCTTAGTAAATGCTCCTAGAAATCGAATAATTAATTTACACTATATTTACACTGTCATTAATGATTGCTTGTTTGGGAATCAAAGAAACTTCACTACTCATTGGTTATCATCATCATCATATCAAAATTAAATATCTCTCACATTAGTTCTCATCTCAAAATCCATTATATTCAAGCAACGGGAAACTACAGCCGTAATGCTATTCCCGAGGATATGCACCTCTCTATGCATAATTACATGTGATGATGGCCTTCTCCCTTGTAAAATTTCAATCCGGAGGTAAACTAGTCCCCCGTTTGGATCTCCGGGTGGGGACTACTCAAGAGGGGGTTAACATCACAGAAGTAACAAAGAGGAAATCTGACATTCTACGGATCGGAGCGTGGAATGTTAGAAGTCTGCTAGGAAGTAGAAAGTTAGAAAACTTAGAAAGGGAAATGGATAGGTTGAGGTTGGATTTGGTTGGGATTAGTGAAATGCGCTGGCAGGAAGAACAGGTTTTTTGGTCAGGAGACTATAGGGTCATTAGCACTAAATCAAATAATGGCCAAGCAGGGGTTGGTCTCATATTGAGTAGGAAACTTGGACAGCGGGTGGAATATTATGAGCAATACAGTGAACGGATTATTGTAGCAAAAATCAATAATAAACCTACGTGCACCACAGTGGTACAAGTCTATATGCCTACCAGTCAAGCTGATGATGAGGATGTTGAAAAGGTCTACGAAGAAATAGATGACATTCTGAGGTATATCAAAGGTGATGAAAATGTTATAGTAATGGGAGATTGGAATGCTGTGGTAGGAAAAGGGAGGGAAGGGAAGATAGTAGGAGATTTCGGATTAGGTGAAAGGAATGATCGAGGAAGCAGGCTGATGGAATTCTGCACCGAACATGAGTTGGTCATAGCTAACACCTTATTCAGTAACCACAATAGAAGAATATACACATGGATGAGACCAGGAGATACAGGGCGTTACCAAATCGACTTCATTATGGTCATGCAGAGGTTTCGAAACCAGATTTTGGATTGTAAAACATATCCTGGTGCTGACGTAAACTCTGACCACAATCTGGTTGTAATGAAATGCAGATTAAAGTTGAAGAAACTGAAGAAAAGTCAAAAGCCAAAAAGGTGGGCAATAGATAGACTGAAAGTAAAAGATGTGAACGAAAGATTCAAGAAGAGTATAAAGGAAGGACTAATCAAAACCCCTAAACAAACTTCAATTGCAGACGAATGGGCACTTTTGAAGAATGAAATAACAAAATCGGCAGAAGAAAACATTGGGAGGAAAGAAAGAATAGGTAGAAAACCGTGGATCACTCAGGATATACTAGAATTGATGGATGAAAGGCGGAGACACAAGAATCTAAGAGATGAAGAGGGGAAAGCAGAATACAGACGTCTGAGAAATGAGGTTAACAAGAAGTGCAAGGAAGCGAAAGAAGAATGGTTGAAAGAGAAATGTACAGGTATAGAAAAGTGTCTGAAATTAGGAAAAGTAGACACAGCTTATCGAAGGATTAAGAATACTTTTGGGGAAAAGAAAACTAAGTGCTGTAATATTAGGGACACAAATGGAAAGCCTCTAACAGTTAGGGAAGAAAAGGTTGAGAGATGGAAATCTTACATAGAGTGCTTGTATAAGGGAAAGGAGATTGAGAATCATGTAATGGAAAGGGAGGAGGAAATTGATGAGGATGCAAAAGGAGATTTAATATTGAGATCAGAATTTGACAGAGCATTAGAGGACTTAGGCAGGAACAAAGCACCAGGCATTGACGATATACCGATTGAGTTGCTACGCTGCATAGGAGATGAAGGTCTGATCAGGTTATTTCACTTGGTGTGTAGGATTTATGAGACAGGTGAAGTACCCCCTGATTTCAAGAAGAATGTTATCATCCCTATACCAAAGAAAGTGGGAGCTGACAGATGTGAAGATTACCGTACAATCAGCTTGATTACTCATGCTTCAAAGATCCTGTCTAGAATAATTTACAAGAGGATTGAATGCCAGATAGAAACGGAGTTGGGTGAAGACCAGTTTGGTTTCAGGAGAAATGTAGGAACAAGGGAAGCTGTCCTAAGTCTTAGGCTGATTTTGGAGGGTAGAATAAGGAAAGATAAGAGAACGTTCATGGCATTTGTAGACTTAGAAAAGGCTTTTGATAACGTTGATTGGACTAAATTATTTGACATTTTGAAATCTATTGGAATAAAGTACAGGGATAGGAGGGTGATATACAATCTATACAGAAACCAGACAGCAGTCATTCGAGCTGAAGGATATGAGAGAGAAGCTGGTATTACGAAAGGTGTAAGGCAATGCTGCAACTTATCACCCATCCTTTTCAATCTTTACATTGAACAAGCAATGAAGGAAATTGGAGAAAAATTTAAAGTGGGAGTGAAGATTCAAGGAGAAATAATTTCAACTCTGAGATTTGCTGATGACATCGTCATCTTGGCCGACAAGCCTGAGGATTTGAATGAGTTTTTGAATGGTATGGATTCCGTCTTACGGAAGGACTTCATGATGAAAATAAATAAATTTAAAACAAAAATTCTGGAATGCAGCCGAAATAAATCAGAAATCTCTATGGAGATCAATTTGGCAGGTGAAAAACTGAAGGAAGTAGGAGACGTCTGTTACTTAGGAAGCAGAATAACCAGTGATGGACGAAGCAAAGAGGATATAAAAAGTAGGTTGGCTCAGGCAAGGAAAGCCTTTCTACAAAAAAGGAATCTGTTGACATCGAATATAGATTTAGGTATTAGGAAGTCATTTTTGAAAGCCTTTGTCTGGAGCGTGGCGCTCTATGGAAGTGAAACTTGGACTATTGGTGCAGCAGAAAAGAGGAGAATTGAGGCATTTGAAATGTGGTGTTACAGGAGAATGATGAAGATCAGATGGGTAGATAGGGTTACAAACGAAGAGGTTTAAGGCCAGTGGGAGAGGAGAGATGTTTCTGGCGACTGCTAATGAAGAGAAGAGATAGGTTGGTAGGACACATACTAAGACACCCAGGAATAGCAAGCTTAGTTATGGAAGGAAGGGTCGAGGACAAGAACTGTAGGGGTAGACCAAGGTTAGAATATGTTAAACAGATTGCCTCGGATGTAGGGTGTGGTAGCTATGTAGAGATGAAACGATTAGCTCAGGACAGGGAGGCATGGAGAGCTGCATCAAACCAGTCAAAAGACTGAAGACTCAAACAACAACAAGTCAGAATAATTAACTTATTACCATCAAATCATTTAAATGAATATTATAATCATCAATTCATTATATTCTCTAATTATCCACACACTCTCATTTCATCATCTCATTCAGATTAAATCATCTCAAATTATCCATCTAAATTGTTTAATTCATTAATTCAAGTTGCAATTCTTCAAATTATTTAAATCATATCTCTCATTTAAATTTATTAATCATCAGCTTATTTAATTAATTATAACCTTCTAATTCAGTTATTCATCAGCTATTTAATCATCTATTAATTTATTTAGATCACTTTATTTATTCAATCTTTAATTCATCCATTTATTTAATTCATTGATTTATTCCAAATTTTAATTTATCAATATATTTAAATTTGAATCATCTGGTTATTTAGATTTTTATTTCATCTAGTCATTTAGATTTTTATTTCATTGGGTCAGATCATTAATATGCTTAAACTTCAGATTATTATTTTATTAATTATTATTATCATCAGAGAAGCCACCGTGGCTTAGGCGGCAGCACGCCGGCCTCTCACCGCTGGGTCCGTGGTTCAAATCCCGTTCACTCCATGTGAGACCTGTGCTGGACAAAACGGTGGCAGGCAGGTTTTTCTCCGGGTACTCCGGTTTTCCCTGTCAAAATTTCATTCCAGCAACACTCTCCACTATAATTTCATTTCATCTGTCATTCATTTAATCATTGCCCCAGAGGAGTGCGTCAGGCCTCGGCAGTCGGCACAGTTCATATCCTCGCCGCTAGATGGGGGCTTCATTCATTCATTCCATTCCTGACCCGGTCGGAGACTGGAAGCAGGCTGTGGATTTTCATTTCATTATTATCAAAAAATCTTGTATTATCAACATTATTTATTTGTTTAATTTCCTAACAAATTGTTTAATATGGGTTATAGAACGTTTTCTTACAGTTTTATTACTTCCAAGTTATATTTCGTATTTAATTATCATGCCAAAAAATATTATTGCCGTCACAAAATCACGTTGGATCTCACTATCCAAAACTTCATCATATACTCTCACTTTATCAAATACCATATTTGAATACCATAATTATTCCACGTAACACCATAACTATTCCACATAACACCATAACTATTCAGCGCACAGCATGAATCTCAAAAATTATGCTAGACTGGGTTCGACAACCTCATGTCTGCCTCAAAATACATTAGCAATATTGCAACTTCCACTTGGCAACTTCCAGAAAATGCCTATCAAAAACTTCACTTAATTACGTTGCATGATCTACAAAAATATATAACTGGCTTCAAATTATTAACGCACACAATCTCCAAGAACTGTAATTAATCTGATCACATCTAGACAACTTCTTAAACAATAAGGAAAAATTAACTTAGTAATCTAAATCCAATTCAAAATCTGCTTTCAAATAGAGCATAAATTCTCTTAAAATTCTCAAAATTCACTTCACAGAAAAACACCAATGTGTTATAATCTCTCACATCAAAAATATGTAATACTGATCAGCCTCAAAATAAATCTGACCATTAATGATTCATCTTACAAGATTCAATTACTTGAAATCCTTCTCAAAGGTATCAAACTCACAAAAGAGTATCAAAAGTATCAAAAGTATCAGCTGTTAAATGAATGTACTCTCAAAAGAGTATAGCCACAAAATATTGGATTGGCAAACAAGAATTACAAAATGTAACCCTGTTGACATTTATTTTTAATTTATTTAACAAAATTCGACTAATGTGTGACTAGTAGTTTCTTGATTAATCCTCTTACAATCTCAAGTACACTCGGATGATAAAAATGAGGCCCTCGACTGGCAGGTCAGGTGAGTACCACCACGCAATCGCCTAAAGCGAAAGGCCCTGCCCCGGACTATCATGATAATGCCCTAGACGATGGGTCAGGTGAGTACCACCACGAAATCGTATAAAACGAAAGGCCCCATCTCGTAGACTGATGAGTGAATGTACCAGATTGGAATCAACAAGTCTCTAGTTGTCACATAAAAGCGATATTCATTCACTTGAGTGAATAAAATCTTAATATCTCCAAACAATCCAATAGAAAAATCCCTACTGATGAATAATACATACTCGCTAGTATGCAATGAACTGACGAAGTAATTTAAATTATCCAATTGCAGATCACGAGTTCGAAACACTCGCCACAAAAAAATTAACTATCCAAGAAAAACTATCCTTACTGAAAAATATCAAAAAGACCAAACATCTGCTTAATAAAGCCAACCAATGGTGAGAACGTCGTATAATGGTGCCTGCCATATCATATGCTAACGCCATATTCTAGCAAAATGGAGCAAAAATATCTAAGCCATGTCAAAATAATCGTAGAACTCCAACTAGAAATATATACAAGTATGCCCAATGTTCATGAAAAATCATATCAGGAAAGTCATAACTCTTACAATACCTTCTTATATCAGCTGTTAATATAATTCAAAGATCGCCGATTAATCCTCGTGTGTGCCACAAATTTCTCGAAAGATCGACGAAAACATCGTATCACCCACTGAACTAACGATTGCCTTCATATTCCAAGTGAAACTGATGTTGGATATCCTCTTCTTCAGGAACCGAATCCATCGCTCTGTGGTGCCATCACGTCTCCGTATTCGCCTAGCCCAACATGATGAACTGCATATTATCCATCACGGATATTGTCCAAACTCTTCCATAAAAGTTCATAAATGTAGAGTACCCCATACTCTTCGAGTATGTCACGCCACTGTCCCATACAATGTTCGGTTTGCATATGACAAAAGTTAATCTCCACAGCGGCTCAATTTCACTAGTAGAAAATAAATTATTTATAAAAGTGTATAAATATCTTAAACAACCTGTATCTGTGTTCGTAACTGATATTTCATAATTGTTCATGAAAAACAACTATAATGCTGTTCATAAAGTGCATATTCTCGTAACTGCTCATTTGCCTAAAAGCATTAATGTTGGCCTGACCCCATGGTCGCCTTAAATATTCCGGTCTGAAATGCATTATTTAATAAGCCGTAATACCAATGCAATATATCTAAGTCCATTTGAAAGTTCACAATAGCAGTGTATAATTGCTATCTGCCTGCACAATTAGACTGTCGAACACAAGTCCAAACTTATAAAGTTTTAACAAAATGTAGAAATAATGTTCGGCTGCTTGCATGTCGCCTGCTTGTAAAATGTCGGACCCAGCACGCCCTGTTCTGCCTCACTGTTCTCGAATAATGCGACGCTGAAAACTGGCCTCATTATATCGCTTCGCTGTGCTGTCCTGTATTAAGAATGTGGCTCGAAATAATGTTCTCAATTCTATCACAATGCTGCGTATTACTTTAACGAACTGTAACATTGGAAAAGCATTGCTGTTTCGCATAACTGTAACCACGATGTTGAAAATACATCTGCCCGAACACCGGCTCTCCTTTCACTTTCACGGCCTGTATAGCTTGCCTTGCTAACCGCTTCTCGCACTGCACACCGTGCTTCTCTCGTCTTGACTGACTGATCTACTTTCGTTCTCCTAGCGTATGCTGCTATCAGCCCTGCTTGCTGAACTAATACTGTCGCTTTCCTAGCATACAATGTGCTCTGCTTAGCTCGACTGACTAGAATATGATTACTGCTTTCTCCGCGCACCATGTGCTGTACTCAGCTCGACTGGCTGGACTACTACTGCTGTCCTCAGACTGTGTGATGAGCTCCGCTCGGCGCTGTCACGTGACGTTCCCCTACCTTCTGCGGTCATACGTCACAACTATAATCTCGACCACAATCATATCGGCAATTAAGTTATACCTTAACTTAAGGAGTTATCTGCCTTTCTTCAAGTTATCACCATAAAGATTTCTTGATATTTCTTCTCTTCTGAGATGATAAAATATTATATTCCATATAGATCTTGATAATACTTCAATATTCCTCCCATAATTCCATCTGCTTGACTGGTAGTGCCACCTTCATCCTTGGCCTCCTACGTCATTTCCTACCATTCTTCTCGACTCGATCTGAGCGCAATCTTTTCTTCTTTTCCCATAAATCTCAACTACGGCTCGATGTCAACTGGCGTAGCCGATAGCCTCAACTAGGTATCGGGTACACTACCAACTAACAATATTAACCTATAGTCCTTCTAGGTAAGGGGCTGGGAAAAGGAACCGTATTTGCTAAAAGGATTAAGAGAAAAAAATAGAAATGGATTATACTACTGTATTCATAAAAAGATCAGAACATTGTTTACAATCTTTTACCATGGGATTTGATCCATCCCAATCGGTGCGAGATTCTCTTCGATGCATGAAATGTCTACGACAGGCGCGGCAGGCTGCAACATCTGCTGACATACGGAGATGTAATGGTAGCTTATCCCAGTTGAGATCAATGTCGTGAGCACCATACGTAGATAGAAACCCAGCTTGTAAGTAAGGGATCAGGTGCTGCGGCATTTCACGAAGAAATTCTGCTTTATGGTAAGCTTGAATAGCTAAACTCATGGAACTGCGCCCGAATTCCTCAAAGTCAACGTCCAGAATCCGCGCAGATGGAAAAAGAATCGTAGGTATGTCCATTCCCGGCTAAGAAATCAACATATTCCTACCGGACTGATGACTAGTGAACCCTTGACACACATAACGCATATCTAACCATACTACTAACTAGTTGCACACAAAACAGCCTAAAAATAAAATTGAGCACAATGAGCAACTCGGCTCTCGGGGTAGATAAGGGATAGTTATGTCGAAAAAACTGTCTGCATCGAACTAGTAGTATCGTTATAGCGTAATTCAGCATTGAATGAAAATCAGATGTTATAAAAAAACGGAACAGGCAAACTAAACAGTGCCTGCGGATTTATTCATCTAGGACACTACAGATATGTCCCTAAAATTTTAAAATGAAAATAAAATAAACACTCAAATTAAAAATGTGTGTACCCACTGGACATAGATGCGACTTTATAAGTCTCCCTGCGCCAAAACTTGTATTAAAAGCGATGGATCATTCTTAGAAAGATTTAAAAACAATAAAATACACTTTCTTAAACACCGTGTGTCTAGTATAGTCAACCGGTTTACAGAAGATCTGCGCTGACCTGTCTCCATGTCCCCAGTTAACGACCCTCGCTCGCATTCGAATCTTTTTGCTTCACGGTCAGATGACCTAGATTCTGCATACGTTTCTGTCTGGATTATTCTTCATTTGGCTGCTCTCCCGAAGTTCCCTGATGTTAGTGTGTAGATAGTGATTATGCTTACGATGAGAAATCACCTTCCCATGTGACTTTCTTTTCGTTGTAGTAGACTGTTTGTGGATTTCAAGCGTACTGCTGATGAACTTGCTGTGAAGTTCCAAGATTGCATTGCTATGATCATCGCTGGACTTCGCTTGTTAGTGTAGGTTCAACCTCCCAACATCATGAAATTAGAACATCTTCCTTCATTCAGTACAGTAGTTAGTTGTTACTTTTCCCCTCTGAACTACTCTAAAAACATCTTGTAATATGTAGTATATGTTTTTCTAAAATATTGCAGTGAAGTTACCTCCTTGTCTTCTGCGTTGTCGAGTGTCAGGAAAATGTTCCACTAATGAGATAGTGAATATTTATAGAGTATCTCGACGTATATTTTCATCAATTCAGCTTTATAAAATTTTGTAGATAAATTCCTTAAATTCCGTTTATATTCCTTCTTATTTCCTATATCAATTCCTTTACTCTTGTAGTTCCTTATTAACATTGTAGTTCTTCGTTCTGAAGTCTAATACTTTTCTTGGTTGCCATTGCATACAACTTGTAGAGCGATTTTCTATACGTTTTATCTCGTTGAATACTCGAATAAAAAGAACCTCGTCCCCTGTCTTCTGCTAGCCTCCTGAGTTCACATTCCCTCTCAAACTTGCCGCGCCAGCCTCACGCCAGTGAATAAACTCACTTATCTATTCATATCTTCTCACACAGTCATCTAATTTAACTTCTGTTTTGCCAATTAAATTTCTTCTTTCTTCCTTGTGAATTTCATATACTTCAATCCATTAGAATATTAAAATAATAATTCTAATAATTATATATTCCCTCGTAATCTTTCTTCGTTGTGATTGGCTGCTCTCTTGTTATCAAATTTGTTGTTCACGCGCCATCCCCTCCTAAGGATACTTGGCGCGTGTTTGACCTCCAAATCTCCCTGCCAAGTCAACTCACTAACCAAAACTGGATTGTCGCTGCTAAAATCACAAAACTGTGCAGTTTCCTGGTCACTGTTCTAATGATACCCCCTTAGTTAAAATATTCCAGACTATAAAATTTCCATTTCATCTCCAAATATGAAGCTTTCTTCAAGCTAAAATGTTACCAATTGCTTCCTCGCACATAATATGCCTTCCTGTGTGTAAATATAGCTCAAATCACGAACAATTTTATACACATTTTTTTCTCAGACTCTCCATTCTAATCTCGGTCAGATACTTTCTCTTGGCTACTCATAATTTCGAGTGCATTTCCCAATTTGACCTTTAATAGAAAGTTGAGAATGGACTTTCTCTTAATACATGCTGTTCCTTAATAAATATGTAATCGAAAGTGTGTTTCTTATTGGATCTTGAGGTATTCATTCATCTATGGCCATCTCAAGCCTCAGTATTGTGTGATCTAAATTCTTCTCTACCTCCGTCTCTGATTTCTCGTATTTTCTTTTCCATTACTGTCATGATTTTGTCCTTCATGACTGGTTGTTGGTTGGGGTTCAATATTCTCTTCTTGGGGTTGTTCCTTTCTTTGTTCTCTTTCTCTCTGGTTCTTCCTGTAATCTCGACTTTCCCTTTTTCTGTCGTCATAATAACTCTGCACATTGCCATCGTTTCTCCATCTACTCTTCTGATATTCGTTCTGTTTTTGTTGTTGTTGTTGAGTACGTCGTTGGTTTTGTTGTTCTTGGTTCTCGTTTTTCCAGTTCCTATATCTGGTATATCCTCTCGAAGTTTCTCCATTTTTGCGATAGAAATATCAATTTCTTCTATATCCGTTACTGTTGTTGTAATGGTAACCAGTTCTTCTTTGCCTGTTATTCCAGAACCTGTTTTCATAAGGCCTACCTTCTCTAGCTCTGTTGCAGCCTGGCTCATATCTATTTCTATCTATCTATTTATCGGTGATCATGCCTAATACGTGGATTGCTTGATTGATTCTGTCCCTGAGTATTGGACACCAAACTAGTATGGTCCAAACATCTCAACATTTCTGCCATATCTTCTAACGTATTCACGTTCTATGAGATCAAGTGCTTTCTAACCTCAGCTGGAAACTGTCTGGATATGACATGTATCATCTCCGGTTCAGCTAATGGAGTTTGAAGATGTTGGAGACGGGCTAACTGGTTCGTAAAGTAGCTCGCATAACGTGTCGGTACTGAGTATGGGTACTTCTTGGAGTAGATTTCAGCTCTAATATCATGCTGTAATTCTTTACTCCAGAATCGTTCCAAGAGTGCATCAGCGAATTCGTCAATGTTGTTGTACGTGTATCGAAAAGCTCTATGCCAAATTAAGGCCTTCTCTACGACTCTCATTTCACGTTCTCTAGGAATTCTATTCTCGTCTAGGTAGTATCACATGTCCCGCAAAAGTTCCACTGCAGTGACATTTCCCTCGCCAGTGAACTTGTCAGGTTTTCCTCATGGCTCTTGATGACTACGACATTCGGTTTGGTCCTATTTAAGCCCTGGTCATATGTTCTTTCAAACGTATCTGACTCCCTCGTTGTTCGCTCAGTTCCAAATATATTCGGTGATCTACTGAATATTTGACTGTCAATGCTTTCTCTGTCTTCTTGCTGTCCTTCCTGTCCAAGTCCTAACTTGTCTAATTCTCCACGCAGTTTGTTATCTCTTTCTTTAAAGAACTCTTCTAAATTCTGTTTTATTGTAAACGTATCCCTGATCGATAGTGATTTCATACGTTCGTTATTTCCACCTATTTCTTTCTCCTGGGTCGACTTCATCTTAGCTATCTCAGTGTGAATCTCGTCAACAACCTGCTTAATTTTTTCCAGTTCCTTAATCTTTAACCTATCTGTCTTACTAGCAACTTCTCTAAGTGTGGTAACATTAGATTCCTCTAATTCATCTATGCGCTTCGTTAACTCTTGTCTTAACCCAGTTACATGTAAATTAGCTTTACGTTCTATTTCTTTAACTTCTTTAATAATATGATCACTACTACTTTTAAGTACCTCTTCTTTCAATTTCAACACAGCATCAACAATACCTTTATTTATATCATTTATACCCTCAGTAATTATCTTCTGTTGATCTGTCAGCTTCTGTTGGAGTTCATCAACTGTACCATTTAAGGTGGTCAGCTGATTTTGTAGCTCACCTTGGGAACCAGAAGTAGTTTCAAAGTGGTTTGTGTTGTCAACCTTAATGCTACTCTGTTGAGTTTTCTATAGCTCTGCCAATTTCTTCTCCGCTTCTTCCTGTGACTTTTCTAAAGTATTTCTAGTCTCTTCTTGTGTTTTTCTACTTTGTTTTTGTGATTTTCTACTTTCTTCTTGTTCTTTCCTAGCTTCTTCCTGTGCTTTCTCCAAGGTTTTCCTCGTCTCCTCCTGGGATTTTCTAGCTTTTCCCCGAGCGTTCCTAATTTCTTCCTGTGCCTTCCTGGTTTCGTCTTGTTCTCTCTTACATTCTTCCTGAACTAAGGTAATATTAGCTTTAGTAAGGGATTGGGCTACCGCTAACTCTGCTTTTACCTCGGACTTCTCAGTGGCTACTGAGTCTTTAATGTCTCTACCTATCTTTTTAGTGTTAGCATGTGTTATTTTGTGTAGGGCCTCCATATCAACAGTAAATTCAGTCTGCTCCACTTTCATTTGTTCCAACATCGTCCTGATGAAGGTCATGGCAGTCGCTGATATATTCTTCTTATAGATGAGAAAACTGGGAAGTATTACTACACTAACATGGCGAAATTGCAGGAGGAACAACAATTAATCTATTTTATGAGAGTGAAGCATTCCAATAACCTATCCTACATATATATTAAAAATACATAAACTTACAATTAACGGTATCTACTTCGTTACGTTGCTGATACTGACATTAATTCAACGCTCAAGTCTACCACAATCCAACTTAATCACAACATTAACTTTATATTTACTATTACTTGACCAAAATGTCATTTGCCGGTACAATACAAATATGCCTCTCAACTATACGTACTCCTCATATCTGACAATGTGAATACACTTCCACTACTATCATATTGGGATCGGCATTTACAAATTTCAAAAGAACTCGACTGTGTCTTACATCAAACTTGCTTAAAATAGCCGTGATTACGGAATATCACCTGGCGTAACAATCTCGACACAACCGATGGTCACTCACCTCTGAGAATTCAAATATACAAATTTGACAGACCCATACAATCGACATAGTCGACGCCCCACCAGTTGGGCGACGATTAAATTAAATATGCTATATATGCGCCCGAATTCCTCAAAGTCAACGTCCAGAATCCGCGCAGATGGAAAAAGGATCGTAGGGATTTCAATACACGGCTAAGAAATCAACATATTCCTACCGGACGGATGACTAGGGAACCTTTGACACATATAACGCATATCTGACCATACTACTAACTAGTTGCACACAGATCAGGCTAAAAATAAAATTGAGCACAATGAGCAACTTAGCTCTCGGGGTAGATAAGGGATAGTTATGTCGAAAAAACTGTCTGCATCGAACTAGTAGTATCGTTATAGCGTAATTCAGCATTTAATGAAAATCAGTTCTTATAAAAAAACGGAACAGGCAAACTAAACAGGGCCTGCAGATTTATTCATCTAGGACACTACAGATATGTCCCTAAAATTTTAAAATGAAAATAAAATAAACACTCAAATTAAAAATGTGTGTCCCCACCGGACATAGATGCGAATTTATATGTCTCCCTGCGCCAAAACTTGTATTAAAAACGATGGATCTTTCTTAGAAAGATTTAAAAACAATAAAATACACTTTCTTAAACACCGTGTGTCTAGTCCTAAAATAATTAATTTCAATTCTATAGCATCTAACAATCGTTCTCCCTGCATACTATATTGTGTTATTTCTCACCGCATTATAGCGTCAAAACTATTTATTATGTGTCGAAAGATTAATAAAGTTATTATAGTAATTATTATTATTTACATGTATTAATTACGTACATCATCGCGACCTGAACGATTTTCTCCTCCTGCTTCATCTGAGTAAGTTCATTCCACTCTTCTATTCTTTATCTCACACAATACATTTTGTTTGATCATGAATATACATTTCTACGTCCATGTGAACATATGTCTCAAACAATAAAGTTCACTACTATTTCACTTATTTCCATATCCGATTTTTAGCCTACTTTTCACATTTTGCAAAAATGAGGAAAAAGTAGACTTATTAGATCGGGCAAATGTGTGTCTGTCTATCTGTCTGTCTGTCTGTCTGTCTGTCCTTCTGTCTGTCTGTCTGGCTGTGTGTGTGTCCCCCTCCTAAATGGCTGGAGCAATCGAAACAAAATTTGGTAGAAGTAAAGATCTATACCTGAATATCTCACGGCCATATTTGAAAATGATGTCAATGCTACCAACTGCTGAAAAATCGCAATAGAAATTTGAGCTCCATGTTGAATGTCTTGGAAGATATAAATGGGAGCTATTTCAAAATTGGCACACGTAAAAATAATAATATTGCAGTTTAATTTCCAGGATCACATACATGGCAGTGTTGCCAAAATGATTATAAGCCTGCTGATAGGTCCAATTTTTAAATGCATATAACTTCTACACTATTGATTCGAATTCAATCAAATTTCGTATATGCTATGTGTACATAAACAGATATGACTGAGCGTATTCTTAAGAGCCTCCATGGCTGCCAACTGTAAATAAATGCTCTCAATTTTTATCCAAATACCCATATATCAGAAAGTATGCACGCCGACAGCTTTAAACTATGCACACGTATAGTACCTGACATTCGATATTAATTTGGAGTAACTTATATACGTCAGTGCTACCAACATGATTCTAAGTCTGCTGAGAGGTCCAACTTTAAATATATGTAACTTCTATACTATCATTTGGATTTCAGCCAAATTTCGTGTGTGCTATGTGTACCATAACAGATATGACTATGCCGAATCTTAAGAGTAACCAGGGCTGCCAACTGTTAAAAAATGCTGTCTCTATTTTTGTTACCCTAATATCAATATAACAGAAAATATGCAAGCCAATAGCTCTAAACTTTGCACACATATAGTACCTGGCATTCTAGATTAATTTGGAGTAACTAATATAGGCCTACGCCAGTGCTGCCAACATGATTCTAAGCCTGATGATAGGTCCAATTTTAAAATGCATGTACACTAACTTCTATACTAACTAATGGATTTCATTCAAAATTGACACAACAATAGATCACATTATTTCAGATTATTTCTGATCAATACATGTATATCATTGTTGCCAACATGATTTTACGCGCGCTGTTAGATCCAATGTTTAACTGCATGTAACGTCCATGCTATCCATTGGACTTCAACCAAATTTTGTATTCTGAACCTTAAGAGATGGAACTAAGAATATATTCAGTCACCAGGGCTGCCAAATGTAGTTCTCTATTAGGCTACATTATGCCAGGTATACAGTATTTCGAACTAATTAGAAATGTCGATATTACCAACTTAATTTCATTATTCTAGATATATCCATATAGATTAATCATTGGCATGAATCTTCAATTTTAAGAAAAGTTGGCTCTTTAGTTCCTCACGGAACCTCTTGTTAATAACTGTAATAACATTTCGAACTACAACGCAAGACTTTCAGATTAGCTTTATACAACATTTTACGTGTGCGCGGCATTGATCCCTCACTTCTCACACTTCCAACTTTTCACAAATACATTTTCCAAATTACTTTACTGACATGGTGTATTTCCATATTTTCTCATTGTAATCTCTTTATCTCACACTCTCAGTGAATAACATTGACGTGTCTTTACTACACATCTTTCAACAATAACCCGTCGCATATATTTCTTCCTTAGCACGTTCACAAAAAACTAATACCATCTAAAATACTTTCAACGAAGTAAAAGAATCAGCATCCCTACTAAATATTACTACTGTAATACCTTTCATGGATACAACTACCTCCGCGTACATCAATACTGTCGATTATACAACTCCGTGCTATACTTTACTTGTTCGTTCCACACAACAATATCTTCGTAGTACTCCCTTATATTTTTACTCACATAAATTATATCATACTTCCTTCTTTTACCTTAATTATACATCTCTGTTACAATTTATAGCATCTCTCTGAATTTAAGTCTGCTCGTGTTCGTAACTCAATAAAAAAATACACTTTACCTCACGTTCTTACTTTCATCTGATATGAAATATCTTTACTGTAGTCTTTCATGACTCTTTAATGACAAAAGATTGATCTGTAACATCATATCTCCCCTTATATTCATCAGCTATGCTTTAAAAATACCCATACTATTTATACTTTCAAAATAAACTTCTGGGTTTTACAATATTTCTTTCTGTCTATAGTTGAGTGTCTCCAACGCCATTGTTGAACACTCTTTGACAATTGTTAACGTTTGTAGATACATTATATTTCGTTGCTCTAACGAATTAGCTTATTTCGGATAACAATCTCCCATGTCTCTCATTGCCTTTATGACAAAGCTTCGCTTTTTATAACTCATTACGACTTCCTTTTATTTGTTACTCCACGTTAACGAAATTAACTTCACTCACCGTTATAAATTATATGAATGAAAATTTTAAGACTTTAGCTTACTTAAGTGAAAAATTAGTTAATGCGAAAATATTAACAATACACGTTAGAAAAAATACGTCACAAACGATATTCGTTGACTTAAAGAAAAATCTCAAAAAATATAGCAACAACAATAACTTGAACTAGGAATAAAATAGTCAGATGTTGGTCAAACGCTGGAATAATCCATAACCAGTGCTAACTACATAGGTGTTAATAAATCACTGTTCTACCTTGAGTCTGAGTGCTCGTAACAGAACCTGAAGACTATGACAGCTGAGGACTCTCTCCACGTGCGCTCGGAATGTACCACGTGCCTCCCAGCACGCGTCCGCATTTTCCACGTTCTTCCCCTCTGTCCCGCTCTGCTCTGCTTGCAGGTGAGGGTGCTGGCTCAACCGGTTTACAGCTGATCTGCGCTGGCCTGTCTCCATGTCCTCAGTCAACGACCCTCGGTCGCATTCGCATCTTCTTGCTTCACGGTCAGATGACCTAGATTCTGCATACGCTTCTGTCTGGATTATTCTTCATTTGGCTGCTCTCCCGACGATCCCTGATGTTAGTGTGTAGATAGTGATTATGCTTACGATGAGAAATCACCTTCCCATGTGACTTTCTTTTCGTTGTAGTAGACTGTTTGTGGATTTCAAGCGTACTGCTGATGAACTTGCTGTGAAGTTCCGTGATTGCATTGCTATGATCATCGCTGGACTTCGCTTGTTAGTGTAGGTTCACCCTCCCAACATCATGAAATTAGAACATCTTCCTTCGTTCAGTACAGTAGTTAGTTGTTACTTTTCCCCTCTGAACTACTCTAAAAACATCTTGTAATATGTAGTATATGTTTTTCTAAAATATTGCAGTGAATTTAAATTCTTGTCTTCTGCGTTGTAGAGAGTCAAGTTAAAGTTCCACTAATGAGATAGTGAATATTTATAGAGTATCTCGACGTATATTTTCTTCAATTCAGCTTCATAAATTTGTGTAGATAAATTCCTTAAATTCCTTTTATATTCCTTCTTATTTCCAATATCAATTCTTTTACTCTTGTAGTACCTTATTAACATTGTAGTTCTTCCTTCTGAAGTCTAATACTTTTCTTGGTTGCCATTGCATACAACTCGTAGAGCGATTTTCTATAGGTTTTACCTCGTTGAATACTCGAATAATAAGAACTTCGTTCCCTGTCTTCTGCTAGCCTCCTCAGTTCACATTCCCTCTCAAACTTGCCACGCTAGCCTCACGCCAGTGAATAAACTCACTTATCTATTCATATCTTCTCTCACAGTCATCTAATTTAACTTCTGTTTTGCCAATTAAATTTCTTCTTTCTTCCTTGTGAATTTCATATACTTCAATCCATTAGAATATTAAAATAATAATTCTAATAATTATATATTTCCTCGTAATCTTTCTTCGTTGTAATTGGCTGCTCTCTTGTTATCAAATTTGTTGTTCACGCGCCATCCCCTCCTAAGGATACTTGGCGCGTGCCTGAGCTCCAAATATCCCTGCCAAGTCAACTCACTAACCAAAACTGGTTTGTCGCTGCTAACTTCACAAAACTGTGCAGTTCCCTGGTCACTGTTCTAATAATAGTCCTTTAGTTAAAATATTCCAGACTATAAAATTTCAATTTCTTCTCCAAAAACCAATCTTTCTTCAAGCTAAAATTTTACCAATTGATTCCTCGCACATAATCTGCCTTCCTGTGTGTAAATATAGCTCAAGTCACGAAAAAATGTATACACATTTTTTTCTCACGCTCTCCGTTCGAATCTCGGTCAGATACTTTCTCTTGGCTACTCATGATTTCGAGTGCAGTACGATAAATCTCAAATACCGCATCGGCGTCTCGACGTGCTGAGAAACAATCACATTTACAGTTTAGAGGGTCTGCCCGCTCTCCAACATGACGACATGAGGCTTTGGTGACATCATCCTTGCTTTTATTTTGATTGTAACAGTGCTTGTATACCCTGTAGTAATAGCCGAACGTAGACATGAATCCATCTCGTAGATAGGAAACCAGATGCGGTGATATTCCTTGTACAGAGTGAGCCTTAGAATAGGCCGTAATAGCTTCACTCACCAGGGAGCGCTAAATGATAAATCTCGAATCCTCATCTGTACTGTGCAACCGACGTTCACATTTATAGTCTGTTATCCCCCTTGCAGAGGGGGTATTGCCTTCATCGTAGCTTTTCATGACTGAGCAGGGTTCTGCAGGCAGACATTCTATTTATACTCAGGTCACCATGTTAGACAGCGGTTGATAAAACACCTGCGTCTCGTGAACAACCAGGCACTAGGCTGTTTTTATTCCTGGAATAACTGCAAATGTTACAAATTCAAGCCGGATATCGACTCCTCCAAATTCGAACAGTCCATTACCACCAGAGGTTCTTTGGTCTTAAAGTCTTGCCGTGATAATAGTGGACATGCTTCTTTCTGATAATAGGATGACTGAAAGTTTACAAACATGTCATAGAGCTTACCATATTTAGTCCGTCAGACGAGCTGTGAGGGCCGTTACTAACCGCAATGACTTCCCGGGCAACTCATCGTCCGAACACATATGCCGAAGAGGATTGGATGTACTTTTTATAGGTCAGTGCGCACGAGACGCAAGATCACGGGGCGATCTGGGCAGACAAGGTAAATGTCAAGAATAATCCAAGAAGTACACCGCAGAAACACTTAAACTGCAAAATGATAACAACCAGACTTATGTAAACTCGGGTAAAATTTATTAAAAATAACAAACACCTAGTCTAGTTCGGAGGGTTTGTTTCGGGCTAGTCCCGCCAGCTATTAAAAAAGAAAATAAAGGATTATGAATCCTACACTGATTGAAATTTAAACACCCTCGCGAAAGATCTATAATACAAGAAAACAACAACAGCAAAGCTAGGGTAGTGGCACGAAAAGTATACCCTACACATATGAAATGGGTAACTATGTGAAATGAGAAGTTAAATTAACAATAAGCAAGCGAAAGAATTTATGATGGTACCACTCCCAAATTTACATTTAATTATTTAATGAATCTAGCTAAGTCCCAAAGTTACAACAAGAATTTACGGCGAATGACTACCGTAATAAACACTCATTTACAACAAATGCCATATTATAACCAGTCAAAAATAAAACACTAAATACACTCCTTACAATCTAAGGGTACAACAGGTTATCATACAATATAACACTTCAAATAAATAAATGAACACAGAACTCACTAAGTTTCTTATTAAGCCTGCCTACACGCTAGAATACTGTTTGTATTCAAGGGTCACATAATCATGTAGTTATGGTGGCAACGGCGTGATTAAAATCACGACTTAGGTCGCATGAGCATCGTGCACCACCAGTTGAGAACTAATGGTTCGTACACAGCTCCGTCGTCTGAAGATAGTGTATAAAGTCAAAAAGTCATTTCCCGTCGGAAATGGAAAACATCCAAATAGAATTATCCAGCGAGCACAATGTTGAGTATCAAGATTACATTCACAGTCATGGTTATTTAGCATTTATTTATAATAATTAGATAGTTCTTATTATTAGGAGAACGGTTTATAATTAAATACAAGTTTTTCGAGCTTGTAGGCCGTGGTCCAGACAGGATATCTCCCACTAAGCCCTGTGATTGCGAACTTCTACATGGAAAAGTTCGAGCAGTTGGCGTTCGAGACTGCACCCCTCAAACCGAAAGTATGGCTACGTTATGTTGACGATACCTTCGTAGTCTGGAGCCACAGAGAGGAAGAGCTGGAACAGCCTCAACACCAGCATAACATTTACTATGGAGAAGGAGAAAGACAACTGCCTGGCCTTTCTTGACGTGCTGATCACCTGGACTAATGACCTGCGCTTGGGGCACACCGTATACCGGAAACCCACACACACCGACCGGTATCTACACAAGACATCCAAGCACCCCCCCCCCCCCCCCCCCGATAGAAACACGGACTTATTAAAACATAGGTAGACCGTGCTAGGAGAATATGTGAGCCATCCAACCTCAACCAAGAGCTGAAACATATAAACATGCGCCAACGGATACAGCAATATGGAGATTGAGCGAGCCTCTCATCCCAGGCGCGGGAGCACGAGGAAAGATTCTGAGGAAACTCCGGTGGCCACCGCATTCCTTCCGTACGTGAAGAAGGTGACGGACAGGATAGGCAAATTACTGAAGACCTATGGGGTGAAGACGGTTTATAAACCCACCGCCAAAATCCGGGACTTGCTGCGATCCGCTAAAGACAAGCGCCACCCACACTCCACTACAGGTGTCTACAGAATCCCGTGTTCCTGTGGGAAGGTGTACATAGGAACGACGAAGAGGAGCGTGACTACCAGACTCAAGGAACATAACAGACACAGCCGCCTGGCTCAAACTGAGAAATCGTCAGTCGCTGAGCAATCTCTCTTGCCCGGTCACTATGTACAGTACGGGGACACGGAGATACTCTCCACGACCAAACACTACCACGCCAGGCTGCAACGGGAAGCCATAGAAATCTTCAAACACCCCGACAATTTCAATCGGAAGGAGGAAATTGAACGTGTGCGTAATACATGGATCCCGGCTCTTAGGAACACTAAGGCCAAGAAATCACTCACACGTCAACTTGAAGAACCTTCCCGCTACAGCCCGGCATTCGCGCAGGGAACACCTGACCCTCACAAGCTCGGTCGCCGAAGCCGGAGCACGCACCGCACCCCGCAACATGTACGTGAGATCAGACGATCCAGCCGGAATGCGAAGAGAACACTCGGCTCACCATGCTAATTTGAAGATCCAAACTACCTTCCAGCCGTTAGTTCACCGCCAAGATCCACTCAACCATCAATCATATTCAAACAACAATACTCCACTACTAGCCGTTACCCATTATTTCAAGCCTCTTCCTCATTCCACTGCTGACCAAGGAAAGGAGCGGAACCCTTGATAATGCCGGACGCAGTTTCCAGTGAAACTTCGGGAAATATCCTGTCTGGACCACGGCCTACAAGTCCGAAAAACTTGTACTAAATTATGAACGCCGGCCGTGAAAGCCTAAGCTGTTATATCAGTCGCCTCTACGGGGAGGAAACTACCAACCTAGTTCGCCGCTTCGAGAAGCTACGGAAGAAGAAAGCCCAGCAACTTTCTTCGCTAACGTTTCTCATACGGTGCATGGACACAGACACGATTCCTAAGTTTATTAGGATGAAGAGGAATTTCGGCTCAGCACATGCTCACCGTATATACGACAGAGCTGAGCGCTCAATGCTGCGAGAACAGATACATGCTACACGCAGGGACTTGGCTACGACTGACCGGGACCTCATATAAGTACATCTCCGACTCACGTCTACGCTCTCAAGCGAGGATTGGGACAACATCGACCACATCACGCACTATTCTATGCGCCCCACCTTCGAACAGTCGACGAATCGCCAGGAAAAGAAATTTGAGCTATGTCAGGACCTCAAGACGATAACTGCAACCACATCTGCGCCGGACTCTTATCGCACTGTAGTAAACCTGACTAACCGTCGTCTATCGCCAGGGGAAACTTCACTTTTGGCGAATGGTCAGAACTTCTCTGTCACCCCAACTTCTGTGCCTGTAGAAGACATTATGAACAACATTGAGGCTGCCATACACCGTTTACCCAGGGAGCAGGCCGAGGAAGTCCGCTCAGAGGCCTCACGCATCCTTCGTAAAGCTCCAGCGCCCAGCAGTAACCTCACACCTCAAGGGAAAAATGCCTTTAAAACCCTTAACAGGGATAGAAGCATCATCATTCTACCTGCAGATAAGGGCAACGCCACTGTAGTCATGTCATCGGAAGACTACGACACGAAGATCCTGTCGCTACTAGAACCTCAGACATACCGAAAACTCACGGAAGACCCCACAACACGGATACTTAGAGAGACCAACAGGTTAATCAAGGCCTCTTCACTACCAGACCACGTGAAGAAGGATACATGCAAGAGTGAAGCTCTATCTTCCAGGCAGTACGGTCTTCCCAAAGTACACAAAACTGACATTTCACTGAGACCTATCGTGAGTGCTATCGGCTCTCCAAACTACACCATCGCCAAGCATCTCTCCATAATTCTACAACCGCACATCGGTAACACTGAGACTTACGTCAGGGATTCAGGCCATTTTATTGAGAAATTGCAGAACATACGTCTGGAACCTGAAGACCGCCTAGTCAGCTTTGACGTAGTATCCCTCTTCACGAAGGTGCCTATGAAAGAATCCATAAACCGGATTGCCGAGCTCTTCAAGGAAGACATCACTGACTTGTTTCGCCACTGCCTCGCCACGAGCTACTTCCTATGGCGCGAGAACTTCTACGAGCAAATAGAGGGAGTTGCCAAGGGTAGCCCACTAAGCCCTGTGATTGCGAACTTCTACATGGAAAAGTTCGAGCAGTTGGCGATCGAGACTGCACCTCTCAAACTGAAAGTATGGCTACGTTATGTTGACGATACCTTCGTAGTCTGGAGCCACGGAGAGGAAGTGCTGGAATGTTTCCTGGACCACCTTAACAGCCTCAACACCAGCATAAAATTTACTATGGAGAAGGAGAAAGACAACTGCCTGGCCTTTCTTGACGTGCTGATCACCAGGACTAATGACCTGCTCTTGGGGCACACCGTGTACCGGAAACCCACACACACCGACCGGTATCTACACAAGACATCCAAGCACCACCCCTGACAGAAACACGGAGTTATTAAAACATTGGTAGACCGTGCTAGGAGAATCTGTGAGCCATCCAACCTCAACAAAGAGCTGAAACATATAAAGAGGGCCCTATGCGCCAACGGATACAGCAATAAGGAGATGGAGCGAGCCTCTCATCCCAGGCGCGGGAGCACGAGGAAAGATTCTGAGGAAACTCCGGTGGCCACCGCATTCCTGCCGTGCGTGAAGTAGGTGACGGACAGGATAGGCAAATTACTGAAGACCTATGGGGTGAAGACGGTTTATAAACCCACCGCCAAAATCCGGGACTTGCTGCGATCCGCTAAAGACACGCGCCACCCACACTCCACTGCAGGTGTCTACAGAATCCCGTGTTCCTGTGGGAAGGTGTACATAGGAACGACGAAGAGCAGCGTGACCACCAGACTCAAGGAACATAACAGACACAGCCGCCTGGCTCAAACTGAGAAATCGTCAGTCGCTGAGCATTCTCTCTTGCCCAGTCACGATGTACAGTACGGGGACACGGAGATACTCTCCACGACCACACACTACCACGCCAAGCTGCAACGGGAAGCCATAGAAATCTTCAAACACCCCGAAAATTTCAATCGGAAGGAAGAAATTGAACGTGTGCGTAATACGTGGATCCCGGCTCTTAGGAACACCAAGGCCAAGAAATCACTCACACGTCAACCTGAAGAACCTTCCCGCTACAGCCCGGCAGTCGCGCAGGGAACACTTGACCCTCACAAGCTCGGTCGCCGAAGCCGGAGCACCCACCGCACCCCGCAACATGTACGTGAGATCAGACGATCCAGCCGGAATGCGAAGACAACGCTCGGCTCACCATGCTAATTTGAAGATCCAAACTACCTTCCAGCCGTTAGTTCACCGCCAATATCCACCCAACCAACAGTCATATTCAAACAACAATACTCCACTACTAGCCGTTACCCATTATTTCAAGCCTCTTCCTCATTCCACTGCTGACCAAGGAAAGGAGCGGAACCCTTGATAAAGCCGGACGCAGTTTCCGGTGAAACGTCGGGAGATATCCTGTCTGGACCACGGCCTACAAGCCCGAAAAACTTGTATTTAATTATGAACGCCGGCCGTGAAAGCCCAAGCTGTTAGAACGGTTTATGTTTGTCGTAGATTTAAGTAGATTTGCTGGTGATTATATGGACACCTAGGCTGAAAGAACGTGAAGTCTACTAAAAGATCATCACTCACAAAACCTCGGAACAACAGCCGGCACAATAACACGAGTTAGCAAGACTCGGTTGCAGAAATACTACCAGGGGCGCACAGCTCTCCTGTAACAGTCCTCAGGCTAATCCTGGTAGGAATGGTCACAGAGTTAGCTCTGTACGACAGTGCATCTCGTGTACATCAAAAGCTTCAAACAGGGTGTCATAATCACCACTAAATAATAGACAACATAGGCTTCCTACAAAATCATACACTCTCCAATAGTGCTAAAATGATGATCGCTTTCCAGTAGCGATAACACATAAGTTAAAATTCAGCAATTCTTCTAGGTTAGTGACGTGTCGTGTGTGGGGTTTCGCCTAGGACACCAAGCCTGCTCATCGGCGGGTTCTAGGTGTCCCCGCCTGGACCCCCAAAGGAGTAACGAACTGCGCGCATCTCGTTACACCTGTGGGGGTCCGGGCGCGGACACCAAGAGCCCACCGATGAGCCAGCTTGGTGTCCTAGGCAAAACCCCACACATGACACGTCACAAACCTAGAAGAATTGCTGACTTTTAATTCACCGGCCGTGAAAGCCAATATACCACACATAAGTTACTTGCACGTCTCATGACGTCAGCAAAAACATCTGATCTCACAACAAAGCTCCTGGCCTTGACCTAGAGAAAGGCTATATTCTCCCTACGGTAAAACAATTCATGGGTGTGCATCTGTCAAAAGAGAATAAAGTTGTCTCGCAAAGAGAGCGTAGTGTACCATGGGTAAATAAACCCGTTCTGACTGGTGTTACCAAAACACACGGCTTCACATTCGCGCCTGGCAACTGACTACATTCTGCAGGCAATAATTCACACAGATACAGTCCTATTGTGAATTACGCTGGCTCAAATATCATAACAAATAACTGTAAAACAGTTGTGGCATGTGTACCACATAAAAATACGGAGGACAATGATATTTTACGTTTGAAACTTCCAAACAACACTTTGGAGTTGACACAGACATGTCACTCGACTCTTATGTACATTCTTCCAATACAAAACTTTTGCGTGTACTTAGCTTGACACAAATTAAAGATATAAGCATTATGACAATCTTACATACTGATAAGACGTCGGAAATGATACGGAAGGTATGGGGGTTCAATGCTCTTGCATAGCATATTTAATAAAATCCCCTTGTTCTTACTTGAACAGATGTGGCTTCAGAGCTCACATAAACAATAAATAACATAACTTTCTCATAAAAGCAATCACTACAGTCGATCATTAACTGATACGCGCACTTATCATAAAAACAATGGCGTCGTGGAAGTGTCGTGGAAGGGGTATCAACTAAAATAACCAAAGAATGGTTGTCCATCCTTCCAAACTAAATCTGGCCTACATGAAGTGTCGACCAAAATAAATCCAAGTGATCTGTGATCATGTCTAACAAAAATATCAGGACGTTACATCCTCCTGACACATTCAGAATTGGTGACTAACTCTCACTGTAAAGAAAAGATATCAAAGTCTAGCTAGAAAAATACTGCCTACGCTGGTTATCACAAGTTCGGTTAATTTCTACATTCTAATCTACCACAGCTAAACCCGTACAAAAATAGAAGTTGTAGACTCACATACAATTCACCTCATGTTAATTCCATGATAAAGGAGGTGCTTCCAAGACCTGGACGGTTGCAATGGTATCCCAAATCAGACTCCTGGGTTCGAGTCTCCTCCCCTCCAGTCTTCTCCTGCGTCTACCAGTTGGATTTGCGTACAAGATCTCCTCCCTGCGGTTGGCTGGTGCGTTGATGGGCTTACTGGCTCCATGTTCCTCAATGTTATTGGTTGGTTCTCCTGCCATGACGAAGTGTACAAGGCGTGCATTATTTGCTCTATAACCATTTACAGTTAGGATTGGTACAAAACGGCGTAACTTTTTCACCTTGTTATCGACATAGTCCTATCTAGCAGCGTCCGTCTCGTTTGTTGAAAGAGCCAGCTGAGTGATTCTACGTTGGTGTACATCATAGTATTTTTCTTCTCTTAACACCACTGCATTGGTTGACATATAGGTTTTAGTGCACACATCTTGATTGTTCACAGGGTTTCCAATGCCCATGATACGTTTATTCTGAGCCTCATAATCTCCCTTGATACGCTGTAAGCCATGATAATAATAATAATGCTAATAATTTTGAACAAGCGTCCGAAGCTAATAGAGGTTCCTTTATATTGGTTAATCACTTTCCATTAAAGTCGTAATGACCATCCGTTGTGCGTGGCAGTGCATTGACATATCGTTTATTAGCCGGATCTGTATCATGTTTTGGATCGTTTGCCAAAACAGATGGTTCATTTCTTTTCTTTGTCTTAAGTGCTCTCCCGAAGGCATCCATGGTTACACTGGACCTGAAACAGCCACTTGCTTCATAGGAACCACCTCTTCCCCTTTCACGGTTAGTCAATATGCAGATTATTAAGCAACAATATTCACTTCCGGTGGGAGATTTGGTTTCTCGACTTTTCTCAACAACGTTCAAACAAAGTCATGGCTCGCTCTTCCCGTCTTCCATTCGCTCTCTTATCGCCAGACCATCAGGATGTAGAAAACCTATATTTCTGCTTACGCTCATCAACTCCTTAAACGGAGTACGAATTCAAAGTATCTACATTTTTGCCAAATCGCTGTATCAACCACTGTACGTGTTCTTGGAACAGGTCATGTCAGGTCTTCGCAACATGGGCTATTTCACATTCCCTGCGCACAACGAAGTCGTCTAACCGGATCATGTTCCCCCGAATTCGCTCATGATTTTTGATGATGTGTCCACAGAACGGCAGGCTATAATTCAGACCTATTTTAGCATGGGACGTCATAAATATATTGACTGTGTTTATCTCGCTCAAACCTATTCCCGAATACCTAAACAGCTCATTCGTGACAATGCCAACGTGATTGTTCTTTTCCGACAGGATGAACGCAACATGCGTCATGTCTACGATGATCACGTGAACCCAGACATGACCATTCAAACCTTTACACAGTTGTGTGCCACGTGTTGGAACGCTCAACAACAGGGTTGTCTTGTTATTGGTAAACAGAGTGATATCAACAACGGACGCTACCACATGGGGTTTGATCATTTTATACGTATTTAAGGCGTTGCATGGCTTTTTCAAACGTCATCTATTCAGCTATCATGGCAACAGCAGGAAGTCAATTAAAGAAGAAGATTACCCGTGTGCGAAATAGTTTCATTTCCGTGAACTGAAATGCATACTTGCCGATAGTGAGCTGTTGATCGAGAAACATTTAAAATCACCTCTGGAAGCCGCGTTGAAAAGAGTATCAAATCCCAATAAGTTCACTTCACTGTCAAAAGGAACGCAAACCATCAACGAGGAGGAAGAAGATGACAAAGTAGAAGAAGAGGAAGCTGATGATATTTTTTCTCCGACACCTTCTAGCTCCAAAAAATCACCGCTGCCCCATGTTCTGAAAACTCCAACACTTCCGTCTTCTAGCTCCAAAGAATCACCATTGCCCCGTTTCTGAAAACATCAGTCATTGCTGAAACACCCTCTAGCTCTAGAAAGAAACCTACTCTGTCAGAATAGTTGGCTACACCTGAAAATATGTGCAGCTGAAAGGCATTCTGAAGGAACATTCAGGACCGTTGGTAACCCCGTACCTCGAAGACCTTTCTACTAGAACAACTGATATAACTTACGGTGTTCGGTATGAAAAAAAAACGGTTTCGAGTTGGTGACTCAGAGATCACAATAAAACGTAATGTCTTGATCATTAAATCTGTTCAATACACATTGACGCCAGGTCTTTTAGAACTCTTATTTAATCGAACGCCTTCTCTACAAGATTATAACAATGACGGTCTTCAAACGAATAAGGATATCTTATGGATTACAAATTGTTTTAGACGTAACTATAACTATTCTGAAGCAATGCATGCAAATAATGATTTCAAATATAAAAACATCATATCAAAATTGTTTCCTACCTATGAGAGTGTTCACCGCTGACCTTCAGCTTCCGGTGTCCCGTTTAAAACGTTAAAACCTTTCGTTGATTTTGCATATTGGAACAATCCCAATAAGTTGGTCAAAAGCCTACAGCTCCTGTACGCATTGCAACTGGCTGGTCATACTGGTCATGAAGGTGACATTGTAGAAATAGAAGAGGAGCTTCGTAATGCTGGCATTATCGTATGATGGGTCCACGTGCCAATACCCCTTCGCCTATTAAAACAGCGTTTGCTCGCGAGTTGCATTAACCTGCCCGCCGTAGCTATCCTCGTCATCATGTTGTGTCAAAATGTATTAATGTGCTTTGGCAAGCCGATCTTGTGGAAATGATTCCCTATGGTACTACAAACAACGGTATCAAGAATTTGCTGTCATCGACGTCTATTCCAAATTGGAGTTTGTGGAACCTGTACGAAATAAAACAGGTACTCTGGTTACTGCAGCCTATAAGCGCATTATTCAAAAGGCTAAACAGCAACATCGCCGCCTCCAGACAGATCAAGTTCAGGAGTTTTTCAACAAGGAGTGTTCCACCTATCTGCAGGAACTCGGCGTTGATCATTATTCCACCTATAGCAATTTGAAAGCGAGTGTGGTTGAACGTTTCAACCGAACGTTAAAAACACACATGTTGCGAGGAATTCACAGCCAGAGTGTCCTATAACTGGCTTATTCTAGTACAGCCTCTAGTGTCGCGTTAGAACGATACCAAACATAGAACTATTGGATTGAAGCCACGTTTGGTAAAAAAACACTCCTCAGTTAAATCGTATTCATCATGGCTTCAAACAGTTGTCCCTTAACGCCATCGTTTTCATGTGGGTGACTATGTACGCATCAGTAAACATAAATCACTCTTCTGAAAAGAATACACGCCCAACTGGAGCACAGAAATAATCCGCACTCGTCAAGTAAAACGTACCCATCCCGTCACTTATCTACTCCAGGATGATAACAACCAGCACATCAAAGGATTATTCTAAAGCGAAGAACTTCAAGAAACACAGTATTCCAAGCATTATCTTGTTGAAAAAGTGATTACAAGAAAGGTCATAAACTCTATATCAAATGGTTAGGTTTTAATTCCTCTTTTAATTCTTGGATTAATAAATATCATCTTCTATAATGAGTCTTGCTTTTATTTCATCCTCTAAATATTTCCTTGTCAGGTTGTCCGAGCGATCTAAGGCGTTCAACTTAAATTTGAATTTCCTTCACAGGAAGCGAGGGTCCGAACCCCTCACCTGACAGCTCATCTAGGTTTAACAACAGTCCTCCCCATATTTACCATACAATGGGCACACCTCTCTTTTCATTATTGCACTTGCCACGGCTTGACAAGAAGAGCTCCCCAAAAAGGCCTCAACATGAAGTGATTTCCAGCAATGAGCTACACCTCTAAACAAACTCTTATCACTACAACCAGCGCCTTATAGTGACAAAGGTTAAAAGTAGAAGGTCTAGCAGCAAATGGTGAACTATCTGTTCACTCAGTTATGCTCGGCAACGCTCGGGTTCACTCGCCGCCCAAACCGGTTCCCCCACTCCCAATGCCTCCGCACTATAAAGCTGTTCCCTACCTGTCATCACCGTCAGTATGCTGGCCACAGCAGGCCAGGCAAAACGTGGGCCTGCTCCCTCCCTGAAACCAGGCCGCCACCCCAGGCCCAGCCCTCACTACAGCCCTAGCCCCCTCCCCTCCCCCACCCTCCAACCCAGCCCCTCTCCCTAGCCTCCACACCAGCCCCTCCCCATCCCTCCACCCCTCCCTTACCCCTAGTCGCCATCCCCTCCTCTCGTCCATTGCCCTCAGGGGCAGAGAGAATGTGGATGACCTTGAAATTAATCCAGAAACCACTTTGCTTATCTACTTAGAGAAATTCCTCTGTCAACAAAAAAAAGTCAACCCCTGGCACTATCCAGCCCATGACGGGCTAAGGCCGACCAAGCGACCGCTGCCCAGCCATTTGGCCTGCAGATATTGGGGTGACGCGTGATCAGCGCGTCGGGTCCCCTCGGCCGTTAATCATGGTATTCGAGATCGGGGCGCTGTCTCACTGTCAGACAGCTACTCAATTGTCCTCACGAGGCTGAGTGCACCCCGTTCCAACCCTCACGTCAGTTTTAAAATCCCTGACGGAGCCGGGGATCGAACCCGGGGCCTCCGGGGAAATTCCTCTGTTCGTCACCATATAGCTGCCAGAAGCTACTATACGGTACGCATAGTAACTTGCCAACTAGTAACTCTGAGGAATCGTTCCGGATATGTACGGCTTCAGACGGAACGTTCCGCCAACACGTACCTTGATGCTTGGTACAGTTTGGAGTCAAAATCCTGCTGTACCGTTCCAGCGCTGTAACATTCCACATTCTCGTACCGAGCTCCATGCTACAGTGGGACGGAACGATATCGCAAAACAGTTCGGGTCGCGGTATGGTACACCTAACGTAACGTGGAACACATCGGTACGTAACGCATTTCAGTTCTGTTCCGGGTCCCTGAATCAGAAATCTTCGCGGTAGTGTGCACAAAAACTCAACAAAGTTTCATCGCAATAATTGGATGAATGTTTATGAACGCATACGGGACAGACAAGCAAACTACCAAGAAGATGGTATATTGGCTTTCACGGCCGGTTTTAAACTACCAAGAAACATTCATTTTTAAATGAAGATGAATAAACGATATCTCTCAGATTTGGAAATGTGTCCTGGTCAAGGCGTGGTCACATTGTTGTAAGTGGATAAATGGGTAACTTACATTTGATTCGCTCATTCTATGGTGGAGTCTCTATTATGGGCTTGGAATCTTCAAGTAAACCGTAACACAGGTGCATGGGTGGCCAAAATCGAGCCTGTCACCAAATGAAAATGCAACTTATCAGTTACAATAATAACAGCTTATATTGAAAAATGCATTTAATCTCTTTATGGATGGGTTAGGGAAGGGTGAATTGCAAATTGACACTGTATTCGCCAGTTATGGTGGATATCGATGGGAGCCGTCTTCTCATCTCTGACAGTCAGGGGTTCCCCTGAAAATGCCGTATGCAGTATCTGGTGAAATGCTGCGAAACTCAGACCCCACTAGACCACAGCCAACAAGACCGGACAATTTGTTCATTCATGCTGAGTGAATATTGCGTTATCTACACATTAGTTTCATTCAAAACGTTTCTCTTCTTCATCTTCCTCTTCTTAATTTCCCGTATCCAGATCCCTGGGTCGGATTGTGAATCAAGGACCTCCACAGTTGTCTAGCCCTCCACCATTCAAAACGTTCATCAGATGTTAATATAGTGGCTGTCATTTCAGCCATGATATTCTATCGTCAGCCATTCATAAATTCGCGTTGTTAATCGATCTCTATTAATTGTTTTGTTATGAGGAGAACTGTTCTTGTTCTAGGTTCACAAGGATGTTCCTCTAATTGTCCGTCAGGCAGAGTCTAGGAACCCTCTTCGTGTTGTCCCTGTACTCACAGAGGTGGGACTATGCAACACTGTGGGCTCTGTGGTGGCGCGCTTCCTCGCCGTCAGGTGTGTAAATACTGAGATTACTTGGTGCTAGATGTGGATTCAATTCCCACCCGTGGCCTTAGATTGCCAGTCAATGCATGTGAGATTTTCGAAGTGAAATATCTCGTCCTGTTGTTCGGATTCCACGAGAACATGGGGGTCCTGTGGCTCATGATCGCGAGATTAACAGTCACGCAAATCTGCAAGCCTCCTTCCCTCCTTTCTTCTTTCCTTCCCTCCATTCCTTTCTCCCTTCTTTCCTCTCTCCTTCCTCCTTTCCTCGCCTTCCTTCTTTCCTTTCCTCCTTCCTTCTTTCCTTCCCTCCTTCCTTCTATCCTTCCCTTCATTCTTTCCTTTCTTCCTCCTTTCCCTCCCTTCCTACCTTCTTTCGTTCCTTTTTTCCTTCCTTCCATCTTTTCTTCCCTCCTTCCACTTTCCCTCCTTCCTCCTTCCCTCCCTCCTTACTCTTTTCCTTTCCTCCTTTCTTCTTTCCTTCCCTCCATTGCTTTCTTCCTTCTTTCCTCTCCCCTTCCTCCTTTCCTCCCCTCCTTCCTCCTTTCCTTCCCATCCTCCTTTCCACATTTTCCGTCCGTCCATCCTTCTTTCCTTCCCTTCCTACCATCTTTCCGTTCATTCCTTCTTTCCTTCCCTCCTTCCTCCTTTCCTTCCCTCCCTTCCTTCTTTCCTTCCCCCTTCCTCCTTTCCTTTCCGCCCTTCCTTCTTTCCTTCCTTCTTTCCTTCCTTCCTTCCTCCTTTCCTTCCCTCCTCCTTTCCTTCCCTCCCTTCCTTCTTTCCATCCTTCCTTCTTTCCTTCCTTCTTTCCTTCCATCCTTTCCTTCCCTTCCTTCTTTCCTTCCCTCCTTCCTCCTTTCCTTCCCTTCATTCCTTCCCTTCATTCTTTCCTTCCTTCCTCCTTTCCTTCCCTTCCTCCCTTCTTTCGTTCCTTTTTCCTTCCCTCCTTCCTCCTTTCTTTCCATCCTCCTTTCCTTCCTTCTTTCCATCTTCCCTCCATTCCTTCGTTCCTTCCTTCCTCCTTTCCTTCCCTCCTTCTTTTGTTCCTTCCATACTCCTCTCCTTCCTTCTTTCCTTCCCTCCTTCTTTCTTTCCTTCCCTCTGCATCCAAATTACCTACCCTTTACCTCTTGAAATCCTTCGATGGAAGTTGGAACGCAGGAACTGAAAATCACCGGCTAGAAAAATCCCCAGATCCTACCAACAAGTGAATGGAATAATAGGGTACAAGTAAATCCTAACAAAGGGCATTGAAAATCCACAGCCTGCTTCCAGTCTCCGACCGGGTCAGGGAATGGAATGAATGAAGCCCCCATCTAGCGGCGAGGATATGAACTGTGCCGGCTGCCGAGGCCTGACGCACTCCTCTGGGGCAATGATTAAATGAATGACAGATGAAATGAAATGATAGTGGAGAGTGTTGCTGGAATGAAATGAAACAAAGGGCATTATTATTCTATATTTAACTCTCAGAAATTATTCTGAATTATTATTCTCAATCACAGGAATAATTAGCTAGGGAGGACAAGAGAAAATTAGGAGGCCTTACTGTCAGTTATCCTTGACAGGAATCATAAATTCACCAATCAACAATAATTACGAAGGGCTTTGAAAATTATCTTCATTTTTAAACATCATTAATACGGCTTAGTTCAACAAAGATAATGTATACATTTCATAGTCATACATGACATCGATGATTTCTTATACATGTGGATTATACCACCAACTTTACGAAGAGTATTCCTTTGAATATATTTTATATATCTTACTCACATTAGCACAACAGATTCACATGTACTTCAATAAGTACTCAATTATATATTTTACAGTAACGTCCACTGACATTTAGTACTCACATATCACCCTCATGGTGATTATTAAGTGCATTTACAAGACATTTATGCATAGGCCTTCACTCATAAAAATGTACGTTATTAAATTATACAACACCATTGCACTACATTCATATCATTCTATGTGGATCATAGATATATTCCACTGGATTAGAAAAATTCTTGCCTCACAAAATTATACTCATAGTCACGTGTATCATTGGTATACGCCTTAGTCACGTATATTATAGGTATACGCCTCCACTCATAAATTAACCCTGGGATTGGTGTCAAAAATAAGAAATGCTCTTCAGAAATTCTCTTGCCAATAGAAAATTCGTAGAATACTCATATGAATGAGATATAATCCTGGATATCAATCCAAACTGAATTAAATATGTCCTACATGCACCAAAGTACACGTGGTAACGAAGTAGAAGTCGATATTGATCAGTCTAAAAATAGGACCATCCCCCTCAAATGACTTCACAATGTCCGAACTGGTCCTACGCAATGAATCCAGGTAACAACTCAAGCTGGCCGCTGTTGATCCATTAGCAACCAGAATGATCATTGATACTTAACAAGAGAAAAAATACCCTAACATATGGGAATGATCAAACTTCTCATCCTATAAATCCTTCAAATAATACTTTCAAAAATATCAAAGTGCATGGGCAATATTCAGAGAAGGCAACTATCGAACGCAAACTATAGTGCGTCTGTGAATATCAAGTCTAAGCTTGAATAAGCTATCAAATTCTTTACAAAGTTCAAAAATATCTGTCACAAAAGTTAACTAAACTCCACTATGAAAAACGAAAGTCTTCTACTAAAAGATCCTCTTCTCTACAATTAAGAAGCTTCCTGAAAGTTACTGAATTTACTGAATTAAATATGCAAGAGTTTAGTGCTTTTCAGTCGGTCAACACGAATGTACCCAAAAGAGATGGGTTATGCCCTAATCCTGAAATAAATTACATGAGATTAATAAAACACTAGGATGACCAGTTTCGATCGTCAAGCGATCATCATCAGATCCAATACACTTAGGCTATAAAATCTATGTTTGAAATACAGGTGAAAATATTTACAATATGTACAATTATTTAGTTGCAGTATTGGTACTGCAAATGTCAGTGTATGCTAAATGCAGTATATATGTTAGGTGAAATGCTAAATGGTGATGGCTATCCAGAGATTGTACTTTAGAGAGATTATATGGTTGTAAACTATGGTTAAACTATAAAATTTTTAGGCTAACTACTTATCTGATTGTCTTCCGTACTACAGCTATTCGCAGTTTCCGTGGTCACTTGAACTCGCTGTGCGGTCGACTGCGGTGGTTATCTTAACGACTGGGTTTTCCCTGCCTTCCCCCCCTGTCCCTACGTGCTGTGGGGAGTGATCGCGATGTGTTTACGTGAGGTGTTGCCAACCTAGATAAGATGTATGTTATTGAATGAGGTGGATCTACAACTATTAAAGACCGTGGATTAGTCCTCGCCACGCGTGGAGCATAACCCATTCGAACTAAGCGTTGACGGTCTTATGAGGACGTCCCGGCACCTTTAATACTGCCTCTAATATGGGCCTTGGTTTATTGCAGAAGAAAAGTACATCGTACACCTGATCCAGATAACATTTACCTATTAAAAACCCCCTAATTTCCCCCCTTTTTTTATCTAGCTTGGCTGTGTCGCTAAATTGTGTTTTGTTTCCGACAGGGTGTGTTTTTTAGTAGCGTGAAGAGGGGTGAGCTCTCCATGAACGTGTGTTCATTTAGATTGTTGGGATTGTTTCGTTTGGCTAGGTGTATCTCGATTGCTTCCTTTATGTCAAGAGCTCTGCCTTTCGATTCGTGATGGATTATTTTAAGGTCCGACTCTATGTTGGTAAAGCTATGCCCTGCGTCACACATATGTTCGCACACGGCTGAATGTGTTCCGTATCTTATCGCATTTCTATGTTCATTATAACGTGTGTCTACTCGCCTTCCACTCTGCCCGATGTAATTAGCTTGACAATCGGTGTCTTGGCACGTTATAGAATATACCCCTGACCTTGAATACGGGTCACGTTTATTTAGATTACTATTTAGGAGGTGCCTAGCGGTTGTGTTTTTCGTCGTGAAAGCTATCTTTATGCCTTGCTTTTTGAATAGATTAGTGATTTTATATGTATTCGCATTCACATAGTTGAAACGCGCAAATTTTTTCTCATTACTGTCCGGTTTGGGAATCGTTTTATCTTTATTTTTATGTTTGGCTATAATTTGATTTATTTTGCTTGGCGAGAAGTTGTTTTCCTTTGCTATTTGCATAATAGTTCTTATTTCCTTATTATAGTTGTCTTTTGACATGGGTATGTTTAAAGCCCTGTGCACCATTGAATTGAAACCCGCTAGTTTGTGCGTACTGGGGTGATTAGACTGATTGTCGATTGCATGCGAGGTTTGTGTTGCTTTCCGGAATATGGAATATGAAAGGTCGTTGTCTTTACGTTCAATAGTTATATCGAGATAATTTATTTTCCGGTCTATTTCGGATTCCTTAGTGAATTTGATAGAATGGTGAAGGCTATTAATGGATTGGAGAATTGTTTCTTCGCTTGTTAGTTCAGTATCGTAGATGCAAATTACATCATCTACGTATCTTTTCCATATTACTATTCCCTTTGTTGAAGTCTTTTCTAAGAACGCATTTTCTAGTGCATTGATGAAGATGTCAGCGATTAACCCACTTAGTGGCGATCCCATTGCTAGGCCTTCTCTCTGTGTGTATATTTTATTGTCGAATCGAAACACGTTTTGGGTGAGAACGACCCTCAGTAATCTCACAATCTCTTCAATTTCTTTTACCGAATTGTTGGATTTTAAGTTGTTTTCGATAGTGTTGATTGCTTCAATAATCGGAATATTGGTGTACATGTTAGTTACGTCGAAGGATACTAGCCTGAAGCTAGGCTTCATTTGTAGGGTGTTCAATGCTGTTACTAGTTCTGTTGTGTTCTTTACAGAGTTGTTTTTGTCGTTGGAAAGACGGCATTTTAATATTTTTAGTAACTCTTTGCTGATTTTGTAATTAGGGGCATTCCTACAATTGACTATTGGTCTCATTGGGCATTCCTTTTTGTGTATTTTTGGTTGTCCCCTCAATGACGGTATTTTCGGGTTCATGTTTATTAGTTTTGATTTTTCAGCTTTGGTCAGTATGTATTCTGTTTCTTTTAGCGCACTTTTTATTTGTTTTTGGAATTTGTTGGTGGGGTCTTTTGTTAATTCCTTGATTTCGTTGTTGTTTAGGAATTCGACTGTTTTTTCAATGTATTCTGTTTTGTTCAAAATTACTGTAGTGTTTCCCTTATCTGCTTTTGTGATGATTAAGTCATGTTCTTTTATTTTTTGTTTAAACGACTTTATTTCTTTGATTTGTTTGTTGTTTTGAATGTTATTGCTATCGCCCTCTCGTTTGAGGATTTTTTTGGCTTCGTTGGTGGCGAGATTTTTGGTTAATTCCCTGTCTTCTGCTGGGAGCTTGTGACTGGCTATCTCAATATCTGTGATTAACTGTTTTATATTGTGGTTCGTGTGTGCGTCTGTGCAGTTGTATTTCAAACCTTTGTCTAACATATTCATTTCACCTTTAATAGGTAAATGTTATCTGGATCAGGTGTACGATGTACTTTTCTTCTGCAATAAACCAAGGCCCATATTAGAGGCAGTATTAAAGGTGCCGGGACGTCCTCATAAGACCGTCAACGCTTAGTTCGAATGGGTTATGCTCCACGCGTGGCGAGGACTAATCCACGGTCTTTAATAGTTGTAGATCCACCTCATTCAATAACATACATCTTATCTAGGTTGGCAACACCTCACGTAAACACATCGCGATCACTCCCCACAGCACGTAGGGACAGGGGGGGAAGGCAGGGAAAACCCAGTCGTTAAGATAACCACCGCAGTCGACCGCACAGCGAGTTCAAGTGACCACGGAAACTGCGAATAGCTGTAGTACGGAAGACAATCAGATAAGTAGTTAGCCTAAAAAGTTTATAGTTTAACCATAGTTTACAACCATATAATCTCTCTAAAGTACAATCTCTGGATAGCCATCACCATTTAGCATTTCACCTAACATATATACTGCATTTAGCATACACTGACATTTGCAGTACCAATACTGCAACTAAATAATTGTACATATTGTAAATATTTTCACCTGTATTTCAAACATAGATTTTATAGCCTAAGTGTATTGGATCTGATGATGATCGCTTGACGATCGAAACTGGTCATCCTAGTGTTTTATTAATCTCATGTAATTTATTTCAGGATTAGGGCATAACCCATCTCTTTTGGGTACATTCGTGTTGACCGACTGAAAAGCACTAAACTCTTGTTTACTAAGGCAACACTGAAAATATGGCTTCAAACACCACAATGAATTAAATATATTAACCTGAAATCAAAATATCAATTATCAAAATTAAAAATATGAATGCACTCGATATTTGAGCCAAAATCCGATTGAGAATGAGATCAGACATGAAAAAGGCATCATGCCTAAGTCTCATTTCAATCATACTACGAAAAGCATAAAAGATGGCAATAGTAGTCACGCTAGAATGTCACTACTTTGCCACGATACATAAATAATCTTCTCTCCTCATTTTGAAGAATCTCGGAGTCGAAAATTAGAGCACACATATGCCTTACCATCTGGTTATACCATATACTCTAGCACAGTTTATTTCCTATATGTCTCCGGTACTCGAACTAGGGTCCACCAACTCTCTATCCCTTGACTCTGGACTGGTAACAAGATCTCGCTATTGTAGTGGAAATGGTGTATTTCCTCCAGAGATAAGCTCCAATTCGCCAGAAAGGAGTTATGCGCACAGCAATAGCTTCGTGACACCCGAACGAACACACGGTTTATGTCCATAAATGCTGCGGTTGCATGGAATAGAAAGTTCAGGTCCGACATGCTTGTTATCCGCGCCGCGATCACTTTCAAATTTGTAGACGGCTTTGTGATTCATTATAACGTTCGATGCAATGCCTAGCCATGGTTAACAGTTCAATATTCATGCTAAACTTTCCTCCTGACGCCCTGATTTTTAATACGACATGTAAAATGAGGAATTTCAAATGTATATGTTCATACAGCAACACTGTGGCAAATATAGCACTCACAGTATGAATGGTGAATGTGAAAATTGTAGTCACCACTTCTTTAGGCTGTGGAGTTTATAGAATGTTTCTTCAATGTATCACTCCGCGTGAATAAAATCATAATTTCACTGTCTCTGCGTGTACTCGTAATATAAATGACTCGAAATAAAACAGAGTCCTTACACGCTGTAGTATAAGACTATCTACTCAGCAGGTGAATATTTCTAAGTCCCTTTCGACACTCGGGACGAATATCACGGTTATCGTTTTAAGTACAGAATTCACGTACGTACTGGTGACTCCCGGTATTGTAGTTGACTCGACAGAGATACTAAAGGATCTGATTTCTCTCCGATGGCAGCAAATCATAGGAAAGCTCTGTTTCCCCCACTCGTGTGTGGGATTTATCGATGTTTTACCTGCTGGCATAATATTAATATGCTTCATTTCTTCTGCAGAGGATATTTCCACGGAAATATGCTTGCATTACCTCTGTGCTATGTAAATGTAATCTCACATGCATATTGGAGAGTATAAATAGTTCTCAATTCCAAGTAATAAGAATAAACCCTTCTGAAGAGGTCGGTTCGATAGACAGGTCAATCGATCGCTCCATGCAACTTGGAGGTGGAACTGGATTCGTGTGCGGTCGCGAAGTGTTCTTGGACCTTCGGAGCTACTCGGCCGTGCTGCCTGGCACTGAATCAGCTGTGAATTAACTGGGTCACCGGCTTCCCGTAGTGTTGACATCTCGGGCAGAAAATGTACCGTATTTTGGACCATAAAATACCGGTACACTACTTCCTTCTTCCCTTCCCTCCATCCCCCTTTCCTTCCCTTCCTTTCTTCTTTCCATCCCTCCTTCCTTCTTTCCTTCCCTCCATCCTCCTTTCCTTCCCTTCCTTCTTTCCGTCCTTCCTTCCTCCTTTCCTTCCCTTCCTTTCTTCTTCCCTTCCCTCTTTTCCTTCCCTCCTTCCTCTCCTTCCTTTCCTTCCTCCTTTCTTTCCCTTCCTTCCTTCTTTCATTCCCTCCTTCCTCCTTTCCTTCCCTCCATCCTCCTTCCCTTCCCTTCCTTCCTTCTTTCCTTCCCTCCTTCCTTCTTTCCTTCCTTCTTTCCTTCCCTCCTTCCTTCTTTCCTTCCCTCCTTCCTACTTTCCTTCCCTTCCATTCCTTCCTGAGTGTACCCCGTTCCAGCCCTCAGACCAGGATTATATTTCTTGGCCGAGCCGGAAATCGAACCCAGACCTACGGGGCTACAGCCAAGAATGCCACCGCTACACACGTGGGGGTCAGCTTCATGTAATGCGTGTCGACTGACTGAAAGCAGGGCCTCCGAGGGCCCCTATGCAATATTCTTCTCGGACCCTTCTTGAAATACTTTTAAATATTACTATCCACTACTATGTAGCTAAACCGGAAACACAGTGCCATTTGGAGAAAAGCACTTATGCATAGTCATAATTTTAAGAAACATACAAACTTTATTTCATAGAAAACATTTTAGCATTTATGTTATGAAATATATTTTGCACAAAACAATTTGGGATTACAGTTAACATGCACAGGGAAATATTTTGCACTTCTGTAAGTATTCACTTTAATTTCCTGTACGTAATGAAAAAGGAGCATTTCAAAACTCCGCATTAGTTCCATAGACTTAACACTAAATTAAAGTGGATTATCCTAAACAGTTATAACTTCTAACTCAGTCATATATTATAGAATACTTTCCGGGGCAGAATAAGGTACATTAAAACTTTTTGTAATTTTCAGAATCGTGGAACTTCTTTTACCAAATGAATAGTTTCTGCCAATATTTTCCCACTGTTCTATATTCCTCTGAAGTTTACTTCTGCCCCATTTCTCTTGATAGTTTTATGATAACATGAGATATCCTCTACAGAGCTGTGACGAACCGACATACTTATTCTGCAAAGCCTCGGAAAGCCTGTAAGTTATAGACAACATTTTACATGAGTAGTAAAAATAGTTCTACAGCAGAAGAGATAAACGTGTCCCTGGCTTGCAAGATGATAGCCGATGCATTGAGACAAACAAGCAGCACCCTTCCTCTTGTAGGCAGATTATGTTTAAATACACGCTTTTCTGCTTATCTCTGCCCACGGAAATAGAGCTATAGAGGTTTTATGGTTTCATGATGCATTTAAAAAGTTTTGTATGGTAGCCCCTTAATTGTTTATATAATGACTGATTTTATTCATTCCAGGAATGCCAACATATCGCAAAAGATGGTCGACGTTGAAGAACCAAACAACTGCTCTTGGCTACAGCAAGACTGTAAGGTTTATATTCAGACCTCTAGCTTTGATGTAAAGGTAAACACAATGTTGTTATTAACCATTACTATCTTCTCAGTCATATCTGTGTCGGTTCGTACGCCTACTAAAATGATGAGGCTATGCTGCTGCGCATGAAGTGTATGCAATAGATGTGGCACACCCATAGCCTATGGGGAGGTGTGGCTTAGAGCTATTTGAGGTGCCAAGCTTCAGGGAATAGCTATTCCAGCATCCAGCATGCCTCTTGATATGAAGATGTTTTTAAACATCCCGTGAATTGACAAGGCCCATTCAGAAATTAAGTTTCCCTATTTTCTTCTCTGAAAGTAAACGCATATAGTTGGGAAATATGAGTATCAGAAAAATTACACACACACACTCAAGTACATGGGGCTAATTGCCCACGATGTCGCAAAGCCTCTGAATCAATCAACATCAACAACGAATCTTTAAAATTAAATTGGAGGAAGTAGAAAATTTAGAAAGAAATTAGAAAGCTTTAGAAGTTTGAGTAAATGGTGTTGGGCGAAACACGAGTCGAAATGCTGACGACACAGTCTAATCACCAATCAAGCAAGCTCACCACTCTTACCACACCCAATCATATCACTTGAATATTATCGCCTACCTAATCTTTTATGTTTCTACCCAACATCAGCACAGCTTCTCAAGACTTTGGACTTCATAGTAAATAAGAAACAAGAAGTTCCGTGACGAACTAAAGAGCCTACTTTTCTTGAAATTTAAGATTCTTGCCAATCTATATAGACCTATCTAGAATAATGACGAAATTAAGTTGGTAATATCGAAATTTCTAATTAGTTCGAAATATACCTGGTATAAGGTAGCCTAATAGAGCAGTACAGTTGGCAGCCCTGGTGAATGAAAATAGGCTATTGTTAGTTGCATCTCTTAAGGTACAGAATACAAAATTTGGTTGAAGTCCAATGGATAGCATGCAAGTTACATGCAGTTAGACCTCGGATTTATCAGCGCGCGTAAAATCATGTTGGCAACAATATCATGCATGTGTTGGTCAGAAATAATCTGAAATATTATGATCTCGTGTTGTGCCAATTTTGGATGAAATCCATTTGTTAGTATAGAAGTAACATGTATTGTAAAATTGGACCTATCAGCAGGCTTAGAATCATGTTGGCAGCACTGGCGTAGGCCTATATTAGTTACTCCATATTAATCTAGAATGCCAGGTACTATACGTGTGCAAAGTCTAGAGCTATTGGCTTGCATACTTTCTGATATATTGATATTAGGGTAACAAAAATAGAGACAGTATTTATTAACAGTTGGCAGCCCTGGTTACTCCTAAGAATCGGCATAGTCATATCTGTTATGGTACTCATAGCACACACGAAATTTGTTTGAATCCAAATGATAGTATAGAAGTTACATGTATTTAAAGTTGGACCTCTCAGCAGGCTTAGAATCATGTTGGTAGCCCTGACGTATATAAGATACTCCAAATTAATATATAATATCAGGTACTATACGTGTGCATAGTTTAAAGCTGTCGGCTTGAATACTTTCTGATATATGGGTATTTGGATAAAATAAATTGGGTGCATTTATTAACAGTTGGCAGCCCTGGTGGCTCTTAAGAATACACTCAGTCATATATGTTTATGTACACATAACACATGCGAAATTTGGTTGAAATCCAATTAATATTGTAGAAGTGATATGCATTTAAAATTTGGACTTATCAGCAGGCTTATAATCATTTTGGCAACACTGCCAAGTATGGCCTCCTGGAAATTAAACTGCAATATTATTATCTATACGTGTGCCAATTTTGAAATAGCTCCCATTCATACTTTCCATGATATCCAACATGGAGCTCAAATTTCAATTGCGTTTTTCAGCAGTTGGTAGCACTGACATCATTTTCAAATATGGCCGTGAGATATTCAGGTATAGATCTTTACTCCTACCAAATTTTGTTTCGATTGCTGCAGCCGTTTCGGAGTTGATAGGGGGGGACACACACACAGCCAGACAGACAGACAGACAGACAGACAGATAGACACACAGAAGGACAGACAGACAGACAGACAGACACACATTTGCCCGATCTCATAAGTCTACTTTTTCCTCATTTTTGCAAAATGTGAAAAGTAGGCTAAAAAGAATATCTCTTTTAGGCGTCAAAACCATGAGCAAGATGCTCTGAACATCACTCTAGCGTATTCGCTATTTTTAGCCTATTTTTCACATTTTGCAAAAATGAGGAAAAAGTAGACTTATATGATCGGGCAAATGTGTGTCTGTCTGTCTGTGTGTGTGTGTGTGTGTGTGTGTGTGTGTCCCTATCAACTCCTCGGCTGAAGCAATCGAAACAATATTTGGTAGGAGTAAATATCTATACCTGAATATCTCCCGGCCATATTTGAAAATGATGTCAGTGCTACCAACTGCTGAAAAATCGCAATTGAAATTTGAGCTCCAAGTTGGATATCTTGGAAGGTATGAATGGGAGCTACTTCAAAATTGGCACACGTATAGATAATAATATTGCAGTTTAATTTCCAGGAGGCCATAATTGGCAGTGTTGCCAAAATGATTATAAGCCTGCTGACAGGTCCAAATTTTAAATGCATATAACTTTTACACTATCAATTGGATTTTTACCAAATCGCGTACGTGCTATGTGTACATAAACAGATATGACTGTGCATATTCTTAAGAGCCACCAGGGCTGCCAACTGTTAAGAAATGCTCTCAATTTTTTTAAATCCAAATACCCATATATCAGAATGTGTGCAAGCTGACAGCTTTGAACTATGCCCACGTATAGTACCTGATATTCTATATTAATTTGGAGTAACTTATATACGTCAGTGCTACCAACATGATTTTAAGCCTGCTGAGAGGTCCAACTTTAAATACATGTAAATTCTATACTATCATTTGGATTTCAACCAAATTTCGTGTGTGCTATGTGTACCATAACAAATATGACTATGCGTATTCTTAAGAGCAACCGGGGCTGCCAACTGTTAATAAATAGTCTCAATTTTTGCTGCCCTAATATCAATATATCAGAAAGTATGCAAGCCATTAGCTCTAAACTTTGCACACGTATAGTACCTGGCATTCTAGATTAATTTGGAATAACTAACATAGGCCTACGCCAGTGCCGCCAACATGATTGTAAGCCTGCTGATAGGTCTAATTTTAAAATGCATGTAACTTCTTTACCAACCAATAGATTTCATTCAAAATTGACACAACAATAGATCATATTATTTCAGATTATTTCTGACCAATACATATATGTCATTGTTGCCAACATGATTTTACGCGTGCTGTTAGATCCAATGTTTAACTGCACGTAACGTCCATGCTATCCATTGGACTTCAACCAAATTTTGTATTCTGTTCCTTAAGAGATGGAACTAAGATTCAGTCACCAGGGCTGCCAACTGTAGTTCTCTATTAGGCTACATTATGCCAGGTATACAGTATTTCGAACTAATTAGAAATGTCGATATTACCAACTTAATTTAGTCATTATTCTAGATAGATCCATATAGATTAATCATTGGCATGAATCTTAAATTTTAAGAAAAGTAGGCTCTTTGGCTCGTCACGGAACTTCTTGTTCATATCTAGGGAGTATCATCAGTTACGGTTTAGATCCCGACGTTGAAATCAGAAGTCGCCTAGAAATAGCACGCATTGACTATAGAAAAATGTTATTTTGACTCAACAATGACGATTTAAATCTGAAGCTCTGTCAAAGACTGGCCAGAACTTATGTCTGGTTGACACTCTTATATGGTATGGAGGTTTTGTCTTTAGTATAATGAAAAAATTAGAGGCATTCGAAATGTGGATCCATCGAAAAATGCTAAAAAAAAATACCCTGGACTGATAAATTTACGAAAAGAGAAGTCCTTAGAATAGCAAATTGTGATCTTCAACTTTTTTCTGTCATTTAATATTAAACAAGTAATTCCGTGACGAACTAAAGAGCCTCTTTTCTTAAAATGTAAGATTCATGCTAATGTTTAATCTATATAGACCTATCTAGAATAATGACAAAATTAAGTTGGTAATACTGAAATATTTAATCAGTCCGGTGTAGCCTAATAGAGCACTACAGTTGGACGCCCTGGTAACTGAATATATTCTTATTTCCATGTCTTAAGGTACAGAATGCACATACAAAATTTGTTTGAAGTCCAGTGGATAGCATGGACGTTACATGCTGTTATACATCGGATCTATCAGTACGCGTAAAATCACGATGGCAACAATGTCATGTCTGTGTTGCTCAGAACTCATCTGAAATATTATGATCTATTCTTGTGCCAATTTTGGATGAAACCCATATATTTGTTCAGAAGTTACATGCATTTAATGATTGAACCTATGAGCAGGCTTCGGATTTTGTTGGCAGCACTGACGTATATTAGTTATTCCACATTAATCTAGAAGAGGCTGTTCCAAATCCACGAGTTTCAGTATGCATTCACGTGAGTACTAAGCAGTGATTCTCGGAGTACGGTTGGAGAGGGACTGGGGTTGTTAGCCAATATGTCACTGGGCGAAGGTCATAACACAAGTCCATGCGCTTCCAGCCAGTCTTGATGTATCCACCGAGCAGTGACGGGAGCCCCCACAGCAGATCTGTATTGCATGTTTTCAGGTTTATTCACGCAAGTTGGCGAGTACTCCACTGCTCACTGGCGAGCAGCTCGGCTGGATCAGCCTGATCTAGAATGGCAGGTACTATACTTGTACAAAATTTAGAACTGTTGGCTTGCATATTTTCTGATATATTGATAGTAGGCTAAAAGCATAGAGAGAGCATTTATTAACAGTTGGCAGCCCTGGTTGCTCTTAAGAATAGGCATGGTCATATCTGTTACGGCACACATAGCACATACGAAATTTGGTTGAAATCCAATTGATAGTATACAAGTTATAAGCATTTAAATATTAGTTGTATGAATTCAACTTATTGATCCCCCCTCGTATTTTTTCTTTTAAATTACTTTTTTTAATTACTATACGGTATTTTCTTATTCCCTAGGCGGCTGTGCGCAACCATTACCATGAATAATGCTAGTAGTGGGACAGGGTGGGTTCTAATCCACTAATCTGTGTTGTTATAGTGTCTGTAGACGGTACTTGGTGATATCTCGTGAGCCAATAGGGAGAGTCGTGTGGTAGTTTTATATATTTTAACTCAAGGGTACTCTTAACATAAAAACTACCATCTCTACAGAGACAATAGTGTCCCCACCATTACCACTCTTAAAGGAACAGCCTTTATAGGCTATGTCCTCCCTTGAGGACAAATATCTTTTTGAGGTGCTACTGTAATTACCAACCTTCTGTCAGCTATCCCATATTTAGGAACAGAACTTGTCCAATGAGTTTGAGGGGGCTTTAGTGTAGATAACGCAACCTTAACTCGATTTTTCACCTTCCATTTTGTTCTTCCATTTATTGTCTCAGCTGCTGTTATAATTCATTTATTATTCCTTCACCAAACAGGTTCTAATAATCCTTTAGGACTAAATAGAGATGTTGACAAAATCCCTTTTCATCCCAAAAATTCATAAACCTTACGATTTATCCCAAATCACTAAAATTAATTGATTTATAGATTATTAGTTTTCTAATTAATTTCTTAATTTGGAAAGTAGGCTATATTAAAATATATATAAATCGAAGAAAGGTGTGCAAGGGGCTAAACAAAAGGTGTCTGTGTCCTTTATCCCTGGAATAAAACATTGTATTTTTATATTTTTACGATTTTCTAATTTGGAAACTTGGCAATATTTTTTAAACTAAGAATCGTTGAAAGTTGTGCGAGGGGTTAAACAAAAGGTCTCTCTGCCCTTTATTCCTTAAACAAAACATTGTTGGTTTTTTATTTTTTATTTTTATTTTTTAATATTTGGTAAGTAGGCTATAATCTTTAGTGGTGGTTCTGTAACAGTTCTGTGACCTCCTCCTCCCGACGCTCCCCCTCTAGAATTATTGACCCAATAAGGCTAGAGACTTGTACAAGGTGTCAAATTACTTGGGCGGACACCCACCTTTCTATGGAGAACCTATTTACACCCCAAATATAAAAACTACCCCTATTTGGGGGTGAAATAATATTTTTTTTGTAAACTATTTTTTTTCTTGTATATCTGGCATAACGTCTTACTAATATGAATTAAACTTTGCTCAACATGTATCGGATGAATATGATTTTACACCATTATGAATCAACATTTTTTAGTTTTGTACGCATGTGCACTTGTGACTTTTGTAAGAGGATGGACGTTTTAAATGATTATTTATGGATGATATTTTTATTATTATTATTTAACGAAAGATCCCTAAACTAATAGGTCTTTAGCTTTTTAAATATCTTGGTAACCAATTACCGGATTTGAACATACAAGGTGTTCTAGGACATGAGGTGATACCCCCCTTTTTATAGCCCCATAATTAAATAAAAGGCCTGAGAACTAATAGGTCATTTACTTTTTTAATATTTGGCTAAACAATACTTAGATTTGGACACGTGAGGTGTCATAGAACTCGGGGTGACGCCCCTTTTTTGAATTTATTATTTATTTTTCCAAATGTTGACAAAGGGCCTACTACACATTATTGAAATTTTTATAATGACTTTTTTAATTTTATTTAATATTTAATGTATTATTTACATAATTTTTTATTTACGATTTTCTTAAATTTTTGTTAAAAGGGTCTAACTACACTTTTGTTAATATTCCTGAACCCATGGTTGGCTTTAGATGTGTGATGTGTTGAAGGACTGGCGGTGTCATGGCCTTTTTGAGTTTATTATTTCTTATTTATTTTCCAAGTTTTGACAACGGGCTTAATTACACATTTGGAAAGTTTAGATTTATTGACTTTTTTAATATTTTATTTAATACTAGCATGCGTTGCAATACCAATCAAAGAAGGTGTTGGCGTTGTAACTTTGTTTCTTGAAGTGCTTTCGGATTCCCATATTTTTTGTTTTTCCGTTAACCACCTCTAAACTATTGTAAAATTGATTTACTATCTCAAAAAAAATCATGGGAGCGTGCTAAACAACTCAACAAATTTGCATCGCAATGAAATGAATGGTATAAGAACACATATAGGACTTTGTTGAAATGATTCGAGCGCCGTCATCCATTTGTTGAATATACTCGTACGCCACCTATTGTAAAATGGATTCACTAATTCGAAAACCTTCCCTGGCGTGTACACAACAGCTCATCAAAGTTCCATCGCAATTGGATGAATGGCATATGAACGCATACGGGACTTTGTTTAAACGATTCACTCGCCGTCACACATTTGTTGAATCTACTTGTGCGCTACCCATTGATAAACGGATTTATTAATTCACACACCTTCGCAGGGCTGTACTCAACTCACCAAAGTTTTAATCAAAAACGGATGAATGGTATTTGAACGCATACGGGACTTGGTTTAAACGATTCACACGCTGTCGCTCATTAATTGAATCTACTCGTGCGCTACCATTTGTCAAATGGATGTACTAAATCAGAAATCTTCGCGGGAGTGGAAACAACATTTCACCAAATTTCATTGCAATCGCATGAATGGTATATGAACACATACGGATTATTTTTAAACGATCCGCGGGCCGTTATTCATTTGTTGAATCTACTCGTGTGCTACCTATTGTAAAAAGTATTTACTAAGTCAGAAACTTTCCTGGAGTGTGGACAACAATTCACCAAAGTTTCATAGCAATCAGATGAATGGTATATGAACGCATACGGGACTTATTTTAAACGATTCACGTGTCGTCGCACATTTGTTGAATCTACTTGTGCGATACCTATTGTAAAGTGGATTTTCTAAGCCAGAAACCTTCCTTGAAGTGTACACAACATCTCACCCAAGTTTAATCTCTATCGGACGAATGGTATATGAACGCATATGGGACTTTGTTGAAACGCTTCGCGCGTCTTCGCTCATTTGTTGAATCTACTTGTGCGCTACGTATTGTAATATGGATTTACTAAGCCTGAAACTTTCCCTGGAGTGTACACAACAACTCACCCATGTTTAGTCGCTATCGGACGAATGGTATATGAACGCATACGGGACTGTGTTGAAACACTTCGCGCGTCGTCGCTCATTTGTTTAATCTATTTGTGCGATACCTATTGAAACGTGGATTTACTAAGGCAGAAACCTTCCCTGAAGTGCATACAACATCTAACCCAAGTTTCATCGCTATTAGACGAACAGTATATGAACGCATACGGGACTTTGTTGAAACGCTTCGCGTGTCTTCTCTCATTTGTTGAATCTACTCGTGCGCTACCTATTATAACATGGATTTACTAAACCAGAAACCTTGCCTGTAGTGTACACAACCTCTCTCCCAAGTTTCATCGCTATCGGACGAATGGTATGTGAATGCATACAGGACTTTGTTGAAACGCTTCGCTCGTCGTCGCCCATTTGTTGAATCTACTCATGCGCTACCTATTGTTAAGTGGATTTACTAAGTCAGAAACCTTACCTGAAGTGTACAGACCATCTCACCCCAGTTTCATCGCAATGGGATGAATGGTATATGAACGCATTTGGGACTTTCTTGAAATAAACGCACGCCATTTTGTTGAAGCAACTCGCGCGCCATCTATTGTAAATTGGATTTACTACGCCTATAACTTTTCCGGGATTGTGCACAACAACTCACCTAAATTTGATCGCAATCGGATGAATAGTATATGAACGCATCGCCAACACGCATTTGTTTAAACTACTATTGTAAATTGGACTAGATATGCCTATAATGATTTCGGAAGAGTGCACAACAACTCACCAAAATTTGATCGTAATCGGATGAATGGTTTATGAAAGCATAAAAGACGAACAAACGAACATCCTTTATATATATATATATATATATATATATATATAAGATTTAATGTATTTAATGTAATGTACTAAATTTTTGTTGATATATCCTGAACAAATGATTGGATTTGGATGTGTGAGGTGTCAAATTACTCGAGATGAAGCCGAATTTTGTATGACGCATGAATTGTCCCAAATAATCCAACACAACAAGGTTATTGGCCTGAGATTTTATAAACCAATAATAGGATTGGTAAATATAAGGTGTCATAGGACTTGGGGTGACGCTTTTTTTATTTCTATGACGCCCTTATTATATAGATTTACCCAAATTTTAACAAACAGCTAGGTCATTCACACTTTATATTTTGTGAACCAATAACACTAGGGACTTTTGTATGGGCTCAAACGATAGCCTGCTATGTACCCTTTGTTGAGGCCCATGAGTAGGGGGGTAAGGCGGGTTTAAAATAGTGTCATGGCCGCCGCGTGAGTCCAAGCCAATATCTCGCGAACACATGGTCGGATTATGACAAATGAGGTGTCGTTGGACTTGAGCTGACGTCCTCTTTCCTATGGACCACTCGTTATATTTTTGAAAAACATTTGAAAATTTTTGTTTTCGAAAGTAGGTGATAGTTTGAAAACCAAACACGATAGAACGTTATGCCATGGCTCAAACGAATGGTCTTTATGACCTTTATTTTCTATAATGAAACATTTTTACTTTTTATGTTTTTTTGAAAACACTCGAATTTTGAAAATCCTCTATTTTGGAAACTGGGAATTCTACAAAACAAATTTGTTTGACATAAATGAAAGGTCCCTATGCCCTCTACCCCCAAAATAAATTTCAAGTCTCTAGAACAAAAATTTGTGTTTTGTAAGTAGTGGGATGAGGGGAACACTCCTCGTATTTGCCCCGAACCTGATATCTTGATAACCAATCATGGGATTTGAACATACAGGGTGTCCTAGCACTCGTAGTGATGCCCCCTACTTTCCTATAGGCTCTTTATTTAATTAAAAGACCAAAACTAAAAGGTCATTCGCTTTTAATATCTCGCGAACCAATCATGATAGAGCCGTGTACGAGGGGTCCAAGGACTCGGGGTGACGTCCTATTTGCTATGGACCACTCGTTATATTTTCTAAAAAAATTGGAAATTCGATTTTGTAGTAAACAAGTTTTTTTGTTATTTTTGCTGATAACTCACGAACCAATAAGCCTAGAGACGAGTGCAAGGTGTCATTTTTTCATGGCGTTGCCCTCTTGCCGAGGATGTTCGTGTTGAGCAGGAATGAAAAACCATGTTCAGGTAAAACCATGATTTTATACTTTTTGCTTTATCTCGCAAACCCATAACGCTAGAGACGTGTACGAGGTGTCCTAGGACTCGGGCTAACGCCCCCTGTTTGAAACTATGTTTGAAATTTTGACAAAGGGCCTAACGCCATACATGTTGAAAAAACTTCTTTTTCTTTACCTGTTTATAATGTTCATGAAGCGTGGTGGTTGAGAGAGACGATACTGCTGGGTGTGTGTGTTTCAACGAACCTGTCGCTAACCACAAGGACCATGCTTAATAGAACAATCACTATTTCGGCGGGTCGGTTTATGACAGAGCGGGGGTTCGTTTTCTGATATTTTACCTTTAACGTGTAAACGGTGATAAGAACTTGATTCTATGTTGGTCGAAGCGAGTAGAGAACAAACTTGCCAAGGAGCAGGAGGTGAATGTCATTTGAGCTTATTGGAATGCGCTGATCTGACTTGAAAACAGGTGCAATGGAAAAAATGACAATGACGCTTGAAGGTGAAATAATCCGACCATCGTGGTGGCAGGGAAGAGCGAAAGGCATGCATACACGTGTGAAACCTCATGTACGCTAAACAAGTTATATCCTGTTTGCTTCGTACGTGACAAAATGCAAGTCCATGTGAAATTTGATCTGCCACAGGTGTTCACTTGGAACGTCAGCTGTCCACGTGCACGATAACTGTTAACAAGTCACATCATGTTTGCTTCGTACGTGACAAAATGCAAGTTGACGTGTAATATGATCCAACACAAGTGTTCATCTTGGACGTTATCTGTCCACGTGTCCGATAACAGAATGTTCAAAGCGTGGGAATCGCTGAATCAGTAAAAAGTATGATGCAACTTGTGGGAATGATGTCACAACCAATAGATAGGCAAGAGCTGCGAACAGCAGTGGTGGGAGGTGAAGGAGGAGAGGGGGAGGGGTAATGTAATAGAGAACACAGGTGGAAAGAGAAAGAAATATGTGGAGCTGAGGACTGTACACACAGAGCTATAGGGGGTGTACAACATATGTGAATAAGCTAAAAGTACACAGGTTCACACAACATGTAATTTATTGATCCAAGAATTAAACATTGAGTTAAATCCCAACCATTTGACATATAGTTTATTTCCTTTTTGTTTCAACACTTTTTCCACAAGACAATTCTGAGGAAATGCTGTTTTCTGAAGTTCATGGAGATAAAATCTACCTTTTATGGGTTGATGGTTGAGGTCTTGCAGTAAATAGGTTACTGGAGTGTCCAAGTTGACTTGACGAATTCGAAATAGTTCAGTCCCCCACTGAGGCGTGTAGCCCTTATTGAAGGCAGACTTAAATTTGCTCACACGAACAAAATCCCCAATTTTCAGTCGGTGACGTTTAGGATCGGCTGTTTTTATGGGGTTAAACATTTTATCCAATCGCTGAATATTTTTGGTCACGAGGCGTGGCTTGGTCCCAATCGTTCTATGTTTGGTGCCATTGTAACGTGATAGTAGCTCTGGTAACATGTCCAACCAGCGATACGTGCCCTGAGCGGTAAACGCTCTCCACATATGGGTTTTCAATGTTCGGTTGAACCGCACTGGCTTTGAGATTGCTGTACGTGGTGTAATGGTGAATAACCTTAGATTTGAGAAAACTGCAGAAATCCTTGTTGAAAAATTCTTTTCCCTGGTCGGTTTGTAGCAGCTGAGGTTGACGTTTGGAGTGTTGAATAATATGTTGAAAGGCCTTATTAACTAGTGGACCAGACTTGCGACGCACAGGTTCAACAAAGGCCATTTTGGAATAGACATCAATGACGGTCAACATATAGCGTACACCGTTGTTAACACCAGCATAGTGTATTATTTCAACCAAGTCAGCCTGCCAAAGTTCATCCACACGTCGTGAAATCACCTTGAGTCGCGGATAGTGACGCCTAGCTGTGCGATGCAACTCGTGAGCAATACCCATTTTAATGGGTGAGGGCTTAAACAATAATTTTGGCAATTCGAAGTTCTTGTTCAATTTCTTGAATTTCCCAATCGTGACCGGTATGACCAGCTTGACGTGAGGCATGCAACAACTGTAGCCGCTGGACGAGCTTATTGGGATTGTGCCAGTAGGTAACATCCACAAGGGGTTTTAATGGTTTAAATGTCACTCCCGAAGCGAACGCTTTACGACAGTACTTTGACTGGTGGGAAACATTTTTGCAATGATGGTTTTATATTTTTATATATATTGGCATTCACTTGCTGAGTGGGATCATACTGTCATTTGTGGGCATGGGTGTCCAATAAAATGGATTTATATTTGGCAAGGTCCTCTGGCGTATAATCATGGGAAGAGAGAGTCCGAGAAAAGAGCAGCTTTAACAGTTCTGGCGTTAATTTATAGTTGATGTTTTTAATGACAGCTTTAGTACGAGCAAATTTAATGGATGAATCGCCAATTTTAAAACTATCATCCTCATAGCGAACACCATTCGTGGTATCTGTGTTTCCAATAAATAGATCGGTGAAATAGGGTTCCAATGTTGATCCATAATATTTTATTAAAATGGTTTTCAGTTGAGCTTTATGTTGAGGGGTGGCCAAGAGTTGTGAAAACGGAGACGCTCTGGAAGGGCAAGGTGTTTCGACCATGGCCAAGGATTTCTTTTTTCTCAAAAACTCTGCAAGGGGTGCGGCCTTTTTTTGAGGCGTAAACACATGCTCCTCGTCATCCTCAACTTCGCTAACACTAGTCAAATCTTCCTGTTCCTGTTCCTCTTCCTCTTCCTCAGGGTCCTCGTGCAGCGTCTGCGTGGCTTGTGAAACGGTGGGTAGCGTTTCAGATGGTTTGAAAGAGGGTTCCAACATGGCTTTTAGTGGAGGTGCTAAATGTTGTTGAATAAACAAAGCATGATTTGCACGTGATTGTTTCAATTGACGAAATGTTTGGCGAATAGTATTTTTTGCTCTAATAATATGCTTTTTCAATTGACTCTCTGCTAACGCCATGGTGTCTTGACAAATGACTTGACTGGGAATGAGACAAGACCTTAAATAGCAATAAAATGATCAAATCCTAAGCGATACCGTCCTTGGTTGAGTTCACTTTGTTTGTCAATCACTAAACAGGCATGACGTTGAGTGTTCCAGCACTTGGCACACAATTCAGTAAACATTTGAAAGGTCATATCGGGATTCACATGTTCATTATAAATGTGACAACTGTTCCTCTCGTCCTGGCGAAATAAAACAATGACATTGGCATTATGACGAATCAACTGTTTGGACATTTTAGAATACGTTTGTCCAAGATAGGAGCAATCGATATGTTTGTGACGACCAATGCTGAAATAGCTTTGAATGATGCCTTGTCCTTCAGTGGATACATCATCGAAAATCATGAGTGAATCTGGCTTTACCTCATCCAGTGAAATCACATTTTCTTGCATGGAAAATGTGAAATAACCCATAATCTCTTTTTGTAATCCAGACATGACTTGATCCAGAAACACGTAGAGGGGTTGGTAGAGAGATTTTGCAAAAATATAAATATTTTGAAAACGAAGACCATTAAGTGCTGTAATGAGCGTCAGCAGAAGATTGGTCTTTCCACAGCCGGAAGGTCCCACAATGATGCAGCGAATGGAAGATGGAAACAGTGAACCATGGCGTTGTTCACGTGATGTGGGACAGAGATGGGAAACCATGTCCCCCACGGGGAATGACTCTTGCTGCTTAATAATCTTCATATCAACTAAGGCTTAGCCAAGCTAGCAGGCTGTCTATATACAGAACACCGAGCCTTGTCATAGAAACAGTAGACTAGTACTACAGGTTGACGATGGGTGTCTTTGGACGTGCGTTGATGGCCAAAGCTAGGTCTGTCCCATACATGATCCTAAACAAGAAACAGATCCTGCTAATAAACACTATGTGGATAGGTCAGTAGTGCCACGTACTAAACAGGGAGATTATGACTTTAAGTGAAAGCGGTTAACCCATGTAAAACATCCTCAAGAGACTTCAGACTTTACTACGAAAAAGTATGTGGATAACAAAGTGTATGAATTTTATGACAAAGTGCCTCAGCTTACGGTGAATGGCTATAGCGCTAATCATCATCGAATTATTCACGTGGAAGACCCACAAGACGAAGACGATGTTTGTACCAAGCGTTACATGACCTATGAAATGAAAAGGTTTTACAAATTTATCCCATCTGTATTTTTATTGTATCTGACAAATGAAAAACCTGTGAATTACAGAAACCATTTACCGCTAGTTCATGATCAGCACTTGACCTATGTACTTGCTTCGGGTTTAAGCCACTATACATTACACTATGATGGAACCATTCACATGAAATATGCCATACCTGATGAGAACCATTTACAAATAAAGATAAATGGTCATAGGATGTTGGTCCATAACCATAAAATGGTCAATGCAGGTGACGAATTATCCTTTCATCTCATGTTGACATGGGATGAAAAGCAAGCGGGAAAAACCATAAACGATTTCCCACTTTATGTTGAATTGGAATATACTGCCATGAAATAACAATCTGACGTTAGTTGTGATTTAAACTTTCTTGGGAAAGGTTGTTGGTCATTATCATGGTGAAACAAAGGTATGTGGTGAGAAAGACTAAAAAAAGGACTTTGTCCTTGGCAAAGCCTAGGCTTACGACATTCGTGGACAAGCCATTGCGAAATTAAAAAAATAAAAAATAATGTATTGACCATAAGGAAAGCCTTTCGAGCAGCATAGAGACATGTTATTCCAAAATGTCGGCGACTGGGTTCAAACCAAGGGCGAGTGATTCCCGTCCCCAAACGAGCGGGGTTTTTACCTTCTTTATTTGCCGGTCTGGCTGCTCTAGGTTCACTTTTGGGCGGTGCCAGTGCAGTGGCGAAAACCATTAAAGCCGCGCAGCAGGGCAAGCAACAACTCAAAGAAAGTCAGTGACATAATGAAACGATGGAAGCAATTGCCATGGGGGATGGAAATGCCAATTTAAAGCCAGCCTCTTATCAAGAAGGATTTGGGATTTCACCATTTCGAAATATAAGAAAAAAAATAACCTCAGCCATAGCAAGACATGCCCTGACGCATCAACAAGTGGAAAGCTATGCTAAACAACTAAAGCTTTCTCATATTCGATGTGTGTTTATGCGAAACCAATTATCCCCACGACCCTGGAAACAGGAATGTGCTGTTGTCAATTTGGATGTTCACCGAGGACCAGGAACGCATTATGTAGCTTATGTCAAAGAGGGATCCACTGTATGGTACTTTGACAGTTTTGGTAATTTGCCCCCGCCCATGGAACTAGTGACCTATTTTGGAAATAGGATCAAGATATATTATAATGTGAAACGTGAGCAAACGTTTAACAGCCAACAGTGTGGACGTTTGTGTTTATTTTTTTATATAAGGCGCAGCATAAGCTAAAACGCCACCAGTATGTCGGCAGAAAGTAAAACGTTTACACTGCATGGACGTGGACCTGAAGTCAGCCCAGACTTTAACCCGCCTATCGAATTGAGTGAAAAACCCTATGGTTTAGGACTTGTTTCTCTTGAAACTTACAATTGAATATACAACATACGTGAAAATGTGAACAACAAGTTTTACTATGATGATTCTGTTCTCACCCTGAACTCTGGCGGATACACGATCGATGACATTTATGAACACATTTATGTGGTGTTGATCAATGAGTATGGTTTAAAGTCATTTCTCGACGGAACGCACAAGTTTGAACTTGTAGGAAATACCAACACTCATCGCTGCAGTATTATCTCTACATTCATCATTGACTTTAAAACACGCCCCGATTCCATTGGTCAATTACTAGGATTTAAACCACGTGTGTTGGAGCCCAACAAAAAACATGAATCGGACCATGAAGTGAAATTCATTGTGGACCATCCTGTGTCGGTGACGTGTAATATTATTAGCCAAGTGTACACCAATCAGGAACCATCGCATTCGCTTTATGACTTTATTGTGTCATCGCCCAAAGGGTATATTATTCGTGAAAACCCTCCAGTGGTGCTTTTTCATTCTGTGGCTGTCGATAGTATTAGTAATATAACATTAAGACTGATCAATAGAGATCAACAACTCATTGATCTAGATTCTACCACACCAGTGACTTACAAGTTGGTGCTAAAGCCACTATGAAGTTTGTGTATAAAGCAACAACGCCGTCTAGGAATGGTGTTAGTTGTTTGCCACGTGAATACACGTTAACATCTCAAGACAAGCAAATTTTACAGCATTTGGGTTACCACGTCAACCCTCATGATGAATTCTATCCTAGAGGTAGCGAACCGCATCGAGGAGCAATCAGGAGTGGTAAGAATTGATCTCCATTCCTATCAAGCTCAAACACCTGGACTCAATAACAATGATGAAATTCAATTTGTTATCAACAACCAAGATATTTACACCCTACCGCTTGAAAGTGTCATTCAGATTGAAGGTCGGCTCACCAAAGCCGATGGCTCTACACCCACCAAATCCAAGTTGGCCAACCATGTTTTGGCCTTTCTCTTTTCTGAGGTGCGGTATGTCATTAACGATATCGTGGTGGATAGCACTCGAAATGTGGGCATTTCCAGTGTCATGAAACTATACCCCTCTTATAGTGAGGAAGAAGGTAATCCACTTTGCATGGCAGGTTGGTGCCCTGACTCGACCAATGACTGGATGGTACACACCGATGGGACCTTTACTGGATATTTACCTCTTAAACTGATTTTAGGCTTTGCCGAAGATCACCAGCGCATTGTGGTCAACGCAAGGCAAGTGCTCTATCTAGTGAGAGACAGGAGTGATAATAATGCACTCAAGGGAGCCGACAATGCCCCCATAGATTCAAAAATTCAACTACAACGCTTGCTACGGAAAGTGCCCCATGTGACCCTTGACGATAGCAAAAAACTGGACAAACTCAAAATGGTAAAGCGAGATATGCCTCTACCCATGGAATTTAGAAGCTGGGCACTCCATGAGTATCCGCTATTGCCCACCACCAACACACACAGTTGGTCTGTAAAAACAGCTCGCTATACAGAGATACCTCTCTACCTGATCGTGGGTTTTCAAACGAATCGCAAGTATCAACAAACCAAAGATGCCACGCAATTTGATCACCTGCAGTTGAGAAATGCACGTCTTTGACTCAACGGAGCTGTGTTTCCCTATGAAGGACTGGATTTGGATTTTTCAAAAAATAAGTTTGGCCCCCTGTACGACTTGTTTTATAAATTTCGATGGTCTTATTATCAAAAAGAGAACGGCCCCATGCTGCTACCCCAAGCGTTTAAGGCAAGAGCACCACTGATTGTCTTTGACTGTTCTTACCTGGAAGAGTCTGTCGAGCCATCCATTATTGACATTCGACTAGATTTTGAAACGCATGACAATGTACCAGCCAATACGACGGCCTACTGTTTGATTATTCATCACAAACAAGTCAACTATTATCCACTGTTCAACCAAGTGACGAGTGTATAAATAACAGGTCAACCCACGTCAAGCCGCTCAGTCATGTCTTGCTTTAAAGCCTCAAGAGACGTCACATCCATGAATTTAAACTCTGAGGAACAACGTTTCAAGACTTTTGCAAAATGGCCAGTGCCTTTCATAAACCCTCAAGACTTGGCGGCCGCTGGCTTCTACTATTTAAAAACAAGAGATGAAGTGAAATGTGCTTTTTGTCCCATCATCATAGACCAATGGCAGGAGGGCGATGAACCCATGCAGGAACATCAGCGCTGGTCACCCGCCTGCCCCTACCTGTGTAGAATGGAAGTGGGAAATATACCCTGTCATTCAAGCTTTCCCTCACTTGTGTCTCTGAGTGATGAACAAAAAACAAGTTACGATACATGTGGACCGTATGGTGTCCATGGTGCTTCGGTGAGCAGCTCACCATCAAAAACGCCTAGTTTAGAGACATTGGGACATCTTAGGTGTTATGGACGTTACAAACATAAGAGACTATATTGTTGTATTAGTTGGTATCGTCCTTATCCCAAAATGACAAAAGCCTGTAAGACGTGTTATGATAATAAAATGATGTAATTCTTAAATTCTTATTTTTGCATGTACCCCTGTCCTACCCTAACCTCAATTTGAAACTAGCATGGTAGGTAAGTCCATGTCATGATCACACTTTAGTGGTCGATCTTCAGTCAGTCGTCAGTTGAACTCGGTCCAGGCTAGTGTCAACATGTTGCGCACACTCATTGTCGATTGCCAAGGGTTTAAAATTGGTGACAACAAATTTATATTTAAACAAGTGGCCATTATCGCTTGTACCACGTTTTGGATATCACAAGCTACGCATTTGCTATTTAAACCGCCCCATGCTTTTGATTTGTTGTGTGAAAAAGACCGTAAACAAACCCAGTGGATTGAAAATCATAGGCAACTAGACTGGAATCAGGGAACCATTTCCTATAAATATTTGGACGTGGTCATGAAAGCACACCTGTCCTCGGCCAATGTGGTATTTGCGAAAGGTAATGAAAAACGTCAATCGTTGCAACCATTTTTGGCGTCTTACTGTCAATGTATCGAACTCATGGAGTTGGGCTGCCCCTCCCTGCAAACGCTCATGGATACTTGTTCCTGTGGCAACATTACCCATACAGCCCTATCGCATGCGTGGCATCTCTTTCATTGGTTAACCACTCATGCCTGCTGGGAGTTGTTGAACAAAATTATAACTCAAGATTTATATGTGAATGACACCAGTGAGATTTCTACAAGCGACGTGTAAACATCTACAGCACTTTATACCATGGAGAAAGGCCATGCAACGGACAAAGCCATCGGCAAGTTTTTTTGTGTGTAAAAAGAAACTAGACAGTTTTACCAAAGAGGAACTCTTGGCCCTGCCCAAGTCGTTCATTTACTATGTGGCCGCCAACGCGGTCAAAGAAATCTGGCAACATGTACCAATATCATGGACTCAAGACCCTGTGTTGAGTGAATTGCAACCCTGTACGGATTACGATCACCATAAGCAAGTGGCCATGGCAAAAATACCGTCTATGCGTCAGTGTGCGACTTGCCAGCTAGTGAAACTGTATCACGGTCATAAAAGTCCGTGTAAAGACTTTGTTGAATCATTCCACGTGTGTCATGGCGAGAAAAAGCAACAACAACAAACACAAACATCGTCCACAGAGGAGGAGGGAGACCAAACCTTTTTACCATCGATGGAAAGGATATGCCAGACCTGTACTGGCAATGGCGTCTTTGACAAAGTGATTCAATACTTACCTTTCGAAATCCATCTTCCAGGTTATCGTTTTTGCGGCCCTGGAACTCTTCTCGAAAAACGTTTACAACGTGGTGATGTACCCCTTAATCTTTTGGATCAAGCATGCAAGGAACATGACCTTTCTTATAACCATAGACATCCTGATTTAAGACACGTGGCAGATAAATCGTTATTGAAGAAAGCTAAACAACGTTTGACATCCAGTGATGCCTCAGTGGGTGAAAGGATGGCAGCCCTGATTGTCATGAGTGCTATGAAAGGAAAGTTGATGATGCATGGACATAAACATTGAGGAACGGAGGAGAGAGGATTTGGGATGTGTTTGTATTCTATTTTTCATTTGTCAATCCCCTTATGGTTATGAAATAAAAACAAAGGTTTGCCGGAGCACGATGTTTTGTGTTTTTATTATTTTAAAAAATCATGATGTTGATGGCTGATTTCTCATTTTCACATTTCACACATTGCCATTTTGCCAATTTGCAATTTACAGTTTTTGAAAACGTTCGTTTTAATTTTTTGTGTTTTTGATGATATGGATATTTCCATTTTTCTTGATGACACTTTTTAAACAATGTTCGTTTGAAGTTTTTTGAATTTTCAAATTTCACATATGGCCATTTCCAGTTTTTAAAAATGTCCGTTTTAAGTTTTGCGTTTTTTGGTGATATGGAAACATGGATTTTCCATTTTGCTGTTTTCACATTTTTCCATTTGGTGTATGTCGAAAGTTGAGATTTGACAATGATGTTGATGCAAGTGCTTGACCATGGCGATGCTGCAATGTGTTTATGGGTGTTTGGAGAGACGTCGGGTTCTACGACTACTGCAGGTAAGACTGTTTTTTTTACAAAAATAATGTCTATTGTCTGCCACATTTCAAAGAATACAAAACCATTGAAAACAAAATGAGTATATAAGTGACCATTTACCCCCTCCCCACCCACTCTACCTCTCCGTGTTTGCTCTGGTCAACCATACACACCGGCTTTCTCTCTCTACCCATACATTCACGCCTGTCTTTGGGAACAAAGACAACCACTTTATTTATTCCCAAAAGCACATTCTCAACATGCACACTCATCCCAAAAGAACGTTATTAGTTTAACATTTATAATTTACATTACAAAAATAATTAAATACTAGTTATTAAAGTTACTAAAAAAATACTATTACTCATTAAATATTTACAAAAAAACTACAACTTTGTACAGCTTTAAAAGAATCAAACTATTTACCAGTCAAAATGTTTTAAAAAAATAAGGTTGCATAGAACTTTTTTTAATAGCAAAAGGTCCAAGTGGGTTGCCACTATTTACAAAATCTACTATTTACAATGGCAAACACCAATATTTACAAAATACTAAATCTACAAGTTACATAAAGCTATGTCCCATAATCGATTAAACAGTGAAATCACACCTCCTCCTCCTCCTTGCGATCATAACCCCAGGGCAGGCTGGTGTGCAGATCATCAGCCCACTCACGTTTGTTATCCATGGAGGCGAGGGTGCGTTTTCTCTGTTCCACAGGATACAAATAATGGTTGCTGGATTGTATCCTGCACTGTGTATGAGACATAGCTTTGCCAGTGCGTAAAACCGCTAGATAGTCATCAACACGTAGCGATTTTACCACTGCCCTACCTACACCTTTTGCACTTTTGACTTCCTTACAGTCTAGTGAGCGGTAAGCATACATTTTAGAGGCCAAACCTACGAATTACGTCATAATGGAATCACCGCATTCATCTTTTAAAACGCCCATTACCTTCTTGTTTTTTATGGGCAGCAGAAACACGTTGCCAGCGCTATAGCAAGAGGTGCCGAACCAGTCACTATGCTGCCTCATGACGTCATAGGGGTTGCAGTGGCGAATGTGGTAAATGAATGAGTCCGTGTCCATATACAAAAGAGAGACGTCCTCAAAATGGTGTTTGGCAAACTCATAGTGGAATTGATACATGACCGATTTAGAAAAGTCTAAAATGACTTGGCCCAATAAATGGGTTTATCCATGGTCACGCTGGTCTTACTCATTTCAATAGTGGCTAAATCCTCATCGATAATGTTGATCAATTTAAAATTTGGCTTGGCAATGTACCACCGGGCACCCCACCGCTCCGCCCAGACATTGACCAATTTAATGTCACGGTATTTGCGGACATTCTCCATGGACTTGCCATAGATGCAGTTGTTCAATAATTTAAAAAAAAAATCAAACTGCTGGGTTGCCATTTGTCGGTGCTCTGTGTTGAGTCGCATGTATGGCTCAAGCCATGCTTTTTGAGCAAAAGAAATACCCCTGTGGATTTTCTTAAACACCAAACCATGGGCGAGGCATTGCACCAACATTTGGATATGTAGCACATACCGATTTTTGTAGTAAAGTGTGCCCATGAGTTTTTTAATTTTCACTTTACTGTCAGGGGGAACCATTTGCTCAAGGCAGAATGGGAAATCGGCATGTTCATCATACAAGGATGAGGGATATTCAATATCCTCTTCTAGCACATATCCACGGCCTGTTTCTTGGCTAGCCATGTTCACATCAAATTCTGACACTTGTTTGTCTGTCAGCCAAGCAAACTTCCCATAGGCCAAAGCTGACTCATGGCGTAACCGTACAAATTATTCACGTCATAGTACATTAAGTACGATTCTGGTTTGTATGGTGAATAATCAGGCATGTAGACATTGTCCGCTTCGGCATGGCGTTGGTTAAGCGACACAAAGCCGCCACGAATGCCCTTTTCAAAAAAATAGAACCATGTCTATATCAGTGAGTAAATCCAATTCCACTTGAGTGTATTTCAAAGCGGCATCGAACGAGAGCCCAGGACTTGTATAATATTGAGCCGGGTCAAGACCGTAAATGTGTTGACACAACTCACGGAATTTTTGAAACACATCGGTGAGCAGCAATACATCCAGTTTTAGGTAATGCAAAGCATATTCAATTAGCGTCTTAATGCCAAACACTCGCAAAACTTGACATGCTTGTGCATAGTCTTCATCGCAAACGGTACTGCGTTTTAGTTTCGAGTAAAATTTCTCTTGTGGTGGGAGTTTTCTTTGCTTTAAAACGTCCCAGCTGTTGTATAAATCATACGGGAATATACCTTTCCGAATGCACAATTGAAATTTCTCAGGATCATTAAAATGCATTCTAGTATTTTTTAATTCCTCCTCATTCAAGCCATTCACAAGGCTGTCTAGCGAGAATGCCATAAACATAAAGGAATCCAAAAATCAAATGCTAAAGTCGCTCAACCTCCATGTCAGGGCTGTAAAACGCTCATGGTTTTGGGGATAATAGTAAACGAGCCCTTGTTGACCTGACCCAATTCACGAATCAAAAACTACATGTCATAATTTGCCAGATTGTGGAAAAAGACACTAATGAAACGAGGAGCTGGAAAGTTCAAATTGAATTTACTATGCGCAGCTCCACGAAACTCCCCCGTAAAGTGCGAGTGGTCTCTGACTTTTTCCTCTCTATTTAAAATAGGCTTTTCGCAAATATGGCATGTCGTGGCATGCTCATACCGCTGCTGCTGTTCTGGAGATAGGCTCATGGGTACTGGGTGGTCCAGTAATTCCTGTACATCATAAGCCAACTTGACAAGTTCATCCAAGAACCATTTGGCACAATCTGGCCCCTCACGGTACTTGTAAACGGATTGTGTGGGGTCATAGGCACACACCACATTAAATCCTATGGCAAAAGGGTTCATGTTTTTGAATGGGTGTAGTTGAGCTAATGGTGGGATCTGGTTTACATCCCGCCATGGGTGTGGTGAGAGCTTCGAAATCTGCATATACCACATAGGGGACAGTGTCACGCTTGTGAATGTTGTTAAATTTGAACACAGCCTTGTCCCTTTGTGGCAATATCAATCTCACCGCTTCCTGAGTAACACAATCTACCCTATGACGTTCTAAAAGCGTAGGGGTTTTAAAATATTGTAAGCAACGATCTCAAATATGTTTTGAACGCTTGTCCTTAGACATTTGACTGCTTAGGAATCTACTCAGGCTTTTAATGAGGCAATAGTGGTTCACCTCTCCTACAGATAAATATAAAAGATGAATGTGGTGTCGTTTTGGTTCTTTTGTGGCATAAAAAGGACCCACAATCTCATCACCGTCAAGGCCATACACCGTGAACAAAAAGTCCTGGTTGTCTTGTTCAAACCTATGGATCTCGGTTAAGTCCATAGGGAACGATACTCGAGTTAAATTTAAAGTTTGTTTCAATTCATCAAACTTTGCCTTGTACTTTCCCGCCAACAACCATTATGTTGTACTGGTTGCAGAAACGCAGCCACACACCAGAGTAAACATTTATCATCTTTATTTTAAATATTTACCACCGCCCTCCGACAGGCAATCGCTAATGGTAAAGAAATGTGTCTAGACCCAGCATTCAACGGGTTGAATTGACAAATGTTGATTTGTAGATAATGAATTTTGTCTAACGCTAAACCACTGGGTCCTTGTTGCAGTTTATCAAATTTTGATAGCAAGGCATTCAACACATGGCTTTGATACCACTCGTTCAGATTATCGGCTATCAAAAGCTCTTGCATTTTACTGCAAATATAGGATGTCTCTTTATACTCTACGTCCTTCTTTTTATATATGAAATCGCAAACTAGTTCTGTATTCACCTTTAAAGCCGTATGCAACCTTTGCGCTGTACAAATTTCAATTTTAAAAATTTCAAAATAGATTCTAAAAATTCTTTGGGAATCAAACCATTTCTAACATTGACCACACGACCAGAACACACACGGGATTTGAAACAAGTGTTTAGGGGTTCCCAAGTTAACGTATCCACAGCAGTTAAAGACATTATTTTTAAAGAACACTCTCACCTGAGTTTTCAGCTGTAGACTGCTTGACAATGGTTCCACTCTAAAGCCACTTGGTTTTCAACTGTATTTGCTATAGCGGTAAACCCTTTTTTCTCCAAATATCTAAAAAGAAATAAAACAAACCACCATAGGCATATCAATTCCATATAGTTTATGCATTTCATAAACAAAAAAATCAAACAGGTTATATACAGGGCTATTACAAATGATTGAAGCGATTTCATAAATTCACTGTAGCTCCATTCATTGACATATGGTCACGACTCACTACAGATACGTAGAAAAACTCATAAAGTTTTGTTTGGCTGAAGCCGCCAGAGCGCTCGAGATCGCAGTGAGACAAAATGGCGACAGGAGCCGAGAAAGCGTTTGCCGTGCTTGAAATGCACTCATATCAGTCAGTCATAACAGTGCAACGACACTTCAGGACGAAGTTCAACAAAGATCCACCAACTGCTAACTCCATTCGGCGATGGTATGCGCAGTTTAAAGCTTCTGGATGCCTCTGTAAGGGGATATCAACGGGTCGGTCTGCAGTGAGCGAAGAAACGGTTGACCGCGTGCGGGCCCGCGGAAGTCGACGAATAAAGCAAGCAGGGAGCTAAACGTACCAGAGCCGACGGTTTGGAAAATCTTACGGAAAAGGCTAAAGCAGAAGCCTTACCGTTTACAATTGCTACAAGCCCTGACACCCAATGACAAAGTCAAACGCTTTGAATTTTCGGCGCCGTTGCAACAGCTCATGGAAGAGGATGCGTTCTGTGCGAAACTTGTTTTCAGTGATGAAGCAACATTTTTTCTTAATGGTGAAGTGAACAGACACAATGTGCGAATCTGGGCGGTAGAGAATCCTCACGCATTCGTGCAGCACATTCGCAATTCACCAAAAGTTATCGTGTTTTGTGCAATCTCATGGTTTAAAGTTTACGGCCCCTTTTTCTTCTGCGAAAAAAACACGTTACAGGACACGTGTATCTGGACATGCTGGAAAATTGGCTCATGCCACAGCTGGAGACCGACAGCGCCGGCTTCATCTTTCAACAAGATGGTGCTCCACCGCACTTCCATCATGATGTTCGGCATTTTTTAAACAGGAGATTGGAAAACCGATGGATCGGTCGTGGTGGAGATCATGATCAGCAATTCATGTCATGGCCTCCACGCTCTCCCGACTTAACCCCATGCGATTTCTTTCTGTGGGGTTATGTGAAAGATTCAGTGTTTAAACCTCCTCTACCAAGATACGTGCCAGAACTGCGAGCTCGCATCAACGATGCTTTGGAACTCATTGATGGGGACATGCTGCGCCGAGTGTGGGAGGAACTTGATTATCGGCTTGATGTCTGCCGAATCACTAAAGGGGCACATATCGAACATTTGTGAATGCCTAAAAAAACTTTTTGAGTTTTTGTATGTGTGTGCAAAGCATTGTTAAAATATCTCAAATAATAAAGTTATTGTAGAGCTGTGAAATCGCTTCAATCATTTGTAATAAACCTGTATATAAAAAAAAAACAAATCTCACCTTGACTTGTAATGCTTTGCTTTATTTCCCGTCTCGTGGGCTAGTGTGGTAATGGTTTCCTTTTCTTGCTGTCTGTCTTTCTCTCTTTCTTTAATATCGTTCTCACACACACTCACACAACAGGTAGGCTATACAGGTTATCTGCAAACAAATATATAAACAATTATTTATAACTTTAACAATCAATAAATAATTGCTTGTATATATACATAAATCAATAAATATATAAGTGAATAAATATATACCTACCTCAAACCAAGGTTAAGTATTTTCCACCAACACCAAAACTGTTAAACAAGACCAAGTATTTCACGCAACGCAGTGTGTTCAAAGGAAATCACCTAAGTGAGAGTGGAAATGATAACGACATGTCTTGTTACGTTGCATGTATAATCATTTTTTCCCACGCTTTGAACATCATGTTATCAAACATATGGAGAGCTGACGTCCCAAGTGAACACCTGTGGCAGATCTAATTTCACATGGACTTGCATTTTGTCACGTAAGAAGCAAACAGGATGTAACTTGTTTAGCGTACATGAGGTTTCACACGTGTATACATACCTTTCGCTCTTCCCTGCCACCACGATGGTCGGATTATTTCACCTTCAAGCGTCATTGTCATTTTTTTCCATTGCACCAGTTTTCAAGTCAGATCAGCGCATTCCAATAAGCTCAAATGACATTCACCTCCTGCTCCTTGGCAAGTTTGTTTTCTCTACTCGCTTCGACCAACATAGAACCAAGTTCTCATCACCGTTTACACGTTAAAGGTAAAATATCAAAAAACGAACCCTCGCTGTCATAAATCGACCCGCCGAAATAGCGATTGTTCTATTAAGCATGGTCCTTGTGGTTAGCGACAGGTTGGTTGAAACACACACACACGCAGTATCGTCTCTCTCAATCACCACGCTTCATGAACATTATAAACAGGTAAAGAAAAAGAAGTTTTTTTCAACATGTATGGCGTTAGGCCCTTTGTCAAAATTTTAAACATAGTTTCAAACAGGGGGCGTCAGCCCGAGTCCTAGGACACCTCGTACACGTCTCTAGCGTTATGGGTTTGCGAGATAAAGCAAAAAGTATAAAATCATGGTTTTACCTCAACTTGGTTTATCATTCCTGCTCAACACGAACATCCCCGGCAAGAGGGCAACGCCATGCAAAAAAATGACACCTCGCACTCGTCTCTAGGCTTATTGGTTCGTGAGTTATTAGCAAAAATCACAAAAAACAATTGTTTACCCCAAAATCGAGTTTCCAAATGTTTTTAGAAATATAAAGAGTGGTCCATAGCAAAGAGGTCGTCACCCCGAGTCCTTGGACACCTCGTACACGCCTCTATCATGATTGGTTCGCGAGATATTAAAAGCGGATGACCTTTTAGTTTTGGTCTTTTAATTAAATAAAGAGCCTATAGGAAAGTAGGGGGCATCACTACGAGTGCTAGGACACCCTGTATGTTCAAATCCCATGATTGGTTAGCAAGATATCAGGTTCGGGGCAAATACGAAGAGGGTTCAAAAAGAAGTGCCGTAGCTTTCCCCTCATCCCACTACTTACAAAACACAAATTTTTGCTCTAGAGACTTGAAATTTATTTTAGGGGTAGAGGGCATACGGACCTTTCATTTATGTCAAACAAATTTGTTTTGTAGAAATCCTAGTTTCCAAAATATAGGATTTTCGAAATTCGAGTGTTTTCAAAAAAACATAAAAGAAAAAAAGATTCATTATAGAAAATAAAGGTCATAAAGACCATTCGTTCGAGCCATGCCATAACGTTCTATCATGTTTGGTTTTCAAACTATCACCTACTTTCGAAAACAAAAATTTTCATTTTTTTTTTCAAAAATATAACGAGTGGTCCAAAGGAAAGAGGACGTCAGCTCGAGTCCAACGACACATCATTTGTCAAAATCCGATCATGGGTTCGCGAGTTATTGGCTTGGACTCACGCGGCGGCCATGACACTATTTTAAACCCGCCTTACCCCCCTACACCCATGGAATTAAACTAAATGTTATATCAAAGGCCTCAACTACACGAGGGACCCATTTTATTTATACGCAAGTGTAGACAAGCCAAAGTCAAATAAGCTAGCATCACATTAGCCGACATCAAATATGTAGGAGTATATGGCAGGAGAGAGGCGTCTGGCCGTATAAGCAGTACCTAGGTATACATGTTTAATACGAACTGAACGATAAGATTACATACAGGCGTATATATACAAAACCAGACAGAAGAATCAACGAGAACATTCTCGTAACTAATACCGCCACCATTGGCGTTGCGCTTCGTGGCGCTGAATTTTAACCATAGATCACATGTTGAGTTACATATTGTACCCTTTCGTCATCATATGGAACATGTGTTAGTGTTCCAGCTAGTTTACGGTCTTTCGAGGTATGGGGCGTTCATCCCACTATACGACCACTCTACTTGAAAGAAACAACAAATTCCTAAATATATCATTTAATGGTACTAAATCATGGCAAAACACAACAAAACACAAAAATATTAAAACTACTTTCCCACAACCCAAAAATCAAAAATATATGTGCGTCTCTTCTCATAATCTTTGGTGCTCTTCCGCACCCATATCTATCCTACATATCCTAACATTGATACTCTCTGACATTGACGAGCGTTCATAGTGTCTTTCACATCGCACAGTTGATCTTGAATTTGTATATCAAAACACAACAATAAAAACAAATTACAACTGAATAATCATTATGTGCAATTACTAAATATTTGTCCGTTCTGAAGCGGAACATTTACTTTGAACAACATTGATTTTATTACCTTATTCTTTACATATCATGTGTTGCTTTCTGCGCAACATCGTTTTCTTTACCCATAGATTTCAAACACTGAAGTGATTTACCTTCCCTTCCAAAACACACATAGTTATTGATTTTTTAGCTTCACCATACAACAATCTTCTGGGTCTGGTCATGTCATTACTATCAATGCAAACGTGCCATATCGTTAAATAATGCTACCCGTCTGAGTAAATCAGCATAAACTGGGTTATTACTCTTTACAAAATGCATTTTTATATGGTGCGGTTAAGCTGTCCTCAGACAACAACTTGGCCAAATCTTATCCGATTACTTTGATACAACATTCTATTCCAATGGATACCATGCATATAATTCATTTGATATCGTAATGTCAAGCATATTTCAATTACTTTCAGAGATAATGAGAATCTCCAGTGGTCCAGTACAACCTTAAAAGGAAAAGTACAAGGGTCACGGTCAATTAACACTCCTCAGTGTGAACACAAAAGAGTCGTCAAGGTCCGCCCTTTGAAATGACTACTCGGTCTGCGGCCCTCGCTCGCCTTCATGACCAACATTCTACTTGTAAACAAACCCGGTCATAGCTCACCCTTAGTGCAGCTCTCTCATGGGTACATGATTGGAATGTGTCATTATGAATAGAGTCGATCCAAGTATTTAACACCTACACTTACGGCATTTAATGGGCTCAATTCGGCTCCTAATAAATATTCATGGCTAGGGATAAGTCTCTGATAGTTTCGCCGTTTATGGATGCAATCAGTGGCTCTGGACGCGTACCAGCCGAGTATCAAACTGTTATCTCGTGCCGTACGGGTACGAATATATGAAGGTAATCACCCTGTTTCCTATTCGAAGAAATTGTCTTACCTCCACCGGTATATCAATTATTATAATGGCATACCGAGGGTGTCCCAATGTTTTCCCTGGTATCGAAGATTCTGCTAACAGTGGGTCACAGATCACATCTGCCCCATCTCTGTTTAGAAATATATGTATGCTCTGGTGCTATACAACACATCGTTGATACGAAGATTGGCCTACTAGATTCATCAACGCGTGAAATATCTTGGATGGTCCCTGCAATTATTGACGCAAATCTCTTGATTCTACGTTATATGCTCGCTCGTAGCGTCTAAGACAACATTTATTTTAGATGACTCAATTCAAAATACACTCATGTCCTCCTTTCATTTAATCATAAACCAAAGCTTTACGTAGCTCTAAAACATGTATCAATTTACTGGCACTTACATTATCTACCTTAATGTCTCTCAAACACAACCATCTAGCATTTAACATTATTTAATATTTTAATGACACTGATAAACTCCCTTTATCTCGCTATTAAATCTCTCTTTATCACTCTTTACAATAACACTGTATTCTTTCAATGGATATTATACACTTTGCACGTTTTATAAGCATCACTCTGCTGATTTTTACATTTATCGTTGACACCCACCTCAGATAATTATTATTATTATTAGTTAACGTTACCGTTACTTTCATCAACATCTTACGCCTAAATGGTCGTAAGTTTATCATCCTCAAAGCAATATATTTATTAAAATACGAGGGATGTAAACTCGTATTCAAATGACTGCAACTTCTTAGTATTTGAGGGAATCATATTAACATATTTGGATGGTACTCATTTTTATTCTGGCTGGGTTTATCCAACAATATAGCACTACGCCCACCATTTTTCTTTCTTCTAAGCCATCATAACACTTTTCACTTAAAACATTCGATATGGTTTGCACATGGTAATTACCTCTTGTAATACCCACATTTTACGCTGTGAAATACCACACATTATTTTTAACACACAAATTTAAACACTTTTTGGTTATCACATTTAACACTAACTTTACAGGTAATTTACACACGGAGCCTTGCTGAGCTTTCCACTATTGCGTGAATTCAGAGATGCAATGCTGCAAATTCTGACATCCGCCTGTCTCCTCCGAAAGTCTACCTCGAGTAGGTGTGCTCAACTCCCGACTCCTATAATTCCTGTCTTCTGTCTCGCAGTGTGCTGCTCAGTTATATATCACAAATACTTGTGATGCCTTCCAGATTCCCATAATCTGTATTATATGTTACGGTAATATACGATTTTTAAAGATCATAACCCTTCCTGTGAATAAGTTCATTGTCTATTAAAATCATACTGCAATATCTCTACGCTGTAACGATTACTAGTCGCGTATACTGCCTACTTATATGTCTGCCGTAGACTGTTTATAATATTACTGCAGAATTACTTGTACTATGCTGCCTAATGCACCTTTCATTGTTCATCACAAACGATTCTGAACATAATGACTTGCATATTGCGCGCACTTTTCCGTGTGGCTGGACAGCATGTCGTCCCACAAATTGAGTCAACGAAAAACTGACGCTCTCCTCCTACCTCCTCCATATAAGGGTTTCTGACGAAAAGTAGTCCACTTGCATCTCAGGAGATGCTCTTTTCTGAAATATCGCATTTACAGACAAGGTAAAGCGTGATTCTTGATCGTCTTTTCATGGAGGTTCCAAATCCACTTGCGTGCCGGTGATTCCTTCGCTCAATTAATTATAATTAATTGCTTTCCCCCATGGCTTGGTAACGTTATCTCGGGTGAATCCCCTCTTGCTACGAGACTAACCAATGCCCCTCCGCAGTACGTGTGTGAATATGCTTATAATCACATACAGGCTTTAATTTAGATTGCAGACACTGCTAAATTACCTCTCTTCGAATACAAGTATCTGGGTGTAAGTCTCATCTCATTCGAATGCTTCATTGGGCAGTAATTAATTAATTTCTCTCAATGAGCATCCCCTCCTCTCTCGTCTGCCTTGTTGGTTGGGGGTTTCCACAGTCATTATTCATGTCCTTCTCACTCCACTGTCGCCAAGGTATAGTTCGTCTGAGACAGTCTGCACCTCCCACTTTCAACTCCAATTTGTCAAATATCAAATTGGCTCTGTTTCTGTAGCTCTTGCTAGCCTGTTCATATACTGGCTTGCAGTTTACACAATATATCAACTTATTACTGCCTAAAATTCCCGTTCTGGACGTGGAATTAAGCTTTTATTATTATTTACTGTTATTATCTCATTGCTCCTTGGGTTCACTGTGGCTGTTCCCTCTTAGAGATCAATGGTTCAATTCTTAGGAAAATCATGGGCCTGATCTTTCCTCTATAGAGACCCCGGTTCGATGCCAGTCAGCCGTGTCCCATTGGGCACATCTTTCCCCAGCTTAGATTGAAAAATTCATATAACATGTGAATTCTTTCAAGCCTCACTTTGACTGCATCGTCCGTGTATGCAATGTTTACATTAGGCTGTCAGTGCTCCCGGGCGGTGGGTTGTCTCGCTCCTCCTCCCCCTTGGGTCTGCCGTCTATCTCGCATTTTAGCGTTCTCTTTCTTCAAAGCCTCATTCACAGCTTGGAGTTCGCTTGCTGCTTCCCTTAGCTGGTTGTAAAACTCTCTCAGTTGCCACCTGCATTCTTTCCTCGTTTCCTTGGGGTCGGTGGGCTGGCTGTATTGTTTCCTTTCAGACTGGTATGGGCCTTCCTGCAGACTCTCCGCTTGCATACTTAATGATTCCCCGTACACTTAGGTGTGCATGGTTTGTTCCTCTGCGGTTTCAAACTCTTTCGTTGGAAGATATAGTTTGAGATTGGCGGCATTTACCACAACTTCCTTTCCCGTCTATTCATGTTTGATTCTGTAGGCATTATTCTGCAAATCTCTTATAATTACATAGAGGCCGTGGTAGTTATTTTGAATTTTTTTGTATTTCCAGCTCTCTGGATATGAGCTAGCTGTTTTTTTTATCAAAACATACTTTATGCTGGATTTTGTGCGTATTTTCAATCTAAATTACTTTAGTGAGTCTTCATAATCTTGATTTCCCCTTTTCCAGCCGACACTGGGTGGGGGCAAATATGGTTCCTCTCCACTTTCTGTCGTTCCACCATTTCTCTTCCGACACGGTGTTCCAATCCAGGTTCCGTTTTCTAATGCTATACTTTACCGAGTCCATCCAACGCATTCTTGGTCTTCCTCGTCCTCTCTTCCCTGACATCCGTCGCTCCAGTGCTCGTCTTGGTAGCCCTACTTCATTCTTCCGTTTGACATGTCCAAATCATCTCAATCTGTTTTGCTGCAGTTTGTAGTTTAGTTTCTGTACTCCCAGTTCTTTCCGTATATCCTGTGTATTTTGTGAGTATTCTCATCTAAATTCCATTTTGTCAGTGTTTTCCACTCTAAATAAATAATGTTCATCAGCCTGATATACACAATATAAACACTTTTGGGCATAAAATACATTGTAAATACACATAGTTCATTAAAATAGTCACTTGTAAAATCAAAACATCACATGTCCAATACACTGGAAAATTTTCCCTTTCTACAGTATAGATTAGCTAAAATATAGCAACTTGAGAGGCTTAAAATATAAACACTTCGTTTAGAGTTTTTCTTGATAAAACTTTTAAATTTGTCAGTACTGTGGTGGTCCTATTGTACTATATTTTTAGACAAACTGATTGACAACGGTTGTACTCCTTCATATTGGTCGATGTTTGCCTTAGTTGTGATTTCCATAGGTTATGTATAAAATAAACTTACGTAATGTATATAATTTATAATGTCTGCTTTGAGGTTTTGTGGGTATCTACCGACCTACCTAGAGATCTCAGGTTCGAATCCGGGACGGGGTAGATACTTTTGCTACCAGATTATCATTTTAAATTTTGTATATATTGTCAATTCAAATTACAGTACAGTAAGTATGTAGTTAGTTTTAGTTGTAAGTATGAAGTTAATTTGTTTATTAGAGATATATGTCATTGTTCTATTAGACTTAAGGGCCGATAACCTAGATGTTAGGCCCCTTAAAACAACAATTATCATCATCATCATCTATTAGACTGTGGTGTGTGAGTGTGCTGGTGAGGGTGCATGTTAATGGGACTGGTGACAGACTGTTTTAGTGGTAGTATTTGTTGTTGGTGATACTTAAATATTTTTTTCGTTAGTAGAATTTTGATATTTAATTGCTAGTAGAAGGTTAGTATTTTGTAGTAGAATTGCTCCTTACTTATTCTGAAAGGGAGTAGCAGCCTTTCAGAATAAATCAATTCTTTACTAGTCTAATAGACGGTTAAGGTATTGATAATATAAGCCAACTAATGGCTACACTGCGTTCTGCTGCGCGGCTGAAAGCAACGGGAAACTACAGCCGTAATGCTATTCCCGAGGATATGCACCTCTCTATGCATAATTACATGTGATGATGGCCTCCTCCCTTGTAAAATTTCAATCCGGAGGTAAACTAGTCCCCCGTTCGGATCTCCGGGTGGGGACTACTCGAGAGGGGGTTAACATCACAGAAGTGACAAAGAGGAAATCTGACATTCTACGGATCGGAACGTGGAATGTTAGAAGTCTGCTAGGAAGTGGAAAGTTAGAAAACTTAGAAAGGGAAATGGATAGGTTGAGGTTGGATTTGGTTGGGATTAGTGAAATGCGCTGGCAGGAAGAACAGAACTTTTGGTCAGGAGACTATAGGGTCATTAGCATTAAATCAAACAATGGCCAATCAGGAGTTGGTCTCATATTGATTAGGAAACTTGGACAGCGGGTGGAATATTATGAGCAATACAGTGAACGGATTATTGTAGCAAAAATCAATAATAAACCTACGTGCACCACAGTGGTACAAGTCTATATGCCTACCAGTCAAGCTGATGATGAGGATGTTGAAAAGGTCTACGAAGAAATAGATGACATTCTGAGGTATATCAAAGGTGATGAAAATGTTATAGTAATGGGAGATTGGAATGCTGTGGTAGGAAAAGGGAGGGAAGGGAAGATAGTAGGAGATTTCGGATTAGGTGAAAGGAATGATCGAGGAAGCAGGCTGATGGAATTCTGCACCGAACATGAGTTGGTCATAGCTAACACCTTATTCAATTACCACAATAGAAGAATATACACATGGATGAGACCAGGAGATACAGGGCGTTACCAAATCGACTTCATTATGGTCAAGCAGAGGTTTCGAAACCAGATTTTGGATTGTAAAACATATCCTGGTGCTGACATAAACTCTGACCACAATCTGGTTGTAATGAAATGCAGATTAAAGTTGAAGAAACTGAAGAAAAGTCAAAAGCCAAAAAGGTGGGCAATAGACAGACTGAAAGTAAAGGATGTGAACGAAAGATTCAAGAAGAGTATAAAGGAAGGACTAATCAAAACCCCTAAACAAACTTCAATTGCAGACGAATAGGCACTTTTGAAGAATGAAATAACAAAATCGGCAGAAGAAAACATTGGTAGGAAAGAAAGAATAGGGAGAAAACCGTGGATCACTCAGGATATACTAGAATTGATGGATGAAAGGCGGAGACACAAGAATCTAAGAGATGAAGAGGGGAAAGCAGAATACAGACGTCTGAGAAATGAGGTTAACAAGAAGTGCAAGGAAGCGAAAGAAGAATGGTTGAAAGAGAAATGTACAGGTATAGAAAAGTGTCTGAAATTAGGAAAAGTAGACACAGCTTATCGAAGGATTAAGAATACTTTTAGGGAAAAGAAGACTAAGTGCTGTAATATTAGGGACACAAATGGAAAGCCTCTAACAGATAGGGAAGAAAAGGTTGAGAGATGGAAAGCTTACATAGAGTGCTTGTATAAGGGAAAGGAGATTGAGAATCATGTAATGGAAAGGGAGGAGGAAATTGATGAGGATGCAAAAGGAGATTTAATATTGAGATCAGAATTTGACAGAGCATTAGAGGACTTAGGCAGGAACAAAGCACCAGGCATAGATGATATACCGATTGAGTTGCTACGCTGCATAGGAGATGAAGGTCTGATCAGGTTATTTCACTTGGTGTGTAGGATTTATGAGACAGGTGAGGTACCCCCTGATTTCAAGAAGAATGTTATCATCCCTATACCAAAGAAAGTGGGAGCTGACAGATGTGAAGATTACCGTACAATCAGCTTGATTACTCATGCTTCAAAGATCCTGTCTAGAATAATTTACAAGAGGATTGAAAGCCAGACAGAAACGGAGTTGGGTGAAGACCAGTTTGGTTTCAGGAGAAATGTAGGAACAAGGGAAGCTCTACTAAGTCTTAGGCTGATTTTGGAAGGTAGAATAAGGAAAGATAATAGAACGTTCATGGCATTTGTAGACTTTGAAAAGGCTTTTGATAACGTTGATTGGACTAAATTGTTTGACATTTTGAAATCTATTGGAATAAAGTACAGGGATAGGAGGGTGATATACAATTTATACAGAAACCAGACAGCAGTCATTCGAGCTGAAGGATATGAGGGAGAAGCTGGTATTATGAAAAGTGTAAGGCAAGGCTGCAACTTATCACCCATACTTTTCAATCTTTACATTGAACAAGCAATGAAGGAAATTGGAGAAAAATTTAAAGTGGGAGTGAAGATTCAAGGAGAAATAATTTCAAATCTGAGATTTGCTGATGACATCGTCATCTTGGCCGACAAGCCTGAGGATTTGAATGAGTTTTTGAATGGTATGGATTCCGTCTTACGGAAGGACTTCATGATGAAAATTAATATATGTAGAACAAAAATACTGGAATGCAGCCGAAATAAATCAGAAACCTCTATGGAGATCAAATTGGCAGGTGAAAAGCTGACGGAAGTAGGAGACTTCTGTTACTTAGGAAGCAGAATAACCAGTGATGGTCGAAGCAAAGACGATATAAAAAGTAGGTTGGCTCAGGCAAGGAAAGCCTTTCTACAAAAAAGGAGTCTATTGACATCGAATATACGTAGATTTAGGTATTAGGAAGTCATTTTTGAAAGCCTTTGTCTGGAGCGTGGCGCTCTATGGAAGTGAAACTTGGACTATTGGTGCAGCAGAAAAGAGGAGAATTGAGGCATTTGAAATGTGGTGTTACAGGAGAATGATGAAGATCACATGGGTAGATAGGGTTACAAACGAAGAGGTATTAAGGCGAGTGGGAGAGGAGAGATGTTTCTGGCGACTGCTAATGAAGAGAAGAGATAGGTTGGTAGGACACATACTAAGACACCCAGGAATAGCAAGCTTAGTTATGGAAGGAAGGGTCGAGGACCAGAACTGTAGGGGTAGACCAAGGTTAGAATAAGTTAAACGGATTGCCTCGGATGTAGGGTGTGGTAGCTATGTGGAGATGAAACGATTAGCTCAGGACAGGGAGGCGTGGAGAGCTGCATCAAACCAGTCAAAAGACTGAAGGCTCAAACAACAACAACATACTCTCCTACGAGTAGTGGTCTGTGGTAGCGTCTCTTTCTGTTTCTTCGCTGCCGTCTGTCCACTTGCTTCTTGAGATACTCGAATGTTCTTTGGATCCTTAATTCGCGTCCTGGCTGTGCAACTACAGGTGTCTGAATGACGTTGTTCCATGGCCTCTCCGGTCTTCTATCAAGGTGTAGGCTCACGGGTACTTCTCCTGTTGCTTCATGCACTCTATTGTTGATACAATACTCGATGATGTCCAGTACGTCTATCCACTTCCAGTTTTCTGTGGTTCAGTATATTTTCATATATTTTTGCAGTTCTCTCATGACTCTCTCTGCGCTGTTGGCTTCTGGGTGTCGAATTGTGGACAAAATCGGTCTTATTCCCAGATTTTCCAGCTCCCTGCGGAATTCCACGCTGGTAAAACAGCTACCATGGTCTGACAATATGTTCTCCGGCTGCCCTAGTATAGGAATGACTCTTTCCTTCAGTCTTTTAAGTGCCTGTTTCGTACTGGTTTTCTGAATGGGACATAGAACTACCATTTTAGAAAACACGTTTAGTGCTACTAGGATGTGCTTATTTCCCCTTCTGGCTCTCGGGAGAGGACCGAAGTTGCCCAGTGCTATAATCTGACATGGCTTCTCTGGCAGGATTGGTATGGGGTTTTGCCTCACTAAAAACGAGTTAGGCTTTACTCGCTGGCAAATATCGCATGTCCTGATTGTGTTTCTGACTGTTTCTTTTAGGTTGGGCCAAATAAATGCTTCTTTCAACGGGGCAACAGACTTGTCTATTTCCGGGAGACCAAAAGCTCTGTGTGCTAACCACACTAGTCTTCTTTGCAACGCTGGCGGAATAACAATTCTGGGTCGAGTATGATCTGCATCACTCCATTTGTGTAGCACCTTGTTAAACCATAGATATTCTGTCGATAGTGCCTCGGCCTCTATATACATCGGGGTTCCTCTGACAAGCTTTCCCTCGAAGTAATTAATCATCACCCGTATCCCGGGATCTTCACGCAGAAATAAGGTGATGTTCCTCAAATCGTGTAAGGTTTTCTGGTCTCTATCTTCTCTCTCGATAGCTAGAGCTTCCTCTTCATCAGCTGTCGTGTATCTGCTTAGCAAGTCAGGTATTATATTGTTCTTCCACGGGCAATACTCGATTTCCACTTGAAATTGCTGTATATACAAGGACCATCTCGTTAATCTTTGAATTGACAAGTCAGTCTTCAGCAGAAATGTTAGGGCTTTATGGTCTGTTCTTAACACGACCTGAAATCCGTAAATGATTTTTCGCCAATACTAGAGAGCATATATTATTGTGAGTAGTTCAATCTCCGTGACCGTATAATTTCTTTCATTGTATTTCAATCTTCTGCTTATGAAGGCGATAAAAGTTTTCTCTTCTGGCCTGTCAACATTTTCCTGGTAAAGCATTGACCCCATGCCTATAAGCGATGCGTCAGTCTGGATGATAAATTTCTGGGTATAGTCTGGATATGCCAATATCACATAATCTAGAAGCATCTGTTTAGACTTCACGAAGGCTTCCTCGCATTGTTCAGTCCACCGCCACCTCCCCCCTTTCTTCAATAAATCTTGGAGTGGGGCCACGGTCTCAGTGTATTTCGGGTAATGGCTCGAAAAGAATCCAATAACGCCTAAGTATTGCCTGACGTTTTTCACCTTCGTTGGTCTAGGATAATTTCTGGTGACTTCTAATTTCCCAGGATTTGGTTTTACTCCTTGAGCATCTATTACATGGCGCAGAAATATAACTTCTCTCTGGCAAAAGTAAGACTTCTTTAAATTGACCTTAAAGTTACCCTGATTCAGGTCATCTAATAACTTGCGTAGATCTCCGATATGTTCCTCCACTGTTTCTGATGTTAGTAGGTTATCATCTACATAGCTTATGGTTGTTGCTTTGACTTCTTCAGACAGGTTTCGGTCAAGCGCTCGTATCAACGCCGAACCTGCTGTTTTTAGGCCAAACGGAAGACGAAGGAATGAATACGTATGCTGATCGAATAAGAAACCGGTTAATAACCTTGTTTTCTCCTCCAGTTCAATATGGTGGAAACTCGCCGTAATGTCCAGATTTGTGAATACAGTCTTTCCTATGAATCGCCTGAGGATCTCCTTTATGGGTGGCACTTGGTCAAATTCCGGTATGACCTTAGAATTCAAGTTTCTCAGGTCTAGGCATATCCTTACACTTCCATCAGGTTTAGGTACAACTACCAGTGGACTGACATACGGTGTGGCTGTCTTTACAATGACGCTCGCCTAGAGCATCTCCTGTATTGCTTCCTTAACTTTCACATAGTGCTTCGAGCTACTAGGTAAGGCTTTTGTCTGAATGGCGTTCAGTCGCTAACTTGGAACGCATACTGGAATTTCTTGATTCGGCCAGGTCTCGAATCGAAGACTCCTCTATGTTCAACCAACAGTTCCCTTAACATCTGCTTATGTTCTGGACCAATTTTAGCTTCCTCTAATTTTTCTTCAAGATATTCTCCGAATTGTGGTTTGAGATCCTTCTTAATGTCTGCGGCCAGTGTTGCCAACTCTCCCTCGATATCTTCCGTGGTCAACACTGCCTCCCCAGTCATATATCCGTATGTATGCCATACGTATTCTTCTGGTCTCTTTTCACTGTGTTTTAATGAGATCTCTAAATTCTCATTTTTCTCAGTCACACGAAACATAACAATGTCTAGTGAGAGATCTATTATAACCTTGTATTCTCTTAAGAAATCCGCACCCATGATAATATTAAAAGGTAGCTTATTCACAAGTAGAAAACTCTGTGAGAATTTAGAGTTCCCTATCTGTAAATCTAAGAATACTTGGTATTTGCATATCATTGGTTTATTTGGTATTACACCCTTGATTTTCACGCTTGAAATAGGTATTTTCAATTCGTGTATTTTACTTCCAATTTCATTATACAGCGCCTGGATAATTAAGCATACAGTTGAGCCAATGTCCAGGAGACTCCTTATCTTCATGCCTGCGATGTTTACAATTATAATGGGTAGTTCCCTTCTTACGATGACCGGCCCTTCCTCTTGGTCTTCAATGAGTTCTTCAGGTTTTGCAATCCTGTTAACCACATTTACTGTATTCCAACCTGTATTTCTGTCTCCTTTTTGGTCATTTACTTTTGGTGTTTTTTTTTTTTTTGTCTATTGCTCCGTTTCTTGCGGAGTTCCTCTGTCTGTCTTCGTGCTGTTGAAGCTCCAGACCCTTCGCTCCATCATCATTTTTATAGATGTCGGATGACCTATTTTTAATCGCTTCATCCTAATGAACTTGCGATTTTCTGTTGTCGCCTACACGCTCCTCCATATATCTTAATGAGGCGTGGTAACGTCCGTCTGCTTCTTTGTCGAACCCGCGACTCTGTTCTTGGGGTCTCCAATGTTGGTTACTCCCATCTCGGCCATAACTTCTTCTGCTATCTGGCTGTTGGTCCCTTGTATCTCGCTGATTCCAGGGTTTTCTCCCTCGGTGTCCGCGGTTCGATCTTCCTCTGTATGCTGGCCTCCAATTCTGGTTTTCCTTTTCTTCCCGTTGCCAGTCTGACCTTACAGTTTCTGTGCCTGTGGATTTATTTTTGCTCTGCACTTTAATCGGTTCGGTTTGTGGACTAGTCATGTGGACTTGTTCCGTATTCCGACTCTGCCTCATCTGCTGAGTTGTGGTCAATTCCTGTTGTCTGAGTACCTCCTCCATCTCAGTCGCTGTTTTGGCAATTGCAGAGATTAATAGTCTTTGGACTTCGTATGGTAATTGTTTGGCTAACGCTATACACAGTTCTGCCTCTCTAGGGGTCTCACAAAGTTCCCGGTAGCGGCATAATTGTGCTATTAAAAATTCAGCATATTTCGTTGGGTTATTTGTACTATAACGTCTGGAGTACAGATCCAACCTTAGATTCTGCTGTATGCTCGGATCCCAGAATCTCTTTAAAAATGCCTGGCGAAACTCCTCTACCGTGTCAAACGTGTAACGAAAGCTTCTAAACCATAGTGCGCATTCACCTTCTGTAAGTTTTTCGATAGCTCTTAATCTTCGTTCTGGCGGTACCTTTGTATCATTTAAATATTCGGAAACCTCTTTGAGCCAATACTTCGGTGTCATATTTGAGTTGCTTCCAGAGTATTTTCTCGGTTTCTCGTCATTAGCCCTTATAACAGTGACTATCTGATTATGTACAGCGTTTTCGTGCGGCGTGGAAGTAGCAATTGGTATACCAAGTGTGATATACGGGTTGTCACTTGGCATGGCTGTATTTCTTGGAGTGGGCTGTATCTCTAAATCTGTCCAACTATTTATCCTAGTATCATCCATACTCCCTTCACTGGACCTCGGATTCCGCAACATGGATTCTTCTTGCGCTATCATCCTGGTTTCCATTTGGCTCTGCCTATTTTCTTTCTTTCTAAACGAGCTAATACGTCTTGTTCTATTTTCTTTAGGCAATCAGGGTTTTCCTCTGCCATAGAAAAGATTTTGTGTTTGTCATCTTTAAGGCTCTCCTTTATATGATAGATTTCCCCAGCTAAGCCTTGTTTTACCTCGGCAAGCGTTTTATCATTGACTTCATTTTTCAAGCCCTCTCGAACTTCTAACTCTTTTTTAAGCCTTTGACTTCCTTTTGTATGTGACCGTGAATATTGGAGATTTCGGTCCTTATTTTGGTAATTTCTCCCTGGTCCTCACCTTGTCTTTTGTGAATGAGTGCTAGATCGTTCTGAGTTTGTTATAACTCTTTTTGGACTTTACCAACCTGCGTCTTCATGTTCATAATTATTCCCTTATTTTCATTACCGGAAGTTTTTATTTCATTGATCTCCTTGCATTGGTCAAGGATATTCTGATCCTCCTTCCTTAATTCTTCATCTATACTTGTTGCGTAGCCTGTCATACGCTTATCCCATTTGGCTTCACTTTCTTCAAACCTCTGGTCTACATTTTGAGTGAACGCGTTAAATTGTTTTTCCTGTCGCTTCGTTTTGATTCTGCATATCTTTGAGTTCTACCGACATATCGTTTAATCTATCGTTAATCTCGCGCTGTGATTCTCTGCACGCTTGCAGATTATTTTCAAGCTTTATATCTATGGATTCAAAACGTTTTTCATTATTTGCCTGCATTTCTGAAATCACGCTAGTAACGCTTTCAGTTACCTCTAATTTAATAGATTCTTTCACATCATCAATTTTTTTATTGATCTCTAATATGTAAACCTCTAATCTTTGATTAATTTCATTTTGATTAGCCCTTAGGCTATCGTTCATTTCAATTTGATTAGCATCTAATCTTTTGTTCATTTCAGTTTGGCTAACATCTAATCTATTATTCATTTCAGTTTCATTATTCACCAACTGAGTGTTTACCTCAACCAACCTTTGGGTTATTTCATCTTGAAATTCCTTAGCATCTTCCCTACTTTTAGCATGAGTAGCATCAAAATGCTCCCTCAGCTCTGCGATACATTTTAGTATCCCCTCAGTGCCGGCCATCCTGTATTTCTTATTTGAGATATAGGTGGGCCTGTGCTGTATATGTTGGTGCGTTATATTGGGAAAAGAATTCCGATGTCGCAAAAACAACAACATTCATTTTAGCACGGTGCTATGAATACACTTATGAAATGGGTTTAGACGTGCGTACCCATTTGTACATTTATTAGTCTGACAACAATGTCTAATGTCTGACTGAGTAAAACCTAAAAAGACTCACAATCACTCAAACACAGTTTGAGGAAAAATATACTTTTATGGTTTTCCCCCATGGAAACCATACTATTATTATGGGTTTTCTGAATCCCATAAGCCACCACGTTCTCTTGGGCGCCATGATAAATATAGAGAGCAGTACTGGGTCATGCTTTGCCCCACACACGGGCGACATGATAAATATAGAATGGTTCATCGTGGCCAGGTTTGCGCAATGCCGAGATAGCTTTTATTGCACTGATGCAGGCGATTCCATGAAGAATTAACACCGCCTCATATTGCCTGGGCCATGATAAATATAGAGTACTAATGAGTCTACATTTAAGAATGACTCAAGGAGGATTTATCAACATTTATTTTGAACGTGTAGGCTTATCAAATATGGGACGCGGCCTTTTCTAATGTGCTCTAACTTTGCTGCTAATCTAGTCTCTACCATTTAATACCTTGGCTGAATTTAGTAATACATGTGACTCAATCCTAGTACAATAACATATCCTCCATGTACCCTTTCGTCATCATATGGAACATGTTTTCGTATCCCAGCTAGTTCACGGTCTTTCGAAATATGGGGCGTTCATCCCACTATACGACCACATGTTCAGGATTTGAGTCTGTCAGGTAACTACTCTACATGAAAGAAACAACCAATTCCTAAATATATCATTTAATGGTAGTAAATCATGGCAAAACACAACAAAACACAAACATATTATTACTACTTTCACACAAAACAAAATCAAAAATATATGTGAGTCTCTTCTCATCAAGTTTGGCGCTCTTCCGCACCCATACCTATCCTAGATATCCTAATATTGATACTCTCTGACATTGACGAGCGTTCATAGTGTCTTTCACATCGCATAGTTTATCTTGAATTTGCATATCACAACACAACAATAAAAACAAATTACAACTGAATAATCATTATGTGCAATTACTAAATATTTGTCCCTTCTGAAGCGGAACATTTACTTTGAACAACATTGATTTTATTACCTTATTCTTTACATATCATGTGTAGATTTCTGCGCAACATCGTCTTCTTTTCCCACATATTTCAAACGCTGAAGTGATTTACTTCCCTTCCAAAACACACATAGTCATTGATTTTTTAGCTTCACCATACAACAACCTTCTGGGTCTGGTCATGTCATTACTATCATTACAAACGTGCCATATCGTTAAATAATTCTATCCGTCTGAGTAAATTAGCATAAACTGGAAAATTACTCTTTACAAAATGCATTTATTTATATGGTGCGGTTAAGCTGTCCTCAGACAACAACTTGGCCAAATCTAATCCGATTACTTTGATACAACATTTTATTCCAATGGATACAATGCATATAATTCATTTGATATCATAATAACAAGCATATTTCAATTACTTTCAGAGATAATGAGATTCTTCAGTGGTCCAGTACAACCTTAAAAAGAAAAGTATAAGGGTCACGGTCAATTAACTCCCCTCAGTGTGAACACAAAAGAGTAGTCAAGGTCCGCCCTTTTAGATGGCTACCCGGTCTGCGGCCCTCGCTCGCCTTCGTGACCAACATTCTACTTGTAAGCAAACCTGGTCATTGCTCACCCTTGGTGCAGCTCTCTCATGGGTACATGATTGGATTGTGTCATTATGAATAGAGTCGATCCAAGTATTTAACACCTACACTTAGGGTATTTAATGGGCTCAATTCGGTTCCTAATTAATATTCATGGCTAGGGATGGGTCTCTGATAGTTTCGCCGTTTATGGATGCAATCAGTGGCTCTGGACGCGTACCATCCGAGTTTCAAACTGTTATTCCGTGCCGTACGGGTACGAATATATGAAGGAAATCAACCTGTTTCCTATTCGAAGAAATTGTCTTACCTCCACCGGTATATCAATTATTATAATGGCATACCGAGGGTGTCCCAATATTTTCCCTGGTAGCGAATATTCTGCTAACAGTGGGCCACAGATCACATCTGCCCCAACTCTGTTGCGAAATATATGTATGCTCTGGGGCTATACAACACATCGTTGATTCGAAGATTTGCCTACTAGATTCATCAACGCGCGAAATATCTTGGATGGTCCCTGCAATTATTGACGCAAATCTCTTGATTCTACGTTATATGCTCGCTCGTAGCGGCTAAAACAACATTTATTTTAGATGACTCAATTCAAAATACTCTCATATCCTCCTTTCATTTAATCATAAACCAAGGCTTTAGGTAGCTCTAAAATATGTATCAATTTACTGGCACTTACAATATCTACCTTAATGTCTCTCAAACACAACCATCTAGCATTTAACATTATTTAATATTTCAATGACACTGAAAATCTCTGTTTAACTCGCTATTAAATCTCTCTTTATTACTCTTTACAATAACACTGTATTCTTTCAATGGATATGACACACATTGCACGTTTTATAAGCATCACTCTGCCGATTTTTACATTTAACATTGACACCGACCTCAGATCATTATTATTATTATTAGTTAACGTTACCGTTACTTTCATTAACATCTTACGCCTAAATGGTCGTATGATTATCATCCTCAAAGCAATATATTTATGAAAATACGAGGGATATAAACTCGTATACAAATGACTGCAAATTCTTAGTATTTGAGGGAATGAGATGTTGTATGGTGAGCTCTTAAATCATATTAATATATTTGGATGGTACTCACTTTCATTCTGGCTGGGTTTATCCAACAATATAGCACTTCGCCCACCATTTTGCTTTCTTCTACGCCATCATAACACTTTTCTCATAAAACATTGAATATGGTTTGCACATGGTAATTACCTCTTGTAATACCCACATTTTACGCTGTGAAATACCACACATTATTTAACACACAAATTTAAACACTTTTTGGTTATCAGTTTTAACACTAACTTTACAGGTAATTTACACACGGAACCTTGCTGAGCTTACCACTATTGCGTGAATTCAGAGATGCGATGCTGCAAATTCTGACATACGCCTGTCTCCTCTGAAAGTCTACCTCATGTATGTGTGCTCATCTCTCGTCTCCTATAATTCCTGTCTTCTGTCTTGCAGTGTGTTGCTCAATTATATATCACAAATACTTGCCTTCCAGATTCCCATAATCTGTATTATATGTTATGGTTATATATGATTTTTAAAGATCATAACTCTTCCTGTGAATAAGTTCATTGTCTATTAAAATCACAGTGCAATATCTCTACGCTGTAACGATTACTAGTCGCGTATACTGCCTGCTTATATGTCTGCCGTAGACTGTTTATAATATTGCTGCAGAATTACTTGTACTATGCTGCCTAATGCACCTTTCATTGTTCATCACAAAAGATTCTGAACATAACTACTTGCATAATGCGCGCACTTTTCTGTGTGGCTGGACAGCATGTCGTCCCACAAATTGAGTCAACGAAAAACTGACGCTCTCCTCCTTCCTCCTTCATATAACGGTTTCTGACGAAAGTAGTCCACTTGCATCTCAGGAGATGCTCTTTTCTGAAATATCGCGTTTATTGACAAGGTAAAGCGTGATTCTTGACCGTCTTTTCATGGAGGTTCCAAATCCACTTACGTGCCGGTGATTCCTTCGCTCAATTAATTATAATTAATTGCTTTCCTCCAGGCTTGGTAACGCTATCTCGGGTGAATCCCCTCTTGCTACGAGACTAACCAATGCCCCTACGCAGTACGTGTGTGAATATGCTCATAATCACATACAGGCTTTAATTTAGGTGTGCAGACACTGCTAAATTACCTCCCTTCGAATACAAGTATCTGGGTGTAAGTCTCATCTCATTCGAATGCTTCATTGGGCAGTAATTAATTAATTTCTCTCAATGAGCATCCCCTCCTCTCTCGTCTGCCTTGTTGGTCGGGGGTTTCCACAGTCATTATTCATGTCCTTCTCACTCCACTGTCACCAAGAAATAGTTCGTCGAAGACAGTCTGCACCTCCCACTTTCAACTCCAATTTGTCAAATATCAAGTTGGCTCTGTTTCTGTAGCTCTTGCTAGCCTGTTCATATACTGGCTCGCAGTTTACACAATATTCCAACTTATTACTGCCTAAAATTCCCGTTCTGGACGTGGAATTAAGCTTTTATTATTATTTACTGTTATTATCTCATTGCTCCTTGGGTTCACTGTGGCTGTTCACCCTTAGAGATCAATGGTTCAATACTTAAGAAAATCATGGACCTGATCTTTCCTCTATAGAGACCCCGGTTCGATGCCAGTCAGCCGTGTTCCATTGGGCACAATATTTCTAACACACCAACTTAAACCAATAGCTGATCTTGAATGTTTTAGACATTTGTCAACCATACTTCAATCACAGAGTTCCCTACATAAACCTAGTACAATTCCTGAATATATTTTTGAACACAATGTATACTTAAAATACTAATTAACAATTCAATCCCAATCCTTGGGTACAATAGACATGTTTTGGTTTAGTTAAAGTTTGGTGAGAATATCTGCAATCATTTCTTGTGTGGACAAATAGTGCAATGAAATGATTCTCTATTGAACCTTTTCCGTAATGGAATGATGCTTGGTGTTGATGTGTTTAGTGCGCCTATGAAAAACAGGACTTTTTGCAATTTTCTGTGCACTTTGAATGTCATTATACAACAAACACAGCAAATTACATTCACCTTTAACAAATTCTTTTTTTTTTACCTTGATTAGAATTAATCAAATCAAACAACAGATTCTTAAGGTAAACTGCTTCCTTCTCAGCCTCTGACAAAGCTACATACTTAGCCTCTGTCGATGAGGTAGCAACTGAGCTCTGCTTGCGAGCTCCCCATGATATGGCAGCATTAGCAAGCTTGAAAATATAACCAGTATAGGACTTAATATCGCTATCTGTGGAAAAACTGGCATCTGCAAACCCTACCAAATCTAAACCAGTGCTCTTAAAAATGAGTCCTTGGTTTATCGTACCTTTAAGATACCGAAGTATCCTTTTGGCTGCAAGCCAATGCTCCTCACTGTGGCAAGAATTAAACTGACTTAAATATGACAATGCATAGGCAATATCTGGTCTAGTACACACACTCAAATACATAAGTGAACCTATCAACAGCTAATAAGGTTTATCATCCACGTTTTTGGCTTTTGACAATTTCATATTGACTTCCATAGGAGTACCGATGGGATTAACATCAGTCATCTCAAACTTATTGAGCAGATTCTTTATGAATTGCGTCTGAGAAATTGTGAGTATATTGTTATCTGTGTCCCTTTCTATTTGCATTCCAAGAATCTGAGCAGCAGGTCCAAGATCTTTCATCATGAAATTTTGTTTTAAGACATCTTTTAGTTTACTAACTTCCTGTGGATAATTGTGGAACACAAAGAAATCATCAACGTACAGAGCAACAAGAATTACAGTATTGCCGATACTCTTTCTGTAAACACATGCCTCATTATGACTGTTTGTGTAGCCCGAAACAGACAGATCTGTATGAGCCTTTCTGTGCCACATATGTGAAGCCTGCGTTAGTCCATAAATGGCCTTTTTGAGCAAACAAACCTGGTCTTCCTTTCCCTTCACCTGGAAGCCCTCTGGCTGACACATAAATATTTCCTCCTGTACCTCTCCATTGAGAAAAGAAGTCTCAATATCTAGATGATCAATCTGTAAATTTAATTCAACCGTTAAAGCAAACAACATTCTGAGTGTGCCATGCCGCACAACTGGTGAGAATGTCTCAACAAAGTCAATGCCAAATTGCTGTGTAAAGCCCTTTGCAACCAACCTTGCTTTATATTTTACAACATCACCATTTGTATTACGCTTAGCTTTAAACACCCGCTTATTCTGTACAATGTTTTTACCTTCTGGCTTAGAAACTAAAACCCACGCCTTATTAACCATCATGGTATCCATTTCGCACTTCAAGGCTTTATGCCATTCCTTAGAGTAAGGTGATGACAAAGCTTCACTTACTGTACATGGTTCATTTCGATCAGAACAATGAGTGTAATGCAGAATGTAATCAGGATATTGTCTTGGTCTTCTTTCTCGCTGGGGGTAGCGACGCGCTTCCTAATTGTACTGTGATGGATTATCTTGATGATCAGGCTCAACTTCCACTGGAGCTGGATCTGGAACATCCCTATCACATGCAGTCAATAGTGGTTTACTGACTTCAGTGGTTAGGGGTATTATTGTATTCCCTGGAGGATCTGTTAGAGCAGAGAAAGGCAACTCAACAACATCTGTCGCTGTGGTTAATTCAAGGGTTACTGGATACCCAACAAATACCATTCTCTCAGTCTTGGGATCAAGTTTTCTTCTCAGCTGATCTGGAATATGAATGTAGACATTGCATCCAAACACTTTTAAGTGCGTCAGGTCTACTTTCTCTCCAGTCCACATTTGTTCTGGTGTTGAATTTTGTGTTTTCCTGGCAGGAGACTTGTTGTCAAGATATGCAGCTGTATTGACAGCTTCTGCCCACATGCGTTTGTCACAAGCTGCAGCTTGCATCATAGCGAGTGCTCTCTCATTCAGAGTCCTGTTCATGCGTTCTCCAGTTCCATTTTGCTCTGGTGTGTACCTTACTGTTAGCTCATGCTTGATGCCACGCTGTTTGAAAAACTCATCCATAGCTTTATTACAATACTCCCCACCATTGTCAGAGCGTATGTCCTTCATTTACCTTTCACACTCAATTTCAACAGAATTAGCAAATTGTTCGAAGATTTCTCTTATCTCACTTTTCTTTTTTAGAAGAAAGACAAAAACCTTCCTCGTATGGTCGTCGATGAAGGTGAGAAAATATCTGGCTCCTCCCCAGGATTCCTCAGGCATCGGTCCTCACAAGTCATTGTGCAACAGGTCCAGTCGGTTCTTGGCACGATGCTTGGTGGTCTTGAAGTGCTGTTGAGCTTGTTTCCCTTCTATACATGGAACACATAGCTGCTTTTCACCCGAAAAATCAATACCGGTAGCCAAACCATTTTTTAACAAGTCCATCCCCACGTGATTGAGATGGGCTAACCTTTTGTGCCATAATTCTCTAGAATTAGAATTTTTTGAACAAACACTTAGCATCACTTAAACAAGACGCTGCTGATGAATTTTCACTTACAGAACCTGAGTTATTTAAGATATAAAGTCCATTTGACTCTTCAATCAATAATTGCACATCACTTGTAACTTGCCAGTCACTGTCTTGAAACACTTTACAACCTTCTTCATAAAAAAAAAATCACATGACCGTTTTTAACAATACTGTTCACAGAGAGCAAGTTTGCTGTAAGGTTAGGTACATACATAACATCGCTCACCTTTGTAACAACATTTGCTTGTACTGGAACATCACCTATGCCGCCACTATATAGTTTACAATCGTTTGCTACGGTGACTTCCTATCCAACCTCCCTTTTATCATCAAATTTTGACATCCAATCCACTCTACCAGTCATGTTTTGGAGGCTGCGGAGTCCATATAACAGCTGTCTGCTGAGTGGGTATCAACTCCAAGTGCTGTGAGCAGAGCGCTACCCTTCTTCTTTTCTTCTTTCTTCTCTAGTGGCTTGGCATCTGCTTGATGTGCTGCTGTCTTGTTTTGTTGTTTGCAATCTTGTTTCCAGTGGCCAGTTTTACGGCAGTTCCAACAGAATGGTTTCCTGGGTTTAGTATTCTTGAATCCACTCCTGTTAGTGTAGAGTGCAGTTTCTTTGCTGAAGCTGCGTTTGTCTTCCTGTATCAGTTTACATTTCACAAAGTCACTTGTCAACTCTGCGCCTGAATTTTCCAATGCCATAAACATAGGTTCATAGTCATCAGGTAGTCCCTGCAAGAGCAAGGCACCTAGAAATTCATCATCAAGTGTTTTTTTTAACTGCTGCTAGCCACTGGGAGAGCCCCAAAACTGTGGTGACATATTCTTCCATAGTCTTGAATTGTTAAAGCTTGGTGGAACACAGTTGGCGAAGAATTCTTGTTTGCCTGTTGGCGCCTTTATCTTCATATGCCATCTCGAGCGAATTCCATGCTGCTTTCGCCGTTTTTACTTCCATGACGTATGGAAAAACACTCTTTTCCACCATATGGTTAATCTTGCACAAAGCACGTTCGTCGCGCCGTACCTTAACCTCTGCGCCCGTTTTATCATCTTCTGCATAACCAGATATGCACTTCCAAAGTTCATCGTGCATAAGATAATTCTTCATCTGGAAACGCCAATCAATGTAGTTTTCTCTCCCATTCAGTTTCTCGAAGTTATAAAGAGAACCGGTGCTGGATTCCGCCATGATGCACACAATTATTGCACGCGATCACAGTTTCGTTAATTCAAATAGAATCACACTGGTTAGAAAACTATACACTCGTCAATGATCCTGCTGGTCCCATAACCTATAGGAGTATATGGCAGGAGAGAGACGTCTGGGCGTATATGCAGTATACGTGTTTAATACGAACTAAACGTCAAGGTTACATAATGGCGTATTTATACAAAAACAGACAAAAGAATCAACGAGAACATTCTCGTAACTAGAACCGCCACCAATGGCGTTGCGCTTCCTGGCGCTGAATTTAAACCATAGATCACCTATTGGGTAACAATTTTTCTAACAAAATAAACTAACATTAAAACAAGATGTTCAGTAAAGAACATATAGCCTAATTTCTCCTAAATGCATGGGTATTGTTATAATTCTTTGTCCTTTTCAAGGACTAAAATTGAATGTTGTTTGTAGTAGCTTGTTGAAATACAACGTGCTATAGGGATATTAAACATGTATATGAGGTGCTCTTTACTAGTGCTACCTCTGTAAAAAATTCATTCAATTCGGTTTCACCGTGTTTGAATTGATATGGGGAATGGATTTGCACACATGCATGCCCGCTATTTGCAAACTATTGGGCTGACGACCTTATAGTCAGTCACAAGAAGCTTTCCACAAGAAGGCATGTTGTTGCAAAATCTGGTAGAGATCAAATTATTAGGATGGTCGTAATTTGATTTAAGCTTTCAAAATTTGGGTGGCCGTCATTCCGTTTCCGTCAAGATGGCGGCGATATAAAACATGACACTGAGGTGCCCTTTGCTAGTGCTAACTCTGTCCCAAATTTCGTTCAATTTCGTTTCACCGTGTTAGAATTGATAGGGGGAATCGATTTGCACACATACTTGGCCACCATCTGCAAACTATTGGGCTGATGATCATGCAGTTTGCTCAGAATATGCTTCCCACATAAAGATATGTTGTTGCAAAATTTGGTAGAGACAAGATTATTAGGTTGGTCGTAATTACATTTTAGCTTTTATCATTTGGGTGGCCACGATTACGTTTCCTTCAAGATGGCGGTGATATAAAACATGACACTGAGGTGCCCTTTGCTAGTGCTACCTCTGTAACAAACTTCGTTCCATTCGGTTTCACCGTGTTCGAATTAATAGGGGGAATCGATTTTGACACAAAGATGGCCACCATCCGCAAACTATTAGGCTAATGACCTATTATATTGGTCAAAGGATGCTCCCTCCATAAAGGTATGTTGTTGCAAAATTTGGTAGAGATCGGATGATTATGTTAGTCGTAATTTGATTTAAGCTTTGAACAATCGTGAGGCCGCCATTACGTTTCCGTCAAGATGGCGGCGATATAAAACATGACACTGGTGTGCACTTTGCTAGTACTACCTCTGTATCAAATTTCGTTCCATTCGGATTCACCGTGTTCGAATTAATAGGGGGAATCGATTTTCACACAAAGATGGCCGCCATCCGCAAACTATTAGGCTACTGACCTATTAGTTTGGTCAAAGAATGCTCCCTCCATATAGGTATGTTGTTGCAAAATTTGGTAGAGATCGGATGATTAGGTTAATCGTAATTTGATTTAAGCTTTGAACATTCGTGTGGCCGCCATTACGTTTCCGTCAAGATGGCGGCGATATAAAACATGACACTAAGGTGCCCTTTGCTAATGCTACCTCTGTACCAAATTTCGTTCAATTCGGTTTCAACGTGTTCGAATTAATACGGGGAATCGATTTTGACACAAAGATGGCCGCCATCCGCAAACTATTAGGCTAATGACCTATTATGTTGGTCAAAGGATGCTCCATACATAAAGGTATGTTGTTGCAAAATTTCGTAGAGATCAGATGATTAGGTTAGTCGTAATTTGATTTGAGCTTTGAACATTTGTGTGGGCACCATTACGTTTCCGTCAAGATGGCGGCGATATAAAATATGACAGTGAGGTGCCCTTTGCTAGTGCTACCTCTGTACCAAATTTCGTTCCATTCGATTTCACCGTGTTCGAATTAATGAGGGGAATACATTTTGACACAAAGATGGCCGCCATCCGCAAACTATAAGGCTAATGACCTATTTTATTGGTCAAAGGATGCTCCCTCCATAAAGGTATGTTGTTGCAAAATTTGGAACAGATCGGATGATTAGGTTAGTCGTAATTTGATTTAAGCTTTGAACATTTGTGTGGCCGCCATTACGTTTCCGTCAAGATGGCGGCGATATAGAACATGACACTGAGGTGTCCTTTGCTAGTGCTACCTTTGTACCAAATTTCGTTCAATTCGCGTTCACCGTGTTCGAATTGATGGGGGGGGGGGGTGACGGATATTCAGAGTACATACACCCACACACACACAGACTCACAAACACACATACACACACACAGACACACTTTTTTCGCCCTGTGTTGATCTCATAAGTCTACTTTCATTTTTTGCAAAAATCGAAAGTAGGCTAAAAATGATAAATAAGTCAACATCAAATAGGAGCTGATATCAAATAAGTTGACATCCAATAAGCCGATAACAAATAAACCGACAAATAAGTCAACAAAAAAGCATGATATAAGCCAACATCATTTGCGGCTTATTTGAGGACTTATTTATCGACTTATTTGTCGGCTTATTTGATGAATTAATTGACGACTTATGTATCCGCTGATTTGTCGGCTTTTTATCGGCGGCTTTTTATCGGCTTATTAGTCAACCTATTTGGCGGCTTATTTGGCTGCTCATATATCTGCTGATTTCGCGGCTTATTTATCGGCTTACTTGATGGCTTATTTGACAGCTTATTTGGCAGCTTATATGTCGGCCTATTTGGCTGCTTAAATGGTGATTTATTTGGCTGCTTATTTATTGGCCCAATTTTCGGCTTATTTGATGGCTTATTTGACGGCTTATTTGTCGTCATATGTGACGTCTTATTTGGCGGCTTATTAATCAGCTTATTTGTCAGCTAATTTGCGCTGCTCATTTATCAGCTGATTTGGTGGCTTATTTGACGGTTTATTTGGCGGATTATTTCGCGGCGTATATGGCGGCTTATTTGGTGCTTCGGCTTATTTGTCGGCTTAATTTGCGGCTTATTTCGAGGCTTATTGGGCAGCTTATTTGGCGGCCTATTTGACGGCTTATTGGGCAGCTTATTTGGCAGCTTATTTAGCGGCTTTTTGGCTGCTTATTGGGCAGATTATTCGGAGGCTTATTTGTCGGCTTATTTATCGGCTTAATTGTTGGCTTATTTGATGGCTTATTTGGAGGCTTATTAGTCGGCTTATTTGTCGGCTTATTGGGCAGCTTATTTGGTGGCTTTTTTGGCGGCTTATTTATTTGCTTAATTGTCAGGTTATGTGTTGGCTTATTTAGCGGCTAATTAGTCGGCTTTCTTTCCAGCTAATTTGGCTGCTTATTTATTGGCTGATTTGGTGGCTTCTTTGACGGTTTATTTGGCGGCTTATATGGTGGTTTATTTGGTGCTTCGGCTTATTTATAGGCTTTATTTTGCATCTTATTGGGCAGCTTATTTGGCGGCTTATTTGTCGGCTTTTTGGCGGCTTATTGGGCAGCTTATTTGTCGGCTTATTTGGCGGCTTCCTTGGAGGCTTATTTGTCGGCTTATTTGTCGCCTAATTTGGCGACTTATTTGTCGGCATATTGGGCAGCTTATTTAGCGGCTTATTTGTTGGCTTATTGGGCAGCTTATTTGGCGGCTTATTTGTCAGCTTATTTGGCGGTTTATTTGGCGGCTTATTTGGAGGCTTATTTTGCGGCTTATTTGGCGCTTATTTGTCGGCTTATTGGCCAGCTTTTTTGCGTCTAATTTGGCGGCTTATTTGGTGGCTCATTGGGCAGCTTATTTTGTGGCTTATTTGACGGCTTATTTGGCGGCTTATTCGTCAGATTATTTGGCGGCTTATTTTGAGGATTATTTTGCGGCTGATTTGGCGCTTATTTGTCGGCTTATTGGGCAGCTTATTTTGCGTCTTATTTGGCGGCTTTTTTGGCGGCTTATGGGAGAGCTTATTTTGCGGCTTATTTGGTGGATTATTTGTCGGCTTATTTAACGGCTTATTTTCCGCTTATTTAGCGGCATATTTTGTGTCTTAGTTGTCGGCTTATTTTGCGGCTTATTTGGAAGCTTTTTTGGCAGCTTATTTGTGTCTTATTTGGCAGATTACTTGTCGGTTTATTTGGCAGCTTATTTGTCGGCTTATTTTGCAGTTTATTTGGCGGGTTATTTAACGGCTTATTTGGCGGCTTATTTGGTGGCTTATTTGGTTTATTTGACGACTTATTTGTCGGCTTACTTGGCGGATTATTTAACGGCGTATTTGTCGGCTTATTTGGCTTATTTGATGGCTTATTTGTCGGCTTATTTGGCTTATTTGACGGCTTATGTGCGAGCTTATTTTGTGTCTTGGGTCAAAATAACAAGCATTAACAAAGAAAGGTCTACAGTTAAGATAACAGAAAAAAAGTTCGGTACAAGTATGTGGGATTAAATCATTTAAATTTTTGTAGTAGCATTTATATTTATGAATTAGAGGTAGGATTTGAAAAGTGGCAGCCGGGGCCTTAGTATTAAAGCTATCCTAGCGTGTTCTAACACAATGTGGAGGAATTGAATTTGTTAAAGTCCGTTTTGTATATGCTAACCTGTGTAATTGTGGTGTCTGTAGTAGCACGTGTATTTGTAATGCAGGTGAGTATTGGAAAAGAGGTAATCATGACCTCAACTAACCTACAAATTTGAATGTACCTAAATCGGGGTCTAGCCTAGTCTTTAAATCATTGTTTGCAAGCATATAGTGTTTGTGATCCCTTATTAACCGTTAGCACTGCGGTTTCTCATGCTTTTAAATGTCTCACTTTATAATCAATTAACACTAAATCTAACCATTTCATACTTAGGTTTGCCTCTGGGTTTCTTACACTCTATAGCCAAACCGACTAACCTCTTAAGGCCTAAGATTTAGTTAGACAATTTATACTTTCTCATTTTCATTACATAGCTCGACCACCTGAGTCAGCTCACACGAACAGCTTTTTTGTTCATGTTAATTTATAACATAGCCTTTTTTACTTTATTACCTTTCTGTCATTGCTCTGTACCAGCAATTAATCGCGCCACCTGTAATATATATGAACACTTTGATAAGCCTGTTTATTAAGATTTGTTAATCTTAACTTAAAACATACTGGTACATGATGCGTATCAGACATCTACCAAAGAATACAGAAGAAACGAAGACAATTAACTATGGCTGATCCATAGTGTTCAAGGAGTCTATAAAAAGGAAAAGCCATATCATTCACCCCTACCTAACTGATAAGTATAGTCGTTGAGGTAAGGGGGAGGACGACGGATTCGAGTGCTCCGCCTAGGTTGTTGGCCTGTAAGAAGTGTGACTGGACTCTCTGTCGACCCCTGTGATTCTGGAGAAGTCAGGAATCTGGTGCTTCGCCTAGGTTGCTGGTCAGGAGGAGAAGTCGCAACTGGACTTCCTAACGACTTCTAGGATTCTGGAGAAGACAGGACGTGAGGAACCAGAGTCGAAGATTCCGATGGTAGAGGGACGATTGATGTTGAAGGCCAGTTATGTCCAAGAGATCTGTTGGAATGCTGCTCTTCTGTTACCTCCCTTTCTTCTTCCCATTCTTGAGAAATGTTGCCTGGAGAAGGTACTGGAGCCAAGTCTCCAGTTGAAACGGTAGTCTCCCGTCCATCAGCAAGTTGTACGTGAGCGTACACAGGGTTCGCTTCTACATGAGTGACCTCTTGGACAAATCGTTCATACTTTGAATGCCTGGTATGATTCCACAGAAATACAGACACTGGAGTCATTAACCATGAAGGGGTTGCTTGTCCGTAGGTCGATCTCCTTTGGTGTTTAAACATACGCTCATGGGGAGTTTCGTTTGTTGCGGTACAAAGTAATGACCTGATAGAATCGAGGGTATCATCTAAAACTTTTTCCCACTGTCGGATATCCAATTGTCTTGATTTTATGGCAAGCTGTATAGTTTTCCAGACAATGCCTACGGATTTTTCTGGGATTATATGGTGTCGTTCTGCTCGTCGCTACCCCAACAGTCGTGAGATATGACTTCAATTCTTGGGACATGAAGGCAGAACCTCGATCTGAATGAATATAGGAAGGAAATCCAAAAATTGAAAAAGGATTTTCAGTTTTGAGATAACGGTGGAGGAAGTATTATCCGTGCAGTGAAAAGCAAAATGATATCTGGAATATTCATCTACTAAGATGAGGAGGTATCGGTTTCTGGAAGTGGATGGAACAGGTCCCTTGAAATTCATGTTTATTCGTTCAAATGGATGGATAGCTTTGATGAGACTTCCCTCGTGTTGGATAAATCTGGGTTTTAGCTCAGCACAGACTTTACACGCTGATAAAACCGTCTTTATATCCTCCAACGAATTGGGCAAATTCTTTGACTTAACGAAGTGATTCATTCTCGTCAATCCCGGATGACATAAGCCTTCATGCATGTTCTTAAGCCGTAATCCATAGCACTGGGTAGCCGAAAAGATTCTGGATAAAGCATCGGCTGCTTCGTTGTGTTGTCCGAGTCTGTAGATGATTTCATAGTCAAAACATGAAAGTTCCAATCTCCAACGCAGTATCTTCTCATTCTTTACCTTGTCATGACGCCTGCTGTCGAACTTGAAGGCCACTGACTTCTGATCGGTGATGAGGCGGAAATGTCTTCCTAGTAAATAATGCCTCCATTTCTTGACAGCGTCGATAATAGCCTGAGCTTCCTTCTCCACAGATGAATGTCTTTTTTCTGACTTGTTGAGGGTTTGTGAAAAAAAAGCTGAGACGAGTGCGTTTTCCACATCTTCTTTCAGAGTATTGAACGCTTCTACAGCCTTTTCGTAAGAGACCACTCGAAAGGATATGTATTTTCTGTGAAAATCTTGGAATGAAGTTTGAAAAATGTGCGAACATGCCCATTGCTCTTCGAAGAGAGCAGTATCAGATGGAACTGGAAATTCTCTCAAGGATGTGAGTCGGTCAGGATCTGGACGAATTTCATGATTGGAGATTATATAACCCAACAGCTTTATTGTACGAGCTGAGAAGACACTCTTCTTATCATTAATTGTCAAGTGATACTTTTCTACGGCTTTTAGGAACTTCTTCAGATTCATGTCATGTTCTTGCTGATTCTTGCTTCCTACTATGACATCATCTAGGTAAGCTGCTACCCCAGTGAGTTCCTCTTTCTGGATGATCGAATCGATAGTTCTTTGGAAACAGGGCACACCAATAGTTGGGCCAAATGGAATTCGTTTATACTGCCAAAGTTTACCACTAGCTTCATATACTCTGTACGGACGGTCCTCTTCACAGATAGGGATTGGATGATAGGCGCTCTTTCAGTCGATAGCACTGAACACATCATAATTAGCCACTTTGATTACGATATCCTCAATGCGTGGAAATGATGTATTTGTGTTTACTGATTTACTGCCGAGAATAGTCAACTACCATGCGGCGCTTGTGGTTCTCTGTGTGGGTAACAAGAACCTGTGCACGCCATGGAGAAAAGCTTTATTCTATGACATCTTCCTTTAAGAGTCGTTGAATTTCTTGATCAATGAACTTGGCATCTGAAGCTGTGTGACGTCGAGGTTTAACAGCGATTGGATTACAGTCTGGAGGGATGTTACGAAACAGTTGGACAGGTTCTACATTAGCCACTGTCAATCCGCAGATATTCAACGGTTCATTGTTGCCACCAAACTTTATTTCTATGGATGAATGGCGACCAAGAATGTCGTGACCCAAAATAACGTCCGAGCATAGATCTGTCAGTATATTTAGCTGAACGTCTTCATATACATGGTCCTAGACTTTTAGATTGACTGAGCAATTTCCCTTAACAGATGAGCTAATAGATTTATTTATTTATTTATTTAACGTATGTTGATGCCATTGTTACTGTGAGACTACTAGCACACACGGGGAGCCGGAGCTTCCGGACCAACCTCTCAGAAATAAAACTTGTAGAACTACCAGTGTCTACCAGAGCATTGCTTTCTTTCCATTTAAGTGAATAGGAATTATTGCTTCTGCCAGACTGGATGGTGTGGAAGTGGCAGACGATAAGAATACAGTATGGAAATGAAAATATTTTTGGGAACTATTCGGTTTGGCACTTCTACAAACTTTGGCGTAGTGACCAGTTTTCGAGCATGCACGACAAATAGCTTCTCTTGCTGGACATTCATTCCCCTTGTGATAGGCAAGTCTACAAAAATTCCACTTCCTGTTTGTCACTGCAACAACTTCACACGAGGTTTCACTATTTCCTGAGCAGCTGTCATGGCTGGCATAAGTAATTGAAGGTGGTCTGGGTGAACCAGCCCGATGGTTCTGAACAGCACTGACAGAAACAGGCTCTTGATACTGAATGGACTGTTCCATCGCTGACTCTAAAGCCTTTGCCTTTATTGAAGCCTCCTCAAGAGTGAGGTTAAGATTTTCTAATAGTCTCTGACGAATATTGGAGTTAAGAAGACCGGCAATGAAAGCGTCGCGAATACAATCATATCTATTTACTTCCGCTGTTACAGCCTTTAAGTTACAATCTTTGCTCAGAAGCTTCAAAGATTCTGTATATATCGACACTGTTTCTCCAGCTAGCTGCTTCCTGGTTGCTAATTTGTGATGCGCAAATATTTCGTTCACCGGTTTTGTGAACGTGCTAACCAAAATGCTTATTGCGTCATTGAATGATTTAGCTTCATTGAAATATTCGTATACTGAAGGTGAGACATGATTTATCAGGATTCTTAATTTGTCGGCGTCACTTACTTGGTAAGACAGTATGCAATTCTTGAACGTGTTGTACCAGTGATTCCATTCTTGTTGTGCGTTGCTGGATTCTGGGTCGATGTTCAGGCGCTCGGGTCTTAGTAGTCTATCCATGCTTAGTTAAGATTAATAAATTGTAATAGATATGAACACTTTGATAAACCTGTTTGTTAGGTTTTATTAATCTTAACTTAACACATACTGGTACATGATGCGTAACAGACATCTACCAAACAATACAAAAGAAACAAAGACAATTAACTATGCCTGATCCATAGAGATCATGGAGTCTATAAAAAGGAAAAGCCACGTCACCACCCATATTTCTTCTTTTTCATTATCATTATCATTATTATTATCATCATCATCATCATCATCTTCATTATCACTAATACTATCTAGTCATTTTTAATCCTCTTGCAATACCACCTCTTGCATAATCTGCGTTGCCTTTGATAGTATTGATGGCTTCTTGGATGGAGATAATTGTTTAAACACAAAGTTATCGTGATAATGATCATTCTACGTTAAATACAACGGCAAAGGGTTCATATTTTTAACAAGGGGTTTGAACTCCTTCTGGGATCAGGCTCATACCCTGAGAGAGGGACAGTTTGTGTCTCAAAATCAGCATAGACCACAAAGGGGAACGTATCACGCATGTGGATATTTTCAAATTTCTTAAGTGTTTGTGGTAACACCAGTGTCACCGCATCCAGTGTTACACAATCACCCTAAGCCATTCCATGAGAGAGGGGCTAAAAAGTACTGTAGACATCTCTCGCAAATATGTTTCTTATTATGGTCATTAAACAGTTGATTCTTTACTAATTTACCAATACTTCCAACTAAACAATAGTGATTTAAACCCCCCTGAGTCGAAAACAAAAGGTGAATGCGGAGCTTTGCTTTCTTTAGTAATGTACAAGGGGCCGATAATATCATCCTCATGCACACCATACACCATGCAAGAATAGTCTGAATTATCCAATTCAAACCTATGAATATGGGTTAGATCCATGAGAAACGACACATGTGCTAAATTTAGAGACTGATTCAAATGGTTGTACACGTCCTTGTACTTTCCGGGTTTGTCACAATTGTCCTTTACTGGTTGCAAGTAGGCCGGAATACACCAAGGAAAACAGTCATTGTCATTAATTTTCCCAATTACCACAGCTTTTCTACGGATTATTGCTCGTAGTAGACGGAAATAACTGGACCCAGCATTGATTTTGATTTGTAGGTTGTGAATGTTTTCTAAACCAAATCTGCTGGCCTATTTCCCCCGTTGGCTCTGCCCGCGGAGCCATTTGATATATGGCGCAGTGAATGGACCGCGTGTGAGTGTTTGCGTATGCTATGCAAATGTATGTCCTGCGAATTGTGTTCTAATTGGTGCCCCTAATCAATTCTGTGTGTGTGTGCTGGCAGGGCTAATATAACCTCTTATGGCCTGTTGAAAAATACTGATAGCCCCTGGCCTCTATAAAGATATTCCTATTTAATGCAGTGTTTTTAAAGAGATGGGCGCAACTATGCTTGCAGTTCTCTCCCTGCAGGGCTCGAAAAATTCCCTAATTTGTCTTATTGGCAACTTTGTCGATATGCTGGCCTATTTTGCGAGCGGTGTATCTCCTAAATTATTTCTAGGGAGGGTAGGCGGGTTAGAAATAATGTAATCCCCCGTAAAAAAAGACAAAAGGTATGGCGTACTCTGAAAAAAATCTGTATTTTACGCTTGGCTACTCTAGTTGGTACCAGGGTCCTCCAGATCCTCTTTGTCTGAGAACCCTTACTGAATGGGAACTACCCTCACTCGTGGAAACTACCCTGCACTTCCACCAATTTTGTTCAGACCGGGAGCAAGGGTTGGTCGAACAAGGGGTCTTAGTGTCAAATTTGGAAGGTGTGATCTAATTGGTAGAGTTTTGGTGAATGTGCGGGGACTTGGAATTGGGAGTGTGAATGGGAGCTCTGGTCGGGGGAAAGGCTCTAATTTACGGGGGTGGTGAATCGGGGAGTTGCCCTAACTAATTAAGGTATTAGTGATCGGAACGAGTACTGCAGAAGAGCATTTAACTAACAGCTGACCGCGCACTGAGCTGCTTGGCAGCCGCGTGACTCACACTCAAGGCAGTGATAATGAACCTGGCTGCTGTTTATACAGCTGTTATATAAAGCAGGCAACGCGAGGTCGGGCTAAAGGGAATTGGGAAGTAAAACAAAGTATGAAATGAAGGTGTACAAGAGATTGTGTGTGTAAACGGTCACTGGCTTATTGGACCGTAATTGTTTAGTAAAGGTCCCTCTATTCAGGGAAGTGTAGCACAAATGTAGTACAAGTTTTTACAGTAACATTGTGGGTGTCAAATGGGTAGGAATGCACTTGTAAAATTTGGTATTAGGGACTGAGACGCACACTTGCCTCCTGGTGATAAATCAGGAACCAAACCGGCATGGCCTCGGGCGGCGACAGACCCTGAGCCCAAGTTGGCCCTCCTTCTTATTCGTTTCGACGTTGCTTGTTCAGCATTCCCCAGTGTTTGGTGTGCTAGATTCTTCCAAGTGTGCTTGTATGTAAGTGGGGCAAGGTGTTGGCTAACCACTTCCATTAGGTGGCCGCCTCTTGCAGTGTTTTTAGAAGATGTATGAATTTTGCTGTATTTCCAGCTTGGGGTGGTTTCTGGGGGGTAGAAGAGGGTGTGGGATTTTATGACAGAAGTGTGGTACTTGTAGAGTAGTAGATTAGTTATAGATGTATTTGTGGATGTCCCACTTGTGGGTTTATGTGGGTTCAGTGGCATAAGCCACCTCTCCCTTGGGGAGTGCATATCCTGAGGGTGTAAACCCTCTGAGGCATAACACTATACAGCAAGATAAATCTCATTACTTCCAGTAACGAAGAAGTATTTTTTTCCACGATTTTTCTCTTTCGCGGTCAGAATCGATACCATATGTTAGGGTATTTTCTTTTATACGGATGGTGGCACTGTTCGTACGAAAGCCTCGACACTGACGTATATCTGTTTAACAGTCTGTTATTCCTTCATGCAAATATTATCGCTTACAGAGACTGAATGAAACCAGAATGAGACCTCGTGAAATGGCGTTGGCGTGACAACGTTAATCAATTTCGCAGAGCGGGTATAGTTTTCTTGCAATATCTCGAAAACCGTTCGTTTTAGGGCCTTAAAACGCGGGGTTTTTGGTTACTACTACGTGGGATCACTTGCATTGCTACGCGTGAAACGAGCCAAGTTACAGCTTTCTACGAGCAAATCGACTTTGACAAGTCTCATACAATCCATAACCCTATATATATAATTGTACTCTTGTACTTCTGTCTGTCTGTCTGTCTGTTCCTCAATCAATTGAAAACGGATCAACAGATTTCGTTCGAAATTTCCAAATGGCTATAAGAATATCCCGGAATCACTTTAGGATGTAAATTTCAACAAAACATCCAATGCGTTTAAGGGGACCAGTGGGTGCCATATTATATTTACCTTCGATTTACTCGTGTGATATGTCGTACTGTCCCCGTATATTCTAGAGGCGGTCTGTTGGATATCCGAAGCAACAGCTGGATTCGTAGACCCTGACAGTTCCGGCGCAAAATACGAGTCAAGGATCTACTTCCAACTGGACCCTCGCGAATATACGTGGCGGAAATTACGACACAACTGTGAATTACATAAAAAAATGCACTTAGCTCGCAGTAGAACACCTACCTTTATTCTCGGGGATCTCGTGGTCAGCCTCTGGATCTATAATGGGTTTCACAGTTGCATCTCCTTATATCTAGAAAAAAACATGACGACACGGCTTCTAATAAAACTAAACGATTTTATAACAAAAGATGTAAACTATGGCTAAAAATTCATACAATAAAATAATAACACACTCCCATCCTCTCATCTTTACACTCACGCCACTGGTAGAACTGCGTTCTATGAACGCTATGATAAAATTTGGTGTAGCTTGTGACAATACATCAAGCGATACAACAGGAACACACCCCTGTGTATTTACATTCCTTTGGCGCGTTCCAATGAACATCTGGGCGCTAAGAGCGCGCAACCTTCGCCACGCGTATGATGACATAACATAACTCGTTACATTCCCAGTCCTAGATGGATTAAAAAGATGCAAGCGGTGCGGTTCGCAACAACTCTCTCCATTTGTGCGACCTAGCCGTGGCCTTGGCTGGAAACGAGTGTAATCAACCCCTCGCTATTCCATCCTGGCCCACAAATGCACCTCTCCATAACAATAAAAGCTGTGTTAAAATTAAATAGATACACGTCAGACAAATACGTGAACTGTACGCACATCCTACATGCTATAAACATAAAACTTCGATACACACTTCCATTCATACTCTCGCATTGTGATGTCCCAATGGAGTTGATTTCATTCACACTGAACAAGAAACAAACCACATCCAGTCACATATTCATACTCTGACCACTACGTTAAACAATTTATAAACTTCCTATACCTAACACATTATAAACTCGATTGGCAAATAAAGAAAATTAACAGTTAATGAATATACAATGACGCTTATATCATCAGCTATAGTCCTTTCAAATGAGTAGCGTCTATTTACACTTGAGCCTGAGCTCCGATCGAACAGTTGTGTCAAATACAGTGAACTGAGATCCTTAAAATCTTCTACATCTCCAGAAATAACCACCATCAGTCTCTGAGCTGGTGTCAAAATAGTTCAAATACATTCGACCACTCAAGGTGAAATATATGTCGTTACATATTAGGGTTTAATAATCCCGATAAGAGTATAGCATAACAGATGTCATTATCTATTTCCCGTTTCAATTTCAACCGTGACCCTTCACGTCCTCTCTAATCCAAAGTCGTGTATACAAAATAAGGAGTACTCTCTACTCACACTTTATGCCTTGCCAAACTCAGTCATGCCCACGCAATGACTGTACTATAAAATGCGGAAAACACCTTCGCAAAAACCTCGTATGCCAACTAAATACGGAGTTCCTACATAAAAACCACTATCGAAGAGTTTTCACCTTCACTTCTTTCAAACTGGCATTCCTTAAAATGGGCATAATTCCTCATCGTTGTCACAACAATCGCTGGTCTCCTGAACAATAACAACAATTGCTAAATCATTAATTTATACATCTTAACGACCTTTGGACTTTACGATACTAACCTCCTCAATTATTACTCTTGAAACGTTACTCTGATAAATATAAACTGTCTTGCAAACATTTAATAAAAAACTGCATCTCAACTTCACACGTCTTGGTTCGACTTTTATCGAAGAAGGAATATTAAGTCGTGACATGATATTACTCCCCGTAAATATTTAATCACAACATTAAATCCGTGTGTCCAACAAGAATCGATCACGACGAGGATATCAAACGATAACTACCCTAACGTCGGAAGACAATAAATCTTCCGAGAAGATTCTAGCTTCAAATAAATTTAAATGACTGAAAGTTCATAGCTTTCTTCAATAAAACATACAATTAGTCATATTCGTATTATTTCCATTCTGAACGAATGTCTATGAGTTCTGACGATAATAATCGTTTCACTTTAAATGTTTCTTTTCCACAAGATGTCATGATATTTCACAATATATCACTACCAAGATCTTCTTCCCTTGACGTTTCTTCTCGACGGATAAAATTCCCAAATTAAACTAATAAAAATTAATTTAATGGGTAACATAGACGAAAATGTCTATCATCTGAATTCAAAATGAATTCACAAACGTCGAAAATAAATTACTGTTCGTTAAAGGAAATGACAAAGCTTGTTCCTCGAACAAGAAAATAATCTCAGTTCAGAAACTGGATTCCTAACAAACGAAGCTAAAAGCGTCGCAAGACGATCAGTACAATAAATTCCGAAGAATAAAAAGGCTATACATGGAGTACATAAATATTGTGTCGAAATATGGATAAAGGATTTGCTCAGAAAATGTCACTACACGCTCTAACTACAAGGTTAGTGAATACTGCTACCTGGTCTCGAAGTCTAGAAGATCAAGAGAGAGTATTACAAAATACTCGGATGTTACTTCTTTCAAAGATATGGGCTGGATCCTAGCTCGCCTCCAAGTACTCGTGACCTCAGGAAAGGAACGAATTCCCCTACTGGAAAACAGCAAGCTCCGACCGGGATCGAACTGCGGGCCACCAATCATCATCTTCCCTGTGACCGGGATAACCCTGGACCTCTTGATATTCTTGATGTCTCTTCTTTCTTCGTCACAGCACAGATTCATCATAACAGCGATTAGCGTCGAAAGTTCGGCTTTCCACTTCGAAAGGCATTCGAAAAGGAAGTCATGGACCTCACTCGCATAACGAACATTCATGTAGATGGAATATGAACATCGTTCTGTAGTCGTTGATGTTAATGTTCAGCTCATGTTTGACAAGAATGCACAAGAATAGAGTTGTACATCAAGTCTCATGATCGCTCATTAAGTAGACATTCATGAACAGTCCCCTCTAACGAAGCTTCATCGCTGACTATATTGCTTCTATCTGCCTATACTCCTGGCGCACATATTAATTTGGTCCATAATAATCTTCATAATAGTAGACTGAATATTGTTCTTCAATATGGAATACATATCCATCCTATGTGTTGTAATACAGTTCCACAAAAGCAATGCTAACATACACTCACACTCACTTGTGGCTGGTGCATGCGCTGTAGTCGCTCGAACAATGTGTCTTATCGCGCTGGAAATAAACACTTTTCTTGCGCTTCACAAAACTGCTTATAATTGCTGAAATACTTTCCTCAAACTTCTGAAAGTTCGTAATATACAATATCTGAGAGCAAGCTACAATTTGTAGTTGAAATAATGTCTCTGAATTGGATCAGACCGAAGTGATTGCGGCATATAAGTTCATCGCAACTTCACTTAGTTTCAAGGCGCGGTAATCTCCTAACTCTACCCTCGCTTATGCCTCGTCTCCACGATTCACCTTCTACAAGCTCGGTGAAACACTCGGAACTCCTCTCTCTTCCAGTAACACACGTCTGACCCCTCGGACGTTCAAATAATAAAGTGCCTCGATGCTTGGCATCTCCCCTCCAAGTCTACCAATTCTGGCCGCCGTTTTGAGTTCCCTCTCAAATTCGCGCGGGCTCTAGCAAATCACTTATTCCTTCCAATAGCGACCTGCTATTGACTTATAAAATATTTCCAATATTTTATCATATTCTTCTCTTTTCCAATAAATAAATTCACTCACAAGGGGCTTAAATGAATTAAATATCCATAAAAATTTAGCCTAGTTGCTGGAACTCTAAAACTTCTTCCTATTGGCTGTAAGCTCATATCCAATGGGATAATTTATAACAATATTTAAACAATTCCTGGGAATATTCGCTGTTGCTAGGTCGATCCTAAGCTTCTGGAAACTTCCATTGCGCAATACAATCACGTGACGGAATTTCCCACCTGCTCAACGTCGCCTCACGACTGGTTTCTGCCAAGTTCCAGCCATGATATTCCTTGGTTAAATTTTATCATGGGCTTCGAAAGAAAATGTATTATTCCCATTTTCATCCCTTATAATTCATTTTACGGGGGCAGTACGAAAGGTCTTTTATATCTCTATACATCAAGATCAACCTCATTACCCTTCCAGTAACGAAGAAGATTTATTTTCGACGAATTTTATATTTTGCGGTCAGAATCAATACCATATTTTAGGTTCTTTTCTTTTATACGGATGGTGGCACTGTTCGTACGAAAGTCTCGACACTGACGTCTATCTGTTTAACAGTCTGTTATTCCTTCATGCAAATACTATCTCTTACAGAGACTGAATGAAACCAGAATGACACCTCGTGAAAAGGCGTTGGCATGACAACGTTAATCAATTTCGAAGAGCGGGTATAGTTTTCTTGCAATATCCCGAAAACCGTTCCTTTTAGGGACTTAAAACGCGGGGGTTGTGGTTCCCACTCCGTGGGATCACTTGCATTGCTACGCGTGAAACGAGCGAAGTTCCAGCTTTCAACGAGCAAATCGACTTTGACTAGTGTTATACAATCCATATCCCTATATATATAAAATTGTAGTTTTGTCCTTCTGTCTGTCTGTCTGTTCCTCCATCAAACGAAAATGGATCAACAGATTTCGTTCAAAATTTGCAAATAGCTATAGGAATATCCCGGAATCACTTTAGGATTTACATTTCAACAAAACATCCAATGCGCTTAAGGGGCCCAGTGGGTGCCCTATTATATTTACCTTCGATTTACTCCTGTGATATGTCGTACTGTGCCCGTTTGGACCGAGATCCAACGACCACATTTTGTAAAATACCGACATCAGATTAGCACGACAAAATATATCTCAGGGTCTATCTGGCGAATACTTGGGGCTAATCTGGCATCCCAGATCTCGGTAATTCACAAGCAAGGTAAGGTGAGAAATTATTTTGAATTAGCACATTCCTTAAAATCTCAATTTATTTATAGATAAAAATATGATTTGAATGGCAAAAACCTCAACAATGATAAAACAAATCACACATGAGAAATCAACAGTCCCCAAAATGATTACTAGAATGTCACAGATGTGATAATCAGAAAATTAGTCAGTCCATTCTGATATAAAAAATCGAAAAAAATATTTACACTCGTAATCACTGTTCAATAAAGAGTTCTGAGTGATCCCAAATATTTACATGTTCGAAGTTCACTTTTCGAAAGATTGCATTTGATAGTTCAAATATTCGTAGCAAAACATTTCCAAAAAAAAAGTCACTTGATTCATTCGATGTTATTCCAAATTTAGACTTATCTGGAAAATTATCATATCACAGATTCGTCGTTTCATAACAATATCAATACTTGACTGACATAAAGTCGAATGTTAACAATTGTTCATAAAGATTTTCAATTCCAAAAACAAAATTTGTTCAAAAACTCTTTTCATAATATTTTGAAAATTTAACTTTCTTCTTTTATCACTTTCATTTGTTTAAATTGTACCCATGTGAGTAATCTCGATGGAAAATATGCTTCTGCCTCCAGCTAGCATCAGGACTCAGGCGTGTACCGTTCTCCCATTGAGCAGTTGCATATTTTGGATTTGAGGCTAAATGGTATCAACTCTACAATGATAAGGCACAACTCTACTCTAAAGACTTTAATTCAGTAAAACTCATGGCTTCAAACAAATAATGAGAACACAAATCCCATAAACAATACACAAACAAACAAAGTTACTCCCACAATCCATTAATTATTCACATAGTTGAACAAGTTAAATCCATATCACTATTCAATCTTTTACCATTATGTGGACTTTAAACTTTACTCAAGAGCACTGATGCACATGTAATGTTTCACAAAACTGAACTATTACATTCATGTCACCTAATGTGACTTCTTTATATTCACAAAGTTACTTGTATCCTACAATACATCTGAATTTACATCATGTGTACTATCTGTGTTACATCTCTCTCTCCCACCAAATGCTTTCATGCATTAGCCAACTCATGGTTTGCACAACGATCTACTTGCAACACCACAATTACGTAAGTCTACCCCTCCACTCCCTTCTTTTTATAGTTACACTGCATGTCATTGTGATTTCACTAAATAACTTCTGTTATCGTTGCGTCGGATAGTATACTATTACGCTACCCTTACGAGCGTAGCCTGTGGCAACGAGTAACCAACTTCATTAACTAGGTGTCACCATCAGTATCAAATGCAACATCCAACCATTCGTTAGATTGCTAAATTTTTATATCATCAGGGAAATCTACGATTAGCAATGTGTTTTTAAACCACACACATTCATTACACATTACAACAATTCTTCCTTTCATTACAAGCAAGGTCCCAAATCTGTCCGCTCAAGAACGCGAACCTTCATAGTTGGTTTAGCAACCCCAGCGCCTTGGACTGCCTGCATACAATGGACAGGGTAGGGTCGTTCACGGCTGTAAACCGCCCCTTGTCTCCCCGTTTCCTGGACTTTTACCTCCCAAGCAGTATTACAACTTTGAATATAACATTGTAGTCACAATGATCCACGTGATCCCATATGATCTGAACTGAATATTATGCAATGGTTCTGGGTGAGCTTGAATATTTAATCCTATCCTTAGGACATTAATAACGGCCTCAACCGGTCCGTATCACAATATGAAGGCACGAGATTCATAGAACACAGGTCTAGTGGTTAGCCGGTATCACAAATAAAATATTACGGTCAGTCAACAGCTGCCGCCAATGATTCGCTTCAACGAGCCGAATCACTCAACATTAAATTCTCGGGGAATCAGGTATAGCGTCGAGGTGTCCAATGTTCTCCCCGCGCTTACCACGGGATTCGAACCCGGAACATTTCATATCCAACATCGGAGATAGGGTTCACACTAAATATGCTCCGGCATAAATTAATATCTCTGTACGCTCATGCTGTACGAGATTTCACACGTCGATTAGATCACCTGGCCCCTTACCTGTCCTCGATCTCGCCTTATAATAAAGAGAACTCTAACTGTACTCTACGAGCTTAATCAAGCCACAAATTCAATTCACTGTCAAGCTCCAACATTCCCGTGCATAATTATATTCCCATTAATACAATCTATTTAATATTAACTCTTTTCTCTACCCTTAATGTAATCTACTGCTTGGCTAGATAAATAATCCAATTAGCATAAATATTTCTTGCTTAAAACCTTTCATCCTGATGTATTCAATTATAACGTTTATCATTATTATAATTATTATTATTATTATTACTGACATAAATTGTCCTTCCGACACAACGTAACTGCTTCAATGATCGAACATTCGCGTTCGTCACGTTAAGTTTCACATAACTGAATTGCCATTATTTATTAGTAGCATTAATAGTGGTAACGATTAATCCACTCTCTGATGTATTCAACATCTTAACTTTACTGAAATCAAACAATAAACTTATGAGGATATGCCTCCTAATATTGATTCTTACTGGCATATTTTATACTTCCGAAATCACATTACATGCAGTGACTATCCTTCTATAGTAACATGATTTGTGGGGTACTTACGTCGGCTTTATCCAGGTGGCTCCAACCACCATATTCCAGTGTCACCTGCCATCGGCTTACTTAGTGACACATTGCCATCTTGCAAATACACATATTATATGACATCTGATTTATAAAACACGACACTTTTCCAATTTTATAATGAAGCTAATGCTTCCGAAACACATGACACTTTTCCATTTTTATAATGAAGCTAATGCTTCCAAAACACATAACACTATATAACACTGGTTATATTATGACTTTAAGAGATATTTTACATAACATCGGTGCACAAACACACGTTACACTTTAATTCCTGATTGGTTGACATTCCCTAGCATGTATCGAAAGTACAGGTGCGGATGGCCCTTTCTTCGGTCCTACCCCTTCCTGATTGAATCTCCCGATCATCTGCTCACGGATTCACCAACAGTTTCTCGATCATCCCTTGATAATCTTCCTACTATTACAGCGATATGCTTACATCTCGTCATGAACGCTACTTACTGGTATACTCCAAATATGTATAACCAATCACTATACTTTACTGCGCTCAACATTGTACATTGTATTTACATGAATTATTACTTTTCACAGTCCTGCCTAGTATATCACACGGCACTTAATAAACATTATCATTCTTAGTTCATGACCATGCATGAATATATTCTCACATATGTGTTACATTGCACAGCTAACATGCTGATTACCAGTGAAATGTTTAAGTCTTTGTGTGCGCCTGGGCGCTCCGTGTCCTTTTCAACTGCGACTGCTTCAAAAAAACTCTCCCTCCGACTGGGTCTAAAACTGTCACGAACTGTAAAACTGTAAGTTTCAACTGTACGCCGTAAACTGTCCGCTTCGACTGGGTCCACCCTCTTATATCTGTTTCACACAAAAAGTAGGGCAAGAATTCCCGCGATAAATCAGCTCCTCTCCTAGGGTGATTCTGAACTTGGAATAATATCCATATTGTTCCTTTTTCTTCGCTGGTCACAAAAATGTATGTGTGTTCGAGGATCGATCGGCCACTTAATTTATATTAATTATCTTATCCATGGCGTGGGGACGCTACTTCACTGGGAATCCCTGGCAACATCCTCAAGTCCAGCCGCGAACACCCATAGTCCTGTAACATTACGCACTGCATTAAACATGCCTTGATTTCGCCATTTTATGGCTCTAAAATTAGCCTCCTGGCTAAAGATTCCCCTGTGCGCAACTCTCATGTCATTGCATTGCTCCAATCATGAGTAATCAATGATTTTCCTTGGGATCTTCCCGTTCCATTCTCAAGTCTATTCTCAAACGGGGAAGAACCTGGTCATTATTTAACCTCCCGACCCCTTGCAGACGACTTATCTGGGTCAGCAAGATTGTTGTGGTGCCACGGGCCGCCTCCCACAATTCTGGGGCTATTTGCTAAACGTCAAACTTTGAAACTCCTGTGTTTCAAATCCAGCATAGCCTACTTCATGTAGTCGAAATAATGCTATCTTCCACTATTTTCCCGCATTATTTCACTAAATAATGTCAGTAACAACTGATATCACACCAGTAATTAAATATAATTTCTTCTAGAGTTCTTACAATGAAATACCCTCAACAGATCTCGGGTTCATTCCCTGGTGGAACCTTCATTCAGAGCTCAACTTATCTCCGAGATCCACGTTCGAGACCAGTCAGCATGACCACCTCGGGTTCATATTCCCCTTGCAAAACTTATAAAAGTCAATTGCAAGTGACTTTATGTAAGTAACCAGCTGACTGTCCGACTGTCTATGTTTACATTAGAGGTCTTTCACCTCGTCTGTCTGTGAGTAGGTTAGTCTGGCTCCTCTTTCCACTCTGCGCTCAGCCCTAAGCTGTTCATTCTCTAAGCGGAGGGTCGTATTTTTGGCCTCAACCTCTCTCGCTACTTCAACCATTTCTTTGTAAATTTCTAGCAGGCACTGGCACCCTTGTTGTTCGCTTCCTTCACTGGGCAAGCTGTCTGCTTCTCGTTCCGTCCCGCTGCGTGAAACTTCAGGTCTGACTTCCTGGCTGACTTTGCCGTCCACGTTCAGTTGGGTGTGCGCTGCTAATACTTCTTCTTGTTCGTCAAATTCTTCTGGCGAATAGTAAACTTTTAAGTTGGCAGCATTCATAACGACCTCATTTCCTGTTTCTAAATGCCTTATTCTGTATGCATTGTTCTGTAGGTCTCTGATAACCTCGAACGGGCCGTGATATCCAAAAATGAACTTCTTATATTTTCTTGCTCCTGGATCTGAATTGGCTGGCCTCCTGACTAAAACTTTCTCACCGACGAGAAGCGGTCTGTGATACCTCTTCGCACGATTTCTCCTCTGACGTATCTCCGCTTGTGCCTGGATATATTCGAAGGTTCGTTGGATCCTCAATTATCGTCCTGGCTGTGCGTCTACTGGTAATGGAATAACACCATTCCACGGTCTTTCCGGCCTCTGATCCAAATGTAGAGTCACGGGAACCTGACCTGTCGCCTCATGTACCGTATTATTTCAACAGTATTCAATTACTTCTAGGAATTCAATCCAACGCCAATTCTCTTCAGAGCAGTAGATCTTCATGTACTTCTGGATCTCTCTCATTACTCTTTCAACTGGACTTGCCTCAGGATGGCGAATGGTAGATAAAATCTGCCTAATTCCTAGAGTTTCCAGTTCTCGACGAAATTCCGCGCTTGTGAAGCAACTTCCGTGGTCTGAGAGGATGTTATCCGGCTTCCCAAGAATCGGAATAACTCTCTCTTTCAGACGTTTCAATACCTGCTTTGAACTTGTCTTCTGTATGGAGCATAATACCACCATTTTTGAAAATACATCCATGGCTACAAAAATGTGTCTATTGCCTCTACGTGCTCTAGGCAATGGCCCAAAGTTATCTATGCTTAATAGCTGCCTTGGCATCTCCGGTAACAACGGAATAGGTCGTTGTCTCATTAAAAATGGATTTGGCTTTACCCTTTGGCACAAATCGCATGTCCTAATGGCATTTCTCACAGTTTCTCTCAACTTTGGCCAAGTGTATGCTTCTTTCAACAGAGCGGTAATTTTGTCTATTCCGGGATGTCCAAATGCTCTGTGTGCTAGCCACACCAATCTCCTCTGCAAAGATGCAGGAATGACAACTCTTTGTCGTGTATGGTCCACATCATCCCACTTGTGTAGTATCTGATTATACCATACATAATCTGTTGATAATGCCTCTGCCTCTCTGTATATTGCAGTTCCCCTTGCTAATCGTCCCTCAAAGTAATCGATCATCATCTTCAACCACGGGTCTTCGCGTTGTACGTTGGTAAGATTCCTCAAATCATCCAAAGTCTTCTGATCTCGATTCTCAATCTGGACAGCGAGAGTTTCCTCTTCTCTAGGGTAACGGCTTAATATGTCCGGTATTACATTTTCTTTCCCTGGACAGTATTCTATTTCCACATTGAATTGTTGAATATACAGGGACCATCTTGTCAACCGCTGGCTAGACAAGTCCGTCTTTAACAGAAATGTTAAAGCTTTATGGTCTGTTCTGAGGACTATTTGAAAGCCATACACGAGTTTATGCCATGTTTGCAACGCGTACAAAATTGCGAGCAACTCTATCTCTGTAATCGTGTAGTTTTTCTCATGGGCTTTCAGCCTCCTACTTATAAAGGCAATAAAAATTTTCCTTTCAGGCTTATCAACATTTTCCTGGAATAGCATCGCTCCTACACCTACAAGTGATGCATCCGTCTGTATGATGAATTTCTGGGTATAATCCGGGTATCCCAGCTTCACATATTCCAAAAGCCTTTGCTTTGACCTCACGAATGCTTCCTGACATTGCTCCGTCCAATTCCATCTGCCGCCTTTCTTCAATAAATCCTGCAAGGGTGCTACTGTCGTAGTATAATTTGGGCAGTGGTTCGAAAAGAATCCAATTACTCCCAAATACTGTCGGACATGCTTTACTTTCGTGGGTCGAGGGAAATTCCGAATTACCTCCAATTTATCTGGGTTTGGCTTAACTCCATTTGCATCAATAACATGCCCTAGGAATTTAACTTCCCTCTGACAGAAGTGCGATTTCTTGATATTAACCTTAAAGTTAGCTTATCGAAGGTCATCTAGCTACTTCTTGAGGTCTCTCATGTGCTCCTCCAGAGATTCTGATGTGAGTAGAATGTCGTCTACGTATCTGATGGTTCTCTCCTTCACATCATCGGATAGATTGCGATCTAACGCTCTTATCAGGGCTGAACCAGCTGTTTTCAACCCAAAAGGTAGCCTTAAAAACGTATATGTGTGTTGATCAAACATAAATCCTGTCAACAGACTAGTATTCTTCTCTAATTCAAGATGGTGGAAACTGGAAGTAATATCCAAATTTGTGAATACGGTTTTCCCTTTGAATTTCCTGAGGATTTCCTTAATAGGTGGCACTTGGTCGAACTCCGGAATAACCTTCAAATTTAAATGTCTCAGGTCCAGACATATCCTGACAGTCCCGTCTGTCTTAGGTACAATTACCAATGGACTTACGTAAGGCGTAGGTGTCTTCTCAATAACACCGGCCTCCAACATCTCCTGAATTGCCTCTTTCACTTTAGCATAGTGCTTTTCGGCTATAGGGTAGGGTTTCTGCCTAAATGGTGTCCAATCACTGACCTGGAAAGCATAAGTGTAGTTCTTTATACGACCAGGTCTCGAATCAAAGACTTCCTTCTGTTCCAGTAATAATTGCCTTAAATTTTCCTTCTCTTTTGGTCCAATTTTTGCTTCTTCAAGCTTTTCCGAAATATGTTCTTCCAGTTCGGGTTCCAGATCTTTTTCTAAGTCTGCGGCTAGTGTTTTCAGTTCTTCTTCTAACTGTTCAATAGCTAACACTTCTTCCTCAGCCACATCTCTGTATGTATGCCATACTTGTTCATCTGACCCTGGTTCATTCTGATTGAGTGCGACCTCTAAGCCTTCAGCTTCCTCATTCACATGGAACATAACCCTGTCCTGTGCTAGGTCGATTATCACTCGGTATTCCCTTATAAATTGTGCCCCTATAATCAGGTTAAAAGGCAGTTTGTTTACTAATAGAAAACTCTGTGAAAACGTAGAGCCTCCTATCTGTAACTCTAGGAATACTTGATATTTGCATACCATCGTTCTGTCTGGAATTACACCTTTTATTTTGACACTTGAGATAGGTATTTTCAAAACATTTTCTCTCTGCGCTATCTCATTATACAAAGCTTGTGTCATAAGGCACACTGTTGAACCCGTATCCAATAAACTTCTTATTTTCAACCCTGCCACTCTTATCAAAATAATGGGCAATTCTCGTTTGACCATGACCTGTGATCCTCCCGTATCCTCAATTAACTCTTCTGGTTTGGCTATCCAATTGATGACGTTGACTGACTTCCATCCATCATTTCCAAATTCTTCTAATTTTGGCGTTTTTTTTTCAATAGCGCCCGTCCCCTTAGAGTTTCTTCTCTCCTGTTCGCTGCGCTGTAGCTCCAAACTCTTAGCTCCGTCTCCATATCTATCTGGCGATGTCCTGTTCTGCATAACTTCTTGCCAGTGAACTTGTTGTTTCTGGGGATCATCTCCCCTTTCATTGAGGTATTGCAATGAAGCGTGGTATCGTTCCTCTACCTCATCATCGAAGTTACGTCTTCTTTCCTGGGGTCTCCAATTTCTATTGTTGCCTTCTTGGCCATTGTTACCTCCATTGTTTTGGTACGGCCTATCCCTGGTATTCTGCTTGTTCCAAGAATTTCGGCCTCTTCCCCTGCCAGCATTACCTTTATATTTCGGCTGCCATCTTCTGGGTTCCTGTTCCCATTGACGTCCGTTGGAATCTAACGTATCTGTGCTAGTAGGTTTGTTGTTCTTTGGAGCTTGATACTGGTCAGTCTGCGTGTTGGTCACATGTACCTGTTCCACGGTTCGATTCTGGCGCATCGTATTTGCTGTTGTGAGGTCCAGTTGTCTCAGAACTGTCTCCATTTCCATAGCAGTTTTTGCATTAGCCGAGATTAGCAGTCTCTGTATCTCGTATGGAAGCAGTTTGGCGATAGCAGTACATAATTCCAGCTCGCTAGGCTTTTGATCAAGTTCTTTGAACCGACACATCTGTGATATGAAGAATTCTGCATACTTCGTTGGATTGTTAGTGCTGTATCTTTTGGAATATAAATCCAACCGTAAATTCTGTTGGGTCGCTGGATCCCAGTATCTATTCAAAAATGCCTCTCGAAACTCCTCAACAGTATCGAAAGTGTAGCGGAAACTGCGAAACCATAATGCGCACTCCCCTTCTGTTAATTTCTCTGTAGCTCGTAGCCTGCGCTCTTGCGGTATTCGCGCATTATTCAAATATTCAGACACTTCTTTTAGCCAATATTTCGGTGCCATACTACAGTGGCTACCTGAGAATTTCCTTGGTTTCTCTTCACTTGCTCTGATAACATTTATCACTTGTGTGTGCATAGCATTTTCGTGTGGCGTCGATGCTGCAACTGGTGCACCTGGCGTCATATAAGGACTTTCGCCTGGGCCTGTAGCACTCCTTATTATAGGCTGGGTTTCCAAATCTGCCCATCTAGTTCTCCTCATATCGTCCATGCTGCCTTCGCTAGACTTAGGATCTTTCATGAGGGTTTCCTCTTGCGCAATTATCCTAGTCTCCATTTGATTGTGGCGCATCTCTGCTCTTTCCAGACAAGTAATTACCTCTTTCTCTATTCTGGTAAGCCTATCTCGATTTTCCTCGGCTACTTGAAATATTTTCTGCTTGTCTTCCTTCAGACTTTGCTTAATATGGGATATTTCATCCTCTACATCTTCCTTTATCTGAGCAAGGGTCTTGTCGTTTGCCTCTGTCTTTTGGCCTTCTCTCACTTCGAGTTCTTCCCTCAATCCTTTGATTTCCTCTCGAATGTGTCCATTGACCTTTGACATTTCATTCTGGACCTTAATGATTTCACCTCTATTCTCCTCTTGCCTTTTGCTAACTACGACAATGTCACTTTGAACTTGGTCCAGTTCTTGATGAACTTTGCTCATCTGACCCTTCATATTTCCTACCAGCTCTATACTCTCGTTAACGACAGCCTTGATTTCACCTATTTTCTGGCATTGACCTAATATATTCTGATCCTGTTTCTTTAGATCACCGTTAATTGCTCTGGCATAGCTTTTCAATTTGTTGTCCCATTTACTGTCGTTTTCTTCCAACCTTTGATCTACCGTACGGGTAAATTCTGCGAACTGTTTCGCTTGGCGTTCGAGATTCGTCTCATTTTGGATTTGAATATCCTTAATGTCGTTAGATAACGCGTCTAACCTACTGTTGGTTTCATCCTGCGCATGCTTACACGCTTGTAAGTTACTCTCAAGTTTGGCTTCTATAGCCTCGAAACGTTTATCCGTCTTAACCTGCATTTCCGATACAATGCTTACAACAGTTTCTGTAACTTCAGTCTTAATTACCACTTGCATCTGACCTAACTTATCGTTTAACTCAACCTTATTTGCCTCCAATCGGTTGTTTATTGCAACCTGATTAGCATCTAACCGATTATTCAATTCACTCTGATTATGATTCATTGCAACCTGATTTGCATTAATTGCCTCCTGATTGGCATCTAAACGAGTGTTTATTTCATTCTGGAAAGCCTTTGCTTCCAGCTTATTTTGTTCATTAACAGCGTCAAAATGCTGTCTTAACCCTGCAATCAACTGCACGATCTCCTCTGTACCACACATTCTTACATTAATATACTTTGAGATGCAGGCAGGCTTCCTGGAAATATGTGTGGATACGTTTTGGAGAGAGACACAAAACACTGTACACATACTATAAAATTGCACAAACTTTGAATCTTTGGATTAATTATGGATTGGATGTGTAGCGCTCATACCCTTGGGTAATCCTCTTCTCAATAGAGAGATTCTGCGTTACGTCAAAAGCCTACTGAACTCAAAAATCACTCAAACACAGTTTGAGGCAAAAATATAATTACTATGGTTTTCCCCATGAAATACCATAAAAAATCTATGGGGTTTCCCTAAATCCCATAAGCTCCACGAACCTGGGCCCCATGATAAATTAGTATATCATGGGAGGTGGTCCACGTTAAGACATCGCAGCAACCCTCCAAGGTCTCGGTTGTACTGTCGAATGCCCCACTTGGGTCTCGCCATGATAAATTAGAACACCTCTTGCGCATATGGTGACCTGTATTTTAAACCGGCCCACATACCAGCGCCATGATAAATTAAATGCATCATGCTAATAGAAGGTGTTTATCAAAATTTATATTGTTCGTATCGGAGCTTACCTAAGGTTAGGCGCGGTCATCCCCTAATTCATGTTAGTCGTTATTTTAATAGAGTTGTGTGCACAAGATCTAGACCGACTTTAGTTGTACCTATAGCTCAAATCACTGTACAGGACATCAATTTCCATGTACCCATGTGAGTAATCTCGATGGAAAATATGCTTCTGCCTCCAGCTAGCATCAGGACTCAGGCGTGTACCGTTCTCCCATTGAGCAGTTGCATATTTTGGATTTGAGGCTAAAAGGTATCAACTCTACAATGATAAGGCACAACTCTACTCTAAAGACTTTAATTCAGTAAAACTCATGGCTTCAAACAAATAATGAGAACACAAATCCCATAAACAATACACAAACAAACAAAGTTACTCCCACAATCCATTAATTATTCACATAGTTGAACAAGTTAAATCCATATCACTATTCAATCTTTTACCATTATGTGGACTTTAAACTTTACTCCAGTGCACTGATGCACATGTAATGTTTCACAAAACTGAACTATTACATTCATGTCACCTAATGTGACTTCTTTATATTCACAAAGTTACTTGTATCCTACAATACATCTGAATTTACATCATGTGTACTATCTGTGTTACATCTCTCTCTCCCACCAAATGCTTTCATGCATTAGCCAACTCATGGTTTGCACAACGATCTACTTGCAACACCACAATTACGTAAGTCTACCCCTCCACTCCCTTCTTTTTATAGTTACACTGCATGTCATTGTGATTTCACTAAATAACTTCTGTTATCGTTGCGTCGGATAGTATACTATTACGCTACCCTTACGAGCGTAGCCTGTGGCAACGAGTAACCAACTTCATTAACTAGGTGTCACCGTCAGTATCAAATGCAACATCCAACCATTCGTTAGAATGCTAAATTTTTATATCATCAGGGAAATCTACGATTAGCAATGTGTTTTTAAACCACACACATTCATTACACATTATAACAATTCTTCCTTTCATTACAAGCAAGGTCCCAAATCTGTCCGCTCAAGAACGCGAACCTTCATAGTTGGTTTAGCAACCCCAGCCCCTTGGACTGCCTGCATACAATGGACAGGGTAGGGTCGTTCACGGCTGTAAACCGCCCCTTGTCTCCCCGTTTCCTGGACTTTTACCTCCCAAGCAGTATTACAAATTTGAATATAACATTGTGGTCACAATGATCCACGTGATCCCATATGATCTGAACTGAATATTATGCAATGGTTCTGGGTGAGCTTGAATATTTAATCCTATCCTTAGGACATTAATAACGGCCTCAACCGGTCCGTATCACAATATGAAGGCACGAGATTCTTAGAACACAGGTCTAGTGGTTAGCCGGTATCTCAAATAAAATATTACGGTCAGTCAACAGCTGCCGCCAATGATTCGCTTCAACGAGCCGAATCACTCAACATTAAGTTCTCGGGGAATCAGGTATAGCGTCGAGGTGTCCAATGTTCTCCCCGCGCTTACCACGGGATTCGAACCCGGAACATTTCATATCCAACATCGGAGATAGGGTACACACTAAATATGCTCCGGCATAAATTAATATCTCTGTACGCTCATGCTGTACGAGATTTCACACGTCGATTAGATCACCTGGCCCCTTACCTGTCCACGATCTCGCCTTATAATAAAGAGAACTCTAACTGTACTCTACAAGCTTAATCAAGCCACAAATTCAATTCACTGTCAAGCTCCAACATTCCCGTGCATAATTATATTCCCATTAATACAATCTATTTAATATTAACTCTTTTCTCTTCCCTTAATGTAATCTGCTGCTTGGCTAGATAAATAATCCAATTAGCATACATATTTCTTGCTTAAAACCTTTCATCCTGATGTATTCAATTATACCGTTTATCATTATTATAATTATTATTATTATTATTACTGACATAAATTGTCCTTCCGACACAACGTAACTGCTTCAATGATCGAACATTCGCGTTCGTCACGTTAAGTTTCACATAACTGAATTGCCATTATTTATTAGTAGCATTAATATTGGTAACGATTAATCCACTCTCTGATGTATTCAACATCTTAAATTTACTGAAATCAAACAATAAACATATGAGGATATGCCTCCTAATATTGATTCTTACTGGCTTATTTTATACTTCCGAAATCACATTACATGCAGTGACTATCCTTCTATAGTAACATGATTTGTGGGGTACTTACGTCGGCTTTATCCAGGTGGCTCCAACCACCATATTCCAGTGTCACGTGCCATCGGCTTACTTAGTGACACATTGCCATCTTGCAAATACACATATTATATGACATCTGATTTATAAACACACGACACTTTTCCATTTTTATAATGAAGCTAATGCTTCCGAAACACATGACACTTTTCCATTTTTATAATGAAGCTAATGCTTCCAAAACACATAACACTATATAACACTGGTTATATTATGACTTTAAGAGATATTTTACATAACATCGGTGCACAAACACACGTTACACTTTAATTCCTGATTGGTTGACATTCCCTAGCATGTATCGAAAGTACAGGTGCGGATGGCCCTTTCTTCGGTCCTACCCCTTCCTGATTGAATCTCCCGATCATCTGCTCACGGATTCACCAACAGTTTCTCGATCATCCCTTGATAATCTTCCTACTATTGCAGCGATATGCTTACATCTCGTCATGAACGCTACTTACTGGTATACTCCAAATATGTATAACCAATCACTATACTTTACTGCACTCAACATTGTACATTGTATTTACATGAATTATTACTTTTCACAGTCCTGCCTAGTATATCACACGGCACTTAATAAACATTAACATTGTTAGTTCATGACCATGCATGAATATATTCTCACATGTGTGTTACATTGCACAGCTAACATGCTGATTACCAGTGAAATGTTTAAGTCTTTGTGTGCGCCTGGGCGCTCCGTGTCCTTTTCAACTGCGACTGCTTCAAAAAAACTCTCCCTCCGACTGGGTCTAAAACTGTCACGAACTGTAAAACTGTAAGTTTCAACTGTACGCCGTAAACTGTCCGCTTCGACTGGGTCCACCCTCTTATATCTGTTTCACACAAAAAGTAGGGCAAGAATTCCCGCGATAAATCAGCTCCTCTCCTAGGGTGATTCTGAACTTGGAATAATATCCATATTGTTCCTTTTTCTTCGCTGGTCACAAAAATGTATGTGTGTTCGAGGATCGATCGGCCACTTAATTTATATTAATTATCTTATCCATGGCGTGGGGACGCTACTTCACTGGGAATCCCTGGCAACATCCTCAAGTCCAGCCGCGATCACCCATAGTCCTGTAACATTACGCACTGCATTAAACATGCCTTGATTTCGCCGTTTTATGGCTCTAAAATTAGCCTCCTGGCTAAAGATTCCCCTGTGCGCAACTCTCATGTCATTGCATTGCTCCAATCATGAGTAATCAATGATTTTCCTTGGGATCTTCCTGTTCCATTCTCAAGTCTATTCTCAAACGGGGAAGAACCTGGTCATTATTTAACCTCCCGACCCCTTGCAGACGACTTATCTGGGTCAGCAAGATTGTTGTGGTGCCACGGGCCTCCTCCCACAATTCTGGGGCTATTTGCTAAACGTCAAACTTTGAAACTCCTGTGTTTCAAATCCAGCATAGCCTACTTCATGTAGTCCAAATAATGCTATCTTCCACTATTTTCCCGCATTATTTCACTAAATAATGTCAGTAACAACTGATATCACACCAGTAATTAAATATAATTCCTTCTAGGGGTTCTTACAATGAAATACCCTCAACAGATCTCGGGTTCGTTCCCTGGTGGAACCTTCATTCAGAGCTCAGCTTATCTCCGAGATCCACGTTCGAGACCAGTCAGCATGACCACCTCGGGTTCAAAATGTCACAAAAAATTGAATTATTTTCATATGTTAATGACATTACAAAAATTGTTGTCAACAATATAAATTGTTGTTATCCACCATCAGCGGATTAAATCATTAACTCTTCACCCAAATTTTATATCATCAAAATTTTCTATCACCAAAATTTCCATATAATCTCTCACAAGAATCATTTTTAATCAAAAGATTTATTATTATTAATTAACAAATTTCAAAAATTCCCTTCAATTTAATTATAACAAGTTTTCTCAACCTCTCACATGATGAATATTTTATTTTCTCATTTCCACTGATATTATTATTCCAAAAATAAAAAAATCATTAAATATTTATTTAATTCATTTGCACTTTTCATCTTATTTTTTTCTCGGTCAGGTTCAACAAATCTAAATTCATGTTCTTTATTTTTATTCAGGCATATCGTCGGAACTTCGAGTTGATCCAGAAAAGAAAATTGGATTGACAGAATAGTGAAATCTGACAAGAATATTTGGCGGTCCAAATTGCCTAACCCTTGTTTTACAACTTAGCCAACTTGCTCTTTCAAAAACATACGCACATCCTTGTGTGCCCACAACTACGGGAACAAAAGCCCTCTTGGATGACCCTCATGGTCTCCACTACTTTACGTGTCGCCAAACGCACACCAAAATCATCACCAAAATATTCTGCACACATCATCATTTTATTCTTTTTTTTTACCATATATATTTTTTTCTTGTAATATTCTGTCAATTACTAGACTGTGTTCTACAGTGTTATTTTACCAATAAAATAAATTTTATTAAATTCCTGTCAATCTCTCCTTGCCTCCCGTTTACATAAATTCTCCCTGATTTGATACATTAAATACTTGCCGTTTCCTTTCTTTTCATCTGAATATCTAATATTTTTTTAAGTGCTTTTGGAAAAAATAATTCTGAGCTCAAAAGTCTTACTACTTCATTCTCTTCATCCTTAAACTCATTTACATTTATTTAAACTTCCAAACTTTTATTCAAAAATAAACAATGTTATTTAATTTAAGTCCTTCCAACTAATTAAATTCATCCACAAATTATTATTATTATTACAAAACAATTAGGCATCATCAATGTCATATATGATTATTATCGCCCTATTTCTTTAATAAATATTTAAATCTCCCCTGTAAATGATTATTATTAACATCTCATATTATTATTATTTAATGTACTAATTATTTGATCACAATAAACAATTAACAATTAATTTAATTTAATTCCTAAATTTGGTATTATCACTCCCTAATTATTTATAACTTTAACTAGCATCGTTATTATTTATAATATTATTAACTTAATCACTTCACACTTAATTATTATTATTATTAAATAAATCAAATTACTTATTTAGTATAAGTCGCAATTACTTCTGCTCTCATAATAAGAGTTAATTAAAAATACTCCTATCCCTTGGAATAATCGAAATAATTCCTGTCGGAACATGAACTAATGCCTGTCCTGACAAAATCGTAGATCGAAAAATAAATTGTCAGACAGCAGTTCCATTTGTCATCCAGACAAATACAATCGAAAATCTAGCTAGGGTGAAAATGTGTGTTGATTTCTGATCGTGACTCTTCAATAATATGGAATTCTCTAATACTACAGATTAGTGGATAGTACATGAATAGTTGTCTTACTTCATTCTTGATGTGTAGAAAGAGCGTGTCCTGCGGTGAACACTATTCCAACAGTGTCTTCCCAAGGCCATCTGCTGTATCCGTACACCTCGTTCGTCTCCATGTTCTACCAATCCTACGAGTAATTTAACGGCGCATGTTGATATACGCAGACACTCGTTCGAAATAACTCCCGCTATCACCAGTACCGTGTAACATGACGAAAAGTTGCTCAGTCATAGATTGGTACAGTACTCCTGTAGATTTGAGAATAAATCTCATATTCGAATAATGCGGTTTCGTTTGCACGCTAAGATAGGAACACCTATTAGCTGCATAAACGAATTGATTAAATAAATAACTTCTCCTGATGAAATTCGAAGTGCCTGATGTATAGTCACCACAAGAAACACATCGTTCTGTAGGCTAACATCTGTGAATGGTTTCGACACTACCGTCACCTGACTGTAGAATATGTGACCCTAAAGTCAATGGATATTCTAAGTCCATTCGCTGCCAAAAGTTAAGTTTGTTCACTCGAACAAAAATTAAGTCTTGCTGACCACTGGTACAGCGACTAAGTCCTTCGACCGTGAGAATCTTGGCGTGTATTCTGTCACTCCACGTTACGTAGTTCTGCACATGAGCAAATGCTCCGTTGTAATGATGTGACTATCTTGGAAAACGTGCCCTTTATATAGTCCAGCGAGCAAATGTTCCAGAAACTTCCATCTCGTATCTCGGCTTCTACTGGACCGATGTTAATGCTTGATAGCTCAAATTCCTTCTCTTGTAATTGCCAGTAATGTGTGCTAATTTTCTAGCGTCCATCTCTTCTTCTAAATGTAATTCCAGAAAAAAATTCTCGTGACTTATGCGGGCTCCACGTCACAAACTCACGTCACTCGCCCCTGCGATGCATGCTTCCCCCAACACTCTTGAGTCTCCTCCGCACGCTATTCAAACAATCCATTCCCTCAATCTCTTCAATTAATAACTCTTCTTTCCTAAATAATAATGCCAACAATGTCACGGACGTGTGAACGATCCGGGTATATCCACCCCTCACGCCAATAAAAAATATGTGACATATCATATATTTTTTCCTCATTGTTGTCTGGCTCTTGAATGATAAATCTTCAAACTTGCCGCGTTGAATTTTCCCACGGTGTTACCAGATTCTTCTTCAACCAGTGTATAACTTCCGTTATCAATAATCCTGAATGGGCCGTAGTATAAACTAGCAAACTTCGAATATACTCTGTTCATGACGTCGGATGGAAGAGGTTTCCTTACAAGTACGAGAGTTCCAATATTCAGAGGTCGTCTGAATTTCTTCCCTCGGACTCTCCTTTCTCTCTTGTCAGCTTGCTTGCGAATTTTCTCAAGTCCTTGAACTTCTCTGAGTTGTCTACTAGGTTCTATTTCCGGTTGTATGGAAATGATCCTATCCCATGGTCTTATTTTTTTTTTGCCATGATGTAATATCATCGTTATCTGACTTGTACTCTCATGTACAGTAGAGTTAATGGAGTGTGATGCAATGGGTAACACATCCATCCTCTTCCAATGTTCAGCGGAACAAAACAAACGACAAAATTTCGCTATCTCAGACATAATTCTTTCAGCTGGGTTGCTTTCAGGATGGCGTATTGAACATAGGATCTGCTTAGTATCCAGTACCTCCATAGCATTTCTAAATTCGTAAGATGTGAACTGCGATCCATGATCGGTTAAAAGGTATTCAGGTTTCCCTGCTTCAGGTATCACACTCTCTCTTATCCTCTTCAAGATATAGCGTGTATTAGCTTTCTGGATGGGGTGTAACATTGTGAATTTAGGAAAAACATCAACGGTTACCAAAATGTATCTATTTCCCCTCTTCGACTTCGGTAAAGATCCTTAAATATCCATAGCGTATAATTCTCTTGGTTTCAGCGGAATAATAGGACGAGGAGTTTCCCTCCACAACTTAGAATTGTGCTTGCTTCGTTGACACAAGCCACATGTCCTAATCGTCTCTCTGTCTGTAGTCCTCATGTTCTCCCACGAAAATTTCTCTTGCAGAAGTTGTACTGTCTTATCCAAACCAGCGTGTCCCGAAATCCTGTGCGCTAACCAAACAAACCGTTTCTGAAGTATGGGTGGTACCGCTACTCTCAGTCTTGTATGGTCTGCATCAATGAATCGATACACAATATCGTTCATGACCACATAATTCCTCGAAATCCTCTCTGTTTCCTGATAATCTGTGTCATTAACATCCATGTTCCCTTTCAGAAATCGGTATATTTTCCTCAAACGTGTGTTCCTCTTCTTTGACCACTTCTTCTTCTTCTTCTTCTTCTTCTTCTTCTTCTTCTTCTTCTTCAATATTATGAATAACCTGTGACCATCGGATGTTTCCCTCGGTGAATTTCTCATCGTCACCTTCAAAATCTTCCTCTTCAGTAAGATGAAAACGTATGGTCTCTGACTTCATATCGATTATAGCTTTGTACTTAGTTATAAAATAATTTCCAAGGATCATGTCATGGATAATGTCCTTCATCGCCACGAAAATGTGCTCAAAATAGCATTCTCAAATCTTTATAATTGGATATAACTGTACTTTGCATGTAGTCACCTTGTTAGGGATAATTCCTTGTATCCTAATACATGACACAGGAATTTCCTCCAAACTTTCTGTGATCTTCCATAAAGCATAGAGCTTCTCACTAACTACACAAAGCATAGCTCCAGTATCTATAAGTGTATGAATCTTTGTACCATAGACTTCACACTCTATAATAGGTAATTTTGATCTTTTCTCAAGTCCAATTCTCTCTTCCTTTACATCTATCAAGTCTTCAACCTCTGCTTGCCATTTAACAATCTTCGAAATGTAACTACTTATTAATTTTTCGGCGGTTTTTTTTTTCGTCACAAGTAGACTTCTGCAACTCGGAAGTACTAGGTTTGTTGTGTTGCTCATCTAGGTATTGCTTGCAATCCTGATGTCTTCTGTCAAGATCATACCTAGCCTGTTGCTTGAATTCCTCCTTCCCTCGTTGTTCCTCTCTTCTGTTTTGTTGTTGATTTCCATACTGTTGCTGTGGCCTATTATATGGTTTTGATTGAAACCCTGGTTTTCTCCACTGATTCCATCTATTTTGATATTGATATGGCCTCACATATGGTCTATTCTGATATGAAGTGTCTCTCGTGTTGCTCCATTCCTTATTTTCAACCTGGTTCTGAGGTTTGTTCCATTGTTGATTTGTTTGGTTGTGACGATCAGTCACTACAGGATTTATCGTATGGATTTCAGTTTTGTTATAAACTCTTAAGTGAAAGAACTGTGCATTGGCATGATCTAACCTTTGTAGCAACTCATTGAATTCCTCCATGTTTCCGATGTTCGCTGCAATCAGTGTTCTTTGTACCTCGATTGGAAATTGACGTATGAGCGCAGATATCATTTCAAAATCTGGCATTGCTGGTTCGAGAAATTGCAATTTTGATAATTGCTGTGAGAAACAAGCGGAGTACTTTGTTGGCTGTGATGTTGAATATCTCTTTGCATACAATTCCGCCCTGATCTGTTGTTGAGTTTCCGGCGACCAACATTTTCTCTCAGCCCCCTGGAAAATTCATCGAAATTGTGGAAACTGGATCTAAAAGCCCTGAAACAAACCAGTGCAAGTCCATCCAAAAATCTTCTCACCTCTCTTATCTCTTTTTCTTTTGAAATTTTTGAATCCCGGATGTAATCCCTGACTTCTCTCAAAAATTCGGCCGGTGGGATACTTCCTGTTTCTGAAAACTTTCCTGGTTTATTATCCTTATCCTTATATATAGCGATAGGAATAGAATTTGCCATAATTTTCTGATCCCCCATCTCTTTCGAAATTTCTCTCTTTTCATTCTGCTCAAAAATTGGTATTTCTTCCACATTTCTTTGCTTCCTTTGAGATTCATATAAAGCCATTTTCTCTTCTAGTGTTACCAATGTCTTCTTCAGTCCAGAATCATCTGTCTTCTTTTCTACCTCTCCTCTGATCTCTTCTATGGTCTTCTCAACAAATTCTTTAGTTACAGGATCGATTTCTTTCTTTCTCAAGTCTTGATTCGTGTCCTGAACATCTTTTACTAATTTCTCAATTATAGTTACATGAGTCTTCACTAAATTAGTCCCCTTAGACACATCTCTCTGAATTTTTCCTACATCAACCGATATTACTTTGATATCCGTAGAAAAAGAATTCCTTGCTTCCTGAACGTCTTCTTTAGCCTCCTCTAGTACTAAACTTCTCACCTCAGTAAGAGCTATCTCCTTCACATGTTTACTAAGTTCTTGGATTAGCTTGTCCTCTTTCAGCTGTTCTAGAATAGTCCCCTGGAAATCTGTTGCCACTCTCTGCAACACCTGCCTTGCAGTAACAATACACTCTTCTGTAATTTTGATCTCAATTTTATCAAGTCTTCAGCAACTCTTCTAGAATGTTTATTAAAATTTTCCTCCATGTCTTTCAATTTATCATGCGTTTTTTCGATTTTGTCCTATAAGTTTTTCATGCAATCATTAATTTTGGTTTCCATTGAAACTTTGTTTTCTTCTAACATAGTTTCTGCGTTCTTGGATTTTTCAAATAATTCGCTAAGTTTTTCCCCAAAAATTTTGGATTTTTCCGCGAATTGTTTCCCCAAACTTTCTGATAAGCGATGTTCCAACAGTTTAGAATTATCAGCCAAATCTAACCTTAGCGTTTCTGAATTTCCAATGATTTTTAAATCCATTAATCGGGAATTTTCACTCACCTATCATGAGCTTTTGAATGTTCAGCTATCTTCTCTTCCAAAGTTTCCCTTAATGATTCCATGCTAACACTTAATCTGTCCTCAAAAGTTTGGAATTTTCGGATAGTTTACTGTCAATATCTGACTTAAGTGAATTAGAATTCTCTGACAACTTTTCAGATAGTTTAGATTCAAATGATTGATTTAATTTGGATTCTAATGATTTAGAGTTTTCGTCGATTCTACTGTCCAAATATTGAGAATTTTCTTGTATCTGTTTTTCCAACCTAATGGAATTTTCTGACAACATATTCTCCAATTGAGTAGCTTTCTCAATACTCTGCTTATTGCTTGACTCCAGCCGAACCAACACCTCCAAAACCTTATCCATTATTTTCCAATAGAAATACAGGACTGGTATTCCATGGATAGAACGAAGCCTTAATACTAAACATATACTAACCTATAGCATTTGAGAATTCCTCATAAATTGAGATACCCTACGTCGAGGTCTAATGGGAAAAAACTACTCATTTAAATTGACTTTCAAACAACAAAAACAACAAAATTTCAAAATTCAAAAAATCCTCCATCTGGATAATATAAATGTGCTATCTCACCTAACCAAAACAAACTCCCAATTCTAACATTTATTTCGAAAAATTTAATTTAATGAAACACCCTTTAAAATATTACTCTACTCCCTTACGAATCAAAGTCGTTACAACAAAACAAAATCAAAATGCTTATTTCAAAATGCAAATTTGACTATGTCCTCAAACATGGACTCAACAATCTCCCTTAATTCAAAATTTTCTAGATGTTTGTCAATTGTCGAAACAAGTGGCAAAACTCACAAGTCTACTCGAATGCCTCTTCGAAAACAAATCCGAAAGACCCATTCGGTATCCCCTTAGTACGGGCGCCAAACCTCTCCTTCCTCTACCTTATGTGCCCGTTTGGACCGAGATCCAACGACCACATTTTGTAAAATACCGACATCAGATTAGCACGACAAAATATATCTCAGGGTCTATCTAGGTGAATACTTGGGGCTAATCTGGCTTCCCTGATCTTGGTAATTCACAAGCAAGGCAAGGTGAGAAATTATTTTGAATTAGCACATTCCTTAAAATCTCAATTTATTTATAGATAAAAATATGATTTGAATGGCAAAAATCTCAACAAAGATAAAACAAATCACACATGAGAAATCAACAGTCCCTAAAATTATTAGTAGAATGTCACAGATGTGATAAACAGAATTCTGATATAAAAAAATTCAAAACAAAAATATTTACACTGGTAATCACTGTTCAATAAAGAGTTCTGAGTGATCCCTAATATGTACATGTTCGAAGTTCATTTTTCGAAATATTGCATTTGATAGTTCAAATATTCGTAGGAAAATATTAAAAAAAAGTCACTTGATTCATTTGGTGTTATTCCAAATTTAGACTTATCTGGAAAATTATCATATCAGTGATTCGTTGTTTCATAACAATATAAATACTCGACTGACATAAAGTCTAATGTTAATAATTGTTCATAAAGATTTTCAATTCCAAAAACAAAATTTGTTCAAAAACACCTTTCATAATATTTTGAAAATTTAACTTTCTTCTTTTCTCACTTTCATTTCTTTAAATGTCACAAAAAAAAAATTATGTTCATAAGTTATTAACATTACAAAAATTGTTTTCAACATTATAATTTGTTGCTATCCACCATCAGCGGATTAAATAATTAACTCCTCGCTAAAATTTCATATCATCAAAATTTTCTATCACCATAATTTTCATATAATCTCACACAAGAACTTTTTATCAAAAGATTTTTTTTTTATTAACAAATTTCAAAATTTCCCTTCACTTTAATTATAACAAGTTTTCTCAACCTCTCACATGATGAATATTTTATTTGCTCATTTCCACTGTTATTATTATTATTATTATTATTATTATTATTCAAAAAATAAAAAATCATTAATTATTTATTTAAGTCATTTGCACTTTTCATCTTATTTTTTTTCTCGGTCAGGTTCAACAAATCTAAATTCATGTTCTTTATTTTTATTTAGGCATATCGTCGGAACTTCGAGTTGATCCAGATAAAAAAATTGGATTGACAGAATAGTGAAATCTGACAAGAATATTTGGCGGTCCACATTGCATAACCCTTGTTTTACAACTTAGCCAACTTGCTATTTCAGAAACATACGCACATCCTTGTGTGCCCACAACTACGGGAACAAAAGCCCTCTTGGATGACCCTCATGGTCTCCACAACTTTAAGTGTCGCCAAACGCGCACTAAAATCATCACCAAAATATTCTGCACACAACATCATTTTATTCTTTTTTTATCATATATTTTTTTTCTTGTAATATTCTGTCAATTACTAGACTGTGATCTTCAGTGTTATTTTACCAATAAAATAATTTTTATTAAATTCTGGTCAATCTCTCCTTGCCTCCCATTTACATAAATTCTCCCTGATGTGATACATTAAATACCTGCCGTTTCCTTTTTTTCATCTGAATATCTAATTTTTTAAGAGCTTTTGGAAAAATAATTCTGAGCTCAAAAATCTTACTACTTCATTCTCTTCATCCATAAACTCATTTAAATTTATTTAAACTTCCAAACTTTTATTCAAAAATAAACAAAGTTATTTAATTTAAGTCCTTCCAACTAATTAAACTCATCCACAAATTATTATTATTATTATTACAAAGAAAAATTAGGCATCATCAATGTCATAAATCATTATTATTATTATCGCCCTATTTCTTTAATAAATATTTAAATCTCCCCTGTAAATGATAATTATTAGCATCTCCTATTATTATTATTAGATGCACAAATTTTTAATCACAATAAACAATTAACAATTAATTTAATTTAATTCCTAATATTCGGTATTATCACTCCCTAATTATTTATAACTTTAACTAGCATCGTTATTATTTATAATGTTATTAACTTATTCACTTCACACTTGATTATTATTATTATTATTATTAAATTAATCAAATTATTTAAATAATCCAAGTCGCAATTACTTCTGCTCTCATAATAAGAGTTAAAGAAAAATACTCCTATCCCTTGGAATAATGGAAATATTTCATTTCGGAACATGAACTAATGCCTGTCCTGACAAAATCGTAGATCGAAAAATAAATTGTCAGACAGCAGTTCCATTTGTCATCCAGACAAATACAATCGAAAATCTAGCTACGGTGAAAAATGTGTGTTGATTTCTGATCGTGACTCTTCAATAATATGGAATTCTCTAATACTACAGATTAGTGGATAGTACATGAATAGTTGTCTTACTTCATTCTTGATGTGTAGAAAGAGCGTGTCCTGCGGTGGACACTATTCCAACAGTGTCTTCCCATGGCCATCTGCTGTATCCGTACACCTCGTTCATCTCCATGTTCTACCAATCCTACGAGTAATTTAACGGCGCATGTTGATATACGCAGTCACTCGTTCGAAATAACTCCCGCTATCACCAGTACCGTGTAACATGACGAAAAGTTGCTCAGTCATAGACTGGAACAGTACTCCTGTAGATTTGAGAATAAATCTCATATTCGAATAATGCGGTTTCGTATGCACTCTAAGATAGGAACACCTATTAGCTGCATAAACGAACTGATGAAATAAATAACTTTTCCTGATGAAATCCGAAGTGCCTGATGTATAGTCACCACAAGAAATACATCGTTCTGTAGGCTAACTTCTGTGAATGGTTTCGACACTACCATCACCTGACTAGAATATGTGACCTGAAAGTCAGTGGGTATTCTTAGTCCATTCGCTGCCAAAAGTTAAGTTTGTTCACTCGAACAAAAATTGAGTCTTGCTGACCACTGGTACACCGACGAAGTCCTTTGACCGTCAGAATCTCGGCGTGTATACTGTCACTCCACGTTACGTAGTTCCGCACATGAGCAAATGCTCCGTTGTAATGATGTGACTATCTTGGAAAACGTGTCCTTTATATAGTCCAGTGAGCAAATGTTCCAGAAACTTCCATCCTGTATCTCGGCTTCTACTGGACCGATTTTAATGTTTGATAGCTCAAATTCCTTCTCTTGTAATTGCCAGTAAAGTGTGCTAATTTCCTAGTGTCCATCTCTTATCCTAAAGGTAATTCCAGAAAAGAAACTCGTGACGTATGTGGGCTCCACGTCACAAAGTCACGTCACTCGCCCCTGCGATGCATGCTTCCCTCAGCACTATTGATTCTCCTCCGCGCGCTATTCAAACCATCCATTCCCTCAATCTCTTCAATTAATAACTCTTCTTTCCAAAATAATAATGTCAACAATATCACGGACGTGTGAACGATCCTGGTATAGTACGAAATGTCTTTTATAGCTCTGTACAGCAAGATTAATCTCATTACTTCCAGTAACGAAGAAGTATTTATTTTCCACGATTTTTCTCTTTTGCGGTCAGAATCTATACCATATCATAGGGTCTTTTCTTTTATAGGGATGGTGGCACTGTTCGTACGAAAGTCGCGTCACTGACGTCTTTTTAACAGTCTGTTATTCCTTCATGCAAATATTATCTCTTACAGAGACTGAATGAAACCAGAATGAGACCTCGTGAAATGGCGTAGGCATGACAACGTTAATCAATTTCGCACAGCGGGTATAGTTTTCTTGAAATATCTCGAAAACCGTTCGTTTTAGGGCCTTTAAACGCGGGGTTCGTGGTTCCCACCGAATATTGCTCTTTGCATTGCTACACGCGAACATGAACCTTTTTTATTTATATAGGTGGATTATGGGGTCGAAAACAATCGTGATTTTGTCACTGCGTCGCTTATTGTATGTGAGTATTTGGATCTTTACGACGGTTTACCAAGGTATTATTGTTTCTATTTTGTACGGTATGCTTTCTTACTCTTTATAGATTTATTTCTTGTTAGTTGAATTCTTCTGTTTGCAAATTATTAACTCCTTTTTGTCGTGTTCTACCAATATGTGCAACCTAAATTCACTGACTACTGTGACTTATTCTACCGACTCTCCCATTAGTTTATTAAGTTTGCCTTATAAATCTCACTGGTCAATTGCGCTAAGATATTTCAATAAAATTGGTAATTCTTCTTTCACGACCAAGGAAACCTCGCACAAGACACAGCTTTAACCTATAAATGTACCTGAATTTTAATTTCATGGCCATGATTGCCAATATACAATCTTTTTGGATGCTCTGATAGGGTGGCGAAAGGTGTTGAGCGTTTACCTCTCGTAGTTAAACACCGCAGTTGCACTAGATAAGGATTTAGGTAGAGCACCATTCGCTGGGCCTTCTTGGGTTCCCAAATTGACAACAAGAGTTCACTGGTTACCCATCTCGGTGTTGCTAGGTGAAACTTCTCACAAGACACGGCATAAACTTAGAAATATTGATGTGTTTAAGAATCATGGCATGATGCATAGTTTGCACAATATTACTTACAGGGGAGATGACAATTGCTACAAAGTTTGATGTATTTTTAGCATACTATTATTCACTTCCAAATGTACAGTAGTACGAGGACGTTAAACGATGGGTGTTCAATATTTAAGAAAGATTATTTAAATTTTACTAAATAGATGCCTCCGTGGCTTAGGCGGTAGCACGCCGGCCTCTCACCGCAGGGTCTGTGGTTCATGACTATAATCATACTTTATGTCATTCTTTTGTTTTGTTTTAGGGTCTTTTAATATTCTACGTGTGTTGTTTTCCGTGTATGAGGGTGTCAGTATTGATTTCACCTGAGGAAAGAGAGTTTTTGTAAATATAGATCAGATACAATTTCTTACTTATCATAATACTTTTTTCGTTAAAATTTTTCATCTCATAGAACCTACGTCATTTTGGTGTATGGTTTTCACTTCCAGATTTGGTCATCTGCGTAATATGGTGTTTTGAGTAGGTTTAGTTTGTCTCTTGGCCACAGGATTTCTCTGCACTCGAATGAGTAGTTCTTATTTAAGTGTAAGTGGACATACAGATTCTTAGATGATATTGAGTATGTATTTCTTATTTTCGGTATTCAATATTTCCATAATCAAATGCATATATATATATATTATCATGAAGCTGGGATTCTAAGCGTTTATTTGCGGACTTCCATTATCCACTTCAAATGTTGCTGTTCGACAAAACACGCAATGCCAATATACAATTAAGAAAAAGAAATTCATTGGCCCTTAAAATGTGTTAGAATAATAATGCATACAATGACTGAAGTAGGCTCCTTAAATAATCAGTTACATTAGCGAAACATCAGGCTAAGGTACAAGCAGTATAAAGCTGTCGTACCCTCCTATTTAATAAAATCAGCAAAATTTTTGATCAGATGGAAATCACGCTAGAAAACTTTGAGTGTCAATAATATTTCTCAATATAACAACGACCTTCCACCGGGTTGCACACATTACGACAATGTGACCAAAGGTACGATCTCTTAATATCCAATTGTGATCCCGAGCAACGCAGGGCGTAACAGCTAGTCAAATTATAAATAAATAACAATAACGGTAATAATAAATAATAATAATTAAATAATAAATAAATAAATAATAACAGTCAATAACCAATAACTAACAATTTAGGTGCCGCGAGTGCGCATGCGTACAGGTTAATTCTTGTTTAAACTGCACCATTTCCTAGAGCAATCACCACGTGTCACTACCTATATAGCCACGCGGTAAAGTGTGCACAAACAAGTGAAATAATTAACGAATAAATACATATTAAATCATTAATAAATATAAACAACTGTATCTTAGGTATGTTACTTGTCAACTCTGGTCGTCTCAGGTATAATGTCTCGTTTTTGTAAAGAACCAACATGCTCGCTCGGTTTCTATATATACGTCTGTTGTACATTAACCAAAATGGCAAGCCGCCCCCTATAACCCTATCCACTGGTCAAAAACAAGCATACAGTTGTCGCCAATGTGTTACCTGGCAGCTAACTCGTGTATGGTCAGCAAATTCTTATCGCATAGCCGCTCGAGGCCAAAATAATTAGTCTTAACATACTGGCCCCAATTCTTACTTTATGTGCGGTCATATTTGTGACGTATCAGATATCAGAAATTTAATTTCATAATTTGGAAGAGATTGGATTTAAATTGGAGAAGTTTTGAAGTCGGGAATCGAACTGGTTTATTGAAATATTATGATACGATTGAGAATTGAGGAAAGTTTTATTTTAAGAAGATTTTATGTTTGTGTAAATACTCCAGCTAGGCGGCTTTGGACTTGTCTTCAAACCCTTTGCCGAGGAGGCATGAGGGGTGGAAAGCAGTTAGAAAAGCAAGTTTTTTTTATTTAATCTTGTTGACACGAGCCGGTTACCTGAGTGGCGAGAGCTAGAGAGAGAGAAAACGAGGCTCGCGGCAGGAACGCGATTGACACCGCGGCAAGAATATTGGGATTGCGTAAAAGCATACCACGTGATACGAATGAATAATTAGATTTACGAAGGGAATTATTTGTATTATAATTACTCTGGAGCAGTAATGAGTATCATGAATGACCAGGTTCGATGTGGATGATTATTCTCTATTTTACTATAGGCTATTTTGGAAATTAAAGAAGGGGACTTCGGAAACAAAAACGACTTGATTCGGGAACTTGAGAGGAAATTTTGAGCGACAAGGAGATAGGAGGGGACTTGATTTATTTATTTATTTATTTATTTATTTATGTATTTATTTATTTATTTATTTATGTTGTGAACATTGCAGGAAGCCCCAATTACATTGCTCACTACTAGAATTATATAATATACAACAATATATAAATAGAAATACAAAAGGTACATAAAGAGAAGATATAGATAGACATACACGTTATAAATAATAACAATAAGAAAAGGAGGGTTAGGTATGAGAAGGAAATGGGCTGAATACAGTACAGTATATTACAAGACATCTTGCAGTTTATCACAGGACGCTGCAAACTGGTTTTCTGACATACTGAAAATATCTAAGTCAAGATGATGAACTTTATTATAGTGGGATAAAATTCTGTTAATCGGCGAGTTTTTATGGTTGTCTGTGTGAACTCTCGGAATAAAGAAAATGTTTCGGAATCTACTAGGTTTCACAGCTGGGACATAAAACGTAATTCTCTCTCGAATTGTAGCGTCGTCAATTTTATTGTTTACTATTTTATAGAGGAAAAGCAGGCCCTGACAATTTCGCCTGTGAGATAGTTTTCTGACATTGAAGGACTGTAATATAAATGTGTACGATTCGTAAGAGGGATAATAGCCAAATCTTTTGTAATATACATATTTTAAGAATTTCTTTTGGATGTACTCTATAAGCTTATTATGTTTCAATGTGTATGGATTCCATATAACTGAAGCATATTCTAGTTGTGATCTGATGAAGGCATTAAAGAGCAATATTAAAATCCAGTAGGAGAAATTAAATGAATTTCTTATTACAAATCCCATACATTTATGTGCTTTAGAGACAATTTTCTCTATATGTCTTTGAAAATTCAGATCATTGGTAAATACAATGCTCAGATCCTGAACTTCATGAATTTTAAGTAAGCTCTCCCCGTCAATGTCATAGTGAAACTTGATGTAATTTTTTCGCCTAGTAAAATTTATTTGCTTGCATTTACTGATGTTAAATGGCAGTTTATTTTCTTTCGACCATATGCTTAGTTCATTTAAATCATTTTGAAGTTTGATACAATCGTAAGGGTTACGTATTTCGTGACGCAAGAGAGAGGTCGTGTATATATTTTGGGGAGTGCGCGAATGTTTAAGTGTTCATGGAAGATTTGAGGGATGGCCGGTAGTTTTGTTGAAATGCCAAGGAATATGATAAATGACATTATTGTAATTCAACGATCTACAGTCTTGGGAAAAGTAAAGCTATTTCAATACAAGCGAACATTTGTATTCAAATTAATAGTGAAAATTTGAAGTATTAATTCAGCGAATACTACAAAGATCTACGATAATTTGCCAAGTTGAAGCAGAAGATTATGACTTGCGGTAAGGCACTTCATAATATAACTATCCTCGAAAGCTGTCTATAAGAAGTACTCTACAATATTTTTAGACGTTGGTAAAATCTACAAATAAATTTTCAAAAACTACTGTAATTAAAAAAATTTACAATGGAGTTCAGGAATTACGAGTTGAGGAGGAAGGCTACTCAACTTTATAAGAAGGTGGTGCTGCACAGTTTAAGGCATGATTTGGAAAGTTGAATCCCTGAACTTGCAAAAATGACAGGAGTGAATGTTTAAATGTGATCAGCAATGCCAAGTTCAATGCATGAAGAATCATACTCAACCGGGTATGAGGAATATTATCATCTGGCGAAACAAAGGTACAGAGAAGATTTTCCAGTTATTTAAGTAGATTTGGATCTTGTAGAAATTTTATGATTGACCATTTTATTAGCATTTTATTGACATTTTAGAATTCTATTGAAGCTAATTTCATATTTGGATTTTTGGATTTGCATTTCGCGTTGTTTGCGTAACTTCTTATTTAATTTTTGATTTGATTAAAACCATTTGGGGATTTTTGTAGGCTATGATGAAGTTTAGTGGGCGTTGTCAGGATTTGGATAGTTGCGGAACGATGTCTGCATTCTTGCACCAGCATTCGTGCAGCATGGATTGCATCATTGTCCCGCAATTTTTTAACAAATCCAGCCTGGTTCTTTGTCATTTGGGCTAACTCGTGAATCCTTGGGTCGGGAATGCGTTCAACGATCTTCATTGCGTGGCTCAGCAATCTGATCGGGCGATAGTTAGAATAATCAGCAGGGCTTCCTTTCTTTTCAAAGATTGGTACTGTCCCCGTAAATCCGGATAGTAGGCTGTCAGATATCCGCCCCCCTCAATCGGATTGCCAATAATCAAACGCACCGGCACAGCTACATCAATGAAAATGGCACTGACAGATACTACCGAGATTAGAGCACAGCAGTTAACAAGAAATTATTGAGGAACACACCAAAATATACGGGGGTTCATACTTACCTTTACTTACCTCTTCAAATTAATCTCGGGAATGGGTTGCCAACTGGATCACTTAAAGTATGCCCACACAATAACCTCCACCATGATATTTAAAACGAACCAAGACGAAGACAAGAAACTTTAAACTGTACAATAATTTATTTCACATAAAGGGAATGACATTAACAAAAACTCAACAAAATACACGTGGCAATCAGAAGCCATTGTCAATATAATCATGTCCTCCTGTAGGACTCGTAGACGTTACATACAAAATTTTATCTTTCACTTGCTTATAAAGAACGTAATAATAGTAATACACTTGGAATGGATGAGGGAATTGGGACAAGACACGTAGCAATTGTTTTCCTCTTTCATAAACATCACACTTTATTTATAACTGCCAGCCTGTTATGTAATCGGCCTTGGCCTCTAACATGCAGTTGTCAGGCCAGCTGCGATCCACCCTACATTATGCCGCATGCCCACATCGTCAAACGGACCCACCTGTGCGGCTAGTGCTAGCATATGCTCGTAACCTCAGAGCTTAGCTCTGTTTCAAACGCTTTAAATGTCCTCAACTCAACTCAAATATTAACACGCAAATCTTTTAAATGCTCCAATCAAATGTTACTGGATTACTCTAATAATCCCAAAACTTGTTTAATTACATAATCCATATGTATAATTAGCGTTCTTTAGAGTATATTAACAAAACTCTTAATGTTTATAACAAATGCTCATTAATTGTTTATAACAATTACAAATTGTTTATAACAATTACAAAATGTTTATAATCTTGTCAAATGACAATTGAATAATCTATACACGCCTTTCTTAATTCCTTTCATTTCCAATTATTGTTAAAGATAATTACATAATTTATTTACAATATTTATATTTATTTATTTATTTATTTATTTTAGAAATACATTAAACCACACGTTTATCCGGTTGATAATTACTCAAATCAGGTTAACATAATCGACCAATGAAGGTTAGTTATATTTAAGTGTTATAAATCCAGGTTTAATAAGTTTTAATAATTATTATTATTATTAGTGACGGTAACCTCCATTCAAAATCGTTATCTCAAATTATTTAACACTCTTGTTAATTTTAACAGTAATTTCACATGATTAATTTTCAAAGGACCTGGACAATAAACTCAGCGGAAAAATACTTCGCTTCAAATGCACAAATTGCATAAAATAGGCCCAGAATTCATCATATATTTCAATATATATGGCATAAAAATCTTCCATAATCCATACACAAAATCTCCACTTGTAATCTTATCAACATCATTAATATTACTGTGGGAACCTCCTTCAATTATTCAAGGGCATTATTCATCAGCGACTTTTACATGTCCACTGGACTAACGGTTATACATCCATAGTTCCACTTTAAAAATTCTTATATTCATTAATTGTTTCAAAACTGTTATTTTATTTAACCTTCGTGGGTTTCATTCATGAATCGATATGAAGTAAAAATTTTCCAATCACAAATAAATTTAATAGCAAATACGATTATACACGCCTCTCTGGTCTATCAAAATTGAGATTAATATCTCCTAAGTATCGTAGTATAAAAATACTATCTTCAAACAAAGTTCATCTAAACTGCAAAATAGTCGAATAGAATACAATTAGACTGTGGAATGCAAACATTATTGTTCCAATCTAGTATTGAGAAAAATTCCTATCAAATGTTCATTACTATAGTGTATTCAATAAATCGTAATCAATGTTCATATTTCATAAAATTGTCTATAATGCAATGGTAATGACGATAACTGACGATAAATGTCTATGTTGCAATCATGTTCATAAAACGACTAGTATTTCCAAGATCGTCGATACAGAAATAGATTTTAACGCTCTAAAATCTTTTAATTATTCTTCTTTCTTGAGGATGACAGAAAATTGGTCAAAGTAATTTACTGAATAGAATTACTTTAATAAAATGACACGCTGTCTGAATTCAAATCTGCCATAGAAATTCATTTATTTTACAGTCAAATCGTGACTCCAAAAATATGCAAATTACTGAATGAAAATTAATTATCAGTCTCAACTGATCCAAAATTATTTAAATCTGCCCATGACATAACAATGTCTTAATAAATCGTAGAAAAAGGCGTAAATCATCGAAGTGTACTGAGTACATAAATCTCAAACAAGAAAATGGGGCAAAATATATATAGGACAAAAATATGGGAAAAATGGTTGCTCAGATATCGCTAAATGGCTCAAATAAAACAAGAAACGTTCACGACTACCTTATCTGTTGATTGAAGTTCCAGAGGAAAATCTTCCAAAGAAGACTGGTGATGGTTCCATTTCACCAAAAAGATGTGCTCCGTCCTCGAACCTGGAATCAGCGCCCTCGGAGAATAGAACTGCTTCCTCCTCCGGAAATTGCACTGCTCCGTGTATACGATAGACATCCTTCTGGCAAAACTCTTCTGTGTGAGCCGGGTCCACCCTGGCCTCTCTTGATAGTTCCCTGAAGTTCTGGTAGTAATTCGCCATGAAGTTTAGTGCAATAATTTCCGTAGAAATATTCATATTTGTGGAGTATGAATAAGTTTCCACTGCCATTTGAAATAATTCAGCGTTGGACTACGAGGCATGAGTGTAGTTGGATGTTCACTACATGCTCGCTTTTGTAGAAAGACGATTAGCGAAGTTCCATGCTGTTAATTCACTCCATCGATATATGTCCCAATTGCATTAAAGTCTTTAGTCTTCCATCTCCACTTCCGTTATAATAGTTGAAAGAACTGCCATATTATTTTGTTCCATGTTAGAATGCAGCGTTATATTATCAAAAGCAATATGTAATAGCACTGTTGCAATACCAGTGTCAGCCGTAGCGTACAATGTGATATATTTTAAAAGTGCTTCTCAGATGGCGAGAAAATCACTTTTGTCTGCCGTCTTAAAATGCCTATATCTTTCGAATTATATTCTTGAAAATGTTCAACCTTTCTACACACTTTAATATAGTACTGCACAATCGAATTAGCTTAAAGGCATTAGTCAACTCTTGATATGTTAACTTGTAGACTTGAAAATGAGTGCGTTTCAACTTCGCCTAGTTTCAAATACCGTAAAATGGAACTGCGGCGCGCTCGAAGCTCGTTCGATGCGGTTGGCTTTACCACACGCTAAAGACGACTTGTTTCACTTTATCACTCGAAAACGACTATAACATCAGCAATATATATGCGGTATCAGAACTGATATATGAGACACATGAGAGCTCCTCTCTGCTGTGCAAGACCTTTTATCAACTTCTTAAGGGGCGTATCCATCCCTTCCATAGCTTGTTTCTCCGTCATCGCTAGAAGTTCTAACTTTGGCTATACTTGACGGATTTTCAAATTTCAAAAACTCAAAAATAATTTCTTCAAAATTCCAAATCAATGCCATAACTGAAAATAGGTTTCCACAATTCTGCATTCCAAAAGTAACTAAAATATGATAGTTTCAGTAATCTCCGTCTCCCTCCTAACTATCGCTCATTGGTTTGAGCCTCTCCTCCAATCGCGTAACTTCTTCCTCAGCACAATTCCTCGTTTCCATACGACTGCGTCGTAAATCTCAGATCTTTCTCGAACAAAATCATGACGTCACCAAGAATCTCAGCTCAAGCAGCCTACTTGCGTGAAGTCTGCGTCATCCGTGCCTACGTCATGAATATCCACGTCACAACTATGACAGCCATAACTTAACTCACATTTTCCAATACAGCCACCGTGGTCTCAATATAATTCAAATTACGGGGGCAGTACTGTGATGCTCCGCTGCCAATTTGTTGGTATTGCACCTTCTCTGATGTTATGGTTGAAATGATCTGTTAGCCAACCAACAGCATCCCACTGTTGAGAGCACCATAACTCTGCTGGAAGTTCATCGGGGCCGGTGGCTTTCCCTCTCCTCATCTCTTTCAGGACAGACTCGACTTCAGCGATATTAATTTCCTTGGCTGGTCCTTCAACAGGTGTCGTAGTTGTTATTGGTGTATGGGGGAATTCCTCGGTCGAAATTGTCTCAACGTCGCTCTACCAGCGTTCCCTTGCTTTCTTTCGGTCAACCAGCAGCTCTCCCTTTTTGTCGTTGATGCCGTAGAACTTCTGATTTTCGATGCCTTGATTTGACTAACAGTTAAATGTCACGCTCTCCTTCACGTGTGTCAGGTTTAGTGTAGAGATCTGCATACTTGTCTGTTCTTGTGTCTGCAATGACCTTCTTCGCCTCTCGACGGGCTAGTTTGTAGGCATTCTAGTGAGATGGTGTTTTGTCTGCAATAAACTCGTGGTTCAATTGTGTATTCTTACGTACAGCATTCTTAACATCGTAATTACAGAGCCACGTGTCTTTGTTGATATTTCGTCGTCCTGGTTTGTTGTTGATTCTTGAAGGTTCATTTCTGGCAGAGTTTCCAGCTCTTGGTGGGCTCATTCGAAGCTTACAGGTGACTGTTCGGTGTTGCATTGCAATTTTCGTGTCTAGCACACCTTTGAGGTTCCAACGTCTCACGAGAACATAGTAAATCTGAGTTGCGTTCGAGCCTCTGTACTACGTGATTAGGTGAGTTTCACGTTTGATAAACCAAGTGTTTGTGATGACAAGATCATGAGCTTCCGCGTAATCAAGGATTCGCTGACCGTTGTCGTTCTTCTCACCATATCCATGTCCACCATGGGCGACATGATCTTCTTTACTTTGACCTACGTGTCCATTCAGGTCACCGGCAACGATGAAGTAGTCTTCAGGTGGGACTTCAGGAATCTTTTCTTCAAGCAGTGAGCAGAAGGCACCTTTTGTTTCTGCGTTCTGGTCGGTTTGTGGCGCATAGGCACTCGAGAAGTGGACGTTCCGCCTGTCTGCAATGTAGAAAATTTTCATAAGGCGATCGTTATAACATAGCTTGTCGAATTTCGCTGATATGACAATGCCAGCGCCGTTAGTTGTTCCACGGGTTCCATTGTATATTCGGTTGTAACCACAACCAATCTCATATGACTTTAGCCCACTCCATGTTGTTTCTTGCAGCGCACAGATGTCGATGTGCCTCGTTTCTAGTGACTTAGCTAATTCGCTGCATCATCCTGACAGAGTCCCGACGTTCAATGATACGACACAGAATGTGGGAGCTCGCTTGTTTAGCCGTCGCCAACCGTGCGACGGTAACCCTTGCATATTTGCCACGCTGACTGGGTTCTGCCAGCGCGCGTCGCTTACGAGATTCACCCTAACCGTGGTACCGAATCCTTGAGACAGCATTTCCAAAAGGATGTGACGGTAGTTTATATGGCCGACTTGTCACGTATCCTGCCGCCAGGCATTTTATACATACTGCCAAGTATTAACTAGGCCACTCCTAACATGGAGAACAGACGCCTTTTGTAGCCGCTCCTCTGGAGGACAGCCGCTACGGGTTTCCCCTCTTCCGTCACTGACGCCGTAGAGAATTCCTTCTTCTCCGCCGTCGATATCGTTGGGGAAGCCGTTGGCAAATTGCTTTTTAGGTGGAATTCACTCACCCTGTCACATTGCATTTATTGGATTTGTGTGGTATTTTTAAAGATACTCGGGCGTCATCCAGAGTCCCACCACATTCTGGTAACAATGCCGCTGTTGGTCCGGGACTGCTTATTCGTCAGGTTTCCCTGCTTATATCGCAGCTGCCCTGCATATCTGAAGGGGTGCCCACTATCCGCCACCTGTGGACCCGCCTGGTCGCAGTCAGCTCTGCGTCCTCCCTTGTGAGGGTTTATTGTTAAAAAAATAAGAAATGTGTAAACAAAGTTATAAGTTTCAGTTTTAGAAAGTTTGGAAGTAATTCTAGGAAATGGCATTCATAGCCCAAGTTTGTTATTCATGTCATTAGGAAGGCTATATTATTGTTTACTTGCATAGGTAAATATCAAGATTCTATGTGTATTGGATCCAAGGATGGATAAAAAAAATTAAAGTGATGTAACACGGAAACATATCAGCCATTTTTGTATAAATCACTCATCGCTAATCGCACTAAGATCACTGGCTGGAGGTGCAGGATTATTATCATCATCTACACTTTCTGATTCGGACAGAGAAACGTCATTATCACTTGAATAATTGTCAAGATAATCAGTGATATCATCGTCAGCTAATTGAACTCAATTCGCCATGTCGCACACGATAAATAACTAGGCCTAACCGAAGTGAACTATATCTATCACTACGTACCTAATTACTATTTAAATATTAAACTAAAAACTAAACTAAATTCATTGCCTACGATACAGCTTAATTTCACTATATAATCACGAAAGAAAACAGAGGGATATGAACGCAAGTTTGCCGCCAATCGCGATGTAAACAAGACACGGAATTCCATCCAACACAATATGTCTCAGACTCTAGGAATATCAATAAATACGGATATCCGGCAGTTCCCGCGGAGTATAACGTGAGATAAAACTGGACCCTTCACATTCCGTACAAAAATGCTGCTATCTGGCGGGTAAATAATGAACTATTAATAATAAAGGTGATTAACTACGGATCGTTACCGTGTCAGTTTTCGCAGGGCTCGTGGGTACCGATGGAACGTTACCTTGAAAGCGATAGGGAGTATTAACGATGAGAAGAAACAATTTGTAGAAACATTCTCTACGGAGAAATTTGGGCATTCTGTCGAACGAGAAGAAAGAAATGCATACGGTATGTAGCGAACGCAGCGTTGTAAATAGTTGTGCACAAGTTAAAATAGATTCAATGTTTATAATATTCAAGTGTTAAAAAGAGTATGATAAGTATTTTGACTAATTTATTGTATAGAGTCAGAAAAGTGATTGTTAATTTAAATAGCTAGGAAGGACTGGAAATTCCTAAAAATAATGTTATTAAATTTTATTTATTCGCCATTTGAATAATTAAATTATTTTCCTTTTTTTTTTTTTTTTTTTTTTTTTTTTGAAACTCCTGAAAGTGGTAGGAATCCACTTGTAACAGCCGATTAGTAAACAGCGAGGTCACAGACCGACCTTTAACCTTTGAAGTGCTGAGTTTTTCATTCACTTTTATAAAATAATTGTAAATGTTATCAGGGGGGATTAAAATTTCTATAGATTTTGAGAATTTATTTATCTAAATGTAAGTTGAAAATCCTACGTTTAGATAAATTTTGATTCGAGAAGAATCAAAATTAAAGTAATTATGCCAATCTCCATTAAACGGTCCGAAATAAAATTATTTCGTAATATCAGCAGGCAAGTAATACTTTTGTTCCTTACTAGTACACAAATTGATACTTTTTTAAATTCGAAATCACAACGCGGTGGAAGGAGTTGCTTCTTATTCAACCATGCCTGTTTACATCTCAGATTAACACTATGTGTAGAGAACAGACACCTACAAAATGCTCTGTTAGTTACTTCCGGAAGCGAAATTCCTATTCTAAGCAGTACTACATAATGTCAAACAGATTGCAGAATATGCCAGACATCGACTCATCACTCGAAAGTGAATGGAGAATATGAAAATGAAACTTTATTTCGCAACCTTTATAGGCGTTTGAAGCACTCAACGGGTTAAAGAAATTCAACTTCGTTAGGGCCATCTATGCTTTTGTTTTAGCTGTATGTTTCTTGCTGTCATCGTCGTTGTTTGCCATGATTGGTGTTCTGAGTGGTGGGTTTGGCAGCTGCTTTCTTGTAGGTGCCGTGATCTTTCCTGCTAAATTAAATCTTGCGCTCCTTAGACCATTTCCTGGTCTCGTCCTTTGTTCTGTGGGTAGCTTCAGTGAGGGACGTTACGAAGGGTGTAGTTTTGACGGTTATATAACAGTTACTCCGGTCATCTATGTCATGTTGATTAATACGGAGTTCCACAAGATCCTTCTCTACTCGCTTCATCCACAACAATCCAGTGGTTTGCCCTTGCTCAACTCATTTTTCTTTTTAATTTAATTATTTTCCTATTTAATTATTCTATATTTTATAACGATTAGGTGGGTTTAATATAATTTTTAATTATGATCTATTAAATATACTAGCGAGCACGCTTTGTTTGCTCCTCCTTTTTATAAAATATTCCATCTTATATTTGCGAAAGTTAGCCAGATGATGAACAATGGAAAAGCGCCCATTTCTTCACCCTTAATTCCTGAGATTCAGGAATCTCAAGTTTGAGCTTAGATATATGTCTGTGCTTTTAGGAGATTCCATTGTTCACCATCACTTTCCATCTTTTAAAACATGTATGAAAATTATTTACTTGTCAGCGTCTCATTGAGGTTGTTTTTGCCGGGGATTTCAGTGCTTCTGCGATTCTTTTTCCATATGTGGATTGGCAAATACCGAGGAGGCTCGGGTTCTTTTTGGCCCTATACGTAGGGATATCGAAGAAACGTGGGGCCCGATGGAGTATTATGGCGTGAGATGTGGGGCGCATTTGGACATAGTTTTTATGGTCGCCAATCTCGTGGGAGCCATGTTAATTTATGATCGCAAACTGATTTGCGAGGTGATATTTTATTTGTTGCTGTATCGAGGTATAGGAAACATGAGAATTCCATGACTAGTGCCATATCCAATTCTATTAGTATAAATACGAGACAGGACAATAGGGACATCAATACCGTATTGATAGATCAGACACGACAAACTGATCGAGAACCGGGCCCTATTTGGAACAGTTATACGCGGAATCGAAGATTTGAAGAAGATTATAGAAGATCGAAGGCCTTACCAGATAAATTATTATCAGAAAAAATACCGTAGACCAGGATTTTACAGTAATAATGGTAGAAATAATGACCAGGAAAGAAATCGTAACAACCAGAGTTTCGTAATGTATTTGAACTGGAATGACGACCAAAGAAATATATATGACTTTGACCAAATATATAGGGAAGGTCAAGACTACGATATGTTCCAAGATTAAGTAGGGAGACTAATCGGGACTCAGTAGTCACTGAGTGGTCACTGTGCTAAGTACTCAGAAATAATGGCACCACTGAATGGGTTACTAAAGAATAATCATAGATGGAAATGGTCCGAAGCCGCAGAAAAGGCTTTTATCAGAGCTGAAGAAATGTTGAGAAATAACATTACATTAGAATATCCGGATTTTGATCGTACTTTCTATATTGAAACGTACGCTTCAAGGGCATGCATCAGTGCGATCTTGTGTCAGGACTCGGAAGGAAAGAACCATTATATTGTTTTCAGTAGTCGGAAGTTAAGAGGCCCAGAAGAAAACTACTTTGCAACTCAACTAGAGGCTTTGTCAGTTGTTCACGCATTGTATCACTGGACGAAGCTTATTATTGGTCAATCTCTTATTATTAAGACTGACCATAAGACACTTCAGTTTTTATTGAAATCTGACATCACGAACGATCGTATGTTGAGATGGGCTCCTTTCTTCCAGCAATTTTAATGCGACTATTCAGCATCAGCCAGGCAAGGATAATTTACTTGTGGATATATTGTCAAGAAATCTTATTGAAACTGTGGAGGTGAATATACTGTAGTTCAACTGGAAGGTGAAGACCAGGAAACATTGAACAAACTGAGACAGTTAGCCGGATCACTGAAGAGATACGCACCTACAAGGCAGATGTATATATATCTTAAATGCTATATGGACGACTCCGATCCGAATTTCAAACAGAAGTAGAGAAAAGCCAAAGATTACATCATTCATGAAGAACTGGTATGTAAATTTATGGATGCAGAGAAGACGAAACCGAGAATTGTAAATTCACAGAAGTATAGGTCATGGAAGCACTGATAAAACCTTCACGACAGCTCAAGAACGTATTTTTTTGGGTGAACATGAGAATAATACTGGATGATGTTATTCGTTCTTGCGATAACTGCAAAAAGAGTAAATATCCATCAGATACCTTGAAGGGGAAACCGAAGACCATTATACCCACACGTCCTAGATAACTCATGGCACAGGATATTTTTGGCTCAGGTCCGAAATGTTTTAAAGGAAATCAATATTTATTGGTCACAGTTGATGTATTTTTGAAATTTGTAATACTCGTTCCTATGCAGAAAGCTAATGCAAAGCAGGTTATCAAGAACATTGATAAATTGGTTATTCCGAAAGCAGGAAAACCGGAGAAACTGTTGACACATCACTTAAGCCAATTTACATGTTCTGATTTTAAAGATGCTATGAGAAGGTATCGTATCAATCACATAAAGAGTTCTGTGAGTTATCCTTAATCAAATCCGAGCGACTGATGGATGGCTGAACTTTCAACATTTTGTTGCCTGTACTGTTCAGAAGAAAATAGAAATTGGATAACGTTAGTCCCTATGATTGATTATTGTTTGAACTCGACGATTAACGAGAGCACAGGTCAGATCCTAAGATTGTTGTTTTTCAACGAGAAACCTGAGAGACCATGGGATAATTTGTTTCATATTCCACCGGATATTGAACCCAAGTATCGAAGAGAGAATTGAAATGGCAAGAGAAAGTCTAGAAAATCACGCAGATAAGCGATTGAAGAGAACGCAATGGAAAATACTCAGTTTGCCACTGTAGGTGAATGAACTGGTATTGGTTCGAAGACAAGTTGCAAGAAATGTACCCCTCATGGTGTTAAGCAAATTAAAAAAAAATCAAGTTGGCGGATGAAGTACATTCCGTAGTGGAAACTTCGCTAGAAAACCTACTTAAGTTAACGGAATCAGGAAGCAAGCTGAAAAAAGACTTACGTGATGACATTATACAGTCAGTAAGTATGTTAAGGAAAGCGTTCAGAGAGTTAGAAGATAATATAAGAACAAATCACATTGAAATTTTTGAACTGAAGTCTAACGAACTGAGGTTAGAAAACCAGGAACTTAGTCGGTAGCATGCTGAGCTTCTATGCCCAAGATAGCGGGTTCAAACCCGGCCGAAGCCATTGGATTTTTTAAGAGCGTCAAAATCCCTCAGTATGCCTTCCTTCGTAGGGGAAGTAAAGCCGGTGGTCCCATGTCATAGATTTATGGCATGTTAAAGAACCTTCCGCTAATTACACCTGTGTGAAGCTGAATTGGATAGGTTAAGAATGTAAACAACGCTCTTGGGTTTGTACGTTCGTTGCCAAGAGCAAACTGTGGTCGCGTCTGGTAGCTAAGTTCCGAACTTGGCCTAGTAGTCGTTAATGGTGACGCTTGGCGGCAAAAGTAGGAACTATTTGAAAAATTCTAAGTTGCAGTCTGTACTTAAATTTAAAAAAACTGATAACACTCATTAATACAGTCATCACAATTAACACCGGTTATCAGACAGATTCTACACACACCCAAAGTACACGGGGATTATGTGGATTATTTTATCTGTGAACTCTCTGTTGTATCCATTGGTTACTGCAATTTGTTTTATTATATTGATTTCTTTATTGTATGCTTGTTCAGGTTGGGGCAATGTGATGGCTCTGTTGACAAGGCTGATGAAGGCTGTTCGTTTATGGCTTTCTGGGTGGTTGGAATCTTTGTGAATGACTGTGTTGGTTGAGTTGGTATTCTATAGATTTCGTACTCCAATTTGTTATTATTTATCTTCACAAACCTAAATCCAGATTACTACGGGACAACAAAAAGAAAGACACATATGCGCTATTCACCTACACCAACAGCTTAACACACAACATAACTAGCCCCTTGCAGAAGTACAACATAAAATAGCATATAAAACTGAGAACAACAACCAGAACAAATTGTTCAATTCCAAACAAATTAACCAATCCAGTAAATACAAGAAGTCAGGCATTTATAGGATGGATTGCCAGGATTGTGGTTCCCATTATATTGGCCAAACCAGACGCAATTTCAACATACTTTATGCTGAACATGTAAACGCAACAAAACACAACAAATTTCAGCAATAGGCACACACATGGCGGATACAGGCCACAAGTTGTCTGAAATTGAGAAAGACCTGAAAATACTACACTATGAAAACAAATGTCAAGCCATGAATATACTAGAACAACTAAAAATAAATAAAGCCCAATGGTTCTATCCAGCCTCCAACCTTAACGAGTTCAATTTCGAAATGAACATACTATTCGACACATGGATTGACATTACCAAATAAATAAACAAAACGCATATTCACACCCACGCACTCCCCAGTCACAATCACCTATACAAAAGCCATGTACACATGTTCACCCCTTAGGTCTTGCCTACGTCACCGCGCGCAAGGTCAACAACCCGCCCACCTCTCCTCTCCCCACTCCACTGTTCAACACACGAGCTCACACTCAACACATCAGATGCAGGCTAGTGAGCGGCCAGGTCGCGTCTTTTACCGCACACACCAGGTGGTAAGTTTTGACGCATATTTTTCAATCGTCTACCACAACACATTATCCATCTTCATATGTCTTACCATACATCTGAATCAGGTAATTTTTCTCCTCAGAATTCCTAGCCGCCCCACGGCGAAGGCTCATAGGATATTTCTCAATATTTGCAAGTAAGTTACAAAGTTATTAACATAGGTTATAACAATTAAACTCTAGCCAATCTTAACTAAGTTTTCCTTTCGTTATAGAAATCGCACATCAGGGATTTACAACAGACCAACTCAGATCAAACTTCGGCCCCCATAGTATCCACTCAATAATAGACTGTTGCCGTCTTCATCATTAACATATAAGGAACCCTAAAGTTCCAAAATCTACAAATCACGGTCGGTGCATAACCACTACTAAATACCAAAGACCAAAGGATAAGGGCAAATATTGTCTATTTCATTCGTTCAACAACATACAACTGACAAGATCTTCAGCAGTTCCTTTCAAAAGTTTTATCACAACAAGTATTGGCATAGGAAGGAGCCTAACGAACTATATGACTACTGTCAACCAGTAGAGTTGACATGCATAATTATAATATGGGACAATTTCCTCCATATGCTTGAACTATGGATCAACTTGATTTTAAATTTCATGACTACTGAGTGTTTTAAAATGTATTTTAAATGTGTGCTTGTTACAAGTGTTTTAATATGTATCTAAGGCTGAAGAAGGACACATAAGTGTCCGAAACATGTACCGTTGTTAATTCCTGAATACAACTAGTATTGAAAAGACGGAACAGTTAACAAATTATTAAGTTAATTCAATTCAATGCGGACCAATATGGATAATAACAATACAGCGAATAGTACAAAGATCAACGATAATTTGCCAAGTTGAAGCAGAAGTTTATGACTTACGAGAAGGCACTTCGTAATATAATTATCCTCGAAATCTGTCTATAAGGTCTACTCTACTATATATTTTAGACGTTGGTAAAATCTACAAATTAATTTTCAAAATCTAATATATAAAAGTGAAAGTCTGTATGTATGTATATATATTGGTTCCGTATACAAATCTACACCGTTCCACCAATCTCAACCATATTTTGCATACACATAGTTTAGGACCCAGAAGGAACCGCTGGCTACATGAATTTTCGATAGTCTTTCTCATTCTTCTGATTTCGGCCCTTTTTCACTCAAAAACAGGCTAATCAAATCATAAAATATACTCATGAAGGAATGGCAAGGCAGATAGTTTCCATGGCAACATAGCTCAAGTCCAGACACGGCCGACTTGATGCCAATTGCGCTCAGCACTACAGGTATAGAAAATGAGGATCTTTACTTGAAATCCCGTTAGTTACTCAACTGCTCACACAGCACTGTCAACCGAGTTTAGCATAACAAAGACTTGACACTATCTTCTTTCTACTATATATTTTTCAAATACCACTCACTCACTCACTCATTCATTTATTCATCACGAAATCTCAGAAACCACCGAACGGATTGGAATGAAATCTGGTATGCAGCTTCCTCAAGGGCCGCAAATGCCCACTAAGGGAGACATTTTGGCTATTCAGGTTCTAAAGGGGTGTTAAGGGGGTAGACCTGCATTTAATTGAATAGCAATATCTCCCGATTGGTTTCATGGGGGGATGTGATACTCGGCATATAAACTCATCATTAAAAATAAGAAGACATGTGTCTGAGGGTTTTTCGATGTGGTGTATATAATGAGGTGAAAGGGGTGAAAAGTGGAGATTAAAAGATTCTTAACGGAGCGTGTGTCTCTTAAACGACATAGGCGAGGAGTTTGAAACACAGCGAAAAAAAATCAACATAAAAAAGAAGTAAATATGTGTTTGACAGTTTTTTCATAAAAACAATTTAAGGGGCCCATGGGGAGAGATGAAATTCTGGGGGGGGGCGGGAACAGGAAAGAAAGTGTCCTAACTGATTGACTGACTGGCTCACTCATCAAACTCAGGGGGAAAAAACTGCTTTAAAGTAAGTAAATAGCTATTCGACAGTTTTTTTTTTCATAAATCAAATTTAAGGGGTTCATGGGGAGGGGTGAAATTCTGAAAAAAGAAAATTGAAAGAAAATGTCCAGACTCACTCACTTACTCACTCACTAATCATCGCCTAGCCAAAATTATTGAATTTAGAAACATGACAGTTTGGGGATATGTTCATTGTATGTCAAAACCGTCTACTAAGGGAGGATATTCGGATATTCAGGTTCTAAAGGGGTCTTAAGGGGATTAAACCTGCATTTCATTGAATAGCAATATCTCCCGATTGGTTTCATTGGGGGATGTGATACACGGCATATAAACTTATCATTAAAAAGTAACAAGACACGTGTCTGAGGGTTTTTCGATGTGTTTATGAGGTTAAAGGGGTGAAAAGTGGGGATTGAAAGATTCCTAACGGAGCGTGTATCTCTTAAACGACCTAGGCGAGGAGTTTGAAACTCAGCGGGAAAAAAATCAGCATAAAAATAAGTAAATATGTGTTTGACCGCTTTTCCATAAATCCAATTTAAGGGGCCCATGGGGAGGGGTGAAATTCGGGGGGGGGGGGGGGACAGGAAAGAAAGTGTCCTAACTGATTGACTGACTGACTCACTCATCAAACTCAGGGGGAAAAACTGCTTTAAAGTAAGTAAATAGCTTTTCGACAGTTTGTTTTTCAATCAAATTGAAGGGGTTCATCGGGAGGGGTGAAATTCTGAAGAAAAAAAATGAAAGGAAATGTCCTGACTCATTCACTCACTCATCATCGCCCAGCCAAAAATATTGAAGTTGGAAACATGACATTTCGGGGATATGTTCGTTGTATGTCAAAACCGTACACTAAGGGAGGTTTTTTGGATATTCGGGTTCTAAAGGGGTCTTAAGGGGGTTAAACCTGCATTTCATTGAATATCAATATCTCACGAGTGGTTTCATTTGTGGATGTGATACCCGGCATATAAACTAATCATTAACAAGAAGTTCCGTGAAGAACTATACAGCCTACTTTTCATGCCAATGATTATTCTACAGAATATGAACCTATCTAGAATAATGACGAAATTAAGTTGCTAATATCGAAATTTCCAATTAGTTCGAAATACTGTATGCCTGGCATAATGTATCCTAATAGAGCACTACAGTTGGCAGCCCTGATGACTGAATATATTCTTAGTTTTTTATCTCTTAAGGTACAAAATACAAAATTTGGTTGAAGTCCAATGAATAGCATGGACGTTACATGCAGTTAAACATTGGATCTAACAGCGCGCGTAAAATCATGTTGGCAACAATGTCATGCATGTATTGGTCAGAAATAATCTGAAATAATATGATCTATGGTTGTGCCAATTTTGAATGAAATCCATTCGTTAGTATAGAAGTTCCATGCATTTTAAAATTGGACCTATCAGCAGGCTTAGAATCATGTTGGCAGCACTGACGTATATTAGTTACTCCAAATTCGTCTAGAATGCCAGGTACTATATGTGTGCAAAGTTTAGAGCTATTGGCTTGCATACTTTCTGATATATTGATATTAGGGTAACAAAAATAGGGACAGCACATATTAACAGTTGGCAGCCCTGGTTGCTCCTTAGAATACGCATAGTCATATCGGTTATGGTACAAATAGCACATACGAAATTTGGTTGAAATCCAAATGATAGTATGGAAGTTACATGTATTTAAAGTTGGACCTGTCAGCAGGCTTATAATCATGTTGGTAGCACTGACGTATATAAGTTACTCCAAATTAATATAGAATGTCAGGTACTATACGTGTGCATAGTTTAAAGCTGTCGGCTTGCATACTTTCTGATATATTTGTATTTGGATAAAATAAATTAGGAGCATTTATTAACAGTTGGCAGCCCTGGTAGGTCTTAAGAATATGCTCAGTCATATCGGGTTATGTACACATACAACATACGAAATTTGGTTGAATTCCAATTGATAGTGTAGAAGTTATATGCATTTAAAAATTGGACCTATCAGGAGGCTTATAATCATTTTGGCAACACTGCCATGTTTGGCCTCCTGAAAATTAAACTGAAATATTATGATCTGTACGTGTGCCAATTTTGAAATCGCTCCCATTCATACTTTCCAAGATATCCAACATGGAGCTCAAATTTCATTTGCGATTTTTTAGCAGTTGGTAGCACTGACTTCATTTTCAAATATGGCCGTGAGATATTCAGGTATAGATCTTTACTCCTACCAAATTTTGTTTCGATTGCTGCAGCCGTTTAGGAGTTGATAGGGGGGGACACACACACAGCCAGACAGACAGACAGAAGGACAGACAGACAGACAGACAGACAGACACACATTTGCCCGATCTCATAAGTCTACTTTTTCCTCATTTTTGCAAAATGTGAAAAGTAGGCTAAAAATACACAGACATTTGTCTAAGCGTTTTTCGATGTGGTGTATTATTATGAGGTGAAAGGGCTGAAAAGTGGGGGTTGAAGGATTCCTAATGGAGCGTGTAGGCCTATCTCTTAAACGACATAGGCGAGAAATTTGAAACTCAGCGAAAAAAAATCAGCTTAAAAAGTAAGTAAATCGGTTTTCGACTGTTTTTTTCATAAATTAATTTAAGGGGCCAATGGTGTGGGGTGAAATTCTGGGGGGAAAATGAGAGAAAGTGTCCTAACCGACTGACTCAGGGGAAAAAGACAGCTTAAGAAATACGTTAATAGGTGTTCAAGCGTTTTTTAATCAATCCAATTTAAGGGGCCCATGGGGAGGGGTGAAATTCTGGTAAAATAAATGAAAGAAAATGACCTGTCTGACTCACTCACTCATCACGCCCAGCGAAAACTATTAAAGTTGGAGACATGAAATTTTGGGAATGTGTTCGCTGTATGTCGAAAACGTTAACTAAGGAATGATTTTTGTTTATTCGGGTTTTAGAGACGTGTCAAGGGGGTAAACGTGCATTTCATTGAATAACGATATCTCATGAGTTGTTTGTTTGGGGATGTGATATTCGGTATATAAACTAATCATTAAAAATAATCAGACATATGTCTAAGGGTTTATCGATGTGGTGTATATTATGAGGTGAAAGGGGTGAAAATTGGGGATTGAGGGATTCTTGACGGAGAGTGTATCTCTGAAACGACATAGGCGTGAAGTTTGAAATTCGGTGGGAAAAAACAGCTTAAAATACAAGTAAATAGGTGTTCGAACGTTTTTTTTCATAAATCCAATTTAAGGGGCCCTTGGAGAGGGGTGAATTTATGGGAAAAAAACAGGAAAGAAAGTGTCCTAACTGATTGACTCACTTACTCACTCATCAAACTAAGGGGGAAAACAGCTTTAAATAAGTAAATAGGTGTTTGACAGTTTGTTTCATAAATCCAATTTAAGGGGTTCATGGGGACGGGTGAAATTATCAAAAATAAATGAAAGAAAATATCCAGACTGACTCACTCACTCATCATCGCCCAGCCAAAATTATTGAAGTTAGAAACATGAAATTTTGGGGATATGTTCGTTGTATGTCGAAAACGTCCACTAAGAAAAGAGTTTTGGATATTCAGGTTCTAAAGAGGTGTTAAGGGGGTAAACGTGCTTTCCATTGAATAACAATATCTCACGAGTGGTTTCATTTGGGGATGTGATACTTGGCACATATACTAATCATTAAAAATAAGCTGACACATGTCTAATGGTTTTTCGATGTAGTGTATATTATGAGGTGAAAGGGATGAAAAGTGGGGGTTGAAAGATTCCTAACTGAGCGTGTATCTCTTAAACGACATAGGGAGGAGTCTGAAACTCGGAGGAAATCTATCAGCTTAAAAATAAATAAATAAAATAAATAGGTGTTCGACCGTGTTTTCATAAATGCAATTTAAGGGGCATATGGGGAGGGGTGAACTTCTGGAAGAAAAACGTCCACTAAGGAAGGATTTTTGTATGTTTGCACTCATCGACCAACCAAAACTATTAATGTTAGAAGAATGATATTTTGGGGATATGTTTGTTTGTTGTGTGTCGAAAACGTCTACTAAGGAGGGATTTTTGGGTATTCAGGTTCTAAAGGGGTGTTAACGGGGTTAAACCTGCATTTCATTGAAAAACAATATGATACGACTATGACGCGAGCGAAGCGAGGCTAAAATTGAGATGGTGTGTGTCTGTGTATTACTCAATCTCGCAAGTACCACTGGTCCGATTTACGTGAATTTTACATGGAAGTAGCTGATTTACCTGGTTAACATATAGGTTACCTTTGATTTCAATACTTTGCACTATTTAAAATGGCGACCATTTTAGTGACGTCACTACACCCTTTGGTTTCAAACTTTCATATTTCCATTTCAAATAAAATGAGAACGCTAAGAAATAGCAAACTTTTGATGGCATATGCGAGGTTTAAAATTACATTTTCTATCCGAAAGGTATCTGCAACTGTTAGCGAGTAAAACCTAAATTTGTGCTATAAAACACGGTCAACGCCGAGCGGTGTAGTTGGACAAAATGTTCCATCCTTAATCTCCCTCTGCGCAGCACCTCGCCTATCCCCTGTTTTAACTGTCACCTTCACATTTTAATTTATTTATGACGCGTAGCGAAGCACGGGCACTTCAGCTAGTATACTATAATTTTGAAAATTTTACAATGGTGTTCAGGAATTACGAGTTGAGGGAGAAGGTTACTCAACTGTATAGGAGGGTGATGGATGCACTGTTAAAAGCATGATTTGAGATGTTGAATCACTGAACTAGCAAATTTGACAGGAGTGACCTAAATTATTCAAAATTATAAATCTACGAGAGAATTTTGTGTATTGACGATGGAGGAACCAGATAATAGCAACAGAGTTGAGAGATGCAATCTACAATCCACGACCTAAAAGAACACCAATTCGAGTTGAAGAGATCCTGGTACGAGATCGGACGAGCGAGACTTTCATCCAGCGACCGTACCATGTACGAGGTCCAGGCGAATGCTGAAATGGGATCAATGCCAAGTTCAATGCATGAAGAATCTTACTCAACCGGGTACGAGGAATATTATCATCTGGCGATACCAAGGTACAATGAAGATTTTCCAGGTATTTAAGTAGATTTGTATCTTGTAGAAATTTTACGATATACCATTTTTATTAGCATTGTATTAATATTTTAGAATTCTATTGAGGCGAATTTCATATTTGGATTTTTGGAATTGCATTTCGCATTGTTGGCGTAACTTCATATTTAATTTTTTATTTGATTAAATCCATTTGGTGTTTTTTGTAGGCTATAATGAAGTTTAGTGAGCGTTGTCAGGATTTGGATAGTTTCAGAACGATATCTGCATTCTTGCACTTTCGACTTTGGTTGAAGTAATTTTGTCGGCGATGTCATATTGTTGAATGGCATGATTATGTGAAGATTGGAGTATTTAATTGCCTTAGTTTCAATTCATGACAATTTTTAGAATGGAAATTCAGAATTAGGAAGAAATAGGAACGATCTAGTGAGATAAATATATGCGATTGTTTGAAATGGTAGTCCTATTTTATAGATAATGCATCGATGTAAATTTGTTTGTCTGAGAAACACTTGTGGTGTTTGTGAAGTGTTATTAATGAGGATATCAGTAACAAGAATGATTAGAGGAAGGAGAAACGCATTGCATTTTTACTAAGCGGATTTTTTTAGAAGAATTTGTGTTTTCATTTTATTATACTTTATTGCAACGGTTATTAATATTTTTATCATTGGGAATGAAGGTAGTGGGGGAACAAGTAGGTCATTGGACAGCATTGAAAGTAGTTCTGCGCAAGTTTGTTATAATTGGTGAAGATTTATTCCATAATTAGAGGTTTTACTATGTGCATTGATGAAAGCTACATGAATTGCAAGGTATTTCCTCATGTTTGCAATGAACGTTCACGCAAGTGTCGTAATGAATTAGATATGAAGTATTATGCCACATATTCGAAAAGGTGAAGCCTGTATTTTCGAGGAGTCTTAAAGTAACGTAACGAATGTTGTAAAATCAGCTGTTTATTTTATTTAAATTGGTGACCGATGTATGATAAGATATTGTAAGAAGTGGATTTAATTTGCGAGAATTAATCTCACTATTAATATTATTGGATTAGACATTTAACCAATGCTAAGCTTAATCGTTTGGGCTATTGAAGCCAGGATATGAAAAAGAACGGTAGTGAATTTGAAAGTATTTTACGATGAGGAGAAACAGTTTGTAGAAATATTCTCTACGGAGAAATTTGGACATTGTGTCGAACGAGAGGAAAGAAATTCATACGGTATGTAGCGAACGAAGCGTTGTAAATAGTTGTGAACATGTTAAAATAGATCCAATGCTTATAATATTTAAGTGTTAGAAAGACTAATAAGGAGTTTATTGTATAGAGTAAGAATATGATTGTTAATTTAAATTGCTAGGAAGGACAGATAGTTCCTATAAATAGTTGTAGCCTATACAATTTTATTTATTCGCCATTTGAATAACTTAATTATTTTCCAATTCTAATTTTATTTTGGAAACTCATGAAAGTGGTAGGAATCCACTTGTATCAGCGGATTAGTAAACAGCGAAGTCACAGACCGACTTTTAAAGAAGCTCAACTTATTACCATTAATTAATTTTTATTTAATTATTTATCTATTTAATTATTCTGAGAGCCTCCGTGGCTTACTGTCGACCAAAGTATTATGTGTACTCGAGTTTGAAGGTTGTTTGTGAAGTAACCAATAGACCTACATAAAATCCAATAACATCATCATTTTCGTCGTTCTATTTTACGTTAGCTCATGTAGGGTTGGAATTTTTAATTTATATTTTAATATTTTTTGTCGCAGTTGGAACACAAAAAGTGCACGTTTTTAAGCGTGTTTCAACCATGCGTCACATTTAAGAATTATTATCTCAAAAACCCGTTATCAGATCGAATCCAAATTTTAACACAATATATATATATATTGGAATGTTGTATAATTGGTTTAATAATTTCAAAATTTTGCGTGTCCAAGAAAAAAAGTTGTTATCATTTTTGTAAGGTAACTTTTTCTCGGCTCGGGGTGGTTGGAAAATGTAGTTCTTGATTGCGATGTAATCCTTATACATCAAAAAGTTATGCTGTATGACTGTGAGATATGTAAATTAACTCACTTATTTTATATCGATTTGTATTTGTAGGCGGAAATAACACATCGTTCACCAGCTACCCGCTTCCGGAAAAGCTGTACAGCGTTGCCGAAATGGAGCCCATCACGCATCATGGCGTGCCTCGCTCGGATGTGATGGGCTCCATCACAGCAACGCTGTACAGCTTTCACGGAGCGGGTAGCTGGTGAACGATGTGTTATTTCCGCCTACAAATACAAACCGATATAAAATAAGTGAGTTAATTTACGTATTTCACAGTCATACAGCATAACGTTTTGATGTATAAGGATTACATCGCAACCAAGAACTACATTTTCCAACCACCCCGAGCCGGGAAAAAGTTACCTTACAAAATTAATAACAACTTTTTTTCTTGGACACGCAAAATATTGAAATTAATAAACCAGTTATACAACATTCCAATGTATATTGTGTTAAAATTTGGATTCGATCTGATGATGGGTTTTTGAGATAATAATTCTTAAATGTGACGCATGGATGAAACACGCTTAAAAACGTGCACTTTTTGAGCTCCAACTGCAACAAAAAATATTAGAATATAAATTAAAAACTCCAAACCTACATGAGTTAACGTGCACTAGAACGACGAAAATGATGATGTTATTGGATTTTATATAGGTCCATTGGTTACTTCACAAACAACCTTCAAACTCGAGTGCACATAATACTTTGGTCGACAGTAGATGGCAGCACGCCGGCCTCTCACCGCCGGGTCCGTGGTTCAAATCCCGGTCGCTCCATTTGAGATTTGTGCTGGACAAAGTGGAGGCAGACAGGGTTTTCTCCGGGTACTCCGGTTTTCCCTGTCACAATTTCATTCCAGCAACACTCTCCACTATCATTTCATTTCATCTGACATTCATTTAATCATTGCCCCAGGGGAGTATGACAGGCTTCGGCAGCCGGCACAATTCATATCCTCGCCGCTAAATGGGGGCTTCATTCATTCCATTCTCTGGCCCGGTCGGACGATTGGAAGCAGGCTGTGGATTTTCATCTATTTAATTATTCTATGTTTTATTAGGATTATAAGAGTTTAATATTGTTTGTAATTATGTTCTATTAAATAAACTAGCGAGCACGCTGTGCTTTCTCGTCCTTTTTTTTTATAGAAAATTCCATCTTATATTATTTACAATAGTTGGCAAGATGACGAACATTGGAAAGGTGCCCATCTCTTCCACCATAAATCTCGAGATTAAGAAATCTCCTGTTCGAGCTTAGGGAGATTTCTGTGTTTTTAGGAGATTCTATTGTTCATCAACACTTTTAATACATTTATGAAAATGAACTACTTGTGAGCGTCTCATTGAGGTTGTTTTTGCCGGGGACTTCAGTGCTTCTACGATCCTTTTTCAACTGTGGATTGACAAGTACCAAGGAGGCTCGGGTTCATTTTTGGGCAGAGTGTTGCGTCCTGAAGGTCGCTAATTATTGTTTATTTATTATGTATTATGTCGTATTTGTCAATTTAATAATCTGCTTGTTATAGTTGGTCTGTTGACTAGTGTAGTAGTGGCTTCCGCCCTCGAGCGGGAGAATTTTGTATCAGAGTTGTTGTGTTCTAGCAAGCATGGCAACACAATGTTTCAGGCATCAGCGCCAGTGTTATTAAATAATTATACAGTCCACTTTCATATCAAGAAATTATTATGTGTGTTATTTGAAGAACTACCAGGGAGATGTAGCCGACACTATAGCCTTTATTTTTGGTCATCCGGAACCGGATTTATTGGATAAGATTCGTCAGACGTACCGCATGGCTATGACTTGAATTACTGAGCTAAGTACCTAGATCTGGCAATTATTTATACTATACAGGTGTATCTTAATTATCAGGGACGCTCTGCGTGTTATGTAAAAGACGATGCCGCAATCGGATTGGCGGAGAAAACTTTTCCCTCCGAGAAAATGAGGTTACTTTTTTACTTCCGGGCGTGCGATTCAAATCTACGAACTCGCCGTATTTGCTGTGCTAGAGAGCAAGCCGCTGGCCACCGCTGGAGGCGGGCATGCGCAAGTTTCCTCGATCGCCTCGGCTTGCCGCATGCCCGCCAGCATAAGTCTGTCTCCTTCTATCACACTCCCTTCCCTTGCCTGAAGCACAACAGTGGCCTGCGGCTTGCTGCCAAGCTCAGCAAATACGGTGAGTTGGTAGATTTCAATCGCGCGCCCGGAAGTAACAAATTACCCTCATTTTCTCGGAGGGAAAAATTTTCCCCGCCAATCCGAGTGCGGCGTCGTCTTTTATATTAACACGCAGAGAGTCCCTGATTGTTTGTCGGTATAATTAAGATACACCCTGTATATCTTTCTGTTTTCCTGTCCTATTGTTATTATATTCCCAATCACTCTTACCATGGATGCTACAAATAGAAAAAAGTTGATTGCGACGCACGCATTTGCCAATGCCAGTCTCACGCGACTCCTAATATATATTGGTGATTTCTCTGTAGGCTCTGATATCCAGGGTATAATAGTAAGACTGAAAGAATTATCCATCATCAGTGATAAATTTGAAGTGTATGTAACAGTCATCAGGAAAGTGATCAACATCCTTCTTCAAGCACCAGTGCCAGTAAACGTTCAATAAAGCTCCCTACAATTAAGTTACCGTCACTTGCCGGCTACGTAACTCTGTTGAGACACTTTCACGACACATTCGTCAGCCTCATTGTTAATAATGAATCTTTGGACAATATACAAAGATTCCATTATTTACTCAGCTCACTAACAGGCGATGCCCACAATGTCATTGCAAATCTCCCAGTCACAAATGCTAATTTTCAAGTAGCATTCGACAGCATTTGTACTCTCTACAACAATGCACGTTTAATTGCATCTGCTCACAGAAAACAATTACTCAGTTTGCCCTCTATGATCAATGTAATATGAATGCTATTAAAGCCCTTGAGTTGACGGTCCCCCTAGAAGAATGTTTGATGTCTCAACTGATCTTAGAAAAAACAGAGATGTCAATTCGCAAGGAGTATGAATCTACATTAGACCCTAAAACATTTCCTTCGCTTCAAACGCTTTATGGATTTTTAGAAACCAAGTGTTAATTGATTGAAATTATAAATTCTAGTCCTCCCGCAAGGCTAAACAACTTGACTAGTAACAGGATCCAAGATTCCTCCAGCCGTAGGCATACTACAGTAATAAAGTTGTCCTATATGTCAACTGCTTTAAGTTGCATTTACTGCAACCAATCCCATGCTTTATATAAATGTCACGGTTTCACCCGACTTTCTGTTAAACAAATAAACCTCTGCTTCAATTGTTTGAAATCGGATCATCAGGTAAATACGTGCAAATCTGTTGGCTGTCGTACTTGTGGTTAGTGGCACCATATTATTATTCATCTAGATGTTTCACAACAATCAGAACCTAGCCATTATCAACAAGATGTTTCCCTTAACAGTGGTGTCAATGACTGTCGTCAACAATCAACAATCAGAGTCTATGACTGCTAGTTATTACACATTAAAGGTAATGAAATCTTCTTATCTACAGCTCTTGTGAAGGTCAAGGAAAGTAACGGTAGACTACAGACATGTCGTGCTTTACTGGATTCTGGCTCACAATCCTGCTTCATCTCAGAATCGTGTGCACAGCTATTGAAACTTCGTAGAAGTCCCAGTGGGGTATCAATACAAGACATAGGTAACACTACTTCGGAAATAACACACAATCTCTGTTGAAATCAGTTCATGCTCAAGTAATTTTACGGTGTCAGTTGATTACCTAATGCTTCCCAAGGTTACTGACGACTTGCGCGGACACTTCATTGATCCTTCAAGCTGGAATTTACCCACACATCTCCCACTAGCAGACCCTGCATACTCTCAGCCTGGTTAGATTGACATTCTACTCGGTACAGAAGTCTGCTCTTACATTCAGCGGTCAGGTAAACTGACCAGGACCTCAATCACCCAGTTTTACAGGAGACTGGATCCTTTCTGAAAGGTACAAGGGTGATGCACCCTGCACCAATATTTCACAACGGCCGGTGGTGTCATGCTTTGCCAAAACTGGCACTGATATCCATACTCAACTCCACAAATTCTGGGAACTAGAAGAGTTGCACTTGATTCCAAGAACCAGGGATGAAAGGGAATGTGAAGCACATTTTGTTCAGAACACCAGTAGAGGCTCTTCAGGAAGGTTTGTGGTTTGACTACCATTTCGAGAAGACCCCAAGAAATTAGGCGATTCCTTTCAAATGGCAGCCAAGCGGTTCTATTTACATGAAAGAAAGATGAGTAGAAACCAAAAATTGAAAGAAGACTACACTAATTTTATGGATGAATATGAAGATCTGGGTCACATGGAAACAACCCACTCTACTGTTACCCCAGTTTACTACATGCCCCATCACGCTGTGTTCAAGGATTCCAGTTCCACAACCAAGACACGGGTTGTATTTGATTGTTCTGCCAAAACCAGCAGTGGCACTTCTTTGAACGATTTACTATTGGTTGGACCTAAAATTCAACAGGACCTCTGTTCTATCATTGTTTGGTTCCGCACTCATCCCATAGCGTTTACTGCTGACATCGCAAACATGTATTGTCAGGTACAAATAGACCTTAGTGATTGTGCCTACTAACGAATCCTGCGGAGAAGGAAGCGGACTGACGCACTACAAGAATACCAACTTAAGACCGTCACCTATGGAGTGGCATGTTCTCCATTTCTTGCCACACGTTGCCTACAATATCTCGCCGAAGATGAAGTTGAAACTTACCCGAAAGAATCGGATATTTTATTGAACGATTTTTATATTGATGATTGCATGTCAGGGTCCCAAACATAGGAGGAAGCACTCCAGACACAGAAAAACCTGATAGACCTGCTTAGCAAGGGCGGATTCCCTCTTCGTAAGTGGTGCTGCAATAGCCCTGAATTGTTAGTGAGCATTTCACCTGAACTAAGAGAATCCCATCTTCCTCTCCGCCTTGACGATGATATTAAAACATTAGGTCTCTTGTGGCACCCAGTAGCTGACAAGTTCCAAATTGTAAATAACATTAGATCTGCTGTACATGGCCATAGCTTCACTGAACGTTGTGTGCTTTCAGCTATTTTATCTATTTATGATCCCTTGGGTTTCATTAGCCAAGTTGTAATTCTCTGTAAAATGTTCCTCCAAATTATATGGCAACAACAACTTACCTGGGACGAACCTCTCTCTCCAGAACTTTCACGTTCATGGCAAGAACTCTGCGATCAACTTCCCATGATAGACGCCATACGCATCAATAAAAGAATTTTGACTGGTGGGCCAGTCAACGACATTCAGCTCCATGGATTCTGTGACGCCTCAGAGAAGGCTTATGGTTGTTGCATCTACATACGATTAACTAACAAGCAAGGACTCACAACATCAACATTGTTATGCTCAAAGTGAAGAGTCAGCCCTTGAAGAAGTCATTACTCCATCGCCTAGAAATTTGCGGAGCTCTTCTTCTCGCAAGACTGTACAAGAAAGTTGTCAGTGCCTTGAATATGAAGTTAAGCAACGTCTATATTTGGACTGACTCCACTATCGTGTTAGCATGGCTGGCTGCGCCATCTACTCGTTGGATGACCTTTGTAGGGAACAGAGTGTCAGAGATACAAGACGCTACAACAACTGCTGAGTGGCGGCATGTGACTTCTCTCGACAATCCATCAGATAAGATTTCACGTGGAGTCTTTCCCGATGGCCTCATTGACAAGCAATTATGGAGGGAAAGACCTGCTTGTCTGACTCAACACTCCTCTTCATGGCCCAAATTGTATGTTGTTCCCGCTTCTCAACATATACTGGACGAGAAATCGAAGGCAATATGTCACGTTGCAACGAACTGCCAAAATGACATTATTAGCCGTTTCTCTAAGCTGATTCGATTGCAACGGGTTGTAGCATACTGCAACAGATTCGTGGCTAATTGTAGAAAAGCTCGCGATACTAGATCAACGAATGATCTTTCCCTTCAAGAACTGCAATTAGGATTGCACCAATGCATTAGAATGGCTCAACAAGCTGAATACACCAAGGAGATTCATCAACTGGATCACAACGTGCCTCTTGATGGTAATAGTATACTGAAATCATTGAATCCCTTCCTGGACAAGATGCACCTACTCCGTGTTGGAGGTAGAATGCAGCATTCTGATGTAATGTATCAACAGAAGCATCAGATAATTCTACCACCACATCACTTGACAACGTTTATTGTTCAACATGAACATCAGCGCATGCTACATGCTGGTTGCCAATTGTTGCTTTTGTCCCTACGCCAGCAATACTGGACTGTGAAAGGCAGAACTACTGTTCGCCATATATTTTACCATTGTTTGAGATGCCATAAGTTAAAGGCAGAAATCACACATCAGCTCATGGGGCAACTATCTCGTCCTCGAATGGAGTCTACTAGACCATTCTCCAATTGTGGCACTGATTTTACTGGACCATTTTACATAAATTCAGGCTCAAGCAGGTCTAAGTTAATGGAAAAGTGTTATGTCGCTGTATTCGTGTGCATGGCAACGAAGGCGGTACAGTTGGAGGTAGTCAGCAACATGTCTACTCAGGCATTTCTGGCTGCTCTCAAAAGGTTTATTTCGTGTCGTGGAAGACCTCGAAATATCTTCCGTGACAACGGGACAAACATCGTGGGAGCTGAACGGGAACTGCGAGAAATACAAACCCTTCTCGGACATGACCAGCTACACGGTGATATAGGAAGTTTCACCATATCGGAATGCGTCAGTTGACACTTCATATCACCCAGAGCTCCTCACTTTGGTGGTATTTGGGAGGCGAGTGTAAAATTATTTAAGTACCATCTACGACGTACCATGGGTACCATGTGTATTACATTAGAGGAAATGACAACACCCATTTGTCAAATTGAAGCGTGTTTGAACTCTCGAACCTTAATCCCTCTGTCATGTGATCCCAATGACCCTGAAGCTCTCACTCCAGGTCACTACTTAATTGGCACTGCCATCACCACCATTCCTCAGCCAGATCTAGGGAATGTTAAAGCTTAGCTTGCTGTCAAGGTGGAATATTTTACAGCAGCAGCTCCAACTGATCTGGCGTAGATGGTCCTGTGACTATCTTCACCATCTCCAGCCAAGGTCCAAATGGACTAGTTCCTGCTCGACTGTGCCACCTGGGGCACTTGTCATCGGATAATGTGCCCCCCCCCCCCCTCAGCTGGAAGTTGGCAGTCATTGAAGAAGTTCATCCAGGCCCAGACGGTTTGGTGCGTGTGGTGACCATTCGAACACCACAAGGTCTTTTCAAGAGGCCAATAACAAAACTGTGCTTATTGCCAAAGGATGGTGATTTATAGTGCTTCATATAATGTATCAAATTTCTTTGTTTCCTTTTATGAATTATTAATGTGATTTATGAACAATTTTGTGTATCTGAAGAAATTGGACATTTCTTGGCGGCCGGTATGTTGCGTCCTGAAGGTCGCTAACCATTGTTTATTTATTATGTATAACGTCGTATTTGTCAATTTAATAATCTGATTGTTATAGTTGGTTTGTTGACTAGTGTAGTAGTGGCTTCCGCCCTCGAGCGGGAGAATTTTGTATCAGAGTTGTTGTGTTCTAGCAAGCATGGCAACACAATGTTTCAGGCCTCAGCGCCGGTGTTATTAAATAATTTTACAGTCCACTTTCATATCAAGAAATTATTATGTGTGTTATTTGAAGAACTACCAGGGAGATGTAGCCGACACTATAGCCTGCACACAGTATCATCTTTCTACATGTATTGCCATGCGTAATAAATATTAAATGATAAATATCTAATTAATTAAATAAATAAATCATTTAAAAATCCATTAACAGCCATTCAACATTATACAACAGTGATCGGGCCCGAAGCTCTCTACGCTTCAGAAACTTTCACTCTTCAACATAGAACACTTCGAGATCAGTTGGAAGTGAAGGAACGTAAAATAATGAGGAAAATCTTAGGGCCGAGAATCAAAGATGGTGTTCATCTTCCAAAGCCAAATGCTGCAATATATAAAACCATCTCCAAAATCACAGACAAAATGCGTATGCGACGAGTCCAATTTTTGGGGCACCTGGAAAGAATGGACCCAAATAGACTAACTCACAAAATTCACACATACTTGAAAAACAAAACAACTAGATCAAATTGGTACAAACAGACTCAAAAAGACTTACAAGAATTAGGATCGCCAAATCTCCTAGACCGAAATGTCATCAGAACACTTGCACTCACACGGGGTTTCGAGGAGGAAGAAAGACGGCCATACCTCCATATCTGGTCTGCACAACGGAAGCAAATCCATTCGTTGCGTATGAAGGAGTACTTGGCTGCAAGAAAGGCTAACCATTGTTGATTCCGCGTGGTCCTAAGAGACCCATTCGCGACGAAGAAGAAGAAGCCATCTTAGACCGCGTGCTCGTGCTATCCTGTTGAAATACAGCCAGGTAGCATGCTGTAAGACTTTACAAAGACTCATTTACACTTTAGATCATTTTCCATTTAAAGATAATTAGAAACAGAAATTTCTAATTTCTAGTTAGGTCGTTTGTTTTAATTTAAAAGAACAACTTGCCTTAGTATTAAAGTGCGCTTTTTCATTTAAGCTGTTGTATAACATTAACAACTTATCAATTTCAAAAATCTAAAGTCAATAAAGATGAAGTCTGATACAAACAAAATGCACTTCTTTAATTTATCACAGTGCTGTTTACCAAGAAAAGATAAAGGCTAGTTTCGTGTACTCAAACTGCTAGTCCAATGTTTGTGGTAAATAAAATTCAATTATTTTTTCGCGAAATCTTATATCAGCAAAATCTACAAATAAAAGAAGTATTACTGCATTAATATAAATCCTAAATCATGATTTTTTTTCAATTATGGGGTTGAGAAATCTCAGGTTCGTAACCTTGTAATTTGGTCCTTTAGCAAAATCTTCAAATAAAAGATTAACAAAATAAAATTTCGTATATGCAATAATTTAAATCCCGAATTAGGTTTTTATGATTATGTATTCGAGAAATCTCTAATCAATTGCTTTACGCTTTTTCATTCAAGCGTTTGTATAACACTTTTTCAGGAATCTCAAGTCAATACCCTAAAATCTTCAGCCGTGGAACAAGAATTACAAAATCTAAAAATTAAGTGATCTGAAATCTGCCCGGAATTCTATGGTATAGGGGCCATGAATGATAGAACATGGACGTCGGCAAATTTTGATCTCAGACATGTAATGACGAGACTGTCTTCACATGGCTTCCACCACCATATTTGCACCAACAAGACGTACCATACCCCCACAGATATTTGTTTCTGCGAACTCTGTGGACAAAAATGTGAACTCTATCATGTAGAATGGTGTAAGACGAGAAAAAGAACTTTAACTGAATACGCAAACCCAAATTTCAATGTAAACAATATTTGATTATGTGTTATGCATATTTGTGCGCAGTTCATTAAATTGAAACTAATTCAAAGGTACAGTCATGTAAAAAAATGTACTTGTTTAAATTCTTACAGCGCGGTTTACCCAGAACATATATAGGCTAACTTCGGGATACACTTGGTAGATCAAGCCCAGGCTTGAACACTGCCAGAGGGAAGATGATATGAAAAAGGAAAGGGCTGGGGACTGCAACCGAACTTTGGGCAGAAAGAAACGAATCCAAACCCCTTATTTCTCAGTAATAAATATAAGAAAGAATAGCTAGGATGTATTAAGGCTTGTGAGTACAAGGCGGGAAGACAAATACTAGTCCCGAGGATTTGAGGTATTAATAGGGCTTTTTTCAAAGAGGGACTAAATTTTGAAAAACTCACAAAACCTTGAAGAATGAAACTAATGAGGAGCACAGTCTTGCTTGCGCATAGAGCAACCAAGAGTGTGTAAAACAAAATCCTTATAAGCAAGCGTGCTGGCTCGAGCAATGCTGTCTGAGATTGCCAGCATGCAGGCACTGAGTGCTCTCTCCCTCCAGAGCCTTATTTTAGGTACTATGAGGGAGTTCACTGGCGAACAAGTGTAGACAAGAGGAAATAGAATTATTTATTTTCCTTCCAAAAAGTGAATATTTTAAGAAGCATTCTAGAATGCAGGAGAGATTTGAATTAATTGGGATAATTTTATTTCCCGCTGGGGATCGATACCTGAGAGAGAGAGAGACCGAATGCCCCCAGAGTTGCCAGATATAGGACAGTTTCAGAGCTTTAGTAAGATTATTATTATTGGTAGAAATTAATAGAAGGAAACAATTGTTGTGTTTAAAGGAGGCAAAACTTTTATCCAGCGGAGTGCCGACTAAAAGTTTAGAACGGGGTGAGAAACCCAAACCTAACTTAGACAAAACCACGATTCAAAGTAGGAAATCTCAGGACAAAACAGAAATCGCTTCAAGTAGGAAGCTGGCAGAGTGAGCTATACTTGCCTCTAAAGATTCACAAAAAAAAGCTTATGTAAGCTTTATGAGCAATGTTAGCAGAAATATTTCTATAAACGCAACAAATGATTGAATTTGCATTAAAATTTCTTAGCAGAAATTTGGCTATAAACGCAACAAATTATTGAATTTGCATAACTTAGAATTCAATGCTAATGATTGTGTCTTTGAATACAGAGAGTAATTCTAGAAAAGGTGGAGAAAGTAAGGCTATACTTAACAGCTCTTCGAGCAATAGAAGAAAGGACAAGCAACAACATTATTTATTCAATTGAATGAAGCATTTAAAGCACAATAGTACAGGTCTCACACTATTTGCTTGGTTTTGAAGAAGTAATTTTTGACTTAAGCGGTCAATATAAAACATGACAAGGTTTAGAAATCATATAAATTTTTGGCTAGATTAGGTGGAGTACCAAATATTTTAGGATGCCTTTGAGGTAAAGTGAAAGTAGCTTTGAACAGATTTTAAATTCCTGGGAACAGCAGGAAAGGAAAAAAAATATTAATAGATAGATTTATAACCACTTGGATTATTAAAGCAGTAATAAAGTATACGATAAGTACAAAAGGGAGAGCTGACCGTAGTGATCACTGAAATTAGTTGAAAGAATATAGCCAGCATTTAAGTGCAAAAATACAAGAGTAAATGACAATGAAAATTTATGAGCAAAGCAGAAAAATAGGAACAAAGACTAAATGTGGATTTATAACCACTTAGATCATTTATGCAAAAATAGCAAAATATGATACGCGCAAATTGTAGAGGTCATATTAATGAAGCCTCAATTAATCAAAAAAATATACATACTTTATTTAAATTAGTGTTAGTAAAGGAATAAATGGGAATGTGGGAAGTATGGGATTGAAAGTCCGGCCAATTTTATTGCTCTTGTCGTGATACGCGTTGCGGAAGATCGTTAAACGGACAGTGTTTTGGAGCACAAAAGTTTGTTGGATGTTTATAAATTGTCACTATTGCAGTTTATGTGGATGCATTGAGCTGAACTCTAACAGGTTTTTGGCATTATAGAGTTTTAATGTTGCAGTTAATATAGTTTTGCACTGATACAAATCTATTGCAATGGAAGTTTCCAGAGTTTTAAGCAGTTGAATGTAGCAAGTAAGAAAGTCCCACGAAGGCAGCAAGCTATGGTTAGACAGCTATGAGTTAAGCAAAATCACACGTAGGAGAGAAGGATCTCTATTATTTCGTACAAGGAATACTAGGTTTAATGACTTTAGATGGCAAGCTTAGTTCAGCTTAAGAAAGACCAAGACATTACCTCAGAGGGCAGTTAAGAGATGGCACAATATTGTGAAAATTAAATACTGCAGAAAATATGCATTAAAAGACTTCAGAGAGGATTAAAGCCTTTAAAATATGGTTTAAAACACTTAAGATGTTACTTAACTTCTCATTACAGCGTAGTTGAAGGGTTCGGCCAGCCGTTACACCAAACTTTAAGACATGGCGTCAGTTTAAAAATTCAACACATGGCTGAAAGCGGTAGCTTCCCCTGAGAAAAGCGCTGAACTATCTCACCGTAGCACCAAGTAGTAAGTGACCGAGAGATTCGATCACACGGAGATCCAGAGCAATGCGAGGAAGGGAGGTAGGAAACAAAACAAAATATACAGAGTAGGAAACATAAGAAACACAACAAATTATACTCAATACAGTTTCAGTGCATTAGAGGTAAGATCTGCATGGCGATTGTAGATGTTGACCCTGACGCCATCTAATTCAAAGTTGTAGAACTTGACTAGGTGCCATCTACTTGCATGAAATAAACCAATTCTTGAGGTGACTGGGTTCAATGCTTCAACGAGTTACCGCATGTGGAGCTGTAGGGTAAGGATTACAAGGAAATTGGAACTCTGCAACAAACTTTCAAAGTGGATAAGCAAATTCACAAGGAAACATAGATACATGGAAGGTCTCTGTTGGCGTTTACGAAAAAGAAGGGAAGCTTAAGAAAAGTAGTTCCGTGAAGAAGAACACAGCCTATTTTCATACATCCTACTTATGTTAATTGCCTCTATCTACATACAAAATTTCAGTTTGATTGCTGTAATAGATTCGTAGATATTGAAAACCGACTAAATATTTCGGATGGTCACCATGTTGGATTTTATATATGTAGGCCCTAGAGTAATGTACTGTTACATGAAGATTATTGTGTACGTGTAGCATTCAAACTTCAATCGCATGATTAGGACACAAGAAGTAACAAGGAGATTTTGAAATTTCGTACAGCTGCCATCTTATGGTTATGGAAACAATTGAAATAAATTAGATGCCAGTGGATTAACATTCGTAAAAGGATTTACTGTACCAATTTCACTGCACCCGGATGGTAAAATTGCGAGAAACGTCCATGTGAATATTTATAATTCGCCGCCATGTTGGATTTGTGATCACCAGGTTATTTAAAGACCTATAGGTGCTTTCATAGCCCCTACGAACATTAAAAATTCAGTTTGATTGCTATAATAGATTCGTAGATATTCTGAGCCGTAAAATATTTCGGATGGTCGCCATGTTGGATTGTTAAATGTTTAGGCCATAGAGTCATGTACCATTAAAGGAAAATTATTGCGTAGGTTCATATTCAAACTTTCACATCGATCGCATGAATACGACACAAGAAATAAAAACTTAATTTTAAATTTCGCAAAGCACCCATAATGAGGTTATGTAAACAATTGAACTAAATTAGATACCAGTGTATTAAAATGTGTATAAACATTCCCTGTACCAGATTTCATTGCGTTTGGAACATTAAATCGCGAGAAAGGTCTATTTAAAATTTTCAAATTCGCTTGGCCGCCATGTTCGTTTTGTAGTTAACCGGCTTTTGAAAGACCCATAGATGAACTTCCAGCTGTGCCCTTTACCTCCGTACAAAATTTCAGGGTGATACCGCTAATAGTTTCTGAGATATAGAATGCCGGTGAAACATTTCGCACATCCACCATCTTGTGGTTATGTAAACAATTGAACCAAGTTAGATGTCGGTGCATTACAATGTGTATATACATATACTGTACCAAGTTTTATTGCGTTTGGTTGGTTAAATCGCGAGAAACGTCTATTTAAAAGTCGAAAATTCGCGTGGCTGCCATGTTGGTTTTGTAGTTACCAGCTTTTCAAAAATCACATAGGTGAACTTCTAGTAGTTCCGTTTATCACCGTAAAAAATTCCAGGGTGATATCGGGAATAGTTTCGGAGATATTGAATGCTGGTGAAATATTTCGCACAGCCGCCATGTTGGATTGGCGAGACGTAACAAAATTTGAAGGGCACGGTCGGGGTCATCCGAAATAGTGCTATGAACTTACCGAGTTTCATTGAAATCGCTCCAGCCGTTTAGAAGTTATTAGGGAACACACACACACAGACACACTCCTCACACACACGCACACACACACGGACAAAAGGAGATCTCGTAAGCCTATTTTCTTCAAAATTGAAAATAGGCTAATAAATAAAAAATAAAGGACGAAAAATCAAACAGAACACCATTATTAATGCTAGAATTAAGTGCATATTCCAAAGTTCGGTGTTTGTAATAAATAAAATGTAGTTATTTGTTAGCGAAATCTTGGATCAGCAAAATCTAATAATTTAAGATGAATAATTAAATAAAAATTTACAAAGGGGGTAAAACCAAAATTTTTAAAATGTGTAGATATACCGTTTAGAATTTTTAAAAATCCATGGTAAAGAGGGCTTCATCTCGAATAATTTACGCCTCGCACAAGTCTGTGCGTTTAGAGGTTCGCGAAATATAACGGGTGGATAACCTAAAAGTTTTAGGTCCCTTGGTTAAATCAAGAGTAAATACTCGTCAAATAATCATTTAAATAGTCCGCCATTTTACAAGAGCCGTGAGTGCTCATGCGTAAAAGATATCCATATTTCATCTCCGGGGAAGGGTATTTTTTTTTATCTTGGGGTGGCAATCAGCTGTTGATAGGAAAGAGGAATTTATCCTGAGTCATTTGACACCTTATTCAAGTCTCTACGATAGTGGGTTCGCGAGATAATAGCAAATTTAATAAAAAATTATATTAACCCAGTAGTTTTGGGTTCTTGGGTGAAATATTTAATCCACGGGAAATGGGTGTTGATCCCAAGTCATTTGACACCTCATACAAGTTTCTACGAACAATGGTTGGCGAGATATGGGGTAGCCTACCACCACAGGCCCACCACTAGCTGCACGCAGCGTAGCCGAGCGCCTAGTGTAACTGGTTAGGACCTTTGGCAAAATTCAAAAGAATTGAAAACAAAATGGTCAATAAAAACACATAGAAAATAAATTAAAACATTAAAAGTAAAATTAAAAAATCAAGAAACAAAACTTTTCAAAATCTGCAGTTAGGTTCTTTGTCAGATCAAAAAATAAAAATAAATGGTAAATAGAAATTATATAAATAATAAATTAAAACATGAAATAAAAGTTAAAACAAGATGTTCAGTAAAGAACATATAGCCTACTTTCTCCTAAATGCATGGGTATTGTTATAACTCTTTGTCCTTTTCAAGGAGTATGATTGAATGTTGGTTGTAGTCGCTTGTTGAAATACAACGTGCTATAGGGATATTAAACATGAATATGAGGTGCCCTTTGCTAGTCCTACCTCTGTACCAAATTTCGTTCAATTCGGTTTCACCGTGTTTGAATTGATAGGGGGAATCGATTTGCACACATACTTGGCCACCATCTGCAAACTATTGGGCTGATGTTCTTGCAGTTTGGTCAGAATATGTTTCCCACATAAAGATATGGTGTTGCAAAATTTGGTAGAGACTAGATTATTAGGTTAGTCGTAATTACATTTTAGCTTTTAACATTTGGGTGGCCGCGATTACGTTTCCGTCAAGATAGCGGTGATATAAAACATGACACTGAGGTGCCCTTTGCTAGTGCTACCTCTGTACCAAATTTCGTTCATTCGGTTCCACCGTGTTCAAATTAATAGGGGGAATCAATTTTGACATAAAGATGGCCGCCATCCGCAAACTATTAGGCTAATGACCTATTCGATTGGTCAAAGGATGCTCCCTCCATAAAGGTATGTTGTTGCAAAGTTTGGTAGAGATCGGATGGTTATGTTAGTCGTAATTTGATTTAAGCTTTGACCATTTGTGTGGCCGCCATTACGTTTCTGTCAATATGGCGGCGATATAAAATATGACACTGAGATGCCCTTTGCTAGTGCTACCTCTGTACCAAATTTCGTTCCATTCGGTTTCACCGTGTTTGAATTAATAGGGGAATAGATTTTCACACAAAGATGGCCGCCATCCGCAAACTATTAGGCTAATAACCTATTCATTTGGTCACAGGATGGTTCCTCTATAAGGGTATGTTGTTGCAAAATTTGGTAGAGATGGGATGATTAGGTTAATCGTAATTTGATTTAAGCTTTGAACATTTGTGTGGCCGCCATTAAGTTTCCGTCAAGATGGCGGCGATATAAAACATGACACTGAGGTGCCTTTTGTTAATACTACCTCTGTACCAAATTTCGTTCCATTCGGTTGCACCGTGTTCGAATTAATAGGGGGAATCGATTTTCACACAAAGATGGCCGCCATCCGCAAACTATTACGCTGATGACCTATTAGTTTGGTCAAAGGATGCTTCCCCCATATAGGTATGTTGTTGCAAAATTTGGTAGAGATCGGATGATTAGGTTAGTCGTAATTTGATTTAAGCTTTGAATATTTGTGAGGCCGCCATTACGTTTCCGTCAAGATGGCGGCGATATAAAACATGACACTGAGGTGTCCTTTGCTAGTGCTACCTTTGTACCAAATTTCGTTCAATTCGCATTCACCGTGTTCGAATTGATAGGGGGGGACAGACATTCAGAGTACACACACTCACACACACACACACACACACACAGACACACACACACACAGACTCACACACACACATACACACACACAGACAGACACACTTTTTTCGCCCTGTGTTGATCTCATAAGTCTACTTTCATTTTTTGCAAAAATCGAAAGTAGGCTAAAAATCAACATGTGTAGTTAGGCCCTTTGACACCTCACACACATCTCGAGCTTTACTTGTTCGTGATATCGGAAATATTACATACGTGAGGATGTTCAGTCGGTGATACAATATAATGGGTGGTCCAGAATTCTCCCTAGCCCTAAATTAACAAGTCACACAAATTACTTCGATTAGGGTGTGGGAAATATCGGGTTGCCTAGCACCAGAGACCCACTGCTAATCACGTAAGCGCGGTGACCACAACACTGGTTTAAAACGTTCCCCCACCCCTACACCCTGCTACACTACAAAAAAAATATATCCTTGGGATAAACGGCATTGTTTAGGGGATAAAGGGCATAAAGACCTTTCGTTTGAGCCTACAAACAACTTTTTCCGATTCCTAGTTTAAACAAGATGTTCAGTGAAGAACATATCCTATAGGGTGCGTTTAAAAAGTAACTAGCCGGTGGCTGGAATGCGCAAACCGGTGACGACATCGGCTAATCGTGGCGTGTGTAACGAGGTGTGGTTCTGACCAGAGCGTAGAAGGTCACAGCCCGTAGCTAGAGGGCACGTGTGCACGTCACGTGACGATACAAAGCGAGCAGCAGCATGCATCAATCGTCCAACCAAGACCAAGACAGTAGGCCATTCGACATCCTTCCTGGTGTGGTTGAAGACTGTGGGGCACCCATTGGGCACACACTTTCCGCAAGTGCAGTCGTTCCTTCAGGATGGTGTGCACACCTCAATCCGACCAAGGCGGCTATGGCGTTCACTGTCACTCGGCGGTCCTGGGTAATGAGTGCATCAACCAGCTGGACGTTGTCATGGGTAATACAGGGGGTGCCCTTGACCGGGCATCATCGGCTAACGACACCCGTCCTTCCCTGAAGCGCTTGTGCCACGCTTGACTCTTGCAAGGGACATGCAGTGTTCGCCGTACACTTGTGACATTCGGCGATGAATGTCCGTTCCCCCTACTCCTTTCGCTGTCAGAAACCGAACAACTCCTCTTTGCTCTTCGTTTGATGCCTCCATGTCACTGTTTGCAATGCGACTGGCAGCGTTGGACGATTGTTGCATGCTGCTGCTCGCTTTGTATCGTCATGTGACGTGCACGCATGCCCTCTAGCGACGGGCTGTGACCTTCCACGCTCTGGTCGGAACCACACCTCGTTACACACGCCACGATTAGCCGATGTCGACACCGGTTTTCGCATTACAGCCTCCGGCTCGTTACTTTTTGAACGCACCTTATACTATCTCCTAAATGTATGAGTATAGGTATAACTCTTTGTCTTTATCAAAGAGTATAGTAGAATCATTTCTTTGTTGACGACCTTAGAAACTATTTACCTCTACCAAACACCAGAACCTCGGAAAAACTACTACCATCATTGAAGAAGGAAGAGAAGAAATATCGCAAGCACTTTATGGATCTGGAGACATAATCGACCAGTCACCACAGTGGTACTTTTAGCCTATCTCACCGTGCAAAATTCCTTTGCGTATGGAAAAGGTCTATAAACCTTTAAATAACTGTTCAAAAGTATGTTAAACTTTTTCCTTATTCTTATTTATAAAAATTGAGGTTAAACTTAATAAAAACAATAATATGAATAATGTTCAACTGGATGAGGGCTTTCCTAACAGCTGCTGAGCGTAGATGATTTTGTGACTACAGGTTTTTGAAAAATACTCCAGATTAAAAGAAATCGGCAACAATATGCTATGTTGAACTCGATCTTCATACAATCCATAGATATTTTAATTGAACTATTACAGATATTATGCCACAATAGTCTGATTTTCATTTGAGAATGCAATACAATACAAAATAGTATTTCATGTGTAGGTACATTAATAACAATCGAAATGTTTTACTAACCATAATAAAATAATTTGCATGAAAACACAAAATATATTTAATCTAACTTGCCCACACAATCTCTATATCCCTGGTCAACACAGCAATAAATTAACTCGTCACTGAAATTCAATTTCATGAGTCAGGCCAAGCACATGCCGTTCCTTTTTTCTGGTTCTTATCACAGCTAAACGTGTGGTGCAACGAAGCACTTAAGAAGGGAAGGAAATAATAATAATAATTATTATTATTATTATCTTGATTGGTCACATTGGACCACTTGAGTCGTTCCACAATCACATCTTCTTTGAAGGTAGTACTGCTTGGTTCTTGCGCTCTTTCCAGTACTTTTTCATTCTTTCAGATCGGGATTTTCTCAACTCATCTGAAATCTCCATAGGCTTTCTATGTGTCATTTCTGCAGAAAATTTGTGAGTTTTAAGAATGGTGTTAATTTTATTTTTCTCCTCGGCATCTGTTATCTTAAGTCCAACTGCTTTGAGATCTTGTTGGATTTCTTGGATCCATTTTCCTCCAGTTTTCTTTCCTAGATTTCTCATCACCAGTTGGCGTACAATTCTGTTTTCTGGAAGCCGTAAGATGTGAAAAAGAAATGAAATTCTTTTCTTCTTCATTGTGCTGGTGATTGGATCAATCTCACGATAGACAGTTTCATTTGGGAGAATCCTCCAGACTCCCTCAACCTGATACTTTTTATTTATGCACGTTCTAATGATTCTTCTTTCCGTTTTGAGGAGCTGATCAGTTCTTTGTTCATTTTTAATTTGGAACAGTGTTTCACAAGCATAAGTGGCTTCTGGGAGAGTTACAGTTTTATAATATTGGATCTTAGTAGCTATTGATAGGCATTTTGTATTATATGTTGACCAGGTTAGAGATTGTGCCTTTTTCATTTTATTTGTTCTATTTATCCAAGTTACTTTTTCGTTTAAGTTATGTGTTATAATTTCTCCAAGATACTTAAATTGAGGAACTGGATTAATTTTATGATCATTTATATAGACTTCATTTATATCTAAGGGTTTCATAGGCATGATCTCAGTTTTTTTTAAAGGATATCTGTAATCCTATCCCTTGAGCAATTTCTTGGAGACTAGTGATCTGAGTACAAACCTCTTCCTTGTCTAGTGCTAAAAGAGCCAAATCATCTGCAAATCCTAAGCAGTTTATTTTTATTGATGGTTTTGTTCCAATTTTGATGTTAGGAGGGTTTTCCTTTTGCCAAACCTTCATGATATAATCAAGAGCCACATTGAAAAGCAGAGGGGATAATCCATCACCTTGTCTGAGACCAGTTTTTACTGAGAAAGCTGTTGATATTTCTCCCCTAAATTTAACTTTCGAATTTGTGTTTGTTAATGTTAATTGAATGATTTTTATCAATTTAGGATGGAGACCATATGATCTGAGGATTTTTAGCAGTGTCAGTCTATGAATACTATCATAGGCTTTTTTGAAATCTATAAAAGAGATAAAGAGTTGCTTATTTCTGTTTTTGTAATATTCCATTATTAATTTCAGGCTAAGGATTTGGTCTGGACAACTTCTGTAAGGGCGAAATCCTCCTTGATATTCTCCAAGTTGTGGTTCCAGAATGTTTTTGATCCTGTTGTAAATTATGCGAGAGAAAATTTTATATGTGCAGTCCAGAAGGGTAATTCCTCTGTAGTTATCTGGGTTCGTTTTGTCTCCTTTCTTAAATAATGGATGGATTATTCCTATGGTCCAGTGTGCAGGAATTTCTTCAGCAATCCACATTTTAACTAGATGTTGATGAAGATTTATAATCGCAGGTTTACCAGCATTTTTCCAGATTTCAGCAAAGACTAAGTCTTCGCCACAAGTTTTGTAATTTTTTTGTTCTTTAATTGCGAGTTCTACTTCATTAATGTTTGGAGGATTTATTAAATCAGGTGAAGTTAAAATAGGTGTATCAGTGTTTACTTGCAGGGTTTCCAGTGAATCATCACAATATAACAGTTTCTCGAATGCTTCTGCAAGGATCTCTGTATTTTCTTGGTTAGAATGTGCTAACATTCCCGTTTGATTTTTCAACATTAATGTTGGAGCTTCACATTTTTTAAGATATTTACCAAATGTTTTGTAATAATCTCGAGATTGCTTTTTCTTAAAATCGTCTTCTATCTTTTCCAGTGTATTCTTAAGATGATTACGTTTCGTTTGTCTGATAATTAACACAATATAATATGATCGTTTAGGGGTGTACAGAATTAACCTGAAGTACCACTCATCTATTCGATTTAAGAAAATTTAGGACGACAAATAACTTGCCTAATGCCCTGTGAATTGCAACCCACTTTTTCTTAATTGCGCGGAAATATTAATAAGTGTTTTTTCGAACAATATCTTGAACGGACTGGTTGGTTGGTTCTTAAGTTATGGGGCTGCGACAACGCGGTCATGTAGCCCCGTGTACTTTGGGTATGTGTAGAATCTGTCTGATAACCGCTGTTAATTGTGATGACTGTATTAGTGTGTGTTATCAGTTTTTTTAATTCAAGTAAGAACTGCAGACTTTTGAATTTTTCAAATAGTTCCTACCTTTCCCGCCAAACGCAACCGTCAACGACTACTAGTTCAGAACTTAGCTACCAGACGCCACTGCAGTCGGCTCTTGGCAACGAACGTAAGAACCTAAGAGCTTTGTTTACATTCTTAACCTTTACAATTTAGCTTCACACAGGTGTAATTAGTGGAAGGTTCTTTAACATGCCATAAATCTATGACATGCGACCGCCGGCTTTACTTCCCCTCCGAAGGAAGGCTTACTAAGGAATTTTTCACCGGGTCAGGGATGGAATGAATGAAGCCCCCATATAGCGGCGAGGATATGAACTGTAACGGCTGCCGACGCCTGTCGCACTCCTCTGAGGCAATGATTAATGAATGACAGACGAAATGAAATGATAGTGGACAGTGTTGCTGGAATTAAATTTTGAGAGGAAAAACCGGAGTACCCGAGGAAAGATCCGTCTGCCACCGTTTTGTCCAGCACAGATCTCACATGGACTGACAGGATTTGAACTGGCTTCAATCTAAGTATTAATTAATATCCTGAACTAGCACCAACTGCTAGAGGTCAGGTACAATGTGAGATCGTTTTGTTCTTTAGTTCAAATAACATTTTCAATTAACAAACAATAGGCTGTTACAAACGCTTTAAAATAAAAATAAATCGTATTATCAACTTGGCATTCTTCAAATTCGTTGCGTATAGAATGCCAATACGATGCCTACCAATGGAGTCCCACTCAGACCAGTCGTGATATCTGGCGGAGAAGTATCGAACAAAATAATCCTAATTGGACGAGTGCATTCTGGCGGCCATAAAATAAACTTTACAATTAAAGCTGTAAGTTAATCTGTGGGCCCGAATGCAGTTCGCAACCAGTTGGCCATGATAATACTGGTTGCTGTTAGATGTCTCGTGCAGATCCGCTGGCGAATTTTGTTTTAATTAAATATAGGTATATTTTCCATTGTAATATGCACAATATAACGATTAATTTTAAAATGTCTGAGTAATTACAAAACAATAAATATAAAGAAATTCAATCAAAGAAATCCAACCCTGAGAGGATTTGAACCCTAGCCATACGGGTGAAAGGCTAACGCTTTACGGCACAGCCATACGTGTCAACGAAAATTGCCAATATTAATTGAGTTACATAAAAATACAACATGTTAGCAAATAATGATGATATAGACTAAACGATTTCTTCAGTGGAGTATATTTTTAATGTATAAAGCATTTCATACAAAGTTTATATTATTTCTATCAGTAGGCTATATTTCATGCAATACTCAAACTAGTGAACTATTGGTCAGGAGTAGTGGTTTTGTGAGAGTTCCGCAGCCTCCTCCTCCTCCCCTCCTCCAAGATGGCGGAAGCCCGATAACTCCCGAACCCGTGGTCGGATTTTGACGAATGAGGTGTCATTGAACTCGGGCTGACACCCCCTTTCCAATGGACGACATATTTCCACCCCAAAAATAAAATCTACCCTACTAGGGGGTGAAATTGATTTTTTTAGAGAATCTCTGTTACCAAATGCAACATGTGAGAGATTTGAATGCCGATATGGATTTAAACGTTGTTCCACATAAAGTGCATATGTTTGGTGGAAAGCCACTATGAATTAGCATGCCCACTCATGGCTTTTGTAAGAGGGTGGGGGAGCGGATCCCTATAGATGAGTTATTGTTGACGAGTCATTGTTGTCGGGGGTCATGGCTGACGGGTCCTTGTGGACGAGTCCTTGTGGACAAGTCCTTGTTGACAGGTCCTTGTGGACAGGTCCTTGTGGACAAGTCCTTGTTGACAGGTCCTTGTTGACAGGTCATTGTGGACGAGTCTGTGTGGACGAGTCCTTGTGGACAGGTCCTTGTGGACGAGTCCTTGTCCCTTTGGACTGATCCCTTTGGCCTGGTTCCTACGGACTAGCCCACGAATTTATTTAAATTATGTCAAAGGGCCTAACTACATTTGCATGTGTTGAATTGACGTTGTTCACTAATCCCCCACTACTAAAGTGTAATAACGATATGAAAGGAAAGTGATGAAATACATGTGAACACGTGTGAGATGTCATTATTAGCATTCTCCTTGTGAAACAAGTCACATCCTGTTTTGATTCATACGTGAGAAAATGCGAGTTCATGTGTAATATGATCTAACACACAGGTGTTCACATGTGCACGTGCACGATAAGAGCTAACAAGTCACAACCTGTTTTGGCAGTGGTGGGAATAAGGCTAGAGACATGTACGAGTAGTCAAATTACTCCGGCAGACAACCCCTTTCCTATGGATAACTTATTTCCACTCATAAATAAAAATAGAGGGTGAAATAATAATTTTTAGGTAAAAGTCGCTTTCCATGTGCAGCATGTGGGAGTTTATATGCCAATATGAAATTAAACTCGTTCCACATAAAGTGCATGCATACAACTGAATGCCGCTATGATTTATCATTTTTGTTTTTTGTTTTACGAATGCGCAATTGAGGTTTTTGTAAGAGGGCGGGCTTTTTGAATAATGATTTATAGATACGTTTTTTTTACAAATTAACCAAAGATCCAAAAACTAATAGGTCATCGGCTTTTTAATATCTTATGAACTAAGAAAGATAGGAACTTGTATGAGGGGTCGTTGGACTTGTGGTGACGCCCTGTTTTTGAATGTATTATTCATTTTTTGTCAAAAGGGCCTAACTGCACTTTCGTTAATATCTCGCTAACTAATAATCACAGAGGGTCGAGTGAGGTGTCATAGGACTTAAAATGGCCAACCCCTCCCCATGGCCAATGAATTTACCAAAAAAAAAACAGCAAGGTCATTAACCTAAGATTGTATCAACTAATAATCAGAGAGGGACAAGTGAGGTGTCACAAGACTCAGGATGGCCAACCCTTTTCCATGACCAACGAATTTACCCAAAATACCCAAAACAGCAAGGTCATTGACCTGAGATTTTATAAACTAATAATCGGATATCAACATGTGAGGTGTCATAGGACTTAGAATGGTCAACCCTTTCCCATGGCTAATGAATTTACCCAAAAATACCCAATACATCAAGGTCATCGACCTGAGATTTTATAAACTTATAATCGGATATGGGCATGTGAAATGTTTACAGTGAGTGATGAAACATAGCTAGGTAGTGAAAGAATTATTGTAGGCTACATGTATGGTGACTGACAAATCTTTCACCATTGGAACTTGTTTTCAGGTCAAACTGCAGTACAGAGAGAGTATAGGTTGTAGGTATGGGATAATAAATGACAAATGGTGTATACAAAATCTGATTAATCGATTCAAGAAATAAGAGTAGTCAATCTTTAATTGATTGGTTAAATAGGATAGCTAAAATCCAAAATGGTGACTACATTGAACTAAACTGAACCAAGCTGAATCAAATCCAACCAAACCGAACCAAAACTTAATCAAGAACAAGCCAATGGTTTAAGTGTAAAACTTGTGGTTGAATGTGGGCATTGGTAATGTCAGAAAGGAAAGGGATAACGCTCTACCTATACAGGGTAAGGTAAAGCTAGTGCATAATGCTAATGCACACACACACAAGTACATGAACCACACACAACCATCCTATGCAGTTATTATGGGTTGACTGTTAAAACTTGCTCAGTGGTTACTGGGACAAGATGGTCGCTACACACAACAAGCTTTAAATACCTGAGGCTAATAATCTATACACACACTCACACACACTTGTTCTAAACTAAACTGTCTTGCTGGCAGAGCTCACACAGTAGGTAAATGACAGAAATGCTTGGCTAACAGAAATACAATCATTTTCGGTTGTCTAATGTTACCAGCTAAACATTACGTGCTATAGTGGTGAGCACATGTGCCTCTTTCACTGGAGATCTGAACTCGATTTCTAGCTCTAAGGCCTAGAACGAATCAAACTAAGAAAAAAGGGTATGGTGACGCAGTGGTTAAACTGTTAGCCTTTCACTAAGGTAGACTAGGGTTTGATTTTTGGTTAATATGCATGTCATAAACAATCAAATAAAAGCAGAGATAATGTTTAAAACTGATTACACTCGTCTCTTTTCAAATTATTACTTAGATTACAAATACAAACGTGGACTGGGTTTGACATATAGTTAATGCTTCCTATCACATACCAGACTGCAAGAAAGCCAAACAAGCAAACGCAGTGGTAAAATCGCTATGTGTAGAGAAATACCTAACGGTTTTTATGAACTGGCAAAGGTATGTCGCATAAACAGTGCAGGATACAATCCAGCAACCATAATTTTTATCTCGTGGACAAGAGAAAACATATATATAGAGAGAGATATATAGAAAGCTTGTATGTGTGTGTGTGTGTGTGTGTGGGTAGCATTGGTTGTTTGACCAGAGTAAATACGGTGAGGTAGGGTGGGGAGAGGGAGTATTAGCACTTATATATGAATGGAAAATAGATTTTTTTCAATCGTTTTGTTTTTCAAATGTAGTGGTAGATAGTCGTTTTTTTGTAAAACATTCTTACTTGCAGTAGTAATAAGCCTCTATGGTTCCGCTAACACATAGATAGACTGTATTATTGCCATGGTCAAGCACTCACATTAAGATCATTTACAAAATCATAAAAAGAAAAATAAAAATCTTGTTTTGGAAATATCGTTTTTCAACATACACACAAAATAAATATATAAAAAAATTGTAAACAGCAAATTGGAAAATCCATGTTTCCATATAGACAAAATTTAAAAACCTTAAACGGACATTTAAGAAAATATATGCAAATGGGAAATTGACAAATGTGTAAATATGAAAATGGAAAAATCCATGTTTCCATATCATGAAATTGAAAAACATCAAACTGTCATTTTAAAAAATGCAAATGGAAAATTGACAAATTGCAATGTGTGAAATGTGAAATTGAACAAATGGCTATCATTATAAAAAAAAAGAACATGGTGCTCTATGGTTGAGGTGTGAATCAAACCCTCTCTACTTATTTGGACCACTCGAGACTGAGTAGACTAGTTTTAGTTGTCATACCACTTTTAAAAGTTTTTGTTAAATCTAGGAATTGAACCCAAGAGCTTGTAGGGAGGATCCAAGGTTATAATATGTTAAACAGATAGCCTTGAATGTAGGGTGTGGTAGTTATATAGAGATGAGACGTTTCGCTCGGGGCAGGGAGGCATGGAGATCTGCATCAAACCAGTCAAAAGACTGACGACTCAAACAACAACATGTAGAGCTCACCAAAATAATGTTGTGTAACGGTAAATGTTAGTCAACGAACAGTAATGCATTACTAAAACCCATGACACGATACCTAAGAGCTTTTCTAAAATTACTTTAAAATGCCTTTAACCCTATATTAAACACCCAGTTCACAAGACTCATAACTGCAATGTTATGGTCAAACAAAACAAAATCTATATTTCAAAACAAACAAGTGGTTTAGTCAATGTATACTGGAAAAAGTTTTATAAACACTCAAGTCCACAAAAATAATTAAATTAATAACTGTCAGGTTGACCGAGTGGTTATGGTGTTTGACTTAAGTTCAAATTTTCTGTACAAGAAAGCAAGGGTTCGAATACCTTACCTGATATAACTATTGCCTCAACATGACTTGACCACACTGTATTATTGTGTACTCGGTACACAAACCATAGATAGAGTGTATTGTTTAAGGTCACTCTCTTTGCGAACATAGTCAGAGACTGTTGATGGTTAACAATTGCATTAATAGTGGGACATAGGGATAGCAATTAAGAAAAACAGACAATACCCATACACTTTTTATTTATTTATTTAATGTAAGTACTTGTACAATAGTTATATACAAACTACAACTCTCTTTTGTCTATTACTATCTAGTCCTTTTCGATCCACTTGCATAACAAGGCAGATGACTTTGTAGTTCAGCCCCTTAAAACAACAACAACACTACCTCTTGCATAGTCTGTGATGTTGATGACTCTTGAGGCGTGGAAGATGGATACAACATAACTTTTACAACAGGGGTTAAACGTTGCTCATCAATCAATGCACTATTTTGAGTAGCAACATCTTTCTCTTGTACTAACTTATTAGCGTTCTGATAATTTTTTGCCAACACCATCAGTGTTTTGTCTGGAGCACTACATTGATGATCACTCACACTTAAAACCACACCATTTCTACTTTTCATATTGCCTCGACATCTTGTTGACCTCTGTTTTGAGCATCGCCAGAATATTATTCCTTTTACATTTTGTCGTCTATAGTTATAAGAGTAGCCTTTATAGAGTACACGTTGTTTACCTCGGTTAGTTGTAGTAAGTTCCATAGTAGTAACTAACCTGTTAGTATGATTTGCACACTACAAAGGTTATCTCTGTTCTGGTAATAGAATTATTTAGCGTTGGCTTTTATATTTAATATGTACAGTTAAAAGTGATAGAAAAGTGGCAGAAACGTGGTAGCAAAGTTGTAGACAAGTGGTAGACAATTGGTAACATAGTGGTAGAAAAGTGGTAGCAAAGTTGTAGCAAAGTGGTAGAAAAGTGGTAGAAAAGTGGTAGAAAAGTAGTAGAAAAGTGGTAGCAAAGTGGTAGAAAAGTGGTAGCAAAGTGGTAGCAAAGTAGTAGAAAAGTGGTAGCAAACTAGAAAAGTGGTAGAAAATTGGTAGAAAAGTAGTAGAAAAGTGGTAGCAAAGTGGTAGAAAAGTGGTAGCAAACTAGAAAAGTGGTAGCAAAGTGGTAGAAAATATTACATGTATTGTTAAGAAATAGTTTAAGCGGTTACATGGATTCATTACACTATAATTTTAGCATCACGAAGCTCATTTTCTATATCCAAAAGTTCTTCCTCATATTTAGTATGACCAGCCTGTTTACAGGTATGCAAGTACTGAAGCCGCTGGATTAGCTTATTGGGATTGTTCCAGTAAACAAATTTAACAAATGATTTTTTGGGTGTAAACCATTATCATCCTCCTCCTCATCATCATCTTCATAATCATCATCATCATCATGGTTATCATCATCAATATAATTATCATCAATATAATCATTATCACTATTACTATCTAATCCTTTTTGTTCATCTTGCAATGCAACAACCTTTGGCATAGTTTGTGTTGTCTTTGATAGTGTTAGAGGTTTCTTAGACGTTAACCACTGTCCTAACATGTCTTTTTCAGGAGATAATAAATGCTCTTTAACAAACAAAGCACTATCTTGAGCCACACTATTTTTTTCTTGGTCTTGCTTTTTTTACCTTGGTTAGAGTATTTTGTCCATTTAAATGAGTATTATTTTGAGATTTACAATGATGATCGATTGAAATAAGTATGTTGGAGCCTTTTGTTTTAATCATTCCTCGACACTTTTTAGATCGTTGTTTCGAACAGCACCAAATAACAGTTCCATTTTTATTAGTTCGTTTTACAATATATGCATATCCTTTATAGTAAGCACATGGCTTACCATAGCTAGTCGTTGATACTTCCATGTCGACTGTTGAGCATAAACTAACCTCTAGTAAAGTTAACTCGATAATAACAAGATGTTCAGTAAAGAACATATAGCCTACTTTCTCCTAAATGCATGGGTATTGTTATAACTCTTTGTCCTTTTCAAGGAGTATGATTGAATGTTGGTTGTAGGAGCTTGTTGAAATACAACGTGCTATAGGGATATTAAACATGAATAAGAGGTGCCCTTTGCTAGTGCTACCTCTGTACCAAATTTCGTTCAATTCGGTTTCACCGTGTTTGAATTGATAGGGGGAATCGATTTGCACACATACTTGGCCACCATCTGAAAACTATTGGGCTGATGTTCTTGCAGTTTGGTCAGAATATGTTTCCCACATAAAGATATGGTGTTGCAAAATTAGGTAGAGACTAGATTATTAGGTTGGTCGTAATTACATTTTAGCTTTTAACATTTGGGTGGCCACGATTACGTTTCCATCAAGATAGCGGTAATATAAAACATGACACTGAGGTGCCCTTTGCTAGTGCTACCTCTATACCAAATTTCGTTCCATTTGGTTTCAGCGTGTTTGAATTAATAGGGGGAATCGATTCTGACACAAATATGGCCGCCATCCGCAAACTATTAGGCGAATGACCTATTAGATTGGTCAAAGGATGCTCCCTCCATAATGGTATGTAGTTGCAAAATTTGGTAGAGATCGGATGATTAGGTTAATCGTAATTTGATTTAAGCTTTGAACATTCGTGTGGCCGCCATTACGTTTCAGTCAAGATGGCGGCGATATAAAACATGACACTGAGGTGCCCTTTGCTAGTACTACTTCTGTACCAAATTTCGTTCCATTCGGTTCCACCGTGTTCGAATTAATAGGGGGAATCAATTTTGACATAAAGATGGCCTCCATCCGCAAACTATTAGGTGAATGACCTATTAGATTGGTCAAAGGATGCTCCCTCCATAAAGGTATGTAGTTGCAAAATTTGGTAGAGATCGGATGATTAGGTTAATCGTAATTCGATTTAAGCTTTGAACATTTGTATGGCCGCCATTACGTTTCCGTCAAGATGGCGGCGATATAAAACATGACACTGAGGTGCCTTTTGTTAGTACTACCTCTGTACCAAATTTCGTTCCATTCGGTTGCACCGTGTTCGAATTAATAGGGGGAATCGATTTTCACACAAAGATGGCCGCCATCCGCAAACTATTACGCTGATGACCTATTGGTTTGGTCAAAGGATGCTCCCCCCATAAAGGTATGTTGTTGCAAAATTTGGTAGAGATCGGATGATTAGGTTAATCGTAATTTGATTTAAGCTTTGAACATTTGTGTGGCCGCCATTACGTTTCCGTCAAGATGGCGGCGATATAAAACATGACACTGAGGTGCCTTTTGTTAGTACTACCTTTGCACCAAATTTCGTTCCATTCGGTTGCAGTGTGTTCGAATTAATAGGGGGAATCGATTTTCACACAAAGATGGCCGCCATCCGCAAACTATTACGCTGATGACCTATTGGTTTGGTCAAAGGATGCTCCCCCCATAAAGGTATGTCGTTGCAAAATTTGGTAGAGATCGGATGGTTAGGTTAGTCGTAATTTGATTTAAGCTTTGAACATTTGTGTGGCCGCCATTACGTTTCCGTCAAGATGGCGGCGATATAAAACATGACACTGAGGTGTCCTTTGCTAGTGCTACCTTTGTACCAAATTTCGTTCAATTCGCATTCACCGTGTTCGAATTGATAGGGGGGGACAGACATTCAGAGTACACACACTCACACACACACAGACACACAGACACACACACACACACACACAGACTCACACACACACATACACACACACAGACAGACACACTTTTTTCGCCCTGTGTTGATCTCATAAATCTACTTTCATTTTTTGCAAAAATCGAAAGTAGGCTAAAAATGATAGTTTGTAGTATGTGCAGTTTAAAGTAAGAGCAAAAGTGAGAGTCAAATGGTAGAGAAGTGTTAACAAAGTGGTGGAAGAGTGGTAGCAGTTTATAGTAGTCATGATCTTTTTTACCAGAATGTGATTTGAGTAAATGTAATTTCTAAACCTTAGCAGTGAGTAGTCAGTTAGTCTTGGTTCAGACAAGCGTAAACAGTTCTCCAATGAATCAGAGATCAAGATTTTCATTATGAAACAGTTGTGTGTAACCAATTAGGTATCGGTACTTGATAGCTTCACACATGAACAAAAATTCCAACATATCTGACATCAGATTTTCATTATGAAACAGTTGTGTGTAACCAATTAGGTATCGGTACTTGATAGCTTCACACATGAACACAAATTCCAACATATCTGACATGAAATACATGATTTGAAAGTTGACAAAGAATATCCAATCAACCATTGTAGTTGCAATGTCAAACACAAAGACAAAATCAGCATGAACTTTTAAGTTACAGGAACATTCTATGAAATAGACTATGCATGACATTTGGAAATACACATTTAGAAGTTTGCAACACCATCCTTCTAGCCTATATAAATTATCGACATGGAAAGTGTGCACTGACCCTAACATTAAACCAATTTATCAATAACGCAAGTCAACAATCAAAACATTTTGTCTTGAGTCTATCATTTAATGCATATATTCTGTCTACATTGAACAGTAACAAAAAACGCCATTCATAATTAATTAAGTTTGCTTTAATTCGTTATGTAATGATAAATACATATTTAAAGTTTTGGCTGACTGTTCAGAGTGAATCGGCTTTGAACACATAAGAGAGGGAATATTTTAAGACTTAACCTCTGCTCACCTAACATAACCTAAATTTACCTAACCTAACCTTGTCATATAGGTAAGAAACGGGTCAAGCTATGCTTTCGACTACCGAGTTTCAGTTACTTTTCAAGGTTACTCTCCCGAACATTGCCAGAGACTGCTGATAAACACCTATGTTCCCACGGCGGCGGCGCGCAACGACTTACATGATGCGCTCCCCCCTTTTCATTGATCCCTGTTGATTTGTCCCTTTGGACTGGTCCCTGTTGACTAGCCCCTTTGGAAGGGCCCTTTTCGAATGGAGTCATTCTTGACGGGTCCCTGTGGACAGGTCCTTTTTGCTGATCCCTTTGGACCAGACCCTTTGACATAATTTGGATAATTGCATGGGCCAGTCCATAGGTACCAGTCCAAAAGGACCTGTCCACAGGGACCCGTCAAGAATGACTCCATTCGAAAAGGGCCCTTCCAAAGGGGCTAGTCAACAGGGACCAGTCCAAAGGGACAAATCAACAGGGATCAATGAAAAGGGGGGAGCGCATCATGTAAGTCGTTGCGCGCCGCCGCCGTGGGAACATAGGTGTTTATCAGCAGTCTCCGGCAATGTTCGGGAGAGTAACCTTGAAAAGTAACTGAAACTCGGTAGTCGAAAGCATAGCTTGACCCGTTTCTTACCTATATGACAAGGTTAGGTTAGGTAAATTTAGGTTATGTTAGGTGAGCAGAGGTTAAGTCTTAAAATATTCCCTCTCTTATGTGTTCAAAGCCGATTCACTCTGAACAGTCAGCCAAAACTTTAAATATGTATTTATCATTACATAACGAATTAAAGCAAACTTAATTAATTATGAATGGCGTTTTTTGTTACTGTTCAATGTAGACAGAATATATGCATTAAATGATAGACTCAAGACAAAATGTTTTGATTGTTGACTTGCGTTATTGATAAATTGGTTTAATGTTAGGGTCAGTGCACACTTTCCATGTCGATAATTTATATAGGCTAGAAGGATGGTGTTGCTAACTTCTAATGTGTATTTCCAAATGTCATGCATAGTCTATTTCATAGAATGTTCCTGTAACTTAAAAGTTCATGCTGATTTTGTCTTTGTGTTTGACATTGCAACTACAATGGTTGATTGGATATTCTTTGTCAACTTTCAAATCATGTATTTCATGTCAGATATGTTGGAATTTGTGTTCATGTGTGAAGCTATCAAGTACCGATACCTAATTGGTTACACACAACTGTTTCATAATGGAAATCTGATGTCAGATATGTTGGAATTTTTGTTCATGTGTGAAGCTATCAAGTACCGATACCTAATTGGTTACACACAACTGTTTCATAATGAAAATCTTGATCTCTGATTCATTGGAGAACTGTTTACGCTTGTCTGAACCAAGACTAACTGACTACTCACTGCTAAGGTTTAGAAATTACATTTACTCAAATCACATTCTGGTAAAAAAGATCATGACTACTATAAACTGCTACCACTCTTCCACCACTTTGTTAACACTTTTCTACCATTTGACTCTCACTTTTGCTCTTACTTTAAACTGCACATACTACAAACTATCATTTTTATTATCGAGTTAACTTTACTAGAGGTTAGTTTATGCTCAACAGTCGACATGGAAGTATCAACGACTAGCTATGGTAAGCCATGTGCTTACTATAAAGGATATGCATATATTGTAAAACGAACTAATAAAAATGGAACTGTTATTTGGTGCTGTTCGAAACAACGATCTAAAAAGTGTCGAGGAATGATTAAAACAAAAGGCTCCAACATACTTATTTCAATCGATCATCATTGTAAATCTCAAAATAATACTCATTTAAATGGACAAAATACTCTAACCAAGGTTAAAAAGCAAGACCAAGAAAAAAATAGTGTGGCTCAAGATAGTGCTTTGTTTGTTAAAGAGCATTTATTATCTCCTGAAAAAGACATGTTAGGACAGTGGTTAACGTCGAAGAAACCTCTAACACTATCAAAGACAACACAAACTATGCCAAAGGTTGTTGCATTGCAAGATGAACAAAAAGGATTAGATAGTAATAGTGATAATGATTATATTGATGATAATTATATTGATGATGATAACCATGATGATGATGATGATTATGATGATGATGATGATGAGGAAGATGATAATGGTTTACACCCAAAAAATCATTTGTTAAATTTGTTTACTGGAACAATCCCAATAAGCTAATCCAGCGGCTTCAGTACTTGCATACCTGTAAACAGGCTGGTCATACTAAATATGAGGAAGAACTTTTGGATATAGAAAATGAGCTTCGTGATGCTAAAATTATAGTGTAATGAATCCATGTAACCGCTTAAACTATTTCTTAACAATACATGTAATATTTTCTACCACTTTGCTACCACTTTTCTAGTTTGCTACCACTTTTCTACCACTTTTCTACCACTTTTCTACTACTTTTCTACCACTTTTCTACCACTTTTCTAGTTTGCTACCACTTTTCTACTACTTTGCTACCACTTTGCTACCACTTTTCTACCACTTTGGTACCACTTTTCTACTACTTTTCTACCACTTTTCTACCACTTTTCTACCACTTTGCTACAACTTTGCTACCACTTTTCTACCACTATGTTACCAATTGTCTACCACTTGTCTACCACTTTGCTACCACGTTTCTACCACTTTTCTATCACTTTTAACTGTACATATTAAATATAAAAGCCAACGCTAAATAATTCTATTACCAGAACAGAGATAACCTTTGTAGTGTGCAAATCATACTAACAGGTTAGTTACTACTATGGAACTTACTACAACTAACCGAGGTAAACAACGTGTACTCTATAAAGGCTACTCTTATAACTATAGACGACAAAATGTAAAAGGAATAATATTCTGGCGATGCTCAAAACAGAGGTCAACAAGATGTCGAGGCAATATGAAAAGTAGAAATGGTGTGGTTTTAAGTGTGAGTGATCATCAATGTAGTGCTCCAGACAAAACACTGATGGTGTTGGCAAAAAATTATCAGAATGCTAATAAGTTAGTACAAGAGAAAGATGTTGCTACTCAAAATAGTGCATTGATTGATGAGCAACGTTTAACCCCTGTTGTAAAAGTTATGTTGTATCCATCTTCCACGCCTCAAGAGTCATCAACATCACAGACTATGCAAGAGGTAGTGTTGTTGTTGTTTTAAGGGGCTGAACTACAAAGTCATCTGCCTTGTTATGCAAGTGGATCGAAAAGGACTAGATAGTAATAGACAAAAGAGAGTTGTAGTTTGTATATAACTATTGTACAAGTACTTACATTAAATAAATAAAAAAAAAGTGTATGGGTATTGTCTGTTTTTCTTAATTGCTATCCCTATGTCCCACTATTAATGCAATTGTTAACCATCAACAGTCTCTGACTATGTTCGCAAAGAGAGTGACCTTAAACAATACACTCTATCTATGGTTTGTGTACCGAGTACACAATAATACAGTGTGGTCAAGTCATGTTGAGGCAATAGTTATATCAGGTAAGGTATTCGAACCCTTGCTTTCTTGTACAGAAAATTTGAATTTAAGTCAAACACCATAACCACTCGGTCAACCTGACAGTTACTAATTTAATTATTTTTGTGGACTTGAGTGTTTATAAAACTTTTTCCAGTATACATTGACTAAACCACTTGTTTGTTTTGAAATATAGATTTTGTTTTGTTTGACCATAACATTGCAGTTATGAGTCTTGTGAACTGGGTGTTTAATATAGGGTTAAAGGCATTTTAAAATAATTTTAGAAAAGCTCTTAGGTATCGTGTCATGGGTTTTAGTAATGCATTACTGTTCGTTGACTAACATTTACCGTTACACAACATTATTTTGGTGAGCTCTACATGTTGTTGTTTGAGTCGTCAGTCTTTTGACTGGTTTGATGCAGATCTCCATGCCTCCCTGCCCCGAGCGAAACGTCTCATCTCTATATAACTACCACACCCTACATTCAAGGCTATCTGTTTAACATATTATAACCTTGGATCCTCCCTACAAGCTCTTGGGTTCAATTCCTAGATTTAACAAAAACTTTTAAAAGTGGTATGACAACTAAAACTAGTCTACTCAGTCTCGAGTGGTCCAAATAAGTAGAGAGGGTTTGATTCACACCTCAACCATAGAGCACCATGTTCTTTTTTTTTATAATGATAGCCATTTGTTCAATTTCACATTTCACACATTGCAATTTGTCAATTTTCCATTTGCATTTTTTAAAATGACAGTTTGATGTTTTTCAATTTCATGATATGGAAACATGGATTTTTCCATTTTCATATTTACACATTTGTCAATTTCCCATTTGCATATATTTTCTTAAATGTCCGTTTAAGGTTTTTAAATTTTGTCTATATGGAAACATGGATTTTCCAATTTGCTGTTTACAATTTTTTTATATATTTATTTTGTGTGTATGTTGAAAAACGATATTACCAAAACAAGATTTTTATTTTTCTTTTTATGATTTTGTAAATGATCTTAATGTGAGTGCTTGACCATGGCAATAATACAGTCTATCTATGTGTTAGCGGAACCATAGAGGCTTATTACTACTGCAAGTAAGAATGTTTTACAAAAAACGACTATCTACCACTACATTTGAAAAACAAAACGATTGAAAAAAATCTATTTTCCATTCATATATAAGTGCTAATACTCCCTCTCCCCACCCTACCTCACCGTATTTACTCTGGTCAAACAACCAATGCTACCCACACACACACACACACACACATACAAGCTTTCTATATATCTCTCTCTATATATATGTTTTCTCTTGTCCACGAGATAAAAATTATGGTTGCTGGATTGTATTCTACACTGTTTATGCGACATACCTTTGCCAGTTCATAAAAACCGTTAGGTATTTCTCTACACATAGCGATTTTACCACTGCTTTTGCTTGTTTGGCTTTCTTGCAGTCTGGTATGTGATAGGAAGCATTAACTATATGTCAAACCCAGTCCACGTTTGTATTTGTAATCTAAGTAATAATTTGAAAAGAGACGAGTGTAATCAGTTTTAAACATTATCTCTGCTTTTATTTGATTGTTTATGACATGCATATTAACCAAAAATCAAACCCTAGTCTACCTTAGTGAAAGGCTAACAGTTTAACCACTGCGTCACCATACCCTTTTTTCTTAGTTTGATTCGTTCTAGGCCTTAGAGCTAGAAATCGAGTTAAGATCTCCAGTGAAAGAGGCACATGTGCTCACCACTATAGCACGTAATGTTTAGCTGGTAACATTAGACAACCGAAAATGATTGTATTTCTGTTAGCCAAGCATTTCTGTCATTTACCTACTGTGTGAGCTCTGCCAGCAAGACAGTTTAGTTTAGAACAAGTGTGTGTGAGTGTGTGTATAGATTATTAGCCTCAGGTATTTAAAGCTTGTTGTGTGTAGCGACCATCTTGTCCCAGTAACCACTGAGCAAGTTTTAACAGTCAACCCATAATAACTGCATAGGATGGTTGTGTGTGGTTCATGTACTTGTGTGTGTGTGCATTAGCATTATGCACTAGCTTTACCTTACCCTGTATAGGTAGAGCGTTATCCCTTTCCTTTCTAACATTACCAATGCCCACATTCCACCACAAGTTTTACACTTAAACCATTGGCTTGTACTTGATTAAGTTTTGGTTCGGTTTGGTTGGATTTGATTCAGCTTGGTTCAGTTTAGTTCAATGTAGTCACCATTTTGGATTTTAGCTATCCTATTTAACCAATCAATTAAAGATTGACTACTCTTATTTCTTGAATCGATTAATCAGATTTTGTATACACCATTTGTCATTTATTATCCCATACCTACAACCTATACTCTCTCTGTACTGCAGTTTGATCTGAAAACAAGTTCCAATGGTGAAAGATTTGTCAGTCACCATACATGTAGCCTACAATAATTCTTTCACTACCTAGCTATGTTTCATCACTCACTGTAAACATTTCACATGCCCATATCCGATTATAAGTTTATAAAATCTCAGGTCGATGACCTTGATGTATTGGGTATTTTTGGGTAAATTCATTAGCCATGGGAAAGGGTTGACCATTCTAAGTCCTATGACACCTCACATGTTGATATCCGATTATTAGTTTATAAAATCTCAGGTCAATGACCTTGCTGTTTTGGGTATTTTGGGTAAATTCGTTGGTCATGGAATAGGGTTGGCCATCCTGAGTCTTGTGACACCTCACTTGTCCCTCTCTGATTATTAGTTGATACAATCTTAGGTTAATGACCTTGCTGTTTTTTTTTGGTAAATTCATTGGCCATGGGGAGGGGTTGGCCATTTTAAGTCCTATGACACCTCACTCGACCCTCTGTGATTATTAGTTAGCGAGATATTAACGAAAGTGCAGTTAGGCCCTTTTGACAAAAAATGAATAATACATTCAAAAACAGGGCGTCACCACAAGTCCAACGACCCCTCATACAAGTTCCTATCTTTCTTAGTTCATAAGATATTAAAAAGCCGATGACCTATTAGTTTTTGGATCTTTGGTTAATTTGTAAAAAAAACGTATCTATAAATCATTATTCAAAAAGCCCGCCCTCTTAAAAAAAACTCAATTGCGCATTCGTAAAACAAAAAACAAAAATGATAAATCATAGCGGCATTCAGTTGTATGCATGCACTTTATGTGGAACGAGTTTAATTTCATACTGGCATATAAACTCCCACATGCTGCACATGGAAAGCGACTTTTACCTAAAAATTATTATTTCACCCCCTATTTTTATTTTTGAGTGGAAATAAGTTATCCATAGGAAAGGGGTTGTCTGCCGGAGTAATTTGACTACTCGTACATGTCTCTAGCCTTATTCCCACCACTGCCAAAACAGGTTGTGACTTGTTAGCTCTTATCGTGCACGTGCACATGTGAACACCTGTGTGTTAGATCATATTACACATGAACTCGCATTTTCTCACGTATGAATCAAAACAGGATGTGACTTGTTTCACAAGGAGAATGCTAATAATGACATCTCACACGTGTTCACATGTATTTCATCACTTTCCATTCATATCGTTATTACATTTTAGTAGTGGGGGATTAGTGAACAACGTCAATTCAACACATACAAATGTAGTTAGGCCCTTAGACATAATTTAAATAAATTCGTGGGCTAGTCCGTAGGAACCAGGCCAAAGGGATCAGTCCAAAGGGACAAGGACTCGTCCACAAGGACCTGTCCACAAGGACTCGTCCACACAGACTCGTCCACAATGACCTGTCAACAAGGACCTGTCAACAAGGACTTGTCCACAAGGACCTGTCCACAAGGACCTGTCCACAAGGACCTGTCAACAAGGACTTGTCCACAAGGACTCGTCCACAAGGACCCGTCAGCCATGACCCCCGACAACAATGACTCGTCAACAATAACCCATCTATAGGGATCCGCTCCCCCACCCTCTTACAAAAGCCATGAGTGGGCATGCTAATTCATAGTGGCTTTCCACCGAACATATGCACTTTATGTGGAACAACGTTTAAATCCATATCGGCATTCAAATCTCTCACATGTTGCATTTGGTAACAGAGATTCTCTAAAAAAATCAATTTCACCCCCTAGTAGGGTAGGTTTTATTTTTGGGGTGGAAATATGTCGTCCATTGGAAAGGGGGTGTCAGCCCGAGTTCAATGACATCTCATTCGTCAAAATCCGACCACGGGTTCGGGAGTTATCCGGCTGCCACCATCTTGGAGGAGGGGAGGAGGAGGAGGCTGTGGAACTCTCACAAAACCACTACTGTCAGGCACAAGATATCGGCTGCCATCTTGTCATGCAACTGAGATGGCTCAGCTTTTCAAAATCACGTCTGCACAATAGTATTACAAGGTAAATTTTTAATTTCGAACGTGCCACTTCCTTTAGAACAGTTAAAACGATTATCGGTACGGAAATCGGAATTGGTGGGTCGCATGTTATGGATTATAAAATTTGCATAATTCACACAGTCGCCATCCTACCGACAGTAGTGGCTACGCTGGCTAAAGCGCAGCATTAGGTCATGGGGCCAAGCTCTCTGCTGACTCGGTAGACGCGTGGATTCGAGCCCCACCGTCGGCCGTCCTTGAAATGGTTTTCCGTGGTTTCCCATTTTCAACACCAGGCAAATGCTGGGATGGTACCTTCTGACAGGCCACGGCCACTTCCTTCCACATCCTTGCCCTGTTTCATTCACCATCATTCATTTCATCTCTCATTAACTCCTCTCATGAGGTTGGCGTCAGAAAGGGCATCCGGCAGTAAAAACCATCGCCACAAAGACTTCCATCGCATCTCAACCCCGACCCCGTTGGAAAACGGGAATAATAAGGGGTAGACATACATACATACACAGTCGCCATCCTGAAATAGGACGGCTGATGACCTTATAGTATGGACATAATACGCATCCCATATGAAGGTATGTTGTTACCAAATTTGGTAGAGATCGCTTGATTAGTTTAGTCGTTATTTGATTTTACGTTTTGAACGTTTGAGTGGCCGCCATTCAGTTTTGGTAAAGATGGCGGCGTTATAAATCATGACACTGAGGTGCCCTTTGCTAGTGCTACCTCTGTACCAAATTGCGTTCAATTCGTTTCACCGTGTTCGAGTTGATAGGGAAGGGAACAGACATTCAGAGTACTCACACACAATCACACACAGACAGACACACCATTTTTGGCCATGTGGTAGGTTAATACTGAGTGTCAACACAACCTGAGGGAAGATAATGAGAAAAAAATGAAGTAGGTTTAGGAGTGGAAACAATGTTTGGCAGGGAGAATCCAACACAAAGCCATGAAGAACTAACGATGTAAAGAGAGATTTTACGACACAAAGCCCATGAAGTACCTAAAATTAGCGGGGACTTGTGTAAGGCTAACGGAGAGCGCAGCGTGAGCTGAGGTCGCCGGCAAGCTATCACTACGTGCTCTTTACTTCCCGAGCTTGATTGCGGGTATATTGTAGGGACGTAGTAAGTAGGGGGATGGTGGTGCTTCTATTACCCCCCACCACTACTCCAAATGCGAGCCGATAACTCCCGAACCCGTGGTCGGAGATTCACGAATGAGGTGTCGTTGGACTCGGGCTGACGGGGGCTTTGCTATGGACCACTTCTTATATTTTTTATTGAAAATTTTTGTTTTCGAAAGTAGGTGATAGTTTGAAAACCAAACATGAGAGAACATTGTGCTATAGCTCAAACGAATGGTCTTTATCACTTTTATTTTTTTAATAAAACATTTTTATTTTTTATGTTTTTTTGAAAACACTCGAATTTTGAAAATCCTATATTTTGGAAACTAGGAATTATACGAAAAAGTTTGTTTGACATAAATGATAGGTCCCTATGCCCCCTTCCCCCAAAATAAATTTCAAGTCTCTAGGATGAAAACCTGACTGTAGTGTGGTAATACGGGTTCTGTCCACTAACTTATTGAACCCTCCTCGTATTTGCCCCGAACCTAATATCTCGCTAACCAATCATGGGATTTGAACATACAGGGTGTCCTAGCACTCGTAGTGATGCCCCCTACTTTCCTATACGCTCTTTATTTAATTAAAAGACCAAAACTAAAAGGTCATGCGCTTTAAATATCTCGCGAATCAATCATGCTAGAGGCGTGTACGACGGGTCCAAGGACTCGGAGTGACGTCTTCTTTGCTATGCACCACTCGTTATATTTAAAAAATTGGAAACTCGATTTTGGGGTAAACACGTGTTTTTTGTGATTTTTGCTGATATCTCACGGACCAATAACGCTAGGGATGTGTACGAGGTGTCCTAGGACTCGGGCTAACGCTCCCTGTTTGAAACTATGTTTGAAATTTTGACAAAGGGCCTAACGCCATACATGTTGAAAAATCTTTTTTTCTTTACCTGTTTATTATGTTCATGAAGCGTGGTGGTTGAGAGAGACGATACTGCTGGGTGTGTGTGTGTTTCAACGAACCTGTCGCTAACCACAAGGACCATGCTTAATAGAACAATCGCTATTTAGGCGGGTCGGTGTATGACAGAGCGAGGGTTCCTTTTTCTGATATTTTACCTTTAACGTGTAAACGGTGATGAGAACTTGGTTCTATGTTGGTCGAAGCGAGTACAGAAAACAAACTTGCCGAGGAGCTGACGAGCAGGAGGTGAATGTCATTTGAGCTTATTGGTATGCGCTGATCTGACTTAACAAGTGCAATGGAAAATGACAAAGACGATTGAAGGTGAAATAATCTGACCATCGTAGTGGCAGGGAAGAGCGAAATGCATGTGAACATGTGTGAAACCACATGTCCGCTAAACAAGTTACATCCTGTTTGCTTCGTACGTGACAAAATGCAAGTTCATGTGAAATTTGACCTGGCACAGGTGTTCACCTGGGACGTTAGCTGTCCACGTGCACGATAACTTGTAACAAGTCTCATCCTGTTTTGCTTCGTACGTGACAAAATGCAAGTTGACGTGAAATTTGATCTGCCACAGGTGTTCACCTTGGACGTTAGCTGTCCACGTGCCTGATAACAGAATGTTCAAAGCGTGGGAATCGCTGAATCAGTAAAAAGTATGATGCAACTTGTGGGAATGATGTCACAACCAGTAGATAGGCAAGAGCTGCAAATAGCAGAGGTGGGAGGTGGAGGGGGGAGAGGGGAAGGGGTAATGAAAGAGAGAACACAGGTGGAAAGGGAAAGACACACATGTATGAACATGCATGAAGCGCGGAGCGCTGTACACACAGAGCTATAAGGGGTGTACAACATTTTTAATAAATAAATAAAAAAGTACACAGGCTCACACGACATGTGTTTTATTGATCCAGGAATTAAACGGAGGGTTAAATCCTAACCATTTGACATATAGTTTATTTCCTTTTTGGTTGAACACTTTTTCCACAAGTTAATGCTGAGGAAATGCTGTTTTCTGAAGTTCATGGAGATAAAATCTACCTTTTATGGGTTGATGGTTGAGGTCGTCGAGTAAATAGGTGACTGGACTGTCCAAGTTGACTTGATGACTTTGAAATAGTTCAGTCCCCCACTAAAGGCAGACTTAAATTTGCTCACACGAACGAAATCTCCAATTTTCAGTCGGTGACGTTTAGGATCGGCTGTTTTTTTTGGGGTTAAACACTTTATCCAATCGCTGAATATTTTTAGTCACGAGGCGTGGCTTGGTCCCAATCGTTCTATGTTTGGTGTCATTGTAACGTGACACTAGCTCAGGTAACATGTCCAAACAGCGATAACTGCACTGAGCGGTAAACGCTTTCCACATATGGGTTTTCAATGTTCGGTTGAACCGCTCGACCACACTGGCTTTGAGATTGCTGTACGTGGTGTAATGGTGAATATCCTTAGATTTGAGAAAAATGGAGAAATTCTTGTTGAAAAATTCTTTCCCCTGGTCGGTTTGTATCAGCTGAGGTTGACGTTTGGAGTGTTGAATAATATGTTGAAAGGCCTTGGTAACTAGCGGACCAGACTTGCGACGCACAGGTTCAACAAAGGCCATTTTGAAATAGACATCAATGACGGTCAACATATAGCGTACACCGTCGTTAACGCCAGCATAGGGTATCATTTCAACCAAGTCAGCCTGCCCAAGTTCATCCACACCTCGTGAAATCACCTTGAGTCGAGGATAGTTACACCTAGCTGGGCGATGCAACTCGTGAGCAATACCCATTTTAATGGGTGAGGGCTTAAACAATAATTTTGGCATTTCGTATTTCTTGTTCAATTTCTTGAATTTCCCAATTGTGACCGGTATGGCCAGCTTGACGTGAGACATGCAACAACTGTAGCCGCTGGACGAGCTTTTTGGGATTGTGCCAGTAGGTAACATCCACAAGGGGTTTTAATGGTTTAAATGTCACTCCCGAAGCGGATGCTTTACGACGACCACTTTGACTTGTGGGAAACATTTTTGCAATGATGGTTTTATATTTTTGAGATATATTGGCATTCACTTGTTGAGCGGGATCATACTGTCTTTTGTGGGCATGGGTATGCAATAAAATGGATTTATATTTATCAAGATCCTCTGGTGTATAATCATGGGAAGAGGGAGTCCGAGAAAAGAGCAGCTTTAACAGTCCTGGCGTTAATTTATAGTTGATGTTTTTAATGACAGCTTTAGTACGAGCAAATTTAATGGATGAATCGCCAATTTTAAAACTATCATTCTCATAGCGAACACAATACGTGGTATCAGTGTTTCCAATAAATAAATCGGTGAAATAGGGTTCCAATGTTGATCCGTAATATTTTATTAAAATTGTTTTCAATTGAGCTTTATGTTGAGGGGTGGCCAAGAGTTGTGAAAACGGAAACGCTCTGGAAGGGCAAGGTGTTTCGACCATGGCCAAGGATTTCTTTTTCTCAAAAACTCTGCAAGGGGTGAGGACTTTTTTTGAGGCGTAAACACTTGTTCCTCCTCATCCTCAACTTCGCTAACACTAGACAAATCTTCCTGTTCCTGTTCCTCTTCCTCTTCCTCAGGGTGCTCGTGCAGCGTCTGAGTGGCTTGTGAAACGGTGGGTAGCGTTTTAGATGGCTTGAAAGAGGGTTTCAACATGGCTTTTAGTGGAGGTGCTAAATGTTGTTGAATAAACAAAGCATGATTTGCACGTGATTGTTTCAATTGATGAAACTTTTGGCGAATGGTATTTTTTGCTCTAGTAATATGCTTTTTCAATTGACTCTCTGCTAACGCCATGGTGTCTTGACAAATGGCTTGACGGGGAATGAGACAGAGCCCTAAATAGCAATAAAATGATCAAACCCTAAGCGATAACGTCCTTGGTTGAGTTCACTTTGTTTGTCAATCACTAAACAGGCATGACGTTGAGTGTTCAAGCACTTGGCACACAATTCAGTAAACATTTGAAAGGTCATATCCGGATTCAAATGTTCATTATAAATGTGATGACTATTCCTCTCGTACTGGCGAAATAAAACAATGACATTGGCATTGTCACGAATCAACGGTTTGGACATTTTAGAATACGTTTGTCCAAGATAGAAGCAATCGATATGTTTGTGACGACCCATGCTGAAATAGCTTTGAATGATACCGTGTCGTTCAGTGGATACATAATCGAAAATCATGAGTGAATCGGGCTTTACCTCATCCGGTGAAATCACATTTTCATGCATGGAAAATGTGAAATAACCCATATTCTCTTTTTGTTATCCAGACATGACTTGATCCAGAAACACGTAGAGGGGTTGGTAGAGAGAGTTTGCAAAAATATAAATATTTTGAAAACGCAGACCATTGGGCGCTATGATGAGCGTTAGCAAAAGATTGGTCTTTCCACAGCCGGAAGGCCCCACAATGATGCAGCGAACGGAAGATGGAAACAGTGAACCATGGCGGTGTTCACGTGATGTGGGACAGAGATGGGAAAACATGGCCCCCACGGGGAATGACTCTTGCTGCTTAATAATCTTCATTTCAACTAAGGCTTAGCCAAGCTAGCAGGCTGTCTATATACAGGACACCGAGCCTTATCATAGAAACAGTAGACTGGTACTTCAGGTTGACGATGGATGTCTTTGGACGTGCGTAGATGGCCAAAGCTAGGTCTGCCCCATACACGATCCTAAACAAGAAACAGATCCTGCTAATAAACACTATGTGGATAGGTCTGTAGTGCCACGCACAAAACAGGGAGATTATGACTTTAAGGGAAAGCGGTTAACGCATGTAAAACATCCTCAAGTGTCTACAGATGTTACTACGAAAAAGTATGTGGATAACAAAGTGTATGAGTATTATGACAAAGTGCCCCAGCTTACGGTGAATGGCTATAGCGCTAATCACCATCGGATTATTCACGTGAAAGGCCCGCAAGACGAAGACGATGTCTTTACCAAGCGTTACGTGACCTATGAAATGAAAAGGATTTATGAATTTATCCCATCTGTATTTTTAGTGTATCTGACAAATGAAAAACCTGTGAATGACAGAAACCATTTACCGCTAGTCCATGATCAGCACTTGACCTATGTGCTTGCTTCAGGATTAAGCTACTATCGATTACACTATGATGAAACCATTCACATCAAATATGCCATACCTGATGAGAACCATTTACAAAAAGGAAATGGTCATAGGATGTTGGTCCATAACCATGAAATGGTCAATGCAGGTGACGAGTTATCCTTTCATCTCATGTTGACATGGGATGAAAAGCAAGCGGGAAAAACTATAAACTATTTCCCACTTTATGTGGAATTGGAATATACAGCCATGAAATAACAATCTGACGTTAGTTGTGATTTAAACTTTCTTGTGAAAGGTTGTTGGTCATTATCATCATGGCAAACAAAGGTATGTGGTGAGAAAGACAAAAAAAAAAGACCCTGTCCTTGGCAAAGCCTGGGCTTAAGACATTCGTGGACAAGCCCTTGGGAAAGAAAAAAAAAGAAAAAATAATGTATTGATCATAAGGAAATACCTTCGAGCAGCACAGAGACGTGTTATTCCAAAACGTCAGCGACAGGGTTCAAAACAAGGGCGAGTGATTCCCGGCCCCAAACGAGCGGGATTTTTACCTGCATTATTTGCAGGTATGGCTGCTCTGGGTTCAGTTTTGCGTGGTGCCAGTGCAGTGGCGAAAACCATTAAGGCAGCGCAGCAGGGCAAGCAACAACTCAAAGAAAGTCAGCGACACAATGAAACGATCGAAGCGATTGCTATTGGGGCCAGAAATGCCAATTTAAAGCCATCCTTTTATCTACAAGGATTTGGGAATTCACCATTTTGAAATATTAAAAAAAACTCAGCCATAGCGAGACATGCCCTGACGCATCAACAAGTGGAAAACTATGCTAAACAACTGAAGCTTTCTCATTTTCGAGGAGTGTTTATGCGAAACCAATTACCCCCTCGAGCCTGGAAACAGGAATGTGCTGTTGTCAATTTGGATGGTCACCGAGGACCAGGAACACATTATGTAGCTTATGTCAAAGAGGGATCCATTGTATTTTACTTTGACAGTTTTGGGAATTTGCCCCCGCTCATGGAACTAGTGACCTATTTTGGAAACAGAATCAAGATATATTATAATGTGAAACGTGAGCAAACGTTTAACAGCCAACAGTGTGGACGTTCGTGTTTAATTTTTTTATACAAGACGCAGCATAAGCTAAAACGCCAACAGTATGTCGGCAGAAAGTAAAACGTTTACAGTGCATGGACGTGGACCTGAAGTCATCCTAGACTTTTACCCTCCTATCGAATTGAGTGAAAAACCCTATGGTTTTGGACTTGTTTCTCTTGAAACGTACAATCGAACATTTTTTGCATTAAATCCAGCAACATGTCGATCCCATCTTTCACCAGATACCTCCACACTTCAATTGGTATTTCATCGGGTCCTGTTTCCTTTCCGTTTTCATTTTTCTAAGTGCTAATCTTACTTCTTCTCTTCCAATATCTATTGTCAGGCCCTGGTGTTGTTCTCCGTCTCCTAAATATACCCTTGGGTTCTCTTCACTGAGAAGTTTTCCACAGTAGTTTCTCCATCTGCACTTGATGTCGGAATGGTCCGTTAATATTGGACCATTTTCATCTTTGATCTGCTTTATTTGGGTGTAGTTGTCTTTGTCTCTCGCCTGCGCTATTCTGAAAAATTTTCTTTCACATTCTGTAGTTTCCAACTCTTCGTACAGCCGATCCATCATTTGTGCCTTTGACTGTGCTACTACCGTCTTTGCTTTCTTATTACATCTCGTGTAGTTCTCTTTATCCTCTTGTCTACCTGACTTATCCCATAAGTTCTTTGCATCACTTTTAGTTTTCACGATCTTCTGTACCGCCTCATTCCACCACCATGATTCTTTGTCACCTAGTGGTTTCTTGCCAGAAATTCCCCCTAGCACTTCAGTTCCTACCCTCCTTATCAAACTACTGTTGTGCGCCCACCACTCCTGCACATCATTGCAAAGAACCACTCCATTGAGTACTTTCTCTTTAAACTGGTCCTTCAACGCCTCTTCATTTAATCTCCACCATTTAATTTTTGATAAGACACGCACAAGTCTGCCTTTCTTCCTAATCCTCATTCTCCAGTCCATGACTACCGTCCTATGCTGTGTTTCCACTGCTTCACCCTTAAAAATTTTACAGTTTTTAATTTCCCTTAATTGAGACCTTTTACTCATTAAGAAATCAATCTGGCTTTCTCTGGTCCCACATTTGTAAGTCATATATTGATCTGTGTTTTTCTCGAACCATGTATTCACAATCGCCAAGACATAAATGCCATCGCATAATCCACGATTATATGACCTTCATCATTCCTTACTCCGACTCCCCAGCCTCCATGTACTCTTTCGATTGTATCTCGACTCCTTCCGACGTGTCCATTTAAGTCACCTCCCACTATCAATCTTTCATTCGCTGGTGTATCTCCAAGCTCACGATCCATATCTTCCCAGAAGGATATTTTGTATTCCTCATCGCAACCCACTTGCGGAGCATAAACACACACAATGTTTACCAATTCTCCATCAAGACACAGTTTGATGCTCATTATCCTGTCACTCCTTCTCTTAACTTGAACTATGGGCTCCTTAATGTCTCGGGATAGGATTATTCCCACTCCATTCCTCTCATACTTGTCTGCTCCACCGTACAGTAGCTTATAGCCACTACCCAACTCTCTAGCCCAATTTCCCTTCCATCTAGTCTCTTGCACACACAATATTTTCACCTTTCTCCTTTCCATGATATCCACTAACTCCCTTCCTTTCCCAGTCATTGTTCCTACATTCAGTGTGCTTATTCTTCGTAACTCACCTTATTTTTGAGATAGCCTCTTTAGCGGGGCTCACTCATGACCCAGTAGCCCTAGCCCATTTCTCACAGGGGTCGGGCGAAATCCCTGCACGTCGCTTCTGGGGTACGTCCTAGCATTTTCCGAGGCATAGTTTTCTGGCCGCATGTCCTTGCTGACGCCAAGTCTTTTATACCTACGGCCAGGTAGAAGTGAATCAGCCGCCCTTCACATGAGGAACAGACGTTGTTTGTAGCCGCCCGCTCCGGGTCAGACGCTACGGTTGATATCTGTCTCTGAAGTGAGAGCGTAACTATTTACTCAATATCCCGAGCACTGGGATGCCACTTCTGCCAACTGCACTGTACCGAAGGACTACTTCTCCACTGCAGGCACCGTTGTGATCTTAACTCATGGTTTCAATCACATTGGAGGCACGCTTGCGCAAGTAATTTGGTGGCATGAACAGCAATGTGCTCACACTAAATGCAGGTGCAAGTTAATTATTATAAACAGGTGAGTCGAAATGGAGATGTCAGACGATGAGGACATTGTTTTGGAAAATGGTGTCTTGAAGTTTTTACTTTGGATGAGCAGGAAATCAGGGAAGAGTATTTTTTGGACAGAGAGGATGATGGAGAGTATGCACGAATATTCAACGATTTGCTTAGATAGCCTGATAAGTTTTTTGAATACTTAAGAATGATACCAGACACTTTCTACTATATACTGGAAAATACACACCTAGAATAAGGAAGCAATCTAATTTCCGAAAGTGTGTATTACTTTGAAGTAAGACTTGAAGATTTATTAACACTGTAATTACTTTATAATTTTATTTTGATGAATTTAAAATGATATTCATATTAAAAATGTTGTAGGCTTTTCTCTCCTCCAAAATTAATGTAACGTATTAATTATAGGAAAAGTAGACACTGCTTATCGAAGGATTAATAATACTTTTGGGGAAAGAAGACTAAGTACTTTAATATTAAGGACACAAATGGAAAGCCTCTAAGAGATAGAGAAGAAAAGGCTGAGAGATGGAAAGACTACATAAAGTGTTTGTATAAGGGAAAGGAGATTGAGAATCATGTACTGGAAAGGGAGAAGGAAATTGATGACGAGGCAAAAGGAGATTTCATATTGAGATCAGAATTTGACAAAGCATTGGAAGACTTATGCAGGAACAACGCACCAGGCATAGATGATATACCGATTGAGTTGCTACGCTGCATAAGAGATGAAGGTCTGATCAGGTTATTTCACTTGGTGTGTAGGATTTTTGTGACAGGTGAGGTACCCTCTGATCATCCCTATACCGAAGAAAGTTGGAGCTGAAAGATGTGAGGATTACCGTACAATCAGCTTGACTACTCATGCTTCAAATATCCTGTCTAGAATAATTTACAAGAGGATGGAAAGCCAGATAAAAGTGGAGTAGGGTGAAGACCAGTTTGGTTTCAGGAGAAATGTAGGAACAAGGGAAGTTGTACTAAGTCTTAGGCTGATTTTGGAAGGTAGAATAAGAAAAGATAAGAGAACGTTCATGGCATTCTTAGACCTAGTAAAGGCTTTTGGTAACATTGATTGGACTAAATTGTTTGATATTATGAAAATGATTGGTATAAAGTACAGGGATAGGAGGGTGATCTACAATCTATACAGAAACCAGACATCAGTCATTAGTGCTGAAGGACATGAGAGAGAAGCTGGTGTTTAGAAAGATGTGAGGCAAGGCTGCAGTTTATTACCCGTACTTTTCAATCTTTACATTGAACAAGCAATGAAGGAAATTTGAGTGAAGATTCAAGGAGAAATAATTTCGACTCTGAGATTTGCTGATGACATCGTCATCTTGGCCGACACGCCCCGAGGATTTGAATGAGTTTTTGAATAGTATGGTCTCCATCCTGAGGAAAGAATTCATGATGAAAATTAATTAATAAATGTAAAACAAAAAAAGATGTTCAGTAAAGAACATATAGCCTACTTTCTCCTAAATCCATTGGTATCGTTATAACTCTTTCTCCTCTTCAAGAAGTATAATTGAATGTTGTTTGTAGTAGCTTGTTGAAATAAAACGTGCTATACGGATATTAAACATGAATATGAGGTGCCCTTTGCTAGTGCTACCTCTGTACCAAATTTCGTTCAATTCGGTTTTACCGTGTTTGAATTGATACGGGGAATCGATTTGCACACATACATGGCCGCCATCTGCAAACTGTAGGGCTGATGATCTTGTAGTTTGGTCAAAATATGCTTCCCGAATTTTGGCATATTGTTACAAAATTTGGTAGAGATCAGAATATTAGGTTGGTCGCAATTTGATTTAAGCTTTTAAAATTTGGGTGGCCGCCATTACGTTCCCGTCAAGATGGCGGCAATATAAGACATGACACTGAGGTGCCCTTTGCTAGTGCTACCTCTGTACCAAATTTTGTTCAATTCGGTTTCACCGTGTTTTAATAGATAGGGGGAATCGATTTGCACACATACATGGCCGGCATCCGCAATGTATTAGGCTGATGACCCTGTAGTTTGGTCAAAAGATTCTTTGTACTTAACGCAGATAACCCTGAATTTTTTTTCGTTGAGATTTGTTTTTGGTCCATGAAGATCTTCTGTTGAAGTTGTAAGGAGGCCGGAAAAAGTGGTTTCAATTACGTGCCATGCCTAGTTTGCCGGAATTCAGACATCCTTCCAGAAGGACGTCAGGGATATTCACTATCAAAATTAAATCCGTGTGAATTAATTCATAATATTCATTGAGTAAAATATTTTATTACATAAAATACAATAAAACTTTATTTTACACTAGAACTATTTAAGAAACAACAATTGAATGGTTACAACTTTGTATGAAATACTACAAAGCAAGAAACATGCAAAGCACAGTCACATTTTATGCACATTGAAGTGCCTTTTTTCGAGCAGTGTTTGCAATGAAGTTGTTTTTTCTTCTTGTTTGTGTAGGCATCTGTGGGAAGCAGAGGCGTAGCGCTGTAATACGCCGATACGCCGGGCGTTCCCTGATTAAAAATTTAGAATGTGTATTCATTAATGAGTAAAATATAACATTGTTTTTATTTTATAAATGCAGCGTTAGCATATTACATGGCGCTACCTTATTTTATGTTATTTTATCTCCCCCCCATGTAACTAGTCTTAGCTCAGCTCTGGTCTACTGCTGTGCATTGCTTTTCTTCATTCAACGTACGCCAGCGCTTCTTGGCGTCAAGAGCTATGTATCATCCTGGCCAGGCCACGTTGCAGCGCATGCGCGAGTTCATCATGCTTCCCGGAAGAGAAGTGCTACCGTACGCTGGCGTTTGACGGGCGTCAGCCCGATCGCTGCGCTAGTGCTAGTTTCGAACGAAGGAACTGTAGAAGTGCAGTTACTTTTAATTGTGCGTGTGTGTGTTTAATACTGCCAATATGACTGAAGTAAGTTCACCTGACTCTAATGTTATTAATTTTTAAAGGAAACTCCTTCGAGCATTTTACCATATGAACAGCGATGAGAATTAAAAACAAAGAGACCAATGCCAAATTTATCAATTAAAGAAGTTGGTAAAAATCGCACACGGGGTTTTCAGCTTTCTTGGTATGACAGGTTTTCTTGGCTAACTTGGTGTGTTAAAAGAAAAGGTTTTGTTACGTTTGCCTTATGTTTGGGGCGAAATATACTGAATGGTAAACAGAAGGAATTTCGGACCTGAGTAATTTAATTTTAAAAGCTGAAGAACACCAGTCTTCAAAACTCCATTTGTTACATTGTGCAGCATTTCATCTGCTAAGTAAAACTCGCATTGAGCATGAATTATCTGAAGCCGCTCGACTACAAGCAGTAAAACATAATGAGATCGTGTCTTCAAACAGGCAGTACGGTATTTGCGACGACTCATTCAATCTGTAGTATTTCTCAGTACACAAAAACTAGCCTTCCGTGGGCATAGAGAAGATGAAAGTTAAGGGAATTATTTGCAATTGTTGATTCTGCTCGCTCAAAATGAATCGATAGTTGGAGACCATTCACAGTCATCATCATTATTAAAAGGAACATCTCCAGACATTCAAAATGACTTGATTGAAGTTACAACAATTGCATTATATGAAGAAATCAAATCAGAAATAAATGAAGTCCCCTTTCTCTCCATACAAGCAGATGTGACAATAAAAGTATCGTGTAAGAGCCAGATGAGCATACTATTTATATATTGTGTGGATGATAGAATAGAGGAGAGATTCGTCGCCTTTTATGACGTTTCCAGCTCCGGGATTGTCGGAAGTCGTGCACAAAGTTTTACTATACTGGGAAGTAAATGGAGAAAAAGTCGTAAGCCATACATTTGATGACGCAGTTTTAATGCCAGGCAGAAAAGGAGTAGTTCAAAAGCTAGTGAAGCAGTTTTGCCCATATGCTCTTTTCATCCATTGTTACGCCCACCAATTAAATTTGGTACTTCTACATGGCTCAAAAACAATAAAACAGTTTCGTTTGTTTGTCTGTGCCTTGACTGCTTTTCACAGTTTTTTTCAGGAAGTCTTCTAAAAGGACAGTTTTGTTGACCGAAAGAGGATTTAAGCTTCCACAAGCTAGCAACACGAGATGGAATTTTCATTCGAGGGCAGTTTTCAGCATTATGAAACATTTCCAAGGATTGTACTGTATTTTTGATGAAATTATTGATGATGAAAATTGTGAATGGGACGACGACCCTGTGAACTGTGCCATTCGTCTCAAAAGACATATGGATAACCCAACCTTTGTATATTTGCTATGTGTAATCGAAGCTTGTTTCATTTACACTGATCATATTTTCAAATTGTTACTGTACAAACATCGACAGTGAGTATTGTAACTTGCCATAATGAGATAGAGGCTGTCGTCAAAAGCATATCAAACTTAAGAAATGAAGTTTTCACTGACAGATGCGTTCAAAATAAGCATCCAGTTGAATGAAAACGTAATGTATGATGGCAAGAAAAAGAACACTTTGAGAGTGTTGACTTTTGAAATAGTAGATTCACTAACAGCTCAAATGAAGAGTAGATTTGAAGATCTTACTCATCTAAATTTCATTGAGTTAGCACAAGAAAAGAAGTTTAAAGAATACACCGAAACATTCCGCCAGAGCAAATTAGATATTTTGGTAAAACAGCAACCATTCTTTAATGTTAACCAATTACTAAATGAACTTCACATTGTTTATGCAGATCAAACAAAGCATTTAGCTCCAAAAATCTTTTAAAATATTTTCTTACGAACGGTCTTGACTCCATATATCAGGAAGTAACTACAATACTATACTTAGTACTGACTTTTCCAACTACTACAGCTAGTAGTGAACGCAGCATGAGCACGCTGAAAAAAATTAAAACCTACCTTAGAAATTCTATGAGCAATAGTCGCTTGTCGTGTTTAAATTCATTGGCTATTGAAAAACAATTATTAGGTGAGCTTTCATCAGAGCCCGCATTTTTTGAACACTCCATAGACATTTTCGCAGAAAAGAAGAAAAGACGAATGGAGCTGATGTACAAGACTGTTTGAGGTACGGTATGTGACACTATCTTTCATATTAGCTTTTTGATTTGTCCCTTAGTTTAACTGTCGTTATAAACTTTGGCGTCCCCAACTCAAAAGTTCACGCTACGCCACTGGTGGGAAGGTCTGAGACGTAATGATGTATTCCATCGTAACGGACATCAGTTTTCCTTGTTTCCTTGTTTTGGACGTACTTAGGCAGAGCTCACTCTTCTATTGGATGCCAATATAGATCTAGTTACACTCCTCAAGTCCTCAAGTGCAAGTGGTCAAGTTTTCCACCATCCTAGTGATACAGCTGCCAAGCATTTTGCTCTGCCAGGTCTATAGTATGTGCTATTGTGGGAAAATGCCACTTTTTTCCTCTGATTGATACTCTGAAAGTAACACATTTTCATCAGTTTGATCAATCCCTGGCAAGCCTGGCTGAGGTATGGATATTGTTGTTCTCTGCTGGCGGGAAAATCAGGATACCTTACTCAAGGGACTGAACTTGTCAAAGTTAGTAGCATGCCGATGAAAGACCACATTTCAGCATTAGACACATAACGAACTTTGTTTTTCTTTGCAGCAAACTGTGGTAAAAATTATTATTGTTTGCACAACTTCTTCATCAAAGAATAATTTGAAATATTCGAGTGGTGTTTTCATTTATAGCTTTTAGCTCATTATTGCTCCAGTTATACTCCACAGGATTGGGGCGTTTGCGCGTTCTCCTAAATTTCTTACATTGATCCTGATATTCTTGATTCGAGCAGATTGGCAAGCTTAAAAACAAGAAATGAACGTGATTTATATCCTTTATGGAATAAAGTGATACCAACTATAACAAATCCAACTCCGTACAGGCCATGGAGGCCCTGGGAGTAGTGGAAGGTAGAGACTTCCACTTTTTGTGACATCAGACCTAGCTGGGATGGAGTTATCAGCGCCACGCCCGACCGTCTTTGCTGCCAGGAATTACCCTGGTACTCATTTCTGGTGTAGACTGAGTGAACCCCAGGGCTACTTGCGTTTCCGAAAGTAGTAGTTTTGTTTCCAAAATCCACTACCTGGTTGGGGATCGAACCCACTCCCATTCAGTTGGAAGCTCACCGCCTCTACCGACTGCGCCACGCAGCCCCCTTGATACCTACTATGTAAATATTTAATATTTAGTATTTTCTGCATATACAAAGACTGACGTACAGGTATAAACTCGATTAGCGAGGGAGCATTTGAGATGCTGAAGAATGCTTCTGATTGCAGTTGGGAACCAGGAAAATGATCAATTGTAGCAAAAACTTCCGCCCCTGAGACAAATGACTCAAGTTCAGGGGTGTCATTCTTTTAAATGATCGCTAGGAGTTCATTCAGATTAAGAACCATGCTAAAACAAAAAATACATCGTATTTCCCTGACGTCCTTCTGATGATGATGATGATGATGATAATTGTTGTTTTAAGGGGCCTAACATCTAGGTTATCGGCCCCATGACGTCCTTCTGGAAGGAACCGTAGTTTTAGGTAACAATAACTTCAACTAATATTGGTACAGCGAACAAAAACATCATCACATTTGTCGGACAACATCCATAGAGTTTGTGTGACAATGTTTTTAATCATCCAGGCATACCTGTGGTCGTAATACTTACCCTTCTACGATGATATCAGTCAATTCGCCCATCACAGAAACATCGGTTCACCTTTAACGCTATTGTTGCTAACAAAATGTCTGCACGGCTGTGCATTCGGTCACAAACTGATGACAAGTTATTGGCAGGATTGTAAATACACGCATGCGTGCAGATAGCTACTTATTTTTACCACTAGAGCACACCGAACTTGACCGATTCGTTCGTCCTTCTGGAAGGACGTCAGGGATATCTGGGATAAAGGTATAATGTTGCAAAATTTGGTAGAGATCGGATGATTAGTTTGGTCGTGATTTGATTTAAGCTTTGAACATTTGGGTGACGGCCATTACGTATCCGTCAAGATGGCGGCGATATAAAACATGACACCGAGGTGCCCTTTGCCAGTTCTACCTCTGTACCAAATTTCGTTCAATTCGGTTTCACGGTGTTCAAATTGATAGGGGGGGGGGACAGACATTCAGAGTACACACACACTCACACACACACACCCACACACACACACACAGACAGACACACAATTTTTAGCTTACTGTTCACATTTTGCAAAAATGAGGAAAAAGTAGACATGAGATCAGGCAAATGTGTGTCTGTCTGTCTGTCCTTCTGTCTGTCTGTCTGACTGTGTGTGTGTCCCCCCTATCACCTCCTAAACGGCTGCAGCAATCGAAACAAAATTTGGTAGGAGTAAAGACCTATACCTGAATATCTCATGGCCATATTTGAAAATGATGTCAGTGCTACCAACTGCTGAAAAATCGCAATTGAAATTTGAGCTCCATGTTAGATATCTTGGAAGGTATGAATGGGAGCTATTTCAAAATTGGCACACGTATAGATAATAATATTGCAGTTTAATTTCCAGGAGGCCATACATGGCAGTGTTGCCAAAATGATTATAAGCCTGCTGATAGGTCCAAATTTTAAATGCATATAACTTCTACACTATTAATTAGATTTCAACCAAATTTCGTATGTGCTATGTGTACTGAGCCCGTATTCGCTCATGCTGGCGAGTATTTTTATATGCCAAAGTTGGTAACACGAGAGAATGAATCTCTGAATGCATCCAGAAATATGCAGTTGTACTATTGATTTCGTTGGAAGACTGTCAATATTTATTTTACCATGATTAGAGAAGGTATTCTCTAATGTGCACCGTTGAATTTACCACATTCAGTATTTCTGTGTAATTTGCCAAGGAGAAGTAGCCTAACATTATCTATTTAGTACTTGAGACTAAGGAATGACACTGCGGAAATGCAGGAATAATGTCGAGAGACGTTCAACGACTCGACTAGTCTCAGAGCCAGTACAACCCGCTTCCGGGAGGAAAGCACTCGTTGATTGTCAAAGTTCAGCACAGCATGCGTGCGACACGCAGTTGTAATAGTCCGGTCAAGTGACCGATGAAACGTCGGAAAGTGAATGAGTAAATCCGTTGGAAACATAAGCCAGTTTATATTATAACGCACGAGATGTGTGCAGTGGAAAACTCCGTGAAAGTATTGCTTTGTAAGCATTTGAAATCAGTGAAATATTACGGTGATTAAACCGGAAGCATAGCCGATGTGTGTGCCATTCAGAAGTGTGAGTAACTGTGATTTCGAAAGTGTCAGTGTCATATTTCACACCAGTGAGAATTGCATGAAATAATCCATGTTGCGTGAAATCGTAATTTTCTTGAACGACCGATGTCGCAGATTTCATCAGATAAAATTTTTCACCATGTGTGATAGTGGAAAAAATGAGCCAACACGTGATTGTATTGAGTAGAATCTGCGGAGCAGACATGGCCATTTGTTGAATAGAGTCTGCAAAATTACCAAGTGTAGATGCTGTGTTAGTTATCGAATCACACTAGAAGCAGTGAATTTCCTGTGTAATTTATCAACGTTACCACGATGTACGAGATCCAGCAGAAAAGAAGAGCTTTACCACCGTTCACCATGTGGGTGATAATGGCGTAGACACATTATGAGAGGGATACCTAGCACCACAACAGCTTAACCAAATGGAAGCTGAAGAACGGATTACAATGTGCCTATCCGAGCGTTGGAAGTATGGCCCTCGCTCGAAATGGAAGGAATTACCCCTTAATTATTCCTGTAGGAATGAGGTGAGTTACAATGTTCTTCGTGAGTCTAACTAATGTCTTTTTGTAAAGTGATGGTCTTTGGTGGAGTAGTTTTAACGATCGTACTTCGATTCACAGTCATCTAGTTAGGTTTTGTTTTAGTAGGTTTTTCTTTTAGTTTACCGACTATGGTAACCTTTCATGTTTCAATGCACATCGCAGCGTACGTCTCCAATGCATTTCCTAATCGTGAGTTAGTCACCTGATTAAATATGTGTGTGTTTTTATCACACGGTGCAATTAATGTCATTTTTATGTTCACTTTGAACGAACCAATTGTAGGTGTAATTTAAACGGGGCTGTAACTAAGTAATTTAAATCAGCTGTTGCTGAAGTCGGTATTTTGAACCCCTATTTTGTGATATGTAAAGCACGCCACTGAGCAGGCGTATCCTCCAATGGGAGACGTTATTTCATTACCTATTTTTGGGTATACATTTTTATTTGAGATTGGAAAGTTTACCACTAGATTCGAAAGGAATCAATTAACAGTGTGAAGGAGTGTTATATCTTTCTGTTTGTACTCCAAGTCTTGTTCACACTAGTAACGTATCATTTACAATTAACGCCACTGTTTTATATGGTGTGAATGTTTATTTCATGCATTGGAAGTGCCTAGAATGCACATGTTTGATTTTTAACAAACTTGCTGGGAGTGTTATATCTTCCAAACACGTTAGTGCGAGTGGAATATCTCGCGTTCTGTATATTTTGCTTTGCCCATGCAGACAAATCATTGTCAATCATTTTTTGTCTACTATAAATGTATCACGCACACTACAACGAATATTATCTTATGAACTGCAAGTGTAGGATCAAAATCTGAACATTTTTATGGATCCGATAGGCTAACGAAGCGATCATTTGAAACTTTACTGTTAGCCCATGCAACTCGTAACAGTTTGGGAATGAACAAAATGTGAGTCACTTTGGGAGACAAGTGTTTTCAAGGTTACGCGCAGTAGTGCCAACCCATAATCCCAGGTGAGACTAGATTTCTGACAAATTTAATGCTAATGCTTTTCTAAATGATGTGATCTACAGTAGCCAGTGTTTGTTAAGCTTTATAAAACGAGGTCAAGTTAACAGCGATATTAAGAATGCAATGATATTGTGTGACAGGAGGTCACCTATAATGTTTACGATCTTCGCATATGCTGTGAGCGAAGCACACTTGAAAAACCTTTATTGTTTAAGATTTTAGAATTGTCATGTGAAACTGATTGACTTATTTGAGGCTATGTTATTTTTCTCACATGTTGTGAAGGTTTATGCCGTGTGTTTATGCACGATGGAAGGGATGGTTTCCCATGGTTTTTGAGGTTGCCGGCCTTGTTTCAAAGCTCATGTGCTTGACAGACTGAGGTTAAAGAAGTGATCCAGCGGGACACTCTGTTACTTTAGAATGACTTTTGAGCTTTTTGATAGCTCGGAGTTAGCTTGTTCGCGTGTACTTGGATGTGCACCAGTGATTTTATCCACCAGTTAGGAAGCCGTGCAGATGGTCAATCCGTATAATTAATAAATATTAAAACAAAGACAACTAATAATCACTCATTAAATAAAATTGAGTAATGAATTTAAACGAAAGCAATAATTATCGTTAATCACAAAACGCTTGTTTAACTTTGATCATGGTTTATAACTCGCTGACCATTGTACTGAGCTGTCGTTTTATTTCTTCGTTAGTTTAAGCTTTAGACAGCTGACACATGCGACTGACAGGGATTTGGTCTATCCCAGAGTTTTCAACTCGTGGGCCGTGAACCATGTAACTTTTGTTCTACTGTTAACGAACAGTACTATGATTTCCTAGTTTACACATGATAGATGACCAATGGAAACAAACAGTAACCATCATGTGGTAGGAAGGATTAATAATAATACTCTTGTGTGTGATACTTATTTATTAATTGTTGTGTAAACCCATATTCACATCTTTCTTTCTTCTACTACTTGTAGATATTTTGTTGTACAGTTGATTGTAAACATGATTTGCGTTGTAAAGGATGAGTGTAAATCACTTAAGATTTTTGTTTAGTTGTTTTTACTACGGATGCTTCTCACCGTAGATTAGTTTAACTTAGGATGAGTTTATATTAATTAAAAATTAAATGTAAATACGGGATGGTCACAGCTTAGGGCATAACCCATCTCTTTTGGGTACATTCGTGTTGACCGACTGAAAAGCACTAAACTCTTGCTTACTTTGTTGTTTTTCCTGTCATGTTTGACATTTTGCCATCATGACGCTTCGCTTGGAAACGACATGCCTTGTTAATTATAATTACAATTTAAAATCTTTTGTACCATTTCCCTAGTTTTGCTGTGTTTTTTCTGATTGTATTTAGGACCAATCGAGGGGTGATTTTTACATAGAAGATAATAGTTTATTTTTGTTTCTTTACCTGTGTTTAGTTAACGGATTAGCCGACTTATACCCCCGATTGTAGGATAGGGGCTTATGATATCAATAAATCGTTTTGTGAAATTTACTTAAGCCTGGATTTTAATTTAATAGTTTTTAAGGGGGTGCATTTCCTTGCGGGGTGTATGACTATGCTATGATGGGAACCTGATCCCTATGATGACGAGGAGTCTTGTGCCGGAATAGCCCACAAGGAGTGTACTCCAATCCTCTTAGGCCATATGTGTTCAAGGATGTGGTTATCTGGAAAGCTACACACGATCGGTGGTGGACCAGATCACCACCTCTAACGGGCAAAGTACATAAACAAATATGACTGAGCGTATTCTTAAGAGCCACCAGGGCTGCCAACTGTTAATAAATGCTCTATTTTTTTAAATCCAAATACCATTATATCAGAAAGTATGCAAGCCGACAGCTTTAAACAATGCACACGTATAGTATCTGACATTCTATATTAATTTGGAGTAACATATATACGTCAGTGCTACCAACATGATTCTAAGCCTGCTGATGGGTCCAACTTTAAATACATGTAACTTCTATACTATCATTTGGATTTCAAACAAATTTCGTGTGTGCTATGTGTACCATAACAGATATGACTATGCGGATTCATAAGAGTAACCAAGGCTGCCAACTGTTAATAAATACTGTCTCTATTTTTGTTACCCTAATATCAATATATCAGAAAGTATGCAAGCCAATAGCTCTAAACATTGCACAAGTATAATACCTGGCATTCTAGATTAATTTGGAGTAACTAATATAGGCCTACGCCAGTGCTGCCAACATGATTCTAAGCCTGCTGATAGGTCCGATTTTAGAATGCATGTATCTTCTCTAATCACTAATAGATTTCATTCAAAATTGACACAACAATATTATTATTTCAGATTATTTCTGACCAATACATGTATGTCATTGTTGCCAACATGATTGTACGCGCGCTGTTAGTTTCAATGTTTAACTGCATGTAACGTCCAAGCTATCCATTGGACTTCAACCAAATTTTGTATTCTGTACCTTAAGAGATGGAACTAAGAATATATTCAGTCACCAGGTCTGCCAACTGTAGTTCTCTATTAGGCTACATTATGCCAGGTATACAGTATTTCGAACTAATTAGAAATTTCGATATTGCCAACTTAATTTCGTCATTCTTCTAGATAGATCCATATAGCTTAATCATTGGCATGGATCTTAAATTTTAAGAAAAGTAAGCTCTTTAGTTCGTCACGGAACTTCTTGTTGGCCCTGAGTTGATCTTATAAGTCTATTTTCATGTTCTGCAAAAATCGAAAGTAGGCTAATATAGGAATGCAGCCGAAATAAATCAGAAACCTCTATGGACATCAAATTGGCAGGTGAAAAACTAAAGGAAGTAGGAGATTACTGTGGCTTAGGAAGCAAAATGACCCTTGACGAGGCAAAGAGGATATAAAACGTAGGTTGGCTCAGGCAAGGAAAGCATTTCTACAGAAAAGGAATCTGTTGACATCGAATATAGATTTAGGTATTAGGAAGTCATTTAAGATATCCTTTGTCTGGAGCGTGGCGCTTTATGGAAGTGAAACTTGGACTATTCCTGTAGCAGAAATGAGGAGAATTGAAGCGTTTGAAATATGGTGTTACAGGAGAACGATGATGATCAGATGGGTAGATAGGGCTACAAACGGAGATGTATTAAGACGAGTGGGAGAGGAGAGATATTTCTGGCGACTGCTAATGACGATCAGAGGTAGGTTGATAGATCACATACCAAGACACCCAGGAATTGCAAGCTTAGTTACAGAAGGAAGGGTCGAGAACAAGAACTGTGGAGGTAGACCAAGGTTAGAATAAGTTAAACAAATTGCCACGGATGTAGGGGGTGGTAGCTATGTAGAGATGAAACGATTAGCTCAGGACAGGGAGGCATGGTGATCTGCATCAAACCAGTCAAAAGACTGAAGACTCAAACAACAACATTAATTATAACCGATTCAAGTACCCAATGTATATATTTTCAGTGAATAGTTTATGAAAATAACCTGGATATCAGTTTTGGAAAATAAAACACTCATTTTTAATATGCTTGGTCAAAAACTTTATTACATGAAATATACACCAGACTGTCACTGCCTCGATGATCAGAAATCAACCGAGATCATGCACGCTTGAAACTACGAAACAATAATTTTGTTTCGAAGTGGAATCGGAGCAAGCTTGCGCCAGCGTGGACTTGCTTGTGGCGGGCAGTGTGATTGACGATGGACACGTCACCATTTGTTTCTGTCGCTCTCCTACAGATTTTGTTCATATGTGCACGCTTGTGCATGCACGCTCAACCAAATTACTTGCGCAAGCGTGCCTCCAATGTGATCGAAGCGTAACACAGAGCTGGGCCCTCCATATTTATGACCCCTGGAGAGAGGGGGCCCAGCATTGTCAACCCCCAGGAATTGGGCTACCTGTTGGTCCGCGGGTTCTATTGAAGGGTATTTGAAGCAACCCTACTAGTGCTCTAGGGCGCCCCTATCCGCCACCTGGGAACACCCCCTCTAGAGGTTACAGGTTCCCCCGAGGGAAAGAGGTAAATTGAATAATTCATCAAAATTAAAATGAAAAATTTGTGTTGTTTGCAGGTTAATGTACACTCTCCATATGAAACCGTAGAATCAGCGTCAAGATTCATCTTAATGGCCCAAAATTTCCACCACGAGATCATCTCTACGTACGAGGAGCTCAAGTCGGAGCTTGCAGTCAAGAATTTGAGGAGAACTCAGCGGCGTTGCTACCTAGTCCACGAGCATGATGGTGACAATGGTTTCAACAGTTACTCCTTATGTCTGAGCACATGTAGGAGGCGGCTGGCCAACACCTTGTGCGGCTGTGTGCCTTATTTCTACCGTCCTTTGGGTGAGTAAGTTCAATGCTCAAAGCTGCGCTCAAAGGGCGAATAAAGTTATAAGTTGTGGAACTTCCGTATGAGTCAATGGTTAAGATGAAGTAGTTCTAAATTTCAACACCAGGCGCATGGTCTGAAGCACATGAGTAGGTAATATAGGCCGAAGCTGGGACAGGGGCTAATGGGCAAGATGGCCGCCGCGCGCAACCAGCCCTATGTTATTCTTATGGAGGGGTCAGTCATAGCTGGGCCAGGGGCTAATGGGCAAAATGGCCGCCACGCCCTGAGACCGTAAATGACGTCACAGGGAAAGGTCGGCCGTGTAGTTGCTAAATGGAATATTTATTATTATTATTATTATTAATATTATTATTATTATTATTATTATTATTATTAATACGTAATTATTGATTGATCATGTACAATCAAGACCAGTCTTATATTGTCCACTTTTGGTGTAGTTGCTAGCATTTTAGCTGTTTCCCTAGAGGTTTCATTCCCGCCTCAACCAAGAAATATTATTCTGGGCTGAGAGCTGGAATGGGGTACACTCAGCCTCATGAGGTGAAAGTAAGAAAACGTGGTTTCATTCATACCTCAGCCATTCCGCATAATCCAACTTGACCTAACCTACCCTAACCTAACTTAACCTAACCTAACTTCGCCTAACCTAACCTAACCTAACAAACATTATTTAACCTAACCTAACCTAACCTAACCTAGCCTAACTTCAAAGTGAGATCAAATATGAGATCAAATGTGAGAGCACACATAATAAACTAAGTTATAGCCTAACCTAACCTAACTTCACCTAACCTAACCTAACCTAACATAACGTAACTTCACAGTGTGAGCAAATATGGGTACAAAAGTGGGTGCAAAAGTGGGTGTAAAAGGGAGTGCAAAAGTGGGTGCAAAAGTGGGTGCAAAAGTGGGAGCAAAAAGGTGGGAGCAAAAAAGTGGGAGCAAAAAGTGGGAGCAAAAAAGTGGGAGCAAAACAGTGGGGAGCAAAAAGTGTGAGCAAAGAAGTAAGAGCAAATGGGAGAGCACAAATAATAAACTTAGTTAGAACCTAACCTAATCTAACCTAACCTAACCTAACCCACAGAAACCTCATTTAAATATTTTAGATTCAACATTTTAACATTTTAACATTTTAGATTTTTCATTTTTCATTTTACATTTTTTAGATTTTTCATTTTACATTTTTGATTTTTTTTGTATTTTAGATTTTAGTTTTTTTAGGTGTTACATTTTCAATTTAAGATTTTTTTATTTTAGATTTTACATTTTCCGAAAAGAGTAAACAACAAGGTCACATACCTAACCTCACCAAACTTAACTCTACGAAACCTAACTTAAGCTAATCCAAAGGCTAATGCACACACACAAAGTAAATAAGGGCACATGCAACTATCCTTATGCTAGTTTTATAGGCTACTTTACAGCATGATCACTACCCCAACCGGGGAATTTTTATTTCATTTTGTTGTTTACTCATTTGTCAATTTTCCAATTTCCAATTTTCAGTTTTTTTAATGTCAGTTTTAAGTTTTTCAATTTCATAATATGGAGACATGGATTTTGCATTTTGTTGTTTACACATTTGCCAATTTTCCAATTTCCCATTTTCGTTTTTTTTATGACAGTTTTAGGTTTTTCAATTTCATAATATGGAAAAATGGATTTTGCATTTTGTTGTTTACACATTTATTAATTTCACAATTTCCCATTTAGAGTTTTTAAAATGTCAGTTTAAAGTTTTTCAATATCATGATATAGAAACATGGATTTTCCAAGTTGTTGTTATACATTTGTCAATTAACCAAATTCCCATTTACAGTTTTTAAAATTTCAGTTTAATGTTTATTCTATTTTGTCAATATGGAAACATGGATTTTCCAATTTGTGTTTTACATGTTCATTTTGCGTTAGGAGTGGAGAGAGGTGGGTAGTAATTAAAAATGAACAAGCAGTGTCCATACAATATTTTTTATTTTAAATACATGTACACTATTTACTCTTAATACATTTTTATATATATTCTTTTTTGTTATAAATTGTACAGTTGTTTTTATTTTGTTTTCTATTTATATTTATTTTTTGATTACAATTTTTTTATTTTTGATTTGTTATTGTTTAATTTCGAAATTGTTTTATGTATTTGCTAGTTGCAGGCAGAAGATTTTGATATTCATAACTTAACACTTTAAGCATGGTCAATGATTGAGTAATGACCATAGGCATGTGTACCTATACCATCAGCATCAATCACTCTATTATCATCACCAGGACACAAAGCAATTTTGTTTAGTCTTATAGATGATATGCCATGTTGTTTAGAAGCGAAAATGTTCATTGGTATTCTTTTTACATTGTTTTTCATGACACAATCCTTATAATCTTGAAAGCTTATACAATTTTTGACAACACCTTTGCTAATACCTTTAATCTTTTTTAATTCTTTACCATTTATGTCTAAAGCGTACATCTTAGCTCTAAGTCCTACAAATTCTTTTATAATTTGTCCACAAGCCTCGTCTTTAAATTTCCCCAACGTTTTCTTGTTTGATGTAGAGTAACATATGTGATTAGTAGGATAATCTGATGTGTCCAGGTGTTCTAGTGTGCCCAATCGGTCACGGCAGACTGGCATCGAACTCGGGTCTTATCAGAGAAGACCAGGCACATGATTCTGCCTAGAGTCGAACCATTGATCTCTGAGGGGGAACAGTTACAGGGAACCCGAAGAGCAATGAGATGTATAATGACATATAATAATATCGCATGATATCACGGCTTGTATGTGAATATCATAGCTGTTTAAGGGAATAATTGTCAGAAATTGCAGTCATATGTACGTTTTCAAAGTATAGAAACGTGAAAGCAGGCCAGATTGACATTTTACTAATTGCAGCCAGCGAATGGGAGGAGATTCAGGGCGCCGGTGGAACTTTTTCCGTCTGGACCGAGGAGACAGCTCGAAATTAATGACCCTGGGAGTCCCCAATGGACAACGCTTGAGACTGTAGTGGGGACGATTGCCCACGGAAATTAATTGATTGCAGCCAATTGGAGCATCGAAATGGAGTGAAATGTACACCCAGGTGAATATATTCTAGGAGGGATAATTTAGGAGTGGTCCTACACCTAAATTAAAGCCTATATCTCCAAATGAGCGTGTTAACACCGAGCCTACCCTCGAGAGGAGTGATTTGGTGACCAGCCAGAGGGGAATCACCATGGTGGCGTCATGACGCGATGGAATAAGGCAATTAATTGTAATTAATTGGCCGAAGCGATCACTTGCACGCAAGTGATTATGGGACCTCCACACCTAGATGAACAAGGTGTATACGTCATTTTGAATGGAAATACATTATTTCAAGAAGGGAGTCGCTCTCGTGTGTCCTGTAGACTACATTTTACGAGAAACCTTTATATAGGGGAGCAGCACAGACCAAGCCAGTAGTCTTCAGTTGTCTTCAGTTCGTCTTGAGTTCATCATCAGTTCATCTGCAGTCTACACGTAAACTAAACGCTGCCAATAAGTGCGCGAAATGTTAAGAGTATATTTGAAGAACAATGGAAGCGTATCATACAGCTTCTAAATATAAATCATGAATCGCATAAGATTTAATTTACAGAAGATATTTATCCATTATTATACGCAAGTGTAATTTGCTACAACGTAGCAATAATTTAGGATGGTTTTGGACACTGAATACCAGGAGGTATTGTCATACTTATAAATGACGCAGTATCGTCAGGATCATTGCAGTTATGGGAGCCGAGAGGCATCACAAGTAATCATGACGGTGAAATAAACAGTATTGAAGGGAACGAGAATCGAACGCACGTACACGCAGATAGACTTTCACGGAGACCAGCGGTTGTCATAGTCATCGCATCTCTGGGGTCAGGCGTTAAGAGTAGTCCGACTAAGGATTAACCTGTGAAATAGTGAAAAAGTGTATATAAATCTTATTATAGTGTGTTCAAAAGTGTTTAAGTGTATTGTGATTAATATGTATTGTGTAAAAGTGAGAAAAGCCACTGATAAGAGTATGATTATCATGTGGGAAATATGTGAAATCAAGTGTCGTGTGAGATATAGCATGATGGCTTAAATCAAGCGTCATGGTAGGCCCGGAGCTGGCGTGCTGGTATAATCCAGCGAAAATGAAAAAGTGAGTACCAATTTAAAATTTTATTCTAACTAAATAGTTCACCATACATCGAAACATCATTTTAAGAATAAGATGTAACAGTCACTTATTGTACGAGCTTTCACCACTCGTATTTGGTAGAATATGGCTTGGAAGGTGATTTGTTTATGGCCAGTCAGGCTAAAATTGTAATGAATGTAACGGTAACGTTAAATAATAATAATAATAATAATAATAATAATAATAATAATAATAATATCTGGGATCGGTAACAGTAAAGTGAAGTAATAGGCATTTCTGGCCTAAAGAATGTTCAAAGTGTGTCATGTCTAATATAAGGATACTGCATTTTGGTAAACAGTAGGAAAGTAACGTGAAATATAGCGAGATACGAGAGTTTTTCAGTGTCAATGAAGTGTTGAATGAATATTTAATATGGTCAATTCTTAGGATTGTTTTTGAGAACCATTAAAGTAATGTAAGCCAGTAAATTTATATTTTGTTTTTAGGAGCTATTTGAAGCTTTGGCTTAAGTGTAATTGCAGAGAGGATGCGGGTACCTCAATAATTGAGTCATCTATGAGAAGTATTGTTTGAGCCGCATTGAGCGAGCAATGTAACGTAGAATCCAGTGATTTACGTAAATAAAGTTGCGGGGACCAAGCTAGCATAGCTTGCACGTTAGGTGAAAATTTGACTAATCTACGAGTTAGTACCGCCGTGGAGCGTACTTATATTATTCGCAGCGAATTGGACAGAGCCTGTCTGTATCCATCGCTTGCAGGAATAATTGCCACAAGGGATGTTCTTCGAGACCCCGTGAGCACATGTATTGGTTGATTTGCCCTGAGAGGTAAGAATCAAAGTACGTCGTTTAGGAAACGCAGATTTCCTTATAGTATTGAGACAGCTGCTGGTGAGAATCTTGTATTCTCATTATGATGCGCGTCCAAAGCCACTAGTATTCACCATAGAACGGCAAGGCTATTACAGAATCCATCCCCTGCCATGAATGTTAATTAAGGTGCTGAGATGAGCCCAATACACTATAAATATAGGTGTTAAATAATCAGAATGACTCAATTACTTGAGACAATACTCTGGGTCACTCCACTGTACTGCAATTGTAAACAGAGATGACCTTGCTAGCAGATGAGAGGGATGGGAAATTATTCCACTGAGACAAGCGGCCATCTTGCGCGGCCAGCTGGAACTAATTTTATTGCCTGCTAGGGGAAGGGGAGGTCGGTCGGCCAATCCCTTTAAATTAGAGTCATAGTAGGACACTGAAGAATCTCGATATTTCGAAATGTAATTATGATATGATTGTTATGATGATGCCAATTGAATTAAATGATGTGTTTCAACACACATACATTGTCGGATCATTGAAATCGGATAATATTTGGCCCAGTTATTCTCTGAGGAGGAACGCTGAACCAAATAAATTATAGGCATCTTCTTTTAAAGTGCATTTTTGCCAGTTCACGCTAATTTATGCAGACGGGTAGATGATTTCTAAGAACATGACACGTTTGTAACGATAATAATTTCGACCAGACCCAGAAAATCGTTGTATGGTGAAACTATAAACATTTCTATCCATGTGTATTTTGGAAGGGAAACGTACCACTTTTTAGCGTTTCATATCGATGGAAAAGAGGAAGATGATTCACACGACACATCAACATTTTTTAATTAAGACATAGAATAATGAGTTTATGCTAATGAAAGTAAATGCCCGTAAGAAACGGATTAATGTTTTATTATTACAGAATTAATGTCATTTAATGTGATATGTGACTTTTGTGTTGTGATACTCCTGTTATGTAAAATTGTGTCATATAAAGAACACTATGGAGACTCGTAGAGGTCTGAAAGTATCAATGATAGGATGCTAGAAATAGATTTGAGTGCAGTGTAGCACTAATTAAGAAGAGACTCACAAAATAACCCTGATTTGCATTGTGGGAAATTAAATGTAAATTATCCTGTGTTTGTATTTTGTTAGCCTACTTTCGATTTTTGCAAAAAATGAAAGTAGACTTATGAGATCAACACAGGGCGAAAAAAGTGTGTCTGTCTGTGTGTGTGTATGTGTGTGTGTGAGTCTGTGTGTGTGTGTGTCTGTGTGTCTGTGTGTGTGTGAGTGTGTGTACTCTGAATGTCTGTCCCCCCCTATCAATTCGAACACGGTGAATGCGAATTGAACGAAATTTGGTACAAAGGTAGCACTAGCAAAGGACACCTCAGTGTCATGTATTATATCGCCGCCATCTTGACGGAAACGTAATGGCGGCCACACAAATGTTCAAAGCTTAAATCAAATTACGACTAACCTAATCATCCGATCTCTACCACATTTTGCAACGACATGCCTTTATGGGGGGAGCATCCTTTGACCGAACCAATAGGTCATCAGCGTAATAGTTTGCGGATGGCGGCCATCTTTGTGTGAAAATGGATTCCCCCTATTAATTCGAACACGGTGCAACCGAATGGAACGAAATTTGGTACAGAGGTAGTACTAACAAAAGTACCTTAGTGTCATGTTTTATATCGCCGCCATCTTGACGGAAACGTAATGGCGGCCACACAAATGTTCAAAGCTTAAATCAAATTACGATTAAACTAATCATCCGATCTCTACCAAATTTTGCAACAACATACCTTTATGGGGGGAGCATCCTTTGACCAAACCAATAGGTCATCAGCGTAATAGTTTGCGGATGGCGGCCATCTTTGTGTGAAAATCGATTCTCCCTATTAATTCGAACACGGTGCAACCGAATGGAACGAAATTTGGTACAGAGGTAGTACTAACAAAAGGCACCTCAGTGTCATGTTTTATATCGCCGCCATCTTGACGCAAACGTAATGGCGGCCACACAAATGTTCAAAGCTTAAATCAAATTACGATTAACCTAATCATCCGATCTCTACCAAATTTTGCAACTACATACCTTTACGGAGGGAGCATCCTTTGACCAATCAAATAGGTCATTCACCTGATAGTTTGCGGATGGCGGCCATCTTTGTGTCAGAATCGATTCCCCCTATTAATTCAAACACGCTGAAACCGAATGGAACGAAATTAGGTACAGAGATAGCACTAGCAAAGGGCATCTCAGTGTCATGATTAATATCGCCACCATATTGACAGAAACGTAATGGCGGCCACACGAATGTTTAAAGCTTAAATCAAATTACGACTAACATAACCATCCGAACTCTACCAAACTTTGCAACAACATACCTTTATGGAGGGAGCATCCTTTGACCAATCTAATAGGTCATTAGCCAAATAGTTTGCGGATGGCGGCCATCTTTATGTCAAAATTGATTCCCCCTATTATTTCTAACACGGTGGAACCGAATGAACGAAATTTGGTACAGAGGTAGCACTAGCAAAGGGCACCTCAGTGTCATGTTTTATATCACCGCTATCTTGATGGAAACGTAATCGCGGCCACCCAAATGTTAAAAGCTAAAATGTAATTACGACCAACCTAATAATCTAGTGTCTACCTAATTTTGCTACACCATATCTTTATGTGGGAAACATATTCTGACCAAACTGCAAGAACATCAGCCCAATAGTTTGCAGATGGTGGCCAAGTATGTGTGCAAATCGATTCCCCCTAGCAATTCAAACACGGTGAAACCGAATTGAACGAAATTTGGTACAGAGGTAGCACTAGCAAAGGGCACCTCATATTCATGTTTAATATCCCTATAGCACGTTGTATTTCAACAAGCTCCTACAACCAACATTCAATCATACTCCTTGAAAAGGACAAAGAGTTATAACAATACCCATGCATTTAGGAGAAAGTAGGCTATATGTTCTTTACTGAACATCTTGTTGTATAGCCATGACTTTAGATCAGTAAATGTTTTATTTAGGAATATGTTGTTTCTTTCATGTAGAGTAGTTACCTGGTAGACTCAAATCCTGAGCATGTGGTCATATGGTGGGCAGGAACGTCCCATATCTCGAAAGATCGTGAGTTAGCTGGGATACGAACACATGTTCCACATGATGACAGTTGGGTACATGGAGGAGATGTCACTGTACTAGGATTGAGTCACAGGTACTACTAAAAGTCGGCCAAGATATTAATGGTAGAAGCAAGTACAGCAGAAAATTAGGATAAATTAGGAAAAGGCCGCGTCCCATTTGTTTATAAGCCTTCACGTCAAAATAAATGTTGATAATCCTCCATAAGACATGCTTAAATGTAAATGTAACTTGTCACCCCTTTACATGTATACCTAAACTTTATCATGGCGGCCCAGGTGGGGCATTCGGCAGTAAAAACCACTCCCTGGACAGTTTTATTGATAATTCAGAATATGGCCGATGTCTTACAATGGACCAAACCATTGTTACACAACTCCCTTTCATTATCATGTCGCCCAAATGTGTGGGACAAAGCATGAATCCCCTTTCATTATCATGGCGCCCAACGTGGGGCAAAGCATGAATCCCCTTTCATTATCTTGGCGCCCAGAGACGTGGAAGGCTTATAGGATTCAGAAAACCCCATAATAATAGCATGGTTTTCATGGGGAAAACCATAATAATGGTATTTTTCCTCAAACTCTGTTTGAGCGATTGTGAGTCTTTCTAGATGATACTCAGACGTTAGACACTGTTGTCAGACGGGTACGTGGGTCTATACCCATTCCATAGGTGGTTTCGGCACTTTGTAATATGTTGTTGTTGTGGTCGCGACATCGGAATCCTTTTCTTTCCAATAGAACGCGCCAGCATGTTCAGCTGCGGCCTACCTGAATCTCAAATTAAGAAATACAGGATGGCTGGAACTGAGGATGTACTCAGGTGTATCGCCCGGTTAAGAGAACATTTTGATGATACTAATGCTAAGAGTAAGGAAGAAGCTAAAGCATTTAAAGATGAAATAGCGGGTAGATTGGATGCCAATCAAACTGAAATAAACACTAGATTAGAGACTAATCAAGCTGAAATGAGCCAGATGTTGGCTAATCAAGCTGAAATGAACACTAGATTAGAGGCTAATCAGTTAGAGGTCAATAGAAAAATGGAGGACGTTAAAGAGTCCATTAAGCAAGAAGTAACTAAGAATATTGTTAGCGTGGTCTCAGAGATGCAAGCTGATAACGATAAACGCTTTGAGTCTATAGAGCTAAAACTAGAGAATAATCTGCAAGCGTGCAGAGAGTCACAGCGTGAGATTAATGATAGCTTAAGCAGTATGTCCATGGAGCTTAAAGACATTCAAAGTCAGAATGAAGCAAATACTAAACGTCAACAGGAGCAATTTAATACGTTCACTCAGACCATGGATCAAAGGCTCGAAGAAAGCGACGTAAAATGGATTACGCGAATGGCAGACTACGCAAAGGCGGTAGACGAAGCCTTAAGAAAGCAGGATCAGAATATCCTTGACCAATACAAGGAAATCCATGAAATAAAAACTTCTGATCAAGAGAATAAGGAAATAATGTCAAATATGAAAAGGCAGGTCGGGAAGGTGCAAAAAGAGTTAGAACAACCTCAGAGCGACCTAGCAGTTATTCATAAAAGGCAGGATTAGGACCAGGGAGAAATCACGAAAATAAGGACTGAAATCTCTCATATGCAGGGTCACATACAAAAAGAAGTTACCGGCTTACCAGAAGAATTAGAACTTCGAGAAGGCTTGAAGACTGAAGCCAGCGATAAAACTCTTGCCGAGGTAAGAGAAAGTATAGCGGGGGAAACTACCCACCTGAAAGAAAACCTTAAAGATGATAAGGAAAAGGTATTTTCTATGGCAGAAAAAACCTGGATCGCCTAGAGAAAATAGAACGAGAGGTATTAGCTCGTTTAGAAAGGGCAGAAAATAGGCACAGCCAAATAGAAACTAGAATGATCGCACAGGAGGAATCCAAGTTGCGAAATCCTAGGTCTAGCGAAGGAAGTATAGATGAGAATAGGAGAAATAAATGGGCAGATATGGAGATACAGCCCACTCCAAAGAATGCAGCCATGCCAAGTGACAGCCCGTATACCACGCCTGGTATGCCAATTGCTATGTCAACACCGCATGAAAATGCTGTTCAAAATCAAATAGTCACTGTTGTGGGGGCTAGTGACGAGAAACCGAAGAAATGCTCTGGGAGTAATTCTAACATGACACCCAAGTACTGGCTTAAAGAAGTATCCGAGTACTTGAATGACTCGAAGGTACCGCCAGAGCGAAGGTTGAGAGCGATTGAAAAACTGACGGAGGGCGAGTGTGCCTTATGGTTTAGGAGTTTTCGGTACACGTTTGACACCGTTGACGAATTTCGCCAGGCATTTTTAAGCAGGTACTGGAACGCGAGTATAAAGCAGAACCTCAGACTGGACTTGTATTCCAGGCGTTATAGCACTAATAATCCGACGAAGTATGCAGAATTTTGTGTGGCTCAATTGTGCCATTTCCGCGAACTTGATGAAGGAATTAGAGAGTCAGATTTGTGTATAGCGATAGCCAAGCAGCTACCGTATGAAGTACAACGTCTATTAATCTCATTAAACGCCGAGACTGCGATCGATATGGAGGAGGTGCTGAGACAACTCGATCTCACCACAGCGCAGCACACAAGGCAAAGTCGGAACGTGGAACAAGTCAACATGACGACTACACCGACTGAATCGACTAAGGTGCAGACTAAAAGTAAGTCTACGAGCACCGAAACGGAGAAATCAGACTGGCAACGTGAAGGACGGGAAAACCAGAATTGGAGGCCAGCATATCGAGGAGGATCGAACCATGGAAACCGAGGAAGGAAAACCTGGAATCAGCGCGGTACAAGAGACCAGCAGCATGATAACAGAAGGAATTACGGCCGAAATGGGAACAACCAAGGATGGAGATCCGAAGAACAGAGTCGCGGGTTCGATGAAGAGGCGGAAGAACGCTATCACGCATCTTTAAGATACATGGAAGAGCGTGGAGACGACCATAGACAATCGCAAGTTCACTGGGATGAAGCGATTAAGAATCGAAGGTCACCCGACATCTATAAAAGTGATGACGGTGTCAAAAGTCTGGAACTTCAGCAGTATGAAGACAGACAGAAGAACTCCACAAAGAATGGAGTAATGAAAAAAAAACACCAAAATTAAATGACCAAATAGAGATAAATGCAGGATGGAATACAGTGAATGTGGTTAACTGGATTGCCAAACCTGAGGAGCTTATTGAAGACATAGATGAAGGGACGGTCAATGTGAGAAGGGAACTACCCATTATTATTGTAAACATCGCAGGCATGAAGATAAGAAGTCTCATGGATACAGGTTCAACGGTATGTTTGATAAACCAGGCATTATATAATGAAATCCAAAGTAAAATCCACGTATTGAAAATACCTATTTCAAGCGTGAAGATAAAAGGTGTGATACCAGATAAAGTTATGATATGCAGATACCAAGTATTTTTAGATTTGCAGATAGGGAACTCTACATTCTTACAGAGCTTCCTACTTGTGAATAAGCTGCCTATTAACATTATTGTTGGCATGGATTTCATAAGAGAATATAAGGTCATTATAGATCTCTCGCAAAACATTGTTATGTTTCGCGCAAGTGAGGGAAAGGAAGATTTAGAGCTCTCTTTAAAACACAATGAAACGAGACCAGAAGAGTACGTATGGCATACATACGGAGATATGACTGGGGATGCAGTATTGACAACAGAAGACATCGAGGAAGAGTTGGCAACACTGGCCGCAGACATTGAAAAGGACCTCGAACCAAAATTTGAAGAATGCCTGGAAGAAAAGATAGAGGAAGCTAAAATTGGTCCAGAGCATAAGCAAATGCTAAGGGAACTGCTATTTGAATACAAAGGAGTCTTCGATTCGAGACCTGGCCGGATCAAGAATTTCCAGTATGCGTTCCAGGTCAGTGACTGGACACCATTAAGACAGAAGCCGTATCCTGTAGCCGAGAAACATTATTTAAAGGTCAAAGAAGCAATACAGGAAATGCTAGAGGCAGGCGTCATTGTGAAGACGGCCACACCTTATGTCAGCCCACTGGTAGTTGTACCTAAACAGGACGGAAGTGTAAGGATATGCCTGGACCTACGAAATTTGAATTCCAAGGTCATACCAGAATTTGACCAAGTGCCGCCCATTAAGGAGGTCCTCAGGAGGTTCAAAGGAAAGACTGTTTTCTCAAATCTTGACCTGACAGCAAGTTTTCACCATCTTGCTCTGGAGGAGAAAACAAGCTTATTAACTGGGTTTTTATTCGACCAGCATACATATTCTTACGTACGCTTACCATTTGGTCTGAAAACAGCAGGTTCAGCGTTGATACGAGCGCTTGATCGGAACCTGTCTGAAGAAGTAATAGCAACAACCATATGCAACGTAGATGATATACTACTGACATCTGAAACAGTCGAAGAACACGTCAGAGATCTACGCAAGCTGTTGTATGACCTAAGTCAGGCTAACTTTAAGGTCAATATAAAGAAATCTAACTTTGGTCAGAGTGAAGTTAAATTCCTAGGCCATGTAATAGGTGCACAAGGAGTTAGGCCTAATCTGGGAAAATTGGAAGTCATTAAACATTTCCCGAGGCCAACGAAGGTAAAGAACGTCAGGCAATATCTAGGCGTTATTGGATTCTTTTCAAGCCATTGCCCGAAGTACACCGAGACCGTAGCACCACTCCAAGACTTACTGAAGAAAGGAGGAAGGTGGCGCTGGACGGAAAAATGCGAGGAAGCCTTCGTGAAATCTAAACAGATGCTTTTAGATTATGTAAAATTGGGATCTCCAAACTACACTCAGAAATTTATTATCCAGACTGACGCATCATTTATAGGCATTGGAGCGATGTTATACCAGGAAAATGTGGACAGGCCAGAGGAGAAAACTTACATTGCATTCATAAGCAGAAGGTTGAAACCTAATGAAAAGAATTATACGGTCACGGAGATCGAATTACTCGCAATACTGTATGCCTTACAGTATTGGCGAAAGCTAATTTATGGTTTTAGAATTATATTGAGAACGGACCATAAACTCCTAACATTCCTGTTGAAAACTGACTTGTCAAGTCAAAGACTGACGAGGTGGTCCCTGTACATACAGCAATTTCAAGTGAAAATCGAGTATTGCCCGGGGAAGGACAATATTATACCTGACTTGCTAAGCAGATACCCGACAGCTGATGAAGAGGAAGCTCTAGCTATCGACATAGAAGATAGAGACCAGAAGACCTTAGATGATCTAAGGAACATCACCGTTTTTCAACGTGAAGATCCCTGGATACGGTTGATGATTAATTACTTCGAGGGAAAGCTTGTCAGAGAAACACCGATGTATGTGGAAGCCAAACACTATCAACGGAGTATCTATGGTTTAACGAGATGCTACATAAATGGAGCGATACAGACCATACTCGACCCAGGATTGTTGTACCACCAGCATTGCAGAGAAGGCTAGTATGGTTAGCACACCGAGCTTTTGGCCACCCTGGCGTAGATAAGACTGTTGCCCTGCTTAAAGAAGCATTTATTTGGCCAAAACTTAGAGTTACAGTCAGGAATACATTCAGGACGTGTGATATTTGCCAACGAGTAAAGCCTAACTCGTACTTAATGAGGCAAAAACCTATACCACTCTTACCAGAGAAGCCATGTCAGCCTCTGGCATTGGACAATTTTGGGCCGCTTCCTAGAGCTAGAAGAGGAAATAGAGGCATCCTAGTTGCACTAGACGTGTTTTCTAAAATGGTAGTCCTCTGTCCAATTCAGAAAACCAGTACAAAACAGGTACTTAAGAGGCTGAAGGAAAGTATAATTCCTATATTAGGGCAGCCGGAGAACATATTATCTGATCATGGGAGCTGTTTTACCAACGTAGAATTTCGCAGGGAATTGGAAAATCTGGGTATAAGACAGATTTTGTCCACAGTTCGACATACAGAGTCGAATTCCGCTGAAAGAGTAATGAGGGAACTGCAAAAGTACATGAAGATATACTGCTCTACGGAGAACTGGAAATGGATCGATGTACTAGAGATTATTGAATACTGTATCAACAATACCGTGCATGAAGCGACAGGAGAAGTGCCAGTGAGCCTACATCTTGATAGAAGACCAGAGAGGCCATGGAATAATGTCATTCGAACACCCGTCGATGCACAGCCTGGACGTGATTTGAGGATCCAGAGAACATTCGAGTATCTCAAGAAACAAGCAGACAGACGGCAGCGAAGAAATAGAAGGAAACGCTACCATAGACCACTACTCGTTGGGGAGTACGTCTTATTGAAAAAAAAAACAGCTAGTTCAGATCCAGAGAGCAGGAAATATAAGAAATTTCAGCATAACTATCACGGACCCTACCTGATTATAAGGGACTTGCAAAATAATGGATACCGAATCAGAGATGAAGCGACAGGTAGAGAAGTTGTTGTAAATGCAGCTAATTTAAAGCTGTATAGTCCGCCAGAGGATTATGATACGAGGGAAGAGCAAGCGATGCATACCCAAATGGACGGGGAGTCATTATGTATGCACGCAAAGACTCCTGAGAAAAGCTTGCAGACCCAGGGAGAAAGGAAGCGAGACGACTTGTTCGCAGACCCAAGGGAAACAAGGGGTGAGTGCAGCTGTCGGCTAAAAGAATTTTACGACCATTTGAGGGAGGCCGCTGCGGAAATAGAGGAGATGAATGAACAACTGAGAAAGCAGAACAAGAGTATACGAGACGGCAGACATAGTGGAATGGGGGAACGAGACATCCCATTGCCGAGAGCACTGACCGCTTAAAGTAAATACTGCATGAGTCGATGCCATCTGAAGGGGCGAAAAATTCACTTGTGAAATGAATTTTCCGAGCTTAGCGGGGGAAAGATGTGCCCAATCGGTCACGGCAGACTGGCATCGAACTCGGGTCTTATCAGAGAAGACCAGGCACATGATTCTGCCTAGAGTCGAACCATTGATCTCTGAGGGGGAACAGTTACAGGGAACCCGAAGAGCAATGAGATGTATAATGACATATAATAATATCGCATGATTTCACGGCTTGCATGTGAATATCATAGCTGTTTAAGGGAATAATTGTCAGAAATTGCAGTCATATGTACGTTTTCAAAGTATAGAAACGTGAAAGCAGGCCAGATTGACATTTTACTAATTGCAGCTAGCGAATGGGAGGAGATTCAGGGCGCCGGTGGAACTTTTTTCCGTCTGGACCGAGGAGACAGCTCGAAATTAATGACCCTGGGAGTCCCCAATGGACAACGCTTGAGACTGTAGTGTGGATGATTGCCCACGGAAATTAATTGATTGCAGCCAATTGGAGCATCGAAATGGAGTGAAATGTACACCCAGGTGAATATATTCTAGGAGGGATAATTTAGGAGTGGTCCTACACCTAAATTAAAGCCTATATCTCCAAATGAGCGTGTTAACACCGAGCTTACGCTCGAGAGGAGTGATTTGGTGACCAGCCAGAGGGGAATCACCATGGTGGCGTCATGACGCGATGGAATAAGGCAATTAATTGTAATTAATTAGCCGAAGCGATCGCTTGCACGCAAGTGATTATGGGACCTCCACACCTAGATGAACAAGGTGTATACATCATTTTGAATGGAAATACATTATTTCAAGAAGGGAGTCGCTCTCGTGTGTCCTGTGGACTACATTTTACGAGAAACCTTTATATAGGGGAGCAGCACAGACCAAGCCAGTAGTCTTCAGTTGTCTTCAGTTCGTCTTGAGTTCATCATCAGTTCATCTGCAGTCCACACGTAAACTAAACGCTGCCAATAAGTGCGCGAAATGTTAAGAGTATATTTGAAGAACAATGGAAGCGTATCATACAGCTTCTAAATATAAATCATGAATTGCATAAGATTTAATTTACAGAAGATATTTATCCATTATTATACGCAAGTGTAATTTGCTACAGCGTAGCAATAATTTAGGATGGTTTTGGACACTGAATACCAGGCGGTATTGTCTTACTTATAAATGACGCAGTATCGTCAGGATCATTGCAGTTATGGGAGCCGAGAGGCATCACAAGTAATCATGACGGTGAAATAAACAGTATTGAAGGGAACGAGAATCGAACGCACGTACACGCAGATAGACTTTCACGGAGACCAGCGGTTGTCATAGTCATCGCATCTCTGGGGTCAGGCGTTAGGAGGAGTCCGACAAGGATTTACCTGTGAAATAGTGAAAAAGTGTATATATATCTTATTATAGTGTGTTCAAAAGTGTTCAGGTGTATTGTGATTAATATGTATTGTGTAAAAGTGAGAAAAGCCGCTGATAAGAGTATGATTATCATATGTGAAATATGTGAAATCAAGTGTCGTGTGAGATATAGCATGATGGCTTAAATCAAGCGTCATGGTAGGCCCGGAGCTGGCGTGCTGGTATAATCCAGCGAAAATGAAAAAGTGAGTACCAATTTACAATGTTATTCTAACTAAATAGTTCACTATACATCGAAACATCCCTTTAAGAATAAGATGTAACAGTCACTTATTGTACGAGCTTTCACCACTCGTATTTGGTAGAATATGGCTTGGAAGGTGATTTGTTTATGGCCAGTCAGGCTAAAATTGTAATGAATGTAACGGTAACGTTAAATAATAATAATAATAATAATAATAATAATAATAATAATAATATCTGGGGTCGGTAACAGTAAAGTGAAGTAATAGGCATTTCTGGCCTAAAGAACGTTCAAAGTGTGTCATGTCTAATATAAGGATACTGCATTTTGGTAAACAGTAGGAAAGTAACGTGAAATATAGCGAGATACGAGAGTTTTTCAGTGTCAATGAAGTGTTGAATGAATATTTAATATGGTCAATTCTTAGGATTGTTTTTGAGAACCATTAAAGTAATGTAAGCCAGTAAATTTATATTTTGTTTTTAGGAGCTATTTGAAGCTTTGGCTTAAGTGTAATTGCAGAGAGGATGCGGGTACCTCAATAATTGAGTCATCTATGAGAAGTATTGTTTGAGCCGCATTGAGCGAGCAATGTAACGTAGAATCCAGTGATTTACGTAAATAAAGTTGCGGGGACCAAGCTAGCATAGCTTGCACGTTAGGTGAAAAGTTGGCTAATCTACGAGTTAGTACCACCGTTGAGCGTACTTATATTGGACAGAGCCTGTCTGTATCCATCGCTTGCAGGAATAATTGCCACAAGGGATGTTCTTCGAGACCCCGTGAGCACATGTATTGGTTGATTTGCCCTGAGAGGTAAGAATCAAAGTTCGTCGTTTAGGAAACGCAGATTTCCTTATATTATTGAGACAGCTGCTGGTGAGAATCTTGTATTCTCATTATGATGCGCGTCCAAAGCCACTAGTATTCACCATAGAACGGCAAGGCTATTGCAGAATCCATCCCCAGCCATGAATGTTAATTAAGGAGCCGAGTTGAGCCCAATACACTATAAATATAGGTGTTAAATAATCAGAATGACTCAATTACTTGAGACAATACTCTGGGTCACTCCACTGTACTGCAATTGTAAACAGAGATGACCTTGCTAGCAGATGAGAGGGATGGGAAAGTAGTCCACTGAGGCAAGCGGCCATCTTGCGCGGCCTGCTGGAACTAATTTTATTGCCTGCTAGGGGAAGGGGAGGTCGGTCGGCCAATCCCTATATATAAGAGTCATAGTGGGACACTGAAGAATCTCGATATTTCGAAATGTAATTAAGATATGATTGTTATGATGATGCCAATTGAATTAAATGATGTGTTTCAACACACATACATTGTCGGATCATTGAAATCGGATAATATTTGGCCCAGTTATTCTCTGAGGAGGAACGCTGAACCAAATAAATTATAGGCATCTTCTTTTAAAGTGCATTTTTGCCAGTCCACGCTAATTTATGCAGACGGGTAGATGATTTCTAAGAACATAACACGTTTGTAACGATAATAATTTCGACCAGACCCAGAAAATCGTTGTATGGTGAAACTATAAACATTTCTATCCATGTGTATTTTGGAAGGGAAACGTACCACTTTTTAGCGTTTCATATTGATGGAAAAGAGGAAGATGATTCACACGACACAACAACATTTGCTAATTAAGACATAGAATAATGAGTTTATGCTAATGAAAGTAAATGCCCGTAAGAAACAGATTAATGTTTTATTATTACAGAATTAATGTCATTTAATGTGATATGTGACTTTTGTGTTGTGATACTCCTGTTATGTAAAATTGTGTCATATAAAGAACACTATGGAGACTCGTAGAGGTCTGAAAGTATCAATGATAGGATGCTAGAAATGGATTTGAGTGCAGTGTTCACTAATTAAGAAGAGACTCACAAAATAACCCTGATTTGCATTGTGGGAAATTAAATGTAAATTATCCTGTGTTTGTATTTTGTTGTATAGCCATGACTTTAGATCAGTAAATGTTTTATTTAGGAATATGTTGTTTCTTTCATGTAGAGTAGTTACCTGGTAGACTCAAATCCTGAGCATGTGGTCGTATGGTGGGCAGGAACGTCCTATATCTCGAAAGACCGTGAGTTAGCTGGGATACGAACACATGTTCCACATGATGACAGATGGGTACACTAGGAAATCCAACTTGTCTTGATATACATCTGGGGTGTTAACCAAATAAATAAACGAGTCGGTATCCATATACATGAGTTTAAGATTGTTCATTCCATAATAGGGTAGCAGGACATCATAGTGGTGGGAATACATTAGAGTTTTTGAAATATCCAGTATACACATTCCAATATATATAGGCTTATTGAATACAATGTTACGTTTAGCCATGTGGAAAGCAGCTATGTTAGGACCATAAATTGTTCTGTCGATGAATGTTGGTTTAGCTATTAGCTTTTCTGCTTTTTTGCTGTCAGTCACAAGACGTATGTCTATTCTTTTACGGATATTTTCCATTGTCTTCCCAAAAATGGCATTGCTGAATAATTTGTACAGATATTTCTCAAAATCATTTTTGGCTTGTTTTCCAAGGTTGTTATTAAAATCAACGTATGCCTTTAACCAAGGTCTTTGTTTAAACTTTAACACACGATGAATTTGTATCAATTTTATTCCATGATCTAAAGCCTGTTTTAATGCCATGTAGTGAACAACATATCGCCTTCGATTTCCAAGATGAGGAATTAGTTTTTTCAGAGATGAATCCTTAGGTTGTGTACACTTTGGTAGGAAAGGTAAATCGTTGTGTAGATCATGAAGGTCAGATGGGTAATCAACATCAACGTCTAGAATGTATCCCACAGGATCGTCTTTCTTTAGTTTTTCTAGATCAACAGTATCTGGATAAACCCACTGAAATCCACCATAAGGAAGGGAGTGGCACATAGCCCACCCGTATTGGTTGTTGGCATCATCATAGGTAATAAACTGCGATGGTTTCTCAAAATCATAGGTTTCCATGTATTTATTGTTAGCTTCAGCATACCGATGAGACACCTGGCATATGCCTCCACGTATTCCAGACTCGATTAAAAGAATCTGATCGTAATCCTGTAGCAATTCCAGTTCAATGCCTGTGTAAAGGAGCATTGCCTCGAAACTTAAACCAGGCGAAGTAAAAAAGTGTGCAGCATCCACTCGGTGTGTTTCTAGTGTTTTGTTTCTAAACGTTTCAAAGCTGTCTGCAAGAAGGAGTACATCTGATGTTAGGTAGAGGTCACTATATTCCCCTAGAGTTTTAATGTTGAACTTATTCCAGACATTTTTGGCATGTTCATAGTCTTCTTGACTAACATCTTCTTGACTTAATTTGTTAAAGAATGCCTCTTTTGGAGGTAAACACGTTTCACTTAACTTTTCCCATGAGTCAATGTAGTCATAACAAAATACCCCTTTACGAGTCATGAGTATTGCATTTTCTTTTCCAAAGTACTTGTCTGTTTCAGGGTATGATGGTAAGTTGGAAACTAAGTTTTCCAAACTACTTGGCATTAACCGAAACGTGTCCACAAATCGAAGCTTAACATTTCCTACATATTTGGTAAAGGAAATGTACTTTTCTTTGGAGTTAGCGATAACATCCACTCTCTCAGTAGTACATCCCAATTGCTTTACAATGAAATTTGCGTCGTAGCCACTCCCATTATGTAGAAACACAGGAACGGGGTTACGTGTTTTACACCTCAAATTACAGTTATTGTGAGCACTTCCACGGTACTCCCCTGTAATGTGGCAGTGGTCTCGAACTTTCCAGTCCTCTTTGGTAAATGGTTTTTGACACAAATAACAGGTTTCAGAACATTGGAACTCTGATTTTTGATCCTGAGTTAAGGCCTTTGGAACATTTAAGCTGTTAAGTCGATCAATTTCATTAGCTATTTTTCTGCAGCGTCAGGTCCACGATAAATAACAGGTTGGCTTGGAAGGTTTGTCTTTATGTGTTCCACATCAGGTGAGGGTTTAACGTATATACCAAAGCTCATAGGAACATGACTCTGGTATGGCACTGTAGCCTATATCTTGCTTCAGGATTGGGTAAACATGTTTGATATGGTAAGAGTATACTTTCAAAATCTGCATAGATAACGTAAGGTATTCTCAGCATTTTTTTCAACATTTAAGAATTTGACAATGGGGTTTTTAATAGGCATTTCAACCCTAGCAATGTCATGCTGGACACACAAAGCTCTATGTTCTTTCAATTTTTCCATTCCTTGTTGACCATATCGATTATCGAAGTGAGTAAAACACCGTTTACACGTATATATCTTTTTTTAGCGTATGGCTTTTAGTGCCGGGAGTGTCCGAGGACATGTTCGGCTCGCCAGTTTTGTAGCTGCTTCGAGACGGACACCCAATGGGTGAGCTACAAGTACCGTTGGGGAGGGAAGGAGGGAAGTTGGAATGTAAGGACGAGGAGTTGGAAGGTAGCGGCTGTGGCCTATAGTTAGGGACCAATCCCGGCATTTGCCTGGAAGGAAGATGGAAAACCACAGAAGACCATCTTCAAGGTTGCCGGCGGGGGGATTCGAACCTCCTCACCTCCCGGATGTGAGTGACTGCCATCAGTCATGCTTTAACCACCACGGCTAACTCACCCGGTGTATATATCTTATGTCCATTGTAAGTAATCTGATGTCCTACTAGTTTATCAAAAGCGTTGATAAAGACGTAGTGGTTCTGGCCGGATGATGAACTTAGCAGAAGGAGGTCACGATGGTCTTGCAGCTCTTGATCCTCAACCTTCATAGGAAACAATTTATTGTCTTTTTCCAGTCCAAATACATTTATGGATATGTCGTTGGCTTTCTCAAATTTGGGAATGTCAGCTAATGACGTAGGAAACGTTATCACTGAAAAATCATACTTGTTATCCAGGGCCTTGTATTTACTAACGCGTTCAGCTTTCGTTTTAACCAGTTTTGCTAAAATGGCATACATAAAACACTTTTCATCCTTTAAGTTTTGAGGATTAATGCAGGCTTTTCTTGCTTGTATAGCTGCTGGTAATGGAATATATGTGCTACCACGCAAAGGATTGTACTTAATTATTTTCAATCGTACTCCTTCCACTGCTAACAAAGCCCAATTACTGCCTTTTAGCTCAGATTCCTCCATTTCCGTAGTTAACTTTGTAAATTGTGTTTCCAAGAAACTACTTAAGTCCGTTTCCAAAAATAGGGCCTGATTTTGTGTTTTAAAAGCACGATCTGTAATTTCATTGGTAGATGTATGAATGAATCTACATTCAGCCACAAGATTAACTTTTATTGGCTTGTGCATTGCTAGTTCTTTCTGCATAGCTTGTATTATTTGCTGTTTGGACTCTTTAAGGTATGAATTTAAATCCCTACACTTATCACAACGAATGAAATAGGATTTAAGTCGACCTTCAAAAGATGTCTCATATTCAATAAGTCCATTTTTGTCAGGGACCAATGACAGTAGGTAATGTTTTGTAGGCTCTGCTTTTTGTCTTTTAGCTGCCGACACAACATTACAACATTCTTCATGCCGACGTCCGTTGTACACATTGTTGAATGTACTACCACAGGTCTTGCACTCATGGAATTCACCGCACGATACTTCATGTCGCTTCCTATGACAGTCTCGAAGAAAAGTCTTCCCACACTCTTTACACATATAGCTAGGAATGGGTTCTTCCATTATGAATGTTGATTTCAGCAAACAGTTGCTTACTGCGTATCACAGGGCTAGAGGTTGGTGAGTGAGACGGTCTTTCACGATGTGAACACCGTGAGAGGTAATAGTCAACTGGTGATATTCTTGTTAAGGGTCCTCTAATATACCCCTAGTCTAGACCAACAGCTCTTTACAGTGTATGACAAGGCTGTAGACTGGACAGTGAGACGGTCTTTCACGATGTGAACACTGTAACAAGTAGTAGTCAACTGATTATATACTTGCTAAGGTTTCTCTAATATATCATAGTCAAGACCAACAACTACTTACTGTGTAGTACAAGGCTGTACAATAGTTGTTTTGACAGTCTTTCACGATGTGGTCACTGTGAGTGGTAGTAGTCAACTGGTGATATACTTGTTAAGGGTCCTCTAATATACCCCTAGTTAAGGGTAACAGCTGCTCACTGCATATGACAAGACTAAAGACTGGGTGTTTCAACGGTCTTTCACAATGTAAACACTCTGACAGGTAGTAGTCAACTGAAAATATTCTTATAGCCTACTCAAGGTTATCAGGTACTTACTGCATATCAAAAAGCTGTACACTCATGTGTTAGACAGCCTTTTTTTTTGCTAAAGACCCTCTATATTCCCTAAACAAGGCTGTACATGTTAGTTCTAAATACTTAGTGGTTAATTGTATAATAAATTTAAATACACAGCATATACGAGAACGTTTTCACTCGGTAAAACTTTACCAAATAGTCAAATGCGACACGCAAAGTATGTTTCCGCTATCTAGCAGTGACTATGAGAACTACTCGAACGACCAGCATGCTACCTAGCGCTCCATTTCAACACTCGCTCACTGAACGACCAGCATACTATCTAGCGGTCGATATCAATACTCACACAACTACCAGTCTGCTACCTATCGGTTAATATAACAACTCACTCAACTACCAGCATGCTACATGGCTTTTTTTTTGTCAGTTTTTGTTGCCTCTTTCTGTTGGCTTTTGTATTAGCTCTTTCATATTTGCTCTTGTTTGTTGGGGCTTATTTGGTCTTGGAAAGAATGTCAGTCCTTTTTTATGGCTGCATAATGCTTACAGCCATGATTGTAAGCAGCAGCAACAACAACAACAACACACAAAATTTAAAAAAAGTACTCTAAGGTTTATCAATGACTCTCAACTCTTACACTTACCTCTATCCCATGCCTAGTCAAAAAAATAGTCTATTTTTCAAATTTTTCAAAAAATATTTGGAAAGTAGGCTATGTCATTAATCTAAAAATCCTAAAAAGACATATGTTAACTCCATCACCTACCACTATACCACTCTCAGTACAAAAATAGTGTATTTTTCAAATTTTACAAAACATATTCCCGAAATGGGTTATATTTCCAAAATTAAAAACTTTACAGAAAAGTTTGTTTGACATAAATGAATGACCTTTACCCTTTCTAACGCCGTACCAAGTCCCAGGCCTCAGGGACATTTTTTTTTCAAAATGGGCTTATATTTCCAAAATTAGGAATTTTACAAAAAAGTGTTTGTCTGACGTAAATCAATGGTCTTTACCCCCTCTATCCCCATACCATGTCTCATGTCTCTAGGTCAACAAAAATAAAATTTTGAAAATGGGCTTTATTTCCAAAATTAGGAATTCTACAAAAATGTTTGTCTGACGTAAATCAATGGTCTTTACTCCCTCTATTCCCATACCAAGTCTCAGGTCTCTAGGTCAACAAAAAATTAATTTTGGAAAAATGGTCACTAGTTTGGAAACTAGGAACTCTACAAAAAAGTTTGTTCAACATAAATGAAAGGTCTCTGTCCTTTCTACCTGTAAACCAAGTTCCAGGTCTGTATGACAAAAAATGAAAAAAGATCAACTGGGAAAGTAGGCGATTTTTCATAAAACCAAACATTCTAAAAAGTGTTCTATGGGCTGAAAAGAATGGCCTCTATGTCCTTTATTTTTTATAATAAAACTTTTTTATATTTTACATTTTTGTGAAAAAAGTTCAATTTTGAATTTTTTATATTTTGGAAACTAAAGAGTTAACAAAAAATTTTGTTTGACATAAATGACTGGCGATGACCCCATCTACCACCAAAATAAATTTCAAGTCGTTAGGACAAAAAATAACAGTAGTGGTGTGGTGGTGCTTCTGGCCCAGCTCCGAAATGTGACGTCAGAGGGAGAGGTGGTGGGAGGGGGCGGAAGCACCACTACACCACTACTGTGTAAACAACAAAATGCAAAATCCATGTCTCCATATTATGAAATTGAAAAACTTAAAACTGACATTTAAAAAAACTGAAAATGGGAAATTGGAAAATTGACAAATGAGTAAACAACAAAATGAAATGAAAATACCCCGGTTGGGGTAGTGATCATGTTGTACAGTAGCCTATGAAACTAGCATAAGAATAGTTGCATGTGCCCTTATTTACTTTGTGTATGTGCATTAGCCTTTGCATTAGCTTAAGTTAGGTTTGGTAAAGTTAGGTTTGGTGAGGTTAGGTATGTGACCTTGTAGTTTACTCTTTTCGGAAAATGTAAAATCTAAAATAAAAAAATCTTAAATTGAAAATGTAACACCTAAAAAAACTAAAATCTAAAATACAAAAAAAATCAAAAATGTAAAATGTAAAATCTAAAAAATGTAAAATGAAAAATGAAAAATCTAAAATGTTAAAATGTTAAAATGTTGAATCTAAAATATTTAAATGAGGTTTCTGTGGGTTAGGTTAGGTTAGGTTAGATTAGGTTAGGTTATAACTAAGTTAATTATTTGTGCTCTCCCATTTGCTCTTACTTCTTTGCTCACACTTTTTGCTCCCCACTGTTTTGCTCCCACTTTTTTGCTCCCACTTTTTGCTCCCACATTTTTGCTCCCACCTTTTTGCTCCCACTTTTGCACCCACTTTTGCACCCACTTTTGCACCCACTTTTGCACCCACTTTTGCACTCCCTTTTACACCCACTTTTGCACCCACTTTTGCACCCGTATTTGCTCCCACTTTGAAGTTAGGTTATGTTAGGTTAGGTTAGGTTAGGTGAAGTTAGGTTAGGTTAGGTTATAACTTAGTTTATTATGTGTGCTCTCACATTTGCTCTCATATTTCATCTCACTTTGAAGTTAGGCTAGGTTAGGTTAGGTTAGGTTATGTTAAATAATGTTTGTTAGGTTAGGTTAGGTTAGGCGAAGTTAGGTTAGGTTAAGTTAGGTTAGGGTAGGTTAGGTAAAGTTGGATTGGGTGGAATGGCTGAGGTATGAATGAAACCACGTTTTCTTACTTTCACCACATGAGGCTGAGTGTACCCCATTCCAGCTCTCAGCCCAGAATAAAATTCCTTGGTTGAGGCGGGAATAAAACCCACACCTCTAGGGAAACAGCTAAAATGCTAGCAACTACACCAAAAGTGGACAATATAAGGCTGGTCTTGATTGTACATGATCAATCAATAATTACGTATTAATAATAATAATAATAATAATAATAATAATAGTAAATATTCCATTTAGCAACTACACGGCCGACCTCTCCCTGTGACGTCATTTACGGTCTCAGGGCGTGGCGGCCATTTTGCCCATTAGCCCCTGTCCCAGCTTCGGCCTATATTACCTACTCACATGACGGGCCGTCAGTCAAGCAGTGATACATTACTGCGCGCAAATTGCACTTTCGATTTATTTCTATGCTTGTTTTAAACTTCTGTTATCATTATGCATAGGCCTACCAGTGAAAGAGTTCCTTTCTTCAAAAGTTAATTATGAGGACGTTATAGACTATTAGCTTTCTTCTCTTAATGAATACGGTCAATGGCAGGAAGTGAATTGCATACGAGAAGAGAGGTGAAGGATAACAATTGTCAGCACATTAAAGAAACAATTACACTGACAGAAATTGAACCCTATAATCCTGTCAGTTAATGATAAGAGCTCTGAGAGAGCAGGCGATAACGTTGTTTATTATTTGAGTGGTTACCTGATTCACACAGCAGCAACGAAGATTGTGATATGTAGTTCCTGCATTTGGTCATTGGAAAGTGATTCCGAAACATTTTATGATGTTAGTGATGTATGTATCCTCACCATACTGAGAGACTTTGGCGGAAGTGAATCAAAATTTCTCAAATACCCGTCTTTATCTTTATTTCACGTGATGAAAAAAAAAGATCGTGTGGCCTCCTGAGAGGCCGAGTGCAGGTCTTTCTAATTGATGCGCGTGGGCGACCCACGCATCGTAATGTGGATGAGGTTATGATGAAGACGGCACATAAACCCAGTCCCCGAGCCACGTGAATTAACCCCAAGAGATTAAAATCCCCAATGGCCCGGTCAGGAATCGAACCCTGGACACGGCGGACCAAAGTCTAGCGCGCTAACCATTTAGCCACGGAGCCGGACATTTCACGTGATAAAACGTGTAATGAAACTTGCAGATGCAGTAGTGGAGACAAAGTTAGAGCAAGAAGGCGCGTTGTGGGGAGATATATTTTAAGATTGTGTGGATATAATCTGTGAACTTCCTGTGTTCCGAAATGTGTGCCGCTCAGAGGATCAAAATAATAATCCCTGGCACTACAGCCCTTGACGTGCCTAGACCTACCAAGGGACCGCTGCCCAGCCATTTGGCCTGCAGATATTGGGGTGACGCCTGGTCAGCGCATCGGGTCCCATCGGCCGTTAATCTTGGTTTTCGTGACCGGGGCGCTGTCTCACTGTCAGACCGCTACTCAATTGTCCTCACGAGGCTGAGTGCACCCCGTTCCAGCCCTCACGCCAGTTTCTAAAATCCCTGACGGAGCCGGGAATTGAACCCGGGGCCTCCGGATGAGAGGCAGGTGCGCTACTCCAACACCACAGGGCCTGCGCTCAGAGGATCATCTGTTACTATATTTCTCTAGGATAGTGTTTCATTACATTAAATGCCGGTTCATTTTCCTGGCGAAGGAAATGTCCAGGGAACTGAGATCCAGATCGTCTTCTAAATCAGCAAGAAAAATTATGAAGGTCTCTTCTTTTTAGAGGTAAGCTCTTCTCTTCTTAGAAATTTATTTTAGTGTGTTCTGGATAGTATTTTAATATGTTCGTATTCCCTTGAAGATTTGTTTCTGTTATTCACAACTTGCTTAGTATTTAGTTTAATACTTCTTTTAATAATCAACTAGCAACCCACCCCGGCTTCGCCCGGGAACAGTTATGAATGTGCAAGGAATTCCTGTCAGACGTATTTTAAGAATGGCGAGCACAAATCCCCCTTCCGTCCAAATTTAAAAAATATATATTGGGCGAAGTATCGAAGATAATGCTCTCGCGGACTTGTTTGGAGATTTTTTTATGCTGAACAATTCTTACACTCATAGTATATTGATATTTTTAACGGTTTGCCCAGCGTAAGCTTAGAAAGCACACGGACGTCAGGTACTATTTTCGACCTTTTCACTGAAATCTGAAATCGATACTGCTTGGCTCTCTTTGATCATAAATAAATTATTTTCCGCAGAAATCTTCCTCGAGATTACCTTTACAGAATGGTGAAAGCCGCATCAAAATCCATCCTGTGGTTCTCAAGATTACTCGTGACATCCAAGAATCGGGGACTTAGTTTTATACCAAGTAGAGACGAGCCAGACAGGAGCGCGGAGGCCAAGTTACGCTAGTACCACCTAGGGGCGGAAACGGTCAACTACCAGAGTTCCTTCAGTTGATATTTTATTCGCCCTGGTACTACTGTACAATTTGTTAAATCCAGACCAATGGATTTTACCTAGACCAATAATAATTTTTGTCTTCACCAATGGTCTACCGGTAATTGTTTGGTAGTGCAGCCCTGGGTGCCACGTTAGTCATATATACACCCTGGTTTTTGTCACGGACAATTGGGCCGTCACGAAGCAATAATCTTTAATTTGTGTGGTGTATTTTGTATCACACATGTTGGCAACAATGTGTGCTCCTCGGTGTGCGCCTTTTGATAGTTGAACGAGACGTCAGGTGCTGTCGAACATGGCTGCCGCGTTAAATAAGCTATAAATAATAACACATATTTACGTAATTTAGCACATATTTTCGGTGCAGTAGTTACCAGGGTTAGTAACTTGAAATTGTAATGTACCCCAGAAGAGGAAACAAGGTATGTAAAAGCCACTATAACGTCAGACGCAGTGTAAAAGCCAAGATGTCTTATTCAGAATTAATGATTTTTATGGGTAGTTAAAAAATATGTAGCGTAAGAATTATTTACCATGCGGTGAACAACCTGCCATTAAAATCGCCCGAGTAGCCTTAAAGGATCTTCTGGACATCATCTTGTATGAAATGAAAATCCACAGCCTGTTTCCAGTCTCCGACCGGGTCAGGAATGGAATGAATGAAGCCCCCATCTAGCGGCGAGGATATGAACTGTGCCGGCTGCCGAGGCCTGAAGCACTCCTCTGGGGCAATGATTAAATGAATGACAGATGAAATGAAATGATAGTGGAGAGTGTTGCTGGAATGAAATTTTGACAGGGAAAACCGGAGTACCCGGAGAAAAACCTGTCTGCCTCCGTTTTGTCCATCACAGATCTCACATGGAGTGACCGGGATTTGAACCACGGACCCAGCGGTGAGAGGCCGGCGTGCTGCCGCCTAAGCCACGGAGGCTTGGACATCATCTTGTAAGATGTTGAAAATGGTGAATCTTCACCCAGGACACTTTCCAAATAATTTACCCCAGTTACTATCACCACTCATTCCGCCCGTCCCAATGGCGATTTGGTCAGTGCGTTAGGCTTTGGCCTGAAATGTCCCGGGTTCGATTCCCGGCTGGGCCATCAGGGATTTTCATCTCCTAGGGTTAATTCCCGTGGATCGGGGACTGGGTGTATGTGACGTCTTCATCATCACATCATCCTCATCGCCACGGGCATCAACTAGAAAGACCTGCACTCGGCCTCTCAGGAGGCCACACGATCATTATTATTACCACTCATTCCGGTGTAGAGTTGAAGTTCAATGGAGCACCAAGCATAACTTCTAAAGTTATAAATACGTGCACACTAGCTGTAACCGGCAGGCGTTGCAATGTCAAAGAACGAGAGTGTTGGAGTTGTAGTTTTATTTATTGAAATGTTTTTTGATACCGGTACACAGTGTGTTTTGTTTCTCCGTCTGGTGCGTAAATGAATAAAACTAATCGTTTGGAAACGCATTAACTGCCGCTAAATTGTATGAAATACACTCAGTTGTTGAAACGACTTATGAGCCACCAATTGTAAAATGGATTTACAAATTCAGAAACCTTCGCGAGCTTGCACAACAGCTGAACATAGTGCATTTGTTGAAATTACTCGTGCACTATCGAAAAAAGGATTTTCTAATTCAGCTCCCTTTGCGGGCAAGCACTCAACAACTCACCAAAATTAATTTGTTAAAATGATTAGCGTGCAAAATCTTATTGTGGAATTGACTCGCGCGCCATCTGTTGTGAAATTGGTTTTTTAATTAAGAAACATTCGTGGGCGTGCACACGATAACTAACCAATGTTCATTTGTTGAGACAATACACGCACACACCAACACACAATTTTTGCAACGACTAGCGCGCCATCTAATGCAAATTGGATTTACTGATTCAGAAACCTTCGCGGGAGTGTATAACAAAAACTCACCAAAGTTCATTTGTTGAAGCGATTTGTGCGCCAACATTAATTTGTTAAAACAACCTTTTGTAAAATGTATTTACTCATTCAGAAACCTACACCGGCGTGCGAACAACAAGCCACCGAAGTTCATTATGTTGAAACAATTAGCACACGAACACTAAATTTGTTGAAGCGTTTTTTTGTAAAACATATTTACTAATTCAGAAACCTTCGCGAGCTTGCACAACAGCTGACCAAAGTGCATTTGTTGAAACTATTAGCGCGCGAGGTACTATTTCTAAATCAATGCATGTGAGGTGAAATGCCATGGAAGTAGGGGAGTGAGGCCCGTTTAAAATAGTGACACTAGCCGCTCGGCTACGCTGAACTCTCAGCCATGTAATATTTGATATCTCGCGAACCCATGGTCGGATTTTAACAAATGAGGTGTCGTAGGACTCGGGCTGACGCCCCCTTCCTTATGGATAACTTATTTCTACCCCAAAATAAAACCTACCCCTACTAAGGGATGAAATAGTAATTTTGAGTAAACGTTGCATTCCATTAGCAAAAGGCATGAGGTTTAATGCTATGATGAAATAAAACGTTGTCCTACATAAAAGACATGCGTAGAGCTGGACGCCATTGTGAATTAATCTCTTTTTTGTTTGTTTTGTGTGCATGAGCACTTGAGGTTTTTGTAAGAGGGCGGGCTTTTTAAATGATTATTTATGGATGAGTTATATTTTTTTAACATTTAACCAAAAGATCGAAAACTAATAGGTCATGCGTTTTTTAAGATATTGTGAACCAATAAGGCTAGGGACTTGTATGAGGGGTCGTAGAACACGGGGTGTCGCCCCGTTTATTGAGTGTATTATTCATTTTTGTTAAAAGGGCCCAACTACGCCTTTGCTAATATCTTGTGAACCAATAAGGCTAGGGACTTGTATGAGGGGTCGTTGGACTTGGGGTAACGCCCCGTTTATGAAAGTATTTTTATTTTTGTCAAAAGGGCCTAACTGCACTTTTGTTAATATTTCGTGAACCAATAAGGCTAGGGACTTGCATAGGTAGTAAATGACTCGGGATGTTACCCCCTCTTTTCCTATAGAACCCTTAATGCAACCAAAGTAGCTAAAACTAATATGTCATCGGCTTTTAATACCTTCCAAACCAATAAGACTTGAGGTGTCCAAAGACTTGGGAAGACACCCCGTTTTTAATGTATTTTTGAAATTTTGACAAATGGCCTAAGGACATACATGTTGAAAAAAAATCTAAAACTTTTTTTACCTGTTTAAAATGTTCATGAAGAGTGGTTGTAGATAGAGAGTCGATAACGATGGGCGTGTGTTTCAACGAGCCTGTCGTCAGCCACGGTGGTGGTATCCCAATACAACAATCGATATTTCGACGGGACGGTTTATGACAGGGCGATGGTTCGTTTTCTGATGTTATGTATGATGGATGGATCCAGGCTAATATTTCAAAATGCTTGAAGCGTGCTAGATTTTTTACCCCTGAAGAGGATCTTTAACCTGTAAACTGTGATGAGTGACATGACAAATTATAATTCTATGATCAATTGATGCTGGTTTTATATAGGACAACAGAACTTGGTTATATGAAGCTTGAAGAGAGTGCAGAAAACAAACTTGCTGGGGCAGACTGACAGGATGTGAATCTTATTGAGTTTATGGAATGCGATGACCTATCTTGACAACAGGGCAATGGAATAGTACAGAGAAGCAAAAGACGCTTGAAGGTCAAACGCTAAGAATAGAGCTGGCAACAGTGGCGGTGTTGAACTCATTCCGACCACCACTGCCACTGCCAATAGCCAGTCGATAGCTGTGATCGGGAGTGAAGGGAGGGGAGGGGAAGGAGAGGGATGGATGTGAAATGTGTGAAGCGTGCTAAGATTTTTTTTACCCCTGAAGGGGATCTTTAATGTGTTAGTAAACGGTTATCAGTGACACGGCTCAGTGGTATTGATGCATGTTCATAGGTCAGCAGACGGTTGTAGGATATGAAGCTATAAACTTTTGATTGACTAAACGATGTCAATGAAGGCAAGACATGAGTTGCTGGCCACGGTGGCCGTGACCCAATGGATTAATTTATATTTTGCGAACCATTGCTCACAGAGGCATATACAACGGTTTGTTTTAAGGGTATTCATTTTTCTGATCTTTCCCATGGTGGACTCATTGATTGAAATAATGCAAAACTATTAAGGCATGGACCTGAGATTTTATAAACCGATAATGGGATTTGGACACACAAAGTCCCCACCCCAGGACTAGATATGACGCCCTCCTGTTTTATGGCTTATGAATTTCCCGAAAAGACCCAAATCAACAAGATCATGGAGTTTTGTTTTTCTTAATATATTGCAAACCTGTAATATTAGTTGTTTACTGTGAGTGATGAAACCTAGCTAGGTAGAGAAAGAATTACTGTAGGCTACATGTATGGTGACTGACACGTCATTGACCATTAGAACTTGCTTTCAGACCTGGCTGCAATATATAGGGAGTATAGGTTGCAGGCAAACGGTGTACACAAAATCCAATTTATCGATTCAAGAATAAGAGTAGACTATCTTTAATTGATTGGTTACAGAGGGTAGCTAAAAAAACAAAATAGTGACTACACCGAACTTTACTGAACCAAGCCGAAACAAACCCACCTGAACCAAACCGAACCTAAACCAAACTAAACCTAATCGAGAACAATCCAAGGGCTTAAGTGTGAAACTTGTGGGAGGATGCTGTCATTGGCGATGCTCAAAAGGAAAGACATGACGCTCTACCTATAGAGGGTAAGGTAAATCTAGCGCATAGTGCTATTGCACACACCCAAGTACATGGAGCACACACAACTATCCCATGCTGTCCTTATGGGTTGGACGTTAAAACTTCCTCGGTGGTTACTGGGCGAGATGTTCGCTAAGCACAACGAGCTTTAAGTAGACAAGGCTAATAATCTATACACACACTCGCAACAAACTAAACTAAACTGTCTTGCTGGCAGTGCTCAGACAGTAGGCCGATGCCAGAAATGCTTGGCTAACAGAAATACAATCATTTCCGGTTGTCACATGTTACCAGCTAACCATTTTGTGCTGCAGTGGCAAGTTCATGCGCCTCTTGCACTGGTGGTCTTAACCCGATCTCCAGGTCATTGGCCCAGAAAGAATCAAATTAAGAAAGAAGAGATGGTGGCGCAGTGGTTAAGCGGTTGGCCTTTTCACTAAGGTACGCCAGGGTTCGATTTCAGGTTAGTATGCATATCATAAACATATTTAAAAAAGTCCTCTCGGCACGCCGGAAGGTGGAGGTAGATTTCACCGGACAAACTTGGGGATAGGCGAAAATATGCAGCATATGCAGGTTTTCGTAGAAGGATCAGACCTCATTTATTGCGAGAAAGTATTTTATAATTGGAGCTTAATTAACTTTGTTTTTCGTCATTTTATGCATATTTTAAACATTTTATTGTATTATGGGGACTGTAACCTTCTTGTCATTTTGGGTCCACTTTTAGCCTTTAATTTAATCGGTATTCTGCCCGAAGGCAGGTCCGAGCCTCCGAAGAGGCTACCCCCAGCCGGAGTTTACGTGCGGTAGGGTGGCCAGGGCCTTTCCGCTCCTCCTTATGTTTGCCAACTGCGCACAGTGCCTAGAACCGGCACACCATCGAAGTTCCGACTACGCCCAATGTTGCTTAACTGCGGAGTTCTCATGGGATCCGGTGTTTCAACACGGCTAGGCCGTTGGCCACTTTTAGCCTACTTTCGATTTTTGCAAAAAATGAAAGTAGACTTATGAGATCAACACAGGGTGAAAAAAAGTGTGTCTGTCTGTGTGTGTGTGTATGTGTGTGTGTGAGAGTCTGTGAGTGTGTGAGTGTGTGTACTCTGAATGTCTGTCCCCACCCCCCTTATCAATTCGAACACGGTGAACAAGAATTGAACGAAATTTGTTACAAAGTTAGCACTAGCAAAGGACACCTCAGTGTCATGTTTTATATCGCCGCCATCTCGACGGAAACGTAATGGCGGCCACACAAATGATCAAAGCTTAAATCATATTACGACTAACCTAATCATCCGATCTCTACCAAATTTTGCAACAACATACCTTTATGGGGGGAGCATCCTTTGACCAAACTAATAGGTCATCAGCCTAATAGTTTGCGGATGGCGGCCATCTTTGTGTGAAAATCGATTCCCCCTATAAATTCGAACACGGTGAAACCGAATGGAACGAAATTTGGTATAGAGGTAGTAATAGCAAAGGGCACCTCAGTGTCATGTTTTATATCGCCGCCATCTGGACGGAAACGTAATGGCGATCACACAAATTTTCAAAGCTTAAATCAAATTACGACTAACCTAATCATCCGATCTCTACCAAATTCTGCAACAACATACCTTTATGGAGGAAGCATCTATTTACCAAATTAATAGATCATTAGCCTAATAGTTTGCGGATGGCGGCCATCTTTGTGTCAAAATCGATTCCCCCTATTAATTCGAACACGGTGAAACCGAATGGAACGAAATTTGATACAGAGTTAGCACTAGCAAATGGCAAATCAATGTCATGTTTTATATCACCGCCATCTTGACGGAAACGTAATCGCGGCCACCCAAATGTTAAAAGCTAAAATGTAATTACGACCAACCTAATAATCTAGTCCCTACCAAATTTTGCAACAACATATCTTTATGTGGGAGGCATGTTCTGACCAAACTGCAAGATCATCAGCCCAATAGTTTGCAGATTGTGACCAAGTATGTGTGCAAATCGATTCCCCCTATCAATTCAAATACGGTGAAATCGAATTGAACGAAATTTGGTACAGAGGTAGCACTAGCAACGGGCACCTCAATGTCATGTTTTATATCACCGCCGTCTTGACGGAAACGGAATGACGGCCACCCAAATGTTAAAAGCTTAAATCAAATTACCGTCATCCTAATAATTTGATCTCTATCAGATTTTGCAACAACATGCCTTTTTGTGGAAAGCATCTTATGACTGACTACAAGGTCATCAGCCCAATAGTTTGCAAATAGCGGCCATGTATGTGTGCAAATCCATTCCCCATAACAATTCAAACACGGTGAAACAGAATTGAATGAATTTTTTTACAGAGGTAGCACTAGCCAATGGCACCATAAATTCATGTTTAATATCCCTATAGCACGTTGTATTTCAACAAGCTACTACAACCAACATTCAATTATACTCCTTGAAAAGGACAAAGAGTTATAACAATACCCATGCATTTAGGAGAAAGTAGGCTATATGTTCCTTACTGAACATCTTGTTATACTTGTGGTCACACTGTCCTTATGCAAGGTTTCGACACTGATGTGTAAGTATGTAATGGTCTGTTACTTCTTCACGCAAAATTATATCTCCCGCAGAGATTTTGGTTGGTTTCTCATTTTGGGGGCTGCGACAACGCTGTCATGTAACCCCGTGTACTTTGGGTGAGTGTAGAATCTGTCTGATAAACGGTGTGAATTGTGATGGCTGTGTTAGTCTGTAATTCAGGTAAGGACTGCTGACGGTCAATTTCAAGCAGTAGGTCCTAATGTTGCTACCAGATACTACCGTCAACGACACCTAGCTGTTAACTTGGCTACTAGATGCTACCGCAACCAGCAACTCGCAACGAACGTTGGAACTTCCCTTCCAAAGGAAAGCAAACTGATGGATTTTTAGCGCTCTTAGAAAATCCGACGACTTCGGCCGGCTTTGAAACCGCGACCTTAGGCATAGAAGTTGAGCATGCTTCCAGTTACGTCACAGAAGCCGCTTCACACTTAGTCAGATGGAAATCTGAATCTGATCTCGTGCAAATGCGTTGTCATGGCAACGTCTGATGGCTCATCCCTCATCAATTTAGTAGTGTTGCCATGGCAACCTCTGATAGCTCTTGGCATTTTCTTATAATTCCGAAATCATTTTTCTCATCCCTTGGTGTAATGGTGGGTCATATCAAAAATTCTTTCAGACAAAAGTTTTAGGTAATTATTAGGGGAATATTGTCCATTTTGTACGGTTTTGATATTGTGCCTATTAAGAGAGATATGATTAATGTTTCCCGAAAAACCCACTTTTTCCCACCCCTTTGGTCAATGGTTGGTGCTATAAAAAACTCTTCAAACATAAATTTTTGGGATTTATCTCACACATAGTATGAACTTTGAACGGATTCGATATTTCACATATTATGAGAGTTATAGCAATATTTCACTTTTTCGAAAACAAAGCCCCCCATTTTCACCCCATTCGACCGATTTAGTCCAGTAACGAAATCGACCGAGATTTTATAGGTATAGGATATTTGGCAAAAAATTCAAAGTGATTGGTGCAAAATTACGGCAGTTATCGTGTCCACAAGAAAGTGATATATATACATAAATTATATATAAACTTTTGAACTGACGGTGGTTTTGGTGTCTGGGGGATGTGAAACGCGAAGATATGTCGAAATTTTCCGGAAGTCGAAACATGGTACCCATTGCAATAGTTAGCTTTCTAATGAAATCTACCTAAAAAGCAGAGATTATGCTTAGAACTGACTACACTTGCGTATTTTCAAATTATTACTTGGATTACAAATACAAAGGTGGACTGGGTTTGATACAATGTTAATGCAAGTAATATTGTTGTTGTTGTTGTTGTTTCCTATGGCTAGCCCGGATTCCAATCCATCAGTTTTCTTGCGTTCCAATTGAGTTGTGTGAGGTTTCCTGAAGTTCTAGCAGTCACATCAAGTTTGTTGCAATGTAGCAGGTGCCCCTTATCCATTTACATTTTAGATTTTTGATTCTAGATTTTGCAAAAAGACCAAACCATAATGTCATGACTTTCAATTTTCGATAACTAACTATTAAAGAAAGACATATAAGGATTTGTATAACTGGGAATTACATTTCCTTTTATCTTATTTATTATTTACATAGTTTACGCCCACATTGGAGCACTTAAATCAATCCATATACACTACAGTATTTACAATATTAGTTGTAATGGCTTCTCAACTTCCTCTTCTCCTTCCCGAGCTTCTTTAATCCCTCCGACCTGGCCGCCCTCTCTTCATTTGTAATAGTGTACTGTTTTCGGTGGTTGTTGTTGTTTGAGTCTTCAGTCTTTTGACTGGTTTGATGCAGCTCTCCATGCCTCCCTGTCCTGAGCCAATCGTTTCATCTCTACATAGCTACCACATCCTACATCAGAGGCTATCTCTTTAACATATTCTAACCTTGGTCTACCCCTACAGTTCTTGTCCTCGACCCTTCCTTCCATAACTAAGCTTGCTATTCCTGGGTGTCTTAGTATGTGTCCTACCAACCTATCTCTTCTCTTCATTAGCAGTCGCCAGAAACATCTCTCCTCTCCCACTCGCCTTAATACCTCTTCGTTTTTAACCCTATCTACCCATCTGATCTTCATCATTCTCCTGTAACACCACATTTCAAATGCTTCAATTCTCCTCTTTTCTGCTGCACCAATAGTCCAAGTTTCACTCCCATAGAACGCCACGCTCCAGACAAAGGCTTTCAAAAATGACTTCCTAATACCTAAATCTATATTCGATGTCAACAGATTCCTTTTTTGTAGAAAGGCTTTCCTTGCCTGAGCCAACCTACTTTTTATATCCTCTTTGCTTAGTCCATCACTGGTTATTCTGCTTCCTAAGTAACAGAAGTTTCCTACTTGCTTCGGTGGACTGTTTTTAATTTCAATCTTGTATCCCTACTTCTCAGAATCCCTTTCTCTTTTCTCTCTTCAATTTATTTCATTGTAATATTTAGCTCGTCTAAATCATTCTGGCCTCATCGAACCAGTTCTTTTTGGTTTTACATTTCCAAAAGAAATTGAATAATTGTTTCAGAAGTCTGGTGTCTGGTAGACTTACTATGTGGCTGAAAAAGGCAATTCTCCTTTTTCGCATTGTATCCACAATTGATTCATTTTGCCGATAGACTATTTCATTAGGCAGCAGTCTCCATTGTCCATTTACTTGATGTTTTTTATTGATGAATGTCCTGATGATCTGTCTATTTTTTGAATTGAATCTGTTGTTGCTTTAGTATTCATCTTAAACAGGGTTTCACTTGCATAAGTTGCTTCAGGTTTAACTACTGAACCATAATGTTTGAATTTGGCGTTCATCGAGAGAGATTTCTTCTTATAAGCTGACCATGTGACTCGTTGTGCTTGTCTCAGTTTTGTTGTTCTGTACTCTATTGCCGCTTTCTCATTTAGGTTCCAAGTTATAGTTTCCCCAAGATACTTGAACTTTTTTACAACCTTAATTTGTTTATCATTTAGTTGAAAGACAGGGGTGTCCACCTCGAAGGTTGGCATAATTTCTGTCTTTTCAAATGAAATTTGTAATCCCACTTTTGCTGCAATGTTTTCCAGTTGTTCAATTTGGACTTTAGCCTCTTCCACATCATTTGCCAGTAGTGCAAGATCGTCTGCAAATGCCAGGCAGTTTAGTTTAATATTTCTACCAATCTTGATGTTTGGTTGGCATTTCTTTCTCCATTCTCTCATGACCTTCTCCAGTACACAATTAAACAAAATAGGTGAGAGACCTTCCCCCTGCTGAAGGCCGATTGTGATTGTAAAGGGTTTTGACAATTCTCCTCTAAATTTAACTTTTGCTTTAGTATTCTTGAGAGTAATTCCAATAAGGTTGATCAATTTCCTGTGAACACCAAATTCTTGAAGAGTATTCAGTAATGACTTCCGATGAATACTGTCATAAGCTTTTTTGAAGTCAACAAAAGTGATGACTAGGTTCTTACTTCGAGCTCTGTGATGCTTCATAATCCACCTAAGACTGATGATTTGATCTGGACAATTTCTGCCTGGCCGAAATCCTCCTTGGTACTCTCCAAGTTATTGGTCCAGTTGTGCCTGTATTCTTAGGTGAAGAATTTTTGAAAAGATCTTATATGTGACATCAACAAGGGATATTCTTCTATAATTATTGGGATCTGACCTATCACCTTTCTTGTGTAGGGGGTGGATTATTGCTGTGTTCCATTCCTCAGGCATTTTTTCAGAGTTCCATATGTTAATAATACGTTTATGTAAGTTTCGGAGAGTTTGATCATTTGCATTCTTCCATAATTCTGCAACCAACTGATTTTCTCCTGCTGCTTTGTAGTTCTTGAGCAAGTTAACGGCTTTGATCACTTCTTCATATGTTGGTGGAATAACCTTTTCTAGTGGTGTTTTGTTTTTAGGTTTGGGGTCTTCGCAGTTGAGTAATTTTTTGAAGTAGACTGCCAAGATATTTGCATTGTCTTGGTTGTTATGTGCCATTTTCCCATTTTCATTTCTCAGCATAAGTGTAGGTGGGGTGTACTTAGACTGATACTGTTTAAACGTCTTGTAATAATCCCTTTTTTATGTTGCTTGAATGATTCATCTATTGTTCTGAGCATTTCATTCTGATAATTCTTTTTAATTCTTCGAATTTCTTTAGCTGCTTGTCTTCTAGTATTAGTTAGTTCTGTTCGGGATTCGTCGGTTTTTCTTCGTTGAATATTTAACCATGCTTTGTGCCTCATTTGAATTGCCTTATCGCACTCCTCGTTCCACCAATAATGTTTCTTCCTCCTTTCAATGGGAGCAAGTTCTTCAGCTACTGATTTCAATTTATTAATTATCACCTCTAAGTCATCACTTAGTTGTGTTTTAGATCTCTCCAAGTATACTTTATTGTTCATTAAATAAGTGGGATCATAATTTTCTTCCTATTGGATTGGAGAGGCTTACGCTTTCTCTTAGGTGTTAGCTTTATTTTTATTTTGGATATGTAATGATCTGAATCAATGTCCACTCCACGGAGAACTTTGACATTATAAATTTCTTTATGATAATTTTTATCCATGGCAACATGATCGATTTGGAATTCCCCCAATTTTATGTTAGGACATTTCTAGGTCATTAATTAGTGTGGTCGCCTCTTAAATCTGGTAGTTTCCAAAATAAATCCATGGTCTGTACAAAGTTCAATTAACCTTTGACCATTCCTGTTTGTTAATTTATGAGCTGGCCATTTTCCTACTACTGGGCGGTATCGCCTTTCTCGTCCTATTTTTGCATTAAAATCTCAAAGCAAGATTTTAACATGTGCATCAGGGATGTGTGATATCATATGGTCGAGTTCCTCTCAAAATTTGTCCACTTCTTCTCTATCCTTTCTGTTTTTATCATTTGTTGGTGCATGTACATTTATCAATGTGTAGGTTTTGTTTTCAACGTTAATTGTTAAGGTTGCTGTCCTCGCCGTGCTCGAGGAGAAGTCCTCTATTGAGTCTATTATACTATTATGAACCAGAAATCCCACTACGAATTTCGGGACAATCTTCATTGCCCTTTTCCCTGGGGGTCCTTTATATAGACGATATCCTCCTGATTCAATTGGATCCTGATCTGTATTTCGAAGTTCTTGAAGCGCTGTTATTAAGATTCTATGTTGATCCATTATATCTGTTAAGTGTTTCAACTTACCAAGTTTCAGTAGTGAGTTAATATTTAATGTCGCAAAGTATGAAAACTTTCCTTTCTTGTTGAATTTAAGTTTCATCTGCTGGGATTTCAGGCGCTCCGACTCGCCCTGATCTTCTACGTGGCACCCCACCGTATTCCGAATGGTGCCTTGCTTGGATGTTCGATGTTGCATGTCCAAGCCGGTGGATTTATTCGTTAGAAGACTCTTCATGTTTGATTGATTGTCTGATCTTAACGATCGAAACAGTTCTGAGCGAGGCCAGGGTTTACATTTCCAGATGTGATCTGGAAAGTGTGATTGGTGAGATATGGATTGGTGATTAATGAGATTGTGAAGTTTGTGTTTGGTCCGCGAGAGCTATTTTATTTCACTCAAGTCTGCCGGTATGCCGGTGAGGACCCCCCCTATCCGCCACCTGGGACGCGCCACGTCGGAGTATCACCTCTCCGCCTGCTACGACAGCGTAGTAGGTTCGTGGTTACATTTCCTTTACTATAAATTATTCATTTTTAAATTTTAGGTTTTTAAATTTTCTATGTTAGATTTAATAATATACATTTTATATATTTTTTATTTTAGATTTTGAGAAAAGACCAAAGCATAATGTCATTGACTGAACATGTTTGGTAACTAATTGTTATAGAAAGTCGTATAAGGATTTGTATTACTTGGAATTATGTTTTCTATACTATAATTTTCTTAGATTTTAGAATTTAGGTATTGGATTTTAGATTTAGGTAAAGACCAAACTAATATTGACTATTTATTAGACACTGGTATGTAGATAGAAAGATGATTAGACTATATGTTAAGATATTTTTAGGTCTTGACTGGCCTTGCAATAAGAATTGACTAACTAGACATGACAGCTACCAACGAAACACTTTGACGACTATGCTTGTTATTGACCAGTGAGTAGGGTTTTAGTTAACTGTTTGCTATTTTGGGTTATATACAACAGATGCTTAGACCTACTGAGAGACAATGTTTGCTAAACAAGACATTATACCAGAGACGATTAAGATATTGATGTAGCTCAGGCAAGGAGAGCATTTCTACAGAAAAGGAATCTGTTGACATTGAATATAGATTTAGGTATTAGGAAGTCATTTTTGAAGGCCTATGTCTGGAGCGTGGCACTTTATGAAAGTGAAACTTGGACTATTGGTGTAGCAGAATAGTGGATAATTGAAGTGTTTGAAATTTGTTGTTACAGGAGAATGATGAAGATTAAATGGGTAAATAGGGTTACAAACAAAGAGGTATTAAAACTGGTGGGAGAGGAGAGAACTTTCTGGGGACTGCTAATAAAGACAAGCGATAGGTTGGTAGGCCACAACGAAGACACACAGGAATAACAAGCTTAGTTATGGAGGAAAGGGTTGAGGACAAGAACTGTAGGGGAGACCAAGGTTAGAATATATTAAACAGATAGCTTTGGACGTAGGTTGTGATAGTTATATAGAGATGAAACGATTAGCTCAGGGCAGGGAGGCATGGAGATCTGCATCAAACCTGACAAAGACTGAAGACTCAAACAACAACATGTAGAGCCCACCAAAATAATGTTGTGTAACGGTAAATGTTAGTCAACGAACAGTAATGCATTACAAAAACCCATGACACGATACCTAAGAGCTTTTCTAAAATTATTTTAAAATGCATTTAACCCTGTATTAAACATCCAGTTCACAAGATTTATAACTGCAATGTTATAGAAAAAAAAATCTACATTAAAAAACAATCAATGGTTGAGTCAATGAACCCTGGAAAATATTGTAAACACTCAAGTTCACAGAACAAATTACATTATTAACTGTCAGGTTGGCCGAGTGGTTAAGGTGTTTGACTTAAGTTCTAATTTCCAGTACAAGGAAGCAAGAGTTCGAACCCCTTACCTGAAATAACTATTGCCTAACTTGGCTTGATGACACCGTATTATTACGATACTTGTCACACAAACCACAGATAGAATGTATTGTTTAAGGCCACTCTTTTTTTAATATAGCCAGAGTCTGTTGATGGTTAACAATTGCATTCATAGTGGGACATGGAGATAAATTATCAATTATTAAGAAAAACAGACAAATACCAATACACTATTTTTATTTAATGTAAGTACTTGTACAATAGTTACATAAAATACAACTCTCTTTTCTCTATTACTATCTAGACCTTTTTGACCCTCTTGCATATTATTATAGTTCAGCCCCTGAAAACAACAACACCACCTCTTGCATAGTCTGTAATGTTGATGGCTCTTGAGACATGGAAGGTGGATTAAACATTACTTTTACAACAAGGGTTAAATGTTGCTCAATAAACAAGTCATTATTTTGAGTAGCAACATCTTTCTCTTGTACTAGCTTTTTAGCATTCTGATGATGTTTTGTGAACACTATCAGTGTCTTGTCTGGAGCACTACATTGATGATCACTCACACTTAATACCTCACCATTTCTACTCTTCATATCGCCTCGACATTTTTTGATCTCTGTTTTGAGGATCGCCAGAATGTTATGACTTTAGTAATTTTTCCAAGTTTTCCCGTATTGATTTTGATATGTTATGCAAATGTCCACTTTACAATACAAAATTATATTTTTATATATCACTTGATGTCAATATACATTTTGAGACATGTTTCGGCTCTGTGAGCCTTCTTCAGTCAAAATCACTAAAAAATTCTCCTAAAACAGTCTAATGTTTGGTCTCTTAATAAAAATTTGTAAAACATTTTTACATCGTCAAGTTGATTAAAACACATGAATATAAAATGCTTAAAGAATTAAAAAATTAAAAAATGTACAAAATTTCGAAACGTGGAACACATTCTTGTTGATCCATTTTCAAACAGGGGACCTGGAACAATAACAAGTAGTTCCGTGAAGAACTATACAGCCTATTTTCATATGTCCTGCTCATGTTAAGTGCCTCTATCAACATACAAAATTTCAGTTTGATTGCTGTAACAGATTCATATATATTGAGAACCGTCTAAATATTTCAGATGGTCGCCAGATTGGATTTTTATTTTTGTACTATTATATTAAGATTATTGTGTACGTGTGGCATTCAAACTTCAATCGCATGATTAGAACACAAGAAGTAAAAACGAGAATTTAAAATTACGCACAGCAGCCATCTTGTGATTATGCAAACAATTGAAATAAATTAGATGCCAGTGGATCAACATTTGTGTAAGCATTTAACGTGCAACGTTTCACGGCACTCGGATAGTTAATTCGCGAGAAACGTCCATTTAAAAATTTATACTTCGCGTCGCCGCCATGTTGGATTCGTGCTCACCAGGTTACTGAAAGTCCTATAGGTGAACATATGTTCATAGTCTCTATGAACTTAAAAATTTCAGTTTGGTTGATGTAAAAGATTCATAGATATTGAGAACCGTCTAAATATTTAGGAAGCTCGCCATTTAGGATTGTTATATGTATAGGCCATAGAGTTATGTACCATTCAAGGACACTTATTGCCTAGGTTCGTTATTCAAACTTTCACTTCGATCGCATGATTACCACACAAGAAATAAAAACTTAATTTTAAAATTTCGCACAGTCGCCATCTTGAGGTTATGTAAACAATTGAATTAAATTAGATGGCAGTACATTACAATCTGCAAAATCATTTACTGTACCACATTTCAGTGCACTCAGAGAGTTAACTCACGAGAAAAGTCTATTAAAATATTTCAAATTCGCTTGGTCGCCATGTTCGTTTTGTACTTTACAGGTTTATGAATTATATATCGATAAACCTGTATCAGTACCCTTTATCACCGTACAAAATTGCAGGGTGATATCTGTAATAGTTTCGGAGATATAGAATGCCAGTGAAATAATTCGCACAGCCGCCATTTTGAGGTTATGTAAACAATTGAACTAAATTAGACTCCAGTGCATTGCAATGTGTATAAACATTTGCTGTACCAAGTTTCATTACGTTTGGATAGTTAAATCGCGAGAAAAGTCTATTTAAAAGTCTCAAATTCGCTTGGCCGCCATGTTGGTTTTGTAGTCGCCAGGTTTTTGAAAGTCTCATAGCTGAACTTCTAGTAGTACACTTTATCACCGTACACAATTTCAGGGCGATATCGGTAATAGTTTAGGAGATATTGAATGCTAGTGAAATATTTCGCACAGCCGCCATGTTGGATTGGTGAGACGTAACAAAATTTGAAGGGCACGGTCGAGGTCGCCGGGAATAGTGCTATGAACTTACCGAGTTTCACTTAAATCGCTCCAGCCGTTTAGATTTTATTAGGGGGAGACACACACACACCTCACACACACACACGCACACACACACGGACAAAAGGTGATCTCATAAGCCTATTTTTTCAAAATTGAAAATAGGCTAAAAATTACCTGACAATCTACGGTTCCTACTTGGAAACATGAAAAGATGACTCTAGTTGTGTAAAAAACTTACCCCATTGTACGAGCGTCTTGAAAAAGTATCGTGTCTAAATATGTCATGTAGAATCAAGTGATCGGAAGTTGTTTATTTAGTGCTTTGCAAAATGTTTTCAACAACCTGTAAAGCGGAAAACTAAATGAAATATGAAAGAGTAAACAATAACAAAACCCACGTATAAATGACCAATGTTTACATACCGCAGTGTGGAGACCATGAACAGATCATGTAAACATTTACATAACATATTGGTTAGTTGTAGTATGTTCCATAGTAGCAACTAACCGGTTAGTATGATTTGCTCACTACAAAGGTTATCACTGTTCTGGTAATAGAATTATCTAGCGTTAGCTAATATATTTAATATGTGACAGCAAAAGTGGTAGCAAAGAGGTAGGAAAGTGGTAGAAAAGTGGTAGCAAAGTGATAGCAAAGTGGTAGCAAAGTGGTAGCAAAGTGGTAGAAAAGGGGTAGCAAAGTTGTAGAAAAGTGGTAGCAAAGTGGTAGGAAAGGGGTAGAAAAGTGGTAGCAATGTGGTAGCAAAGTGGTAGAAAAGTTGTAGAAAAGTGGTAGCAACGTGGTAGCAACGTGGTAGAAAAGTGGGAGCAAAGTGGCAGAAAAAATTGGTAGAAAATATTACATGTATTGTTAAGAAATATTTTAAGCGGTTACGTGGATCCATTACACAATAATTTTGGCACGACAAAGCTCATTTTCTATATCCAATATTTCTTCCTCATATTCAGTATGACCAGCCTGTTTACGTGCATGCAAGTGCTGAAGCCGCTGGATTAGCTTTCCGGGATTGTTCCAGTAAACAAATTTAACAAATGATCTTTTAGGGGTAAACAGAGAATTACTATTATCATTATCATCATAATCATTATCATAAATATCATCATCATTATCATTAGCATCATTATCATAATCATTATTACCTCTAATCCTTTTTGTTCCTCTTTCAATGCAACAACCGTTTGCATTGTTTGTGATGCTCTTGATAGTTTTAGGGGTTTCTTAGACGTTAACGACTCTCCTAACATGTCTTTTTATGAGATAATAAATGCTTTTAACAAACAATGCATTATCTTGGGCCGCAGTATTTTTCTTGGACTTGATTTTTTTTTTACCTTGGTTAGCGTATTTTGTCCATTTAAATGAGTATTATTTTGAGAATTACAAGGATGATTGTTTGAAATAAGTATGTTGGAGCCGTTTGTCTTAAGCATTACTCGACACTGTTTCGAACGTTGTTTCGACCTGCGCCAAATGACAGTTCCATTTTTATTAGTTCTTTTCTTTTTACAATATATGTATATCCTTTATAGTAAGCACATGGCTTACCATAGTTAGTAGTTGCTACTTCCATGTCAACTGTTACGCATAAACTAATTTCTAGTAAAGTTAACTCGGTTATAAAAATGATAGTTTGTAGTATGTGTAGTTTAAAGTAAGAGCAAAAGTGAGAGAAAAATGGTGGGAAAGTGGTTTCAATGTGGTAGAAAAGTGATAGCAAAATGGTAGAAAAGTGGTAGCAAAGTGGTAGAAAAGTGATAGAAAAGTGGTAGCAAAGTGGTAGAAAAGTGGTGGAAGAAAGGTAGCAGTCATGATCTTTTATCAGAATGAGATTTGAGTAAATGTAATTACCAAACGTTAGTAGTGAGTAGTCAGTTAGTCTTGGTTCAGACAAGGGTAAACAGTTCTTTAACGATTTAGAGCTCGAGATTTTAATTATGAAACTGATGTGTAACAAATTATTTATCGGTACTTGATAGTTTCACACATGAACAAAAACAATCCATCATGTATGACATGAATTACATGATTTGAAAGTTGACAAAGGATATCCGATCAACATTGTAGTTACAATGTCAAACACAAAGACGAAATCTTACTGTAATCTCCTTTTTCCCTTCTGATTAGCCTACCTGTTTGACACCTAACTTCCGTATAATTTTCCCAAACTACTTCGGAAGGGTTTTCTAACCAGTGGAGTCACCATTTCTCTCTACTTTTCACAGTTGCACTGCATTCTTCATCAAACCACGGCTTGCTCTTCGGTCTTAGTGGTCTTCCTAGTGTTTCACATGCACTCTGCATTATTGTTCCGCGTAGAAAGGACCGTTTCCCTTCCACCTCAGATGGTACCTCTGTGCCAAAATGGAGTTCTGATGTTCTATCCTGGTACTGTGATCTCACTAGTTCATCCTTCAATTTGTCCTTATCAAGGAGGAACATTTTCTGCCTCCCTTTTTGCCACTTTGTGGAGGGTTTGAGTCGCAACTTGCAGATGAATAGAAGGTGGTCCGTGTTCATATCCGCTCCACATTATATTCGCACCTGCTCTACACATCGGCGATGTCCCCCATCAACTATCACATGGCCAATCTGGTTCTTCGTCACACCATCAGGCGAAATCCAAGTAGCTTTATGAATCCTCTTGCGTGGAAAGCATGTACTCCTAATTATCATCCTTCTTGAAGCAGCAAAGTTCACCATCTTGATACCATTCTCGTTACTAATTTCATGGAGGCTATTCGGCCCTATTGTAGGACGGTAGTCTTCCTCTTGGCCAACCTGTGCATTTAAGTCACCTAATACAATGTGAATAGCATGCCGTGGTAGCTTGTCTATGATGTCTTCAAGATCTGTATAAAAATTATCTTTCAACTCTTCCTCAGCATCTTCTGATGGGGCATGACAGTGGATGAGACAAACCTTGTACGGGTTTGCTTTCAGTACCAGCACACATAAGCGATCACTTATTGTCATCCATTTACTGACAGCAGATAGCACCCTATTGTGAACAGCAAATCCTACTCCCGATGTCTGTTAGTTATTTAATTTCAGCATATTCATTTAAGTTGGCAAAGTTGCTCTTACGTTGGCTAACCTGTGTACAGTTTGTGCCTGTCATGGCGTTCAATATATCGGTGGTGTGAAGAGTGGGTCTCGTTGTGTTTTTCAATAGTCCCTACAATTACCAGAGGTAATACAATGCAATGTAGCACCGATTGCTACAACATAATTTTGGTCCTCCGACACGGATTGACAGTGAAGTGAGTCATATTCATGATTTCGTGTGACAAAATAAGCGCTTGGCGTAATGGCGTCTTAGTGAAGCACGTGAGTGCTAAACGAATAAGTTCAGTACAGCAACTTGATTTCGTGCATCAGTCTAACACCGACAAGACATGTCGACCTAGTAAGTAAAGGTGCAACGAGTATACATAGCAATATCAGATCCGAGCAGCTCATCCAATATTCGAAACCACGTTTGCGTCATCTTCATATTCCGAGACTGTGAATCTGTTGAAGAACGCAATAGGCAAGCTAACGCACTCTGGTAGAAAGACATTCAACCACTTACAGTCACTCGTCCAGCTCAGAGGGCAAGTGTCATAAATCAACGTCAACCCTCAACTGACCATCGTCGCGCCTTCAAGAAACAACAGCCGCTAGGGAGTAGGTGAAAGTGAAAGTGACAACTGACTTCCAGGAAGGGTGAGACCCAATCGCCCAGGCCGTAACCAGCAGGACACCGCACTCTGCAGCCCAACAAATCGGTGAGTGAGCGAGCTTCTTATACTTCCTTTATTACCTTCACTATTGTCCTTCAGTTACCTTCTTTACAACTTGAGTTGCTATTTACATTTCAACCATGACTGAACAACTAGCCGTGTTGAAAGGCAAGCGTGCGCAGATTAAGGCCAAATTAACGCGATTTAGAACATTTTTAGACTCGTACAGTATAGAACAAGGCCTACTGCAAATTCAAATGTTATGCTGAATTTGAAACCGTTCAATCAGAAATTGAAATTGTAATGAAGCAAGATGTTCAAGAACAGGAAAGTGTAGATTTTGAGGATACATATTTCAGCACCGTTTCAAGAGCACAACAATTAATTCAACAATGCTCACAATCAACTACCTCTTCAAATCAGTCTAGTACGTCACAAACACATGTCACAGAAGTTAAATTACCCGCAATTGAACTACCAAGTTTTCACGGTAATTATGAGGAATGGTTGCCAATTAAGGACACATATCTAGCATTAATAATAATAATATCGTATGGCCTCGGGTGCCTGGTGCAAGCTTTGTTAATTGACACCCAGAGGGTAGCTTGCATGTCGAATTTCGTCGTTCTTTTGAACGCTATGAAAGTCAAGGAAGTTAGATATCTAAACTCCTTGACACTACAGCGCTTTCAAGTAGAGAATGGAGGAACTTTGTGTTGGCGGAAAATCCCGAGATTAATTTTGCCATTGAACACGGCCTACTGAATTCAAATGGGTTCTTTAACATGCCAACAACGTATGACATGAGTATCGTGATTATTGTCGCCTTCAAAAATCACTTACCATGGCCAGGGGCGAACCTGCAATCTTTGGGTTGGTAGTCCGACACTATAACCACTCACCCACCGTGGCAAGCTTAATACACAATATACAACAATGAAGCATTAACTGACATTCAAAGGTACCAATACCTCAAGTCGTCACTCAAGTGTTCAGCTTCAGAATTAATTCATTCTCTTCAGTTAACTGCTGCAAATTACTCTAATGCATGACAACTGTTACACGAGAGGTTTGAAAACAAGAGAATTATTGTTCAATCTCATGTGAGGTCACTCTTTGGCCTACCCACGGTAGAAAGGGAATCTGCCAGCTCTCTTCGACGGCTTCTTGATGACACAATAAAACATCTTCGGTCACTCAAGGCACTGGGTTTACCGACAGAACACTGGGACGCACTTCTTGTACATTTAGTGTACACTAAATTAGATACAGCTACTCAACGGCAGTGGTAAAATAGCAAACAATCAGACCACTTGCCAACAATCACAGACATCACAACATTCTTTCAACAGCGATGTCAAGTATTAAAAGCTGTTGAGGTGAATCGCAAGGCCACATCTAAGGAACAAATGAAGAACCCCTTCAATAAGACTACACCGCGATCAAACTCGAACGCTTGCTTCACAACTCAACTGGGAAAAGGCAACATGTGTGGCAACAGTCACAGGTTGTACCAATGTGCCCGGCTCCTGCAGTTAGGCGTTGAAAAACGGCGCAACAATGTCAAGAAGTGGCAATTGTGTTTCAATTGTTTAGGACGAGGCCATGTTTCTAAAGAATGTAAATCTGTTCACTGTAAACGATGCTCGAGTAAACACAACACTCTTCTTTATCTCACAAACGTCACTCATGAAGGAGACATTACTGATAAGCAGCCGACATTACAAGAACCGCAACAGGGAAGTAGCTTCACGGGTCATGCCATAAACAGACGTGAATCTCAAGTGCTACTGGCTACAGCATTGATCGACGTCATTAATAACAAAGGGGTATCTGTCACATGCCAAGCTATGTTGGATTCTGGGTCACAAAGCCATTACATGACAGAAACTTTGTGCTCCAAACTTGGCCTTCGGAAGGATCGTGTTTCAGTTCCCGTCATAGGAATCAATGGTGCCGCAACACTCGTTAAGCACAGCATTCGTGCCACATTCAACTCTCGTCACACAGAGTACAAGAATTCAGCAGACTTTCTACTGGTTCCCAAGATCACAGATCGCATGCCTTCAAGTCCTGTTGACCCATCTAAACTATCGATACCCAGCAATATCAGCCTGGCTGATCCCTTCTTTTATGATCCCAGTAAAATTGACATTCTTCTTGGAGCAGATGTATTTTGAGATTTACATGGTCGAGGACAGATGAGACCAGGTACAGAACGGGTATTGCTACAAGAAACGAAATTGGGATGGATTATCACGGGGAGAGTTGAAAATCATCAACCCACTAGAAACACATCCTTTTATCTGAGCGTCAACAGTGACATCAGTGTACAACTGCAACGTTTCTGGCAACTGGAGGAATGTGGAAATGAGAAGGTCTTCACGGGGGAAGATAGATTATGTGAAGATCATTTCAAGGAATATGTCACAAGGCAGCCCACCGGGGAGTACACAGTAAGATTGCCGTTAAAGGGCGACTCTCAGTTGTTGGGAGACTCAAGAAAATGTGCCGAGGAACGCCTCTTCCGGCTGGAACGACGATTTGACAGAGACCCCAAGGTCCACGTCCAGTATTCAACGTTCATGAAGGAGTATGCCGATCTCGGACATATGGAACCTGTACCAGAAGGAGAAGAAGAAGAAGAAGAAGAATCGCATGTCTCACCAAGATATTATCTCCCACATCATTCAGTGCTGAAGGATTCCAACACAACCACGAAGCTGAGAGTTGTATTCGATGCCTCAGCGAAGACGGACTCAGGGGTGAGTCTGAACGATCTACTGATGGTGGGTCCCACAGTGCAAGATGACCTCTTTTCGATCATTGTTCGCTTCAGAACGCATCGATATGCCCTGACGGCAGACATTGAGAAAATCTACCGTCAGATTAAAATGAACCCGTCCGACTCGCAACTTCAAATGATTCTATGGAGAGAATCTACCGATCAACCTGTTAAATCTTACAGGTTAACGACAGTTACGTATGGCACTGCTTGTGCACCATACTTAGCCACACGGACTCTGCATCAATTGGCTGACGATGAATTCAGTGAGTTTCCTTCAGCTGCTACCGTTCTGAAACGTGTTTTCTACGTAGATGACTTACTTACAGGAGTGGATACCATCGAAGAAGCTAGGAAGCTACACTCTCAGTTGGTAGCATTACTCGAAAGGGGAGGTTTCATCTTTCGAAAATGGTGTTCCAACGACGACTCAATTCTTTCGGACATCCCGGAAAATATGAAGACCCAACAGGCAGCGTTGAATTTCGATGGAGAGGCAGTCAAGATATTAGGCCTATTATAGGATCCTAAATCAGATCAGTTCAAGTACGACGTACAAGCTGCAGAACAGAAAGGTAGGGCAATCCCATGCACTAAACGCTCGGTGTCAGCCGACATATCAAGGATATTCGACCCTTTGGGATTAATAGGTCCAGTCATTTTAACATGCAAAATCTCCTTGCAGGAGCTCTGGCTCCAGAAAATTGATTGGGATGATCCATTGCCTCTTGACACTCAGGAGAGGTGGATGTCATATAAACAGTCCCTCATGCAAATCAAGGATGTATGTGTTCCTAGAATGGTTGTTCAGGAGGACGTCATTGCTCCATCCAACTTTATGGATTCTGCGACGCATCAGTCAATGCCTATGGTGCATGTGTTTACCTCAGATGCACTGATGATAGAAATACCATAGCAGTACACCTCATCTGCTCAAAGTCGAGAGTAGCTCCAATAAAAACACAATCCATTCCGAGATTGGAGTTGTGTGGGGCTGTTTTGTTAGCAGAACTGATGTCTAAGGTCAGTTCATCCCTCACATTGAGAATTGACCAAAGATTCCACTGGTCTGACTCAAGGATTGTTCTCACTTGGTTAGCAGCACCATCAACAAAATGGAGCGTGTTTGTTGCCAACCGAGTGTCAAAGATACAAACCAGTACTACTGTCGACAACTGGGGGCATGTATCGACTGAAAACAATCCAGCAGATCTCGTATCTAGACGAGCCACAGCGTCACAGTTAATGGAGTCTCAACTCTGGTGGGAAGGTGCACCATGGCTGAGTAAGGAAGAAGAGTCGTGGCCACAACGCATTCAAGTAGAAACGCGCGAAGAGGGAAGAGGAAGCAACAGCAAGTTCATAACACTTGTTACTCAAGATAGGGACACATCCCTGCTTACTCGGTTTTGTAGGCTGACAAGGCTCAGAAGAGTACTAGCGTACTGTTGTAGGTTTGGAATGAACTTAAGAAAGGCTCCGAAGGAGCGTAAAACAGGACCTCTCAGCACGGAAGAACTAGACACCACGATGAAGATGATTCTGAGAATGGAGCAAGACATCAGGTTTTCAGAAGAACTTCGAAGGCTACGCAGTGGAAATCAAGTTGCAGAAAGCAGTCAGCTGAAGTCATTGAATCCATTCCTAGCTCCAGATGGACTTCTCAGGGTAGGCGGACGTCTTCAACATGCCAACATTCCAGACGGGCAGAAGCATCCCATCATCATTCCTGCAAGCGGACACCTGACCAACCTCATCGCCCAAAATATGCATATAGGAAACCTGCATGCAGGCCCATCTGCTTTATTAAATGGTATTCGAGAAGAATATTGGCCAATAAGAGGAAGACAACTGGTGCGAACTATCGTGCATGGCTGTGTCAGATGCTCACGTCTGAAGTCAACACCAGCAAATCAATAGATGGGAAATCTCCCTTCAAGCCGAGTTACGCCTTCAAGACCCTTTCACCACACAGGAGTGGATTACTGTGGACCAGTTCTCATACTTCATGGAGGACGTCAAACACGTGCCCCCATAAAGACATATATTGCGCTCTTTATTTGCTTCTCGACCAAGGCTGTGCATTTAGAAGTAGTAAGTGACCATATTACAGCAGCATTTCTTGGAGCATTACATCGATTTGTAGCCCGGCGCGGAAAATGTGCCCACCTGTATTCTGACAATGCTAGGAACTTCGTGGGTGCTCGAAGAGAATTAGATGCATCAACCAATCCCTTTCAATCAGAAGAAGAAAGAGATCATCTCATGACAACTTTGGCGAACGAAGGAATCCAGTGGCACTTCGTACCACCACGTGCTCCACACATGGGAGGACTTTGGGAAGCCGGGATAAGGGCTTTCAAATACCATTTTCGTCGAGTAGTTGGCAGCAGCAGTTTGACTCTTGAGGAGTTGACTATCCTAACAACTCAGATTGAAGCCTGTATGAATTCCCGACCCTTGACCCTACTTCCGAGTGACTCTAATGATCAATCTCCTCTTACACCTGCACATTTCCTAATAGGAAGCTCACTCACTGCTATTCCAGAGCCTAATTTAAAGCTTGTGCCTGAGAATAGACTGAGTAGATGGCAACATATACAGCAAATGTTGCAGCACTTCTGGCAGAGGTGGTCAAAGGAGTATCTCAACGGTTTGCAGCAGCGATCCAAATGGAGGCAGCGAGCTGCAAGCTTCAGGGAAGTTGCAGTGGTGCTCATCATGGAGGACAACTCTCCCCCATTGACATGGCGAATGGGAAAAATCGTTGCATTACATCCAGGCTCGGATGGTGTTGTTCGAGTTGTGACCGTGAAGGTCGCTAATGGGACCATTAAGAGACATGTAAATAGACTCCATGCTCTTCCAGTGTAATCAATTATTGTGTTATTTAAATTATTATTTGTGCCATTTTCAGGGAACTTTCATTGACATTTGATGCGATGTTCACTTCGTGTGTTTGTATATATCAATTGTTTGTTTTAAATTTGATATTGTCTTATTTGCAATGTATGTCATATTTTATCATGTGTCTGGTTGACATTTGTCTTGTTGTTGACAGACGTTCAAGGTCTGTCAAGGTAGGCGGAATGTTAGTTATTTAATTTCAGCATATTCATTTAAGTTGGCAATGTTGCTCTTACGTTGGCCAACCTGTGTACAGTTTGTGACTGTCATGGCGTTCAATATATCGGTGGTGTGAAGAGAGTGTCTCGTTGTGTTCTTTCAAGAGTCCCTACAATTACCAGAGGTAATACAATGCAATGTAGTACCGATTGCTACAACAGTGTCCATTCTGGTTTGGACTAATTGCTGTTAAAGAGTATGTAATTGACCCCTATGTTCATGTTGCTTTGTGGCAGTCGTGTTACTTTCAGAGCTACAAATATACACTTGTAGGTCCCTAACACAGTTTCCAGTTGTTTCGTCCCTCTGTCATAATCGAATTTATGTATAGAAAACATAATTCCAAATAATACAAATCCTTTTATGACTTTCTTTAAAAATTAGTTACCAAACATTTTCAGTCAATGGCATTATGGTTTGGTCTTTTCACAAAATCTAAAAGTATATATATATATATAAAATGTAAATTATTAAATCTAAGATGTAAAATTTAATATCTAAAATCTAAAATTAAATAATTAATTATAAAGGAAATGTAATTCCTAGTAATACAAATCATTATATGTCTTTCTTTAATAAATAGTTATCGAAAATTTAAACTCATGACATTATGGTTTGGTCTTTTTGCAAAACCTAAAATCTAAAATAAAAATTCTAAAATGTAAATTCTAAAACCTAAAGTCTAAAATCAAAAAAAATCTTACATGCATTAACTGTATTGAGTCCGATATCACATCTGAGATATGACCTCGATGGCTCATGTGGATTTAGACCTCTATGGATGAACCGAGGACACCGAAGCAGCAATGTTTTCTCTTTGGGAGTAACCGTCGCTTGACGCACCACAAGTTGCCGCGCCACGGATGTTTAATTTCATTCATTTCATTTGGAGACTGCATTTATTATGGAACGTTTGTACATAATTGGAAATACTGGAAGGTTTTATGATATTTGTTTACCACTGTAAATAATGGTATAACCACGCAGAGTATGCGATGGGCATTATTAGTTGCACCTTTGACTAGACAGTGCAGTCGTCGCTTCCGGCATTTTGCCGAGTACACTCTCTAATCAGGCGAGTTCCTGACCGGACGAGAAGTATACACTCTCTTATCAGGCGAAGTCCTGACCGGACGTGAGGTAAACACTCCCTTATCAGGCGAGGTCCTGACAGAATCAGAATCAATTTGTTTGGCGTTAAACACTAGTGCAATAGCCATCGTCAGGTTAATAATACAAAACAATAAAATCAAACAATCCTACATTACTTAGCCTACTTATAACAGTATATACAAACAGCTTATTATCGTTATAACAAAACGTAACCTACTTCTATTGTACTAAGTATTACACCAATCTGCTTCCATACATTCTTCCAGTGAATACCATGGATTCACCAGCAACCACTTTTGCAGCTGTTTCTTAAATATTTTGGTTGGTAGTTGTTGGAAAGACAAACTCAGTTTGTTGAAAAATTTTATGCCAAGAATTTCATGACTGTTCTGTGTTTTTGAAAGCCGACACCATGGTACCTTTATCTGGTGTGAGTTTCTTGTGCTGTATGAGTGAACTGTTACCCGTCTGCCTGGCAATTCATGTGGATGTTTATTTTTCATATACATGAGGATATTTAAAACAAAAAGATTTATAACTCTTAGGTTGGAAGATGCAATAGATAAAGGTCTACAGGGTGTGTTAGGAGGAGCATTTGCAATAATATGGATTGCCTTTTTCTGTAATTTTAAGATATTTACAATGTGAGCACTATTTCCAAAAAATATTAATCCAGAACTAAAGAGACGTTGAAAGAAAGCAAAATAGGCTGTGTGTAAATATGTCGTAGGAACCTCATTTTTTAAATGACGGAGTAGATACACCACCCTTGCAAGTTTATTCGAAAGGTTATGAATGTGAGGTTCCCATGTTAATTTTGAGTCAAAATTCATTCCTAGTAGCTTAGCTTCTTTTATATCATTACTTATGTTTTTAAGACTAAATATTAAGTTTTAAGTTTTAGTTTCATTTAAGTGGAATCCATTCTCACTGAACCATTTCCTAGCTTCTAGCAAGCACTGATTTGATAAATTTTGTAATTCACTTATACATTTTCTAGAACACAAAAATGGAGAGTCATCTGCATAAAGAATTGTTTTTCCAGAAACATTTACTGCTAAGTCATTCATCTTAACGACAAAAAGAAATGGACCCAGAACCGAGCCTTGGGGTACACCATACCTAACTTCTAACACATGAGATTTCCTATCCCCATTCTCTACAAACTGTACTCGGTTTGTTAGATATGATTTAAAGACTTCATACTCTGATCCTTTAATTCCGTACAGTGCTAACTTTTGCAGAAGTATATCATGTGACGCACAATCGAAGGCCTTGGATAGATCACACAGGAAAGCATCTACTGAACTCCCTTCTTCAAAATGGTGCATTATGTGACAAACAAAATCATCCAGTGCACTAATTGTAGATTTTCCCGGAAGGAACCCAAACTGAGTTGGTGATAGAAGGTTGTTGTTGATGAAAAATTCATAAATTTGACCAACTATGATATATTCAAAGACTTTTGAAAGGATGGTTACTACAGACACAGGCCTGTAACTATCAGGTTTAGTCTTATCCCTTTTTCTGTATACTGGAACAACCCTCGTAATTTTTAACTGAGCTGGGAAATAGCCTACGCTAAGGCACTCGTTTATGCAGTGCGTCAAAGGAATTAAAATGCTGTCAATAATAGCCTTTAATAAACTCGGAACTATTTTTTTACTCTTTCAATTTCTGCTGTAGGCAGCTGCGAGGCAGGTGAGCAAATCCTTTCGACAGACTCAATAAAATGTTTATTCAGAATCTCAGGACTGATTTCTATTGTGGAACATTTATTTGCGACTCTAACATTGTTAATTACACTTCAAGCTGCTTTACAGGGGTTATTTGATTTTTTATGAAACTGACGTTTGCTTCAAGTTTAGCATGCTTAAGGGCACATTTATACTTATTACGAATTTGTAGATAATTATGTTTAGATTCAATAGATCCCTGTTCATTATGTATTACGTAAAAAAGCATAACCTGTGATTTCATTTGTTCAAGCTCAGGTGTATACCATTTTATTTTATTTTTAGAATTACTCCTTTTTTCGAACTTTTAATCTCCACCATTGGGCATGATGTATCAAAGTATGAAAGAAGTATGTGAAAGAAATCATCAAAACATGTAATGGGAGAGTAAGAGTTGTCAGCAAAAACCCAATCAGATAGGATATGCCTAAGGTATGAATTAAATAGCTGTAATCTATCAGGGGAAATATGTCTAATATGAATTATTGTGGGTGATTTAGCTATATTCCCATTTGAAAAACTACTGGATTGCATCACTTGAAATAAAACTGCTGAATAATCTGACAAACATGGGGCAATAACTTTAGTCTGGTACTGATTGTGATTTAAATCCGTGAATACATTATCTAAGCAGGATGATACTCTTGTTGGTTCATTAATTGTGTGATATAAGCCAAAGGATTTGAAAAAATTCCGAACCATAATAGCTTCTCGTTCAGTGCATCTCAGGTCTACATTAATGTCTCCACAAATTACTAACTTATATTTTCGGTATGACTTTATAACACTATCCAAAACCCCTTCCATACTTTTAAAAAATGTATGAATATTACTATCAGGTGTTCGGTAAAAGGCTACCATAACAATGTTAAAATCTACAAGTAATGCTGCCACAATTTCACAGTGTTTTACTAAACCAAATTTTGAAACATCAATCACTTGGTATTGCGTTTCTTCTGACACAAATATGGCGCTTCCACCAGCCTGATACAAACATGACTTGCGACAAAAACTATCTACTAGGACATAACCCTCAAGTTTAATCAAATCAATTTCTTAACTAGCAAGCCAGTGTTCATTAATACATAAAACTTGGTACTGTCCCCGTTTACCCGGATAGTAGGCTGTCAGATATCCGCCCCCTCAATCGGATTGCCAACAATCAATCGCACCAGCTCAGCTACATCAATGAAAATGGCACTGACAGATACTACCGAGGTTTGAACACAGAAGTTACCAAGAAAAATTATTGTGGAACACACCAAAATAGACGGGGTTTCATACTTACTTTTACTTACCTCTTATAAATATCTCGGGGATTGGGTTGACAACAGGATCCTTAAAGTATGCTCTCACAATAACCTTCACCATGACATTTAAAAATGAACCAGACCGAAGACGAGAACTTTGAACTGTACAAAAGCTTTATTTTCAAATAAAGAGTATGATTTTCACAACTCAACAAAATAAACGTGGCTATCAGTAGCCTATGTCAATCTGACTACGTCCTCCTAAAGGACTTGCAAATTTATCAAACAATATGTTAGCTACCATGAGTTCAAAATAACGTAACAATTTAAAACACAATTGGATTGGATGAGGAAGTCAGGGTACGACATATATATAGCATTTGGTTTCTTTTAATAAACATAACACTAGTATTAATAGGCACAAGGCCGGAGTATCGACCTCACCCGCTTATAACCAGATGTCTGGCCGGCTGGTCTACTCTTTAACCTGGCTCACACCTGTCAAATGGGGCGCACTCGTCTCCCCACACTTGCGTAAGAATTCAGCTCCTTTTAAAGCTTTAAATGTCTACAAGACAACTCATACATATTGACGCAAATCTTTCAAATGCTTAACTTACATCCCACTGGATTATTTTAACTATCCTTAAACTTGTTAAGTTTATCAACCAAATGTTTAAAAAGCATAGTTTAGAGTATGAAACACACTCTTAAATGTTTATAACAAAATCACATAAATTATTTATAACAATTAGAAATTGTTTATAATATTGTCGAAAATAATTACAAAAATTTTTAAACACGCCTTTAACATTACTTTCGTTCCACATTATTGTCAAAGATATTTACATTTATTATTTACAATATCAACATTTAAATTATTTAAATTATTAATTTAAGAAATACATTGAACCACATGTTTTATCCGGTTGGTAAATTCATAATCGTGTTTAATATAATCGACCATTGAAGGTTAGTTATACATGTAAATGTCACAATCTGGTTTAATAAAGGTTGTAATAATTTTAATTATTTGTGACGGTAATCTTCATTCAAAATCTTATCTCAAATTCTTTCAAACTCTTGTTAATTATAACAGTAAATTCACTTGATTAATTTTCAACGAACTATGAAAATACACTCTAGCGGAAAATACTTCGCTTACAAAATAATGCACAAACTGCATTCAAAATAGCCCAAAATTCATCATATATTAATCTATATGGCATTAAAACTTCCACCGAACTTACAAAACTTCCACAAATAATTCTTTATCATTATTAACTACTGTGGGAATCTCCTTCATTTATTTAAGGGCATTATACATCAGCGACTTTCAACATGTCCGCTGCACTATCGATTATACATTCATAGTTCCACTTAAAAATTCATATATCAATAATTGTTTCAAAACTGTTGTCATTTAAACTTCGTGGATTTCATTCATGAATCGAAATGAAATAAAAATTTGCCAATCACAAACAAATTTAATAGTGAATACGCTTATATACGCCTGTCTGGTCTATCAAAATTTAAGATTAACATCTTCAAAGAATTGTAGTATAAAAATACTATCATCAAACAAAGTGCGACTAACTGCAAAATAGTCGAATAGAATCCATTTAGACTGGGGAATGCAAACATCATTATATAAATCTCTATATGAGAAAAAACCTAACACAAGTTTCACGAATTTAATGCATTCAATAATTCATAATTAATGTTCATCTTTCACAAAATTGCCTAAGATGCAATGGTCGTTCATGACTGACGATAAATGTCTGTGTTGCAGTCAATTCAAATAACGACTAGTATTTCCAAGATCGTCGACAACGTACTGGATTTTAACGCTCTAAAATCATTTAAATGTTCTTCCTTCTTGATGATGACAGAAAATTGGTCAAAGTAATTAAACTGGGGTAGAATTACTTTAATAAAGTGACACGCTGTCTGAATTTAAATCTGCCATAAAAATCATTAACTTACAGTCAAATCGAGACTACAAAAATAAGCAAATTACTGAAAAATCTAAATATCAGTCTCAACTGATCCAAAATCATTTAACTATGCCCATGACATAACAATGTCTTAATAAAACGTCGAAAAAGGCATAACTCATCAAGGTGTACTGAGAATAGGAATCTCAAACAAGAATATCGGGCAAAAATACATGAGGACGAAAATATGGGAAAAATGGTTGCTCAAATATTGCTAAGAAACTCAAATACAATAAACGTTCACGACTACCTTATCTGCCGATTGACGTTCCAGAGGAAAATTCCCCAAAGAAGACTGTTGATGGATCCATTTCACCAAGTTAAAGCTGAGCTCCATCCTCGAAACCAGAAACAGCACCATCGGAGAATCGAACTGCTTCACGAAGACGAACGACATCCTTCCGGCAATAATCTTCTTTGTGAGTCGGGACAACCCTGACCTCTCTTGAAAAATCCCAGAAGTTCCAGTTGAAAATGGCCATGAAGTTTTTGTATAAATTTCCGAAGAAATATTCATATTCAGAAAGTATGAAATCATTTCTATTGCTGTTTGATAGTATTCAGCCTTTAATCACGAAACATGGGTGTAGATGGTTACTTACCACATGTTCGCTTGTATGGAATAGCAATTAGCGAAGTTCCATGCTGCTATCCTACTCCGTTGAAATATGTCCCAATTGCATTAAGTCCTTTAGCCTTCCATCTGCTCTTCGGTTGTAGTATTAGAAGAACAAACTGCCTTATTAAATTGCTCCATTATACTGCAGTGTTGTGTCACAAAAGCAATCTGAAGTCTCCCTATTTCACTAGCCCTGTCAGCCGTAGCGTAGAGTCTGGCTATACAAAGTGTTTCTTCTGTGGCGAGAAAATCACTTTTGTCAGTCGTCTAATATTGTCAATAACTTCCAAAATACTTCTTCGAAATTGTTCAGCTTTTCTACAGTCCTTACTGTAGCAATGCACAAGAGAATTAGCTTATAGGCGACCGCTAACTGTTCACAGCTAATCTTGTAGAAGCGTTATAAGGGTCGTTTCAACTTCACCTAGATTTACTTCACCGTAAACCTGCACTGCTTGTAAGTTCGACTCTCGTTTAATGCAGTGGCTTCGCCACGCGTTACAAAGACGACCTTTTCACTCCTAAACTCACTCGACGTTTCACTGAAATGACTATTTTAGCTCTGACGATTGAATTATAATCTGAGAATGAGGAATGAGGCTCCTCTCTTCTGCGCAAGGCCTTTTATGAACTTCATGAGGGGCGTATCTATCCCTTCCATCGCGTGTTACTACGTCATCGCTAGAAGTTCCAACTTCGTCAATACAAGACGGATTTTCAAAATTCAAAAACTGAAAATAAATTTCACCAAAATTCCAGATCAATGCCTCTACTGCAAATGGATTTCCACAATTCTGCATTCCAAAAAGTAATAAAAATACCATAGTTTCAGCAATCTCCGTCTTCCTTCAGACTATCGTTCATTGGTTTAAGTCTCCCCTCCAATAGCATAATTTCTTCCTCAGCAGAATTCCACGTTTCTCGCGACTGCGTCGTACATCTCGGATCCTTCTCGAATAAATGCTGACGTCACTGAGAATCTCAGCTCAAGTAGCCTGCTGGCATAACGTCTGCGTCATCCGTGCTTACGTCATGACTACCCACGTCATAACTATGACAGCCATAACTTTCGCTATAATTTCCAAAATAGCCACCGTGGTCTCTATATAATTCAATTACGGGGGCATTCTCCTCTCACCACGTTTTAAAAACAGTTGCAAATTGTTTTTAAACTCAGTGTTACAAGTACCTCAACTCTCTTGAACACGAAATTGAATTATTACTGGTTTACTCTAGTATAGTATCTTTTTAAATTTCCAGCATTGAACTTGCCGTAAATGACATTATTCTCATCATCGTAGAGTTCATAGCAGTTGTTTCCATAGGCGTTCGTAATCCTAAACGGCCCCATGAATACATTTCCAAATTTGGGGTATATTTTCTTGCTCATATCAGCCTTGACAGGTCTGCGTAATAATACAAGATTTCCAACTTGTAAGGGTGCACCAAAGCGTTTTCCAGCTACTCTTTTCAATCGTTTCTCTGCTGCTTTCTGGAGTTGTTCCTTCGCCTTGTCAATCCTCTGCTGCCTTCCTAGGTCGGGATCTCTAGGAATGTGGTTGAAAAGATTATCCCACGGCCTTTCTGGGTTTCTTCCAAGATGAAGTCGCATTGGCACTTCTCCTGTACTCTCCTGCACTGTAGAGTTCAGACATTCCTCTATAAGGGGTACAAATCTCACCCAACCAGAATGATCATTTGGACAGAAAATTCGACAGAATTTCGAAAATTCAGCCATATATCTTTCTGAGGAATTCGATTCTGGGTAACGCACGCTTGAAAATAAGTGCTTAATGCCAAGCCTTTCCATATCCGCTGCAAATTCCACGGATGTAAATTGCGTTCCATGATCTGACAGTAGATATTCCGGTATACCAGCTTTAGGAAATACAGCATTTTCCAGTCTGCTTACTACGTTCCTTGTGTTAGCTTTCTGCATGGGACTCATTGTAACAAATTTTGAGAAAACATCCACGGTAACCAACAGGTACTGGTTACCCTGATATCCCTTCGGACAGGGGCCAAATATGTCCGTCGCCATAAGTTCGTTTGGCTTAGAAGGAATCATAGCCTTCGGTTTTCCTTTTAATAAAGCAGAAGCATACTTTGCTCTTTGACATTTGTCACATGATCTAATGACCTTGGCAATGCTGGAACGCATGTTAGTCCAGATAAATCTCTCTTTAAGAGTATTAAGAGTCTTATCTAAACCGGCATGTCCAGTTGCGTGATGAGCTACCCACACTAAATTGACAACAAGTTTAGGTGGCACGACTATTCGGAGTTTTGTATGCGCAGAGTCAGCATACTTGCATACGATGTCTCCACTCAAGACAAAGTGTCGTGAATTTCTCCGTGTAACTGCATAGTCAACATCAGTATTGTCCATGTAACCCTTGAGGAACCTGTACATTTTCCTTATTGGAGCGTGTCTCTTCTGTGACACACTGATTCGGGCTAACCTCCTAACGGTTTCTTGATCTTCTTGCTCCAATTGTACATGGTGTATCTGCACATTTTTAATAGGGTTACGTGATAGAGCATCAGCCAGTAAGTTATCTTTCCCAGGCTGGTGGACGATAGTGGCGTTAAACTGTTGGGTGAACAAAGCCCAACGTGTCAATCTATCACTCGACATGTCAGTTTGCAGCATAAACTGTAGTGCTTTATGGTCAGTAATAATGATGACCTTATGTCCCAGCAGTATTTTCTTCCAGGCTTGCAATGCTGTTACAAAAGCTAACGCTTCAAGCTCCGTCGTGAAGTAATTTTCCTCGTGTTTCTTCAACTTCCGACTAGTGAACGCAATGTAGTGCTTGTTGCCTGCCTCGTCTTTCTGGTATAAGACTGCACTAATGCCTACTCTTGATGCATCAGACTCAATATAGAACACCTTCTCAAAGTCTGGGTACTCCAGTTTCACATTATTTCTGAGCATCTCTTTTGCTTTCTCAAGAGCCTCGTCTGCAGCGGTACTCCATTTCCATCTGTTATTCTTCTTGAGTAAGTCATACAGAGGAGCCATAATTTCCGAGTATCTTGGACAGTGGCTGCTAATAAATTGGCATGCTCCTACAAATTCTCTGACTTGTTTCACCTTAGTTGGCTTTGGAAATCTCGTGATCGCATCTACTTTTTTCATGTTTGGATGATATCCATCTTTATCAATAGTATGCCCCAAGTAATTTATTTCCTGCTTCAAGAATTGACATTTTCCAAAATTCACCTTGATATTGGCCTCCCGTAAATTCTCGAACAACTTTCTCAAGTGCACTAAATGTTCTGCGGCGCTGGGTGAAGATACGATTAAATCGTCGATGTAGCAGATTACATTTTCTTTCACTTCGTCAGTGAGCTTACTATCAAGTGCTCGAATAAGTGCTGGTCCACTGTTAACCATACCAAAAGGCATTCGGACAAAGACCCATGACGTCTGGTCAAATAGGAATCCAGTGTACTGCATACTATCTTCTTCTAGCTGAACTTGATAAAATGAAGACGTCAAGTCAAGAACGCTGAAACATGCTCTCCCTTTGAATTTTCGAAGCAGATCTCTAATCTTGGGTGGTCGGTCATTTTCTGGAAGAATCTTCAAGTTAATGGTCCTGGCATCGAGACAAAGACGTATCTGACCATTACTTTTCTTCACTACTGTGATGGGGTTTATATAAGACGACGCCTGTTTTTTAATAATCCCGTCTACCTCCATTTTTCTGATTAACCCTCGTACTTCTTGATAGTATTTCTCAGGAATGGGGTATATTCTCTTCTGGTAAGGGGTTTCATCTGTCAGCCTTATCTTGTATTTATAATCCTTAATCAATCCAGGCTTTTCATCGAAAATATCTTGGAATTCCTTTATCAGATCCTCAAATTCCCCCTGAATTTCTTCAAATCCTTCAGTTTTTCTACTGGGTATTTCTGCTAAATTTTCCACTTCATTAACTATAGTATTCAAAATTTCTTCCCTAAGGTCTATTTCCAGACTGTTTTTCACGTCCTGTTTTTCTATCTCTTCTGTGATTATGTACCCATCATTAAAGCTAATACTTCTGTTCTTCATGTCAATAATAGCTCCGACCTTCGATATAAAATCGATTCCAAGCACCATATCAAAATTGATCTTGCTCACCACAATGAAGATCTGTTCATAATTCCTTCCATTGATCTCAAAGTTCAATAACACTTGAATCTTGCACTTCACTGCCTTATCTTGGAATATCCCTCTCACTTTGACGGTAGAAACAGGTAGAACTGTCATGTTCTCTCCTCTTAGCAGACTTTGATAACATTCCTCTGAAATGATGGAGATAATTGCACCAGTATCCATCAGGGCTTTATACTGTTGTCCATCTATCCGTACAGAAATAATAGGTAAGGCACATGGTCTTTCCTCTTTAACTATACCCCTCTCTTCTAGCAAATCTTCATCAGTCACTTCATGTATCTCATTAATCGTAATCAGGTGTGGTGTGGCAATGTATTTACAGGTTCTCACTGACGTTGAGAAATTGGCGTTTTTTTTTGTGTTACCGACCTCAAAATTCTGCTGGCTCGTAGAAGGCCCAGGATCGATTACAACATCCTGCCTTTTCTTTTGGTTGTCTGCTTCTTTTTCCCGTAATTCTTTCAGGTATTGCTGGCTTTCCTTCTCTCTTTCCTGATACTGATCGGTTGTCATAACCTGACCTTGAGGATTATGATTTCTGTTTTGGCTCTGGTTATTCCTGTTATAATTTCGGTTATAACCATTATTGTTGTAATATCTGCCTCTTCCATTGTAATTTCCTCGGTTATAGTTCCAGCCTCTTCTCTGTTGATACGGTCGGTAACCTTGCGATCTGTTATTTCGAAACTGATTATTCCTGTGAGGACCTACATTGTCAGTTTTCTCCTCATCTGGCTTGTCAGTTTGTTGGACTTGGTCCATATATACAGTATTTATTTCTTTAAAGTCATGCCTTTGACCTTTCTGTACCACGTTAGGCATTGGACTCGTGTAGTCTAACCTCCTCAGTAATTCATCCATGCTGGTTAAATCCCTGATGTTGGACGAAATTATTAGTCTTCTCACCTCAACTGGCAGCATACGAGAAATCGCATCAATAAGTTGCTCCGTGGACAATGGGGGTTGTAAGAATCTCAAGCGGGATAATTGACTCGTAAAGAAATCAGCGTACCGCGTTGGAAGAGTACCGGAGTATTTTCTTGAATACACCTCCGCTCTTAACGAATTCTGCGCTTCTATGGACCAAAATCGTTTGATTAATGCCTCTGCAAACTCGTCAAAGTTACTGAATGTGTATCTAAATGAGCGAAACCATTCGAGGGGTCCTCCAATCAAATATCTCTCCACTATCTTCATCTCTCTCTCTCTGGGAATGTGAGCTTCGATGAAATAATCTTTGAAGTTCCTTACATATTCGATAGGTGTCAAACTATCCGTGTTACTGAATTTTTGCGGTTTATCTTCAAAATTCCTAATGACCGTTACGTTCCTCGGATATGAATCCGGGTAGTTTTTCCCACTATCTCTATAGTTCCACTCAGGTTCCATATTCCTCTCGTCATCTTCCTCCCTGAATCTGGATATACGTTCTTCAGGAGTCACGTCTCTCTCTTCTGGATCTAGGTTATATCTTCTGGCATAATTCCTACTGGTTTCGCAAGCCAAGCCTTGTGTATCCTTGTCAGTGATTTCCGTTAAGACTTTCTTGATTAACTCTTCTTTGTAGGTCTCCATTAAATTAGCCTCTCCTAACTTTAAATTCTGCAGTTTACTCGTCGTTTCATTCACATCAGAGACAACTTTCTGAATCTGTTCCTCTAATGCAGATTTTAATGTTTGCACATCCCGACCTAATTGTGTCCTATCTTCAACTTGTCTTTCGGATAGCGAATCCATCCTGACGCTTAAATCTTTCCTAATCTGTACTACTTCATTATTAATATCAATTTGAGTACTGGCAAGTTTCCTTTCAATACGATCCTGAATTTGGGTTACATGTTCCCCACTTGACCTAATCCACTCTTCTTTCCAAATTGCTACATTTTCCGTTAACATTTCTGTTATGTCTAATTCAATATCCTCTTTCAATACTTTATTATGGTCTAATACTTGGGTTCTCATGACCTCTACATCAAACTTTAAACCTTCTAAAGACGCTGTCGTTCTAACTAACTCATCAACTAGCCTAGTCGTTAATGCACTTATATTACGCGTACAAAGAGTTTTCGAATTTTCTATCTCTTCCCTGACTTTATTTACATCAGTTTGGACTTTAGCAACATCTACGAAAACTGTGTTGACCTCTACTTGAATTTTATTTATGTCACTTTGCATCTCGTTTACATCCGAATGAATGTTATTAATATCAACCTGAACATTGGACACATCAGTTCTAACATTTTGGATTCCTCTTTGGACTTCCTCAACCTTGTCTTGGACAGTCGCAACATCATTTTTGACAACAACTACCTCAGCCCTAGCACAAGAAATAACACTACGGACATTAGCAACATCTAAATTCAACATTGTAAGATCTTTATGCACATTAGCAACATCTATTTTAACATTGGACACGTCTGAGCGGATGTCAGTCACAGTATTCTCAATTCCTTGGGTATTAATCTGTAAACGCGACATATTATCCTCTACGTTAGCAGAACTAGTCTGAATAGCTTTCAAACTTTCATCCATGCTAGCTTTCAAATTGGCAGACAAATTACTAGCATTCTCCTCCATTCTTGCTTTCAAATTAGCAGACAAATTACTAGCATTCTCCTCCATTCGACTAGTATTCCTAGCTTCCATCTCCTTCATACTCTCACACATCTGCTTCATATTAGCAGACATCTCCGCTAACATCATCTTCAAACTTTCATCTGCCATTACAATATTATTCAAAAATTAGACTGCTGTAGGGACATACATCAAAAGAGCAAAATAACAACATTTGAGCAACACTTTTCACCATATATAAATTTGATCAATTTTCTGTCTTAAATCTAACTTATAACTACCTTATAATTAAATTTCGAAGACACTTCATGTTGAAACAAACTGAAGCACATGTTCAAATTTCCCTGGCTCATTTTAAAATATCCTAACACAAATAATTTTACATTTACAATCCAAATAATTTAATTTTATCTTTAATATGACTAAATTGTCATAAGCCGGTCAAATAAAATAAGATTCCAGATCATAGGCGATTTTTCTAAGTTTCCAGCCCATTTAACCTTTCTCAAGTCGTATAAGATCTGATCTTTTCTGAGTGTAATTTTCCTACTACAATGCAACATTTAATTCCTATATAATCACACTCTTAAATTCTACAATTGGCCAAGACATCTAACAAAGAATCAACCTCTTTATTTGAGTCTAATCGAACCACACGTTTTAGGTTTGCCAATCCTACTGGCGTTCAACCTGGTGATCCAGTTATGTTGAATCGAGCCCCAACGTTTTAGGTGCGCCAATCCTACTGTTGACTCAGCCCCACGTTCTTGGGTCGCCAATCCTTCTGTCCCCGTTTACCCGGATAGTAGGCTGTCAGATATCCGCCCCCTCAATCGGATTGCCAACAATCAATCGCACCAGCTCAGCTACATCAATGAAAATGGCACTGACAGATACTACCGAGGTTTGAACACAGAAGTTACCAAGAAAAATTATTGTGGAACACACCAAAATAGACGGGGTTTCATACTTACTTTTACTTACCTCTTATAAATATCTCGGGGATTGGGTTGACAACAGGATCCTTAAAGTATGCTCTCACAATAACCTTCACCATGACATTTAAAAATGAACCAGACCGAAGACGAGAACTTTGAACTGTACAAAAGCTTTATTTTCAAATAAAGAGTATGATTTTCACAACTCAACAAAATAAACGTGGCTATCAGTAGCCTATGTCAATCTGACTACGTCCTCCTAAAGGACTTGCAAATTTATCAAACAATATGTTAGCTCCCATGAGCTCAAAATATCGTAACAATTTAAAACACAATTGGATTGGATGAGGAAGTCAGCGTACGACATATATATAGCATTTGGTTTCTTTTAATAAACATAACACTAGTATTAATAGGCACAAGGCCGGAGTATCGACCTCACCCGCTTATAACCAGATGTCTGGCCGGCTGGTCTACTCTTTAACCTGGCTCACACCTGTCAAATGGGGCGCACTCGTCTTCCCACACTTGCGTAGGAATTCAGCTCCTTTTAAAGCTTTAAATGTCTACAAGACAACTCATACATATTGACGCAAATCTTTCAAATGCTTAACTTACATCCCACTGGATTATTTTAACTATCCTTAAACTTGTTAAGTTTATCAACCAAATGTTTAAAAAGCATAGTTTAGAGTATGAAACACACTCTTAAATGTTTATAACAAAATCACATAAATTATTTATAACAATTAGAAATTGTTTATAATATTGTCGAAAATAATTACAAAAATTTTTAAACACGCCTTTAACATTACTTTCGTTCCACATTATTGTCAAAGATATTTACATTTATTATTTACAATATCAACATTTAAATTATTTAAATTATTAATTTAAGAAATACATTGAACCACATGTTTTATCCGGTTGGTAAATTCATAATCGTGTTTAATATAATCGACCAATGAAGGTTAGTTATACATGTAAATGTCACAATCTGATTTAATAAAGGTTGTAATAATTTTAATTATTTGTGACGGTAATCTTCATTCAAAATCTTATCTCAAATTCTTTCAAACTCTTGTTAATTATAACAGTAAATTCACTTGATTAATTTTCAACGAACTATGACAATACACTCTAGCGGAAAAAACTTCGCTTACAAAATAATGCACAAACTGCATTCAAAATAGCCCAAAATTCATCATATATTAATCTATATGGCATTAAAACTTCCACCGAACTTACAAAACTTCCACAAATAATTCTTTATCATTATTAACTACTGTGGGAATCTCCTTCATTTATTTAAGGGCATTATACATCAGCGACTTTCAACATGTCCGCTGCACTATCGATTATACATTCATAGTTCCACTTAAAAATTCATATATCAATAATTGTTTCAAAACTGTTGTCATTTAAACTTCGTGGATTTCATTCATGAATCGAAATGAAATAAAAATTTGCCAATCACAAACAAATTTAATAGTGAATACGCTTATATACGCCTGTCTGGACTATCAAAATTTAAGATTAACATCTTCAAAGAATTGTAGTATAAAAATACTATCATCAAACAAAGTGCGACTAACTGCAAAATAGTCGAATAGAATCCATTTAGCCTGGGGAATGCAAACATCATTATATAAATCTCTATATGAGAAAAAACCTAACACAAGTTTCACGAATTTAATGCATTCAATAATTCATAATTAATGTTCATCTTTCACAAAATTGCCTAAGATGCAATGGTCGTTCATGACTGACGATAAATGTCTGTGTTGCAGTCAATTCAAATAACGACTAGTATTTCCAAGATCGTCGACAACGTACTGGATTTTAACGCTCTAAAATCATTTAAATGTTCTTCCTTCTTGATGATGAGAGAAAATTGGTCAAAGTAATTAAACTGGGGTAGAATTACTTTAATAAAGTGACACGCTGTCTGAATTTAAATCTGCCATAAAAATCATTAACTTACAGTCAAATCGAGACTACAAAAATAAGCAAATTACTGAAAAATCTAAATATCAGTCTCAACTGATCCAAAATCATTTAACTATGCCCATGACATAACAATGTCTTAATAAAACGTCGAAAAAGGCATAACTCATCAAGGTGTACTGAGAATAGGAATCTCAAACAAGAATATCGGGCAAAAATACATGAGGACGAAAATATGGGAAAAATGGTTGCTCAAATATTGCTAAGAAACTCAAATACAATAAACGTTCACGACTACCTTATCTGCCGATTGACGTTCCAGAGGAAAATTCCCCAAAGAAGACTGTTGATGGATCCATTTCACCAAGTTAAAGCTGAGCTCCATCCTCGAAACCAGAAACAGCACCATCGGAGAATCGAACTGCTTCACGAAGACGAACGACATCCTTCCGGCAATAATCTTCTTTGTGAGTCGGGACAACCCTGACCTCTCTTGAAAAATCCCTGAAGTTCCAGTTGAAAATGGCCATGAAGTTTTTGTATAAATTTCCGAAGAAATATTCATATTCAGAAAGTATGAAATCATTTCTATTGCTGTTTGATAGTATTCAGCCTTTAATCACGAAACATGGGTGTAGATGGTTATTTACCACATGTTCGCTTGTATGGAATAGCAATTAGCGAAGTTCCATGCTGCTATCCTACTCCGTTGAAATATGTCCCAATTGCATTAAGTCCTTTAGCCTTCCATCTGCTCTTCGGTTGTAGTATTAGAAGAACAAACTGCCTTATTAAATTGCTCCATTATACTGCAGTGTTGTGTCACAAAAGCAATCTGAAGTCTCCCTATTTCACTAGCCCTGTCAGCCGTAGCGTAGAGTCTGGCTATACAAAGTGTTTCTTCTGTGGCGAGAAAATCACTTTTGTCAGTCGTCTAATATTGTCAATAACTTCCAAAATACTTCTTCGAAATTGTTCAGCTTTTCTACAGTCCTTACTGTAGCAATGCACAAGAGAATTAGCTTATAGGCGACCGCTAACTGTTCACAGCTAATCTTGTAGAAGCGTTATAAGGGTCGTTTCAACTTCACCTAGATTTACTTCACCGTAAACCTGCACTGCTTGTAAGTTCGACTCTCGTTTAATGCAGTGGCTTCGCCACGCGTTACAAAGACGACCTTTTCACTCCTAAACTCACTCGACGTTTCACTGAAATGACTATTTTAGCTCTGACGATTGAATTATAATCTGAGAATGAGGAATGAGGCTCCTCTCTTCTGCGCAAGGCCTTTTATGAACTTCATGAGGGGCGTATCTATCCCTTCCATCGCGTGTTACTACGTCATCGCTAGAAGTTCCAACTTCGTCAATACAAGACGGATTTTCAAAATTCAAAAACTGAAAATAAATTTCACCAAAATTCCAGATCAATGCCTCTACTGCAAATGGATTTCCACAATTCTGCATTCCAAAAAGTAATAAAAATACCATAGTTTCAGCAATCTCCGTCTTCCTTCAGACTATCGTTCATTGGTTTAAGTCTCCCCTCCAATAGCATAATTTCTTCCTCAGCAGAATTCCACGTTTCTCGCGACTGCGTCGTACATCTCGGATCCTTCTCGAATAAATGCTGACGTCACTGAGAATCTCAGCTCAAGTAGCCTGCTGGCATAACGTCTGCGTCATCCGTGCTTACGTCATGACTACCCACGTCATAACTATGACAGCCATAACTTTCGCTATAATTTCCAAAATAGCCACCGTGGTCTCTATATAATTCAATTACGGGGGCATTCTCCTCTCACCACGTTTTAAAAACAGTTGCAAATTGTTTTTAAACTTAGTGTTACAAGTACCTCAACTCTCTTGAACACGAAATTGAATTATTACTGGTTTACTCTAGTATAGTATCTTTTTAAATTTCCAGCATTGAACTTGCCGTAAATGACATTATTCTCATCATCGTAGAGTTCATAGCAGTTGTTTCCATAGGCGTTCGTAATCCTAAACGGCCCCATGAATACATTTCCAAATTTGGGGTATATTTTCTTGCTCATATCAGCCTTGACAGGTCTGCGTAATAATACAAGATTTCCAACTTGTAAGGGTGCACCAAAGCGTTTTCCAGCTACTCTTTTCAATCGTTTCTCTGCTGCTTTCTGGAGTTGTTCCTTCGCCTTGTCAATCCTCTGCTGCCTTCCTAGGTCGGGATCTCTAGGAATGTGGTTGAAAAGATTATCCCACGGCCTTTCTGGGTTTCTTCCAAGATGAAGTCGCATTGGCACTTCTCCTGTACTCTCCTGCACTGTAGAGTTCAGACATTCCTCTATAAGGGGTACAAATCTCACCCAACCAGAATGATCATTTGGACAGAAAATTCGACAGAATTTCGAAAATTCAGCCATATATCTTTCTGAGGAATTCGATTCTGGGTAACGCACGCTTGAAAATAAGTGCTTAATGCCAAGCCTTTCCATATCCGCTGCAAATTCCACGGATGTAAATTGCGTTCCATGATCTGACAGTAGATATTCCGGTATACCAGCTTTAGGAAATACAGCATTTTCCAGTCTGCTTACTACGTTCCTTGTGTTAGCTTTCTGCATGGGACTCATTGTAACAAATTTTGAGAAAACATCCACGGTAACCAACAGGTACTGGTTACCCTGATATCCCTTCGGACAGGGGCCAAATATGTCCGTCGCCATAAGTTCGTTTGGCTTAGAAGGAATCATAGCCTTCGGTTTTCCTTTTAATAAAGCAGAAGCATACTTTGCTCTTTGACATTTGTCACATGATCTAATGACCTTGGCAATGCTGGAACGCATGTTAGTCCAGATAAATCTCTCTTTAAGAGTATTAAGAGTCTTATCTAAACCGGCATGTCCAGTAGCGTGATGAGCTACCCACACTAAATTGACAACAAGTTTAGGTGGCACGACTATTCGGAGTTTTGTATGCGCAGAGTCAGCATACTTGCATACGATGTCTCCACTCAAGACAAAGTGTCGTGAATTTCTCCGTGTAACTGCATAGTCAACATCAGTATTGTCCATGTAACCCTTGAGGAACCTGTACATTTTCCTTATTGGAGCGTGTCTCTTCTGTGACACACCGATTCGGGCTAACCTCCTAACGGTTTCTTGATCTTCTTGCTCCAATTGTACATGGTGTATCTGCACATTTTTAATAGGGTTACGTGATAGAGCATCAGCCAGTAAGTTATCTTTCCCAGGCTGGTGGACGATAGTGGCGTTAAACTGTTGGGTGAACAAAGCCCAACGTGTCAATCTATCACTCGACATGTCAGTTTGCAGCATAAACTGTAGTGCTTTATGGTCAGTAATAATGATGACCTTATGTCCCAGCAGTATTTTCTTCCAGGCTTGCAATGCTGTTACAAAAGCTAACGCTTCAAGCTCCGTCGTGAAGTAATTTTCCTCGTGTTTCTTCAACTTCCGACTAGTGAACGCAATGTAGTGCTTGTTGCCTGCCTCGTCTTTCTGGTATAAGACTGCACTAATGCCTACTCTTGATGCATCAGACTCAATATAGAACACCTTCTCAAAGTCTGGGTACTCCAGTTTCACATTATTTCTGAGCATCTCTATTGCTTTCTCAAAAGCCTCGTCTGCAGCGGTACTCCATTTCCATCTGTTATTCTTCTTGAGTAAGTCATACAGAGGAGCCATAATTTCCGAGTATCTTGGACAGTGGCTGCTAATAAATTGGCATGCTCCTACAAATTCTCTGACTTGTTTCACCTTAGTTGGCTTTGGAAATCTCGTGATCGCATCTACTTTTTTCATGTTTGGATGATATCCATCTTTATCAATAGTATGCCCCAAGTAATTTATTTCCTGCTTCAAGAATTGACATTTTCCAAAATTCACCTTGATATTGGCCTCCCGTAAATTCTCGAACAACTTTCTCAAGTGCACTAAATGTTCTGCGGCGCTGGGTGAAGATACGATTAAATCGTCGATGTAGCAGATTACATTTTCTTTCACTTCGTCAGTGAGCTTACTATCAAGTGCTCGAATAAGTGCTGGTCCACTGTTAACCATACCAAAAGGCATTCGGACAAAGACCCATGACGTCTGGTCAAATAGGAATCCAGTGTACTGCATACTATCTTCTTCTAGCTGAACTTGATAAAATGAAGACGTCAAGTCAAGAACGCTGAAACATGCTCTCCCTTTGAATTTTCGAAGCAGATCTCTAATCTTGGGTGGTCGGTCATTTTCTGGAAGAATCTTCAAGTTAATGGTCCTGGCATCGAGACAAAGACGTATCTGACCATTACTTTTCTTCACTACTGTGATGGGGTTTATATAAGACGACGCCTGTTTTTTAATAATCCCGTCTACCTCCATTTTTCTGATTAACCCTCGTACTTCTTGATAGTATTTCTCAGGAATGGGGTATATTCTCTTCTGGTAAGGGGTTTCATCTGTTAGCCTTATCTTGTATTTATAATCCTTAATCAATCCAGGCTTTTCATCGAAAATATCTTGGAATTCCTTTATCAGATCCTCAAATTCCCCCTGAATTTCTTCAAATCCTTCAGTTTTTCTACTGGGTATTTCTGCTAAATTTTCCACTTCATTAACTATAGTATTCAAAATTTCTTCCCTAAGGTCTATTTCCAGACTGTTTTTCACGTCCTGTTTTTCTATCTCTTCTGTGATTATGTACCCATCATTAAAGCTAATACTTCTGTTCTTCATGTCAATAATAGCTCCGACCTTCGATATAAAATCGATTCCAAGCACCATATGAAAATTGATCTTGCTCACCACAATGAAGATCTGTTCATAATTCCTTCCATTGATCTCAAAGTTCAATAACACTTGAATCTTGCACTTCACTGCCTTATCTTGGAATATCCCTCTCACTTTGACGGTAGAAACAGGTAGAACTGTCATGTTCTCTCCTCTTAGCAGACTTTGATAACATTCCTCTGAAATGATGGAGATAATTGCACCAGTATCCATCAGGGCTTTATACTGTTGTCCATCTATCCGTACAGAAATAATAGGTAAGGCACATGGTCTTTCCTCTTTAACTATACCCCTCTCTTCTAGCAAATCTTCATCAGTCACTTCATATATCTCATTAATCGTAATCAGGTGTGGTGTGGCAATGTATTTACAGGTTCTCACTGACGTTGAGAAATCGGCATTTTTTTTTTTTGTGTTACCGACCTCAAAATTCTGCTGGCTCGTAGAAGGCCCAGGATCGATTACAACATCCTGCCTTTTCTTTTGGTTGTCTGCTTCTTTTTCCCGTAATTCTTTCAGGTATTGCTGGCTTTCCTTCTCTCTTTCCTGATACTGATCGGGTGTCATAACCTGACCTTGAGGATTCTGATTTCTGTTTTGGCTCTGGTTATTCCTGTTATAATTTCGGTTATAACCATTATTGTTGTAATATCTGCCTCTTCCATTGTAATTTCCTCGGTTATAGTTCCAGCCTCTTCTCTGTTGATACGGTCGGTAACCTTGCGATCTGTTATTTCGAAACTGATTATTCCTGTGAGGACCTACATTGTCAGTTTTCTCCTCATCTGGCTTGTCAGTTTGTTGGACTTGGTCCATATATACAGTATTTATTTCTTTAAAGTCATGCCTTTGACCTTTCTGTACCACGTTAGGCATTGGACTCGTGTAGTCTAACCTCCTCAGTAATTCATCCATGCTGGTTAAATCCCTGATGTTGGACGAAATTATTAGTCTTCTCACCTCAACTGGCAGCATACAAGAAATCGCATCAATAAGTTGCTCCGTGGACAATGGGGGTTGTAAGAATCTCAAGCGGGATAATTGACTCGTAAAGAAATCAGCGTACCGCGTTGGAAGAGTACCGGAGTATTTTCTTGAATACACCTCCGCTCTTAACGAATTCTGCGCTTCTATGGACCAAAATCGTTTGATTAATGCCTCTGCAAACTCGTCAAAGTTACTGAATGTGTATCTAAATGAGCGAAACCATTCGAGGGGTCCTCCAATCAAATATCTCTCCACTATCTTCATCTCTCTCTCTCTGGGAATGTGAGCTTCGATGAAATAATCTTTGAGGTTCCTTACATATTCGATAGGTGTCAAACTATCCGTGTTACTGAATTTTTGCGGTTTATCTTCAAAATTCCTAATGACCGTTACGTTCCTCGGATATGAATCCGGGTAGTTTTTCCCACTATCTCTATAGTTCCACTCAGGTTCCATATTCCTCTCGTCATCTTCCTCCCTGAATCTGGATATACGTTCTTCAGGAGTCACGTCTCTCTCTTCTGGATCTAGGTTATATCTTCTGGCATAATTCCTACTGGTTTCGCAAGCCAAGCCTTGTGTATCCTTGTCAGTGATTTCCGTTAAGACTTTCTTGATTAACTCTTCTTTGTAGGTCTCCATTAAATTAGCCTCTCCTAACTTTAAATTCTGCAGTTTACTCGTCGTTTCATTCACATCAGAGACAACTTTCTGAATCTGTTCCTCTAATGCAGATTTTAATGTTTGCACATCCCGACCTAATTGTGTCCTATCTTCAACTTGTCTTTCGGATAGCGAATCCATCCTGACGCTTAAATCTTTCCTAATCTGTACTACTTCATTATTAATATCAATTTGAGTACTGGCAAGTTTCCTTTCAATACGATCCTGAATTTGGGTTACATGTTCCCCACTTGACCTAATCCACTCTTCTTTCCAAATTGCTACATTTTCCGTTAACATTTCTGCTATGTCTAATTCAATATCCTCTTTCAATACTTTATTATGGTCTAATACTTGGGTTCTCATGACCTCTACATCAAACTTTAAACCTTCTAAAGACGCTGTCGTTCTAACTGACTCATCAACTAGCCTAGTCGTTAATGCACTTATATTACGCGTACAAAGAGTTTTCGAATTTTCGATCTCTTCCCTGACTTTATTTACATCAGTTTGGACTTTAGCAACATCTACGAAAACTGTGTTGACCTCTACTTGAATTTTATTTATGTCACTTTGCATCTCGTTTACATCCGAATGAATGTTATTAATATCAACCTGAACATTGGACACATCAGTTCTAACATTTTGGATTCCTCTTTGGACTTCCTCAACCTTGTCTTGGACAGTCGCAACATCATTTTTGACAACAACTACCTCAGCCCTAGCACAAGAAATATCACTACGGACATTAGCAACATCTAAATTCAACATTGTAAGATCTTTATGCACATTAGCAACATCTATTTTAACATTGGACACGTCTGAGCGGATGTCAGTTACAGTATTCTCAATTCCTTGGGTATTAATCTGTAAACGCGACATATTATCCTCTAAGTTAGCAGAACTAGTCTGAATAGCTTTCAAACTTTCATCCATGCTAGCTTTCAAATTGGCAGACAAATTACTAGCATTCTCCTCCATTCTTGCTTTCAAATTAGCAGACAAATTACTAGCATTCTCCTCCATTCGACTAGTATTCCTAGCTTCCATCTCCTTCATACTCTCACTCATCTGCTTCATATTAGCAGACATCTCCGCTAACATCATCTTCAAACTTTCATCTGCCATTACAATATTATTCAAAAATTAGACTGCTGTAGGGACATACATCAAAAGAGCAAAATAACAACATTTGAGCAACACTTTTCACCATATATAAATTTGATCAATTTTCTGTCTTAAATCTAACTTATAACTAACTTATAATTAACTTTCGAAGACACTTCATGTTGAAACAAACTGAAGCACATGTTCAAATTTCCCTGGCTCATTTTAAAATATCCTAACACAAATAATTTTACATATACAATCCAAATAATTTAATTTTATCTTTAATATGATTAAAATGTCATAAGCCGGTCAAATAAAATAAGATTCCAGATCATAGGCGATTTTTCTAAGTTTCCAGCCCATTTAACCTTTCTCAAGTCGTATAAGATCTGATCTTTTCTGAGTGTAATTTTCCTACTACAATGCAACATTTAATTCCTATATAATCACACTCTTAATTTCTACAATTGGCCAAGACATCTAACAAAGAATCAACCTCTTTATTTGAGTCTAATCGAACCACACGTTTTAGGTTTGCCAATCCTACTGGCGTTCAACCTGGTGATCCAGTTATGTTGAATCGAGCCCCAACGTTTTAGGTGCGCCAATCCTACTGTTGACTCAGCCCCACGTTCTTGGGTCGCCAATCCTTCTGTCCCCGTTTACCCGGATAGTAGGCTGTCAGATATCCGCCCCCTCAATCGGATTGCCAACAATCAATCGCACCAGCTCAGCTACATCAATGAAAATGGCACTGACAGATACTACCGAGGTTTGAACACAGAAGTTACCAAGAAAAATTATTGTGGAACACACCAAAATAGACGGGGTTTCATACTTACTTTTACTTACCTCTTATAAATATCTCGGGGATTGGGTTGACAACAGGATCCTTAAAGTATGCTCTCACAATAACCTTCACCATGACATTTAAAAATGAACCAGACCGAAGACGAGAACTTTGAACAGTACAAAAGCTTTATTTTCAAATAAAGAGTATGATTTTCACAACTCAACAAAATAAACGTGGCTATCAGTAGCCTATGTCAATCTGACTACGTCCTCCTAAAGGACTTGCAAATTTATCAAACAATATGTTAGCTCCCATGAGCTCAAAATAACGTAACAATTTAAAACACAATTGGATTGGATGAGGAAGTCAGGGTACGACATATATATAGCATTTGGTTTCTTTTAATAAACATAACACTAGTATTAATAGGCACAAGGCCGGAGTATCGACCTCACCCGCTTATAACCAGATGTCTGGCCGGCTGGTCTACTCTTTAACCTGGCTCACACCTGTCAAATGGGGCGCACTCGTCTCCCCACACTTGCGTAAGAATTCAGCTCCTTTTAAAGCTTTAAATGTCTACAAGACAACTCATACATATTGACGCAAATCTTTCAAATGCTTAACTTACATCCCACTGGATTATTTTAACTATCCTTAAACTTGTTAAGTTTATCAACCAAATGTTTAAAAAGCATAGTTTAGAGTATGAAACACACTCTTAAATGTTTATAACAAAATCACATAAATTATTTATAACAATTAGAAATTGTTTATAATATTGTCGAAAATAATTACAAAAATTTTTAAACACGCCTTTAACATTACTTTCGTTCCACATTATTGTCAAAGATATTTACATTTATTATTTACAATATCAACATTTAAATTATTTAAATTATTAATTTAAGAAATACATTGAACCACATGTTTTATCCGGTTGGTAAATTCATAATCGTGTTTAATATAATCGACCAATGAAGGTTAGTTATACATGTAAATGTCACAATCTGGTTTAATAAAGGTTGTAATAATTTTAATTATTTGTGACGGTAATCTTCATTCAAAATCTTATCTCAAATTCTTTCAAACTCTTGTTAATTATAACAGTAAATTCACTTGATTAATTTTCAACGAACTATGACAATAAACTCTAGCGGAAAATACTTCGCTTACAAAATAATGCACAAACTGCATTCAAAATAGACCAAAATTCATCATATATTAATCTATATGGCATTAAAACTTCCACCGAACTTACAAAACTTCCACAAATAATTCTTTATCATTATTAACTACTGTGGGAATCTCCTTCATTTATTTAAGGGCATTATACATCAGCGACTTTCAACATGTCCGCTGCACTATCGATTATACATTCATAGTTCCACTTAAAAATTCATATATCAATAATTGTTTCAAAACTGTTGTCATTTAAACTTCGTGGATTTCATTCATGAATCGAAATGAAATAAAAATTTGCCAATCACAAACAAATTTAATAGTGAATACGCTTATATACGCCTGTCTGGTCTATCAAAATTTAAGATTAACATCTTCAAAGAATTGTAGTATAAAAATACTATCATCAAACAAAGTGCGACTAACTGCAAAATAGTCGAATAGAATCCATTTAGACTGGGGAATGCAAACATCATTATATAAATCTCTATATGAGAAAAAAACTAACACAAGTTTCACGAATTTAATGCATTCAATAATTCATAATTAATGTTCATCTTTCACAAAATTGCCTAAGATGCAATGGTCGTGCATGACTGACGATAAATGTCTGTGTTGCAGTCAATTCAAATAACGACTAGTATTTCCAAGATCGTCGACAACGTACTGGATTTTAACGCTCTAAAATCATTTAAATGTTCTTCCTTCTTGATGATGACAGAAAATTGGTCAAAGTAATTAAACTGGGGTAGAATTACTTTAATAAAGTGACACGCTGTCTGAATTTAAATCTGCCATAAAAATCATTAACTTACAGTCAAATCGAGACTACAAAAATAAGCAAATTACTGAAAAATCTAAATATCAGTCTCAACTGATCCAAAATCATTTAACTATGCCCATGACATAACAATGTCTTAATAAAACGTCAAAAAAGGCATAACTCATCAAGGTGTACTGAGAATAGGAATCTCAAACAAGAATATCGGGCAAAAATACATGAGGACGAAAATATGGGAAAAATGGTTGCTCAAATATTGCTAAGAAACTCAAATACAATAAACGTTCACGACTACCTTATCTGCCGATTGACGTTCCAGAGGAAAATTCCCCCAAAGAAGACTGTTGATGGATCCATTTCACCAAGTTAAAGCTGAGCTCCATCCTTGAAACCAGAAACAGCACCATCGGAGAATCGAACTGCTTCACGAAGACGAACGACATCCTTCCGGCAATAATCTTCTTTGTGAGTCGGGACAACCCTGACCTCTCTTGAAAAATCCCTGAAGTTCCAGTTGAAAATGGCCATGAAGTTTTTGTATAAATTTCCGAAGAAATATTCATATTCAGAAAGTATGAAATCATTTCTATTGCTGTTTGATAGTATTCAGCCTTTAATCACGAAACATGGGTGTAGATGGTTATTTACCACATGTTCGCTTGTATGGAATAGCAATTAGCGAAGTTCCATGCTGCTATCCTACTCCGTTGAAATATGTCCCAATTGCATTAAGTCCTTTAGCCTTCCATCTGCTCTTCGGTTGTAGTATTAGAAGAACAAACTGCCTTATTAAATTGCTCCATTATACTGCAGTGTTGTGTCACAAAATCAATCTGAAGTCTCCCTATTTCACTAGCCCTGTCAGCCGTAGCGTAGAGTCTGGCTATACAAAGTGTTTCTTCTGTGGCGAGAAAATCACTTTTGTCAGTCGTCTAATATTGTCAATAACTTCCAAAATACTTCTTCGAAATTGTTCAGCTTTTCTACAGTCCTTACTGTAGCAATGCACAAGAGAATTAGCTTATAGGCGACCGCTAACTGTTCACAGCTAATCTTGTAGAAGCGTTATAAGGGTCGTTTCAACTTCACCTAGATTTACTTCACCGTAAACCTGCACTGCTTGTAAGTTCGACTCTCGTTTAATGCAGTGGCTTCGCCACGCGTTACAAAGACGACCTTTTCACTCCTAAACTCACTCGACGTTTCACTGAAATGACTATTTTAGCTCTGACGATTGAATTATAATCTGAGAATGAGGAATGAGGCTCCTCTCTTCTGCGCAAGGCCTTTTATGAACTTCATGAGGGGCGTATCTATCCCTTCCATCGCGTGTTACTACGTCATCGCTAGAAGTTCCAACTTCGTCAATACAAGACGGATTTTCAAAATTCAAAAACTGAAAATAAATTTCACCAAAATTCCAGATCAATGCCTCTACTGCAAATGGATTTCCACAATTCTGCATTCCAAAAAGTAATAAAAATACCATAGTTTCAGCAATCTCCGTCTTCCTTCAGACTATCGTTCATTGGTTTAAGTCTCCCCTCCAATAGCATAATTTCTTCCTCAGCAGAATTCCACGTTTCTCGCGACTGCGTCGTACATCTCGGATCCTTCTCGAATAAATGCTGACGTCACTGAGAATCTCAGCTCAAGTAGCCTGCTGGCATAACGTCTGCGTCATCCGTGCTTACGTCATGACTACCCACGTCATAACTATGACAGCCATAACTTTCGCTATAATTTCCAAAATAGCCACCGTGGTCTCTATATAATTCAATTACGGGGGCATTCTCCTCTCACCACGTTTTAAAAACAGTTGCAAATTGTTTTTAAACTCAGTGTTACAAGTACCTCAACTCTCTTGAACACGAAATTGAATTATTACTGGTTTACTCTAGTATAGTATCTTTTTAAATTTCCAGCATTGAACTTGCCGTAAATGACATTATTCTCATCATCGTAGAGTTCATAGCAGTTGTTTCCATAGGCGTTCGTAATCCTAAACGGCCCCATGAATACATTTCCAAATTTGGGGTATATTTTCTTGCTCATATCAGCCTTGACAGGTCTGCGTAATAATACAAGATTTCCAACTTGTAAGGGTGCACCAAAGCGTTTTCCAGCTACTCTTTTCAATCGTTTCTCTGCTGCTTTCTGGAGTTGTTCCTTCGCCTTGTCAATCCTCTGCTGCCTTCCTAGGTCGGGATCTCTAGGAATGTGGTTGAAAAGATTATCCCACGGCCTTTCTGGGTTTCTTCCAAGATGAAGTCGCATTGGCACTTCTCCTGTACTCTCCTGCACTGTAGAGTTCAGACATTCCTCTATAAGGGGTACAAATCTCACCCAACCAGAATGATCATTTGGACAGAAAATTCGACAGAATTTCGAAAATTCAGCCATATATCTTTCTGAGGAATTCGATTCTGGGTAACGCACGCTTGAAAATAAGTGTTTAATGCCAAGCCTTTCCATATCCGCTGCAAATTCCACGGATGTAAATTGCGTTCCATGATCTGACAGTAGATATTCCGGTATACCAGCTTTAGGAAATACAGCATTTTCCAGTCTGCTTACTACGTTCCTTGTGTTAGCTTTCTGCATGGGACTCATTGTAACAAATTTTGAGAAAACATCCACGGTAACCAACAGGTACTGGTTACCCTGATATCCCTTCGGACAGGGGCCAAATATGTCCGTCGCCATAAGTTCGTTTGGCTTAGAAGGAATCATAGCCTTCGGTTTTCCTTTTAATAAAGCAGAAGCATACTTTGCTCTTTGACATTTGTCACATGATCTAATGACCTTGGCAATGCTGGAACGCATGTTAGTCCAGATAAATCTCTCTTTAAGAGTATTAAGAGTCTTATCTAAACCGGCATGTCCAGTTGCGTGATGAGCTACCCACACTAAATTGACAACAAGTTTAGGTGGCACGACTATTCGGAGTTTTGTATGCGCAGAGTCAGCATACTTGCATACGATGTCTCCACTCAAGACAAAGTGTCGTGAATTTCTCCGTGTAACTGCATAGTCAACATCAGTATTGTCCATGTAACCCTTGAGGAACCTGTACATTTTCCTTATTGGAGCGTGTCTCTTCTGTGACACACCGATTCGGGCTAACCTCCTAACGGTTTCTTGATCTTCTTGCTCCAATTGTACATGGTGTATCTGCACATTTTTAATAGGGTTACGTGATAGAGCATCAGCCAGTAAGTTATCTTTCCCAGGCTGGTGGACGATAGTGGCGTTAAACTGTTGGGTGAACAAAGCCCAACGTGTCAATCTATCACTCGACATGTCAGTTTGCAGCATAAACTGTAGTGCTTTATGGTCAGTAATAATGATGACCTTATGTCCCAGCAGTATTTTCTTCCAGGCTTGCAATGCTGTTACAAAAGCTAACGCTTCAAGCTCCGTCGTGAAGTAATTTTCCTCGTGTTTCTTCAACTTCCGACTAGTGAACGCAATGTAGTGCTTGTTGCCTGCCTCGTCTTTCTGGTATAAGACTGCACTAATGCCTACTCTTGATGCATCAGACTCAATATAGAACACCTTCTCAAAGTCTGGGTACTCCAGTTTCACATTATTTCTGAGCATCTCTTTTGCTTTCTCAAGAGCCTCGTCTGCAGCGGTACTCCATTTCCATCTGTTATTCTTCTTGAGTAAGTCATACAGAGGAGCCATAATTTCCGAGTATCTTGGACAGTGGCTGCTAATAAATTGGCATGCTCCTACAAATTCTCTGACTTGTTTCACCTTAGTTGGCTTTGGAAATCTCGTGATCGCATCTACTTTTTTCATGTTTGGATGATATCCATCTTTATCAATAGTATGCCCCAAGTAATTTATTTCCTGCTTCAAGAATTGACATTTTCCAAAATTCACCTTGATATTGGCCTCCCGTAAATTCTCGAACAACTTTCTCAAGTGCACTAAATGTTCTGCGGCGCTGGGTGAAGATACGATTAAATCGTCGATGTAGCAGATTACATTTTCTTTCACTTCGTCAGTGAGCTTACTATCAAGTGCTCGAATAAGTGCTGGTCCACTGTTAACCATACCAAAAGGCATTCGGACAAAGACCCATGACGTCTGGTCAAATAGGAATCCAGTGTACTGCATACTATCTTCTTCTAGCTGAACTTGATAAAATGAAGACGTCAAGTCAAGAACGCTGAAACATGCTCTCCCTTTGAATTTTCGAAGCAGATCTCTAATCTTGGGTGGTCGGTCATTTTCTGGAAGAATCTTCAAGTTAATGGTCCTGGCATCGAGACAAAGACGTATCTGACCATTACTTTTCTTCACTACTGTGATGGGGTTTATATAAGACGACGCCTGTTTTTTAATAATCCCGTCTACCTCCATTTTTCTGATTAACCCTCGTACTTCTTGATAGTATTTCTCAGGAATGGGGTATATTCTCTTCTGGTAAGGGGTTTCATCTGTCAGCCTTATCTTGTATTTATAATCCTTAATCAATCCAGGCTTTTCATCGAAAATATCTTGGAATTCCTTTATCAGATCCTCAAATTCCCCCTGAATTTCTTCAAATCCTTCAGTTTTTCTACTGGGTATTTCTGCTAAATTTTCCACTTCATTAACTATAGTATTCAAAATTTCTTCCCTAAGGTCTATTTCCAGACTGTTTTTCACGTCCTGTTTTTCTATCTCTTCTGTGATTATGTACCCATCATTAAAGCTAATACTTCTGTTCTTCATGTCAATAATAGCTCCGACCTTCGATATAAAATCGATTCCAAGCACCATATGAAAATTGATCTTGCTCACCACAATGAAGATCTGTTCATAATTCCTTCCATTGATCTCAAAGTTCAATAACACTTGAATCTTGCACTTCACTGCCTTATCTTGGAATATCCCTCTCACTTTGACGGTAGAAACAGGTAGAACTGTCATGTTCTCTCCTCTTAGCAGACTTTGATAACATTCCTCTGAAATGATGGAGATAATTGCACCAGTATCCATCAGGGCTTTATACTGTTGTCCATCTATCCGTACAGAAATAATAGGTAAGGCACATGGTCTTTCCTCTTTAACTATACCCCTCTCTTCTAGCAAATCTTCATCAGTCACTTCATATATCTCATTAATCGTAATCAGGTGTGGTGTGGCAATGTATTTACAGGTTCTCACTGACGTTGAGAAATCGGCGTTTTTTTTTTGTGTTACCGACCTCAAAATTCTGCTGGCTCGTAGAAGGCCCAGGATCGATTACAACATCCTGCCTTTTCTTTTGGTTGTCTGCTTCTTTTTCCCGTAATTCTTTCAGGTATTGCTGGCTTTCCTTCTCTCTTTCCTGATACTGATCGGGTGTCATAACCTGACCTTGAGGATTCTGATTTCTGTTTTGGCTCTGGTTATTCCTGTTATAATTTCGGTTATAACCATTATTGTTGTAATATCTGCCTCTTCCATTGTAATTTCCTCGGTTATAGTTCCAGCCTCTTCTCTGTTGATACGGTCGGTAACCTTGCGATCTGTTATTTCGAAACTGATTATTCCTGTGAGGACCTACATTGTCAGTTTTCTCCTCATCTGGCTTGTCAGTTTGTTGGACTTGGTCCATATATACAGTATTTATTTCTTTAAAGTCATGCCTTTGACCTTTCTGTACCACGTTAGGCATTGGACTCGTGTAGTCTAACCTCCTCAGTAATTCATCCATGCTGGTTAAATCCCTGATGTTGGACGAAATTATTAGTCTTCTCACCTCAACTGGCAGCATACAAGAAATCGCATCAATAAGTTGCTCCGTGGACAATGGGGGTTGTAAGAATCTCAAGCGGGATAATTGACTCGTAAAGAAATCAGCGTACCGCGTTGGAAGAGTACCGGAGTATTTTCTTGAATACACCTCCGCTCTTAACGAATTCTGCGCTTCTATGGACCAAAATCGTTTGATTAATGCCTCTGCAAACTCGTCAAAGTTACTGAATGTGTATCTAAATGAGCGAAACCATTCGAGGGGTCCTCCAATCAAATATCTCTCCACTATCTTCATCTCTCTCTCTCTGGGAATGTGAGCTTCGATGAAATAATCTTTGAGGTTCCTTACATATTCGATAGGTGTCAAACTATCCGTGTTACTGATTTTTTGCGGTTTATCTTCAAAATTCCTAATGACCGTTACGTTCCTCGGATATGAATCCGGGTAGTTTTTCCCACTATCTCTATAGTTCCACTCAGGTTCCATATTCCTCTCGTCATCTTCCTCCCTGAATCTGGATATACGTTCTTCAGGAGTCACGTCTCTCTCTTCTGGATCTAGGTTATATCTTCTGGCATAATTCCTACTGGTTTCGCAAGCCAAGCCTTGTGTATCCTTGTCAGTGATTTCCGTTAAGACTTTCTTGATTAACTCTTCTTTGTAGGTCTCCATTAAATTAGCCTCTCCTAACTTTAAATTCTGCAGTTTACTCGTCGTTTCATTCACATCAGAGACAACTTTCTGAATCTGTTCCTCTAATGCAGATTTTAATGTTTGCACATCCCGACCTAATTGTGTCCTATCTTCAACTTGTCTTTCGGATAGCGAATCCATCCTGACGCTTAAATCTTTCCTAATCTGTACTACTTCATTATTAATATCAATTTGAGTACTGGCAAGTTTCCTTTCAATACGATCCTGAATTTGGGTTACATGTTCCCCACTTGACCTAATCCACTCTTCTTTCCAAATTGCTACATTTTCCGTTAACATTTCTGCTATGTCTAATTCAATATCCTCTTTCAATACTTTATTATGGTCTAATACTTGGGTTCTCATGACCTCTACATCAAACTTTAAACCTTCTAAAGACGCTGTCGTTCTAACTGACTCATCAACTAGCCTAGTCGTTAATGCACTTATATTACGCGTACAAAGAGTTTTCGAATTTTCTATCTCTTCCCTGACTTTATTTACATCAGTTTGGACTTTAGCAACATCTACGAAAACTGTGTTGACCTCTACTTGAATTTTATTTATGTCACTTTGCATCTCGTTTACATCCGAATGAATGTTATTAATATCAACCTGAACATTGGACACATCAGTTCTAACATTTTGGATTCCTCTTTGGACTTCCTCAACCTTGTCTTGGACAGTCGCAACATCATTTTTGACAACAACTACCTCAGCCCTAGCACAAGAAATATCACTACGGACATTAGCAACATCTAAATTCAACATTGTAAGATCTTTATGCACATTAGCAACATCTATTTTAACATTGGACACGTCTGAGCGGATGTCAGTTACAGTATTCTCAATTCCTTGGGTATTAATCTGTAAACGCGACATATTATCCTCTAAGTTAGCAGAACTAGTCTGAATAGCTTTCAAACTTTCATCCATGCTAGCTTTCAAATTGGCAGACAAATTACTAGCATTCTCCTCCATTCTTGCTTTCAAATTAGCAGACAAATTACTAGCATTCTCCTCCATTCGACTAGTATTCCTAGCTTCCATCTCCTTCATACTCTCACTCATCTGCTTCATATTAGCAGACATCTCCGCTAACATCATCTTCAAACTTTCATCTGCCATTACAATATTATTCAAAAATTAGACTGCTGTAGGGACATACATCAAAAGAGCAAAATAACAACATTTGAGCAACACTTTTCACCATATATAAATTTGATCAATTTTATGTCTTAAATCTAACTTATAACTACCTTATAATTAAATTTCGAAGACACTTCATGTTGAAACAAACTGAAGCACATGTTCAAATTTCCCTGGCTCATTTTAAAATATCCTAACACAAATAATTTTACATATACAATCCAAATAATTTAATTTTATCTTTAATATGACTAAAATGTCATAAGCCGGTCAAATAAAATAAGATTCCGGATCATAGGCGATTTTTCTAAGTTTCCAGCCCATTTAACCTTTCTCAAGTCGTATAAGATCTGATCTTTTCTGAGTGTAATTTTCCTACTACAATGCAACATTTAATTCCTATATAATCACACTCTTAAATTCTACAATTGGCCAAGACATCTAACAAAGAATCAACCTCTTTATTTGAGTCTAATCGAACCACACGTTTTAGGTTTGCCAATCCTACTGGCGTTCAACCTGGTGATCCAGTTATGTTGAATCGAGCCCCAACGTTTTAGGTGCGCCAATCCTACTGTTGACTCAGCCCCACGTTCTTGGGTCGCCAATCCTTCTGTCCCCGTTTACCCGGATAGTAGGCTGTCAGATATCCGCCCCCTCAATCGGATTGCCAACAATCAATCGCACCAGCTCAGCTACATCAATGAAAATGGCACTGACAGATACTACCGAGGTTTGAACACAGAAGTTACCAAGAAAAATTATTGTGGAACACACCAAAATAGACGGGGTTTCATACTTACTTTTACTTACCTCTTATAAATATCTCGGGGATTGGGTTGACAACAGGATCCTTAAAGTATGCTCTCACAATAACCTTCACCATGACATTTAAAAATGAACCAGACCGAAGACGAGAACTTTGAACTGTACAAAAGCTTTATTTTCAAATAAAGAGTATGATTTTCACAACTCAACAAAATAAACGTGGCTATCAGTAGCCTATGTCAATCTGACTACGTCCTCCTAAAGGACTTGCAAATTTATCAAACAATATGTTAGCTCCCATGAGCTCAAAATAACGTAACAATTTAAAACACAATTGGATTGGATGAGGAAGTCAGGGTACGACATATATATAGCATTTGGTTTCTTTTAATAAACATAACACTAGTATTAATAGGCACAAGGCCGGAGTATCGACCTCACCCGCTTATAACCAGATGTCTGGCCGGCTGGTCTACTCTTTAACCTGGCTCACACCTGTCAAATGGGGCGCACTCGTCTCCCCACACTTGCGTAAGAATTCAGCTCCTTTTAAAGCTTTAAATGTCTACAAGACAACTCATACATATTGACGCAAATCTTTCAAATGCTTGACTTACATCCCACTGGATTATTTTAACTATCCTTAAACTTGTTAAGTTTATCAACCAAATGTTTAAAAAGCATAGTTTAGAGTATGAAACACACTCTTAAATGTTTATAACAAAATCACATAAATTATTTATAACAATTAGAAATTGTTTATAATATTGTCGAAAATAATTACAAAAATTTTTAAACACGCCTTTAACATTACTTTCGTTCCACATTATTGTCAAATATATTTACATTTATTATTTACAATATCAACATTTAAATTATTTAAATTATTAATTTAAGAAATACATTGAACCACATGTTTTATCCGGTTGGTAAATTCATAATCGTGTTTAATATAATCGACCAATGAAGGTTAGTTATACATGTAAATGTCACAATCTGGTTTAATAAAGGTTGTAATAATTTTAATTATTTGTGACGGTAATCTTCATTCAAAATCTTATCTCAAATGCTTTCAAACTCTTGTTAATTATAACAGTAAATTCACTTGATTAATTTTCAACGAACTATGACAATACACTCTAGCGGAAAATACTTCGCTTACAAAATAATGCACAAACTGCATTCAAAATAGACCAAAATTCATCATATATTAATCTATATGGCATTAAAACTTCCACCGAACTTACAAAACTTCCACAAATAATTCTTTATCATTATTAACTACTGTGGGAATCTCCTTCATTTATTTAAGGGCATTATACATCAGCGACTTTCAACATGTCCGCTGCACTATCGATTATACATTCATAGTTCCACTTAAAAATTCATATATCAATAATTGTTTCAAAACTGTTGTCATTTAAACTTCGTGGATTTCATTCATGAATCGAAATGAAATAAAAATTTGCCAATCACAAACAAATTTAATAGTGAATACGCTTATATACGCCTGTCTGGTCTATCAAAATTTAAGATTAACATCTTCAAAGAATTGTAGTATAAAAATACTATCATCAAACAAAGTGCGACTAACTGCAAAATAGTCGAATAGAATCCATTTAGCCTGGGGAATGCAAACATCATTATATAAATCTCTATATGAGAAAAAACCTAACACAAGTTTCACGAATTTAATGCATTCAATAATTCATAATTAATGTTCATCTTTCACAAAATTGCCTAAGATGCAATGGTCGTTCATGACTGACGATAAATGTCTGTGTTGCAGTCAATTCAAATAACGACTAGTATTTCCAAGATCGTCGACAACGTACTGGATTTTAACGCTCTAAAATCATTTAAATGTTCTTCCTTCTTGATGATGAGAGAAAATTGGTCAAAGTAATTAAACTGGGGTAGAATTACTTTAATAAAGTGACACGCTGTCTGAATTTAAATCTGCCATAAAAATCATTAACTTACAGTCAAATCGAGACTACAAAAATAAGCAAATTACTGAAAAATCTAAATATCAGTCTCAACTGATCCAAAATCATTTAACTATGCCCATGACATAACAATGTCTTAATAAAACGTCGAAAAAGGCATAACTCATCAAGGTGTACTGAGAATAGGAATCTCAAACAAGAATATCGGGCAAAAATACATGAGGACGAAAATATGGGAAAAATGGTTGCTCAAATATTGCTAAGAAACTCAAATACAATAAACGTTCACGACTACCTTATCTGCCGATTGACGTTCCAGAGGAAAATTCCCCAAAGAAGACTGTTGATGGATCCATTTCACCAAGTTAAAGCTGAGCTCCATCCTCGAAACCAGAAACAGCACCATCGGAGAATCGAACTGCTTCACGAAGACGAACGACATCCTTCCGGCAATAATCTTCTTTGTGAGTCGGGACAACCCTGACCTCTCTTGAAAAATCCCTGAAGTTCCAGTTGAAAATGGCCATGAAGTTTTTGTATAAATTTCCGAAGAAATATTCATATTCAGAAAGTATGAAATCATTTCTATTGCTGTTTGATAGTATTCAGCCTTTAATCACGAAACATGGGTGTAGATGGTTATTTACCACATGTTCGCTTGTATGGAATAGCAATTAGCGAAGTTCCATGCTGCTATCCTACTCCGTTGAAATATGTCCCAATTGCATTAAGTCCTTTAGCCTTCCATCTGCTCTTCGGTTGTAGTATTAGAAGAACAAACTGCCTTATTAAATTGCTCCATTATACTGCAGTGTTGTGTCACGAAAGCAATCTGAAGTCTCCCTATTTCACTAGCCCTGTCAGCCGTAGCGTAGAGTCTGGCTATACAAAGTGTTTCTTCTGTGGCGAGAAAATCACTTTTGTCAGTCGTCTAATATTGTCAATAACTTCCAAAATACTTCTTCGAAATTGTTCAGCTTTTCTACAGTCCTTACTGTAGCAATGCACAAGAGAATTAGCTTATAGGCTACTAGAAACTACCTTCAACGACACCTAGCTGTGAACTTGGCTACTGGATGCCACCGCAACCACCAACTCGCAACGAACGTTGGAACTTCCCCTCCAAAAGAAAACATACTGAGGGAGTTTTAGCGCTCTTAGAAAATCTGACGACTTCGGCCGGCTTTGAACCCGCGACCTTCGGCATAGAAGTTCAGCATGCTACCAGTTACGTCACCGAAGCCACTTCACACTTAGTCAGATGGAAATCTGAATCTGATCTCGTGCAAGTGCGTTGTCATGGCAACGTCAGATGGCTCATCCCTCATCAATTTAGTAGTGTTGCCATGGCAACCTCTGATAGCTCTTGGCATTTTCTTATAATTCCGAAATCATTTTTCTCATCCCTTGGCGTAATGGTGGGTCATATCAAAAATTCTTTCAGACAAAAGTTTTAGGTAATTATTAGGGGAATATTATCCATTTCGTACGGTTTTGAATTTGTGCCTATTAAGAGAGATATGATTAATGATTCCCGAAAAACCCACTTTTTCCCACCCCTTTGGTCAATGGTTGGTGCTATAAAAAAAAATCTTCAAACATAAATTTTTGGGCTTTATCCGACACTTAGTATGAACTTTGAACGGATTAGATATTTCACATATTAAGGGAGTTATACAATATTTCACTTTTTGGAAAGAAGCCCCCCATTTTCACCCCCTTCGACCGATTTAGCCCAGTAATGAACTCGAACGGGTTTTTTCTAGGTATACATATTCGAAAAATAATTCAAAGTGATTGGTGCAAAATTACGGCAGTTATCGTGTCCACAAGAAACTGATATACATATATACATATATATATGCATACATAAATTATATATAAACTTTTGAATTGACGGTGGTTTTGGGGTCTGGGGGACGTGAAACTCGAAGATATGTCGAAATTTTCCGGAAGTCGAAACATGGTACCCATTGCAATAGTTAGCTTTCTAATGAAATCTACCTAATATGCATTAAGTTGGTTTACTTTGTTTCTTAAACTACAAACATTTAAATGAAGAAAAGAAATATTATCTTCACACGATGCTTTAGGTGTAGAAAATGCAGTTGTATTAACCTTCATATTTGAATGAATGTGAGCAGTATGCCTACCTGTGAGGTGTACACACTCTTATCAGGCGAGGAACTGATCAGGCGTGAATTTTTGTCGCTGTTGATATCCATAAATACTGGTAATATAAACGATCATCGTAGCGTGTGGAACGGATAATTAAATGCAGTAAATCTGCTAACATCGTTTGGAGTGAGTATTTGGCTCACAATTGTGAAATGAAAATCCACAGCCTGCTTCCAGTCTCCGACCGGGTCAGGAATGGAATGAATGAGGCCCCCATCTAGCGGCGAGGATATGGACTGTGCCGGCAGCCGAGGCCTGACGCACTCCTCTGGGGCAATGATTAAATGAATGATAGATGAAATGAAATAATAGTGGAGAGTGTTGCTGGAATGAAATTGTGACAGGGAAAACCGGAGTACCCGGAGAAAAACCTGTCTGCCTCCGTTTTGTCCATCACAGATCTCACATGGAGGGACCGGGATTTGAACCACGGACACAGCGGTGAGAGGCCGGCGTGCTGCCGACTAAGCCACGGAGGCTGCTCACAATTGTAATATTGCTAAATTGGGTGGAAATTTGTGAACCCAGGACATTGTGCGAAGCACATCGCCGCACGTGAACAGTGGAATTTTGTGAATTAATAATTATTCTTCGTGTAATATTGCCTAGTAAATGTTTTTCGAACTGTATAAAAGTGAGCTGTACACTGAAGTTTTTTTTTTTTTTTGGTGTGTGAAAGGATTATGCAGATATTAACTGATGACGTGTGTAAGAAATACCACAGTTTTTAGTGTGCCCATTATCACAAATGTGATAATTATAGAGTCTGTGAGCGGATGAATATATGGTCATTTTTGTTATAAACCCCTATCAGTGTAGACTCAGTGTATTTGCGAAGCAAAAGTACGATCAATTTAAATTCAGTGAGAACGCCAAATTTACGATTGAAATGGAGTTTACACCGACAATTCAACACCATGAGGACGCTATGATCCTTATTTCGATGGAGGCTACTATGGTGTAAAGCCCAGTAAGGAGGGGTAGAGCGATGGTTGATACGCACTAAAGGATGGGAGGCGAGATGGCTACACCATCCACGCCATCGCATTTGCCAATAGCACCTGGAGAAGCATTCGCACTGGAAACACACAGAATGATCACGTGAGTTCGTCCGTAAGGTCGCAATATTTTTATGTACGGTCATGACGCGGGAGGATTAGCTATAAGAGGCCTTACGACAGCATATTCTTTAGGTTGGGTACATGTATTTATTTTCTACAGTTTATGACGGTGTTACCAGTCCGTACCATTTGCGAGAGCCTGAAGGAATAGCTCTTGCCAATATTTTGTAAATACGTTTTTCATGGTTAAAGACCAATGCAGCGAATCTAACCCAGTTACGTAGTACAGTGAGGTGCTATGTTGTCATAACTGCATTCCGCAGAATACTGTTAGCCCATTGAGCAGGTGTCTTAAGGGGGCTGACACACCTGGAATGCTTGCATTTTGTAAATTACTCTACATCTATGGAACCATCACAGGGATTTGAATTAAACTTTGTACACTTATAGAACAAATGCTGGGCTTTCATTTCATGTATCAAGTTTTAAAATTCAGTATGCACAAGTGTAATAAAATTTGCATATTAAAATATTAAAATAATATATTTTGAATATTACAAAAAACATCATTTCTTGAAAACTGTCAATGTGATTGGCATAAACAATTTTTTTCCTTAAAGACAACAAATTACCCAGGATAGACCTCTATGAACTTAGCGGAAGAATAAGTTTCCATTTTATAGGTATTTCATTTGAATATTGAAAATAATAAGAATTTCACATGGTGTTTTAGATGCACATAGGTTCATTCTCTATAACTTAGTTCATACAAGGGTAATTCCAAATTTCATGCATTTTGGACCATTAGTTCTTGAGTTATTGTGTTTTTGTGTGAAAAAATTAAACTTTTGGGAAAATGGTTCTAAACATTGTATATACATTTCCACTTACACATAACACTCAGCTGATAGTTCAGTACATGCATGGATTTAAATCGTAATATCTCGGTCAAAATTAGAAATTTCGCTATAAAACTTTAGATTTAGATAAAGAAATGGCTATTCTTTCATTTGAGATCAAAAACAAAAAAATAAAACCAAACATATTTCCAGGTGTATCAGCCCCCTTAAAGGCCACAGCCAGGCATGTCATTTGTGTAACCCAGTTATCGCGGATGCAAAGCGCTGTGTTTAAGAATGAACTTTGAAGGCAGTGAACATTGCACGGCCGACCAGTGACACATAAACTTGTATCTGACGCTACAGAGACATATGAGAGTGTTCTTTGTTTATGATTATATAAGTTGACTTTCAGACGACTATGAAGGAATGCTAATGCCAGTCAATATGAGTCTAGCAAGCAGACGTAGATTCGACATAAAGGGGACATTTGACAACGATGAGCATTCAATTCAATTCATTGGTTATGTCATAATCGCAGTCCAACCATACTATGTGTAGATCAGGGAGTATAGTTAAATTCACAGCTGATCGCACAGCTCAAGAGTCCTTGTCCACAGGCTGGAAAATTGTATAAACTTAGTTAAGACCATTGTAATATTTTTGATGAGCACTACAGCGGTAGGATATGATTACCCTTAGTTGAAATATAAGTTGTATGGTACTATTTTGCCATCGACAAGCACATTGTTGTTTTCTGCTGAGTTACTGCCCGACTGTGTATCACGGGGCATGTGTTATTAGTGTTGTTGTGCGCACTTAAGGAGTGCAGATGGAATTCTGGAATGAGTTTTTCTTCCAATGGCTGTAGATGATGTTGGTCATCTATTTACATCAAATCTTCACACTTTACGAGTTTAAAATGGCCACTAAACAAATACAGTGAAACTGTTAGGACTAAATGATATTAATTAAATCTTACTCTAATAATCAATGAACAGGATTTTCTGTCTAAACACAAACCTAAATGAATTAGTAGGCACTATTATTAAACATGATAACACAACCTTAACGTAGTGAAACTTTGTTGACCAATGACTAGCTATTGCTCTGTTTCGACTTCTTAGATACAATTATAGGTATTCCCATTTGAGGGACGACGGTCGATTAACTACATGTGTAAACATGGTAGTTAACTTGACAATGCAACGTTAGTCGTGATGCACTTCGTGCTGTTGCCGACATATTTTTTTATCTCCAATACCCCGATGACCATGCTTCACAAACAGTGAAGGTGCGTGTATGCAGGTCAGTGGCGCCATTTGCGCAATTCTCAAGGGTAATTTTGTTATTCATTTGTGCTGTAAATTAACTTAGTTTTTCTCTGTAATAGGAGGAACAGAATGTGCTTAGCTCAAGTTTTGGAATAAATTTTGGAATATACTCTTCTTGTTTGTATCTTTGCTGAATTTAACGTCAACTCGGAATTAGCTTAAATTACTGTAACGTTAAATGTTAGAGATGGCACCATCATAGCATCGCCTTTAAACTTATTGTGCTGTAAATGTAACTAAATTATTGCATTGTAAGCAAGTAAATAACTTTCTTTGCTGTAAATTCGTGCCTGTATTATTACTATTATTGCAATCTCTAAAGTAATTGTGTAGGGATGAATTACGTGTAATTCTCTAAGCTTTGCTTGTTGATTTCTTTATTTGTTAGTAGGACATCAAGAGGTTTGGTTTTTAAGATATTTTGCATTGAGATGAGTAAATTCTGATTAGGGTTGATGAGCACGGACTAGCCGCTTTCACCTCTCCGAAGTAGGTTAGGGGTCTGCTACTTTTTTAATAAAATGAGTGTGATTAAATGTAAGCCTGGCCTCTTTATTGTATTTTTGAGTTTGTATTCCTCTGGACTACTAGTTTTGATCTCTCATCATACCCGACACCCCCGAGTTATGTTTCCTTGTGCATCCCCGTCCAAGAATGCATTCCGTCCCGTCCTATGTCTTCTCGTTGGAGGGGGATTTCGGGAGGGTTGTTTAAGGCCAATGGCTCCGCGAAATCCTCGTCAAACAGGCACATATAAGATAAATTTTCTTTGGTGTCGAACGTGCTCGGCCTACTCGAATTTGAGAGATCGGGAGTTCATGTTTGGTTTGTAAGGGAATTTTATAGCATCTGCCAGGTCAGTGACGAATTTGGGATTCGTACTGCTGAGTAGAAGCTGCATGGCACTCATGTTGTGGTAGGACCATGAGGTCAGATGGCATTAATTTCTAGTAAGTTGAGGTATTATTTATTTGCAGCCAATCTGGTCTTAAGTGAAGTAATTGTCTTAGTTGTGTTTTTTTTTTCGTGTTACTTCAGTTAGGATAGAGACACAGCAATGGTCCAGTATTTTATGAAATGTGCAGACTTTCCTCCTTGTCTGATCTTAAGATCCAGTGTAGTCAGTAAGTATCAACGGAGCTTTTCCCCTACCTATTCTCATATTGGAATTTTTGGAATGTCGAGTGAAGCGGAATTGGGCATTATTGCAACTCTGCCGGAGTTGTTGAGAACTCGGCGTGTGCCCATAAACAATGTTCAGGTGAACGTGAATAACATGCAAACTAACTTGAATGACATGGGGGCTAACATTAGGGCTGATGTAAACATTGTTAGGGCCGAAATACAAGCTAACACTGATAATGTTAGGGCTGATATGCAGGCCAATACCGAAAACATGACCGCTAGCATCAATGATGTTAGGGCAGATGTAAACAATGTTAGGGCCATGTAAATAATATTAGGGCCGATGTAAATAACGTTAGGGCCGAAATTCAAACCAGTGGCGAAAATCTTCGAGCTGATATTAGGGCCGAGATATTGACCAATTGTAATAACATGAACACTGATATTAACAGACTGCGAATTGATGTCCGGAATGACGTGGAAGGCCTTAGGACCGATATAAATGACAAGCAAGCTGATGTAAACAGAGATAGGGGTGACTTGCAAGCCAATTCTATTAACCTTAGAGCAGAATTCATGAAGGAGATGCAACAGCAGATTACTAAGTCTACTGACAGTATCACGGCGGAGCTTGAAACGTACCGTACACATCTGAGGAACACTTAGATTCAGTCAAGACTGAGATTCGGACAAATCGTACCGAGGGTACTTGAATTCAAGAACATCTCACGGAGAAAGTAGAGGAGATACGTGCATCTACTTTCTTTGCCGTAAATTCGTGCCTGTATTATTACTATTATTGCAATCTCCAAAGTAATTGTGTAGGGGTAAATTATGTGTCATTCTCTTAGCCTTGCTTGTTGATTTCTTTATTTGTTAGTAGGACTTCGAGAGGTTTAACTTTTAGAATATTTTGCATGGAGATGTATAAATTCTGATTAGGGTTGATTAGCACGGACTAGCGGATTTCACCTCTCCGAAGTAGGTTAGGGGTCTGCCACTTATTGAATAAAATGAGTGTGATTTAAATGTAAGCCTGACCTCTTTATGGTATTTTTGAGTTTGTATTCCTCTGGACTGGTAGTTTTGATCTCTCATCATACCTGACACCACCGAGTTAAGTTTCCTTGTGCATCCCAGTGCAAGAATGCATTCCACTCCGTCCTATATGTCTTCTCGTTGGAGGAGGATTTCGGGAGGGTTATTTAAGGCCAATGGCTTCCCGAAATCCTCGTCAAACGGGCACAGTATATCAAAACCAGTCTACCTTTGTATTTGCAATCCAAGTAATAATTTGAAAAGAGACAAGTGTAAACGGTTTTAAACATTATCTCTGCTCTTTATATGTTTATGACATGCATATTAACCTGAAGTGGGACCCTGGTGTACCTTAGTGAAAAAGGTAACAGCTCAATCACTGCACCACCATGCCCTTCTTTCTTAATTTGATTCGTTCTAGGCCTCAGAGCTGGAAATCGATTTAAGACCACCAGTGCAAGAGGCGCAAGTACTTGCCACTGCAGCACAAAATGTTTAGCTGGTAACAGGAGACAACCGGAAATGATTGTATTTCTGTCATCTGCCTACTGTCTGAGCACTACCAGCAAGACAGTTTAGTTTAGTTTGTTGCGAGAGCGTGTATAGATTATTAGTAGGGCTCGGAATATTATGTGGTTAACTTTTCGGAAATATAGATTTATTTATGTGCTTAAATTGAATATATGTGATTAAGTTTTCAAAATATGTTCTTAAATTAGCATCATATTTACGTCCTCCAGTTAGTCGAACTGTAGTTGTAACGTGAAGCAGTTTGAATAATACATAATGTAGCCTACATACTCCTGCCTACAGTAAAATATGTTTCCGCTTATTAGGCTGGGGCTTGCCTAGTTTTCCCTATCCTATAATACATACTACAGATAGGCGATACACAATCATGCATGTGCTGTTTTCGAATTGCATTCTAAAGAACAGAAGAAAATGTCATTTCAAAAACTTTGATAGCACTCTGTCAATATTCACAAGTTTCGCAGACCACTGTAATTTCAAGTAAGTTATAATTTCTTGCCAAGATAAGGACTGAAGTTTCGCAGACCACTGTAATTTCAAGTACGTTATGATTTCTTGCCAAGATAAGGACTATTGTAGGCTTAATGAGACTGTTGACTCCAGCTCTCTTAATGACCGGGTACTTCCTGTCTTGAAACACTACTACAATACAGAGACAAGGGTGTATCCACGAAATAGAGAAGCAAATTACTGGGATTACCAAGGATCGAAAATGTGGGCAGGAGTCTTTTAAGGAGTAAAACAAACCTCCAATTATAGGAAGTAAGTACCCTACCAACCTGGGCCCAATAATTGGGAAGCCAGGCTCTGCCTGTCACAAGTCAGGACAAAATGGGGAGTGATAGAGGAGTAACACCTCTAATAAAAATCCTTGGTCCAGCTGACCCGGCTGGTAGTACCATGTAAGGGTCCCTTGCCAGGGTTACGGTGAAGACCTAAACGGTACTTACGGTGGAGAAGTTGTACTTTAGAACAGCGTAAATGGCGGAGAAGGCAGCCCAGTTATCGGGATTAATAGGTAAAGGGCATCTGCACACTTGGACAGATGTCAGCTCCGATTATCTACCGGGATAAGGAGATACCTTTTACCAAGTGCCAACAGCATTTGGGGTGGATGAGCGGGTAAAAGAAGGGCACTCTCTTGCCCTTGGAGTTAGAAATTACTCCTAAAGGCGGATGAGCCTACCGGTAAGGCCAACGCCATAGGATGAAAAAGGCAAGAGGAAACCATTTCATTAAAGATCCTATGGATATCCTTTGTTACGCAGCAAATATGACTGGCTTTGTAACTAAATTCAATTCCGGAGGTAAAATAGTCCTCCATTCGGATCTCCGGCGGAGGACAGTATCGAAGCTAAGAATTCCAATACGACCACTCAGAATAGGAACTTGGAACGTACAATCGCTCATGATCTGCGGTAAACTAGAGAATGTAAAGTATGAAATGAGTAAGCTCGAGATTGACATCTTAGGAGTGAGTGAATTACGATGGCCAGAAAGTGGGGATTTTTGGAGTGGTGATATGAGAGTTATACATTCTGGAGCAAAGGGAAGCTATGCAGGTGTAGGCATCATCCTCCAACGACATGTGGCTAATAAGGTAAAAAGCTATGTGCAATATAGCGACAGAATAATAATGGTCAGGTTAGAAAATGACCCAGTAGATATAGTGTTACTTCAGGTACACATGCCATTTTCACGACATACTGATGAGGAAGTGGATCAGGTGTATCAACAAATAGAAGAGCTATTGGATCAACTAAAAGATGAGAACCTCATTTTATTTGGTGATTGGAACGCTGTTGTGGGCGAAGGAGAAGATGGGAAAACAGTTGGTAAATATGGACTTGACAATAGAAATGATAGAGGTCAACACTTAGTAGACTTCTGTAAAGAAAATGATCTCATAGTTGCTAATACATTGTTTGAACATCCTGCGAGGCGACGGTATACGTGGACTGCCCCTAGCAATACAGCACGTTACCAATTAGATTATATAATAACAAGAAGAAGATACTGCAACCAAGTCAAACAATGTAAAAGCTATCCTGGGGCGGATGTTGCGAGTGACCACAACCTTGTTTTAATGAAGTCTAAGTTGATCCTCAAAAAGAAGAGACCTATTATTCAAGGCCGTAAAATATTCGATGTCGGCAAGTTTAAACATGCCAGCATTAAGCTGCAATTCCAAGACCAGGTACGGGAGAGAATAAAGGATATATCCGCTAGTACAGTGAATGAAAAATGGATTGGCTTCAAACAAACAATTCTTGAAGTGGCTGATAAAACAGTTGGAAAGATGAAGGCATCACCTCAGAAACCCTGGATCACTGATCAACTACTTGAGCTTATAGAGGAGAGAAGAAAGTATAAAAACTCTAGAAGTGATGAAGGAATTCGGCGTTACAATAGCCTTCGGAATATCGTAGACAGGGAAGCTAAGAAGGCAAAGGAGGATTATATAATGAGACAATGCTTAGAAATTGAAGATGGTTTGAAAAATGGACAAGTAGAAAAAGCTTACGACTTGATTAATAAACAATTTAAAAGGAGAAAGGGTCGTAGTGTTTGCATAGTGGATGAATATGGGGAGCTAATGATTGGGAGCAAGGACATAGTGATGAGGTGGAAGAATTATTTGGAAAATCTGTATGCAGACCCCACACAATTGACTGAGCTGGAAAATGGAGATACTATTTCGCATGATTACTTAGGACCATCCATTCTTGAATCAGAATATTTTCATGCTCTAAATGAACTGAAATCACATAAAGCTCCAGGATATGATAAAATAACAGCAGAAATGTTACAAGCATTGAATTCTAAGACACACAAATATTTGTTTGGGTTGATCAGTGAAATATATAAAAATGGGGAAGTCCCAGACGACTTTACAGAGTGTCTCATGATACCAATACCAAAGAAACAGGGAACACTGAAATGTGATGAACATCGTACCCTTAGCATCTTATCGCATGCATCAAAATTATTGACTAAAATAATTAACAGACGAATAAAAAGCAAAATAGAACAAAATCTGAATGAAGATCAATTTGGCTTTAGGCAGAACAGAGGAACAAGGGAAGCCATATTACTAATTCGAGAAGTAATTGATAAAATGATGGATATAAGGAAACCACTTTACATTGCCTTTGTGGAGCTTGAAAAAGCATTCGATAAAGTAAATTGGAATATTCTCATGGAAATTATGACTAATATTGGCTTGGATTACAGAGATAGACGGATAATCTATGAACTTTATAAAAACCAAAAAAGCATTGTGGATATATGCGGAGTAGTGCAAGAAGCTTGTATTCACAAAGGAGTTAGAGAGGGATGCAGCTTATCGCCTGCACTTTTCAACTTATATATTGAGAAAGGCATTGAGGAATGTAAGATGGTTATGAGAGGAGTTAAGATCAACGGAGCAGCAGCCAAGACAATAAGGTTTGCAGACGACATAGCAGTCCTGGAAACCAGTGAAGAGAAATGAACAGGATTCTACTTGAAAAATATAATATGAAAATCAATATTAAAAAGACGGAGATAATGGTAAGCGCTAGAGAACAACTTAATGCAGCTATTCACATAGCTGGTGCTCCACGTAAGCAAGTTAACACTTTCACCTATCTAGGGAGTAAAATTACTTCCACTGGAAAAAGTTCAACTGATATTCAAGCTAGAATTGCCCAAGCCAAAATTGCATTCAACAGCAAAAAATCCCTTCTGACTTCAAAGAATATATCTATTGAGACCAGGACTAAATTTATAAAATGTTATGTGTGGAGTGTAGCCTTGTATGGCTCAGAAGCTTGGACAATGGGATGTGCTGATAAAAGAAGACTTGCAGCTTTTGAAATGTGGTGTTGGTGGCGGATGGGAAAAATTCCATGGACCGCAACAGTGACGAATGACGAAGTGCTCAAAAACATTAATTAAAAGAGAGCATTTCTCAAAGCAATACGGAAACGACGAGACCAACTGATAGGACATCTCTATCGCCACAATGACTTTATGGTAACTGTTTTAGACGGCAAAATTCGGGGCAAGAGGGGAAGAGGGCGAACGAGATTGCAATACATCAAGCAGATCATAACAGATGTTAATGTCCATTCATACAGAGACATTAAGAGACTGTCTGGCGACAGGGAAGAATGGAAAAGGAGGATTGCTGCCGACCAATCTACGGATTGAGAACATGAATGAATGTACTTATGAATAAATACGCCAGAATAAGTATTTATTTATAAAAACGGCAAATATATGTAAATACATAAATAATAGTTAAATAAAAAATATTTAAACACATAACTACCCGGGCCTTAATTATTAGCTTGTGTACTTAAAAGCTCGTTGTGCGTAGCGACCATCTTGCCCAGTAACCACTGAGCAAGTTTTAACGGCCAACCCATAAGAACAACATGGGATAGTTGTGTGTGTTCTATGTACTTGGGTGTGTGCATTAGCACTATGCGCTAGCTTTACCTTACCATCTATAGGTAGAGTGTCATCCCTTTCCTTTTGAGCATCGCCAATGACAGCATCCTCCCACAAGTTTTACACTTAAGCCCATGGCTGGTTCTCGATTAGGTTTGGTTTGATTTAGGTTCGGTTTGGTTCAGTTGGGTTTGATTCGGCTTGGTTCAGTGTAGTTCGATGTAGTGTGCCCGTTTAGACCGGAGTCCGCACGACCACATATGCATTTTACCAAGAATCAGCCAGCACGAGAGTCAAAATATCCCGGGGCGCCAGATGGGTTAAAGCTAATCGCAAAAACGACATCAAATGAAAAAAATGCTTTACTGATTTTTGGCTCAATGCAACAATAAGGATAGAAGGAGATTCAACTGGCATAACACATCATGTAAAATTATTTCATTTTATTCAGAATTTAAAATTGACTGCAAAATAAAATGCTCAAAGCAGCATCATTCATGTGTGGCGACCCACATTACTATTTACACAATTTACAGAAATTTTCCAACACCCAAAATATCTATATATAAAAAAATTATCACAATTTAAATCGGCATGCGATGGACCATGTCTAACTCGAGCCCCACGTTCGAAGCCATTTCTTTCTCTATCTTATTTTATGTGCCCGTTTAGACCGGAGTCCGCACGACCACATATGCATTTTACCAAGAATCAGCCAGCACGAGAGTCAAAATATCCCGGGGCGCCAGATGGGTTAAAGCTAATCGCAAAAACGACATCAAATTAAAAAAATGCTTTACTGATTTTTGGCTCAATGCAACAATAAGGATAGAAGGAGATTCAACTGGCATAACACATCATGTAAAATTATTTCATTTTATTCTGAATTTAAAATTGACTGCAAAATAAAATGCTCAAAGCAGCATCATTCATGTGTGGCGACCCACATTACTATTTACACAATTTACAGAAATTTTCCAACACATTGGACAATTATCTTTGGAGACACAAATCTGATTTTCAGTCCTGTAGACTTAACATGTTCTTGGCTGCACAAAGTTTCCATTTCCTTCTAGAAGTAGTGGAGCGCGATATTCAAATATCTCAACTTTCAAAAGCGGCTGTAGCTTTTCCCTTGATATCTAGGTGTCTGAATCTTGGATTACCCATTCCTAGAGTTGGGCACAGTAGTCACCATTTTGTTTTTAGGTACCCTCTTTAACCAATCAATTAAAGATAGCCTACTGTTATTTCTTGAATCTTATAATTGGATATTGTGTACACCGTTTGTCACGCCATGCCTGCAACCTAAACTCCCTATATACTGCATTCAGGTCTGAAAGCAAGTTCCAATGGTCAAAGACGTGTCAGTCACCATACAAGTAGCCTACAATAATTTTTTCTCTACCTAGCTATGTTTCATCACTTACAGTAAACATCTAACATTATGGGTTTGCAATATATTAAGAAAAACAAAAGTCCAAGATCTTGTTGTTTTGGGCCTTTTCGGGAAAATTATAAACCATAAAAAGGAGGGCGTCATGTCAATTCCTGGGGAGGGGGGGGGAGGGGGCAGCCTAGCCTTGTGTGTCCAAATCCCATTATCGGTTTATAAAATCTCAGGTCCTTGCCCTAGCAGTTTTGGATTATTTCATTCAATGAGTGCACCAGAGGAAAGATCAGAAAAACAAACCGTTGTATATGCCGCTGTGATCAATGGTTCGCAAAATATCAATTAATCCATTGGGGCATGGCCACCGTGGCCAGCAACGCATGTCTTGCCTTCAGTGATTTCGTTTAATCCACCAAAATGTTACAGCTTCATATCCTACAACCGTCTGCTGACCTATGAACATGCATAAAATGCCACTAACACCTTGAAGATCGCCTTCAGGGGTAAAAAATCTTAGCACGCTTCACACATTTCACATTCATCCCTCTCCTCCCCCTCCGCTCCCTTCACCCCCAATCGCAGCTCTCGACTGGCCATCGGCACTGGCAGTGGTGGTCGGAATGAGTTCAACACCGCCACTGTTGCCAGCTCTATTCTTAGCGTTTGACCTTCAAGTGTCCTCTGCGGCTCTGTACTTTTCCATTGCCCTGTTGTCAAGTTAGGTCAGCGCAGTCCATAAGCTCAATAAGATTCACATCCTGTCAGTCTGTCCCAGCAAGTTTGTTTTCTGTACCCTCTTCAAGCAACATATAACCAAGTTCTGTTGTCCTATATAAAACCAGCTTCATCTGATCATAGAATTATAATTTGTCACTCATAACAGTTTACAGGTTAAAGATCCCCTTCAGGGATAAAAATCCTAGCACGCTTCAAGCATTTTGAAATATTAACCTCGATCCATCCGTCATACATATTATCAGAAAACAAACCATTGCCCTGTCATAAACCGTCCTGTCGAAATATCGATTGTTCTATTGGGATACCACCACCGTGGCCGGCGACAGGCTCGTTGAAACACACGCTCAGTGTTACCGTCTCTCTATCTACAACAACTCTTCATGAACATTTTAAACAGGTAAAAAACAGATAAAAATGGGAAATCGAGTGACGGAGGATTTTGAAATTTTGACGGGTCTCAGGCAAGGAGACGGTTTTTTCTCCTACACTCTTCAATTTTGCCTTGGAGAAGATCATACGTGAGACCTTTCGAGAAAATTTTGAAGGAATCCAAGTCGAAGGGAAGAACCTTGCCTACGCAGATGATATCAGTTTACTCTCCAGCTCTCAGGAAGAGTTGAGGCTAATGAACAGAGCACTCAAGGCAGCTGCCAACAAATCGTGAATGAAACCAAGACGGAGTACCTCAATATGACTCGCGGGCAAGGCCTCTGTTTTGGGCAACTACGGTCACTCCGGCTAGGGGACAAGTCATTCAAGAGGGTCCATGAATTTAAGTACCTAGGATCGCTTTTCACGGAGAACTCATCATGTGAGGCAGAAATAAACGCCAGGATCCAACAGTAAACCGATCTCTCTACAGTTTAACACAGCTTCTTCGGTCCAGATGTCTCTCCAGATCGTTCAAAATTCGTCTGTATAAAACTCTGATCCAACCCGTTGTACCTTATGGATGTGAGACATGGAGTAGTCGAAAACAGGACTTTCATAAACTATTCGTTTTTGTGAGAAAAGTTCTTCGGATGATCTTCAGACCGGTGAGAGATGTACACACAGGTGAATGGAGGATTAGACACAATCATGAAGTAGAAGACTTGTACCATGATGCCAATATAGCTGGAACCATCAAAACCAGAAGACTTCAGTGGGCTGGACATGTAGCCCGGATGGAAGACCACCGATGGCCACGGAAGCTACTGGATTTCATCCCCACAGGAAGAAGACCACCAGGTAGACCAAGGAAGCGGTGGAGTGATGGACTACATGAAGATCTGCAACTGGCAGCGATAAGTGTGGACAGTTGGCGGATGGCAGCTATGGATAGGAGACGATGGAGAAGGAAACTTGTAGCAGCGCGCGGTCCACTGGGCCTTATCGCGTAGAAGAAGAAGAAGATGAAGAAGGACAAAGTTTTATGCATTTTTTCAACTTGTATGGTGTTGGGCCCTTTATCAAAATTGGCGAATTACATTCAAAAAGGGGGCGTCACCCCAATTCCTTGGAAACCTCTTACACACCTCTAGTCTTATTGGTTTTCAAGATATTAAAACCTTTATAACCTATCAGTTTTAGCTCCTTTGGTTGCATTAAGGGGGATAACACCCCGAGTCATTTAATATCTCATACAAGTCCCCAGCCTTATTGGTTCGCGAAATATTAAGAAAAGTGCAGGTAGGCCCTTTTGACAAAAAAAAATAAAAATGCATTAAAAACGGGGCGTCTCCCAAGTCCAACGACCACTCATACAAGTTCCTAGCGTTATTGGTTCACCAGATATTAAAAAGCGCATGACCTTTTAGTTTTCGATCTTTTGGTTAAATGTTTTAGAAAAATATCTCATCCATAAATAATTATTTAAAAAGTCCGCCCTCTTACAAAAACCTCAAGTGCGCATGCGTACTTGACAAAAAAACAAAATGTTAATTCACAATGGCGTCCAGCTCTACGCATGTCTTTCATGTGGAACACCGTTTTATTTCATCATAGCATCGAATCTCATGCATGTTGCACATGGAAAGCAACGTTTTTTTCAAATTACTATTTCGCCCTCTAGTAGGGGTAGGTTTTATTTTGGGGTAGAAATAAATTGTCCATTAACTTCTCATTTGTTAAAATCCGACCATGGGTTCGCGAGATATCAAATATTAAATGGCTGAGAGGTCAGCGTAGCCAAGCGGCTAGTGTCACTATTTTAAACCGGCCTTACTCCCCTACTCATGGATTTACAATGTAGGTGCAACTGCTAGGGGATTTCATTGTGGATCTGTAGATGGGGAGGTATGATGGCTCCACAATATAGGTGCAACTGCCGGGTGATTACATTGAAGGCCTGTATAGCTGGAGGTATGATGGCTCTACAATATACATTAAGTGCAACTGCTAGCAGATTATTGTACATTCAAGGCCTGTAGAAAGGAAGGTATAATGCCCCCACAGTAGATGCACATGATGCCAATACGTTCTTTTTACAACCCTTGAATGTATAGAGATGTCCAGTGCTGATACATTTTTGAGAGATATAATTATACAAGTTTGAACTATGAACCATTTCTTGTATTGTGTTGTAAAACTGTATTTGGTACAGCTATGTTTTCTGTGTGCAGGAGTGCATGGATACCCAGTGTGTAACGCGTCGGGCCTGTTTTGTCTCTCCAAGTACAAGGACAATTTGGAGAAGTTGACAGATCTTGAGGACCACAAGATAAACTGTGCCTGTACATATCCTTGCGACATAGTATCTTACAAGTTGAAAGAACATAAGTAAGTTTGCCATGTGCGCTGCCCCAAGTGTTTATCTCTTGATTTGTCTTTGTAACCTGTCCTTATAAGGGACTGTTATTTTGAAAGGGTGAGGATAGGGGAGTGATCAATAGTCTATAAGTCAACCTTGTGGTGTAATGACTAGCGTTCTTGGTCGTCACTGTGGAAGACTGGATTCAATTCCTGGTTCTGTGAAAGAAGCTTGTAGTTTAACGTGACCATTGACCTCACGCTCATGAGCCACAGGGCCTCCAGTTTTACATTGGATCCGAACATCTATGAAAATCTCACATGAATTGACCGGGAAATGAAGCTTGACAACAGCACGATCACGCCCCCTCACCTCGTTTTGAAATTTAATACTGGTGTGAGGCAACTAAAAACGGCGTGTCTCAGGAAACTGAACATGCTCAAGTTTCTTAGTGGAACTATGTGGGGGCCTGACCGTGCGGTGCTGCTACGATTCTACCGACCCATCGTCCTGTCCCGGCTAGACCATGGTTCTGCGGCATACGGCTCAGCAAGGCTGGCAACCTTGAAAATTCTTGACAGTATCCGCTTTAGTGGCGTTATTAGGCTGGCTACAGGGGCCTTCCGCGCCAGCCCGATACCAAGCCTACTCGCCGAATCGGGTGTTCCACCTCTAAATTATAGACGCCAACATATGTTTTTAGCATATGCGGCCAATGTGCGTCAAATGCCGCAACATCCGAGTTATCGAGCTCCCTTTCCCTAGCCAATCCAATCAGAGGTACGCCAACCAGCCTCGTGCCACTCGGCCGGTTGGTATTAGACTCGATAGCTCGTGTACTGAAATAGGAGTGGCTGTAGGTTCCTGTATAATCCGGACACCGAGAGAGGTGCCTCCGTGGCTAGTCCCGCGTCCGGAAATTCGGTTAGATCTTCACCGGGGGCCTAAGGTGAACACGGATGCCTCCGTTTATCGAAGGCAGTTCCACAGCGTAGATCACCAATTATCCGGACGCTCGCATTCTATACACAGATTGTTCGAAGGTGAACGAGAAGGTGGGTTGTGCTTACGTTATTGATGGTGCAAATACCATGATATCTTTGCCTGAGGCCTGTGGTGTGTTTACTGCGGAACTCGTTGCCATCTATGAAGCTCTGCAGTTTGCACTACATGATGCAAGAATCCACTTTCTCGTGTGTACCGACTCTTTGATTTCGTTGCCGTCAATTGCTACATGTTTCCCGCAATGCCGCCTCGTGCCGTGAGTCCACGACCTACTAGCCGGGTTGTGCCGCGCTGATACTCAAATCACCTTTCTGTGGCTTCCAAGCCACATGGGAATTGCGGTAAATGAGTTAGCGGATCAAGCTGCAAAAGAGGCGGTATCACTACCACCTCGACAATGGAGGTACCCGCTAGAGGTATTCGCTCTCAGTTACGCCGACAAGAACTGGCATTTTGGGAGAGTCAGAGGCTAGCTGACCCAATACCCAGACTGAGAGCGATCAAGGGAAATACTCGCGTGTGCCGGAGCTCTTTCCGGTCTCGGAAGGAGTCCGTCATTTTGTGTAGGCTAAGGATAGGTCATACAAGGTCCAACCACTCGTACCTAATGAGAAGGGAATACTCACCACGTTGTACCTGTGGAGCCGTTTTGACCGTGGCCCACATTTTAACCGAGTGTGTGGATCTTGCTGACTTACGAAGAAGCCATGGTTTGCAGAAGACACTCAAACTTATATTAGCCGATGACGCGGTAGCTGCTGATCTCGTCATCCGCTTTATAAGAGAGAGTGGGTTAGGGCCAGCAATCTAAATTATCCACTGAACATTGACTCAAAGACTTGTTCTTTTAAAAATTCAGATTTTTGTGTTTTTCCGTAATTTTTGTTTATTTTTATAATTATTACTTTATTTTTTTTTGTTTTATTAATTTTTGTTTTTTAAAATTTAAGTGACCACCTCTAAATTTTAAATTCAATTCCAAATTTGTATACTGATACGTGTTACCCCTAATGGGACGTTCGTTAATTGGATTACAGTGGGTAAAAGCACGGCACAAGTGGTCCTTTAAAAATATAGCTTTATTGCAGGTCTAGAAAGTTACACCACTCAATAAACACTTAGAAACCAATTAGCAGTCTCAGTCAAGTTCCTCCCTTATGGAGTTCACTCACCCCTTTCACTCACTCACAGAATTTAATCCCTCGCAGAAGTGGATTTTAGAGATTTCCTCACCCACCTCCACCTCACAAGATGGCGGAGGCAGGATATCTTGCGAACCCATGGTCGGATTTTGACGAATGATATGTCGTTGAACTCGGGCTGACACCCCCTTTCCATTGCATATTTCCACCCCAAAATAAACCTTACCCCTACTAGGGGGTGAAATTGTAATTTTTTAGAAAAATCTCGCTTTCCAAGTGCAACATGTGGGAGTTTGAATGCCAATATTGAATTAAACGTTGTTGTACACAAGAGACATGTGTACGGTGGAAAGCCACTATGATTTAACATTTTTGTTTTTTTGTTTTTACACACTCACTCATAGCTTTTGTAGGAGGGCGTGATTTTTAAAGATGATGGCTGTAGTGTAACCTAACCTAACCCAACCCACGAGGGGTGATCAAAAAGGTTTCCAAGCGGCGCTTGTCGATAGGCAAACCAATAATCAATGAGGACATGTAAGGCCCTGAGGCGATAACCCCTTTTGATTGATCCCTGTTGATTTGTCCCTTTGGACTTGTTCCTGTAGACGGGTCATTGTTGACGAGTCCCTGTGGATGGGTCATTGCTGACGAGTCCCTTTGGACGGGTCATTGTTGACGAGTCCCTGTGGACGGGTCCCTGTTGACAGGTCATTGTTGAGAGGTCATTGTTGACGGGTCCTTGTTGACAAGTCCCTGAGGATGGGTCCCTGTTGACAGGTCCTTTTTGACTAATTCCTTTAGACCGGTCCCTTTGGACTGGTCCCTATGGACTGGCCCATGAAATTTATCCAAATTGTGCCAAAGGGCTTAACTAACGGACCAATAAGACTAGGAACATGTATGAGGTACTGTCAAATCTATGTCAAACAATGGTAAATAGAGAGAGTTGTATTCTGTTTGTACCTATTAGAGTATAAAATGAATTAAATACAAATATTTTATGGTTAGTGTCTGCTTTTTCTTAATTACTATCACTACATCCTCCCACTATTAATGCAATTGTTGACCGTTGACCGTCTCTAGCTAAGTTTAGAAAGAGAGAGTGGACTTAAACAATACACCCTATCTATGGTTTGTGTATCGAGTATCATAATAATACAGTATCGATAAGCTATGTTAAAGCAATAGTTATGTCAGGTAAGGGGTTCAAATCCTTGCTTTCTTGTATTGAAAATGTGAACATAAGTCAAACGCTTTAACCACTCGGCCAACCTGACAGTTAATAATGTAATTTGTTTTGTGCACTTGAGTGTTTACAAAATTTCCAGTGTTCATTGACTCAACCAATGGTCGTTTTAAAATGCATTTTTTTTTTAGTTTTTTCCATAACATTGTAGTTATGAGTCTTGAGAACTGGGTGTTTAATATAGGGTTGAAGGCATCTTAAAATAATTTTAGAAAAGCTCTCAGGTATCGTGTCATGGATTTTAGTAATGCATTACTGTTTGTTGACTAGCATTTACCATTACACAACATTATTTTGGTAAGCTCTACATGTTGTTTGAGTCTTCAGCCTTTTGACTGGTTTAATACAGCTCTTCGTGATTCCCTGTCCTGAGCTAATCGTTTCATCTTTATATAGCTACCAAACTCTATATCCAAGGCTACCTGTTTAACATATTCTAACCTTGGTCTACCCCTACAGTTCTTGTCCTCAACCCTTTCTTCCATAACTAAGCTTGCTATTCCTGGGTGTATGTGTCCTACCAACCTATCGATTTACTTCATTAGCAGCCGCCAGAAACATTTCTCATCTCCCACTTGTCTTAATACCTCTTTGTTTGTAACCCTATTTACCCATCTAATCTTCATCATTCTCCTGTAACACCACATTTCAAACACTTCAATTCTCCACTTTTCTGCTACACCAATAGTCCAAGTTTAACTTTCATAGAGTGTCACGCTCCAGACAAAGGTATTCAAAAATGATATCCTAATACCTAAATCTATATTCAATGTCAACAAATTCTCTAAAAATTCTTTCCTTGCCTGAGCTACATAAGAATCCTAATCGTCTCTAGTATAATGTCTTGTTTAGCAAACATAGTCGCTCAGTAGGTCTATGCATTTGTTGTATATAACTCAAGATAGCAATAACAAGCATAGTCGCAAAGTGTTTCTCTAAAAATTCTTTCCTTGCCTGAGCTACATAAGAATCCTAATCGTCTCCAGTATAATGTCTTGTTTAGCAAACATAGTCGCTCAGTAGGTCTATGCATTTGTTGTATATAACTCAAGATAGCAATAACAAGCATAGTCGCAAAGTGTTTCATTGGTAGTCTGGTTAGTCAATTCTTATTGCAAGGTCAGTCAACACCTAAAAATTCATCTTAACATATAGTCTAATCATCTTTCTATCTACATACGAGTGTCTAATGAATAGTCAATATTAGTTTGGTCTTTACCTAAAATCTAAAATCCAATATCAAATTTCTAAAATTTAAAACAAAACAAAAATATAGTGTAGAAAACATAATTCCAAGTAATACAAATCCTTATATGTTTTTCTTTAATAATTATTTACCGAAAATTTAAAGTCATGACATTATGGTTTAGTCTTTTTGAAAAATCTAACATCTAAAATTGTAATTCTAAAATCTAAAGTCTTAAATCAAAAACAAATCAAAAATCTTACTTGCATTAACTGTATATTGAACCCAGTCCACCTTTGTATTTGTAATCCAAGTAATAATTTGAAAAAATATACAAGTGTAATCAGTCTTAAAACATTATCCCTGCTTTTTTATATGTTTTTGACATGCGCATTAACCTAAAATCAAACCCTGGTCTACATTAGTCAAAGGATAACAGCTTAACCACTGCACCACTATAACCGTCATTCTTAGTTTGGTACGTTCTAAGCCTCAAAGCTAAAAAAATCGAGTTAAGACCTCTAGTGCAAAAGCCAAAAGTGCTTGCCACTGCAGCACAAAATGGTTAGGAAGTAACATTAGACATTCAAAAAGGATTGTTTTGGTTCGGTTTGGTTCAGTGTAGTCTCCATCTTGTTTTCTTAGCTACCCTCTTTAACCAATCAATTAAAGATTGTATACTCTTAATTCTTGAATCGATAAATTGGATTTTGTACACACCGTTTGTCATGTCATGCCTGAAGCCTATACTCCCTTAGTACTGCGGTCAGGTTTAAAAACAAGTTTCAATGGTCAAAGACTTGTCAGTCACCATACGTGTAGTCTACAATAATTCTTTCTCTACCTAGCTATGTTTCGTCACTCACCATAAACATCTAACATTATGGGTTTGCAATATATTAAGAGAAACAAAAGTCCATGACCTTGTTGTTTTCAATCTTTTTGGTAAAATTCATAAGCCATACAATGAGAGCGTCAAGTCTAGTTCTAGGACACCTTATGAGTTCAAATCCCATTTGTCTATATATATAAAAATCAATCTTACGTGATAGTTTGTCTGTGGGTGTGTATGTCTCCTATGCATTCATATACCACTCAACCGATTGCGATGAAACGTGGGTGAGATGTTGAGTACACTCTAAGGAAGGTTTCTGACTTAGTAAATCCATTTTACAATAGGTAGCGCACGCGTAGATTCAACAAATGAGTGACGATGCGCGAAGCGTTTCAAACAAGTCCCGTATGTGTTCATATACCATTCGTCCGATAGCGATGAAACTTGGGTGAGATGTTGAGTACACTCCAAGGAAGGTTTCTGACTTAGTAAATCCATTTTACAATAGGTAGCGCACGCGTAGATTCAACAAATGAGCGACGATGCGCGAAGCATTTCAACAAAGTCCCGTATGTGTTCATATACCATTCGTCCGATTGCGATGAAACTTGGGTCAGATGTTGAGTACACTCCAAGGAAGGTTTCTGACTTAGTAAATCCATTTTACAATAGGTAGCGCACGCGTAGATTCAACAAATGAGAGACGATGCGCGAAGCGTTTCAAACAAGTCCCGTATGTGTTCATATACCATTCGTCCGATAGCGATGAAACTTGGTTGAGATGTTGAGTACACTCCAAGGAAGGTTTCTGACTTAGTAAATCCATTTTACAATAGGTAGCGCACGCGTAGATTCAACAAATGAGCGACGATGCGCGAAGCATTTCAACAAAGTCCCGTATGTGTTCATATACCATTCGTCCGATTGCGATGAAACTTGGGTGAGATGTTGAGTATACTCCAAGGAAGGTTTCTGACTTAGTAAATCCATTTTACAATAGGTAGCGCACGCGTAGATTCAACAAATGAGAGACGATGCGCGAAGCGTTTCAAACAAGTCCCGTATGTGTTCATATACCATTCGTCCGATAGCGATGAAACTTGGGTGAGATGTTGAGTACACTCCAAGGAAGGTTTCTGACTTAGTAAATCCATTTTACAATAGGTAGCGCACGCGTAGATTCAACAAATGAGCGACGATGCGCGAAGCATTTCAACAAAGTCCCGTATGTGTTCATATACCATTCGTCCGATTGCGATGAAACTTGGGTGAGATGTTGAGTACACTCCAAGGAAGGTTTCTGACTTACTAAATCCATTTTACAATAGGTAGCGCACGCGTAGATTCAACAAATGAGCGACGATGCGCGAAGCATTTCAACAAAGTCCCGTATGCATTCATATACCATTCGTCCGATAGCTATGAAACTTGCGTAAAATGTTGTGTACACTGCAGGGAAATTTTCTGGCTTAGTACATCCACTTTACAACAGGCAGCGCACGATTAGATTCAACAAATGAGCTACGACGCGCGAAGCATTTCAACAAAGTAACGTTTGCGTTCATATACCATTCGTCCGATAGCGATGAAACTAGGCTGAGATTTTGTGTGCACTCCAGGGAAGGTTTCTAGCTTAGTAAATCCCTTTAAAAATAGGTAGAGCACGAGTAGAATCAACAAATGAGCAACGGCGCGCGAAGCGTTTCAACAAAGTCCCATTTAATTTCATATACCATTCATCCGATAGCGATGAAACTTGGGTGAGATGCTGTGTACACTCCAGGGAAGGTTTCTGGCTTAGTACATACATTTTACAATAGGTAGCGCACCAGTAGATTCAACAAATGAGCGATGACACGCGAAGCGTTTCAACAAAGTCCCGTATAAAGTCATATACCATTCGTCTGATAGTGATAAATGTTTGGTGAATTGTTGTGTACACTCCAGGAAAGGTTTCTGGCTAAGTAAATCCATTTTACAATACGAAGCGCACGTTTATGTTCAACAAATGAGTGACTACGCGCGAAGCGTTTCGACAACGTCCCGTATACGTTCACATACCATTCATCCGATTGCGATGAAACTTGGGTGAGATGTTGTGTACACTCCAGGGAAGGTTTCTGGCTGAGTACATCCATATTACAATATGTAGCGCAAGAGTAGAATCAACAAATGGGCGACGACACGCGAAGCGTTTCAACCAAGTCCCGTATGCATACATGTACCATTCGTCCGTACCTATGAAACTTGGGTGAGATGTTGTGTACACGTCATGGAAAATTTCTGGCTTAGTAAATCCCCTATACAATATGCAGCTCACAAGTTGATTCAACAAATGAGGGACGACGCGCGAAGCGTTTCAACAAAGTCCCGTATAAGGTCATATACCATTCTGCCGTTAGCGGTGAAACTTGGATGAAATATGGTTGACACTCCAAGGAAGGTTTCTGGCTTAGTAAATACATTTCACAGTAGGTAGCACACGAGTAGATTCGACAAATGAACGACGATAGCGATGAAACTTGGGTGAGATGTTGTGGACACTTACGTGACGGTTTCTAACTTAGTAAATCCATTGTACAGTAGGTAGCGCACGAGTAGATTCAACAAATGAGTGACGGAGTGCGAATCGTTTAAACAAAATCAGGTATGCGTTCATATACTATTCATCCGATTGCGATGAAACATTGATCAGTTATTTTGTACCCGCCAGGGAAGGGGACTTAGTAAATCCATTTCACAATAAGTAGCGCAAGAGTAGATGCAACAAATGGGTGACGACGTGCGAAGCGTTTCAACAAAATTCCCTATTGCGTTCATATAACATTCTTCGATTGCGATGAAACCTTGATGAGTTATTGTGTACACGCCAGGGAAGGGCTTCGACTTAGTAATACATTTCTCAATAGGTAGCGCACGAGTAGATTCAACAAATGAGTGACAGCGCACGAATCGTTTAAACAAAAACCCCTATACGTGCATATACCATTCATCCGATTGCGATGAATCATTGATGAGTCATTGTGTACACGCCAGGGAAGGGTTTCGACTTAGTAAATCCATTTCACAATTGGTAGCGTACGATTAGATTCAACAAATGAGTGACAGCGATGAAACATTTTGAAAGTTGTTGTGCACGCTCCCACAAATGGTTCTAAATTAGAAAATCCATTTTATGATAGCTTAGAGGCAGTTAACATGTTGTGTATCCAAAAGCACTTCATGAAACAGAATTTCAACGCCAACACTTTCTTTGATTGGCATTGCAACGCATGCCGGGTACAGCTTGTAGTTTATAAAATCTCAAATCAGTATCCTTGCCGTCTTGGGATATTGAAATAAATGCATGCATCATAGGAAAAATTATAAAAAATATTCTTAAAACAATCAATGCTTCACAAAATATCGATTCATCCATTGAACATGGCCACAGTGATCGGCGACATGCTCTTTTAAACACAACCGGTACTGTCCCTCTCTACTAAAAAAATAAAATAAAATAAATTCAAAATTTAAAAAATCTAAATTTTCAAAATGTGTGGTTGGGCCCTTTGTCAAAATTTCAAAATAAATATAATAAATTCATAAAGTGATTGTCACCCTGAGTTTTATAACACCTCATGTGTCCAAATCTGATTATTGTTTCCACTTTTCCCTGTAAAATCTACATGTATTGATTTAGGGGTAAAATGACCAATCGTGGTAAAAGAGTATTTAATGACCAATTTTTTGAGCTATCGCACCTAATTTTAGGTTTCTTAGTTTCCACGATATCGATTTTTCAATTTTGGGGTAGTTTTCACCTCCTTACTATTTTTCATCAAAAACGAAAGATCTTAGGTCATTTATCATTTTTAGGCGTTTAACACCTTTTTCCCTGTAAAATCACTACTCACTGTTTTAGGGGTGAAATGACCTATCGCGGTATAAGCGTATGTCATGTCCTATTTTTAAAGCTATCACACTTAATTTTAGGGTTCTTTGTTTCCACGATAACGATTTTTAAATTTTGGGGGTAGTTTTAACCCTCCTACAATTTTTTCATCAGAAACAAAAGATCTTAGGTTCATTTATCATTTTTAAGGGTTTAAACATTTTTCCCTGTAACATTACTATTTACTATTTTAGGGGTGAAATGACCTATCGTGGTAAAAGCGTATCTTATGACCTAGTTTTAAAGCTATCACACATAATTTTAGGGTTCTTAGTTTCCAAGTTATCGATTTTTAAATTTGGAGTGGGGGAAAAATTTCACCCTCCAATGGGGAACATCGCCCCAATTGCTAGGACCCCTCATAAAAGTCACTAGCATAATTGGTTCGCGAGATATTAACAAAAGTGTAGTTAGGCCCTTTGTCAAAATTTCAAAAATTCATTCTAATAGGGGGCTTCATCCCAAGTCCTACAATACCTCATACAAATTCCTAGTCTTATTGGTCCGTTAGTTAAGCCCTTTGGCACAATTTGGATAAATTTCATGGGCCAGTCCATAGGGACCAGTCCAAAGGGACCGGTCTAAAGGGACTAGTCAAAAAGGACCTGTCAACAGGGACCCATCCACAGGGACTTGTCAACAAGGACCCGTCAAAAAAAGTCAACAATGACCTGTCAACAATGACCTGTCAAAAATGACCTGTCAACAATGACCTGTAAACAGGGACCCGTCCACAGGGACCCGTCCACAGGGACTCGTCAACAATGACCCGTCCAAAGGGACTCGTCAGCAATGACCCGTCCACAGGGACTCGTCAACAATGACCCGTCTACAGGAACCAGTCCAAAGGGACAAATCAACAGGGATCAATCAAAAGGGGTTATCGCCTCAAGGCCTTACATGTCCTCATTGATTATTGGTTTTCCTATCGACAAGCGCCGCTTGGAAAATTTTTTGATCACCCCTCGTGGGTTGGGTTGGGTTGGGTTAGGTTAAGTTACACTACAGCCGCCATCTTTAAAAAGCTTGCCCTCTTACAAAAACTATGAGTGGGCATGCGTAAAAACAAAAAGCAAGCATGTTAAATCATAGTGGCTCTCCACCGTACACATGTCTCTTGGGTGGAACAACGTTTAATTCCATATTGGCATTCAAACTCTCATATGTTGCACTTGAAAAGCGAGATTTTCTTAATAAATTACAATTCACCCCCCTAGTAGGGGTAGGTTTTATATTGATGTGGTAATAAGTTGTCCATTGGAAAGGGAGTGTCAGCCCGAGTTGAACGACACCTCATTCGTTAAAATCCGACCATGCGTTAGCAAGATATCGCGCCACCGCCATCTTGCAGAAGGAAAGCCGTAGGTGGCTGTAGAACTGTCCAAAAACCACTACTCCTCACTAATGAGGTAGACGCGTGTCCTTGCTATAATTAACTGCACTCTTCCTCATGTAATCAAGCCACAGTCTGACACTCACTCGTTCTTGAATGTACACTGTTTCGCCGTCCGCAGTCTAGGAAACAGTCCACTGCGTTCCGCAATTCACGACACTAACCTTTGTCGCATTGGAAAACACACTCGCTCAAAACACAGTCCGTCCCTCGCTGGCCTGGTCGCTTTATACATAGTGGGGCTGGTGACTCAATGGATGTGTCTAGAGTAGACCAGGGTTTACACCTTGGTGAGATTTCCTGTACTAGGCGGACGAAGAACCTTCTGGACTCAGTGAGGAATAGCCTGGGGCGGCCTGAATCACGCGCGGGCGACGAACTGTCTAGCATTCGTAACAATACTTTAATCCATGTTAAGAGGGGCAGATGATCTCGTAGTTCCGCTCCATAACACAACAATAACTAACTAACTAACTAGTCTGAGGACTGGAATGGGGGTATGCTGAGCCTCGTGAGGGCGTAATGACATAGACTGGGTTTGATTCCCACCTCAGCCATTCTCGAAGTAATTAACCGGGGTTTCCCAATTTTACTCCACGGGCAAATGTTAAAATAATCTGTGGCTAGGATTTGGTAAAAGGCGGCTGTGACCTTAAGACACACACTGGAATTACTTATACCCAACTACCACGTGACCCCGATGTCCCAAAACCCCTAAATAAAGCAACTCAAATCTACGAGGACGTTGCTTTTTTCAACCTTTGATAGACCATAAAAAGAAATACAAAATGCAGTGAGTTCTCAGTTAGTGTAGTTAGTGTAGCAACGAAACAGTCCCTACATCGCTCAGTATTTAGACCGACCTTGCTGTATGGAAGTGAGAGCTGCGTAGATTCAGGATATCTGATCCAGTACATGAATCAGAGTTAACTGATATGAGGGTAGCACGAATGATTGCTGGTACAAATAGATGGGTGCAACGGCAGGAAGGTTCTCCTAATGAAAATATTAACGCTAAGTCAGAAATGGCGGTAGTTAGATTCAGTGTTGAACGATTTCAAAGTGAGAGATGTAGAAGCAGAGGAAGCCGCAGTGCTAACTGCTAATAGGGGATTATGGAAGCGCAAACAAAGGCTTGAAGACTAGAGCTGACGATAAATGTGAAAACAGTCTGAAATGAAAATGTATGTGTGTTAATAATAATGAGCTTTTTAAAACCCATATTGGTCTTTTGGTAGATTTTCAGTATTGGTACTGTACCGGTGTATTATATTCATGGCTTCATAATATTAACGAGCAATGCACTATGACTCTGTGAGACGTGAGGCAGCGAAGTATCGGTTACGTCACCAGCAGCTGAGAATGCGGCGAGGTGGACTGCCGAACCCCTGTGGGAGTTTCAAGGTCCCGGTGGACAAATACGAAGGGAGGTGAAGTTTGTCGCTCACAGAAGCAGCCATCGATATTCAGATTTTTCATATCGAAACACGCGCCTCAAATATTATTATACTGATTACAAGGAATTAAGAGCTGTTTGTGCAGTTTCTTCTGTATAATATGTTAGCTTATAATAGCATGAAGTTTCTACAATATTGTATTTTTGTTGTGATTAACGCTGTGTGAGGCGTAAGATGTATTTATCAGCATTCACATGCGATTAACTTCGACTTCCGATGCACTGTGGTGGGGAAAAATGTGATTTCCTTAAACCTGCAGTCACAGAAGAACAGTTAGATTTTTACGTGTCTCGGTCCGATACACTTCGGGGGTGAACTGTGCATTTTAAACATGTGCCGGCGACGATGATAGCGGTAACAGTTCGTTTGACTTAGCATATTGTGATACTTGTGAATATTGAGAAAGTATGGCGAGATAGGACTTAATAAATTTTCAGTCAATCTCATGTGAAGACTGCGTGTGTGAACACTTAGAACAAAGCTTCGTAAACGCGCATTGATACTTATAATAAGCAACTTCTGCTTTTTCTATGCTACAACAGACTTGTATTTTCATACTACACGCAAATGATATCAGCTGTGATAGTGAATTTGAGCACAGTCTGCGACGAAAGAACTTCAATTACCATAAATACTTTTCTCCAATTATACGTCGTGTTCAAGCTTAATACGTCGGGAGGAATAGCATTATTGAGAAAAGAATCCGTAGCCATGTCCGGCTAAATTATAACATGAACACTACATACAGAGCGTAAGCATGAATATTTCGTGAGTAACTACTTCTGTTTACGAACTTGATAAGCGCATTTGAAGCAGCTTAAAGTATTTCGATCATGAATCGTAGAATTCTTGAAACCATGAAGAAGGGGGATAAAATCCACGGTAATACTCGAATACCGAGATGCTACTACAAGATGATAAACTTCGTACAAGCGAGATTGGGTCTTCAATCGAACGGAGGAGGCCATTAGTGTTGTAATGTTGCAATCCAGTTTTGAGATTGGAGCCAGAGGAACGTGAGAGGTTTCCCAGTTCGAATTACGGATGGCTGGATGGGCATACTGTACCTCAGTATGATTTGGAGGTCGAGACCAGGGCATGTATTTCCATTAATTGCCAACTCCGAGAATTCGACTCAAGGTAGAAGCAAATCAGTCTCTTAAGTAGCAGCAGAATAAGATATTCTAAAATAACCATGATTGCTATTCTTTCTTTTCGTTTAGTATGATTGAGGTGAGTTCAGGTTCGATGTATATTTCGTGACTGGCCTCATTTTCAATTGGATTTTGATTCAATTAACAAATGCATTCATTTTTCAGTTGTGACTTTTGAATATACTTTAAGATTAATATTTCGCGTTTATGAAATTCCATTAAATTATATGAATATTTTTATTGATATGAAGAGGATCAATAGGATGAAGCCTTACGTATTTTCCATGAAGATAAATTTAATATGTAATTATTTTAATATTGTTAGGATTTTGATGAACCTTTCGAGTGTTATCTCGAAATTGAGGTTTTCATCTGCGTTGATGCCGAAAGTTAATTGTTTAGGAATTTGTTCTTGGATGAGAAGGGTCGATTACTCTCAATTTCTGAGGAAATTATTTATTCTTATGAATGACGTGTATTAACAGTGATTTCTAATGAATCAAGAGTCGCCTGACCTTAAATGTTACCTGGATTCATCGTGTAGAAGTCATCGTTGGTATTTTACGAGTTCATTTTAGTGGAGAAGAGCCTCATTTAGACTGATCATTTTAACATCGAATGGGTCTCAAAAGTGTACTCTGTGCATAGAGGACTTTATGGTGTAGGGTTGAAGGATTTGACGTTTGGCACAGTTTGGAGTTGAGAATTTAATTCCGATCAACATTCAGTTTTTTGAACATGATTCCCAAGACAGAGTTTGAGAGTTGATAAGTATTTTTATTATCATGTGACGAAAAGTATTCTTGTAAGGCAAATCTATTATACTTCAGTGGAATTAATTTATGATCCGTTTAAGCAATGTGCAATGGTATTAAACATTTTTGATCTGCACGATTATGTGTATGATAATTATAATGATTCTCGATACGTTTAAAATGGTTTATTGATGACTATAAAGGTGTTAATTAATTATCTATATCAGTGGATACTACTTGGTATTTATGAATACAGTACTAGTTGAAGTACGTGCCAAATTGAGCTAATGAGAGCCAATTGTGGGAAGATTTTCTGTGGAATCTTTAAAGAAATACTTATGGTATTAATCCATTTCTGAATGGAAAGAGAATGTCAGCTGTGACATTAGTTATTGTCGGACAGTATCATAGTGGATTTACGTTGTAATAAAATGTTTGTTAATGAGATTATGCGAAGAACTTGTTGAAAATAGTTGAATTGAAAGATATTTTATGAATCCAAATTGAAAGTTTAAAATTAACGAAGCCAGCTGGGATAATTTTACGTATATAAAACTCAATGTTGGTCTGTCCGTCTGTCTGTTATTTATACAAATCTACACCGTTTCGCCGGTCTGAACAAAATGTGTATACTTACTATTACTACAACTACTCCTCGGCGCTACAGTACGGTACATGTAGGACCTTGGTCTCTCCAACACACGTTGCCCAGTCCTGACGATCTTCTGTACGTTTCCTCCATCTTCTTACTCCCATCTTGCGTAAATCGTCATCCAACCATCCTATTCTAGGTCTTCCTCTGCATCTTCTTCCACCTGGATTTCCTCTATAGGTCTTTTTAACCACTCTATCACCTGCCATTCTCTCCACATGTCCCAGCCATCTTAGCCTATTACTCTTTACATCCTAAACTATATCAGGATGACCATATAGTTTCTCCAATTCTTTGTTTTCCCGTATTCACCATCTTCCTGCCTCATTCACTGCTGCATAAATCTTCGTCAGTATTTTCCTTTCCCATCTTCTCAAGAGCTCGTCTTCTGTCACAGTCATAGTCCAGTTTCCGAACCGTACATTACCACTGGTCTTATAATTGTTTGGTACTGTGCCCGTTTAGACCGAAGTCCGGACGACCACATATGCATTTTCACCAAAAATCAGTCAGCACGAGAATCAAAACATTCCAGGGCGCCATAAGGGTTAAAATGAGAACAATAACACAAAAAAATTGCTTTACTGATTTTCGTCTCGATGCAACAATAAGGATAGAAGATGATTTTCTGAAAATAACACAATCCGTAAAATTATCTCATTTTATTTAAAATGTTTACAAGTTACTGAAGAAGTGCAAAAAATAGCATAATGGATGCATGACGGATCACACATTTATATACACAAATTTACAGAATCACCAACACATGAACACTAGGCATTTGAAATGAAAGTCAGATTGTTAGTCACGTTGACTTCGTTCAAAAAATTATTTGCAATTGTAGGGTTTGTCAGTGCAAACTTAATTGTGCATCCTGATTCCTGACTTTTATGTATTCATACGTAGAAATGAAATATAATATTATCACTCGATGAAAAAAATCACTGTTTTTGTCTTTCAAATATTAGCAGAAAATTAACTAACACTTTTTCCAGTAATCAGTATCTCAAAATTGGTTGAAATATAAAGTTACAACAATGAATATAACACAATATTAATTACAATGGATTCGAAGAAATTCGATAAACAGAAAAAATATCTATTGTACCATATGTTCTCGATCCAACATTAATATTCTGAGTTCTTGACTCAATTAGCAATATTATGGTCAAAATTTTATTATTAACAAAATATCAACTCTCTTAAGTATGGATTTAACAATTCAATTATTTAAATATCACTTGGAAATATTATTTAGAAAAATTATCACAAAAATAATATTATTATTACAATTCTTTTTGACAGAATGTCAAAAATGTTAATCATCATATTAATTTACATAATGTTTATATTTTTAACAGGATCACAAATATCCTTTAAATTGTAGTGGTTGTTTAGGAAATAACAGTTTTAATTTATTTACAGCATCGGCCCATTCGATTTAAATATGTCAAAAACCACATGATCATAATTAGCATCTAGACAAAGGTAAAGTCTTCTCATAATGAGAGGTAAATTCCGGGCTAACAATTACTAGGAAATATTTATAGATCACGTGGGTAAACTGTGAATTGACATGATGTTTCCACAAAATAAACCTTGGTTATGAATTCGACGAAAGTGTGACTTGCAACAATATTTCAACTCCCAACATTATTTCAAAGTCATCCAAGCTACAATATTGTTCATGCTCCATTATAACAACCTAATTCCTGCGACTTAAATTGCACAGTCAGAATGGCATATTAAACTATTTCCACATACACAAAAATTTCTTCCCAAATTATACATAATAATCAAGCCTTTGCTTGTTACTCAAACTGGAAGATTCGTAAGCTAGTAAGCTCCTCAATGAGTTTACAGTAATTTTACCATCAGTTTAAACATCAATAATTCCACACCGTGTCTATTTCTAGCCAAACATTCTATCACAAGACGTTGCTCAAACTGATTTTTATATTTATACAAACTCTAGTAAAACCCTATTTTATACACTCTATTTGCTTCCCGTATCATTACTTTCCGTGTCTTTCAAAAGATTTAACTGCATAATGCAAGTGTAACAAGTTCCCATAGAATTATTCTGTTAGTTGAATGTGGGCATGCGTTAAACACTAGCCTTCGGAAAAACAAGTCTCCGATCTAGCAAACTGTTTTATACATCAACTTTATAAATCACACTACATGATATGATTATTAGGAAATAGAAATCATGATTATTATTATCTCATAAAAATATTGAAAATAATTATTATTATTATTAAATCAGCATTATTATTATTATTATTATTATTATTATTATTTCCACAAATGGAATTAGCATTGCTAAACTGTTCGGGAAATATCATCCTCGACTTCTTAAATATGGATAAAAATCCATTCCTGAACTTAAATTTATTATTAAATTTACAGTTACGACGGCTGATGACCGCGATTAGATAAAATAATATCAAAACCAAATAAATGCTCGGGTTGCTCGTTCATTAATTCAAATCATTGACTTCTCATGTCTGAGTGTAAAAAACTGCTCAGATCAAGGCTTCCATATGCCTTGCAAGAATATTTTCAACAGCAAAGTATCGAAGAAAAAAATGTGTTGGCAAGACTGTAGAAAAATGAGAAATTCCAGCTAACTACGCATAAGAATAATGCAAAATGTAGCTTACATTCTTGTAGATCTTGATGTTGACATTCTGGTATGAACCAGACTATTTCAGTCTTCTGTCCCCATTTGGACACGTACTTATAATCACGTATCCGCCTCTATTATATACCCGCAAGATGTCTAACAAGACATAGCGATATTCATACTCGTTGACTGAATATCTTGATGAAAACTGTCTATAATATTAGCTGATTCAACAGCTGAAGTAACCTTTTTGATATGGGTAAGATCGAAATGAGCCATGATGCAAACTACCAGAAATAACGCGACCCAACTCTGACAATCTTATTCAGCACCTGTCCAAGTTCTGGTGTTCAATTTCCTGGGCAGAGTTTCTCACTCTTCAGACAATGCTAGGCATGCTGGTTTCCCTATGTCGGCTAAATGAACTGAACCGTGCAAGAATGGTATGTGAAAAGTACTGACTTATCTTGGTTGGTCAAATAGTTTCCAAGACAAAAGCTTCTTCTGGCCATTGGATAAAAATAATCCAAATTTAAATCTTAGTGGACAGTTGAAAGAAAAATATAGACTAAGTCTATCATATGTCCGTGTAGTAGTAATAGTTTCCAGTGTTCTGCCACAAATTCTATCACCTCAGTGATAACTTACGAAGAATTCAAAGTTCACTAAAACTTCAAACACTTTTCGAAGTCCAGTGACCATGTACTGTGGTGGAATTTCACTAAGTCATAGCAACTGTGTGCTAGTAAAAACGTAGTGTATTTCAACCATGTGCACGAAGATAATTCTGAAGTATAACGATGTTCCGAGGGACGTGATGTGTTTAGCGACAGGGCGCTTACGAAGAAGTGACATATTGAGTGGTGGCTACCAGCTCTTTTATACCCTGCGGACGGACTCCTCTAAGTCACTGCTTGAGATCTGTTAAAACTAAAACATCTCATATCTCAGCTTCCGCTCGATCAATTTTCTTGAAATATAGAAGGTTCTTCTTCCCTTGTCCATGCCAGTAATTTGGTGTTAGTCTCATGTTTCCACTCAATCGGAAAATATTTTATACAAATATGGCCTCGACTCTGATAAACTTGCTACGTCACTTAGCGATCTCTTGGCTGCATAAAGCTTCTAAATGCTCCTTAGAAGGTTTGGCGCGCTATTCAAAACCTCAGCTCTGAACTTAACATCTGGGCCTGTGCTCTCAAATCTGGACAACTGGATTTGGGCACATAGCCATAGCCAAGAATAAAAATTGAAAAATTAATATTTTCCCTATTCACACTTCAAGCTACCTGGTTCATGAATAGTAAACTCTCAAATTCGATGAATTGTAGGGTCCCACGATGTTACCAGTTCGTGTGTCGGCTATTTTATAACTACCATTATCATTACTTTCCTCAATTCGGTAGGGTCAAGAATATAAACTCGCAAATTCAGAATAAATGCGGTTTTGAACTTCGGATGGTATTGGTCTCCTCACCAACACGTGTGTTCCTAAGCGCAAGGGTCTACGAAAGCATTTCCTTCTTATTCGGCGCCCCCTCTTCAATGCTTGGTTTCTCAAACTGTCCAAGGCTAGCGTCTCCCTCCTTTGACGACTGGGTTCGATCTCAGGTGAAATTGAGATTTTCCTATCCCATAGTCTCGTCGGTTTGATTCCATGGTGAAGCAACATGGGAATCTGTCCAGTACTCTCGTGGACTGTAGAATTTATGGACTCGGCTGCTAAAGTAATTACGTCCATCTATTTCCAATATTCGTTTGGAATATAAGCGACAACATTTTGAAATTTCAGCCATTACTCGTTCAGCAGGGTTGCTCTATGGATGCCTTATAGAACATACTAGCTGTTTTATACCCAAATTTTCCATTGCGATCCTGAATTACAAAGATGGAAATTTGGATCCATAGTCTGATAAAAGGAATTCCGGGTTGCCTGTTTCCCGAATTACACTATTCCTGATCCTGTTTGCACAATGTTTTGCATTGGCCTTCTGGATAGGATGCAACATAGTGTACTTGCTGAAAACATCTATTGTTAAAAGTGTGTATTGTTTCCTCTTTTAGATTTGGGGAGAGGAACATAAATATCTGTGGCAAATATTTCACAAGGCTTTGTTGGAATAATATGCCTTGGAGCTTCCTTTAATAACTTAGAATTATGCTTACTCCTCTGGCATGGATCGCATTCTCGGATGGTGTTTCTGACAGTGAGTCTCATCAGCTCCCACGAAAATTTCTCTTCAATCACTTTGATGGTCTTGTCCACTCCTGCATGACCTGCCATGCGATGCACCATCCAAATGATGGGGACTTGCATCCGTGGAGGTACAACTATCCTTAGCTTTGCATGGTCTAGATCGATAAACTTATAGATCAAACCATCCAGCATCAAAAAATCCCTCGAAATTCTTTCAGTCTCAGTGAATTCTTCATCTGCAGGATCCATGTCATCTTTAAGAAAACGATAAATGTTCCTAAGTCGTTTATTTCTTCTCTGTGATAACGGTAGATGTCTTAACTTCTTTAAGGTTTCTTCATCTTCAATTGTCAAGTTGACATGCAAAACCTTAGGTGTAGATTCCACTGCTCAACTCAGCAAATCAGCTCCAATATTCAACTTCCCTGGAGTGTGTTCAATAACTAAGTTGAATTGCTGTATGAAAAGTGACCATCTAGTTATTCTTTCACTGGCAAAGTTAGTTCGAAGAATAAATTCTAGAGCATGGTGATCTGTCCTTACTATCACAGCATGTCCTATTAGAAGCTTCTTCCATGTCTCCATAGCAAATATAAAAGCAAGTGCTTCCAACTCGGACTACGCAAGATGGCGTCACAGTGAAAGTGTAGTGAAATAGCAGCTAGTGAAAATATTTGATAAAAGTGGTAAAATATTATAACAGAGGTTTAAAATCTATAAAGTTACTTTCCTTAGATCAAGTGTAATACGGAATATTGATAGTATTTAAAAATTCATATTGGTAATTTAATAAACTTAAACTAAGTTGTGGGAAAGTGTATCCAAAGATTCGGTGACTTCTTCAATCACTGTTTGAACCAAGTAAAGCAGTGGTGCTTTTACGAGACTTCACCCGATTGGAAGATATACGTATTTCACATTCTTCTTTATTGGTAGGTAATTAGATTAATTATATTAGGTAGTAATAATTAAATTGAATTTAGCTTAATTTGGTGTAAACATCTAGGCTAACTTAGATCTCTAGTATGACGACAGTAAACAGTGTTAGTGTCTCGTCAGGTAGTGTAACCGTAACGGATTTATGCTCGTCGTGCAAAATAAAAATAAAAAATGCAAATAAAATCTTCACAAGATCTCAGGTAAAATTGAATGAGGAGAAAAGTGAAACCGATTGTCGTCATGTAGGCCTACCGCTACCGTCATGCGAATGTCATAACCTGAGAAACGAACTGTCCTCAAAAGACGAAATTATAAAGCTGCTAAAGGAAGATATTGCTAAGTTAATGGAAGAGTTGAATAAATTGAATGGGAACAGAGAGGAAAGCAAGGAAACCTGGTCGACAGTGATTGCTGGTAAGGTAAGATTGAATAAGCCTAGGCCTATAAATGGAGTATATGTAACTGAAATTCCCGTCTCAAATTCATTTGGAGTGCTTGTCGAAGAAAATGATGACTTTCCTCAAGAAGAAAAGAAGAAAGTGATAAAGAGAAAATCCAGGAAGATGCGGATATTTGCGGATAGCCACGGGCGAGATGTAGCAGCAAGCGTATTGGAGAGAAGCAGAGAAATGGAGGTCACTTCGACAGTAAAGCCAGGAGATCAAATTGCAGAAGTCAGGATTGGGGTGATAGGAGAGTGTGCGTCCCTTACTGCAAAGGAATACGCAGTGATCATCGCTGGAGCAAACGACGTCTATAGAAATGAGAGTAAAAAGGTAATCAAAGATTTAAAGGGTACATTGCCATCCATGCAAACAACAAATGTCATTATTGTAAACATTCCGCAGAGATACGATTTAATTCCCAAATCATGTGTAAATGTAGAAATAGAGGCTACAAATGGGAAAATTCATAAAATTTGTAAGAGTTTCCAAATGTCCAAATTGTAGATGTAAGTAAATTAGACAGGAATTTCCACACTCGGCATGGCCTACACTTAAATAGAATAGGAAAAGAGTATCTTAGTGATGAAATCTGCAAAATTGTAAATTCAAAAGGTAAGAATAATTCAACAGTAATATCATTAGAGTGGAAGCAGGGAAACTGGTAGAAGAAGCCAAACGTGAGGTTTGGCATTCAGATCTATTGAAGTCAAATTTAACGGAGTGCAACAATGGTATTTCGGATTTGTCTAGCAACTATAATAATAACAAATATGATAATAATAATGTAAATAAATCACCAACACTAGCTTGCAAAAGTAACAAATTTAAAATTTACCACCAGAATGTCCAGTCTCTTTAAAATAAAATTGATTACACAAATCTAATGCTTAAAAATGATTTTAAAGACATCTCAGCACTATGTATTTCAGAACATTGGCTGAAAGAGGAACCTCTCGAATTAATTCAATTCCCAGGGTTTATACAAGCTAGTAAATACTCTAGATCTAATATTAGCCATGGTGGTACTTGCATCTTCTTAAAAAATAATTTGGATCATGAACAGATAACAGCTTATGATTATCTAATTATGGAACAGGATTTTGAATTCTCTACCGTAAAAGTACAGCAGTTAAAGTTAATAATTGTATGCGTATACCGTTCTCCGTCAGGAAAGTTTCCTTTATATATAGATAAATTAGAATTGTTACTCAAAAACATGAGCAAAGTAAATTACGATGTAATAATTTGTGGGGATGTAATTGTGGATTTCTTAAAATTTGATAGAAATTGTGAATTACTAACACAGTTACTAATTTCCTATGGACTGAAACCTACAGTAAATACCCCAACATGAATAACAAAATTTAGTAAAACCACTCCTGATCAAATTTTTATAAATACAGATAAATATCACCATTCAATAGAAGTCTATTGTCCGGGTTTTAGTGACCACCATGGAAAAATACTGAGTTTTGAAGTATCCGAAACAATCAATAATAATGATAATGGAGTAAAATCAAAGTGCAGGTCATTCACTGAATCAAATGTTACATATTTCAATGACTTATTAAATAAGGAATCATGGTCAGAAATTTATGAACTAGAAAATGTAAATGATAAATTTAATGCATTTAACAGTACCCTAAAACACTATTTTGAAATAGCATTCCCCTTTAAACGAAGAACTGTTCAAAATAACAAAACTAGCAATTGGATAACAACAGGGATTATAAATCCATGTCAAAGAAAGAAATTTCTACACAAATTATATAAACAATACCACACAACACCTGAATTCAATTTATACTACAAAAAATACACTAGCATATTAAATAAGGTAATAAGACTAGCAAAGAAAATGCATAATGATAATTTTATTTCCCAATCATCTAATAAAAACAGGGCTATGTGGTCCGTGATAAAGAAAGAAACTGAAAAATCTGCTAAAATACAAAGGAACATTACACTGACCAGAAATAATAAAGTGATTAATAATCCAGAGGAAATAGCAAACACTTTTAATGACTATTTTCTGGAAATTCCACAAAAATTATTAAATAAATCACAGGTAAATACACTAAATTCTAATAATAAAATAAATATATGCAGTGATTCTTTATTTATAAATCATGTCACAGGTGAAGAGGTAAGAATAGTTATAAAAGAGCTAAAAAATAAATTCTGTGCTGGCATTGATGGCATCCCTGATGCAATTTTAAAGAAATGTGCAGAAAATATAATAAATCCACTTACGCACTTAATAAACAATTCAATTCTCTCAGGAACTCACCCGGATATTTTGAAGTTATCAAAAGTAATTCCAGTGCACAAAAACGGTTCAAAAGATGAATTAGATAACTATCGTCCTATTACCTTACCAACTGGTATTGCAAAAATTGTGGGAAAAATTATATATAAGAGACTGATAAGTTTCATAGAAAAAAAAATATTATCAAACTCACAACATGGATTTAGAACGGAAAAATCAACACAGACAGCAATTTACGAATTTAGTAATTGTATATTGAAATTAATTGACAATAAGGAACATGTAACTGGCCTATTCTTGGATTTATCGAAAGCGTTTGATGTTGTTGACCATAAAATCCTCCTTACCAAACTAAATCAATATGGTATTAGAGGTCTAGCTAATAAATGGATAGAGTCTTACTTAGCAAGGCGTAAACAAATAGTAAGCTTGAGATACAAGGATGATGGAACCAAATTACTTAATGAAACATCGTCCAATGAGGGAATTATTTAATTTGGAGTACCCCAGCGATCGGTTTTGGGCCCACTAATCTTTCTTCTGTATATCATTGATATAACACAGAACGTTCATTCACATAAGGAAATTTTGTTTGCGGACGATACAACACTCGTAATAAAAGGTGAAACTAAACAGGTCATACAGCAGTCTGCTGACTCCGTTACAGGAGAGTTAACCAAATGGTCACAAGATAATCGCCTCATAATAAAATATAAAAATAACAGTATGTCTAAATGTCCACACTATACAGAATAGGAATCCTGCAAAGCCCAATATAACATTAAATGGTCATCAAATAGAAAATAAATCAGAAACAAAGTTTTTAGGACTATGGATACAACAAGACTTGAAATGGAATAAACATATACAATATCTGAATACTAAACTGAACTCGATGTGCATTGCGTTACGTATTTTGAAAACCTGCACTAGCATGCACACATTAAGAAATACTTATTTTGCTTATTTCCATTCATACTTAAGATATGGGATCATATTTTGGGGTATGTCGCCAGATGTACTAAGCACGTTTAGGATACAAAAGAGGGCGATTAGAATTATGGCAAATGTAAACTCTAGAGAATCATGTAGACCTCTGTTTAAAGATTGAAACATTCTCCCACTGCCCTGCAAATTTTGAAAGTATTAGGCTATGTTTTTTAAAAAGAATTTAATGAATAAAGATGTTTTTCTTAAAACAAAAAATGATGTTCATAGGCATAACACAAGACAAAATCAAAACATTCATATTTCACACACACACACAAGCATATATCAAAAAGAACTTTTCACACTTTAGTTAAATTATACAATAAACTACCCCAGTATATAAAACTAGTTCAGTACAAACTCACATGAAAAAGATTCTGTGCCTAGGACAAAATGCACCGTCAAGGACGACCTATGAACTAACGAGACAACCATTTTACATAGAAGAGTTACGTATAACAATGTTACTGCCTTCTACAAAGCAATATCAGTTAATACTGCAAGAACTTCAAGAGAAGAAAGCCAACATCTGGATGGATTTCTACCAAACAGATGCCATGATGACCTCAGAGTGGAGGAATTCTATGTATGAACTTCGCCATTTCATGACACGTTTCGCTGCTCACGGTTTTCATTTCAAGCTGTGCTGCAAGAAGGTATACCACAACCCAGACGAGAACTGTAGGTGTGAGTTGTGTGGAAAGTCATGTGAAAGATATCACGCAAAAGTTTGTAGCAAGAGAACAGTGACATTAACAGAATTCTGTACATGAATCCATTGTGTGCAATTTTAATTATTATTGTATTTGACCATTGGTTGCAATAAATATCATTATTATAAAACTGGCCCCAAAAATAAAAACCATTGATAGAATGTTGAAAGCTTACCTGCAGTGCCATTGTTTTTACTCAGTAGTTGAATATCTTAGCGTATAGGAGCGATGAAATCTATAATTATATTTTACTTTTTAATTTAATTGTAATACCTAGCTGTATGTTGTTATATTTATAGAATTAAGTTTTCATATTATGATAATAGAGTGAGGTGTAAATAGTTGTGCAATAAGATTGTATCTATTAAGATTTGCTATTACGAGTATAATAAGTTATAAATAGTTATAATATTAGTAATATATACCTGTTAGTTCTTTTATTTTATAAATGTAAATTCTGAAGTGTCCTATATCAAAAATGTATTGAATGCATGTATTTGATCAAATGGAATTAATAAAAATCTATCTATCTATCTAATAATTTCTCTCTGGTGGACGAAGTTTCCAGCTTATGAAAGCCAGGTAATGTCTCCTATGATCGTCGTCTTCTTGAAGAATAATAGCACCAATCCCTACGTTGGATGCATAGGATTAGATTGTGAAATTCTTGGTGAAGTCAGGGTATTCCAATTTGATGCTGTTTTTCAACAATCTCTTGGCATCTTGGAATGACTGTTCGCAAGCTTCCTTCCATCTCCATTTATTACTTTTTTTGAGTAATTCTTGCAGAGGTGCAACTGTCTCTGTGTAACAAGGTCTATGCTCTGCAAAGAATTGCCGAGAAAACTTCGGACATGTCTCACCCTAGTAGGTCTGGGAAAATTTGCAATAGCCTGTATTCTCGTTTCATTTGGACGGTAGCCCTCACCATCCAAAATGTGTCCCAAGAATTTCATTTCCTTTCGAAAGAATTGACATTTTCGAAGGTTGAATTTGAAATTTGCCTTCCTTAAATCTTCGAACAACATTCGGAGATGTAGCAGATGTTCTTCTTTATTCTCGGATGCAATGAGAATATCGTCTATATAGCGGATCGCTATTTCTTTGACTTCAGGACTCAAATTCTGTTCCAGCGATCTTATTAAAATAGATCCTGATGTCTTAACTCCAAAAGGTAGACGTCGAAATACATAGGTTTGTTGGTCAAACATAAAAACTGTAAATTTCTTTGAGTCTTCACTAAGCCTAATATGATGGTAGGACGAGGTGAGATCAATATTTGAGAACCAAATCTTGCCTTGGAATTTTCTAAGGAATTCTCTAATAATAGGCGGTCTGTCATACTCTGGTAACAATCTTGAATTCAAATTTCGCACGTCTAGACAACCTTAGACTGCCATCTGGTTTAGATACAACTGCCAAAGGATTTAGATAAGAGGTCGTAAATCTCTCAATGACGTTATTATTCTCCATATCCTGGATAAGTATATTCACCTTCTCTCTATGCTTCTTAGCTACAGGGTATAATATTGCAAGGAACGGTGACTCGAATTTGGTATTTGAAATCCTTAATTTCTCCAGGTCTAATAGCGAATGTATCCTTATATACCTCAATAATATTTTCCAACTCTGGTGAGCTCTTCGATTTGTTAACTTCATCTTCAGTTGATTCATGAAATATCAGAGACCATTGAGCATCTCCCTCGGTGTCTTCCTCTTCATTTCCCTCCAAGTTTATTTCATCGGTATGCTGAAATCGTATTGTATCATTGCTCATGTCAATGACAGCTTGATATTTCCGTATGAAATCTGTTCCTACGATCATATCAAATGCAATATACTTCATCACGACAAACACATGTCGAAAATCATGTCCTCCAATCGTGACACATAAATATAACTGAGTTTTGCATAGGGAGGTCTTGTTTGGAATTATTCCTTAAATCTTAATTCCGGACACAGGAATTTCTTCTAGCTCCTCAGTAAGTTTCCAAAGACCATACAATTTCTCACTTATATGACATAGCATTGCACCAGTATTAATTAAAGTATCGAAAGGCTCTCCGAATACCTCGCATGATATTATTGGCAATTTAATCCTCGTTCCCAATTCTTTACGTTCATGATTATTTTATATCAGGTCATCATCCTATGCTTGCCACTTTATGATTCTGGAAGTGAAAGTTTTAAATATCCTTCCTGCTATTGGATATTTGACTTTTTCATTGCTCTTGGATTGCTGCCACCCTGATGTACCAGGTTAACTCTGTTTCTGCTGCTCCATGAACTGTTTATTCTCTTGGTGTCTCTCCTGCAAGTTTTTCCTCGTTTCCTGTTTGAACTCCTCATTGGATTGTCGTGGATTTTCGTTTCTTGGGTAGAAGCCATTATTTCTTCTAAAGTACCTTCTCTCTTGGTATCTTCCTTGGCTTCCTCTTAGTCTTTCCCTTAGACTTCTGTAATTGTTCGTACCATCAGGTCTCGTATATGGTTTATTTTCATATGACCTATAGTTGTTTTGGTCCCATCTTCTTTTCCCTGGATCCTCCCTCGGAGTTTTCTCTTCTCGATGGTCTCGAGGTGTCTGAGAATATTTGTCACCCATAACTGCAAATACCGCGTTATAATACTTGCCACCCTTCTGATGGAAGGATTGTGCGTTCGTGTAATCCAGCTTTTGTAGAACTTCATCAAATTGTTCCATGTTATAAATGCCTGCAGCTATAAGTGTCCTTTGGACATCCGCAGGAAATTGTCTAATCAAGGCAGTAATTAATTCGTTATCTGGCATAGGCGTATCTAAATTTTGCAGTTTAGATAATTGCCCCGCAAAATATGTTGAATAACGTGAGGGTTGAGAAGAGGAGTATCTTTTGGCGTAAAGCTCCGCTCTTACCTGTTGTTGAGTTTCTGGTGACCAGAATTTCTTCAACAGTCCTCTAGCGAATTCCTCTTAGTTGTTCAGAGTGGATCTAAAGGCTCTAAACCACGTAAGTGCGGGACCATCCAAAAATTTCCCTATTACTTTTATTTCCCTTTCTTTGGAAAATTTAGAATCCTTGAGGTAATCTCCTACTTCCCTCAGGAATTCTACTGGTGTGACAATCCCAGTTCCTGAGAATTTTGACGGTTTATATTCAACGTTCTTGTAGAAGGTTATAGGAGTGGATTGCATAAATGTTCTAACCACTGCCTGTTTGTGGGGATTATCTACTTTGCTTACTGCCTCAATATCCATACTAGTAATTGTAGGTTTACTTTAAGTTTTGGCAACACACTTTGCTTCCTGCTGGTAATCCAAAAAAATTATTACCAAGCTTCTTGATGGTTTCTTTGAGTTCAGCATTTTCTTCAACTACTAATTTTTTTAACTCTTCGGTATTACTTTTATTGTCTGACAAATCACCCTCTTTCTGATCTTTGACCTGATTTTTAATATCCTCGATTTATTTCTGGTTCTCCTCAGATCTTTTCCTGATTTCTTCAGTATCTCCCGTCATTCCTTCTGTCTCTTTAAAGTTCTCTTTCACATCTGTAGATATGTTTTTCATAATCTCTTCGTGATTCTTTAACGAACTTGTCATATCCACAATGTATTTTGAGCAGTCTGGATATCCTTGGTAATAACTTGAACATGTGATGTCAAAGTTTCTGTGATCGCTTTGATTCCGTCTTGAGTCTCCAGTTTAAGTGCATCTTTGACTTCACTGATGACTGTTGTCTTTATCTCAGTTGTCAACTCTTTGACTACACATTCAAGAATTTCTCCTACAACAAGTTCCTGGAATTGCTCGGTCAAACGTTGTATGACGTTATTTGCCATATCACTACTCTCTTTGTGGACACGAATTTCCAGATTTACCATATCCTCTCCTACTTTTCTCAGACCTCGCTTGATCCTATCAGCTAATGATTGAGATTTTTGGTTGGCATCGCGAAATTTATTCACCAACTTACTCGTGTTCAAAGCTAATGAAGTTTCGAGTTCATGAGTTTTCTCAAATAGATAAGACATTTTATTTTCTAAAGAAGTAGAATGTTCTTAGATTTTATTTTCTAACGAAGTGGAATTTTCCTTGAGTTTATTCTCTAAATGTTCCTTGAGCACATTTTCTAAAGAAGCTCCTAATGAATCTGAATTCCCTCTCATCCCAGCTTTTAAGTTTACTGAATTTTCCTCTAATTTAGTTTCAAAAGAATCTGAATTTTCCTTTAGCATATTTTCTAAAGAAGTGGAGTTTTCTTTTAATTTGTTTTCTATAGTAGAAGTTAAATTGGTCTCCAAAGAAACTGAATTTTCATTGAATTTATTTTCCATTGAGTTTTCAATATTTACTTTTAAAGAAGTGGTCAATCTATTTTCTAGGGCATCAGAGTTTTCTCTTAATTATTCCCTTAAAGTTTCAGAAATTTCTTTAAGTTTAACCACCATTTTGTTAGTTTTCTCTATAATTTCTGCCATCTGCAGTTCTGCACATTTGGTGCTCTCCTCCATACGAGTTAAGATCCTCATGAGATCTTCCATAATTATCAAAATATATTTTAAAGTTAGGGGTATAAATGTAGGCAGACACAAAGACTTAGAACTAAAACATGAATTATGCGTAGCTACTTGGAATTCTCGGAATAAAATGAGATATGCCCTAATGTCGACGTGATGGAAAACATTCTCTACTATTAAATAAATTTAAGCAACAATATCACAAATTCTGCAAGTTCACAATATCCTCCACCTGGATTCTAATAAATTGTGTATTTCCAGATTATCGAACGTATACTACAAAATATACTTGGCACCCTAATGGATAAGCCATTATACAACAATCAAAACCACACTAACAATTTCAAAATTTACTTGCTTTAAGTTTCCCACTAATTGGGATTCCTATGAATTTATTTATCCATACCAGACATCTTCCAATTCCCAAAATAAATATTGAAAAATCACAACTAAATCGGCAAACAATCGACCGAACCGACTCTTAATCGGGCCCCACGTTCGAAGCCATTTCTCTCTTCTATCTTACTTTATGTGCCCGTTTAGACCAGAGTCCGGACGATCACATATGCATTTTCACCAAAAATGAGTCAGCACGAGAATCAAAACATCCCAGGGCGCCATACGGGTTAAAGTGAGAACAATAACTCACAAAAAATTGCTTTACTGATTTTCGGCTCGATGCAACAATAAGGATAGAAGGAGTTTTTCTGAAAATAACACAACCCGTAAAATTATATCATTTTATTTAAAATGTTTAAAAGTTACTGAAGAAGTGCTAAAAATAGCATAATGGATGCATGACGGATCACACATTTATATACACAAAGTTACAGATTAACCAACACATGAACACTAGGCATTTGAAATGAAAGTCAGATTGTTAGTCCTGTTGACTTCGTTCAAAAGAATTATTTACAATTGCAGGGTTTGACAATGCAAACTTAATTGTCCATCCTGATTCCTAACTTTAAGTATTCATACGTTGAAATGAAATATTATCAGTCGATGAAAAAAATCACTGTTTTTGTCTTTCAAATAGTAGCAGAAAATTAACTAACACTTTTTCCAGGAATCAGTATCTAAAAATTGGTTCAAATATAAAGTTACAACAATGAATATAACACAATATTAATTACAATGGACATTCGAGCATGGATTCGAAGAACTTCGATAAACAGAAAAATATTTATTGTACCATCTGTTCTCGATCCAACATAAATATTCTGAGTTCTTGACTTAATTAGCAATATTATGGTCAAAATTTTATTATTAACAAAATATCAACTCATCTTAAATATGGATTTAACCTTTCAAATATTTAAATATCACTTGGAAATATTATTTAGAATAATTACCACAAAAATAATATTATTTGTTGCTATTATCAAAATTACAATTCTTTTTGACAGAATGTCAAAAATGTTAATCATCATATCCATTTACATAATGTTTATATTATAGCAGGATCACAAATATCCTCTAAATTGTAGTGGCTGATTAGGAAATAACAGTTTTAATTTATTTACAGCATCGGCCCATTCGATTTAAATGTGTTAAAAATCACATGATCATGATTAGCATTCAGACAACGGTAAAGTCTTCCCATAATGAAAGGTAAATATTAATAACAATATTCCGGGCTAACAATTACTAGGAAATATTTATAGAACACATGGGTAAACTGAGAATTGACATGATGGTTCCACAAAATAAACCTTGGTTATGAATTCGACGAAAGTGTGGCTTGCTACAATATTTGAATCCCAACATTATTTAAAAATCATCCAACCTACAATATGGTTGATGCTCCATTATAACAACCTCATTCCTACGACTTAAATTGCAAAATCAGAATGACATATTAAACTATTTCCACACACACAAACATTTCTTCCCAAATTATACATAATAATCATGCCTTTATTGTTATTCAAACTGTAAGATTCGTAAGCTAGTAAGCTCCTCAATGAGTTTACAGTAATTTTACCATCAGTTTAAACATTAATAATTCCACACCGTGTCTATTTCTAGCCAAACGTTCTATCACAAGACGTTGCTCAAACTGATTTTTAAATTTATACAAACTCTAGTAAAACCCTATTTTATACACTCTTTTTCCTTCCCGAATCATTACTTTCCGTGTCTTTCAAAAGATTTAACTGCATATTGGAAGTGTAACATGTTCCCATAGAATAAATCTATTAGTTGAATGTGGGCATGCGTTAACCACTAGCCTTCGGAAAAACAAGTCTCCGATCTAGCAAACTGTTTTAAACATCAACTTTATAAATCACACTACATGATATGATTATTAGAAAATATAAATAATGATTATTATTATTATCTCAGAAAAATATTGAAAATAATAATTATTATTAAATCAGCATTATTATTATTATTATTATTATTATTATTATTTCCACAAATGGAATTAGCATTGCTAAACTTTTCGGGAAATATCATCCTCGACTTCTTAAATATGGATAAAAATCCATTCCTGAACTTAAATTTATTATTAAATTTACAGTTACGACAGCTGATGACCGCGATTAGATAAAATAATATCAAAACCAAATAAATGCTCGATTTCCTCGTTCATTAATTCAAATCATTGACTTCTCATGTCTGAGTGTAAAAACTGCTCAGATCAAGAAGAAAAAAATTGTTGGAAAGACTGTAGAAATATGAGAAATTCCAGCTAACTACGCATAAGAATAATCCAAAATGTAGCTTATATTCTTGTAGATCATGATGTTGATAATTTGGTCTGAACCAGACTAATTCAGTCTTCTGTCCCCATTTGGACACGTACTTATAATCCCGTATCGGCCTCCATATATACCCGCTAGATGTCTAACCAGTCATAGCGGTGTTCATACTCGTTGCCTGAATATCTTGATGAAAACTGTCTATAATATTAGCTGATTCAACAGCTGAAGTAATCTTCTTGATAGGGGTAAGATCGAAATGATCCATGATGCAAACTACCAGAAGTAACGTGGCCCAACTCTGACAATCTTATTCAGCACCAGTCCAAGTTCTGATGTTCAATTCCCTGGGCAGAGTTTCTCACTCTCCAGACAATGCTAGGCATGCTGGTTTCCCTATGTCGGCTAAATGAACTGAACCGTGCAAGAATGGTATGTGAAAAGTACTGACTTATCTTGGTTGGTCAAATAGTTACCAAAACAAAAGCTTCTTCTGGTCATTGGATAAAAATAATCCAAGTTTAAATCTTAGTGGAGAGTGGAAAGATAAATATAGACTAAGTCTGTCATATGTCCGTGTAGCAGTAATAGTTCCCAATGTTTTGCCACAAAGTCTATCACCTCAGTGATAACTTATGATGAATTCTAATTCACTAATACTTCCAACACTTTTCGAAGTCCAGTAACCAGGTACAGTCGTAGAATTTCACTAATTCATAGCAACTGTGTGCTAGTAAAAACGTAGAGTATTGCAACCATGTGCACGAAGATAATTCTGAAGTATAACGATGTTCTGAGCGACGTGATGTGTTTAGCGACAGGGTGCTTACGAAGAAGTGACATATTGAGTGGTGGCTAGCAGCTCCTTTATACCCAGTGGACAGACTCCTCTACGTCACTGCTTGAGATCTGTTAAAACTAAAACATCTCATATCTCAGCTTCCGCTCGATCAATTTTCTTGAAATATAGCTCGTTCTTCTTCCCTTGTCCTTGCCGGTAGTTTGGGTTTGGTCTCATGTTCCCCTCGATCGGAAAATATTTTATACAAATATAGCCTGGATTCTGATAATCTTGCTACGTCACTTAGCGATGTCTTGGCTTCATAAAGTTTCTAAATGCTTCTTAGAAGGTTTGGCGCGCACTATTCATAACCTCAGCTCTGAACTTAGCATCTGGGCCTGTGCTCTCAAATCTGGACAACTGGATTTGGGCACAGTACACTGTCACCTTTGATCTTCTGCTGAGGATGCGCCCTTTGAGGATGTTATCAGTGCCCAATAAGCTCTATTACCGGCTGCTATTCTTGCTTTTATTTCTTCTCTTGGGCTATTATCTTCAGTAACCAGTACTCCCAAATACTTGAAACTTTCACACCTCTCAAAATTCACCCTATTTTGGTTTATAAATAAATTTATATATTTATCTTTCTCCACAGTATTTCTCCTAGATAATAATACATATTGAGTTTTGTTGTAGTTCACTCGTAATCCTACTTCTTCTGATTCTTTTTCTAACCGTCCCATCTCTTCGTCAAGATCTTTCAGTCTTCGTGACAGCATACCTACATCATCAGCATACGCTAGATATTGGCTCATACGTTTTAACAGCGTGCCTCCTGGATTGCTGATATCTACCTTCCCCTTCATCCATCTTCATCCATTGCATCTCTCATCCCGACGCGCAGGTCGCCCAAGGGCGTCGACTAGAAACACCTGCACTCGGCCTCTTAGGAAGCTACACGACAAAAAAATACTCTCTCTAGTACTATATTGAACAGCAGCGTGGACAGTACGTCTCCCTGTCGTACGCCTTGGTTTATCGCAAAGACTTTTGAGAGTCTTCCTTCAACATTAACTCGATATTTTGTGCCAGTAAGAGTCATATGCACCAATATGATTAGTTTGGGTGGGAATCCCATGTCCATCAACGTCTGATACAGGGTTTTCCTTCTTACATTATCATAAGCCTGTTTGAAATCCACATATAGTTGGTGCATATCTACATTATATTCGTAACACTTTTCCATTATTTGCCTTATTGTGAAGATATGGTCCGTCGTCTATCTACCCTGTCGGAATCCACACTGGTATTCTCCAAGTATCTCTTCAACAAGAGAAGTAAGTTTTATAGCCATTACATTGGCTAGGATTTTATATACAACACTAAGCAGTGCTATGCCACGATAATTTTCACACTCTGCTTTATCATTCTTCTTATGGATTGGGCAAATAATGGTCGTGTTTCACTGTTCTGGCATCACCTCCTTCTCCTATATCTCCACAAACTGGTGTACCAGCTTTGCCAAATTTTCCCCACCACACTTAATCATTTCTTGCTGAAATATTTTCACCTCCTGGGGCTTTGTTATTCCTCAAGCTGTTATTTGCCAAACTAACCTCCTCCAGCGTCGGCACGTGTACTGGCATTGCATCAGTGTTATCCTTGCACCATAGTTGGTCATTCTCTTGATCCTCCTGTTCTAGCAATAACGTCTCCGCAGTAGCATTAAGCAGCTCGCGGAAATATTCAGCCCATCCATCTAAAATCTGTTCTTTTCCTCCTATGAAATTTCCTTCTTTATCTCTGCAGAAAACTGCACGGGGTTGAAAGCCCTTCTTCACTTCCTGTATTCTTTTATAGTACGGTACTTTCTTACTTCTTGAATATTGTATTCTTCTTCTAGCTCTTCAATCCGTTTCTTCTCTGATTCCCGTTTCTTTCTTCTACAAATTCTATCTGCCTCTTTCCCTTTCTTTTTATGTTCTTCTGTATTGTTTCTCGTTAGTCTACTTATCATTTTCTCCCTTGCAGCATTCCTCTCCATTATAGCTATTTTACATTTTTCATCGGACCAGATTTGCCTTTTAATCCTTTCTTCTGTCCCCAGTACTTCTTCTGCAGCTTCGTGTAGTGCGTCCCTCATTATACTCCATTTTCCTTCTACTCCCTCTAAATCCCAATTTTGTTTAGTACCCAAATTCTTCCGTAAATGTGTTTCATATTGTTCGGCAGTTTCCTTTTCTTTTAGTTTTAAGACATTATATCTTCTAGGGTCTTTCCTCATCTTTCCAGATCTGTACTCTGCTATATGCTGTTTATATTTTACTCTTACCATGAAATGGTCAGTCACAATCCGCTCCTCTACAACTATCAACTTCGAATATATCAGATGCGTGTCTTCTATTAATTACCGCATGGTCAACTTGGTTGAATGTGGTTCCATCTGGTGAGCACCACGTTACTTTCCTTACATTCATTCTCTGAAGCCATGTACTTTTCACAATCAATTCATTTCCCATGGCAAAGTCGATGAGTCTCTGTCCATTATTATTTGATACCTCATGCGGACTTTCCTTTCCTACCGTCTCTCTAAATGCTTCTTCTTTTCACACCTTCGCATTGCAATCACCTAATACGATTTTTACATCTTGCCTTGCTATACCCTCGAGTTTCTGTTCAAGCTGACTGTAGAACGTATCTTTCACCTCATCATCATCGTCTTCTGTGGGAGCATATACACATAAAAAGGTGATATCAAAGAACCGTGCCTTCATTTTCAAAGTATATATCCTTTCATTTACAGGCTTCTCATTCAGTACTGTTTTATATATATTATCCACGAGGAAACCTGTGCCACCTATTCTTCCACTATCGCCTCCACTATACATTATTGTATGGTTATCACTTCTCAATATACCATCTCCTCTCCATTTGATCTCTTTGATCGCTGCCACTCCTATACTATATTTCTCCATCTCTTCCATAAGGCCCTTCAACGCTCCAGGTTTGTTCAATGTTCTCAAATTCCAGGTTGCTATGTACGGATAATTTTTCCGTTTACATTTTCCTTTTCCTTGCATAGGTTGTTCATCATTATCATCAGTCCGGCTATTATTGTATTGGAGTTTCATAACAGGCTATTTTGTTCGATATGGGGTTATTAGCCCCATGATCAACCCCCAACCTGGAGGACCAGGGTATCCCTCTTTGTCTGACCCATGACCTTTGACCTGTCCGGCATGGGTGGCCCTATCAAGAGCTTACGCTCCCGCCGGCATAGCTCGCAGGATCATTTGGGCTCTCAAGCCCCCACATCACGTCAAGATGAGGATACCATCGTGAGGGAATTTGTATACTTACCCTTTGGAAATTTGGACAGACCACTCCATTCACTGCATTTAGGCCCTTTGGCACAAATCTACACCGTTTCACCGATCATCATCATCATCATCATCATCATAAAAATCTTCCTTCGAAATATCGAAGCAAATGTCACGTTACGGTCTTGCACTTTCCCTCCATCCCTTCATCGGACGCCCTATCGATGTATTTCCTCGTGGCTGGTAGCGAAGGATCTCCTTTGGTTTTCTTCCAGGTTCCATCCTTTGGAGATAATGCTTCCAGTTCTCTTGGTAGTCACAAATGTATGTAGTTATTGATTTCACTTTTAGTTCCTTCAGCACATCCTCATTTCTCTTATGATCCCATTTAGTATAGCCTGCTGTTCGGCGCATGAAGGTCATTTCGCGTGCTGTGTGTCTGGAGATGTCCTGAGATATTATTGTCCATACCTCGCTGCCATAGCATAGGGTTGGTCTGGCTAATGTGTTATACCAACGTAAGCGTTTATGCCTTTGGACAAGAGATGGCTTCATGACGTGATTGATAATTCCTGTTGTTCTGGTATAATTTGTTATGTTTGCAGTTATGACTCGTTCTTCTTGAAAAGATAAATGATATCCTAAATACTTGAATTCGTTAACTCTTTCTAAAATTTTACCATTCAGACAAATTTTACTGGGGACAGAGTCCTTACCCTAAAAGGCAATTACTTTAGTATTGTCAGTAGAAATACACATGCTGAATGTTGATGCCACTTTCTGGAGGTTGAATACTGACCACTGCAGGTCATTTTCAAATGCTGCTACCAATACAACATCATCAGCAAATAGTATAGCGTCTATATTTTTTAGATGCCTGCTGATAGGTATTGAACCATGTCTTTCACACCTCCATTCCTTTATTTTAGCATTCATGTAGATTATGAAAGCAATGGAGAGAGTCCACATCCTTGTCTTACTCCTCTGCTGATTGGCTTCCACTCGGATATATGATTACTTCACCTTACTGCTATATGAGTACCAATATACATGTTGTAAATGTTATCAATTAACTGCTGGGGGACACAATCCCTGGCCAATATCTGAACCAAAATTTGTATCCTTACCATTTGACACCCCGCGAGTAACATTGTCCACATACAATTTCGGACCGACCAATCCATTACCTGCATTTAGGCCCTTTGGCAAAAATCCATACTGTTTCACCCATCTGAACAAAATTGTGTATACTTAACTTTTGGAACTTGACGAGTAACACTGTCTACATGAAATTCCAGACAGACCACTCCATTCCCTGCATTTAGGCTCTTTGGCAAAAATCTACATCGTTTCACCTATATGAACCAAACGTATTGAGCTTACCCTTTGGAACCCGACGAGTAACACTACTTGAAATTTCGGACAGACAACTCCATTGCCTGCATTAAGACCCTTTGGCACAAATCTACATCGTTTCATCGATATGAACCAAACTTTATGTACTTACCCTTTGGAAACCGACGAGTTACACGGTCTACTTGAAATTTCGGACAGACCACACTCAATACCCTGCATACAGGCCCTTTGGCACCTATCTACACCATTTCACCGATCTGAACCAAATTTTGTATACTTACCCTTTGGAACCTGACGAGTAACACTCTCTGCTTGAAATTTCGGACAGACCACTCCATTCCCTGCATTTAGTTCCTTTGACACAAATCTACACCGTTTCACCGATCTGAACCAAATTTTACATACTTCCCCTTTGGAACCCGACCAGTAACACTGTCTGCATGAAATTTCGGACATATCACTCCATTCCCTGCATTTATACCCTTTGGCACAAATCTACATCGTTTCACCGATATGAACCAAATTTAATGGACATACCCTTTCGAACACGACGAGTAATTGGAATTTCGGACAGACCACTCCATTCCCTGCATTTAGGCCCTTTGGCACCAATCTACACCGTTTCACCGATCTGAAACACATTTTGTATACTTCCCCTTTGGAACCCTGCGAGTAACACTGTCCACTTCAAATTTTGGACAGGCTACTCCATTCCCTGCATTTAGGCCGTTTAGCACAAATCTACACCGTTTCACTAATTGCAGCAAATTTTACATACTTACCCTTTGAAACCCTGCTGGTAACACTGTCCACTTGATATTTTGGACAACCCTCTTCATTCCGTACATTTAGAATAACAGACAAAAGGAACTTGGAAACCACGTATTAAGGCCCTAGAACCATTCATGTCCGTAGTAGTGTAACTGTAAGAATATTTTAATAAGTCTATTGTTGGCTGACAAAGCGGGCTGCCCGTGTTCTGGAGCAGAATTGCGAAAATAGTTGCATCTTGCGCTGTTTATAAATTGCAGTCACGGGGAGTAATTAGTGCAAAAAGATTTCTTAGGCACCTGAAAAGAGTTATCATAAACATATTGTGCCTCTGTATAAGTGCGATGGTGTTGGTGCAGTAAATATATGTGTAGATCAGCTGCAATTATCGTTGGTGCTTTCAAATTTACTTTCATTTATTCCGAACCTTATTCTTCAGCGCTATATGTCGTTAAATGACACTATTGGTACATCAGGAGCTCGGGATAGCCATAGTTTTCCAAAGTGCTCCGATTATTTTAGTACTGTGCTAAGCGATAAAAGACGACACCATTGGTCTATACTTTTCTAACAGCCATTGAGATATCTGCCCTAGGCAGTGTCTTTTATTTCACTTACTCTTCTTTCTAATCATATTTTTCAATTCGTTTTGTAAATTACATGTGTGAGTATCGTAGTTGGTAATTAGCCGTTTCCGTATTCATTATCATTATCATTACGGGAAAATGACCTCAATGTTACGTCCATTATACTCTACTACTTATCACCCCCACTACCACCACCACAACCAGTTATATTTTTAGCCTACTTTTCACATTTTTCAAAAATGAGGAAAGAGTAGTCTTATGAGATCGGTCATATGTGTGTCTGTCTGTCCGTCTGGCTGGCTGTGTGTGTGTGTGTCCCCCTATCAACTCCTAAACGGTTTGAGCAATCGAAACAAAATTTGGTAGGAGTAAAGATCTATACCTGAATATCTCATGGCCATATTTGAAAATGATGTCAGTGCTACCAACTGCTAAAAAAATCGCAATTGAAATTTGAGCTCCATGTTGGATATCTTGGAAAGTATGGATTGGAGCTATTTCAAAATTGGCACACGTATAGATAATAATATTGCAGTTTAATTTCCAGGAGTCCATACATGGCAGTGTTGCCAAAATTATTATAAGCCTGCTGATAGGTCCAATTTTAAATGCATATAACTTCTACACTAGCAATTGGAATTCAACAAAATTTCGTATGTGCTATGTGTACATAACCGTATATGACTGAGCGTATTCCTAGGACCCACCAGGGCTGCCAACTGATAATAAATGCTCTTAATTTGTTTTATCCAAAATACCAATATATCAGAAAGTATGCAAGCCGATAGCTTTAAACTATGCACACGTATAGTACCTGACATTCTATATTAATTTGGAGTAACATATATACGTTAGTGCTACCAACATGATTCTAAGCCTGCTGAGAGGTCCAACTTTAAATACATGTAACTTCCATACTATCATTTGGTTTTCAACCAAATTTCGTATGTGCTATGTGTACTATAACAGATATGACTATGCTATTCTTAAGAGCAACCAGGGCTGCCAACTGTTAATATGTGCTGTCTCTATTTTTGCTACCCTAATATCAATATATCAGAAAGTATGCAAGCCAATAGCTCAAAACTTTGCACACGTATAGTACCTGACATTCTAGATGAATTTGGGGGTAACTAATATACGTCAGTGCTGCCAACATGATTCTAAGCCTGCTGATAGGTCCAATTTTAAAATGCATGTAACTTCTATACTAACTAATGGATTTAAATCAAAATTGGAGAAACCATAGATCATATTATTTCAGATTATTTCTGACCATTACATGCATGACATTGTTGTCAACATGATTTTACGCGCGCTGTTAGATCCAATGTTTAACTGCATGTAACGTCCATGCTATTCATTGGACTTCAACCAAATATTGTATTCTGTATCTTAAGAGATGGAACTAAGAAATATATTCAGTCACCAGGGCTGCCAACTGTACTGCTCTATTAGGCTATATTATGCCAGGTATAGAGTATTTCTAACTAATTAGAAATTTCGATATTAGCAACTTAATTTCGCCATTTTTCTAGAGAGATCCATATATATTAATCATTGGCATGAATCTTAAAATTTAAGAAAAGTAGGCTCTTTAGTTCGTCACGGAACTTCTTGTTAAAATATATGTTCTGTTGGTTTATGTATCATGTGCCAGTTCTGTAGTTCTATTCATTATCATCCATAAAACAAATAAATCCACCGTGCGAAGCCGGGCACTACTGCTAGTTATAAATATATATTACTAGCAGAAGTGCCCGTTCTTCGAACGTTGTTCGTTGTTAACACCAGACATTATCAATTGAGCTACTGTTGCAATGGTTAGCGGTTTGTCATTCCGTCAAGTTTATCAGAACGAAGTTAGTTTACTGGGAATATCACACACACTGTTAATTTAAGGCCCTTAACATGTAGTTTTCGGAGACCCTTTATAGATTCCCGAATTTTGTGTCTCACCACATTGAGAAGCGCAACATATGCTTTGGTCGTCCTTCTAGGATAATTTTTATATTTCTCCTATTTTAGCATATATTGAGAAGTTTTTCTCTATATCCACCCTTCTACTGTATGAAAAGTACGGTGAAGAGTTTCATAGATGATTGGTGTATTGACTCTCATGGTTACCATACCTAATTTTACGATTCACGAAGCATCCGAGCACGAGTTATAGGCGTACATAAAGATACACAGAAAGACAGACAGACAATTCTATTGTCTACAACATATCACCCAGATATCCAAATATGGGTATATCTACCACACAGTATCAAATAAAATCATCCTAACGATGAACCCGTATGTCGACAAAAAAAAAGTTAAAATGTGCTCTCAGACTAAATTCACCTAACGTGTACTTCCTGACGTGAAATACAATTGAAAGCCTTGTAGACGAAACGCAATAAACGTCACATAAAAACTGACCCTCTACGTTGTGCTTGGTGCCCATACACAGGAAGACCCCTTTCATAAATTATAAAGGCTTGTGGTGCATGAAAATTCAGGTTCTTTAGCCTCAAATTGCCCAAATTCTTAAAAGCCGCAAAAAATGCTGGTTCAATTCATGAATTTTTGAAAATAATGTTGCTGTTTGGAGATATAATAGACCTTCTGTACTATATGTCGAACGTGAAAATTGCATGAAAAAATTCTAGGTTACCCCTTCACCCCCTTAATTGCATTGATGAATTATACGGTCTACGTTAGTTCCGTGATAACCTTACAGCCATTTGCAAACTTTCACAGAAATGTAATAAATGGAGTGACATTGCTTCTTACAGAAATAGATGGACAGTTGTATGCCACCCCTTGAGATTGTGTTGTCATGGTTACCGATTTGCATTCCTTCATTAGTTCGTTAAATTAAATTAAATTAGTTTTCTGGGAATATTTCAGAAACTGTTGGATTTAGAGCCTTATAATGTAGTTTTCGAGGACCCTTTAGGGCCCCCGACTTTTGTTGCTGGCACCGAGGGAATTTCTCTCGTCGTTGTAGGCCATAATATAATACTAATAATAATATAATATAGGGAGAAATTATAACACCTATTTTTTTAAATTCAGCCAATGGCCATGTACTGTTCTTTTCAGGACGGGTCAGGGAAGGGATATTATCAGAGAAAGAAGCATTCACATCACGCATGAGCAAAATGGAAATGGCCTACCATTTAACTAAGGACATCTGAGCCTCTGAAAGCCCAAGTGGTGTAACTCCTCTCGGAATAACAGGCAATTCTAACCTTTGTGGCTGACAGACGCAATGCTCACTTCCAATGCTTCACACACACCGGCACTGAGCTATGCCTGCTTGCCATAAGGTTTAGACTTCCCTGTAATTCCGAGAGGAGTTACACCACTTGGGCTCTCAACGGCTCATCTATAAGAAAAGGTCAATATCCTTCAACGCAAAACTAAAACATTACTGCAGTGTCATCCGTCCGGAGGTCTTGCATGCTTCTGAATGCCTCACGATGAACAAAAAAGGCTTGGTCGAGAAACTGGAGGCCAAAGAAAGGAAAATTTTGAGAAAGATATTGGGTTGCATCAAAGACAAAGGGGAATACAGAAGACGGCATAACCATGACCTATATACTCATGTGGAGAAGATAAGCAACGTCATCCGGAAGAGAAGGTTGCCATTTTTTGGGCATGTGAAACGAATGAGCCCAGCGAGACTGACCAACCGCAACATAACTTACGTTCAGGAGAGGAAAACAAAATGGGCCTGGTTCATTGAACTGGATAAAGATCTGAAAGAAGTGGGGATTACACCAACATACATTCGAGAGCGCGCCCCACTCAAAGGGAAACTTGAAGCTTGTAAAGGTTTCCAAGAAAAACCGAAGCTGAAAACGGGAAAGATTTGGATCCAGGAACGGAAGGAAGTCCACCGAGAACGAATGCGGGCGTACAGGGCAAACATCAAAGCCAGTAGGAGACGGTTGGAATGACGCGGTCCATAGATGGCCTATACGAAATGAATGAATGAATAATATGGGGATAGGAATATAATAGACCTGCCGTACCACACCCGCAGGTGTAAATCGCGTGAAAAAATCTAGAGTACCCCTTGATCCCCTTAAGCGCATTATACGTATTGATGAATTTTACGGCTTAATTTGGATCCGTGATAACCTTCTAGCCGTTTGCAAACTTTCACACTAATGTAATTAATGGAATTGCATTGCGTCTTACAACAATAGATGGACCTCTGCGAATCCGTTGGCATGGTTACTGGCTTGCATTCGTTCATTAGTTTATTAAATTTAATTAGTTTTCTGGGAATATCTCAAAAACGGTTGTTCTTCGGTCCTTAAAATGTGCTTTTCGAGGACCCGAGCTTTGTCTCTCACATTGAGGGGCTGAAAATGAGTTTTGTCTCGTCCTTCTACGCCTATTTCAGCATGTATTTTAAGGGGGTAGACCCCCTTTTATGAGAGGTACGGAGAAGAGTTACATCAAAGATTAGTGTCGTGCCTCTGATGGATATCTGTACCAAATTTTACGTTGATACACCCAGCCGTTCTCGAGTTATAAGGGAACAAATTTGTCCACAGACAAACAAACAAACAAACAGACAGACAGACAGACAAAAAAATATTTTCGCGCGCATCCATCATAAAACAGTCTGAAACGTGTAAACAACTCAAATTTCCCTAGAAATTCATAGAAAAACACACAAATTTTCATTTTCATATATAGAGAGATATACTGCACCGCTCGGTGTCGACCGTGTTTTATTGCACAGATTTTGGTTTTACTCGCTAACCGTTGGAGATATACGAAAAGTGATAAGGAACTTTCGGATAGAAAATTAAATGTTAAAGCTCATGTATACCATCAAAAGTTTGCCATTTCTTAGCGTTCTCTTTTTATTTGAAAAGGAAATATGAAATTTTGAAACCAAAGGTTGTAGTGACGTCACAAATGTCGGTTTTACTCGCTAACTGTTGGAGATACACGAAAAGTGATAAGGACCTTTCGGATAGGAAATTAAATTTCAAAGCTCGCTTGTTCCATCAAAGGTTTGCTATTTCCTACCGTTCTCTTCCTATTTGATCTGGAAATATGAAATTTTGAAACCAAAGGGTCTAATGACGTCACTAAAATGGTCGCCATTTTTTAATAGTGCACATTTTCGAAATTAAAACTATCCTATATGTAAACCTGGTAAATCAGCTACATCCATGCAAAATTTCATTTAAATCGGACCAGTGGTTCTTGATTTATTGAGTAACAGACAGACAGACAGACAGACAGACACACACCATCTCATTTTTAGCCTACTTTCGATTTTTGCAAAAAATGAAAGTAGACTTATGAGATCAACACAGGGCGAAAAAAGTGTGTCTGTCTGTGTGTGTGTATGTGTGTGTGTGAGTCTGTGTGTGTGTATGTGTGTGTGTGAGTCTGTGTGTGTGTGTGTGTGTGTGTCTGTGTGTGTGTGAGTGTGTGTACTCTGAATGTCTGTCCCCCCCTATCAATTCGAACACGGTGAATGCGAATTGAACGAAATTTGGTACAAAGGTAGCACTAGCAAAGGACACCTCAGTGTCATGTTTTATATCGCCGCCATCTTTACTAAAACTGAATGGCGGCCACTCAAACGTTCAAAACGTAAAATCAAATAACGACTAACCAAATCATCCGATCTCTACCAAATTTGGTAACAACATACCTTCGTATAGGATGCGTCTTGTGACCAAACTACAAGGTCGTCCGCCATACCATTTCAGGATGGCGGCCGTGCGAATTATGCAAACTTTATAATCCATATCATGGGACCCACCAGTTCCGATTATCGAGCCGAGAATCGTTTTAACTGTTCTAAAGGAAGAGGCACGTTCGAAATTAAAAGTTTATTTTGTAATACTATAGTGCAGACGTGATTTTAAAAAGCTGAACTGATTCAGTAATAAGACAAGATGGCAGCGGATATCTTGTGCCTGACTTATATTTCAAATATACTCCAGTGATGAAATCGTTTAGTATAAATCATTATTTGCTAACAAGTTCTATGTAAGTCATTTTAAATAGAACGATATTCGTTGGCACAATTAGCTCAGTGGTAGAGCGATAGCCTGTCGCTCAGATGCCTATGGTTCAAACCCGATCAGAGCTAGGTTTTTTGCTTGAAATGTTATATGTTTATTGTTTTGTAATGACTCAGATGTTTTAAAATTAAGCGTTATATTGTGCAAATTATGGTGTAAAATATATATTTAATTAAAACATAATTCGCCAGCAGATTTACTCGAGACATCTAGCTGCCAAAAAGGTAACTTCCAGATTTTATTGAAAAGTTTCTTCTTCTGGCCGCTAGAATGCACTCGCTCTGTTAGGATTATATTGTTCGATATTTCACCACTAGATGTCCCGACTAGTCTACGTGGGGATCCATTGATTACTATACCATTATCATTCTATGCGCATCGAATTTGAAGAATGACAAGTTGATACTACGATACATTTTAACTTTTTATTTTAAAGGGTTTGTAACAGCCTATTTTGCGTTACTTGAAAATGTTATTAAGCGTTATATTGTCCACATTATGGTGTAAAATATATATTTAATTAAAACATAATTCGCCAGCAGATTTACTCGAGACATCTAGCTGCCAAAAAGGTAACTTCCAGATTTTATTGAAAAGTTTCTTATTCTGGCCGCTAGAATGCACTCGCTCTGTTAGGATTATATTATCGAAAATATCCACATAGTTTGTATACACACGTCTCTGTAGGGTCATGGAAAGATTTGTTAATTCAATTAGGGTTGTGAAAGCCATGCACAACCAGACGTGTAAAGACATGCCTCAACTCAAAGTTGGATGTTGCCCACGGCAGGTCGTAATAATAATAATAATAATGTTATTGGTTTTACATCCCTTTTAACTACTGCTGCTTTTAGAGACACCGGGGTGCCGGAATTTTGGCCCGAAGGGGATCTTTAACGTTCCAGTAAATGTACTGACACGGCTCCCTCGCATTTGTGCACCCTCAAATGCCAGCTGACTGCGCCAGGATACGAACCTGCAACCTAGGGCCCAGCAAGCGAGAACGTTACCGCTGAGCCACGCCGCCAGTCCGGTCGATTATGTCTCCATATCCATAACATTCTTGATATACTTCTTATCTTTCTTTCTTTCTTCAATGATGGTAGCAGTTTTTATCTAGGTCGTGGCGTTTGGTAGAGGTAAATCGTTTCTAAGGTCTTCAACAAAGAATAGTTCTATTATACTCTTTGATAATAACAACGAGTTATAACTATACTCATACATTTAGGAGAAAGTAGGCTATATGTTCTTTACTGAACATCTTGTTATATATTAGTATGATATTATATATATTATATATATAATTCATCGACACGTGTGTATGTGACTGAACTCCTCCTAAACGACTGAACCGATTTTGATGAAATTTTGTATGTATGTTCGGGTGGGTCCATGTATGGTTTGGATTCACAATTTGACCAGGTAGTTGGAATTTTAGAATTTTAGAACCACAATTTACACACCATTTTAGAACCATAATATACAGTCATAAACAGTCGTCATGGAAACCGCTAGCTTTAGTGAAAAGTGATGCTTTTGGACTGTGTGTCTCTGCACGTAGAGCCACCTGGTCGCAACCTGTGCAACTACCGCCATAACTTACACTCCACCCGCGGCGGAATGTTGTGTTTTATACCAAAGGTGGCAGTGATGTCGAATTCTACTTTAAGTCTCTGCACGTTGAGCGTTTCGAAGTCCCGTATGCGTTCATATACCGTTCATCCGATTGTTATGAATCTTGGGTGAGATGTTGAGTGCACTCCAGGGAAGGTGTTTGGCTTAGTAAATCCACTTTACAATAGATGGCGCACGACTAGATTCAACAAATGAGCGACAACGCGCGAAGCGTTTCAAAAAGATCCCGTATGCGTTCAAATACCATTCGTCCGATAGCGATGAAACTTGGGTGAGATGTTGTGTACACTCCAGGGAAGGCTTCTGGTTTAGTAAATTAATTTTACAATTGGTAGCGCACGGGAAGATTCAACAAATGAGCGACGACGCGCGAAATGTTTCAACAAAATCCCGTATAAGTTTATATACCATTCATCGATTGCAATGAAACTTGGATGAGCTGTTATGTACACTTACGTGAAGGTTTTTAACTTAGTAAATCCATTTCACAGGAGGTAAAGCACGAGTAGATTCAACAAATGAGCGACGACGCGCGAAGCGTTTCAACAAGGTCCCGTATGCGTTCAAATATCATTCGTCCGATAGCGATGAAACTTGAGTAAAATGTTGTGTACACTCCAGGGAAGGCTTCTGGCTTAGTAAATCAATTTTACAATAGGTAGCGCACGACTAGATTCAACAAATGAGTGACGACGCGCGAAGCGTTTCAACAAAATCCACATACCATTCATCGATTGAGATGAAACTTTGATGAGTTGTTGTGTACACTTACGTGAAGGTTTCTAACATAGTAAATCCATTTCACAGGCGGTTAAGCACGAGTAGATTCAACAAATGAGCGACGACGTGCGAAGCGTTTCAACAAGGTCCCGTATGCGTTCAAATACCATTCGACCGATAGCGATGAAACTTGGGTGAGATGTTGTGTACACTCCAGGGGAGGCTTCTGGATTTGTAAATCCATTTTACAATAGGTAGAGCACGAGTAGATTCAATAAATGGGCAACGACGCACGAACGTTTAAACCAAGTCCCTTATGCGTTCATATACCATTCATCCGATTGCAATGAAACTTGGGTGATATGTTGTGTACACTCACGTGAGGGTTTCTAAGTTAGTAAATCCATTTCACAGGAGATTGCGCACGAGTAGATTCAACAAATGAGCGACGGCGCGCGAAGCGTTTCAATAAGGTCCCGTATGCGTTTAAATACCATTCGTCCGATGACGTTGAAACTTGGGTGAGATGATAAGTACACCCTACGGAAGGTTTCTGGCTTAATAAATCCATTTTACAACAGGTAGCGCACGAGCAGATTCAACATATTAGTGACGGCACGCGAATAATTTCAACAAAGTACCGTATGCGTCCATATACCATTGATCCGATTGCATTGAAACTTTGGTGAATTGTTGTGTACTCTCCAGTAAAGGTTTCTGGCTTAGTAAATTTATTCTACAATAGGTAGCGCACGAGTAGATTCAACAAATGTGCGAAGGCGCGCGAATCGTTTCAACAAAGTCCTGTATGCATTCATATACCATTTATCCGATTGCAATGAAACTTTGGTGAATTGTTGTGTACACTCCAGGAAAGGTTTCTGGCTTAGTAAATCCAGTTTTTAATAAGTAGCGCACGAGTAGATTCAACAAATGAGCGGTGGCGCGCGAATCGTTTCCACAATGTCCCGTATGTGGTCATATATCATTCGTCCGATTGCGATGAAACCTTGGTGAATCATTGAGTACACTCCAGGGAAGGTTTCAGGCTTAGTAAATCTATTTTAAAATAGGTAGCGCATGAGTAGATTCAACAAATGAGTGACGGCACGTGAATCGTTTAAAGAAAACCCCGTATGCATTCATACGTCATTCATCCGATTCCGATGAAACTTTGATGAGTTGTTGTGTACACGCCAGGGAAGGTGTTCAACTTGGTAAATCCATTTTACAATATTGGTAGCGCAGGAGTAGATGTAACAAATGAGTGACGACGCGCGAAGCGTTCCAATTAAATCCCGTATGCGTTCATATACTATTCATCGATTGCGATGAAACTTTGATGGGTTGTTGTGTACACTTACGTGAAGCTTTCTAACTTAGTAAATCCATTTCACAGTTGGTGGAGCACGAGTAGATTCCACAAATGAGTGACAGCACACGAATCATTTAAACAAAATCCCGTATGCGTTATATGCCATTTATCCGATTGCGATGAAACTTTGGAGAGTTGTTGTGCAAGCTCCCACGAATGTTTCTAGATTAGTTAATTCATTTCCCGATAGTTTAGAGGCAGTTAACAGAAATTGAAAAAAAAATATTGTGTATCCAAAAGCACTTCAAGAAACAATGTTACAACACTTTCTTTGATTGGAAGGACAACGTCTGCCGGGTCAGCTAGTAATATATATGAATTTGCATGAATATTGTTCTTAGCTTCAGTGCTTGGTTGATTTACACTGGATATGACTAATATGAGTTCAACAAAATTTACCACAGGATAACATGCAAGTTTGGATGATGATAGTGATAAGATGATTGAAGATACACTTAAGGGTGTACGCCAGAGGATGTATATTTGTAAATATGGAATGTATTATTATCGTGCGGTAATTTCTACCAAGGAATGTAAATGTTAATGATCCATTAGTTCCTTTTCCTTGGGTCATTCCTGTTGTATATATTTTTGTATTATAGATGTGATTTGAACATCAGAATTTGTACGTCCGATGGGACTGTGTGCCGCTTTTGATTAATCGTTTTTCTGGATTCTTTGAGTCAGGATATTTATTCCGGTGACATTGCTACTTCTGTAGGCCTAATGTCGTTTGTGAATAAAATGTTGTTATTTGATTTTAATCCTCTGACGTGATATTTTATAAAGGTGATGGAAGATTGCGTTAAGTAGGCCATCGCAGGGTGTTTTCTGGAATTTCACACAATCTGGAGATATTCAATTAATTGGGTTCTTGTGGTCTCTGAGCGTATTTATTTTTTCTTCGCTATGGTCTTTCTTAATGCCACCTTGTTAGGGATAGCTTGTGAACTATTATCCCTTCTAATTGTTGGTAGGATCTGGGTTTTTTTCTAGCCGGGGACTTTCAGGTTCTACGATCCAGCTGCCATCGTGGGATTTCGACAAGTAATGGTAGGTAATACGGGTACAGTACAATTAATTATATACTAGGCATATTGAGCACGTCAGAGGAGCTGTCAGTATTGCCAACAACCGAAGTGACTTCCCAGACACCTCACCTGCTGAACCCATGTGCCGGAGGATCGGATGTATTTCTTATAGGCCAGAGACAATTTGATCCTGTAAAGATTATTTAAACACGTGGTCAGTCGAAAAATTCAAGATTCGTGGCTATCCTTCACACGTGGAAATCACAGTTAAATCACATCCTTCAGTGATGCTAAAATGATGAATAGTAACAAGCTCACTAATGTTACACAATGCAGACTTTATCAAAATTGCCCATGCACTGTCTGCTTTCACAGATTCTATATTGCCTGCTCGGCGTAATCACACAGATTTTATGACAGTAACAAATCGCAAGGAATCTCTTCGATCCATAGCCAAAAATGGTTCACGTTTACGGCGATATTGTTTTCAATATTCGTGGCGTTAAAATCTTACACTGGAACTATTACTTGTTCACTGATTTCGAATATTTTAGTGATCCTTGCGGACAAGGTATTTTTGACGGCCTCGTGGTCGAAATGTTGTGTTGCACGGCGTTGAAATTTTCACAATTTTCACAATTTGCAATGATAGCTTTATTCACGCAAACACAGGCGTCGAATATAACTCGTTGGCACACTACTTGGTGCACAAATAAATAACGATGCAAGTTGATAACTTCTTCGCCTCGTGGGCGGACGATTTTCCTCGTCTAACAAGACGGACAATTTCATACGACCAGTGTGGACGATAACCAAACTTGATTGCGCTAAGTGGCGCTGCTGCCTGCTGGATCTAGTGAATACATGAGTCGTTTACAACTAACTCTCTCCATATCGCGTATCTGCGATGTAAAATACCTTTACCGTAATAATAATCACATTCACCAGAAAGTTTAGAATAAACATAATTACTTAATGATTTTATCTCAGCCTGGTGGAGAGTAAAAATATGTTAGTAAGTACTCAGATAAATAATTCGGAGATTTCTTCGAAGTCAATAGTACTTCCATAATCATATCCGGCCATGTGCTGGTCTCTGGGTGCGTTCCAAGATGATGCATGACATCTGCAAATGTGTTGCAAAGAAAAATATCGCTGAGCATGAGCTCAGCGAGCTCATATGCCTCTATGTCATTTCAAATAAAAATGAAGGGATGCATTCTTATTTGATTCAAAGTCCAAATCAAGCTTGTTGATATATTTTTTTAAATTAGCTGCGTTGAAAGTGCTAATACGTTCGCCAGTCTGAAGATCCTCTATAATATTACTTCCATTATCCAGGGGTTTGAACACGAATAGGCCTATAATACAATGAGAGGAATTTCCCATATACTCTATCCATGGGACTAGAAATTCCGGGTCTCCGGGCAAGAACGAGATCTCCCACGATGAGTTGTTCTCTGAACTTCTTGTGTCACATCCTTCTCAGCCGTTTCGCAGCTTGTCTGTCCAATCTATTCCGAGCAGCTAGAAGTCTGCTTGCATGCGAGGGTTGTAAACAAGGTTGTGTTACAACTACATGATTCCACACTCGCATTGTCATCTGGTTCAAATGCGAGTTCATGGGTATTTGACCAGTGCTTTCATGGACAGTTGAGTTGATACAATTTGCCATAACCACTAGGACTTCTTCCCAGCGCCAGTGTTCCTCCTGACAATATACTCTACAGAATTTTGCAATAGTGGACATAACACATTCTGCCGGATTGCTCTCAGGGTGTCTTATAGATGATAAAACATGCCCTATTTCCAGTTCGTTCATGGCATTGGCAAATTTTACAGAGGTAAACTGTGATCCGGGGTCAGTCAACAGGAATTGTGGCTTTCCTGCCTCCGGTATCACTTGTCATTTGATCCTTTGTATTATCTGATGTACTGTGGCTTTCTGTATAGGATTGTATATTTGGTGAATACGTCGATGGTCACGACGATGAAACGATTCCCACGACAAGCCTTCGAGATCGGTCCATAAAGATCTTTGGCGTATTCCCTTGGTTCAGTTGGGAGTATGGGTCTAGGTGGTTCCTTCAACAAGCGTGACGTGCACTTGTTACGCTGGCATGCGACGAAAGCTCGTAAACACTGTCTAACGGAGGTTCCTAACCCTTTCCATGTAAAGGACTCTTTGATCGTGGCAATGGTTTTATCAGTCCCTCCATGTCCAATGGATAAATGTACTAAAGAATGACAGTTTCCTGGTATCTTCTTGGAATAACTGCTCGATGTTGAGTGTGGTCCTCATCGACGAATTTGTACAGAGTTCGATGATAAATCAGATAGTCATCGGTGATGGCAGCTGTCTGGGCATCCATCCGGTTTTCCAAAAAACGTATGCTATGTCTCAGCTCCTCCTCATGTCTTTGTCCTTCTGGTAGATGACGAAGTCGACGAAGGTGTTCCTCGCATTCTCCCTCGAAGTCAATGGCCTTTACAGTGGCTTCAGGATTTCGGCTGAGAATGCCGTGGTAGATGACGAAGTCGGCGAAGGTGTTCCTCGCATTCTCCCTCGACGTGAATGGCACTTACAGTGGCTTTAGGATTCCGGCTGAGAATGTCGGCCAACACAATCTCTTTACCAGGTCGGTGTACAATCACCAGATCAAACTGTTGGAGAAACAGTGTCCAACGCATAATCCTGTCGCTTGCCAGTCTTGTACGTAAAATGAAGGTTAAAGCATGATGGTCGCTCCTCACTACGATCTTCTGGCCCCATAGAAGTTTATGCCAGTACTCTAATGCGTAGACAATAGGTAGTGCTTCGATCTCCGTAGTGAAATAGTGGGCTTCGTGTGACTTCAAACGTCTGCTTAAAAACAATATAATGACGTTTCTTCTCTTCATCCTCCTGCAATAGGATGGCTCCTATCTGTATAGAAGATGCGTCAGTTTCCAGGATAAAATTCCTGAAGTAGTCCGGATATTCCAACAGAATTGACTCCACAAGCATCTGCTTAGCTTTAATGGAAGCTTCATCACACTTATCGTCCCACGCCCATCGGCAATTCATCTTAAGTAAGCCTTACAGCGGAGCAACAGTCTCCGAATACTTTTGACAGTGGGCAGCAAAGAACTGGAGAACTCCCAAAAATTGCCTCAAATTTATCAGACGAGTCGGTGTCCGAAATGCTGCGATAGCATGTATCTTAGCTTGATTCGGCCTGTATCCATCTCCATTAAAAATGTGGCCTGCAAATTTTACTTCCTTCTGAAAGAATCGACACTTGTCAAACTTGACTTTGAAATTAGCCTGTCGAAGATTATCAAAAACCAGGCCAAGAGTGGCTAAATGTTATTTCTCTGTTTCCGAAGCTATTATAATATCGTCCACATAACATATAACCTTCCCCTTCACCTCAGGAGTTAGCTTCGCATCTAGTGCTCGGATTATTGCAGCACCTGCATTTTTCAAACCAAAGGGTAGCTTTCGGAAAACTTAAGTGTTATGATCGAACAGAAAACCTGTGAACTTCTGATTATGCTCGGAATCGGATATGGTAATAAGATTGTACCAAGTCTAAAGATGAAAATACACGTTTTCCCTTAAATTTCTTGAGAATATCCCTGATTTTCGGCGGTCGATCACGCTCAGAAGCTAAGCCTTCATTCAAAGCCCTAGCATCCAGACAATGCCTTAAACTTCCATCCTTCCTGACCAGAGGGGTTATCGGATTGACATACGAAGTTGGTGCCTTCTTGATGGTTCCAGCTGCTTCCATCTCATGGATCTTCTTAGCGGCTTTTTCGCGGAGCTTCTCCACCATTGGATAGACCTACTTCTGGAACGGAGAATCATCCAGTACGACCAAGTCGTATTCATAGTCGAGTATGTCACAAGGTGTGGTATCAAAAATATTGCTGAATTCAGCCAGTAGTGCATCCAATTTCTCATGTACGGGCGCGGGTAACTGTTCTGCGTCTTCCTCTGCATCGTGTGCCTTACCATTGCACTTGCTATTAATCTCTTCCTCAACAATGTTGACTTCGGAGACTAGCTCCGAATCATCTTCCAACAAATTCATATCAATGGGTTCGTTCGGTTCAAATTCCACAGTATTACGTCCCATGTCGACAATTCCATCGTGTCGGCGCATGCAATCTGCAACCAGTATCGCCTCATAATGTAGACCTTTGAGAACTAGAAACTGGTGCAAGTACACGTGACTCGAAATCCTCAAAGTGCACAAGACTTGGATTTTGCACGTAACAACACGGTCAGGAATGACCCCTGACCATCATGGCAGAAACAGGCATTTCTGTCACTTCAGAGTGTGCTTTCAACTTAGCATAGCAATCTGTCGAGTTGACACTAATCATTGCCCCCGTATCAATCAAAATTGACACAGGGCACTCATTCAATTTGGTTGATATAATTGGCAGTTGTGTTAAATCGTGGTTGTAGTTCGTCGATCGTCGTTCGTCTAGTAGATCTTCCTCGATTGGCTCCCAGAGTAATATAGTGGCTGTTTCTCTAGAATCAATCAGGTTAGAATCTATTTCGATTTAGGCTTTTTTCCCTTCGGGTACCTCCTCTGGAACTTCACGTGCATCCCTTGGCGTTCGGTTTTTGTCACCTCTTCTTGCTGTTCGTGGAGCTGTCGAATATATTCACGACTCTCCCTCGCACGTCCTCGCCAGTCACGAACTGCTTGGTATCTGGGGTCGCGATCACGGCGATATCCCTCGTTGTTACGGTAGTCGCGGCGTTCGTTTCCTGAAAGCGTTCGTGGAGTATTCCTATTCCCACGGCGGTCGTTTTCTTGTCGACGGTTCTCGTTCGTCCCTCTCTCGAACCTTCTGTTCCAATAGCTTCGGGTGTACTGTTGACGATCCCTAGCATATGGAGTTCCATTCCAGATGCGCCGGTTCTGAGCGTTGTACTCACGTTGATACTGATTATTCGTCGTTGGAGTTGGTTGAGGTGTTTGACTAACCTTGTCCACGGTTGTCAAATTAATGTGTCGTGCTTCTCCCCTCGCTGGTTTATGAGATGCAAATTGCTCAGTGTTGGCGTCCAAACGTCTGATTATCTGGTCACACTGCTGGAACGTTGATGCTCCTGCGGCAATCAAGACTCGCTGCACATCAGCTGGGTATTACCAAATTATGGTGTTAACCAGGTCCTGGTCCGACAGAGGCGGTTGAAGATAGCGTACATTCGCTAGTTGGGTTGCAAAGTAATTTGCATAGCGTGTCGGCGTATTAGAGCTGTACCGTCTAGTGTACATTTCAGCACGGATACTCTGCTGAATGTCACTAGACCAATACGTTATGAGCAAGGCTTCCCTAAAGTCCTGATAGCCTGTAAAGAGTATCGGAAGGCCGTAAACCAAGTACTGGCTTTTCCGTCGAGAAGACGCTCTATCACCTTGAGCTCTCTCTCCGGCGTTACCATCGTGTCCCTTAAGTAACTTTCGACACTTGCCAAAAACTCTACTGGGGTAATCCCACTCCCAGTGCCTGAGAAACGAGCTGGTTGCTCTTCCCGAGATCTTATGATCATGACATTCCCTTGGCTCTGCTGAAAGTTCGTCGGTCTGAATGGAGGTGCGGTGTAGTTCAAGGTTGGCGCATCAATCCTACTCGTAGGAGTGTCAAAGTGTGGATTCTATGGCTATGGCGTCGGTACAGAAGTCAATGTTGCATTGGTGAATTGGAAAGTTTGTTGCTATGGTGGTGCGCTCGGTTGAGCAAAAGACGGTGTCTAGTTCACAAATTGTGGGCCTGGTGTAGCTTGAGAGTCAGCCGAAGACATGGTAGTGTGTGTGTCTTTCGGTTGAGCCTCAATCTTGTCAAATCGTCTTTCCAGCTGTTCTAAGCCTGGAACTGTGATCGACTCGGTCTGCCCGCCTAATTCAGAGATTTGCAGTTCGACCCTTTCAATCTTGCCTCTGAGGCAGGTGTCAACCTCTCGGATGGCTGTTCTCAAATTGTAACTGAGTTGCAAACATTCAGTCACGGCAAATTCTTCCAACCTCTTCCTCATTGAGTCTACTTCGGCCTAAAACGTGGACACATTGTCCTTCACGACGTACACAACGTCTTTAACTACGGCGACGTCTCCTCTCAATTCCTTGACCTCGTCACGGTCTCTTGCAACCTGTGCTTCCACAACATGTTTGTGTTCAGTGACGTCACCCCTCAAGAGCGAAATATCAACCTTGATTTCCTCTCCGTGAACGTCAATCTGTTCGCGCATCTCTCCCATGGTGTTCGTTAACTGCGTAACGTTCTTCGCGGTTGCCGCAAGTTCCTCTCTAAATGTTACCACGTCATCCGCGATAGCCTTAACATTCTTGTTGACGGCGCAGGCTACCCCTCTCATTAACGTCAAACCAACGTTAACAGTAGAAATGTCTCTCTTCACGTTATTTATGAACCCCTCAACATGAGTTAAACGGGTTCCAACTCTTCCCCTATGTGGTCCAGGTCAGCTCTCATATCGATCTGCACTCTCTCTATGGTTGCCCGAAGTTAGGTAGTGTGATCATAAAGTCTGGTCTGAACGTCCTCCCTAGCACGGTTCATCTCCTCAGTTAAATGGTCGATTCGCGCGTTGGCATTCTGTTGATGTCGCTACACATCAACCCTAACTGCAGCTAAACCTGCTGTAATTTCATTCCTAGCCTCATCTCGGTGCGCTTCCATATCAGACATGACTTGCGTTAGATCAACTCTGACATTGTTAACATCACCCCTTACAATATTTATGTCACCCCTAACCTCATTTAATGCGTCAGTATTAGCTACAACGATCGCATTAGCGTTACCTATTGTCTGAGTGTTCACACCCAAGTCACACCGGACTTGGTCTAAAGCAGCAGTGTTCACACCTAAGTCATCATGGACTTGGCCTACACCTTGCCTAACAACACCTTGGTCAGTTCTAATTTGCAGGAGATTGGCATTAACGCCAGACATCATCTCCCCCATCACACGACGAATGGTCTCCTCGTCCATCGCAAGTTATACAATTCGTAGAAATTAGAAGGAGCAATTCAAGAAGAAAACTTACAACTATGACAGAGACTTCGTGTGGCAGAAAGCTTGCCTTCTATAAATAAACATCACGAGAACTGCTGGAGTATGCAAACTAAGTGCTTCTACATTTACAGACAACAACAACAACAAACCTAAACATTACATTTACTTAGGATGAGGCATGAGCAAAGAAAAATCCTATCCAGTAATTATTAATAAAATAAAGTCTCACCCCATGGACTTACATCACGCAAGAATGCCATGCGGTCAATTGATCTGAAGTAAGACGTTCTAAGTTCGTCCCAGTCCAGTCAATTTACCATTAACAATCAATATCATGATCATCTTAAAAACAACATGGAGCTGAAGGTCACCATGTCCAAATCGGCATCCCTGTTGGGCGCCAAGGAAAAAAACAGTAGTTACGAGCCCGTCCGAGGAGCTGTCAGCGTTGCCAACAACCGAAGTGAATTCCCAGACACCTCACCTGCCGAACCCATCTGCCCAGAGGATCGGATGTATTATTTTCTCATAGGCCAGAGCGGCACGAGATACTTTTATCCTGGGGATCTGGGGTAACATGGTGGCTAAAGTCATAGACGGCCCTAGAAAATACACCAAAAACAACAAAACAATGATATGAGAACATCCAGACTTGAGTAAAACTCGTGAACACATTTATTTAAAATCCACAAACCCCTATCCTAGTTCGGAGGGTTTGTATCGGCTAATCCGCAAACTAATAAAAAAATACAGATCCAGGCCCTAACTGTAAGCTAAGTTAATCCCTCTCGAAGGATCTAAATACAAAAGTTTAAACAACGACAACAAAGCTAGGAAAATGGCACGTATACAATCCCTACTCAAGTTACAAAAGATCAAGCTAATATCAGAATTTACATTTAACAGGGCAGCAAAGCAAATCTAAGTTACGATGGTAACATTTCCTTATTTACAATTAACGTTAATCAATTTAGCTAAGTCCTAACAATGAATACACAAATTTACGGCAGTGACTTCCGTAAGCAAAAACATTAGCATCAAATCTACATGACAGCCAAGAAGAAAATAACATTAAATACACTCTAAAAGCTATGTGTTCATCAACACAGAGAAAGGTACACATAAGGTTTTCACACATTATAAATAAATAAAAACACAAGACCACAGTTACATATTATTACCCTGCCTACACGTTTTGGAATACAGTTCGTACCCAAAGTCATCTATGTGCATGTTTGTAGGTTGGTGATAGCGTACTTACAACTACGACTTAAATGACATGAGTGTCATGCTCCACCTACTACGAACTAATGGCTAAGCACACTTCGTCGTCTCAAAATAGTGTATTCTTTCCTAAGTCATTTCCACCAGGAAATGTTTCACATCACATGTTGTCAGTCAGCAAGCTCAAAATGTGCGTTCCAAGATTATAGGAAACAATTCATTAATTATCAGATCCATTTAGAATATTTACGCTCTTGATTATTAAATCGTAGGTTTAAGTTTTATTGTAGTTTTATGACGATAGTGCTGACGATCCTAGACACATGGGCTAAGCAGTAGCGTCTCCTGCAAGATCATTTACCTGCTATAACATCGATATAAAAGTCGGTAATACATTCTACGAGCTCCTACCGCTCGGACAATAAAATAACACATGTTGTCAGTGGCGCTCGGCACATCTGATCAACCTCCGGGTCGGCCTGGGAACCACTTCAGTTTCCTCCCAGAAACAACAAGTCCTCAAAACTGAGTCTGGACATACGTGCTCTACAAGCACTAAAATACCATAAATAGCCTCTAAACATGGTGTCCCACACTAGTCAAAAACAAAGAATAAACCTTATTTGAATTTAAAACATTTTCAAATAGTGTCAAACACCATCGCTATGCAAAGCGATCCAAACATGTGACTCTGACGGTCATCAATTACGAAAGCAAAACATCTGATTCTTACAAAATGGCTGCTAAGAACTTGACCCATATAATGAAAATACAAAATCTAACAGTAAACGATGCTACAAGCATTCGTCTAGGGTCTGAAATAAGTCGTGCTCACTTCCATGCGCTCGGTGGTTGCTGGATAATACTTCCACCTGTTCATAGCACAGAGCTTGCGCTCACATCACTCGATGCATCTGGCAACTTGAACAAACACATCATTCACTTGTAGGCAGCACTTCTCTCCAAAGAAAGTCCTATATGAACTGGACTGTGGCTTGTACCAATATAACATTCAATAATTACACTTGTACTACGTAGAAACACGCAGTAAGACAAGATCTCATGTATTTCAAAAACAAACAGTAGTAAACGATAGCAATGTCACTCGCTCGGAGGCTTTGGTATGACAGAGATGTCACTTCAAGTACTATTTACATTATTATAACCAACAAAAATGCTATGTCAAATCACTTGACACAAATTACACAATAAATGGCAAAATCTCACATCTGCTGAGTTGGCTAATGATACGATATTAGTCTAGGGTTCGATGCTTTAGCGGCATGATAATAAATTCCTGACTCTGTTCTTTACCAATAACTTGAATGGCGTCAAAGCTCATTAAAATGAAAATTCACAGCATAATTACAAACCTGATGGTTTCAGTTGACCTTCAAACGATACGGGATTTCTAACCAAGTCAGTGGCGTGACGTAGAATTACGAAGAATGGGAGTGTCACAAAAATACCACTAAAACGGTTGCTGTCAATCATACAAAAGAAAACCTAACAAAATTCCCATACCAGGGTTAAACAAAATAGTTCATCAGCTACAGTCATGTTTAGTAAGCAGTAGACCTGACGTCTTACGACATTCAAAAGAAGGCACCGATTGCACCATGTGCAATCAAAAAGGTGGCTACCTATCACTGGATTTAAATTACAAATAAAGAGTGCTAAGTTAGAAACGTAACATACGCTCTTAGGTTTCTAAGATCGTTGCCAAGAGCCGACTGTGGTGGCTTCTAGTAGATAAGTTCTGAACTAGGCCTAGTAGTCGTTGACGGTGGCGTTTGGTGGCAAAAGTAGGAACTATTTGAAAAATTCAAAGTTGCAGTCCTTACTTGAATTAAAAAACAGATACACGCACTAATACAGCCATCACAATTAACACCGGTTATCAGACAGATACTACACACGCCTAGAATACACGGGGCTACACGACCGCGTTGTCGCAGCCAACCTACAAATCCCTACCTATTGGCTGTCAAGATGAGTTCAGTTGATTTAACTAGACTAATCTACCACAAAAAGAATCGTACATGAGAGAAGGAACAGACTCACAGACTTAAGGCATCATCACCACGTTCTCACCAGAACTGAGGGGTAAAATATATTCTGGTTTTCGGACATGGGTTGTCCAAACTAGGCCTCCAATTCTGACCTTATCCATGACCAGGTACTTGATGCGTCCTCTTGGTCGACGTTAAGATGACACCTTCTTCTCCATGGTGGTAGTAGGTATGATCCAGGCACGAACTCGTCCATCTCCTCCTCGTGCAGCATAGCAGGGCCATCCGTCAAGTTGTAGTTTCCTCAGAATGGCTGCTTCACATCATGGGGGTCCTTACTCCATCATTCCCAACGTAGATAGATGTAAAGATTCTTCAAACACGTGGTCAGTCGAATAATACATGATTCGTGGCTATTTTGCACACTTGGAAATCACAGTTAAATCACAGCTTTCACTGAAGCTAAAATAATGAGTAGTAACAAGCTCACTAAAGATACACTATGCAGACTCGATCAAAATTGCCCATGCACTGTCTGCTTTCACAGCTTCTATATTGCCTGCTCGGCGTAATCACACAGATTTTATGACTGTAACAAATCGCATGGAATCTCTTAGATCCATAGTCAAAAATGGTTCACGTTTATGGCGATAATGTTTTCAATATTCGTGCCGTTAAAATCTACCACTGGAACTATTACTTGTTCACTGATTTCGAATATTTTAGTGTCCCTTGCGGACATATAAAATTTGACGGCCTCGTGGTCGAAATGTGGTGTTCCACGGCTTCAAAATTTTCACAATTTTCAATGATAGCGTTATTCACGCAAACACAGGCGTCGAATATAACTCGTTGGCACACTACTTGTTGCACAAACAAATAACGATGCACGTTGATAACTTCTTCGCCTCGTGGGCGGACTATTTTCCTCGTCTAACAAGACGGACAAGTTCATACGTCCAGTGTGGACGATAACCAAACTCGAGTGCGCTGTATGGCTCTGCTGCCTGCTGGATCTAGTGAACACATAAGTCGTTTACAACTACTCATTCCGTTTCGCGTATCTGCGATGTAAACTACCTTTACCGTAATAATAATCACATTCACAAGAAAGTTTAGAATAAACATAATTACTTAATGATTTTATCTGAGCCTGGTGGAGAGTTAAAAAATGTTAGTAAGTACTCAGATAAATAATTCGGAGATTTCTTCAAAGTCAATAGCACTTCCATAATCATATCCGGCCATGTGCTGGTCTCTGGGTGCGTTCCAAGATGATGCATGACATCTGCAAATGTGTTGCAAAGAAAAATATCACTGAGCCTGAGCTCAACGGGCTGAATATAATATTTCCACCTGGACAACACTTTTAATTTTCTCTGGTTAAATGGTGCACGATGTTTCGAGTTTCAAACCTTGAAGAACATTGTTCAGTTATTAATGTAGTAATATGCACTTCTCTAGCTTCTTCTTCTGTTTTTTCTATGCATCATTCCCAATCCTATGTGGGTGGGGTTGATGTTTCAAACAGCTGTCCTCTATTTAGCCCGGTCATGCTCATCTTCTTCCGACAAATGTTTCTTCCTGAGGCCCTCCTGCACACAATTCATCCATCGGCGTTTAGGTGTGCCTCGCGTTCTCACTCTCCTCCCATGTAGAATGTATCGCTCCTTCTCACATGCCCGTACCATCAAGTCGTTTTTATTGTATCTCCCTAGATATTTCCACAACCTTCAATGTTCCTCTTATTTTTATGTTTTTATTATATCACGTTTAGTTACCCCACTCAACCACCTGAGCATTTTCATTTATGTTACGTCAAGTCTGTTACTGTGTGATCTCCGTGCTGGCCATGTTTCAGAGGCAATGCTGGTCTTATGACACCCCAAGGTGGACCGGGTTCGATTCCCGGTCAATGCATGTGAGAATTTTTGAAATGAAATGCCATGTCCAGTGGTTTATATTCCACGTAACACGGAGGTCCCGCACGTAAAACTATATTTGTTTAAATGAAATTATCTTCTGATTCAATGACTTAATTTTAGTTCTGTATACTGTATGTTTTCTTAGTGGCCTCCTTAATTTTAATTTTGTTGACTTGCAATGAGTTTGCTTGATTGTAGAACATTGCGTTCCTACACTAACACGTAGTTGATCAGGGTTTTCTTCAATTCGTTCAACACAATAGTCTTCCGTAGAATTTAAATTACCTGAACATTTCCTTTTATTGTTGATATGTATGTCTCTATCGATACGTGCTCATTTGCGCATATTTCTATTTATTTGAGTTTGTTTATGTTCTGGGTAGTCCTCAAAACCCGTCGGAAATGCGTTCGGTAAGAGCATTCCCTTTGTAGTACTTATACTAATATCAGAATCCTTGAAATGCTTGATACAAATTGTAGATGACTGTTTTGGTGCCCACAAAGATCCTGGCTTTACCCCCTCACGTGAAACAGATAAAACCCATCGTTTCAGTATGTCATTGTTCAATGGAAATTTATGAAACTGAAGTCCATTGCCTTTAACTTGACGAGATTTACAATACGGCACGCTATAGTACACCATTTTTTACGAACACAATAATAAAACTAATATTTACACGTAAGTTACTCTATTAAAATCATTCAGTGATTTATGTCTAAAGTATTTATCACATGTCACATTTACACTAGTACACTGGATTAAAACTTGCTTTTTAATACGTCTTGTTCAGAAAGACCACTTAGCACCCTTCTCAATATCAGTCAAACAGCAGTCTACAGCTCTGAACGAAAGCACAACTATAATTCGACACGCTTCGCCAGTCAATTTTAACCTCACTTTAGCTTTCTCACTCATTAGGGGACCTTATTTACCGCCAAATACTGAAACACTATTCACATTGTATGTAATGCAAACGGTACGATTAAGGACGCCAGAAAGCGAACCTAGCGGCAAAATGCGGAACAAGTTCGAACCATCGCTCGCATAATGTCTGGCGCCTCATTTCCAGGCCTTGTATATAACGTAGGCCACGGTTTACTCCAAGGTTCGGCTTTAAGTCCACATCTGTTTGACCCATTGAAATATAGGTACTACTGGAACAACTCCTCCCATGGTAACCCTAGCTGAAAACAGCTTCCTGGTCATCGCCTCCTTGACGTGCACTGCCAGGCGTAACTAGTCGCGATATGTCGAGATTCTTTTCACATATTTGATCGTACGTACATCTGTGCAACGTTAGATGTATGGTAATTTCCAACAATACGGTAGGTTTACGGTCTACTTTATTTTCGAATTGAGATTTGTAATGAAGTAGCCTACCTATTCTGCGTTTATGGATACGTCATACATCAAAGTTTGACCTAAATAGCATATAACAAATACACGTAGGCCCTATTATAGGTTATAAGTTATTAGTCACAGAATGATAACCTAGGCCTAGCTTATATTACAGATTTCCATGGAAACGTCCAGATGTATTAAAGAAATGTGTTATAGCTATGAGGAGGAAGTACTGGACCCCAACACAATACAGTTATATCTGTAGTGAACACTTTTATAAATCATGCTACTTGTTTCATTCCAATAGAAACAAACTGTTTCTTCCTGAGGACCTCCTGCACACAATCCATCTATTGTCATCAGAATAGTGACGGACAACTGTCAGGTTAATGTGTCAATGTTTGAGGCGCTGTGTGGCGGATGTGTCACTCATGAAATTCGTCACCCAAAAGACGATTAGAAGCCACTTTTTCTTAGTTTCGATCCGAGTCACATCATTAGGAATATCTGAGTAGGAACTTCTATGTAGATGGCAACTTAATAACTAGTGATCATCTCAAGAATCCGTACCACTTAGGCTACAGAAAAAGCTACTAGTAAAGCCAGTTAGAAAATTAAGCAGGAATGTTGTATATCCAAACATTTTAGGAAAAATGATTGTGGCAATAGCCAAAAGGAAACTTATCAAGCTTTGGTGCTAAAAACTTCATCAACCGTGTCCTGCATACGATTTCTTATCAGTGTCGGCTTCCATTATGTGCTTACGCGGAATCTCTCAAGTGACGATGTAGAACTGCTCTTCAGTCACCTGAGAAATAAGGGAGGTAACAATGACATGATGATTGTGAGACCATGCCTTCTTGCCATCAAGTCAATACATCGCACAGGAATTATCGCATCTTCTAGAAGTGGGAATGTGGAGCTGAGGGAAAATGCAGTCATAACAGGCGCCTTGAGCAAATTTCTGAAGCCTAAAAAATCGCGGAAGGTGCAAAACCCAGCCAATGATAAAGAAACACCCCAGCTTCCGGCACATGTCTTGGAGATTCTTGAAAGCCCTGTTCAAGGTAAGAATATGGGGCATATAGCCTATATTAAGTTCACTGAAATAAAACATTATGATTGACATTTTAGCATTTCAATCTCTATTTTTGTTTTCAGAAAAGCCAGCGTCTCTATCTTCCATTTCAATTACAATGGTAGCGGGATTTCTTGTAAGAGTAGCAGAAGAGAGAACAGACTGTGAAGGTTGCTTAGAGATAATATCAGCTCCAGCAAATTCAATTTAGGTTAATACATTTTCAAGACAGAGGGGGATTATGATATCCCAAAGCTTCCTTTATTTATCTGTTGGAAACAATTTCTCACTTTGTCACAACAGCCGTAAATTTCATGTCTCGAAAATATTTACTGTAAAATTTCACAAATATTTTAACTGACACGTTTTTCGAGCACTCAAAATGTGAAGTGTGTATTGACAATTATCTCTCCGTAGTTCTTCTGCAGATGTTCCTAAGACCACTTTTAAAGAATATTGGTGTGAACCACACGGGCAGTAGTGCAACGTTTCTGAATTTAAGAAGTAAGCCACTTGACAGAAAATTTCACAGTGAAATACAGACAAGAGTGAGCCGTATTCATCATTTGCGGGAAACTGGAGGAAAACTGGTAAGAAGTGGTAAAAAAACATGTATTAAATGTAACCGAGTTGCATGTAACGCATAGTCAAAAGCAGACAACTAGGGCGCCGAACCAAGATCCTAGTGGCGTAAAGTGGAACTACCAGTTTGGCGCACCAAGTCTCAGCTAAATTTCCAGGCCTTGAGTAAAACGTAGGCCATGGTGTAAACCTACCTGAACCGGAATCCAATCTCTAGCTTCTATACTAAAAAAAACAAGAAAAAAGGTCGCCTTATCAATGAGGTTTTGATCCAAAAAGCTCATGATGACGATTCCACTGTCTATAGTTTTAATATAAAACACATTTTTATTTTTAAGTTGATATGCCTGATTAAATCTGTATCAATACAGAATTCTTCTTGTGCTGGTATTAAGTAGTGGCATCAATTAGACCCCAGAAAATAAAAGAAATGTCTTTCTAAGGTACTCTTTAGTACTATTTACTTGTTCCACTTCCAAATGGACAAATTTAAATTTGGATCAGTGATAAGTGTCAAATGTTCGGCCCTCCCACCAATGGAAAGATTTAATACACCTAAAAATAACTCAACTTAATTTATCTTACATTACATGCCGTCCGTTCTATTGGTCGCCATTTTACTTAACTTCTTGAGATAATCCCCTCTAGATCCTAGGGGCTGCATAAAACATAAAATAAACAAAAACATCTCACTCAGTGTTCCCAACATTCTCCCAACACGTTAACGGATGTGCAACAGTTAACTTAATATAGTCCTGGGAACATCATAGCCTACATTCTGCTCAAACCTGAAACAAATTGACACAAAACAGAAACGTTAATCAATATATTTTTTGTACTTTTACAATCCTTCGACTCCGTGTCCTGTTTTCTTCCCCTACATCACTCACACTACCACATGAAAAATCACTAGGGCTATCTTCTTTCACAGTCAGTTCTCTGTCTGAAGTAGAAGGTACACTACCTTGGGCTTCTAGGAGGAGGTAGAGTCTTTGAACTGGGCGCAGAAGTACTCCAGATGTAGTCTTCAGGCGAACAAGACGGGTGACTCCACCCTTTCCGGGCGAAAGTTCTAGGACCTTTCCCAAAGGCCAGTCCAGTCTCCTTGACTTGTCATTGCCAATGAGGACAACATCATCAACCTAACAATTTTTTGCTGCTTGACATCCATCTCCTGTCGCAGTAGACCCAAGTACCCGCTACAGAACCTCTTTCTCAGATTCTCCTTAAGTCTTAATCTGTACTTCAACATCTTGTTACAACTGGAGGACTCAATGTCATCAATCTCAGGCACAGCAGCTTCACGAATATCCAGAAGAAACATGGCAGGTGTTATTGCTCCTAGTTCATTGGAATTATCAGCTGTATATGTCAGAGGTCTCGAGTTTACTACACTCTCAAAGTCACATAGCACTGTTTCCATCTCGGAGTATGTAAGAGATGAACGTCCAAGTGTTCTCCGAAGTAATCTTTTCACAAGTCTTATCAACCTCCCCACCAGGCAGCAGTGGGGGCGAGGGGAGGGGGGAGGGGGTGATGGGGGGGGGGGGGGGTAGAACTTCCACTTAATTCTCGCCACTGAACAGTACTCATGTACCTTTTACTACTCGATTCTGCTGAAGGAAGTTTCAATACCAGAAACGTTATTCCCGTTATCACTGAAAATTACAGCTGGTCGTCCTTTCCTAGCTACAAATCGCCTAAATGCTTGCAAAAAAGCATCTGTTGACATTCACAGGAGTAGCTCCAAGTGAACAGCTCTGGTGACTTCCCACGTGTACAAGCAAATCCACCCCTTTTCATAGTTTTTCTGATGAAGAGGTCCAGCCAGGTCGTCACCCGGAACTTCAAAGGCAGCGGCATCTCTTACACGTTTGGCAGGAAGTGGTGGAGTGGATACTACGAAGTGTTTAGCTTCCTGGCATTTGCAGAGTGCACACATAATTAACACTGACCGTAGTGTTCTTCTTCCTCCCATCACCCAGAATCTTTTCCTCATAATCGAAAGCAGACCTTGTATGCCAACATGACACCTTCGAACATGAACATCTATAATCAGTCGTGACACAAAGGGATGATTTTTGGGCAAAAGTACAGGATACCGAAAGTCATGGTTGTCGGGTCTATTGGAGATCTCGGTTCTCAAGCGGAGGAGACCGTCATGATCTTCAAAGGGTTGTAGGCCAGAGATTCTGGGGTCCGTGGTACTGGGAAATGCATCTTTCTGAACTAGTTTCAAAACTCTTATCTCAGCAGAAGTGACTTCTTCATTAGAAAGTGGTCCGTCTTCGTCATAAAATGTTCAGAGCCAGCAGCTCGACAATTGTTTGCAAAACTACACATCCACTCTTTGAAAAATACCTGTAGTACCAGTCACTTGGAAGAGAATCAGCATATGCACAAAGCATAGAGGAAACAACAGTACTCTTTCTTTCTTTCTTGAATAATAACATCCTCTTCAAACTCGAATTCGGCGGAAGGCCAACAGCTAGGATTTTCGTGCAACCTTTCAGGTCCCTCCCACCATGATGAATGAAGCAACCTTTTACATGAACAGCCTCTAGATGGCAGGTGAGCTGGATTACAAATACCTGGAACATGATGCCATTGATCTGGTTGAGTCAGCTTCCTTATCTCATTCACCCGGTTCGCCAGAAAGGTAGCCTACTGATCATCTCTTCTAATCCACGCTAAGACTGTGTATGAATCACTCCAGAAATATGACAGCTTTTGGGAAGATCTTCAATTATTGCTGCATGGAGCCTAGCACCTATCAATGCAGCAAGTAATTCTAGACGAGGTATCGTGGCTGTATTTTTTGTGGGGGAAACTCTTGTTTTTGCCTGAACCAACTGTACATTTACTTGCTGAGTCGTCTCCACCCTCAGGAACACAGCTGCAGCGTAGGCATCCTTGCTGGCATCACAAAATGTATGCACACTCCATTCAGCAGGTCCACTGTTAGAGGGTAACCATCTCGGGATCTTCAATTCTTTCAAGCATGCGACACCAACTGACCATTTCACATATCTGTTGGCAATGCCTTGATCCACCTCTTCATCCCACCCAATGTTTACACTCCATAATTCTCTTAAGATAAGTTTTGGTTCTAGGGTCACAGGAGATGAAAAACCAATTGGATCAAACACTTTATGGGCAGTGGAAAGGATGGTCTTTTGGTCATTTTCTCTAGATAATTCTGGATATAGTCTGTGCTTATGGCCGGAGTGTCATGCTTTCTGTGCCAGATTAAACCAAGTACATTAGTGAGACAAGCCTCTGTAATTATATCTGGATCTGAGAACTCCCATCCACTCAATTAGAACCTGCCATCAGGCATGATAGATGTGGCTTCGTGAATGACTGTTTTAAGCTGATCATCATCAAGGCCAGTGACTACATTATCAACATAGAAACAATCCAAAACACTTTTAATTGTAGTCTCAGATTATGCAGAAATTCCCTTATGATATTCATCTAGAATCCTTGGGAGATGAAGTCTGATAACTGCATTTAACAGATAAGGACTACAAACAACACCAAACACAACTCTCCTGTGTCGATAAACAATTATATTCCCCAAATCATCCTTCCATACAAAACGTAGGAAGTTCCTGTCATTTCCATGTATACTCATCTGCAAGAAAGCTCACCTGATGTCAGCCACAACTCCCACTTGCTTCAGACGGAATCTTAAAAGAAGTGGAGGTATCTGTTCTATCAATGATCTCCCTTTCTCCAAGCACGAATTCAATGATGGATTATTCTTTTCACGAGCTGATGCATCGAACACATGTCTAATTTTGGTGGTACTATTTTATTTCACTATGTGTCTGTGAGGAAGATAATAACAGCTATCACTAAGAATCTCAGAGTCGGGAACCCGTTCAATGACACCTTATTCAAGCCATTCCTCAGAAACATGTTCATAATCTGGGTACAGGGTATTTGCCTTCAACGTCTTTACAATAGAATCCAATCGTTTTTCTGCCAGGATGTAATTCTATGGAAGAGGAGAGTGCCTATCCTTCCAGAGAAAATGAACTTCATATCGACCTTCACCATTCACACTTACAGTCTCTTGAAAATGATTGTCAACTTCCAACTGCAATTCAAGCTTAGTTTTCCGATCAACAGGATCCGTAATGCCAATCAACTCCAACTTCCAAAGAACTGAGATGATTAAATCATTAAACAACATTGATGTGACAATCATAGCAGTTGTAACTCTGGGTTGTTCACTGGGATATTTACCAAAAATGGTCCAACCTAACCTGGTCTACCTAGCTATTAAACCATATGACACACTTCTAACATTACCCATGAAGTGTCTGGCAGCAATGTCAGCACCAATCAGAATTTCTACAGGACCTGCAGTACCTATGGCTTCCTGTATATTGTTGGTATTATCAAGTATTTCATTAACCAAGGCACTATTCTGAGTATGAGGTACATTATCACAAATATTGTCTTGGTCCAAGACCTCAAAATTGCACAAATAATCATTATTGAGACTGGCAAGATGATATTTATTGTGCTCACAAATAACGGTTTTCTGACCTCCGAACAGTGAATGGACAATAGTTTCTCTCCCAACAGGAGAATAATTCATTTCCCGCGCTGTTCCTTTCAAGACATATGACCATTGTGACCCTGTATCAAGTACTCCCTTCACAGTACGTTCACATCCATTCCCTCGAACCTTCACCAGAAGCGTAGGAAGCAGAACACTATTATCACACGTTCGATTGGCAAGGGCTTCGTCCTTTTTGTACAGTCATGACGTCAGGCCTAGGGGAGTCAGTACTGTTCACAACATTCTTACTTCTCTTAAATTCTGGACAAACCAACAATACATGGTGCTTATCACAAATCAAACACTTTTGCTTGAAAGTGCACTTTTTAGCTACATGATTTGGTTTAATGCAATTGAAACAATATTTCCTATCCTTCATAATTTCAAGATTTTGCGAGAGAGCCATATCACGTGCTTTATAGCAGTCAGCGCTGCTATGATGTTCATTACTACAAAAAATACAAGCAGAACGCTTATTGTCCTATAACGAGAGTAAACCCATTGCTGTAGGCACATCTTGCCTAGAACATGATTTAGGACTGCTATCTTTCTGCTCTTTCTTTACCCTATCAGCTGACTGTTAGGTAGATTTCATTAGAAAGCTAACTATTGCAATGGGTCCCATGTTTCGACTTCCGGAAAATGTCGACATATCTTCGCGTTTCACATCCCCCAGACCCCAAAACCACCGTCAGTTCGAAAGTTTATATATAATTTATGTATGTATATATATATATATGTATATATATTGAACCCTTGCAAAGGAGCTTATGAGACTCTGTTTCGGGGGGTGTAACAGTCCATATCGTAAGTTGTTGTTAAAGCGCTTCATTAACATGCAGGGTAACATATAACAAAATAACATGCAGGAATAAGTGAAGCCAGGGTTAAAACAAATGAATTTAATAACAAATCACCTAACTATACAAAAGAATTAACAAAACAAACTCCCAAAAGACTCCCACTGAATAAAATTAAAAAAAAAAGTCCTCTCGGCACGCCGGGAGGCGGAGGTAGATTTCACCGGACAAACTTGGAGATAGGCGAAAATAGGCAGAATATGCAGGTTTTCGTAGAAGGATCAGACCTCATTTATCGCATGAAAGTATTTTATAATTGGAGATTAATTAACTTTGTTTTTCTTCATTTTAAGCATATTTTAAACATTTTATTGTCTTACGGGGACGGTAACCTTCTTGTCATTTGGAGTCCATTTTTAGCCTATTTTCAATTTTGAAAAAATAGGCTTATGTGATCACCTTTTGTCCGTGTGTGTGTGTGTGTGTGTGAGGTGTGTGTGTGTGTCCCCCTAATAAAATCTAAACGGCTGGAGCGATTTCAGTGAAACTCGGTAAGTTCATAGCACTATTCCCGGCGACGTCGACCGTGCCCATCGAATTTTGTTACGTTTCACCCATCCAACATGGCGGCTGTGCGAAATATTTCACTAGCATTCAGTATCTCCGAAACTATAACGGATATCGCCCTGAAATTGTGTACGGTGATAAAGGGTACTACTAGAAGTTCACCTATGAAAATTTCAAAAACCTGGTTACTACATAACCAACATGGCGGCCAAGCGAAGTGGAGACTTTTAAATAGACTTTTCTCGCGATTTAACTATCCAAACGTAATGAAACTTGGTACAGCAAATATTTATACACATTGCAATGCACTGGGGTCTAATTTAGGTCAATTGTTTACATAACCTCAAAATGGCGGCTGTGCGAAATATTTCACTGACATTCGATATCCCCGAAACTATTACAGATATCACCCTGCAATTTTGTACGGTGATAAAGGGTACTGATACAAGTTTACCTATGTATAATTCATAAACCTGTAAAGTACAAAACGAACATGGCGACCAAGCGAATTTGAAATATTTGAATAGACTTTTCTCGTGAGTTAACTCTCTGAGCGCAGTGAAATGTGGTACAGTAAATGATTTTGCAGATTGTAATGTACTGCCATCTAATTTAATTCAATTGTTTACATAACCTCAAAATGACGGCTGTGCGAAATTTTAAAATTAAGTTTTTATTTCTTGTGTCGTAATCATGCGATCGAAGTGAAAGTTTGAATAATGAACCTAGGCAATAAGTGACCTTGAATGGTACACAACTCTATGGCCTATACATATAACAATCCTAAATGGCAAGCTTCCGTAATATTTAGACGGTTCTCAATATATATGAATCTTTTACAGCAACCAAACTGAAATTTTTATGTTCATAGAGACTATGAACATATGTTCACCTATAGGACTTTCAGTAACCTGGTGAGCACGAATCCAACATGGCGGCGACGCGAAGTATAAATATTTAAATGGACGTTTCTCGCGAATTAACTATCCGAGTGCCGTGAAACGTTGCACGTTTTTAATGCTTACACAAATGTTGATCCACTGGCATCTAATTTATTTCAATTGTTTGCATAATCACAAGATGGCTGCTTTGCGTAATTTTAAAATCTCGTTTTTACTTCTTGTGTTCTAATCATGCGATTGAAGTTTGAATACCACACTTACACAATAATCTTAATATAATAGTACAAAAATAAAAATCCAACCTGGCGACCATCTGAAATATTTAGACGGTTCTCAATATCTACGAATCTGATACAGCAATTAAACTGAAATTTTGTATGTTGATAGAGGCAATTAACATGAGCAGGATATATGAAAATAGGCTGTACAGTTCTTCACGGAACTACTTGTTATACTTGTGGTCACACTGTCCTTATGCAAGGTTTCGACACTGATGTGTAACTATGTAACGGTCTGTTACTTCTTCACGCAAAATTATATCTCCCGCAGAGATGTTGGTTGGTTCCTCAGTTTAGGGGCTGCGACAACGCGGTCATATAACCCCGTGTACTTTGGGTGAGTGTAGAATCTGTCTGATAAATGGTGTGAATTGTGATGGCGGTATTCGTCTGTAATTCAGGTAAGTAATGCAGACGCTAAATTTCAAGCAGTAGTTCCCAATGTTGCTACCAGATACTAACGTCAACGCCACCCAGCTGTGAACTTGGCTACTAGATGCCACCTCAATCAGCAACTCGCAACGAACGTTGGAACTTCCCCTCCAAAGGAAAGCTTACTGAGGGATTTTTAGCGCTCTTAGAAAATCCGACGACTTTGGCCGGCTTTGAACCCGCGACCTTGGGCATAGAAGTTCAGCATGCTACCAGTTACGTCACCGAAGCCGCTTCACACTTAGTCAGATGGAAATCTGAATCTGATCTCGCGCAAGTGCGTTGTCATGGCAACGTCTGATGGCTCATCCCTCATCAATTTAGTAGTGTTGCCATGTCAACCACTGATAGCTCTTGGCATTTTCTTATAATTCCGAAATCATTTTTCTCATCCCTTGGCGCAATGGTGGCTCATATCAAAAATTCTTTCAGACAAACGTTTTAGGTAATTATTAGGGGAATATTGTCCATTTTGTACGGTTTTGATATTGTGCCTATTAACAGAGATATGATTAATGTTTCCCGAAAAAACCACTTTTTCTCACCCCTTTGGTCAATGGTTGGTGCTATCAAAAAAACGTTTCAAACAAATTTCTGAGCTTTATCCGACACATAGTATGAACTTTGAACGGATTCGATATTTCACATATTAAGAGAGTTATAGCAATATTTCATTTTTTCGATAAAAAAAAGTCCCCCATTTTCATCCCCTTCGACCGATTTAGCCCAGTAACGAACTCGTCCGAGATTTTATGGGTATACATATTCGGTAAAAAATTCAAAGTGATTGGTGCAAAATTACGGCAGTTATCGTGTCCACAAGAAACTGATATACATATATATACATATATTACATAAATTATATATAAACTTTTGAACTGACGGTGGTTTTGGGGTCTGGGGGATGTGAAACTCGAAGATATGTCGAAATTTTCCGGAAATCGAAACATGGTTCCCATTGCAATAGTTAGCTTTCTAATGAAATCTACCTAAAATACTGCCGTCAACGACACCTAGCTGTGAACTTGGCTACTAGATGCCACCTCAATCAGCAACTCGCAACGAACGTTGGAACTTCCCCTCCGAAGGAAAGCAAACTCAGGTTTTTTAGCGCTCTTAGTAAATCCGACGATTTTAGCCGGGTTTGAACCCGCGACCTTGGGCATAGAAGTTCAGCATGCTACCAGTTCCGATACCGAAGTCGCTTCCCACTGACATATGAAAACTGAATGTGATCTCGTGCAGTGGCGTTGTCATAGCAACTGCTGATGGTCATCCCTTATCAATTAAAAGTAAAGTTGTCATGGCAACCTCTCTTGGCACTTGGCATTTTCTTATAATTTAAATCATTTTGTTCACCCCGTGGCGTAATGGTGGGTCATATCAAAAATTCTTTCAGACAAAAGTTTTAGGTAATTATTGGAGGAATATTGTCCATTTTGTGCGGTTTTGATATTGTGCCTATTAACAGAGATATGATTAATGTTTCCCGAAAAACCCACTTTTTCCCACCCCTTTGGTCAATGGTTGGTGCTATCAAAAAACTTATTTGACATAAATTTTTGGCACTTATCCGACACATATTATGAACTTTGAAGGGATTCGATATTTCATGTATTAAGAGAGTTATAGCGATATTTCAATTTTTCGAAAAAAAGCCCCCCATTTTTACCCCCTTTGACCGATTTTGCCCATTAACGAACTCGACCGAGATTTTATAAGGATACATATTATGTAAAAAATTCAAAGTGATTGGTGCGAAATTACGGCTGTTATCGTGTCCACAAGAAACTGATATATATATATATATAGATACATATATACATAAATTATCTATAAACTTTTGAACTGACGGTGGTTTTGGGGTCTGGGGGATGTGAAACGCGAAGATATGTCGAAATTTTCCGGAAGTCGAAACATGGGACCCATTGCAATAGTTAGCTTTCTAAAGAAATCTACCTAATACGCTAAAACTAGGCCAAATCTCGGGAGAGATTAATTACACGGACAAAGTGTCGTTAAGAAAATCAACAAAGGTGACAATGTATGCGCGTGTGCCGTTCTGCATGCTTCACGATGTGTACAATCGAATGCATGATTCGTCATCATCCAGAATAAACCTTCAGACGACGAATCCACATTGCTTAGAGCTAGACAGACGCGGGGAACAACTATACAACACTTAAAACTAAACCGACACTTCCTATACTTACAATATACAACACAATAATTTCCGTATGAAATTGGAATCAAAATGCCGTAGCAAAAACATTACTGCCTAAAAACTTAGGACTTCTCACACAAATCAACACAAGTAAGTTAACACGTGACCAATAAAAGAAAATACACATATGACCGCCGTCAAATTTACAAGTTTAGCTCACAAAGCTCACAAAGTAATGACTTCAAATAATTAAGAGCGTTAAAAATTGCTGCGCAATCAGCGTGAATTTAGCTCATCAGAGCTCACAAATAAAATAACTTCGAATATATCAGAGCGTAAAAATCGTTATGCAAACGGGCGTGAGGTTAGCTCACAGAGCTCACGAACAGAAACACCTCGAACAGCTTCTCGTCGACCAATTTATTCGAAACTGACAGGGTACGGAAGAGTGGGGTGGATTTAGAAAAAAATTCCAGAGTTTTCATCTCACACAGATGGGACTAGTATCAATCTTCATCAAATAAATCAAACGTCTCATCGCACTCGTGCGGAGATAATTCCGATCAGCGGTTCTTTAGATAATCAATTCCGCGCGCTTTTTACCACTGACGCCATCCATCGCGTGATATTGGCGTGGTCTCTCCTGATTGGGTGATTCAATCGTAGGTCGGTTGTAAGTAATTCGTGACCATTCCTTTATGATTCCAATTCTGGTGCAAGTTGTTACACAATTTGGCCTTGAACTTAGCTTACCAGGCCGTTCTTCAAGAATAGCTACAAGCTCAACCTCTGTGGCAATCATTGCGACACGCTACCTTGCCTTTATTCTCGTCAACTTGCTCAAGTACTGTCTGGGCTGCAGTAATAATAATAATAAATTATGAATACTTATTTATCGTAGATCAATAAGGGTTCAATATATATATATATGTGTGTGTGTGTGTGTGTGTATATCAGTTTCTTGTGGACACGATAACTGCCGTAATTTTGCACAAATCACTTTGAATTTTTACCGAATATGTATACCTATAAAATCTCGGTCGAGTTCGTTACTGGGCTAAATCGGTCGAAGGGGGTGAGAATGGGGGGCTTTTTTCGAAAAAGTGAAATATTGCTATAACTCTCTTAATATGTGAAATATCGAATCCGTTCAACGTTCATACTATGTGTCGGATGAAGCCCAAAAATGTATGTTTGAAGAGCTTTTTTTATAGCACCAACCATTGACCAAAGGGGTGGGAAAAGTTGGGTTTTCCGGGAAACATTAATCATATCTCTCTTAATAGGCACAATATAAAAACCGTACAAAATGGACAATATTCCCCTAATAATTACCTAAAACTTTTGTCTGAAAGAATTTTTGATATGACCCACCATTACACCATGGGATGAGAAAAATGATTTCGGAATTATAAGAAAATGCCAAGAGCTATCAGAGGTTGCCATGGCAACACTACTAAATTGATGAGGGATGAGCCATCAGACGTTGCCATGTCAACGCACTTGCACGAGATCAGATTCAGATTTCCATCTGACTAAGTGTGAAGCGGCTTCTGTGACGTAACTGGAAGCATGCTCAACTTCTATGCCTAAGGTCGCGGTTTCAAAGCCGGCCGAAGTCGTCGGATTTTCTAAGAGTTCTAAATACCCTCAGTATGCTTTCCTTTGGAGGGGAAGTTCCAACGGTCGTTGCTGGTTGGGGTGGCATCTAGTAGCCAAGTTCACAGCTAGGTGTCGTTGACGGTAGTACCTGGTAGCAACATTAGGAACTATTGCCTGAAATTGACCGTCTGCAGTCCTTACCTGATTTAAGACTAATACAGCCATTGCAATTCACACCGTGTATCAGACAGATTCTACACTCACCCAAAGTACACGGGGTTAGATGACCGCGTTGTCGCAGCCCCTAAACTGAGGAACCAACCAGAGGTAGATTTCATTAGAAAGCTAACTATTGCAATGGGTACCATGTTTCGACTTCCGGAAAATTTCGACATATCTTCTTGTTTCACATCCCCCAGACCCCAAAACCACCGTCAGTTCAATAGTTTATATATAATTTATGCATGTATATGTATATATATATCCGTTTCTTGTGGACACGATAACTGCCGTAATTTTGCACCAATCACTTTGAATATTTTACCGAATATGTATACCTACAAAATCTCGGTCGAGTTTGTTACTGGGCTAAATCGGTCGAAGGGGGTGAAAATGGGGGGCTTTTTTCGAAAAAGTGAAATATTGCTATAACTCTCTTAATATGTGAAATATCGAATCCGTTCAACGTTCATACTATGTGTCGGATAAAGCCCAAAAATGTATGTTTGAAGAGTTTTTTTATAGCACCAACCATTGACCAAAGGGGTGGGAAAAAGTGGGTTTTTCGGGAAACATTAATCATATCTCTCTTAATAGGCACAATATCAAAACCTTACAATATGGACAATATTCCCCTAATAATTACCTAAAACTTTTGTCTGAAAGAATTTTTGATATGACCCACCATTATGCCAAGGGATGTGAAAAATGATTTCGGAATTATAAGAAAATGCCAAGAGCTATCAGTGGTTGCCATGGCAACACTACTTATTTGATGAGGGATGAGCCATCAGACGTTGCCAAGATAACGCACTTGCACGAGTTCAGATTCAGATTTCCATCTGACTAAGTGTGAAGCGGCTTCGGTGACGTAACTGGTAGCATACTGAATGTCTATGCCCAAGGTCGCGAGTTCAAAGCCGGCCGAAGTCGTCGGATTTTCTAAGAGCGCTAAAAATCCCTCAGTATGCTTTCCTTTGGAGGGGAAGTTCCAACGTTCGTTGCGAGTTGCTGGTTGCGGTGGCATCTAGTAGCCAAGTTCACAGCTAGGTGTCGTTGACGGTAGTACCTGGTAGCAACATTAGGAACTACAGCTTGAAATTGACCGTCTGCAGTCCTTACCTGAATTACAGACTAATACAGCCATACCTAAGTACACGGGGTTACATGACCGCGTTGTCGCAGCCCATAAACTGAGGAACCAACCAAAATCTCTGCGGGAGATATCATTTTGCGTGAAGAAGTAACAGACCGTTACATAGTTTCACATCAGTGTCGAAACCTTGCATAAGGACAGTGTGACCACAAGTATAAAAATTGACCCCAAATGACAAGAAGGTTGCCGTTCCCATAAGACACTAAAATGTTTAAAATAAGCATAAAATGACGAAAAACAAAGTTAATTAATCTCCAGTTATAAAATACCTTCTCGCAATAAATGAGGTCGGATCTTTCTACGAAAACCTGCAAATTCTGCCTATTTTCGCCTATCCCCAAGTTTGTCCGGTGAAATCTACCTCCGCCTTTCGGCGTGCCGAGAGGACTTTTTTAAACCCAGACATGGCGACATGGCCACATGGATTCTTTCCTCATTTTGTACTTCTGCCTTCATAAAGGACATGAACTTATTAAGTCGTTGTTCTGCATTAGATATACCACTATATAAAGAACTTCGCTGCCATACTCTTAAAAGGTCTTCAGTCATGCACGATTCTAACAAAGGACAAAGGATTGCAGCACATTCCCCAGTTGTGACACCAAGAGATTCAAGTGACCTTAAATGACACTCCAACTTATCATACATCTCCGTGAGTGAACGGCATGATTTACTAGCAGGCAGGATCAAACTGAGAAGATCCCTGATGCATACTTCTCTACCAAAACGTTCCTGAAGTGCTTCTATCACTAACATGTCATTATCTTGTGTGGCTGGAAAACTGTCTACAACAGACCTAGCTCTGGAGTTGGGTAACGTAGCTTGTATAAGATAATAGAATTTATCAACTGGTGCAACCCCTACATTCTCATGGATACGCTGGAATTGGTTCCAAAATGGCATCGAATCTCTGAGTTCACCACCGAACTTACGAAATTCTATGGTTGGAAGCTTTATTTTGCTATTTACTTGACCATTTGGTGAATCTTCACTCGCGATAAATTGTCGGTCTATGGAATGTTTAATCGCTGCACTTTCAACAGTTGGTACTTACTGCGATACTCGTCAGCCGCCAGCGCTTCTTGATCCAGTTCTTGTTCTCTAGCACCGTATTCCAACTTCCATTTCATAACCTCTTCATTCTGGGCATTGATATTCTCGAAGTACTGTTCCAAAGAAGCAAATGATGCTCGAGCTTCTTCATACTTTTGCTCTTCAAGAAACTTATCAAGAGCAACGGAATGCCGCGTAAACAATGCTCTGTCGATCCGTCTTCTAATTGTAACCTTCACCATTGCGGAAGTAATCATAAAACACTGACGAGGAAAACACTATCGTGCTATTGGGCTGGGCGCCAAATGTCAAATGTTCGGCCCTCCACCAATGGAAAGATTTAATACACCTTAAAATAAATGAACTTTATTTATCTTGCATTATATGCTGTCCGTTCCATTGCATGCCATTTTACACAACTCCTTGAGTCAATGCCCTCTAGATCCTAAGGGCTGCATAAAACAAAAAATAAACAAAAACATCTCACTCAGTGTTCCCAAAAATAAGTGTAGTCTTATAGGTCATCATCGTGAAACTACCAAAGAGTGGAAATCTAACTGAATGTACAAATTGGAGAGGTATCACGCTTCACTCGGCGCCAGGAAAAGCCTCCTGCCTCATTCTTCTACAACGGATACAGGAAGCATGAGATTGTCGACTGCGAGAAGAACAGGCTGGCTTTCGAAGAGGGAGATCCTGCTCTGAACAAAATTCATTCTACGAAATGTAATAGAACAATGCATAGAATTTATCTGTCCGTTGCACCTGAACTTCGTTGATTTCAGAAAAGCTTTTGACGGTATACACCGAGAATCAATATGAAATACTGTGAGCCTATATGGAATTCGCTACCATCTATTCGATATTTTCAAAAACCTCTATCTGGACTCGAGCAGTTGCATAAGAACAGAAGATGGACTTTCTTTAGCATTCTCACAGACGCCAGACAAGAATGCATTTTGTCACCATTCCTGTTCATATTTGTATCGATTTTGTAATGAGAAAAGCTATGGAATGAGCAATCTAGGCTAACGGATCTGTATTTTGCTGATGATATCGTCCTTCTAGCTGAAACACCACACAGTTTACAATTAATTACAACCAAGCTGGATGGAATGGCCAGTTCTGATGGACTACAGAAAAATGGTGACAAGACGAATACAATGTGCATAAAAGTGGGAATGTATCTACACAAATTATAGTGCAACAGAAGATTCTACAAGTTGTTGACCGATTTTCATATCTCAGCAGCTTTATATGTAGTATTGGGGCCGTAGATTCAGACATCAGCGTCAGAATTGGGAAAACTTCAGCAGTCTTTCTAAGAATGCGATCCATATGGCAATTACACTCTATAATTATGTCGACAAAGATTTGGCTATATTCCCCTATCATCTTGGTGATCGCATATAAGCAAGTGTGACTTGTAAAATATCAGTAAAATCAGCACACAAGCTCAACGTTTTTCACCAATGATGCTTGAGGCAAATTTTGAAAATCAGTTATCGTGAATTACTGAGAAGAACTGGTCTAAGCAGCCTGCACAAAATCGTTGCTCAAATAAGAATGAAGTTCGCAGGACATGTTCTATGTATGAATGAAAGAAGGATACCCAAATCAGCACTGTTGTGGAAACCAACGGAAGGATACTGAAGTAGAGGAAGACCTCCTAACAACTGGAAACGAACTTTTGCAAAGGATCTTAAATGCATTGATATGAACTCGGAGGAAGCTGAAAACCTGGCAGCTGATAGAGTTCGGTGGAGGAAATTTGTTGCCCGATATGCTACCTAGCATTGAAGTAACTAAGTCTAAGTAAGTCTATAGGGCGGAGGAAAACATAAAACCTATGTGTCCCGAGCGTTACTGAAAAGCACTTAAACAGCGTACCATGAATAGTGCTTATTATTGTAGTACTTTAAGGTTGTTTATATTTGCTATGCACCCTTGGGCTCTTCTGCACGTTATTTCCAGTTGATAATATGCAAAGTTTAGCATGTTTTATAACCTCAAAGTACTACAATAGTTGGCACTGTGTGAAAATGCCACCTCCACCTTCACTTAAGTAAGAAGATCCAAGCAATAATACACATTTATATCTCTACAAAGTCCTCGATTCTTGGATGTAACGAGTAATCTCGAGAAACACTGGATGGATTTTGATGCGGTTTTCACCATTCTGTAAAGGCTTTCTCCAGGAAGGTTTGAGTAGCGGCTATTTTATAGCATCGTATGTTTCCACTATGGGGTCAGGCACTTATACAGCTGTCGTCACTGGTAATTATGAAATTGAATATTTGGCAGAACTGTTGGATACAGGAGTGTCAAGAAACATGCTGTTTTCCAAACTGTTTAGTTTGTTTTTGTTTTGTTAAATTGTCTTCTCACTCTGAATCAACATGGGCCCAGATTCTGGGACAGAAAAAGAGTTACACATCGTGTAGAGCATTCCCAGTACATAAACCGTCTGGCTGACATACCATTGTTGTTCCTGTTGCAGAAAGACATCCTATGAAATATCCACTGGCAGAAATAAGAAACAACTCTACATCATGTGGGCCATCAAGACGTTCCCTCGTTCCCGATACAAGAGAGATGTCATCTTCTCTGTCCAGGATCTTCTGGGTAAATATCTGCTTATTGTCTGTACAGTACTATCGGTGGGTGCTTTGGGGGCTCAAGCAACCAATGTGGGATTTCATATTTGCTTTGCACCCATTCTGTGCTGTTATTTCCAGTTGGTAGTATGCACTTAACACATCTGAAGTATCGAGCTCTCACCCATGTATCCTGCAGCTAGCAACAAATTACTGCAGATGCAAAGAAGCCAAATAAACTGAATTATGTGATTCGAACTTTGAACTCCAGCAATTTTTCTAGGATTTTTCCCTGTTAGTTGGAAGTTTTTGCCCAGTTGCACCCCGACCACCGCTAGGGTAATAATAATAATAATAATAACAATAATAATAATAGAGGGAATCTGGAGGAAAAAGTTATCCCAGGAAATATATCGCCAATGTGAAAAAATGTCTCATACTTTTCGGAAAAGACGATTGAAATTTTACGGGCACATTATCAGAATGAACAATGGAAGATTGACTAAAAGAATTCTCAACTTGGCCCTCTCACTAAGAACCAAGAACAGCTGGCTACGTGAAATTGAAACAGATCTCCAGGAAATCAACATTTCAGACAATATTATACAGGACAGATGCAAATTCAGAACCCTAATCGACAATCACCAATTTGAAGACAAACCCAACATCAGGGCCACCATAACTTGGACAGAAGACCGTAGAAAGGCGCTCAGCGAGAGGATGAAGAGATTTTGGAAGGAAAAGAAGGCCAACACATCAGCTAAACAGGTTCAACCGTGCTCCTGAGTCGGGCATAACATTGCAAGAATAATAATAATAATAATATCGTCTGGCCTCGAATGCCGGGTGAAAGCTTTATAGTTTGACACCCATAGGGTAGCTTGTATGTCGAATTTCGTTGTTCCTTGAATCACTATGAAAGTCAAGGAGGTTAGATATCTAAACTCCTTGAACACTATACCGCTTTCTAGTAGAGAAATGAGGAACTTTGTGTTGGCGGAAACTCCCGAGAATAATTTTGCCATTATGAACACGGCCTACTGAATTCAAATGGGTTCTTTGACATGCCAAAATCGTATGACATACGTATCGTGGTTTTGCCGCCTTTCAAAAATCACTTACCACGGCCAGGAGTGAACCTGCAATCTTGGGGTTAGTAGACCGACACGCTATCCACTTACCCACCGTGGCAAGCACCGCTAGTGTAATGGGCATCTACTATGTCCCATATATGAAGCATGTGCTTCACTGTCCCAGCAGCACTTGCTACACAGGTGAAATCCCACAAGCAACACAGCAAAACCCTACAACAATTCTTGACTTTAATAACTTGGACATGGAGGCCAATATTTCATATTAAAATTATATTATGTATTTCCATGTTTCGTCATTCTAGTAAATTAACAGCAGGGCCCGCATAGATTTTTTCCAGAGGGGGGGAGGGCTTTTTCATTTCATTACCTACCTGTCACTACGTTGTTGGCAAGTTAAAGAATCCATTTGAATTCAGTAGGCCGTGTTCATAATGGCAAAAATTAATCTCAGGATTTTACACCAACACAAAGGTTCCTCCTTCCTCTACTAGAAAGCGCTATAATGTCAAGGAGTTAGACATCTAACCTCCTTGACTTTCATAGCGCTCCAGGGAAAGTAAAAATTCAAGATTCGAGATGCAAGCTGCCCTCTGGGCGCGAATAACAAAGCGTGCTCCAGGCACCCGAGGCCATACGATATTATTATTATTATTATTATTATTATTATTATTATTATTATCATTATTATTATTATTATTACCGACAGCATTGGCTCAGCTGGCTAAAGCGCAGCGTTAGGTCATGGGACCAAGCTCTCTGCTGACTCGGTAGACGCGTGGGTTCGAGCCCCACTGTCGGCCGTCCTTGAAATGGTTTTCCGTGGTTTCCCCACTTTCAACACCAGGCAAATGCTGGGACGGTACCTTCTGATAGGCCACGGCCGATTCCTTCCACATCCTTGCCCAGTTTCATTCATCTTCATCCACTCCATCTCTCATCCCGACGCGCAGGTCGCCCACGGGCGTCGAATAGAAAGACCTGCACTCGGCCTCTCAGGAGGCCACGCGAAAAAAAATATTATTATTATTATTATTATTATTATTATTATTATTATTATAGGGGAGCCTGATGGCGCAGTGATTTAGCTGCTCGTCTTTCACCCGGCCGGCTGGGGTTCGAATCCCGGTGACAGCGGGTTGGAATCTTCAACTGAAAAATCACGTGGCGTCAGGAATGGCATCCGGCCTTGAATCCCCGGCCAAAACCAAAATGAGCCTGGTTGGCTCCGGCGAACCCAATTAACAGGGAAAAGCTGAAGAAAGTATTATTATTATTATTATTATTATTATTATTATTATTATACTAGGTGATGATGAGACGTACCCCCCCCCCCCCCCCCCCCAATTTTCGTTTCATTTCTTACTTGCTTCGTGATATTCCTTTTCGTTGCCCTGAAACCGTTGGATACATTATCTTTATCGCATGAATTGGGGAATAGTTTGTTTTAGTTCAGAGTTTTTGTCCGTAGAAGTTCGCATTTCTTTGTGAATCATCGTCATAAAGTTCATTTCTCAAATACAGGTATAAAGTAGTTGTATCATCATTTATCGACAAAAATAAAAATCAAGAAGTCCTTTAAAATAGAAATGTTAATCCAGTTAGCCGATTTTCAAAATAACTGGAAATATTTTCAAACAATCCAAAATTACTGACAAGGAGAGGTCGCCAAGTGGTTTACTAGAAAAGTGTTCAAATTTGGAGGGTTTGCTCTTCATAAGAAAATATTTTGGCCGTGTTCGAGCGGTTTTGCCAATGGGCCTTAGTGTGTTCAAAATTGAACGTTTAAAATTAATCCTCTAACATTTGTAGTCCTAATCTCGCACACGTTCGCGATTCGTTTCCGTGGCGTAGTCACTAGCGCATTGGCAAGGGGAATTCAAGGTTTCGAGTTCGAGTCAGGCCTATTATTGTCTTTTGTGTTTTCTATAATGTACAATATTTTAAAATCATTATTATTCGTCCTTGTCGCCTCCGTAGCGTAACGGTCAGCATGGTTAGCTGCTGCCCCGGAGGTCCTGGGTTCGATTCCCGGCTCTGCCACGAAATTTGTAAAGTGGTATGAGGACTGGAACGGGCACTACTCAATCTCGGGTGGTCCAAATGAGTGTAGGGGGATCGATTCCCACCTCAGCCATCCTCGAAGTGGTTTTTCGTGGTTTCCCACTTCGTCTTCGGGCAAATGCCGGGATGGTACTGCCCCCGCAAATTGAATTATTTAGGGACAAAATGAGAGTATTTTTCGTCCCCATGATTCAATGTAACCAGCAAATATAATTTCTGGAAGTGTGACACAGGAGTGTAGTGTTACAAGCTCGAGGCTGTGGGAGAGTCCAATCACGTGATATATTGCACAAGAGACGCTTCTAGAAGGCTATATTTAGCATAGCAACAGCGAGTTTGGAAATTAATATTATAAATATTGTTATAAATTATACTATTGGATCCCAGCCCAGAGCCAATTGGAAGAGGTTTTATTGAAGACGGGATCAACTTCAATTACATAATATGACGAAATTATGCATTTCGGCCCTTAGAAGAAGATTTTCTTATTTGGTAATGAAGAGAACATTAAAAGAAATTATGTCTGATACTTTAAAAACCGTAGATCGGTTAATCTACGCAGTAATAAGCATTAGTAATCTACGCGCTAAAATTATGGTGGGAGTTTGATATGGCCGCCAACATTTCAAATTGGAGGGGGAGATCCAAGGATCGAGGTTCTTATTCCAGCAGTCTTTGAAGAGTGAGGAAGTGTTTTTACAGGGTTAACGGAGATCCCAAGGCTTAGTCCGAGTGCGACGACTGTCGACTTGTGGAGACGCGAGGATAGCTAGGTGGAACGTAGGAGATCACCGCACTTCCATTCTATGTGAAGTTGCGAGGAACATTGAATTGATTATATCTCTCATATCATTGAGATCTGAATTTAAATAAGCGAATATATATAAAGAACAGGTCGCATACTACATTCTGCGAAAAGTCGAGCGTTTTAAAACTCACCGTTTCGACAATATAAGCCTGTTAAGTCAGATTTTCAAATGTGTTGGAAATAAAGCTGAATATCTTTTTAAATTGCAACGTGAAGTTGACGAACGCAGTTCAAGTGAACAGTAGCGGAGAACTTTTAATATTGGCGCAACACATAAACATTAACAGAATGACTATTATTATTCTTCAAGTGTTTTCATTCAACACAAGTAACATTGTTGATATGATGAACTAAATAGTCATGCGCCAGAGACATATTCGATAGCAGGAGTTAAGATACAACGATGGAGCTTCGTTAGACGACGTATTCTTGAATACAGACGTAGTGTACGGTCCATCTTGTGCATTTTCGTCAGTCTACGAACACTAATATAACATCAATTAGCAATGGAAATATTTCATTCACCATTTATATGAATATTTCTATAAATTATTCCAATGATGAGGCTGATACATATTTACGACGGAGAATGAAGATTATACAAAAGAGATTTGTCAAGATGCTAGGGAGGGTAGCCCTGCAACACAGAAGAATTTGCCACAAGGATGTCGTTCGAGCCCAGACGAATGTTGGTGAATTCCAGAGAGGGACGTTTCCTATATCTGAGGTCGCAGATCCGAGGTTCGAATGCAGATTCATCTCAGTGTCTTGTACTGAGGAACCATCTAAAGTATTGTGGGAATACTTACATAGATCTTCAAGTTTTCGTCCAAATAAGGTAGCAGTGTATCTCATTTGTAGTATAGAGCTTTATTAGTGACATCCTGAGCCAACGATCTTATTCCATATTTTCATATTCCATATTTCCATATTTTCTCATTTCATGTATTTCAGTGTTTTCATGTATTTTACACTTCAGATGTGTGTTAAGATTTTTATGCTTCAAGATTATTTAGAAGATAATGGCCTTTTATCTATTTTTCAATTTTATTCTACGGATCAGTTGTGGAACTGACATTAAAATTTTGTTTGAGGAATTATATTTCCTCATAGAAGACTAGGCGTTTCGACTCTCGAATTTTAATAATTTTATTTTAACCAAGTATTCTGACGTTATGTCATAGCTTCAAATTCAATTCTTATTAAATTTAATTTGAGCACTTTAATGTAACGACATTAAACTTCAAGAACAGAAGAAACATCGAATGATATTGTTAGATCATTATTGTACATAAACTATCGACGATCTAAGAAATACTAGTGTTTTGATAAGACCGAAGTCTTAATCCCTATGAACTTTCTTTGTGTAGAGTGGAAAATCATTATGAAATTGACAAACCTTTTTATTATTTGTAAAGCTAGGAACTTTGTTCATTTAATAGGTTAGAGGAAATACCTTTTGATAGAAGATTATTCAAATCTTTGGCTAGGAATTCAAAGCTAGTTTATCCCGGTCAAGATTGGATTCTATCTGTCACTATAAATAACATGTGTGTTATTTCATTATATTTGTGTAATATCACGTCATTTGTGGACATGATATTACAACGATAAACAATTTAAAGCTTGACAAGTGAGGTGAGACAGGAGTATTATTTTTATTACATGTATTTGCGACAGACGAGTTAACAGTTAATTATCTTGTTGTGGAGTAAACTTTAGGAGGTTAATCACGACTGTCTAATATCGTTCATTACAATTGGAAATTTCGTTTGAAGAACTTAAGCATGTATAATTGTATTCCAGTAGTCATGTGTAATGATAATGAGGGTCATGCCATTATTTGAGAGAAGTGCCTACAGAAGTTATGTTAATAACAATTAATCCTTTTTGGTTATTGTTTAACATAGTGGATGATAATTGTTTATGCCATATATATTGTTATATGAGGATTTGTAGAGCTATGAAGAGTGCTCGTACGAGGGAGTTCCGCATTTTAGGGAAGTCAAAGTATTGTTGTTCTTTGATAAGAAGGCATGGATCATGATGAGAGCCGTTGTATAAAAGTAGTCCAGTTCTTGTGAAGTAACGATTTAGCTGTGTTAACAGGAGGGTTTCAGCGGAAATACAACTTGAGAAAGATTGTCTACTCATGTCTATAATACTATTATTATATTTTATTATACCCGAAGTTATGTAATTACGTACAGTTAACTTTCATTAGTCGACTGTATTATACCGACAATGTATTGAAACCTATATAAGACGATGTGTAAGCAGTATATCAAAACTACGGAACGTTAGAGGATGGTTATGTGAAAAACCAGTGTATATATTACTTGAGAATTGTATTGTAACCGAGAAGCCAGAATCTCGAATGTATCGTGTTAGCAACACTAAATAATGTATATTATTATGAATATATTACATGTAAATAATTTTTGAAAATGTTTTAATTAGTTAAATCATTTAGTAGGATTTAATAATCAATTGTTTTGAAATATCATGTGTTTTATGAGCGGATGTGTTTGGTATGAATGATTGTTCATTGTTAAGAGTAAATGTGGAACCGGATTGTTCATGAACAATTGCGGGGTGCGAATGAAAGTGTGTATAAAATTTTTTAGGATGATTGTTTAAGAAACAGAGTAGTTATGTGTATTTTTGTAAGATCTAAATGTTAATTTTACGTGTTTTTATTAACGCACACACAAGCAGTCTGTATGTGGGCTAGCGAGAATGATTCACCGTTAGGGTTGGAGAACGGTGTGACATAACATAAGCAGGTGGACACTCACCGCCTTGTATAAATTGTAAAAACAGTTCGGAGTACAGCGTGGTGCTGGTATTTCATTGACGAAACAAGACCACTGCACGTGCGTTCTACAAACGCAAGCTAGTGAATGAAACCATGTGTTAGGAATGCCACGAATGTAAGAGTCTTCAATAAACAGTTATATTTTTACGCTGTATAGGCCTAAAACAAGCCAAGATTTTATGCTCATAATTTCTATACACAGCATCGTAGTAAGATGTAGAGTTGAAAGGAAGTGTGAATGAGTGCGTGTTTTTATTTTAATTTCTATTGTTAAATTAATTTATTGTTATTTTGTTTATACTAGATTAGTTTACACTATTGTTAATAAATTTTATTCAGTTTGTTATCCGTTGTTGTTGGAGTGTGATTCATTTTAAATATAAGGAGAAGTGTATTGTGGATGTATTGTAGGCGAAGCTGAATTCCCAGTCCCCGAGGAGGTAAGTAAAGGTAAGTGCCCCGTGTAGTTTGTTGTTGATCCACAATATTCTTGTAACTGCTGTATGTAAATCCCTAAAGGCCATGTTGGAAGCGATTTCTAATGTAGTATTTGCCGGTGCTGTTAGAAATAGGCAATTCAGCTGGGGCAATGGATATTCCAACAGGATCCTTTCCGGATTATCGGGTACAGTACCTACTGTGAGGCCACGGCCGCCTCCTTCCCTCTTCCTAGCCTATCCCTCCAAATTTTCCATCCCTTCGCATCCCTCATGAGCCCCCTGTTAGCTTTGCAGGTGAGGCCGCCTGGGCGAAGTGCTGATCACACCTCCCCAGTTGTATCCATCCTGACCAGATGTTCCAAGCTCCAGGACACTGCCCATAGAGGCGGTAGTGGTGAGTTCCCCCACTGAGTCCGTGGGAATCACCAACCTAGAGAATACATTGACTAAATAAAAAAATAAAAATATTCATCCTTGAAGCTTGAACGAGTCGTAAGTTTTATTCGTTAGAATTTTAATGCAGCGTAGCCGGCGACGCTACGTTCATGTGCACTGCGCCAAGTCTAATGCATGAACGATAGAGCCCTTCCCTCTGTTCCACTCTGCTCTACCATCAAGCTAAACTGTCTGTATCCAAAACTCGATACGGAACTCGTGTGAGTAACATCGCGGGACACTCTTCGTCACGCAAGTGTCGTATAAGCGGGTTCGATATGTCGGAGATCTTTATTGACGCTTATGCGTAATCAGTAATACGTGTGTGTGGCTGTCTACAATCAACAGTATCTAGAACGCAGTAATCACGGTCATCGACGGTAAAATGGGATCGCCTCCACTTACTTCTACAATATTTACAAATGATGAAGACGATGAATGTGATGGTCTTGGAGTTTATTCACGGCGGGACATTACAGACGTACTGCACATATGCATGCAGACTGTAAAGTCGCGCAAGCAACACCGATGGGTAAAAGTTTTACAGAGGCCATTATCAAGGTACTGCAAAAAGTGGATAATAACAGTAAAAGAAAAAAGTGCTGACTCGAACTCGACACCTTGAATTCCCCACGCCAATGCGCTAGCGACTACGCCACGGAAACGAGCCGGCAGCGTGTGCGAGAATAGGACTACAAAAGTTTGGGGATTGATTTTAAATGTTCAATTTTGAACACACAAAGGTCCATTGGCAAAAACGCTCGAACACAGCCAAAATATTTTTTTATGAAGAGCAAACCCTCCAAATTTGAACGGTTTTCCAATAAACCACATGGCGACCTCTCCTTGTGAGTAAAAATCTGTGGAAATATCCCTACATCAAAATCAGTTAACACTATCAGTAACGTGACAATTGACATATTCTTGGGATTCCAGGGGAAGGGGTGGCTCAAACCCTCCTTGCCCCCTCCCCCCCCCCCCCCTCAGCCCCTTCCACTGCTGGCGCTTGAGCTTCAATGTAACTGCAAGTTATGTCCTTGTGATTTAATGTTTCTGCAAGTGATCTCCTTGAGTGGTCTCAGGCACTATATTCAGGTGAAAAAGGGGGCCACGAGTCTTTACTGATAATTTGATCTTCATTTAACACTTCTGTAACCAAATTGTGCTGTTGTAAGTATTGTTTAGGTAACATAATTAATTTCAGTGTGTCTTTAATTTATTGCTCTGTTTGCCATTTTTATATTAATTCAAATAAACTTACATTGTAGAGTGTTCTTCATCACAACTAAAAAAATTTTGGAATCTTGGTATCTTTATTTTCACTCCTTTATGGAATTGTACGATAGTTTTTGAGCATTAAAATCAAATCCCGATGATTGCTGGGGTTGAAAAATTCTGTAGTATGGTATCAGTTATATGAAAATTAGCCGTCATAGCATTTATTACATACGGAGCTGGCAAGATACCTTAGTTGAGATAATTAAGACTGGTGGTGAAGTACTGTAGCCTATCTCGTTTCCAGCGGTATATGACCTCGCTGTTGCGCCCCTTAGAACAATAATAACTATCTCGTATCCCGTGAACATGGTTAGGTGTAGAACAAAACATCGAATTATCCTAATGGAAACTTATCTTCTCAAGAAGAAGTCTTCCAGTAAATGTGTTTGTACAGTATGTTTCAACGCCGTGCGATTTAGGTAGATTTCATTAGAATGCCTAGATATTGCAATGGGTATCATGCTTCACATCCCGCAGACCCCAAAACCACCGTCAGTTCAAAAGTTTATATATAATTTATGTATGTATATCATATGTTGGGTAAAGTTAAGTAACTCCGTGATGGGTTGTTCTCTGGAGTGTTATCGGGCGAGGGTCGGGCTGTGGTATGCGAGGGGTAGTCGGGATTTCCGGTGTTTGTGTGTGCGTACGGGACCTAGCAACTTGTGGTTCATAGCCCTAGTGATAGCTGCATTGCTAGTTATTGGTGGAGTGGAAGTGAATCCAGGGCCTGTTACTCCAAATGTGAATCAGGCAAATGATCCAGTGGCAGCTTTAAAGTGTTCGACGTGCAGTAAAACATTGAAGAATGGTGTTGAGTGTGGACTATGTGAGAAATGGTTTCACTTCGGCTGTATTAAGGTCAAGAAGGAGGATTGTGATGTCGGAAATTTGTTTTGTAAAGTATGTGATACGCCGGTCTGTTTGAGGGTGCAAATTAAAGCAAGGGATCAAATAATACAGGAACTTAGAGCAAAGCTTCGTGAATCAGAAGAAACGGTGAAGGATGTGACTGAACGGCTTTCTACTGGGATCAGTGTGGAAGAGGGCGTGCAGGAGCAAACTGAGGATGACGTTATCATAATGGGTGATTCTATGATACGATGGAGTGCGAATATCTCGAGGAAATCAGGTGCGAAAGTGCGGTGTTTTCCGGGGATTAAAATTGACCAGCTTGCCCAACGAGTGGAAGAAGCAAATGTAGAGGGCTGTGACAAAGTTAAAGTGTTGTTGCTCCATGTTGGGACGAACGATTTGAAGAAGAGGGCTACAGCTGATTACATCATGGGGGAGCTCTACGAACTAGGCAGGAAAGCTAAAACCAAGTTTAGAAATGCAAAAATTATAATGAGTGGCATTGTTCGGCGGGGAGATGTTCCGTTAAGGCGAGTTAAGACTGTAAATGACCGCATGGACTGGGTATGTGCACAACTGGGATTAGTGTACGTAGAAGCTGACTGCTGGATTGGTGGCCGTGACTTCACCCGAGACGGGCTGCATCTAAATCGACGGGGCGCTTTCAACTTAGGGAGCCTACATGAAAGGGTCATCGGTTCGTGCCGGCTTTTGTGAGGATTAGCAGGTCCAGAGGTTGCCAGCCGATGGGAACAGAAGGAGCTATTTCAAGATATTTGCTGCGGAGGTAAGACTCTAAGATTACTGCAGGTTAATTGTCAGAGTTTAGGAAATAAATTAATTGAATTTTGGAATCTTGTAGAGACGTATTCTCCGGACATTGTCATTGCAACAGAATCTTGGTTATATGAGGACATAAATAGTAGCGAAATAATTCAAGGGACCTACGAAATGTACAGAAGGGATCGGGGGAAGCGAGGTGGTGGGCTATTTATTTGTGTGCGCAAAAATATAGCTAGTTTCTTAAAGTGGGCTGATATGGATCATGAAATGTTATGTGTACAAATTTCGGATAAAGGAAATAAATTCCCTCTTCAGGTGATAGGGGCGTATAGAGCACCGAAAGATAACTTTTCTCTCCTCGAAACACTGTATGATAAAACTTGTACGGGTAATGCTATGAAAAAGAGCATAATAATTGCTGGAGATTTAAACCTCCCCAAAGTAGACTGGTCTGGTGAGTCAACTAGCTGTGGTCAAGCTCAGAGCGCTGCAAATAAATTCTTAAGGGAGGGAGGATTTTCCCAAGTAGTTGACTTCCCAACTAGAGACAATAATACCTTAGATGTTTATCTCGTAAGGCCTGTAGAGCTGTATATTAACTGTCTGAAAGTACCAGGAATTAGTGACCATTCTGGGGTTGAATTAAGTATCAGATATGGTGACATTACAAAATTAGACTCTGATGTAGCAAAAAAGATCATATTCCAGTATCGCAGGGCGGATCAGGGCAAGTTTCAGGGGTATTTGAATGAGCTATTTGTAGGATGGGCATCGGAAGGAAATCACATTAATATCCTGTGGACTAACTTTTTGAAAATTTTATATAGCGCTGTTGATAAATTTGTCCCATTTAAATTGCTGAAACAAAACCCAGATCCTGAGTATTACACACGAGAAATTAGGAGTCTAAAACGGAAAATTAGGAAATTATACAATAAAAGACATGATAGTGACAAGTATATGTTGAAATTTAAGTCCTTATCAAGAGAGCTCGTCTTAAAAAAGAGGGCTGCTCATGACAGTTATATGCAAGGGTTACTTGGTTCGGGAGGTGATGGGTGGAAAAAAAAATACAGTTATGTTAGGAGAAGAAAGGGAAATTCAAATAATTTGTCGATGATAATGTCCTGTGACGGTAAATTAATTACTGAGAAACAGACCATCGCTAATGAATTAAATGTCTTTTACGGTAGTGTGTTCAATAAATCCAATAGCTGTGTGTTGGACCTTAACGACGAATCAGCCCGGGGCTCCCCTGTTCCAAATATACCAGTCAGCAATTGTAAAACTAATACAAAAACTACGTTTCAATGTATCAAAGGGTCCTGATAATATTGTTAGTGAAGTACTTAAATTAGGAGGTAGGGCCGTGACACGATACTTGGAGGTGATGTTTAATGTGTCCATAAACAATGCGCAAATCCCAGATGACTGGAAAAAAGCTACGGTAGTGCCAATATTTAAGGGAGGGAGCAGACTTGAATTGGGCAACTACAGGCCGGTTAGCCTTACGTCCATCGTTTGTAAACAGATGGACATCTCATTTGCGGCTACTTGAGGGAACAGTGGGAAACATTATCATGGTTTAATGATAGGCAACATGGATTTCGGAAAGGTTACTCATGCGAGAGTCAGATGCTATCACTTTTTCAAGACATTAGCGAATCGTTAGACCATGGAGTTTCAGTCGACGCCGTGGTTATAGATTTTGCGAAGGCATTTGATGTCGTGCCGCATGACATGCTACTCCATAAATTAGCTTCGACGAAGATTGATAGAAGAGTAACTTTATGGATCCAAGAATTTTTGACGGGTCGTTCACAGAAGGTGAAAGTCGAAGGCATATTCTCGGATGAAATTACCGTAACGTCGGGTATCCCTCAGGGCAGCGTAATCGGAACTTTGTTATTTTTGGCGTTTATAAATGACTTTCCAAATGGGATTCGCAGTGACTGTCGATTGTTTGCGGATGATTGTGTAATATATCGAAAGATACATGACTCACAAGACAATGCAGTGCTTCAAGAGGACCTGAACCTGGTCTATAAGTGGGTGATTGAAAATAAAATGAAAATAAACAGAAGAAAATGTAGTCTCTTAAAAATAGGGAAAGTGCGGAGGCAGGATTTTCAATATAACATTGGCTCGGAAATACTTGTAGAAGAAGATTCTTGCAAATATTTGGGCGTTCACGTAAGGAATGATATGAAATGGAGTAGTCATGTAGGATGTGTAGTTTCAAAAGCTTACAAATCCCTGCACTTTGTAATGAGGGTATTAAAAGGAAGTAGTACCTCTGCTAAAGAATTAGGCTATTTGTCACTTGTAAGACCTATTCTGGAATATGCCTCGGCGGTTTGGGATCCATATCAAGTAGGGCTCATCAATGAGTTGGAAATGGTACAAAGAAAGGCCGCTAGATTTGTGCTCAGTGACTTTAATCCCAGGAGCAGTGTGAGCCGTATGTTAAAGAAACTTGGGTGGGAGTCACTGGAGGCTAGGAGGATGAAATCTAGACTCTGCGCTATGTACAACACGTATACAAATCAACCAGCATGGGGTGAGCTTAGCAAACGATTGGGAAAGCCCACTTACATGGGTAGGAGCGATCATCCTTTCAAAGTTAAGGGCCGACCACAGCGAACAAATTATGGTAAATATTCTTTTGTAAACCGTGCCATTGATAATTGGAACTCTCTACCTGCCGCAGTCTTAGAGCCTTTTCCCAAACATATAGGTGTGTTTAAGAAAAGACTGACTATTTGTGTAAATACTCCAGTTTAATTGTTGCAAAATTGTTACGGTATTGAATTGTTATGTATAATTATTTATTTGTTATGTATATCCAATTTGCCACCGGGAGACACAGCCCCATTGCAAATAAATCAATGAATGAATGAATGAACAAAGCTTTTTTTGTTACTATTTCTGAAATTTTAGATTTCAGTTATTTCGATTCATTTCATGTTAAAGAGGAATACCCTACGGAACATTTCTGGCATTTATCTTTCAAATATTCATAAGTTATTTCAAGTTATTATCTAACAAAATCCGGTAGTAGAAGTAGGTAACGCCGTGATATTCAAGTTACTCCGTGATGGTGTTCAAGTTACTCCGTGATAGCATGGTATTCACCATTCAGTGTACCTTTTAATCGTGAAAACTAATATTTAATGTAATAAAAGTGTTCACATCGTATGTAGACTATACGTTTCTATTACCCCATATTGAAACATTTCACTCCACAGTTTTTTTATAGAAAAAAAATCTATTAAAATATTAAACATATTTTAAGTCTTCTTAGTCAATAACAGATTCCTCACACCTATCTATATATATAAAAAAACAATGTAACGTGATAGTTTGTCTATGGGTATGTCTGTGGGTATGTCTTCTATGCGTTCATATACCATTCGTCCGATTGCGATGAAACTTGGGTGAGATGTTGAGTACACTCCAAGGAAGGTTTCTGACTTAGTAAATCCATTTTACAATAGGTAGCGCACGCGTAGATTCAACAAATGAGCGACGATGCGCGAAGCATTTCAACAAAGTCCCGTATGTGTTCATATACCACTCGTCCGATAGCGATGAAACTTGGGTGAGATGTTGTGTACACTTACGTGAAGGTTTCAAAATTAGTGAATACATTTCACAGTAGATAGCGCACAAGTAGATTCAAGAAATGGGCGACGACACGCAATGCGTTTCAACAAAGTCCCGTATGCATTCATATACCATTCGTCCGATAGCTATGAAACTTGCGTAAAATGTTGTGTACACTGCAGGGAAATTTTCTGGCTTAGTACATCCACTTTACAATAGGCAGCGCACGACTAGATTCAACAAATGAGTTACGACGCGCGAAGCATTACAACAAAGTCACGTTTGCGTTCATATACCATTCGTCCGATAGCAATGAAACTAGGCTGAGATTTTGTGTGCACTCCAGGGAAGGTTTCTAGCTTAGTAAATCTCTTAAAAAATAGGTAGAGCACGAGTAGAATCAACAAGTGAGCAACGGCGCGCGAAGCGTTTCAACAAAGTCCCATATAATTTCATATACCATTCATCCGATAGCGATGAAACTTGGGTGAGATGTTGTGTACACTCCAGGGAAGGTTTCTGGCATAGTACATACATTTTATAATAGGTATCGCACCAGTAGATTCAACAAATGAGCGATGACACGCGAAGCGTTTCAACAAAGTCCCGTATAAAGTCATATACCAGTCGTCTGATAGTGATAAATGTTTGGTGAATTGTTGTGTACACTCCAGGAAAGGTTTCAGGCTAAGTAAATCCATTTTACAATACGAAGCGCACGTTTATATTCAACAAATGAGTGACTACGCGCGAAGCGTTTCGACAACGTCCCGTATACGTTCACATACCATTCATCCGATTGCGATGAAACTTGGGTGAGATGTTGTGTACACTCCAGGGAAGGTTTCTGGCTGAGTACATCCATATTACAATATGTAGTGCAAGAGTAGAATCAACAAATGAGCGACGACAAAGGGAAGCGTTTCAACCAAGTCCCGTATGCATTCATGTACCATTCGTCCGTAGCTATGAAACTTGGGTGAGATGTTGTGTACACGTCATGGAAAATTTCTGGCTTAGTAAATCCACTATACAATATGCAGCGCACAAGTTGATTCAACAAATGAGGGACGACGCGCGAGGCGTTTCATCAAAGTCCCGAATAAGGTCATATACCACTCTGCCGTTAGCGGTGAAACTTGGGTGAAATATGGTGGACACTCCAAGGAAGGTTTCTGGCTTAGTAAATACATTTCACAGTAGGTAGCACAGGGGTAGATTCGACAAATGAACGACGACATGCGGAGCGTTTCAATACAGTCCCCTATGTCTTCATATCCCATTAGTCCGATAGCGATGAAACTTGGGTGAGATGTTGTGGACACTTACGTGACGGTTTCTAACTTAGTAAATACATTTTACAGTAGGTAGCGCACGAGTAGATTCAACAAATGAGTGACGGAGCGCGAATCGTTTAAACAAAATCAGGTATGCTTTCATATACTATTCATCCGATTGCGATGAAACATTGATCAGTTATTGTGTACCCGCCAGGGAAGGGAACTTAGTAAATCCATTTCACAATAAGTAGCGCAAGAGTAGACGCAACAAATGGGTGACGACGCGCGAAGCGTTTCAACAAAATCCCCTATTGCGTTCATATAACATTCTTCGATTGCGATGAAACCTTGATGAGTTATTGTGTACACGCCAGGGAAGGGCTTCGACTTAGTAATACATTTCTCAATAGATAGCGCACGAGTAGTTTCAACAAATGAGTGACAGCGCACGAATCGTTTAAACAAAACCCCGTATCGTGCATATACAATTCATCCGATTGCGATGAATCATTGATGAGTTATTGTGTACACGCCAGGGAAGGGTTTCGACTTAGTAAATCCATTTCACTACAGGTAGCGTACGAGTAGATTCAACAAATGAGTGACAGCGATGAAACTTTTGTAAGTTGTTGTGCACGCTTCCACGAATGGTTCTAAATTAGAAAATCCATTTTACGATAGCTTAGAGGCAGTTAACATGTTGTGTATCCAAAAGCACTTCAAGAAACAGAATTTCAACGCCAACACTTTCTTTGATTGGCATTGCAACGCATGCCGGGTACAGCTTGTCACACATAAAATAGACATTATAGGTACCAGACATTACAAAACCGATAGTCAATCCATTCGGCTCCATTCTTCCTCTTTGTATTATCCGCCAGGGGAGCCACCTCAAGCACCTCAACCATCATCGCCATTGTTCTGGGGTCTGTAATTAGGCCAAGACCGATCTATTCTGTCTATCTTGACACACTATCTTCACTTCAAATTCAGGAGAGACAACGAATGGCTTTCCAATTTTTGCAAGGGTTGCACTTCCTGGATCGGCTGAATATTTTGTGCAATAATCATTTAGTGTACTCCACGTGTTATTAAAACGTCTACTGGCCTTGTATACTGACCATCCTTCTTTCTTCATCGACCTCAATGATTCTTTAAAGGAGATCACAACACAAAAACACATATTTCGTTATTTATTGCTAAATTTGCAACATGGAAATTTAATAACAATGCCGTTAATCCGGTGCCTCTACGTCAAACCGTTCTCAAGTTATGTGTGAAACTAGCAACTGCTCGTGACGTCACTGCGCTCTCGAGTCTACATAGCAGCCTTGTTGCTTTTTCATAAGCTCGGGCAGTCTTTTCCCGCACTCCATCTGCTGCTGCCGTGTTCTTCTGTTGCCATTGTTAGTGTTAGTCAAAAGACTTATAATGGATGTAAATAACATTCGTCCGTATCAGTTTGAGCCAGAACGAACGACATTTGCTGATGTCCATTCAGATAGCGATCATGAAATGGATATAGTAAACACTACAGGCCGAGCCGGCATGCGAAATTGGTGCAAGTGTAATGAGTGTACCATCATGGATACGAATGAAGAAGGTGTATGCGGTTGTGAATTAGACAATGTAAAAGCAGTGAAATCGGAAGAATTTATGTGTATAACAAGAAATCCCTCGTTATCAAGGCTTATTTTAGACCGCGAAGTGTTGACCATGACAAGGCATAACATGAGCTTAAAAACAATGAACAAGGCAAAGAAACATTTACTGGCAGCTTTAAATCCAACAAATAGAACTAGGCGGTGTATTTCTTACAAGCAGTTCCCTTCCTGGGTAAATGCATGGACTGCGATTGGTAAAAAATAACAGAATTGTCGTGCCATCATGTGTTGTCAACATCATAAGAAACACATTTCCGGAACCCAGTGGCACCTATGTGAGCTTCAAGCTGTAAATTCATACAAAGGAAGGTAGATTGTAGTTTTACATGACCGTGGATCGTGTGATTATGAGCCACGGGACCTCCTTTTTAGGTGGATTCCGAACCACAGGACATGGCATTTCACTTCGAAAATCTCGCATGCATTGACCGGGGATAAAACCCAGACCACCTTGGTGAGAGGCCAACAGCTTGACCGCTGCGCCACCACTGCCACCGTGAATTAGAACAGTAGAATTATGTAAGAGTGTTCTAAGATTGTTTAATTTACGATAAATATAGACATATTATTTTGATATGCAGTACGGTACATCATTTATTGTTACATGTGAAATCGTGAGAAATACTTCTTCATCAGGTCGTCCTTGGAAGGTTGAGGTATTGGAGCGATGTTCTTAGGCAGTGACAGATCAATTGCTTCGCCTTCAGGTGAAGCTCTACTTTAGTCAGTTTGTGAGAGGTTAATTTTGTTCGTTATTGCCTTCTTCCATCCATCGTTTGACGCTTCGTATTTCTGTTTTATCACCCAGGCTCCTGTTGTTTTTGAGTACTGAGTTTTGGTACCGACTTTCAATTTATTGATGTTCCAATTATTGTCCTGTGTAGCAATCATTGACCTGAGCTTTAAGCCGCTGTACGAGAAATGAACTCTTTTAGGAGCGTATGTCAAACGAAGATCGTGATAACTTTCTAGGTTTCCGGTGTGAACGTAGTGTGTTATATGTTCCATATCTTTTAAGAAATATTTATCTGTAATTATTTTCTTAAAGACTTCATATGCACTTGCATTTCTATTAATCCTGACGAGGAACCCCACAGTGTACTTTGTGAGGCGGCTTGCGTATGAATTAGCATTCCTGCATGAGAAGTATATCCACCTGTCGGCGCCGGACACCTTTTTGAAGGAACAGCTCCTGGCTTCAATTTTGGACCTTGTAGCTTTTCCGTCAGCATCAACTTCATTTTCAAAAGTTGCGTTTCATCATAGTCTGCCTTTTTAAAATGCATTGAACACTCCGGGAGAAAAATGTTTCCTCTTGCTAAATTGTACCCAACTGCTAAATCTACGTGGCGACTTACTTCGATTTGGAAATCTATGCAAATGTACTTATTTTTCTCTACAGTTTCGGTTTTTACTCGTTCTGTTGTCACAACCGTATACACTTCACGAAGGCATTTTGCCAACTAGCTATCACACTCGATTTTAATAAACAACACTAATCAACGGAAGAGTTGCAGCGCACGTATTGCAACAATCAACTGAATGGAGCGGATAGCTCACTCACCGCTTACGGCGCAGTGACGTCACAGCTACTAGTGATTCCTTCGTTTACCGGCCTGTGGGGCGGCATAGAGCAAAAGCAAATATATAGTTGAATACTGCCTGATACATATTTTGATTTTGAGGCAAGTTGACTTTTGTGCTTTGGTCTCCTTTAAGTGTTTCAGCTGTGTAGGAGTGAGCTTCTTTATTCCGTTTTGACGCCATTTTAGCGTCCAACCTATGAAAAACGTACTTATTGCTAAGCTCACACACCTTGCATGCGAAACACTACATGCATGTAAGTTTTGTATGCGAATGGTCTGCATCTTACCTCTGACTGGTGTTAAAGTGAAACTTATACAATGAAACAACTGTTTACAAGAAATTAAAATCTTCACCACAGATTTCACTGGATGTGGATCACTAGATGAAATGTCAACTCACTGTTAATATATTTGTTAAACCTCATTGAGTTGGACAAAGATAGAACAAAGGGGCTCCCTAGAATCCTGGTTTCTACTGCCATCTCTTGGTAAAAACTTACAACTTTCGGAATTGAACCTACGTAGTGATAGGGGAAATACGCTTTATCACGGTGTTACTTGATATCACGGAGTAACTTGACTTTACCCTACCGTATATAACTTTCTTGTGGACATGATAGCTACCGGTACCGCAATTTTGCACCAATCACTTTGAAATTTTTACATAATATCTTTCCCTTTAAAAGCTCGGTCAAGCTCATTAATGGGCAAAATAGTTCGAAAGGGGTGAAAATGGTTTGTTTTTTCGAAAAAGTGAAATTTCGCTATAACTCTCTTAATATGTGAATTATGGAATCCATTGAAAGTTGCCGGATAAAGGCCAAACATTTATGTTTGAAAATATTTTTGATAGCACCAACCATTGAACAAAGAGGTGGAAAAAGGTGTTTTTTTTTTCGGGAAACATTAATCATATCACTCTTAATAGGCACAATATCAAAACCGTACAAAATCGACAATATTCCCCTAATAATTACCTGAAACGTTTGTCTGAAATAATTTTTGATATGCCCCACCATTACGACAGGGGGTGAGAAAAATGATTTCGAAATTATATGAAAATGCCAAAGGCCATCGCAGGTTGCCATGACAACATTACTAAATTGATGAGGGATGAGCCATCAGAGGTTGCCATGACAACACCACTGCACGAGATCACATTCAGTTTCCATCTGACTCTGTGGGAAGCATCTTCGGTGGCGTAACTGGTAGCATCCTGAAATTCTATTCCCAAGGTCGCTGGTTCAAACCCGGCCGAAGACATCGGATTTTCTATGAGGGTTAAAAATCCCTCAGTATGCCTTCCTTTGGTGGGGAAGTTCCTACGTTCGTTGCCAGTTGCTGGTTGCGGTGGCATCTAGTAGCCATGTCCACACCTAGGTGTCGTTGACGTTCACGATAAAAACCGCAATTTTGCACCAAACACTTTGAATTTTCGTTAATGGGCATAGTGGGTCGAAGAAGGTAAAAAAAAAATTTTTTCTTTCGAAAAAGTGAAATATCGCTATAACTCTCTTACTATGTGAAACATCGAATCCATTCAAAGTTCATACCATTATTACCATGTGTCGGATAAGGGCCAAACATTTATGTCTGAAAAGATTTTTGATAGCACCAACCATTGACGAAAGGGGTGGGAAAAAATGTTCTTTTCGGGAAACTATAATCATATCTCTCCTTAATAGGCACAATATCAAAACCGCACCAAATCGACAATATTCCCCTAATAATTACCTCAAACGTCAGTCTGAAATAATTTTTTATATGACCCATCATTTCGCCAAGGGGTAAGCAAAATGGTTTCGGAATTATAAGAAAATCCCATGGCCATCGGAGGTAGGCATGACGACACCACTAAATTGATGAGGGATGAGCCAACAGAGGTTGCCATGACAACGCCTCTGCACGAGATCATTTAATCTGTTTTCCATCTGATACTTCGGTGGCGTAACAGGTAGCATGCTGTACTTCTATGCCCAAGGTCGCGTGTTCAAACGTGGCCAAAGTCGTCGGATTTTCTAAGTGTGCCCATGTGGACAATGCCACAAAGGAACTCTTGACCTGTTGTATGCAAAGATGATAATTTTTATAGAAATTATATGAAACCAATGTAGAAAAGTCGTGGTCAAACCAGCTTCAGAAATCCAGCAAGATGCGCAGGTGGCTTATTGGGGAGCCAGCGGATGCATAAAGTCACATTAATTTTGACAGTTTGAGTATAAAAAGCCATTTAGGAGGCCATAAACAGAGCAGCGAATGCCTAGCAGAAGATCCTTAATGGACACTCGAAATTCCGTCAGACACTAATTCAAGCGAGAAGTTATTACGAGTCAAGTATGACATTATGAGAGATCTACTTGTGTAATGACCAACTCGAGACGAGGCCCTGGGAAATGCTATGTTAGCAGAAATTCGAATATATAAATAAGGAATTCCCCGCCATAAAACTTGACAAAATGAATACACCATGGTAACAAGCAATGAAATTTAGGACGAACATCGGAAAGGAATAAATGGGAGAGTTGGTAGACCAGTGAAATAGACACTTGAGAAAGAGCTTAGCTCAGATCACGTCATTTAAAATTCCAGCGGAGTGCTACGGGAGAATACTAAGGTAATAGGGTTGGCCCTTCAAGGTGCATAATAACTATCTTGATTAATTAAAAATAAACCCATGAACAAAATTAATTCCGCCAAGTAGAAATCATTCACATCTGGAAATAAATTGCGAACCAGATTGGACCCAGGAATCAAAAGTTGAACTCCCGGAGTTGTAAGGAACTAATTTCTGCACCAAATGGAATAAATAAGGCTTCGAGCTCAAGCCACAGTACAGTTGATCTAAGTCCTCGGAGGAAGCACGTTACGTACAGTTCAAGTCAGTTGACCTAAGTCCTCGGGTGAGGCATGTCAGTTATTCTATCAGTTGTGACAATACCTTGGGAAGGTAACGCTACGATATCAGACACTTATTCAGACCTCAGTGTTGGTCTTTATATTTAGCAAAAGCTCAAGTAAACAATTCGAGTGAAACTCATTAGTTGCGCTACGTTAATAATTAGACGGAGTGGCACCAAGTAAACAATCCAGAATAGGGACTCTGAACGAACACAAAATGTTTATAGAACATTGATATCGAAAACTGCGAAATAAAGAATACTAGAAATCGAAAAGCAATCAGCTAGCGTAGAGCGGAGACGTTTAAGTCACATCAAAGTAAAGACAGTTCGGAACAGTAACTCCATAGGGGACGTTCTAAGATCATTGTATTGTGAAATCGCACAGACAGAAACGTTACAATAAATACGAGTTAAAGCAAACGAGATAGCAGCAAGAATAGTGGAGTAAAAAGTATTCGGTCTTCGAACTGGAAGCCAAGCTAAAAATCGAGAGAGCTGCGAGAGAGCTATCAGTTGGCAGTCAAAGTGAAAGGTCGTGTTTTTCCCGAGCTCTCAGGTGTGCTGAAATGGGTTGTTCTCTGGAGTGTTATCAGGCAAGGATCGGTCTGTGGTATGCGAAGGGTATAAGGATTTCCGGTGTTTGTGTGTGCGTACGGGACCTAGCAACTTGTGGTTCATAGCCCTAGTGATAGCTGCATTGCTAGTTATTGGTGGAGTGGAAGTGAATCCAGGGCCTGTTACTTCAAATGTGAATCAGGCAAATGATCCAGTGGCAGCTTTAAAGTGTTCGACGTGCAGTAAAACATTGAAGAATGGTGTTGAGTATGGACTATGTGAGAAATGGTTTCACTTCGGCTGTATTAAGGTCAAGAAGGAGGATTGTGATGTCGGAAATTGGTTTTGTAAAGTATGGGATACGCCGGACGGTTTGAGGGTGCAAATCAAAGCAAGGGATCAAATAATACAGGAAATTAGAGCAAAGCTTCGTGAATCAGAAGAAACGGTGAAGGATGTGACTGAACGGCTTTCTACTGGGATCAGTGTGGAAGAGGGCGTGCAGGAGCAAACTGTGGATGACGTTATCATAATGGGTGATTCTATGATACGATGGAGTGCGAATATCTCGAGGAAATCAGGTGCGAAAGTGCGGTGTTATCCAGGGATTAAAATTGACCAGCTTGCCCAACGAGTGGAAGAATCAAATGTAGAGGACTGTGAAAAAGTTAAAGTGTTGTTGCTACATGTTGGGACGAACGATTTGAAGAAGAGGGCTACAGCTGATTACATCATGGGGGAGCTCTACGAACTAGGCAGAAAAGCTAAAAGCAAGTTTAGAAATGCAAACATTATAATGAGTGGCATTGTTCGGCGGGGAGATGTTCCGTTAAGGCGAGTTAAGACTGTAAATGACCGCATGGACTGGGTATGTGCACAACTGGGATTAGTGTACGTAGAAGCTGACTGCTGGATTGGTGGCCGTGACTTCACCCGAGACGGGCTGCATCTAAATCGACGGGGCGCCTTCAACCTAGTGAACCTACATGACAGGGTCATCGGTTCGTGCCGGCTTTTGTGAGGAGGAGCAGGTCAAGAGGTTGCCAGCCGATGGGAACAGAAGGAGCTATTTCAAGATATTTGCTGCGGAGGTAAGACTCTAAGATTACTGCAGGTTAATTGTCAGAGTTTAGGAAATAAATTAATTGAATTTTGGTATCTTGTAGAGACGTATTCTCCGGACATTGCCATTGCAACTGATTCTTGGTTATATGAGGACATAAATAGTAGCGAAATAATTCAAGGGACCTACGAAATGTACAGAAGGGATCGGGGGAAGCGAGGTGGTGGGCTATTTATTTGTGTGCTCAAAAATATAGCTAGTTTCTTAAAGGGGGCTTATATGGATCATGAAATGTTATGTGTACAAATTTCGGATAAAGAAAATAAATTCCCTCTTCAGGTGATAGGGGCGTATAGAGCACCAGTAGAGGAGCAGGGAGGGTTCTGCTTCAAATACCGTTATTTATGCAAATTAGGGGGCGTGGCAAGGTCAATGACCTTGAGGTAGGTCATGATCAATGACCTTGAGGTAGGTCATTGACCCCAAGGTCGCCGGGACCCCGGAAGGTAAACAAACCTTGGAGGGTCCAGGAACCGGTTTGAGGGGGTGTGGGTGGAGGAGGGGTGGGCGGGGAGGGGGAGGGGGGGAGGGGGTGGTGGCGAGGGTGGGGGATGATTGGGAAGGATGGAAGAGGCTCTGCACGAGACCCTCCTCGACCCAGTCTCTCTGTTGGACTGAGCGCCTTCTCTGTTATTATCCTGGGCTATATAGCATTGCTTTGAGCCCGATGAGATCCGAGTGTTGCCGAAGGTTTCCGAATCCTTGGTTGTGAATGAATTGTCAGAGAATTGAACGGTCAACTGGTGTGTGTGTGTGTGTGTGACGTCACCGCAGATTACGGGATGTGAAGTAGGTCATGAACGGGAGTGTTTTGAATGGAAAACATTAGTGTAACTGGTGTGTGTGTGACGTCACAGCAGATTACGGGATGTGGGGTAGGTCATGAACGGGAGTGTTTTGAATGGAAAACATGAATGGCGGTGGATGGTGGTGGTTGTTGAACCCTGACGTGGTAGGTTAGTTAAGCTTTGTGTTGTAGCCGATTGGTTCCGAATGCAGCCGAGGGATTCCAATTCTCCATTTGTGCTGACCCGGGAGATTTGAATGGCTTACATTCACGTGTCAGAATAATCAGATTTGAATGGTTAACCGGTGTGTGACGTCACAGCGAAGTTGACCCCTGAGCTAATTTTCAAATTTGCCTTTATTATTATCATCACCATGTTGTTTGTGGGAGAGGGGTTGAATGACCTCAAAGGTAAACAAACATGACTGATGCTGGACTGGGTTTTATTGAATCTAATGAACAGGGATGTGGAACTATGTGGTAATTGAACTAATAAGCCGGAGCCGGCACAGGGGCTAATGGGCAAGATGGCCGCTATACATGGTCTCTTATGGAATTAACTCTTGGGAGCTGGCACATGGGCTAGTGGGCAAGATGGCCACTGCGCGCAACTCTAGAGGACTTGAGATGACTGGTACAGAGGCTATTGAGCAAGATGGCTGCCAGGTGAAACTCCCTTATGTTGGAGAACTTGACGAGGCTGGCTGGATGCCCTTCACTACCTATGTTCTTTCCAATCGCCTACTTTCATGAAACTGGGGCAGTGTTTTATAGACAACTCCCTTATGTTAGAGGACTTGAGCAGGCTGGCCGGATGCCCTTAACCTCCTATGCTCTCCCCAATTTCCTACTTTAATAGGCAAATCCTCCTACCATTATGCTAGCGGTTATGTTGGTTAACACTATACGTGAGAGTACATACTTCAAGCCGACCAGGACGTTAGAAGGTAGAAACCGCCATTAACATCACAGCAAGGGTTGGAGCCTTGTCTTATGGAGACGTAGGCAGTACTCTACTACCCTCTGTGAGGGCTCTAACATCAAACCAGTCAAAGCTTGGGGTATGCCCTTGAAGTCAATCTCCTGTAACTTGGATGACGAATACACCTCAAAGGTCTACTCTCCCTTCGTAAAGGGCACCGCGCATTATAGTTAAGTATACAGAAGCTAAATCTTAAAAAAAAAACGAAAACTCCAGTAAGTTAACTAAAAATGCTATACGTAAACTCTCATCATTGACATATCAACGAGGTTTGCAAGCTCGAATGATGAATATGTCTCAGAGGTCTACTCTCCCTTCGTGAAGGGCACCGCGCATTATAGTTCAGCTTAAGGAGCAAGTTCTGGATGTAGATGTCTCTCCTCTTTTCTCCGGGCTTGAGACCGGCTCTAGGGGACACACTTCCTCCTCCCCTAGAGGCAGAGTTAACACCTATCAACCCTATATTTACTTAACATAAGATAATTTTTTTGCCATTGTATTCCATTAGCCTTAAGCACCAAAGCCCTTCAGCACACACACACCTGTAGGCTTATGAAGAAATTAATCTCACGCTGTTAATCGGAGGATAAGGTAAATCTAGCACGCGTTCATGGCTGACAATCTGGAGATCTGGGTTCGATCTCTAACTGCTAAGAAAATAAATTAGAGTTTGAACGGGTTGCACACAGCCTTGTAAGATGAAAAACTGATGATGATGATGATGATGATAATTGTTGTTTTAAGGGGCCTAACATCCAGGTTATCGGTCCCTAATGGTTTGGGTGATTGTGAAGATGATAATGAAATGTAAACTATAATTAAAACTAACTACTAGCTTATATACGAGAAGAAGAAATAGAAGACAAAAGGAGAATAATGCAAATAAAGGACAGGAGGAAAAGAAATGCCCTCATCCCTCGAAGAAGGCGGATTGAGGAACTAGGAAGGAAGGAGAGCCATAAAAGGCAGATAGGAATGGGAAAGAGGAGAGGGTCCGCCCCCAGCTCAGGAATCTTTTGGGGTCGTCAAGTCCCGGACTCACCAGCTGTGAGCCCCTGAGGGTGTAGCAATATATAGGGTGCTCCCTGCCTCCTTAAGGGCCTTGAACACAAAGCAGAATGTAAAAGGAAATGAAAAAGAAGGCTGACCCCTCGCAGAAGGAGGGTATCAGAAAAGGTGAGACAAAGGCTAATTAAGGCGGAAAAAGAAGAGACACCCTATGCCTCGGATACCCTAATACTGTCGGGGTTGGAAGAGAACAAGAGTTGACCAAGTGAGGTCGACAGGAAAGAAGACGGAGAGGAGCCCGGCACAAGTAAGTGGAACCAATGCCGGACTCAGCTGGGGCACCGTGGTCGCCAACCCACGTCCCACTAGATGTGAGCCCCTGGGGGGGAGATGAAAAACTGAGCAACAAATAAGCAACAACAACAACAAGTCCTTAAAACCTGAGTGTTAGGTATTAGCCATTTGTTTTTGTGGATGTTGAGAATTGTATATAATTTTATTATTTAATTATGGGCCAATCTCAAATTTTTGGTTGGAACATTAAGCTGTTTTGACTGTGGTTGATAGGAAAATATAAGGTGCAAGGAGTTAGGTAGGTTGAAGCGTTCTTTAAGAAATCCTTTACAAGAAGGAATAACTTGAGCTGTCTTTTGACAGTGGCGGGTATTGGGAGAACAGAAGCTTGTAGCAAGCAAACCAGCGAGCGAGCCTTCCAAGTAGGTCATTGGCCATGAGAAAAAGAGAGTGCTTTTGAACACTCACGTGTGGCCAGGGAGCTGTATAACATTGACGCACATGGCTGCGCCGCTTTGTAATACACGGACAGTGTCTTAGAATGTTGTTGTATTAGTAACATTTGAGAGAGAAGGGTTTTGGTATTGAGTTTATTCAGCCCTGTGCACTTGGGTGTGTTACAGTTTTGATTGATAACCTGTGTTATTGTGATGGTATTATTAGTGTGTGTGTTGCTCACAAGGTCAAGTACACCCCGTTCTAACCCTCAGACTAGAATTACATTTCTTGGCAGATTCTGAAATCAAACCTTGACTTCCAGGATAGATCCTATGTTAAATAGTCTGTTTATAACCACCTTGAGGTTTAGCGGCTAGTATAATTGGCACTCGCCTCTTAGATACGGGTTTGATAATTATTGGAATCATTCATCCTTGTGTACTTGGGTGTGTTACAGTTTTGTTTGATAACCTGTGTTATTGTGTTGGTTGTATTAGTGTGTGTGGTTTACAAGTTTGTGTGTACCCTGTTCTAATCCTCAGACTAAAATTACATTTCTTGACAAACAGTACATTCAGCCTTGCGAGGAAAACTGAGAAGAGGTGGGTTCATTCCACTCCTCATCTATTCTGGAACTGATTTTCCATGGTTTCACATTTCTACGCCAAGCGAATGCTAGGATGGTTTCCAACTTTAGGTTATCACTGTTTCTTTTTTCTCTAATCCAAAGTTACAAATACACACACTACTACAGACACCAGAGTAACACATGCTACCAATAATATAGGACATACAGTACATCATTTAGACCTAAATGCTAATGAGATAAGATAATTAAGTGCAATAACTTGTAAATGTTAGTCATTAGTCCAATAATGTGTGTTATCATGCAAATAAATTACAAACACCCAAGTACACAAGGGTGAATGAACATGATATGGCACTGGGGTACACTCAGCCTCGTAAGGCAAAAACTGTGTAGATGTGGGTTTGATTACCATTTAGGCTGGCTGTATGGCTCAGCGGTAATGTTCTTGCTTGCTGGGCCCAAGGTTGCAGTTTCGTACTCTGGTGCAGCCAGCTGGCATTTGAGGGTGCGCAAATGCGAGGGAACCGTGTCTATAGATTTACAAGCACGTTAAAGATCACCTTTGGGGTGAAATTCCGGCACCCCGGCGTCGCTCAAAGCCCAATAACATTATTATTAGATATATTTTAATACTGTATAGCCTTGGGTGTCGGGTCCAAACTTTTTTATTTGACGCCCAAAGGGCAGCTTGCATGTCGAAGTTTGTTGTTCCTTGGAGCGCTCTGAAAGTTATGGAGATTAGATATATAAGCTCCTAGACACTATAACGCTTTCTAGTAGAGAAAGGAGGAATTTTTTGTGTTGGCGGAAAATCCCAAGATTAGTTAGTTAGTTATTGTTGTTTTAAGGGGCGGAAAAACGAGGTCATCTACCCCTAAAATCCCGAGATTAATGTTGCCATTATGAACATGGCCTACTGAATTCAAATGGGTTTTTTAACATGCCAACAACGTATAAGGAGAGAAACTGCAAGCTTGGGGTTGGTAGCCAGATACGGTAACCACTCACCCACCGTGGCAATTATTAGATTATCTTTATCCTAAAATGCGTTCTTAAGTATTTGGCAACCTCCTAGTGCAGCGGTTAGCATTATTGGCTGTCAATTACCGGCTCTGCCAAGAAATTAATTCTGTTTTGAGGGCTGGAACGGGACAGCCTCGTGAAGCAAAACTGAGAAGAGGTTGGTTCGATTCCCACCGCAGCAATCCTTGAAATGGTTTTCTGTGGCCTCCCCACTCCTACTCGAGGCAAATGCTGGATTGGTTCCTAACTTAAGGCCACGGCCGTCTCCTTCCCAATCCTCTCTCAAATTACAAATATACACAATAACATAGGTTATCAGACAAACACGCACACTCGCACGTCTAAAATACACAGGACTAAATAACCACTGTGTCCAAGCCACTAAAATGAATTAACAACTGAAGTATTTTGGCTGAAACATAGTCATGTATAAATTTATTGTCTGTTCTGAATCGTTTTTAATGTAGGAGGAGGAAGTTGTTGTTGTTGTTTCACTGAGGGGCTAGGATATTGTGGTCATTTCAGACTTGTGTGTACTTTGTGTGTGTGTAGATTTTGTCTCATAACCTGTGTTATAGTGGTTTCTGTAGTAGTGAGTGTCCACGTTGTGTAGCGGCTAGCATTCCTGGTTGTCGCCCCGTAGGTCCAGATTCTATTCCTGACTCTGCCAAAAAATTTAATTCTGATCTGAGGGCTGGAACGGGGTGCACTCAGCCTCATGAGGAAAAATAAGAAGAGGTGGGTTTGATTTCCCTTCATCCATCCTGGAAGTGGTTTTCTTTTGTTTCCCACTTCTACTTCAGGCAAATACCGGGGTAGTTTCAAACTTGAGTGCATGGCCGTCTCCTTCCTAATCGTCTCTGAAATTACAAATACAGACACTACTGCTACTACTGCAGATACCATAATAACACGGGATACCAGACAAATTAAAATACAGGAAAAAAGTCTCCTTGTTGCATAGTGGCTAGTATTCTTGGCTGTCATTGTGGAGGTGAGGGTTCAATTGGCTCTGCCAAGAGATTTTAATTCTGATCTGACAGCTGGAATGGGGTTTGATTCCTACCTCTGCCATCCTGGAAGTGGTTTTCTGTGATTTCCCACTTCAACTCCAGGCAAATACCGGGCTGACACCTAACGTAAGGCCACGGACGATTCCTACCCAAATGCTACCTGAATTACAAATACACAAACTAGTAAATACATCACAGTACACACAGGGCTACATGACCCCGATACCCAAGGCCCTCAAATGAAACAACAACATAAAACAAATAGCTGAAATTCTTCATTTGTATAATTTGTGTTCGTGAAAAGCCATTTCTTGGATTACAGGATAATTGTGTAAATTAAGTGGATGCCTTATTTCAGCAGCTTTGGTGGCGTAGTTGGTCGCGGATTCAAACCCGACCGAAGTCGTCAGATTTTTTAAGAGCGTTAAAATCTCTTGGTGTGCCTTCCTTCGGAGGAGAAGTAAATGTCAGAGATGTATGGCATAATAAGGAACCTTCCACTAATTACACTTGTGTGAAAATAAATTATAGGTTATATTTGACTAACGTTCATAGGTTCCAACATTTGTCGCCAGAAGCCGTTTGCGGTGGCATCTAGTAACGACGTTCAGAACTAGTTGGTTGTTGACGGTGGAGTTTGGTAGCAAAAGTTAGAACTACTTGAAAATCTAATGTCTGCAGTCCTTGCATGAATTTAAAACAGATACACACACTAATACAGGCATCACAATTAACACCGGTTATCAGACAGATTCCACACACACCCAATGTACACGGAGCTATATGACCGCGTTGTCGCAGCCCCTAAACTGAGGAACCAACCAACCATGACTTCCTTCAGGTCATTACTATATTTATGGCATGATAAAAACCTTCCACTAATTACACTTGTGTGAAGTTAAATTATAGGTTATATTTGACTAACGCTCTTAGGTTTCAAAGTTTGTCGCCAGAAGCCGTTTGCGGTGGCATCTAGTAACGATGTTCAGAACTAGTTGGTTGTTGACGGTGGAGTTTGGTAGCAAAAGTTAGAACTACTTGAAAATCTAATGTCTGCAGTCCTTACATGAATTAAAAACTAATAACACACACTAATACAGCCATCACAATTAACGCCGGTTATCAGACAGATTCCACACACACCCAAAGTATACGGGGCTACATGACCGCGTTGTCGCAGCCCCTAAACTGAGGAATCAACCAACCATGACTTCTTTCAGGTCATTACAGAAATGAGATTAATCAAAGCAATCACAGGAGAAGCATCTGAAGCTGACAACTAAAGAAATCTTAAAGCAATCACAGGAGAAGCATTTGAAGCTGAAAACTAAAGAAATCTGAAAGAAAATAGGCAGTTGTAGTTGAAGAGACAAACAAATCAACTTATTTGCCAACAAACCAGATTCAAACATCGTAAAATACGTGCACAATAGAACTACAGTATTTTTTTCCAGCAGATAAGTAAATCACTTGAAATTTGCAATAAATTGTGGATGTGAAAGTCATCTCCTGTATATTATTATTTCTAGGGGCTTGGACGTCAGGGATATGAGTTACACGTACTAGGATATTTATATGAGTTATGTGTTAACAAGTAGGCCTATTATTGTTGTTTTTAGTATTAGTAACAATGTTATGTGGAGCTCAACTTTGGAATAACGCGACCATGGCATTAAATTAGAAGCCTTTCTGGAAATTTGCCTGTAGTACAGGGGAAAAAGAATGGAAGAACACTTCTAGGTTTGAATGTGTTTAGAATCGAACCCACCTCTTCTCAGTTCTGACATACAAGGTTGAGTGAACCCCGTCCTATTCCTCAGACTAGAATTACATTTCTTGAAAGAGACGGAAATCTAGCACAGACCTTTGCAGTAATAGCCAAGAATGCTAATCACTACACCATGAGGCGGTCAACATATTTCTTTTAGTGTGATCAAATGTGCATATGTTGACGGTTGATGAGTTGACGAATGATGGTTAGCGGTAGACAATCTTTTATACATTGACATACCCTTGAGAAAATGAAAGTTGTTTACCCTTCACTAGCTAAATGACCGCAAGTACGTTGGTTAGATTTTGTTTGAACGTTCTATTAAAAGTTCCAACGTTCAGCACTAGGTATCACTGGGTTTTGTTGGTGAAAGTTGGAACTACATAAAATTGAACTGAACATGTAACTCACCGTTTGCGTGTCCGGCTGAAAGCAGCTACAGACTCCGGCGAGCCAAACATGTCCTTGGACACTCCAGGCAGCAAGCCATACAATACATAATAAACTGCATCACTTGATGGCCCACACGAACACCATCCTTGGCTACTGGTTTAGAGGCCGAGGCAAGCAATTACCCACTTACTCGCTGTAGAATGCACATTCCGCAGCCTGAAGGCATCACGCGCAGACCTTGGCAAGAAATTATAACACCCCTAATTTAATTTCTTAGCAGTTGGGGATTGATCCCAGGCCTCCAGGGTGATAGCTATGAACACTAGCCACTACACCACAATTGAGGGCACCGTGGCACAATGAACAAGCTGTTTGCCTCTGACCAAGGTAGACTGGGTTTGATTCCCGGCTAGTACATGTGAGATTTTTGAAGTGATGTGTCTTGTCCTGTTGTTTGGATTCCACACAAAAATCAGGTCTTGCGGCTCAAGATTGCAGCAACGTACTTGCGGTCATTTAGCTCTGTGTACTTTGTTGATTTTTTTTTTTCAGAGAACCTGGGGCATTGCGATGGCTGTATTAGTGTGTGTGTATTTGTAATTCATGTGAGGATAGGGAAGAAGGTGGTTGTAAGGACTTAAGTGAAGAACTATCCTGTCATTTGCCTAGAGTAGAAGTGGGAAACCACAGAAAACCACTTCCAGAACTATTGAGGTGGGAATTGAAACCGCCTCTTCTCAGGTTTACTTCAAAAAGTTAAGTGTACCCCGGTCTAACCCTCAGACCAGAATTAAATTTCTTGACAGAGCTGGGAATCGCAGTCAAAACGCTTGCCGCTACACCACATGGTGGACAGCATTACAAAAATATGTAAGGCCCATTTTTAGCCTATTTTCAATTTTGAAAAAATAGGCTTATGAGATCACCTTTTGTCCGTGTGTGTGTGTGCGTGTGTGTGTGTGTGTGTGTGTGTGTGTGTGTGATTCGTGTGTGTGTCCCCCCCTAATAAAATCTAAACGGCAGGAGCGATTTCAATGAAACTCGGAAAGTTCATAGCACTATTCCCGGCGACCTCGACCGTGCCCTTCAAATTTTGTTACGACTCACCAATCCAACATGGCGGCTGTGCGAAATATTTCACCAGCATTCAATATCTCCGAAACTATTACCGATATTACCCTGACATTTTCTATGGTGATAGAGGAAACTACTATAAGTTCACTTTTGTGACTTTTGAAAACCTGGTAACTACAAAACCAACATGGCGGCCAAGCGAATTTGCGACTTTTAAATAGTCGTTTCTCGCGATTTGACCAACCAAACGCAATGTAACTTGGTACAGTATATGTTTATATACATTGTAATGCACCGACAACTATTTTCGTTCAATTGTTTACATAATCACAAGATGGCGGTTGTGCGAAATATTTCACCGGCATTCTATATCTCTGAAACTATTAGCGGTATCTCCCTAAAATTTTGTACGAAGATAAAGGGCACTACTGGAAGTCCATCTATAAGATTTTCAAAAACCGGTTTACTACAAAACGAACATGGCGGCCAAGCGAATTTGAACATTTTAAATAGACCTTTCTCGCGATTTAATGTTCCAAGCGCACTGAAACCTGGTACAGGAAATATTTATACACATTGTAATCCACAGGTATCTAATTTAGTTCAATTGTTTAAATAACCTCAAGATGGCGGCAGTGCGAATTTTAAAATTAAGTTTTTATTTCTTGTGATGCATTCATGCGATCGAAGTGAAAGTTTGTATAACGAACCTACGCAATAATTTTCCTTTAATGGTACATGACTCTATGGCCTATACATTTAACAATCCAACATGGCGACCATCCGAAATATTTAGACGATACTGAATATCTACGAATCTATTTTAGCAATCAAACTGCATTTTTTAATGTTCATAGGGGCTATGAACTTAAGTTCACCTATAGGACTTTAAATAACCTGGAGAACACAAATCCAACATGGCGGTGACGCGAATTATAAATATTCACATGGACGTTTCTCGTAATTTAACCATCCGCGTTCAGTGAAACTTGGTACAGTAAATCTTTATCCGAATGGTAATCCACTGGCATCTAATTTATTTCAATTGTTTCCATAACCTCAAGATGGCAGCTGTGAAAAATTTTTAAATCTCCTTGTTTTTTCTTGTGTCCTAATTATGCGATTGAAGTTTGAATACTACACGTTCACAATAATCTGCATGTAACAGTACATAACTCTAGGACCTATATATATAAAATCCAGCATGGCGACCATCCGAAATATTTAGTTGGTTCTCAATATCTACGAATCTATTACTGCAATCAAACTGAAATTGTGTATGTTGATAGTGGCAATTAACATAAGTAGGATATATGAAAATAGGCTGTTAGTTCTTCACGGAACTACTTGTTTAATCTCTACATAGTATAAAGCAAAGTCTCCAATCCTTGGATGCAAGGGGCAATCCCGAGAACCATTAGATGAATATTTGTGTGTTTTTCATCATTCTGTAAAAGATTTCTCGAGGAAGGTTTCTGTAGAAAAACGTTCATTTATGACTGAGCAGTAGCCTAACAATTTCAGTGAATCAAGTTGAAGAAAAACCTGCTGTCTGTGCGTTTTTTTAAGCTTACGCTGGGTAAACCGATAAAAATATGGAAAAATAACTTACTGTATGTACTATTTATTGGCTGAATAGGTTTTATGAAATAAAATGTACACTTTTCACTGCAAGCATTGTAACCCTTAGTTTCTGATCACACCTTGCAAAAACAGGGAAACATTCATACACGTTTAGTTTCTAACTATGATTTGAAACTGGAAACTTTTAAACAATTTGATTCGTCTTGCTGTTATACATTACATCTTACTTACTCGCAACTGAAGAGTACAACCATCTCTGATGCGTTCGAACTGGTCCACACAACTGATTCTATGCAACAAGGATGTTGCTATTTATACTACTTTTAAACCGGGTAACGCCCAGCTAACGTCTAGTGAAGGGTAAACAACTTTCATTTTCTCAAGGGTATGTCAATGTATAAAAGATTGTCTACCGCTAACCATCATTCGTCAACTCATCAACCGTCAACATATGCACATTTGATCACACTAAAAGAAATATGTTGACCGCCTCATGGTGTAGTGATTAGCATTCTTGGCTATTACTGCAAAGGTCTGTGCTAGATTTCCGTCTCTTTCAAGAAATGTAATTCTAATCTGAGGAATAGGACGGGGTTCACTCAACCTTGTATGTCAGAACTGAGAAGAGGTGGGTTCGATTCAAAACACATTCAAACCTAGAAGTGTTCTTCCATTCTTTTTCCCCTGTACTACAGGCAAATTTCCAGAAAGGCTTCTAACTTAATGCCATGGTCGCGTTATTCCAAAGTTGAGCTCCACATAACATTGTTACTAATACTAAAAACAACAATAATAGGCCTACTTGTTAACACATAACTCATATAAATATCCTAGTACGTGTAACTCATATCCCTGACGTCCAAGCCCCTAGAAATAATAATATACAGGAGATGACTTTCACATCCACAATTTATTGCAAATTTCAAGTGATTTACTTATCTGCTGGAAAAAAAATTCTGTAGTTCTATTGTGCACGTATTTTACGATGTTTGAATCTGGTTTGTTGGCAAATAAGTTGATTTGTTTGTCTCTTCAACTACAACTGCCTATTTTCTTTCAGATTTCTTTAGTTTTCAGCTTCAAATGCTTCTCCTGTGATTGCTTTAAGATTTCTTTAGTTGTCAGCTTCAGATGCTTCTCCTGTGATTGCTTTGATTAATCTCATTTCTGTAATGACCTGAAAGAAGTCATGGTTGGTTGATTCCTCAGTTTAGGGGCTGCGACAACGCGGTCATGTAGCCCCGTATACTTTGGGTGTGTGTGGAATCTATCTGATAACCGGCGTTAATTGTGATGGCTGTATTAGTGTGTGTTATTAGTTTTTAATTCATGTAAGGACTGCAGACATTAGATTTTCAAGTAGTTCTAACTTTTGCTACCAAACTCCACCGTCAACAACCAACTAGTTCTGAACATCGTTACTAGATGCCACCGCAAACGGCTTCTGGCGACAAACTTTGAAACCTAAGAGCGTTAGTCAAATATAACCTATAATTTAACTTCACACAAGTGTAATTAGTGGAAGGTTTTTATCATGCCATAAATATAGTAATGACCTGAAGGAAGTCATGGTTGGTTGGTTCCTCAGTTTAGGGGCTGCGACAACGCGGTCATATAGCTCCGTGTACATTGGGTGTGTGTGGAATCTGTCTGATAACCGGTGTTAATTGTGATGCCTGTATTAGTGTGTGTATCTGTTTTAAATTCATGCAAGGACTGCAGACATTAGATTTTCAAGTAGTTCTAACTTTTGCTACCAAACTCCACCGTCAACAACCAACTAGTTCTGAACGTCGTTACTAGATGCCACCGCAAACGGCTTCTGGCGACAAATGTTGGAACCTATGAACGTTAGTCAAATATAACCTATAATTTATTTTCACACAAGTGTACTTAGTGGAAGGTTCTTTATTATGCCATACATCTCTGACATTTACTTCTCCTCCGAAGGAAGGCACACCAAGAGATTTTAACGCTCTTAAAAAATCTGACGACTTCGGTCGGGTTTGAATCCGCGACCAACTACGCCACCAAAGCTGCTGAAATAAGGCATCCACTTAATTTACACAATTATCCTGTAATCCAAGAAATGGCTTTTCACGAACACAAATTATACAAATGAAGAATTTCAGCTATTTGTTTTATGTTGTTGTTTCATTTGAGGGCCTTGGGTATCGGGGTCATGTAGCCCTGTGTGTACTGTGATGTATTTACTAGTTTGTGTATTTGTAATTCAGGTAGCATTTGGGTAGGAATCGTCCGTGGCCTTACGTTAGGTGTCAGCCCGGTATTTGCCTGGAGTTGAAGTGGGAAATCACAGAAAACCACTTCCATGATGGCAGAGGTAGGAATCAAACCCCATTCCAGCTGTCAGATCAGAATTAAAATCTCTTGGCAGAGCCAATTGAACCCTCACCTCCACAATGACAGCCAAGAATACTAGCCACTATGCAACAAGGAGACTTTTTACCTGTATTTTAATTTGTCTGGTATCCCGTGTTATTATGGTATCTGCAGTAGTAGCAGTAGTGTGTGTATTTGTAATTTCAGAGACGATTAGGAAGGAGACGGCCATGCACTCAAGTTTGAAACTACCCCGGTATTTGCCTGAAGTAGAAGTGGGAAACAAAAGAAAACCACTTCCAGGATGGATGAAGGGAAATCAAACCCACCTCTTCTTATTTTTCCTCATGAGGCTGAGTGCACCCCGTTCCAGCCCTCAGATCAGAATTAAATTTTTTGGCAGAGTCAGGAATAGAATCTGGACCTACGGGGCGACAACCAGGAATGCTAGCCGCTACACAACGTGGACACTCACTACTACAGAAACCACTATAACACAGGTTATGAGACAAAATCTACACACACACAAAGTACACACAAGTCTGAAATGACCACAATATCCTAGCCCCTCAGTGAAACAACAACAACAACTTCCTCCTCCTACATTAAAAACGATTCAGAACAGACAATACATTTATACATGACTATGTTTCAGCCAAAATACTTCAGTTGTTAATTCATTTTAGTGGCTTGGACACAGTGGTTATTTAGTCCTGTGTATTTTAGACGTGCGAGTGTGCGTGTTTGTCTGATAACCTATGTTATTGTGTATATTTGTAATTTGAGAGAGGATTGGGAAGGAGACGGCCGTGGCCTTAAGTTAGGAACCAATCCAGTATTTGCCTCGAGTAGGAGTGGGGTGGCCACAGAAAACCATTTCAAGGATTGCTGCGGTGGGAATCGAACCAACCTCTTCTCAGTTTTGCTTCACGAGGCTGTCCCGTTCCAGCCCTCAAAACAGAATTAATTTCTTGGCAGAGCCGGTAATTGACAGCCAATAATGCTAACCGCTGCACTAGGAGGTTGCCAAATACTTAAGAACGCATTTTAGGATAAAGATAATCTAATAATTGCCACGGTGGGTGAGTGGTTACCGTATCTGGCTACCAACCCCAAGCTTGCAGTTTCTCTCCTTATACGTTGTTGGCATGTTAAAAAACCCATTTGAATTCAGTAGGCCATGTTCATAATGGCAACATTAATCTCGGGATTTTAGGGGTAGATGACCTCGTTTTTTCGCCCCTTAAAACAACAATAACTAACTAACTAATCTTGGGATTTTCCGCCAACACAAAAAATTCCTCCTTTCTCTACTAGAAAGCGTTATAGTGTCTAGGAGCTTATATATCTAATCTCCATAACTTTCAGAGCGCTCCAAGGAACAACAAACTTCGACATGCAAGCTGCCCTTTGGGCGTCAAATAAAAAAGTTTGGACCCGACACCCAAGGCTATACAGTATTAAAATATATCTAATAATAATGTTATTGGGCTTTGAGCGACGCCGGGGTGCCGGAATTTCACCCCAAAGGTGATCTTTAACGTGCTTGTAAATCTATAGACACGGTTCCCTCGCATTTGCGCACCCTCAAATGCCAGCTGGCTGCACCAGAGTACGAAACTGCAACCTTGGGCCCAGCAAGCAAGAACATTACCGCTGAGCCATACAGCCAGCCTAAATGGTAATCAAACCCACATCTACACAGTTTTTGCCTTACGAGGCTGAGTGTACCCCAGTGCCATATCATGTTCATTCACCCTTGTGTACTTGGGTGTTTGTAATTTATTTGCATGATAACACACATTATTGGACTAATGACTAACATTTACAAGTTATTGCACTTAATTATCTTATCTCATTAGCATTTAGGTCTAAATGATGTACTGTATGTCCTATATTATTGGTAGCATGTGTTACTCTGGTGTCTGTAGTAGTGTGTGTATTTGTAACTTGGGATTAGAGAAAAAAGAAACAGTGATAACCTAAAGTTGAAAACCATCCTAGCATTCGCTTGGCGTAGAAATGTGAAACCATGGAAAATCAGTTCCAGAATAGATGAGGAGTGGAATGAACCCACCTCTTCTCAGTTTTCCTCGCAAGGCTGAATGTACTGTTTGTCAAGAAATGTAATTTCAGTCTGAGGATTAGAACAGGGTACACACAAACTTGTAAACCACACACACTAATACAACCAACACAATAACACAGGTTATCAAACAAAACTGTAACACACCCAAGTACACAAGGATGAATGATTCCAATAATTATCAAACCCGTATCTAAGAGGCGAGTGCCAATTATACTAGCCGCTAAACCTCAAGGTGGTTATAAACAGACTATTTAACATAGGATCTATCCTGGAAGTCAAGGTTTGATTTCAGAATCTGCCAAGAAATGTAATTCTAGTCTGAGGGTTAGAACGGGGTGTACTTGACCTTGTGAGCAACACACACACTAATAATACCATCACAATAACACAGGTTATCAATCAAAACTGTAACACACCCAAGTGCACAGGGCTGAATAAACTCAATATCAAAACCCTTCTCTCTCAAATGTTACTAATACAACAACATTCTAAGACACTGTCCGTGTATTACAAAGCGGCGCAGCCATGTGCGTCAATGTTATACAGCTCCCTGGCCACACGTGAGTGTTCAAAAGCACTCTCTTTTTCTCATGGCCAATGACCTACTTGGAAGGCTCGCTCGCTGGTTTGCTTGCTACAAGCTTCTGTTCTCCCAATACCCGCCACTGTCAAAAGACAGCTCAAGTTATTCCTTCTTGTAAAGGATTTCTTAAAGAACGCTTCAACCTACCTAACTCCTTGCACCTTATATTTTCCTATCAACCACAGTCAAAACAGCTTAATGTTCCAACCAAAAATTTGAGATTGGCCCATAATTAAATAATAAAATTATATACAATTCTCAACATCCACAAAAACAAATGGCTAATACCTAACACTCAGGTTTTAATGACTTGTTGTTGTTGTTGCTTATTTGTTGCTCAGTTTTTCATCTCCCCCCCCAGGGGCTCACATCTAGTGGGACGTGGGTTGGCGACCACGGTGCCCCAGCTGAGTCCGGCATTGGTTCCACTTACTTGTGCCGGGCTCCTCTCCGTCTTCTTTCCTGTCGACCTCACTTGGTCAACTCTTGTTCTCTTCCAACCCCGACAGTATTAGGGTATCCGAGGCATAGGGTGTCTCTTCTTTTTCCGCCTTAATTAGCCTTTGTCTCACCTTTTCTGATACCCTCCTTCTGCGAGGGGTCAGCCTTCTTTTTCATTTCCTTTTACATTCTGCTTTGTGTTCAAGGCCCTTAAGGAGGCAGGGAGCACCCTATATATTGCTACACCCTCAGGGGCTCACAGCTGGTGAGTCCGGGACTTGACGACCCCAAAAGATTCCTGAGCTGGGGGCGGACCCTCTCCTCTTTCCCATTCCTATCTGCCTTTTATGGCTCTCCTTCCTTCCTAGTTCCTCAATCCGCCTTCTTCGAGGGATGAGGGCATTTCTTTTCCTCCTGTCCTTTATTTGCATTATTCTCCTTTTGTCTTCTATTTCTTCTTCTCGTATATAAGCTAGTAGTTAGTTTTAATTATAGTTTACATTTCATTATCATCTTCACAATCACCCAAACCATTAGGGACCGATAACCTGGATGTTAGGCCCCTTAAAACAACAATTATCATCATCATCATCATCATCAGTTTTTCATCTTACAAGGCTGTGTGCAACCCGTTCAAACTCTAATTTATTTTCTTAGCAGTTAGAGATCGAACCCAGATCTCCAGATTGTCAGCCATGAACGCGTGCTAGATTTACCTTATCCTCCGATTAACAGCGTGAGATTAATTTCTTCATAAGCCTACAGGTGTGTGTGTGCTGAAGGGCTTTGGTGCTTAAGGCTAATGGAATACAATGGCAAAAAAATTATCTTATGTTAAGTAAATATAGGGTTGATAGGTGTTAACTCTGCCTCTAGGGGAGGAGGAAGTGTGTCCCCTAGAGCCGGTCTCAAGCCCGGAGAAAAGAGGAGAGACATCTACATCCAGAACTTGCTCCTTAAGCTGAACTATAATGCGCGGTGCCCTTCACGAAGGGAGAGTAGACCTCTGAGACATATTCATCATTCGAGCTTGCAAACCTCGTTGATATGTCAATGATGAGAGTTTACGTATAGCATTTTTAGTTAACTTACTGGAGTTTTCGTTTTTTTTTTTAAGATTTAGCTTCTGTATACTTAACTATAATGCGCGGTGCCCTTTACGAAGGGAGAGTAGACCTTTGAGGTGTATTCGTCATCCAAGTTTGCAAAGCTTGTTGATACACCTGTGATAAGAGTTTACGTATAGCATTTGTAGTTAACTTACAGGAGTTTGACTTCAAGGGCATACCCCAAGCTTTGACTGGTTTGATGTTAGAGCCCTCACAGAGGGTAGTAGAGTACTGGCTACATCTCCATAAGACAAGGCTCCAACCCTTGCTGTGATGTTAATGGCGGTTTCTACCTTCTAACGTCCTGGTCGGCTTGAAGTATGTACTCTCACGTATAGTGTTAACCAACATAACCGCTAGCATAATGGTAGGAGGATTTGCCTATTAAAGTAGGAAATTGGGGAGAGCATAGGAGGTTAAGGGCATCCGGCCAGCCTGCTCAAGTCCTCTAACATAAGGGAGTTGTCTATAAAACACTGCCCCAGTTTCATGAAAGTAGGCGATTGGAAAGAACATAGGTAGTGAAGGGCATCCAGCCAGCCTCGTCAAGTTCTCCAACATAAGGGAGTTTCACCTGGCAGCCATCTTGCTCAATAGCCTCTGTACCAGTCATCTCAAGTCCTCTAGAGTTGCGCGCAGTGGCCATCTTGCCCACTAGCCCATGTGCCAGCTCCCAAGAGTTAGTTCCATAAGAGACCATGTATAGCGGCCATCTTGCCCATTAGCCCCTGTGCCGGCTCCGGCTTATTAGTTCAATTACCACATAGTTCCACATCCCTGTTCATTAGATTCAATAAAACCCAGTCCAGCATCAGTCATGTTTGTTTACCTTTGAGGTCATTCAACCCCTCTCCCACAAACAACATGGTGATGATAATAATAAAGGCAAATTTGAAAATTAGCTCAGGGGTCAACTCCGCTGTGAAGTCACACACCGGTTAACCATTCAAATCTGATTATTCTGACACGTGAATGTAAGCCATTCAAATCTCCCGGGTCAGCACAAATGGAGAATCGGAATCCCTCGGCTGCATTCGGAACCAATCGGCTACAACACAAAGCTTAACCAACCTACCACGTCAGGGTTCAACAACCACCACCATCCACCGCCATTCATGTTTTCCATTCAAAACACTCCCGTTCATGACCTACCCCACATCCCGTAATCTGCTGTGACGTCACACACACACCAGTTACACCAATGTTTTCCATTCAAAACACTCCCGTTCATGACCTACCTCACATCCCGTAATCTGCGGTGACGTCACACACACACACACACACCAGTTGACCGTTCAATTCTCTGACAATTCATTCACAACCAAGGATTCGGAAACCTTCGGCAACACTCGGATCTCATCGGGCTCAAAGCAATGCTATATAGCCCAGGATAATAACAAAGAAGGCGCTCAGTCCAACAGAGAGACTGGGTCGAGGAGGGTCTCGTGCAGAGCCTCTTCCATCCTTTCCCCCTCATCCCCCACCCTCGCCACCACCCCCTCCCCCCCTCCCCCTCCCCTCCCCCCCCCCCTCCTCGACCCACACCCCCTCAAACCGGTTCCTGGACCCTCCAAGGTTTGTTTACCTTCCGGGGTCCCGGCGACCTTGGGGTCAATGACCTACCTCAAGGTCATTGATCATGACCTACCTCAAGGTCATTGACCTTGCCACGCCCCCCTAATTTGCATAAATAACGGTATTTGAAGCAGAACCCTCCCTGCTCCTCTACTAGCACCGAAAGGTAACTTTTCTCTCCTCGAAACACTGTATGATAAAACTTGTACGGGTAATGCTATGAATAAGAGCATAATAATTGCTGGAGATTTAAACCTCCCCAAAGTAGACTGGTCTGGTGAGTCAACTAGCTGAGGTCAAGCTCAGAGCGCTGCAAATAAATTCTTAAGGGAGGGGGGATTTTCCCAAGTAGTTGACTTCCCACTAGAGACAATAATACCTTAGATGTTTATCTCGTAAAGCCTGTAGAGCTGTATATTAACTGTCTGAAAGTACCAGGAATCAGTGACCATTCTGGGGTTGAATTAAATATTAGATATGGTGATATTACAAAATTAGACTCTGATGTAGCAAAAAAGATCATATTCCAGTATCGCAGGGCGGATCAGGGCAAGTTTCAGGGGTATTTGAATGAGCTATTTGTAGGATGGGCATCGGAAGGAAATCACATTAATATCCTGTGGACTAACTTTTTGAAAATTTTAAATAGCGCTGTTGATAAATTTGTCCCATTTAAATTGCTGAAACAAAACCCAGATCCTGAGTATTACACACGAGAAATTAGGAGTCTAAAACGGAAAATTAGGAAAATATACAATAAAAGACATGATAGTGACAAGTATATGTTGAAATTTAAGTCCTTATCAAGAGAGCTCGTCTTAAAAAAGAGGGCTGCTCATGACAGTTATATGCAAGGGTTACTTGGTTCGGGAGGTGATGGGTGGAAAAAAAATTACAGTTATGTTAGGAGAAGAAAGGGAAATTCAAATAATTTGTCGATGATACTGTCCGGTGACGGTAAATTAATTACTGAGAAACAGACCATCGCTAATGAATTAAATGTCTTTTACGGTAGTGTGTTCAATAAATCCAATAGCTGTGTGTTGGACCTTAACGACGAATCAGGGGCTCCCCTGTTCCAAATATACCAGTCAGCAATTGTAAAACTAATACAAAAACTATGTTTCAATGTATCAAAGGGTCCTGATAATATTGTTAGTGAAGTACTTAAATTAGGAGGTAGTGCCGTGGCACGATACTTGGAGGTGATGTTTAATGTGTCCATAAACAATGCCAAAATCCCAGATGACTGGAAAAAAGCTACGGTAGTGCCAATATTTAAGGGAGGGAGCAGACTTGAATTGGGCAACTACAGGCCGGTTAGCCTTACGTCCATCGTTTGTAAACAGATGGACATCTCATTTGCGGCTACTTGAGGGAACAGTGGGAAACATTATCATGGTTTAATGATAGGCAACATGGATTTCGGAAAGGTTACTCATGCGAGAGTCAGATGCTATCACTTTTTCAAGACATTAGCGAATCGTTAGACCATGGAGTTTCAGTCGACGCCGTGGTTATTGATTTTGCGAAGGCATTTGATGTCGTGCCGCATGACATGCTACTCCATAAATTAGCTTCGACGAAGATTGATAGAAGAGTAACTTTATGGATCCAAAAATTTTTGACGGGTCGTTCACAGAAGGTGAAAGTCGAAGGCATATTCTCGGATGAAATTACCGTAACGTCGGGTATCCCTCAGGGCAGCGAAATCGGAACATTGTTATTTTTGGCGTTTATAAATGACTTACCAAATGGGATTCGCAGTGACTGTCGATGGTTTGTGGATGATTGTGTAATATATCGAAAGATAATGACTCACAAGACAATGCATTGCTTCAAGAGGACCTGAACCTAGTCTATAAGTGGGCGATCGTAAATAAAATGAAAAGAAACACAAACAAATGTGGTCTCTTAGAAATAGGGAAAATGCGAAGGCAGGATTTTCAATGTAACATTGGCTCGGAAATACTTGTAGAAGAAGATTCTTTCAAATATGTGGGCGATCACGTAAGGAATGATATGAAATGGAGTAGTCATATCGGATGTGTAGTTTCAAAAGCTTACAAATCCCTGCACTTTGTAATGAGGGTATTAAAAGGAAGTAGTACCTCTGCTAAAGAATTAGGCTATTTGTCACTTGTAAGACCTATTCTGGAATATGCCTCGGCGGTTTGGGATCCATATCAAGTAGGGCTCATCAGTGAGTTGGAAATGGTACAAAGAAAGGCTGCTATATTTGTGCTCAGTGACTTTAATCCCAGGAGCAGTGTGAGCCGAATGTTAAAGAAACTTGGGTGGGAATCAATGGAGGCTAGGAGGATGAAATCTAGGCTCTGCGCTATGTACAACACGTATACAAATCAACCAGCATGGGGTGAGCTTAGCAAACGATTGGGAAAGCCCACTTACATGGGTAGGAGCGATCATCCTTTCAAAGTTAATGGCCGACCACAGCGAACAAATTATGGTAAATATAATTTTGTAAACCGTGCCATTGATAACTGGAAATCTCTACCTGCCGCAGTCTTAGAGCCTTTTCCCAAACATATAGGTGTGTTTAAGAAAAGACTCCAGTTGTATAATTGTTATTGAATTGTTATGTAGAATTATTTATTTGTTATGTATATACAATTTGCCACCGGGGAACACACCCCCCATTGCATATGAATGAATGAATGAATGTATGAATGAATAAATATATAGATAAGGGAAAGGAAGTGCGGTAAAAATTACCAACATTTCGCCTTATGCAGATAGGCAAATTTAAGAAAGCCACGCACGATAAATAAGTTCCAGAAAGACTAAAGAAAGAAAGAAAGAAAGAAAGAAAGAAAGGCTTACCAGAAGTAAGATATTTTACAGTAGGAGCAGTCGCACGTTCGATGCGGAGTAGGGGGAGTATATCAGGACCATCAACACCGTGATGTTTTCATCGCAATACGCTGAAATGTGGTCCGTGTGTCGTGTAAATATTAAATAAGAGAATTTTTAGTGTAATACATATTTAAAAGCAAAGTAATGTGTGAAAAGTTGTACAAGTGTAAAATCATAGACCAGAAAATGAAAATGGCCCAGTCTTGTGAAAATATGTATTGTTAGAGCAGTAAGATGGGTAAAGTCATCCAAAAACAAGGTCATGATTCGAACATCAAATGGGTGTGTAGGAAACTCTTATTATCATAAATGATTGTGTCATGCGCTAGTCAGTGAATTTGAAAATGTATAGAAAAACAATAATTGGCCTAGTAAAGGAACGAATAACATTGAATGTATTGGAAAAACCGCAAATATAAGTTTTCAAAATGTGTGAAGATAATGTTGAAGTGCAAAAATAATAATAATTAAAACCCGTAAGAATGAATTAACAAGAATGAACTGAAATCTGAAAGGAGAAATCTAGTATAATAATGTTGTTGGCAGGTAATTTATGCCTCATAAATGACATGTAAAAGTAAAATGTGAAACAAGCACCATAATAATAATAATAATAAGTGTTGAGATTTTAAACTCCGAGAATAATGAATAAATAATTAAGTAATTGCATTCCGTAAGTAAATGACGAAGTGATAAGTAATAATACATTATAAAATTAATGAGCTCGAGTAAAAACAATTGAAGTATTAAATAAGATCGTGGAGATACCTTAATGTAATGAAGTAATAATGTCGTTCAGATTTAAATGTAACGAAGTAAAGTAAATGGTGATAAAAAGAACACCTTGATAAAGTATCAAGAAGTTGTTGGCCAGGGGCCGCGTTAAAAGTAAAACGTCGAAGGAAAGAGCAGTAAAGTAATGCCGCGATATAAGTAAAGTTGAATTGTTGAAGATATTTGTTGTATGCGATGGAAGTCCAAGTTATGAAAAGTTGTGTTGCCAAACTGGGCCGATAAATAATGAATAAAAGTAGTATCAAGTTAGCTAATGTCCATACCATAACATGCATATTCGAGAGATTAAAAAAGGTGTATTAATGTTCGGAAATCGTCGTCGTTGTATTAAGGGTTGCGCCCAATGAAAACCAGAGGGTTTTTTCAGTCAGCAAATATGGTAATTGGTCTGAAACCAAAGTGGATGATACATTCCCACTGGAATAGCTTTGTTTACGGTAATTTGCAGTGTACGTCCCGTTGAGGCATGGCCAAGTATAAGTCTGGTAGGATTAAAAGGTTTCTACGAGATGTGATACAACTGGGAAGGCGTGTAGGGTCTCCGAGCCTAGTATCATATAACCTATCTTAAATTAACCAGCATTGTTGTTATATCCGACAAATAAAATTGTGTGAAATGAAAATATTAATGGAATCGGGGTTTGAGCGGGTTCTCCCGGTGTCCATAATACAAGTATATAAATCGTCGTGATCTCCAGTTATTGCATTGGTTAGGAGGAAAATGAAATGAATAAGTAATGAGTGAGGAGTAATAGTTGAAATAATGTGTCAGCTTGACGATCATCTGCTTTTAAGGGAAGATGTAAACAGTAGGAGTCGCGAGGGAAAGTGAATTGAGTGAGACTAGGTCATAAATCAAGAACCAAGTAGTGTGTGGGGAGAGTCTAGCGACCTTGCCAGCCCTTGCAGACCGCAAGGGGGAGTTAATACAATAGGCGCTTTGTGTGCAACAGTTTTTAAGATCTGAATAGGTAGTAGAAATAAAACGGAAGTTTATGCAAATTTGTTAAATAAAGGTGCTGCCAGAATATAAAATAATTTGCTGTATAGGTGGGTTTAAGACAATTGTCCCCACACTTAGTTTGAAGTAATCCCATAATATTTGACCGTAGTAGTCAATGAATAAAATATTGAGAAAATAATCGATTTCTGCCTTGAGAGTTTAATAAGTAATACGGGTAAGCAAATGATTGAGTTTAAAGGTAAACCAAGTATTGGAAAATAATGATAGCACATGATACATCATTGGTAAATCACCGTAGAGCATGAGAAAAATATTGGAAAAACGTAAGTTCGAGTCATGTCAGGGTAAAAATTTTTGATTTGTTGTGTTAAAATGGAACCTAAGGCTTAAAAGAAAGAAACTAGTACAGTTTGAAAGTAACTGATAATAAAGTAAATAATGAATATAAAGACAAAGTAAAGCCATGAAGGGACTGTAATGATATGCAGTAAATCCATAACCCTTAGTAGATTTTCATAAAATGATAGGCGCGCATTGTGCCTAAATGGACAGAAACAAATAGGATAAGAAATTATTTTTGTATTGATTTTTAAGGAGGGATATCAGCTCAGTGGAGCTAAGCAAGGTAATTCGAAAATGTAATTTGAATGATTTTGAGAATTTTATTGACTTTTTTTTAAATTTATTCCGAACAATTTATATTTTATGATATGATTGTAATTTCCTGTGCATTTTTAGTAAATAAAATCTTGTTAATTGTAAAATGTGTTGTTGTCAGTATAGTCTTGTAGATCCAATAGTGTTCCATATCTGAATGTGAGATCATGTTGTGGGCTGAACGGTACACACCCCGAAACCGAAGTAGCCTAGTCAGGTGATGATCAAGCATTCTCCATTTGAAATGGGTACAGGGGAAACGTATGAAATGTACTAAGATATGAACACTGGATCACAAGAAAGTCGGTCAATATTAAGTCTAGGTTTTAAGTTCAATGGTAGGAATAAAGGGACCGCAACCCGCCGACACACGAAATATAAATGTTATTAAAAGATAACCCCTGATACTTTTAAAATGGTACTGTCCCAACGAGGGGCATAGATATATTTTAAAATGGCGCCCAAGAACGTGAGGTGGGTTGCCTTAAGTAAAACCAGGAAAAACTCGAGTTTCCCAAGGTTAATTTTTTTCGAAAATTCGAATTTTAAAATTTTTCAAATTTGAATATCTTGCTTAGAGTTTTGAAGTAGGGACGGTGCAAACGGGTTCAGATACATACCTACCCATTAGCAACTTCACCTCAAAAGAAGGAAAACACAACATTTTTGCATGCCAGATCGAGCGTCACAATATCTCATGAGCATGACGAGTTTTTGGATGTTAGTAGCCCAACTTTTCTCAATATATTGAGCAGAGAATTGCCATGAGTGAGGAGATGAAGGCACTCCTGGAAGCTATTAACCTTAAGCTTTAAGAGAGCATGAACCTGAAATTTCAGGAAGGAAAAGTGAACAATAAGAAACAGTTGGAAACAATAGGTAGTGAAAATAAGAAACAACTTGAAGCCATAGATAGTAAGCTTCAGGACAGTCAAAAAGGTGTTCAGGAAAGCATTAACGAAAACATTAACCTTAAGCTTCAAGAAAGCATGGACGAGAATAAGAAACAGTTGGAAATTATAAGTAATGAAAATAAGAAACAGTGTTGAACTGTTCAAGAGAGTATTAACAAGGGTAGTTTAGAATCCAAAGAAAACTTTGAGATTTTAAACACTGAAATTAATAATGTAAACACTAGAATTGATAATTTGAACAGTCAAATGGACACTAGGCTTGGTGAAATAAATTCTAGAATGGACACCAAGCTGGGTTAAATATATGTTCAGATAGGTGAAATGGATAAGAAATTTGATGCCACACAAGCGAAAGTAAATGAAATTCTAGCTCAAATGGAGCCAATGAAACAGAGTATAAGTGTTATACAATCAAATGTAAACCACATCTCAGACGTACAGGCGAGAGCAAACACACGCTTAGATGAGATTGATGATAAGATTGACAATTCGTAAAACAAAGGCAAAAAGATGTAGCAGAGATGAACGAACGAATAGATAACGTTTCAATACAGGTAGACCAAAGGCTTAAAGAGAATGATGAGGGATGCGAAAAACGAATAGAGGAATGTATGAAACCCATTAAAGTATAGATCAAATCACAGGGCAAATCTTATATATAAAAGTGAAAGTCTGTATGAATGTATGTGGATCTGTTCCGTATACAAATCTACACCGTTCCACCAATCTCAACCAAATTTTGCATACACATAGTTTAGGACCCAGAAGGAACCGCTGGCTACATGAATTTTTGATAGTCTTTCTTATTCTTCTGATTTCGGCCCTTTTGCACTCTAGCAGAGGCTAGTCAAATCATAAAATATACTCATGAAGAAATGGCAAGGCAGATAGTTTCCATGGCATCATAGCTCAAGTCGAGACACGGCCGTCTGGATGCCAGTTGCGCTCTGCACTACCGGTATAGAAAATGAGGATCATTACTTGAAATCCCGTAAGTTACTCACCTACTCACACAGCACTGTCAACCGAGTTTAGCATAACAAAAGCTTGACACTATATTCTACTATATATTTTTCATATACCACTCACTCACTCACTCACTCATTCATTCATCACGAAATCTCAGAAACCACCGAACGGATTGAAATGAAATTTGGTATGCTGCTTCCTCAAGGGCCGCAAATGCCCACTAAGAGAGGATTTTTGTATATTCAGGTTCTAAAGGGGTGTTAAGGGGGTAGACCTGCATTTCATTGAATAGCAATATCTCCCGAATGGTTTCATTGGGGGATGTGATACTCGGCAAATAAACTCATCATTAAATATAAGAAGACACGAGTCTGAGGGTTTTTCGATGTGGCGTATATTATGAGGTGAAGGGGGTGAAAAGTGGGTATTGAAAGATTCCTAACGGAGCGTGTATCTCTTAAACGACATAGGCGAGGAGTTTGAAACTCAGCGGAAAAAATCAGCATAAAAAATAAGTAAATATGTGTTTGACCGTTTATTCATAAATCCAATTTAAGGGGCCCATGGGGATGGGTGATATTCTGGGGGGGAGGAACAGGAAAGAAAGTGTCCTAACTGATTATCTGACTGACTCACTCATCAAACTCAGGGGGAAAAACTGCCTGAAAGAAAGTATATAGCTGTTCGACAGGTTTTTTTTTCATAAATCAAATTTAAGGGGTTCATGGGGAGGGGTGAAATTCTGAAAAATGAAAATTGACAGAAAATGTCCCGGCTAACTCACTCACTCACTCACTCACTCATTAGGGGCCGATAACCTAGATGTTAGGCCCCTTAAAACAACAATTATCATCATCATCATCACTCACTCATCATCGCCCAGCCAAAATTATTGAAGTTAGAAACATGACAGTTTGGGGATATGTTCATTGTATGTCAAAACCGTCTACTGAGGGAGGATTTTCGGATATTCAGGTTCTAAAGGGGTCTTAAGGGGGTTAAACCTGAATTTCATTGAATAACAATATCTCCCGATTGGTTTCATTGGGGGATGTGATACACGGCATATAAACTCATAATTAAAAAGTAAGAATACACGTTTCTGATGGTTTTTCGATGTGGTGTATATTATGAGGTGAAAGGGGTGAAAAGTAGGGATTGAAAAATTCCTAACGGAGCGTGTATCTCTTAAACGACATAGGCGAGGAGTTTGAAACTCAGCGGAAAAAAATCAGCATAAAAATAAGTAAATATGTGTTTGACCGTTATTTCATAAATCCAATTTAAGGGGCCCATGGGGAGGGGTGAAATTCTGGGGGAGGGGGGGGACAGGAAAGAAAGTGTCCTAACTGTTTGACTGACTGACTCACTCATCAAACTCAGGGGGAAAAATGCTTTAAAGTAAGTAAGTAAGTAAGTAAGTAAATAGCTATTCGACAGTTTTTTTATCAATCAAATTGAAGGGGTTCATCGGGAGGGGTGAAATTCTGAAGAAAAACAAATGAAAGAAAATGTCCTGACTCATTCACTCACTCATCATCGCTCAGCCAAAAATATTGAAGTTGGAAACATGGCATTTTGGGGATATGTTCGTTGTATGTCAAAACCGTACACTAAGGGAGGGTTTTTGGATATTCAGGCTCTAAAGGGGTCTTAAGGGGGTCAAACCTGCATTTCATTGAATAACAATATCTCACGAGTTGTTTCATTTTTGGATGTGATACTCGGCATATAAACTAATCATTAAAAATAAGCAGACATATGTCTAAGGGTTTTTCGATGTGGTGTATTATTATGAGGTGAAAGGGGTGAATAGTGGGGGTTGAAGGATTCCTAACGGAGCGTGTAGGCCTATCTCTTAAACGACATAGGCGAGAAATTTGAAACTCAGCGAAAAAAATCAGCTAAATAAAAAAGTAAATCGGTGTTCGCCAGTTTTTTCATAAATTAATTTAAGGGCCCATGGGGAGGGGTGAAATTCTGGTAAAAATAATTGAAAGAAAATGTCCTGTCTGACTCACTCACTCATCACGTCCAGTGAAAACTATAAAAGTTGGAAAAATGAAATTTTGGGAATATGTTCGCTGTATGTCGAAAACGTCAACTAAGGAATGTTTTGGTTTATTCGGGTGCATTTCATTGAATAACGATATCTCATGAGTTGTCTCTTTGGGGTTGTGATATTCGGTATATAAACTAATCATTAAAAATAATCAGATATATATCTAAGAGTTTATCGATATGGTGTATTATGAGGTGAAAGGGATGAAAATTGGGGGTTGAGGGATTCATAACGGAGCGTGTATCTCTGAAACGACACAGGCGAGAAGATTGAAAATCGGCGGGAAAAGACGGCTTAAAACACAAGTAAATGGGTGTTCGACCGTTTTTTCATAAATCAAATTTAAGGGGCCCTTGGACAGGGGTGAAATTCTGGGGGGAAAAGAACAGGAAGGAAAGTGTCCTAACTGATTGATTCACTTATTCACTCATCAAACTCAGGGGGAAAACAGCTTTAAATAAGTAAATAGTTGTTCGACCGTTTGCTTCATAAATCCAATTTAAGGGGTTCATGGAGAGGGGTGAAATTATCAAAAATAAATGAAAGAAAATGCCCTGACTGACTCACTCACTCATCATCGCCCATCCAAAATTATTGAAGTTAGAAACATGAAATTTTTGGGATATGTTCGTTGTATGTCGAAAACGTCCACTAAGGAAAGAGTTATGGATATTCAGGTTCTAAAGTGGTGTTAAGGGTGTAAACGTGCATTTCACTGAATAACAATATCTCACGAGTGGTTTCATTTGGGGATGTGATACTTGGCATATATACTAATCATTAAAAATAAGCCGACACATGTCTAATGGTTTTTCGATGTAGTGTATATTATGAGGTGAAAAGGATGAAAAGTGGGGGTTGAAAGATTCCTAACGGAGCGTGTATCTTTTAAACGACATAGGCGAGGAGTTTGAAACTCTGGGGAAATCAATCAGCTTAAAAATAAATAAATAAATAAAAAATAGATGTTCGACCGTTTTTTCATAAATGCAATTTAAGGGGCCTAAGGGAGGGGTGAAATTATGGAAGAAAAAGGTCCACTAAGGAAGGATTTTTGGATGTTCACTCTTATCGACCAACCAAAACTATTAAAGTTAGAAGAATTATATTTTGGGGATATGTTTGTTGTGGGTCGAAAACGTCTACTAAGGAGGGATTTTTGGATATTCAGGTTCTAAAGGGGTGTTAACGGGGTTAAACCTGCATTTCATTGAATAACAATACGACACGACTATGACGCGAGCGAAGCGAGGCTAAAAATGAGATGGTGTGTGTCTGTGTATTACTCAATCACGCAAGTACCACTGGTCCGATTTACATGAATTTTACATGGAAGTAGCTGATTTACCTGGTTAACATATAGATTACTTTTGATTTGAATACTTTGCACTATTTAAAGATGGAGACCATGTTAGTGACGTCACTACACCCTTTGGTTTCAAACTTTCATATTTCCATTTCAAATAAAAAGAGAACGCTAAGAAATAGCAAACTTTTTATGGCATATACGAGGTAGAAAATTACATTTGCCTAAATTTGTGCTATAAAACACGGTCAACGCCGAGTGGTGTTGTTGGACAAAATGCTCCATCCTTAATCTCCTTCTGCGCAGCACCTCACCTATCCCCTGTTTTAACTGTCACCTTCACATTTTAATTAATTTATGGCGCGTAGCGAAGCACGGGCACTTCAGCTAGTTAATTATAAAACATGAGGAACAAATTGAGGAACACACATCCAAATTAGAAAGCAGTAATGAAATTTTAACTCCATTAAGTGTTAGCATAGGAGAATCCCATAAAAATAGAACAAACAGAAGGAGATTTAGCTCGCTTGAAGAAAACGCAAGAGGCAAATCAAGGCGATATAAAGGCTATAAAGAAGGATGTGAAAGAAATCAAGAATATCCTATGTAAAGATATGGAAAACCTTAAGGAAGATGTAGAGGCAGACCTAAAAGTAAAAATCGAGGTCAAGGAACAGCAAATCCTCGACACCAAGAAAGAAAGAAAGAAAGAAAGAAAGAAAGAAAAAAGAAAGAAAGAAAGAAAGAAAGAAAGAAAGAAATGAAAAAACAACAAAATTCCAAGAAAGCTGGAAACAGCAACAAGAAGAAATAGGCTAACGAACGGAGAACAATGAGGATCGAATAGGGAAGATAGAACAAGAGTCGTACGCAAGACTCGAAAGAATTGAGGGTGGAGTAAAGTAGAGTGAGACCCGTATGATTGCTATAGAGGGAGAAAACCTAAGAAACAGTAAATCAAACAGGGGGAGTACGGATGATTTGGGAAACAACTGGGGTGAGACAGAAACCCAGAATATGATCAAACATTTCCAGGAGGAAGAAAGTCCATAAAACCACCAGGGCCATCTTTACAGACATCAACCCCATACAACAATAACAATGCTCTGCAAAATCAGATCATTGCTATTATCAGACCCAGGTCAGAAAAAACAATGAACTTTTCGGGAAATATCTCTTCAATGACCCCGAAGTACTGGCTCAAGGAAGTATTCGAGTATCTGAGAGATACCAGGGTCAAACCCGAACGTCAGTTACGATCGAAAGAGAAGCTCATGGATGGTGATTGCCTATTATTGTTCAGGAGCATCCGCTACACTTTTGATACCGTAGAAGAATTCAGGGAAGCTTTCTTTAGAAGATACTGGGCGGCCGATATACAGCAGAATCTCAGACTGGATTTATATTCCAAGAAGTACCACACAAACACGCCAACGCGTTACTCTGAGTACTTTACTACTCAGCTCTGTAAGTTCCGAGAATTAGATTGCGCACCATCGGAGTATGATTTGTGCCTTGCTATAATTAAGCAGCTACCGTTCGAAATACAAAGGTTCTTAATTTCGTCAAATGCCAAGACTACAATAGAAATAGAAAGCGTCTTACGTCAGCTAGACAGCACGACCCAGTGTATGTCGCCTAGACATTATAGAACAGGGGAACATGCCCAAGTCAAAAAAGGCGCATACTGAAATATTTAAGGACCCATGTACGGATAAAGTAACCAGTACTGACGAAAGGAGAACGGGACAGAGCGTTCAAAATAATGGAACTCGAGATTGGAATCCACCATATCGGGGGAATAATAGAGGAAACTTCAGAGGAAATTATAGCGGAGGATTTAGAGGAAGAAATTATAATCAAGGACACGGTTATCAAGGGAATAAAACGTCAAGATCATGGAATCAAAGGGGATCAAGCAATAGAGGATCACCCAGTGGATGACCATATCAGGGCAGGAATTGGAAACAGAACAACCCAAGGAATAATCAGCCACCGAATGAAAATAAAGATCACCAGGCTGATATCGAGGAACGTCGTGTAATCACGCAACGTTACTACGATGAGAGGGGAGAAGAGTACGATAGGCAACCTAAAGTTCGATGGAAGGATGCCCTGAATGAGAGGACATCCCCAGATATTCACAATACAGAAGGTGCTCAAAGCCTAGAATTACAAGAACAAAATAGAAGAGAGGAGAATGAAAAATACGCCAACATTTGAAGGGCTAGGGAAAGATGAGATCGGAGGATGGAATACAGTTCAGGTTGTAAACTGGATCGCAAGACCAGAAGAATTAATAGAAGAGATCATAGAAGGACCGGTCGTTGTGAAAAGAGAACTGCAAATTATATTAACCAGGATAGAAATAACTCTTGTTATAAGTTTATTGGATACAGGGTCGACAGTTTGTCTGGTAACCCAAGCTCTGGTTAACGAATTGGAAAGAAAGGGCGAGTTTTGAAGATCCCAATATCAGCGGTGAAAATAAAAGGAATCATTCCGGAGAAACGTTTGGCTTGTAAATACCAAGTATTCTTGGAATTACCGATTGGGAATCTAATGATGTCTCAAAGCTTTTACTAGTTAGTAAATTGCCTTATAACATTATATTGGGTATAGTTTTTATTATAGAGCACAAGGTTGTTATAGATCTATCCCAAAATTGTATCACATTCCGAAACGAAGGTCACGGTTCAGTAATATACATTTCATCACAGAGAATAGATAATGAAGAGGGCGAGCAAATATGGCACATGGAAGAAGAGACTTGTCATAATGTAACGGAAGACAAAGTGCTATTTTTAGAAAAAAGAATTAAGTGCACTTGCTGCAGACTTAGAGAAAGAAGCAGAAGTCGAATTTGAAGGATGCTTAGAAGAAAAGCTTAAAGAGGCCAAAATATAATTGGAAGATTAAGAAATTTTGAAATAAATAGTTTTAAAGCAGAGAAAGGTATTTGAATCGAAGCCAGGGAAAAAATTAGATATGCCTTCCAGGTGAATGATTGGACACCGTTCGGTCAGAAACCGTATCCAGTTGCGGAAAAGCACTATAAGCAAACTAAAGAAGTTTTAGAGAAAATTAAGGAAGATGCAGTAATAGAAAAAGTTGCTACACCATATGTTAGTCCGTTTGGTGGTAGTCAACAAGCCAGATGGATCAGTGCGAGTATGTTTAGATGCCAGTAATCTGAACCAAAGAATTATTGCAGAAAATGACTCGGCACCTCCAATCAAAGACATTTTAAGGAAATTTAAAGGAAAGAAGATATTCACAAATATAGATCTCACAAGTTCATACCATCATCTGGAATTGGAAGAAAAGACCAGTCTACTGACAGGATTCCAATTTGATCAACATACAATGTGCTTCAGAAGATTACCTTTTGGGTTAAAAACGGCAGGATCTGCGCTTATAAGGGCCTTAGACAGGAACCTTTCGGAGGAAGTGAAAGCCTCTTCTATAAGATATGTGGACGATATTTTATAAACGTCAGAAACAATAAAGGAACACTTAGAAAATTTGAGGAATTTGCTAAAAGATTTGGAACAGGCGAATTTCAAGATCAACCTTAAGAAATCAAATTTTTACCAAAGGCAAGTGACATTTTTATGACACGTCATAGACCAATATGGAGTTTAACCCAACGCATGCAAGTTGGAGTCTATCAAGAATTTTCCGAGACCATTGAAAGTCAAAAATATTAGACAATTTTTAGGGCTTATAGGGTTCTTCAGCAGTCACTGTCCTGATTATTACAAGTACCGTTTCACCCTTGCAAGATTTGCTCAAGAACGGTGGAAAATGGAGATGGACAGAGGAATGCGAGAATGTATTCATAAAGGCCAAACACATGTTATTAAACTTTGTAAAATTAGGATACAATGACTACAATGAAAAGTTCATAATCCAAACAGACGCTTCACAGATAGGCATAGGAACCACTTTGTATCAAGAAACGAAAGAGAAACCGAGCACAAAATATGTTACATAGCATTTGCATCTAGAAGATTAAAGCCTCATGAACGAAACTACACAGTTAGTGAAATCAAACTTCTTGCGATATTGTACGCGCTACAATATTGGCGTAAGATCGTTTATGGATTTTCGATCATCTTAAGAACAGATGAGAAGGCATTGACTTTCTTAATGAAAACTGATTTGTCTAGTCAACGATTAATGCGATGGGCATTGTACATCCAGCAGTACGTCGTTGAAATAGAATACTGTCCTGGAAAAGAAAACATTGTACCGGACTTTCTGAGTCGAAATCCGGGAACAGAAGAAGAGGCACTTGCAATACAAATAGACAACAAAGATCAAGGAACTATTGAAGAACTAAGGAGAGTTGGAGAAAAACAAAAGCAAGACCCATGGATGAGGATGCTGATTGACTTCTTCGAGGGAAAGCTTGATGGAGCATCACCCGCATTCATTGAAGCGGAGAAGATTGCAACGGATTATAGTTATTTCAATGGACTTTTACATAAATTTGCAGATATTGATCACACCAAATTAGGAATTGTCGTTCCAGCAGTAATGCAAAGGAAGTTAGTAAGGTTATTACACCGATAAACAGTTAACATTTTGCAAGAAGCATGTATATGGCCCAGGTTAAGAGATACGGTAAGATATACCATGAAATCCTCTGATACATGCCGAAGAATCAAACCGAATTATTTTCTAATGAGACAAAAGCCTATACCACTTTTGCCAGAAAGGCCTTGTCATATTTTATCGATAGACAACCTTGGTCCATTATCAAAAGCTAGAAGGGGTAATAAACACATAATGGTATCAATGGATGTGTTTACCAAAATGGTAGTGTTATGTCCTATCCAAAAGACATCAACTAAACCGGTAGTAAAGAGATTGAAAGAGAGAGCAATTCTAGTACTAGGAAAGCCAGAGAACCTACTCTCCGACCATGGAAGTTGCTTCACAAGTATTGAGTTCCAAAGATAATTGGAAAATTTAGGAATCAAATAAACCTTATAAAGCATTAGGCATCCAGAGGCAAATTCTGTTGAAAGGGTTATGAGAGAAGTGCAAAAATATTACAAAATGTATTGCTCCGAATAAAATTGGAAGTGGATTGATATTTTGCCCACTATCAAATTTTGTATAAACAACACCGTTCACGAAGCGACAGGAAAGATACCTGTAGAATTACATCTAGACAAGCAACCAGAAAGAACATGGGATCAGATCTTACCCACATTTACTGATGCCCAAGTAGGAAGAAAGTTCAGGACTAGAAGGACGTATGAGCATTTAAAAGCCCAAGTCAAAAAGAGGCAAAAGAGAAATCGTCACAAACGATACCACAGACCACCACTAGAAGGGGAACTAGTGCTCGTAAAATGACCAGCGATTTCAGACCCAGAAAATCGCGTCTATTAGAAATTTCGCGAAAACTATCACGGACCCTATAGAATAATCAAAGATCTCAAGAATAATGCGTACAAGGTACAACTTTCAGTAACGGATCTCAAGATGATCATGAACGCCGCAAATTTTAAACTTTACCACCCTCCAGTAGAGTATGAACAGGATACTCAAACCCTAGTAGCCCAGGCGGGAAATGAAAGAGAAGTTGAAGTTGGGAAAGAAAAGAAATACAGAAGGTGCTCAAAGCCTAGAATTACAAGAACAAAATAGAAGAGAGGAGAATGAAAAATACTCCAACATTTGAAGGGCTAGGGAAAGATGAGATCGGAGGATGGAATACAGTTCAAGTTGTAAACTGGATCGCAAGACCAGAAGAATTAATAGAAGAGATCATAGAAGGACCGGTCGTTGTGAAAAGGGAACTGCAAATTATATTAACCAGAATAGAAATAACTCTAGTTATAAGTTTATTGGATACAGGGTCAACAGTTTGTCTGGTAACCCAAGCTCTGGTTAACGAATTGGAAAGAAAGGGCGAGTTTTGAAGATCCCAATATCAGCGGTGGAAATAAAAGGAATCATTCCGGAGAAACGTTTGGCTTGTAAATACCAAGTATTCTTGGAATTACCGATTGGGAATCTAATGATGTCTCAAAGCTTTTACTAGTTAGTAAATTGCCTTATAACATTATATTGGGTATTGTTTTTATTATAGAGCACAAGGTTGTTATAGATATATCCCAAAATTGTATCACATTCCGAAACGAAGGTCATGGTTCAGTAATATACATTACATCACAGAGAATAGATAATGAAGAGGGCGAGCAAATATGGCACATGGAAGAAGATACTTGTCATAATGTAACGGAAGAAAAAGTGCTATTTTTAGAAAAAAAAAGTATTAAGTACACTTGCTGCAGACTTAGAGAAAGAAGCAGAAGTCGAATTTGAAGGATGCTTAGAAGAAAAGCTTAAAGAGGCCAAAATATAATTGGAAGATTAAGAAATTTTGAAATAAATAGTTTTAAAGCAGAGAAAGGTATTTGAATCGAAGCCAGGGAAAAAAATTAGATATGCCTTCCAGGTGAATGATTGGACACCGTTCGGTCAGAAACCGTATCCAGTTGCGGAAAAGCACTATAAGCAAACTAAAGAAGCTTTAGAGAAAATGAAGGAAGATGCAGTAATAGAAAAAGTTGCTACACCATATGTTAGTCCGTTTGGTGGTAGTCAACAAGCCAGATGGATCAGTGCGAGTATGTTTAGATGCCAGTAATCTGAACCAAAGAATTATTGCAGAAAATGACTCGGCACCTCCAATCAAAGACATTTTAAGGAATTTTAAAGGAAAGAAGATATTCACAAATATAGATCTCACAAGTTCATACCATCATCTGGAATTGGAAGAAAAGACCAGTCTACTGACAGGATTCCAATTTGATCAACATACAATGTGCTTCAGAAGATTACCTTTTGGGTTAAAAACGGCAGGATCTGCGCTTATAAGGGCCTTAGACAGGAACCTTTCGGAGGAAGTGAAAGCCTCTTCTATAAGATATGTGGACGATATTTTATAAACGTCAGAAACAATAAAGGAACACTTAGAAAATTTGAGGAATTTGCTAAAAGATTTGGAACAGGCGAATTTCAAGATCAACCTTAAGAAATCAAATTTTTACCAAAGGCAAGTGACATTTTTATGACACGTCATAGACCAATATGGAGTTTAACCCAACGCATGCAAGTTGGAGTCTATCAAGAATTTTCCGAGACCATTGAAAGTCAAAAATATTAGACAATTTTTAGGGCTTATAGGGTTCTTCAGCAGTCACTGTCCTGATTATTACAAGTACCGTTTCACCCTTGCAAGATTTGCTCAAGAACGGTGGAAAATGGAGATGGACAGAGGAATGCGAGAATGTATTCATAAAGGCCAAACACATGTTATTAAACTTTGTAAAATTAGGATACAATGACTACAATGAAAAGTTCATAATCCAAACAGACGCTTCACAGAGAGGCATAGGAACCACTTTGTATCAAGAAACGAAAGAGAAACCGAGCAAAAGATATTACATAGCATTTGCATCTAGAAGATTAAAGCCTCATGAACGAAACTACACAGTCAGTGAAATCAAACTTCTTGCGATATTGTACGCGCTACAATATTGGCGTAAGATCGTTTATGGATTTTCGATCATCTAAAGAACAGATGACAAGGCATTGACTTTCTTAATGAAAACTGATTTGTCTAGTCAACGATTAATGCGATGGGCATTGTACATCCAGCAGTACGACGTTGAAATAGAATACTGTCCTGGAAAAGAAAACATTGTACCGGACTTTCTGAGTCGAAATCCGGGAACAGAAGAAGAGGCACTTGCAATACAAATAGACAACAAAGATCAAGGAACTATTGAAGAACTAAGGAGAGTTGGAGAAAAACAAAAGCAAGACCCATGGATGAGGATGCTGATTGACTTCTTCGAGGGAAAGCTTGATGGAGCATCACCCGCATTCATTGAAGCGGAGAAGATTGCAACGGATTATAGTTATTTCAATGGACTTTTACATAAATTTGCAGATATTGATCACACCAAATTAGGAATTGTCGTTCCAGCAGTAATGCAAAGGAAGTTAGTAAGGTTATTACACCGATAAACAGTTAACATTTTGCAAGAAGCATTTATATGGCCCAGGTTAAGAGATACGGTAAGATATACCATGAAATCCTCTGACACATGCCGAAGAATCAAACCGAATTATTTTCTAATGAGACAAAAGCCTACACCACTTTTGCCAGAAAGGCCTTGTCATATTTTATCGATAGACAACCTTGGTCAATTATCAAAAGCTAGAAGGGGTAATAAACACATAATGGCATCAATGGATGTGTTTACCAAAATGGTAGTGTTATGTCCTATCCAAAAGACATCAACTAAACAGGTAGTAAAGAGATTGAAAGAGAGAGCAATTCTAGTACTAGGAGAGCCAGAGAACCTACTCTCCGACCATGGAAGTTGCTTCACAAGTATTGAGTTCCAAAGATAATTGGAAAATTTAGGAATCAAATAAACCTTATAAAGCATTAGGCATCCAGAGGCAAATTCTGTTGAAAGGGTTATGAGAGAAGTGCAAAAATATTACAAAATCTATTGCTCCGAATAAAATGCCCACTATCAAATTTTGTATAAATAACACCGTTCACGAAGCGACAGGAGAGATACCTGTAAAATTATATCTAGGAAAGCAACCAGAAAGAACATGGGATCAGATATTACCCACATATACTGATGCCCAAGTAGGAAGAAAGTTCAGGACTAGAAGGACGTATGAGCATTTAAAAGCCCAAGTCGAAAAGAGGCAAAAGAGAAATCGTCACAAACGATACCACAGACCACCACTAGAAGGGGAACTAGTGCTCGTAAAACGACCAGCGATTTCAGACCCAGAAAATCGCGTCTATTAGAAATTTCGCGAAAACTATCACGGACCCTATAGAATAATCAAAGATCTCAAGAATAATGCGTACAAGGTACAACGTTTAGTGCCGGATCTCAAGATGATCATGAACGCCGCAAATTTTAAAATTTACCACCCTCCAGAAGAGTATGAACAGGATACTCAAACCCTAGTAGCCCAGGCGGGAAATGAAAGAGAAGTTGAAGTTGGGAAAGAAAAGAAATGGAAAGAATTAGATTGTGAATGTAGTCTAAAGAACTGTTACGATGAATTAAAGGAATTAGCTAGATGCATTGAGATAGAAAATAGCGAAATAAGAGAGGAAAATGACAAATTCAGAAATTGGTAAGAAATAATACATTTAGAGTGAGACGGGTAGGAGCAAGCCTAACCCATATGGTAGATTGATGTATTTAGTAGATAATAAGATGCAACAACGAACAAGACTGAAAAATGATTAACTATTCGAAACGGGCAACGTCATACCAAACCCTTGGACAGTTTTAAGTGAAGATAGAATGAAGCTAGCGTTAGATGATCGAGAACCAAAGGAACCATACAGTGGGGATGAATAAATTTTCTCAGGTTTTCGACTATTAATTTATCTTTGAAGGAGGGAATTGTGCACATGTGGACAATGGCACAAAGGAACTCTTGACCTGTTGTATGCAAAGATGATAATTTTTATAGAAATTATATGAAACCAATGTAGAAAAGTCGTGGTCAAACCAGCTTCAGAAATCCAGCAAGATGCGCAGGTGGCTTATTGGGGAGCCAGCGGATGCATAAAGTCACATTAATTTTGACAGTTTGAGTATAAAAAACCATTTAGGAGGCCATAAACAGAGCAGCGAATGCCTAGCTGAAGGGTCTTAATGGACACTCGAAATCCCGTGAGACAGCAATTCAAGCGAGAAGTTATTACGAGTCAAGTATGACATTATGAGAGATCTACTTTTGTAATGACCCACTCGAGACGAGACCCTGGGAAATCCTAAGTTAGCAGAAATTCGAATATATAAATAAGGAATTCCCCGTCATAAAACTTGACAAAATGAATACACCATGGTAACAAGCTATGAAATTTAAGACGATCATAGGAACAGAATAAATGGGAGAGTTGGTAGACCTGTGAAATAGGCACTTGAGAAAGAGCTTAACTCAGATGACGTCATTTAAAACTCCAGCGGAGTGCTACGGGAGAATACTAAGGTAATAGGGTTGGCCCTTCAAGGTGCATAATAACTATTTTGATTATTTAAAAATAAACCCATGAACAAAATTAATTCCACCAAATAGAAATCTTTCACATCTGGAAATAAATTTCGAACCAGATTGGAGCAAGGAATCAAAAGTTGAACTCCCGGAGTTGTAAGGAACTAATTTCTGCGCCAAATGGAATAAATAAGGCTTCGAGCTCAAGCCACAGTACAGTTGATCTAAGTCCTCGGAGGAAGCACGTTACGTACAGTTCAAGTCAGTTGACCTAAGTCCTCGGGTGAGGCATGTCAGTTATTCTATCAGTTGTGACAATACCTTGGGAAGGTAACGCTACGATATCAGACACTTATTCAGACTTCAGTGTTGGTCTTTATATTTAGCAAAAGCTCAAGTAAACAATTCGAGTGAAACTCAGGAGTTGCGCTACGTTGATAATTAGACGGAGTGGCACCAAGTAAACAATCCAGAGTAGGGACTCTGAACGAACACAAAATATTTATAGAATATTGATATCGAAAACTGCGAAATAAAGAATACTAGAAATCGAAAAGCAATCAGCAAGCGTAGAGCGGAGACGATTTACGTCATATCAAAGTAAAGACAGTTCGGAACAGTAACTCACATAGGGGACGTTGTAAGAACATTGTATACTGAAATCACATAGACAGAAACGTTACAAGAAATACGAGTTAAAGCAAACGAGATAGCAGCTAGAATATAGGAGTTGAAAGTATACGGACTTCGAACTGGAAGCCAAGCTAAAAATCGAGAGAGCTGCGATAGATAGAGAAGGGAAAGGAAGTGTGGCAAAAAATTACGAACATTTCGCCTTAAGCAGATAGGGAAATTTAAGAAAGCCACGCACGACAAATAAGTTCCATAAAGACTAAAGAAAGAAAGAAAGAAAGAAAGAAAGAAAGAAAGAAAGAAAGAAAGAAAGAAAGAAATAAAGACTTACCAGAAATAAGAGATTTTACAGTAGGAGCAGTCAGACGTTCGATGCGGAGTAGGGGGAATACAGCAGGACCATCAACACCGTGATGTTTTCATCGCAATACGCTGAAATGTGGTCCGTGTGTCGTGTAAATATTAAATAAGTGAATTTTTAGTGTAATACATGTTTAAAAGCAAAGTAATGTGTGAAAAGTTGTACAAGTGTAAAATCATAGACCAGAAAATGAGAATAGTCCAGTGTTGTGAAAATATGTATTGTTAGAGCAGTAAGATGGGTGAAGTCATCCCAGAACCAGGTCATGAGCCGAACATCAAATGGGTGAGTAGGAAACTCTTATTATCATATATGATTGCGTCTTGTGCTAATCAGTGAATTTGAAAATGTATAAAATAACCAATAATTGCACAAGTAAAGGAACCAATAAGGTTAAATGTATTGAAAAAAAACGCAAATATAAGTTTGCAAAATGTGTGAAGATAATTGTTGAAGTTGAAAAATAATAATAATAATTAAAAACCCGTAAGAATGAATTAGCTAGAATGAAGTGAAATTTGAAATGAGAAATCGAGTACTGTATACTAATGTTGTTGGCAGGTAATTTATGCCATATAAATGAAATGTAAAAGTAAAATGTGAAACAAGCACTATAATTTTTTTGAGACGTTTCGGACATCAATGGACCACGATGTTCTTCCCTCATATGATCACTGTAATGGTTGTTTTCTTGCTACCAGTAGATCTTCATTCTTGACGAATGTTCTGCTCTCCTTTCTTCCGTCCACTTGCAGTGAGGGCAAGGCATCACAGATGTTAAAGGGTGTAAATTACTGGTTGATTTAACCGGCTTTCTGAACAGGTTCCTATCCCAAACCAGAGCTTGATTGATTCGAACTTCTGTTAGGTCCTTTTTAACTTGCATCGACCATTTACAATAGGATTTTTTTTAGATATTGATGAGTCGATTTGATATGAAAGTCGATGATGCTCCATCCGCTCCAAATGTCCAAAGAAAGACATTCTCCTTTTTCTCATCACACTCACCAAATCATCTATATGTTCAAATAATTCATTGTTATGTCTTCTTCTGTAAGTACCATTGTCATTAACAGGTCCTAATATTTTCCTTATAATTTTCCGATCCTTAAGTTCTAATTTTCTCAATGGATCTTTGTTTGTCATCTGTAAGCATTCTGCGGCATACAGTGCTGACGGCCTAATTACTGTGTTATAATGACAAAGTTTGACATTCCGGGACAAGCTTTTACTTTTGTAAATGTTTTTGCAGGTTTGAAATGCGCCTTCCAATTTGTTACATCTGCTCTCAATGGCAGCTATTTCAGATTTATTAGGGGTAATCCATTCTCCTAGGTATTTAAATTTTCGGACTTTTTGATTTTTTGCAGACCAATCGTGATGAATTTTGAGGCATCTTTGACATTTGTGATAAAATTAGTTTTATGGAAGGCCACTTTAAGTCCAGTTTTAGCAGTTATGGTTTGTAGTTTATTAAGTTGGTCAGTGGCCTCTTCCATTGTATTAGCGAACAAAGCAATGTCATCTGCAAAAGCGAGACAGTTTATATTCAGGTCTTCTTTTATAACCAATTCGAATACCAATATTATTTGGTAAGATTGTTAACCATTCTCTTATAATTTTTTCCAAGACACAGTTGAACAGCATCGGTGATCCCAGATCACCTTGTCTACAGCCAGTCTCGCAAAGGCTTTGGACAATTCACCACGAAATTTGACCTTAGAAATGGTGTTTTCTAAGCTTGCTTTGAACAAATTAATTGATTTATTGTCTAGGCCAAACTCACGTAAGGTGTTAATTATTGTGTGTCTATGAATGCAATCATAAGCCTTTTGAAAGTCCACAAAAATCACAACAAGCACCATAATATTCATAATAAGTGTTGAGTTTTTAAACTCCGAGAATAATGAATAAATAATTAAGTAATTGCATTCCGTAAGTAAATGACGAAGTGATAAGTAATAATGCATCTTAAAATTAATGAGCTCGAGTAAAAATAATTGAAGTACTAAAAAGGATCGTGGAGATACCTTAAAGTAATGATGTAATAATGTCGTTGAGATTTAAATGTAATGAAGTAAAGTAAATGGTGATAAAACGAACACCTTGATAACGTATCATGAAGTTGTAGGCCAGGGGCTGCGTTAAAAGTAAAACGTCGACGGAAAGACCAGTAAAGTAATGCCGCGATATAAGTAAAGTTGAATTGTTGAAGATATTTATTGTATGCGATGGAAGTCCAAGTTATGAAAATTTGTGTTTCCAAAATTGGCCGATAAATAATGAATAAATGTAGTATCAAGCTAGCTAATGTGTATCCCATAACATGCATATTCGAGAGATAGAAAAGGTGTATTAACGGTCGGAAATCTTCGTCGTGGTATTAAGGGTTGCGTCCAAGGAAAACCAGAGGGTTTTTCCAGTCAACAAATATGGTATTTGGTCTGCAACCAAAGTGGATGATACATTCCCACTGGAATAGCTTTGTTTACGGTAATTTGCAGTGTAAGTACCGTTGAGGCATTGCCAAGTATAAGTCTGGTAGGATTAAAAGGTTTCTACGAGATGTGATACAACATGGAAGGCGTGTAGGGTCTCCGAGCCTAGTCTCATATAACCTATCCTAAATTAACCAGCATTGTTGTTATGTCCGACAAATAAAATTGTGTGAAATGAAAATATTAATGGAATCGGGGTTTGATCCGTTTCTCCCGGTGTCCATAATACAAGTATATAAATCGTCGTGATCTCCAGATATTGCATTGGTTAGGAGGAAAATGAAATGAATAAGTAATGAGTGAGGAGTAATAGTTGAAATAATGTGTCAGCTTGACGATCATCTGCTTTTAAAGGAAGATGTAAACAGTAGGAGTCGCGAGCGAAAGAGAATGGAGTGAGACTAGGTCATAAATCAAGAGTCAAGTAGTGTGAGGGGAGAGTCTAGCGACCTTGCCGACCATTACAGACCGCAAGGGGGAGCTAATACAGTAGGCGCTCTGTGTGCAACAGTTTTTAAGATCTGAATAGGTAGTAGAAATAAAACGGAAGATTATGCAAATTTGTTAAGTAAAGGTGCTGCAAGAATATAAAGTAAATTGTTGTATAGATGGGTTTAAGACAATTGTCCCCACACTAAGTTTGAAGTAATCCCATATTATTTGACCGTAGTAGTCAATGAATAAAATATTGAGAAAATAATTGATTTCTGCCTTGAGAGATTTAATAAGTAATACGGGTAAGCAAATGATTGAGTTGAAAGGTAAACCAAGTAATGGAAAATAATAATAGCACATGATACATCATTGGTAAACCACCCTAGAGTATGAGAAAAATTTTGGAAAATCGTGAGTTCGAGTCATGGCAGGGTAAAAAGGAAGTAACTAGTACAGTTTGAAAGTAACTGAAAATAAAGTAGATCATGAAAATAAAGACAAAGTAAAGCACCGAAGTGACTGTATTGATATGCAATAAAAGTCCATAAGCCTTAGTGGATTTTCATAAAATGATAGGCGCGCATTGGGCCTAAATGAACAGAAACAAATAGTAAAAGAAATGATTTTTGTATTGATTTTTAAGAAGGGATATCAGCTCAGTGGAGCTAAGCAAGGTAATTAGTAAATGCAGATTTGAATGATTTTGAGAATTATATTGATTTTTTATTTATTTTTTATTTATTCAAAACAATTTATGTTTTATGTTATGATTGAATTTTCCTGGGCATTTTTAGTAAATAAAATCTTGTTAATTGTAAAATGTGTCGTTGTCAATGTAGTCTTGTAAATCCAATAGTGTCCAGATCATGTTGTGGGCTGAACGGTACACACCCCGAAACCGAAGTAGCCCAGCCAGGTGATGATCAAGCATTCTCCATTTGAAATGGGTACATAAGAGCGTTAAAAATCCCTCAGTATGCCTTCCTTCGGAGGAGAAGTTCCAACGTTCATTGCCAGTTGCTTGTTGCGGTGGCATCTAGCAGCCAATTTCACAGGTAGCTCTCGTTGACGGTAGCATTTGGTAGCGAAATTAGGAACTACTACTGTGCCCATTCAACAATGAAATATGCAAATCACAGTTTGCCAGCAATGCTCAATCGGGAGTATCGGGGATCATGGTCTGTTCTCCCACTCTGTGACCCACACACTTTGGATTAAGCAGAGGATACACTTCCAAAAATAAACAAAAATCAACTCCTACTATTAAAACATTTAATTATCCAAAAATATATGGCGCTACAAAAATTAAACAAATAAAAATACTGACAATCCACTTTACACTTGTCCAAAGTTGAACAAGGAATTCATATTAAACAATTATAAAATCATAATGACTGGTTTTCCAAAAACCAACTAAACTTCAACTAAGTGTCACTTCCATATGGTGTCCTTTTTAATTCTTAAAAATCAAGAGCTCCAAACGGCTCGGTAATGTTTACCTACACTGTGTTATCAATTTAATACACATCACTTACTATTTACATGAGTATATCTTGTTTACTCATAAATATCAAAATTACCAAAGTATGGTTAATCATCACTTAATTTTGGGCTTTTACAATGCTCATATGTTACCATCCCTCTTTCTCAAGCCAACAACTCACTACCGTGATTGGGAAAAACGTGCGTACTCCCGAGCTACAGAAGACTACTGAACAAGTCAAACTTAAGATTACTCCCAGAATCTAACGTCTTCAATAGAACTCGTGAATCACTGAATCATTCAACAATAAAGTTAGGGATTTATCATTATTTGTCTTAAAAGACCTTTATATTATAAGAAAGCAATGATCTGAACTCTGCAAGCGATAATAATGGATATAAAGGGACCTCTGTTCAAAGACCGGGTCGTTCAAACAAATCATTAAACACTTTTCTGTATTATGACTCAGACGGTCCGTTCCCCGACCTACCGCAATACCAGAGGGTGAGGGTCTAGTCTTAACTACTTAGCGTGATTTATTGCCGGGAGAGAAGAGAGTCCACAGTCTCGCTTCTACAAGGGACTGGCTACCATCAGCTTTTCATACAGCTGTTTCAAATGCAATTCTCTGAATGACAAGGCTTCTAATACAAATTCTTAAAACAACATATTAAGGTTCAACAGACCTATTCTCTTAGCTTCGGTATATAATAACTATGAAGTGTCCTCATTAGCGGGTAAGAAAATTTAATAATACAACCAATATTAAGGGGCTTCCACACGGATGACTCTGAGTTCGATGCTTTCAAATGCCTCGGGAGCAGTATCCCAATTTGGAGGACTTATAACATTAGCGACTTCGGGCAGGCCTCGCCTTGTACCAGCGCTCATAATACAACATAAATAGCACCCTTTTTAACATACAACACACAATGCCTCGTGATCACTATCACAACTTTGAGGACTTATCACAGTTCAATTACCACGACCAACTGTCCCTCATAATTAGTTTTACCGACCATTTCAACGCATTCCTAGCGTGACAAATTACTTCAAAGCGCTACATGGCGCTTATACATTAATTAGACAAGTTGCCTTCAAAGAACTAAATAAATTCAAAATCAAAGTTTGATCTACATCTCAAAATATCTATTACTCTTCCTCCCTTGACAATAATCATTTTACCATATGAACATGTATTCATAACATGTATTAATTCATTTAAAGGAGCTCGGAAGCTTCTACTTTCAATATAAAATTCATCATAACCTTCATTCATTTATATAATTATTATTGTTACGTGCAATAGCCCGTCCCAACGTTTTTAAAATCCATCTTCCCTGTATACTGGTGTTCCTTGACATTTTGAAAAGACCGCCTGGTGACTTGGTTCTGATTTTGAACACAAGATGGCAGCTGCTATCGGACTTCGGCGCTTCTTGCCGTGGTTCCTGCTTCCACCGATAGAGTGTGTTTGGGGTGCCTTATAAACTCATCCTATTCGTGTCATATTTGAAGGCGATTATTGTTCTACGTCATGAAACAAAAACTGTATATACATGATACCGCCAAATTATTTACATAATTATCACATTGTTGCTTGATGTGTCAAGCTGTGATTGGACAATTAAATTCACATGAATGCAATGCTGTTTTTGACTGGAGATTCACCGCCATGTTGTCATACGACTGTCGTCAAGAAATCAACAAGGGAGTTGGTCGAAAAAGTTGTTGCCGTGCCCGGGGGCTTGACCCCCTGGCCTCCTCGAAATATGGATATACGATGGAAGGGAATTGCCTGTGCTCTTCAGGCTATTTTTTCATCGTGTCGCAGTGAAGAAGAAATTCGGATTGTAATCGCATCTCGATGCAGACCAGTGCTTGTGACCCAAACGAAGCATGTGCTGGGTGGGCCATTTTCAGGCAATATAGTGCCGTATAACGTTATTTGGTTTGTGTGTGAATTATATTATTTTTATTGTGTCTCCACTGAGAAGTTTTTAAGGTACGTAATGTTATTCTAAATTTTTATATTTTATTATGGGAGCTCCAATATTGGCCTTGTATAAATGTTTGATCTTGTGTTTTGTTTCGCCTGGTAGGCCTAATTTATTTCTGTTTTAATAATGTTACCAGATATATCGATGGTCCACAAGAAAAGTGACACAAGTCAAAATACATCCTTTTTCAGGAGAGCCATTTAAAGATTTGTCATTCTTTTGAAAGCGAGTTTCTTTTGCTCTTTCGTAAAATTGGTTAATCCTATGATCGAGAAAGACTTAATATAATATAAGGTTTAGGAAACCATGGATAGTTGAACCTCAGTGTTATTCAACCCTTGTATATATCAATAAAATATACCCTTCTTCGACATATGACACTTTTCTGGAAAATAATACTAAGACTATATGATAATTTTATCTTCATACATTAGTAATAAAGTGCATAAATAATTAGTTTCCTAATATTTTGGAATTTTAATGTGCAATATACATAAAAAGTTTACAATAAATACTAAAATAAGATCTAAATTGGTAATCTAGGAACACAACATAATACTGTAATAATGTTAATACAGACTGAAGTCAGCTGTCGTTTCGTACGTAAATCATTATAGAGGAACTATAACAGCGTAATTGCATAGGTACATAATTGCGGCAATCACCAAATCTTTAACTACAAACTATTAAAATACGAATAAGATTTAGGAATTACATTTTTCGACATTAATTTTAATAAGCCCTGTTTTAGTTTATTTGATGATAAGTTTGTTATTATACACTGCCTTCAGCTGGATGTTTCCAGTAGAACCTGATCGTGTCTTCCTTACTGCAATAGCACTAAACTCCGTATCTGCGTAAGAAGTTTTGAAAAGAATTATTTCAGGATTCTTCCCTTCAAATCGAATTTCTGAGATGCGACTAATGGTCACATGTTCAATTTTCATCTTCAGTTTTTAGAACATTTAGACCTATTTTACATGTCAAGTCCTTCAAGTCATAGAACATTTCGTGGTTCATTTCTGTGACTAGGTAAGGTTTCCCCGTCTTCTTGGCTGTACGAATTAGTGTGACATATTGCTGTGGAACATAAATGGGTCCAGATTTTAGAGATTTTGTTACCTCACATTCAATGGTTGCTTGTGCATTATCGCCTTCATTCTGGCTATGTCCTTTGACCAAAATGTGTGTGTAATGGAGTTTATAAATGGATAGTTATTCACAGCAAACAAATACATTGAAAAGATGAAGCGATTTTTTTGCTGGCCGCAACAGTTATCTGAATAGAATATTACATCCAGTTTTTTGCTCTCTGTGTTCTTAGCTCTCTCTTCTAAACCTTTAAGATATCTCAAGACACAAGTTCCGATTTCATTAGCACCCCAGTTCCCTTCGGTCTCATCCCATACGAAACATTGGACTGTATTACATTCAAGCTCAAATATCGTAAAATTGAAAACATTGATTTTTGAAGTGTAGTAAAAACTGGAGGCATCACCCCTGGGACACTGAAGTACTGCCTGTAAATCATATACAGCGACAATTAAATTGCTGCTCACACTTTTCTTATCATTATCTTTTTCCGTGCGTGACAGGTCCTTTTCTAGAAAGTGTCTGTTGTATTTTTCCTTCAGTTTCTGTTTTCTTCTTCCGAAGCATTTATGAACATCATGCAGTCTTCACACATATCCTTTTTCGGTTTAAAAAACGAAATATTAAAATCATTTGTAAAAATCCTGGAGTACATTAAGTAATTTGCAATTGACATATTCTTCTTCTTGCATTGATCAACATAATCTCTGTGCAGGTCCGCTATTGTTCTACTACCTTCAATGTATTCTCTCTTCGAATCTTTTCGGCAGTAATGACTTTCTATCCTAGGAATTGAATTAATGTGGTGACGTACTCCTTCTTTTACATCATCACTCATCAACAATGTGGTGATGCCTACCGTGTTTGCCTCTGAGGTCTGAATCAAGTATTCCACCTGTTGCACAACTCTTCTTGTGTAATACTGTTCTTATTGGCCTGTCTGTTATGTCCAGTGTGCTTTTAAAATATGTTTTACAAACTCGGATCCTTTTTTTCCGCAACAGTAAAATAAAATGCGTTATTATTTGATCGATGACTACCTTCTCTGATGTATCTGTACTTAGGATAAATACTCTCTGTATTGAACAGAAGGAACTCACGTTGCCTTTGTAAGTCTCCCAAATTCCAATATTCATCAAATATATCCTGACGGTCTTCTTCTTTAATGTTTGTACTGAATTTCAACCTGTATTTGTCCTTACAACTTCCTCCCATTATCTTCTTCTTAACGACTTTTCCACTCTTGGAACTGGATACATACTCTTTCCCAGAGTTCCTGCACTGCTTTGCTAATGTTTTCTTCCATTCCAGTGGTCTCGCCCGTCTTTTCCTTCCTTTCCTTTTTTCTACGTCAGCAGTATCCTCCACAGCAGGGTCTTCTTCAGATTCCGCACCTGCGGACGAAGAGGATGAACTAGTTTGTCCCTTGTAGGTAGGATCTTGAATGTCATCATCAGATGAGATGTCCGATTCTGATTCTGATGTGTGAGAATTAGCAAATGAGCTGCAACTACTTTGTTTGTTCACATCTGAAATAAAACAAAAGGATGTTTTCAACCATTGAAGATTATTTACGTACATTTAGATTTATTTTCTACAGATCGCAGCATGATTGATTTTTCAGGAAGAATATCTAAACAAGGTAAATGTCCTAACCTTGTTCCGGTGATGGCAAAGCCTCTTTGTCTTCGGATGCGACTGAAGTAGTTCCATTGGCATCTGAAACGAGGTTTAAAATCTAATCTGAAATGTTAGCCGGGAACCATGCTTTGCAATTAATCTAATTCACATTGTATATTTATAAGGAAACACCAGATAAAATAACGATACAGATTATGAATATTTTAAACTATACACTAACCTGCTTGATGAAATGCTGATGTAACTCTTGGATCTACTGATGTCAAAGTTGTCCACTCACAGTTCTTATCAGTTGACTCACCATTGCCATCCAAATGATCATATTCCATTTTTGCCAGCTTCAAGATAACTCTTGTGCGCTGGGATGCCATTGCTCATATTATCTGATGGCTTACTAAAACAAAATGAAAGAAAGCACGAGCAACTTGATATACACATACCAACATCGCGGGATTTCATATTAAGAACTATGAGGAAATGTGTCACAACTTCAAAGTTTTCTGCGGAATTTTCCCACAGCAATGCTCTGTTTATATGGAAAAGTGACACAATTCAATATATGACGCAGTAGGATTTCATTATATTGGAGAAAAATGTCTTAACTAAAAATAATTTACGACGATGAAAAAAAAGATGTGTTGTGTTCGGCTTACCTTAACATGAAAAACGGCTTAACTCGAAATATGACACTTTTCTTGATAATAAACTATAATAATATTGTCACAACTTGAGATATGACTTTCTTCTCGACACAGCTGTGATGTTCCCGCTTCCGCTCCCTGACCTCAAGTGAGATGTGACGTTATTCAAGATAACAGCCAGTCGTGATTCTTCCGGCGGAATAACGACATTACTCCCCTCTGGCGGCCAATTTTATAGATAGAGTTATGACGATTTTCTATATAAAAATATGCAGTGAGAGCAACGTTTTCCACTTCTTAACTCAGAATTGCACTTTTTTGACTTGTGTCACTTTTCTTGTGTACCATCGATATATTAATTTTTTTTCTTCGTACCTTCTGGAGACACATTTCTAGTTTATTTTACGTTTTAAATTATTATTTATTTTCCTTTGGCAATTTTGGGATTGGCATGTTATTAATCTGATGTAAGATCCGATGCACCAGCCTCATGTCAATAGTGTTAAAGCGTAATTCCTTCCTCCCTTTTATTTCTCTCTCGGGATTGTAAAAATTAATTAAATGCTAATTGTTTGCCGTAATTTCGATTTGACATGTGGTCGTCTGTTCCGGTGGCCATGTTTGTTTTGTTTTTGTTTGCCCCGAGTGCATTCTGGGCTTGGAGGGCATTATCATGGCGTCGAGCGGTAAACTCAAACGTGTTGTGGTATTAGCTTAATATGTTTTTTTTATTAATCTTGTTGGTTTAACATTTTGTTTTTGGTGAATGTTCTTGTGTTTTTTCTTAGTCACGATTATCGGAAATTTCTTAATTGATCATATTTTATTTTATTAATTTAATTTTAAATTTTTTGTTTTATGTCGTGGCCTGGATCACTGCATGTCGGATCGGTATTGCATTCCCTTGTAAATTATCAAGCCCTTTCTCATTTAATTATGCCTGTAATTTTATTTTAATCTTTGGGCTTTAAAGTTTTAATTTTAATTTAATTCTTTTCTTTTTGCTTTGCAAGCAAGCATGTTAAGCCGTCTCTTGCCTATTTTTGTAATTTAATGCTGGCTGATGCATGTTCTGTTTTCTGGTGAAGGTGCTCTTTAAAAATTTAACATTAAATTTTTATTTTAAATTTTTAATCAACTGTTGTGGCATTATTTCGACGGGGACAATTCCATTAGTTATTGGGGGGTGTCTGTAGAATAGCCTGTGCGTTCCCCTCTTCTCCACCTTCCTTCCACCCCTTTGGGTGTTTTTCTGTTGGGGCATGTCATCTGGAGGTGATTTTGCAGTGGAAGCGACGCGGACCTCTAAATAAAGGTAAAAAGGCCCCCATCCACGCTGGCCATCCACGTGTGAATTATTATTATTCTTACGCTTGCTTTCTCATATTTATATCATTTATCATTTACACTGATATTTTACTGATTGCATTCCCCAAGGGATTCATTTACATTTCACATATTTATTATATTTTTCTCAAATTAATCGTTCAGATCGTGCAATCATTCTTTTACCTGTTATTAAACATCCCTACTCTCTCTCATGAGGATTATACGCAAATTCTCCCAAACACTTATCATAATGAAATAGTTACTCACATGACTGTACGGTCAGCGACCGAATCCTACAGCGATGGAACATTTTTGCCCACCCACTGCTTTTTAAGCCATTTCCATGGTTACATTTACACTCAATGACACTTCTTCAACAGCACATAAAATATGTACCTTAATCACTTGGAATATAATGAATACCATTTTGTATTCATTTTCACTGAACACAATACAATTTCACTAAAGATATTACACTAAAAAATGTTCACTATATTTACATTACATAACAAGTTTTATCACTTGGGCGGTAATTATTCGCCTTACACACGTGATTTCTTTTCTTTCCCGTTTCCAAGGGTGACACTTATAGAAAGTCGGCTTCCTAATCTGACGAGATGATGGAAAGTCTCGATCGAACTACACCTCACTGGAACGGCTGATCTTCAAATCCGGGGTTTGACTATCGCCTTCTATAACTTTACTGCACGATGTCGTTTCTTGCTAGACGCTAACTTGTTCGTCTAAATAAAGTCTGCCCTTAATGTATTACTATTACGGCCGCTCGAATAGTTTATCGGTGACCTAGTAATTTCCTTGCATTACTTTCAGTTACTTTGATTCGTGGCTTATTGGAGTCCTCCCCAATGTTTACTGTTCATTTGCCTACCTAGACAAAGCCTGGAACTACAATTCCTAATTTTTATCGTCCTGCGCTCTAGTCCCTACATTTCCAGAACACTAGGCGTTACTTATTTCGTTCTACCCTGATCGGGTTCCTTAACGTCGATAAAACTGTCTATTTCACTTCCTTGGGTACTTCGAAACCTTATGATGCGTCGGTTCTTTAACTGAACTATTATTCGAGTACCTATCGCTTGTTATTTCTCAAGTCCACGGACTAAACTTTGACTATACTTGTGAACTTTATAAAGTCTGAAGTTTGCCGATATTATTCCTATAATAGGATTTTAATAGGTCTCCACACGGCGATACTAATGATGATACTGCTCGGCCACTCCCACGAGCACCCCGCTTGTGGGTGATACAGCGTATCACGACCTCTCAAGGTCTGGTAAAGACTGCATGCTGGCTCAGCCAGGGTTTATATATAAATCGGCGGCAAAAATATAAAATCTGCGTCTCCTCCAGCACTAACTTTTGAAGTAATTGTCGTATAATTTTGAAAAATATACCTCTGGAAAGCTCTTGTTCTAAACGTAAACTGGTTTCTTTGATCATGAAAATCGATCATACAATTCCAAGATATTAAATAATTTTGCTCTTCAGATACGTGGCTGTTGAGGTTTATTTTTCCATCCATACCAACTCTGGTCTCGGGGAATTACTATCGACGTCATGACACGTCTGCCGTTCTTTCCTATGCAAATATTATAAACTTTTTCCCCACACAAAAATCTCTATTCCAGAATGATCAACGATGATGTGCTTCTTTCATTAATTAAATGCTCGCAAATGGCTTAAATCTAATTATTTCTCTTCTTCCGCAATTGCGTGGTTGTCATTTTATAGCTGAGTAAGGTCTATTTCCGAAACCTCTTCTCTCTTACTCGTATGGAAAGTTTTTATCGATCTATTAATAATCATGAACCAGCTCCTTATCGATGCGTCAAGCATGATCTCACGTCCGCATGACTCGTGGTCACCTATTCTTGCGCCTCATTATAACAGCCCACTTCTTAAAATCTTTCCAAGTCATTCTAAAGCCTGTATTATTTCCTCTCTTCTTTTGCAAATAAATTATGGATTCGACGCTTGAACCAATAGCACATGGGTTCAAATCTCACCTCCTTAGATAAATAAATTTTCGAAATTTTGAGGAAATTTATTTAAGTGTTTTTCCTAGCCATCATAACATCCCGCAGTACCTTTTTTTTTTCTCATAGAAAAACGATAATTCGGGTTTTCTAATTTTAAAGTCATATCCGGTAATGGTGTAGGATGAGCACGCTCAGTCCCTACCCGTTCTTCCTTTCTTATTTTTCTCGACTAAAAGTCTGTTGTTGTTGTTTGAGTCTTCAGTCTTTTGACTGGTTTGATGCAGCTCTCCATGCCTCCCTGTCCTGAGCTAATCGTTTCATCTCTACATAACTACCCCACCCTACATCTGAGGCAATCTGTTTAACATATTCTAACCTTGGTCTACCCCTACAGAACGTAATCCTTCGTCACGGGTGTGGTCTATCCCTACCCGTTTCTTTCTTTCCTCATTTTCTCTCCTTAAATTGAATTTTCTTCTTCAATAAAATCAATAATTTCTCTCAGCTCCAAATACGTATGCTCTAGTTCACATTCACAACTGAATGATTGAGCTCTATTTTCTCGTTCTAACTCACTCCTGTTTGTATCAAAAGTGGATTTATCATTTCTAAATTTTTCCATAACCAGGGCTTGTTCATTTGCTTCATCGAAGTCTTCGGGAGGGTAATATCCTTTCAGGTTATCTGAATTCATAGTCACTTCGTGATTCGTTCCACAGTGCCGAATTCTATAGGCATTATTTCTTAAATCCCTTATTATTCGATACGGGCCGTGGTACATTTTCTGGAATTTCTTGTACACGCGGTTCCCTGGATCCGAAATGGCTGGTCTTTTCACTAACACCATTTCTCCTGCTAGTAGTGGTCGATGATACCTCTTGTGTCTGTTTCTCCTTTGTCTCCTATCGGCTTGAGCTTTTAGATGCTCAAAGGCTCTCCTAATTCGAACATCTCTTCCAGGCTGAGCGTCTGTTGGCCTAGGAATGACCAGACTCCAAGGTCTCTCTGGTGGCTCATTCCGATGTAATGTTATTGGTATCTCTCCCGTAGATTCGTGGATCGTATTATTTATACAAAATTCGATGATGTCGAGGATGTCTCTCCATTTCCAATTTTCCTCGGCACAGTATATCCTACAATATTTGGCCGTTTCCCTCATAACTCTTTCTACAGGATTTGCCTCAGGATGGAGAATACTGGACAGGATTTGGCGTATTCCAAGTCTCTCTAATTCCTGTCTAAATTCTACACTTGTAAAACAACTACCGTGATCCGATAACAAATTCTCTGGTTTACCCAGAATAGGTATCACTTTTTCTTTGAGTCGTTTTAAAACTTGTTTGTTACTAGTCTTCTGTATGGGAGCAAGAACAACCATTTTTGTGAAAACATCCATAGCCACCATTATGTGTCTGTTTCCCCTCCTAGCCTTTGGCAAAGGTCCGATGTTGTCAATAGAAATAATTTGACCTGGCCTCTCGGGCAACAGTGGTATTGGCTTTTGTCTCATCAAAAACGCATTTGGCTTAATCCTTTGACATATGTCTCATGTCTTTAGCGTGTCCCTTACAGTTTCTCTCAGTCTCGGCCATACAAATGCTTCTTTCAGCATCGAGACTGTTTTGTCGACTCCCATGTGTCCAAACGATCTATGGGACAACCATACCATTTTCCTCTGCAAAATAGCAGGTATAACGATCCTCATCGAGTATGGTCAAAGTCCGCAAACTTATACAATAATCCATTAAAGAAAGTATAATCGAGCTATCTTATTAGCTTCAGTATACGCAGGTGTTCCCCTTATCAAACTCCCTTCCAAGAATGATATGAACATGGTCATCCATGGATCTTCACGTTGTTGTTGACCAATGCTTCTTAATTCATCCAAATTACGCTGATCTCTGTCTTCTAAATCAATAGCCGTTACTTCCTCTTCTGTGGACTCTGGCAGTCTACTTAAATAATCTGGAACTACAATTTCTTTCTCCGGGCAATACTCTATGTTTACATCGAACTGTTGTATATATAAAGCCCAACACATCAACCTTTGACTGGATAAATCCGTCTTCATCAAAAAGGCTTTATGATCGGTTCTTAATGTGACTGGAAACCCATATACAATTTTTCGCCAAAATTGCAACGCATCCAATATCGCTAACAGCTCGATCTCGCTGATTGTATAATTTTTCTCGTGTGGTTTCAGTCTTCGACTCGTGAAAGCTAGATATTTTTCTTCTCAGGGTTATCCGGGTCTTCCTGATACAGCATTGCCCCTATTCCAATCTGGGATGCATCCGTATGTATTATAAATCTCTGATTAAAATCAGAATATCCTAGCTTCACATAATTTACGAGCATTTCCTTGGTCTCTATAAACGCTTTTTCCGTTTCCTCCGTCCATTTCTACTTGCCCCCCTTCTTCAGAAAGTCCTGTAGAGGTGCAACAGTTTTGGTGTAGGATGGACAATGTCCTGAGAAAAATCCAATCAATCCCAAAAACTGGCGAACGTTTTTCACTTTAAAGGCCTGGGAAAATCTCTTATCGATTCTAATTTGCATGGATTTGGTTTGACACCATCCTTGTCAATCACAAGCCCCAAAAAGGTAACTTGTCTTTGACAAAAGTTCGATTTCTTCAAGTTAATCTTAAAGTTAGCCCTTCTTAAATCTTCCAATAATTTCTTTAAATTTTTCAAGTGGTCGTCTATGTTTTCCGAGGTAAGCAATATGTCATCCACCTAACGGATAGAGCAATCCTTTACTTCCTCTGACAGGTTGCGATCAAGTGCTCTTATTAGTGCGGATCCCGCGGTCTTCAAGCCAAATGGACATCTCTTAAAGCAATACGTTTGTTGATCGAACTGAAATCCAGTTAGAAGACTGGTTTTCTCTTCAAGTTCGAGATGATGATATGAAGAAGTCACGTCAATATTTGTGAAAATCTTCTTGCCTTTAAATTTCCTCAGTATTTCTTTTATGGGTGGTGCCGAATCATTTTCTGGTATAATCTTAGCGTTCAAATTCCTGTCATCCAAACACACCCTTACTGAGCCATCCGGTTTACTCACAATTACTAATGGACTAAGATATGTTGTCGCCATCTTTTCTATTACACCTAGCTTGCCACGGTGGGTGAGTGGTTATTGTGTCGGACTACCAACCCCAAGATTGCAGGTTCGCCCCTGGCCATGATAATTGATTTCTGAAGGCGACAAAAATCACGACACTCATGTCATACGTTGTTGGCATGTTAAAGAACCCATTTGAATTCAGTAGGCCGTGTTCAATGGCAAAATTAATCTCGGGATTTTCCGCCAACACAAAGTTCCTCCATTCTCTACTTGAAAGCGCTGTAGTGTCGAGGAGTATAGATATCTAACCTCCTTGACTTTCATAGCGTTCAAAGGAACGACGAAATTCGACATGCAAGCTACCCTCTGGGTGTCAATTAACAAAGCTTGCACCAGGCACCCGAGGCCATACGATGTTATTATTATTAATATTACACCTGCATCACTCATCTCCTGCAGTGTTTTCTTTGTTTGTGTGTAATGTTTTTCTGCAACCGGGTATGGTTTTTGTCTAAACGGTCTACTTGAAATGCGTATTTAAAATTGTGGATCTTTCCTGGCTTGGAATCAAATACGTCCCTGTAATTTAACAGCAATTCCTTTAAACTTTCCTTGTTTTCAAGGGTAACTTTAGCTTCCTCTATTTTTCCTGACAGGTTGGTCTCGAACTCGGTTTCCATACTATCTTCAAGTTCTATGTTTAGGACTTCAAATACCTTCTCTATGTCCTTACAAACTTCCTCGGTCATTATTTCCACATGCTATACCTGTTCTTCTATTTTTGCATCCTGTTCATGTAAATTAATGTTTTGCCCATCCACCTCCTCTCTTTGAATCCTAATGCAATTTTGCGCTAGGTATATTATGACCTTGTTCTCACGAATAAAATCAATACCCAATATAATATTGTATGGTAATTGATTTGCCAGCAAAAAGCATTGTGAAATTTCAGTGTTATCCATGATCAAATCAAGGTATACCTGAAATTTGCATGTCAAAGATTTTTCAGGAATAATTCCCTTAATCTTCACGCTTGAGGTGGGAATTTTTAATACACGACCTCGTGTTTCTAATTCATTTATGAGGTTTTGCGTTATCAAACTTACAGTTGATCCAGTATCTATTAATGCTCTGACCAGTAATCCTTCTATCCTTAACATGATGATAGGTAATTCCCTTCTAATAGGTGGGATTCCTTCCACATCCTCTTTAATTAGCTCATCTGGTCTCGCTATCCAATTTACAATCTCAACCTCCTCCCAGCTCCTGGTATGTTTCCACTTTTGATGATTTAAATTTGGAGTTTTTTTTATCTTGAGGGCTTCCTTTCCCCTCATTCTTCAACTGAGCTTGTAACTCCAAGCTTTGAGCTCCTTCCAGTCGGTCGGGTGATTTTCGGTTCTTCATTGCCTCACTCCAACGGACTCTTTGCATCTCAGGTTCGTCTGTTCGTTCAATTCATATAACGAAGACTTTCCTGATAACTTTCTTCAATTTCAGCCCGATATTCATCGTTTCTGTCCTCAGGTCTCACATTCCTTCTGGGATAATTTTCCCCTCTCTTTCTGTTGTCCTGCCTTTGATTATTATTATTATACGGTCGGTTTTCTTGTTGCCTATAGCCCGTATTTCTGGGATTTCTTCCTCGATATCCTCCTCTATAGTATGGCTGTATTCCCCTAGGCTCTTGATGTCCATATTCTCGACCCAGTCCCTGAGTATTTGTACTAGTTGACTGATTTCTTGTCGATGGTTTCTCTCTATCCTCTTGACTACTGGCCATGTGTACTTGTTCAGTGTGTCTTTAATGCCTGGGAGTAACGTGTGAAGTTGTCCTGTCCAACTGACGTAATACGCTCTCCACTTGCACAGCACTTCTGGCTTTGGATGAGATTAGCAACCTTTGTATCTCATATGGAAGTTGTCTTGCTATGGCGGCACACAGGTCGTTTTCAGCTGGGGCAACATCAAGTTCACGGAATTTACACAGCTGAGCGGTGAAAAATTCTGAGTATTTAGTGGGGGCATTCGTACTATATTTCCTAGAGTACAGATCTAGCCTCAGATTTTCTTGTACATCTGCTGCCCAATATCGTTTCAGAAAAAGCTTCTCTAAAACCTTCCACCGTGTCAAATGTATATCTGAAACTCCTGAACCAGGTGAGACAATCACCTGCCAACTGCTTCTCAATTGCTCTTAGTCTCCGATCCTGAGGAACTTTCATTTTATTCAAGTATTCTGCTACCTCCTTCAACCAGTATTTAGAAGTAATTGACATATTATTACCCGTAAACTTCACCGGTCTATCCTTATTTGACTTGATAATGTTAATTATTTGTCCATTTGTTTGGTTCATATAAGGGGTTGACATCGCCATCGAATATCCTGGGTTCTTATAAGGGCTCTCCCCTCCTAAGTCCCTATCTTGATTAGTGGCTCGTTCATGGGGATCTACCCATCCTGTCTTCTGGAATTCATCCTGACATTCAAATTCTAATTTTCTTTCTCTTCTGGCACTCTCTTCTTGAGACATGAGCTGAACCTCCATTTGACTGTTCTTATGTTCAGTCCTTTCCAACCGTGAGCCAAATTCATTCTGAAATATTTCCTGATTATTCTTATTGCTTTCAACTTCTTGTTTGAGTTGGAATTTGTCTTCCCTGAAACTATCCCTTATTTCAGCTAAATGTTCTTCTACCTCTTCCTTGATGATCATGACCTGTTTTTCTATAATTTCTGGCTTAACGTCCCTAAGTCTTCTCGTATCTCATTTATCTTTTTCTCCATTTCTTTTTGTCCTTTGACCATATCTCCCTTAATTCCCTCAAGCTTTTCCTCAGTTTTCCCTTGATTTTTATACAACACCGTTAAGTCGTCTTTGACCTGGTTTACTTCAGTATTTGTTTCTCCTACTTGTCTCTTTAATGTTTCTATGGTTTCCTGAACCCCATTTATACCCGTACTTATTTTATCTATCTTCTGAGTATTCTCCTTATGTTCTTCGTCTCGTTGCTTTCTTTCTCCCTGGAGATTCTCTTCGTATGTACTTAATCTCTTATTTATTCCTTCCTCATGCATCCTCCAGTTCTCATCTACCTGCCTGGTAAAATGATCAAATTGATCTTTCCTGTTCTTCGCATCTTTTTGATTTTGACTTTTTATCTCATTTACTTCGGCCTGAACTTCCTCTACTTTTCCCTCGCGTTTTCCTACTTCTTCCTCAACCCCTTCGAATCTTTTTCCTAGCTCATTAAGACTATCTTTTATCTCATTCCGTGATGTTTGACAAAGATTCATGTTAGATTTTATCTGATCCTTTAACTCTTTTTGCACCCCTTGGATCTGGGTTACAAGTTCCTTTTTACACGCTTCTACATTCTTTTTACAAGTTTCTTCCATGTTACTTAATTTGGTTTCCACAGAACCCAATTTATCCTTTAAACTTTCAAAATTCTTTCGACATTCAGTTTGGGATGTTACAGTACTTTCTTTCAATGTATTTATTTGGACTTGCAATCCTGACTGAAGTACCCCGTTTTCCTTTTCGATTTTACTTGAGATTTCCCCTTTAAAATCATTTAACTTAATCGCAAACCTAGTGTCAAAACCCTGAAATTTGGTACTCGTTGTCTCTTCTATTTTGTCATTTATATTACTTTGTATTTTAGTCTCCATGGCCTCTAATTCGGTTTTCATGGCTTGACGTTTCAGAGAATTGTCAGCTATCATTTTCTCCTGAAACGAATGTAATCTATTTTCGAGTTTACCTTCCGTGACTCCTAGTTTATCTTCCAAACCCTTGGATTGTGCTGAAAAATTATTTGAATTCTCTGTTTTCATACTATCCAATTTGCTTTCTATCTCAACCTTCAGTTTACTGTTCATGTTAACACTATCAGTTTTAAGAGATTCTAAATTCTGATTTATGGATTCTAAATCCCTTTTATTTGCACTCTGTTGGAGGTCCAATTTCTTGTCTATGGATTCGAATCTATCTTTACTATCCGCCTTCATAACTTTGATATTTTCCGTACTTATCTTTATCATCTCCTCTCTATTCTTGTTGAAGTGCTCATTCAAGCACTCCTTTATCTCCATCATCGTACACAACTTATCGACAATATGAGAATACAGTGGGCTACTCCGTCCCATCGTCGTTTCATGTATGAGAGATGGTACTCTGAACTCTTGTGTCCCAATTTCCAAAATTCAACCTCAGTACGGGTGTTTACTAAAACGTACCCGTCTAGTATAATACTCATTATAATATCAACACCTTTATGGAAGTGATTTTTTTAAATTTGAAAAACCATATTTTTCAAAAAATGAAAATTTTGATTTTTCAAGAAAAACTCTGGTTTTCCCTAGGAAAACTCATCCCTACGTACTGGGCGCCAAAGAAGATAGCTTTAGGGGGTGTTTATCAAGGGCTGCTCGGTGTGAGTTTCCAGGGTCCCAATGCAGTCAGTTAAATTTATATTTTGTAGCTAATTCTATCACTATTTTTACTTTTACGTGATATGTCCGTCTTAAGTGTTCCTCCAAGCATTAATCCAAGCACATTATTTCTATGCCCCCATATGCCCATTCAACAATGAAATATGCAAATCACAGTTTGCCAGCAATGCTCAATCAGGACTATCGGGGTTCATGGTTTGTTCTCCCACTCTGTGACCCACACACTTTGGATTAAGCAGAGGATACACTTCCAAAAATAAACAAAAATCAACTCCTACAATTAAAACATTTAATTATCCAAAACTATATGGCGCTACAAAAATTAAACAAATAAAAATACTGACACTCCACTTCACACTTGTCCAAAGTTGAACAAGGAATTCATATAAATAATTCATGCTTTTGGGCTAATGCCGTGTGTATTTTTAATTTAAACCATACGTTTCGGAGAAACCTTGCCTCCTTTTTCAATGGAAATAAACAATGTGGCCACATTGCTTATTTCCATTGAAAAAGGAGGCAAGGTTTCTCCGAAACGTATGGTTTAAATTAAAAATACACACGGCATTAGCCCAAAAGCATGAATTATTTATATAATAATCCGGGCCGTGAAAGCCTTAATATGCAAAGGAATTCATATTAAACAATTATAAAATCATAATGACTGGTTTTCCAAAAACCAACTAAACTTCAACTAAGTGTCACTTCCATATGGTGTCCTTTTAAATTCTTAAAAATCAAGAGCTCCAAACGGCTCGCTAATGTTTACCTACACTGTGTTATCAATTTAATACACATCACTTATTATTTACATGAGTATATCTTGTTTACTCATAAATATCAAAATTACCAAAGTATGGTTAATCATCACTTAATTTTGGGCTTTCACAATGCTCATATGTTACCATCCCTCTTTCTCAAGCTAACAACTCACTACCGTGATTGCGAAAAACTTGCGTACTCCCGAGCAAAAGAAGACTACTGAACAAGTCAAACTTAAGATTACTCCCGGAATCTAATGTCTTCAATAGAACTCGTGAATCACTGAATCATTAAAAATTAAAGTTAGGGATTTATCATTATTTGTCTTAAAAGACCTTTATATTATAAGAAAGCAACGATCAGAACTCTGCAAGCGATAATAATGGATATAAAGGGACCTCTGTTCAAAGACCGGGTCGTTCAAACAAATCTTATACACTTTTGTGTATTATGACTCAGACGGTCCGTTCCCCGACCTACCGCAATACCAGAGGGTGAGGGTCTAGTCTGAACTACTTAGCGTGATTCATTGCCGGGAGAGAAGAGAGTCCACAGTCTCGCTTCAACAAGGGACTGGCTACCATAAGCTTTTCATACAGCTGTTTCAAATGCAATTCTCTGAATGACAAGGCTTCAAATACAAATTCTTAAAACAACATAATTAGGTTCAACAGACCTATTCTCTTAGCTTCGGTATATAATAATTATGAAGTGTCCTCATTAGCGGGTAAGAAAATTCAATAATACAACCAATATTAAGGGGCTTCAACACGGACGACCCTGAGTTCGATCCTTTCAAATGCCTCGGGAGCAGTATCCCAATTTGGAGGACTTATAACATTAGCGACTTAGGGCAGGCCTCGCCTTGTACCAGCGCTCATAATACAACATAAATAGCACCCTTTTTAACATACAACACACAATGCCTCGTGATCACTATCACAACTTTGAGGACTTATCACAGTTCAATTACCACGACCAACTGTCCCTCATAATTAGGTTTACCAAGCATTTCAACGCATTCTTAGCGTGACAAATTACTTCAATGCGCTACATGGCGCTTATGCATTAATTAGACAAGTTGCCTTCAAAGAACGAAATAAATTCAAAATCAACGTTTGATCTACATCTCAAAATATCTATTACTCTTCCTCCCTTGACAATAATCATTTTACCATAAGAACATGTATTCATAACATGTAATAATTCATTCAAAGGAGCTCGGAAGCTTCTACTTTCAATATAAAATTCATCAAAATCTTCATTCATTTATATAATAATAATTATTATTATTACGCTTGCTTTCTCATATTTATATCATTTATCATTTACACTGATATTTTACTGAATACATTCCCCAAGGGATTCATTTACATTTCTCGTATTTGTTATATTTTTACCAAATTAATCGTTCAGATCGTGCAATCATTCCTTTCCTGTTATTAAACATCCCTACTCTCTCTCTGATGAGGATTGTACGTAAATTCTCCCAAACACATATCATAATGAAATAGTTACATGACTGTACGGTCAGCGACCGAATCCTGAAGCGATGGAACATTTTTGCCCACCCACTGCTTTTTAAGTCATTTCCATGTTTACATTTACACTCAATGACACTTCTTCAACAGCACATAAAATATATACCTTAATCACTTGGAATATAATGAATACCATTTTGTATTCATTTTCACTTAACACAATACAATTTCACTAAAAATATTACACTAAAAAAATTTCACTTTACTTACATTACATAACAAGTTTTATCACTTGGGCGGTAATTATTCGCCTTACACACGTGATTTCTTTTCTTTCCCGTTTCCAGGGGTGACACTTATAGAACGTCGGCTTCCTAATCTGACGAGATGATGGAAAGTCTCGATCGAACTACACCTCACTGGAACGGCTGATCTTCAAATCCGGGGTTTGACTATCCAATTCTGTAACTTTACTGCACGATGTCGTTTCTTGCTAGACGCTAACTTGTTCGTCTAAATAAAGTCTGTCCTTAATGTATTACTATTACGGCCGCTCGAATAGTTTATCGGTGACCTAGTAATTTCCTTGCATTACTTTCAGTTACTTTGATTCGTGGCTTAATGGAGTCCTCCCCAATGTTTACTGTTCATTTGTCTACCTAGACAAAGCCTGGAACTACAATTCCTAATTTTTATCGTCCTGCGCTCTAGTCCCTACATTTCCGGAACACTAGGCGTTACTTATTTCGTTCTACCCTGATCGGGTTCCTTAACGTCGATAAAACTGTCTATTTCACTTCCTTGGGTACTTCGAAACCTTATGATGCGTCGGTTCTTTAACAGAACTATTATTCGAGTACCTATCGCTTGTTATTTCTCAAGTCCACAGCCTAAACTTTGACTATATTTGTGAACTTTATAAAGTCTGAAGTTTGCCGATATTATTCCTATAATAGGATTCTAATAGGTCTCCACACGGCGATACTAATGATGATACTGCTCGGCCACTCCCACGAGCACCCCGCTCGTTGGTGATACAGCGTATCACGACCTCTCAAGGTCTGGTAAAGACTGCATGCTGGCTCAGCCAGTGTTTATATATAAATCGGCGGCAAAAAGATAAAATCCGCGTCTCCTCCAGCACTAACTTTTGAAGTAATTGTCGTATAATTTTGAAAAATATATCTCTGGAAATCTCTTGTTCTAAACGTAAACTGGTTTCATTGATCATGAAAATCGATCACACAATTCCAAGATCTTAAATAATTTTGCTCTTCAGATACGTGGGTGTTGAGGTTTATTTTTCCATCCCTACCAACTATGGTCTCGGGGAATTACTAACGACGTCATGCCACGTCTGCAGTTCTTTCCTATGCAAATATTATAAACTTTTCCCCACACAAAAATCTCTATTCCAGAATGATCAACAATGATGTGTTTCTTTCATTAATTAAATGCTCGCAAATGGCTTAAATCTAATTATTTCTCTTCTTGCGCATTTGTGAGGTTGTCATTTTATAGCTGAGTAAGGTCTATTTCCGAAACCTCTTCTCTCTTACTCGTAATGGAAAGTTTTTATCGTTCTATTAATAATCATGAACCAGCTCCTTATCGATGCGTCAAGCATGATCTCACGTCCGCATGACTCGTGGTCACCTATTCTTGCGCCACATTATAACTGCCCACTTCTTAAAATCTTTCCAAGTCATTCTAACGACTGTATTATTTCCTCTCTTCTTTTGCCAATAAATTATGGATTCGACGCTTGAACCAATAGCACATGGGTTCACTACTTGAAATTGACCGTCTACAGTCCTTACCTGAATTACAGACTAATACAGCCATCAAAATTAACTCTGTTTATGAGACAGATTCTACACAAACCCAAAATACACGGGGTTACATGACCGCGTTGTCGCAGCCCCTAAACTGAGGAACCAACCAACATCTCTGTGGGAGATAAAATTTTGCCTGAAGAAGTAACAGACCTTCAGATTGTTACAAAATCAGTGTCGAAACCTTGCATAAGGACGGTGTGACCACAAGTATAATAATGGTCCCCAAAATACGAGAAAGTCAATAGCGCATTAAGACAATAAAATGTTAAAAATACGCATAAAAAGACGAAAAACAAAGTTAATTAAGCTCCAATATATTTTCTTGCAATTAGGTGTATAAAATGCGGTCTGAACCTTCTACGAAAACCTCAATATTTTGCCTAATTTCGCCTATCCCCTAGTTTGTCCGGGTAAATCTACCTCCGCCTTTCGGCGTGCCGAAAGGGATTTTTTAGTTGTGGGGAAACTCAAACAAAAGGTATACAGAAACAATCCACGTACTCTGGAGGCTCATGGGAACCAAATAACTGCATCGATCCGAAATGTTAGGGCGGATGAATTACAGCGAGAATAACAAACAACTTTACAATAGTTACTAACACACGGAGCAAGAGAGCTAAGTATATACCGCAGCGTCAGTTGTGAAATCTTAAATTATACTCCCCGTAGGTTCCTCTGGATGTAGAGTGTTCGGACTTATTCTTGTGTTTCAGTGTCGTATGGTGGAACGGCGGGATTCTTCCTCGGCTGCAGCCTGCTCAGTGTGATTGAGCTCATCTACTTCTTCACATTACGCTTGGTGTGTATTATCTCAAGGAAAGTGTGGCGCGTTCACGAGCATCGCCAACAGCGTCGTCGAAGATGAGCCTGGGACATTGCTGTGGTTGGTAATACCCACGAGTTGCTCCCCTACCGCAGTCGTAGGCCTACTCTTCACTGATCACTTGAACTCAAAGCACAAAGGGTATGAGGTCCATGTTCACCCTTACTTGCCCTGTTTGTAAGCACTGAATCAATCTGTATTGTTGGGTTTGCTTCTTCATTGTCTAAAGCAGCACTTTTGAAGCAACTGAAAACTCAAATCAGTTCAGTGCAAAAGTGATGTGAGTCGTCCAGTTGCAAAACTAGTTCAATCCACTTGTGAATAAGGATCATGTCGTAAAATTATTTATTTAATTATTTTATTTAATTCTATTTTATTTTATTTTGTTTTGTTTAATTTTTGTTTTTTATTTTGTTTTGATTTACTTTATTTCGTTTTATTTTGTTTTATTTTTTTGGTTTTATTTTTTTTGCCAAGTTTGTCTCCATTAATCAGTCCGGCTTTCTTTCGTTGAAGTTTCGCAACTTGGCCTTTTTTACGGAGTGGGGTGTCCAACCTCTTCCGGAGGACGGGTAATTTTTAATCAGGGGCATCGAAAGGACAATGATAATGGACCATTAGTACATTTGAGAAAGAAAATAAATATAAAGCGTAAGCCAGATTTATATATTGGAACCTGGAATGTGAGATCTTTGTATCACCCAGGAGCCCTGAAAGTGCTGCTGAACCAAACAATGAAGCTGAAGCAGAGTATCATAGCTCTACAAGATGTAAGGTGGACCGAAAGTGGAATTCTCGAAAAGCGAGAAGCTAGTATATTCTCTAGCTGTAGCGAGGAGAAGCACGAGTTCGGCACAGTATTTATGGTACACCTCCAGTTAAGCACGTTGTAATTGCGTTTACACCTATTAATCCTAGCCTTCAATTAGTCACGTCACGGGATTTTCTCCCGGGTCCTATTTGTTTTGCGCAGACTGTACCGGTTTGAGGTGGTGGCGGGTTGGCTGACCCAACAGCTCTCCTCCCTTCCCTTCCGCACATTTCACTTCTATTGTTGTCAGTGTTCGGCACGAGGCGTGCTTGTCAACAACGATTTGGTAAATGACCTGGTCTGATCTTCCGTGCGTGACTATTTGTGATGCCAAAGTGAACGGTAGAAAGTCCCCGTGTGCGACTAAGTGGGTGTATACTTTTTTAGATAATATCGTTTCGTTATATGTAATTTTGGGTGTTTTACTTCATAATGGATCCTAGAGAAGAAAGGAGAATTAATGCTCTGTTATTGGAGCCAATGTCAGACGAAGATGACATCTTTTCTTACGGTAGTGAGGTTGAAGACAATTTAATAATTTCTGATCACAATACGAGCACGGAACAATCTGAAGATGAAGAACAGCCAGATCCAGTGCCAGATGTACATCCAGTTCAACAGCCAATCCCTATTTTTGATGTGAATAGAAACACAAAGTTTATTTTGGGTAAAGACAAAGTAACTCGCTGGTATTCGTGTAGCCCACCCATTTCTATGAATGCTAGACGTAGACCCCACAACATTCTGAGAGTACATCTACCTGGCCCACGAAGAGATGCTTGAGAAGCTCGTACAGCCTTGGATTGTTGAAGTTTGTTTTCTACAGACCCCATGATAGATACAATTGTCCGCTACACAAATGACCGAATTACAGTAAACCGACAACAGTACGGAAGAGATAGAGATGCAAAGGATACAGACATTATTGAAATGAAAGCTATGTTAGGGCTACTGTATAAGGCGGGGACCCTGAAATCGTCACACCTAAATCTGGATGACGTATAAGCAAATGATTTTACTGGAGTAGAATTTTTCCGATCTACATGGTCTTTGAAAAGATGGAGGTTTCTATTGAGTAGTCTAAGATTCGACGATGCTACTAAAAGACAAGAAAGGCGACAGCTTGACAATCTTGCTCCGCTGCGAGAAATATTTGAAGTCTTCAATGAAAACTGCGTCACTATAGACGAAATGTTAGAACCTTTTAGAGGCCGGTGCCCGTTTAGGCATTATATGAAAACAAAACCTGCTAAATACGGCATAAAAGTATACGCCCTACCTGATTCTAAGACATTTTATGCCAGCAAAATGGAAGTTTACTGTGGGAAGCAACAACAAGGACCATTCAATGTAAGCAATAGAGCAAAGGATGTTGTGCTTAGATTAACACGGCCTATTTACCAGTCGGGTAGGAATGTGACTGTAGACAATTACTTCTGCTCTATACCGCTCTGTGATGAATTGGCAAGTGACCATCAGCTCTCTCTTGTCGGAACCTTGCGTAAAAATAAGGTTGAACTACCACCAATAGTACAAGAGAATACTAATCGACCAGTAAACAGTAGTTCTTTTTTTACGCCTCAGTATAGCGCTGCCTTGGGTTTTTGTGGGTATCTACCCACATGACCTAACAGCGGTGCTTTTTGAGGATCCAACCAGCCTTCGGGCTGACTACCTAACAGACATGACGAAACTCTACTTTCTTATAAAGCAAAGAAAAATAAAGTTGTCTTGCTGCTTTCATCATTGCACGATTCTGATGACATTGACCTTGAAAGTGGTGACGCAATGAAGCCAGAAATGCTGACTTATTATAACAAAACAAAAGGGGGAGTTGACACCCTGGACAAGTTGAAGGCAGCCTACAATGTGGGAAGAAAGACAAACACATGGCCCTTGGCTCTGTTTTTCGCTCTTATGAACATTGGTGTAGTGAATGCTAACATAATATATTTAGCCAACACGCAGGCAAATATTGTCCGCAGAAACTTTTTAAAAACGCTCGCAAAAGAACTGTCAATGGATCATATCAGACGAAGAGCTCTACAGGAAAATCTACCTCGCCAAGTGAAGCGACAAGCAAGAAAAGTCGCTGGTATTGAAGATGAAGTTACGAAAAGACCACATGCGGTTGGAACAGCCGGGCGCTGTGCATATTGTACCTGGAGGGAAAACAGAAAAACTGTTGTGAAATGCTCAAGATACATTTGTAAGCGGTATACAACTTCCCTCTGTACCAACTGTGCAGAAAATGGCAACCAAGGCAGCAGTGATGAGGAAGTGTAGAGACTGATTTCAGGTGTTTTGTTCTGTTATTTTTACTTCATGGTTTATTTTTTGTACCAGTACCAGTACCTGTAGGTTTATAATTGTAGAATTACACTTTATTTTTCATGTTTAAAGTTTTGTAGTTAAAAACTTTTTATAGTTTGTTTTTGACTTAGTTATTAAAAATACTTAACCAAAAAAACATTTTTTTTTTACTTCCAAATAATAATTATAGAATTTTAACATGTTTAAAATAGTCAGTTGTACAAATAAAAATTGTTTCAAACACAATTTCTACCCTTTTCTCAAACCTGGAAGTTTCTTCCGTGCGCGACTAATAACATAATATTTTTCACGCGACTAATTGAAGACTAGACTGTCAGTACTCAGGATAAAGGGTAAATTCTTTCACTACTCAATCATTAACGCCCACGCTCCGTCTGAAAAATCTGAGGAAGAAGAGAAAGAATCGTTCTATGAACTTTTGGAAAGAACATATGATGGTTGCCCAGGCCATGACATTAAAATAGTAGCTGGTGATCTAAATGCTCAGGTGGGAAGGGAACAGATATATGAACCAACAATTGAACCCCACAGCAAGCATACTGTAAGCAATGCTAATGGAACGAGATATATATTATTTGCCGCGTCTAGAAATATGGTTGTGGGATCCTCCTTGTTCCAACACAGAGACATACATATAGGTACGGGAACATCGATGGATGGAAATATAGTTAACCAGATCGATCATGTGCTGATAGATGCAAGGCACAAATCATATATCTTGGATGTGAGGAGCCTCAGATATCTAAATATAGACTCAGACCCTTCCTGGTACGGGCGCGAATTAGGGCTAGAATCTCTAGTGCATTTAAAGGAACCCGACCCAACAATCCTAAATATAATAATACAGCTCTAGAATCCTCTGAAGTCAAAAAGCAGTACCAGGAGAGGATAATACAGATTCTAGAAAATACTGAAGAGTGCAACGACATCGAGTATCAGTGGGAAATGATTAAAAATGCAGTGGAGACGTCGGCGAATGAAACACTGAAAATTGAAACAGGATATAAAAGATCTCCTTGGTTTGACACTGAGTGTGAAATAGCAACAGAAGAGAAGAACACAGCATACAGGAGGACATTACAATCAATTTGTACAAGAAGAACGAAGGAAGTCTATAAAGAAAAACGGAGGATTAAAAAGGAGATCCATCAGAGAAAAATGAGAGAGTGGATGAAGGCAAATATCGAAGAAATGGAGCTTCTGAGAAATCAAAATAAGGTGAGGAAATTTTATAGAGAGGTAAATGCTGCACGGAAACCCTTCTGTGGCAAAACTAGCCTGATAAAGGATGAAACAGGGAAAAGTGTTAGCGAGGGGAAAGAGATATGTGAAAGATGGCGGCGACATTTTGATAAACATCTCAATTTTAGAATGATAATAAGACACTCAATAGATGCGCAAGGAGAAAATGACCCTGACGAAAATATAGGTCCATCAACTCTAGAAGAAGTGATAACTGCCATGAAGAAATTGAAGAACAACAAGGCAACAGGAACAGACTATATTCCAGCGGAACTGCTCAAGCAAGGTGGCAATGAATTGGAACGGACTTTCCTAAAAATAGCTACTTCAGTATGGGAAGAGGAGAAAATGCCTCAGCAATGGGAAGAAGGAATTATATGTCCTATATATAAGAAAGGAGATCAGCTTGAGTGTGATAGCTATAGAGGAATTACGTTACTTTGGGATACAAAGTATTCTCCAACATTCTATTTGACCGTCTTCTTCCCATTGTTCAGCGACAGACTGGGTCATATCAGTGTGGATTTATCCCAGGAAAGTCCACCATAGATCAGATCTTCTCCTTAAGGCAAATTTTAGAGAAGACAATCGAATATGGGATTGTCACGCATCACCTCTTAATTGATTACAAAGGAGCATATGACAGTATTGACAGAGAGCAATTGTACCATGCTATGATTGTGTTGGGAATTCCTAGAAAATTGTTAAGGTTGGTGAAAATGACAATGAGTGGGACACGAAGTAGTATAAGAACGGGAGGAATGATGTCTGAGACATTAGATATTCAGAATGGAGTACGGCAGGGTGACGCGCTGGCATGTCTCCTGTTTAATGTCGTCTTGGAGAAGGTGATGTGAGATGCAAAACTCCTGAATAGGGGAACAATTTTCTTTAAATCAGTGCAGATACTTGCTTATGCCGATGATATAGATATAGTGGCAAGAACTCGAAAAGCAATGGAAGAGACATTCATCGCCCTTGAACAGGCCAGTAGGAAAATGGGACTGAACATCAACAGCAGAAAACTAAGTATATTGCTGCTGGGAAAGCACGCAAGGAGAACATGCCACCCTCAATAACCGTGGGCAATTACACCTTTGAGAGAGTTGAACAGTTTAAATATCTAGGGTCAACAGTTACCTACTTAAATGATACCTCTTATGAAATTAAACAGAGATTAATAGCAGGCAACAGAGCCTATTTTGCTCTAACAAGGCTTCTCTCCTCAAGGCACTTGACCCTTACCACTAAATTGACCATCTATAAAACACTTGTAGGACCTGAGCTTACATATGCCTCGGAAACTTGGCCACTAACAGCAAAAGATACTGGAATGCTGGATGCCTTCGAAAGAAAGATACTTCGAAGAATCATCGGCCCAGTCTGCAAAAGAGAAACATGGAGGAGGAGGTACAATCATGAATTGTACAACATTTATAAAGACCCACCCACTAGAAGAATAGTGAAATCAGCCAGATTGAGGTGGTCCGGGCATGTAGCACGGATGAGTGATACGGAAGTACCTAAAAAGGTATTAAATGGAAACCCAGGGGGACAGAGAGGACGAGGTCGACCGAGAACCAGATGGATGGACGGACTTATGATGAAGGTCTTCGGGAAATGGGTTATAGGAATTGGAAAGCTTTAGCGTTGGAACGAGATAAATGGCGGAAGGTTGTTGAAGAGGACAAGGTTTACAACGAACTGTAGAGCCATAGAAGACGAAGGTTTTATTTTTTGTTTTGTTTTTTGATTTATTTTGTTTTTGTTTTTAATTTGTTTTGTTTATTGTGTTTTATTTTTATTGTGATTTTTGTTTAATTTTGTTTTGTTTTATTTTATTACAAACACAAAACCAAAACCAAAGAGAAGAAGCAAAAAGCAAAATTCAAACACAAAAGCAAAAGCAGAAAACAAAAAAGGAACACAATGCAAAATTCAAAAACAGCAAAAGCAGAAAACAAACACAAAACCAAAACAAAAAAGAAGCAAAAAGCAAAATTCAAAAACAAATGCAAAAGCAGAAAACAAAAAACAAGAAACATAATGCAAAAAACGAAATTCAAAGAAGCAAAAGCAGAAAACAAACACAAAACCAAGAAAGAAAACCAAAAACACAAAGCAAAAAGTAGAAAACTACAAACACAAAAGTTACGTGATGCAAAGTCCAGAGAAACGTTTCTCATGAAAATGATTCTTATTCACAAGTGGATTAAACCAGTTTTGATATCTGGACGACTCATATGAACAATATTATTCAGAGTGAGCCATATTGACAGATGCAGATGCTAGGAGTGGCGTAGCACATAGTTTGTGGTATGTCCCACGAATCTCACGGAAACATCAGTACAGATTATCTGTGAGAAATGTTAACTCTCGGATACTCGCGCGGGCTACAGGTGTAGCCCAGTGATTTATTTTGTTGTAGCGCCGAGTATATTCTTTGCTAGGAATATTGAGGATCTCTGTAGCTGCCTGTTATTGCTCTATTTAACAGACGGGTGTGTTTCCGACTGAACTAATTGCACCAAACTGACACCGGGTGCATTAGAAGTCGTCTGGGTTACAACAGTAGCCCGCGCGAGTATCGCTATTTCAGAATTGAGCGTAAAAAGGAAACATTGCCTCACAATAGGAGGTCATGGAGATGACTTTCAGTGTTTAGATGCAAGTAGTGATAGGTTGAGTGTAGTGGAAATAAAGTAGTCTGTTGCTTCTTGTGTAGACGAGGAAGGGATAAATCAACAAGGAACAGTTGCGCAAAATGCTATAAAAATCTTCTCGGATCAGTGTGTCCATTTGCACTGAAGGCATAGGTGACAAATTTGTGAGAACATGCTTACGGATTTCTTGGGCTATAGATTGTAGCCAAAAGGGCAAATATAATTCAAAAATTTGAGAAAAAAGTAATTCCTGATTTTCTAAGGAAATTATCTAACCTAGTATTATTTTTGTTTAATTCCAATCCATATATGCAATAATGTAAGTATGTAGGTTTACGTACAAAAATAATTTAACAGTTCTAGTTCCATTAGTTTTATTTCTGTTGGAGTTTTACCGAAGATGTACAATAACATTGAATTTTCTCTTCGGTTTGTATTTTCTCTCCATATGAAAATAAAATCCTACATAAAATCCACTGATTTAGCTTAAAATACTTATATATACTACTATTTACCATATTATTAAAACTGAACACCAAAAATAGTGTGTGCAAGTCCATCAGATTGAATAACTGTTTGGGCTAGATAGTATTTTGTGATGTGACATAGAGGTAGTGGTTTGCTGTTCATATTATACAATCCATGGGTGTATCATTAGGTATTGATCGTATGATATAGCCTACTGTAATCAAGGCCTTTCAAACCATAGCTATTTATACATTGTGGTTTTATTTATATATTTAGTACTTGCTTTTGCTATAGTGTGCACATTTTGTGAGACCTGCTTTCTAAATCTTGAATCACAGTAGTGGAAATTCAGTACAGTAAATTGAACGGGGAAGAATATCAGTGAAATATTTAAAGAACCAATTTTGGACTATGGCAGATTATTAATTATAGTTATATTTTGATTGCCCCAACAAATGTAGCATTCTTAATTTGTTTTAGTTAGAGCTCTATGAAGGGACTGAAATGTCATTTTTGAGAATATCTCTCCAGAAGAGATAATATCTGAATCTCAAAAATTAGGCCTGAACAATATACTAAATACAGGAGCCATTAATACAGCAAATACAGAGGTTGAGATTAAGAGGGTTTGGCTTGTGCAAAAGACAGCGCTGCAAAAAGGGAGACGGCGAGAAACATTGACGGTATTAGATTGGTTGGAAGACCGAAGAAGAGATGTATGGACCTAATATGACAAGACATAGGCTATGTGACATTGGACTGGTTTAGGCAGAAATAATGGAGCAGGAGAAGAGGAAATAATGAAAAAAGTAAAGTACCAATTCAACCAAGAGGAACTGAAATCTGCAGCCTTTGCTGACGATGTAGTCATATGGGGAAACTCGGATGAAGAATGACCAGGAATGACCAGTTGGAAGTTTGGCCTAAAAAATAGTGTCTCAAAAACTGTAGTCATGTCGCCCATCAGACAAAACAAACCAGCCAACATCCTTCAAGACGGAAGCAAACTGGAAGAAGAGGACCACTTCTAGTACCTCGACTGTGTACTTTCTTGAGATGGAATATATTATAAAGAAATATCACAGAGTACAAAGAGGTGCACAATTTTACCATCAAGTAAAAAATCTTCTCTGGGACACCAAAATACCAGCTAAAGTTAAACACATCCTATATAATAGTAGCCCAGGCATATTAAGTTTTAACCTAAAAAAAATTTAAAGCTGAAATTTGGCATGGATGTTCCCTAGTACCCTAGTAACAAATCATGAAAAGTTCCCATCTCTGCGGCGTCCGCGTCATAGTTTTTGGAGAGTTCAAAAGGGCCTAAATGGGGCCTAAGTGCCAAATCAGCATTTTTGTTTCCTGCGTTCAAAATATTGATCCAAAATCAGTTCTAATGAGCATCGATAGTAATAAGAGAAGGACTGCGTTAAATATAACGCTCTTATTGGTCGTAATTATTGCCATACAGTTAAACAGATGAGTAATCAAACATTTTTAGCTCAACTTTTCTCACGAAAAATTAGCTAATTTGTCATTAGCAGGGACTTATCGTGTAAACAGCTGCTGATAGCGACTAAAGACCCGAAGTAAAAGTTGTAAAGCACACTTGTAGCTTTAAAACGATACATTGCCCATGTTCATCCGACAAACATCAGCAGAGATACAGTTACAAGTATAAAAGTGGAAGTGTGGCAATCGCTTTCCGAACGAACGCCCATTTTCGCTGGTGGGCTCCATCTTTGCTGACACCATTTTATATCTTTGCTCAAGAGCTTTTAGGATGGCATTCCTTTGAATCCAGGTTAACTAGCAGAAACAGTTTGCATAGAACAAAACGAGTTTAATGCAGTTAGCAGTTAAATGTACATTCCTAATATGCCTAATGCAAATAATAACAAAACAAAGCTTAAAAAGCGTTCTTTAGACAAAGAACACTTGCAAAACAAAGCTTACATTGGACTCAATTGTCCTCCTCATCGTCTGAGCCATCAAATGTGACGTTGCCACACGCTTTTCCACTGCAGTGTCCACACAATAAGGAGCATTCTAAACCGGAACGTACACACTCACACCGGCTGCCACAAGAGCTCTTGCAGTTGCAGGACTCTAAATTGAGGAGATGATCTGGATCAGCTGGAAGATGAGTTGTCACTGGTACTAAAGCTGAGTGTTGGATTTTCCATCCCTATTTGGTCGGGTCTAAAGAAAATCCTAACCATTCTTGAACTTGCAAATATACCCGCAGTGAATGTTGTTTGCATGCCGCCGAAGTCGGCGGAAGTGAAGCCAGCTGAAATGACTCTGTGACCGGTTGTTTGGCAATTTTTTGACAGTATTTCACAACCCGAAGTTCGTCGAGGCTTTTGCACTCCGATTTGCCACTATTAGAGAGTCAAATGGCGAACTTCTCTCCAGATGATATTATGTATGGCCTTTTCATCTGGAGCCGTAGAGACGAATACCTTCATTTCCTCGCGTTAAGATGCGGAATACTTCAATATTTTCCAGGCTTGCTGTTTGATGTACTCTACCCACAGCTTTCCTGTGCGAGATTTCTGGCTCATTGAAGAAAATGTGTCATGGAGCGACTCTTTGAGACGTTGAAGGCAAGGATATGATAGCAAGTCGTTGGCGGTGCCTTCTTGGAATGTGGTAAAACGCGCCTGTATTTCGTCCTTGTCATACTTCAGCCCGTCGTTCATGTTGAGTAACATTGTCCCGAAGTGGTATAGACGTAGGTATGGGACAGACAATTAAGTGTGGTCCAAAAGTGACCATTAAAATTCTATTAAAAATAATGGATAAAGTGACCATTAAAATTCTATTAAAAATTAATGGATAAAGTGACCATTAAAATTCTATTTAAAAATTAATGGATAAAGTGACCAATAAAATTCTATTAAAAAATTAATGGATAAAGTGACCATTAAAATTCTATTAAAAATTAATGGACAAAGAGTGACCATTAAAATTCTATTAAAAAATAATGGATAAAGTGATTATTAAAATTCTATTAAAAATTAATGGATAAAAGTGACCATTAAAATTCTATTAAAAATTAATGGATAAAGTGACCATTAAAATTATATTAATAATTAATGGATAAAGTGACCATTAAAATTCTATTAAAAAATAATGGACAAAGTGACCTCAAACATCATTTAAAAATTATTGATCGAACATATGGTTATCTTAACCATTATAAATCTTCCAAACAATTATGGTTACTTGTAACCATAATATTTCGTATTACTTTATGGCAGAACGTAACCATTAAAAAAATTATGGTTAAAAATAACCTTTAAATTGCCAGAATATTTTCTAAATTCTGGTTGAAAGTAACCATTAAACTTAACAAAAAATTAACCAAGATAATTATGGTTAAAGGTAACCATGAAACACAATCAAAAGTTATGGTTAATCTATCTATAAAAATTAACTATGAAAAGTTATGGTTAACGTATCCATAAAATTACCAATGTTATTTTTAATAAAATAGGGTTAAAAGTAACCATAAAAATGACTCTAAAATGTAAATGACAAAATTATGGTTACCTTTACCTACAAAACGTAACACAAATTTATCCTACAGACACCTAAAATAATGGCTAAAATTAACCATTGAAAATTTTAACGATGTTTATCAAAATAATGACTAAAACAAGGGTATAAATTCTAGTGACATGTCTCTTCTTGGGACAGAAGAACCAGTGACTTTTTAAAGAATTATGGATAAAATTACAGATAACAAAATGTTTGCAAAACTCCGCCATTTCGGAGAAACCCCCAGGGGTGTTTCGAAGCCAGCGCTGGATTTCTAATTTTTCCTCGTTGTCACCCCTGGGTTTTTTTCTTTGTTCACCTCTCGATCCTTGAGTAGCTACTCATTTTCTACTTGCATCTCTCAGAATGCCTCTAGCAGACCCTGGAGAGCATTTGCTCTTTCCTCCTCTCTCCATTAATGACTCAGTTATTTTTTTGAAAGGATTGAGTGGGATTCGAACCATAGAAAAGGGGCGCCTCCGCTTCTAAGTGAACAAGTCTCAACAAACCAGACACTTAACCTCCTGAGCTACGAGGAAAGCGATTAAGAAGCGCGTTTGCGGTCTTATGAGCTACAATCTGCATGACTAACATCAGCTGATGTGGTGCAATTGCTTATGGCAAGTACAGTGGGAAGAGCATTTATTGTTTGCTAATAGATTGCGGTACACATACTACGTAGTTTTTAGCTTTGCTGCTAGAGCTTTCACTGTGACAAGGCCAAGAGCTGGCTTCTAAGAAGTAATTAATTCACCAGATCATTTCCATGCGAGCGAACGGACGGCAAGCTCAAATGACACATACTGCATACTAGTAAGGTTATCTTATCGGCTAGGAGGGTATCAAAGCTAACAGGGTTTCTCGGTCAAGTTCACTGATTACGGATGAATGAGTTACAAGCGGATTATTATTATTAACTTCTTCCTTCTTCATCTTTTGTACTGTGCTCAGCCGAAACTATTAATTTCTCTACTTGTTCTTCTAATTCCTCCAAGGCGTTACCAATTTCTACACGGTCACTGTCATCACTAACGCGTTTTAAGATCGTTAGTTGCAAATTTTGCATCTTACGGTAGTAATTATAGATTATATTTTTAATACTGTCAGGCACATAACGCTTGGCAATGGAGGGTGTATTTGAAACAATACCCCGTTTTAAAATATTTGTCAGGCTGCAAGGCATTATATTATATTCGGGTTCCATATTTATTAACTGTTGTTTTGATCTTTAAATAAGAAAATACTGCAAACTTAATTGTCCTTTCAAATTCAACAAATTTAAACTAACTCTTTGTTTATTCTTAGTTTTTAAGTTCAATTGAACTTAAAAACTAAACTCTTACTAATTTATTAAAATGAATAACAACTACTCTCATATTTAAAAATTTTCAGTAACTATTCCATGCTTAGCATCATAGGTTAAATTCTTTTTACCGTACATAATTATATAAGCAAGCGTATTTTCAGGTATATTGGCATTAAATGTTGCTACCAATTTCATACTGGTTTTCTGAGATGTCACTACATTTCTACACCGACTTATATTGATAACATAAATAGGATAAGAAGCAATGAACTCTGTGGGGGTTATAACAACATCATACTTCAGCTCAGTTATACGCTTAAAGTCCCTAAAAGCATAATAGGCATTTTGATAAGTATTAGGAGGATTGATATTCCACATTTCTTCCGGAAACATTTCGTTTCTTCCGTTTTTCATGTAAATATTTTGAAGCTGAACATGATCAAATTTGGAACTATTCATATCTTGGTTACCTTTTCTATTAGTTTGAAACACAACAAAAATAAAATATGGCAGATCAAACTCCATTGAATTGTAGTAATTAGTAATATCTATTTCAAAATTCCTATTCCCACATATGCCTGAAATTTCTTGAGTTTGAAGGTCAAAGAACGATATAGGTATTCGTGGTTCTTGCAGTATTTTTTCTCTCAGTTCAAGCTCATAATTTGGTTCGTATTTAACAACAGGAATGTTTATCTCCATTGACTTTACGGTAACTTTTCCTTCCTCCGGGAGAGTTCCAAGTGCATTGCCCCCATCAGGATTCTTAGTCCACCATCTATACAAAGCATCGTTCGCATTTTGACTCCATGTAAATGTAACAGTTAAATCTCCTTCCCACATAATCTCTTTAAAATCCTTAAAAAAGCCACCAAGAAGACTTAAAGGGTACCTTAACTCATTTGATTTTTTCTGCAATTTACCATTATTAAGAAAATTACCTGAATATATCATTTTATCACTATAAGAGGCTGTTAAATTAAACAGAACCGTTGAAGATATATTTGGATGGTCAATTCGATAGATAGTGTGTCCTCGTTTTTTCACGGTTACAGTGCTCCAAAATTGAGTGGGGGTAATTGTCAATTAGCTTTACATATGACTTTCCTTCATAGTTAGTGTAATCAGTTCCATCAGCATGAGTTACATCGAAAGTAATATACAGGTGCGATTTATTATCAATCCAACCATCACCAACTTTAATATCTATTTCCACGTCCTTGTTTGGCAAATTTAAATTGTTTTTAGTCTTTTCATTTACAGGAAAAGACTGTCACTGGTAACTTTCTACTTTGTTCATTTATTATAAGAAAAATAATAGAAAATTAAATGAAGAGGAAATAATTAACTCATCTCTAAAATTACAGTAACTGTTGCGCCGTTGAAATCTATTACTTCGTCATTTTCATTGGTCACAGTAATTTTTAAATTCTGAATTTTATCGAAAACTGGGCAAAATACAGGATAATTCGGCTCATAAATTATTGGAGCACTAAATTCTAGGGCTGGTTTAAATGATGCAATAATATTCGTTTCACGGTGAAAATGCTCAGAGTCTTTTACAAACATTCCATCCGCTAAATTGAAATGAACGCGGATATTTTCGAACGGAATTATTTTAGGTAAGTTCCGAGCAAGTGTTTTGGTTTTTGTTCTACAATTTGATTATTAAAACCTAAAACTGAACCAATACTTTCTTCCTGGTCAAAATATATTTTATAATCACTAATTATTTCCAATCTGTTTAGAATTTTATTTTGTTCATTACTAATCTTAGGTTCTTGACTTTGAATAGCTTTTTGTAAATTTTCTACATTATATTGACCTGGTGGAATAAACATTTCAGTTATCGTACCTGATACTTTTTCATAGTGTACTTTATTGTTTTTGTTGTAATATTTGGTGTTAGGAAGGTTGAGTAAAACCCTATTAATCCAACTTTTCTAAATTCATCTCGCAATGGAACATTTAACCTTTTCTCTAAAACCGAACTTAGTTCAAAAATTCTCTTCATTTATTAATTCATTCATTAATTAATAAAATAAACGAAAATGAGTAAACAGAATGTTGTAGATTGGGACCCACAAGTAAGACTTGTAGAAAAGCAAGTAAAGAACAAACATGGCAAATTATTACCGAATTCCATTCGTTGTGCTATAATAGGCCCCAGTAATTGTGGTAAAACAACCTTAATGATAGACAATTATATTTTGGCACCTGGATGGTTAAACTGGGAAAAAATAAACAACCTTTACATCTTCTCTAAAAGTTTAGATCAATCTAAGTATCAACAGTTTGTGGAAAAATGTAATAAAATCGAAGAGAAGTTAGGAAAGTCCATTGCACAATTTATTCATGACGATGAAAGCATAATGCCCCTGGATAAATGTGAAGATAGGTCAGTTGTAATTTTCAACGATTTCATACTGGAAAACCAAGACATAGTTCGAGAATATTTTACACGAGGAAGACATAAAGGGATTGACTGTTTTACTTAGCTCAAACGTATTCAAAAATACCAAAACAATTAGTTCGTGATAACTTAAATTTCTTAAACATATTTAGGCAAGATAATACCAATTTAAATCATATTTAACAAGATTTTGTTGGTGGCGATATGAAATTTGAAGACTTTAGGAATATTTGCAGCAAATGTTGGAATAAGGAGTTTGGTTTTATTACTATTGATATGAATCGCAAAGCTAACGATGGTAAATATAGGAATAAAATTAAAACGTTTCTAATTGTTGAGTAACTACTCCAGGGGTATTGGCAGGTTTTGGGTTGAGTATTCTAACACTAACATCGTTAGCGTACAACGTCAGCGTCAACGTTCATCGTTAACGTACAGCGTTAACGTACAGCGTACAACGTCAGCGTTAACGTTCAGCGTTAACGTCAGCGTACAACGTACAGCGTCAATGTCAGCGTCAACGTACAGCGTACAGCGTCAATGTCAGCGTCAAATGTCAAACGTCAATGTTAGCATCAAACGTCATTTTTTAAAATTTCATCTATAATAAAGATGTTTGCGAAATACGAACATAAGGTAGTTCAACAAGCAAGAAGGAATAGGAAGAAATTTGAAGAATTAAAAGACGAATTTCGAATATGGAAGAAGCAGCCTATAACGGAATACGAGAAGTATAAAAAAGAAGATCAACCTGTTATCGATGCTGTTAATGTTTTAGGCAACAAGTTAAATGACATCGGTGAAAATGTTATTAAAGCTATAGAAGAAAATAGAGAAGTGGAGAAGCAATTAATTCCTTACAGAATTGACTATAAAGAAGACTTTCCTTCAGATTCCGAAGGTTCCTATTTCTTGGATGAATATGATGTCACTGATGAGAAAAAAGAAGCTTTAAAATCGGCAAGAAAGGTCAGAAAGAATTTAGAGTCGCAACTTCAGAAAGAAAAGGGGAGGAGTTTATTTCAAGAGGCCGATGAAGAGTATGATAAAAGTGAAGAAAATGTTAAGAGGAAAGGCATAACTGATTATTCTACGGTCCACTTAGGGGTAATAATTTCAAAATATTTACCTAGAATTAGTGACCCTAAATTTGGAATAAGGTATGATAAGAACTATCAGGGTTATTATATAGGTGACTCAAAAGTTGAATTCAGTAATGACGATATTATAATTAAGGGTAAGAATGTTAAAGCTACAAAGGGTTTAATGCTATTTTTAACCTTAAATGATATACCTAACGATGATGAGTATACAGACGAAGACCGCAGCACATATGAGACTATTTTAAAATTACAAATGCTATGTATTAAAACAATGACCCAAATAGCACTAAACCTAAAAGTAGTGTTGGCAAAAAATATAATACGTTGATAAAGGATGTATGGCTTTCAGAAAAAGTTAGTAGAAAAGAAAGAGCTGCATCTCTAACCACTCCTCCTAAATCAGGATTTGGTTTTGTAAAAAAATATTCAAAAGCACAGATTGAATATGTGTGGATGGATGATGTAAGGGAATTAATAGACAGATTAATGGTAATTCATGGCGAAGAAAATGCTGGAAACAACGTCTATCACAATGAAAAGGTTGGAATAACGAAGATGCTTACGAGTAAGTTTAATGACTTCATTGTTAATAATCCTAAAGGTATTCCATATCTAATTAGGTTTTTAAATAACATTCCCCATACATTCTGGGAATCTGAAAAACATGGAAAAGGATTAGTTAATTGGATGATTAATAAAATAGGTGAAAATAATATTGACTTAACACTCCCGGGATACAAATTTTGTGGTCCTGGTAATCCATTAGACAAGCAACTAGCCGAAGGTGTTCAGGGTTCTAACCCATTAGACGAAGCATGTAAATTACATGATATAGCATACCGCGAACATACAAAATTAGAGCACAGACATCAAGCAGATAAAGAATTACAAAAGGCTGCAAAAGAGAGAATATTCAGTAAAGATGCTAACTTGAGTGAGAGACTAGCAGCTACAGCCATTACTGGAATAATGTATGGAAAAAGAAAAATGGGAATGGGGTTAGATGAAAATGGTTGGGGCGTCTGAGTATAAATTTGTAAAATTTTTGTTTATGATTTTTTTCATTAAATAAATGAAAGGATTTAGTATTGATTACAACGTTTCCCAAAAAGGGAAACTAAAACCCAAAGCTATTAAAATAAAACTATCCAACGAAGATCTGAAAAAGCATGACTATCTAGATTAGTACTTGACAGATACACAAAAGAAGCAGAAAGCAAGAAAAATTCAAAAAGGTGGTAGCTTACTTATAAGTTTGTCCATTCCAATTGTAAAGAAAATATTCGAATATCTCAGTAAGAAGAAAGAAGGTTCTGGACTTAATGAACACCAAGGAGGATTTTTGCCATTAATATTAGCTGCATTGGGTGCCATTGGTTCGCTGGCAGGTGGCGCTGCAGCCATTACAAGCGCTGTTCATAAAAAGCAAAAAGAAGATGCGGAATTGGCTGAACAAATTAGGCATAATCTGGTGATCGGAAAAAAGACTGGACAAGGTTGTTTGGGAATAACTAAAATTAAAAAAAGAGAAATTTCATCGATATTGAGTGATATACTTTTAAACTATAAGCACCCTTTAAGTAATTTCGATATACTTAAAATAATACACGAAATGAACATAAAGCATTTTCGAAATGTTTTTATGATTGATGAATTGCCTACAAAACCTAATGATTGTGAATCTGGAATTGTAAACTTGGATACGTCGGATCATGCAGGTACTCATTGGATTTGTTACTTTAAAAAGGGTAACCAAAAATTCGTCTTTGACTCATTTGGTGGAGATGTTCCTGAAAAACTAGTAAATTATTTGGGAGCTAGCAACCTATTTTATAACGCCGAAAGAATTCAAATGTTTGATGAATATATATGTGGTCATTTACGTGTCCTTGTTTTAATGTTGTTTTCGAATTGGGGTTCCCTTAAACCCGCTCATTTTAACGAAATTATAGATTTAATAAATGGACATATTTGGAAATAAAATTATAAACGGAGAGAGTAGTTCATTAAATATTAAAGCTATCACAAAGGATGATTTAGAAAAACGATTTTCAAGGCTAGTTACGGCTCTAAATAAACGCCTTAGTGAGCTTTTTTTTGTTTCAAAAACATGGATTGATTTTCAGGGAAAGAGGATAGCGAATATTGAAGATCCAATCAACAATAAAGATGTCGTTAGTAAGCAATATCTCTTAGAAAAGCTCAAACCACTTACTACTGAAGGGGACTACTTCACGAAAGAAGAAATAGAAAAATTGTTCTCGGAATATGCCACTACTTGTCTTGCACCAGTAGCAACATTAACAGAAAAGGTTTGCAACTTAGAAAGAAAGGTGTTTGATAGTATAATATTACAAAAGGACCTTTTTGCAGAGAAAGATAAAATTAAGCATATTTTTACATACAACGCAACGTTTAGGAAAATATTTGTTCGTATCGTAGACCCAGATAAAGAATTTACTTCATATACAGATGATGCTATTAAAACAGTATTAGACGTTTATATTGCACGTTCCAAAGAAGAAAAAATTATGGTAGATACTAGTAAGCCCTTCAACGTTAAATCTGGTGATACTTTATGCATCAAAAATAAAATGGACAGCGTAATTTTAAAACTTCCAATAAATGTTAGTGTGACGATGTTTGGTGAAGTAATACTTGATGCATATGAACCTCATCCTGATGAATCGGTTGAATAACACTAATGTTAAAATGATTTAGTTTTTAATGGAGAAAATATCCATTAAAACAGTCTAATGTAACAGGTTTTTATACAACATATCTATTGTTCCTTTAAGAAGATCAGGTGTAAATGGAATATTGAAATGGTTTCCCGAATAGCTAATTTTTATTTGTTCTTTCATAACCACATACAACCTTACGCTATTAGGATCATTATATTTTTCATAAACTATCTCACAATCGGGGTGCCGCCTGCATATTTTTTGATTGCTTGATTCACCTGTTGTCTCTGCGCCCTTATTGCATAGTACCTGTACTTTTCGTTTGGTTCATGCTTATCTATAATAAGCAGACAATTATTCTTACTAGTTTTAAGTGCAAGAGGTGTGGCTAATGGGGTAAGAGATTCGTTTTCTGCTTCCTTTATTTGAAGTTTCTGCATTAACCCAACTAGTTGGTTCTTATATTCTTCTTTAATTTTGTATTCTCCGTACTTTCGAATTGATGGAAGGACTTCTTTCGTTACCCATTTCTTAAATTTTTTAGCTTCCTCTTTTTTAGATGATAAAATAAGCGAATACAACCCAGATTCATTAATAAATATGGTTTGAGAATGTGTATTTTTTAACCCCGCCAAAACGTCGGGGTTATTTAAGGTATCGAATGTACCTTTGTCTTCAATTGCAACGTGTTTTCGAATTGCTTTATCTGTATCTCTATACTCCAATATTAAAGCAATATCTTTAGCTTTAAACCATGAATCGTTATTTTCATCAATAGCAATAACCACTTGTTTGCTATTATAGACAAGTTTGCTGTTCAGAATATCGGTAATTGATTCAATTTATTATATATAAAATATAAATATAAGAAAGTTAATTTCCTCAACAAAGGGTAGACCCTTGTTTCTTGTAAGTTAGTTTGCGTTCTTCAATGTTGGGTGTCTGAGTAAACCAATGCTTATTTTATAATTAATTTTAATTAATTAATTAATTAATTAATAATCACATTTGGTGTTTAAAGTGCAAAACGTTTACTCAAACTCTGCATCCTCACACCCTTTCGACAAAAAATGATCGAACTAGAATCAAAGGTTTATGTTCCGAGTGTGGGAGTAAGAAAAGCAGGTTTGAAAAAAACAGTTAATGAGAGTGTAGAAATAGGGGGTTCTACCCAAATTAGAGAACCACCCGTTAGCATTCGAGAGGAAATTATAAACGAAATTCATAAACCCATGAGGAAGAATTTTCCGAGAAGGAGGGTTAAAAATCACGGCATTGATGACATTTGGCAAGCGGATTTGGTAGAAATGGACTCTGGAAAATAAAGGGGATATCGAAGCTTAATAAAGGCTACAAGTATTTGTTAACAGTCATTGATGTATTTTCAAAGTATGCCTGGGGTGTACCAGTCAAAGATAAAACGGGTAAAAGTGTTGCTGAAGCGTTTGATGGTATTTTAAAAAACAGAAAACCCAAAAATCTTCAAACAGACAACGGTAAAGAATATTACAATAAAGAATTTTCAAAATTGATGAAAACATTTAATATCAATCATTATTCGACTTTTACTGAAGTAAAAGCTTCAGTTGTAGAACGATTCAATAGGACCTTAAAAGAGAAAATGTGGAAGCAGTTTGATATTCAAGGAAACTACTGCTGGGTTGGCATTTTACCAAAGTTAATTAATGGCTACAATAATACGACGCACACAACTATAAATATGAAGCCAAAAAACGTAAACAAAGCTAATGAAGAACATTTGTTGAAAACTGTTTACACTGTAAGCGTAGGAGCGGAAGAAAAAGCGAAATTTAAATTTGGCGATAAAGTCGGAATTAGTAAACTAAAAGGTATATTCGAAAAAGGATACACAGGAAATTGGTCGACTGAAATATTTGAAATAAAAGATATCGTTTATTCCGGCCCTATAACGTACAAATTGAAAGATGTAAATGCGGAAGAAATAAAGGGGAACTTTTATGAGCAAGAATTACAGAAAACAAAGTATCCAGAGGCATATATTGTTGAAAAAGTTTTAAGAAAGAAAAGAAATCGGGTATACGTCAAATGGTTGGGTTTTGATAATTCTCACAATAGCTGGGTTAATAAAGAAAATGTTATATTATAATATTTCTGTATATATAAATGGACGCCCGAGTAAAGCGAATAACTCTTTCTTTCTTCCTGTTTTTACTACATCCTACTGAAGATGTAGAAGTATTTATAAATCAGTTGTCTGAGGATAGTATAGATTATCTTTTTGAACTTAATGGTGATGACATAGATAGCTGTTACAATTTTCATAAGCTACGAAGGAATTCTTAATTTTACGTTATTTTTGGTATTTGATTTTAATGGTTATTAACCATTAAAACCATAAATTTTCTACTTAAAATTTGTCGGGGTGTTACGAAAAATTAAGAAATTTTTTAAAAGAATTCAAGATTGTGCGCTTTGAAACCACCATTGACTTCTTTTGTGCCTTTATATATCATTTTCAGGCCTATCATTTTCTTTTTTTCCTTTCCACAGCTTAGCACCTTGTTGTATTTGTCAGGCAATATAACCTTAAATTCACTATGAAGTTCTAGAAAAGTTTTATTTCCATATTTTGTATTTATACCTTCTACATTCGTTATAAGGTATTCGTTCCCTATTTCTAACTCACTGAGCTTTTTAAACGTCTTTTGTTCGTTGATGCTGTTGAGCGTCTTGAGAAATTGATTTACTTCCATTTATTACCTATAAAAAAAATAGTCAAGTAACCAAAATTACGCAAATAGTTGATAGCAAATTGATTCTGATTTTTATGAGATAATATTTCTAATTGAACCTTTGTTAGGGTAACAATTATAATTCAAAATGTAATTATTCTGTTTATTTATTTATATAAATATTTTACTATCATTTCTCTCGAGCCCAAAAGAGTAATGTCTTATAATTATTTTTATTAAAAAAATGAAATCTTTAATTAAGAAACGTTATATAATAAATGGATTTAAAACAAAATATTAAGCGCCAAACAGGTGCAACTGTAAAGGAACTAAGGGTTCTGGCAACGGAACTCAAACTAAAAGGAGTATACAAGATGAAAAAGGCTGCTCTTCTTGAAGCTGTAAGCAGTGCTTGGAGTAATGCCGGAGATAGTGCTTTGTTTACGTATCAAGAATCAGAGCTGCCTAAGAAGAGCGTTCGTGAACTAAAACAAGTCGCCAGAGAAAACAAAATTAAGGGCTACTCAGTAATTCATTCAAAGAAAGGGTTGCTAAATTTGATAGCGGAAGAAAAGGAACGTTTGGACAAAATCAGGCATTTTGGATTTGATCAAGACCTTTTTGAAATTAAGAAGGAACCAAAACCTGTTCAATCTAAGGACTTAAAAGTTGTGAAGCAAAAATTGGGCCAAATTTTTCCTTTTAAGAAAAATATATTTAATGAAACAGTAGCTAAAAGTCACCTTTCGAAATTCATCAAGGTGATCGTACTGTGCTGCACAAAAAGTTTAACGTATGGCAGACAGCTTATACTATACACATAAAAGATTTGCAAGGAAAACCAATAGAACAAATGAAAGCGGTCAGAAAAGGTGTGCATGCAGCCATAAAAGAAGTAAGAAAACTAACTGATTTTAAGCCAGGTGATCAGATGAAAGTAGTTGCAGAAAATAATGATTTTAAACATATGATTTCGTCAAAAAAGAAAATAAAAGTCAATGCTTCACATCTACTTGACCAAATTGAAAGAATAATAACATCTAATGAAAATGTAGATATAAATAATACCACCTTTTACTTCGAGGTCTACAAAATACCCAGAGGCAAAGGAGCAAAGGGTAAGAAAATAGTCAATATTGCTAAAGATGTTATGGCTAAAAGAAGCATAAACAAAACAACCAACACCGATAGCCTGTGCGGGGCAAGAGCAATAATCACAGCCCTCACGTATGAAACTAGAAAGATACTAGACAGGAAATTAACTGATAATGAAATTACCTATATTAGGAAAGGACGTGCCCTGCAGGAAGAATTAGCAAAAGAGTTATGCACAACATTCGGAAAGAACTGTGAAGATGGGTTTAGTTTAAACGATATTAGAGATGTTGCACATCTCATGGGTGTTCGGATTAAGGTTGTTTCGGCTGCCCATTTTAACAAAGTAATCCATTCCTCAGGTGTAAATGACGCGATAACAATTTATTTGTACTTGCATAACGACCATTATGATTCCATTAATAATATACGAGGCTTTTATGGAAGTTCATATTACTGCAAAAAATGTGATATACCTTACGAACATCAAGACAAGCACTCGTGTAAAAAAGATAAAAGTAATGTGTGCAATTTGTGCTTAGGTCGAAAACATGATTTCTCAGAAGGTGTACGACCCCGAGTATACTGTAAAAAGTGCAATAGATACTGTTTTGGTAAAGATTGCGTTGATAACCATGAGAAAGTGTGTGAGGTAGTCTACAAGTGCAATATCTGCAACAAAATATGTCCGAGGATAAATATCAAACATTTAGGTGGCTCCTTTGCCCAATGTAGGAAATGTGAAACATTTGTAGAATACGAAGTCGAATTCAAGTGCACAGAATGTAAAAGCGAGTGCAAAAATGAAAAAGAAAACAAGTTTTACTACAACAACCTACACGAAACTGTACTTACTGAATGTGAGAAATGTGCAAAGGAAGTTGCCTGTTCAATAAAACTCAAGTGTCTAACATGTAATGGTAAATGTAAAAAAATAAACAAGCACAGGTGTGGGTACTCTATGTGTTGGAATTGCCAACAGTACGATAAGCCAGCTCAGCACCAATGTTAAATGCAAGAAAAGAAAAACCGTGGGGGATACTGTATGGAAAATTGTATTTGTAATGGAGCGGCAGAAAAGCAACATAAAAAATGCACTTACACAGAAAAATACTACTTTTTTTATTACGAAGCTGAACAAGACACCGGCGTACACACGCCAAACTTTATATCCGTTTATGACTTTAATGGTGTTAGGCGGGCTTTCCTAAAAAATGACGAATTTTGTCAGTGGCTAATATCAGAAAACCACAATGGTTTTACGTGTATAGCACACAATGCAAAAGGTTATGATGCGTATTTTATTTTACAATCTTGCGTCAATAATGGCATTAAAATTAAAACCATTTACCAAGGGTCTAATATTATGGAGCTCAAAATACCCACCCTAAGGCTTAGAATAATTGACAGCATAAACTTTATCCAAGGAGGCCTTGCATCCTTTCCCAAAACATTTGGACTAAAAGAACTAAAAAAGGGGTATTTTCCACACTACTTCAATAAGAAAGAAAATCAAAATTACGTAGGGTCCATCCCAGCTACTAAATACTATGGCGTTAACACTATGAAGCCTGATAGCAGAAAAGCATTCCTGGAATGGCACGCTGAGAAAGTAAAGGAAAATTACGTGTTTGACTTTAAGAAGGAATTAGCCGAGTATTGTAATTCAGATGTTGATATTTTGCGACGTGGTTGTCTTGCCTTTAGGCAGTCATTTTTAGATATAGCAAATATAGACCCCTTCCAATACATAACTATTGCCAGTGTTTGTATGGCTATTTACAGGTCAAAATTCCTTGAAGAAGACACGATTGCTGTAGTCAAAGGGCTAAAAAAGGAAATGTTCAGTAAGGAGTCTATAGCATGGTTAAGTTCGTTCCCTAATGTTCTACACGCATTAAACGGTGGCGAGGTCACAATTTGTAGAGCCAAAGTCGATGGGTACGACTATAAGACTAAAACTGTGTACCAGTATCATGGTTGTTTTTGGCATGGTTGTCCCGACTGCTACTCAGGCGATACTATCAACAATGTAAACAATGAAACTATGGATGACTTGCTTACAAAAACTATAGAGCGAACACAAGCTCTTAAAAATGCCGGGTACAAGGTTGTAGAGATGTGGAGCTGTAAATGGAAAAATTCTAAAGCTTATAAGGAAAGCCTAAACAAAACAAAAGATGTTGTAGAACCTCAAAACCCCAGGGACGCATTCTTCGGTGGTAGGACAAATGCCTCAAAGTTGAAAGTTTCTGGAAAAAAGCTGAGATATATAGATATATGCAGTTTATATCCAACAGTTATGTTTTATGACCGGTACCCTGTGGGACATCCCACTAAAATATGTAAGCCAGAAATATACAATAAAGACTGGTTTGGTTTAGTAAAATGTAAAGTTCTTCCTCCAAGAGGTCTTTATCATCCAGACCTTCCTATGAAGCTAGATAAGTTAATGTTTACCCTGTGCGCGAAGTGTGCAGAAGAAAAGGTCGGCCGCTGTAACCATAGTGATGAAGAGAGGGCGCTTTTTGGAACTTGGACTACAATCGAACTTAATAAAGCTCTAAAGAAAGGCTACAAAATCCAGAAAATTTATGAAGTATGAAATTTTGAAGAGAAAAGTAATGACCTTTTCAGGGACTACATTAAAACCTTTATGAAAATTAAGCTAGAAACTAGTCCTTGGGATGGTGATTACAAATCAAAAGAAAAATATGCAAGGGTTATAAAAAAAAGCAAGGCATAAAGCTTGATATTGACAAAATTGAACCCAATGCTGGGAAGAGGGCAGTGGCTGAAATATGCTTAAATTCTCTTTGGGGAAAGTTCAGTCAGAGGCAAAACATGTCACAAACAGAGTTCATTGATGACCATGAGAGGTGGTACGACTTGTTATAAGATGATAAGATAGAAATAACTAATGTTATGTACATCAATGAGGAAGTAATTGAGGTAACATACCACTACAATGATTTCTAAGTAGAAGATGACACATGTACCAACATATTTGTAGCAACCTTCACCACTTCCAATGCGAGAATAAGGTTGTACAACATGCTTGATAGATTAGGGGATAAAGCAGTTTATTACGACACTGATAGTGTTGTTTACATAGATGATGGAACAAATACTGTAGAGACCGGATGTATGCTCGGCGAATGGACTGACGAATTCGGAAAAGATGATCACGGTATTAAATGGATAAGCACAGGTCCCAAAAGCTATGCGTACGAAACATATAAAGGCAAACAGGTTACCAAAATTAAAGGATTTACACTCAACCACGAAAATGCCAAAAAACTTAACATGAAGACAATGACCGACCTAATACGAGGTTTTAATAATAAGGTTGTTATAAGCAATAACATGATAACAAGAGATACGAAAACAAAAAGCCTTGTAAATAAAAATATTGCCAAAGAATTTAAAGTCGACTACGACAAGCGTTTCATCCAGAAAGAAGAAGACAACGTAATTGATACACTTCCTTGGGGGTACTAAATATAATAGTGTACACATTATTTTATAGCTATTTACACCCTTGTTTTAACCATTATTTTATCCTTAATTCGTTAAAAAGTTACTAATAATTTTAGCCTTAAATTTAGCCATTATTCTGTCCATTGTTTCTAAAAAACGTTATTAGAAATTTTAGCCTTAACTTTACCCCTTGTTTTATCCATAATCTTTTAAAAAGTTACTGGTAATTTTAGCCTTGATTTAACCATTATTTTGAAAAACATCGTTAGAATTTTCAATGGTTAATTTTAGCCATTATTTTAGGTGTCTGTAGGATTAATTTGTGTTATGTTTTATAGGTGAAGGTAACCATAATTTTGTCATTTACAATTTAGAGTCATTTTTATGGTTACTTTTAACCCTATTTTATTAAAAATAACATTGGTAATTTTATGGATACGTTAACCATAACTTTTCATAGTTAATTTTTATAGATAGATTAACCATAACTTTTGATTGTGTTTCATGGTTACCTTTAACCATAATTATCTTGGTTAATTTTTTGTTAAGTTTAATGGTTACCTTCAACCAGAATTTAGAAAAAATTCTGGCAATTTAAAGGTTATTTTTAATCATAATTTTTTTTAATGGTTACGTTCTGCCATAAAGTAATACGAAATATTATGGTTACAAGTAACCATAATTGTTTGGAAGATTTATAATGGTTAAGATAACCATATGTTCGATCAATAATTTTTAAATGATGTTTAAGGTCACTTTGTCCATTATTTTTAATAGAATTTTAATGGTTACTTTTATCCATTAATTTTTAATAGAATTTTAATGGTCACTTTATCCATTAATTTTTAATAGAATTTTAATGGTCATTTTATCCATTAATTTTAATAGAATTTTAATGGTCACTTTATCCATTATTTTTAATAGAATTTTAAGGGTCACTTTTTGTTCATTAATTTTTAATAGAATTTTAATGGTCACTTTATCCATTAATTTTTAATAGAATTTTAATGGTCACTTTATCCATTAATTTTTAATAGAATTTTAATTGTCACTTTATCCATTAATTTTAATAGAATTTTAATGGTCACTTTATCCATTATTTTAATAGAATTTTAATGGTCACTTTTGGACCACACTTAATTGTCTGTCCCTTACCTACGTCTATACTACTTCCCGACAGCCTGTTTTGTCAGAAAATGCGCTCTGAGGCCCCTAGAACACGCACAGTTTCGCGTTATTGATACATTTGAAATTAAAGCATAACGTAATCATTTTTAAGGGCGAGCTAATTGCAAGCCTTCCTAGAATATGCGTGTCCAGCCATCATGTGAGTCACAGACGATTTAGCGTATATTTTCGCCCAGAGCTCCTCCAAACCGCTTCCATTCATCACGTAGCCGATTGCCCCAAGAAACGACATTAGAAGGTGAAATCTACCTAGACGAACAAGCACGTTTTTGAGTTCCTCTGAAGTGTCCGATGCGACTATCTCTGCAGCTTTCGTGTATAGGGGCTGGTAAAAGGTTTCGAAACAAGTGATTTGTTTCAGTTACGCGCACTCTCTTGCGGCAAACTTCAATGTGGAATATATAGTTGATGGTTTGCTCGGTTCCAAGTTAATGAACGGCAGGGCATCAACTGACGTCGTCTAGGAAGCTTGTTGAGCATGAGCAGACAGTGCCGTTTCATAAAGCCGTTCCACGAGGCGGGTAAATGAATACCTGACCACCGTCCAGATAACCACAAGAAGTCCATCATCGACGCAATAGCCACCGAGTTTGGGGCTTCCACAGTTAACTCCTTAATCTTGACGTCCTTTGAACCAGGAGAAGAGGGCTTCCGATACCACGAAATGTTGAACATTCCCATCGCCGCAATCACACCTGCATTAGGAACTTCTCGTGTACGTGGGAGTGGAGATATTTCACTGTCAGACGCTGGACCTGTGCACTTGATGCCTCCCATGCACTGAAATGTGTTTCGCCCGTCCAATGTCCTTATAAGTCAGCGTTGTCAAAGCAAAACTGCGTGAACGCTCCAGCATTCGGGATTGGACGTTCTTCATGAAGCGCTGAAACTTCGAACATGTGGACTTCCGCCACATTTACTGAAAATCCAAGACTGTTTAGAAGCTGGATTAATTGTTTCGTGTATTGTTGGCCTGCTCCGACAGGCCGAGCGCTGTCACCTAGAAACGCGATCGGGTGCCTTTTCAACAGAGGTTATGCTTTGGGACCGTAACTCGATAACCGTTTCTCGCATAGACATGGGTAATATACCAATGTAAATCTAAAAGTATGCTTTATAACTTTAATTCTGGGTCTTTAGTCAATATCAGCAGTCGTTTAAAAAATAATGACCTGCTAATGACAAATTAACCAAATTTCCGTGTAAAAATTGAGCTAAAAATATTAAATTAGTCGTTTTTTCCTTCATCAATAGCAATAATTAGGCCTGATAAGTCCGCTATCCTACTGGTTCATTTTTATTAATTGCTAAAGCTCGCGAGTACTAAATTTGGATCAATATTTTGAACGCAGGAAGCAAAAATGCTGTTTTTGGCACTTAGGCCCCATTTAAGCCCTTTTGAACCCTCCAAAAACTATGACGCGGACACCGCAGAGATGGGGACTTTTCAGGATTTGTTTATTGGGTACTAGGGAACATCTATGCCAAATTTCAGCTTTACTTTATTTTTTATGAGTTTGACCGTGTTTTTGAATGCCTGGGCTATAGCTATTTTGTCCCCGTAACAACATATGGACTTGAGACCTGCGCAATCTTGAAGTAGGATGGCAGTAGACTGCAAAGTGCAGAAATGAAATTTCTAAGGACAATTGTCCAGAAAACAAGAAGAAAGAGAACAGAAATGAAAGTATAATGGAAGCAGCACAGGCACAGGAATCTCTTCTAGGAAAAAGTGAAAGTTCAAGTTTGAGGTGGTTTGGACATGTAAAAAGAATGGCACTCAACAGAATAACAAAAGTATGGCTGGAGAAAACAGTTAAAGGCACTCGACCCAGAGGAAAGCTAGAATTAGATGGCTTGATAAAGTCAAACAAAACATAATTACAGTAGTAGAGGTATGAATTGGACAGAGATTGAGAATGCCAAGATCTATCATGACCGACAAAGATGGAAGAGGCTCATTAACCACACCCGGAAAACTGGATTTGATCTACAACGATGATGATGATAATTCTGATGATGAGAAGTGGAAGAATAGACAGGAGTGGAAGAGGCTAGTTTACAACACCCGGATGACTGGAGTTGGACTCGGATGATGATGATGATGATGATGAAATGGTGCTGTAAGATTTTTTTTATCAATGCTTGAGGTTGTAGACAGTGTAAGTTATAGGCTCGCTCTTAGATCCCTAGTCATGTGCGAGTTTCAGTGAGCAACTCTGGTGTGCGTTCCGGTAGTTTGATTTGTTTGTAATTATGCAATTGGTGTACAGTATTCTTGGACAGTGTAGAGGGAGCAAGATTTTGTGAACGAAGTGAGTGAAGACGAACATAGAGCTTTGCAGAAGATGTACTCTGAAGTTTGTGGAAGACTTAAGAAAATGAGGGATCAAATGACTGAACTTGAAGTTGATAAGCAAACCGCTGAGAATCAATCGCATGCCGCATTATAGGTTGCCGTGTGGGGATGCTTTGGGGATGCGTTGGGCGTTGGGTCGAGAATTCAGTAGGTGCCCTAGACTTGAAATAAGGTACTATCGTGGCATTCGTGTGGAGGGAGTGTAGGTTCATGCTTATAGGGGCGTCTTCACTGAGTTGGAGCTGCTGATCAACAATGGCCATGGAGTCACTACAGTCTGCTATGACTTCAGCATCAGGATTTTCACAGACACCACCATCCATGGATTCTGCTCTGGACTGTTTGGATTTTCTTTCCAGCAGCCGTCGAAGATCTAACATGATAATCCAAAGTAACACACGGTGCCCAGTCAGAATTGTCTTACCAAATAAAATGGCAACTGCAAACTGTGGTGTAATCATTAATACCGTTCTCCTGTAAATCATTCCTAATGATTTTGGAAATCCACAATGCCCTACGTTGTTCTGTTCTAGTCTTGGTCAATTCACACCGATTTGTGATGACATTCGGCTTAGAGAAATATCTGATGCGGTTAGACCTCGATGAACAATTCACAATAGCACAGATAACCATTTGCTTCTAAATCGCAAAGAGACTTCAGGAAAATATACTTTCACGGCTGACAGCATTCAACATAAACAAAGCCTGTACTCAAAAATTGCGGACGCACTGTTGCGGCTTCGGGCCCAGAAATAGCAATCATGTCGGAGCCCCTCGAGTGGTCGAAATGAAAACCAAGAATAGTAAATATATTTTACAATAAATATTTCATGATTTTTGGGCTAATGCCGTGTATATTTAGATTAGAACCATACGTTTCGGAGAAACCTTGCCTCATTTTTCAATGGAAAATAACAATGTGGCCAAAGAAAGTATATCAATGATATTACAAAAATTACAAAAAATATAGATAAATTCCTCGGTTCGTCACCAGAGAGCAGCTGCCAGCTCCTTTTTAATGGAAAATAACAATGTGGCCAAAGAAAGTATATCAATGAGATTACAAAAATTACAAAAAATGTAGATCAATTCCTCAGTTCGTCACCAGAGAGCAGCTGCCAGCTCCTTTTTCAATGGAAAATAACAATGTGGCCAAGGAAAGTATATCTGCCAGCTCTCTGGTGACGAACCGAGGAATTTATCTATATTTTTTGTAATTTTTGTAATCTCATTGATATACTTTCTTCCTGCTCTCTGGTGACGAACCGAGGAATTTATATATATCTTTTGTAATTTTTTAAATCTCATTGATTTACCGGTACTTTCTTTGGTCACATTGTTATTTTCCATGGAAAAAGGAGGCAAGGTTTCTCCGAAACGTATGATTCTAATCTAAATACACACGGCATTAGCCCTAAAAACAAGAATTATTTATATAATCCGGGCCGTGAAAGCCTTAATATACTCATATTTTACTATGTTTCAAGGTTTTATGCCAGTCATTTACAGATAGGTTTTTATAGTGTAGGCGAGATAATACTGCCTTGAGGAATACCCTGCATTCTTTCTAATGTGTCACTGATGGTGTTATTGATCTGAACTGCCATTTCCCTATTTATGAGATACCTTACCTCTTATACGTGTGTTGTATAATATATTAAGTAGTTTATTGTAATTTATGTTCCACGATGTCGAAATGTAAATATTATATGTCAAGAAACTCTATTATAATGAGGGTCATTATAGTACAATTCTTCATTATGAAACAGTTTCTCCAGCCAATCAGAGCTCATTCATTGACCAATTAGGTAAAGATAGCTTCGCGCTTGCGCTCAAAATCCAAAATGTTGGAGATGAATTACATGATTTGAAAGTTCAAATTGGATATCGGATCAACCATTGTAGTTATAATCCCAAACACAAAGAAAAAATCATCACGAACCTTTACGGTAACAAGAAAATACTATCACATATGCAAGAAATTTATGAATCTATGTCCAGAAGTTAGCAATACAGCGTCCTTCTATATAAATTACTGACACGGTAAGTGCACCGTCCCATATGTTCGCGTAAATAAACTGGCGAATATGACACAAGAAATAGCACTGTACCTTAATATCCCCAACCCCAATTTCTACATAGCGCATTGCTTTCAAACGACTTCGGTGACAATATTAATGAATGGTAGTTCTGATCGTCACTAGATATCAGGCAAGCTGTAAACAATAGCATTGTCAAGAAAAGTAAATGGTCTCTGTTTCGAAATTTTTTGAGCCACGCATGCGCTCGGTTCAGGCAGTAAACCACTCAGCGCGCCCTGTTCACTAACTGAAGTTCCTGAATCCCACAGATATTTATGAATATTTATGTTAAAACATATAATAAAGATATAATTATCGTCGAACATAAACAGTCGTATGGAAATTATAAAACACTCTTCGCTCGTTTTATAAACATACTTGTGTCTTAATTATTGCCATGATAGGCTCGTTGCATAATGTACTATAGCCTAATCATGTAAAATGCTTTAGAAAAGTCTAGGAAAAGCAGCATAATATGGTTGTTCTTATTTAAGGCATTATTTACCATATTGGCAAATTCATCCGGAAGTAGTGCCCGTTTAGACCGAAGTCCAATGACCACATATGCATGTTACCGAAAATCAGTTAGCACGAGATTCAAAATATCTCAGGGCGCCATATGGGTGAATATCAAACAACAACACAAGTTCAAATTTGCAGCAATAAGGATAGAAGGGAGATTTTCAAAATACCACAATTTCTAAACAATCCCATTTTATTCATAGTTAAAATTTACTATTTAAAAATGCAAAAATAGCTTTAGGATGCATGAAAAAGTTTTCATACATATAACACACAAATAGAAGTAACAAAACCTATGAAACACCATGAAATTTGAACTAATTAACAAATATCAGTCTTGTGGCAATGTCCAAAAATTTATCAAAATTGTTTACAACTGTAGGTTGTTCAGGGCCTGAATCCTACTGGACTATTTTCACTCGTCGAATATTTACATAGATTAACTCGTTCACTTGTTATCAAAAATCATTTGCTTTTATAAGTTCAATTGTTCAAATAAATTCCTCACTTTCCCAAGAATCAAAACTTCACTTATTAAATCGGTTTGTTAATTATCATATCATTGAGTCATCACAAGAATACAATAAACATTTAACGGACATCTGAGCATCAACAATAACAATTGATTAAACATTTTGCAATGAATTCGAAGAACTTCGATCTTGAGAAAAAATTATTATATCATCAATTCTCGATCCGATAATGGCAATCATGAATAACATGATTCAAAAACAATAAATTCCATTAATTGGACAAAACCAAAACATATTATCCATCTGACAATGAAATCACAAATTTAATTATTTAAACTACATCATTCAGATCGTTGTAAAGATCAATCTGACTATTTCCATCATATAACAGTAGTAACAAATATTATCACCCATAAATTATTAATATTCATATATGAAATATTTACATTCACAAAATTTTAACATTTATAAATTTAGGAACTCCAATATGATCAAAATTATCCGTGAGACGGTAATGGCTGTTTATTAAATAACAATGACAATATTACTTCAAGCACCGGCTCATTCCACTTATGTGTCAACAATTATCTGATCACATTTATATTCGACCAACGGTAAGATATCGTCAAAAACTAAAGATTTGTTTATGACAAAATCGGGTTGTTTTATGTAGAACAGGAGAAAATCATATGTGAAATTTAACCATGATGGTTGCATGAAATAACCATTGGGTTATCTACTTCCAAGATAGTGTGATTCGTATTACAGTATTATATTTTCATGTATACTTATCAACATATTTATATAAGCCATCTAACCAACACTATGGTTGATGCTTAACGTAACACCATATTCACTCATGTGACACTATTTCACTATTTGAATGACAAAATTCACCTATTACTACACATCATATATTTTTCCAAAATCTTTATTATGATCACACATTAATATTTTTTATCAAGCCACCGCTTGTTTTTCCAACCTGAAGCTTCCTAGCTCCTCCAATACATTTATTGCAAATTTCACCAACACATTAATTCATTTTAGATCGTGTCTACTTTGGTCGACAATTGTCATATAGTGACATTCCCAAATAATTTATAATTTATACAAATGCAAGAAAACCCTATTTGATACAGGCGTATTATATCCCTTTCCGATAACCTTCCGCGTCTTCACATGATTTAATTCCACAACGCAATTATAAAATGCTTCATAATTCATTCTATTACTTCAGAATTTGGGGCGTGCGTAAAACCACTAGTAATCGGATAAAAAACTATCCGATGTAGCTGAGCTGTTTCAAACATCAAAACTTATTATCCACATAACATGTCATGAATATTAGATGTTAACAAAAATGTTCTTATCATCCTCAATAAATCAGAAAATAAAATTATTATTATTATCATCATTGAAAAATAATTATTATTGTTACGTGCAAAGCCCGTCCCAACGTTTTTAAAATGCATCACCCCTTATCTATGGGTTCCCGACCTTTAAAACGCCCGCCTGGATGGCTTGGTTGGGCTTATGAACTCGAGATGGCAGTAGCTATCGGCGCCTCTAGCCGAGTTGTATCTTCGACCGCTAGAGTGAATGAGTGGTGTCTTCTGATCTCATCCTAATCGAAACATATTTGAAGGATATTGTATTCTACGTCATTGAACAAAAACTATATATACATCATGCCGCCAGAATAATTATATAATATGCACATTGTTACTTGATGTGTCAATCTGTGATTGGACAATTACAATTAACATTAATGCAGTGCGGCCTTTGACTTTGGTTCTCCGCCTTCTTGGCATCTTCATAGTCTGTCGTCAAGAAAGCAACAAGCCTGCTGGTGGTGAAAGAGTGTCTCTCCGTGTGCTGGGGGCCTTGGCCCCTAGCCTAAGCGAAAAATGGATATATGCTAAAAAGGAAATCCAGTGCTCTTAAGGCTGTATTTTCGCCATTTCGCCGTGAAGAAGAAGTATGAAATAGTAATCGCAACTAGATGCAAACAGGAGTGCTTGTTTTCAAAACGGCGCATGTGCGGGTTAGCCATTTTGAGGCAATCTAGTGCCTTATAATATTATTTAATTTATGTGTTAATTATTTTATTATTATTGTGTCCCCACAGAGAAGTTTTTAAGGTACGTTATTATTTAATATTTATATATTGTTATGGGAGCTCCGATATTGGCCTTATATTAATGTTTTAATACTGCATTTTGTTTCGCCTGGTAGGCCTAATTTTTCTGTTTTGCTAATGTTACCAGATATGTAAATTTTGTTGTTTCCCTTCGTACCTTCTGGAGACACGTTTCTAGTTTATCTTACGTTGTAAATTATTATTTATTTAGTTTTTGGTAATCTTTGGGATTGCCCTATTATTAATTTGACTAACGAACCGTTGCAGCCTAAATTGCCTCGTGTCAATAGTGTAAAGGCGTAATTCTTTCCTCCCGTTCTGTTCTCTCTGGTGACTTTAAATTTAATTTAATTGCCGTAATTCGACTGGACATGCGGTAATCTGTTTTGTGGCCATGTTTGTTTTTTGTTTTGCACGAGTGCATTCTGGTCGTGAGAGTGCATTCTCTAGGCGTCGAGCGGGAGACTCAAACGTGTTGTGGTGGTAACTTAGTGTGTTTTTTGTTAATCTTGTTGATTTAACTTTGTTTTTTTGTGAGTGTTCCTAAGTTTTTCTCCGTCATGAAAGCGGTGGAATTGTAAATTGGTCCTATTTTTATTTTATTAATTTAATTTTAAATTTTTTGTTTCATCGTGGCCTTGATGTCTGAATGACGGGTCGGTATTGCGTACCTTAGTAAATTATCAAGCCCTTTCTCATTTGGTAATACCTGTATTCTGGTTTTCTATCTTTTGGGCTTTATTATTTTAATTTTAAATTAAATCTTTTCATTTCGCTCAGCGTGCATGTTAAGCCGTCTCTTGCCTACTCATGTAATTTAATTATGTTGGCCTTGAGCTATGTGCATCACCCGAGAGAGGTTGTTGTGGTAATAGAGTTTCCCTTTTATGATTTTGTTAAAATTTTATTTTTTGGCCCCTTTGGTAATTACATTCTCTTTTAAATATTAAGCAACTGTTGTGGCATCATTTCGTCGGTGGCAGTCCTATGGGTAATCGGACTGTGTCTGTAAACGAGCCTGTGCGTTTCCCTCTTCTCCACATTCCTTCGCTCTTTAGGTGTTCTTCTGTTGGGGCATGTCATCTGGCGGTGATTTTGCAGTTAGCGACGCGGACCTCTGAAACAAGGTAAGTTGGCCCAACCATTACCACCCCGGCCGGCGTCGCAGTGGTAGCAGACCGAGCTCGTGTAGCGCTTCTGCAGCCATCCCCTCCACCATACCCGCAGGCTCGTTTTATGGACCCTTCTGATGCTGATAGAACGGTTGCTGATGGGATGTGTCATGTCAGGGCACTTAATGTTATTTAATGCTAATCCTTGTCGTTTGTTCGGTTTCATGTTTGCCTCTGAATATCCATGTGGTGATATGTGAAGTGACCTGTTCCAAGCGAGGTTTGGTGCCGAATTTTATCCTGTTTATGATGCAACATTCTCAGTGAAAAAGAAGCTTGGCAAGTGACTGGCATGTGTTCCTGGCATGGGAAATGTGGGTTAGTTCATTTTCTGATAGCCTACATGCTGCGAGTGAAGACATCGAGGAGCCCTGTCTGAAGCTGTTCGCCATGTGGTTTGTAGCAATTTATTGTAATTTAGCTTCCTCGTCTGGAGCCGAGAAAGCGATGGCGTCTGCAGTTCTGGGCAGCATTGTGCATGATTTTGTATAGTATTGTGGCTGTGTTCGAGTGTCAACCTAATCTATGGTGTTGGTAATTGGTAGTTTATGGTATTGTTGTGAAATTTTAAACTGTCCTCGTAATTCCTAAAATTTGTTTCTTTCTGTATTGTCTGCCTGCATTCTTTTTTTTTCAAAATGGCCGACAATAATAGTGCTTTTGATTTGATTGACTTAAGAGATAACCTTGTGAATTTGGAGCGTTCTTCTGGGGTTGAACGTGAGTCAGCTCTGTTTACTAGGTCCGAGGATTTGGGATCGATTACTGGTAGTGGTTTGCCTGCCCCTCTATTGCCTGGTTCTGGCTCGTCCAGACCTCTTACCCCTGGATACGGTCATTCTTCTCATGTTAGGTCACCTAATAACTTCCTGGGTCCGGCCGACCCATTGCATCCCAGTTTTTTCTCTGGCAATGTAAATGTTTTGTCTCCTGTAGAGGGTGTGCGAGCGAGCTACCCTGGCAATAATGTCTCTTTTCCGAATGCTACCTACTCGCCTACCGTTAATTATGCGTCGATTCCTCACCCTATTTCTAGTTTCTTAACTAAGTTGAAGAATTTCAACTTAGATGACGTTACCCAGGTGGTCCTATTTTTAAAGCAAGTGGTCGAATTGGGTAACCATTCCTCGATTTTTGGAATGTCGGAAAATCAGATTTTCCAACTGTTGTATCCTGTGGCATCTGGTATGCTGCGCGACAAGCTGATTGAAGCTATCCACCACCGCATGTCCTTATCCATTTTCATTAAGGAAGTGTTGTGTTTTTTGTCCCTGCGAGTGCCCTTGGCACTCTCGAGCAAAGGTTCTTATATCGTGTCCAAAGGTTGGACGAGTCACTTAGCGACTATGTCAGTGACATTAAGGTATATGCCCAGGTATTTGCTTCCCCTTTAACTGAACGACAGTTGGTGTCGTCTATTGTAAATGGCTTTTCGCCTCAATATAGGTCATACATGACTATGTGTACCAGGCCTTCTTCTTTTGTCGAGCTAAAACAGGTCGTTATAGAGGCTATGGCTGTGAAACATGCAGATTCCCTTCGTGTAGCTAATGTTCCTCCTCCTTCCTTGATGTCTCGTCCTCCTCCTTCCTTGATGCCTCGTCCTCCTCCTAAGGTTATGTTTCATCCTAGACCCAATGTTAAGTGCCACACCTGCGGTGGCGTAGGACATGTTAAGTAGGTGTGTCCGAATAACCAAGTTGTGTATCGCCAATGACGGGATATTTTGGAGACCAATTCGGATGTTACTTCTAAGGATATTTCTGTGCATGAGAATTTGGGAAAACCGTGTGAAGTTTCTGGTCGACCTACTAATGAAAATCTTGATAACTCTTTGAAAACTAAATCATCACGTGCTAATTCTGCTTATGTCTCTGACCTACCTAACCTGTCGGTGAGCAATGTCGTGGCAAGTCAGCCTAATTCTAAACATCATGTGAAACCTGTGGTGCGGGTGACCTCGTCATCTAATTGTAATCGTTTTAGAGTGTATAATGATTTTGGAATTTCTCCTGTGGCTAAAGGAATATCCCCGTTTATTGAAATTTGTGTTAATGACGAGCCCGTTTCTGCATTGCTTGATTCTGGTAGTGTTGCATCCTTTATAAGCGAGGTCTGGTTTTTATCTATGAAGAGTGTTTGCAATCTACCTGAGTTAGAGCCTAACAATGAATCTTTTATTTCGGCAAATTGTTCAAACTTAAATATTTTGGGTAGTATGACAGTCAAAATCCATATTCTAAATTTTTCTTGGAAGTTTAAATTTTTGTTGCCAGAAATCTTTCTTGTTCTGTGGTCATTGGAGCAAATTTCATGTCCCACGTTGGTATGCTTCTTGATTTTGGTGCTCGCAACTTATGGTTTAAGTTTAATCCGCAAAGTAAATTATCGTTTAACCCGGTTTTATCTTCTCCTGCTGTCAATTCAGTTAGTGAACCTGTGACTATTGAGGATCTCGATCTGGAAAATTTAACGAGTCTTCAAAAGGATGCCATAAAGAGGTTATGTCAGGAGTATAGTGATGTATTTACTGACAAATTGGGTGTAACCCATTTGATGGAATACAAGATTGAGCTAACCGATTCTCTGCCGGTGCATTCCAGCCCGTATCGCCTTGCCCCTCCCAAGATGGCTGAACTTCGGAAGATTATCGACAAGATGTTGGAAGAAGGTGTAATCCAACCTTCTATCTCTGACTACTCATCCCCTGTATTCCTAGTGCCAAAACCTAACGGTGGTTTTCGGCCGGTGGTCGACTATAGGGCTCTTGATCAAAAAGTTGTTTTACAATCCATCCCTTTGCCGGACCTTCATACATGCTTTAGTTGGTTTCGCAACGCGAAGGTGTTCACGATCCTCGATTTGAATTCTTCTTACTTCCAAATTCCCCTCTCTCCGGAATCGAGGCATGTTACTGCTTTTTCCACTGACTGGAACATGTTTGAGTATGCCCGTGTCCCGTTTGGCCTATCCACCGGAGCCGCTGTGTTGAGCAGACTTCTGGACAAGGTGTTTTCAGAAATTAAATTCAAATTTGTGTACCACTATCTTGATGATGTGGTGATCTATTCTGAGTCCTTCGAGGAACACGTTTATCATCTGAAAGATGTACTTGATCGGTTGAGTGACGCTGGCCTTACCGTCAAATTGTCCAAGGTTTCCTTTGCCAAGCCCAAAATTTCCTTCTTGGGTCTCATTGTTTCCGAATCTGGTATCTCCGTGGACCAGTCTCGTACTCAGGCCATCAGAGATTTTAAACCGCCCAAGAACGCTCGTTATATTGGAATGGTGAACTGCTTCCTTAAGTTCATGAGTAACTTTGCCGACCATGCTGCTCCTCTAAATCAATTACGCAAAAAGGCTGTGATGTTTGAGTGGGGTCCCTCTCAGCAGGCAGCCTTCGAAGATCTTAAGCTTGCGCTCTCTAACGCCCCTGTATTAGCCATTCCGGATTTTGGGAAGCAGTTCATTGTGCAGACTGATGCGTCTGGTCGTGGTGTTGGTTGTGTCCTACTGCAAGAGTCTGATCTGGGTAGGCAACCCATTGCATACGCTGCTCGTACCTTAACGGATGCAGAGAGGAAGTATTCCATATAAGAACTTGAGGGTTAAGCAGTGTTGTTCGCCATGGAAAAATTACGTATGTATCTTGAGCACACTAAGTTTCTCCTCGAGACCGATAATCAAGCCTTGAGCAGGGTGTTAGGGAAACCCCGTAAAACTGGTAGGATTGCCAGATGGGCAACTAGGATTCTGTCATTCCAGTTCACCGTCCACCATATTCGTGGGTCTGAAACTGAGGTAGCTGATTCATTAAGCAGCATGTATGAGGAAACATCCGAAGAAGAAATTCAAAAATGTGAGCCCGCAAACATTGTATCTCCTGTAAATTATGTCAATGTCGTTCTCAGCAATTCCCCTGTGCTTTTTGAAGATGTGAGGAGATTCCAGAAAGAAGATCCCTCCTTATCTAGCCTAGTTGACCGAATCAATTCTGGGGAAGTGATCAAGCCCTACTCTCTAAAGGATGGTGTATTGTGTTGTTGGTCTCGTCATGACCGTCTACCTAAAATTGTGCTACCGTCGGTCCTCATTCCGGAAATATTTCGTTACTATCACGAATCTCCTATTGGTGGCCACCTAGGAGTATTCAAGACCCGAGCTAAGATCAGACAGTTCTTCTTTTGGCGAAGTATGGATGGCGACATCAGGAGGCTCATTAGAAATTGTGCTTCATGTAGTATTAGCAAACCTCCGGTTTCTACTAAAGTTGGCCTGTTGTCATCTGAACCGACATCTAGACCCATGGAGAGGCTTTTTATCAACCATGTTGGCCCGTTCCCTCGATCTAGTCGGGGAAACCAATTTGCGCTTGTTTGCACTGACGGTTTCACCCCGTTAAGTTGGATATTCCCCACCAGACAGGCTACGACCAGTTACGTCATAAAGTGTCTTAATTCCATCTTTTCATCTTTAGGGCCATGTCAGTTCCTGGTGTCAGATAATGCCAAGTGCTTTGTATCACATCAGTTCCGTCAATTCTTATTTGATTATGCTATTTCACATGTAACCACCACTCCCTATTTTCCTAACCCGTCTCTCGCTGAGCGAGGCATTCGTAATCTCCGTTCTGCTCTGATTGCTTTCCACCACGACGACCATTCCAAGTGGGATTCTAATTTGCAATGGCTCAATTTTTCTTTCAACACCGCCGTGCATGAGAGCACGCAAGCCACCCCTTTTTCGTTAATGTTTTCGTTTATGGCTAATTCTCCGTTTTCTAATCTGTGGAACCTGCACGATCTCCTTCCAGACAGTTTCACGCCCGAGGATATGAGGGCGAAATTCGACAAGGCTAGAGAGTGTATTAAGATATCACATGACCAACTTGCCAAGCGATACAGTGCCTGTCGCAAGCCAACTGATTTGGAAATTGGGGATGTTGTGTACGTCCGCAATTTCGAGCCCAGGGGTGTCAGTAATCTAGTTTCTAGCAAGTTGACCCCTCGTTTCAAAGGCCCCTGTTATGTAGAGGCATTGTTGACTCCGGTTACTCTTCTTATTCGAAACCCTAAGGCCAACAAAATTTCCAGAGTGCATCTGTCGCACATAAAACGATGTGGAGAGATTTGTAATGAGGAAATGCTACCATAAATTTTGTAAACTGATTTTTGTATAATGTAGAGTATCCCTAACCTTCATTGAAGCCTTCAGGCATCTGTTCCTTCTGGAATTTTGATTTGCAAACTCTACTGGGATACAACTTGTAACTGTTGGGTAATTCCCATTTAATGGTAAAATTGTAAAATTGTAACTAATTTTGATGTTCTCGTAGAAGATACTAGCATGTAAGTTGGACTCGGTGGGAGACCTAACTCATGGTGATATTATATACCTGTTTCCTTGGGAATTTGAGTGGTCATTCCTCTACCATAGTTCCTTCTAAATGTATAGTCATTCAACTCGCATATTATAAAAGGGTACATCTAGTCTGTAAAAACGTGAACTTGGTAATGAACCTTACTTCGGTAAATCTTGTTATTTAATTAACTATTGTGAGCACGGACGTAGGGCATGGTCAGAAATATTTTCTTCATATAAATTCAACGTTGTTTCTCTTTTATAAAATGTATTAAGAATTAGTAATTTCTGTAAACCTTTATTTTTGAAATAAGATTAACTTCTGTTTTGTAAATGGCTGCCCACTCGTCGCATGATATCTTGCACATTGCTTCCACCTACTTCGTCTAAAGCTAACAACATTGGACTTATTGAAAATATACCTAACGTGTCTCGGACTCTGAAGGCACTGCAGGTGCTGGTGTTCTACGTTTCTGAGGACTTATGGACACAGTGAAGCTGTTAACTAAGTGGTTTGCGAGGTGATCAATTATCCCTTCACTGATAATCTGACCCCGCACTCTTCCTAACCAAAACGATGCGGTTTTTATCCATCAATTGGAGTTAACTGGTGAACATTATCTTCTGGAAACATGCTTGGTGAATCGACTAGTTATGGGGTACTGCCTATGCCTAGGCATATTCGTGAACGGTGTTGACGCTTAAGGGAGGGAGACTGTCGCGTGCAAAGCCCGTCCCAACGTTTTTAAAATACATCACCCCTATATCTTTGGGTTCCCGACCTTTAAAACGCCCGCCTGGGTGGCTTGGTTGGGCTTATGAACTCGAGATGGCAGTGGCTATCGGCGCCTCTAGCCGAGTTGTAACTTCGACCGCTAGAGTGAGTGAGTGGTGTCTTCTGATCTCATCCTAATCGAAACATATTTGAAGGATATTGTATTCTACGTCATTGAACAAAAAAACTATATATACATCATGCCGCCAGAATAATTATATAATATGCACATTGTTACTTGATGTGTCAATCTGTGATTGGACAATTACAATTAATATTAATGCAGTGCGGCCTTTGACTTTGGTTCTCCGCCATCTTGGCATCTTCATAGTCTGTCGTCAAGAAAGCAACAAGCCTGCTGGTGGTGAAAGAGTGTCTCTCCGTGTGCTGGGGGCTTTGGCCCCTAGCCTCTACGAAATATGGATATATGCTAAAAAGGAAATGCCTGTGCTCTTAAGGCTGTATTTTCGCCATTTCGCCGTGAAGAAGAAGTATGAAATAGTAATCGAAACTAGATGCAAACAGGAGTGCTTGTTTTCAAAACGGCGCATGTGCGGGTTAGCCATTTTGAGGCAATCTAGTGCCTTATAATATTATTTAATTTGTGTGTTAATTATTTTATTATTATTGTGTCTCCACAGAGAAGTTTTTAAGGTACGTTTTTATTTAATATTTATATATTGTTATGGGAGCTCCGATATTGGCCTTATATCAATGTTTTAATACTGTATTTTGTTTCGCCTGGTAGGCCTAATTTTTCTGTTTTGCTGATGTTACCAGATATGTAAATTTTGTTGTTTTCCTTCGTACCTTCTGGAGACACGTTTCTAGTTTATCTTACGTTGTAAATTATTATTTATTTAGTTTTTGGTTATCTTTGGGATTGCCCTATTATTAATTTGACTAACGAACCGTTGCAGCCTAAATTGCCTCGTGTCAATAGTGTTAAGGCGTAATTCTTTCCTCCCGTTCTGTTCTCTCCGGTGACTTTAAATTTAATTTAATTGCCGTAATTCGACTGGACATGCGGTAATCTGTTTTGTGGGCAAGTTTGTTTTTTGTTTTGCACGAGTGCATTCTGGTCGTGAGAGTGCATTCTCTAGGCGTCGAGCGGGAGACTCAAACGTGTTGTGGTGGTAAGTTAGCGTGTTTTTTGTTAATCTTGTTGATTTAACTTTGTGTTTTTGTGAGTGTTCCTAAGTTTTTCTCCGTCATGAAAGCGGTGGAATTGTAAATTGGTCCTATTTTTATTTTATTAATTTAATTTTAAATTTTTCGTTTCATCGTGGCCTTGATGTCTGCATGTCGGGTCGGTATTGCGTACCTTAGTAAATTATCAAGCCCTTTCTCATTTGGTAATTCCTGTATTCTCATTTTCTATCTTTTGGGCTTTATTATTTTAATTTTAAATTAAATCTTTTCATTTCGCTCAGCAAGCATGTTAAGTCGTCTCTTGCCTACTTATGTAATTTAGTTATGTTGGCCTTAAGCCATGTGCATCACCAGAGAGAGGTTGTTGTGGCAATAGAGTTTCCCTTTTATGATTTTGTTAAAATTTTATTTTTTGGCCCCTTTTGGCAATTAAATTTTCTTTTAAATATTAAGCAAATGTTGTGGCATCATTTCGTCGGTGGCAGTCCTATGGGTAATCGGACTGTGTCTGTAAACGAGCCTGTGCGTTTCCCTCTTCTCCACATTCCTTCGCCCTTTAGGAGTTCTTCTGTTGGGGCTTGTCATCTGGCGGTGATTTTGCAGTTAGCGCGCGGACCCCTGAAACAAGGTAAGTTGGCCCAACCATTACCACCCCGGCCGGCGTCGCAATTATTATTATTATTGTCATCTTCCAAACTGGAATTTCTTTGACAAAACATCTTGAAAACCATCAACCTATCCATTCCTCAAAATAAAAAATTAAGATCGACAGATGCTACGGCTGATGACCACGATGAAAAATAAAGAAAATAAAGTAAGATGCTCATGATGTTGTCCATAGATTCATAACGTATAATCAGTGCATCTGAACACAGAAAATGTTCAGACACAGGCCTCAAATGCCTCGTAGCCTAGTTTGCCACAGCAAACAAAACATAGTTGTGTGTTGATATTTCTGTTTAAAAGGAGAATTCCAATTACCATAGAATAAAAGTAATTCAAATTTAGCTTACATTCATGTAGATCTTGATTATGTCAACCTTCTGGTTGGTTCCAGATTATTTCCATTCTTCAGTAGTATCGGACCCGTACTGCGCCCGAATCTCGCATTAGACACCACCCATATCCGCTGAGATGGTAAAGGATTGTAGGAACGTCGATACCCAGCCAGATACATCAACACCTCCCTACTGGGCGAATGACTAGGAAGCCCTTGACGCATACGGACGTACAATAACACTACTAATCAGTTACACATTTACTAGCAAATCTAATTCCATAATAAGATGGTAGTACTAGAATCTCGGATATCGGACGTGAACGGTGAAAGTTGAGACTAAGTGAGTTCTAGTAGCTAACTGATAGTATTATCGCATGGCGATTGCGAAATGAAAAGATGATCAGTTTTTTTTATAAACAAACAAACAGGCAAACTAAAACAAGTGCCTGGGATTTATTCCCAAAAATATACAACAAGGAAATCCCTATTACCAATAAAAAAAAATAGTTAAGAGCAATAATAAAAAATATTATGATGGTAGATAAAATATCTACTCCTTAAATTAGCATATTCTGTAAGAATTGCGTTGCTAAAACAAGAAATTTCGAATATAGACGTCGAATGGCAAAAATTATTAGTCATTCTGTGACTTGTTGAAAGTATAGCTTGATCTGAGATCAGCTGTTCGACTCAATGACGTATTACAATAATGAAAAACCCTACAATATACATCTATGTTAACACATGTGGATAAAAATCTAGTAATAATAATAATAATTACGTTAATAACTTATTTACGTTGTTGAAATACCTACTTCCAGCGCGGTATTCAAATCAGAACTAGATTTGACGTGATGTGTCAATCTATTAGCGCTCTTAATGCAAAACATTCCTACATAAAAACACTGGTTCACATAAACGATAAGTTCTTGTACCTTTAGGTTATTTGTCACAAACAATGAACTAAATTTAACGATCAATGAGGCTAGTTATAGTTCTAAGAATTTAAATCCATTAATAAAATTAATAGTTACGTTAAAGATCGAGTCGGAACTACACAGTTACATATACGACGATGTGGATATAATATTAACGCTTACTGACATGAACAACACATAAATTCACTCCTAAATATCAATTACTTTCTTAACATACTGTAGTAGTAGTTTGCTCTCACGGCAATACTCATTTCATTTCAAATACGTGAACAATACCTTTTCATAGCGTCAACTGCGCTTCCAAATACGACACAATTCCTTTCTTCTCTTTACCACAATAACCTTCATAAAATACTGCACGGCATTCCTTCAAATTCAACAAAAACCCATCTTGCTACATACGTGTAGAAAATTAATGATCTTAATACGTAACACTGCTGTGCATACGATTCATGAAACACTCCTAATCTTCTCCTTCTCTAATTTTAAAATCGACGTGCTCAATCTTTCCACAATACTTTTGTTCACAACAGTATACTTTGCTTAACATTCCACGTTATTTTAAATAATGCATTTCAATAATAGACCATAACGCCACGAACCTACTACGTTGTCGTAGCAGGCGGAGAGGTGATACTCCGATGTGGCGCGTCCCAGGTGGCGGATAGGGGGGTCCTCACCGGTTTACCGGCGGACTTGAGCGAAATAAAATAGCTCTCGCGGACCAAACACACTCCACAATCTCATGTTTCATCATATCATATTTCATTCATCACCTTCCCAGATCACATCTGGGATTGTAAACCCTGACCACGGTCAGATTCTTGATCATTGATCTGATAATCAAATAAATATGGAGAGTCTTCTATTGAAATCCACCGGTTTGGACACTTACATCATTAACCAAGCGAAGACACCATTTGGATACGGTGGGGTGTCGGGTAGAGGATTAAGGCGAGTCGAAGCGCCTCGAGATACAATGACCAAGCATGCAGATTAATCACACTAAGATCGTACTTAAATTCAACAAGCCGGGAAAGTTCTCATATTTGGCAACATTAAATATTAATTTTTGATGAAGGTTGGTAAGTTAAAGCATCTAACTGATATCTTGGATCAACACAAAATTGTGATCACTGCTCTTCAAGAATTACGTAATACTGATCAGAACCCAATTGAGTCAGGTGGGTATCGTCTCTATAAAGGGCCTCCAGGAGAAAGGGTAATGAAAAATGTCCCTCAATTTGGAGTAGGTTTCTTGGTACACCATAGAATACTAGATTCCATTACGGATTTTTCCTCAAATTCCCCACGAGTTGCATTGTTAAGAGTTAAAGTGGAAAACAAGATATACACATTGATAAATGTTCATGCACCAACAAATGACAAAAATAGAACTGACACTGAAGGGACGGATCAATTTTGGGATGAACTTGACCAATTGGTAACGAATATACCTGATGCTAATATAAAAATTTTACTTGGAGATTTCAATGCAAAGATTGGACGTGAGAGGAAATTTCGCCTAGTGGTGGGGCGATGGCCAGCACATAACTGAACAAACAAGAATGGTGAACGGTTAATTGAATTTTGTATTAACCATGGTCTAATTATGGAGACAACAAGGTTCAAGAGGAGACCACATAAATTAATGACTTGGAAATGTCCTAATATTAAGTTAGGAGAGTTTCAGAAAGATCATGTGGCCATGGATCGGAAATTTCACAAAGACATTTATAATGTAAAAGTCCTTCGTGGTGTTGATGTTGATTCGGATCATTACATTTCCAAGATTAAAATCAAATTGACTCCTAAAAGGAAAAATAAACCTCAAAAATTCAATAGCAAAAGATTGTATGATCCTAGTTCAGTTATCAATAATCCAGTATATTTTGAGCAATCCATCACGCTTTTGAGTGACAACTTGGGGACCACTGTTAACAAATTAAAAGCCGTAGAAGAAGACGTTGCTCCCATTAAAAAACGAAAGAAACATGCATGGTGGAATGAGGATTGTGATTTAGCAATTCTACGCCGGCATTCAGCTTGGATGAAGGACCAACAACAAAAAACAGAAAGTTCGAGGGAAGAATTATTCAATGCTAGAAGGTTAGCGGCCAAAGAAATCAGGAGGGTTAAAAGAGAATATCAGAAGGAAACATTAAAATCTATTGATGAAGCTTTCAATCGCCATAAAACAAGGGACTATTACAGGACATTTAAACGATACCAATCAAAATTTACTCCCCCTACTCTTTTGATGAAAGATACGAACGGGCAGGTGGCCCATAATGATTATGACAATGCAATAATTTTGGCCGATTACTTCATAAAATTACTTAATAGTGATGAACCTGAAGATTCTTTTGAATTCGATCCCTATCCTAGAAATAAAACACCCCTGGAAAAGATCATACCGCCGATTTACGATGAAGTGCGTACAGCGATTGATTCACTTAAGAATTTTAAAGCGGCAGGAGAGAATAAAGTAGTAGCAGAACTTTGGAAGAATGCTAATGTACAGACTATTCATAACCTACATAAACATCTTATTGACATTTGGAATACAGAAAAATTGCCTGAAGAGTGGAATATTGCAATTATACATCCCATACACAAAAAGGGCGATAGGTCAGATCCTGGCAATTATCGAGGGATATCGTTGCTGGATGTCACGTATAAGATTTTTTCAAAGATTTTATATTCCAGAATTCACGAACAACTTGATAATGAACTTGGTGAATATCAGGGTGGTTTCCGTCCAGGACGAAGCTGTCCAGATCAAATTATCAGTCTCAAATGGATTCCTTACTGAATTTGGTTTACATCGAAAACTTGTTAACCTTATTGCGGTCACTCTTAAGAATACTAAATCTAGAGTTAGGTTTAGAAGTGAAACCTCTGAGTCATTTGAAATCCATACTGGTCTTCGGCAGGGAGATGGATTATCTCCATTGCTGTTTAATTGTGTGCTGGAAAAAGTTATGCGTCAATGGAATAAGGTTTGTCCACCGAATGTCAAGATTGGAAAAAATGCTCGACTAAATTGTCTCGCCTTTGCTGATGATCTAGCATTATTAGCCACTAGTATCGAAGAAGCTAAATTTCAGGTAGAGGAATTGGAACGATTAGCAGCAAAGGTTGGGTTAAAATTTCCTTTGAGAAAACAGAAATGATGCCATCTTTTCAAGTTGACACATCACATATTGTACTGCATAATGCCCAGAAAATAAGGATTGTGAAAAAATTTTAATATCTTGGTGAGATCATCACTTGGAATGCCAATGAGAGAGCATCAATAGATAATAGAACTCTAAAATTGCGACGAGCACAACAGATTACCTGGCCAACATATAAGAAACAGTCTCTTTCGTTTAATGCTAAACTTCGACATTATTTCTCCGTCGTTAAGCCAGAAGCAACATATGCAAGTGAAACTTTATTTAAACTAAACACCCGATCAACAACTGACAAACTACAGAAGGTCGATAGACGGATTCTTCGGGCAATACTCAATAAAAAACACCAGGTTGAGGACCAGTGGAGACTTTTGCCCAATTCAATACTTTACAAGGAAAATGAATCTATCATTGACACGATGCGAAAACGAAGGATTGCGTTTTTTGGACACATATCCCGCTTGCCAAATACTAGACGCCTGAAACAACTTTTTGACTCCTTTTGGAACAGTAAAACAAAAATCACTTGGTTTAAAGAAATTCAAATGGATTTAGACGAATTGAAAATTACTAAGCATCATATTAAACATAGAGAGGAGAAACGGCTTCTGAATAACAAATACACTCGACTAACATTCAAAATTTCACAGCGTAAGCAGTATGTTATATCAGAAGAATAACGAGCTGCAAGATCTTCCAGACTGAAGAAGTATTGGGAAAGGAAAAAATTATCAAGTATTAAGAACTGAACTTATTATTTGAAATATTGGAAGACTTTGTATATCAGGTTTGGTTTTTGGTGCTCCAATGTGGGCGTAAACAGTGTAAATAAATAATAGACCATAACCTTGCACTGTACTTCCACGTAATACATGAGTGTAAGTTTCAAAATACTAGTAGTCCGCCCATCTTTCTAAAGTTAATAACAATATCTTCCGTCATTCCGTTTCTTATAAACATAAATAATTAAAATAATCATTTAAGAGCTTGTTTTACACATACTTGACTTCAGACAGACCTACAAGTCTTCTGGTCTTCATTTCGTAATAACAAAATTGTTGCTAAGTAATTGTTGCTAATTAAAGGCATCACCTAACTTCCATTGTCACAATAGTGATCCTTTCTGACATAAATATAGTTACAGAAATTATCCATGACTTGATTAACGTCACATAGTGTTTATATTCCTTAATTGGAATTATACTTGATCAATGTTATTGTTATTAACATTTAAAATTGTTGAAAAATATTTAGACACTATAAATTGTTAATAACAGCATTATAGTCTTTTACAATAAATCTTCATTTGAATAACGATATATTCTAGCGATCTTAACGCATTTACGTTGCTTATAGCGTAAGTGTATCAATCGGAGCATTCCCTTATATAGAACAGTTTTCGCTTAAAGTGAGAATATTAAAAACGTTACTGAATAAAAATTTAAACGGCATTCCAAGTTCAAACCTAATGAAATCACGTTTAAGACGACACACGTTGACGTGTATAAAAGTTAACTAAAAATCTCTAAATAGACAGAATAATAACATGAGTTATAGGAAAGAATATCTAAACTATGAATTGGTCACCCTGCTAATTCCAACAAATACTACAACCAAAACTTCTGAGAGAGTGGAGCATTCATTTCTGTACCTTGCCGATGGTCTACGATGTAAATACCTCATTCAATGGCTTCAATGTTCCGCTTCCTAGTTGGCTCGTGCTGGTCGCGTTTCTGGATCGAGCCATGCAAGCAACGTGGCTCGCAGCTGTGATCAGCCTCGTGCCTGCTGGGCTGGTGACCACCAGGTCTCGGTCTCCCCACACAGCAATCTTCTATTTTCTCGACTCTTGGTAGTCTGGTCGCAGGAACCCGGAACAATGAACACTGCATTCCATCTGCTTATTTCTTCTTCACCACGTCGTTAAAGTAGCTATGAGCGTCCATGTTTTATATCTCTCCAAGTTCTTACTGGATATTTGAGTAGAATTGTTGAAATTCAGCAAACTGCATGATGGTTAAGCAGTCGTGGTATCGTCGATCCAAGGACCTCATGATCAACTCTGAACTTCCCGCTCCATAGTGTAGATTATCCTCCTTTCATGATTTAGTGAATCATAGTACTCTTCTTAGTGAATGCAGAGTATATTCTTCCCCCCTGACTGGAAGTTGTAAGCATGATGAATTGTAAGAACAAATCTGCTTGTATAATGTGGCAGTAATAGTGCTTCAATAATGTAGTCGCATGTTATAAGTGAAGCTACTTGCTGGATTGTAGAATACAGTTCGTAATAATGCAATCTTTCTCTTCGTGCGCTGTGATTATAAAAGTTGCTTCCTTCAATGCTGAATATTATTTTTCGTTGATTTGCCGGACTCTTCACCTCTTCCTCGGCTCTCGATGCGTCTCCTGCAGGTCAGTGAACTCTCCTGCTCGCACTTCTCGTTGCTATATGGTAATTTGCGGAGTACCTTACAACACAGGTCCTCTCTCTTCAATCGTTTCAGTAGGAGTCACCTCACTGTGACCCCGGTTCGCGTGCGTGGCACCAAAGATCCAGTTCTAGCCTCGCATCCGGTCCATTTATAATAGAATTATGCTATTTTCTATTCTCCTAGCCAATATTATATAATCCTTACTTCCGAATAAATTTCATATACTGTTCTTGATCTGTGGAAATGCTAATTTCTCTTTATAATAGCAAATATGGTTTAATAGCAGTTCCCACACAAATTTTGCGATCTGTTCTGATTGGCTGTAGGTTTATTGGCAAAAACTCTACCTGTCCTAGCCTCTTATATTTGGGTCGTGTGCATAATTTGTTGTTGCCGACTCGGCTAACCAAAACCGGTCTTGAGAGTGCTAATTTGAATCTTTTGACAATTTCCAGCTTCAAATGATCGGACTCTCCCTTGATTAATCTTCATTCACCACAAAATTTCCAAATCCAAATATTTCAAAATAGTCCAAAATTCTCCAAAAACATTTCTAAATAATTCAATTCACTTCCCATAACATATCCTTGAGTGAAGTAAATTATTATTTCCAATTTTCACATTATAAATCGAAAAATTGACAGGTCGGTTCGATCCTCGGCTCTGTCCATAACTTGAGCTTGAGTGAATTAGGGCCCAGATCCCCTACTGACTTGTTAATTAAAGTTTAACATAGACTTTATTTAATCCTTACTCATCCATTATTGAGACCAAATTCATCCCTCAATGAATCCTCGGATAGAATCTTCTGAGTTTAGTGCGGTTGAACTTTCTAATTGGTCGGTCATCCTCGATCCTTACGATCTGATAACAGTTGTTTCCATATACTCTTCCAACCTTGAACGGGCCTTTGAAAATATTAGAGAACTCATATATAGAGTTCTTCTTTAAAACATCTGCTTTCACAGGCATCCTAACCAAAACTAATTCTCCCTGTTTCAATGGTCTGCTGTACCTCTTGTCTTGACCTCTCTTCAGCCTCTTCTCCGCTTGTTTATTGATATGTTCTCTTGCTGTTTCAATGCGCTGTTCCACCGATGGTTCGTCATCTACCGGAATGTTGAAGATTCTGTTCCACGGTCGGATTGGCTTCTGGTCGAAATGCAGCGTAACTGGTACTTCGTTCGTGCTCTCATGCCTCGTGTTATTAATGCCCAAATAGCGTGGTTTTCTGAACTATGAAGACGGATATATTTTGAACATTCAAGCATTGTTCGTTCAATCGGATTGGTCTGCGGACTTCGGATTGAGCTAAAAATATGACCAATATTAAGTCGTTCCATTGCTTCTTGGAATTCCGCAGCAGTATATTGCGTCCCATGATCAGTAAGTAATCTTTCGGGCTTTCCAAGCTTGGGAATGATGTTTTCCTCGAGATGATACAGAACAGTCTTAGTAGTGGCCTTCTGCATCGGATTCATAATGACTATCTTGGAGAATACGTTCATGGTTACTAATAAATACTTGTTACCTCTACTACCCTTTGGAACTGGACCAAAAATGTCCTGACTAAACAATTCCAAAGGTTTAGTGGGTATTATAGCCTTAGGTTTTTCTTTCAAGAGCTCTGAGTTATACTCGTTCTTCTGGCATACCTCACATGATCTAATTACAATAGCGATGGATTCTCTCATATTAGTCCAGTAGAATTTCTCCTGAGCAGTTCTATAGGTTTTATCTACACTTCCGTGACCTATGCTCTTGTGCACTAACCAAACTACACGAACTCTCAATCTGGGTGGAATCACGATTCTCATCTTAGCGTGGTTAGCATCAACATATTTGCAGACTATGCCATCAACTAACTCATATTGAGTGGCTTTCTTCCTAGTCTCTGCATATTCTACATCATCAACCTGCATTTTCCTGCCATGTACCTGAATAAGTTCCTCAGACTAGTGTCTCTCTTCTGGCTTATTGCTATTCTCCTCAGTCGCTCCAACGTTGCCTGATCTTCGTCATCCAATTCTAACACGTTGACTTTCACATCCTTATCAGCTGTTGGATTCCTGGATAGAATGTCGGCCAATAAATTATCCTTGCCGGGCACATGCACAATCGTGGCGTTGAATTGTTGTAGGAACAACGTCCGCCGAGTCATCCAATCGCTAGATAAGTCTGACTTTAGCATAAACTCCAAGGCTTTATGGTCAACTCTATTGATGATCTGGTGACCGATTAAAATCTTTTTCCAGTGATGCAAAGCATTAATCACGGCTAAAGCTTCTAATTCCGTGGTGAAGTATTTCATCTCGTGAGACCTTAACTTTCTACTATCGAATGAAATGTAGTGGTTATTTCCATTCTGGTCTTTCTGATAAAGGACAGCGCTGATTCCGACTTTCGGAGCATCGTTTCCACAATGAATGAACGTTCGAAGTCCGGATACTCGAGCTTGATGTTGTCTCGTAGCATCTGCTTGGCCAAAATAAATGCATTTTCGGCTTCTATGCCCCATTTCAACGTTTTTTTTCAATAGTTCATGTAGCGGTGACATAGTCTCAGAATAGCGAGGAAAATGGCCGCTAAAAACTGACAAAGACCTGCAAAGGCTCTCACATCTCTTATTTTCCTGGGTCTTGGAAACTGTAGAATAGCACTTATCTTTCCTTGATTGGGATGGTAACCAAATTGATCGATGATGTGCCCCAGAAAATTAATTTTCTGCTGAAAAATTGGCACTTACCGAACTTAACCTTAATGTTCGCATTTCCCAGGTTCTCTAGTAGGTTCTTCAAATGCAGTAGATATTGCTCGGGAGTTTCCGATGAAATAATTAAAACAATCCACGTAGCAAATAACATAAGCTTTCACCTCATCTGTAAGCTTGCAATCTAAGGTTCTTGTCAAATCTGGACTTGAGTTTATAAGGCCGAACGGGACACGTTCGAAAATATAGCTCGTTTGGTTGAATAGGAAGCCGGTATAGCATTTGCTATCCTCAGTCAAATAAATTTGGTGAAAGGAACTAGTCAAAACTATTACAGAGAAACATGACTTCCCCTTAAACTTCCTCAAAAGCTCTCTGATCTTAGGCGGTCGGTCATTTTCTTTTAGTAGAAGACTGTTCAAATTCCTGGCACCTAGCAAAACCGCAGAGTTCCGTCTGCTTTCTTCACTGCTGTAATCGGGTTTAAGTATGGGGTTGCTTGCTTCCGGATTATGCCGTCTCTTTCCCTGCCTTTTATTAGCTCTCCGACCTCTGCTTGGTATTTCTCAGGAATGGGATACATTTTTCTTTGAAATGGTGAGTTGTCCTTTAGCTTTATCTGCTATTGCAATCCCTTAATTAATCCTGGCTTGTAATCGAAAACATTGGCATAAATTTGGATTAATTCTTCTAGTTTTCTTTCATATATCTCAAAATTATCTATCTTCAACCCATAATGACCTGGTTTTTCTAGTTCCACTTCAGAAATAATTCTTTACAAGTTCTCCTCTGGAATTTCACTTTCTATGAGGTATTCATTTTCTTCACAGTCGGCTTCGTTGCTGCTTTCATTAAATTTAATTATACCATTTCTTAGGTCAGTAACGGCTCCAGTTTTAGTGATGAAGTCTATGCCTAGTATAGCATCAAAACTAATTTTGTTTAGAACAATGAATATCTGTTCGTAAACATGATCATTAATTGTAAATTTCATCAGTGCTTGGACCCTGCACTTCATTGTCTTGTCATTAAATACTCCTTGGACCATTATTTATGACACTGGCATAGAGATCATAGACTTCCCATCCTTTAGTTTATTATAACAACTTTCAGATAATATTGATGCATTAGCTCCCGTGTCTAACGGCGTTCTTAGACTTTCACCTTCAGTCATAATCTGGCTCCTCTCTTTCATAAAGTAAGTCATCATCTGATACTTGATAGAACTCGTTTATGGCGATCTCATGCCCTTCGTTTGTGAACAGTGCTGTCTCCTCTACTTGCGTTTCCCAATCGACGTTTTTTTTTTTTTGTCCCTCATTCAGGTTTTGTTGTTGCACTAAACCTGATGTTGAGTGTTGAGGTTCAACTTCCTCATTTCTTTGATTATTTCTACCTCTGTTTTCTCTTAAGCCTTCTCTGTACTCCTGGCTTCCTCTGTCTGTATCCTGGTAGTAATGCCTAACGTTTTGGTTATTCCGCCAGCCTCTGTTTTGTTGTTGCTGCTGTTGCTGTTGTTGCCTAGGCTGTTGTTTTTGTTGCCCCTGGGCATAGTTATTGTCATTCTAATTACGATATCTGCGATAACCTCCTCCTGAGCATCTGTTGTTACTATCATAGTAATCGTTTCTTCTACAGTCATAACTTCGATAGTAACCAGTCCTACGCTGACCACTGTTCCAATATCTTGCCTGGTACGGTCGTCCTTCTCTCCCTCGGCTATATGGTGGTTCGTAGCGGTTTCTCCCGTAGTAGTTTGTTCAAGTGGTACCTGGCCTACTTCTATTGGCTTCTGTTTGTTGTATCTGGTCAACTATCACAGTATGCACGTCTCTGAGTTCCTGTCTCTGTTTAGTATGACTATTTGACACGACATAGGGTGTAGAACTTGTGTGGTCAAGTCTACGCAAGATTTCTGCCATACCCTCTAGCGTTTTGACTTCCGCTGCTATCAGGTGTCTTCTGACATCATTAGGAAGCGGCCGTGATATTGCATGTATCAATTCGCTTTCGGCTAACGGGGGTTGGATATATTACAACATTGCGAGCTGCGTAGTAAAGAAGGTAGCATATCTCGTAGGGGTAGAGTGTGCATACCTCTTAGAATAGATCTCCGCTCGAATGTCCTGCTGTAGTTCTTTTGAACAAAACCTTCTTTGCAGGGCGTCTGCAAACTCCTCAAAATTTTCGTATGCATAACGGAAGGCTCGATGCCAAGTTAGGGCCTCATACTCCAAAAACTTCTAAACGACTCTCATCTCCCTATCACGAGGTATCCGATTATCGTCTAGATAACAACGCATATTTCTTAAGAACCCCACAGCTGTAATATTGCCAACACCGCTGAAACGTGAGGGCTTGTCGTCTATGTTCTTAAGAACTATCACGCTTTGGTTGGAATTTGGACCCCCGTGGCTATAGTATCCACCTAAGCCTCCGTATTCTCTATTCATACGTTCAGTATCCTGAGTTAGGTTTTGTCTATCTGGTGTACGACTATACACGCTCTCTCCTTCCTCTTCTATCCAGTCTTCTCTGACATCGGGTCTTCCTAGCTCCTCCTTAAGCCTTTCATCTCTCCTCTGATAGAATTCTGCTAGATCTCGTCTCATTCCTATACATATTTCTTCTCTAAGTTTGTCATGATCACATGGTTCAGTAATGGACAGTTCCTTGATCCTGTTCCTTATCTTAAGTAGTTCCTCATCCTGACTTGACTTGACTTTAGTTAATTCTAAGTTAATTTCGTCAACAGTAGTTCGAATCGCATTTAATTCCTCACTTCTACCGAAATCCGCTCTATTTACAATTCCTTTACGTTCGGTTATGCTCGATACTCTAGTCTTTTCGATATGTTTATATAGCTCTAATTTAAGGTTTGTGTTAAGCGATTTAGCTTCATTTTCTACTTTACTAACATATTTTAGAATTTCATTATGAAGTTGAAACATATACTCTTTGTTAGACTTGATTACATTCTCTTTCATGTCATTCACAGATTTGTGAATACATGCTTCAATATCAACATTGATACCTTCACTAATAAGTTTCTGCTGTTCATCTAACTTACCTTGCAAGTTACCAACAATACTGTTTAGATTGTTGAGCTGTTCAGTGAGCTGCATTTGGGACCCTGTAATGCTAATATTATGTTTTCTTTGTTCTGTGGTGGCAGTGTGAATACTTTCCTGAATTCTACCTTCTAGCTGAATAATATTCTCGCTACACTGTACTTTCGCTTCTACCACTTTCTTAGTTACGTCTTCCCTTAATGAGCTCATCTCTGTTTTGGTAGAGGCCACATCTTCTTTGAAAGCAGATTTGGTCTCTTCCAGAGCTTTCCTACTTTCTACAACTGAGAATCTACTTTCTTCCTGTGCTAACCTACTCTGTTCCTGAGCTAGTCTTCCCTCTTCTTGTGCTTTCTCCAAGGCTTTCTTGATTTGCTCCTGGGTTTGTTTAGCCTCTTCTTGTACTAGCATAGCCTCTTCTTGGGCTTTCCTGGCCTCTTCTTGGGCTTTCTCCTGTGCTTCTTTTGCCTCCTCTTGGGCCTTTCTTATAGCCTCTTGCGCCTTTCTATTCTCATCCTGTACCCTTCTACATTCCTCTTGAACTAGAGTAATGTTGGCTTTAGTGGCAGTTTGAGCTACAGCTAATTCCGCTTTCATCTCGGATTTAACTGTCACAGATGTCATTTTAATTTCCCTTTCTAGCTTTTTACTATTTTCGTGTGTGAGTTTGTGGAGGGCATCAACATCTCCTGTTAGCTGACTCTGATTCTGTCGAATCATTTCCAAGATTGACCGAATATGGGTCATATCTTCCGACGAGATAATTATAACACAATTGAGAAATGAGGAGGATTCCTCTACACTATATTACGGGAACCCCAGAGTGACCAACTCATACTGTCTATAAAAAAGGAATACTTCTATAAAGCTAGTTTCGTAATAATAATAGACTGAAATCTTAATATCTACCCAACCGTAGTTTACTAAACTGAACGTCTCTCATTTAACAATCCCTAACTGAATTTAACTATCATAACATGAATTTAAGTATCTTAAATTAAATGATCAAAATATCATCGGCTAGTTAAACAAACATGCCTCAAACAATCGTACTCCTCAAATTTGTCAATGTTTATTCACTTAAACAATTTTCAAAATTTGCGATCGACAATTTTATTAATTTCAAAAATCCACCAATATCTTCACAAGGTTGTCGTTGAACACGTTAGTGTCTCAACACAATCAATGCGAAAACACATTGGGCGCCAAGTAAAAATACCCTATATGCGCCCGAATCTCGCATTAGCCACCACCCATATCCGCTGAGAAGGTAAAGGATTGTAGGGACGTCGATACCCAGCTAAATACATCAACACTTCCCTACTGGGCAAATGACTAGGAAACCCTTGACGCATACGGACGTACAATAACACGTTACACATTTACTAGAAAATCTAATTCCATAATAATATGGTAGTACTAGAATCTCGGATCTCGGACGTGAACGGTGAAAGTTGAGACTAAGTGAGCTCTAGTAACTAACTGATAGTATTATCGCATGGCGATTGCGAAATGAAAAGATGATCAGTTTTTTATAAAAACAAACAGGCAAACTAAAACAAGTGCCTGGGATTTATACCCAAAAGTATACAACAAGGAAATCCGTATTACCCATAAAAAAACTTAGTTAAGGGCAATAATAAAAATTATTATGATGGTAGATAAAATATCTACTCCTTAAATTAGCATATTCTGTAAGAATTGCGTAGCTAAAACAAGAAATTTCGAATACAGACGTCGAATGGCATAAATTATTATTCATTCTGTGACCTGTTAAAAGTATAGCTTGATCTGAGATCAGCTGTTCGACTCAATGACGTATTACAATAATGAACATCCCTACAATATACATCTATGTTAACACACGTGGATAAAAATCTAATAACAATAATAAAAATTACGTTAATAACTTATTTACATTGTTGAAATACCTACGTCCAGCGGGGTATTAAAATCAGAACTAGATTTGACGTGATGTGTCAATCTATTAGCGCTCTCGTTACAAAACATTCCTACTTAAAAACACTGGTTCACAAAAACGATAAGTTCTTGTATATTTAGGTTATTTGTCATAAACAAAGAACTATATTTAACGAACAATGAAGCTAGTTATATTTCTAAGAATTCAAATCCATTAATTAAAAAAATAGTTACATTAAAGATCGAGACGGAACTACACAGTTACATATACGACGATGTGGATATAATATTAACGCTTTCTGACATGAACAATATATAAATACCCTCCTAAATATCAATTACTTTCTCAACACACTGTAGTAGTAGTTTGCTCTCACGGCAATACTCATTTCATTTCAAATACGTGAACAACACCATTTCATAGCGTCAACTGCGCTTCCAAATACGACACAAATCCTTTCTTCTCTTTACCACAATAAACTTCATAAAATACTGCACGGCATTCCTACAAAATCAACAAAAACCCATCTTGCTACACACGTGTAGAAGAATTAGTGATTTTACTACGTTACAATGCTGTGTATACGGTTCATGAAACACTCCCAAACTTCACCTTCTCTAATTTTAAAATCATCGTGCTCGATCTTTCCACAATACCCTTGTTCACAACTGTATACTTTGCTTAACATTCCACGTAACTTTAAATAATGCATTTCAATAATAGACCATATCATTGTACTGTACTTCCACGTAATACATGAGTGTAAGTTTCAAAATACTAGTAGTCCGCTCATCTGTCTAAAGTTAATAACAATATCATCCGTCATTCCGTTTCTTATAAACATTAATGAATAAAATATTCGTTTAAAAGCTTGTTTTACACATACTTGACTTCAGACAGACCTACAAGTCTTCTGGTCTTCATTTCGTATTAACAAAATTGTTCCTAAGTAATTGTTGCTATTTATAGGCATCACCTGACTTCCATTGTCACAATAGTGATCCTTTCTGACATAAATATAGTTACAGAAATTATACATGACCTGATTAACGTCACGTAGTGTTTATATTCCTTAATTGGAATTATACTTGATCAATGTTATTGTTAATAACATTTAAAATTGTTGCAAAATATTTAGACATTATAAATTGTTAAAACACCATTATAGTCTTTTACAATAAATCTTGATTTGAATAACGATGTATTCTAGCGATCTTAACGCATTTACAATGCTTATAGCGTAGCGTATCAATCGGAGCGTTCCCTTATATAGAACAGTTTTCGCTTAAAGTGAGAATAGTAAAAGCGTTACTGAAGAAGAATTTAAACGGCATTCTAAGTTCAAATCTAATGAAATCACGTCTAAGACGACACACGTGGACGTGTATAAAAGTTAACTAAAAAAATCCAAATAGACAGAATAATAACATGAGTTATAGGAAAGAATATCTAAACTATGAATTGGTCACCCTGTTAATTCCAACAAATACTACAACCAAAACTACTGAGATAGTAGAGCAGTCATTTCTGTACCTTGCCGACGGTCTACGATGTAAATACCTCATTCAATGGCTTCAATGTTCCGCTCCCTAGTTGGCTCGTGCTGGTCGCGTTTCTGGATAGAACCATGCAAGCAACGTGGCTCGCAGCTGTGATCAGCCTCGTGCCTGCTGGGCTGGTGACCACCAGGTCTCGGTCTCCCCACACAGCAATCTTCAATTTTCTCGACTCTTGGTAGTCTGGTCGCAGGAACTCGGAACAATGAACACTGCATTCAATCTGCTTATTTCTTCTTCACCACGTCGTTAAAGTAACTATAAGCGCCCATGGTTTATATCTCTCCAAGTTCTTACTGGATATTTGAGTAGAATTGCTGAAATTCAGCAAACTGCATGATGGTTAAGCAGTCGTGGTAACGTCGATCCAAGGACCTCATGGTCAACTCATAACTTCCCGCTCCATAGTGTAGATTATCCTCCTTTCATGATTTAGTGAATCATAGTACTCTTCTTAGTGAATGCAGAGTTTATTCTTCCCCCCTGACTGGAAGTTGTAAGCATGATGAATTGTAAGAACAAATCTGCTTGTATAATGTGGCAGTAATAGTGCTCTTCACCTCTTCCTCGGCTATCGATGTGTCTCCTGCAGGTCAGTGAAGTCTCCTGCTCGCACTTCTCGTTGCTATATGGTAATTTGCGGAGCACCTTACAACACAGGTCCGCTCTCTTCAATCGATTCAGTAGGAATCACCTCACTGTGACCCCGGTTCGCGCGCGTGGCACCCTAGATCCAGTTCTAGCCTCGCGTCCGGTCCATTTATAATAGAATTATGCTATTTTCTCTTCTCCTAGCCGATATTATATAATACCATACTTCCGAATAAATATCATATACTGTTCTTGATCTGTGGAAATGCTAATGTCTCTTTATAATAGCAAATATGGTATAATAGCAGTTCCCACACAAATTTTGCGATCTGTTCTGATTGGCTGTAGGTTTATTGGCAAAAACTCTACCTGTCCTAGCCCCTTTAATTTGGGTCGTGTGCATAATTTGTTGTTGCCGACTCGGCTAACCAAAACTGGTCTTGAGAGTGCTAACATGAAACTTTTGACAATTTCCAGCTTCAAATGATCAGACTCTCCCTTGCTTAATCTTCATTCACCACAAAATTTCCAAATCCAAATATTTCAAAATAGTCCAAAATTCTCCAAAAACATTTCTAAATAATTCAATTCACTTCCCATAATATATCCTTGAGTGAAATAAATTATTATTACCAATTTTCACATTATAAATCGAAAAATTGACTGGTCGGTTCGATCCTCGGCTCTGTCCATAACTTGAGCTTGGGTGAATTAGGGCTCAGTACGTAAATCCGTGTATTGGCCTCCATTGCTGCCCGTATTTAGTTTATGAGTCCATGACTGTTATTTCCATAGCAAATATGAAATACTCCTGACTTGCAATGTTCATGACTAAAGTCTCAATAGCGGTATCTATTATCATAAAGGGGATTCAATCTCTAAGATCGATGGTAATAAACCAGATGCAACTGCGATACAACTGTGATACATTCTGTAATATTTGATACTCTGACAATCTTATTTGCTTGGATTCAGACCCGAAGTTCCTGTCGTAACTAATCCTATGGGTCAAGCTTATGCACCTCCCAGACACGCGTCAAACACGGCTGTTCCCTCGTAAGTCCTGATATCGGGAAATGGATTTCTCCAGCCCCTCTAAACTCCTACCGGATGAGATTAGGCATCTCCCAAATTGCGTCAGACACAATTGGTCCCGTACGTTGGCTAAGTGGACTGACCAAGCAAGACTGGTATCTGATGAATACTGTGATGTTGTCGTGGTTGATCTTTAAGTTAACAGACCAACAGCTTGTCTCTGGTGAAATTGGAAGCAAAAACTATGTTCCAGTAGAATTAAATATGTCTTGCAGACTAAGTCTACCAATGTCCGATGCAGCTACGAATTGACTAAGTGTCAACTGCATTTTTAAGTCTAACATTTGAATTCGCTTCACAAAAATATTCATATATTCTAAGATTTTGACACTATTTGGTCCGAAGATTTACGACATTTTGCGTAGAGTTACTGCTTACTAGCACTTGAAGATAATAATGTGACCATGCACAACGTAGAAGTAATATAGCGACCATGTGCTGCGAAGAAGTGAAGTGATAGCGACCATGTGCTGGGAAGAATTTTGAATTTGAATTTATTGTTTCTCTTATACAGGCCACTGAGGCTACAAATCCTCTTTATGCAGCTCTCTTCATTCAGAGGGCGGTTAAATACAATAGAATAAATGAAGAAAGAAAAAACTTAACCTATACATACAGTTGACAATAGAAGTTCTTGTTAATACAACCGTTCACCTTGAACATGATAATTGTATAGCTGATAGATTACAATGAAGGGAGTGTTTTATCGCTCTGATAGGAAGTCCTGAATACTGGTGCAATTTATATTTATTCCAGAGAATGCTAGCTGAAATACGGAATGAACCTTTGCATTTTTCGGTTCTGTGATTAGGTATCTGGAGCATCTGTGCAGTGTGTCTATTCGCACGGTTATGCACTGATTGCATGGGAGTTAGTGTGCAGTAAATATAAGACGGAATTTTGAATTTTAGAATTTTTATCACAGTCAGAGCCATGGCATACTGTCTTCGTTCCTTTAACTTAAGCCATCCAATCTGGACGTAAAATGGAGTTATATGAGACTCTCTTGGTACATTGAGAACAAACCGCAAGCAAGCATTTTGCATTCTTTGCAATTTTGTATTGAGGACCTCTCCCATATCATGGTAAATTATAGATCCATAGTCAAATATTGGTAATATCAAACTCTGTATCAGTATCTTTCGTACATTTTGAGGCAAATAGAAGCAAGTTCGCCTAATTTGATATAATGACGATGCAACCCTTTTCAGAATCATGTTTGTGTGATCCTGCCACGATAATCGAGAGTCAAAAATAACTCCCAGATTTCTTACTGCTGACTGATACGGAACTGTTTGGGATGCAAGCTGTAAAGGTGGTACTGGGTCAGGTAGGGAACTGAGTAATTTGGTATAGCCGATGATGATCGGTTGCGTTTTTTCGAAGTTAAGTATTAGATTATGATCGAGTGCGTACTGAGATAGGCTTTGAATGTCACTGTTAATTAGTGCTACGTTCAAATGAATGGATTTCTGATCCGCGTGTAGATATAGCTGAAGGTCATCTGCGTACATATGATGTTGACAGAATTTAAGGACAGATGGAAGGTCATTTATATACACGGAGAACAGGAGTGGACCTAGGACCGAACCCTGCGGCACACCTGTTGTTACTTCACACCATTCTGAAACATTGTCATCTGCTAGGACTACTCTCTGACATCTGCTTGTTAGGTAAGACCTAAACCAGTTCGTTACTGACTTTGAAAGGCCTAGATTTCTTAATTTAACTAGTAGGATCTCATGGTGAACTCTGTCAAAAGCTTTGCTGAAATCGAATAGAGATAATATAGTTATTTCCTTCCGGTCCATTGCTAGACGAATGTCGTCTGTGACTTTGATAAGGGCTGTCAGAGTACTATGTTTTGATTTATATCCAGATTGGTTCGGGTTTAGGATATTGTTGGAATTTATATATTCATAAAACTGATCAAAAACAATCCGTTCTAACGCTTTCCCAATTGCACACAATATACTTATTGGTCTAAAGTCACTACAGTTTAAGGCGTTCGTGAATTTTGGTATTGCTTTGATGTTGGCTTTTTTCCATTGTGTCGGATAAATACCCATTTGCAGGCTATAGTTAAATATATGCAATAAAACTGGCATGAAAAGGTCCATATTCCTTTTCAATAGCGTAATAGATATGCGATCTGGTCCTATGGCTTTTGAAGTTATCCTAAATATGGCTAAATGAATGTCCTCAGGATATATATAGCCAAAATGAAATTCTTCCCGTCGGTCAGTAAATTTTTCCCTGTAGTTAGCAACAGTTGACAAAACTCTATTGCTGTCTACAACGGTTGATACGTTAAAATAATGCTTATTAAGCTCATCAGCGCTCATTGTTGGGTTATTGCTTTTGTGTCTGGATTTTCCAACACCGAGAGTTTTTGTAGCTCTCCACAAAGCCGAAGAGTTTTTAGCTGAATTAATTAGCGAATAAGTGTAACGTATCTTTGTATTACGAATAACTTGCTGGGTTCTGTTGCGTAAGCTTTTGTATTCTACAATGTCCTCGGGTTTCTGTGTTCTGTTGCACTTCTTTCCGGCTCTATTTCGAGATCTTATTAGATCTTTTATTTCTGTGTTGATCCAGGCAGCTGGTGCGTGCCTCACGTTAGCTGAGCGCACTGGCGCATGGCGATCATATAAATCAATTAAAAATGTGTTCAATGTTTCTACCTTCTCATCTATAGTTTGCTGCTCGAAAACAGTGTGCCATGGAACTGAGATGGCATCGGCCTTAAACCTTTCATAATTAAACCTGCTGAAGTCTCGAAAAGTTCGATTACTGGGCTTATATTTTGGAGTTGACAGGGTATATACTGCGTATAAGAGATCATGTGCTGAGAAGCCAGAAGCAGCAGTTTGGCCAAACTCAATCACGTGCTCATTGCAGTTGGATGCTATTAGATCCAGAGTAGAAGAGGAGGTTGCAGTGTGATGTGTATCTTGATACGGGAGCCACGACAGATTGCAAGTATTTAGAGTTTCTACTATGTTTTTCGTTTCAAATGTAGCCGACCCAAAATGGGCATTCAAATCACCGGCTAATATTACATATTTATAACTAAAAATGTGTGAAAGCATGTCATTTAATAGTAGTTCCATAAAACCGACTTTGGGTGCTCTATAAACACAAATAAATAATACTTTAGTATCTTTCAGGCAAATCTCTACGAATAGGTACTCAGGTCTGAAATTCTCATTATTTGGGGATTTGCAGATAACCCGGCACTTAATGTGCTGTCGAACATACACTGCTACTCCACCCCTTCTCTACGTTGTCTGTCATTGCGGTAGATATTATATCCTGGCAAGGTTACAGATGAATCAGTAATGGACTTATTGAACCATGTTTCACTAACAGCGATTACATCAATACCGGAGTTAACAAATGTGTATTCAAATTCTGCGAAATGTTCTAGCATTTTAAGTGACTGCGTGTTCAGGTGAGTTACTTTAAAATCATTGGGTAATCTATCAGCTATATCACAAAGATAGGCATGCATATCATACTCATTGGTACTAATATCCATGCAAAAGATAATTGAAAGTTATTGTAAAATTGTTAAACAAGAAATATCAAAAATTACAAAATCTAAAACTTAAGCTATTTTCTAAATATTAATCAATAATATCGGCTTGTATTTTGGCTAGACACTGTAGTTAAAGTTCCACCAGTAACCATATTACATGTCTGTGCTTACACTTGTAACTTTGATCAGTTGAGCCCCCTCACACTGGCACGTATGAGGGTCCTTTACGTACGAGGAGCGGGAAACTTTTTCTTCAAAAAGTCCAATTCACGGAGGGTTTTCACACGATGCCTCGTGTCATCAATGCGGATCAGAACAACGCCATCTGCAGTCCAGACACCGTGTAACCCAAAGTGGCTTACTGCTTGTTTTACAATATCAGTCCGGGTTTTTGTCAGATCTTCTCTTACAGTTATGCCGGTATTCCTTAAGTATTTCTTCGACCTGAAGAGTGCTGCTCGATCTGCATAGGACACGAACCGCACTATTATTGGCCGCTTCTTTCCAGCATTGCGGAGTCCTACACGATGAGATCGGTCTATTCTTTGGGGATCGATTGTCACATTCAACTTGGCAGCAACATCCATTACACACCTGTTGGTGTCCTCGCCTGGTGTTTCTGGAATACCAAAAATTCTCAAGTTATTTCGACGCTGGTACAGCTCAAGTTCATCAGTGCGGTCATTCAGTTGCAGCTCAAGTTGATTTATAGTGTCGTCTCGCCTGGCAAGTTCCTGTCTGAGCTCATTGATGACCTGGGTGTTAAAATCTATTGTTTCTTTTAGTTTATCAATCACCTTATTAGCAACTCGATCCACGAGCTCCTCGATTAGGTTCGTATTACTCAGCAGGCTTAAAATGTCAGCTGAGTCTCGGCGCACATCCTGCGTAGCTTGGTTGTGGTCCGCTGAAGAAAAAGTAGTGCCACTGTCCTTCCAGTTTCTTTTTGAGCCGTCAGCGTCGCTAGCATTGCGACAACCCCCACCCTGACTGCGATCCACGGTCTTCAATTGTTCTCCCGAGCTGCTGTGAGATATTGAGCTCTGCTTGGGCTCCGATTTTTACTCCCACGGCGTTCCATGCTGGAGTCCACGTCACAAGCTGTGTCGTCACAGCGAAGGAATTCCTGAATACAAAATTGCCAATATCTCGACTTCTATTGATCCAATTTATTTCCAATATAGGTCATTCTTCTCCTTTTCTTCATGCCAGAATAATGATGTGCTTTCCAAATTTCCAAAATATCGGGAACTATTTAACCATAAAATATAGCCTTTGTAATGACGTACTACGCGTCACAAGCCTCGCTGTTGCCTGCATAGTCCTTCCAAATGGTTCGAGAACAAATTTCGCGCGCCGTTCAAACTTTGCCTGGAATACTAATATGTGCCAGGGACCTCAAATATGGACTAGTAGATAAGGGCACATCCACCCCTCACATAGAAAAAAATAAAGGTAAAATTTTTATTTTTCTTGTCCACTCTTCAAATCAAAGTACTCTTGAATAATAAACTTTTCCCACGATGTTACCACTTCGTAGATATTTTGTCAAAACTTTCCTCTTGGTTCCTTGCGCTGTTCTGCGGAAAGTATTCGGATCTTCTTCGGCTTCATCTTCAAAGTCAAAATCTGTCAAACGAAATGTATTGACTTCTGCGGTCTGTTCCTTCTTCTTTTTCTCTTGCTCTTTTGCTTTCTGCAAACCTGAGCTACTGGGTTTATCCTGCCTTAACTGTTCCTGGTATCGTTTGCTTTCCTGATGTCGCTCTTCCAAGTTTTGCCTCGCTCGTAGCTTAAACTCTTCGCTCGACTATCCGGAATTTTCGTTCCGTTGGAAGTTTTGGTTATTCCTCCCGAAATAACGCCTTTCCTGTTATTGCCTCTGGTTATCTCTAGGCCTCTTCCATTGACTCCAGTTATTATATCCATCATGTCTCAAATATGGTCTGTTTTGATATGACCTGTTATTATATGAATTCCATCCTGGCTGCCATCCCTCGACGCTTTCTCTTCCTGATGTCCACGCGACGTCATTTGAGAGTACTGATCTGCTATTACTGAGTAAACAGTATGTTCATTCATTCCACCTTTCTGGTGAGAGAATTGTCGAGTTTCTGTAGTACTTCGTCAAACTGTTCCATATTATATATTGTTTTAGATCCCTTAGTTGGGGGTAGTTATATCTAAAACATATGTGTTAGTGTACTAATTTGGAAGGTGATTTCTAGAGAGGGCAGCTTCCCGTAGCTGGGTAAGCTTACCAGTGTAGAGTGTTGTGTGATGTTTAAACGCTAGGGGGTGCTCCTATAAAGACGTAAGTGTCGCTTAGGGGATGATCTGCTGGGCGCAGGTTAATGTACTGGCCTCCCAGCTGGTCGGAAGGAATTATATAACAGACCTGCTCGCGTCAGCTATGCCGGCGGCTCGCTGCCAGCGGACGCGTGCAGTAGACACAATGGAGCCTGAGCAGGCGATTACTGGCTACTATTGTCACGCTTACTCGTGACGAGAGTCAGGAAGGGTGTTAGGATGTGAAGAGGCGTGTAATTATGAGTACAACGTGTAGTTTACTGACCAAGTATTTATTGGCCAGTGGGTATGAAATTGTATGTCCCTTTTAGGGGAACGTGAATAATAATGCAAGTTATGTGTACAAGTTTGTGGGTAGGTTTTACAAATTATAGGATATCTGAACACTTGCTGACTCACCTGATGATAGCAGCTTGTAGCAGAGCCTTCGGCTACACACACTGTATGACAGATGATAGAGAGAGCCTGTCCTCATTAAGGCCTTCCTTTTTATAGGTTCTGGTGTTGCTTCGTCGACATTCCATCGATGTAGGTGCCCTAGTTGGCTATTGTGTAGGTGTTTGTGAGTGTGATGCTAGTGGCTGGCAGGCTTCCAAAGCTGGGTAGCCGCCCTTGCTGTGTAAAAGGTGCTGTTCTGGACTTATGAGATTTGCCAGTTAGGGGTGGTTTTAATAGATGATGGAGGGTGGCTTCAGGGGGTGCAACCCCCTGGGGGCCTGTACAAGTCTCCTCCTTTGATTAGTTCGCGTCCCCGCGAACGGGAACGGAACGTGGAGTTGGGGTGTCGATGTAGTAGGTCGTTGTTGAATCCTCTTTGTATCTCATCTTCGTTTCTTCTGTTTCGTGTAGAGGTAGTGATGTCGTGTTGATGTAGCGATGTCGTGTAGATGTAGCGCTGTCGTGTAGATGTGAGATCAGCTCGTGTTCAGAGGGGTGGGTTTGGGGATATATGCATATACATGTGATAATTTAAATTTAAAACAGTTCATGAGAGAAAAAATTGACATTTGCAATATAAAAAAGTTCCACAACAACAAAAAATACGTGGTTTTAGACATTGTGTAATATATTGTTGTGCAGGGAGGAAAAAACCCAGGGCTGTACGGGTGATTGTGCCGTCCGGCTCTATCTTGGGGAAAAAATGCTCCCTGCAATGTGAAAGATGGAAGAAGTAGAAAAAAATAGCTGTTCCAAGGTATAAGTTAGAGGGAATATTTAAAATATGTTTATTGAGTTGGGATAAAACGGAACACCTTCACAAATTTGGACGTTAGAAGAAAGAAAATGAAGGAAACAAAAGCATAATCATTGTGTACATGTGATATTAATGTAGAGAGTATACTGTTTAATATGTAATTTTGATATGCTCATATATTAAGATTTGTGAATACCATTTATCCCCTCCGCAGACAATGTGGGGGTGCGAAGTACCATGTATATATTTATGGAAGAATAACTGCCCGTGGGCGCATTACTTTGTGCTAATTTACAATCATCTTACGGACTAACTAAGCGCGCTAAATTTCTGTTAACCTAGTCTATGTGGTACCTCATCGTCATTATTTCCAACAAAACTTATGCTAAATAGCGTTGCCCCCTGTGGGTAGGCGCGACTATCATGGCGGCACAACCCGTCCTTTACATGAGGAGTACGCGTTGTGTGGCCGTATGTCGCCTCTCATATTAGGTGAGATATCCATTAAACGTTGATCCGACCTGCGGTGGGGTATATCCCACAGGCATATCTCCCCCGTGGTGCGGATTTATTATCTGTAAGAAAAATTTATTGAGGTGTGTAGAGGGCGGAAATTGTGTATGTAAGTAGGGGTTATTAAGACGTGTATGGGCGTGGGCAAAATATTTACAGAGGGCTATATACAATGTCGCCACCTGTTGGTAAAGAAAAGAGATCATTGAGCATATATGTATATGTATAGGGTGTTCACCCTTGTCATCCTGTGTATTGGCCTGCAAAACATGATAGTGTGAGCATGGTGATCAACACATGGTTGCTACATGGTAGCAGTTGCATGTACCCTGTGGTCGGTTGTCGGCGCTGGACCGATACCTGGTGGGGTGCAAGAAAATATAACATAATATGTAAGCATAGGATAATAATGACATTGCCATATAAAATCTGGAGAGTACCCATATTGGCGCCACTCTCTATGCTGACAAAAATAAATATCCATAATGATGGAGCACCATATGTTGGGAGCGGGTGTCCCATGTTGGAGCTCATGGCTGTAAAGCAAGCATATATATAATTAATACCACTGTCCATATGTATGTCTACTCCTGTCTACCAACGTGATAGTGTACTCCTGTCGCTCAAGCGGATATATCTATCCGACGGATAATGCGCATGTATATCATCCGTTAGCGTTTTCTTCTGATCGGTATAGACCGTATTATTCGGGCTCACACGACTGCGTAAAATTGCAGGCCGCAGCCGATCGCGGATCGGTGTCGGGAAAGTGTATCTATGTCTAGTTACCAACTAGCCTTATGTCTATTTATAAACTAATCTTAGGTATATATAAAAAAGTGGCTCCAAATGTTGCCTTAACCTAGTGTTGTCGGGCTTACCCTGGTAACGATTTTTGGTGACCAGGTGCCGAAATATTCTACCTTACTGTAAGTTATGCTAGTATAATCTAAATTATGTATTATCGGGCTTACCCTGATGACGGGTTTGTTGGTCATCAGGTGCCGAAATATTCTACCTTAGTCTATTGTTAACCTATGTGTTATCGGGCTTACACTGATGACGGGTTTGTTGGTCATCAGGTGCCGAAATCGTTACCTTAATTATGGTAAGTAAAAATGTTTGGTATTTATAAGCCGAATGGTTGACCTTACTTTATTGCCGAAATATGCTGTGCTATTATTTAGCAACAGCGGTTAGTAAATGTGCTTAATTCTAAGTTGCGTGTCAAATGCAACTGTCTTACATGCTAAAATTTTGACCAGAGCGATTGCCCGGGGCAGTTTTACCTCCCAGATCACCACCCGCACGTATCCTAGAAACACCGGTTGTCTCTAGAATCGCCGGATTCCGCTCCCTTAATACTAGTTGTCGACATTTATGCTAATGATTATTAACTAGTATTAATAAATTTCCGGGCGTTTGCGGTGCCCAAAAAGAGCAAACGCTTCGCCCGTTATACTTGCCTGTTCATTGCCGTTGTATTTGCATGTTGTCATTGTTGGGTCTGCCCACTTTAACCCCTGTGAGGGCTCGCCATGCTCCTCATTTAATGCCCTTGGCTGCCCGCTGCGTCACCATTTATGTGGGCATTGGACATCGTCCAATGGCATAATGTCATCTTCGCCCTTATTGGCAGTAATAATATCCTCTTCGCCCTTATTGGCAGTAATAATATCCTCTTCGCCCTTATTGACAGTAATAATATCCTCTTCGGCCTTATTGGCAGTAATAATATCCTCTTCGCCCTTATTGGCAGTAATAATATCCTCTTCGCCCTTATTGGCAGTGTTGGCTCTAGGGTTGATTCCGGTGAACCCTAAAATGCTGCTTCACTCCTATAAATAGGAGACAAACTTCTCGCTCTAGAAGTTTTATTTACCTATACACTAACTAAGAGTCTAGTCCTAATTGGTCGTCCCTAGGGTCATCTCCTGAGTCCAGTGTGGAGCTGGCTATTTCTCCCACCATCCTCAGAAAGTCTTCCCTGCAGGTATTGGCTTCGACGACCGTGGCACATAGTGGGTGTAACATCTCTTTGTCCCGGGAACAGGCTAGGTCCCCTGGGACTCCGAAGTTTGCCCGTGCCAGGCCATGAATGCCTCAACCTTACGTAGTTCGTCTTTTTGGTCTAGGTCAGTGTGTTAACTAGGGTAAGGCTCATCATCGCTTTACCCAGCTCTGCTCCTGTGTGGTGCCTCTTCCCTTCTGCCTACGCTGTTATCATCATTCAGCGTGTCACAGTCCTTTATTTTATATAAAAAATAAGTGTATTGTGTAAATAATTTATTGTGTAGAAAATGTAAAATTTGTAAGTGTTCTGGGGTTGTAGAATCTTCTAAGTGCATAGACTACTTCAGGTCTACTGTGCTATGTCGGACTTCCAGCTGTAATGCCTTGTTACTTTTCATGGAGGCGTTAGTAGGGTTTATGGCGTTAGGTTCCCTGTTATTAGGATCCGGGGGGTGTTATTTGTTGCATAGGCTTGAAGCATGGTAGGAGGGGGTTGCGCATCTTTGGGCTCCATGTAAATGGTGGCCTAGAGCCGGTGATGCTATCAGGATGCTTCTACAATGAGTGGACGGGGGTAGGTATTTCCCGGGATTGCAAAAATTCTAACAAGGTGTCATGCAGGTTTAGTAATTATAACCCTCGGTATGTGGGTGGGATATTCCATGCATGTATCTGGATATGAGGCGTATCCGCACTCATGTAAGGATAGGTATCGGTCAATGTATAATAATACTATTTCCCTTTCATGCGGGATTATTTAATAAAAAAGAATTGTTAATATAACTTTGGCCTCATCTCTTTTTCTAGAGATGTGCATTACGCTTGCCATTCTTTCCGACACACCCCTAATACTCAGGTGTTAGCATTGAGAGCCAGGGCGTAGTGAGCCGTCTCTTTAAACGCATGAAGTCTATCAACCCCGATGTAAATTTTGGCGTGCAGTGTAGCTGTTTTTATGTGTTTATGTGTCTGTGTTGGTTAATGTTGTAAATGGAAAGGTTATGGAAGGATGAGGGTGTTACTATGGTAGCCTGTAGGCGGTATATTGGCTATCTGGCTAGCCCTATCCACCTGTGCTCCTGTCATCCTCATCTGGTCAATATCTGTTTTCTATTGCTCCTTGGGATAGTAAAGTATGGTGACGCTGTGACGTCACGACCTAATCTTGTCTCTCAGTTGCAATGTTAATGTATCAAGTGATCGTAGTGTGACTGGTCATGTCCTGACCGCCTATGATGGTTTGAGGATTAAAAAGTAAAAAGAGCAGTAATTATTGGGGAGGTCTTTTCCCTCATAGTTCCTGTCTATATTCGTCCCTGATTAGTGAGCGCGTGTGTGTGCCTATGTTCCGTTACACCATGCGGGCGGGTGGGCTGTTATAGCCTAAGTCCTATCGTGTGTCGCGTGCATGGGCAGGAGGTGCGCGTGGCCTGTCATCATCTTTGAAAACATGCTCCTATGGGCCTAAGCTAATATGACCCATAGTATCTGCATATTGTCTATTGAAATATTGCAGAATTCTGTGCCACTATCCATGTGTATTGTATGTTAGTGTAGGAATGCTTCTGGAATCTGCAAGTCAATGTTTTTGCTTGTGTAAGGGAAGGCTCTGACGTCACGTATGTCGGCTGTCGGAACGTGCCTTTTGCGAATGTCGGCATTTGGTCATTGTTTGGGATTCCGGGAGTGCCAGTGTGGTAATCTGTCCCGTTTTTGCTAACCGATGTTATGTATACACTATTTTCAGCAAAACTTCTGCCTTGTGTAACTATGTGTAATCCTTGTTTGGGAAGTCTATTGTGATCCCCTTGGAGGCCTAGAATTTTCGGTACGCCCTCTTGTTGGGAATTCCTGGGTCGCCAATGCCGAGGTAGGCTGCTGTAGCGAGTACCCTGGGGCGAATCTATGCTCCATTATGTATGGGGAAAAAAGAGGAGAAAAAAAGACCCTCCTGTGCCTATGGACGTGTGTCTGATCCACTTATGTACTTGTCTGGGACCAGTTTCAGTGTAATTGGGCGTCTGGATTTTTTTGTCTCCCATGGCGTCCGATTTTTGCTGGGTATTCGGACCCGTAATCATGTAATTCTCCGTGTTCTATGTCTGCGTTGTCTGTTGGGCTTTGATTGTCCCCAGTGTGTCTTTTGATTGTGTTTCTCGCGCCAAAAATACCGTTGATTAGTTAGTTTTTGGCCCGAGTGTGTTGTGTGGTCGTGAGTTCGCACCCGCCTGCTTTAAGGCTCTGGTATTACGATATCTGTACCGTACATACCATGGCGCACGTATCGTGTATTTGAAATGCGCAGATGAAAATACGCATTGGCGTGAAAAGTTTGTGTCTTTGGGAATGGTCCTCGTATTGTAATTTTGGAAGTTATAGGATTTTGAACCTGGCGTGAATGATGGCGTGTGTTCCGACTTCCGAGCTGGATGCATGTTAGCTGCCCGTATTTAGTGAAGGTCGCCCAGTCACGAGTGTCTTATCGCTGACGGCGATAGTCTCTAATTTCATTGACGTGTGCGCTTTCTTATTACTTGTTTGACAATGTTCCTGTGTCCGGCACGTGTGTGTGTCTAAGCCTGAGTGCTCTCTCTCAGTTGTTGCGAGCATGGCTTTCCATAATAGAAAAGAACCTTCCACTAAATACGTTTGTGTTCCCCAGTTTTGTGGTAATGTAAGCGTGGGTCGAATATGTCCCTGTTCGTGGCCCTTGGCTGTGTCTGTGCACGAGTGTCTCCGGGCCGCTAGTCGCGTGTTTGGTGACTAGGTGTCGGAGGTGATTTGATTGTTTTGTGCTTATGTATATGTGTTAGTGGAACTTTCCTTTATTATTATATCCTCCCATGGGATAATTAACCGACCTTGCACTCCTGGTATCCAGGAGGTTGCGGGTTTGAGACCGTCTTTAACCAGGATAATTATTTCTGGTGCCAATCAGGCTTGTGTCTTCTGGACAGTTCTGCCAAGTGTTAGGGTCGTATCCCGGTGTGGTCAGCGAGGTCCAAAGGCTATTTCTTGGCCTTCTTTCCACGTCTGCCAGTGGGATCACTTCCCTTCCTCTTGGCAGTGTTCCCGCCTGTGCGTGTAGGTGTTGTTTGGCGGGTGTGATATACCTTCATGAAATAAGTAATGGTGTTTCCCCCTTGAGCTGTGAGTGTTACCCCATGGTGTTTATGGTTAGTTTGTGCGTTTTTGTGGGGGACGAGAAAATTCTATGTTATAGGCATTGTAACATATTACGTGTACCTATAGGTTAAATACATACAGTTCACTTGGATAATGTTCCTTTCACAGGATTAGTGAAAGGGGCGAAAAAGAAAAATGAGCTGTCCAAAAATTCAAACTAAGAAAGTTCTTTGGGTGAAAAAAAAATAATAGAGAAAATATATTGTATCCCGTCTGCGCAATGCTTTATGCTTATCAAAGCGGGTTGCCAGACGGCGGTAATCTGTAAAGATTGTATCGTAAATAATGTCAAGACGTTTAAAAATGAAAGGTAGGACCTGAGTGTACTATTCACCTGTTGGGCGACGTTAGTACAACAGTAATCTAGTTACGCCTCAGGGAAATCTACCATTTTTGAAAAATAGTTTGAGTTTCTTAATTGTTGCTTACGCTTAGGGCTCTCGGCCATCACAAGAGAATCTTCAAACTGTGGGACCGGAACATAGAACACTTAGTCATTTCTACTTAGAAAGACCCGCCTGAGCTCTATGCTGTGGTTTGTTGCCTAGGCTGTGTTCGGAATAGCTCTTTACGGCCTTAAGCCGCGTTGCCCGAATGATTGGCTTCCGCTTGGCTTTGCATATTAGAAACTTTACATTATCCAAGTTATAATGTGGACCAACTAGGATCATAAACCATTGATGGCCTGAAAAATGCTAGGAGCCAAGAAAAATTTAGGAAAATTTCAAATTACATAGTTTTGAATTGTCCACGATCTGCTGTATATACGTGTGAAATCTACCGTTTACAGGGGTGGGATCTGCCCTTTCTGTATCCACTGTCGTGTTTCTCACGTGTAAAAGAGCCTCCTTGTATCTATAATTGTGGTGCAAGTGATATTGGTTTATGTTGTGTTCCTGGTGAAAGTCGTTATCCCCGTCCGAGCATCCTTGCTCGGCAAGGTGGATACTGTCGCCCTGTCACTAGGGCATGGGCCCCTAAAACCCATTTAGGTGCTTCTTCGCTATTTTTCGGAGGAGTTTGTAGCAATGTAAGCCTGGGCCTACTTTCACCGTAGCGCCTGGCACTTGGCCTGAGTGTGCCTGTGTTCGAGGGACTAATTGCGCTCTGCGCTACCCTACTAGAGTTTACGGGGGTGTGTGTATTTTTGACTGACCGGTCTCGTGGGGTAGGTAATAAGACCTTTCTTATACCCCGTGTGCTGTGTGCTAGCGCCTGGTCAGAGTGTGCAGGTGTGTGTTGTGCACCCCGAGGGCCTGAAGGCAACACCCTCTTATGCATTCGCACCTGAGGCACGAATGCCGGTGCCCGCTTCCATTCTGGCAAAATTGCCCTTTGAACTAGCGGTAAAGGCCGTTTAATTGCCTGTCTTTGCCCTAACAATGTATTTGAGCGTAGTCTGACCGATTTCTGGCCTATGGCCACGGTAGACTCCTGCCCTTGTGTTTGCCTATTTGTGTAGGTGTGTGTGGGTGGGTGTAATAATACAAACATCTATGTAATAGAGAAAAAGTGTGGGACGTAATATGGGATTTTAAAAAAAATTCTTCCCAGTCTCGCTTGGCTGTATGCGGTAGGGGTCGTTTCTACTACGAGGGGTCGTTGTATGAGTCCTACCCTTACTGTGCGTAGTAGAGGCGCTCCACCAAATTGTTTTAGATCCCTTAGTTGGGGGTAGTTAGATCTAAAACATATGTGTTAGTGTACTAATTTGGAAGGTGATTTCTAGAGAGGGCAGCTTCCCGTAGCTGGGTAAGCTTACCAGTGTAGAGTGTTGTGTGATGTTTAAACGCTAGGGGGTGCTCCTGTAAAGACGTAAGTGTCGCTTAGGGGATGATCTGCTGGGCGCAGGTTAATGTACTGGCCTCCCAGCTGGTCGGAAGGAATTATATAACAGACCTGCTCGCGTCAGCTATGCCGGCGGCTCGCTGCCAGCGGACGCGTGCAGTAGACACAATGGAGCCTGAGCAGGCGATTACCGGCTACTATTGTCACGCTTACTCGTGACGAGAGTCAGGAAGGGTGTTAGGATGTGAAGAGGCGTGTAATTATGAGTACAACGTGTAGTTTACTGACCAAGTATTTATTGGCCAGTGGGTATGAAATTGTATGTCCCTTTTAGGGGAACGTGAATAATAATGCAAGTTATGTGTACAAGTTTGTGGGTAGGTTTTACAAAGTATAGGATATCTTAACACTTGCTGACTCACCTGATGATAGCAGCTTGTAGCAGAGCCTTCGGCTACACACACTGTATGACAGATGATAGAGAGAGCCTGTCCTCATTAAGGCCTTCCTTTTTATAGGTTCTGGTGTTGCTTCGTCGACATTCCATCGATGTAGGTGCCCTAGTTGGCTATTGTGTAGGTGTTTGTGAGTGTGATGCAAGTGGCTGGCAGGCTTCCCAAGCTGGGTAGCCGCCCTTGCTGTGTAAAAGGTGCTGTTCTGGACTTATGAGATTTGCCAGTTAGGGGTGGTTTTAATAGATGATGGAGGGTGGCTTCAGGGGGTGCAACCCCCTGGGGGCCTGTACAATATGTCAGCTGCTATCAAAGTTCTCTGTACATCAACAGGAAATTGTCTAATGAGAGCAGTGATTAAAGCATGATCAGGCATAGGTGGATCGAAGTGCCGCAATCTTGATAACAGTCCGGCAAAGAATGTCGAGTACCGTGTGGGTTGAGACGTGGAATAGCGCTTCGAATAGAGCTCTGCCCTCACCTGTTGCTGTGTCTCAGGTGACCAGAACTTTCTTAATAACGTTCTAGAGAACTCGTCATAACTCTTTAGATTGGATCTAAACGCTCTAAACCAAGTAAGTGCAGAACCTTCCAAATATTTGCCAATAACTAGGATTTCTCACTCTTTAGAAATATTTGAGTCTTCGAGTAGTCTTTAACCTCCCTCAGGAACTCTACTCTACTCTACTGAACCTGAAAATTTTTAAGGTTTGTCCTCTACATTTTTATATAAGGTGATGGGAGTGGTTAGGACAAGTCTCGGAATCTCATCAGGTTTCTGAGAATAAGTAGCTTTGCTCGCTTCGCTCGTGTTCTCCAAATCAACATCCATGCAGGGAACTGAAAGTTTATTCGATACATCTACGATGTCCTTCGCCTTATTTTGGTAATCAGTAAATTTGCTAATGAGTTCCCTGACAGTCTCCTTTAATTCTGTATTTTCCTCTCCGACTAATTGATTTATCTCCTCAGTTCTGTTTATGCTGTGAGAAGATTCAGCCTGTTTCCTGTCTTCTACCTCTTTTCTAATATCTTCGATATCCCGATGGTTTTCCTCCGATTGCTAATTTCTTCTGTATCCTTCCTGGCCTGTTTTGTTTCCTTCCTGACCTGTTCTGTTTCTTTCCTGACCTGTTCTGTTTATTTCCTGACCTGTTCTATTTCTTTCCTGACCATTTCTGTTTCCTTAAAATTGTCCTTCACATCTACAGATATTTTATTCATGATTTCTTCATGACTTTTCATAGAACTTGTCATATCGTTTATACTTTCTGAGCTGTTTGGATGTACGTGTGATGTCAGGGTTTCCCTAATTTCTTTAACCCCGTCCTGAGATTCCTGTTTAAGGGCCTCCTTCACTTCACTGATCACAATGGTTTTTATTTCTGTTGTCAATTCCTTGACTACTCCCTCTTTCATTTCTCCTACTGTTAACTCCTGGAACTGTTCTGACAAACGTTGGACTACCTGAGTTGCCATTTTGCAGTTTTCTTTTTGGACACGAATTTCCAAGTTAACCATGTCGTCTCCTACTTATCTAAGGCCTCTTTCTATCCTATCAGCTACTGTTTGAGCCTTATGATTAGCATCATGAAATTTACTGTCCATCGTACTCACGTTACCTGCTATAGACATTTCGAGCTCTTGATTCTTTTCAAAACGTTTAGTCATTTTATCTCCCAAACATTCTCTTAAAGAATTTAAGAAGTGGAATTTCCCTTTAATTTAGCTTCTAAGGAGGAGGAATTTTGATTTAATTTAGCTCCTGACGAAGTTTCAAGAGTTTGTTTCTAGGAATCAGAATTTTCATTTAATTTAGCTTCCATCGAAATTTCAAGGGTTTGTTTTAAGGAGTCTCAATTTTTGTTTTATTTAGCCTTTAAAGAAGTATCAAGAGTTTGAATTAAGGAATCTGAATTTTCAATTAATTTAGCCCTTAAGGACGTGGAATTTTCATTTAATTTAACTTCTAAATTACTGGACTTCTCTACAATTTCTGCAAACTGAAGTTCAACATTTCTGGAGTGCTCCTCCGAACGATTCAAAATACTCATCACCTCCTCCATAATTGCACACAAAGCATTATATATTGGGGTAGAATGTCGGCTGATACAAAGACTTAAACCTATAACATGTAATAGACTATGGTATATGGAATTTCCGAAATAAAATGAGATATACCCTAATATCGACGTGATGGAAAATCTACTAATTAAACAACAATAATCAAAAATGCAAATTCAAAATATCCTCCGTCTAGATACTACTAAATTGTGTATTTTCAGCCTGCCAAACAAATTCTACAAAAATTACATGACACCCCAATGTATAAGCCATAGTATAACAATCAAAATCATACTAAATTTTAACCCAAACTATTTTTAAAGTTTTCCACTAATTGTATTTCCTGTCAAATTATACGTCCATACCAGACATTTTCCAAATCCCAAAAATATCTACTCAAAATATCAAAATTCAAATCGAGCCCAACATTCGGTAAGCCATTTCTCTTTTCTAACTTAATGTATGTGCCCGTTTAGACCGAAGTCCAACGACCACATGTGCATGTTACCGAAAACTAGTTAGCACGAGATTCAAAAAATTTCGGGGAGCCATATGGGTGAATATAAAACAACAAAACAAGATCTAATTTACTTCACTGATTTCGGCTCGATGCAGCAATAAGGATAGAAGGGATATTTCAAAATACCACAATTTCTAAACAATCTCATTTTATATATAGTTAAAATTTACAATTTAAAAATGCAAAAATAGCATTAGGATGCATGAAAAAGTTTTCATATATACAACACACAAATAGAAGTATCAAAACGTATTACACACTATGGAATTTGAACTAATGAAAAAATATCAGTCCTGTGGCATTGTCCAAAAATTTATCAAAATAATTTACAACTGTAGGTTGTTCAGGGCAAATTTAATCGTCCAGCCTGAATCCGACTGGACTATTTTCACTCGTAGAATATTTACATAGATTAACTAGTTCCCTTGTTATCAAAATTCACTTGCTTTTATAAGTTTAATTGTTCAAATAAATTCCTATCACTCTTCCAAGAATCCAAAATTAACTTATTAAATCGGTGTGTTAATTATCATATCATTGAGTCATCACAAGAAAACAATAAACATTTGACCGACATCTGAGCATCAACAATAACAATTGATTAAGCATTTTGCAAAGAATTCGAAGACCTTCGATCTTGAGAAAAATATATTATATCATCTGTTCTCGATCCGATAATTACAATCATGAATAACGTGATTTAAAAACAATAAATTCCATTAAATGGACAATTAACCAAAACATATTATCCATCTGACAATTAAATCACAAATTTAATTATCTAAACTTCATCATTCAGATCGTTGTAAAGATCAATCTGACTATTTCCATTATATAACAGTAGTAACAAATATTATCACCCATACATTATTAATATACATTTAAATATGAAATATTTACTTTCACAAAATTTAAACATTTATAAGTTTTGGAACTCCAATAAGATCAAAATTATCCGTTAGACGGTAGTGGCTCTTTATTAAATAACAATGACATTATTTCTTCAAGCACCGACCCATTTCACTAATGTGTCAACAATTATTTGATCACATTTATATTTAACAAACGGTAAGGTATCGTCAAAAATTAAAGATTTGTTTATAACAAAATCGGGTTATTCAACACAGGGAAATATATGTAGAACACGAGAAAATCATATGTGAAATAACCATTGGGTTATCTTCTTCGAAGAGAGTGTGATTCGTAATTATTATATTTTCATGTATACTTATCAACATATTTATATAAGCCATCTAACCATCACTATGGTTGATGTTTCACGTAACTCCATATTCATTCATGTGACATTATTTCACTAATTGAATGACAAAATTCACCTTTTACTACACATCATTTTTTTTCCACGTATTATTTTAGCAAAAATAAATACTAAATCTACGTGCACCACAGTGGTACAAGTCTATATGCCTACCAGACAAGCTGATGATGAGGATGTTGAAAAGGTCTACGAAGAAATAGATGAGGTATATCAGTAGTGGATTTGCAGGGGTTCTGGCCCCATCTCCACCTCCCCACCTCACAAGATGGCGGCGGCGCGATATCTCTCGAACGCACGGTCGGATTTTGACGAATGAGGTGTCATTGAACTCGGGCTGACACCCCCTTTCCAACGGACGACATATTTCAACCTCAAAAATAAAATCTACCCTACTAGGGGGTGAAATTGTATTTTTTTTAGAGAATCTCTCTTTCCAATTGCAACATGTGAGAGTTTGAATGCCGATATGGAATAAAACGTTGTTCCACACAAGAGACATGCGTTTGGTGGATAGCCACTATGAATTAACATGCTTGTTTTGGTTTTTTGTTTTTTACGCATGTCCACTCATAGCTTTTTAAGAGGGCGGGCTTTTTAAAAGATGGCGGCTGTAGTGTAACCTAACCTAACCCAACCCACGAGTGGTGATCAAAAAGTATTTTAAGTGACGCTTGTCGATTGGCAAACCAATAATCAAAGAGGGATATGTCAGGCCATGAGGTGATAGCCCCTTTTGATTGATCCCTGTTGATTGATCTTTGTTGTTTTGTCCCTTTGGACTGGTCTCTGTTGACTAGCCCCTTTTGGACGGGCCCTTTTTGACAGGGGGTCATTTTTGATGGATCCTTTTTGACAGGTCCTTTTTGACGGGTCCCTGTTGGCGAGTCATTGCTGACGGGTCCTTGTTGATGAGTCCCTGTGGACGGGTCATTGTTGACGGGTCCCTATTGACAGGTCATTGTTGACTGGTCATTGATGACAGGTCATTGTTGACGGGTCATTGTTGATGGGTCCTTGTTGACAAGTCCCTGTTGATGGGTCCCTGTGGAAGGGTCCCTTTAGACCGGCCCCTTTGGACAGGTCCCTATGGACCGGCCCATGAAATTTATCCAAATTATGTCAAAGGGCCTAACTACATTTGTGTGTAAAGCAGTGTGTTGAACTGACGTTGTTCACCAGTCCTTACTACTACAATTGGATAACAATATGAAAGGAATTGATTAACCAGACATGATTTAACTACCAACGAAACACTTTGGCGACTCTGCTTGTTATTGACCAATGAGTAGGGTTTTAGAAAAACTGTTTGCTATTTTGGGTTATATACAAAAAATGCTTAGACCTTTTGAGTGACTATGTTTGCTAAACAAGACATTATACCAGACACGAATAGGATTCTTATGTAGCTCAGACAAGGAAAGCATTTCTACAGAATCTGTTGACATTGAATATAGATTTAGGTATTGGGAAGTCATTTTGAAGGCCTTTGTCTGGAGCGTGGCACTCTATGAGAGTAAAACTTAGACAATTGGTGTAGCAGAAAAGTGGAGAATTGAAGTGTTTGAAATGTGGTGTTACAGGAGAATGATGAAGATTAGATGGGTAAATAGGGTTACTAACAAACAGGTATTAAGACGAGTGGGGGAGAAGAGATGCATCTGGCGACTGTTAATGAAGTAAAGAGATAGTTTGGTAGGACACGTACTAAGACACCCAAGAATAGCAAACGTAGTTATGGAAGAAAGGTTCGAGGACGAGAACTGTAGGGATAGACCAAGTTTAGAATATGTTAAACAGATAGCCTTGAATGTAGGGTGTGGTAGCTATATAGAGATGAAACGATTAGCTCAGGACAGATAGGCGCTGAGATCTGCATCAAACCAGTCAAAGGACTAAAGACTCAAACAACAACATGTAAGTTCACTGAAATAATGTTGTGTAACGGTAAATGTTAGTCAACGAACAGTAATGCATTACTAAAACCCATGACACGATACCTAAGAGCTTTTCTAAAATGATTTTAAATTGCCTTTAACCCTATATTGAACACCCAGTTCACAAGACTCATAACTGCAATGTTATGGTAAAACAAAACAAAATCTATATTTCAAAACAAGCAAGTGGTTTAGTCAATGTATACTGGAAAAAGTTTTGTAAACACTGAAGTCCTCAAGACTAATTAAATTAGTAATTGTCAGGTTGACCTAGTGGTTAAGGTGTTTGACTAAGATCAAATTTTCTGTATATGGAAGCAAGGGTTCGAATCCCTTACCTGACATAACTATTGCCTTAACATGGCTTGGTCACACTGCATTATTATGATACTCGGTACACAAACCATAGATATAGTGTATTGTTTAAGGCCACTCTCTTTCTGAACATAGTCAGAGACTGTTGATGGTTAACAATTGTATTAATAGTGGGACATGGGGATAGTAATTAAGAAAAACAGACAATACCCATACAATATTTTTATTAAATTCATTTTAAATAGTTACACACTGAATTCAACTCTATCTCCTTACCATTGTCCGATATAGATTTTTAAACACAACGCTTGTTGTAGATCCTTTTACAACTTTCTCCAGGTACTCTTGCTCTTAAAAACTGGGGAAGCCGCAATGGTTTTATAAACATAAAATCCTCATCCTCTTCTTTTTCATAATTATCATCATCATCATCATTATGAATATTATCATCAAAATTATTATAGTCATTGTCACCATCATTATCATCATCATCATCATCATTCTCAAAATCACTAGAACTATCCAATTCCTCTTGTTTGTTTTCCACAGGGACCTCTTGTAGAGTCTGCATTGCTTTTGATAGTGTTAAGGGTATTTTGAACGATGGTATTTGTCCTAACATGTCTTTTTGAGGTGATGATGAATGGTTTTTAACAAACAATGCACTATCTTGAGCAGCAATATATTTTTCTTGGACTTGCTTTTTTACCTGGGTTAGAGTATTTTGCGTATTTAAATGTGTATTAATTTGAGATTCACAATGATGTTCTTTTGAAGTAAGTACGTTGGAGTCTTTTGATTTAATCATTCCTCGACACTTTTTGGATCGTTGTATTGAACATCGCCAAATAACAGTTCCATCTTTATAGGTTGTTTTTACAATATATGTATATCCTTTATAGAAGACACATGGCTTGCCATGACTGGTTGTTGAGACATCCATATCAACTAATACATATGAATTAAATTTTAGTAAAGGCACATGAACATTATTTAGATTACAAGTGATTTACACACACACACACTTTCCTAAATGTCAAGATTTATGGATGTTGTTTTCCGCCAACAGCTGCTTACGGCGTATGACAAGGCTGGAGACTGGTAGGTGAGACGGTCTTTCACGATGTGAACACTGTAACAGACAGTAGTCAACTGACAATATTCTTATACCCTAGTCAAGGTTAACAGGTACTTACTGCGTATGACAAGACCGTACACTCGTAGGTTAGACCGTATTTTTTTGTTTGTTGCTAAGGATCCCATATATACTCTAGACATGTTAGTTCTGAACACTTAGTGGTTAATTGTATGTATTGAATTTAAATACACAGCTTATACAAGCACGTTTTGCAGATGGGAGGGGTGAGAGGCTGGCAAAAAAGGAAATGTTTTAGTTTAATGAAACGTCATGTCCTAGTAGGCGTGATTTATAGTAGACGCAATTGATAGTAGACGTAATTGATAGTAGGTGTAATCGATACTAGACGTGATTAATATTAGACGCAATTGATACTAGGCGTGATTGATAGTAGGCGTGATTTGTAGTAAGCGCAATTCATAGTAGGCTCAATTGATAGTAGATGCAATTGATAGTAGGCGTGATTGATAGTAGGCGCGATTGATAGTAGACGTAATTTGACATGGGCGCAACTTAGATCATTTTTGATATCATAAAGTTACAGTGTCAATGTTTATACAAAGTACAAGGTAGAGAGGGGGTATTTTAAGACTTTACCTCAGCTCACTTAACATAACCAAACTTTACCTATCCTAACTTTGTCACGTGACATGTTCTACAAGTTTAGACTTGCCTTAAGACTGATTATGTCGTCATAGATTGATGGGAGGGGTGAGAGACTGGCAAAAAAGGAAATGTTTTAGTTTAATGAAACGTCATGTCCTAGTAGGCGTGATTTATAGTAGACGCAATTGATAGTAGGCGCGATTAATAGTAGACGCAATTGATAGTAGGCGTGATTGATAGTAGGCGTGATTTGACATGAGCGCGATTTATAGTAGACGCAAATGATAGTAGGCGCGATTGATAGTAGGCGTGATTGATAGTAGTCGCGATTGATAGTAGGCGCAATTTGACATGGGCGCGACTCAGATCATTTTTGATATCATAAAGAAACAGTGTCAAAGTTTATACAAAGTACAAGGTAGAGAGGGGGTATTTTAAGACATAATCTCAGCTCACTTAACATAACCTAACTTTACCTAACCTAACTTTGTCACGTGACAAGTTCTACAAGTTTAGACTTGCTTCAAGACTGATTATGACGTCATAGATTGATGGGAGGGGTGAGAGGCTGACAAAAAATGAAATGTTTTAGTTTAATGAAACGCCATGTCCTAGTAGGCGCGATTTATAGTAGACGCAATTGATAGTAGGTGCGATTAATAGTAGACGCAATTGATAGTAGGCGTGATTGATAGTAGGCGTGATTTGACATGAGCGCGATTTATAGTAGACGCGAAAGATAGTAGGCGCGATTGATAGTAGGCGTAAATAGACATGGGCGCGATTTATAGTAGACGCAATTGATAGTAGGCGCGATTGATAGTAGGTGTAATTGATAGTAGGCGCGATTTGACATGAGCGCGATTTATAGTAGACGCAAATGATAGTAGGCTTGATTGATAGTAGACGCAATTGATACTAGGCGTGATTGATAGTAGGCGTGATTTGTAGTAAGCGCATTTCATAGTAGGCTCAATTGATGGTAGATGCAATTGATAGTAGACGTGATTGATAGTAGGCGCGATTGATAGTAGACGTGATTGATATGGGCGCGACTTAGATCATTTTTGATATTACAAAGTTACAGTGTCAATGTTTATACAAGTACAAGGCAGAGAGGGGGTATTTTAAGACCTAACCTCAGCTCACCTAACATAACCTAACTTTACCTAACCTAACTTTGTCACGTGACATGTTCTACAAGTTTAGACTTGCTGTAAGGCTGACTATGACTATGACGTCATAGACTGATGAGAGGGGTGGGAGCCTGACAAAAAAGGAAATGTTTTGGTTTAATGAAAAGTCATGTCCTAGTAGGCGTGATTGGTAGTAGACGCAATTGATAGTAGACGTGATTAATGGTAGGTGCAATTGATAGTAGGTGTGATCAGGTACTTACTGCATATCAAAATGTTGTACACTCGTGTGTTAGACACTCTATCTTGTTAAGGACCCCTATATTCCCTATACTAGGCTATACATGTTAGTTCTAAACACTTATTGGTTATTTGTATATTAAATTTATATACACAGGTTATACAAGCACGTTTTTTCACACAGTAAAACTTTGCCAAATAGCCACATGCGACACGCAAAGTATGTTTCCGCTATCTAGCGGTGACTATGGAAACTACCTGAACATATCCTAATCTAATCCTAGCTAACCTCACCTGCCGTGACCATACCGGTTTGTAAGCAACAACAACAACACACTAAGATTCCATGAATTCCAGAGTACTTTTAGATTAATTATCGACTCTCAACTCTTATAACTATGTCTATCCCACTCTGTCAAAAACACGATATATTTTTTTTAAATTTTTGCTTGATGTCAATACTAAAGTGATAATGGGTTTTCCGATCCTATCACTATAAATGCATGACCCCCCACTCTTATCTCGGTCTCGACAACAACCATGCCTATTTTTATTATGTCAGATGATGTAATGTTCGAGTGCAAAGTGGGTGTAAAAGTGAGTGCAAAGTGAGTGCAAAAGTGAGTGCAAAGTAAGTGTAAAAGTAGTTGTAAAAGTGAGTGCAAAGTGAGTGCAAAAGTGAGTGCAAAATAGGGGTGTAAAAGTGGTACCCTATTTGCAATGGCTTATTTGACAAGTTATTTTGTGGTACCCTATTCGTAATGGCTTATTTCACAAGTTGTTTTTGTCAATGTATTTAGAGGATATTTCTCTTGTTCATGGAAAGTATCTCAGCCCTTTTTATGATAGCATAATGCTTACCGTCATGTTTGTAAGCAACAACAACACACTAAAATTCCAAGAATCCAAACTACTCTAAGGTTAATGATGGTCTCTCAACTCCATTCCAGCGGCTTCGGTGGCGTAGTCGGTAGCATGCTGAGCTTCTATGCCCAAGATAGCGGGTTCAAACCCGGCCGAAGCCGTCGGATTTTTTAAGAGCGTTAAAAATCCCTCAGTATGCCTTCCTTCGGAGGGGATGTAAAGCCGGCGGTCCCATGTCATAGATTTATGGCATGTTAAAGATCTTTCCACTAATTACACCTGTGTGAAACTAAATTGGATAGGTTAAGAATGTAAACAACGCTCTTTGGTTGCTACGTTCGTTGCCAAGAGCCTACTGCGGTGGCGTCTAGTAGCTAGTTCTGAACTAGGCCTAGTAGTCGTTGACGGTGGCGTTTGGCGGCAAAAGTAGGAACTATTTGAAAAATTCAAAGTTGCAGTCCCTACTTGAATTAAAAAAACAGATACACACACTAATACAGTCATCACAATTAACACCGGTTATCAGACAGATTCTACACTCACCCAAAGTACACGGGGCTACATGACCGCGTTGTCGCAGCCCCTAAACTAAGGAACCAACCAACCAACCAACTCCATTCCACGCCTAGTCAAAAACATTATACATTTCAAATTTTTCAAAAAAGGTAAATTGAGAAAGTAGGCTATATATTTAAACTAAAAATCATATGCTAACTCCATCCCCTACGTCTATCCCATTCTCAGTCAAAAAAAATATATATATATTCTTTAAATTTTTCCAAAAAATATTTGGAAAGTAGGCTATAATTTGAAAACTAATCATCCTAAAAAGTCATATGTAGACTCAAACCAATGGCTTTTATGTCCTTAATCGTTAGAACAAAACATGGAATTTGACCTTTTTCCAAATATTGATCATTTTAAAAAAATGGGCTATATTTTGTAAAATATAAATTACACAAAGAATGTGTTTGACATAAATGACAGGTATTTACCCAATCTACGCACAAACCAAGTCCCAGGTCTCAGGGACAAAATCCAAAAAGGTTCAATTTTGAAAGTAAACGATATTTTGAAAACTAATCATTCTAAAAAGTCATATATAGACTCAAACAAATGTCCTTTAAGTCCTTTAACGTTAGAACAAAACTATTAATCGCGCCTACTATCAATTGCGTCTACTATAAATCACGCCTACTAGGACATGACGTTTCATTAAACTAAAACATTTCCTTTTTTGCCAGTCTCTCACCCCTCCCATCAATCTATGACGACATAATCAGTCTTAAGGCAAGTCTAAACTTGTAGAACATGTCACGTGACAAAGTTAGGTTAGGTAAAGTTTGGTTATGTTAAGTGAGCTGAGGTAAAGTCTTAAAATACCCCCTCTCTACCTTGTACTTTGTATAAACATTGACACTGTAACTTTATGATTTCAAAAATGTTCTAAGTTGCGCCCATGTCAAATTACGTCTATTATCAATCGCGCCTACTATCAATCACGCCTACTATCAATTGCATCTACTATCAATTGAGCCTACTATGAATTGCGCTTACTACAAATCACGCCTACTATCAATCACGCCTAGTATCAATTGCGTCCACTATTAATCACGTCTATTATCGATTACACCTACTATCAATTACGGCTACGATCAATTGCGTCTACTATAAATCACGCCTACTAGGACATGACGTTTCATTAAACTAAAACATTTCCTTTTTTGCCAGCCTCTCACCCCTCCCATCTGCAAAACGTGCTTGTATAAGCTGTGTATTTAAATTCAATATATACAATTAACCACTAAGTGTTCAGAACTAACATGTCTAGAGTATATATGGGATCCTTAGCAACAAACAAAAAAAATACGGTCTAACCTACGAGTGTACGGTCTTGTCATACGCAGTAAGTACCTGTTAACCTTGACTAGGGTATAAGAATATTGTCAGTTGACTACTGCCTGTTACAGAGTTCACACCGTGAAAGACCGTCTCACCTACCAGTCTCCAGCCTTGTCATACGCAGTAAGCAGCTGTTGGCGGAAAACAACATCCATAAATCTTGACATTTAGGAAAGTGTGTGTGTGTGTAAATCACTTGTAATCTAAAGATTGTTCATGTGTCTTTACTAAAATTTAATTCATATGTATTAGTTGATATGGAAGTCTCAACAACCAGTCATGGCAAGCCATGTGTTTTCTATAAAGGATATACATATATTGTAAAAACAACCTATAAAGATGGAACTGTTATTTGGCGATGTTCAAAACAACGATCCAAAAAGTGTCGAGGAATGATTAAAACAAAAGACTCCAACGTACTTACTTCAAAAGAACATCATTGTGAATCTCAAATTAATACACATTTAAATACGCAAAATACTCTAACCCAGGTAAAAAAGCAAGTCCAAGAAAAATATATTGCTGCTCAAGATAGTGCATTGTTTGTTAAAAACCATTCATCATCACCTCAAAAAGACATGTTAGGACAAATACCATCGTTCAAAATACCCTTAACACTATCAAAAGCAATGCAGACTCTAAAAGAGGTCCCTGTGGAAAACAAACAAGAGGAATTGGATAGTTCTAGTGATGTTGAGAATGATGACGATGATGATAATGATGGTGACAATGACTATAATAATTTTGATGATAATATTCATAATGATGATGATGATGATAATTATGAAAAAGAAGAGGATGAGGGTTTTATGTTTATAAAACCATTGCGGCTTCCCCAGTTTTTAAGAGCAAGAGTACCTGGAGAAAGTTGTAAAAGGATCTACAACAAGCGTTGTGTTTAAAAATCTATATCGAACAATGGTAAAGAGATAGAGTTGAATTCAGTGTGTAACTATTATAAAATGAATTTAATAAAAATATTGTATGGGTATTGTCTGTTTTTCTTAATTACTATCCCCATGTCCCACTATTAATACAATTGTTAACCATCAACAGTCTCTGACTATGTTCAGAAAGAGAGTGGCCTTAAACAATACACTATATCTATGGTTTGTGTACCGAGTATCATAATAATGCAGTGTGACCAAGCCATGTTAAGGCAATAGTTATGTCAGGTAAGGGATTCGAACCCTTGCTTCCATATACAGAAAATTTGATCTTAGTCAAACACCTTAACCACTCGGTCAACCTGACAGTTACTAATTTAATTAGTCTTGAGGACTTCAGTGTTTACAAACCTTTTTCCAGTATACATTGACTAAACCACTTGCTTGTTTTGAAATATAGATTTTTTTTTGTTTTACCATAACATTGCAGTTATGAGTCTTGTGAACTGGGTGTTCAATATAGGGTTAAAGGCATTTTAAAATCATTTTAGAAAAGCTCTTAGGTATCGTGTCATGGGTTTTAGTAATGCATTACTGTTCGTTGACTAACATTTACCGTTACACAACATTATTTCAGTGAACTTACATGTTGTTTGAATCTTTAGTCCTTTGACGGGTTTGATGCAGATCTCAGCGCCTATCTGTCCCGAGCTAATCGTTTCATCTCTATATAGCTACCACACCCTACATTCAAGGCTATCTGTTTGACATATTCTAACCTTGGTCTACCCCTACAGTTCTCGTCCTCGAACCTTTCTTCCATAACTACGTTTGCTATTCTTGGGTGTCTTAGTACGTGTCCTACCAACCTATCTCTTTACTTCATTAACAGTCGCCAGATGCATCTCTTCTCCCCCACTCGTCTTAATACCTGTTTGTTAGTAACCCTATTTACCCATCTAATCTTCATCATTCTCCTGTAACAACACATTTCAAACACTTCAATTCTCCACTTTTCTGCTACACCAATTGTCTAAGTTTTACTTTCATAGAGTGCCACGCTCCAGACAAAGGCCTTCAAAATGACTTCCTAATACCTAAATCTATATTTAATGTCAACAGATTCTGTAGAAATGCTTTCCTTGTCTGAGCTACATAAGAATCCTATTCGTGTCTGGTCTAATATCTTGTTTAGCAAACATAGTCACTCAAAAGGTCTAAGCATTTTTTGTATATAACCCAAAATAGCAAACAATTTTTCTAAAACCCTACTCATTGGTCAATAACAAGCAGAGTCGCCAAAGTGTTTCGTTGGTAGTTAACTCATGTCTGGTTAATCAATTCCTTTCATATTGTTATCCAATTGTAGTAGTAAGGACTGGTGAACAACGTCAGTTCAACACATTGCTTTACACACAAATGTAGTTAGGCCCTTTGACATAATTTGGATAAATTTCATGGGCCGGTCAATAGGGACCAGTCCAAAGGGGCCGGTCTAAAGGGACCCTTCCACAGGGGCCCATCAACAGGGACTTGTCAACAAGGACCCATCAACAATGACCCGTCAACAATGACCTGTCATCAATGACCAGTCAACAATGACCTGTCAATAGGGACCCGTCAACAATGACCCGTCCACAGGGACTCATCAACAAGGACCCGTCAGCAATGACTCATCAACAGGGACCCGTCAAAAAGGACCTGTCAAAAAGGATCCATCAAAAATGACCCCCTGTCAATAAGGGCCCCTCCTAAAGGGGCTAGTCAACAGAGACCAGTCCAAAGGGACAAAACAACAAAGATCAATCAACAGGGATCAATCAAAAGGGACTATCACCTCAAGGCCTAACATATCCCTCTTTGATTATTGGTTTGCCAATCGACAAGCGTCACTTAAAATACTTTTTGATCACCACTCGTGGGTTGGGTTAGGTTAGGTTACACTACAGCCGCCATCTTTTAAAAAGCCCGCCCTCTTACAAAAGCTATGAGTGGGCATGCGTAAAAAACAAAAAACAAAAACAAGCATGTTAATTCATAGTGGCTATCTACCAAACACATGTCTCTTGTGTGCAACAACGTTTTATACCATATCGGCATTCAAACTCTCACATGTTGGAATTGGAAAGAGAGATTCTCTAAATAATTAAAATTTCACCCCCTAGTAGGCTAGATTTTATTTTTGAGGTTGAAATATGTTGTCCATTGGAAAGGGGGTGTCAGCCCGAGTTCAATGACACCTCATTCGTCAAAATCCGACCATGCGTTCGAGAGATATCGCGCCGCCGCCATCTTTTGAGGTGGGGAGGTGGAGGTGGGGCCAGAACCCCTGCAAATACACTACTTATATCAAGGGTGATGAAACTGTTATAGTAATGGGAGATTGGAACGCTGTGGTAGGAAAAGGGAGAGAAGGGAAGATAGTAGGAGATTTCGGATTAGGTGAAAGGAATGATCGAGGAAGCAGGCTGATGGAATTCTGCACCGAGCGTGAACTGGTCATAGCCAACACCTTATTCAATAACCACAATAGAAGAATATACACATGGATGAGACCAGGAGATACAGGGCGTTACCAAATCGACTTCATTATGGTCAAGCAGAGGTTTCGAAACCAGATTTTGGATTGTAAAACGTATTCTGGTGCCGACATAAACTCTGACCACAATCTGGTTGAAATGAAATGCAGATTAAAGTTGAAGAAACTGATGAAAAGTCAAAAGCCAAAAAGGTGGGCAATAGACAGACTGAAAGAGAAGGATGTAAACGAAAGATTCAAGAAGAGTATAAAGGAAGGACTAGTGAAAAACTCTAAACAAACTTCAATTGCAGACGAATGGGCACATTTGAAGAATGAAATAACAAAATCCGCAGAAGAAAACATTGGTAGGAAAGAAAGAACAGGTAGAAAACCGTGGATCACTCAGGATATACTAGAATTGATGGATTAAAGGCGGAAATATAAGAATGTAAGAGATGAACAGGGGAAAGCAAAATACAGACGTCTGAGAAATGAGGTCAACAAGAAGTGCAAGGAAGCGAAAGAAGAATGGTTGAAAGAGAAATGTGCAGGTATAGAAAATTGTCTGAAATTAGGAAAAGTAGACACAGCTTATCGAAGGATTAAGAATACTTTTGGGGAAAAGAAGACTAAGTGCTGTAATATTAAGGACACAAATGGAAAGCCTGTAACAGGTAGGGAAGAAAAGGTTGAGAGATGGAAATCTTACATGGAGTGTTTGTATAAGGGAAAGGAGATTGAAAATCGTGTAATGGAAAGGGAGGAGGAAATTGATGAGGATGCAAAAGGAGATTTAATATTGAGATCAGAATTTGACAGAGCATTGGAAGACTTAAGCGGGAACAAAGCACCAGGCAAAGATGACATACCGATTGAGTTGATACGCTGCATAGAAAATGAAGGTCTGATCAGGTTATTTCACTTGGTGTGTAGGATTTATGAGAGAGGTGAGGTACCCCCTGATTTCAAGAAGAATGTTATCATCCCTATACCAAAGAAAGTGGGAGCTGACAGATGTGAAAATTACCGTACAATATGCTTGGTTAGTCATGCTTCAAAGATCCTGTCTAGAATAATTTACAAGAGGATTGAAAGCCAGATAGAATCGGAGTTGGGTGAAGACCAGTTTGGTTTCAGGAGAAATGTAGGAACAAGGGAAGCTGTACTAAGTCTTAGGCTGATTTTGGAAGGTAGAATAAGGAAAGATAAGAGAACGTTCATGGCATTTGTAGACTTAGAAAAGGCTTTTGATAACGTTGATTGGACTAAATTGTTTGACATTTTGAAATCTATTGGAATAAAGTACAGGGATAGGAGGGTGGTATACAATCTATACAGAAACCAGACGGCGGTCATTCGAGCTGAAGGACATAAGAGAGAAGCTGGTATTCAGAAAGTTGTATGACAAGGCTGCAACTTATCACCCATACTTTTCAACCTTTACATTGAACAAACAATGAGGGAAATTGGAGAAAATTTTAAAGTGGGAGTGAAGATTCAAGGAGAAATAATTTCAACTCTGAGATTTGCTGATGACATCGTCATCTTGGCCGACAAGCCTGAGGATTTGAATGAGTTTTTGACTGGTATGGACTCCGTCTTACGGAAAGAATTCATGATGAAAATTAATAAATGTAAAACAAAAATACTGGAATGCAGCCGAAATAAATCAGAAACCTCGATGGAGATCAAATTGGCAGGTGAAAAACTGAAGGAAGTAGGAGACTTCTGTTACTTAGGAAGCAGAATAACCAGTGATGGACGAAGCAAAGAGGATATACAAAGTAGGTTGGCTCAGGAAAGGAAAGCATTTCAACAAAAAAGGAATCTGTTGACATCGAATATAGATTTAGGTATTTTTGAAAGCCTTTGTCTGGAGCGTGGTGCTATATGGAAGTGAAACTTGGACTATAGGTGCAGCAGAAAAGAGGAGAATTGACGCATTTGAAATGTGGTGTTACAGGAGAATGATGAAGATCAGATGGGTAGATAGGGTTACAAACGAAGAGGTATTAAGACAAGTGGGTGAGGAGAGTTGTTTCTGGCGACTGCTAATGAAGAGAAGAGATAGGTTAGTAGGACACATACTTAGACACCCAGAAATAGCAAGCTTAGTTATGGAAGTAAGGGTCGAGGGCAAGAACTGTAGGGGTAGACCGAGGTTAGAATATGTTAAACAGATTGCCTCGGATGTAGGGTGTGGTAGCTATGTAGAGATGAAGCGATTAGCTCAGGACAAGGATGCATGGAGTGCTGCATCAAACCAGTCAAAAGACTGAAGACACAATCATTATCATTATTATTATCACACATTAATATTTTTATCAAGCCACCGTTTGTTTTTCCAACCTGAAGCTTCCTAGCTCCTCCAATACATTTATTGCAAATTTCACCAGCACATTAATTCATTTTAGATCGTGTCTACTCTGGTCAACAATTGTCATATAGTGACATTCCCAAATAATTTATTATTTATACAAATGCAAGAAAACCCTATTTGATACAGGCTTCTTATATCCCTTTTCGATAACCTTCCGCGTCTTAACATGATTTAATTCCTTAACGCATTATAAAATGCTTCAAAATTCATTCTATTACTTCAGAATGTGGGCGTGAATAAAACCACCTGTCATCGGATAAAAACTATCCGAAGTAGCTAAACTGTTTCAAACTTCCAAACTTATTATCCTCATAACATGTCATGATTATTAGAAGTTACCAAAAATGTTCTTATTATCCTCAATAAATCAGAAAATGATATTATTATTATTATCATTGAAAAATTATTATTATTATTATTATTATTATTATTATTGCCATCTTCCAAACTGGAATTTATTTGACAAAACAACTTGAAAACAATCAACCTCGAATTCGTAGAAGAAAAAACTATCCATTCCTCAAAATAAAAACTTAGGATCGACAGATCCTACGGCTGATGACGATGAAAAAAATAGAAAAATAAACTAAGATGCTCATGATGTTGTCCATAGATTCATAACGTATAATCAGTGCCTCTGAACACAGAAAATATTCAGACATATGCCTCAAATTCCTCGTAGCCTAGTTTGCCACAGCAAAAAACAAAGTTGTTTGTTGATATTTCTGTTTAAATGGAGAATTCCAATTACCATAGAATAAAAATAATTCAAATGTAGCTTACATTCTTGTAGATCTTGATGATGTTAACCTTCTGGTTGGTTCCAGATTATTTCCATTCTTCAGTCCTATTGGACCCGTACGTAAATCCGTGTATTGGTCTCCATTGCCACCCATAGTTAGTTTAACAGCTCATGACTGTTATTTCCATACCTGACTTGAAATACTCCTGACTTGCAATGTTCATGACGAAAGTCTCAATAGCGGCTGCTATTTTCATAAAGGGGTTTCGAACTCTAAGATCCATGGTAATAAACCAGATGTAACTGCGATACAACTGTGACACATTTAGTAAAATTTGATACTCTGACAATGTTATTTGCTTTGGTTCAGACCCGAAGTTCCTGTCGTAACTAATCCTATGGGTCAAGGTTATGCACCTCCCAGACACGCGTCAAACACGGCTGGTCCCTCGTAGGCTATGTCCTGATATCGGGAAATGGATTTCTCCAGCCCCTCTAAACTCCTACCGGGTTAGTTTATGCATCTCTCAAATTGCGTCAGACACAATTGGTCCCGTACGTTGACTAATAAACACTTGAATTCGCTTCACAAAAATATTCATAGTTTCACAGTGCGTGAAATATTCTAACACTTTGACCACTACTTGGTCCGAAGATTTACAACACATTGCGTGGAGTAACTGCTTACAAGCAGTTGTAGATAATAATGTGACCATGCTCAACGTAGAAGTAATATAGCGACCATGCGCTGCGAAGAAGTGAAGTGATAGCGACCATGCGCTGCGAAGAAGTGAGATATTGAGCTCTGCTTGGGCTCCGATTTTTACTCCCACGGCGTTCCATGCTGGAGTCCACGTCACAAGCTGTGTCGTCACAGCGAAGGAATTCCTGAATACAAAATTGCCAATATCTCGGCTTCTATTGATCCGATTTCTTTCCAACATAGGTCATTCTTCTCCTTTTCTTCATGCCAGAAAAATGATGTGCTTCCCAAATTTCCAAAATATCGGAAACTATTTAATCATAAAATATAGCCTTTGTGCTGACGTACTTCGCGTCACAAGCCTCGCTGTTGCCTGCATATTCTTTCCAAATGCTTCGAGAACAAATTCCGCGCGCCGTTCAAACCTTTCCTGGAATTCAAATATGTGCCTGGGACCTCAAATATGGACTAGTGGATAAGGGCACAGTTTCATGTTTACCAGGCCTGTCCAGCCATCCTCTGGTGGCTGTGACGTCATGGCTTGCCACCAGACTTGCTCCGTGGCTGACTAAGACCCGCTCTTCCTCGCTCCACCGCTAATCCCACCAGCTTCTGCTGTCAATACCCTCTCTTGCTAGAGTGAAGACAGACTTGCCACACCCCCGCCCGCTTCCGCCTCCACACCCCTGTCCTAATCACGCTGCGCTGCAGTGGAATGGGTCATAAACCAAGTGTCGAGCAAGACGTTCAACATCAGAGGTAGGTGGCGGAAGCAACCCTTCCTGGGAATTTAATTGTTTAGTAGTACCAGCGCCAGCGGACGGCAAGTGGATGTGTTTGAAATGTCACTCTTTTAAAGAATACAAAATAAAAAGCTGGCAGTATGATTCAAAAGATTTGTTATAGCTACTGATTCCATTCAAAGTCAAGCACAACGTTGCCCGTCCTTCCTCGCTTGCAGACCCCCTCCTTCCCCACACAACCTCCGATTCACTAAGGAAAGCCCGTGGCACTTGCTTGGCAGACAACCGCCACCGTGGCATTTTCCCTGGACAAGCCTGATATATATATGATACAGAAGATTGTTCGTGTAATGTGTAAATCTGATCCTATGGAACATTGTCGTCCCCTTTCTAGTAGACGTAGAGTATTGACAATTACAGACGTATATTATTTTTATATTATTACTGTGTGTCATAGACAATTTCAGTGAATTTATCACAAGGGAAAACATAGATCTCAACAATTGAAATAACAGAAACATTGATATCCCAAGCCATAGACTCACAAAACCTGGAAACTCACATGAAGTAAATAGCATACGTTGTTTTAATAAATTACCACATTCTGCACAGTCTACGCCCTTCAGTACGTTCAAAAGAAACCTGTACAACTGGATGTTGAAAGAACCATTTCACAACGAAAAATAATTCTTGGATATAAAAATTGTTAATTTTGGTTTTTAATAGTTTTACTGAATGTAGGGATTACTAGTAACAATATTGTACCATGAATGATGAAGCCCATTTAATGTAAATGATCAATGGTGAATAAATTATTCTTATTCTTTGACATATTGTATTTATTTAGAAACTTGTTTAGTCGTATCTTTCCATTATTTTGACCCACCTTGCCACGTAGTGACTAGCATTCTTGGCTGTCATTCCTGAAGTCTGGATCACAAATTTCGGTAAAAAATCGTCTAGGGTGAATCACACATGTTGTACAGAACAGTTTCGTAATATGGTTTGGCGTTACTAATTAATATGACTACCCAGTAACCACTTACCATGGGAAGGACATTAAATGGGGGTAGTATGGTCTTGGTGGGAGGTTTGAGGTAACAGGGGGAAGGTAACATTGACACAAGCTCTTGACAAAGAAAAACACCAGAAACTGGCATTTGTTATGGAGAAATTGATGAACACATGACAATGAATTATCAGGTAAAGTGAGTCTCCTAATTTGCTTGGACAATATGACAGTAAAATTCCATACCAAAAGTTATTCCTTTACATAACAGAAAGTTTCTACAAGTATTTACTGACATGGGATCTTCTAAAGAAGAGTGGCATCATCGCTTAAACATGATTCTAACTCAGTTCCACTCACAGAGCCTAATTCTTTCACTTAGGGTTGGGCCTATTAATCTATAGATATTCGTTGCATGCAGCAAGAGATAATCCTTGGTAAAATCACCTTGACATTTTCCTTCACGCGAATTTCAAGAGTGAAGTAAATATTATCCTTGATTAGGAGGACCATCATATATAGCAACAATGTCAACGTGTTTGTTAATGTAGCCTACTAACACTTCTTCTTCTACTTCAACATCATCATCTATCCCTTTTGCCTCTCTGCGTCGGGTCTGCCAGCCACTTTCTGTATTCATTCCTATTCCCTGCGAGTCTCCTGGTTTGCTGCAGAATCCTTCACTTCTTCTCTGCCACCTCTCCGACATATTGGATCCATTCTTTCCTTGGACGACCTCTTCTTCGAGGGCCTTCAGGCTTTGCCTCAAACACTTGCTTCGGTTTCCTTTCTCCATCCATCCTTATGATATGTCCATACCATTGTAAAGCTTTCTTCTGGATGGTATGTACTACCGATTCCACCTTTAATTCTTCTCTAATCGCTATATTTCGTACCCTATCTCTTCTAGTTTTATTCACTATCTTCCGGAGGTATTTCATCTCTGAGGCAGTCACTCTACTTTCATGTTTGTCCAGCATAGTCCATGTCTCAGCTCCATAGGTGATTGTAGGTAAAATACTGTCTTATAGATTTGAATCTTGGTTTTCTCCGAGACTTCCTTCTTTCCCACAATACACTGGCTCAACTGATAATATAAGTTATTTGCCTTCTTTACCCTAGTATTAACCTCTCCGTCGATTCTTCCATCCTCAGTCAGCATTGCTCCCAGATATGTAAAGCTGTGGACTTGATCCATAGTCCTTCCTTGCCACTCAATCAACATATCTTCCCTATCTTCATCACCTTACTCTTATTTATATTAATGGCGAGTCCTCTGTCTTGTAGGGAAGTTGCCCACTCTGTGACAGCGTGTTGCAGGTCTTCTGAACTATTATTAATAAGTACTATGTCGTCCGCATACACTAGTGACTGAAGGTACATTGGTCTCATTTTCCAGTTTCCAATTTTCATTCGCCTTGTCGTAGCTCTGCATTGACTGATCACTTGATTCATGAATATAATGAAGAGGAGTGGACTCAGGCTGTCACCTTGTGTCACTCCTCTCTCCATCCTGAATTGTCCACTCTCATGTCCATCTAATCTCACTAATCCCTTGACCACCTTATACACACTTTGAATTACTCTGATCAACTTTCTTCCTATCGTTAAAATTTCCAGAGCTTTCCATATTTCCTCTTTAGGTACAGAATCAAACGCAGCTGTAAAGTCTAGGAATGCCAGATATGCTTCCTTCCCTCTGTTGTTTATTCTCTCTATAAGGTGTCGAAGACAACTAATCTGATCTTGAGTTTGCCGATGTGGGCGGAATGCTGCTTGTTCTTCTTGTAGCTCTGGCTCCACCTGTCTTTGTAATCTTTTCTCTACAATTCTCATGTATTGCTTCAATACAACTGATGATAAGCAAATGGCTCGATAGTTCCGACAATCTGTAGTACTTCCTTTCTTATGGATTGGGATGATGATGTTGTTTGTCCATTCCTCAGGTATCGTTTCTTCCTTCCAGCAAATGTTAAACAAAATTCTTAACCATTCGTTTAATTCATCACTTCCTTTCTTAATCAATTCAGGAGCTATATCATCCGGACCCGATGCTTTACCACTCTTCATCTTGGTTATCGCTTCGTCAATTTCATACCTACTGATTACTTCTTCTTTTTCTTCATCCTCCATCTCTTCTGATTGTAGTTGTTGCTCTTTCTCTATCTCATCCCTCTCAGTTTCGAACACCTCTGCATAGTAATCTCTCCATGTTTCCAGTACTTCTTCTACTTTGGTTTTAAGTATGCCGTCTTTGTTTTGTATACTTCTTAATTTCTTCCCATATTTTCCTCTAAGTCCTTTGACAAATGTCCAGAACCTTCTTTTATTTTCATGGAAATTTTTCTCTGTCTCATCTCCAAATTCTTTCCAACTATCCTCTTTCGCTTGCCTGACAATTTGTGTCGATACATTTCTAGCTTCCACGTATTTCTCCCAGTCATCCCTCCTCTTGCTTTGTACATATTTCTTCCATGCTTCTTTCTTCTCCTTTACTGCCTCCTGCACCACTTCATTCCACCATCTAGTTCTCTTCTGATAGCCTCCTACTGTCTTCATCCCACATATGTCTTGTGCTGTTTTCTTGATGATGTCTCTTAGTACTTCCCAGACTTGTTCGGCTGAATTCATGTCCGTATTCCCTCTGGCTGCCTGCAGCCTCTGATCCAACTCGTCTCTATAACTCTTCTTCTTTTCTTCATCATTAAGTTGGTCTATGTTCAACTTTCAGTACTTTCTGGGTCTCTGTGGCTTTGGTGTCCGGAAGTGCTTAGTCATGACTAATAGGTGTTGTTCAGTACTCATCTCCGCACTTCTAAAAGCTCGTACATCATCAATTGCATATCTTGCACTCTCTGTGTATGTAAAATAGTCTATAGCACTCGTTACATCTCGTCCTTCAGCTACGTATGTCATCTGATGACATTTCTTATGGGGAAATAAAGTTTTTCCAATAAGTAAAAGATTATCTACGCAAAACTCAATCATTCTCTCTCCATTACGATTCTTAACTGCTTCTGCCGCATATTTGCCAACACATCCATATCCTTCCTCAAACTCATTACCTATACGTGCATTCCAATCTCCCATGACAACGACATGTTTATTCCCATTCTGAGCTCTGTTAATTGTTGTCTGCAAGGCTTGGTAGAAGTCATCATTCTCTGCTTCACCTTTGTCTTCTGAGGGTGCATATATCTGTATGATCGAGATGTCCTCTTGTAAGCTGAGGTCCATTCTGATTATCCTGGAATTTAATGCTTCCCAGTACCTCACTTTTTTGTTGAATGTAGGACTTAGTATGACTCCCACTCCCTCTTTGGCTCTTTGATCTCTATCCACACCGGAATACCACAAGGTATATCCTTTTTCCATTGCCATTTGTCCACTACCCTTCTTCTTTGTTTCACTAATCCCCAGCGGAGGAATTTTATATTTCTGCATTTCATTTATTATTTCTACTTCCTTTCCTGTCAAAGAAGTTTGATTCCATGTAGCCCATCTCATTGTCCTTTTCTCGCACGGTCGTATCATTTTTATCCGTCCGGCTCTTCCGTTTGTTCTCTGAATTTGGAAAGCTTCACCCCTACGCGAGCTAGCACAGTGGAGGGGCTGCCTCCTCACAGCATATGTGCCTACTGGACTTATCTGTCAGGGCTGTTCCCCCTTATCTGAACAAATCCCGTTTTAAGGCGCCGGAAACTCGCCCTCACCCCTCCCTTACGGGCTGGGATTTGTTGGTTGCATTGCTAGGCAGAGCCTACCAACTAGGGCATTTCTCAGTATTTATCAGAGACACCTACTCAGCATTGGTGTCCCCACCGAGGCTCAATAACCAGCCATTCACCCTCATCCTTTCTCAACCGGGCTTGGGACCGGCTATGGCGGAGTTTACTAACACAACACATATAATAAATTGTATAATAACATGATTAAAACCATGTTCATCAAGTATCAGCATGTACAAGTGAAAACAATTTGATTATTAAATATTTCTACTAGTCAGTGCAATGTTGTCCCAATGTTTTAGTTCTCCAGCAGCATCAAAAATTGATATAGCTAGCAGAACAAAACATATTTTGAGGAAAGTTTCCGAGGATAAACAGAATAGGCCTATAAACACTTCGTTCAAAATTGGAATAATAAAAAAAGGAAGCTTGGGGAGCGTGATGGCGCAGTGGCTTAGCTGCTCGTCTTTCACCCGGATGTCCGGGGATCGAATCCCGGTGACAGCTGGGCGAAATTTTCACCTGAAAAATCACGTGGCGTCAGGAAGGGCATCCGGTCTTAAATCCCCGGCCAAAACCAAAATGAGCCGGGTTGGCTCCGGCGACCCCAATTAATTGGGATAAGCCGTAGAGAATGATGATGATGAAAAAAGGAAGCTTTTAGTTTTACGTGACCGTTCATCATACGATCATGAGCCACGGGACCTCCTTTTTACGTGGAATCCGAACCACAAGACATGGCATTTCACTTCGAAAATCTCACATGCATTGACCGGGAATCGAACCCAGTCCACCTTGGTGAGAGACCAACAGCTTGACCATTGCGCCACCACGCCCCTTGGAATAATAATATTGAACTGTCATATTGGACTCGATGAGTTGAAATGAATGGCTAATGAATTGTATTTGACCCGTTTCCATTACAAACTGGTCACGAAGATTTATCAATATTTGAAAGAATGCCATCTGTCGACGAATGCTTAAACTGACATCGTATCACAGGCTATCGAAACGCACCCGCTCCATAATCTAAGAGATCATCATTTTAGGAACGCTGGCGTTGGTCAAGAATGTGAGTTTTGATTATTACGGGAAGGAAAAATAGAGAGGCGTGAACTATGTTGGTTGGAGGAAAAAAAATGTATCTTAATGTGCTTTCGAAGCAACGTTGGGAAATTTGGTTATTACGATGTGAGCCGTTCAGGAATACAGTATGTTCCTACATTTGTCATACTCATTTGGGATGGAGGCCAAATGAGAAATATATAAAATGTCACCGACTGTCTTCTGTGGATCTCGGAACATCACAGGAATCCGGTAAGTTTGATATCTTATTGATTTATTGAAGTATCTTCATGCATGAAAACATAACAAGCAGTTTGGTAAATAAGAATATGTGTTCCAACATTTAGTGCTAAAGTATCCCTTACTAAGTTGTAGGAACGAAATTGGAGATCGTTTATTTATTTAAGGTTATGTTGCCTCTTGTTCATGTACCTCCCGTTTGTATGTAGACGTACGAAATGAGGAATCGTGTTGTTGTTTTCAGGGCTTTAAAGACTTGAGGGTTTCCTGTTGTCGATGTTGTTGTTGTTCTTGTTTCGTTTCTCTTGATTTGACTCTCTTTCCGTGTTTTATTTGCATGTGTTTGCATTAAACGTAATTATAATTATGAGAAGTGTTTCTAACTAACTTCTATTTCCTTGCAAGAGTATGGGATCTCGGAAGAGTTATTAGGGGTTGGTTTTCTCAATGTGAGAAACAAAACTCGGGAGCCATACGGGCCTCGAAAACCACATTTTAATGTCCTAAACCCAACAGTTTTTGAGATATACCCAGAAAACTAATTTCATTTATTAAGCTATTGAAATAATGCAAACCGGTAACCATGGCAATACAATCTCAGAAGTCCATCTATTTCTGTCAAGGCCGCTACACACGTTCCAGTCTACCTGTCAGGTTCGCCTGTACAGGCGCGCCTGTGCAGGTCTGCCTGAATACCCCCGCGCGCCCACACGCTCATCTGTGCACCCAAGGAATGCCTTTTAGTTTTTTTTTTTCTTTTCTTAGGGCATCACTATATTGGTTGGCATCACCTATGTTTGTGCCGGAAATACGTTTCATTTTATAATTACGGTTCTGGACGTTGTATTAAGGGTGGATTAATGTTATTTGTTAAAGTGGGTCTTGACTGAAAGCTGAGGGTCATTTTAGTTCTGTTCTTGTTTGTGTTACTTTCAGTCAAGAAACAACACTTGAACTTATTACGTTTATTCAATGAGATGTATTGGTTATTCTTTCGAGTGGTGATATGTGTGATCCTTGCAAGTGTTCGGAACTGCAATTTATACTCATCCTGCTTCCCGTTAGATAACCGAGTCTCGTGCTTTCGTTCGGAAAGAAGGTTTATTCTGAAGTTGATGAAATCATTTGTTCGTTGTTTATTCAATTAGTTCGTTTTGGTTTTTGTTCTTTTCGCGATTTATACTGAACTGATCTATGTTTCTTAAAGGGTTTTGGTATGTCACCTCATGTTCATTTAGTGAAGTTCGCGTTCGTGTTGGTCATGTTCTTGTGTGGTCGATCGTTTCCTTTTCTGTTGTGTTATTATGGGTTTCTTGTTTTGGTCTGACATACATTTGATTAAGGGTGGCCGGTTAGACAGTTCATGGTATACATGACTTCGTAAGCTCCTTAGAATATTTATTTTGACTCCTTTCCAGTAATTAGCCTGCGGTGGGGTGAAAGTATTATTTAAATTAATAGCATTTATTAATTAACGTGTTTACCCCTTTTCGTTTAAATTGAGTTATTTCCGAACGATCTCCAATCCTTCAACGTATTAGGCGTCTCAACGTCACGATCTTCTTCTTTTTAAACTTTGATTGATTATTATACTTGTGTTTTACTCTTGATAATATGTATATTTAAGTCCAGCCCCGTTATCATCCTCATTCTCCATTTTCATGCGCCCCTCACGTCTCCCCTTGTTATTTCCTTTAATCTCCATACATATAAGAATGAAAGTTTGTCTGTTTTTTTTAATTACTACGGAAATTTGCGTTATTAACGCGTTTCAGACTGTTTTATGATGGATTCGCGCAAAAATATTTTTTGTCTGTCTGTATGTCTGTTTGTTTGTCAGTCTGTCTGTATGTCTGTTTGTCTGTCTGTCTGTATGTCTGTTTGTTTGTCAGTCTGTGGACAATTTTGTTTCCTTATAACTCGAGAATGGCCTGGTGGATCAACATATAATTTGGAACTGATATCCATCAGAGGCACGACACCCATCATTGATGTACAGTATATTTTCTCCGTAGCTCTGTTAAAAGAGGGCCTATCCCCTTAAAATGCATACTGAAATGGACGTAGAGAAACGAGACAAAGCTCATTTTCAGCGTCTCAATGTGAGAAACAAAACTCGGGAGCCCTACGGGCCTCGAAAACCACATTTTAAGGTCCTAAAACCAACAGTTTTTGAGATATACCCAGAAAACTAATTTCATTTACTAAGCTATTGAAATAATGCAAGCCGGTAACCATGGCAACACAATCTCAGAAGTCCATATATTTCTGTCAAGGCCGCTACACACGTTCCGGTCTACCTGTCAGGTTCGCCTGTACAGGTGCGCCTGTGCAGGTCTGCCTGAATACCTCCGCGCGCCCACACGCTCAGGTGTGCCTGTGTTGTTTGCAGTTGGCCATGTCATCTACGGATGACGATTATCTAGTTCTATTGGGCTTAGTATTAGTAACATGTGGCTTCAAACGAAAAAAGGCGCACATCGGGGTGCACGGAGTGGTTGAAGAAAAGAAACATCTATTCGCATGTTAACTTGTTAAGTGAATAGAAAGTGTTTCCAAAAGATTGGCATAATTATTTGCGTATGATTGAAGAAACGTTCTTGAAGCTCCTTTCTCTTCTTGCTCGGTTTATTCAGAAAGATGATGATGATGATAATTGTTGTTTTAAGGGTCCTAACATCTAGGTTGTCGGCCCCTAATGATCTGGGTGATAGTGAAAATGACAATTAATGAAAAACATAACGAAAATTAAGTGAGACTGAAAATACTTTCAAAATGGAACTCAGATTCAAACGACTCACAAAATGTAGAGTGGAAATACTTACAAAAGGGAATTAAGAAGGAAAATATTCACAAAAGGAATAGATTGAAAAATACGCAAAATGTAGGTTAGGTTCAAAATACGTACAAAATGCAATTGCAATTGCAAATACTTTCTACAAAATGTATGGCAGATTCAAACTACTTACTGTCTGTTAGGTAGTCAGCCCAAAGGCTGGTTGGATCCTCAAAAAGTACCGCCGTTACGTTATGTGAGTAGATACCCACAAAAACCCAAGGCAGCACTATTTTGAGGTGTTCTAGGCAAGAAGAGGAGTGAGGTAGTTTGCCATTGCTTTCCTCACTGAGTCAAAACAGTAGTCCTAACCCTATGAGTTGAACCTTTCACAGCATTCACAGGCACTGACTGTGCCCCGAATGCCATTACTAAGCACCACCCATACCTCAGTAGCTTCTATATAATCACAGCCATGAGTGAGACTGAGACATTGGTGAAAAGCCACCTTTTACTCTAGCCTGTGCCAACTGACAAATGCAAAAGTACTGTATTCACCAAGAGATGGCGAACAGGACTACTTACTTGGATTGACAATACTTACAAAAAGCAATTTAGACAGAAAATAGGCTAGTTACAAAATGCAATTGAGAATCAAAATACTTACAAAATGCAATGTAGATTGAAAATACTTGCAAAATGCGGTTTAGGTTGAAAATACTTACAAAATGCAATTGGAATTCAAAAAAAGTCCTCTCGGCACGCCGGAAGGCGGAGGTAGATTTCACCGGACAAACTAGGAGATCGGCGAAAATAGGCAGAATATGCAGGTTTTCGTAGAAGGATCAGACCTCATTTATCGCGTGAAAGTATTTTATAATTGGAGATTATTTAACTTTGTTTTTCTTAATTTTAAACATTTTATTGTCTTATGGGGACGCTAACCTTCTTGTCATTTGGAGTCCATTTTTAGCCTATTTTCAATTTTGAAAAAATAGGCTTATGAGATCACCTTTTGTCCGTGTGTGTGTGCGTGTGTGTGTGTGTGTGTGTGTGTGTGAGGTGTGTGTGTGTGCCCCCCCCCCCTTAATAAAATCTAAACGGCTGGAGCGATTTCAGTGAAACTCAGTAAGTTCATAGCACTATTCCCGGTGACCTCGACTGTGCCCATCGAATTTTGTTACGTCTCACCAATCCAACATGGCGGCTGTGCGAAATATTTCACTAGCATTCAGTATCTCCGAAACTATAACGGATATCGCCCTGAAATTGTGTACGGTGATAAAGGGTACTACTAGAAGTTCACCTATGAGACTTTCAAAAACCTGGTTACTACATAACCAACATGGCGGCCAAGCGAAGTGGAGACTTTTAAATAGACTTTTCTCGCGATTTAACTATCCAAACGTAATAAAACTTGGTACAGCAAATATTTATACACATTGCAATGCACTGGAGTCTAATTTAGTTCAATTGTTTACATAAACTCAAAATGGCGGCTGTGCGAAATATTTCACTGACATTCTATATCTCCGAAACTATTACAGATATCACCCTGCAATTTTGTACGGTGATAAAGGGTACTGATACAGGTTTATCGATATATAATTCATAAACCTGTAAAGTACAAAACGAACATGGCGACCAAGCGAATTTGAAATATTTTAATAGACTTTTCTCGTGAGTTAACTCTCTGAGCGCAGTGAAATGTGGTACAGTAAATGATTTTGCAGATTGTAATGTACTGCCATCTAATTTAATTCAATTGTTTACATAACCTCAAGATGGCGGCTGTGCGAAATTTTAAAATTAAGTTTTTATTTATTGTGTCGTAATCATGCGATCGAAGTGAAAGTTTGAATAATGAACCTAGGCAATAAGTGTCCTTGAATGGTACATAACTCTATGACCTATACATATAACAATCCTAAATGGCAAGCTTCCGTAATATTTAGACGGTTCTCAATATCTATGAATCTTTTACAGCAACCAAACTGAAATTTTTATGTTCATAGAGACTATGAACATATGTTCACCTATAGGACTTTCAGTAACCTGGTGAGCACGAATCCAACATGGCGGCGACAAGAAGTATAAATATTTAAATGGACGTTTCTCGCGAATTAACTATCCGAGTGCCGTGAAACGTTGCACGTTAAATGCTTACACAAATGTTGATCCACTGGCATCTAATTTATTTCAATTGTTTGCATAATCACAAGATGGCTGCTGTGCGTAATTTTAAAATCTTGTTTTTACTTCTTGTGTTCTAATCATGCGATTGAAGTTTGAATACCACACGTACACAATAATCTTAATATAATAGTACAAAAATAACAATAAGTTCCGTTAAGAACTATACAGCCTACTTTTCATGCCAATGATTATTCTACAGAATATGAACCTATCTAGAATAATGACGAAATTAAGTTGCTAATATCGAAATTTCCAATTAGTTCGAAATACTGTATACCTGGCATAATGTATCCTAATAGAGCACTACAGTTGGCAGCCCTGATGACTGAATATATTCTTAGTTCCGTCTCTTACGGTACTAAATACAAAATTTGGTTGAAGTCCACTGGATAGCATGGGCGTTACATGCAGTTAAACATTGGATCTAACAGCGCGCGTAAAATCATGTTGGCAACAATGTCATGCATGTATTGGTCAGAAATAATCTGAAATAATATGATCTATTGTTGTGCCAATTTTGAATGAAATCCATTAGTTAGTATAGAAGTTACATGCATTTTAAAATTGGACCTATCAGCAGGCTTAGGATCATGTTGGCAGCACTGACGTATATTAGTTACTCCAAATTCGTCTAGAATGCCAGGTACTATACGTGTGCAAAGTTTAGAGCTATAGGCTTGCATACTTTCTGATATATTGATATTAGGGTAACAAAAATAGGGACAGCACATATTAACAGTTGGCAGCCCTGGTTGCTCCTTAGAATACGCATAGTCATATCTGTTATGGTACACATAGCACATACGAAATTTGGTTGAAATCCAAATGATAGTATGGAAGTTACATGTATTTAAAGTTGGACCTGTCAGCAGGCTTAGAATCATGTTGGTAGCACTGACGTAAATAAGTTACTCCAAATTAATATAGAATGTCAGGTACTATACGTGTGCATAGTTTAAAGCTGTCGGCTTGCATACTTTTTGATATATTGGTATTTGGATAAAATAAATTAGGAGCATTTATTAACAGTTGGAAGCCCTGGTAGGTCTTAAGAATACGCTCAGTCATATCTGGTTATGTACACATACAACATACGAAATTTGGTTGAATTCCGCATGATAGTGTAGTAGTTATATGCATTTAAAAATTGGACCTATCAGGAGGCTTATAATCATTTTGGCAACACTGCCATGTTTGGCCTCCTGGAAATTAAACTGAAATATAATGGTCTGTACGTGTGCCAATTTTGAAATAGCTCCCATTCATACTTTCCACGATATCCAACATGGAGCTCAAATTTCAATTGCGATTTTTTAGCAGTTGGTAGCACTGACATCATTTTCAAATATGGCCGTGAGATATTCAGTTATAGATCTTTACTCCTACCAAATTTTGTTTCGATTGCTGCAGCCGTTTAGGAGTTGATAGGGGGGGACACACACACAGCCAGACAGACAGACAGACAGAAGGACAGACAGACAGACATACAGACAGACGGACAGACAGACAGACAGACAGACAGACAGACACACATTTGCCCGATCTCATAAGTCTACTTTTTCCTCATTTTTGCAAAATGTGAAAAGTAGGCTAAAAATCCAACCTGGCGACCATCTGAAATATTTAGACGGTTCTCAATATCTACGACTCTGCTACAGCAATTAAACTGAAATTTTGTATGTTGATAGAGGCAATTAACATGAGCAGGATATATGAAAATAGGCTGTACAGTTCTTCACGGAACTACCTGTTATACTTGTGGTCACACTGTCCTTATGCAAGGTTTCGACACTGATTTGTAACTATGTAACGGTCTGTTACTTCTTCACGCAAAATTATATCTCCCGCAGAGATGTTGGTTGGTTCCTCAGTTTAGGGGATGCGACAACGCGGTCATATAACCCCGTGTACTTTGGGTGAGTGTAGAATCTGTCTGATAAACGGTGTGAATTGTGATGGCTGTATTAGTCTGTAATTCAGGTAAGGAATGCAGACGCTAAATTTCAAGCAGTAGTTCTTAATGTTGCTACCAGATACTAACGTCAACGCCACCTAGCTGTGAACTTGGCTACTAGATGCCACCTCAATCAGCAACTCGCAACGAACGTTGGAACTTCCCCTCCAAAGGAAAGCTTACTGAGGGATTTTTAGCGCTCTTAGAAAATCCGACGACTTTGGCCGGCTTTGAACCTGCGACCTTGGGCATAGATGTTCAGCATGCTACCAGTTACGTCACCGAAGCCGCTTCACACTTAGTCAGATGGAAATCTGAATCTGATCTCGCGCAAGTGCGTTGTCATGGCAACGTCTGATGGCTCATCCCTCATCAATTTAGTAGTGTTGCCATGTCAACCACTGATAGCTCTTGGCATTTTCTTATAATTCCGAAATCATTTTTCTCATCCCTTGGCGCAATGGTGGCTCATATCAAAAATTCTTTCAGACAAACGTTTTAGGTAATTATTAGGGGAATATTGTCCATTTTGTACGGTTTTGATATTGTGCCTATTAACAGAGATATGATTAATGTTTCCCGAAAAAAACACTTTTTCCCACCCCTTTGGTCAATGGTTGGTGCTATCAAGAAACGTTTCAAACATAAATTTCTGAGCTTTATCCGACACATAGTATGAACTTTGAACGGATTCGATAGTTCACATATTAAGAGAGTTATAGTAATATTTCATTTTTTCGAAAAAAAAGGTCCCCCATTTTCATCCCCTTCGACCGATTTAGCCCAGTAACCAACTCGTCCGAGATTTTATGGGTATACATATTCGGTAAAAAATTCAAAGTGATTGGTGCAAAATTACGGCAGTTATCGTGTCCACAAGAAACTGATATACATATATACATATATACATATATTACATAAATTATATATAAACTTTTGAACTGACGGTGGTTTTGGGGTCTGGGGGATGTGAAACGCAAAGATATGTCGAAATTTTCCGGAAATCGAGACATGGTACCCATTGCAATAGTTAGCTTTCTAATGAAATCTACCTAATATGCACTTACTAGACTTACTAAAAAGCAATTTGGATTTCAATCCTTAAAATGCAATTGAGATTGAAAATACACACAAAATGCAATTTAGATCCAAAAGACTTAGAAAATTCAACTTAGATTAGTTAGTTATTGTTGTTTTAAGGGGCGGAACTACGAGGTCATCTGCCCCAACTTAGATTGATAATACCCTCAAAATGTAGTGTAGATTCCAAAAAATCGCTGAAGGTAATTTGGATATACGGGGAGCCAATTAACCAAAAACAGTGCGGGAAAAGGAAATATAATGAATGGAAAACAAGAAGTCTGACCTCTAGAAGAACGAGGGATCAGGAAAGATGAGGCAAGGGCCAGTTAAGGCGGGAAAGTTAAAAGACTCCCTAGGCCTCGGAAACCCTAATACCGTTGGGTTCGGTAAAGGACAACAGTTGACCAAGGGAGGTCGACAGGAAAGAAGACGGAGAGGAGCCCGGCACAAGTAAGTGGAAGCAATGCCGGACGCAGCTGGGGTACCGTGGTCGCCAATCCACGTCCCAATAGATTTGAGACCCTGGGGGAGACATTCAGAAAGCTAAGAAGCGTAAAATACCGTAATTTTGATTGGTAGAGATCCTCTGTAGCCGTCCCTGTCCTTGACGATGCCTTAACTTTGTTATATTCTTTCCGATAATGACTTCGTATGTTGTTTATTTTTCACACAACACTATCTTTATCTGCTGATTGTTCTAATAATAACCCTTGGCACTACAGCCCATGATGGGCCTAGGCCTACCAAGCGACCGCTGCCCAGCCATTTGGCCTGCAGATATTGGGGTGACGCGTGATCAGCGCATCAGGTCCCCTCGGCCATTAATCTTGGTTTTCGTGATGGGGCGCTGCCTCACTGTCAGACAGCTACTCAATTGTCCTCGCGAGGCTGAATGTACCCCATTCCAGCCCTCACGTCAGTTTCTAAAATCCCTGATGGAGCCGGGAATCGAACCCGGGGCCTCCAGGTGAGAGGCAGGCGCCCTATCCCAACACCACGGGTGCGGCGCAGATGGTCCTCCTTCCTTCAATTTTTCCACCAATCTTGCATTAGCTGCGTCCCTTTTTCCATAAGTACGGTTCACTATCGTTATTTATTTATAGTAAAGCTTTTAGTGCCAGGCGTGTTCGAGGACATGTTCGGCTCGCCTGAGTCTGTAGCTGCTTCCAGCGGACTCCCAGAGGGTGAGCTATACTTTACGTTCAATTAAAAGTAGTTCCAACTTTCGCTACCAGATGTCAATGATACCTAGTGGTGAATGTTGGAGCTTTGATAGAGAGTTCCAACGAAATCCAAACTAGGAATTTAGCTCCACACAAGTTTAGTCTGTGGAAGAAGGATCTTTTACATGCCATAAATCTATGATATGGGACCACCGGCTTTACTTCCCCTCCGATAGAAGGCATACTGAAGGACTTTTAACGCTCTTAAAAAATCCGACGACTTCGGCCGGATTTGAACCCGCTATCTTGGACACAACAGTTCAGCATGCTACCAACTACGCCACCGATGCCGCTTTCACTACGGTATATTTCTATGAATGTTTTGATGCACAGTATGTTATTGGCTCTCGACGCCATTGCGGTTGAAATTCGCACTTTTCTCTGCAGTCGAACCAGAACTGATATGACGCTACACACGCTCCGGTTTGCCTGCACAGGTAAAACTGGACAGGCGTGTCGAATGCTTTTTCGATTGTGTTCAGGCGGCCTGTTTAGGTGACAATACCTGCGCAGTTTTATCATCCACACGCTGCGGCAGACCTGCACAGGCGAACCTGACAGGTAGACCGAAACGTGTGTAGCGGCCTTAAGACGCAATGTCATTCCATTTATTACTTTACTATGATCGCTTGCAAACAGCTATACGGTTATCACGGATCCAAGTAAAGCCGTAAAATTCATCAATACGTATATAATGCGCTTAAGGGGGTCAAGGGGTACTAAATGTCTATTATATCCCTATCCCTATATTATTAAATTATTATTATGATTATTATTATATTACGGCGTACAAGGACGAGCAAAACTCATTATCAGCCCCTCCGTGACTCGGAGGCTACTACGTTTTAAGGCTCTAAAACCACAGTTCTGAGATGAAATGAAAATCCACAGCCTGCTTCCAGTCTCCGACCGGGTCAGGAATGGAATGAATGAAGCCCCCATCTAGCGGCGAGGATATGAACTGTGACGACTGCCGAGGCCTGACGCACTCCTCTGGGGCAATGATTAAATGAATGACAGATGGAATGAAATGATAGTGGAGAGTGTTGCTGGAATGAAATTTGGACAGGGAAAACCGGAGTACCCGGAGAAAAACCTGTCTGCCTCCGTTTTGTCCAGCACAGATCTCACATGGAGTGACCGGGATTTGAACCACGGACCCAGCGGTGAGAGGCCGGCGTGCTGCCACCTAAGCCACGGAGGCTTCTACAGTTCTGAGATATTCCCAGAAAACTAATTTCATTTAATAAACTAATAAATAGGCTACCACCTCGTGGCGCAGTGGCTAGCATTGTTGGCTGTCACTACCGAGGTACCGGGTTCGATCCCCGGCTCTGCCAAGAATTTAAATGTTTTGGTATGGTCTGGTACGGGGTCTCCCAGCCTCGTGATGCAAAATGGAAACCTGCCGGATGCTAGGGTAGGAGGAGGAGTGGAAAGGAACTGGCCACCCTACCACACGCAAACTCCGGCTCGGGATGCCTGGTTAGTGATCACTAGACTTAGTCAAGGGCTCTTATTCAGGTCGCCTACGTCCATGGAGGGGATATGGCACTCTTTTATTTTATAAAATAATAAATAGATGACGAGTATAGAAGAAGACCAAACCAGGAGCTATATAGATATACTGAGAAAATCACAGATGTGGCCAGGAAGAGACGTCTGGCTTTCTATGGATATGTCTCATGGATGAACCGAACAAGACTAACCAACCGGCTTATCAATTACTGGGGGAATAGAAAGAGAGTGACACCGTCGCTAACAGTAGTTAACAAGGATATCCAAGAACTGAAGATAATGAAAAGTGATATTCGAAGCCGATCACATATCAGAAAGATACTTAAATAGAAGAGTTTTCAGGACAGACCACCCTGTAAGATAACCGGCATCATCTGGACAAAAGAGAGGAAGGAGAAACATAGCCTGAGAAAGCGCGAATATTGGGAAAACATCAAGTCCCTCGCCAAGCTGAAAAGTTGAATCCGAAGGTTATCGTGGAATCAAACATAGACTTTAAAATTCAACAATGTGATTAAGGGGGTCAAAGGGTACCCTAGAATTTTTATATGTGACTTACACGTGCGATATGCGATATGTGGTATAGAAGGTCTATTATATCTCCAAACAGCAATATTATTTTCAAAAATTCCTGAATTGGAATAGAGTTTTTTGCAGCTTTTGGGAATTTGGGCCATTGGAGGCTAATTTTTATGCACCACGAGCCTTTATAATTTATTAAAGGGGTCTTCCTGGGGATGGAGACTTTCCACAACGGTGAGGTTCAGTTTTAATTTGACATATATTGCGTTTCGTCTACGAGGTTTTCAATATTATTTTCACGTCAGGAAGTACACGTTAGGTGAATTTAGTTTGAGAGCACATTTTAACAAATCATATTTTTGTCGACAAACGGGTTCATCGTAAAGATGATTTTGTTTGATACTGTGTGGTTGATATATCTTTATGTTTATGTACGCCTATAATTCATGTTCAGGTGCTTGGAGCATCGTAAAATTAGGTATTGTAACCATGAGTCAATACACCAATCATTTAGAAAACTCTTCAACGTACTTCTCATAGAAGGGTGGGTATAAGGAACAACTTTTAAAAATACATGCTAAAATAGCGAAAAATAAAAATTATCATAGAAGGACGACCAAAGCATATATTGCGCTTCTCAATGTGTGACACAAAACTATGGAGTCCAGAAAGGGTCTCCAAAAACCACATTTTACGGCCCTTAAATTAACAGTGTCTGCGATATACCCAGAAAACTAACTTCGTTCTGATAAACATATGAAGGAATCACAAGCCCCTAACCATTGGAACAGTAATTCAATTGATAACGTCTGGTTATTAATACCGAAGACCGTTCGAAGAGCGGGTACTTCTGCTAGTATTAAATATATTTGATATTTTAAACCTTTACTTGAAACGTGTTTTCATTCCATAGTTATTTCTCCATCTAATTCTAAATGCGAATATACTCAACATATGTCATGGTCCACGTCCCTTTGAGTTAGGCCAGTCCCCACTCTGCGCATATGGGGAGCTTTTACGTTCCCCTGTCTTGACATCGACTGTGTGCGTGGTAGGTGGTGGCTTTATGACACCCGATGACTCACAGTTGCTAGCATTGAGCGTGCTTGAGTCAATTTCACATTTTGAATATTGCGAGGTTAATTGTGTGATGACTATATTTTACTTGCATAGGTTTATGACCATTTACTTTCCTTGGTCCATTGTAAATTATTTATTATAATTCAGAGATGAGCTAATTGGAAAACAAGTCATAATGTAACACCCTCTTGTTCGTCCTGACGCAAAAATAATCTATTCTATTATACTTATTTCAAGTCGAGACAAACTTTCGTCTGGTAACAAACTTAAACGTACCACCGTGCCTAATAATACTCATACGCCTTGAAGTGATATTGTTGATCAGATGTAACCATGCATACACGTCTTACCATTGACCTTTCCCACAATGCTCTGCTCCGTGTTATGCCAGACCCGACATCAATTGGTGTAGACAAATTACTGTCTCGTTATCAGCTGTTATATGTTAACAGAAACTTGGTATATTTGACATCTATAATTTTGTTTGGACTTCTCAAGCTGTGTCCAAAATTGAAGGGCGGGAGGATGACCCGTTTCTATTACAAACTGGTCTCGAAGATTTATCAATATTTGAAAGACTGCCATCTGTCGACGAATGCTTAAACTGACATCGTATCTCAGGCTATCGAAACGCACCCGCTCCGTAATCTAAGAGATCATCAATTTAGGAACGTTGGCGTTGATCAAGAATGTGAGTTTTGATTGTTACGGGAAGGAAAAGAAGAGAGGCGTGAACAATGTTGGTTGGTTGCTTTCGAAATAACGTTGGAAAATTTGGTTATTACGATGCGAACCGTTCTGAAATATGTTCCTACTTGTGTCATACTCATTTGGGATGAAGGTCAAATGAGATTATATAAATTATTAACGGATGTCTTCTGTGGATCTTGGAACATCACGGAATTCGATAGGTTTGTTATATTATTTATTAATTGAAGTATCTTCATGCATGAAAAAATAACAAGCAGTTTGGTAAATAAGAATATGTCCTCCAACATTCTGTGCTAACGTATCCCTTACTAAGATATAGGAACCAAATTGGAGATTGTTTATTTATTTGAGATTATCTTGTCTCTTCTTCATGTTCCTCCTCTTTATATGTAGACGTACTGCGCCCGAATCCCGCTAGGTCACAGTTCAAAATCCGCGTAGATGGAAAATAAGGATCGTAGGAGGGTCAACACCCGGCTAAAGAATCAATGATTCCTACAGGACTGATGACTAGGGAACCCTGATCACAAATAACGCATATCTAACCATACTACTAACTAGTTGCACCCAGAAGAGCCTACAAAACAAAAGGTGAGCACAAATTGAGCGACTTGGCTATCGGGTTAATGGAATAATGTGTCGATTTACTGTATGCATCAAACTAGCAGTATCGTTACCGCGTAATTAAGTATTGAGGAAAGAAGTCATCTCGAGAAAAACGAAGCAAGCATAAAATAGCTTGCAATTTATTAAAGAAAACCAACGAACAATACAGACATGTCCTTAAGCAAAATAAAATAAGAATTGACACTACAAATAAAAGTGACGTCTCAACTAGACGTAGATGCGACTCACTTAGTCTCTGCTAGCATCCTACTTCAAATAATATTCAATCTTTCTTCATAAGACATTTCCAAACATGTACAAAACATTTGCGAAAATCCTGAACACTAATTATGAATAAATCTCCCTATAACGTTATATTCATGATACAGGCATGCTCCCTAATTAATACATCTGTGTAATAACATCGCAAAATAGCGTTAAACTCTAACACGCAAAGGTAGGTGACTAAAAATAATAACCTTAATGTTTATAATACAATATGTACTGTATCGCGTCCTGCACGATTCATTCTCTAGCAATAATAGCATAAAGTTCCTTCTCTCACCTTCATTCGCGTATTTCACACAACTTTAAAGTCAAATTCGGTGTTAATACTTCCAATAAATTCCAAATATACGACGCAAGTCCTTTAGATAAGCTATATTCAAAGACAATAAATGTGGATGGCATTTAACCTTCGATACTCACAATAATAAATCTGCAAATATATATTTCTCGACATTGCTTATTAGACATACTGTACTTCATCACATTTTATCATAATAACTTCCTCTCTCGCTCATAATTACCATATTATCGTGTCTTCACTACACGTTCCTTCAGACCATTGCCTCTCGAATGTATCTCGTTTAGCACTTCCACAAAACTCCTAAAAAACAATCTCGTATATTTTAAACAAAGTGAGATTCAGTATCCCTACTAGATATTACTATTGTAATACCGTTCACGAATACAACTTACCTCCTCCTACATAATCTCTATCGATTATACATTATTGTACTATTACTTCCTTGTGCATCTCTCATAAAATATTTCCGCAATGTTTCTCTAAATCTCTCCTCATAAAATCATGCCATCTTTCCGTTCTCTTCCTCTAGTACAAATCTGTTACAATATACATGTATAGCTTTTCTATAAATCTAAAGTCTGCTCGCATTTACTTCACAAAATTAAGAATGTCCACAACTCACGTCTGTTCCTCTCTAGATATTTAATATTCTTTCCGTGGCCTCACATGACCTGGCAATAAAAAAGATTGCTTAATACAATTACCTTTCACATATTAGCTCTCTCAGCTATGCTTCTCCAAATACGCATACTGCTTAAACAATCGTAATCATACTCTGGGTTTTATATAGTTGCTTTCTTAGACAGTGAAGTTCCTTTCAATACAAGAATTGAAATACTCCTGTCAACAATTACGGTCTTTATATATCATATATTCGTTTCTGTCACGAATTAGCTTTACAAAGGATCATCGTGTCTTCTCATTACCTTACATTACTTGTACAATAAAATCTGCTTGTCAAACATGTGACTACCTTCGACCTGATGTCACAACACGGATACGCAAAATACTTGCTTCAACGAAATGAAGTTACTCTAGTGAAAAATCTATTTAACAATAGCTTACACAAGCTACAAAATTACTACGTCAGAAAAATGACGGCAAAACGTTCGGATAAGATCAAAATTGCAATATAAATGCTCTATAGCAAAATTTCAAAATTCTAGACAAAATAACAACATGAGCTATGAATAAGATAAAGAATATTGGTCAATATACTGGAAAATCGTGTACAAGTTCTATCTACATAGGTGTGTAAATCTGCACTGTTCTACCTTAAAGCTGGACCTGTGGTGACGGACCTGGTGTCAACGGCATCCGTGGTATCCCTGCCACATGCTTCAGGAACGCGACCTTGCGTCTGGCGGGCAGCTGGCATATGTCATACAGCTCCTGTCTGGACTGCTGGTCTCGGCAAACAGTAGGGGATGGGGTGGAAAACTGGTCTCCAGCTGAGACTCGCCGTGTAGCCTCCTCTCTACCGTCCGTGACCTCGTTCTGCTGCCATTCTTGGATCTTCTCGGTTAGATAACCTTGATGCTCCTCCCGCTTCCTTCTTGGGTCCATCTTCTGGTGGTACATCGGTTGATGTTCATCGATGTCGGTAGAATAATAGTGGTATTTATCATCGTGAGAAATCACCTTGACATGTGAGTTTCTCTCCATAGTAGTAGAATAGTGTGTATTCAGAACAAACTGCAGTTGGTAGCGCAGCCAGTCCTCTTAATCAAGCTACATGGTCATCTCTGGATATCGCTTGTTAGTGTAGCTCTACGCTCCCTCCATCATGAAAATTTAAAACATCTTCTCTGCTTAGAAATAGTTGGTCGTGATCTCTCCCCTTTGACCTGGTTCAATAGACATTTTATAGATAGTAATGTTTAGCTTTTTATAATGTGTTCCAATAATTCAGCTTTCTTATCCTCTGCGTAGTATTTCGTAGAAGTTCCAATGCGATGATACGAGTATAACAAAGTATCGCTCAGTATAGTTTCTGGTTCTTTCTTCTTAATATCTCTTCTCAATTGTTATAGTTTGTTATTTGTTCATGGCGTCATATTTATCTCTCTGTAGTATTGCTACATGTTGAATTCTCAAATATCCCAAGTTACATTCTTGTATATTGCGGAGTGATATGTAATACGTGTTACTTCTCCAGAAGTTCGTAACGAAAGATCCTCGCTTCCTAGCGTTTGCTAGCCTCCTCGATCAAAGCTTTCCCTCCATAATCAATCTTCCTAGGCTCACTCCTTGCTGCATACACACACATTGGTTCGTATCTCCTCTTGTAGATATTCGATTTAATTGTGGTTTCAACCATTAATTTTCATTTTTCCTCCTTGTAAATTAGATATCTTACAGTCCTTTCCACTATTAAAATAATGTATATAATATCCATTTGTTCCCTCGTAATCTCTCTGTCTTCTGATTGGCTGAGTATCTGTTCTGAAGCGCGCCAGACACACGACCTCCCTTCTCCTCTATCCAGTCGCGTGCATGACCTCTACTTATCATTGCTCTATCTCCTAGCTCGCGAAAACTGGTTTCTCGCGGCCAACATCTACAAACTGTGCATTTTCCTGGACTAGGACTGAGTACCTCACCCTTGGCTAAAATATCGTGGGTTACAAAATTTCCATTTCTGCTCCAAATAGACATATTTCTATTGGATAAAATTTTACCAATTACTTCTAGATGTCAAAGCTCTCCTCCTACATACAAATTTGATCCAAATCTCGAAAAATTTCATATGCAACTTTTCTCAGATGGTCTCCGTTCGAATCTCGTCCAGTGCATAGTCTAGGCTGGACATGATTTCGAGCACAGTACGAAATCAGAAATCGCGTTGTTGTTTTAGGGCCTTGACGTCATAAGGGTTTCATGTTGTCGTTGTTGTTGTTGTTTCGTTTCTTTTGATTTGACATTCTGTCCGAGTTTTATTTCCATGTGTTTGTCATGAAACGTAATTATGATTATGAGAAGTGCTTCTAACTAACTCCTATTTCCTTGCGAGAGTATGGGATCTCTTAAGAGTTATTAGGGGTTGGTTATTTTAGTATTTTAGTTCGCGAATTTTGTCCTGACGGGGAAGGGTGGGCGTTCATTGCTTTGGATGACATTATGTCTTATATATTTGTGTGATTGGAACACACACCAATTTTTTGTTTTATCAAGGGTTGATGTTTCTTGATGTCTGTCATCTGTGCACCCAAGGAATGCCTTTTAGTTTTTTATTTTCTTAGGGACTGGGCAGGCATCACCTATATTTGTGTCGGAAAAGAGATGTAAATTGTCGGAAAAATCGGAAAATAGTTCAAGAATTCATGGCGGATATGCAGACTGGTGGAAATCCAAATCAAGGGAAATAAAGCTTTTCGAAGACACGAATAATAAGCACGCGTTGTTTTTTTTTTTCAAGGCAACTAAGGCTATATATTGCACCCGTTCCGCTTTGGCATGCGATGACCCTGCTGACATAGCATCGCACATCATGCGTTACGGAACACACAGACACTGAAAATATAATAAGGAATGTGTCGGAACCCAGTTGAAAAAAATCAGCTATGGGCAGTACGAGACGAAGTGTCTCAGGGTCATTTACGGGCTTAATTAACAACAATAAAAGAAAGGGGCGCCATCAAGCTGGATTACTAGCAAACCACATCCTTCCTGGTTAAGCCTTACGATGAATCAGGAAGGGAAAAGGGAAAAGATGCCATCACGAAATTTTGAAATCCAAACAAAGAAAAATTTATTAAATTATTGGCAAGATGAAAAGTAATCAAAGAAATTCCTGCCTAGGAAAATGGTGGATAAATTATTAGTTTGAGAGAGTTTATTTCAATTTCATCCATTTCCATCCTGCCTTAATTTGTTCACATGATTCAATTAAAAAAAGTTCATCTTGTCCACTCAGGATCACCGAAGCACTTTTCACACGCAACACAATCACTCGTGATTCCGGAGGCCTAACATCAATTTACATTTAACACATATTCATGTGAACTTCAAATAGTTATATCAGTTTTTAATATTTACATACGAAATTGAACTGAAAATTCATATATGGAAAAAATACTTATCACTCCTAACATCATCATAATCATAAATTCGGATATCATCCGGTGTGGTCAAATTATGTTATAAATACAGTAATAAATTGGCATGTCAATGACTCAATTCTGCTATAATCAGAGGTTTCTTTTGTTTCAGCAAATAATCATGTAAGATAATCGACAGGAACTCTCATCCAGGTTGAGATAATTAAAGAATCATAATAAAAACTTGGATTAACTGAGAGTATTCTGAATATCTAATTTGGATCACATTAGAGGTGTCATTCATATTCTAACACATCTACAAAAAATGCCAGATTTCGTTATAATCAAATAATTTTGAGGGTTATGTTTATATTGAACTCAACAACCATATTAATTGCTATAAAAATGATTACCATAAATTCCCTACATTTGGATATCATCGTCCAATAATAAACACATGAACCAATGCTCATTCAGAAAAATCACTTCATTTATTCATTATCAAACATCATCAACTATTCACAATAATTCCTCATAATTTTTCAGCGCATTGTCTGAACCTACCAGTCAACATATTTATTTCAACGTGGTAACCTCTCAAAAACTGTGGCACTATCTTCACATTATAAAGTTGGCAAAATTCCTCATTAGTATGCATTCAATAAACATCATAAAGATGTATAAACTGGCTTCAAATATTAACAAAGCAAAACCATCATAGCTATGGTCTAAATGACTGTGTTTATCAACCTCTTATATAAAGTGTAGATCACTGAAATAATTCTCAACAAGCTCCATGCATGAATTAAATTTAAATATAGTAATACTCTGGATAAATTCCTAAAATCTGTATTCATAAATATGATAAATGGTTATACCAATATTCCTGATTAAATAAGGTTTATTCCTTCCTGTGATTTATTTCTGATTCAAAAACCTGCCTGCTAGGGGAACTAACTATTCAAAAATCCTTGGTCATGGCGTAAATCAACCAATATATTTAAATATGTATATTTAATAGAACACTGACAAAATCAACTAGATCATGGACAAGAATCACAAGATATGATCCTGATGGCTTTTATCGTTACTGGATTTGATAAAAAATCAACCAATATATGACTGACAATTTATAATTTAATCCCCTATTGTAGGTGAGGCGATTAACACCACACTATTGCTCAAGGCAACTGGCCCTACATCGAAGACTAAGGAATAAATTACCCCTAAATCTAGGTAAGGTGATAAACACCACACTATTGCTCAAGGCAATAGGCCTTACATCGTAGACTATAGGTGAGGTTCCCTAGCGTAGGTGGGGCGATTAACACCACACTATTGCTCAAGGCAACAGGCCCTACATCGTAGACTAAAGTGAAATGCATTGGACTGGAATTAACTACAACTGTTCAGTCAAATATTGCTGATATATATTCGCTAAGACGACTTAAATGCAAAAAAATGATCCATTCAAAGAAGAAATATCTAACATCAAGCTCCACACATCTATGAAAAGCGTGGAAAATGCAAATACAAGTTTGCAGGCGTCGAGACACGAAAACACCCGATCAAATAAACCAACACCAAAATCATGTCATAACTCGACATAAAAAATCAGATCTAAATTCAAACATATCAGCGCATTGTAAAAGATCGAACGAAAATGCTCATATAAATCTGCAAGATATATTTCACATGCCTGTGAATCCATAATGAAATAATCTAATTAAATATTGTCAACAATGTTTAAATATATCCGTGTGCTCATAAAATTCGTTTCGTAGCGAAAAACACATATGGATGTTCACTTTACCTGATGATGTTTCAGTCGTTCGTGAATATTCACTTCCAGAGATCGAGGAAAACCCCTTATATCCATGAAAAATCCCCAAAGAATCGCCGACATCTTGTATCTTCACATCGGATCTGGAATCGGTAATCTTCTTCCTCTGGGTCGAATTTGGGACCGCCACTCCGCTTGGCCATTCTGCCTCCTCAGTGTTTAACGCTCCATGTCGATGTAGAAAGTTCCCATCACAAAAGTGGTTTCGATAAAGTTCCAAAATTTCCCTGGTTTAAGTGGCATAAATGGTAACCCCATTATTGTCTGTCATATCACGCCACTGTTCCATAAGTATTTCCAATATTGCATCAATAAATTCACCAAAAATCACTATAGGATTGCACAATTATTAAAATTTATGTTGTGTGACGATAAGTTTTTATACGCCCTGTAGCTCACATCTGACATAAATGTAACACACACGACTGTGGTATGTGCATGCTTGCGAATGTTTTAATAGAAAGTCAATTGTGAAACACAACATCACTGGAAATATTTTAATACAATGTCCACTTGACTGGTTGTGTGTTCGTTCATTTATTAGAAGCCCGTGGTTGCAATAGTTCAATTGGAAATTATTGCATCAGCTGTGCCTCGAAATGTAGCATTAATATCGTTCATAAATTTTGTTTACTTGCAGGCACGCATAAAAGATTCACTAATGTGTATGCTGAACATAGTTTTAAGAAAGTATTTCTCATAAATGATGCAGAATGTGCTTCGTAGTATGACTGGCAACCTGCATTAGAATGCATCCACGCCGGCCTGTTGAAATCACGGTTGTGCTTGCTACAATATGTTCAAGATTCCTGCAGCATGGCGATAGTCAAATGCTCGAGTAAGCTGCAACGTATATTCACTGCGCATTGATAAGTCCTGCGTTAGCCTGCTAATATCACGGATGAATTATACCGTAAGTTGAGTTATATTTATACAACCACTGAAGTGAAGATTACGGTTGTAAAACACATCGAAACTGCCCGATGTGTCTCCTCATGTGAGAACACATAACTGAACTGCACCAAGGACGCTGTCTGCTGACGACTGTACCGTACTGTACGATGCAATAGAAACTGGGCTGTTCTTCACCCGTGCTCGTAAGCCATTGTGCCGGACTGCATTGCGGTAATGTAATGTACTGCACTCGCGTCCGTATCCACTGTAGGGAACTGTTGTAATAGAACTGTATTAATCAGTACTGAAACTCTACTATAATGAAGTACTGTAACGAAACTGCATTACCATAATGGACTGTCCTGCACTGCCCACATATATCTGGCTGCTCGCCTGTCACATGACTCGTCCACCCTCCTTAGAGTACGGGTAAGGGGTGCAACTACTTCTGACGTCAGACTCCCTCTGTCGGAGTGCAATTAATAAATCCATTATAATAACCCAAGCTTCCATTACGTGTTTCCAAACAGGATAATGGGTAAAATAAAATGTCCATAGTAATTTGTTCTTTCTTGACTCATTATTAATGTCGTGATATAATAAATAATAAATATCCTCGTACACATATCCCATCATGCATGCGGGTCGGTGAACAGCCTTCATTCTCCTTCTACCTGATCTTACGTCATACTCCCACAAAGCAATGTTCGCGACACCCGCGCACTCTTTTCTTTCGTATATTTTCCAACCTGGTTAGCGTAGCCGATCGTATCAAGACCATATCGGGTACAATATGGACCACCCACTCATGGCAGGACCCCTCTTAGATCAAAAGATGGAACAAATCTTCTTAAAAACAATCGATTAGTAGGCGCTGGAGATAAGGTTTCCATGATTTATTAAATACTAGCAGAAGTACCCGTTCTTCGAAAGATGTTAACACCAGACATTATAATAATAATAATAATGTTATTGGTGTTACGTCCCTTTTAAGTACTGTTGCTTTTAGAGACGCACCAGACATTATCAATTGAGCTACTGTTGCAATGGTTAGCGGCTTGTAATTCCTTCATAAGTTTATCAGAACGAAGTTAGTTTTCTGGGAATATCACACACACTGTTAATTTAAGGGCCTTATAATGTGGTTTTCGGAGACCCTTTATAGACTCGCGAATTTTTTTTCCCCACATTGAGAAGTGCTACATATGCTTTGGTCGTCCTTCTAGGATAATTTTTATATTTCGCCTATTTTAGCATGTATTTTGAGAAGTTTTCCCTATATCCACCCTTCTACTAAATGAAAAGTACGGTGAAGAGTTTTATATATGATTGGTGTATTGACTCATGTTTATCATACCTAATTTTACGATCCACCAAGCATCCGAACATGAGTTATAGGCGTACATAAGGATACACAGAAAGACAGACAGACAATTCTATTGTCTACAACATATCACCCAGAAATCCAAATATGGGTATATCTACCACACAGTATCAAATAAAATCATCCTTACTCTCAAACTAAATTCACCTAACGTGTACTTTCTGACATGCAATAGAATTGAAAGCCTTGTAGATGAAACGCAATACACGTCACATAAAAACTGACCCTCTACGTTGTGTTGGGTCCCCATACACAGGAAGACCTCTATCACAAATTATAAAAGCTTGTGGTGCATAAAAATTCAGGTTCTTTAGTCTCAAATGGCCCAAATTCCTAAAAGCCGCAAAAAATGCTGATTCAATTCAGGAATTTTTGAAAATAATGTTGATGTTTGGAGATATAATAGACCTTCTGTACTATATATCGCACGTGAAAATTGCATGAAAAATCCTAGGTTACCCCTTGACCCCCTTAATTGCATTGATGAATTATAGGCTACAGTCTACGTTGGTTCCGTGATAACCTTATATTTGTAAACTTTCACAGAAATGTAATAAATGTAATAAATTGCTTCTTACTGAAATAGATGGAAAGTTGGATGCCACCCCTTGAGATAATGTTGTCATGGTTACCGATTTGCATTCCTTCATTAGTTTGTTAAATTAAATTTAAGTAGTTTTCTGGGAATGTTTCAGAAACTGTTGGTCTTAGAGTCTTGTAATGTAGTTTTCGTGGACCCTCGAGTTTTATTTCAGGCACCGAGGGGCTTTGTCTCATCGTTGTACGCCATAATATAATACTAATAATAATAATATAATATAGGGATAGGAATATAATAGACCTGCCATACCACACCCACAGGTGTAAATCGCGAGAAAAAATTCTAGACTACCCCTTGACCCCCTTAAGCGCATTTTACGTATTGATGAAATTTACAGCTTAATTTGGTTCCATAATAACCATTTAGCCGTTTGCAAACTTTCACACTAATTTAATTAATGGAATTGCATTGCGTCTTACAGCAATAGAATCTGTTGCCATGGTTATAGTTTTGCATTCATTCATTAGTTTATTAAATTAAATTAGTTTTCTGGGAATATCTCAAAAAGGTTGGACGTAGGACCTTAAAATGTGTTTTTAGGGCCCCCGAGTTTTATCTCTCACATTGAGGGGCTGAAAATGAGCTTTGTCTCGCCCTTCTTCTCCTATTTCAGCATGTATTTTAAGGGGGTATGCCCCCTTTTATGACAGGTACAGAGAAGAGTTACATCAATGATTAGTGTCGTGCCTCTGATGGATATCTGTACCAAATTTTTCGTTGATACACCCAGCTGTTCTCGATTTATAAGGGAACAAAGTTGTCCACAGACAAACAAACAGACAGACAAAAAATATTTTCGCGCGCATCCGTCATAAAACAGTATAAAACGCGTAAATAACTCAAATTTCCGCAGATATTCAGAAAAAACCGACAAACTTTCATTTTCATATATTGTGCCCATTTAGCAAGAAATATGCCAATCACAGTATACCAGCGTAGCTCAAAATCAACTCCTATTTAAACACATTTAATTACTAACATTAATGGCGCTACAAACATTTTAACAATTTAATTACTGACCCAAATATCAACTGCTTGTTCCAAATGAACAAGGAATCACAAATATAAACAAATATTGTATTCAAAACCTGTGGTTTCCACATAAACCAACAATTCTTACATAATCTCACTTCCATAAAGCACTAACATTAAGTTTACATAACTCCGAGCTCTTTGGCTCCATGCATTTACATTATTATGGTGTCATTCTTATACACCTCAAACACTCTCTTTTATATTTTCTTATTTCTCAAAAACAAATATATAATTATATTTAAAATCTATGTTAATTATCTAATTCAATATTTTGGGCATGTCCACACATTCAGTTGTTATCATCTCTCTTTATTTCACAAATATATTAAGGTAATCAGAAAATCAATTGTGTACTCCAGAGCGTGAAGGTACTTGACACAGTCAAAAAACTATAGTTACTCCCGAACTCAGTTGCCTTCAATCAACTCGTGGAATCCCACGTCCATACATTATTACAATAGGGATTGTTATTTATCTCTTATGGCTTAATAGACCATTATCATATAAGAAACTACGATCTGAACCGGCAAACGAAATATCCATCTACTAGGACCTCGGTTCATCGCCCGGGTCGTTAACAAATTTAAACACTCCTGGTGTATTCATTTCTCTTTACAACAGCTTACGAGACGGTCTCTGTTCCCTCTCGCTTTAAGAGAGCTAGACTCTACTACTTGGGGTGCGATTTATGACCACGTAGGGTGACGGCGACTCCCTGTCTGACCCAACGTTAGTAGCTTATTTCCAAGGCTTTCAAAACAAACCTTCCCATTATATCCAGTTCTGGGGAGACCGGGCTTTACTGTACCGTATACATTCAAACAACTATTCTTTGGTTCAAAGACCATTTTCGTATCCTTGGCATTTATTAATTATGAGAGGGTCCTCATTGATTGGGAAGATTAATACACATACGACGACGGAGAATTAAAGGGGCTTTTATCATAAGAAGATCCTGCATTCGAATCTCTTCACGTGCCTCGGGATCCAATCCCTTACAGAGGACTTATACAAAATGCGATTTAGTGTCGGCCGTGGCCCATATGACATACGCTCAATAATACCATATATTAGCTCCCTTTTTAAATACATACACAATGCCTCGTGATACTATGTAACAAATAGAGGACTTATACAATTATCAATTCACTGCAATCAACTACCCTCCATAAGTAATGTACCAAGTATTTTAACCACTACGCGTTCCTAGCGTGACACTTTAATATTATATTTGCGCTCATTATGCGCTATGCATTATTTTAAGCCGAAAATGTCTTCCCAAGAACTGATAAAATCTCTTTAGTAACACTTCATATTATTTTAATTCACATATTAATCTTTCCGTTGTCGATAAATCGCTCCCTGTTTTAAAATATTCCCTTGAACCTCATCTCTTACACATACGTTAAGGCTTAACGCTCTTATGTTCATATCAATTTATTTGATTTTTATTTAACATTTCCATATTTAATTATTATTATTATCTTTATTCTTTATACAAGCTCAAAAGCTATTTCTTTCATATCTCAACTTTACTTTGTTTCAATGTCTTTCATGATAATTAATGATATTTCGCTTGCTCTTATGACATTTGTTAAATACATTAACCCTTTATTCACATATTTCCTCTACGGGATTTATTCTTTACATAATTATTTATAATTTCTCAATTTTATTTATATTTGTTCAGACCGTGTTCTTGATTATTCAGTATTTATTTATTAAAACACATCCCTTTCACTCAAAAACTCCGGTGGGTTTGTACACAATCAATTTCTGACACCAAAATAGAATGAATTTAGTACTCACATGTTTCTAGATCATCCCATGATCTTTAATCTGGTGCGGTGCTTCATTTTGGGGCCCACTTTGAACTTTTACTCCATATTAAAGGTATTCATCTTACGTAAAAACACTTTTTGACATATATTTAAAACACTTGACATTGACGACATTTTTATATACTGATGTGTCCCTTTTGAACACATAATAAACACTAAAAATATTAATTTAACACACAATCTTGATTATTTTACACTTCACAATTCTCGATCACTAGGCCGTATTTCTGAGCCTATCACACGTGATCTTCTTAAATTCCCGTTTCCAAGGGTGAAATTATTCGATGTCGGCTTCCTATCCTGCAGAATGCGAAAGTCTCGAAACATCTACTGTTCCCTGGAGTCCAATTCTGCTACTCCTATCCTGGATAACCGGCTATTTATCTAGCTTGAACGGCTTCTTTGTAGATCTGTCTATCGACCCTAACGAAAGTCTATACGGATCGAGGTCTCCCCTAAGACCTATAGATTTAGTTTATAGCAGCTAACACTTCTCAATTCTAGTATTTTTAGAATAGTTCGCCTGCTTTCTGGAGATAATGTTTATAGTCTCCTATCTTCTTTATTTGAACTGTTTTAACACTCCTATGTTTCGAACCTTATTCTGTTCTTCCCTTTTAGTTTTTTTTATTTAAATAACAGTTTATCTGTCTGGTACGATACTTCCGTACGTTATGATCTATTTATTCGTACATTTAACGACCTATCGCCTTTAAGTCCGACGTTCGCAGCCTGCTCTGACTATATCTTACGAATTTTCACTTTAACTTGTATACAGTCGGGCCTAAATCCTATAATTAGGATTTTCCTAATATTTCACTACGGCGATACTTTAAAATTTCGTCTTGACCACTCCTTATGGAGGCAAGCAAGTCGTTAATACTGTGACGCCTGTGGCTATCGGATCTTACTTCTGCGGTGTAACACAGCGTTTCTCCCCTCAAGGAGTACTGGTAGCTGTTTTTCGATGTAACGCAGAGTTACGTCCCTCACGGACTGTCGGAATGACTACTTCTACGTCGTGGAGCAGCACTTCCCCTCACGGAGTGCTCGTATGACTGCATGATTGGCTTGGAAACGCTCGAAGCTTTATACTGTTTTACTACAAAAAAATAAGACTCTAGCCTTTTCTGTGGTCAACTTCTAAAATAATGGTGCCACAAATATAAAAATTATACCTTCCGAAAGCTCGTCTTCTCAATATCAAATGATCTTATTGCACCTAAGAATCGATCGTGCAATTCGGAGATATTAATTAATTTCTCGTCCTCAATTGTGTGGGTGTTGCATTCCTTTTGCTCTCTCCCCTCCACAGAGGCTTAGGTACTTCCCCAATGACGTCGTCTTACGTCGGCAGTTTTTTTCTGCGCAATTATTAAATGGTTTCTCTTTACTGAAAAATCTCTCATTCAAAATGATTCACTGTACTGTGCTTGTTTACTCATTATTATGCTCGTAAACGTGTTAATTTTAATTATTCCTCTTCTGGCGCATAAGCAGCGTTGTCAATTTCCAGCAGCGTCAGCTCGAATTCCGATTCAGGCTTCCTTGTCTATCGCGTTGGAAATTTCCATTCAGTTATTAATACTCGTGACCAGCCCTCTCTTGAATGTCGAGTGGGGTGATCTCATCTAAGGAACATCTGTCCCTAGTCGCTTGCACAATGTTAAGCTATAATCCTGGCTTAAAATCTCTCTCCGTTCCTTTAGGAAACTATACGTTTCTTTCATTTCTTCCTTAAGGACATGGGTTCGACCTTCCATGGACCCTATGGCCCATGGGTTCATCTCTCCCCTCCTTAGGTAAATAAATTTTCGAAAAATTTTGAGGAAATTTATTTCAATTTAATTTTGTATTTCTTTATTCGTCGAAGCCATCATAGCGTCATTCGTATTTACTGTTATTTTATTTCCTTAAAGTTCCTTCCACTAATTGTGTAGGTTGGGTATGCTCTATCTCTACCCTTTCTTTCTTTCTTTATTTGTCTGGACTTTAAGTTCCCAGAACCTCATTCTCCCTTACGGGTTTGGTCTATCCCTACCCGTTTCCTTATTTCATCATTTTCTTTTCTTAAATTGGAATTTTCTTCTTCAATAAATTCAATTATTTCTTTAATTTCCCAATATACTTTCTCCAATTCGCATTCGCACTCGAATGCTTGAGCTCTATTTTCTATTTCTTCCTTATTCTTGTTTATGTCAAAAGTGGATTTATCTCTAAATGTTTCCATGACCAGGGCCTGTTCATTTTCTTCATCAAAATCTTCGGGAGGGTAATATAATTTCAAATTTGCTGAATTCATAGTCACTTCGTGATCCGTTTCACAGTGCCGAATTCTATATGCGTTATTCCTCAAATCTCTGATTATTTGATATGGTCCGTGGTACATTTTCTGGAACTTCTTGTACACACGGTTCCCTGGATCCGAAATGGCTGGTCTTTTCACTAACACCATTTCTCCTGCTAATAATGGTCGATGATACCTCTTATGCCTATTTCTTCTCTGCCTCCTGTCGGCTTGAGCTTTTAGATGCTCAAAGGCTCTCCTAATTCGTACATCTCTTCCCGGCTGAGCGTCTGCTGGCCTAGGAATTACCAGATTCCAAGGTCTTTCTGGTTGCTCATTTCGATGTAACGTTATGGGTATCTCTCCTGTGGATTCATGGATTGTATTATTTATACAAAATTCGATAATATCCAAAATATCTATCCACTTCCAATTTTCTTCGGCACAGTATATTCTACAATACTTGGCCGTTTCTCTCATAACTCTCTCTACAGGGTTTGCCTCAGGATGGCGAATACTTGACAAAATTTGACGTATTCCAAGTCTTTCTAATTCTCGTCTGAACTCTACACTGGTGAAACAACTGCCGTGATCCGACAACAAATTCTCAGGTTTCCCCAGAATCGGTATCACTTTTTCTTTAAGTCGTTTTAACACCTGTTTGGTACTAGTCTTCTGTATGGGAGCAAGGACAACCATTTTAGTGAAGACATCCATAGCCACCATTATGTGTCGATTTCCTCTTCTTGCCTTTGGCAAAGGTCCAAAATTATCAATAGATATGATTTGGCCGGGCCTTTCGGGCAACAATGGTATAGGCTTCTGTCTCATCAGAAATGCATTAGGTTTAATCCTTTGACATAGATCACATGTCTTTAGCGTGTCCCTTACAGTTTCTCTCAGTCTCGGCCATATAAATGCTTCTTTCAGCATCGAGACTGTTTTGTCGACTCCCATATGTCCGAACGATCTATGGGCTAACCATACTATTTTCCTCTGCAAAATTGCAGGTACAACAATCCTTAATTTCGTATGGTCAGAGTCCACAAACTTATATAATAACCCATTATAAAACGTGTAATCTTGTGCTATCTTCTCAGCTTCCGTGTACGCTGGTGTTCCTCTTAGCAAGCTTCCCTCAAGGAATGATATGAGCATGTTCATCCATGGATCCTCCCGTTGTCTTTGACTAATGCTTCTTAACTCATTAAGAGTACGCTGATCCCTGTCTTCCAAATCTATAGCCATTACTTCCTCTTCTATGGACTCTGGCTGTCTACTTAAGTAGTCTGGAACTATGTTCTCTTTTCCTGGGCAATACTCTATCTTGACATCAAATTGTTGAATATATAAAGCCCAACGCATCAACCTTTGACTGGATAAATCAGTCTTCATCAAAAAGGTTAAGGCTTTATGATCCGTCCTTAGAATGACCTGAAACCCATATACGATCTTCCGCCAATATTGCAACGCGTGCAATATCGCTAACAGCTCGATCTTGCTGATCGTATAATTTTTCTCGTGTGGTTTCAGTCTCCTACTTGTGAAAGCTAGATAGTTCTTCTTATCAGGGTTTTCCGGGTTCTCCTGATATAACATTGCCCCTATTCCAATCTGGGATGCGTCTGTCTGAATGATAAATCTCTGATTAAAATCAGGATATCCTAGCTTCACGTAATTTAAGAGCATTTCCTTGGCCTCCACGAATGCTTTTTCTGCTTCCTCCGTCCATTTCCACTTGCCCCCCTTCTTCAGAAGGTCCTGTAGTGGTGCAACAGTTTTGGTGTATGATGGACAATGTCCTGAGAAGAACCCAATCAATCCCAAAAACTGGCGAACGTTCTTCACTTTCAAAGGCCTTGGAAAATCCCTTATCGATTCCAATTTGCATGGATTTGGTTTAACACCATCCTTGTCAATCACATGCCCTAAAAATGTCACTTGCCTTTGACAGAAGTTCGATTTCTTTAAATTTATCTTAAAATTTGCCCTTCTTAGGTCTTCTAATAATTTCTTCAAATTTTCTAAATGTTCCTCAATGTTCTCCGAGGTAAGCAAAATGTCATCTACGTATCGGATAGTGCAATCTTTCACTTCCTCTGACAGGTTTCTATCAAGCGCTCTTATTAATGCCGATCCTGCAGTCTTTAATCCAAACGGACATCTTCTAAAGCAGTATGTTTGTTGATCGAACTGAAATCCAGTCAACAAGCTGGTTTTCTCTTCCAGTTCGAGATGACGATACGAAGAAGTCATGTCAATATTTGTAAAAATCTTCTTGCCTTTAAACTTCCTCAGTATTTCTTTTATGGGTGGTGCCGAATCATTTTCTGGTATAATTTTTGCATTTAAATTTCTGGCATCTAAACACACCCTTACTGAGCCATCCGGTTTACTCACAATCACTAATGGACTAACATATGGTGTCGCCATCTTTTCTATAACACCTGCATTCATCATCTCCTGCAGTGTTTTCTTGGTTTGTGGGTAATGTTTTTCCGCAACCGGGTATGGTTTTTGTTTGAACGGTGCCCAATCGTTGACTTGGAACGCGTATTTAAAATTTTCAATCTTCCCTGGCTTGGAATCAAATACGTCCCTATAATCCAATAATAATTTCTTTAATTGTTCCTTAATTTCGAGGCTGACTTTAGCTTCCTCCACTTTTCCTGACAGGTTGGTCTCGAACTCATTTTCCACATTATCTTCGAGTTCTATGTTGAGGACTTCAAATATTTTTTCTATGTCTTTATAATCTTCCTCAATCACTTCTTCCATATGCCATACCTGTTCTGCTATTTTCGCCTCCTGATCCTGTAGGTTAATGTTTTGCTCATCCACATCCTCTCTTTGAATTCTAATGCAATTTTGCGCTAGGTCTATAATGACCTTGTTCTCACGGATAAAATCAATACCTAATATGACATTATAAGGTAATTGATTTACCAGCAAAAAGCACTGCGAAATTTCAGCGTTACCCATGATCAGATCAATGTATACCTGAAATTTACATGTCAAAGATTTTTCAGGGATAATTCCCTTAATCTTTACACTTGATGTGGGAATCTTTAGTACTCGGCCCCTTGTTTCCAATTCATTTAAAAGGGTTTGTGTAATTAAACTTATTGTGGATCCAGTATCAATCAATGCTCTGACCAGTAATCCTTCTATCCTAAGCATAATTATAGGTAGCTCTCTTTTAACAGGTGGGATTCCTTCCACATCTTCGTTAATTAGTTCATCTGGTCTAGCTATCCAATTTACAATTTCTACCTCCTCCCAGCTCCTGGTATGTTTCCACTTTTGACAATTTAAATTTGGAGTTTTTTTTATCCTGAGGGCTCCCTTTTCCCTCACTCTTTAACTGGGCTTGTAGTTCCAAGCTTTGAGCTCCGTCTAGTCGGTCGGGTGATTTCCGGTTCTTGATTGCCTCACTCCAACGGACTTTTTGCCTATCAGGTTCATCTGGTCTTTCGTTCATATAACTAAGACTCTCCTGATATCTTTCTTCTATTTCGGCCCGATATTCATCATCCCTATCGTCTGGCCTTACATTTCTCCTGGGATAATTCTCCCATTTCTTTCTATTGTCCGGCCTTTGCTGGTTATTGTTATAGGGTCGGCTTTCCTGTTGCCTATAACCCGTCGTTCTAGGATTTCTTCCTCGATATCCTCCCCTGTAATATGGCTGTATCCTTCTAGGCTCCTGGTGCCCATACTCTCGATCTCGTCCTTGAGTATCCGTACTGGTGGACTGATTCCTGGTCACTGGTTTTTCTCCAGTTTCCTGACTGCTGGCCATGTGTACTTGCTCAGTTTGTCTTTGATGCCGAGGAGTTACGTGCGAAGTCGTCATATCTAACTGACGTAATACACTTTCCACTTCCACAGCACTTCTGGCTTTGGATGAGATTAGCAGCCTCTGAATCTCATATGGAAGCTGTCTTGCAATGGCGGCACACAGGTCGTTTTCTGCCGGAGCAATATCTAGTTCGCGGAATTTACACAGCTGAGCGGTGAAAAATTCCGAATATTTAGTAGGTGCATTGGTGCTGTACTTCCTAGAGTACAGATCTAGCCTTAAATTTTCTTGGACATCTGCTGCCCAATATCGCTTTAAAAATGCTTCCCTAAAGCCTTCCACCGTATCAAAAGTGTATCTGAAGCTTCTGAACCAGGTGAGACAATCACCTGCCAACAGTTTTTCAATAGCTCTCAGTCTCCGATCCTGAGGAACCTTCATTTCGTTGAGATACTCTGCCACTTCTTTTAGCCAGTATTTTGGAGTAATAGACATGTTATTACCCGTAAACTTTACTGGTCTATCCTCATTGGATTTAATAATGTTTATTATTTGGCCATTTGTCTGATTCGTGTACGGGGTTGACATCGCCATCGGATATCCTGGGTTCTTATAAGGGCTCTCCCCTCCTAAGTCCCTCTCCGTATCTGTGCCTTGTTCACGAGAATCTACCCATCCTGTCTTTGGAAACTCCTCCTGATTTTCGAATTCTAACTTCCTTTCTCTTCGGGCACTTTCTTCATTTGCCATGAGTTGGATTTCCATTTGACTATTCTTAAGTTCCGTCCTCTCCAATCGGGATCATAATTCATTCTGAATTCTTTCTTGATTCCTTTTAATATCTTCCTCTGCTTTTTTGGATTGGAATTTCTCATCATTGAAGCTATCCCTGAATTCATTTAGTTGTTCTTCTACTTCTTTCTTAAAGATCATGACCCTTTGGTCTATAATTTCTGACTTAACGTCACCTATGGTATCCAGGCCCCCTCGTATCTCCTTTATTTGCTTCTCCACTTCCTTTCGTTCCTTGACCATATCTAATTCAATTCCTTTCAACTTTTCCTCAGTTTTCTTAGATACTTCCTCTAAGTCATCTTTAATCAGTTTTACTTCATTATTAGTTTTTCCTACTTGCCGCTCTAAAGTTTCCACGTTTTCCTTAACCTCATTTATACCCTTACTTATTTCCTCTATCTTCTGGGTATTTTCCTTATTTTCTTTATTTCGTTGTTCTCTTTCTTTCTGGATATGCTTCTCGTATCTACCAAATCTTTTATCTATTTCCCCCTCGTACTTCTTCAGGTTCTCATCTACCTGCCCGGAAAAAAGATCAATCTGTTCTTTCATACCCTGAATATCCTTTTGATTTTGATTTTTCATCTCAGTTACTTCATTCTGAACTCCCTCAACCTTTCCCTCGAGTTCTCCTACTTTGTCCTTTACCCCTTTAAATTCTTCTCCTAGCTTATTCACGCTTTGTTTTATTTCATCCCGGGAGGCCTCACAAATATCGCTGTTAGATTTTATCTGAGCTTCTAATTTTTCCCGCACACCTTGGATCTGGGTTACAAGTTCGTTTTTACAATCGTCTACATTCTTTTGACATGTTGTTTCCATCTTATTTAACTTAGTTTCTATAGCCTCAAAATTACCTTCTAAATTTTCAAAGTTTACTTTGCATTGAGTTTGGGAATCCACCATACTGTCCTTCAATTCCTTTATTTGGCCTTGCAATTCAGACTTAAGTGTCCCATTTTCATTTTCAATTTTAATTGTGATTTCCCCTTTTAACTCAGTTAACGTGTCCACAAACTTAGTGTCAAAACCTTGGAACTTGTTATTTATTTTATCTATCTCAGCCTTTACTTCATTGTTCATTGTTACACAGTTAGCCTCGATAGCTTCTAACTTAGTTTCCATGGTATTACTTTTAACTCCGATAGCTTCTAATTTAATCCCCATGTTATCACTTTTAACTTCGATAGCTTCTAATTTCGTTCCCATATTAGCACTATCAGTTTTTATTGACTCCAAACTTTCATTTATGGATTCGAACACTTTCTTATTTTCATTCTTTTGGAGACTCAATATATTGTTTATAGCTCCTAACCCTTCTTTATTTTCAATCTGTTGGCTATCCAACTTATTCAAACTCTCATTTATGGATTCGAACACTTTGTTATTTTCATCCTTTTGGAGGCCCAATGTCTTGTTTATAGCCTCTAACTTCTCATTACTATCGGCTTTTATCGCCTCCAAAAGCCCCTGCAATTCCTCACTCAATGCCATCTTATGAGAATACAGTGGGCCACAAATGCCACCACACTAGTACATGCTTGAGAGATGATACTCTGAATCCGTGTGTCCCAATTTCTTTAAAACTTTACTTTGGTACGGGTATTCACTTACAACGTACCCTTTTGATACTTTTATTCAATTTCATAAAACCTTTATGGAAGTATTTAAAATTCAAAATTTCGAAAAACCATTTTTTTTTTAATGAAAATTTTGATTTTTCGAGAAAACTCGGGTTTTCCCTAGGAAAACTCACCCCTACGTACTGGGCGCCAAAAAGAATGGTGATTTGCTAGGGGGTTTGATAATATAATATATTCAGGGCTGCTCGGTATGAGTTTCCAGGGACCCATGCGGTCAGTTAATATTTTACGTTGTAGCTATTCCTATCATTACTTTAATTTTACATGATATGACCGACTTAAGTGTTCCTCTAGTTATTAATCCAGCACATTATTTATATATCCCCATGTGCCCATTTAGCAAGAAATATGCCAATCACAGTATACCAGCGTAGCTCAATTCGGGATTTCGGGGCAGCGGTAAGTTCCCCCACTCTGTGACTCACATATTTTGGATTAATTAGAGGATACACTTGCAAAAATAACAACAAAATCAACTCCTATTTAAACACATTTAATTACTAACATTAATGGCGCTACAAACATTTTAACAATTTAATTACTGACCCAAATATCAACTGCTTGTTCCAAATGAACAAGGAATCACAAATATAAACAAATATTGTATTCAAAACCTGTGGTTTCCACATAAACCAACAATTCTTACATAATCTCACTTCCATAAAGCACTAACATTAAGTTTACATAACTCCGAGCTCTTTGGCTCCATGCATTTACATTATTATGGTGTCATTCTTATACACCTCAAACACTCTCTTTTATATTTTCTTATTTCTCAAAAACAAATATATAATTATATTTAAAATCTATGTTAATTATCTAATTCAATATTTTGGGCATGTCCACACATTCAGTTGTTATCATCTCTCTTTATTTCACAAATATATTAAGGTAATCAGAAAATCAATTGTGTACTCCAGAGCGTGAAGGTACTTGACACAGTCAAAAAACTATAGTTACTCCCGAACTCAGTTGCCTTCAATCAACTCGTGGAATCCCACGTCCATACATTATTACAATAGGGATTGTTATTTATCTCTTATGGCTTAATAGACCATTATCATATAAGAAACTACGATCTGAACCGGCAAACGAAATATCCATCTACTAGGACCTCGGTTCATTGCCCGGGTCGTTAACAACTTTAAACACTCCTGGTGTATTCATTTCTCTTTACAACAGCTTACGAGACGGTCTCTGTTCCCTCTCGCTTTAAGAGAGCTAGACTCTACTACTTGGGGTGCGATTTATGACCACGTAGGGTGACGGCGACTCCCTGTCTGACCCAACGTTAGTAGCTTATTTCCAAGGCTTTCAAAACAAACCTTCCCATTATATCCAGTTCTGGGGAGACCGGGCTTTACTGTACCGTATACATTCAAACAACTATTCTTTGGTTCAAAGACCATTTTCGTATCCTTGGCATTTATTAATTATGAGAGGGTCCTCATTGATTGGGAAGATTAATACACATACGACGACGGGGAATTAAAGGGGCTTTTATCATAAGAAGATCCTGCATTCGAATCTCTTCACGTGCCTCGGGATCCAATCCCTTACAGAGGACTTATACAAAATGCGATTTAGAATCGGCCGTGGCCCATATGACATACGCTCAATAATACCATATATTAGCTCCCTTTTTAAATACATACACAATGCCTCGTGATACTATGTCACAAATAGAGGACTTATACAATTATCAATTCACTGCAATCAACTACCCTCCATAAGTAATGTACCAAGTATTTTAACCACTACGCGTTCCTAGCGTGACACTTTAATATTATATTTGCGCTCATTATGCGCTATGCATTATTTTAAGCCGAAAATGTCTTCCCAAGAACTGATAAAATCTCTTTAGTAACACTTCATATTATTTTAATTCACATATTAATCTTTCCGTTGTCGATAAATCGCTCCCTGTTTTAAAATATTCCCTTGAACCTCATCTCTTACACATACGTTAAGGCTTAACGCTCTTATGTTCATATCAATTTATTTGATTTTTATTTAACATTTCCATATTTAATTATTATTATTATCTTTATTCTTTATACAAGCTCAAAAGCTATTTCTTTCATATCTCAACTTTACTTTGTTTCAATGTCTTTCATGATAATTAATGATATTTCGCTTGCTCTTATGACATTTGTTAAATACATTAACCCTTTATTCACATATTTCCTCTACGGGATTTATTCTTTACATAATTATTTATAATTTCTCAATTTTATTTATATTTGTTCAGACCGTGTTCTTGATTATTCAGTATTTATTTATTAAAACACATCCCTTTCACTCAAAAACTCCGGTGGGTTTGTACACAATCAATTTCTGACACCAAAATAGAATGAATTTAGTACTCACATGTTTCTAGATCATCCCATGATCTTTAATCTGGTGCGGTGCTTCATTTTTGGGCCCACTTTGAACTTTTTACTCCATATTAAAGGTATTCATCTTACGTAAAAACACTTTTTGACATATATTTAAAACACTTGACATTGACGACATTTTTATATACTGATGTGTCCCTTTTGAACACATAATAAACACTAAAAATATTAATTTAACACACAATCTTGATTATTTTACACTTCACAATTCTCGATCACTAGACCGTATTTCTGAGCCTATCACACGTGATCTTCTTAAATTCCCGTTTCCAAGGGTGAAATTATTCGATGTCGGCTTCCTATCCTGCAGAATGCGAAAGTCTCGAAACATCTACTGTTCCCTGGAGTCCAATTCTGCTACTCCTATCCTGGATAACCGGCTATTTATCTAGCTTGAACGGCTTCTTTGTAGATCTGTCTATCGACCCTAACGAAAGTCTATACGGATCGAGGTCTCCCCTAAGACCTATAGATTTAGTTTATAGCAGCTAACACTTCTCAATTCTAGTATTTTAGAATAGTTCGCCTGCTTTCTGGAGATAATGTTTATAGTCTCCTATCTTCTTTATTTGAACTGTTTTAACACTCCTATGTTTCGAACCTTATTCTGTTCTTCCCTTTTAGTTTTTTATTATTTAAATAACAGTTTATCTGTCTGGTACGATACTTCCGTACGTTATGATCTATTTATTCGTACATTTAACGACCTATCGCCTTTAAGTCCGACGTTCGCAGCCTGCTCTGACTATATCTTACGAATTTTCACTTTAACTTGTATACAGTCGGGCCTAAATCCTATAATTAGGATTTTCCTAATATTTCACTACGGCGATACTTTAAAATTTCGTCTTGACCACTCCTTATGGAGGCAAGCAAGTCGTTAATACTGTGACGCCTGTGGCTATCGGATCTTACTTCTGCGGTGTAACACAGCGTTTCTCCCCTCAAGGAGTACTGGTAGCTGTTTTTCGATGTAACGCAGAGTTACGTCCCTCACGGACTGTCGGAATGACTACTTCTACGTCGTGGAGCAGCACTTCCCCTCACGGAGTGCTCGTATGACTGCATGATTGGCTTGGAAACGCTCGAAGCTTTATACTGTTTTACTACAAAAAAATAAGACTCTAGCCTTTTCTGTGGTCAACTTCTAAAATAATGGTGCCACAAATATAAAAATTATACCTTCCGAAAGCTCGTCTTCTCAATGTCAAATGATCTTATTGCACCTAAGAATCGATCGTGCAATTCGGAGATATTAATTAATTTCTCGTCCTCAATTGTGTGGGTGTTGCATTCCTTTTGCTCTCTCCCCTCCACAGAGGCTTAGGTACTTCCCCAATGACGTCGTCTTACGTCGGCAGTTTTTTTCTGCGCAATTATTAAATGGTTTCTCTTTACTGAAAAATCTCTCATTCAAAATGATTCACTGTACTGTGCTTGTTTACTCATTATTATGCTCGTAAACGTGTTAATTTTAATTATTCCTCTTCTGGCGCATAAGCGGCGTTGTCAATTTCCAGCAGCGTCAGCTCGAATTCCGATTCAGGCTTCCTTGTCTATCGCGGTGGAAATTTCCATTCAGTTATTAATACTCGTGACCAGCCCTCTCTTGAATGTCGAGTGGGGTGATCTCATCTAAGGAACATCTGTCCCTAGTCGCTTGCACAATGTTAAGCTATAATCCTGGCTTAAAATCTCTCTCCGTTCCTTTAGGAAACTATACGTTTCTTTCATTTCTTCCTTAAGGACATGGGTTCGACCTTCCATGGACCCTATGGCCCATGGGTTCAATATGTAGAGATATACTGCACCGCTCGGTGTTGACCGTGTTTTATTGCACAAATTTAGGTTTTACTCGCTAACCGTTGGAGATACACGAAAAGTGTTAAGGACCTTTTGGATAGAAAATTGAATGTTAAAGCTCATGTATGCCATCAAAAGGTTGCTATTTCTTAGCGTTCTCGTTTTATTTGAAATGGAAATATGAAATTTTGAAACCAAAGGGTGTAGTGACGTCATAAATGTGGGTTTTACTCGCTAACCGTTGGAGATAAACGAAAAGTGAAGCTCGTATGTACCGTCAAAAGTTTGCTATTTCTTAGCGTTCTCTTTTTGTTTGATAAGGAAATATGATGTTTTGATTAAAGTGTGTAGTGGCGTCACTAAAATGGTCGCCATTTTTTAATAGTACAAAATATCGAAATACAATGTATCCTATATGTAAACCTGGTAAATCAGCTACATCCATGCAAAATTTCATTTAAATCGGACCAGTGGTTCTTGCGTTATTGAGTAGCACACAGACAGACAGAAAGACAGACACACACACCATCTCATTTTTATATATTGGTATAGCAGAAGTACCCGTCCTTCGAACGGTGTTATATATTAACACCAGACATTATCAATTGAGCTACTGTTGCAATGGTTAGCGGTTTTTCATTCCTTCATAAGTTTATCAGAACGAAGTTAGTTTTCAGGGAATACCACACACACTGTTAATTTAAGGGCCTTAAAATGTGGTTTTCGGAGACCCCTTATAGACTCGCGAATTTTGTGTCTCACATTGAGAAGCGCAACATATGCTTTGATCGTCCTTCTAGGATAATTTTTATATTTCGCCTATTTTAGCATGTATTTTGAGAAGTTTTTCCCTATATCCACCCTTCTACTGTATGAAAAGTACGGTGAGGAGTTTTATAAATGATTGGTGTATTGACTCATGTTTATCATACCTAATTTTACGATGCGCCACGCCTCCGAACACGATTTATAGGCGTACATAAAGATACACAGAAAGACAGACAGACAATTCTATTGTCTACAACATATCACCCAGATATCCAAATATGGGTATATCTACCATACAGTATCAAACAAAATCATCCTTACGATGAACCCGTATGTCGACAAAAAAAAATATTAGTTAAAATTTGCTCTCAAACTAAATTCACCTAACGTGTACTTCTTGACGTGACATAGAATTGAAAGCCTTGTAGACGAAACGCAATACACCTCACATTCAAAATGACCCTCTACGTTGTGTTAGGTCCCCATACACAGGAAGACCTCTTTCATAAATTATAAAGGCTTGTGGTGCATGAAAATTCAGGTTCTTTAGTCTCAAATGGCCCAAATTTCTTAAAGCCGCAAAAAATGCTGATTCAATTCAGGAATTTTTGAAAATAATTGTGCTGTTTGGAGATATAAAGGAAGATTGTAGTTTTACAAGACCATTAATCGCGAGATCATAAGCCACGGGACCTCCATTTTACGTGGAATCTGAACCACAGGGCATGGCATTTCACATTGAAAATTTTTGGAGATATAATAGACCTTCTGTACTATATGTCGCACGTGAAAATTGCATGAAAAAAAATCTAGGTTACCCCTTGACCCCCTTAATTGCATTGATGAATTATACAGTCTACGTTGGTTCCGTGATAACCGTATAGCCATTTGCAAACTTTCACAGAAATGTAATAAATGGAGTGACATTACTTCTTACAGAAATAGATGGAAAGTTGGATGCCACCCCTTGAGATAATGTTGTCATGGTTACCGATTTCCATTCCTTCATTAGTTTGTTGAATTAAATTAAATTAGTTTTCTGGGAATATTTCAGACACTTTTGGTTTTAGGGCCTTATAATGTAGTTTTCGAGGACCCTTTAGGGCCCCCAAGTTTTGTTTCTTGCACCGAGGGGCTTTGTCTCGTCGTTGTACGCCATAATATAATAATAATATAATATAGGGATAGGAATATAATAGACCTGCCGTACCACACCCGGAGGTGTAAATCGCGTGAAAAAATTCTAGTGTACCCCTTGACCCCCTTAAGCGCATTATACGTATTGATGAATTTTACTGCTTAATTTGGTTCCGTGATAACCTTCTAGCCGTTTGCAAACTTTCACACCAATGTAATTAATGGAATTGTATTGCGTCTTACAGCAATAGATGGACCTCTGAGAATCTGTTGTCATGGTTACCGGCTTGTATTCGTTCATTAGTTTATTAAATGAAATTAGTTTTCTGGGAATATCTCAAAAACGGTTGGTTTTAGGGCCTTAAAATGTGGATTTCGGGGACCCTTTAGGACCCAAGTTTTGTCTCTCACATCGAGGGGATGAAAATGATCTTTGTCTCGTCCTTCTGCTCCTATTTCAGCATGCATTTTAAGGTGGTAGGCCCCCTTTTATGAGAGGTACGGTGGAGGGTTACATCAATGATTAGTTTCGTGCCTCTGATGGATATCTGTACCAAATTTTACGTTGATACACCCAGCCCTTCTCGAGTTATAAGGGAACAAAGTTGTCCACAGACAATCAAACAAACAGACAGACAGACCAAAACATTATTTTCGCGCGCATCTATCATAAAACAGTCTGAAACGTGTAAATAACTCAAATTTCCGTAGAAATTCAGGAAAAAAAGACAGACAAATTTTCTATTATTATATGTAGAGATATACTGCACCGCTCGGTGTTGACCGTGTTTTATTGCACAAATTTAGGTTTTACTCGCTAACGGTCGGAGATACACGAAAAGTGATAAGAACCTTCTGGATAGAAAATTAAATGCTAAAGCTTGTGTATACCATCAAAAGTTCACTATTTCTTAGCGTTCTCTTTTTATTTGTAATGGAAATATGAAATTTTGAAATCAAAGGGTGTAGTGACGCCACAAAAGTAGGTTTTACTCGCTAACCGTTGGAGATACACGAAAAGTGATAATGACCTTTCGGATAGGAAATTAAATTTTGAAGCTCGTATGTGACATCAAAAGTTTGCTATTTCCTACCGTTCTCTTTTTATTTGATATGGAATTATGAAATTTTGAAACCAAAGGGTGTAGTGACGTCACTAAAATGGTCGCCATTTCTTAATAGTGCAAAATATCGAAATAAGGACCTTTCGTATAGGAAATTAAATTTCAAAGCTCGTATGTGCCATCAAAAGTTTGCTATTTCCTACCGTTCTCTTTTTATTTGATATGGAAATATGAAATTTTGAAACCAAAGGGTGTAGTGACGTCACTAAAATGGTCGCCATTTCTTAATAGTGAAAAATATCGAAATTAAAAGTATCCTATATGTAAACCTGGTATTTCATCTACATCCATGCAAAATTTCATTTAAATCGGACCATGGTTCTTGCGTTATTAGGTAACACACACAGACAGACAGACAGAAAGACAGACAGACAGAAAGACAGACACACACCATCTCATTTTTAGCCTACTTTTCACATTTTGCAAAAATGATTAAAAAGTAGACTTATGAGATCGATCCGGGAAAATGTGTGTCTGTCTGTCTGTCTGTCTGTCTGTCTGTCTGTCTGTCCTTCTGACTGTCTGTCTGTCTAGCTGTGTGTGTGTGTGTCCCTATCAACTCCTAAACGGCTGCAGCAATCAAAACCAAATTTAGTATGAGTAAAGATGTGCACCGGAATAGCTCACGTCCATATTCGAAAATGATGTCAGTGCTACCAACTGCTGAAAAAACGCACTAGAAATTTGAGCTCCATGTTGGATATCTTGCAAGGTATGCATGGGACCTATTCCAAAATTGGCACACATGTAGATATGACTATTTCAGTTTAATTTCCAGGAGGCCAACCATGACAGTGTTGCCAAACTAATTTTAAGCCTTCTGATATGTCCAATGTTTAAATGCATATAACTTCTACACTATCAATTGGATTTCAACCAAATTTTTTATGTAATATCTGTACATAAACAGATATGACTGAGCATATTCTTAGGGCCACCAGGGCTGCCAACTGTTAATAATTGCTCTATCTATTTTTTTCATCCAAATACCTATATATCAGAAAGTATGCAAGCCAACAGCTTTAAACTACGCACACGTATATTCTGACATTTTAGATTAATTTGGAGTAACTTATATACGTCAGTTCTACCAACATGATTATAAACCTGCTGATAGTACCAATTTTTAAATACACACAACTTCTATACTACCAGTTGGATTTCAACCAAATTTCGTATGTGCTATGTGTACCATAACATATATTACTATTAGTATTGTTAAGAGCAATCAGGGCTGCCAACTGTTAATAAATGCTGTCTATATTTTTTTTACCCTAATATCAATATATCAGAAAGTATGCAAGCCATCAGCTCTATACTTTGCACACGTATAGCACTTGACATTCTAGATTAATTTGGAGTAATTAATACAAGGCAGTGCTGCCAACCTGATTCTATGCCTGCTGATATGTCCAATTTTAAAATACATGTAACTTCTATACTAACAAATGTATTTCATCCAAAATTGGCACAACAAGATATCATAATATTTCAGATTATTTCTGACCACCACACGCATGACATTGTTGGCAGCATGCATTTACGCGTGCTGATAGATCCAATGTCTAACTGCATGTAACGTCCATTGGACTTCAACCAAATTTTGTATTCTGTACCTTAAGACTAAGAAAATGAATATGGAACTAAGAATATATTCAGTCACCAGGGCTGCCAACTGTAGTGCTCTATTAGGCTACATTATACCAGGTATATTTTGAACTAATTAGATATTTCGATATTACAAACTTAATTTCGTCATTATTCTAGATAGGTTCATATTCTGTAGAATAATCATTGGCATGAAAAGTAGGCTGTATAGTTCTTCACGGAACTTCTTGTTATGTATTAGTATGATAGAATCAGAAATTGACTAACATGTAATTGATGTAATTAATCAGGCAACATTTCAGGAACAACTTACCTTTCACACAACTCTCGGAGTCGTTCGGAAGGCCATTAAACAGTCTAAGGCGAACAACGCCACTGGTCCAGACAACATCCCCGTATAAATCTTTAAGGAAGGTGCATACTTTTTAACCACCCTCGTGTATGACCTTATAGTCAAGATCTGGAACATGAGGAGATCCCACCAGATTTTCGAAACACTGCTAGTTGCAGTACTTATTTAAGCGTTCAAGCAGTATCTTCAGATGATGTTCATGTTCAGCTTATTTTCAGAGGCTACGAGAATATCGTCCAGGTAGCAAATAAAATCCAAGTCCCTGAGAATGGAGTCGATATACCTCTGAAATGATTGGGTTGCATTTGTAAGGCCAAAGGGTAATTTGTGAAATTCAAATAAGCCGAAGGGAGTTATGAAAGCAGTTTTAGGCACGTCCTCTTCTGAAATAGGGATGTGATGACATTCTCTTATCAAGTCAATTCTGGTAAAGACTGTTTTCCCTAATAAACGGCTGTTGAAGTCCTGTAGGTGAGGAATGGGGTATCGATCAGGAACTGTAAAGGCACTGAGATCTCTGTAATCACCATATGGTCGCCAAGAAACGTCCTTCTTGGAAACGAGCTGGAGAGGGCTAGAACAAGGGCTTTTGGAAGACTTACAGATGTAAGTCTATCATCTTTTGAAATTCTAACCTGGTCTGAGCCAACTTGTCGGGTGCTAATAGCCTTGGCCTGGCCGTAACTGGTGGACCTTCGGTCGAAATAGTATAAAGAAAGTTTAAATCTGGTGCAGATAAGTTTGCTTTATCAGGGAGTAAATTAGGAAATGCCATGAATAGAGATGAATATTTGTCTTGGGGTTCAAGCAAATGAATACCTTCTGCAGTTGAGGATTGTGTTAGTCCGGCCAATGTAAAACAATTTGTTGTGGAGTCCATGAGTCGTTTGTGTCTGATGTCCACAAGCAATCCGTCGTTACTAAGAAACCAGCACCAAGCAGTGGTTGTTTGACCTCCGCAATAGTGAAGGGCCAGCAAAACACACGTCTTAGTCCCAAGTGTATGTGCATAAGACGCTCGCCGTGGGTTGGAATGGGTGTCCCATCACTTAACTCAGTAACTGACACAAGACGGAAACATTTTATTTTTAAGTCCTTTGAAATATCTCTCATTGCCGACCTTGGGATGTCTAATTCTGCTGAACGTTTACATGTTGATTTCATTGTCGATCGCTCAAGAACTTGCAATGCACTGGTTAAACTGTGCAGCTGTGGGTAGGGGCCCACCCTGTACTTGATTTAACATCATCAGATAAAACACTTCCATTTTCCAAATTCCAATTTGCTTGGAGTACTTTATCACAATCAATAAAGTTCATGGGGAAACTCTGGAACGTGTAGGTCTCTATTTGCCTCATCAAGGTTTCAGTCATGGCCAGTGTCAAAAAGTAATCGTTCAAAAAATGCATAAAAGAGAATCCTTCAGTAAATATATTCCCAATGACCGTAATGTATTGACGGGTTTCAACTAGTAATCTATTATTAGACTAGTAAATCTTGTGATTCTTTGCATTAAAAATCCTCATTTCCGAATGTAGCGCTTAGTAGCATCTTTGATTTTCGGATTCAGCATTTTGTAGCTAATTAGTAAACAAATGAGCATTTCGTTCATGTTGCTGTTAATTCATTGTAAGGGTTTGGGACGTTCTTGGTCATCATCCCCGTATATTTGGGTGTGTAGAACTTGTATTATAACCTGTATTTATGTGATGACCTTAGGAGTGTACTGTATTAGGGACAGGGATGTGGTTGGTGCCCCGGAACTTAAAATAAAGTATTACCTCAGCAATTTCATGAAGGGACGACAGCCGCTGTCAGCGCCGGGATTCAAACCTGCGATCTCCGGACTTGCTACAGATGCTCTACCGAGCGTGGTGCACGATTTAACTATATTGTAGGTCTGGAAAAACTGAACATTGTAACCGCTGCCCTTTCATCAGCCTAACAAAGCACCAGGATTTGATGGCATTCACTCTGATGCACTGCGGTAAAAATGCTACAACTTGGTTAGCACAGTTCTTCTCAAATATTCTGATAACAGACTTTATTCCTTGACTCATGAAACGTACAAAGATCATTGCAATTTTAAAACCAGGCAAACCTAGTGACTGCCCAAATAGCTATCGACCTATTGCTCTCCTGAGTATGCTGTATAAATTACTTGAGAGAATTCTGTACAACAGAATAAGTGCGGACATAATAAAGCCTATTTCTGTTGAGCAAGCATGTCTTCGACCAGATCGCGATTGCTCTGATCAAGTAGCCTACTCTCACTGACAACCTTCATAGAAGGTAGCTATCAAAAGAATCTCGGGACTTCTGCTGTATTTATTGACTTGGCTGCAGCCTACGACACTGTCTGGAGACAAGGTACCATCTACAAGCTACTGCGTGTGATACCATGTAAAAGAACTTCACAAATCATCAATAATATGCTGACTGGTAGACCTTTTCAGGTCGTCATAGGAGACAAACATAGGGTGCTTAATAATGGCCTACCTCAAGGCTCAGTCCTAGCTCCATTATTGTTTAACTTGTAGATATTACCCGTTTAACATTTCATTGCCGCTGAGCGTGGCTGAGCCAGCGTTGTTGATTACTGTAGCAGGAGCCCCGCGGGGTTAAGCGGAGAACACAGCGATGACAGAATGGAGTATACACATAAGTCAAGCAGCATTGCGTCAGATAAGCGTCACATGAGCTCCTGTTATCACGGACGATGACTGAGGCTACTGAAGCTGAGTCATATCCTACTCGCAGAACTGTACCTGTCAACGAAGCAGGCTGACATGTGACACGAGTAAACAAAGAATAGTTCCCATCTCGACCGCCGGCAATCAATTCGTGAAAGGGTAATAGCTGACATCCCTGATATACAGTCGAGATGGTTTGGTTATGCTAATGACTGGACATTAGCTAAGCACAAACACAGGGAGAGCACTGAAGAAATATTGACCGCAGGTCTAGCTAAAAGTATATTAAAACATTTCTTTCGGAAATGGAGTCTTAAAGTTAACCCCAACAGCACTGAGACATCATGTTTACATCTAAGTGATGTCCTAGCCAACCGCGTGCTGAATATCGACTTGGAAGGTAATCGGATAACCTACAACTAACATCCAAACTACCTTTGAGTCACCTTTGATCGAACGCTGTCTTTCAGACAACGTCTGGCAAAGACAGCAGCTAAGATCAAGAAATAATAGGCTATACTTCAAAAGCTGTGCGGTACTACCTTGGGATCAATGGCTTCCACCCTAAGATCATCTGCTCTAGGCCAAGAGTACTCTACTGCAGAATACTGTTGCCCTGTTTGGCTGAAGAGTTGCCGCACAATGCTGGTTGATGTGCAACTAAATCAGACCATGCGAATTATAACTGGGGCTATAAAGTACACCTCCACATTCTCGTTGCCAGCCCTGAGCCTCATTCCTCCCCCTCACCTCAGAAGGAAAAATTATCTTATGAGTGAATACAAGAAAATTTCAATAAATCAACAGCTGCCAATCCACAAGGACATTAGTAGCTTAGAAATCAACAGGTTCCGATCCAGACGACCACCAATGAGAACAGCCAGCAGTTTCAGAGAGAATAGTTTTCTTCTCAAACCGGCTTGGACACAAGAATGGTGTAACAGTGTACTTCTGCATCTCCAAGGTTTCCTTTATATCAACAGCAAGTCTCGCGAATTAGAACTTCCTTGCAAGACGTGGTCAAGACTTAACAGGATACGGACCAACCACGGCAGGTGTGGTGATCTACTTTTCAAATGAGGAAGAATCACGTCACCAGCATGGACGTGTGGCTCTCCAGAACAGACAGTTTCTCACATTGTTAAAGAGTGTCCTCTGAGCTCCTACTCTGGTCATTTCTCAGACGTCCAGAGGCGATAGACTACATCAACAATATGTCTATAACCTTGTAAATATTTGTGTTTTATTATGTATAATTTGTATCATTGTAGACATTAGAACTTTGTTCATTGTATTGTAAAGTGATGTACAGCCTTACGATTAATAATAATAATTTCATCAGCCCATTTTCTAACCATCGACAACTCGATCCATCTTCATAAATAGCAATTACTCATCGATCCATTGCATTTGAGCTTATTTCATTTATGAAAAAAAGGCTTATGAGATCACCTTTTGTCTGTGTTTGTGTGCAGGTGTGTGTGTGTGTGTATCCTCCCCCTAATAACTTCTAAACGACTGGAGCAATTTCAATGAAACTCGGTAATGTCATAGTACTATTTTGGTACAGTGAATGATTATACAAATTGAAATGTACTGACATCTAATTTAGTTCAATTGGTTACATAACCTCAGGGTGGCACCTGTGCGAAATTTAAAAGAAAATCTTGTGTCCTAATCATGCGATTGAAGTTTGAATAAAACACCTACACAATAATCTTCAGGTAGCAGTACATAACTCTTAAGGCCTATATATATATATAAAAATGCATTGGCATTAACCATCATGAATATGGTATTAAATATTAAGCGTTTTGAACCGTTTTAATTTAATTATTAAACTTCTTATGGTTTGACATGGTGGGACCATCCGAAACATTTAGACGGTTCTCAATATCTACGAATCGATTACAGCAATCAAACTGGAAATTTTTAAGTTGATAGAGGCAATTAATATAAGTAGGATATATGAAAATACGCTATTTAGTTCGTCACGGAACTACTTGTTTTTTACACGGGGACAGTCTATTAAAAACCGATTGGGAATTTCCATTTGCGTGATGCCAGCAAATACATACAGCACGCTGGTCAAGTATTTTAGTGGAGGTGATGTCGGGCGATGTCGGACTACGAAAAATGTGCTGTCGCTTCTCATTCCAGTGATTCCACAGGGTTGGGGACATCATAAAATACATAATTATAGAAATACAGGTAAATTGAATGTTCAATATACAAAACCAAACACTCATGATATCTCAGTGCACATTTGTCTGAATTCTTCTGCGTAATACATTGCCTTGTCCGTGAGCCATTTTTTCAATATTTTGATTTAAATGTGGAAATGGTTTTGACATTTCAGAGAGTTGAGGGCAACAAGTTAAAATATTTGGAAACAGTATACAAAGGAGGGTATTTTTTCTGAAAAATCCTCTATAATATTGGCAGTGTACACTCATTTTGTTTGTTGTGTTATAAGAATGTAGATCAGAATTTTCTACAATATTAGCATTTCCAGTTATAATTTGTCTCTTAATGCACATAGAACTATTGAGTAAGTACAATGATGGTACCGGTAATGTAATTAATTGGATTTTTTTTAATAGTCCCTATAAGATGTCAAGGGTGTAAATCAAACAACACGGATTGCTCTCTTCTGCAGGATGAAAACATTGCTTAAGTCTTTCTTTCTGGCAGCGTCATTGGTGTAGTCGGTAGCATGCTGAACTGCTATGCCCAAGATCGCGGGTTCAATCACAGCCGAAGTCATCGGATGTTTAAGAGCGTTAGTAAGCCTGGCTTCGGAGGGGAAGTAAAGCCGGCGGGCCCATGTCATAGCTTAATGGCACGTAAAAGAACCTACCTCTGCAATTGGTAGTGTGTATCAAAATGTGTATGTTATATTGGACTGGTTAGGAACGCTCTATCAAGTACCAACGGTCGCAGCTAGGTGTTAGTGACAGTTGAGTCTGGTAGCCAATGTTGGAACTACTTAAAATTCAACTTGTTGGGAGCCCTTGGGCGTTGAATCAAAAATACCCAGCTGCGGCCATTGGCTGAAATTTATATATCAAGTCTTCATTTCTTGCTCTGCCGTACAGATTTATAGCATAAACCGAATGAGAGTGAAGCAGAGCATAATAACTTGATAACTGGTTATTTTACCAGACCCAAAACAACTGTGAACATGGGTTCGCCCAGTAGTGTGCGTCCAGCTGAGCACTGTTGCCACAGTGAGACTTGCGGAGACTACACTGCTCTACACTCACAGTATACGCACGACCTTCTCCGTGGACACAAGACGCTCCGAATGTAAGTGCATATACGAGATGGGGGGCCTAATCCTACGAATATCTATGCTCACTACGGATTGCACACAATGTGATATGAGGCATATATAAGATGCCACACAAACGTTATTCGTGAAAGTGACCACCTCCTGGTGTAGCGACCAGCATTCTTGGCTGTAGCCCAGGAGGTCCGGGTTGGATTCCCGGGTCTGCCAAGCTATTTAATTCTAGTCTGAGGGCTGGATCAGGGTTCGCTCAACCTCGTGAGGCAAAACTGGGAAGATGTGGGTTAGATTAATACCTCAGTCATCGTGGAATTGGTTTCTCATTTCTACTCCAGGCACCCCCTTGTGGTGTACTGGCTAGCACATTGCTGTCCATTCTTGGCCGTCACCGCGGGGTACGATTCCCAAGAAATGTAATTCTCGACTGAGGGCTGGAACAGGGTACACTCAGCCTCGTGATGCAAACCTGGGAATATGTGGGTTGGATTCCTACCGCAGCCATCATGAAACTGGGTTTTCTGTGGATTCGCACTTCTACTTCAGGCAAATGCCGGGATGGTACCTAACGTAAGGCCACGGCCGCTTCCTACACAAATCCTACCTCAATCACAAATATATACACTAGTACAGACTCACAGTGTCACAGGTTATCAGACAAATTCCACACACACCCAAATACACGGGGTTACATGGCCACGATAACGCAAAGCCCCTAAAACAATCATCAACAACAACTCTTTCTGTCACCCATGATGTCCAGATTCGATTCACGGCTCGATCAAGACATTTAGTTCTGGTCTCTGGGTTAGAATCGGGTACACTATGCCTCGTGAGGTAAGACTGTGAAGAGGTGAGTTTTATTCGACTCAATTACACACACACACACACACACACACACACACAAACATAATTGCCGACACCACAACAACACAGGTTATCAGATTGTGTGTTTTCACGTACTTCTGTATTCGAAAGATTCTTTAATAGGTCATATACCATGAAAATTATATTTCTTGCCTTGCTGTTCGACTGCCACTCGGCTGCTAAAGAACATTGTTATGAGTTCAAAACTTCAGCTCACAGCACTAACTTCTTTAAGCTCCACTACTGAATTAATACAGCAATGCTGTCACACTTCGTTATCTTCCCCAGCGAAACTAAATATTTCAACACCTAACCATTCTTCACTCTAATTATCCCTTCAGTTCAAGGACAGATGCTATCTCCCGAACGGCTGGTCGTAGGGTCACGGGTTTTGGACTGTTAGCTTCAAAATGTTTAGCTCTGTAACATAGGTTCATCCAAATAATTGGATATTTGCTGATTTTCGTGCGCGGAGAGAAATAAAGATTTCATACGGCACAGCGAGCCCAGAGTGCGCAATTAACTAGGCAACGCCGCGCTAGGCAATTGGCTGACGCGGGTGAGCGCGTGAATCTGGCTCCTCCCTCATGTTCACAGTTGTTTTGGGCCGATACAATGTTAATTTCCTGTCTTAACTGCTTTAATACAAATATTGCTCTGTTTAATTTAGTTTGTAGTTTATTGTGTGTTTTTTCAACTAAGATCTGTTTCCATTGTCATACCAAGAAAGGTTTGTTCATCGTTGCTGTCTATTTGCTGGTGGTCGAGTACAGTACTTAGATTAGGCCTAATTACTGGACGTTTTTGAGGATATACTGAGTATTTTTAATGTTTGGCTTTCGACAGTGAGTTTCGAAGTATGTTTTTAGCATATGCATTATTTAATATTTTTGTACGTTTCTGTTATGTTTACCTCTAATTTAAACGGTAGGTCTAATGTCGTCTGCGTATTGTCATAATATAAAATATCAGGCAAGTTATTAATATACAGTAGAAAGAGATATGGCCCTAAAACAGAGCCCTGTGGTATGCCACTAAGACTTCAGAAAGTAAGGAATCGTAATGCAGTTTTATTCAGTTTATTCATGTACCGTATTTATTCAAGTTTTACCGTCCACAGTATTAAAATATATATGTCCACTAAAAGACCGGGGGTGTCCCGATTTTTGCTTTTTTAAATATGGGACCCATACACAAGTGCAGTATATCGTTTAGTTTTTAACCCATATTTTTAAAAGATCCTTCCGATTGTCTACTGATTGATTTCGTTTGTAAAAAAAAAATAAGGTATATAAACTTAAAATAGGCAACTAGAGCTAGAATATATGAAAATGGCAAAAATATATTTACAATTGAAGGTATGCCCGGAAAAACGGGCTAACCCACACTTGGTTAAAATGAAGGAAAATTGAGTTTTGTAAATGAGGTTGAAAAAACTCATCTGTATCGTTGTTTGTGAACATAGGGCTCAAGCATGCAGTTTAAATGTTCATATTTTATCTCAGACTTTCTTTATAAATCCTTTAACAACACAATATCAATAACAAAGAAGGAAATGTACATTAAACTTCCTTGCTCCTTCGCCAAGCTACCGCTGATTTTAAACTAATAATTATATTCACTACAAACTCAAAAGTAAAAATTTTGTAATCTTTTATTTAACCTTTTCTGATCATGTTTATTATATTTCCTAAATGTTATTAGTTATTGTTATTGTTTCAAGAGGCGGATCAACAAATGTAGGCGCCCACGAAATCCTATTATATAGTTTCGGAGACATTGCGAACAGGTAGAATACCTTTTATCATCTAGGCTTACTGGATGGAGCCGCGTCGTGTATCGATGATTGTATCCCGACGTTTCAGTTTGAGTACGGACACCAACTCGTACTTACCCATGACAGCCGAAACGTCGGGAAACAATCACCGATACACGACGCGGCTCCAACCTGTAAGCCTTGATGATAACCTAGACACCGGCCGCGAAAGCCTTCGATCTAAATAGGTAGAATACATTGTATGGACGCCATGTTGGTTTTTTGCTCACCAAGCTATTGAAAGTCCTATAGGTGAACTTATATTAATAGCCTCTATAAACATACATTTCAGTTTGATTGCTGTCATAGATACGTAAATATTGAGAATCGTCTAAATATTTGGATGGTCGCCATGCTTGATTCTTCTATGCAGGGTGTCCCACCTAACTCTGCGACCTCAAATATTATCGAAATGAAACAAGATATGAAAAATCTACTTGCGCAGGAATGTAGCCACGTCAGGGGGTCACACAATGGGAGGATATGCACAATCCAGGAAATTATAACAATATCATTTTCAACGCAAAGTTACCTTTTTTTAATGGAACATATATGTTTTTTTTTCTAGCAAAATCGAATGTAAACATGCAATTATTGATAACAGAATTGGTTCCACTTCTCTAAACCTCGTACTTTCTGAAATAACTTAAGTTGTAAAGGACGGTAAAGGAGAGACTCTTTGGTGCGGTATCATTGGCAACCGTATTGTAGGTCCCTATTTTTATCAGGGAACACTAAACGGACAGCGAAACACATAATTTCTTCAAGACACGTTACACCTTCTCATGGAGGACGTGGGATTGGAAACTCGTGTATCAATGATGTTCCAGCATGATGGGTGCCCAGGACATTTCGCACGTGTTGCCAGAGATGTAATGGATGCGAAGTTTCCAAATTGGTGGATAGGACGTGGTGGTCCTGTGAGATGGCCAGCACGGTCCCACGATTTGACGCCATTAGACTACTTTCTCTGGGGGCGCATTGAAAGATAGGGTCTATCAGGAAGTCCCAACTACAATGGCGAATATGCAACAGCGTATTACTGCGGCGTGTGCGGAAATATTTGTGGAAACACTGGGATCAGTACAACGCTCTCTTGTTCACCGTCTACAGAAGTGCATTGATGCAAACTGTGGTCAGATTGAACATCTGCTGAAGTGACACAGTTTCATGAGTTAAGATGTTACTGCTTACTGGTTAATGCCTTTTCCGTGCTGGATTTAATTTAAAAACATGGCGTTTCTTTAAGCTATAGGCCACAAGTTTGTTTAGGAAATCGGTAACTGTACCTTTTGTACTATGTGTACAGTTCTACACTTGTGTTAAACTTGACAAACAGTGTCTCCATTGCCATCCTCTACAACGTTAGTTATTTCAGAAGGTACGAGGTTTAGAGAAGTGAAACCAATTCTGTTATCTATAATTGCATGTTTACTTTCGATTTTGCTAGAAAAAACATGTATGTTCCATTTTAAAAAAGGTAACTTTGCGTTGAAAATGATATTGTTATAATTTCCTGGATTGTGCATATCCTCCCATTGTGCGACCCCCTGACGTGGCTACATCCCTGCGCAAGTAGATTTTTCATATCTTGTACAATTTCGATAATATTTGAGGTCACAGAGTTAGGTGGGACAACCTGTATGTAGGGCCATAGAGTTATGTGCCATTAGATGAAGATAATTGCGTAAGTCCATTATTCAAACGTTCAAATTTGATCGCATTATTAGGACACATGACAAAAGAAACTCAATTTTAAATTTCACACAGCCGTCATCTGTAGGTTACAAATACAATTGGATGAAATTAGCCTAGATGCCAGTAGATTGAATCTTGTATAAACATTTACCGTCCCAAGTTTCACTGCGCTGGGATGATTGAAGCGCGAGGAAATTCCATTTAAATATGCTAACTTCGTTTGACCGCCATGCTGGTTTTGTACTTAACAGGTTTTTAAAATTCACATAGGTGAACTTCTAGTAGTACGCTTTATCACCATACAAAATTTCAGGGTGATATCTGTTAAACCCCTTTTAGACGTATCGGTCGCGATCTCGATTATTTCTGGCTGGTGGGTTCCTTAGCTTAGGGGCTGTGACAACGCGGTCATGTAGAATCCTTTACTCTGGGTGTGTGTTGAATCTGTCTGATAACCGGTATAATTGTGATGGCTGTATTAGTGTGTGTTATCTGTAATACAGGTACGCACCTGTAGTTCCTACTTTTGCTACCTAATGCTACTGTCAACGACACCTAGCTGTGAACTTGACTACTAGATGCCACCGCACCAGAACCTGGTGGGGAACGTTTGAACGTAACGTAGAGAACGTTAGTCAAATCTAACCTACAAATTTAGCTTCACACAATTGTAGTTATTGGAAGGGTCTTTTACATTCCATAAATCTATGACATGGGCCCGCCGGCTTTGCTTCCCCTCCGAAGGATGGCATACTGAGTGATTTTTAACACTCTTAAAAATTCGATGACTTAAGCCGGGTTTGAACCTGTAATCATGGGCATAGAAGCTCAGCATGCTGCCAACTACTTCTCGCTCTCAAAACACAAGAAAATCAAAAATAGCCATCTTTTGCACTGCCTACTGCACTCACAGCAGGGGGATAGAACGCACCGACGATCGAAATGGCCACAAACGCGATTATCTTGTTGTGGGGACAGGATCGAGCTGATCCTGTTGGAGGGAAAGTTAATCGCGGTAATCCTGTAGCGTTTAGAGGTCCCAACTTAATCTGGATCGGGGCCTAAACAGGATCGCGACCGTGACACAAATGGGGTATTATTACTGTTGTGGAGATATAGAATGCTAGCGAAATATTTCACGCGGCCACCATGTTGGATTGATGAAACGTATTAAAACTAGAATCAATAGTATTTCAATGTAGCCAAAACCAGAAAATAAAACTCCCAGTACAAGATAATTTCCCTTCATATCAAAACCAATGCATAGAGAAGACTTGTATGTTCTAATTTTTAATGTTTTCTAATGCACACTGCATTGTTTAAATAATTATTACACATGTCTTTCAAATAACAAATATTAAGTACTAGCTGTACCCGGCATGCGTCGCAATGCCAATCAAAGAAAGTATTGGCGTTGTAACTTTGTATGTTGAAGTGCTTTTGAATTCCCAATATTGTTTTTCTTTTTCCATTAACCACCTCTAAACTATTGTAAAATTGATTTACTATCTCAAAAAAATCATGGGAACGTGCTCAACAACTCACCAAAGTTTCATTGCAATGAAATGAATGGTAAATGAAGGCATACGCGACTTTGTTGAAACGATTCGAGCGCCGTCACCCATTTGTTGAATATACTCGTATGCTACCTATTGTAAAATGGATTTACTAAGTGAAAACCTTCCCAGGCGTGTACACTACAACTCATGAAAGTTTCATCGCAATCGGATGAATGGCATATGAACGCATACGGGATTTTGTTTAAATGATTCGCTCGCCGTCACTCATTTGTTGAATCTACTTTTGCGCCACCCATTGAGAAACGGATTTACTAATTCATACACCTTCGCAGGACTGTGCTCAACTCCCCAAAGTTTTATGATAATCGGATGAATGGTATATGAACGCATACGGAATTTTCTTAAACGATACGCACGCCGTTACTCATTTGTTGAATCTACTCGTGCGCTACCTATTGTAAAAATGATTTACTAAGTCAGAAACCTTTCCTGCAGTGTGAACAACAATTCAACCAAAGTTTCATAGCAATCGGATGAATGGTAAATTAACGCATACGGGACTTTGTTTAAGGGATTCGCGTGCCATCGCTCATTTGTTGAATCTACTTGTACGATACCTATTGTAAAGTAGATGTACTAAGCCAGAAACCTTCCCTGAAGTGTACACATCTCACCCAAGTTTCATCGCTATCAGACAAATGGTATAGGCTATGAACGCATACGGGACTTTGTTGAAATGCTTCGGGCGTCTTCGCACATTTGTTGAAACTATTTGAGCGCTACCTCTTGTAAAATGGATTTACTAAGCCTGAAACTTTCCCTGGAGTGTACACAACAATTAACACAAGTTTAGTCGCTATCAGACGAATGGTATATGAACGCATACGGGACTATGATGAAACACTTCGTGCGTCGTCGCTCGTTTGATTAATCCACTTGAGCGATACCTATTGTAAAGTGAATTTGCTAACCCAGAAACCTTCCATGAAAGGTACACAACACTCACCCAAGTTTCATCGCTATGAGACGAATAGTATATGAACGCATACCGGCCTTTGTTGAAACGCTTCTCGCGTCGTCGCTCATTTGTTGAATCTACTCGTGCGCTACCTATCACAACATGGATTTACTAAGACAGAAACCTTGCCTGTAGTGTACACAACCTCTCACCCATGTGTCATCGCTATCGGACGAATGTTATGTGAACGCATACAGGACTTTGTTGAAACGCTTCGCCCTTTGTCTCTCCTTTATTGAATCTACTCGTGCGCTACCTATTGTTAAGTGGATTTACTAAACCAGAAACCTTCCCAGAAGTGTACACAACATCTCACCCATGTCTCATCACTATCAGACCAATAGTATATGAACGCATACGGGACTTTGTTGAAACGCTTTGCTCGTCGTCGCTCATTTGTTGAATCTACTCGTGCGCTACCTATTATAACATGGATTTACTAAGCCAGAAACCTTGCCTGTAGTGTACACAACCTCTCACCCAAGTTTCATCGCTATCGGACGAATGGTATGTGAACGCTTACAGGACTTTGTTGAAACGCTTCGCCCGTCGTCGCTCATTTGTTGAATCTACTCGTGCGCTACCTATTGTTAATTGGATTTACTAAGCCAGTAACCTTACCTGAAGCGTACAGAACATCTCACCCAAGTTCCATCGCAATGGGATGAATGGTATATGAACGCATATGGGACTTTCTTGAAACAAACGCACGCAATTTTGTTGAAGCTACTCGCGCGCCATCTATTGTAAATTGGATTTACTACGCCTAAAACTGTTCCTGGACTGTGCACAACAACTCACCAAAATTTGATCGCAATCGGATGAATTGTGTATGAACTCATCAATATTACGCATTTGTTTAAACTACTGGCGCGCTACTATTATGAAATGGATTAACTATGCCTATAATTAGGGTCCCTGATTTATGGTAATATAAAAAGCTTCAAAGCGGTGATATAAAATGTCCAAAGCGGTGATATAAAATATCCATAGCGGTGAAATAAGAAAGTGAGGTGCGAGTGTGCTAAATAACTATTTGTACGGTGCTCGGATTTTGTTCAATAATGGACACTATAAACACATTTGAAGGAATTACAAACAATTTATTCTAGTTATTTTTACACAATAAAACTGAAACACAAGTGAAATATATCTAAGATCTAACCTAACATTTACTTCAACACTCTGCATGACTACCTTAGTCCTTTTATCATTAACTCTTGAAACTTATGTTGTCCCCAAAGTATAAACAGAGCATTGTTTCCAGGTTTTCAGGACGGAGATTTGTACGCCTATCTGACAGAATAGTTGAGTACGCTGAAAAGCCTCTTTCACTGTCCACGTTACTTGTGGGAAACCATACAGTTTCCAAAGTCCTCCTGGAAAATTCAGGATAATCTTCCATTAATCCCTTCAATAGTTCTGGAACTAGGTCTTCTGTTACGGTACCGGTACTTGACTTGGCCAAACTTTGCAGAGCTTGATAACCTCGAAGAAAATCTTCCTTCGATACTGGTTTCAAAAGAGGAATCTTCTGTACATGCGAGATGAGGTCATTATCTACTGGCGCAACCACTAAATTTGGGAGGTAGAAAAGCTGGGCAATCGCCTGAAAGATGTTCTTCGCCGGATCTTCTTCCACCATTTTTTCAAGCTTCGCAATGCTGTTTCCCGCTAGCTTCTCGACTCTTCGCTCTTCCCTCTGTTTCTTTTCACCCTGTATCTTTTCCAACGCAGATTATGTTTCAACTCCACACACTTTGTTTTAACCTACTGCAGTTCACCTACCAGGGCTCGGACTTTTGGCGCAAGCTTGTGAGCAGTAGGGTAGTGGCAACCTTCCAAGAAAGTTATCATTGAAGAAACTGCGGTGCAGTGTTCCTTAACAAACGCGGCCTCAAACTGAATGCATCTTTTCTCATTGCTGGAGAGTTCTATGAAGTACCCGACGGCTGGATTTGAATCATTCAGTTTCCTAAAGTATTCGACTAGGTCATCCAGGTATTGTCCAACGTATAGTGCAGAGTTCAGCCACGAGCCCCAGCGAGTAAGCACAGGTATGGGGAACATCTTAACTTTTTCATCACTATGCTTAGCCTTCAGAAAACTTAAGAATTGATGCTTTCTCTTCCTCGCATTTTTAAAAGCCACTTTCACCATGGACACACATTTATTGAGACTGAGCAGATGATTTGGCACTAACTTTGCAACCAAGGCAAACTTGTGTGTCCAGCACTGAATGTGAACCAAATCCCCAGAAACCAATCCTTTCAAAGTACCGACACATTTGGCCATGTACCTTGCACTGTCTGTTGCCATACCTACCACATTACAATACTGCACCCGGTATCGTAACATCGCTTCTACGATACCTTGACAACAGGTTTTTGAATCTGCTGATTCAAGTTCAGTGACACTCACAACAAATAACTTTGTTGTCTGCAAACCATTGGGAAGTATTCTAAATAGAATTATAAATACTGCCTTGCCGTTCCTGTTGGTAGTTTCATCACAATAGATAACAATCTTTTTATCTTTGATGGCTTCCACAACATCCAACTCATATTGTTCCTTTAATTCTGGAACATACTTCCTTCGGCATGTATCAGCTTGTGGGAGATCACCAGCACCTGAAGCAATTACAAAGCAAAACTCTAGTTCATGTTCCAACAACCAATATCTTTACAAACTACTGTTCATGCTAATAGTAATTAATTCATATTTCTTCTTTAATGACCGCATAAGATCACTCTAGTCAATCTATTCGAAGCAACTGTTTGAACTTTGCAGTCCTCCCAGTACTTTTATAGATTTTCCTATCTTCGTACCTTGATTGTGTTCAATTCATATTAATTAAAAGTAATATAATTAAATTCTAAAATGATACTACTGGAAATGTAGTCCCTTACCAGAACTGAGCTGTTGTAAGTTTAGGTGATACAATTAATATATTGTTATTTTAATTAGGAACTGTTAGCCTAAAATAAGTAGGGCTACATAATATAAAATACAGTACATTACATTTTATATATTTGTTCATCCACTCTCGAATATCAGGATGATCAAGCTTTTCCAATGGTATATTAGTTTGCACAAAGGCCTTTGTTGTGCTTAGTACGAATTCTTCCTTGTCGGTCTTAAGTCATTTGGCAGTATTCAGAGTTTCTACAAGTGTGACTTGTTTCTTAAGTGAATCTTTGGAATCTTCTTTTTTTCTTTTCTTGTTACCTGCAGAATCTTTGCAATGATTCTCACTCGTGTCTTTTCTCTCCCAATTTATTCTAACATTGCAGGATTTGCACATTAAGAATTTATCTAAAACATAGAAACCTTCGTTCCGATACTCTTCGGCCCTCGTAAAAACAGACACAAACTTTGTTTTGGGCATTATTTCAAACCACAAAAAAAAATCTCACGCACGATTAAAACACGACGACACAGAACAACAAGGCACGACACCGCATGGAGAAACGAGGAAAAACTGGAGCGTTCGATTGGTAGCGCGTATTGGCGTGCGCAGTGCCTGATTATCGAAAGTTGTTTCCGGTGCAGGGTGCATGCTTTGTATCGATCGTTTAAATACTTCGATGGCCGAACATTGGAGGTTATGTTTGAATTTTCATAACGTGCAAGAACATTATACAGATGGCAAAGCTTAAATTTAGCTTCTGTGCTTTAAATTTGACGATACTCTCCTCTGTGATAATAGTTTGTTGATATAATGTACGTAACGCGTACGCGTGGTATTCGACAGTTATAAAGCTTGAATCAAAGAATACGAAAGATCAACAAATCGATTGGCCGAACGTTCTGTGCAGTCGGTGAAAATAAATCGATTCTGTCCACAACGCGAGCTATTAATGCCACGAGTCGATTCGGAAACGTGATTGGCTTGCCCCTTCATCCAATCAGGCTCGAGAAGGCAGTTATCCCGTATCTTATGAAACATTAAGGCCTATATTTAAGTTTATTTTATTTTCTATCCAACGACAGACAGAAAAATATTTTAATAACGTAAATATTTAAAACAAACATTCTTAATTACAGCATTTAGTTGGTATTTCGCATTTTAGGGCAAAAATAAATTATTTCGCAAAATAATTATATTTCGCGATATTTCGCGGCTTCAAAATCGAGAAAAATGACATATTGGGGGTCAATATATCGTTGTGATAACATATATATGTTCACTGAAAAATTTCGCGAATATCGCTAAAACCAAAAATCCGGGACCCTACCTATAATCCTCCCGGAAGTGTGTACAACAACTCACCTAAATTTGATCGCAATCGGATGAATGGGTTATGAACGCATAAAAGACGAACAGACAGACATTCCTTTATATATATGTATATATATATATATATATATATATATATATACTAGCTGTACCCGGCATGCATTGCAATGTCAATCAAAGAAAGTGTTGGGGTTGTAATTTTGTTTGTTGAAGTTCTTTCGGATTCCCAATATTTTTTCCTCTTCCGTTAACCACCTCTAAACTATCGTAAAATTGATTTATTATCTTAAAAAAATCATGGGAGCGTGTTCAACAACTCAACAAAGTTTCATCGCAATGAAATGAATGATATGTGACCGCATACGGTACTTTGTTGAAACGATTCGAGCGCCGTCACCCATTTGTTGAATATACTCGTACGCTACCTATTGTAAAATGGATTTATTAATTCGAAAACCTTCCCTGGCGTGTACACAACAACTCATCAAAGTTTCATCGCAATCGGATGAATGGCATTTGAACGCATACGGGATTTTTTTTAAACGATTCGCGAGCCGTCACTCATTTGTTGAATCTACTTGTGCGCCACCCTTTGAAAAACGGATTTACTAATTCATACATCTTCGCAGGACTGTACTCAACTCACTAAAGTTTTATCACAATCGGATGTATGGTATATGAACGCATACGGGACTTGGTTGAAACGGTTCGGGCGCTGTCGCTCATTAGTTGAATCTAATAGTGCGCTACCATGTAAAATGGATTTAATGAATCAGAAATCTTCGGGGGAAGTGGAAACAACATTTCACCAAATTTCATTGCAATCGCATGAATGGCATATGAACGCATACGGAGTTTTTAAAAGATAGGCGCGCCGTTACTCATTTGTTGAATCTACTCGTTCGCTACCTATTCTAAAAAGGATTTACTAAGTCAGAAACGTTTCCCGGAGTGTGCACAACAATTCATCAAAGTTTCATAGCAATCGGATGAATGGTATATAAAAGCATACGGGACTTGTTTTGCGTGACGTCGCTCATTTGTTGAATCCACTTGTGCGATACCTATTGTAAAATGGATCTACTAAGCCTGAAACTTTCCCTTGAGTGTACACAATAACTCACCCAAGTTTAGTCGCTATCGGACGAATAGTATATAAACGCTTACGGCACTATGTTGAAACACTTCGCGCGTCGTCGCTCATTTGTTTAATCTACTTTTGCGATACCTATTGCAAAGTGGATTTGATAAGCCAGAAACCGTCCCTGAAGTGTACACAATATCTCACCCAAGTTTCATCGCTATCAGACGAATAGTATATGAACGCATACGGGATTTGGTTGAAACGCTTCGCGTGTCGTTGCTCATTTGTTGAATCTACTCGTGCGCTACCTACTATAACATGGATTTACTAAGCCAGAAACCTTGCCTTTAGTGAACACAACCTCTCACCCAAGTTCATCACTATTGATACGTAACTACATGATAACGGACCGATAATACGCTATGTTATATAGGGTGCCATCTGTGGGTTACCTTTTGAAGCGACTTCGCATCAATGTGAATGAAACGCACCCGCCGAGGAGTTTAAGCTATGCATTTATGGAACTCAACCAGTATTATTGTAATGTCGAGAGGATCGCAATAACAATAAGAAGAACGGAAGGTGTGACGACATGTCTGGATTCGATAAATGGTCCTTCAAAATGTTTCGTTTCCCGTGCTAAATTATTCATAAAGCGTAAGAAGAGGTTGGTGAAGACACGTGGGAATGGCTGATTGTATTCTCGGGCTATAAGAGAAATGTGGTTTATGGGTTATTTATTGTCCTCCTTTTTATATTACATAACGTAGAGATGAATCGTGTTGTTGTTTGGGTTGTAATCTTATTTCTGGTTATTTGTCGTTGTGGTTTTGTTTTGTTTTTCTTTGTGTTATATTTTAGTGGAGTTTTTCTTCTTATTCGTCAGTAAACGTGATAGATATGTATGGGCGGTATTTCTTAGTAACCTCTACCCCTTGTTTTCAGTATGGGATGATTCTTGGACCTTGAGGGGTTAGTAATGTTTGTGCTTTATTGTAATTTGAGCCTAGACGTAGGAGTGTGTGATGTTCACACATTGGCTGACCTCGTCAGTCTTAATAGTGAGAACACACACAATGTTTGTTTTGTTTTATTAAGTTAGTGTTTTACGCTATGTCTGTCATCTGTGCTGCCTTATGGATAACCCTCTGGGTTTTTCTTTCGTCCTTAAGGTCTGGGCAGACATTTCTTCGAAAGCGTATTTGTCTTCTGTTCGGTCGACCTGTGCTCCTTGGAATTTCCCTCTTTCTTTCGTTTACCATAAGGAGTGGACGGACAGTAGAGCCTGTATGTACCGAAGGTCTTCTCATATTATTATCACGTTTCTAGACACTTATTTAAGGGTGGATTAATGTTTGTTTAAGTGGGAGCTTGACTGAAAGTTGAGGGTAGTTCTTGGGGTTTGTTTTGTAACTTTCAGTTGAGAAGCAACACGTATTCTCTCTTACGTTTATTAATGAGGTTTATCAGGTTTTCTTGCCGTTAGTGACGTGGATGTTTATGGCATGGACCCGGGCCTGTTATCTATGTTCATTTTACTGTTGGTAAGATGTCTGAATCTCATACTTCGTCCGGATAGAAGATTTATTCAGGTGGTTTAAGAAGTCGGGTTATGTTTGATCGAGGGGTTGTTGTTGTTATTTATTCAAGGGTTACGTTTGTATCTTTATTTTATTATCTTGGAGTTTCTTGTTTTGTTGGTAACGTTCTGTAGTGGTGGATGTTTTGAACGATTTTCCTTTACTGCAGTTTTTTTGGGGGGGTGATTCCTTTGTTTTAATTTATTAAGGGGTTTATTTAGCTTGTACGACTTCATATGCTAGTTAGAATATTTCTTCTGGTTACTTTGTAATCAGCCTTTGGTGGGACGAAAGTATTATTTCGTATTTATTAATTATAGCTTTCCCTTTGATTTCATTTGTCATTTGATGCGATCTCCAATCTAACCAGTGTTAGGCTTCTCTGTTCATTTTTATATCTTTATTGTGTTGTTAATATTTATATTATTGCTTCGTTTTGTTAACCTTGTATATTTTATTACAGCCCCATCACCAATCATTTACCATTTCATGCGCTTCTCACGTCCCTCGTTTACCTTGTTTTGTTATTAAATTTTGTTTACAACCTTTACTCGAGATGTGTGGTTTTTAGTAGTTGTATCTCCATCTGTTTCAAAATGTGAAAAAGGTACACAACTGGGTTATTACATCCACGGCCGGTCCTTTACCGCGCATGCGAGAAACTTGTTTGGTTTCTCTGTCTTACCATCGACTGCGTGCGTGGGGTGCGTTTGTCTCAACTATCGTACGAATGGTGTGTGAACGCATACATGACTTTGTTGAAGCGCTTCGCCCGTCGTCGCTCATTTGTTGAATCTACTTGTGCGATATCTATTGTAAAGTGGATTTACTAAGCCAGAAACCTTCCTTGAAGTGTACACACTATTTCTCCAAGTTTCATCGCCATCAGACTAATAGTATATGAACGCATACGGGACTTTGTTGAAACCCTTCGCGCGTCGTTGCTCATTTGTTGAATCTACTCGTGCGCTACTTATTATAACATGGATTGACTAAGACAGAAACCTTGACTTTAGTGTACTCAACCTCTCACCGATGTTTCATCGGTATCGGACGAATGGTATGTGAACGCATACAGGACTTTTTTGAAACGCTTCGCCCGTCGTCGCTCATTTCTTGAATTTACTCGTGCGCTATCTATTGTTAAGTGGATTTACTAAGCCAGAAATCTTCCCTCAAGTGTACACAACATCTCACCCAAGTTTCATCGCTATCAGACGAATAGTTTATGAACGCATACGGGACTGTTGAAACGCTGCGCGCGTCGTCGCTCATTTGTTGAATCTACTCGTTCGTACCTATTATAACATGGATTTACCAGGCCATAAACCTTGCCTGTAGTGTACACAACCTCTCACCCAAGTTTCATCGCTATCGGACGAATGGTATGTGAACGCATACAGGTCTTTGTGAAACGCTTCGCCCGTCTTCGCCCATTTGTTCAATCTACTCGTGCGCTACCTATTATTAAGTGAATTTACTAAGCCAGAAACCTTACCTGAAGTGTACAGAACTTCTCATCCAAGTTTCATCGCAATGGGATGAATGGTATATGAACACATGTGGGAATTTCTTGAATCAAACGCACACCATTTTGTTGAAGCTACTCGTGCGCCATCTATTGTAAATTGGATTTGTTACGCCTATAACTTTTACGGGACTTTGCACAACAACTCACCAGAATTTGATCGCAATCGGTTGAATTGTATATGAACGCATCGCCATTACGCATTTGTTTAAACTACTCGCGCGCTATCTATTGTGAAATGGATTACCTATGCCTATGAACATCCCGAAAGTGTGTACATCAACTCATCAAAATTTGATCGCAATCGGATGAATGGTTTATGAACACATAAAAGACGAACAGACAGACATTCATTTTTTAGCCTACTTTCGATTTTTGCAAAAAATGAAAGTAGACTTATGAGATCAACACAGGGCGAAAAAAGTGTGTCTGTCTGTGTGTGTGTATGTGTGTGTGTGAGTCTGTGTGTGTGTGTCTGTGTGTGTGTGTGTGTGTGTGTGTGTGTGTGTGTGTGTGTGTGTGTGAGTGTGTGTACTCTGAATGTCTGTCCCCCCCTATCAATTCGAACACGGTGAATGCGAATTGAACGAAATTTGGTACAAAGGTAGCACTAGCAAAGGACACCTCAGTGTCATGTTTTCTATCGCCGCCATCTTTACTAAAACTGAATGGCGGCCACTCAAACGTTCAAAACGTAAAATCAAATAACGACTAACCAAATCATCCGATCTCTACCAAATTTGGTAACAACATACCTTCGTATAGGATGCGTCTTGTGACCAAACTACAAGGTCGTCCGCCATACCATTTCAGGATGGCGGCCGTGCGAATTATGCAAACTTTATAATCCATATCATGGGACCCACCAGTTCCGATTATCGAGCCGAGAATCGTTTTAACTGTTCTAAAGGAAGAGGCACGTTCGAAATTAAAAGTTTATTTTGTAATACTATAGTGCAGACGTGATTTTAAAAAGCTGAGCTGATTTAGTAATAAGACAAGATGGCAGCGGATATCTTGTGCCTGACTTATATTTCACTAATTTGAGTATTGCATGCAATATAGCGTACTGATATAAAATAAATAAACTTTGTATGAAATGCTTTATATATAAATAATATACTCCAGTGATGAAATCGTTTAGTATAAATCACTATTTGCTAACAAGTTCTATGTAAGTCATTTTATATAGAACGATATTCGTTAACACAATTAGCTCAGTGGTAGAGCGTTAGCCTATCGCTCAAATGCCTATGGTTCAAACCCGATCAGAGCTAGTTTTTTTGCTTGAAATTTTATATGTTTATTGTTTTGTAATGACTCAGATGTTTTAAAATTAAGCGTTATATTGTGCATATTATGGTGTAAAATATATATTTAATTAAAACATAATTCGCCAGCAGATTTACTCGAGACATCTAGCTGCCAAAAAGGTAACTGCACGCCGACCAGATTTTATTGAAAAGTTTCTTCTTCTGGCCGCTAGAATGCACTCGCTCTGTTAGGATTATATTGTTAGATATTTCACCACTAGATATCACGACTAGTCTACGTGGGGCTCCATTGATTACTATACCATTTGCATTCTATGCGCATCGAATTTGAAGAATGACAAGATGATACTACGATACATTTTTACTTTCTATTTTAAAGGGTTTGTAACAGCCTATTGTGCGTTATTTGAAAATGTTAATTGAAGTAAAGAACAAAACGATTTCACATAGTATCTGAACTCTATCATTGGTGCTAGTTCAGGACATTAATTAATACTTCTATTTCAGCCAAATAGCAATCGAAAATATCCACATAGTTGGTATACACACGTCTCTGTAGGGTCATGGAAAGATTTGTTAATTCAATTAGGGTTGTGAAAGTCATACGCAGCGAGACGTGTAAAGACATGCCTCAACTCAAAGTTGGATGTTGCCCGCGTCAGGCCGATTATGTAATAATAATAATAATAATAATAATAATAATAATAATAATATTAATGTTATTGGTTTTACGTCCCTTTTAACTACTGTTGCTTTTAGAGACGCCGGGGTGCCAGAATTTTGTCCCGAAGGGGATCTTTAACGTGCCAGTAAATCTACTAACACGGCTCCCTCGCATTTGTGCACCCTCAAATGCCAGCTGACTGCGCCAGGATACGAACCTGAAACATACGGTCCAGCAAGCGAGAACGTTACCGCTGAGCCACGCCGCCAGTCCGGTCGATTATGTCTCCAGATCCATAACATTCTTTAGATACTTCTTATCTTTCTTTCTTTCTTTCTTTCTTTGTTTCTTCAATGATGGTAGCAGTTTTTATCTAGGCTGTGGCGTTTGGTAGAGGTAAATCGTTTCTAAGGTCTTCAACAAAGAATAGTTCTATTATACTCTTTGATAATAACAACGAGTTATAACTATACTCATACATTTAGGAGAAAGTAGGCTATATGTTCTTTACTGAACATCTTGTTTATATATACATGTATAAGATAAGAATATAAGAATATAAGATTAGGCTCAACATCATTTTAAGCGTCATCATATAACAATCTGAAAATTGATATTTAGTTCATATTTTATCCTTTGGAACTCCTCCTATGTCAGTATTGTATGCCGTTCGTACTGATTGGCTCAATAGTCTAGATCTAGAAAGTGGTGTTTGCTAGGCAGGACGATTAATGTCGCTAACAGTTCTACTGTGTTCTGTGAATTTGACAGAGCTCTACTGCCGGGACTGGTAAACTCAGTGAGTGATGTTCGCCAAGCAAGGCACTCAGCGCCAACAGCAGTTCCACTACCAGGATGAGCTGGCCAGAGAGTTCAGTGGACGACGAGATATGGAACAGAGTACGTCATTTACGAGACGCGTCTCCTCATACATCTCCGAGTACGCACGGGAGACCTCAGTGCACGGGGTGGCTCATGTATTACCCCGCGACCGTCATCCCCTAGAGAGGTGAGCATATTCACTGGAATAACTTTATTAAATACTAATAATATCAGTGGGGAAGATACATTCATGCAATTGGGCATTCCTAAGTTCATACCTTAGAGTTTTTGTAGATAAACTCCAGTTGCTGTGTTTGCCGCTCTGATAGAGCATGCTCTATTCTGTGTTGTCCCAGATGATGGTATCGTTCCCAATTAAGAATATGTTTCTTAGAAATTTGATGCTTTCGTGCTGTACGATAAAAAAGATATATATAAACGCAATCCCAGTTTCACTCCATTCTTTACTAGTGGGCTGTTTTTACAGACCAACTGTGTGTGTTGGTGGTGGGCAATAGCGGGTACTCATGGAGTGCCCAGCTTCTAAATTCCATGGGTAGAGGCACATCTCTCTTTACCATTTTGAGTATGTTCAGTTTTTTTTCTATCGACAAGGGTCACATGGGGCACTTTCCATAGCAAGCGTTGTAGTTGAATTTTTGAATCTATGGGGGCATTGTCGCCTCCCTTGAGTGCATTATTATCACTCCTGTCTCTCACCAGATAAAGCACTTGCCTTGCGTAGACCACAATGCGCTGGTGATCTTCGGCAAAGCCTAAAATCAGTTTAAGAGGTAAATATCCAGTAAAGGTCCCATCGGTGAGTACCATGCAGTCATTGGTCGAGTCAGGGCACCAACCTGCCATGCAAAGTGTTTTACTTTCTTCCTCACTATAAGAGGGGTATAGTTTCATGACACTGGAAATACCTACATTTCGAGTGCTATCCACCACGATATCGTTAATCACATAACGTACTTCAAAAAAACAGAAAGGACAAACCATGGTTGGCCAACTTGGATGTGGTGGGTGTAGAGCCATCGGCTATGGTGAGTCGACCTTCAATCTGAATGACACTTTCATGCGGTAGGGTGTAAATATCTTGGTTGTTGATAACAAATTGAATTTCATCATTGTTATTGAGTCCAGGTGTTTGAGCACGATAGGAATGGAGATCAATTCTTACCACCCCTGGTTGCTCCTCGATGCGGTTCGCTACCTCTAGGATAGAATTCATCATGGGGGTTGACGTGGTAACCCAAATGCTGTAAAATCTGCTTGTCTTGAGATGTTAACGTGTATTCACGTGGCAAACAACTAACACCATTCCTAGACGGTGTTGTTGCTTTTTACACAAACTTCATAGTGGCTTTAGCACCAACTTGTAAGTCACTGGTGTGGTAGAATCTAGATCAATGAGTTGTTGATCTCTATTGATCAGTCTTAATGTTATATTACTAATACCATCGACAGCCACAGAATGAAAAAGCACCACTGGAGGGTTTTCACGAATAATATACCCATTGGGCGATGTCACAATAAAGTCATAAAGCGAATGCGATGGATCTTGATTGGTGTACACTTGGCTAATAATATTACATGTCACCGACACATGATGGTCCTCAATGAATTTCACTTCATGGTCTGATTCATGTTATTTGTTGGGCTCCAACACGCGTGGTTTAAATCCTAGTAATGGACCAATGTAATCGGGGCGCGTTTTAAAGTCAACGTTGAATGTAGAGAAAATACTGCAGCGATGAGTGTTGGTATTTCTTACAAGTTCAAACTTGCGCGTTCCATCGAGAAATGACTTTAAACCATATTCATTGATCAACACCACATAAATGTGTTCATAAATGTCATCGATCGTGTGTCCACCAGAGTTCAGGGTGAGCACAGAATCATCATAGTAAAACTTGTTGTTCACATTTTCACGTAAGTTGTATATTCGATTGTACGTTTCAAGAGAAACAAGTCCTAAACCATAGGGTTTTTCACTCAATTCGATAGGCGGGTAAAAGTCTAGGCTGACTTCGGGTCCACGTCCATGCAGTGTAAACGTTTTACTTTCTGCCGACATACTGTGAACGTTTTTGCTTATGCTGCATCTTATATAAAAAAAAACACAAACGTGCACACTGTTGGCTGTTAAACGTTTGCTCACGCTTCACATTATAATATATCTTGATTCTGTTTCCAAAATAGGTCACTAGTTCCATGGGCGGGGGTAAATTCCTAAAACTGTCAAAGTACCATACATTGGATCCCTCTTTGTCATAAGTTACATAATGCGTTCCTGGTCCTCGGTGATCATACAAATTGACAACAGCACATTCCTCTTTCCAGGGTCGTGGGGGTAATTTGTTTCGCATAAACACACCTCGAAAATGAGAAAGCTTTAGTTGTTTAGCATAGCTTTCCACTTGCTGATGCGTCAGAGCATGTCTTGCTATGGCTAAAGTTTTTTTTTTTAATTTCGAAATGATGAAATCCCATATCCTTATTGATAAAAGGCTGGCTTCAAATTGGCATTTCTAGCCCCCATTGCAACGGCTTCCATTGTTTCATTATGTCGCTGACTTTCTTTGAGTTGTTGCTTGCCCCGCTGCGCGGCATTAATGGTTTTCGCCACCGCACTGGCACCGCCCAAAAGTGAACCCAGAACAGCCAAACCGGCAAATAATGCAGGTAAAACTCCCGCTCGTTTGGGGACGGGAATCACTCGCCCTTGTTTTGAACCCTGTCGCTGACCTTTTGGAATAACACGTCCCTGTGCTGCTCGAAGGGCTTTCCTTATGGTCAATACATTATTTTTTCTTTTTTTCTTTTGCAGGGACTTGTCCACGAACGTCTTTAGCCCAGGCTTTGCCAAGGACAAACTCCTTTTTTTAGTATTTCTCACCACATATCTTTGTTTCACCATGATGATAATCACCAATAACCTTTCACAAGAAAGTTTAAGTCACTACTAACGTCAGATTGTTATTTCATGGTTGTATATTCCAATTCCACATAAAGTGGGAAATCGTTTATGGGTTTTCCCGCTTGCTTTTCATCCCATGTCAACACGAGATGAAAGGATAATTCGTCACCTGCATTGACCATTTCATGGTTATGGACCAACATCCTACGACCATTTATCTCTATTTGTAAATGGTTATCATCAGGTATGGCGTATTTCATGTGAATGGTTCCATCATAGTGTAATCGATAGTGGCTTAAACCCGAAGCAAGCGCATAGGTCGAGTGCTGGTCACGAGCTAGCGGTATATGGTTTCTCTCATTCACAGGTTTTTCATTTGTCAGATACACTAAAAATACGGATGGGATACATTTATGAAGCCTTTTCATTTCATAGGTCACGTAACGCTTGGTAAAGACATCGTCTTCGACTTGTGGGTCTTCCACGTGAATAATCCGATGGTGATTAGCACTATAGCCATTCACTGTAAGCTGAGGCACTTTCTCATAAAACTCATACACTTTGTTATCCACATACTTTTTTGTAGTAACGTCTGTAGACACTTGAGGATGTTTTACATGGGTTAACCGCTTACCCTTAAAGTCATAATCTCCCTGTTTTGTGCGTGGCACTACAGACCTATCCACATAGTGTTTATTAGCAGGATCTGTTTCTTGTTTAAGATCATGTATGGGGACAGACCTAGCTTTGGCCATGAACGCACGTCCAAAGACACCCATCGTCAACCTGTAGTGCCAGTCTACTGTTTCTATGACAAGGCTCGGTGCCATGTATATAGACATCCTGCTAGCCTGGCTAAGCCTTAGTTGATATGAAGATTATTAAGCGGCAAGAGTCATTCCCCGTGGGGGACATGGTTTCCCATCTCTGTCCCACATAACGCGAACAACGCCATGGTTCACCGTTTCCATCTTCCATTCGCTGCATTATTGTGGGGCCTTCCGGCTGTGGGAAGACCAATCTTTTGCTAACGCTCATCACGGCGTCCAATGATCTGCGTTTTCAAAATATTTATATTTTTGCAAAATCTCTCTACCAACCCCTCTACGTGTTTCTGGATCAAGTCATGTCTGGATTACAAAAAGAGAATATGGGTTATTTCACATTTTCCAGGCAAGAAAATGTGATTTCACAGGATGAGGTAATGCCTGATTCACTCATGATTTTCGATGATGTATTCACGGACGTCAAGGCATCATTCAAAGCTATTTCAGCATGGGTCGACACAAACATATCGATTGCTTCTATCTTGGACAAACGTATTCTAAAATGTCCAAACAGTTGATTCGTGACAATGCCAATGTCATTGTTTTATTTCGCCAGGACGAGAGAAACAGTCGTCACATTTATAATAAACATGTGAATCCGGATATGACCTTTCAAATGTTTACAGAATTGTGTGCCAAATGCTGGAACACTCAACGTCATGCCTGTTTAGTGATTGACAAACAAAGTGAACTCAACCAAGGACGGTATCGCATAGGGTTTGATCATTTTATTGCTATTTAAGGCCCTGTCTCATGCCCCCTCAAGTCATTTGTCAAGACACCATGGCGTTAGCAGAGAGTCAATTGAAAAAGCGTATTATTAGAGCAAAAAATACTATTCGCCAAAAGTTTCGTCAATTGAAACGATCACGTGCCGATCATGCTTTGTTTATTCAACAACATTTAGCACCTCCGCTAAAAGCCATGTTGATAACCACTTTCAAGCCATCTGAAACGCTACCCACCATTTCACAAGCCACGCAAACGCTGCACGAGGACCCTGAGGAAGAGGAAGAGGAACAGGAACAGGAAGATTTGACTAGTGTTAGCGAAGTTGAGGATGAGGAGGAACAAGTGTTTACGCCTCAAAAAAAGTCCTCACACCTTGCAGAGTTTTTGAGAAAAAAGAAAACCTTGGTCATGGTCGAAACACCTTGCCCTTCCAGATCGTCTCCGTTTTCACAACTCTTGGCCACCCCTCAAAATAAAGTTCAACTGAAAACCATTTTAATAAAATATTATGGAGCAACACTACAACCTTATCTCATTGATCTATTTATTGGAAACACAGATACCACGTATGGTGTTCGCTATGAGGATGATAGTTTTAAAATCCATTAAATTTGCTCGTACTAAAGCTGTCATTAAGAACATCAACTATAAATTAACGCCAGGACTGTTAAAGCTGCTCTTCTCTCGGACTCCCTCTTTCCATGACTATACGTCAGAGGACCTTGACAAATATAAATCCATTTTATTGGATACCCATGCCCACAAAAGACAGTATGATCCCACTCAACAAGTGAATGCCAATATATCTCAAAAATATAAAACCATCATTGCAAAAATGTTTCCCACCCGTCAAAGTACTCGTCGTAAAGCAACCGCTTCGGGAGTGACATTTAAACCATTAAAACCGCTTGTGGATGTTACCTACTGGCACAATCCCAATAAGCTCGTCCAGCGGCTACAGTTGTTGCATGCTTCACGTCAAGCTGGCCATACCGGTCACGATTGGGAAATTCAAGAAATTGAACAAGAACTTCGAAATTCCAAAATTATTGTTTAAGCCCTTACCCATTAAAATGGGTATTGCTCACGAGTTGCTTCACCCAGCTAGGTGTCACTATCCCCGACTCAAGGTGATTTCACGAGGTGTGGATGAACTTTGGCATGCTGACTTGGTTGAAATGATACCCTATGCTGGCGTTAACGACGGTGTACGCTATATGTTGACCGTCATTGATGTCTATTCCAAAATGGCCTTTGTTGAACCTGTGCGTCGCAAGTCTGTTTCACAAGTTACCAAGGCCTTTCAACATATTATTCAACACTCCAAACGTCAACCTCAGTTGCTACAAACCGACCAAGGGAAATAATTTTTCAACAAGGATTTCTGCAGTTTTCTCAAATCTAAGGATATTCACCATTACACCACGTACAGCAATCTCGAAGCCAGTGTGGTTGAGTGGTTCAACCGAACATTGAAAACCCATATGTGGAAAGCGTTTACCGCTCAGGGCACGTATCGCTGGTTGGACATGTTACCAGAGCTAGTATCACGTTACAATGACACCAAACATAGAACGATTGGGACCAAGCCACGTCTCGTAACTAAAAATATTCAGCGATTGGATAAACTGTTTAACCCCATAAAAACAGCCGATCGTAAACGTCACCGACTGAAAATTGGGGATTTTGTTCGTGTGAGCAAATTTAAGTCTGCCTTCAATAAGGGCTACACGCCACAGTGGGGGACTGAACTATTTCGAATTCGTCAAGTCAACTTGGACTGTTCAGTCACCTATTTACTCGAGGACCTCAACCATCAACCCATAAAAGGTAGATTTTATCTCCATGAACTTCATAAAACAGCATTTCCTAAGCATTATCTTGTGGATAAAGTGTTGAAACACAAAGCAAACAAACTATATGTCAAATGGTTAGGATTTAACTCTACTTTTAATTCCTGGATCAATAAATTACATGTTGTGTGAACCTGTGTACTTTTTATTTATTTATTCACACATGTTGTACACCACCTATAGCTCTGTGTGTACAGTCCTCAGCTCCACATATTGCTTTCTCTTTCCACCTGTGTTCTCTCATGCATCACCCCTCCCATCTCCCCCCCCCCCCCCCTTCACCTCCCATCACTGCTGTTGTATCATACTTTTTACTGATTCACCGATTCCCACGCTTTGAACATTCTGTTATCAAACACATGTACAGCTAACGTACAAGGTGAACACGTGTGTTGGATCATATTACACGTCAACTTACATTTTGTCACGTACGAAGCAAACAGGATGTGACTTGTTAACAGTTATCGTGCATGCGGACAGCTAACGTCCCAAGTGAACACCTGTGCCAGGTCAAATTTCACATGAACTTGCATTTTGTCACGTACGAAGCAAAACAGGATGTAACTTGTTTAGCGTACATGTTATCTCACACGTGTATGCATGCATTTCGCTCTTCCCTGCCACCACGATTGTCAGATTATTTCAGCTTCAAGCGTCTTGGTCATTTTCCATTGCACCTGTTGTCAAGGCTGATCAGCGCATTCCAATAAGCTCATATGACATTCACATCCTGCTCGTCTGTCCCCCTCTCCAGCAAGTTTGTTTTCTGTACTCGCTTCGACCAACATAGAACCTAGTTCTCATCACCGTTTACACGTTAAAGATCCCCTTCGGGGGTAAAAAATCTTAGCATACTTCACACATTTTCAAATATTAGCCTCCATCCATCTGCCATAGGAAAGATCAGAAAAACGAACCCTCGCTCTGTCATAAACCGACCCGCCGAAATAGCGATTGTTCTATTAAGCATGGTCATTGTGGTTAGCGATAGGTTTGTTGAAACACACACACCCAGCAGTATCGTCTCTCTCAACCACCACGCTTCATGGACATTATAAACAGGTAAAGAAAAATAGTTTTTTCTACATGTATGGCGTTAGGCCCTTTGTCAAAATTTCAAAAATAGTTTCAAAAAGGAGGCGTTAGCCCGAGTCCTAGGACACCACGTACATGTCTCTAGCGTTATTGGTTTGCGAGATAGAGCAAAAATTCTAAAATCACGGTTTTACCTCAGCATGGTTTTTCATTCTTGCTCGAAATGAACATCCTCGGCAAGAGGACAACGCGAGGAAAAAAATAACACCCCATAAAAGTCTCTAGGCCAATTGGTTCGTGAAATATCGGCAAAAATCACAAAAACGCTTGTTTACCCCAAATTCGAGTTTCCAATTTGTTTTAAAAATTATAACGAGTAGTCCATAGCAATGAGGACGTCCCCCGAGTCCTTGGACCCCTCGTACACGCCTCTGGCATGATTGGTTCGCGAAATATAATAAAAAGTTTAAAATCAGGGTTTTACCCCAAAAAAACATGTTTCCAGATTTTCACCTTTTCAACACCTACATTCCCGTAAAGAGCGCAACGAGACGAAAAAAAAAACGAATCCAAGCACGCCCTCCTTCCATTCCAAGGTCGCAGGGGCTCATAACTTGCTTTTGGAAGCAGGTCTCTCACTACCACACTACTGTCAGGTTTTTATTCTAGAGACTTGAAATTTATTTTAGAGGTAGAGGGCGTAGGGAACTTTCATTTATATCATACAATTTTTTTGTAGAATTCCTATTTTACAAAATATAGGATTTTCAAAATTCGAGTGTTTTCATGAAAACATAAAAAATTTAAAAGTTTTATTACAAAAAATAAAGGACATAGAGACCTTTCGTTTGAACCATGGCACAACGGACTACCATGTTTGGTTTTCAAACTATCACCTATTTTCGAAAACAAAAATTTTCAAAAAAATTTCAAAAATATAATGAGTAGTCTATAGCAAAGCCCCCGTCAGCTCGAGTCCAACGACACCTCATTTGTCAAAATCCGACCACGGGTTCGGGAGTTATCAGCTCGCATTGGGAGTAGTGGTGGGGGGTAATAGAATTCTCCTTACTCCACTACTCTTAATGAATTTAAAATACAAAAGGAAAATCACATGAAAGAAGCTTCACTTAGGTATGAACTAAAGAGGGAAGACGAGGCAAAAGGTCGTGATACTCAAGGTTTCAGAGTTGTTATGTCTGATCTCCAAATGTGTCTTACAACTCCAGAGTTTAAGAATTGCCAAATGTTTTACTCAAAAAAACTCTGGACATTAAGCAGTACAATTTATGATGCTACCGTAGACAAAACTTGGTGTATAATCTGGGATGAAAGTACGGCCGGTCGAGGGGGAAATCAAATTGCATCTTCTTTATTTACGGGGGTACATGAAGAGCTTCGAAATCCAGAGAAACCTACTGAAAACTTAACAGTCTGGACTGTTAACTGCAGTGGCCAGAACAGGAATATTAACATGATTTTTATATACTTATGGATACTGGAGAAGGTTCCCACACTCAAGGAAGTCATCCATGAGTACTTGCTTTCTGGACATACTCACATGGAAGTTGACGGCAAGCATAGTGTGATTGAAAGAGCAAAGAAGAAAATAAAAAACGCGGCTTCGGTGGCGTAGTTGCTAGCATGCTGAGCTTCTATGCCCAAGATAGCGGGTTCAAACCCGGCCGAAGCCGTCGGATTTTTTAAGAGCGTTAAAAATCCCTCAGTATGCCTTCCTTCGGAGGGGAAGTAAAGCCGGCGGTCCCATGTCATAGATTTATGGCATGTTAAAGATCTTTCCACTAATTACACCTGTGTGAAACTAAATTGGATAGGTTAAGAATATAAACAACGCTCTTAGGTTGCTACGTTCGTTGACAAGAGCCGACTGCGGTGGCATCTAGTAGCTAGTTCTGAACTAGGCCTAGTAGTCGTTGACGGTGGCGTTTGGCGGCAAAAGTAGGAACTATTTGAAAATTCAAAGTTGCAGTCCCTACTTGAATTAAAAAACAGATACACACACTAATACAGTCATCACAATTAACACCGGTTATCAGACAGATTCTACACACACCCAAAGTACACGGGGCTACATGACCGCGTTGTCGCAGCCCCTAAACTAAGGAACCAACCAACCAACCAAATAAAAAACACATTATTTTTACCACAAGTGACTAGGCCAATTTTATTGCTTCACTCTCTAAAAGGAACCCCTTTCTTGTGAGATGGATGCGTCTTGAAGACTTTCTAGATTTTCTTTACTTGCGGAAAAAAGAAGCCCCATTTGTTACCAGGAAGAAAAACACAGATAATGGACCATTTTAATATCGCATGCAGTGTGTTACAGGTTCGTAAAGGAGATACCAAGTTGGGTTACAGGTTCGTGAAGGAGATACCAAGTTGGGTTACAGGTTCGTAAAGGAGATATCAATTCTATTACAAGACCAGTTTCACTAATGATACTTATAAAATTGTCGATCTCAAAAGAAAGTGGAGAGAAGAAGGGATTGTTCTCCCGGCGGTAATCCCACCAATGAGATTAACCAAAAGAAAGATAAGTAATGAGAAATACAGAGACCTCCTGAAATTATTGCAATGGGTTCCTGAAAAGTACAGAGTACTTTCCACATGGTGAAAAGGAAGGGAACTTTCCTGAGGATGACTCAACCGATCTAGATTAGTAATTTGGGTTATAATCTGCGGATTTTTTCAGCCTTTAAAACCATAACACCATATGATGTATACCTTTTTATACAGATTTCCCTCTAAAAATATTGTTACAATGATTGTTGTGTAGTGTTTATTAACACACCTTGTCACCAGTCCTAACACTGGTTTTATAAGTGCAGCCAACAGAACGCAAGTCCAGTCTTAAGTCCTAAATCGATTTTATATGTGCTGTGCCCGTTTAGACCGAAGTCCAACGACCACATATGCATGTTACCGAAAATCAGTTAGCACGAGATTCAAAATATCTCAGGGCGCCATATGGGTGAATATAAAACAACAAAACAAGATCTAATTTGCTTCACTGATTTCGGCTCGATGCAGCAATAAGGATAGAAGGGAGATTTCAAAATACCACAATTTCTAAAAAATCTCATTTTATTTAACGTTAAAAATACTATTTAAAATGCGAAAATAGCATTAGGATGCATGAAAAAGTTTTCATACATATAACACACAAATAGAAATATCAACACGTATGAAACACTATGAAATTTTAACTAATGTAAAGATATCAGTCCTGTGGCATTGTCCAAAATTATATCAAAAATTATTTACAACTGTAGGTTGTTCAAGGCAAATTTAATCGTCCAGCCTGAATCCTAGTTGACTATTTTCACTCGTAGAATATTTAAAGGATTAACTAATTTACTTGTTATCAAAAATCACTAGCTTTTATAAGTTCAATAGTTTAAATAAATTCTATCACTTTTCCAAGAATCAAAAATTCACTTATAAATCGGTGTGATAATTATCATATCAATGAGTCATCACAAGAAAACAATAATCATTTGACGGACATCTGAGCATCAACAATAACACTTGTTTAAACATTTGAGGATGGATTCGAAGAACTTCGATCATGAGAAAATTTTATTATATCATCTGTTCTCGATCCGATAATTACAATCATGAATAACATGATTCAAAAACTATAAATTCCATTAATTGGACAATTAACCAAAACCATCTGACAATTAAATCACAAATTTAATTATGTAAACATCATTATTCAGATCGTTGGAAAGATCAATCTGACCATTTTCATCATATAACTTTAGTAACAAATATTATCACCCATAAATTATTAATATTCATTTAAATATGAAATATTTACTTTCACATAATTTAAACATTTATAAGTTTTAGAACTCCAATAAGATCAAAATTATCCGTGAGACGGTAGTGGCTGTTTATTAAATAAATATGACAATATTACTTCAAGCACTGGCCCATTCCACTAATGTGTCAACAATTATCTGATCACATTAATATTGGACCAACGGTAAGGTATCGTTAAAACTAAAGATTTGTTCATAACAAAAACGGGTTGTTCAATACAGGGAAATATATGTAGAACACATAGAAAATCATATGTGAAATTTAACCATGATGGTTGCATGAAATAACCATTGGATTATCTACTTCGAAGAGAGTGTGATTCGTAATTATTATACTTTCATGTATACTCATCAACATATTTATATAAGCCATCTAACCATCACTATGGTTGAAGCTTCACGCAACACCATATTCATTCATGTGACATTATTTCACGATTTGAATGACAAAATTCACCTTTTACTACACATCATATTTTTTCCACAGATTATTATTATCACACATTAATATTTTTATCAAGCCACCGCTTATTTTTCCAACCTGAAGATTCCAAGCTCCTCCAATAAATTTATTACAAATTTCACCATCACATTAATTCATTTTAGATCGTGTCTACTCTGGTCAAAATTGTCATAGAGTAACATTCCCAAATAATTTATTAATTATAGAAATGCAATAAAAAGCTATTTGATACAGGCTTCTTATATCTCTTTTCAATAACCTTCCGCGTCTCAACATGATTTAATTCCTTAATGCAATTGAATCAGTCATTTAAGAAAGGGCACATGTCCAAATTGTCTTTTTTTCTTTTTTGCAGAATAACATGCTTCTCATCCTGGTGCATCTTATCACAAAAGGAAGGGCACTTATCCAACCAGAAACATGTTGATAGTTAAGGTTCATTTGTGTGTTGTTGGGAAGTCATTTAAGAAAGGGCACAAGTCCCTGGATGATTGCCCTTCCTTGAATGACTTCTTTGCTTACAGGAAGGAACATCTGCATGCTCTTTGGTCAAACAGAGTGCACCTTTATTTGTTTACTATGCTTTATGTTTACAACGGAGACAAAGCTCCTAAAGATGTCAATGGAGTGTGCAGCTTTCTGTGAGACTATATTCAAAAATGTGTACAAAGAATGTGAAGGAACTTTTGACTGTTCTCGGATGGACCTGTAGGACAGAAGAAAATTCATACAGTAATCCGATTATGTGCAGCACCTGTTGACATGAAGCTATTTGAATCCATTCACCATTATTTCCCTATACGAGGGCACTCATTCAATACCTGTGATAGAGATTTTGCTATCATTAATATATTTGTAAAAAAATATGATGTGAAGCAATATTGTGAGATCATCATACGGGCACCTAAACGTCATGACAAGTTCACCATAATTCTGGTGGAGTCGATTGTTATTCTCAACTTTGCTGCATGGTGGCCAACAGTTTATAAGAGGAGAAGATTGTAAGATGAATCTCGAGGAAGGGTGAGTGCCTACCAACTTGAAAATTCGTTTCCAGCCAGCATCATTCATGCACTTCCTTTACTCTGCCAAGGATCCAGGAACCGTGCGGGCGAAACACTTCATCAACGGTCTTATTTACCACACCTTCTGTTTGCATCTAGACAGCAACGCCAAGCTTCCTACCGAACTAACATACGTCGAACCAATTCCTATAGAGAAGAACGAGATGAATAATCTAAACCGTCTAGATGTGTATATTCCGAGGGAGTACAAAGACTTTATCGACGAAATACTTGCGTGGCCAACTGTTTGTGGGACTGACGATGATCGTGATTGACTGCCATCATTCAAATTATTATTATTGTTGGGCAACGACACAGTGTGTCTAAGTTATCTGAATAAACTATGTGTTTTTGCTCCAAAACTGATGTTCATTCATCCATCATATTAGAAAGGCCACATATCCATTAATTTAATCTGCAAATTCCCACAAAGTCCTTCATCTTTACTTCATATTTTATCAAGTAACCTATCCACATCCATCAACACTAAAGGACGAAACACATACATTTAACGTACATAGCAAGACTGGCTTCGCAATCAGTTTTTTGCCCCTCCTGAAAAGTTACATTTCTGGACATACGCCCTTTCTTAAATGACTGATTCAATTGTAAAATGCTTCAAAATTCATTCTATTACTTCAGAATGTGGGCGTGCGTAAAACCACTGGTAATCGGATAAATAAACTATCTGAAGTAGCTAAGCTGTTTCAAACGTCCAAACTTGTTATCAACATAACATGTCATGATTAGTAGAAATTATCAAAATGTTCTTATTATCATCAATAAATCAAAAAATGAAATTATTATTATTATAATTGAAAAATTATTATTATTATTATCATTTTCCAAACTGGAATTTCTTTGACAAAACAACTTGAAAGCAATCAAGCTCGAATTCATAGATGGAAAAAATATCCATTCCTTAAAAATAAAAACTTAGGATGGACAGATCCTCCGGCTGATGACCGCGATGAAAAAATAGAAAAATAAACTAAGATGCTCATGATGTTGTCCACAGATTCATAACATATAATCAGGGTCTCTGAACACAGAAAATGTTCAAACATAGGCCTCAATTGCCACGTAGCCTAGTTCGCCACAGCAAACAAAAAAATAGTTGTGTGTTGATATTTCTGTTTAAATGGGAATTCCAATTACCATAGAATAAAAATAACTCGAATGTAGCTAACATTCTTGTATATCTTGAAGATGTCAACCTTCTGGTTGGTTCCAGATTATTTCCATTTTTCAGTCCTATCGGACCGTACGTAAGTCCGTGTATCGGCCTCTATTGCTACCCGTAGTTAGTATAACAGCTCATGACTGCTAGTTCCATAGCTGACTTGAAATACTCTTGACTTGCAATGTTCATGACGAAAATCTCAATAGCGGTTGCTATTAGCATAAAGGGGATTCGATCTCTAAGATCCATGGTATTAAACCAGATGTAACTGCGAAACAACTGTGACACATTCAGTAAAATTTGATACTCTGCCAATCTTATTTGCTTTGGTTCAGACCTGAAGTTCCTGTCGTAACTAGTCCTATGGGTCGAGGTTATGCACCTCCCCGACATGCGTCAAACACGGCTGGTCCCTCGTAGGCCAAGTCCTGATGTCAGGAAATGGATTTCTCCAGCCCCTTTAAACTCCTACCGGGTGAGATTACGCATCTCCCTAATTAAGTCAGACACAATTGGTCCCGTACGTTGGCTAAGTGGACTGACCAAGCAAGACTGGTATCTGATGAATATTGTGACGTTGTCGTGGTTGATCTTTAAGTTACCAAGCCATCAGCTTGTAACTGGTGAAATTGGAATCAACAACTATGTTCCAATAGAATTAAAAATGGCTTGTAGACTAAGTCTACCATATGTCCGATGCAGCTAAGAATTGACTAAGTGTCAACTGCATGGTGAAGTCTAACACTTGAATTCGCTTCACAAAAATATTCAAAGTTTCACAGTGCGTGAAATATTCTAACACTTTGACCACTACTTGGTCCTAAGATTTACAACACTTTGCGTAGAGTAACTGCTTACTAGTACTTGAAGATAATAATGTGACCATGCTCAACGTAGAAGTAATATAGCGACCATGCGCTGCGAATAAGTGAAGTGATAGCACCATGCGCTGCGAAGAAGTAAGGTAATGACTTCTGCTCGGGCTCCAATTTATATTCCCACGGCGTTTCATGCTGGAGTCCACGTCATAAGCTGTGTCGGCACAGCGAAGGAATTCCAGAATACAAAATTGCCAATATCTCGGCTTCTATTGATCCGATTTCCTCCAATATAGTTCATTCTTCTCCGTTTCTTCGTGCCAGAAAAATGCTGTGCTTCCCAAATTTTCACAATATCGGGAACTATTTAATCATAAATTATATAGCCTTTGTGATGACGTACTAGGCATCACAAGCCTCTCTCATGCCTGCATATTCTTTCCAAATGCTTCGAGAACATATTCCGCGCGTCGTTCAAACCTTTCCTGGAATTCAAAAATGTGCCTGGGACCTCAAATATGGACTAGCGGATAAGGGTACAGTACAGCAAAAAAAGGTAAGTCGAGTCCTGACTGAACATTGCGTTAATTCTAAAGGAAACACCAATAAAGGGGTGGGAGTATATACACTTTTAATTATGACAATAGTTTTTTGCTGGCTAATACAAGTGTCAACTCTGTAGTCAGACATAGAGTTCATATTCTACAGTTTTTATGCTCTCCTGAAAAGTTGGCATAATGTGACGTACGTTAGTCTGGTTCCGAGGTACAGATATGGGTCAGATGCAATCTGATGTTGGTCAGGTGAAATCTGATGTTAGTCAGGTGCAATCTGATGTTGGTCAGGTGAAATCTCATGTTGGTCAGATAAGATCCAATGTTGATGATGTTCAATTAACACTGGTCGAATTGGAGAAAAATAATAAAGCGTTTCAGATAGAAATAAGGAAAAAATCGAGGCTAGTTAAACAGAAAATACGGATAACTTAGACGCCCTCCAGCTACAGTTTACTAATGATTCCATTCACTTCAGAGTACTCTTGAACAATTAAACGGTGACATTGTCACATTGCATCTCAAGTCAAAGGCAACACCTAGTGCAGTCGTGCGCTGGTTCCCCTGCTACAGTGGGGTGTACACGACGACCTTTGTAATAGTGACCATTTTCCAATTATCGTTGCTCTTCCGAACCAGAGAGCCATCGAGTTACCAAGTCGGGCTGATTGGCCAACTTTCACGGCACGTGCGGTGTTTGCCGAAGATACCTTTGAGATTGTCGACGATCATACCATTCACATAACGAATTGTATTTTGGCTGCTGCTGAGGAAACAATATCTTCCTCATCCGGCAACTCACGCCGGAAGCTTCTCCCTTGGTGGACAGCCGAGATTGCAGCACCCATCAAAGATCGTCGAAGTGCTTTCAAGTGCTATCGGAGGCAAAACACTATGGCCAATCTGATCACCATCAAAAGGATGTGTGCTAGATCCCGATATCTGATTCGGGAGAGTAAGAAAACGACGTGGGAAATGTATGTGTTGTCTATGACGGCGCATACTCCTTCATCTCAAGTGTGGAGTAAGCTTCGTTGGATCTCCGGACTCCCGACATCACTGTCGATACCGTGAGTATCCATCAATGGAGATAACATCACGGACCATCTCGCCATTGTTAACAGTATTGACTCGCACTTCTCCGATGTATCCTGCTCTGGGAGTTACGATTCTACATTTCTGACTCTGAAGCGGGAGGCCGAGGCTCACCGCTTGTCCTTTGCCACTGCTGCTTCGGAGTCCTACAATGTACCATTCTCTGAATGGGAACTGCGCAGTTATCCTGGACCGGATAACATGCATAATCAAATGTTAAAACATAGGTGCGAAGCCAGTATAAAACAACTGTTGATCCTCTTCAATCGTATATGGATTGAAGGGGAGTTTCCATCTCAATGACGAGAGGCGATCGTGATACCGATTCCCAAGGCTGGAAAGGATCCCAAGTTTGTAAACAGCTATAGGCCCATTTGTCTAAAAAATGGCCTATGTAAGCTGCTGGAGAAGATGGTGAACCTTCGACTGGTGTGATTCTTGGAGAAGAGAGGTTTCCTGTCTGAGTATCAGTGTGGATTTTGCTCTCATAGGTCCACCACTGACCATCTGGTGCGACTTGAGAGCGCCATACAGGAGGCATTTCTCCGAAAGCACCAACTAGTCACGGTTTTCTTTGACTTCGAGAAAGCCTATGCCACCACATGGCGCTACGGGATCCTTTCCACCCTTCACAAGTGTGGACTCCGTGGTAATCTACCTATTTTCATTGCGAAATTCATGTCCGTCCGACTTCCGTGTAAGGGTCAGCAGGACATTATCGCAATACTATACTCAAGAAAATGGATTTCTACAGGGTTGCGTGCTGTCACCTTGTCCGCTAATGCTGTAAATGGCTGGGTCTGCGGTAGTTCCATCGCTGTATGTAGACGATTTAGCCCTGCATTACAGCTCTGGATGTATGGCAGTCGTGGAACGGCAATTGCAGCTAGCTATCAACTGGGTCTACAGGTGGGCTCACGACCGGGGTTTTCGTTCTTTAGCAACGAAAACCTCCGGCGTCCATTTTTGACCGCTCCGGAGGCTTCATATACCCACTGAACTACATCTCAGGGATGCTGCGTTGCCGTTGGTTGACACTTATTGCTCCCTGGGGCTCCATTTTGACAGCGAATTAACGTGGCAGCACCATATACGGCAATTGAAAATGACGTGTCTCAGGAAACTGAACATACTCAAGTTTCTTAGTGGCACACCGTGCGGTGCTGCTACGGTTCTACCAAGCCCTCGTCCTATCCCGGCTAGACTATGGTTCTGCGGCATACGGTTCTGCAAGGCCGGCAACCTTTCAAATGCTGGAGAGTATCCACCATAGTGGCGTTAGGCTGGCTACCGGTGCCTTCCTGACCATCCAGATACCCAGCCTACTCACCGAATCGGTTGTTCCTCCTTTAAATTATAGACGTCAACATATGCTTTTAGCATATGCTGATAACGTGTGTCAAATGCCGCAATTCCCGACCTTGCAAGCTCTCTTCGGTACCCAAAACCACCAGTGGTAGGCCAACCAGCATCGTGCAACTCGGTCGGTTGGTATTAGACTTGATAGCTCGTGTACTGAAATAGGAGTGGCTGTAGATCCCTGTATGATCCGGACATCTAGCGAGGTGCCTCCGTGGCAAGTCCCGCGTCTGGAAATTCGGTTAGATCTGCTCCGAGGTCCTAAGGTGAACACGGATGCCTCCGTTTACCGGACGCAGTTCCATAGCATAGTTCACCAATTTCCGGACGCCGATATTCTCTACACGGATGGTTCGAAGGTGAACGATAAGGTGGGTTGTGTGTACGTTAATGATGCTGCAAATACCAAGATCTCTTTTCCTGAGGCCTGTAGTGTGTTAACTGCGGAGCTCGTTGCCATCTATGAAGCTCTGCAGTTTGCACTACAGAATGCACGAATCCACTTTCTCGTGTGTACTGACTCTTTGAATTCGTTGCAGTCAATTGCTACATGTTTCCCACAACACCCCCAAGTGCAGCGAATCCCCGACCTACTAGCCGGGCTGTGCCAAGCTGACACTCGAATCACCTTTCTGTGGCTTCCACGCCACATGAGAATTGCGGGAAACGAGTTAGCGGATCAAGCTGCAAAAGAGGCGGTATCACTACCACCTCGATCAATGGAGGTACCCGCTAGAGGTTTTCGCTCTGAGTTACGCCTACAAGTTCTGGCGTTTTGGGAGAGTCAGTGGCTAGTTGACCCACAGCCCAGTAAACTGAGAGCGATCAAGGGAACTACTCGCGTGTGGCGGAGCTCTTTCCGGTCACGGAGGGTGTCCGTCATTTTGTGTAGGCTAAGGATAGGTCATACAAGATCCACCCACTCGTACCTAATGAGAAGGGAAGACCCACCACTTTTTACCTATGGAGCCGTTTTCACCGTGGCCCACATTTTCACCGAGTGTATGGATCTTGCTGACTTACGAAGAAACCTTGGTTTGCAGATGACACTCAAACCTATATTAGCAGATGACGCGGTGACTGCTGATCGGGTTATTCGATTTATAACTGAGAGTGAGTTAGGGCCAGCAATCTTAATTTTCCAGTGTAAATTGACTCAACAATTTGTTCGTTTTTGAATGATATTTTTTTTTGTATTTCCGTAATTTTTGTTTATTTCTATAATTTTTATTTTTATTTGATTTTTTGTTATAGTTTTATTATTTTTTTGTCTTTTTAATCTAGGTGTCTACCCCAAAATTTTAAATTCAATTCCAAATTTGTATTCTTTAATCTGTGATAAGAGGGGCAGATGACCTCGTAGTTCCGCCCCTTAAAACAACAATAACTAACTAACTAACTAACTAACCACACAACATTATTAAAAGATGATATAGAAATTGATTTAAAAGATATCATTAGTAATAATGTAACAACTCTTAAGTAAGAAGTCATTAAAATTAATGAGGATTGTACTACTTGTGTAAAAGTCTCAACTGAATATGGAATTTGCGAACACTGAGATAAGAGATAATAAAGAAATATTTCAGGTGAGAGAGGATGTATGTAAATAAATGTTTTTTCAAAATTCTCTTGTAAAAGGTATATCCGACTTAGAGGAAAAGATTAAGGATATTGGTGTTAAGAGTGATCAGAATAGGGTAGAAATTATGGAGGAAAGGGAAAATAAGACGTCAGAGCTTAATGACATTACAAAGAGGCTTGACAGTATCAAGATAACAGATCAGATTAATATTGCTGCTTTAAAAGAAGGGCAAGATTGCAACTCCAAAACGATTTCAAAGCAATGTTGGATAGGTATGAACGTAAATATAACAATGAAGGAGAGTTGAATCACTAGATTTTTCAACTCTGGGGGAACGCTCGGGACGAATGAAACAGAGGAGTTCAATGGAGGTCAAACTCGCCAAGATGAGGAATGCGGTTACAGGGGGCTATGAAATGAATGTACCCAGAGAAAGGCCTCAACACGAAAGAGTTATCAGGAATTTTGAGGACAAGCCACGGAAATTCAGTAATTTTGATGGTGTTACTCCGATTGAGTTCTTACATAGTATGCGTGATTACTTTATTGAGAATCATGTGTCACGTGACAGAGAACTGAGAGTATGGAAACGATTTCTTACTGACGTTCCCTTACAATGGTATTGCGATTTCCGCTATACTTTCGAGGATTTTGATGAGTTTGCGAATGCATTCACCAAAATATTTGTTATATCAAAACTCAACAAAATTTAAGGTCCGAAATATATTCCAGAAAATACGCAAACACAGGTCCAACCAGGTATGCGGAATATTTTGCTTCCCAGCTAGCAAAATCGCGTTTTCTGCAGCCACCACTAACACTGGGTGAGTTGCTAGAAGCGATATTACGTCCGCTGCAAGTAGAAGTCAAGAGTTACTTAATCTTGTCTGGAGGTGACAATGATTTGACTACCATGGACGACATGTTACGCAGACTTGACTGCACTAGCGCGGTATCCACTCCTGCGATAGTTAGGAATGTGGGAGAGGAACCTAAAGGTTTTCATACAGTGAAGATGGATAGAACACAGCAGACGGACAAACCTTACGAGGGGGAGTACAGGAGAATGGGTCCCGTTCGCGACCATTACCACAGTGATAGAAGATATGAGAATCAGTATCGTATATATCGAGATAGACCGTGGCAACGTAGCTAAGCCAATAGAAATATAGGTGGTAGAAGTTATGGGCAACCTAGAAACAACTGTAGAGGAGCCCAATATAATGCTAACTACAGGCCACAACAGGGATTACACCGGTATAAAAATTACCGAGACGAATAATTTATTAGAAGAAGAGATAACGAAAGGTTCAGGGGAGAACAGGAACAGACTAGAGATCAAGGACGAGTAGACAAGCGTGATGAAAGGAATGACGTAACCGGCAACCTCGAACATAGCTCTCGTTGACCGGGTACAACTTTGGAAAGAGCCCAGGAAGAAAAAATATACGCCAATTTCAAAACGCAATTGAGCACGATTGAGTCTTCACATCCATTTGACATAACCATAGATGCAATTTTTGAATGCGGCTTCGGTGGCGTAGGATATATGAAAATAGGCTGTATAGTTTTTCAACGGAACTACTTGTTGATCATATACTCGAAACACAATTAAATAATACAATGATGATTTTTTGTGTGGCCTCAGCGGAGGCCATGTGCAGGTCTTTCTAGTTGACGCCCGCGTCGAAATGAGAGCTGAGATCTGGCGGCTTCGGTGGCGTAGTTGGTAGCATGCTGAGTTCTATGCCCAAGATCGCGGGTATAAACTCGGCCGAAGTCATCGGATTTTTTAAGAGCGTTAAAATCCCTCAGTATGCCTCCCTTCGGAGGGGAAGTAAAGCCAGCGGTCCCATGTCATAGATTTACGGCATGTTAAAGAACCTTCCACTAATTACACCTGTGTGAAGCTAAATCATGTTTAGGTAAAACATTCAACAAACGCTCTTAGGTTCAGACGATCGTCGCCAGGAGCCGACTGCGGTGGCATCTGGCAATCAAGCTCTGAACTAGAAGTCGTTGACGGTGGCGTTTGGCGGCAAAAGTAGGAGCTACTTGAAACATTCAATGTCTGCAGTCCTCACGTGAATTATTGAAAACAGATAACACACAGTAATACAGTCACCACAATTAACACCGGTTATCAGAGAGATTCTACACACACCCAAAGTACACGGGGCTACATGACCGCAATGTCGCAGCCCCTAAACTGAGGAACCCACCAACCGAAGTTTTTGAAGTTACGGACGAGATTCTTCTATTTGAAGAAGAAATATTAGATCGAAGGAGGGGCCAGCGGAACTTCCTATAATAAATATTCGAGTGGGTAACGAAGATTGCAGAGCTTTGATTGACGCTGGAGGATTGTTTCCCGAGATTCCTGCTTCTTCAATGAAATCAAAGGTATATTCGAAGATAAATACTTGAAATGCAAAATACAGGTTTTCATTAATTTCAGCATCAATCACAGGTCATATTAACACGTATCCATAGTCGTAAAGAATATTAATTTTGGTATTATCATCGGGATAGATTTTAGAGTAAAAGCAAGAGCTCTCAATGACATGGATCGGAGGATCATAAAATTCAATGAAGATACTACAAATGGGTAGTTACAGAAGAGACAGATAGGGCAGAGAACAAGGAAGAAATCGTCAGACAAGAGATACTAGATAACATCATAAATGTAATCGAGCTACAGAGTGAGCAGTATTGTGACCGATCCAGTCAGGGTCAATTACCGGCCCCGGATGACAGAAGATCGAGAGGAGACCGGAGGGTCAGTATGACGTCAGGGCATGACGCGGCGAGGCAACCGCGAGAGTAGTGGAATGCTCCAGAAGGTTCCAACCCCTTCCACTTTTTTTTTCTCGAAGGAGGACACAGTTCCGGAATGTTCAGTGAGTCAATAGTGCGTGGACGAGTATGTTATCCAGCGGGGCACGGACGAGTAGCCTATGTCACGTAGACAGAAATTTGCATCTGGAACTTGAACGGTTTTCGTGAGTGGTCAGTGCTCGTGGCCGTTTGATACGAGGAGTGATCTGCAGGCCATGAAGCTTGCGTGGATGTAGTGCCAGTGAGTTGTTTACAGTGAAGTGTGTCAGTTTGTTTGTCGAACAGTGTTCAGTAAGGTGTCACTAGAACGATAATCGTGAATTTCAAGACGATATCGGACTCGCTAGTATGTGAGGAAATAATCAGAACTGATAAAGGAAGGTCCGTTAAATTCATGCATATGCTGCTATTGATAGGTGAAGACGCGTGGAATATTGTACAGTACTTTACCATTTAGATTACGAAGATTAATGCACGTGGTCCGTTTAAGTTAACGGATAGTAAGGTGTTGAAGGCATGTGCAGTGGTAATAGCAAAACAAAATTGTGCGCCTTTGAACGTCGTCCGAGTGGAGGCCGTGATGAAAAACTGAATTATCATGCCGACAATTTATGTTAATTAAAGATGAATACCAGGAGGTGTTTAACATTACGAGTATCAGGGAAAGAACAATAATAACGATAGTCGAGGCGAAGCATTATCGCGAGGCCCTGTATTTTAACAGACATCCATTCGAAAATAGCAGAGCAGTGCGGTATTTAAGAGACGCAATGAGAATGTCACGGAAGGCTACATCCACTTTAAGCTTGCGTTGGAAGACTGCAGGCCGCAGGCAACTTGATATGTCAGTCAAGGCCAGCTCGAAATAGCTCCTCGTGGAAGGAAGTGTGTCACTGGTTGAGGAAAGTGGATACATATAATTCAAGTTAACCAGGAACTAGACGCTATAGTGCGTGAGCGTGAAAGTGCTCTGATATAGTGAAATGTAATATTGCTACACGGCGGCATGAACTTTATAACCATGGACTAAAATATTCTGGGAATCAACATGCATATTAATACGCAAATTATGCTGCACTGAACCTCTAAAGGGGCCATAATGAGGTGAACGTTCGCGACGAGATGGACGAGGGGACCATGGTTGGGACGTCAGGAGATGCCGCCGATGACGGTGACCGGGGGCAACCAGTGGGCGGACATGGGCATCGCCAGGAGATCGAGAGGTGCCGGGGGCGTGTACCTCTACCAGTACGCTGGGGGACCACATCGCGGAGACGCTGGAGGAACAACGCCGCCCTAATGCCGCAGACGACACCGACGCCGACGCCAGGGGTTTCCGATGACACCGGATCTAAAGTAAGACGTTTCATTTCCATCCTTGTTCATCAGGAAGAAGAGAACTTCTACCTCGGATAGCCGTGCCATGAGATAACCTGAGATCGTGTAACTTAACACCATTTATAATCATTCATTCCAGATTGAACAAGAGCATCATTTTCTCATAGGGTTGTACAGATTTTTTTTGTCCTTTCTTTTCGGGTCGTTTTTGACTTACATAAATTAACAGTATCAATGATAGGAGTAAGACATACATTTATTCTCTGAGTCATAATAATAATAATAATAATAATAATAAGTTGAAATTGGGTAACGATAATATGAGATGCCCATTTTGTTGGGAGATTCTAGCATTTCGATTTCCGAGGTCATTATACGAATTTTATTCTGAAAGGTTTGTCACGGATTGCATAGATTTTAATAGCAAAATGAATATGGTTGGAGATTGTCGAATAAGGTTCCTTGGATAGGATGCCATATTATCATACGACCTCGTGGTCCCGATAAAGTTGATACGCTCTGTTAGTGTGGGTTCTTGAGACATGCCAATAATGCATGATATTTTGTAATGATGTTGTGTGAAGTTAATGTGATAATTAATTATGGTATTATTCCGTCATATATGACGAGGTTATTCACGGGGCGATGTATGACCGTTGAATTGAATTTGTGAGGACAGGATCCTCTTGACGAACGTGTTACGTTTATCGATGAGTTGTATATTGAATAGCGCAGGGGTGTAATTGATAGTGCGCTCGACAGTCAGATTGTTCGGATCCTCACACAGAGTGTTCGACGGAAGGGTTGCAATTAAATGTTCGTTGTGAGAATGAAATACACTAGGGTGCCTTATTACGAGGTTCTTAACCTTTCATAAACGTTAGACAATGCTATAATTTAATTACAATAACAAATATGACAGTGTGGATCAAGGTTGTTGGAACGGCGAATATAAATCAGTAATAATAATAAGAATTAGTAGTGTAAATATGTAAGCACAATCTGGGTGTGTTAATAATTTATGATAAGTTATAATTAATTGTTGAAATGCCATATTATGTGAAGCTGAGTTGATGTTTGAGTGCTATTTGATGTAATATGATGCTCTTTAGTTATTAATTTGCAGTTCGATAGAGGAGATCCGTCCATTGCTGTATAAGGGTAGACAGTTGTAATATACATAGATATTCGATATTTTCTTAGAGTTTTTGCCGTAGGTGAACTTTGTGATAAGTGGCTAGTGATGTTTACATGCGTGTGCACCGATAAATTAAGGGTTAATTTAGTTTTTGAAAGGCGATCTCCTTGTCGGAACATTAAGAGAGGACACCCACGAGTTTGAATAAGTATATTTTTTTCTTGTTTGTTTAGGGACTATGAACTTTTTTTGTTTTCGGACTTTGTCCCACCCTAACTCTATACTCGTGCGTGGTAGGCAGGTTGCATATTTATTTATCCTTTGGCCAATAAAGGAGCAGATGTGATTTTACGAGGGCTTTTCCTTTCTTCTCTGTTTGTTAATTCAAGTTAGGGAGTTTGCTTTTGAATCCTGGTTCAGTCAATTTGCCATCCCAACCCGTAAACGACCCGAGAACCTTTGTCTCTGGCTCGCTGGAGCATTTCTTTTATTCTTGTCTGTATGAACCAAGATTCACGCCCTAATCTTTTTTCCACCCACTCCCTTAGCCGTTTCTTCTGATGGGGCCGGGATGTTGGCCGGGTGATCGCCTGTCCCATTGGAGAAACGGGCACAGTATGTACTCAAAGCCGAGGGAATTGAGGAGGTGGAAAACGAATTTGAAGAATTAATAGCTGCATCTCTTATATACAAACCAAAATTGACTCATCATCGCAACGCTCAAACCACTAGACCTAGAAAGTTGAAATTTTGCATGTTGGTTGATCCTAAGTTGTAGGGGCTCAAGTAGGGGGATGGTGGGTGTTCTAACCCATAGCCTACTTTCCTGGTGACGTCACATACTAACCCGCAATAAATTCAGGGGCAAAGTCGATATTTCCCAAAGTCATGGTCCGATTTTGACAAATGAGGTGTCGTTCGACTCGGGTTGACGCCCTCTTTCCAATGGACCACTCATTTCAACCCCTAAATAAAACCTACCCCTACTAGGGGGTGAAATTGTATTTTTTTTTGTGAAAGTCTCTTTTGAAATGCGACATGTATAAGATGCGCTGCTAAAATGAACTTATAGGTTGTTGCTCATATAGTGCATGCGTTTTGTTGGATGCCGCTATGGATGACCATTTTTGTTTTTGTTTTATACGCATGCGCGCTTGGGATTTGTGTAAGAGGGCGAGTTCTTTGGTGGTGAGGAGAGAGCCAGATAGTCGCCTACTTTCCTACGAAGTTTGCCGATATCTCTCGAACGTAAGGTCGGATTTGGACGTGTGACGTGTCAAATCGCTTGTCTCGAAGCCCTTTATATGTTATTAATAGGTTAGAGTTTTGAGAATGAGGGAAACAGGCTTTTTGGGGGTAAAACCATGATTTTAGACTTTTCCGATATCTCACGAATGCATGGTCGGATTTGGTCCTATGACGTGTCAAATGGCTTGTCTCGAAACCCTTTTTATTTTGGTAATAGGTTAAAGGTTTTGAGAATGAGGGAAACAGAATTTTTTGTTGTAAAACCGTGATTTTAGACTTTCTGATATATTTCACAAACCAATAACGCCAGAGACGTATACGAGGGGTCGTAGGACTCGGGGTGACGCCCCTTCCCTCCCCCCTTTCGAATATAGTATTTATGTTTAAAAAAATGCGAAAGGGCCTAACGACACTTATGTTGAAATCATTTCAGTTTTTAAAACTTTTCTTAAATCTGTCTAAAATGTTCATGACGAGTGGTTGTAGATAGAAAGAGACGATACCACTGGGCACGTGTTTCAACGAAGCTATTACTGGCCACGGTGGTGATATACCAATACAGTATTCGCTATTTCGATGAGACGGCGGGTCGAGGGTTCGTTTTCTGACTTTTCCTATGATGGAATTCCTAATTCCTAAACCCCCTGAAGGGGGTCTTTAACGTGTGAACGATTATGAGTGACATGACAAATGATAATTCCTTGATCCGATGAAGTTGGCTTTAAATAGAACAAACAGAACTTGGTTATATGTTGCTTGAAGTGAGTATAGAAAACAAACTTGCTGGGGCAGACTGACAGGATGTGAATGTTATTTGATCTTATTGGAATGCATTGACTTGACAGGACAAAGAAAAAAAGCACAGAGATGCTGAGGACACTTTGAAGGTCAAACGATATGGCAACCATGGTGGGAGGGGGAAGCTAGGATGATGTCGCCGATCATGTTCAATGTTCAATGGATGAATTTATATTTTGCGAAGCATTGTTCGGAGAGGGTCATGGGACGACTTGTTTTAAGGGTATTTATTTTTTCGATGTTTCCTATGGTGGACTCATTGATTGAAATAATCCAAAACTGCTAGGGCATGGCCTTGAGATTTTATAAACCGATAATGGGATTTTGACATACAAGATCCACTCAGAACTTGACATGATGTCATTCTTTTTATGGCTTATGAATTTCCCCAAAAAAGACCCAAAACAACAAGATCATGGACTTTTGCTTTTCTTAATATATTGCAAACCCATAATGTAAGATGTTTACTGTGAGTGACGAAATCTAGCTAGGTAAAGAAAGAATTATTGTAGGATATATGTATGGTGACTGACACGTCTTTGACCATTGGAACTTGTTTTCAGATCTGACTGTAGTACATAGGGAGTATAGGTTGTAGGCATGGATTGACAAACGATGCACACAAAATTCAATTTATCGATTCGAGAATTAAGAGTAGACTATCATTAATTAATTGGTTAAAGAGTGTAGCTAAAAATAAAAAAAATGGTGACTACATTAAACTAAACTGAACCAAGTCGAATCAAACCCAACTGAACCAAACCAAGCCTAAAGCAAACCAAACCTAATCAAGAACAAGCCAAGGGCTTAAGTGTAAAACTTGTGGGGGAATGCAGTCATTGGCAATGTCCAAAGGAAGGGATAACGCTCTACCTCTAGAGGGTAAGGTAAAGCTAGCGCATGGTGCTAATGCATATTCCCAAGTACATGAACCACACACACACAACTATCCTATGCTGTTTTTATGAGTTAACTGTTAAAACTTACTCAGTGGTTACTGAGCAAGATGGTCGCTACACACAACAAGCTTTAAATACATGAGGCTAATAATCTATACACACACACACACACACACGCTTGTTCTAAACTAAACTGTCTTGCTGGCAGTGCTCACACAGTAGGCAAATGACAGAAATGCTTGGCTAACAGAAATACAATCATTTTCGTTTGTCTAATGTTACCAGCTAACCATTACATGCTATAGTGGTGAGCACATGTGCCTCTTGCACTGGAGATCGTAACTTGATTTCTAGCTCTAAGGCCTAGAATAAATCAAACTAAGAAAGAAGTGTATGGTGACGCAGTGGTTAAACTGTTAGCCTTTCACTAAGGTAGACTAGGGTTTGATTTTCGGTTAATATACATGTCATAAACAAACAAACAAACAAACAAACAAAAAAAGCAGAGATAATGTTTAAAACTGATTATACTTGTCTCCTTTCAAATTATTACTTAGATTGCAAATACAAAAGTGGACTGGGTTTAATATACAGTTAATGCTGCCTATCGCATACTAGCCTGTAAGAAAGCCAAACAAGCAAAAGGCGTAGGTAGAGCAGTGGTAAAATCGCTATGTGTAGAGAACTACCTAACAGTTTTATGAACTGGCAATGGTATGTCGCATAAACAGTGCAGGATACAATCCAGCAACCATAATATTTTTTCTTGTAGAGCAGAGAAAACATATATAGAGAGATATAGAAAGCTTGTGTATGTATGGGTAGCATTGATTGTTTGACCAGAGAAAATACGATGAGGTAGGGTGGGGAGAGGGAGAATTAACACTTATATATGAATGAATGGTAAATAGTATTTTTGTTTTTTTCAATAGTTTTGTTTTTCAAATGCAGTGGTAGATAGCCGTTATTTTGTAAAACATTCTTACTTGCAGTAGTAATAAGACTCTATGCTTCCGCTAACACATAGATAGACTGTATTATTGCCATGGTCAAGCACTCACATTAAGATCATTTACAAAATCATAAAATGAAAAATAAAAAATCTTGTTTTGGAAATATCGTTTTTCAACATACACAAAATAAATATATAAAAAATTTGTAAACAGCAAAATGGAAAATCCATGGTCAAGCACTCACATTAAGATCATTTACAAAACCATAAAAAGAAAAATAAAAAATCTTGTTTTGGAAATATCGATTTTTTTCAACATACACAAAATAAATATATAAAAAATTTGTAAACAGCAAAATGGAAAATCCATGTTTCCATATAGACAAAATTTAAAAACCTTAAACGGACATTTAAGAAAATATATGCAAATGGGAAATTGACAAATGTGTAAATATGAAAATGGAAAAATCCATGTTTCCATATCATGAAATTGAAAAACATCAAACTGTCATTAAAAAAAATGCAAATGGAAAATTGACAAATTGCAATGTGTGAAATGTGAAATTGAACAAATGGCTATCATTATTAAAAAAAAAAAAAAGATCATGGTGCTCTATGGTTGAGGTGTGAATCAAACCCTCTCTACTTATTTGGACCACCCGAGACTGAGTAGACTAGTTTTAGTTGTCATACCGCTTTTAAAAGTTTGTGTTAAATCTAGGAATTGAACCCAAGAGCTTGTAGGGGAGATCCAAGGTTATAATATGTTAAACAGATAGCCTTGAATGTAGGGTGTGGTAGCTATATAGAGATGAGATGTTTCGCTCGGGGGAGGGAGGCATGGAGATCTGCATCAAACCAGTCAAAAGACTGACGACTCAAACAACATGTAGAGCTCACCAAAATAATGTTGTGTAACGGTAAATGTTAGTCAACAAACAGTAATGCATTACTAAAACCCATGACACGATACCTAAGAGCTTTTCTAAAATTATTTTAAAATGCCTTTAACCCTATATTAAACACCCAGTTCACAAGACTCATAACTGCAATGTTATGGTCAAACAAAACAAAATCTATATTTCAAAACAAACAAGTGGTTTAGTCAATGTATACTGGAAAAAGTTTTATAAACACTCAAGTCCACAAAAATAATTAAATTAGTAACTGTCAGGTTGACCGAGTGGTTATGGTGTTTGACTTAAGTTCAAATTTTCTGTACAAGAAAGCAAGGGTTCGAATCCCTTACCTGATATAACTATTGCCTCAACATGGCTTGACCACACTGTATTATTGTGTAATCGATACACAAACCATAGATAGAGTGTATTGTTTAAGGTCACTGTCTTTGCGAACATAGTCAGAGACTGATGATGGTTAACAATTGCATTAATAGTGGGACATAGGGATAGCAATTAATAAAAACAGACAATACACATACACTATTTTTATTTATTTAATGTAAGTACTTGTACAATAGTTATATACAAACTACAACTCTCTTTTGTCTATAACTATCTAGTCCTTTTCGATCCACTTGCATATCAAGGGCAGATGACTTTGTAGTTCAGCCCCTTAAAACAACAACAACACTACTTCTTGCATAGTCTGTGATGTTGATGACTCTTGAGGCGTGGAAGATGGATACAACATAACTTTTACAACAGGGGTTAAACGTTGCTCAACAAACAATGCACTATTTTGAGTAGCAACATCTTTTTCTTGTACTAACTTTTTAGCATTCTGATGATTTTTTTGTCAACACCATTAGTGTTTTGTCTGGAGCACTACATTGATGATCACTCACACTTAAAACCACACCATTTCTACTTTTCATATTGCCTCGACATTTTGTTGACCTCTGTTTTGAGCATTGCCAGAATATTATTCCTTTTACATTTTGTCGTCTATAGTTATAAGAGTAGCCTTTATAGAGTACACGTTGTTTACCTCGGTTAGTTGTAGTAAGTTCCAAAGTAGTAACTAACCTGTTAGTATGATTTTCACACTACAAAGGTTATTTCTGGTCTGGTAATAGAATTATTTAGCGTTGGCTTTTATATTTAATATGTACAGTTTAAAGTGATAGAAAAGTGGTAGAAACGTGGTAGAAAAGTGGTAGACAATTGGTAACATAGTGGTAGCAAAGTGGTAGAAAAGTGGTAGAAAATTGGCAGAAAAGTAGTAGAAAAGTGGTAGAAAAGTGGTAGCAAACTAGAAAAGTGGTAGAAAAGTGGCAGAAAAGTAGTAGAAAAGTGGTAGCAAAGTGGTAGAAAAGTGGTAGCAAACTAGAAAAGTGGTAGCAAAGTGGTAGCAAAGTGGTAGAAAATATTACATGTATTGTTAAGAAATAGTTTAAGCGGTTACATGGATTCATTACACTATAATTTTAGCATTACGAAGCTCATTTTCTATATCCAAAAGTTCTTCCTCATATTTAGTATGACCAGCCTGTTTACAGGTATGCAAGTACTGAAGCCGCTGGATTAGCTTACTGGGATTGTTCCAGTAAACAAATTTAACAAATGATTTTTTTGGGTGTAAACCATTATCATCATCATCATCATCATCATCATAATCATCATCATCATCATGGTTATCATCATCAATATAATTATCATCAATATAATCATCATCACTATTACTATCTAATCCTTTTTGTTCATCTTGCAATGCAACAACCTTTGGCATAGTTTGTGTTGTCTTTGATAGTGTTAGAGGTTTCTTAGACGTTAACGACTGTCCTAACATGTCTTTTTCAGGAGATAATAAATGCTCTTTAACAAACAAAGCACTATCTTGAGCCACACTATTTTTTTCTTGGTCTTGCTTTTTTACCTTGGTTAGAGTATTTTGTCCATTTAAATGAGTATTATTTTGAGATTTACAATGATGATCGATTGAAATAAGTATGTTGGAGCCTTTTGTCTTAATCATTCCTCGACACTTTTTAGATCGTTGTTTCGAACAGCACCAAATAACAGTTCCATTTTTATTAGTTCTTTTTACAATATATGCATATCCTTTATAGTAAGCACATGGCTTACCATAGCTAGTCGTTGATACTTCCATGTCAACTGTTAAGCATAAACTAATCTCTAGTAAAGTTAACTCGATAATAAAAATGATTGTTTGTAGTATGTGCAGTTTAAAGTAAGAGCAAAAGTGAGAGTCAAATGGTAGAAAAGTGTTAGCAAAGTGGTGGAAGAGTGGTAGCAGTTTATAGTAGTCATGATCTTTTTTACCAGAATATGATTTGAGTAAATGTAATTTCTAATCCTTAGCAGTGAGTAGTCAGTTAGTCTTGGTTCAGACAATCGTAAACAGTTCTCTAATGAATCAGAGATCAAGATTTTCATTATGAAACAGTTGTGTAACCAATTAGGTATCGGTACTTGATAGCTTTACACATGAACAAAAATTCCAACATATCTGACATGAATTACATGATTTGAAAGTTGACAAAGAATATCCAATCAACCATTGTAGTTACAATGTCAAACACACAAAGACAAAATCAGCATGAACTTTTAAGTTACAGGAAAATTCTATGAAATAGACTATGCAGGAAATTTGGAAATACACATCAGAAGTTTGCAACACCATCCTTCTAGCCTATATAAATTATCGACATGGAAAGTGTGCACTGCCCCTAACATTAAACCAATTTATCAATAACACAAGTCAACAATCAAAACATTTTGTGTTGATTCTATCATTTAATGCATATATTCTGTCTACATTGAACAGTAACAAAAAAACGCCATTCATAATTAATTAAGTTTGCTTTAATTCTTTATGTAATGATATATACATATTTAAAGTTTTGGCTGACTGTTCAGGGTGAATCGACTTTGAACACATAAGAGAGGGAATATTTTAAGACTTAACCTCAGCTCAACTAACATAACCTAAATTTACCTAACCTAACCTTGTCATATAGGTAAGAAACGGGGCATACTATACTTTCAACTACACTAGTTTCAACTACTTTTCAAGGTCACTCTCTCGAACATTGCCGGAGACTGCCGAAGGTTATTTTTTTGTTTCGTCATACGACAAGATAAATCTTGTTAGAGTTCCAATCGTTATGTTAGGTGAGCTGAGGTTAAGTCTTAAAATATTCCCTCTCTTATGTGTTCAAAGTCGATTCACTCTGAACAGTCAGCCAAAACTTTAAATATGTATATATCATTACATAAAGAATTAAAGCAAACTTAATTAATTATGAATGGCGTTTTTTTGTTACTGTTCAATGTAGACAGAATATATGCATTAAATGATAGAATCAACACAAAATGTTTTGATTGTTGACTTGTGTTATTGATAAATTGGTTTAATGTTAGGGGCAGTGCACACTTTCCATGTCGATAATTTATATAGGCTAGAAGGATGGTGTTGCAAACTTCTGATGTGTATTTCCAAATTTCCTGCATAGTCTATTTCATAGAATTTTCCTGTAACTTAAAAGTTCATGCTGATTTTGTCTTTGTGTGTTTGACATTGTAACTACAATGGTTGATTGGATATTCTTTGTCAACTTTCAAATCATGTAATTCATGTCAGATATGTTGGAATTTTTGTTCATGTGTAAAGCTATCAAGTACCGATACCTAATTGGTTACACAACTGTTTCATAATGAAAATCTTGATCTCTGATTCATTAGAGAACTGTTTACGATTGTCTGAACCAAGACTAACTGACTACTCACTGCTAAGGATTAGAAATTACATTTACTCAAATCATATTCTGGTAAAAAAGATCATGACTACTATAAACTGCTACCACTCTTCCACCACTTTGCTAACACTTTTCTACCATTTGACTCTCACTTTTGCTCTTACTTTAAACTGCACATACTACAAACAATCATTTTTATTATCGAGTTAACTTTACTAGAGATTAGTTTATGCTTAACAGTTGACATGGAAGTATCAACGACTAGCTATGGTAAGCCATGTGCTTACTATAAAGGATATGCATATATTGTAAAAAGAACTAATAAAAATGGAACTGTTATTTGGTGCTGTTCGAAACAACGATCTAAAAAGTGTCGAGGAATGATTAAGACAAAAGGCTCCAACATACTTATTTCAATCGATCATCATTGTAAATCTCAAAATAATACTCATTTAAATGGACAAAATACTCTAACCAAGGTAAAAAAGCAAGACCAAGAAAAAAATAGTGTGGCTCAAGATAGTGCTTTGTTTGTTAAAGAGCATTTATTATCTCCTGAAAAAGACATGTTAGGACAGTCGTTAACGTCTAAGAAACCTCTAACACTATCAAAGACAACACAAACTATGCCAAAGGTTGTTGCATTGCAAGATGAACAAAAAGGATTAGATAGTAATAGTGATGATGATTATATTGATGATAATTATATTGATGATGATAACCATGATGATGATGATGATTATGATGATGATGATGATGATGATGATAATGGTTTACACCCAAAAAAATCATTTGTTAAATTTGTTTACTGGAACAATCCCAGTAAGCTAATCCAGCGGCTTCAGTACTTGCATACCTGTAAACAGGCTGGTCATACTAAATATGAGGAAGAACTTTTGGATATAGAAAATGAGCTTCGTAATGCTAAAATTATAGTGTAATGAATCCATGTAACCGCTTAAACTATTTCTTAACAATACATGTAATATTTTCTACCACTTTGCTACCACTTTTCTAGTTTGCTACCACTTTTCTACCACTTTGCTACCACTTTTCTACTACTTTTCTGCCACTTTTCTACCACTTTTCTAGTTTGCTACCACTTTTCTACCACTTTTCTACTACTTTTCTGCCAATTTTCTACCACTTTTCTACCACTTTGCTACCACTATGTTACCAATTGTCTACCACTTTTCTACCACGTTTCTACCACTTTTCTATCACTTTAAACTGTACATATTAAATATAAAAGCCAACGCTAAATAATTCTATTACCAGACCAGAAATAACCTTTGTAGTGTGAAAATCATACTAACAGGTTAGTTACTACTTTGGAACTTACTACAACTAACCGAGGTAAACAACGTGTACTCTATAAAGGCTACTCTTATAACTATAGACGACAAAATGTAAAAGGAATAATATTCTGGCAATGCTCAAAACAGAGGTCAACAAAATGTCGAGGCAATATGAAAAGTAGAAATGGTGTGGTTTTAAGTGTGAGTGATCATCAATGTAGTGCTCCAGACAAAACACTAATGGTGTTGACAAAAAATCATCAGAATGCTAAAAAGTTAGTACAAGAAAAAGATGTTGCTACTCAAAATAGTGCATTGTTTGTTGAGCAACGTTTAACCCCTGTTGTAAAAGTTATGTTGTATCCATCTTCCACGCCTCAAGAGTTATCAACATCACAGACTATGCAAGATGTAGTGTTGTTGTTGTTTTAAGGGGCTGAACTACAAAGTCATCTGCCCTTGATATGCAAGTGGATCGAAAAGGACTAGATAGTTATAGACAAAAGAGAGTTGTAGTTTGTATATAACTATTGTACAAGTACTTACATTAAATAAATAAAAATAGTGTATGTGTATTGTCTGTTTTTCTTAATTGCTATCCCTATGTCCCACTATTAATGCAATTGTTAACCATCATCAGTCTCTGACTATGTTCGCAAAGACAGTGACCTTAAACAATACACTCTATCTATGGTTTGTGTATCGATTACACAATAATACAGTGTGGTCAAGCCATGTTGAGGCAATAGTTATATCAGGTAAGGGATTCGAACCCTTGCTTTCTTGTACAGAAAATTTGAACTTAAGTCAAACACCATAACCACTCGGTCAACCTGACAGTTACTAATTTAATTATTTTTGTGGACTTGAGTGTTTATAAAACTTTTTCCAGTATACATTGACTAAACCACTTGTTTGTTTTGAAATATAGATTTTGTTTTGTTTGACCATAACATTGCAGTTATGAGTCTTGTGAACTGGGTGTTTAATATAGGGTTAAAGGCATTTTAAAATAATTTTAGAAAAGCTCTTAGGTATCGTGTCATGGGTTTTAGTAATGCATTACTGTTTGTTGACTAACATTTACCGTTACACAACATTATTTTGGTGAGCTCTACATGTTGTTGTTTGAGTCGTCAGTCTTTTGACTGGTTTGATGCAGATATCCATGCCTCCCTCCCCCGAGCGAAACATCTCATCTCTATATAGCTACCACACCCTACATTCAAGGCTATCTGTTTAACATAAATTATAACCTTGGATCTCCCCTACAAGCTCTTGGGTTCAATTCCTAGATTTAACACAAACTTTTAAAAGCGGTATGACAACTAAAACTAGTCTACTCAGTCTCGGGTGGTCCAAATAAGTAGAGAGGGTTTGATTCACACCTCAACCATAGAGCACCATGATCTTTTTTTTTTTTTTTAATAATGATAGCCATTTGTTCAATTTCACATTTCACACATTGCAATTTGTCAATTTTCCATTTGCATTTTTTTTTAATGACAGTTTGATGTTTTTCAATTTCATGATATGGAAACATGGATTTTTCCATTTTCATATTTACACATTTGTCAATTTCCCATTTGCATATATTTTCTTAAATGTCCGTTTAAGGTTTTTAAATTTTGTCTATATGGAAACATGGATTTTCCATTTTGCTGTTTACAAATTTTTTATATATTTATTTTGTGTATGTTGAAAAAATCGATATTTCCAAAACAAGATTTTTTATTTTTCATTTTATGGTTTTGTAAATGATCTTAATGTGAGTGCTTGACCATGGATTTTCCATTTTGCTGTTTACAAATTTTTTATATATTTATTTTGTGTATGTTGAAAAACGATATTTCCAAAACAAGATTTTTTATTTTTCTTTTTATGATTTTGTAAATGATCTTAATGTGAGTGCTTGACCATGGCAATAATACAGTCTATCTATGTGTTAGCGGAAGCATAGAGTCTTATTACTACTGCAAGTAAGAATGTTTTACAAAATAACGGCTATCTACCACTGCATTTGAAAAACAAAACTATTGAAAAAAACAAAAATACTATTTACCATTCATTCATATATAAGTGTTAATTCTCCCTCTCCCCACCCTACCTCATCGTATTTTCTCTGGTCAAACAATCAATGCTACCCATACATACACAAGCTTTCTATATCTCTCTATATATGTTTTCTCTGCTCTACAAGAAAAAATATTATGGTTGCTGGATTGTATCCTGCACTGTTTATGCGACATACCATTGCCAGTTCATAAAACCGTTAGGTAGTTCTCTACACATAGCGATTTTACCACTGCTCTACCTACGCCTTTTGCTTGTTTGGCTTTCTTACAGGCTAGTATGCGATAGGCAGCATTAACTGTATATTAAACCCAGTCCACTTTTGTATTTGCAATCTAAGTAATAATTTGAAAGGAGACAAGTGTAATCAGTTTTAAACATTATCTCTGCTTTTTTTGTTTGTTTGTTTGTTTGTTTGTTTGTTTGTTTATGACATGTATATTAACCGAAAATCAAACCCTAGTCTACCTTAGTGAAAGGCTAACAGTTTAACCACTGCGTCACCATACACTTCTTTCTTAGTTTGATTCATTCTAGGCCTTAGAGCTAGAAATCAAGTTACGATCTCCAGTGCAAGAGGCACATGTGCTCACCACTATAGCATGTAATGGTTAGCTGGTAACATTAGACAAACGAAAATGATTGTATTTCTGTTAGCCAAGCATTTCTGTCATTTGCCTACTGTGTGAGCACTGCCAGCAAGACAGTTTAGTTTAGAACAAGCGTGTGTGTGTGTGTGTGTGTATAGATTATTAGCCTCATGTATTTAAAGCTTGTTGTGTGTAGCGACCATCTTGCTCAGTAACCACTGAGTAAGTTTTAACAGTTAACTCATAAAAACAGCATAGGATAGTTGTGTGTGTGTGGTTCATGTACTTGGGAATATGCATTAGCACCATGCGCTAGCTTTACCTTACCCTCTAGAGGTAGAGCGTTATCCCTTCCTTTGGACATTGCCAATGACTGCATTCCCCCACAAGTTTTACACTTAAGCCCTTGGCTTGTTCTTGATTAGGTTTGGTTTGCTTTAGGCTTGGTTTGGTTCAGTTGGGTTTGATTCGACTTGGTTCAGTTTAGTTTAATGTAGTCACCATTTTTTTTATTTTTAGCTACACTCTTTAACCAATTAATTAATGATAGTCTACTCTTAATTCTCGAATCGATAAATTGAATTTTGTGTGCATCGTTTGTCAATCCATGCCTACAACCTATACTCCCTATGTACTACAGTCAGATCTGAAAACAAGTTCCAATGGTCAAAGACGTGTCAGTCACCATACATATATCCTACAATAATTCTTTCTTTACCTAGCTAGATTTCGTCACTCACAGTAAACATCTTACATTATGGGTTTGCAATATATTAAGAAAAGCAAAAGTCCATGATCTTGTTGTTTTGGGTCTTTTTTGGGGAAATTCATAAGCCATAAAAAGAATGACATCATGTCAAGTTCTGAGTGGATCTTGTATGTCAAAATCCCATTATCGGTTTATAAAATCTCAAGGCCATGCCCTAGCAGTTTTGGATTATTTCAATCAATGAGTCCACCATAGGAAACATCGAAAAAATAAATACCCTTAAAACAAGTCGTCCCATGACCCTCTCCGAACAATGCTTCGCAAAATATAAATTCATCCATTGAACATTGAACATGATCGGCGACATCATCCTAGCTTCCCCCTCCCACCATGGTTGCCATATCCTTTGACCTTCAAGTATCCTCAGCATCTCTGTGCTTTTTTTCATTGTCCTGTCAAGTCAATGCATTCCAATAAGATCAAATAACATTCACATCCTGTCAGTCTGCCCCAGCAAGTTTGTTTTCTATACTCACTTCAAGCAACATATAACCAAGTTCTGTTTGTTCTATTTAAAGCCAACTTCATCGGATCAAGGAATTATCATTTGTCATGTCACTCATAATCGTTCACACGTTAAAGACCCCCTTCAGGGGGTTTAGGAATTAGGAATTCCATCATAGGAAAAGTCAGAAAACGAACCCTCGACCCGCCGTCTCATCGAAATAGCGAATACTGTATTGGTATATCACCACCGTGGCCAGTAATAGCTTCGTTGAAACACGTGCCCAGTGGTATCGTCTCTTTCTATCTACAACCACTCGTCATGAACATTTTAGACAGATTTAAGAAAAGTTTTAAAAACTGAAATGATTTCAACATAAGTGTCGTTAGGCCCTTTCGCATTTTTTTAAACATAAATACTATATTCGAAAGGGGGGAGGGAAGGGGCGTCACCCCGAGTCCTACGACCCCTCGTATACGTCTCTGGCGTTATTGGTTTGTGAAATATAACAGAAAGTCTAAAATCACGGTTTTACAACAAAAAATTCTGTTTCCCTCATTCTCAAAAACTTTAACCTATTACCAAAATAAAAAGGGTTTCGAGACAAGCCATTTGACACGTCATAGGACCAAATCCGTCCATGCATTCGTGAGATATCGGAAAAGTCTAAAATCATGGTTTTACCCCCAAAAAGCCTGTTTCCCTCATTCTCAAAACTCTAACCTATTAATAACATATAAAGGGCTTCGAGACAAGCGATTTGACACGTCACACGTCCAAATCCGACCTTACGTTCGTGAGATATCGGCAAACTTCGTAGGAAAGTAGGCGACTATCTGGCTCTCTCCTCACCACCAAAACCCCTTCTTATCAATCATATTTTTCAAAGAGCTCGCCCTCTTACACAAATCCCAAGCGCGCATGCGTATAAAACAAAAACAAAAATGGTCATCCATAGCGGCATCCAACAATACGCATGCACTATATGAGCAACAACCTATAAGTTCATTTTAGCAGCGCATCTTATACATGTCGCATTTCAAAAGAGACTTTCACAAAAAAAAATACAATTTCACCCCCTAGTAGGGGTAGGTTTTATTTAGGGATTGAAATGAGTGGTCCATTGGAAAGAGGGCGTCAACCCGAGTCCAACGACGCCTCATTTGTCAAAATCGGACCATGGCTTTGGGAAATATCGACTTTGCCCCTGAATGTATTGCGGGTTAGTATATGACGTCACCAGGAAAGTAGGCTATGGGTTAGAACACCCACCATCCCCCTACTGGCTCAATATGAAACGGTTTTTGAAAATGCAATTAGTAAGTGAGTTTTTTCGGCCCTGTGGTACTGAGCATGGACAAAAGGTACAGAGATCGGATTTAGTTCTTTTTAAGCCGCCAGATACGAGAAACAATACTCGGAGGTCCCATAAGGACCCCGAAACACACTTTTAAGGTCCTAAAATGAACGGTTCGGAGATATTCCCAAAAAACTGTGTTCCCTCTGAAAAACAGATCAACGTTAATATGACAACCGCTGCAATTTCGCAGACCGGGAATGGTTTTCTGCCAATATCTAGAAAATCGTTCGTTTTCTACAAATTTGGTTATATGACATTTTGTAGTACCTAAAACGATTACGCCTCAGATTGCCATGTAAGCATACATTTTGGGGTCCTCTTTTGCACATTTCAGTACATTCTTTTGGTTTATCCATACTTGTATGACGCAAGAATCGTGAAAATTCGCATGCACATTGCCACATACATCTCTCACTTGCATGCCAAATTTCATGATCTTAGGTCAAAGGGGTAAGTATATTTATAGAGGTAGTTTGTGGGGTCCAAAACGAGGCGTAATTTTGAGTCTAATTTTATACTCTTTGTGCCGGTTATTGTATGTGAGTATTATGAGCTTCACGCTGTTTTACAATGTTGTAGTGCTTTCTACTTTGCACGGTATGTTTTCTTACTGGTTATAGATTTGATTTTTGTTAACTGAATATTTCTGTTGGCAAATATTTATCTGCTTTTTGTCGTTTTTTACTATGATCAGCAACCCAAATTCACAGACTAATGGGTCGAAGTCTACCGACTGTCATATTAGTTTATTTAGTTTTCATAATTAAATTTACATGTGAATTGGGCAAACTTAATTAAATAAAGTCGGTATTTTAGCTTTCACGGCCAATGGAACCCTGAACAAAACACGGCGTAAACCTAGAAAAGTTGCTGAGTTGTAATTGCTTGGTCCTGAAATTCAATATACAATCATTTTGGAAGCATTTTTAGGGAAGTGAAAGACTGTTTGAGCGTTTAGCCCTCGCAGTAAAGTGTTGGAGGTGTTCTAGATAAGAATTGAGGTAACTCGCAGTTTGCTACTCCTTTGGTGGTCCACAAATGGACAACTAGAACTCGCTGATGAGCCATCCTGGAGTTACTAGGAGAAACCTCCTATAGGACAAGGCATAAACTTAGACAATTTGTTGTGATTAAAACTGATTTTGTTATTATTACTTGGGATGATTAAAGTACGTTTTGTTACGGTTACTTTTTATCACGGCTTGATATTGAGCCCGCCTGAGCTCATGGCTCAGTGATATTTATGGAAATGTTAAGGAACGTGCCATGCTTGGACACTGAACGCGCCCTGGTGGAGCGCGCGGCATGCATTTGGAAATGGATGATGTCTTGACTTTGGACATGCACCCTATAATTTTTTCTGAGCACAAACTACTGCACTTTTTGATCTTAAAAGTCTCAGATTATCCAATGAATTAATTCTGTTTAAAGTACACATGTCGATGTCTACGAATTATTGCTATAAGGTGAAAGGTATTTACACCGCCGATTGGCGGCAGGAAATAGACTGTCAACGACTTACGTGGCAAGCCCGCACGGTGCATGTGAGCGCTATGATCGAGGACTACCTGTTGTAAAGCCGTCCTGAGATGACGTGCTATCGTTACTGTCCGTCCTAAGAGACGAGGAATTAAAAGTCCACCTAAGGGAGAAGATTATGTAGTGCATCCGACGAAACGTCGAGGAAGAGTTTTATTTCGCTCGAGTGTGCTGTGCTTCGCTGCGAAAAATTATTTCGTGCAATCCAGCCCAAAACAGGAAGTTGGATGGAAATACATCGGTAGGGTGGGAAACGAGACCAAAAAGTTTTCAAACAAATTAACAGCCTCTAATAAGTACGCCCATGTATAGGCAATGAATGCCATTTTGTTGCTTCGCCAGCTATCGATTGAAGTAATCCATTGCCGATCATAGGCAACTCGCACGCAGAGACGTGTTGTGGGTTGCCTGTGCATGGGCGTACTACTAGGGGCTGTTAACTTTTTGAAAACTTTTTGGTCTCGTTTGCCACCTTACCGATAAATTCCCATCCAACTTGCTATTTTGGGCTCGATTTCAGGCCATAAGCTTCATTTTCAACCAACTCTGAAAACTCTGCCATGACGCCTTACGCGGTCAGACAGGGAGTGATCAGGGTGCAAAAATGTAAAGTTTGGGGGATGGAATTTCAATCAACGATCGGAAGGGGTTGATTTCGTGTCACCACTACTTCTACTGATCTTTAGAGCCCTTTGAGTGATTAAGACCTCGTTTCAGCCCTTAAAAAGAGCCTGATTCGAAAAATCATACAAATGGGGGTAGCAGGAGAAAGGGTGGTGACACAGGCACAGCTCCTTTTTTGAAACGTTAGGGGAAGACCCCCCCCCCCATTAGCAACACTGATAAACATCTCGATTAAAACCTTCCTTATGGGTGAACCAAGACTGGGTGGTTTTGTCCCATGCCAGTTGAGGGTGTTAGGAGGGGTGAACATTGCCAGAGGCCTTAAGAACTTACTGCAATCAGCAACTGGGGACGGTGTGCAGGTTTTCAGGTGTTTAAACACACTCGGTACCTTCTCAGACGCCCCCAATGGTAGTCCATGTTTAGGGGATGAAGGGGATTGAAAATGCCCAAACGTCAAATGTAACGATTTCAACGTGTTTGTGGAACCTTTAAGAGCAAGACTCATTCATTTTCGACTGCTTTGGCAACCTGCGACAAGTCCTACAGCGTTTGTCGCTACCTTCAATTTGCAGTTTTCGAAAATGGGCTGGTTTTGGGGGCGCTACCCCGAAACTACTCAAGTTGGGGAGTTGTGCTGAAGCATATGCTTGGTAGGCGTCAGGACAAACGTCATAATAAGATTTACAGCTTGGGCGGTCAACTTTTCAAAATTTGGTGGCCTTTGAAAAAAGTGGTGCTTTAATTTTTTGGAGCAGTTTATGTTGTAGTGAAACTGTATGTAACTACATAGACAAGGAAACGACGAAAATAAGGATTGTAGTTCCTTCCAAACTTATGATCCCAGTCGTATGGTTAGCTCATCGCAGTATTGGACACGGTACCCAAAACCACCAGGGGTACGTGCCAGTCGGTTGGTAGTAGACTTGATAGCTCGTGCACTGAAATAGGACTGGCCGTAGGTCCCTATATGATCCGGACATCTAGCGATGTGCCTCCGTGGCAAGTCCCGCGTCTGGAAATTCGGTTAGATCTGCACCGAGGTTCTAAGGTGAACACGGATGCCTCCGTTTACCAGAAGCAGTTCCACAGCATATTTCACCTATTTCGACGCTGCCATTCTCTACACGGATGGTTCGAAGGTGGACGAGAAAGTGGGTTGTACTTACGTTATTGATGGTGCAAATACCAAGATCTCTTTACCTGAGGCCTGTAGTGTGTTTACTCCGGAGCTCGTTGCCATATATGATGCTCTGCAGTTTGCACTACAGGATGCACGAATCCACTTTCTCGTGTGTACTGACACATTGAGTTCGTTGCAGTCAATTGCTACATGTTTCCCGCAACACCCCCTAGTGCAGCGAATCCCCGACCTACTAGCCGGGCTGTGCCAAGCTGACACTCGAATCACCTTTCTGTGGCTTCCACGCCACATGAGAATTGCGGGAAATGAGTAAGCGGATCAAGCTGCAAAAGAGGCGGTATCATTACCATCCCGACCAATGGAGGTACCCGCTAGAGATATTCGCTCTCAGTTACGCCTACATGTTATGCCATTTAGGGAGAGTCAGTGGCTAGCTGACCCACTGCCCAGTAAACTGAGAGCGATCAAGGGAACTACTCGCGTGTGGCGGAGCTCTTTCCGGTCACGGAGAGAGTCAGTCATTTTGTGTAGGCTAAGGATAGGTCATACAAGATCCACCCACTCGTGCCTAATGAGAAGGGAAGACTTTGTACCTATGGAGCTGTTTTCACCGTGGCCCAACTTTTAACCGAGTGTGTGGATCTTGCTGACTTACGAAGAAACCTTGGTTTGCAGATGACACTCAAACTTTTATTAGCTGATGACGCGGTGGCTGCTGATCACGTTATCCGCTTTATATGTGAGAGTGGGTTAGGGCCAGTAATCTAATTTTTTCAGTGTAAATTGGCCCAACGACTTGATCGTTTTTGAATGATTTTTTTTTGTTTTTCCGTAATTTTTGTTTATTTTTATTTATTTTTTGGCTTTATTTTATTAACTTTTGGTCTTTTTAAATTTAGGAGTCCATCTCAAAATTTTAAATTCAATTCCAAATTTGTATTCTCTAATCTGTGTTAAGAGGGGCAGATGACCTCATAGTTCCGCCCCTTAAAACAAAAATAACAAAAACAACAACAACAACTTCTGGCGAAACTGTATGTAAATACATAGACAAGGAAAGGACGAAAATAAGGATTGTGGTTCCTCCCGAACTAATTATTCCAATCGTATGGTTAGCTCATCGCACTATTGGACACGGAGGTCTAGATAAGACAATGAAGATATTAACGGAAGCATTCACGTGGACCAGGATGCGTATCTCCATTGCTATCATTATTAGGTCATGTGAGGAGTGTCAAAGAGGAAAATATCCCTTGTCCTTGTCAAAGGAAGAACCTCGAGCCATAATTCGCTACAAGCGACGGGAGCTTATGGCTTGTGACATTTTTCGACCCTGCCCCAAGGGAATAAGAGGGAATCAGTTTCTTCTTGTTACAGTCGACGTCTTTTCTAAATATGCAACCTTAGACCCTCTGCAGAAGGCGACCACCACGCAAGTCCTCAGCCGCTTGGAAAATAGTGTACTTCCGAAACTTGGGATTCCTGAAATACTTCTATCTGATCATGGAACCAAATTCACATCGTATGAGCTCGGGAGCGCTATGGAAAGGCTCGGTAAAAAGCAAATATTTTTCAGTATCCGATGCCCAGAGTCAAATTCTTCTGAACGTATAATATCAGAGATTTCCAAGTTTGTCCAGAAGAACACGAAAGTTGGGTCAAGTTTGTTCTGTTGATGGAAGCTTGCTTGAATTCATCATTTCATGAATGTATAGCTGATATTCCAATGATTGTGTACTTGAAATTGAAACCGGAGAGACCTTGGGGTAACTTTGTAAACTATATTCTTGAAGATACAGAGCCTACTATTGAAGAAAGAATAGACAATATCAGGGATAGTCTGATAAACCCTGCCGAGGAACGTCAGAAAAGAACCCGAGCCAAACGTTATCGGCCCGCCTCTGAAAGTTGATCTCCTTAAAAGGCCGTCGAAAGCCGATGATATGATTCCAGAAAGGTATATACAAAACTTGCATACTTGTATTCGGGGCCCTTCAAGGTGGCAAAGGCATATGGAAACAACTGCTATAAGATTGTCAGGACTGACGACGGCGAATTTATTGGCCACTTTAATTCCAAAAATCTACGACGTCTCTACAAGAAATTAACATATAAATAGCAAAGACGCAGCAGATGACAAGGAATATCTAGAATGATGTAAATAAAAGTAAGTCTTACTTTTATTTTGATGTAAAGAGGAAGATGTGTCGGTATTTTGTAGTCGAGATTATTGGAACTTTGTGAAACAGTGCACTGAGCCGCTGCGATCGTAATTGTACGATGTATTTATTTTGTTATGCCCAGCTGAGAATGTGAAACAAGAGAAGAACGCAGGTTTTTCCGAAACCCTGTGTGTTTGAAGGCCATGATTGACTTCTCACTGTAAAGCAGAAGGCGATATCAAGGCCGATACCTATCGATAACCTGTCACCATGCGAGACGCACACTCCTGGAGACATTAATATTTGAATTAAGAAGAATACAGAGCGATATCTGCAGTCTGAGTTGTACCAGAAATTAACATACAGTATTACGAAGATATTACAAGTGAGCTTTATTTGGAATAGAATCTGAATACGACGTAAGATGTATTTATGATTATGTACCTCCGATTTACATCGATTAGTTTGCAGAGTGGTGGGTGAATAGTTGCGTTTTCCTCTAGTCAGCGTCACAGAATGTGATCAGATTTTTTCTGGAACTCAAGGCGAGACCTTGTTTCGGAACCAGACTTCCGTGCGTGTCGTGTCGTGAAAACATTCGTTGCGCTGAGATGAGAACTTTTGAACGTGCGCGAGTGAGGACACTTTGTTAAAATTAGTGATGATTATACACATATGGACTCTTGATTTCGCAGTGAAGTAAGATACTTGATCGCATTGGAACATAGACACTTAGAGAGTTCAATGCACAGTTGATGCTACATTCTTACGATTGTTTCAAATCATCATTCTTATACTATTCGTGCTACAGGTGACTCATGTTTCAACACTTGTTTATTGCTGTCTATGATATTCAATTTTGTATTGAATTTTGATAATATTACGTTAAAGGAAGAGAAGTTTTCTACATTCTTCTGATGACGTTTATGTGAGACAATAAATATCGTGATGTCGAGAAGGACATTTCAATGTATAACTGAAGTTATAGCTAAGAAAGGCTAAGTATGGATCAAATAACATAATACATGAAGTTGAGCTTGAATCATCGTGGAGTACCAGTGAAGCCTACATCTACTAATGATATTTTCGATGAGGAAAATCGACATATCTAAATTCATGAAGGGAACATATGGAAACCACTGAAATACTTACGAATTATACTGCGTCTACGAGAATTGAATCTACTACCAAGAGAGATGCTGTCTTCAAACAAGTGCACGAGACCGATAATAAACCTTAGATCCTGTTTAATTCTATGGATAGAAAGGGGAGTAGTTTGTTGGAGTTACTCGAGTTCGATAACAGAATGGAGGAACGTGATGGACATCAACACTGGATTAAAATGGACGTATTGGCATATTACTTACGTATGCGTTCTACCAGAATCATCGCCACGGTAGTGAATCGACATTATTTTCAGTAGTAGTAGTTGTAGGAGTAGGAGTATTGTGTTGTTACCAGTTGCCATTCTTTTATCAGTTTGATTGGGAGTGGGGTGTAGGTTCGATGTTCTGTCGTGCCTGGCCTCATTCTTATTCGTATATTGGTTCCAATAACGATCGCATCCATATTTTAATTTGATATTTTTGGATCTTGCGAATAAATAATTTGAAGTTCATTAATCTTCGATGAATATTTTAATTGTAGAGAAGATCATCGTTAGGGAGAAGAAATACGTCTATATATTGATATGAGGAAGAGTAATGTAATTTATTTTGATGAACATTACAAACATTTTGCGTATTAATGTCAGAATTTGTTGTAACGTTTTGTAAGATTTAGGGAGAGCTTTTCATGGTTCAATGTTAATTAGAAGTTGCCTTCTTGATATAAACGGATACAGTACCGACTCTTTGAGTTCGTTACAGTGAATTGCTGCATGTTTCCCGCAACACCCCTAGTGCAGCGAATCCACGACCTACTAGCAAGTTTGTGCCGCAGTGACATTAGAATGTCCTTTCTTTTTCTTCCAAGCCAAATGGGAATTGCAGGAAATGAGTTAGCGGATCAAGCTGCAAAAGAGGCGGTATCACTACCACCTCGACCAATGGAGGTACCCGCTAGAGGTATTCGCTCTCAGTTTCACCTACAGTTTCTGGAATTTTTGGAGAGTCAGTGGCTAGCTGACCCACTGCCCAGTAAACTGACAGCGATAAAGGGAACTACTCGCGTGTGGCGGAGCTCTTTCTGGTCACGGAGAGAGTCCGTTATTTTGTGTAGGCTAAGGATAGGTCATAAATGATCCACCCACTCGTACCTAATGAGAAGGGAAGACCCCCACTTTGTACCTGTGGAGCCGTTTCCACCATGGCCCTCATTTTAACCGAGTGTGTGGATCTTGCTGACTTACGAAGAAACCTTGGTTTGCAGATGACACTCAAACTTATATAAGTGAGAGTGGGTTAGTGCCAGCAATCTAAATTTTCCAGTATAAATTGACTCAACGACTTGTTCGTTTTTGAATTATAATTTTTTGTTTTTCCGTAATTTTTGTTTATTTTTATAGCTTTTATATTGATATAATTTTTGGTTTGTGTTTTATTAATTTTAGATCTTTTTAAATTTAGGTGACCACCTCAAAATTTTAAATTCAATTCCAAATTTGTATTTCTTTAATCTGTGTTAAGAGGAGCAGATGACGCCATAGTTCCGCCCCTTAAAATAACAATAACTAACTAACTGAATTATGAGCACAGCCGGTTATTGCATGCTGGCTGTCTGCTACTCCTAGTTTCGCTTCGGGAGAAGTATTGGATAGTTAATGGTAGAACAACAATCAGACGTTTCGTTAATTGTTTTTTGACCTGTTATCGGCAAAGGGCACAGTCTTCTATGCAGCTCATGAGACAGCTTCGACGCTTACGGGTAACGTCTGCTGGGCCATTCTTAAATTGCGGCGTCGATTACACTGGGGCATTTTATGTAAAAACAACAATAATGGCACGAACTTCAAGATCTGCTTAGATCTGATAAAACCCAGGATGAAATACGGAATTATACAAACCAAGAAGGCATAGATAGGATATACATTCCCCCCGGTGCACCACATTTTGGTGGCATATGGGAAACTGGAGTAAAGTCTTTCAAGTATCACCTCAGACGTGTCTTGGGTGCTTCCTTCCTCACCTTTGAAGAACTCTCCACACTAAATTGCCAGATCGAGCCCGTTTATATTATAGAACATTGCTTCCTCCTTCATCTGACCCAAACGATATTGAAGCCCTCACTCCTTGTCACTTCTTGATTGGTACTGCTCTAACCAGTTTACCACAGCCAGATGTAGGTAGTGTGATACTTAGTCTGTTATCCAGGTGGGGGACCTCGCAGCAGCAGCTTCAGGAATTTTGGCACCGATGGCCGAGGGAAAACTTCATCATATTCAGCATTGACCGAATATTAATAAAACAAAAAATTAAATTAAACTAATAATTATAATACAAACAAAAATTACGAAAAGAAAACAATAATTCAGCATTGAAAAACAAACAAGTCATTGAGTCAATGTACACTGGAAAATTTAGATTGCTGGCCCCAACCCACTCTCCCTTATAAAGCAGATGACGAGATCAGCAGCCACCGCGTCATCGGCTAGTCAAATGTGAAGCCTGACACACCTGTCCTTGTGAAGGATAACTGTCCATCGCTTTGCTGGAAGGTGGGAGTGATCAAGACCGTTCATCCTAGAGCGGACACTTCACACAAAATATGGTTTGTTCAATGGACCCATTGTCAAACTGTGCCCACTTCCAACCGCGACAGACATTGTACTAATAAGTGCTCTGTGTGTTAGTTAAATATGATTTGTTTTTGGTTTCTATATTGGTCTATAGGTAATTATTTACAGAAGATGGGTAAGAAAAATATTTTCATCCGCGGCCGGTATGTTCTGTCTCGACTGATTCGGTAGGACTGTCGCCTGCTTCGGAAGGCGGTGAACTGTGTGTCGGGTTGGTGATTGGCGGAATAGCCGAATTAAGTTAGTCTCTTGTCTTTGTTTTGTGATTCATTGTCATGGTCAAATAAAGATAGCATCCAATACAAGTGCCCTATCGGAACAGTCCATTTGTGGTTATTAACTACTATTAGAAGGTTGTAACGAAAATCACGAGAAAACAATTCTGTTGAGTGCAATAACATCCCATATGTCCATGCTATGGATTAAATTGATGCTTCACGGTCCATTGCACTTCAGAAAGCAATTTAACTGACTTGTAATATTATATTGTTCCCTAATAAACATATAAGCGATGCAATTCAACAAACAAGCCCTACTGACGATCTTGAGGAGATGGATGGAGGGGGGGGGGGGGGGTATGAACTTTGGAGGTTATGGTACCACAATGTTACGAATCGCAGCATAGTTCACATTTTATTATTAACCTTTTATAGGTTAGTGGCTAAATACGTAGCCACCACTTTTTTCTCTGTATGGTAAATTTAGTTTTCATCTACAAAGTATTATGTTAGATGAATTTCTATGTGTGTAATTTGCATCAGGCGAGTGCGCTCCTCAGATACGAAAGGTGGCTTCATATTCGACCACTTATAAGCGTCTATGAACATCATTCACGCCACATACAATGTATGTTATCACGTAGAAATGAAAATCCACAGCTTGCTTCCAGTCTCCGACGGGGTCAGGAATGGAATGAATGAAGCCCCCATCTAGCGGCGAGGATATGAAATGTGCCGGCTGCCGAAGCCTGTCGCACTCCTCTGGTGCAATGATTAAATGAATGACAGGTGAAATGAAATGATAGTGGAGAGTGTTGCTGGAATGAAATTTGGACAGGGAAAACCAGAGTACCCGGAGGAAAACCTGTCTGCCTCCGTTTTGTCCAGCACAGATCTCACATGGAGTGTTTTATCACGTAGATTAGTCTTTAATGGAAGTAGTCAAACTTTCATGCTGAATTAACTCACAATTTGAGCGTTAAGAGGTAAATCAAAGTTGGGACATCACGGAGAACGATTCTCCTGTACTCCCACCCTCTCCTATACACAATGCTACCAACATTGTGGAGCAAAACTAGTGAACATACCTTAATTTCTGCAGGTGCATTGCCTCGTAACATTAGAGATTCTGTAATTTTTCGTTGTTAAATATACAAATCAGTTGTTTAATACAATCTATAATGATCTATGTTAGTGATAACTCTCACAAGAGTTTAGTGCTTTTCAGTCGGTCAACACGAATGTACCCAAAAGAGATGGGTTATGCCCTAATCCTGAAATAAATTACATGAGATTAATAAAACACTAGGATGACCAGTTTCGATCGTCAAGCGATCATCATCAGATCCAATACACTTAGGCTATAAAATCTATGTTTGAAATACAGGTGAAAATATTTACAATATGTACAATTATTTAGTTGCAGTATTGGTACTGCAACTGTCAGTGTATGCTAAATGCAGTATATATGTTAGGTGAAATGCTAAATGGTGATGGCTATCCGGAGATTGTACTTTAGAGAGATTATATGGTTGTAAACTATGGTTAAACTATAAAAATTTTAGGCCAACTACTTATCTGATTGTCTTCCGTACTACAGCTATTCGCAGTTTCCGTGCTCACTTGAACTCGCTGTGCGGTCGACTGCGGTGGTTATCTTAACGACTGGTTTTTCCCTGCCTTCCCCCCCTGTCCCTACGTGCTGTGGGGAGTGATCGCGATGTGTTTATGTGAGGTGTTGCCAACCTAGATAAGATGTATGTTATTGAATGAGGTGGATCTACAACTATTAAAGACCGTGGATTAGTCCTCGCCACGCGTGGAGCATAACCCATTCGAACTAAGCGTTGACGGTCTTATGAGGACGTCCCGGCACCTTTAATACTGCCTCTAATATGGGCCTTGGTTTATTGCAGAAGAAAAGTACATCGTACACCTGATCCAGATAACATTTACCTATTAAAAACCCCCTAATTTCCCCCCTTTTTTTATCTAGCTTGGCTGTGTGGCTAAATTGTGTTTTGTTTCCGACAGGGTGTGTTTTTTAGTAGCGTGAAGAGGGGTGAGCTCTCCATGAACGTGTGTTCATTTAGATTGTTGGGATTGTTTCGTTTGGCTAGGTGTATCTCGATTGCTTCCTTTATGTCAAGAGCTCTGCCTTTCGATTCGTGATGGATTATTTTAAGGTCCGACTCTATGTTGGTAAAGCTATGCCCTGCGTCACACATATGTTCGCACACGGCTGAATGTGTTCCGTATCTTATCGCATTTCTATGTTCATTATAACGTGTGTCTACTCGCCTTCCACTCTGCCCGATGTAATTAGCTTGACAATCGGTGTCTTGGCACGTTATAGAATATACCCCTGACCTTGAATACGGGTCACGTTTATTTAGATTACTATTTAGGAGGTGCCTAGCAGTTGTGTTTTTCGTCGTGAAAGCTATCTTTATGCCTTGCTTTTTGGATAGGTTAGTGATTTTATATGTATTCGCATTCACATAGTTGAAACGCGCAAATTTTTTCTCATTACTGTCCGGTTTGGGAATCGTTTTATCTTTATTTTTATGTTTGGCTATAATTTGATTTATTTTGCTTGGCGAGAAGTTGTTTTCCTTTGCTATTTGCATAATAGTTCTTATTTCCTTATTATAGTTGTCTTTTGACATGGGTATGTTTAAAGCCCTGTGCACCATTGAATTGAAACCCGCTAGTTTGTGCGTACTGGGGTGATTAGACTGATTGTCGATTGCATGCGAGGTTTGTGTTGCTTTCCGGAATATGGAATATGAAAGGTCGTTGTCTTTACGTTCAATAGTTATAACGAGATAATTTATTTTCCGGTCTATTTCGGATTCCTTAGTGAATTTGATAGAATGGTGAAGGCTATTAATGGATTGGAGAATTGTTTCTTCGCTTGTTAGTTCAGTATCGTAGATGCAACAAGAAACAATTCTCCAATCCATTAATAGCCTTCACCATTCTATCAAATTCACTAAGGAATCCGAAATAGACCGGAAAATAAATTATCTCGATATAACTATTGAACGTAAAGACAACGACCTTTCATATTCCATATTCCGGAAAGCAACACAAACCTCGCATGCAATCGACAATCAGTCTAATCACCCCAGTACGCACAAACTAGCGGGTTTCAATTCAATGGTGCACAGGGCTTTAAACATACCCATGTCAAAAGACAACTATAATAAGGAAATAAGATCTATTATGCAAATAGCAAAGGAAAACAACTTCTCGCCAAGCAAAATAAATCAAATTATAGCCAAACATAAAAATAAAGATAAAACGATTCCCAAACCGGACAGTAATGAGAAAAAATTTGCGCGTTTCAACTATGTGAATGCGAATACATATAAAATCACTAACCTATTCAAAAAGCAAGGCATAAAGATAGCTTTCACGACGAAAAACACAACTGCTAGGCACCTCCTAAATAGTAATCTAAATAAACGTGACCCGTATTCAAGGTCAGGGGTATATTCTATAACGTGCCAAGACACCGATTGTCAAGCTAATTACATCGGGCAGAGTGGAAGGCGAGTAGACACACGTTATAATGAACATAGAAATGCGATAAGATACGGAGCACATTCAGCCGTGTGCGAACATATGTGTGACGCAGGGCATAGCTTTACCAACATAGAGTCGGACCTTAAAATAATCCATCACGAATCGAAAGGCAGAGCTCTTGACATAAAGGAAGCAATCGAGATACACCTAGCCAAACGAAACAATCCCAACAATCTAAATGAACACACGTTCATGGAGAGCTCACCCCTCTTCACGCTACTAAAAAACACACCCTGTCGGAAACAAAACACAATTTAGCCACACAGCCAAGCTAGATAAAAAAGGGGGGGAAATTAGGGGGTTTTTAATAGGTAAATGTTATCTGGATCAGGTGTACGATGTACTTTTCTTCTGCAATAAACCAAGGCCCATATTAGAGGCAGTATTAAAGGTGCCGGGACGTCCTCATAAGACCGTCAACGCTTAGTTCGAATGGGTTATGCTCCACGCGTGGCGAGGACTAATCCACGGTCTTTAATAGTTGTAGATCCACCTCATTCAATAACATACATCTTATCTAGGTTGGCAACACCTCACATAAACACATCGCGATCACTCCCCACAGCACGTAGGGACAGGGGGGGAAGGCAGGGAAAAACCAGTCGTTAAGATAACCACCGCAGTCGACCGCACAGCAAGTTCAAGTGAGCACGGAAACTGCGAATAGCTGTAGTACGGAAGACAATCAGATAAGTAGTTGGCCTAAAATTTTTATAGTTTAACCATAGTTTACAACCATATAATCTCTCTAAAGTACAATCTCCGGATAGCCATCACCATTTAGCATTTCACCTAACATATATACTGCATTTAGCATACACTGACAGTTGCAGTACCAATACTGCAACTAAATAATTGTACATATTGTAAATATTTTCACCTGTATTTCAAACATAGATTTTATAGCCTAAGTGTATTGGATCTGATGATGATCGCTTGACGATCGAAACTGGTCATCCTAGTGTTTTATTAATCTCATGTAATTTATTTCAGGATTAGGGCATAACCCATCTCTTTTGGGTACATTCGTGTTGACCGACTGAAAAGCACTAAACTCTTGTTTACTAAGGTAACACTGAAAATATGGCTTCAAACACCACAATGATAACTCTCATCTATGAGTTTACTTTCATTGCATAAGTTGGCACATACGGTCGGCAAAACCCTCCTAAATCCTTCGATCACTTTCTTGCTTCCCTGTATAGTCAGTTCTAGCATCTACGTGGCGTTGGAATCCTCCATTTGTGCAGCATTAGTACCCAAACACTACATCACCTTGTCTTATCATCTAAGAAATCCATAACTACGTAAAGAGTCTCTCCTCTGTTATTGTATGTTCCTTGCTCAGATCGCTTTCTCTCACCCGCCTTCTAATGTGTCCTTCACTCTTGTTTGAGCAGAACTTCCAACTAAATTTAAACAATCTATCAGTAATTCTGTCTGCTTACAGGTTCTTTTGGCTGATTGTCACTTTTGTGGCTATCGTGTGCACTGCCATATTCATAGCGAGCAACATGCTTCGCTTCGAGGAGAATCCCACTATGATCGTAATGGAAAAGAACTATCGGGAATGGAATTTGTCGCTACCAGCCGTGACTTTGTGTGCTGTTCAAAAGCTGAATGACACTCGCGCCGATAACACCATACAGAGGTGAGGTATACCCTGGATTTCCATAATAATAAACAATTTAAATAGTGTTATAAAGAGTTTGTTGTTTCATTTGAGGGGGCTGGGACATCGTGGTCATTTAGCCCCGTGTTTTTGGGTGTGTGTGGATTTTTCTGATATCCTGTGTTATTGTGGTGGCTGTAGTAGTGCGTGTATTTCTACTTCAGGTAAGGATTGGGAAGGAGGTGGCCCTGGACTTGGGTTAGGAACCATCCTGACATTTGTCTGGAGTAGAAGTGGGAAACCACTTCCAGGATTGCTGTGGTGGGAATCGAACCCTCCTCTTCTCTGTTTTATCTCATGAGGCTGAGTGTACCCCGTTCCAGCCCTCTGACAAGAATTCTAAGTTTTTTTTGGCAAGCTAGGAATCGACCCCGGACCTCGAGGGCGACAGCTGCTACACCAGGTGGTGTACACGCGGTATAAAGTTTTGGCTTGATTAAGAAACATTTTATCCTGTGCATAATTTTCAAAGGGAACATTTTACAGACAGTTTTAAAAACAGAACACTTAATGAAAAATTTTAGAATGATAAATACAGAAGAGGTCAATAAACACTCATTTTACCAATTTATTATTTTTTTGCAATCCTGATAAAGTATTTACAACCCACATTTCTCTTTATTGTCACGGGTTGTTGTGAAATTTCTATACAGGGTCACCGAAAAATAATGCTGAGATTTCAAATAATTGCTATAAAAACTATTACTGGAAATGTAATGGTTTTAGTTTTAAAATGCGTGGATAAGATAACATTGTTTTTCATACCTTGTTAAGTTTCAATGCGAGCTCCGATTGTTTCTCTGCGGACGTCTAATGTGTATCAATGTGTGGTGCGGGTTACTGTTACTTCATGACCAAGTTTCCTTTTCGCTGAAGAAACAATTACAAGCCTAATTTATCTCGACGTGCCTTAACAGTTTGTGTTCGCTCAAATAGAAGATATCGGACAACAGACTGGACAGCGTATCATTTCTATGCAAGGTGGGGCTCCGCCTCACTACCTTCGCGCGATACGCGATACACTCGACTCACCTCCGCAGAGCAACAAACGGAGCTCACATTGAAACTTACTAAGATATGGAAAAAATATACACACATCAAAAAAAGTTTTGCATCACCTCGGTTCCAAGAGTTCCGGAACCGTTAAATACAAAGGGAATAGAGATCAACACAAACAACATTTCAGCTCGTTTTATTGCTCATGAGACCCACACATTGCATGTTGTACCATCATACAGCTAGACTTTCAGCATTTGTGGTCCAGATTGCAGTACACACCACTACCTCTAATACCCAGTAGCACGTCCTCTTGCATTGATGCATGCCGGTATTCGTCGTGGCATACTATCCACAAGTTCATCAAGACACTGTTGGTCCAAATTGTCCCACTCCTCAACGACAATTCGGCGTAAATCTCTCAGAGTGGTTGGTGGGTCAAGACGTCCATAAACAGCCCTTTTCAACATATCCCAGGCATGTTCGATAGGGTTCATGTCTGGCGAACATGCTGACCACTGTAGTCGAGCGATGTCGTTATCTTGAAGGAACGCATTCACAAGATGTGCACGATGAGGTCGAGAATTGTCGTCCATGAAGACAAATGCCTCTCCAATATTCTGCCGATATGGGTGCACTATGGGTCGGAGGATGTCATTCAGGTATCGTAAAGCCGTTTCGGAGCCTTCCATGACCACCAGTGGCGTACGTCGGCCCCACATAATGCCACCCCAAAACATCAGGGAACCACCACCTTGCTGCACTCGCTGGACAGTGTGTCTAAGACGTTCAGCCTGACCAGGGTGCCTCCAAACACGTCTCCGACGATTGTCTGGTTGAAGGCATATGCGACACTCATCGGTGAAGAGAACGTGATGCCAATTCTGTGGGGTCCATTCAGCATGTTGTTGGGCCCATCTGTACCGCGCTGCATGGTGTCGGGGTTGCAAAGCTGGACCTCGCCATGGACGTCGGGAGTGAAGTTGCGCATCATGCAGCCTATTGCGCACAGTTTGAGTTGAAACACGACGTCCTGTGGCTGAACGAAACGCATTATTCAACATGGTGGCATTGCTGTCAGGGTTCCTCCGAGCGGCAATCCGTAAGTAGCGGTCATCCACTACAGTAGTAGCCCTTGGGCGGCCTGAGCGAGGCCTGTCATCGACAGTTCCTGTATCTCTGTACCTCCTCCATGTCCGAACAACATCGCTTTGGTTCACTCTGAGACGCCTGGAAACTTCCCTTGTTGAGAGCCCTTCTTGACACAAAGTAACAATGCGGACGCGATCGAACTGCGGTATTGACCTTCTAGGCATGGTAGAACTACAGACAACATGAGCAGCGTACCTTCGTCCTGGTGGAATGACTGGAAGTGATCGGCTGTCGTACCCCCTCCGTCTAATAGGCCCTGCTCATGCATGGTTGTTTACATCTTTGAGCAGTTTTAGTGACATCTATGAACAGTCAAAGGGACTGTATCTTTGATACAATATACACAGTCAACGTCTATATGCCGGAGATCTGGGAACCGAGGTGATGCAAAACTTTTTTTGATGTGTGTATTATCTATTCCACGCATTTTAGGGCCAAAATCATTACATTGCCCCTAATAGTTTCTTTATAGCAATTATTTAAAATATAGGCATTATTTTTCGATGACCTGTATTTTAATGTATTTTATGGTCGACCCTGACTATTATGTGTCAGTATACTGTATCAAAATGATGGTCATTATAACACTATTTTTCATTACGAAACAGTTTCTCCCACCAATCACAGCTCAGGAAACATTTGCTTAACCAATTAGATAAGGTTAGTATCGCACCTGCGTGGAGTTCCGAGGCCTTCTAAACTGCGTTGCCTAGTGTCATAGTGAGGTATCGAGGAGGCCATGGTCAAATACAAGGTATTCTGTGCGTCCCATGCGCTCTGTTCAGTACATAAAACTGGCGAAATCTCGACAGATATTTATGAATATTTATCTTCGAACATAAAATAGTTATAATAATTATAGTCGAACATAAACAGTCGTATGCAACTCGCCTATATTGGTAATTAAGACACTCGTATGGAAATTATAAAACTCGCGTACGCTCGTTTTATAAATATACTCCTGTCTTAATTATAGCCATTATAGGCTGGTTGCATAATGTACTATTATGTTTAGTACACTTCTTGCAAGTCAGAAAGTATTTTAGCCTGCTATGCTATTGTTCCCTCTTAAAAATACGTCTGTCAATACAATTCATGAAACAAACGTGGAAAGTTTCGAAAATAAAGTTTCTTCTTTTTGTTCCCCAGGGACCCTTTATTGCCATGGCATGGCATCATGAACTATGGGCTACACCTTGCACTTTATTTTCGACATAGTTACCACCGACATTGAGACACTTGTCGTAGCGTGGAATCAGTTTAAATGAACCACTCTGCTAAAACTCGGTGGCCTGCGATGCATGAATTGTCTCACAGCCTGCTCCGGGGTCAGGTTTCTCGGGAGCCATCTTGCGGACATGTTTCAGTAACCCAACACATCAAGGAGCATGTGATGGGCCCGGGCACGACTAACATGCAGTGTGGACGCCACGTCTGCCACCGTAATGCGCCTGTCCGCTCACACCATGTCCTGTACTCGAGGAATGTTGTATTAACTTCATCCTCCACACTCTGAACATGCAACACCAGCGACCGACCGAATGATATTGAGCACGACGCTCTGCTGCTCCTCTCTGGCGCTCTGCGCATTTGTCATTCCCCCTCCGCTGACGCTCCTTCCGTCGATGAGCCAGCCGCGGGTGTGGATTCTTATGGCGATTGTTTTTGTCACCTGGTGTACCATCTACTCTTGCAACAAAATGATGAAACTTACTTGCGGAACATCCCTCATATGTTAAATTAAAGTATACGTTTCGACCCTTCTTCAGCTTATATCTAATGTAAAACCTATTCTAATTAAAATTCAGAGTAAAAAGAATTAAACCGTAAATAAGTAAATGTATATCAATACAAACTTTGAAGATGTTATCTATATAGATAATTGGATGCTCATTAGTTTGAAAATAATTGAAGAAATTTTCAGTTTTCATAACTGACTGTGCGTTGTTTTTGAGAATATTCATTAGATTTTGACGTCTTTATCACAGTTCAAATTTATACTGTTTCAATTCATTTTAAATGTAATGTTTTTGTAAGGATATCCATTTATTTATTTATTTATTTACAGTTTAGTTAGTTTTACTCCAAGTTTTAATTAGAATATATTCTACATTCGATATAATGTGCCGTTAGAGAAGATTGTCGGGGTACCATCAACCGTGAACGTCATTCCAGACAACCTCCTCCTTCGAAAACACAACCTGAGAGGATCGGATGTACTTCTTTTAGGGCTAGCCGGCACGAGGTCCACTTCCCAAGGGATCGGGTCTACACGGTGTAATATCATAGACGCACAAAGAAGCACACCCACAAAACACAAAGCTAACACATCCAGTCTTAAGTAAAATTTGAATAAAATATTTATTCAAAAATCAAACCTCTATCCTACTATCGGAGGGCTTGAATTTGGCTAATCCGCAAAGCAAATAATAAAAAAAAACTAATTGAAGCTAAGTTAGCCCTCCATAAAAGTCCTATGTTTCATTCACGGACGAAGCACATCGACATCAGGCACCATTTCGTCCGAGATGCCTTGGCCAAAAAGGTGGTTTCGGTGGAGTACACTCCAACGGATGAGATGCCTGCCGACATACAGAAATGAAAGCAACAACAAAGCTTGGAATGTGGTACCTAAAGATACCCTGATTGAAGTTACAGGCAGAGATGATGAATCCAGATAGAAACATCATGAAACAACGTCAAACATGATAGCAAATCTAAGTTACGTTGGTACCACTTTTGACTTTACATTTACCGTTACCTAATTTAGCTAAGTCCTAACTGACAATAAATTACGGCGAGAAGCATCGTAAGAAAGTAATTTACACAACTTTAGGATAGCAACCATCCTACTTAACAATCAACAAAGTACAATAATCGGAACAACAATAATTACATGGCAATGGGACAATCAGGTACTACACATAAATAAATAAATGACACAACAAGAATCTTTTTTACATTACCTGCTTACACAAATAACAAGCTGTTTGCTTAATTGCCGTCTAATGTGTTTAATTAGGTTGGCGAATACGCAGTAAAAACCGCGACTAACAACGCATGAAATCACAACGGCCCACAAGTTGCAAACTAATGGTTACCAGTGATACTCGTCGGTCAAAATGGTGTCAGCTCTCTAAAATATTTCCATAAGGGAAATGATTAGCTCAATTCGTCGGTCAGCAATCAGAATCGCAGGTCAAAGTTTAACTAATGATGAATTATTTATCATATTAACATCGTAGATTTACAGTAATTAGATTTCATGATTATATAGACCAGTTTAACTCGTAGGTTTAATTCCTAGTTTATGACGATTGACCATAATGACACAAGGCTGCATAACAGTAATTCTCCATTGAGACGCGTACCAAGTACATGACTCTGGCGGTCACCATAATACCATCAGCTACAAAATGGCTCCAATAATAACATCATTTGCGGCTCCTAGCTCGCAAGAATAAACATTGATCAGTCTGGCATCAATGCTCAATACTGCCGGGATCCAAGGTTGAGAGTATAAATTTACGCCATCAACGTGTCAACCAATGGACACAACAAGAGCATTCAACGTGCCTTTGCACGGACACAATAACAACAAGAATAGCTAGCCTGATACATAATTTTCTGGTATGTAAAATGGGAAAACCTCTCGTCATATAAAAAACCATGAAATGAATAATACCAGTCGCTTACAAAAATAGCGTTCTTCCAAACCTGTGCTTTGTGGGCCACCCTATACTAGTACACAGCTCAATCAGCTGTTGACCTAGATTCAGAAGCCTACTTCTGGCATTGTTCATAAGCATTCCATACAAAAATATGTAACATTTAAACGTCGATCAATAGTCAAGTCTTACAATGAGAACACTGGAATTCTGGGTAGTTTGAAAAACAGGTTTGTTTGGCCTTGAGTGGTGTCGTTAGCGCGACAACTCACTGCGTGTTTCACTGCATGTGAAACCTTTTGCACTCGGCAAGTTAGCATGAATGTCTTATAACATTGGGTTCATATATAAATGTCCTGACGTGACCCTCACAAATACACACAAATAGAATAAAGTGTCCTAAGAACAATGAACTTTGCCATGAGTAAAGATGTAGAAATATATAACTGTTTCAAATAAGCAAAGAAACTTAAAATATAGACGTTTCACTCGTCTCAACTGCTTTGCTATCTCAAAGATATGTCACGACTGCTTCTCAAGTTCTAATAACTTTCATGTGCTAGCTCTCAGCACAAACTAATATGAATGGGACAACACTTTAATCGTAGTGCTGCACTAAATGATACGTTGATGTACTCGGGTTCGAGACAGGCTAAGCCATTCACTGCTCTTACATTCGTAAATTCCTTCCTACTGGAATCTCGTAGCATAAAGTTCCACATAAAAGCTTTAACAAAATTCATTCAAGAAAACGGTGATTGAAACCTACATCATCAAATGATACGCCTGCAGTCGGCGTGAAAAGTAATCAAATTAAACAGGGTGTCTGTTAAGTTAATTTGTGGAATTCACACTCTTCCCTCAAGATGCAGCATAAGCTGACTGAAAATAGCTCTCAAAACTAAGGCAAATCTATGAGTGCCCAATCTTGAAATATACATAAATACAGTTGCACCGGCATACAAATCGCCACTGCGTGGCTCACCAATAGTTCTAGACCAGAATGCATAAGCTGATAACTGAAAAATACATGTAAAAAATACTACACTACAAATTCTACCTATAAGGCACTTGATCCAAATAAGGCTCGGTTCCAAACAAAGCCCATCTGTGATTTTATTAGCACAATATTCGCAATTCTACAAGATTCTTAGTGTTTCTGATGGCTACTAGCCTTTAACGGCAAGACCAGAAACTAAAACTGTTGAAGCGAACGATTCCGCGATGTTTGCTTCAGTCGAGTAGTAAACGGCGTCCGAAGCTCTTTTTGTTACTATTTCTAGGCATTTTATTAAACCTTCTTCATGTTTTTGAATTTAACATACACAATTATGGTGTATATAATTTCAAAGAATGTGATTTGTAGATCACTATATTGTATTGATATTTTCCGCTTAATGTGGATTCCTCATCTCATTTCATTTACATATGAGCCTTATTTGGAACAAGTAGTGGGCCTTATTTTGAAAGGGTGATCCTAGTAAGGCCCGTTACTCACATTTTAAATATTGTATTATTACTGAAATATTTTCCAGTGAATCTAATTATCAACCCATGTTTTCGTTACTGCTTACCTTCAAGTTAAATCCAAGACAATGCTCAGATTTTCCCCCTTCTATTTAAAATACAAAAGAATCTTTAAACGTTAAGTGGACCTTATTTGGCACATATACCTTATGGTTGCCATCAGTACGTTTGATAAAAACTATGACCTTTACAATAGATAATTAATTACAGGACTCGCAGTGGATCATGGTTCACCTCATATTGACCAGGAGATGAGGGGTTTTATCATCTCCTCTAGGTAGGAGATTTATTTCAATCTATCCTGGGCCCATCGTCCTGCCCTTTCTCCTCTTCTTCCAATTCATAATGTAAAACAAGTTCTGTACATCCCCCTCACAGAATTAGCCTAGGCCATCACGGACATCATGTAAACGTGGGAAAAGATTGCGTCCACGTGGTCAAGTAGAATCATCATGTTGCGTGGCAAATATGAATAAACACTGAATTTACAAATCGTAGGTTGGTTATGAGTAACACAGACTCTAATCTTTTGCAGACTGATTACAAAAATGGCCCTTTTGTCTGCCCCTAAATTTAAGATACAACAAGTATCTGTTTCGCACCTTCTAATACTTGAACAACACGTTATCACTAAATATCCCAATAATCGTACGTTGAAAAATGCCATCACTAACACGGCTTGGTTTTAATATGATGAATTGCGTAATCACACTAATTATGCAGCGTCTTATAATGTTGTTCGCCAATATACACGACTTCTCAGGTAACGTTGGTGTCTACAACGTGGTATAATATGACTGGCCACGTGCAAAAACACAAAAATCACAGTTTCACGAATAATGCGTGAATTTCCTTCTGGCGTTATTCCTCGTGCACTTCGCACGGATTCCTTATAAATCACTAGCACACTAGGGTGCTTAAGCAATGTGATGCAACTGGATTCACAGTTGAACTTATAATCTGAAAGACTAAGGCCAGATGCGTGGTCCTTCCGCGACCTCAATAACGCGTGCGTTCATTCTGAACTCACAATAGGTTTTTTCCCCCTCTTCCCTGGGGATGATGTCCGGTTTCAAAACTCCTAAAATCGTGTAGCGACTAATTAGGTCCGGTTCGCATATCTGCGATGAAATACCTTTACCTTCTCTTAAATATCAATAACTAGCAGTAGTGCCCGGCTTCGCCCGGTGGATTTATTTGTTTTATGGATGATAATGAGTACTACTGCAGAACTGGAGCGCTCAAGGATAAGGATCGGAAAGCACCAACACTTATTGCAGCTGATAACCTCAGTATACTGCACCAACACCATCGCCCTTATACAGTGGCATACTATTGTCATGATGATAACTGTTTTAAAGGGCCTAAGAAATCTATTTGCACGAATTACTCCCCGTGACTGCAATTTATAAGGACCTCGCAATTCTGCACCAGAACACTGGTAGGGGCGACGTGATGCAGCCCACATTACCAGGCAACAATATACTTAGGTATTATTGGAGCTATCCGGGAGCGCTTGTTCTTCCGACTTACTGAACAAAAATCAATCTTTATGGATACCTGAGAGGTGTAGCATAATGCTACATAGCCTAAACTATTCCTCTCGAATCTGGCTATCATATACAAAAAGAAGTTTTCGAATCCGACTAGTAGTTCCAGAGATTAGCGCGTTTAAACACACATACAAACACACAAACTCTTCAGCTTTATTATACAGATTAGTATAGATTAGGCCACAATGACGTGATAAATTACGCAGAATGACATATGATAAATTCTTGAAGTTTGCAAAATAAAGCTTCAATTATATTTTTCCAGGAAAAATATTTATGAGACCTCTGCAGAGTCAAAAGAATATCTGAAGCTTGAGCTAGCTTCCTGAGTACGTTCAGCACTTCCTTGCTGTACAATAATCATGCTTCCAATGAAACTATCACCAGCATGAGCGAATACGGGCTCAATAAGCTGCAGAAGACTCCATTGAAAGATCGGAACTTGCACTTAAATTAAATAAATGTTTCATGAATTGTATTGCTAAGTGCGTTATTTTTAAGAGGAAAATGTATAAGTCAATACTGAAAATATCCTGCATTGCTTATCCTGGTAAATGTTATTGCTTTTGATATAATTGTTTTGTAAAGCACATCATACTCCTGCATAATCTCTAATTATTCTTAACCCTTGTATCGTAATAATACAAAACATAAAATATTTCTCTAACTAGGAAATTATATGTAACACTGGCTGTAGGCTATAAATACTAGGCACGTCCAGAAAGAAAGTTTCGGCTTTATTCGTTGCCTTGGCATCGCTGCAATTGCAGTTTGACGCATGCACGGTAGTTGTTTTGAGTCAGGAAAAGGAGATGACATCATTTTGGGTGTGTTTTTGTCTACCAATGTGTAAAATGGGTGGGCAATATGGACTACTCTCGAAAAAATATAGGAAAATGTGTGGATTTCATCTCTTGTTTGTTTCCTTACCCATTTTCCTTTGCATTGCAATGACATTCGTGGTTTAGGTTGTCGGGGGAGGAGTGGGTGGTAGCCGGTATGATTAGCGAAAAGTGAGGTTATGGCAATATATTCATATGAACATCCCAACATTTCTGTAGAGTAGGACAACAATGTTTAATTTGCCTAAAGGTGAACAGTGGTGGCAGGTTTTGAAATGTGACCAGCGCTTTGCTGCCGTGCGCTTCTACAGGCAGAAAGGTCCACACAAAGTCCGTAGAACTCCTTGGTCGCAGCATCAGCGCCATTGTTGCGGAGAGTGTATCAATAAAAACTACTGTATGATCCAAATCGCGTTTAAGGATTTTAATGGAGGGGCACGTGACGGCGCGCCCTTATGCTAAAACCGCCCCTGAGAATAAACATTACACCAACAATGGTGGGGTTTATGGACGTCCTTGTATTCAATATTATGCACAACACGACTGAATACCTGGAATCTCTTTGCTGGTTTTTGGTCATCAATGCGGTTGTGAAAGAGAAATAATATTTTGCTGTTTCAGGTTGTGGGGCGATGTTGCCGCGGAGAAGAAGAAGTACTATAAAGAATTCATACATGCTATTGTCGATATTGGGTACGACAAGCTTAGTAACTTTGAGAAGTTCAAAGACGATCCTGAACTAAGTAACATCACTTCAGAGATGGAGGATATAACCTTTGAGGTAAGCGAGCTTACAACCAGTGGCGTCCGGACGTCGTGGTCATTTAGCCCCGTGTACTTGAGTCTAATAACCTGTGTTATTACGGTGTCTGTAGAAATATGTATATATTTGTAATTCAGGTGAGGTTTGGAAAGAAGGCGGCCGTGGCCTCAAGTTAGAATCCAAGCCGGTATTTGCCTGGAACAGAATCCCCTCTGCTTCTCCACCTCACACTTTGAGATCATTCAACACTGAATCTCATCATCTCCTCCTACGTCTACCTCTGCGTCTCTTACCCTCTACAAGCGAACTGATTAACCTCTTAGGTAATATCTCCTCTCCCATTCTCTTCACATGACCCCGCCATCTGAGTCGGCTCATGCGAACAGCTTCATCTAGCGTGTTCATTTCTTACTTAGCCTTTATCTCTTCATTACGAGTACCTTCCTGCCATTGCTCCCATCTATTTGTCCCAGCAATCATTCGTGCCACCCTCATATCAGTTACTTTATCAGATATCCTGAATCTACTCAGCTCTCACTTTCATACAGCAAGGCCGGTCTAAATACTGAGCGATGTAGCGAGAGTGTCGTCGCTACACTCACTTGTTTCTTACAGACTATAACCGTAGATCGCATCTGATAACTCACTGCATTGCTTTTTCCACACCTCTACTCTTTTTTTCTTCCCCATACTGGGACCATCCTGAGAGAATACACAGCCTTATTACTTAACATGTTCCACATGATCCAATTTAGTTCCTCCTATTCTTCTTTCTTGCGTTTCATCCCTACCGACGTATTTGAATGCTGATCTTCATACCATACTCCCTACATTTCTGTCCAAGTTCTGATATGTTGGCTTGCAAGCTTTAGACGGAGTCCGCCATTACAACCATGTCATCAGCCCAGGTAGGCTGCTTACCTGGTTTCCATCTTAGTGAATCCCACCCAGACAGTTTATGCCCTTCAACAAATGGTGCATATTTAAAGTAAATAGGAGTGCCTCACTCCTGTAACAACTTTCAACCCAAAACTCATCCTACCATTAACTCTCACTGCAGCCTGATTATCAACATAAATACTTTTGATTGCCTTTAGTAGCCGTCCCTGGATACCGTAATCCCTCAGGATGCTCAGAATCCTCTACCTCGGTGCTCTATCGTAGACTGCGTCTTCTGTAGATTTACAAAACACAAACACAACTGTCTAACCCCCTCGTAGCATTTCTCAGTTACTTGGCGCATACTAAATATTGATCTTGACATCCTAGTTGTGGTCTAATGCCGCACTGGTTTTCATCCATCCAGAATGCAAATACATTTGCCATTGATAGCACAAATGTTTGTAGATATCCGTTTTGTTAGAGGAATTCAAAGTTTAAATTATACGGCAATCAGTACTTACACAAATATATATATCATATATGTTTCGACCTGACATTGAGGTTCTCTTCAGCTCAATTAAAAATGAAATCAATTAAGAATAAAAATAAAATATTATAGATGTACTTGAGTCTAATGTTTGTTTGATGTGAAATGTTTATGATATAAATTGCAATTAAAAGAATGAAATAAAATAGTAAAATTGATATTCTAACAATGTAATATTAATTGTAAATAAATAAAATAAAATGCATTACATTTTTCAAAATACAGTTAGAAAAATAAGAAATGTTGTAATAGTAAGTGAATAGCTATCAGGGTTTTATGGTGGAGGCAGAATCCAGAAGACGGATACGCCCTTTAACAGAGGAGCGGAAGAACAAGCTGATAGATGGGCTCAAGAGATACTGGCAAGATGCCAACGCCGGCAAACGAACAAGACGCAGACACTGAAATGAGAGTGGTTGTTAACACGCAGTCCATAGAGGCTGAAGTTGACGGTTAAAAAAAGAACTGTAAGTAAAATATTGGGCTTTATAATAAAAATTCAAAAATTTAGACAAATAATTTCGAAAACAAGTGCCGAATATCAACAATCAGTGCTTGAAATGAGTAAAACAATTCTTCTTGCAAAATATGGAGTGTGAATTTTGTACCAGCATGTACGCATGTACCGACCCCTCTTGTGTAGCGGTGGCATTCTTGGCAGTTGCCCCAGAGGTCTGGGTTCGATTCCCGGCTCTGCCAAGAAATATAATCCTGGTCTGAGGAACGGAGTTCACTCAGGAAGGCAAGGAATGGGACGAAGTGAAGGAAGGAAGGAAAGGTGGAAGGAGGGAAGAAAAGAAGAAAGGTGAAGGAACCAATAATCATTTGAAAAGCCCACCATTCAAGAGTGCGATTGCGCGCGGCGGCCATGACACTCGTTAAGATTCTTGTTATACCCATACTCAAAGAATTATTAAATTACCTGAACATGGTGAACCTGGTATGCTCCAAAATACTATCAAACTACAACAAACTACAAATAATGAAATCTTCTTCTACCTTTGCCGATTCTAGATGGTCTCAAAGTATAGGGAATACCGTAATGTACTGCATTCTCCAACCTGCTAACTTTTCTAAAGTCGCGGGAAACCTTGGTGGTACATTATAGAATGCTTACATTCTTAGTACTCCGTATTCAAACTTCTTCTCGAAATTAATGGAAGTAACTTATACTTCATTTCATTCTGCACAATTTCATATATACTAATGTTGGATAATTGCTTCTGCATTAATTATATCTCTAAATCACGTACTTTATGAGGAGTTTTATTTTCAAGAGCCACGCCTCCAATTGGCTTTTACCTTCCTAGCGACCAGGGCCGTCGCGTGGTTTATTGGCGCCCGGAGCGCGATATTGTCAGCCCCCACCCCCGCCCACCCCCTCCCAACACACAATGAGCGATTGCTAGTTAAACAAAGTTGCGTGGCGGGTTGCGTCGCTTTCTGAACAAGAGACACCTAAACGGATTGAATTACCTTACCAAAATGCTAGTGTCAGGGATCAGGAATTAAATTACTAAAATATTTGATGAAAATCGTTTTTAATTGATGATAATTAAATCCATACAAATGAAGTAAGAAAATATTACACCCATGAAAAGTACTGTATATATATGTTATTAATTAATACAATACAAATTGAAATTAATGCAATGGTGTGCAAAATCTCAAACCAAACCTACTCCGAATAGAATATACTTAATAAAAGAAAACCTCGTTATCACAATTAGATATAAGATCCTAAACATTAAATGGCATTCGCCTGGATTTTGCACGAGCAAATGTCTTGAGAATGTTTTTAAAGTCTATTTTTCTAGCCTCATCGTTTTCAATCGTAATGATGGCAAGAGAATTCAGTCTCTCCTGTGACATGGTTGACCGTAAATATGTCTTTATAAGTTTCAGCTTACTGAAGCTACGCTCAGCACTCGCAACTGTCACTGGTGTAGTTAACAAAACCCTTAGTGCAATCCAGAGATTTATAAATAAGTCTTTGCTGCCCGTTTTCTTCATTGCTCGCAACACGTCGATTGGTCGAACTTGCCGAACATGGGGTTTATTCATCTCCGAGGTGGCGTTCACATGTAGCAATTCACAAAAAAGTTCATTGCCGTTGATATCTGATACGCCGTCAGTATTTGTAGCCTACTTTTCACATTTTGCAAAAATGAGGAAAAAGTAGACTTATGAGAACGGGCAAATGTGTGTCTGTCTGTCTGTCCTTCTGTCTGTCTGTCTGTCTGTCTGTCTGTCCTTCTGTCTGGCTGTCTGTCTGGCTGTGTGTGTGTCCCCCCCCCTATCAACTACTAAACGGCTGGATCAATCGAAACAAAATTTGGTAGGAATAAAGACCTATACCTGAATATCTCACGGCCATATTTGAAAATGATGTCAGTGCGACCAACTGCTGAAAAATCGCAATTGAAATTTGAGCTCCATGTTGGATATCTTGGAAGGTATGAATAGGAGCTATTTCAAAATTGGCACACGTATAGATAACAATATTGCAGTTTAATTTCCAGGAGGCCATATATGGCAGTGCTGCCAACATGATTCTAAGCCTGCTGATAGGTCCAATTTTAGAATGCATGTATCTTCTCTAATCACTCATAGATTTCATTCAAAATTGACACAACAATAGATCATATTATTTCAGTTTAATTCTGACCAATACATGTATGTCATTGTTGCCAAAATGATTTTACGCGCGCTGTTTGTTAGATCCAATGTTTAACTGCATGTAACGTCCCTGCTATCCATTGGACTTCAACCAAATCTTGTATTCTGTACCTTAAGAGATGGAACTAAGAATATATTTAGTCACCAGGGCTGCCAACTGTAGTTCTCTATTAGGCTATATTATGCCAGGTATACAGTATTTCGAACTAATTAGAAATTTCGATATTATCAACTTAATTTCGTCATTATTCTAGATAGATCCATATAGAATAATTATTGGCATGCATCTTAAATTTTAAGAAAAGTAGGCTCTTCAGTTCGTCACGGAACTTCTTGTTTAAGAGAGTTTCTAGTTTCAAACAACTTTGTTTTAAGTCATCTTTTGGTGGAAGGTTAGCCAAGTTATACAAAAAAAAAACCACGGCGAGTTATGATTATAAATTGCAGTGGACCTACTTTTCACTGATGTTGCAACTGTTTCCACCAAAGGATAAAATACCTCCCTCTTGAATGCATCTTCTGCAGATGTTTGCACTTGGTCACTTGCACTTTCGTACAAAAAGACAAGTTTCTTTTTGCGAATTCTTTTTTCAGGGAAGATTGGGTGTATTTCTAGCTCTTCCTTTGCGGAAATTACTGCGTTAGTGTATCCATTTTCTCTAAATTTGTCTAAGAAGTCCAAGCAATTATTGAACATATTCACAGCATCACTGATGCCTTTGGCTTTCCCTTGAAGATTTTTACTGATGATATTGATTTCAAACAGCAAATCATGCCATACTAGTAAGCATACTAAGAAAGAAAACTCTTCCATCTGGTTGACAAAGGAATGTGCCTCACTCGCTGTCTGAGGGTCGTCCGGTTTTCTCATTAAGTTCTACCAAAGCATCCCGGACTTCGAGAGCCTGCACCGAAGATATGCGGCTTCCCATCGTGTTTCACATACTTGTTTAAGCGTGAGATTCTTGACATGTTCACTAATCAAACACCAACGCTTTGTAGAGCCTGAAAATATTGTATATATACGCTGGAGTGTTTCGAATAGAGATGTAGATTTGACCGAGGATTTCGCTCCATCAGCAATTACCAGGTTCAGACTATGGCATCCACAAGGCATGAAAAAAGCCAGAGGGAAATCTGTTAGTACACGAGCATGAACTCCTTGTGGATTCCTGCCATATTGGCACCATTATCGTACCCCTGGCTCCGACATGTTTAGTCCACATTCGGCAATTTCCTTAAACATAAGGTCAGTGAGAGCCTCCCTGGAGGTTTCTTCAGCCACTCGATACGCTATAAAGTTCTCCTGTATGTTAATTTCATCATTTTCTTCATTAACATAGAGAATCGTTAGAGATGTTTGCTCTCTGCGGCTAATATCCGGAATGCAGTTGAAAATTACAGAAAAATACTTGGCATTCTTTTTGTTTATGATGCTTTACTTAACTGCATTGCCTAACATATTAATAAACTCACTTTGAATCGATACACTTAACAAGTGAAAGTTAGTTTCTCGGTTGGATATTCTGCGTAAATGTTCCATTAAAACTTCATCGAACTTCCCTAATAGTTGTACAAGGCCGAGAAATTTGCCATTGTCTTTTGTAAATAACTTGGAAGACGAGCCTCGAAACGCTATGTTATGCTCTGCTAAATACAAAGTGATTTCGACTATCCGCCGCAACACCTCCTCTGAGCGCTGTGTTTCAGTTTTGATTTGATTAATAATTTCCTGGTTAAATGAAGTACCCCCTTTTAGTCTAATTTCAGCCAGCACCACTGGACCATGTATTTAAAGTGATCCTGTGACATTTCGTGAGATTTCAACCTCTCAGCCATGTGTTTCTTCTTCTTCTTTTCGTTTGGGCCTACTGAGGACCACGGGGCTCGTTTTGACTTCTTGTAAGGAATTTATGTTTCTTCTTTGCCCAGGCAGCTTTCATCTTCTGGCTGTGTGTCTGCTTTCTTTCCTGTGTCCACTTCGGTCTGGTAGTCCCTGTACTCTTCCTGCTGGTGAGAGACACTGGAAAGACATCCATGTTGAATCATCTGTCGGAATTGTGATCGATCCTGTATGTTGTTTGATGAAATCCAAGTTGCTGTAGGTCTGACTTCACTGTGGTGATCCATTTGTTTTTGGACGCTTTCCCTCTTCCTGTCGTGGTGAAGATCTGGCTGGTAAGTCTATCCGAACCCATGCGTGTCAGATGTCCGTAGAAAGCTAATCGTCTCTTCCTCATGGATGTGACGATATCTTCTTGATGATCATAGAGCTCATTGTTGTGCCTGATCCTGTAAGTACCACCATCTTCCCTTATTGGCCCTAAAATCCTTCTAAGTATTTTCCGTTCCTTGAACTCTAGTTTCCTCAGTGGGCCTTTCCGGTTCATCAGGAGACACTCAGAGGCATATAGAACGGAAGGTCTTACTACTGAGTTGTAATGTAGAAGTTTAAGGTTCTTAGAGAGGCACTTGGATGTGTAGATGCTCTTACAGGAGTGGTAGACCCTTTCCAGTTTCGTGCATCTAGTGTCTATTGCTAAGGTCTCACTCTCGTTTGCTGGAATCCACTCCCCTAGGTACTTCACTGCAGGAACTTTTTGAATTGCGGTGTCTTTCACAAGAATAGTAGATGGGGCTCCCTTTATATTTGTCATGAACACTGTTTTTTGTATATTGACCTTCAAGCCAGTTTTAGCTGCTATGTTATAGAGGCTCTGTAGTTGGTGAGTAGCTTCTTCTATGTTGTTCGCTAACAAGGTAAGGTCGTCGGCAAAGGCCAGGCAAGGTACATTGAGATTGTCTTTCTTGTACCCAATTTGCAGTCCTGTTCCTGATGGTAACGTGGTAGTCCATTCCCTGATGATCTTCTCAAGTACACAATTGAAGAGAATACAAGAAATGCCATCACCTTGTCTAACTCCTGTTTGGATAGAGAAGCTGTCTGAGAGTTCACCGCTGTACTTGACTTTGGAGGTCGTAGTCTTCAGTGTAGCCTGGATTAGTCTGGTGGTCTTCGCATCCAGTCCTAATTCCCATAGAGTGGAGAAGAGGGTCTGTCTGTCTATTGAATTATACGCCTTCTGGAAATCCACTAGTATGACTACCCATCGATGTCCGCCGCAATTCTTGTACCTTAAGATTGTCTTGAGGTTCTGTATTTGCTCTATGCATGATCTATTTGCACGAAAACCGGCCTGATATTCACCTAGTTGGGAATCTAGTTGACTAGTAACTCTGGTTAGCAAGGCTTTAGATATTATCATGTATGTGACAGATATTAGAGATATGCCTCTGTAGTTATCAAGGTCAATCCTACTACCTTTCTTGTGTAGAGGATGGATCACAGCTGAGGTCCATTTCCAATTATTAAAACCCATTTTTTTGTCCATGCTGTGATTTTGAGGATGGGTCAAAAATCCTGCAGCAAATACAGTATGCCGAATCATTATTTTCTGAATAAACTAACCAACGTCTAAGAACTTTTTCGCCATTTTCAGCGAAACGGAATCGAAAGCCATTTGAAAAATATCTGTTATTGGAATTTTTTGGATACTGATAATCTTCCTTGGAAAATTGGACGGTGTTATGCATCATGCGGCTATGCGCCAATTCTTAGTTTTGAGCTAAACGCGTTCAAAGATTTTTATACTTAATACCATATAGGAAGATGCATTTTAGTCGAGATAAATCAATATTTGGCACAGTTACGTATTGTATTATGCGTAATGTGATTATTCACACAAAAACTCACTTGGTGCAATATTTTCTTTGTTTTTCTCAAATTTAACTTAGCCGTATTTGCAATTTGCGTTTCGCAGTTACACATCAAGCGGCTAAGCACCAATCTGTGGCGGTTAACGTGTTGATGCACAGGGCTCAGGGTTTATGTAGTTATGTAACAACAAGTTAATTGCTACTTTGTTAGTTTTGTTGTTAATAACCAAGATCCGGTAACATTTGATTTTCAGTCAACGTATTAATATGTTGTTGTTGTTTGAGTCTTCAGTCTTTTGACTGGTTTGATGCAGCCCTCCATGCCTCCCTGTCCTGAGCTGATCGTTTCATCTCTACATAACTACCACACCCTACATCTGAGGCAATCTGTTTAACATATTCTAACCTTGGTCTACCCCTACAGTTCTTGTCCTCGACCCTTCCTTCCATAACTAAGCTTGCTATTCCTGGGTGTCTTAGTATGTGTCCTACCAACCTATCTCTTCTCTTCATTAGCAGTCGCCAGAAACATCTCTCCTCTCCCACTCGTCTTAATACCTCTATGTTTGTAACCCTATCTACCCATCTGATCTTCATCATTCTCCTGTAACACCACATTTCAAAAGCTTCTATTCTCCTCTTTTCTGCTGCACCAATAGTCCTAGTTTCACTTCCATAGAGCGCCACGCTCCAGACAAAGGCTTTCAAAAATGACTTCCTAATACCTAAATCTATATTCGATGTCAGCAGATTCCTTTTTTGTAGAAAAGCTTTCTTTGCCTGAGCCAACCTACTTTTTATATCCTCTTTGCTTCGTCCATCACTGGTTATTCTACTTCCTAAGTAACAGAAGTCTTCTACTTCCTTCAGCTTTTCACCTGTCAATTTGATCTCCATAGAGGTTTCTGATTTATTTCGGCTGCATTCCAGTATTTTTGTTTTACATTTATTAATTTTCATCAAGAATTCTTTCTGTAAGGCGGAGTCCATACCATTCAAAAACTCATTCAAATCCTCAGGCTTGTCGGCCAAGATGACGATGTCATCAGCAAATCTCAGAGTTGAAATTATATCTCCTTGAATCTTCACTCCCACTTTAAATTTTTCTCTAATTTCCTTCATTGCTTGTTCAATGTAAAGATTGAAAAGTATGTTATTACATAAGAATTTCACAGAAATATACAGTACATTAATATGACTATCAATAGTGGAAAGTGTTAAAATTCAGATTTTAAATTCAATACAATCTATAGTTACAGGAAAACATAATCTCTTACACATTGCAATCACACGCGATAGTTTTTTCCATCATCACACATTTTCACTTTGCAGTGTGAAATCACGGTTTTCATCGAATCCATCTATATCATCATAGGTTCCACCTTTTGAATACAAGTTTTCATAGGAACCTTTACAGTCACTTGGAATGAGATGCATGATACTCTTCAAGTCTTGCAGTTTGGGTTCTGATATTTTCTTTCCATTAGGCCACAGGAGTTCCAGATTATCATCCAGGAATATATTGTGATCACTCAGACGTGAAGCGTTTCTTCTTTTCAAACTAACTTCTTGACCCTCGCTGTTGAAAGAATTTGTCATAATGAGAGAATATGGTTTTCTCCTTTCGATCACAATTTCCCTGGTTTGGAGCCAACTCACAGTCTTACTCTCAACGTCCTTCTTAATGTTCCTTATCTTCTTTTCTAAACTAGCAGATCCAACGAAGCTTTCCTTCTTCATCTTCTTTACAATCATTTTATTTTTTGTTACGGCAATTCTTCATTACTTGTACGTAATCATCCGGGGTGTACAATCGCTGCTGATTCTTTAAGGAGCACTCTATATCTCCGAAGTCATCATCGTTGGACAAGAAACTGTGCCCAGGTATTAGAAATTTCATTCGAATGGTTTTTAATGTTGTGATGTGAAGCCAGGATACTCTTCATCATAAGTACAAGCTTAATGTTCCTGTTCTGCCCTCCCCCCTCAAGAATCAGACCACAATATTAAATGTTTCTTTCCCTCGTATACATTTTCCATGTGATGTTAGTTAGTTATTGTTGTTTTAAGGGGCGGAACTACGAGGTCATCTGCCGCACCATGTGATGTTGTCGAAGAGAAGACCCTACTTCTTGTGCTCCACGACAAGCTTGCCCTTCTAACCAGACATAGCAGTAGCCTTTTATTGAACCCCCATCGTGAACTCCACAGTTGTGCAGCCACATTAAGCGTTTGTAGAGTACAATATTAGTGGGGATTCTTGGTAAAGGTAAAGTTCACTGCAGGTCAAATGTCACGACCGCTAAATCTCTGTCCTTAGCAGCACGCTTCATATCATGCGTCATTTCTGAACGCGCCTTTTCTGCCATTTCCTGATAGATCTCCAGATGTTGCCTTAGATAAAGCGAATCCTCATGATATTTCAGTTGAGCATTCAGAGAATCGCAAACATTACAGGTGACTTTTTTCCATGCTTTGCGCCTCAGATTGAATTTAGAATAAAATATTTTCTTATAGGAGGAAAGTAACACAGGCTCAAAATATTCACTTTTATATAGATTGTACATGACCGGAATGGTGACATATGATGGGAGAAAGTCACTACTTGTCTGTGCTCTGCAATAGTGTGACTTATAGGCTACCTAAGAAATTGGTTTTATGTGGCTAATTACTTGCTGATTAGCTTGCCAGCTAATACGCAGGGACAAAAGAAACGACGTGGGATGTCGATTATCCGGATGTTACAGAACGCCAAAACAATCTTAGTGAGAATAATGCAGATAGACGGTTGATGCAAAACTTGCAACCCCGTATTATGAGAATGGCGCTTACGTTTTTCTTCAATTACAACTGTGTAAATTCAAACAGAGCTTTGTCAATATGCGAGCAGTTAGTTCGACCACTTAGGCGACAGATGGCGTTAGTATTCAGTTTTTCGAAAATTGTCGCTTAGCCGGTTGATGCATAACACCGTCCAATTCAGCAGGGTATTTTAAAATTAGGTCATTGCGCTGCTCATTTAAGATGAGATCTGGCCATATTGCTGGATCTCCAGACAAAGCCAAACTATCAACATGTTTGCTAATGCTTGTGTTATCGTCAGTCTTAGATTCTAAAGTTAAATTTACCTCTTCTTCTTGGTTATTATCTCGACTTTCAGTTTCAATGTCAATGACTGTAGAAAGGGCAGAAATTTCTCCGCTAGCGCTAGCCCCTTGAGAACTCTTACTTGGCACTGGCAGGTCACAGACGGTATCGCCGGTATCGGGTTCTGCCGCTAGGATTGAGGATGAATTTGAAGGATTAAAATAACTAGTTAGTTTTGGCACTTTCGACAGTAACACTTCCCGGGCTAATTCACGTTCTTTATTTAATTTTCTCCGCTGAGATCCCGATAACTTTTTGGATATATTGGAAGTAGTGTGTTTGTGAGAGTTCAGATCCCACCACCACCGCACCACCGCTGGAATACTAAAATGGTAATATCTCGCGAACCAATCAGGCTAGAGACTTGTACGAGGTGTCATTGAACTCGGGCTGACACCCCCTTTCCAATGGACAATATATTTCCACTACTAAAATAAAACCTACCCCTACTAGAGGGTGAAATTGTAATTTTTTAGAGAATCTCTCTTTCCAATTGCAACATGTGAGAGTTTGAATGCCAATATGGAATGAAACGTTGTTCTACATAAAGTGCATGTGTTCGGTCGATAACCACTATGAATTAACATGCTTGTTTTTGTTTTTTACGCATGCCCACTCATGGCTTTTGTAAGAGGGTGGGGGAGTGGATCCCTATGGATGGGTTATTGTTGACGGGTCATTGTTGGCGGGGTCATTGTTGTCGAGTCCTTGTGGACGAGTCCTTGTGGACAGGTCCTTGTGGACGAGTCCTTGTGGACGAGTCCTTGTGGACAAGTCCATGTGGACGAGACCTTGTCCCTTTGGACTGATCCCTTTGGACGGGTCCCTTTGGCCTGGTTCCTACGGACTAACTCATGAATTTATTTAAATTATGTCAAAGGGCCTAACTACATTTGTGTGTGTTGAATTGACGTTGTTCACCACTAGTATAATGGAATAACGATATGAAAGGAAAGTGACGAAATACATGTGAACACGTGTGAAATGACCTTATTACCGTCCTCCTTGTGAAAGAAGTCACATCCTGTTTCGCTTCATACGTGAGAAAATGTGAGTTCGAACCCGTGGTCGGATTTTGACGAATGAGGTGTCATTGAACTCGGGCTGATACCCCCTTTCCAATGAACAACATATTTCCACCCCAAAATAAAACCTACCCCTACTAGGGGGTGAAATTGTAATTTTTTTTTAGAGAATCTCTCTTTCCAATTGCAACATGTGAGAGTTTGAATGCCGATATGGAATAAAACGTTGTTCCACACAAGAGACATGTGTTTGGTGGATAGCCACTATGAATTAACATGCTTGTTTTTGTTTTTTGTTTTTTACGCATGCCCACTCATAGCTTTTGTAAGAGGGCAGGCTTTTTAAAAGATGGCGGCTGTAGTGTAACCTAACCTAACCCAACCCACGAGTGGTGATCAAAAAGTATTTTAAGTGACGCTTGTCGATTGGCAAACCAATAATCAAAGAGGGATATGTCAGGCCTTGAGGTGATAGCCCCTTTTGATTGATCCCTGTTGATTTGTTCCTTTGGACAGGTCTCTGTTGACTAGCCCCTTTTGGACGGGTCCTTTTTGACAGGGGGTCATTTTTGATGGATCCTTTTTGACAGGTGCTTTTCGACGGGTCCCTGTTGACGAGTCATTGCTGACGGGTCCTTGTTGATGAGTCCCTGTGGACGGGTCGTTGTTGACGGGTCCCTATTGACAGGTCATTGTTGACAGGTCATTGATGACAGGTCATTGTTGACGGGTCATTGTTGATGGGTCCTTGCTGACAAGTCCCTGTTGATGGGTCCCTGTGGAAGGGTCCCTTTAGACCGGCCCCTTTGGACTGGTCCCTATGGACCGGCCCATGAAATTTATCCAAATTATGTCAAAGGGCCCAACTACATTTGTGTGTAAAGCAGTGTGTTGAACTGACGTTGTTCACCAGTCCTTACTACTACAATTGGATAACGATATGAAAGGAATTGATTAACTAGACATGAGTTAACTACCAACGAAACACTTTGGCGACTCTGCTTGTTATTGACCAAAAACTGTTTGCTATTTTGGGTTATATACAAAAAATGCTTAGACCTTTTGAGTGACTATGTTTGCTAAACAAGACATTATACCAGACACGATTAGGATTCTTATGTAGCTCAGACAAGGAAAGAATTTCTACAGAATCTGTTGACATTGAATATAGATTTAGGTATTAGGAAGTCATTTTGAAGGCCTTTGTCTGGAGCGTGGCACTCTATGAAAGTAAAACTTAGACAATTGGTGTAGCAGAAAAGTGGAGAATTGAAGTGTTTGAAATGTGGTGTTACAGGAGAATGATGAAGATTAGATGGGTAAATAGGGTTACTAACAAAGAGGTATTAAGACGAGTGGGGGAGAAGAGATGTATCTGGCGACTGTTAATGAAGTAAAGAGATAGGTTGGTAGAACACGTACTAAGACACCCAAGAATAGCAAACTTAGTTAAGGAAGAAAGGTTCGAGGACGAGAACTGTAGGGGTAGACCAAGTTTAGAATATGTTAAACAGATAGCCTTGAATGTAGGGTGTGGTAGCTATATAGAGATGAAACGATTAGCTCGGGACAGATAGGCGCTGAGATCTGCATCAAACCAGTCAAAGGACTGAAGACTCAAACAACAACATGTAAGTTCACTAAACAAAATGTTGTGTAACGGTATATGTTAGTCAACGAACAGTAATACATTACTAAAACCCATGACACGATACCTAAGAGCTTTTCTAAAATGATTTTAAAATGCCTTTAACCCTATATTCAACACCCAGTTCACAAGACTCATAACTGCAATGTTATGGTAAAACAAAACAAAATCTATATTTCAAAACAAGCAAGTGGTTTAGTCAATGTATACTGGAAAAAGTTTTGTAAACACTCAAGTCCTCAAGACTAATTAAATTAGTAACTATCAGGTTGACCGAGTGGTTAAGGTGTTTGACTTAAGATCAAATTTTCTGTATAAGGAAGCAAGGGTTCGAATCCCTTACCTGACATAACTATTGCCTTGACATGGCTTGGCCACACTGCATTATTATGACACTCGGTACACAAACCATAGATATAGTGTATTGTTTAAGGCCACTCTCTTTCTGAACATAGTCAGAGACTGTTGATGGTTAACAATTGTATTAATAGTGGGACATGGGGATAGTAATTAAGAAAAACAGACAATACCCATACAATATTTTTATTAAATTCATTTTATAATAGTTACACACTGAATTCAAGTCTATTTCTTTACCATTGTTCTATATATATTTTTAAACACAACGCTTGTTGTAGATCCTTTTACAACTTTCTCCAGGTACTCTTGCTCTTAAAAACTGGGGAAGCCGCAATGGTTTTATAAACATAAAACCCTCATCCTCTTCTTTTTCATAATTATCATCATCATCATCATCATTATGAATATTATCATCAAAATTATTATAGTCATTGTCACCATCATTATCATCATCATCATCATTCTCAACATCACTAGAACTATCCAATTCCTCTTGTTTGTTTTCCACAGGGACGTCTTGTAGAGTCTGCGTTGCTTTTGATAGTGTTAAGGGTTTTTTGAACGATGGTATTTGTCCTAACATGTCTTTTTGAGGTGATGATGAATGCTTTTTAACAAACAATGCACTATCTTGAGCAGCAATATATTTTTCTTGGACTTGCTTTTTTACCTGGGTTAGAGTATTTTGCGTATTTAAATGTGTATTAATTTGAGATTCACAATGATGTTCTTTTGAAGTAAGTACGTTGGAGTCTTTTGTTTTAATCATTCCTCAACACTTTTTGGATCGTTGTTTTGAACATCGCCAAATAACAGTTCCATCTTTATTGGTTGTTTTTACAATATATGTATATCCTTTATAGAAGACACATGGCTTGCCATGACTGGTTGTTGAGACTTCCGTATCAACTAATACATATGAATTAAATTTTAGTAAAGTCACATGAACAATCTTTAGATTACAAGTGATTTACACACACACACACACACTTTCCTAAATGTCAAGATTTATGGATGTTGTTTTCCGCCAACAGCTGCTTACTGCGTATGACAAGGCTGGAGACTGGGAGGTGAGACGGTCTTTCACGATGTGAACACTGTAACAGGCAGTAGACAACTGACAATATTCTTATACCCTAGTCAAGGTTAACAGGTACTTACTGCGTATGACAAGACCGTACACTCGTAGGTTAGACCGTATTTTTTGTTTGTTGCTAAGGATCCCATATATACCCTAGACATGTTAGTTCTGAACACTTAGTGGTTAATTGTATATATTGAATTTAAATACACAGCTCATACAAGCACTTTTTGCGGATGGGAGGGGTTAGAGGCTGGCAAAAAAGGAAATGTTTTAGTTTAATGAAACGTCATGTCCTAGTAGGCGTGATTTATAGTAGACGCAAATGATATTAGGCGTGATTGATAGTAGGTGTATTTGGTAGTAGGCGCGATTTGACATGAGCGCGATTTATAGTAGACGCAAATGATAGTAGGCGTGATTGATAGTAGACGCAATTGATACTAGACGTGATTGATAGTAGGCGTGATTTGTAGTAAGCGCATTTCATAGTAGGCTCAATTGATAGTAGATGCAATTGATAGTAGACGTGATTGATAGCAGGCGCGATTGATAGTAGACGTGATTGATATGGACGCGACTTAGATCATTTTTGATATTACAAAGTTACAGTGTCAATGTTTATACAAAGTACAAGGCAGAGAGGGGGTATTTTAAGACTTAACCTCAGCTCACCTAACATAACCTAACTTTACCAAACCTAACTTTGTCACGTGACATGTTCTACAAGTTTAGACTTGCTTTAAGGCTGACTATGACTATGACGTCATAGATTGATGAGAGGGGTGGGAGGCTGACAAAAAGGAAATGTTTTGGTTTAATGAAAAGTCATGTCCTAGCAGGCGCGATTGGTAGTAGACGCAATTGATAGTAGACGCGATTAATGGTAGGCGCAATTGATAGTAGGTGTGATCAGGTACTTACTGCATATCAAAAGGCTGTACACTCGTGTGTTAGACACTCTATCTTGTTAAGGACCCCTATATATTCCCTATACAAGGCTATACATGTTAGTTCTAAACACTTATTGGTTATTTGTATTTTAAATTTATATACACAGGTTATACAAGCACGTTTTTTCACACAGTAAAACTTTGTCAAATAGCCACATGCGACACGCAAAGTATGTTTCCGCTATCTAGCGGTGACTATGGAAACTACCTGAACATATCCTAATCTAATCCTAGCTAACTTCACCTGACGTGACCATACCGTTTTGTAAGCAACAACAACAACACACTAAGATTCCATGAATTCCAGAGTACTTTTAGATTAATTATCGACTCTCAACTCTTATAACTATGTCTATCCCACTCTGTCAAAAACACGATATATTTTTTTAAAATTTTTGCTTGATGTCAATACTAAAGTGATAATGGGTTTTCCGATCCTATCACTATAAATGCATGACCCCCCACTCTTATCTCGGTCTCGACAACAACCATGCCTATTTTTATTATGTCAGATGATGTAATGTTCGAGTGCAAAGTGGGTGTAAAAGTGAGTGCAAAGTGAGTGCAAAAGTGAGTGCAAAGTAAGTGTAAAAGTAGTTGTAAAAGTGAGTGCAAAGTGAGTGCAAAAGTGGGGTGTAAAAGTGGTACCCTATTTGTAATGGCTTATTTGACAAGTTATTTTGAGGTACCCTATTCGTAATGGCTTATTTCACAAGTTGTTTTTGTCAATGTATTTAGAGGTTATTTCTCTTGTTCATGGAAAGTATCTCAGCCCTTTTTATGATAGCATAATGCTTACCGTCATTTTTGTAAGCAACAACAACACACTAAAATTCCAAGAATCCAAACTACTCTAAGGTTAATGATGGTCTCTCAACTCCATTCCACGCCTAGTCAAAAACATTATGCATTTCAAATTTTTCAAAAAAGGTAAATTGAGAAAGTAGGCTATATATTTAAACTAAAAAATCATATGCTAACTCCAACACCTACGTCTATCCCATTCTCAGTCAAAAAATATATATATTCTTTAAATTTTTCCAAAAAATATTTGGAAAGTAGGCTATAATTTGAAAACTAATCATCCTAAATAGTCATATATAGACTCAAACCAATGGCTTTTATGTCCTTAATCGTTAGAACAAAACATGGAATTTGACATTTTTCCAAATATTGATCATTTTTAAAAATGGGCTATATTTTGTAAACTATGAATTACACAAAAAATGTGTTTGACATAAAAATGACAGGTATTTACCCCCTCTACCCACAAACCAAGTCCCACAGGGACCCGTCAACAAGGACCCGTCCTCCGGGACCCGTAAAAAAATGACTCCCCCTTTAAAAAAGACCCGTCCAAAGGGGCTAGTCAACAGGGACCAGTCCAAAGGGATACATCAACAGAGATCAATCAAAAGGGGTCAATCAACAGGGATCAATCAAAGGTTAAGTTAAGTTACGGCAGCCATTTTGGACCTTTTTGATCACACCTCGTAGGGTTAGGTTAGGTTGAGTTAAGCTACGACCGCCATTTTGGAACTAATTCTTAGTTTCCAAAATATAGGCAATTTTGAAATTGGACTTTTTTTTTGAAAAAAATGAAAAAAATGTTAAGTTTTGTTCTAACGTTAAGGGACTTAAAGGACATTTGTTTGAGTCTATATATGACTTTTTAGAATGATTAGTTTTCAAAATATCGTCTACTTTCAAAATTGAACCTTTTTGGATTTTGTCCCAGAGACCTGGGACTTGGTTTGTGGGTAGAGGGGGTAAATACCTGTCATTTTTATGTCAAACACATTTTTTGTGTAATTCATAGTTTACAAAATATAGCCCATTTTTAAAAATGATCAATATTTGGAAAAATGTCAAATTCCATGTTTTGTTCTAACGATTAAGGACATAAAAGCCATTGGTTTGAGTCTATATATGACTTTTTAGGATCATTAGTTTTCAAATTATAGCCTACTTTCCAAATATTTTTTTGGAAAAATTTAAAGAATATATATATATATTTTTTGACTGAGAATGGGATAGACGTAGGTGTTGGAGTTAGCATATGATTTTTTAGTTTAAATATATAGCCTACTTTCTCAATTTACATTTTTTGAAAAATTTGAAATGTATAATGTTTTGACTAGGCGTGGAATGGAGTTGAGAGACCATCATTAACCTTAGAGTAGTTTGGATTCTTGGAATTTTAGTGTGTTGTTGTTGCTTACAAACATGACGGTAAGCATTATGCTATCATAAAAAGGGCTGAGATACTTTCCATGAACAAGAGAAATATCCTCTAAATACATTGACAAAAACAACTTGTGAAATAAGCCATTACGAATAGGGTACCACAAAATAACTTGTCAAATAAGCCATAACAAATAGGGTACCACTTTTACACCCCACTTTTGCACTCACTTTTGCACTCACTTTGCACTCACTTTTACAACTACTTTTACACTTACTTTGCACTCACTTTTGCACTCACTTTGCACTCACTTTTACACCCACTTTGCACTCGAACATTACATCATCTGACATAATAAAAATAGGCATGGTTGTTGTCGAGACCGAGATAAGAGTGGGGGCAATGAATTTATAGTGATAGGATCGGAAAACCCATTATCACTTTAGTATTGACATCAAGCAAAAATTTATAAAAAAATCGTGTTTTTGACAGAGTGGGATAGACATAGTTATAAGAGTTGAGAGTCGATAATTAATCTAAAAGTACTCTGGAATTCATGGAATCTTAGTGTGTTGTTGTTGTTGCTTACAAACCGGTATGGTCACGTCAGGTGAAGTTAGCTAGGATTAGATTAGGATATGTTCAGGTAGTTTCCATAGTCACCGCTAGATAGCGGAAACATACTTTGCGTGTCGCATGTGGCTATTTGACAAAGTTTTACTGTGTGAAAAAACGTGCTTGTATAACCTGTGTATATAAATTTAAAATACAAATATCCACTAAGTGTTTAGAACTAACATGTATAGCCTTGTATAGGGAATATATAGGGGTCCTTAACAAGATAGAGTGTCTAACACACGAGTGTACAGCCTTTTGATATGCAGTAAGTACCTGATCACACCTACTATCAATTGCGCCTACCATTAATCGCGTCTACTATCAATTGCGTCTACTACCAATCGCGCCTGCTAGGACATGACTTTTCATTAAACCAAAACATTTCCTTTTTTGTCAGCCTCCCACCCCTCTCATCAATCTATGACGTCATAGTCATAGTCAGCCTTAAAGCAAGTCTAAACTTGTAGAACATGCCACGTGACAAAGTTAGGTTAGGTAAAGTTAGGTTATGTTAGGTGAGCTGAGGTTAAGTCTTAAAATACCCCCTCTCTGCCTTGTACTTTGTATAAACATTGACACTGTAACTTTGTAATATCAAAAATGATCTAAGTCGCGTCCATATCAATCACGTCTACTATCAATCGCGCCTGCTATCAATCACGTCTACTATCAATTGCATCTACTATCAATTGAGCCTACTATGAAATGCGCTTACTACAAATCACGCCTACTATCAATCACGCCTAGTATCAATTGCGTCTACTATCAATCACGCCTACTATCATTTGCGTCTACTATAAATCGCGCTCATGTCAAATCGCGCCTACTACCAATTACACCTACTATCAATCACGCCTAATATCATTTGCGTCTACTATAAATCACGCCTACTAGGACATGACGTTTCATTAAACTAAAACATTTCCTTTTTGCCAGCCTCTCAACCCTCCCATCCGCAAAAAGTGCTTGTATGAGCTGTGTATTTAAATTCAATATATACAATTAACCACTAAGTGTTCAGAACTAACATGTCTAGGGTATATATGGGATCCTTAGCAACAAACAAAAAATACGGTCTAACCTACGAGTGTACGGTCTTGTCATACGCAGTAAGTACCTGTTAACCTTGACTAGGGTATAAGAATATTGTCAGTTGTCTACTGCCTGTTACAGTGTTCACATCGTGAAAGACCGTCTCACCTACCAGTCTCCAGCCTTGTCATACGCAGTAAGCAGCTGTTGGCGGAAAACAACGTCCATAAATCTTGACATTTAGGAAAGTGTGTGTGTGTGTGTAAATCACTTGTAATCTAAAGATTGTTCATGTGACTTTACTAAAATTTAATTCATATGTATTAGTTGATATGGAAGTCTCAACAACCAGTCATGGCAAGCCATGTGTCTTCTATAAAGGATATACATATATTGTAAAAACAACCAATAAAGATGGAACTGTTATTTGGCGATGTTCAAAACAACGATCCAAAAAGTGTCGAGGAATGATTAAAACAAAAGACTCCAACGTACTTACTTCAAAAGAACATCATTGTGAATCTCAAATTAATACACATTTAAATACGCAAAATACTCTAACCCAGGTAAAAAAGCAAGTCCAAGAAAAATATATTGCTGCTCAAGATAGTGCATTGTTTGTTAAAAAGCATTCATCATCACCTCAAAAAGACATGTTAGGACAAATACCATCGTTCAAAAAAACCTTAACACTATCAAAAGCAACGCAGACTCTACAAGAGGTCCCTGTGGAAAACAAACAAGAGGAATTGGATAGTTCTAGTGATGTTGAGAATGATGATGATGATGATAATGATGGTGACAATGACTATAATAATTTTGATGATAATATTCATAATGATGATGATGATGATGATAATTATGAAAAAGAAGAGGATGAGGGTTTTATGTTTATAAAACGATTGCGGCTTCCCCAGTTTTTAAGAGCAAGAGTACCTGGAGAAAGTTGTAAAAGGATCTACAACAAGCGTTGTGTTTAAAAATATATATAGAACAATGGTAAAGAAATAGACTTGAATTCAGTGTGTAACTATTATAAAATGAATTTAATAAAAATATTGTATGGGTATTGTCTGTTTTTCTTAATTACTATCCCCATGTCCCACTATTAATACAATTGTTAACCATCAACAGTCTCTGACTATGTTCAGAAAGAGAGTGGCCTTAAACAATACACTATATCTATGGTTTGTGTACCGAGTGTCATAATAATGCAGTGTGGCCAAGCCATGTCAAGGCAATAGTTATGTCAGGTAAGGGATTCAAACCCTTGCTTCCTTATACAGAAAATTTGATCTTAAGTCAAACACCTTAACCACTCGGTCAACCTGACAGTTAATAATTTAATTAGTCTTGAGGACTTGAGTGTTTACAAAACTTTTTCCAGTATACATTGACTAAACCACTTGCTTGTTTTGAAATATAGATTTTGTTTTGTTTTACCATAACATTGCAGTTATGAGTCTTGTGAACTGGGTGTTGAATATAGGGTTAAAGGCATTTTAAAATCATTTTAGAAAAGCTCTTAGGTATCGTGTCATGGGTTTTAGTAATGCATTACTGTTCGTTGACTAACATATACCGTTACACAACATTATTTTAGTGAACTTACATGTTGTTGTTTGAGTCTTCAGTCCTTTGACTGGTTTGATGCAGATCTCAGCGCCTATCTGTCCCGAGCTAATCGTTTCATCTCTATATAGCTACCACACCCTACATTCAAGGCTATCTGTTTAACATATTCTAAACTTGGTCTACCCCTACAGTTCTCGTCCTCGAACCTTTCTTCCTTAACTAAGTTTGCTATTCTTGGGTGTCTTAGTACGTGTTCTACCAACCTATCTCTTTAGCTAAATAAATAAACTAAATAAACTTCATTAACAGTCGCCAGATACATCTCTTCTCCCCCACTCGTCTTAATACCTCTTTGTTAGTAACCCTATTTACCCATCTAATCTTCATCATTCTCCTGTAACACCACATTTCAAACACTTCAATTCTCCACTTTTCTGCTACACCAATTGTCTAAGTTTTACTTTCATAGAGTGCCACGCTCCAGACAAAGGCCTTCAAAATGACTTCCTAATACCTAAATCTATATTCAATGTCAACAGATTCTGTATAAATTCTTTCCTTGTCTGAGCTACATAAGAATCCTAATCGTGTCTGGTATAATGTCTTGTTTAGCAAACATAGTCACTCAAAAGGTCTAAGCATTTTTTGTATATAACCCAAAATAGCAAACAGTTTTTCTAAAACCCTACTCATTGGTCAATAACAAGCAGAGTCGCCAAAGTGTTTCGTTGGTAGTTAACTCATGTCTAGTTAATCAATTCCTTTCATATCGTTATCCAATTGTAGTAGTAAGGACTGGTGAACAACGTCAGTTCAACACACTGCTTTACACACAAATGTAGTTAGGCCCTTTGACATAATTTGGATAAATTTCATGGGCCGGTCCATAGGGACCAGTCCAAAGGGGCCGGTCTAAAGGGACCCTTCCACAGGGACCCATCAACAGGGACTTGTCAGCAAGGACCCATCAAGAATGACCCGTCAACAATGACCTGTCATCAATGACCTGTCAACAATGACCTGTCAATAGGGACCCGTCAACAATGACCCGTCCACAGGGACTCATCAACAAGGACCCGTCAGCAATGACTCGTCAACAGGGACCCGTCGAATAGCACCTGTCAAAAAGGATCCATCAAAAATGACCCCCTGTCAAAAAGGACCCGTCCAAAAGGGGCTAGTCAACAGAGACCTGTCCAAAGGGACAAATCAACAGAGATCAATCAACAGGGATCAATCAAAAGGGGCTATCACCTCAAGGCCTGACATATCCCTCTTTGATTATTGGTTTGCCAATCGACAAGCGTCACTTAAAATACTTTTTGATTACCACTCGTGGGTTGGGTTAGGTTAGGTTACACTACAGCCACCATCTTTTAAAAAGCCTGCCCTCTTACAAAAGCTATGAGTGGGCATGCGTAAAAAACAAAAAAACAAAAACAAGCATGTTAATTCATAGTGGCTATCGACCAAACACATGTCTCTTGTGTGGAACAACGTTTTATTCCATATTGGCATTCAAACTCTCACATGTTGCAATTGGAAAGAGAGATTCTCTAAAAAAAATACAATTTAACCCCCTAGTAGGGGTAGGTTTTATTTTGGGGTGGAAATATGTTGTTCATTGGAAAGGGGGTATCAGCCCGAGTTCAATGACACCTCATTCGTCAAAATCCGACCACGGGTTCGAACTCACATTTTCTCACGTATGAAGCGAAACAGGATGTGAATTGTTTCACAAGGAGGACGGTAATAAGGTCATTTCACACGTGTTCACATGTATTTCGTCACTTTCCTTTCATATCGTTATTCCATTATAGTAGTGGTGAACAACGTCAATTCAACACACACAAATGTAGTTAGGCCCTTTGACATAATTTAAATAAATTCATGGGTTAGTCCGTAGGAACCAGGCCAAAGGGACCCGTCCAAAGGGATCAGTCCAAAGGGACAAGGACCTGTCCACAAGGACTCGTCCACAAGGACTCGACAGCAATGACCCCGCCAACAATGACCCGTCAACAATAACCCATCCATAGGGATCCACTCCCCCACCCTCTTACAAAAGCCATGAGTGGGCATCCGTAAAAAACAAAAACAAGCATGTTAATTCATAGTGGTTATCGACCGAACACATGCACTTTATGTAGAACAACGTTTCATTCCTTATTGGCATTCAAACTCTCACATGTTTCAATTGGAAAGAGAGATTCTCTAAAAAATTACAATTTCACCCTCTAGTAGGGGTAGGTTTTATTTTAGTAGTGGAAATATATTGTCCATTGGAAAGGGGGTGTCAGCCCGAGTTCAATGACACCTCGTACAAGTCTCTAGCCTGATTGGTTCGCGAGATATTACCATTTTAGTATTCCAGCGGTGGAGCGGTGGTGGTGGGATCTGAACTCTCACAAACACACCACTATTGGACACTGACACAATTCACGTAAATAACTCGTTAATCACTCATCAAACTAAGCTGACAGAGTGGCAGCTGAGCTGAGACTGTCGACTGCCGTAGGAAAAAGGAGGGGTTGGTGGGTGGGGGAGGGGCGACATGTCAAAACGTGCATATGTGAGGTCAGTGTCTCTACCTTGAGTCATCGTCAGCGTCCCAAGGTCGGCCGTTGGCCGGTCGGGCGAAATAAAAATAGAACAGGGCAGCGACTTGTGCGTACAGAGCGACACTATGCTACATTGCAATATTGATTTATATTAAGATAATTAAGTTGGGACAGGGCCTTCAACTCCACAGTGGAGTTCATTATTAGGCTATTACTACTAAACTAAAAGTAGTATACAAGTAAATCCAGCTACTCAATTTTTATAAAATATTTTATTTGGGAAAACGTTGCAAATATATAAAGTGATTGGTGTCAAATATGTATAGGTTGAATATAAGCATACAACGTAATATTCAAAATTCAGTTATACATAACTTTCCAAAATACGTTATGTATATCTAACTTATTTTTAGCCTATTTTCAATTTTGAAAAAATAGGCTTATGAGATCACCTTTTGTCCGTGTGTGTGTGCCCGCGCGTGTGTGTGTGTGTGTGTGTGTGAGGTGTGTGTGTGCCCCCCTAATAAATTCTAGACGGCTGGAGCGATTCCAATGAAACTCAGTAAGCTCATAGCACTATTCAGGGTGACCTCAACCGTGCCCTTCAAATGTTGGTACGTCTCACCAATCCAACATGGCGGCTGTGCGAAATATTTCACCAGCATTCAATATCTCCGAAACTATTACCGACATCACCCTGGAATTTATTACGTTGATAAAGGGAACTACTAGAAGTTCACCTATGTGACTTTTGAAAAATTGGTAAGTACAAAACCAACATGGCGGCCACGCGAATTTGCGACTTTAAATAGACGTTCCTCGCGATTTAACCAACCAAACGCAATAAAACTTGGTACAGTATATGATTATACACATTGTAATGCACCGACATCTAACTTGGTTCAATTGTTTACATAACCACAAGATGGCGGATGAGCGAAATATTTCACCTGCATTCTATATCTCTGAAACTATTAGCTGTATCACCCTGAAATTTTGTACGGAGATAAAGGGCACTACTGGAAGTTTATCTATAAGACTTTCAAAAAGCGTTTAACTACAAAACGAACATGGCGGCCAAGCGAATTTGAAAATGTTAAATAGACCTTTCTCGCGATTTAATGTTCCAAACGCAATGAAATCTGGTACAGGAAATGTTTATACACATTGTAATGCGCTGGTATCTAATTTAGTTCAATTGTTTACATAACCTCAAGATGGCGGCTGAGCGAATTTAAAAATTACGTTTTTATTTCTTGTGTCGTAATCAAGCAATCGAAGTGAAGGTTTGAATAATGATCCTACGCAATGATTTTCCTTTAAAGGTACATGACTCTATGGCCTATACATTTAACAATCTAACATGGCGACCATCCGAAATATTCAGACGACTCTATCTACGAATCTATTATAGCAATCAAACTGAAATTTTGTATGTTGATAGTGGCAGTTAATATAAGTAGGATATATGAAAATAGGCTGTATAGTTCTTCACGGAACTACTTGTTTTTGAAATTGCCTTTTATTACTTTTGCCGTGGCGCCCGCTGCGCCCCCCAAAACCGCCGATTCCGCAGCGCCTGAGGTGGTCACTCCGGTGACTCCACGTGACTTTCCTCACACAGTCTCGGAAATGGGTTTCTTGCACAGTTCCAGACATCAAATTTGCATGTTAAACACTTAGCATATGATTAAAATATTGAGATGTTTTCCAATCGAAATTAAAATTCGGGGTCAGTGCCCATCGTTAGGCCACGGCCGCCTCCTTCCCTGTTCCTTGTCTATCCCTCCCATTCTTCCCATCCCGTCCCATCCCTCATGAGGATCCCTGTTCGCTTTGCAAGTGAGGATGCCTGGGCGAGGCGCTAGTCCTGTCTCCCCAGTTGTACCCTAAACCAGATGTCAAGGTCCAGGACATTGCCCGTAGAGGCGGTAAAGGTGGGATCCCTCGCTGAGTCCGTGGGAAAAGCCTACTTGGAGGGTAAACTGACTACCAAAAATAAACGAAAATAATTATAATGAAATAACTGATGATGACTGTCCAAACAACCACTGCCCGAGCAAAGAAAATTTAAACATATGAAGAAAAAAAGTGAATAATCCGTGGGGTTCAATCTCTGGTCCTCTCGTACAACAGTCGAGCGCTCTACAAATTCCGCCAGATAAATTCTTGCTTAGCTTAGTATATGTGGTTACATATTTATTTTGCCTACCGGTTAAGATTAAGTGTTTATTTAAACTCTCTTGTAATAAGTGAAATTGACGAATTCTAATACAAATATTATAACTAGCTGTTACCCGCGGCTTCGCCCGCAATAACATTTGGAATCCCGTTATAACATTAGTTATATAGATTTTTCCTGTAGTGGAAGATAATCACGGCAACACGGAGCGTTGAAATTGAAATTGAAAATCGGGTGCAATATACGACGGGGAGCTTTGATTTAAGGCAGGTCCCCTAGCCTACTGCCATGTCTATCGAGAGTGTTTTTAACGTCTAAGCACTTCTCGGTAATCTACATTTCTGGTCTTTCTCTCAGGCTGCAGAATGACTAAGCCACCAGAAGAACTGACTCTGGAGCATGGCACGTACAGTTGACCATGTGCGAAACAGTCACTTCTCAGATCCGCACCAGCTACTTTTAAACTCCGCCCCCGAGCCTTGTTAATTGTCATGGCGTAGCATACTTTCAAAGGAAACTGCATACGTTTCAATTGAAAATGGTAGTCATATAGGATTAGAGGAATGCGGGGTATGAAGACAGTTTCGCCTTGGCCAACACCTGTAAATATGGTGGTTTCAATCACAAATTTATGCAGAGCTTTAACCTGCAGCCTGGTTCCATTGCAGAGTTTAGGAGGGTTTAGATTGTGCAATAACATGACAGGAGCACCGACATTGAGGATCAGGACATGAGGCGGTATTCCGGGCGGTTTAAGAGTTTTTTTAAAACTGCACAGGATAATGAACTGCATCTTCAACCTCTACAACTGAGTCTACTGATTCGTATACCATTTTTGTTGTTGATAACTTCTTAAGGATGGCGATATTTATACTATCAGCAGAGTTATTTGTTGGGGTGAGAATAGCTCTTTCTTCCATCCATGAATTATCAAGGTTGGAATTTACAAACACTTCGGGATAGATCTTTTCGATCAAATTCTCTAAACTGTCAACAACTGCGCACAGTTGAGTTGGAATAGTTATTTTTCCGTCATTTTCCTCCCACTTTCCTTCATCAATGCTTAGAAGGAGACGGGAAACTCCTCAGCCATAATATCACCATGGAGGTGTACGCGCATGTTGACAGTCAAGGGAATTGATGTGACTTTGGGCCATATGTAAGACGATTTTAGACAGGCATTTATTTCGTCAGTCCTTGTTCCACGGGGTATAATAGGGAGGGTCTGTCTAAAGTCACCGGCAAGAAGTACTGTGACTCCACCCTTAAGTTGTTTGTTACCTCTAATGTCCCTAAGTGTTGTGTCCAATGCCTCGACTCCTCCTTTGTGCGCCATCGTGCATTCATCCCAAACAATGAGTTTTGTCTCTCTCAGCACGCGAGCTGTGCCACTTTGCTTAGAGATGTTACGAAGGGCAGATTCAGCGTGACTGAGGTTAAGAGGGAGCTTGAAATCAGAATGAGCTGTTCTTCCACCATCCAGTAGGGTTGCTGCAATACCAGAGGAGGCGTCGACGATGGCAATGTTCTGTCGACTTCTAAATGTACTGAGCAGGAGATTAATCTGGAAGGTTTTGCCAGTTCCGTCTGGTGCATCTAGAAAGAAAGAGCTGACCACATTCTGAAACAACACTTCGAACTATTTCGTCATAGGCCAATCTCTGCTCATTGTTCAATTTTGGAACATAATCAGCAACCACTTTGGACAACTTAATTGTGTCGTAAGATAGTTCACTGACATTTTCTTGGTGAACAACGACGGAGTCTTGTTCTCTAGAAGGCGACGGAAGTCCAAAGCGTTCTAGTTGTTGACCAGACATTTTTAGTATTAAATCCTCAAGAAGCACCTGACACCTGTTGTAGATAACGCCCATGATCAGGTTGATATCAGCACACTGCCTCTGAACCTCTCTCACCACATCTTCCGCGAAGCTGTCTTCGTGTTTTTTCCAGAGCATGATGGGATAACTCACTTGACAAACAACAGTAAGATGGCAAACAGCTCGCGTATCTTGTGGGAGGACGTTTCCTCTAGTCTGTGGTCCCAGTGCGCATCATCCTCTAGCAAGCCAAGTGCTTTACATGCCGCTTGAAATGTTGGTTGAACCACCCCTGCCACGGTTTTGAGGTCAGTAAAAGACTGAGGGCCAGGGATTTTATGTAAAAGCAGGCGGATGTAATAGCACTCGGCATTACCAGGGTGAACGGTGTAAACTCTGCCAAGGGTCTGTTCTTTTTTCAAACCACGATAACCTGGGACTGGCTTTCCTTGTTTCCTTCTACAGAACTTATTTCCTTTCCAAACGAAATAGTATGGAACTTCAAAATATAAAAGTATTGAAGCAAATTTATCGGATTGGCATAGTTCGAAGAAAGCAAGAAGAGTTGTGTTTGGAGGATGTTTAACTGATCACGAACGTAGTCTTCATTAAAGTAAACCCGCTGGACGTTCTCGAGGTGGACGGCAAGTTGCATGACCGAAGGATAGCGTTCATGTATGAGGAAGCAGAATATGCGCCAAGCCGCCTCTGAGCTGCTGATGTAGCGTCCTGATTCATATCTCGCAACTTCGTCAAACTCTCCGATGCTAAAAGTAGCTTGGTCGGAACCTTTGTTAACATACTTGCAAATGTATTTTATTGACTTTACAGAGTTGCAGTACTCAACATTGATATGAGCTGAGAAGGTGCGAGATAGGACGGGGTAATAGGGTACCACCCAGCTGTTGTCAATTTCCACTCCCTTTTTAATAATAGAAACCCCACCCACCGAAGTGGGCAGCCTGCGATATTTGGGATACCCATCTTCCCCGGTTTGGGTTTCCTTGATAAGTGGTCTGGGGTACTTCATGGCGCATACACATTCCACCATGCAAGACGAACTCCTGTTGAGAACTCCACATGGACCGTGGATCATGGTTGCCTTGACAAACTCATGGAGAGCAGGGTCAAGATTTGGGTCAGGAATCTCAGCACTGATCACCTTGTCGATGTCTTCAGGCCTTAGCTTTTCTTTCAGCCACAGAAGTATGTGAACGTGAGGCAATCCTCGCTTTTGCCATTCAACGGAATACATGTGACACCTTGAAGGACCAAAGATACAACCCTTCGTAAGAAGTCTTATCATGTGCTTAACTTTCAAATGAAATACCCATGCTACCAAATCATGCATATCTTGAGGTTGTTGACCTTGTATAAGGTGCTCGACTACTTCGGACCATTTTGGATTGCAGGTGTATGTTATAAAAAGATCAGGACGTCCAAAATGGCGCACGTAAGTCATAGCATCCTGAGTGCGTTCCTGCATATAGCGCGGGCCTCCAGTGAAAGTCGACGGCAACACGACCATTTTACCAATATCTGACAAACAGCTGTCAGCTTTACTCATTGCATCCTTCAGGTGCACATATTCCTCACTTCTCAACTTTTTCTGATTGATGCGAATCCAAAGTAGTCTCTTTGTCTCAATCTTTGCATACATATCAACCAGAAACTGATTGAGAAGATTGCGAAATAACAAAAGATAAAAATTATCACCCTCACGCTCAAATATTCTGAAGCTGTAAAAGTTAGCGGCAGACACGGTCTTCTTCAAAGGTGCTTGAGTGCGGTTGTGACGTTGTAGGATATTAATGCAGTACCGGTAGCCATCTTCTCCACGGCAGAACATAAGCGGATATTGCAGAGCATCATACGCGCGATGTGTTACACTAATACGAAGCAACTGCTATCTCTGCTGTGGAGTACAATATCTCTTTTCTCAAACTCCTGACCAACAATTAAAACCGCCACTTCCTTAGTTCTAAGGGCGTTCTAGCGGCCTTTGTGCTCTTCAAGAGGACTTTTGTCAGCTTTGATAACCACTCGGAAGTCTTGATTGCCATCAGCAACTGATTCCATTGCTGTTATAAAATCCTGAATGTATCTATTTTGCTTGTGTAACAGATCCTACAATTGGAGAACAATCTGAGGTTTAACGTCAGGGAAGATGCCACATCGAAAGTTTTTTATACGGCTTCATCTCCAACAATGTAAATTTGTAGAAAAAGAGGCTGCTGTTCAGATGATGGTAATAATCTCGATGCCTTTGCACTTTAAAAGTTGGCATGAAATTGCCTTCTTTTACTTCCTTTGCACCAAAAGATGTCATTTGAAAACAACCATTATATTTACGTGTATTAGACAGGAAGTGTTCTGATTCTGGGTGCTGATGGTTAAGGAGGCTGTGCAAGGGATCAGGATATTGTTGGATCGGGGGAAGATGTATTTTTACATTACTGCAACACATTCCAGGAGATTCATCCTTCCATTTCTTGGCTTTGCAAAATGTACAAACCACCTGAGAGCCAAAATTCAATGTTTTGTTTGCAGAATAATCAGTTTGTGGATTATATTTTGAAAGCTGGACATTTTTAGTACTGTCCAAGGAAGAATCTTGACTTGAGCTCTTTTAAAATTATGTGTAACAACGGCCTTTCTATTTACATCAGGATGGCTCTTTGTATATTTGGCCACTGCATCCCTATTTACTTCTGGGTGGCTCTTTGTATATTTGGCCACTGCATCCCTATTTACTTCTGGGTGGCTCTTTGTATATTTGGCCACTGCATCCCTATTGACTTTCTTATTGCTTTCAACATACTTATTAACTGCCCTAAGGTTTACTTCAGGATGTTTTTTCGCGTATTTGTTTACCGCTTTATTTAATTGTTTACGTATGTTGTTAGTAAATCGTTTTCTACGTTTTGAACCTCTATTTAATTTAGTTTGAGGCACTGACTCGAGGAGGAATTTCGCGGTAGAAGGAGAAGATGTTAAAGAAGAAGGCTGAATTAGAAGCTGGTATTCACATTGTAAATTTGTAGGCGTGAATGGCTCGTAAACATCAAAATGTGCCTGAGTGAATTCAACCGTAAACCAAAACCTTTTAACAGAAGCTGCAGAACCATACGTATTTCCAGTTCGGAGTACACGATTACAGTAGACCTGGAATTGGAAAGGATAAATCTCTGCCGCTACTTGCAATTCGAATGATGTACCGTATGTGTAAGGCATGGGCATAACAGATACATATTCGGCCTTGTTTATGTTGTTTATGTAAGGCTGGCAATCTCGTGTCATAGAATACACCTGTAGTCTTTCCCACTTATTAGAGGCGTGACTGACAAAGTCAGCACGCACTGTACGTGCTTGTGATATGTTGCCATACATTGCGTAAGATAGAGCAGAGAAGAGACAGGCATCATCTCGGGGAATTTTATAGACTTGGTGGGGAACTTGGGTGCCATCTACCTGTAACATTTCTACTGCAGCCATCGAGAAAACAATCAATGAACAGCAAATAAAAAAAAGAAGAAGAAGAAGAAGAACCACCCTTGAGTAATAAAAAAGGAATACACCTAACGTAAAACAAATCTCTACTTAAAAAACCTGATAAATGGAATAGACCTAGCCTAACTTAACAAAATTAACGTTGGTAGAGGTCATTTTCTTTTACCAAAATCTACTTTTCATTTTAACTAACTATGTACTACCAAGAAATGATGAAAAACGCCGAACCTAATCCAACAAACAAAGGAATTCTATAGTTACTTCAAATAAAGTCTAATATAGATATAATGCAATATGATGATTATGCAGAAATGGTGAAAGTACGAAGTACAATCAGAAATGAACTGCAATATGATGATTATGAAGTGATGGTGAAAGTATGATGTACAAACAGAAATGAACTCGACAGTTACTTCAACTATAGGCTAAAATGATTATGAAGTGATGCTGAAAGTACAAAGTACAAAGAGAAATTACAAAGAAGTACTGTTTGAACAGAGCGAATGGGTAAATGTCGGGAGCGCAAACAACAATGACGTGCACGTTATGACGGTAAAGAACTCACTGAGCATTGCCACACAGCTCACTGCCTGCAAAGCACCAGAACTCTGGTAGGGGCGACGTGATGCAGCCCGCATTACCTGGCAACAATAGATTTAGGCATTATTGAAGCTGTTCATATAATCGCGGTTCTTGCGGTTTGACCATGATCCCGAGTAAAAATTTTGACAACCTTTCTTAGCGAGCACCTACGGCCCTTGAGGAAGCAGCATACCAAATTTCATTCCAATCCGTTCGGTGGTTTCTGAGATTTCGTGATGAATGAGTGAGTGGTATTTGACAAATATATAGTAGAAATCGCGGTTTTCGCGGTTTGACCATGATCCCGAGTGATTTTTTTGAAAACCTTTCTTATCGAACACCTACGGCCCTTGAGGAAGCTGCATACCAAATTTCATTCCAATCCGTTTGGTGGTTTCTGAGTTTTCGTGATGAATGAATGAGTGAGTGAGTGGTATTTGACAAATATATAGTAGATAATATACAATACACTATTAAGAAGAGAAAATTGGAATACTTGGGACACATGATGAGGAATACAAAATACCGTCTGCACCAAGTTATACTTCAGGGTAAAATTGAAGGTCAGCGTGGACCGGGAAGGAGACGAATAACATGGATGGATAATTTAAGAACGTGGTTTGGGCTGTCTTCCACGGAACTCCTCAGGATTGCACATGATAAAAAGGTGTTAGCCATGGAGGTAGCCAACGTCCTTATCGGATAAGGCAGGAGAAGAAGAATATACACTACCATTCACGGCAAGATTGCTGCAATAGTGTCAGAGATATTGAGAACTGGTATAATATTTCGGTTGGGAATTCATATTGGATTGGTAGAAATGCCAGCTACAGATTTTTTACTAGTAAATAAATATCATTATACGTATGTATATTAAGGGACACTGGGACTGAAATTTTAGTGAGATTTTCGATTTTGTCCATATTAATACACCCCTATCCCCTGAGGATCAGATAGCAATGCTTTTATGCGAATTCCGCCATTTGCCCTAGCGTAGATTTTAAATGCCTGGTGTGCAGTCCTTGAAACGCCCCAGCACAGTAAGTGTCCTGAAGGTTCTGAGTCTTGGTGCTTCTACAATCGAAGTATCGCAGCTGGTAAAACACCAGTCGTGACAAAATGGCTGTATAGCATTAAGAACACTTAGTTGTCAAGATTATGCCTGTTTATCAAAGGCTGGCATCATTTGAGCTACTATCCAGATGCATCCGGGGTGCTATTGAAAATCAGAATGAGTCTCTGCATTCTGTTATCTGGAGGAAGTGCCCAAAAGAGATTTTAATTTCATGGAAGAGACTTGAAATTGCTGTTTGTAATTCTGTAGCAGAATTCAACATGAGGTGTAGTGCAACAACAGAGTTGAAATCAGGAATAAGATAAGCTTCAGTATCTCATGTCACAGCACAAACACTTGAAAGATGTGACAGTCGCTGGAAGTATGAAAGTCTGCGGTCATCTTTGGAGAAGCAAAAGGCATGTCGACGGAAGGTGAAACTGACAAAATTGAAGAAGGCTGCAAAACAGAAGAAGGAGGGCGAAATTGTGCATCATTTTAGAAAATTGATGTTTTCTCTGATTCACTTTTTCAGGCATTCAAAATGTTACTCGCGTCATAAATCTTATGATATTGCATTCAAAATGGGCATTTATTATCTTCATTGCAATGACTATAAAGCTATGGATCTATTTTTAGATTGTAAATTTGGTCTGGCTGCAAAAAAAATTCAAACTGGAAAAATTCAAGATTTTTTTTGGTAGAAAAAACTTAGACATGAAAAAAAATCTTTACACTCATTAATGCAATTCAAAAATGGATCCGTAGGTTTCTTCCAGTTGTTATAGTGCAATAGAATATTACCTGAAAGTTACACTATCTTTATTTGTTTAACGCGGCTTACCCTTATAAAACTTGAATAATTAGCACAATAAATGTACAAAATAATTAATATCTGAAGAACTAATCAACTTACACTGCTCAAGTTTCCGACAGTGGTTTACAATATGATTATTCATAACTTAGGGCTCGGATTTTTAGGTGCTATGAATCTGAAAAATATTTATTTTTTATGTATTAAAAATACCTGAAATATGTGACAAAAAAGTAAACATATATAATTATAATTTAGTTTATTAATGTGAATATAAACAATATGCAGTATTCACGAATGCTATTTATTCTATATTCACAGACTGCTGAAGCATTACAATACACGACGAGATACATATTCAGGTTGTCCATAACAAATGACCGACGATTATCGCAAAACACTTATTCTGTAGGCGCGAAACTGCGGCAATATGTTGCTTGCCTTTGAGGTGTTGTGTAACTGTTCAGCCTTGATTGCTTTCCCACATGGTTGGCAGAACAGAACGCCCCCATCAGAAGTAAAATTATCTTTAAATTCTGCAACAGACGATAACTTGTAGTTATTTTTACTTTAGGCATCGTAGAACTGTCTTACAGTTCACAGTGCCAGAAATGAACTGCATGTGAGTGACACTGGTTCCAGGTATCTGGGGGAGCGTAGGTCTAGCACGTGGTGGAATATGGCTATGGACAAGGAAATTCCTGGCTTCCACCGTGAGTGGTACGGGGCGACAAGTTAAGAATAACACAATTGCAAGCTCACATATGCTCTGCATGAATATTAGTAGGTAGCTTACAGGTTCTTCCCCGTTGAAGTAACACAGAACAAAAATGCAATAAACTGAAAGATCTAGCATACTGATTTTAAAATAAATGTAAATATTATGTTTGTAAGTGCTAATAAGTGAAAAGCAGGAATTTATGTATTTATAGAAAAAATGCTTAAAATATGTATTTACATAAAAATATATTTATTTACCTAAAAATCCGAGCCCTATTCATAACCATATAAAATTTCAAAGCTGAACCTCAGTTTATATAGAATTTGAAAATGTCGGTCCCAGTGTCCCTTTAGGCTTTCACGGCCCGGAATACTCTTCAATTTATTCAAACTTTTGGGATATTGCTGAGTGAAAATAAAACTTAAAATTCTAGGCGTTTCGAGAGGAACCTTGCCTCCATTTTCAATAGAATTAAAGCAACGTGGCCAAATAATGTGTGTCAATGAGCTTACAAAAAACTAGAGAAATTCCTCTGTTCGTCACCAGATAGCTGCCTGAAGCCACTGGACGGTACGCAGAGCAACTTGCCAACTAGTAATGCAGAGGAATCGTTCCAGTTATGTACGGTTTCAGACGGAACTTTCCGCTAACACGTACCTTGATGCTCTGTACAGTTGGGAGTCGAAATCCCTCTGTACCGTTCCAGCGCTGTAACGTTCCACATTCTCGTTCCGAGCTCCAAGTTACTGTGGGACGGAACGATACCGCAAATCAGTTCGGGTCGCGGTATGGTATACATAACCTAACGTGGAACACAGCGATAGGTAACGCATTTCATTTCTATTCCCGGTCCCTGAATCAGAAACCTTCGCGGGAGTGTGCACAACAACTCAACAAAGTTTCATCGCAATAATTGGATGAATGTTCATGAACGCTTACGGAACAGACAAGCAAACTACCAAGAAACATTCATTTTTAAATGAAGATGAATAAAAGATATCTTCTCAGATTTGGAAATGTGTCCAGGTCAATGTGGTCGCATTGATGTAAGTGGATAAATGGGTACATTGGATTCGTTCATCCCATGGTGGAGTGTCTATTATGGGCTTGGAATCTTCAAGTAAACCGTAACACAAGTGCATGGGTGGCCAGAATCGAGCCAGTCAGCAAATGAAAATGCAACTTATCAATTACAATAATAACAGCTTAGTCTATATAGAAAGCTGCCTTTAATCTCTTTATGAATGGGCTAGGGAAGGTGAATTGCAAATTGACACTATACTCGCCAATTATGATGGATATCGATGGGAGCCGTCTTCTCAACTCTGACAGTCAGAGGTCCCCTGAAGATGCCGTATGCAGTATCTGGTGAAATGTTGGGAAACTCAAACCCCACTATACCACAGCCAACAAGACCGGATAAGTTATTCTTTCATGCTGAGTGAATGTTGCGTTATCTACACATTAGTTTCATTCAAAACGTTTCTCTCCATCTTATTCTTCTTCTTCTTCTTCTTCTTCTTCTTCTTCTTCTTCTTCATTTCCCGTTTCCAGTTCCCTGGGTCGGGTTGTGAATCAATGACCTCCGGGGTTGTCTATCCCTCCACCATTCAAAACGTTTATCAGATGTTAATATAGTGGCTGTCATCTCAGCCATGATATTCTATCGTCAGTAATTCTTAAATTCATGTTGTTAATCGATCTCTAGTGATTGTTTTGTTATGAGGAGAACTGTTCTTGTTCTAGGTTCACAAGGATGTTCCTCTATATGTCAACCTGGCAGAGATTGAGAACCCTCCTCCTGGTGTCCCTGTACTCACAGAGGTGGGACTCTGCTACACTGTGGGTTCTGTGGTGGCGCACTTCCTCGCCGTCAGGTAACCATCTGTGTAAATACTGAGATTAGTCTACTTGGTGCTGGATGTTGATACAATTCCCACCTGTGGCCTTAGATTCCCGGTCAATGCATGTGAGATTTTCGAAGTGAAATAACACGCCCTGTTGTTCGGATTCACGTGAGCATGGAGGTCCTGTGGCTCATGATCGCGAGATTAACAGTCACGTAAAACTACAAGCTTCCTTCCCTCCATTCCTTTCTTCCTTCTTTCCTTCCTCTTTTCTCCTTTCCTTCCTCCTTTCCTCCCCTCCTTTCTTCTTTCCCTCCCTCCTTTCCTTTCTTCCTTCATTCCTCCCTCCTTCATCCTTTCCTCCCCCCTTCCACCTTTCCTTCCCTTCCTTCTTTCCTCCCACTTTTCTCCTTTCCTTCCCTCCTTTACTTTCTTCCTTCATTCCTCCCTCTTTCCTCCTTTTCTTCCCTCCTTCCTCCTCTCCTTCCCTCCTTCCTTCTTTCCTTTCCTACTTCCTTCTTCCCTTGCCTTCATTCTTTCTTTCATTCCTCCTTTCCTTTCCGTCCTTCATCCTTTCTTTCCATTTTCCTTCCCTCCATCCTCCTTTGTTTCCCTTCCTTCTTTTCTTCCCTCCTTCCTCCTTCCATCCCTCCTTCCTTCTTTCCTTTCCTCCTTTGTTCTTTCCTTCCCTCCTTTCCTTTCTTCCTTCATTCCTCCCTTCTTTCTCCTTTCCTCCCCTCCTTCCTCCTTTCCGTCCCTTCCTTCTTTCAATCTTTTCCATCCGTCCTTCCTCCTTTCCATCAATTCCTTCCTTCTTTCCATCCCTCCTTCCTCCTTTCCTTCCCTTCCTTCCTTCTTTCCTTCCTTCCTTCCTCCCTTCCTTCCCTTCATCCTTTCCTTCCCCCCTTTCTTCTTTCCTTCCCTCCTGCCGTCTTTCCTACCGTTCCTTCCGTCGTTCTTTCTTTCGTTCCTTTCCTTCCTTCTTTCCTTCCCTACTTCCTCATTTCCTTCCCTTCCTCCTTTCCTTCTCTCCTTCCTCCTTTCCTTCCCTCCTTCCTTCTTTCCTTCCCTCCTTCCTCATTTCCTGCCCTTCCTCCTTTCCTTCCCTCCTTCCTTCTTTCCTTCCCTTCATTCATTCCTTCCTTCCTTCCTCCTTTCCTTCATTTCCTTCCTACTTTCGTTCTTTTTTCCTTCCCTTCCTTCCTTCTCTCCTTCCCTCCTTCTTTCTTTCCTTCCCTCTGTATCCGACTTACCTACCCTTTACCTGATGAAATCCCACGATGGAATTTGGATCGCAGGACCTGAAAATCCCCGGCTAGAAAAAAAACCAAATCCTACCAACAAGTGAACGGAATAATAGGGTACAAGTAAATCCTGACAAAGGTGGCATTAAGAAAAACCAAGGCACTAAAGAAAACTGATCGCAGAAAACGAGAGTCTTGAAAAAGTCATCTCAGGAGTGTGGGGAACTCCAGAAATACCTAGCGATGGCCTTCTTAATGCGACCTCCCATTACCTCTATAAATCATCACACCGCACGATAAAAATCAAATAAGAAATTTCTTCAAGAAAATGCTGACGTAAAGTCAGACGACGATGCCCGAGAATGGACACAAAAAGCAGATTATCCTCACATGAATAGCATCTTTAATAATGTGGCAAAATGCAGCATACTGTCCCCTTGGACTGGACTGTATAATTAACCCTAATCATACAACAAGATTTTACTATATACATTATATGATCCAACAAATATAAAACCTTAATGGATCATTGACACGATTATTCCAGAATTAAAGTTAGATTATGCACAGAAATATTACCCTTTTATAAATATATACAGCGTTGTTACACACCCTTTAGTGTACACACCTTTGACTTGTTAATCATGCACTCACCATGAGTGCATTCATCATAAATTCATTGCTTAAGTACATTCAAGTCTTAATCAGGTTCATCAACCGAGCAATTAAGCTGAGAAGAAGTATAATCATAATTTATCCATCATTCTTTACTACCGATATTACTTAAAATGATTATTCTGAATTATTATTCTCCATCATTATTCTTATTTAATTACTCTCAATTGCTATTCTTTATTAATATTCTCTATTATATTCTGAATTATTATTCTCAATTAGACGTTATCAGAGGAATAATTAGCTAGGGATGACAAGAGAAAATTAGGAGGCCTTACTATCAGTTATCCTTGATTGGATCATAAATTCACCAACCAACAATAGTTACGAAGGGATTTGAAAATTATGTTCATTTTTAAACATCATTAACCCTGGAACAGTAAAGTGGGGCACTCAGTGCCCCAGAGAATTTTCGTTCCCCGATTACGTTATGTTGGTACGCCTGAAAAGCGGCCACCTCCTGTGACTTTTACTTGACTTTGACTGTCTTTCTGTCAATGTGTATACTTCTTAGCAGTGACAGATATTTATACCCAAAACAGTGTCACCAGGGCATTGAGTGCTCCATCTGGCCACGATCCAAGGACACCAAGACCACTGTAGTGTACTCAGAATGCAAGAGGTTTGTGCGTAAACATTCATGTCTTAATCAGGTTCATCAACCGAGCAATTAAGCTGAGTAGAAGTATAATCATAATTTTGTAGTGAAGGTGAGAAGTGAAAATGGTGATTATGATTATGATTACCAAAGAAAGAATATCTACAATAACATTGAAATATTGCTAAGAATTTTGTTTTTATTATATTCACACAGTTATTTTCATTTTACAGCCTTCATAGTTAAAGTGGTCTGTGCTACAGGGTTGATTTCACTCATTTGTAATTGTAGTTATTAGTAATACATTATTTTAATGCATGAGAGTTGTGTCTCTGTCCTGGGGTACTCTGTGCCCCAGGATACCGTTCCTGTTTCTGGAGAATAAGGGCACTGTTCGAGGGTTAATACGGCCTAGTTCAACTAAGATACTGTATACATTTCATAGCCAAACGTGACATCGATGATTTCTTATACCTGTGGATTATACCACCAACTTCACGAAGAATATTCCTTTGAATATATTTTATACATTTTACTCACATTAGCACAACAGATTCACATGTAATTCAATAAGTACTCAATAATATATTTTACCATTAACGTCCACTGACGTTCAATACCAATATATCACCCTCATGCTGATTATTAAATTAATTTACAAGTATGTAGTTATGCCTAGGCCTTCGCTCATAAAAATTTACGTTATTAAATTATACTACATCATTGCACTACATTCAGATCATTCTATGTGGATCATAAATATATTCTACTGGATTTCAAAAATTCTTGCCTCACAAAATTATACTCATAGTCACGGGTATCATTGGTATACGCCTTAGACACGTATATCATAGGTATACGCCTTCACTCATAAATTAACCCTGGTATTGGTGTCAAAAAGAATAAACGCACTTTCGAAATTCTCATGCCAATAGAAAATGCGTAGAAAACTCATATGAACGAACTATAATCCTAGATATCAAACCTAACTGAATTAAATATGACCTACATGCACCAAAGTACACGTGGTAACGAAGTAGAAGTCGATATTGATCAGTCTAAAAATATGACCATCCCCCTCAAATGAATTCACAATGTCAGAAATGGTCCTACGCAATGAATCCAGGTAACAACTCAAGCTCGCGGCTCTTGATCCATTAGGAACCAGAATGATCATTGATACTTAACAAGAGAAAATTACCCTAACATATGAGAATGATCAAACTTCTCATCCTATAAATCCTTCAAATAATACTTTCAAAAATATCAAATTGCATGAGCAATATTCAGAGAAGGCAACTATCGAAAGCAAACTCTAGTGCGTCTGTGAATATCAAGTCTAAGCTTGAATAAGCTATCAAATTCTTTACAAAGTTCAAAAATATCTATCACAAAAGTTAACTAAACTCCACTATGAAAAACGAAAGTCTTCTACTAAAAGATCCTCTCTCTACAATTAAGAAGCTTCCTGAAAGTTACTGAATTTACTGAATTAAATATATTAAACTGAAATCAAAATATCAATTATCAAAATTAGAAATATGGTTGCACTCGATATTTGAGCCAAAATCCGATTGAGAATGAGATCAGACATGAAAAAGGCATCATGCCTAAATCTCATTTCAATCATACTACAAAAAGCATAAAAGATGGCAATAGTAGTCACGCTAGAATGTCGCTACTTTGCTACGATACATACATAATCTTCTCTCCACATTTTGAAGAATCTCGGAGTCGAAAATTAGAGCACACATATGCCCTACCATCTGGTTACACCATATACTGTAGCGCAGTTTATTTCCTACATGTCTCCGGTACTCGAACTAGGGACCACCAACTCTCCTTCCCTTGGCTCTGGACTGGTAACAGGGTCTCGCTATTGTAGTGGAAATGGTGTATTTCCTCCAGAGATAAGCTCCAATGCGCCAGAAAGGAGTTATCCGCACAGCAATAGCTTCGTGACACCCGAACGAACACACGGTTTAGGTCCATAAATGCTGCGGTTGCATGGAATAGAAAGTTCAGGTCCGACATGCTTGTTATCCGCGCCGCGAGCACTTTAAAAAATTTGTAGACGGCTTTGTGATACATTATAACGTTCGATCCAATGCCTAGCCATGGTTAACAGTTCAATATTCATGCTAAACTTTTCTCCTGACGCCCTGATTTTTAATACATGTAAAATGAGGAATTTCAAGTGTATATGTTCATACAGCAACACTGTGGCAAATATAGCACTCACAGTATGAATGGTGATTGTGAAAATTGTAGTTACCAATTTTTTAGGCTGTGGTGTTTATAGAATGTTTCTTCAATGTATCACTCCGCGTGAATAAAATCATAATTTCACTGTCTCTGCGTTTACTCGTAATATAAATGACTCGAAATAAAACAGAGTCCTTACACGCCGAACTATAAGACTATCTACTCAGCAGGTGAATATTTCTAAGTCCCTTTCGACACTCGGGACGAATATCACGGTTATCGTTTTAAGTACAGAATTCACGTACGTACTGGTCACTCCCGTTATTGTAGTTGACACGACAGAGATACTAAAGGATCTGATTTCTCTGCGATGGCAGCAAATCATAGGAAAGCCCTGTTTCCCCCACTCCTGTGTGGGATTTATCGATGTTTTACCTGCTGGCATATAATTAATATGTTTCATTTCTTCTGCAGAGGATATTTCCACGGAAATATGCTTGCATCACCTCTGTGCTATGTAAATGTAATCTCAAATGCATATTGGACAGCATAAATAGATCTCAATTCCAAGTAATAAGAATAAACCCTTTTGATGTGGTCAGTTCGTTCGCTCCTTGCAACTTGGAGGTGGAACTTGATTCGTGTGCGGTCGGGAAGAGTTCTTGGACCTTCGGAGCTACTCGGCCGTGCTGCCTGGCACTGAATCAGCTGTGAATTAATTGGGTCACTGGCTTCCCGTACTGTTGACATCTCGGGCAGAAAATGTACCGTATTTTGGACCATAAAATACCGGTACACTACTTCCTTCTTTCCTTCCCTCCTTCTTTCCTTCCCTTCCTTTCTTCTTTCCTTCCCTCCTTCCTTCTTTCTTTCCCCCATCCTCTTTTCCTTCCCTTCCTTCTTCCCTTCCTTCTTTCTTTCCCCCATCCTCCTTTTCTCCCCTTCCTTCTTTCCTTCCCACCCTTCCTTTTTCCTTCCCTACTTCCCCATTTCCTTCCTTCCTTCTTTCCGTCCTTCCTTCCTTATTTCCTTCCCTCCTTCCTCCTTTCCTTCCCTTCCTTTCCTTCCTGAGTGTATCCCGTTCCAGCCCTCAGACCAGGATTATATTTCTTGGCAGAGCCGGGATTCGAACCCAAACCTGCGGAGCTACAGCTACACACGTGGGGGTCAGCTTTATATAATGCGTGTTGACTGACTGAAAGCAGGGCTACCGAGGGCCCCTATGAAATATTCTTCTCGGACCCTTCTTGAAATACTTTTAAATATTACTATCCACTACTATGTAGCTAAACCGGAAACACAGTGCCATTTGGAGAAAAGCACTGATGCATAGTCATAATTTTAAGAAACATACAAACTTTATTTCATAGAAAACATTTTAGCATTTATGTTATGAAATATATTTTGCACAAAACAATTTGGGATTACAGTTAACATGCACAGGGAAATATTTTGCACATCAGTAAGTATTCACTTTAATTACCTGTACGTATTGAAAAAGGAGCAATTTAAAACTCCGCATTAGTTCTATGGACTTAACACTAAATTAAAGTGGATTATCCCTAACAGTTATAACTTCTAACTCAGTCATGTATTATAGAATACTTTCTGGGGCAGAATAAGGTACTTTAACACTTTTTGTAATTTTCAGAATCGTGGATCTTCTTTTACCAAATGAATAGTTTCTGCCAATATTTTCCCACTGTTCTATATTCCTCTGAAGTTTTCTTCTGCCTCATTTCTCTTGATAGTTTTATGGTAACATGAGATATCCTCTACAGAGCTGAGACAAATCGACATCCTTATTCTGGAAAGCCTGGGAAAGGTTGTTAGTTATAGCCAACATTTTACATGTGTAGTAAAAATAGTTCTACAGCAGAAGAGATACGCGTGTCCCTCGCCTGCAAGAGGATAGTCGATGCATTGAGACAAACAAGCAGCATCCTTCCTCTTGTAGGCAGATTATGATTAAATACACGCTTTTCTGCTTATCTCCGCCTTACGAAAATAGAGATATAGCGGTTTTAGGTTTCATGATGATTTAACAAGTTTTGTATGGAAGCCCCATAATTGTTTAAATAATGACAGATTTTTTCATTCCAGGAATGCTAACATAACGCAAGAGATGATCGACTTTGAAGAGCCAAACAACTGCTCTTGTCTACATCAAGACTGTATGGTTTCTATTCAGACCTCTGGCTTTGATGCAAAGGTAAACACAATGTTGTTATTAACCATTACCATCTTCACAGTCATATTTGTTTTCGGTTCGTACGCCTACTAAAATGATGAGGCTATGCTGCTGCGCATGTAGTGTATGCCATAGAGGTGGCACACCCATAGCCTATGGTGGAGGTGAACGTAGAGCTAATTGGCGTGCCATCACATACCACAAGCTTCCGGGAATAGCTATTCTAGTTTCCAGCATGCTTCATGATAAGAAGATGTTTTTAAACATCCCGTGAATTTACGAGGACCATTCAGAAATTAAGTTTCCCTATTTTCTTCTCTGAAAGTAAACGCATATAGTTGGGAAATATGAGTATCAGACAAATTACACACACACTCAAGTACATGGGGCTAATTGCCCACGATGTCGCAAAGCCTCTGAATCAATCAACATCAACAACGAATCTTTAAAATTAAATTGGAGGAAGTAGAAAAATTAGAAAGAAATTAGAAAGCCTTAGAAGTTTGAGTAAATGGTATTGGGCTAAACACGAGTCGAAATGCTGACGACACAGTCTAATCACCAATCAAGCAAGCTCACCACTCTTACCACACCCAATCATATCACTTGCATATTATCGCCTACCTAATCTTTTATGATACTATCCAACATCAGCACAGCATCTCAAGACTTTGGACTTCATAGTAAAGTAAATAATAAAAAAGAATATCTCTTTTAGGCGTCAAAACCATGAGCAAGCTACTCTGAGCATCACTCTAGCGTATTCGCTATTTTTCATATCTAGGGAGTACTATCAGTTACGGTTTAGATCTCGACGTTGAAATCAGAAGTCGCCTAGAAATAGCACGCATTGACTATAGAAAAATGTTATTTTTGACTCAACAATGACGATTTAAATCTGAAGCTCCGTCAATGACTGGCCAGAACTTATGTCTGGTTGACACTCGTGTATGGTATGGAGGTTTTGTCTTAAGAAGGCTAGTATAATGAAAAAAATTAGAGGCATTCGAAATGTGGATCCATCGAAAAATGCTAAAAAAATAAATAAATACCCCGGACTGATAAATTTACGAACAGAGATGTTCTTAGAATAGCAAATTGTGATCTTCAACTTTTTTCTGTCATTAAATATTAAACAAGTAATTAAGTGACGAACTAAATAGCCTCTTTTCTTAAAATGTAAGATTCATGCTAATGTTTAGTCTATATAGACCTATCTAGATTAATGACAAAATTAAGTTGGTAATACTGAAGTATTTAATCAATCCGGTGTAGCCTAATAGAGCTCTACAGTTGGACGCCCTGGTAACTGAATATATTCTTAGTTCCATCCCTTAAGGTACAGGAAGCACATACAAAATTTGTTTGAAGTCCAGTGGATAGCATGGACGTTACATGCTGTTAGACATCGGATCTATCAGTAAGCGTAAAATCACGATGGCAACAATGTCATGTCTGTGTTGCTCAGAACTCATCTGAAATATTATGATCTATTCTTGTGCCAATTTTGGATGAAACCCATATATTTGTTCAGGCTTAGGATTTTGTTGGCAGCACTGACGTATATTAGTTATTCCACATTAATCTAGAAGATGCTGTTCCAAATCCACGAGTTTGAGTATGCATACACGTGAGTACTAAGCAGTGATGCTCGGAGTACGGTTGGAGAGGGACTGGGGTTGATAGCCAATATATCACTGGGCGAAGGTCATAACACAAGTCCATGCGCTTCCTGCCAGTCTTGATGTATCCACCGAGCAGTGACGGGAGCCCCCACAGCAGATCTGTATTGCATGTTGCAGGTTTATTCACGCAAGTTGGCGAGTACTCCACTGCTCACTGGCGAGCAGCTCGGCTGGATCAGCCTGATCTAGAATGGCAGGTACTATACTTGTACAAAGTTTAGAACTGTTGGCTTGCATACTTTCTGATATATTGATATTAGGCTAAAAGCATAGAGATAGCATTTATTAACAGTTGGCAGCCCAGGATGCTCTTAAGAATAGGCATGGTCATATCTGTTATGGCACACATAGCACATACGAAATTTGGTTGAAATCTAATTGATAGTATACAAGTTAAGAGCATTTAAATATTAGTTGTATGTTGGCAACACTGTCTTGTATGGGCTCCTGAAAATTAATCTGAAATGTCATTATGTGTGCGCCACTTTTGGAACAGTTCGCATGCATAACAACAAAGGGACAGTAAGACTCCTTGAATGCAACTTATTGATCCCCCCTCGTCTTTTTCTTTTAAATTACTCTTTTTAAATTACTATACGTTATTTTCTTATTCCCTAGGTGGCTGTGCGCAACCATTATCATGAATAATGCTAGTAGTGGGACAGGGTGGGTTCTAATCCACTAATCTGTGTTGTTATAGTGTCTGTAGACGGTACTTGGTGATATCTCGTGAGCCAATAGGGAGAGTCGTGTGATAGTTTTATATATTTTAACTCAAGGGTACTCTTAACATAAAAACTACCATCTATACTGTGCCCTTGTATATAACAGCGTCGTATATACGAGAATCAAACTTCGGGGAGCGTTCAGTCCGGATATGCTTTCACTAGAGCTCAAATACCAGACGGCTGCTTACAATTACAAGGACCATATGCAAAACTATAAACTAAGAAATGAGTGAAAAACAAATAAAATTACCACCATTTAATAACTGAATAAAAACAACAAAACATAAAAAATAATATAAACAAAGTCCACCCTGAACTTTACTCCCACAGTACAATAATTTACACAGATCTGAGTGGCCTAGAAAGGTCCACTCCAAAGAAATAAAATTGTGGATCAAATTCCACTTGTCTGATTAATATGTATGCACGCGTATAACTACGCTAGAGAAAAAATAAGTACTTTTGATGGAGATTTGCTCACAGATGGAACAGCCAATATGCTTGCAAACCCCCATACTGCAAACCATTATTATGGATTTATGGGACACACTCGTAGAATAACTTACCAACAATTAAAATTTTACTGACACACGCAACCATTTAAAATTTATAAACTAATTGATCTCCATCGAGATCGCAGTGAGTCAGGAAACTCCCAGCAAAACAGAAGCTTGCCCAATGGCTCAATTGCTCAACACATACATGACAACAACGTGGCCGAACATCGAGACCACCCGAGGTCAATGAACATGACAATAAATTAAACAAAAAAAATAAGATGCCAAAAACCCGATGATATTTACATGAAATAAAAGCATGGATAAGCTAACACGCTGGGACCCGATCAATCAAAACGCGAACAGCACCCATTTACCGATTACAATTCTTTTATCATTAAACAGGCTTTATTTTAATATAAGATAAACATTTACGAAGAACGGAGACCAGGTCCGTGAATACTAATGAGCACAGCTTGCTCCTTATCTGATGGAGTGCGCCGGGTAGAAATACCTTCACTTACCACTCATTAGCGTCTGTGTTCAAAACCAGCCCTCCTTGTCGAAGCTTTGAGTCATGCTATTTATAACAAGAGACTAGACAGTCCCGATACGCCACCTGTTAATCGCGACATATAAATTCACACACTTCTTGTCAATTCCAAAGAATTGCAAGAACATCGTAGAAGGGGATTCCAACATTTTCCTCGCAAGGATTAAATGCTTAACCTGGCCAAAGCTTCAGACAGAAACCAGGGTTCCCGAAAACTCCTATCCCATAAAACACATATTTGCAGACTCAACAAAGCATTTAGGGCAGAACACAACACAAATCTACCACGGGCCGACACTCCAATCAAATATCATAGATTTTGTGGACCATAACACAAAAAGAGAAACATCATCAACAAATAAAGTCATTGGGCATATGACCCCTCACTTAACAAAAATGCAACAAACGGCAATTAACACACAAGCCTGTGTAACAATAAAAATCTATACAATAAAAAGATTTCCCACCAATTCTATTACCTACTCTAGTTAATTCAGTTTCGCTTCTGTTATGATATCGGTTCCCAATTTGCGTCGCTTAGCCGCGCATTTTACGGTAGCGAAGCGCACTCGAGTACGCTTGCCCCGTGTACTTGACACCAACAAAAAAAATAATCTTCATATAGATAGAATACATGCCACGTTGCTCATGAACTAAACGAAAGTGTGTCAGCACCACAAACCAACTACAATAAAACACGAAGACAAAAATAAAATAAAATATTTACACAAAATATATGTTCCCACAAAACCATAACCAGTTTGTCAAATAATTAAATTATTTAGTACTTATTCCTCTTTCTGCGTCGTCTCATCGAACATCGCCTGACATTCTCTCTCCAAAGTGTTTAGCTCATCTCAGACCACATGGAGCCGTAGAAACGTTGGTTCGATGTCTTCCTCTGGGTCTGGAGTTCCATCTTGACGTTGAATAAAAAATATAAAAAATTAAATGTTATTTATAGTCACACGTAATTTTCTATCTAAATTTTGCCAATAGTTACTTTATTCACCATTTGTCTAGTGCAAAATTAAACGTAGACCTTCCCTAATCGTTGTAGTCGTGGGAGACTACTAAAATCTTACCGATACACAAATTTCACACACAGCTGTGCGCACACAACTTTATTATAATGTTTTCAATAATGACCCTATCTCTGATAAATTTAACACAGTATATCTTCACGGTATGGAAAAGAATAAGTGATCACCTCACGGTGTCACCAAGAATCAACCACCTCGTCACTCAGACGACAGTATTTATGTGAATTTGGCAAAAAGACGGAGGGAGAGGGAAATCTATCACTAACTTCTATAATAATGCGACTATTGGCATGCAACAGGTATCAAACAGTTTGAAAAATTATACAGGTCACAATGGGGCTATCGTGCTCGGGAATCGATCATAGATTTCGGTAATTCAATCTTTCGCGCTTTCAACTTCAAGCCGGCGTCAGACGCTCCCTTGGCGCTAAAATTTGTGACCCTCTCTGATTGGTAGTTCATGACGTCAATATCGCAGTTTAGAACAGAAGCCTCTGTCCTATGATTGGTTGAAAGTTCCTCTCATCTCTCTCATCCAGCAACTATCTTACTCGTAACGCTAGGGTGACAAAGAAATTACGGTCTGAAATGAGTCAGGACCCCAACACACCTTTGTCTGATAAAGTGTCTGTCAAACATTCCGATCTCGTCACTCCTTTGTTTCAGGACTGGGCACGTTCAAACGTACTGTCTCCACATAAGCTTGACATTTCGCAATCCAGTCTGGCCTTCCTGTATGATTCTGGCAGTAAAATCAGAATATAATGAAATGAATAATTAGAATCATTAATATTAAGGGTTCACAACTCCCTTAGTTGGGAAAAATCGAACTTAGGGATAAAGTCGATTTGTCTTCCCTAAGTCACATGGTGCAGATACTGGGTTAGCCTCCCTTCAAAGTGCTCAGTCAGTCCGCCTCTGCTAGTTGACAAGTGTTTTCCACGTTCCAATGTTTACATTCTCGCCCATTCATTAGGACAGTACCAGTCTGCTGCTCACTTGCCCAGCGCTTCGCCTGGGGCTATTTGTTGCTTAAAGACTATTCCCCTCTCTGTTGCTCGTCTGTCGACATACCTGTCAACTCTGCTTGCTTCAAGATGTAAACAGGCCAGACGCTAATCACTTCCTCGATGTCGTGCTGGCTTCTGCTTGCCCCCCGTTTACTTGCATGATGTTGGACGATCACGTACTTAATTCTCTGCATTATTTCTGACTTCCCAAGGCTCTCTGGTGTGATAAATTTTTAGATTTGCACTATTATATACAGACATGGTTCCTGTGCTTAATTCTTTGACTCGATATGCATTATTTCCAAGATTCCTCACTATGCTGAACGGCCCAACATACTTGGCACAGAACTTGTTGAATATCTTCTTTGCTGGATCAGATACAGCGGGTCGGCGTACGAGGACAAGCTCGTCTAATTCTAGCTCACGATGGAATCTCTTGTTTCTCACGCGGCGCAGCCTCCTGTCTGCCTGGTTCCTCATATGCACTCTGGTGCGCTCAATTCTTTAATCATGAGCTATATTGTGATCTTGTGGGCAATTAATGATGGTACTCCATGATCTCTCTGGATGCTGATTCATGTGTAATACCATAGGAATCTGTCCTGTCGATTCGTGCTTCGTAGAATTCATGCACGTCTCTACATCCTTGATCTTGTCCACCCACTTGTGATGGTCGTTAGGAATGAAGATTCTCAGGTACTTAGTGACGCATTTAATTGCCCTTTCCGAGGGATTAGCCTGGGCGTAGCGTATGCTAGATAAAATGTGCTTTACGTCCATATCCTCCATTCCTTTTTTAAATTCGGCGCTCGTAAAGTAGCTGCCATGATCAGATAATATGAATTCTGGTTTTCCAAGGATGGGAATAACTCTGTTTCGTATGCGGCTAAGTACTTGTTTTGAGGTAGTTTTCTGGATTGGGCAAAGTACAACAAATTTGGAAAACACATCCAGACAAACTAATAGGTGTCGGCATCCTCGCCTTCCCTTAGGAATTGGACCGAAACAATCTAGTGCCACCATTTCACAAGGTCTCTGAGGAAGCAGTGGTTTGGGGTACTGTTTCATCAGATAATTGTTTGGCTTTGTCCTCTGACACGGGTCACATGTTTTAATAACCTCACAAATAGTCGTCCTCATGCGTGGCCAAGTAAACGTCTCCCCAATGGTCGATTCAGACTTGTCGATTCCAATATGGCCGAGACTATCGTGGACATGCCATGTCAATCCTCGCTGTAATGACGCTGGTACCAAGATGCGATATTTAGAGTGCTCTGCATCCACAAATTTATGGAGTAAATTGTTAAAATAGTGAAACTTTCCTTCTTTAGCTCTGGCTTCACGAAATGCGGGTGTTCCTGGCGGCAATTCCCTTTTAAAATATTGGATCATTAGATACATCCATGGCTCCGCTTCCTGTTCTCTCTGGATTTCTCGTAGCTCCTCCAAAAATTCATGATCCTTGGGTGTTAATTCAATATGTTGAACACTCGCTGCTTCAACATTGTCAGGCTCAGGGTTCCTGCTAAGAGCATCCGGAATTACATTCATTTTTCCTGGGCAGTGCTCAATCTCGATATTAAATTGTTGTAAGTAAATAGACCAGCGTGTGACACGTTCACTAGCCATAGACGTTTTGAACAGAAACGTCAGTGCCTTATGGTCCGTCCTGACAACAATGGGGTACCCATAGATGATTTTTTTCCATTGTTGGAACGCATGGAGAATAGCTAGTAGCTCCAGCTCTGTTACAGTGTAGTTGCGCTCGTGTTTCCTTAATCTGCGGCTGACAAATGCCAAATATGAGCGTTTGTGAAGGTTGGCCGGATCCTCTTGGTACAGCATAGCTCCCACTCCAATTAATGAGGCATCCGCCTGGATTATAAACTTGCGGCCATAATCCGGATAACCGAGCTTGATACAATTTTCCAGCAAAAGTTTGGTCGCTTGGAATGACTTTTCGCAAACAGCATTCCAAAGCCATTTATTACTTTTTTTAACATCTCCTGCATGGGTGCTACTGTTTCAGTATAGCCAGGGCAGTTCTCCTTAAAGAATCCCGTTACGCCTAGGAAAGCACGGATGTGTTTTACTCTCGTAGGAGTCGGGAAATTCTTTATAGCCTCGAGCTTGGCAGGGTTTGGTCTGACTCCCTCCTGGTCTATTATGTGGCCTAAATATAGAATCTCGCTTTTGAAGAAGTGCGATTTCTTTAAGTTGATTTTAAAATTTGTTGTTCTCAGATTTTCCAACAATTTATCCAAATTTCTCATGTGTGTGTCAACGTTGTCCGATGCCAGCAGGATATCATCAATGTAGCGAACGGTCATCTCTTTCACCTCCTCAGTAAGATTTCGATCTAAAGCTCGTATCAACGCACACCCAGCAGTTCTCACACCGAAAGGCATACGGACAAAATAATACGTTTGGTTATCAAACAAGAAGCCCGTAAGTAGTTGTGACTTCTCATCTAATTCAATATGGTGGAAGGAATTTGTCAGGTCCACTGAACTGTAAATACTTTTATTTTTAAAACCCTTTAGGACATCTCTGATAATCGGCGCCGTGTCGTATTCCGGAAATATAAGTCGCTGGTTCAAATTTCTGGCATCCAGACATAATCTGATGGAACCATTCGGCTTGGAAACTGCCAAAATTGCATTTAAGTAAGGTGTAGGTGCCTTCTTAATAACCCCTGCCTGCAACATGCCATCTATTATTTGTTTCACCTGGCTGCGATGTTTTTCAGGAATAGGATACAGTCTACTCCTGAAAGGTGACCAATCCTGAACTTGCATCGAATATTGAAAATTTAGTATCTTCCCTGGAATCGTATCAAAAACTGCCTTGTGTTTCCTTAAAATTCCTTCTAACTGTTTCTTATGCTCACTCCCAAGTTGAACATCTCTGAGCCGCTCCTGTAATATCTCTTCAAAATAAGCCTCGTTATCATCTCCTTCCGTCAGTAGGGACCATAGTTCCTGGGACTCGCCCTCTTCAAGTTCTACAACAGCTGTGCCAATGACGTCACCCTCGGCCTCCTGTACCTCTTCGTTCGTCTCTTCCTGGATCGCTTCTAGTGTCCATGAACTCACATCCCTTCCTGTGGTGATCTCATCCATATGCAAACCCACGTTATTTAAATTTACATACTCTCTGAAACTGACTGTATTCTTATGCAGATCTATCACGGCTTGATAGTCGCAAATGAAGTTGGCTCCAAGAATAATATTAAAGCTCATCTTTGCCATTACGATGAAGGTCTGCCCAAATGTGTGCTCCAAAATATCAAGTTCAAGGTATGCTTGATTTTTGCAAGTGACAGAGCGTTCAGGAATTACGCCTCTCACTTTGAGTTGTGGCACGGGAATCATAGCAATCTTTTGACTCCGTCCCAACTCTCGAATTAGGGCCTCAGATACCAGACTAATCTGCGACCCCGTATCTAATAAGCACCTGACCTTTAATCCACCAATCCTGGCGTATATAACCGGCAATTGTTTAATAATGTCGTTCCGCGGTTTCACCGTCTCCTCCAGGCAATCCTCCGGTAAAGCGATCCATTCCTCTATGTGTGCGACGATCCAATCTCCTCCTCCCACATGCTGTTGCAATCCCAGGCTGTCTCCAATCTCACTTATCAAACTTTTTTTTTACAGCCTCGACCTCTATTATCCTGAGGTCGAGTACTCTCCTGATGATCCTGCTGTCGCTGTAGACATTCAGCCCCCTCGATCTGAATGTCGGGATTTACTCTGTTGTCAATAGCATTTTCCCAGCGTCCTTGCTCATTCCCCTCATTAGCATGAATTTCCTCTAAGTATTTCTGCGATTGAGCATGCCTATCGTTCCAGTCGTCTCGGTAGTTTCTAGAGTCCTCACGATTCTGAAATCTGCGGTCTTGCCATCTCTGATTTTCATTCCGATCTCCCCATCTCCTGTATGGTACATCTTGTCTCCGATTGTCCCTCCATTGTTGAAATCCTCGTTGTTGGAATCTATTCTGTCCTTGGAACTGTCTGTTGTTATTACGGTTGTTATCGTAATGTTGGCGCTGTCTTTTCTCGACATCATCCTGACCTCTCACGGGTGTTGAAATGTTTGTATTTGTATTGGTAGCCTGGGATCTTGTGTTTATCTGGCTCGGCTTAATCACCTCGGTTGTATTTACCAATTCGACCTGTCTTCCAACTCTATTGTGTAAGTGGGACGTGGTTTCATCTATCTGGCGCAGGATCTGTTCAGCGTGTACCGCGTCTGAAACGTTAGCTGCGACCAATACCTGCTGAACGTTAACGGGAAGCTGGCGTCCGATAGTCATGACTAGCTCGGCCTCACTTAAAGGATTATCCAGATCTTTAAATTTAAGGAGCTGTGATGAAAAAAAATCTGAATACTTAGTTTGCTGAGTAGATTGGTACTTTCTGGAGTACAATTCCATTCTTAACCCCTGTTGATATGAAGACGACCAATATTTTCGAAGGAAAGCATGCTTGAATGCATCTACGCTTTCAAACGTGTATTTGAAGCTCAAGTACCACGTTAAAACATTTCCAGTTAAAAAATTTTCCATCATGCGCAGTTGCCGGGCGGGAGCTATATCATTATCATTATAATAATGTTCGACTTCCCGCAAGAATGCCTTGGGTGTGACTCCAGAATTTTCCATAAACTTAGCCGGTTTGAATTCATTAGAACGGATGATTTGTACAAGTTGAGGGTGCTGATTACCGTCATGGGGTGTAGAACTTCTCCCTATGTGATTACGAAATTCTTCCGTGTTCCGAGCAAGTGGACTTTCCGTGTCAACCTGACTACCAGTTGAATGAGTCGCCCCCGGGCTATCTCTGTCTCCATCTCTCCCCTTCTCGCCTAATGACCCTGCATTATGTTCCATAGAAAATAATTCTGCTTTTATCAGCCTGTCACCTTGATCTTTAAATTTTGCTTTTATCTCATCTTCTAACGTCTGTATCCGTGTGTGGTTCTCCCCCAGCTTCTTAATTACCGCCAACCTTTCTTCCTTGGAGTCCTTACATAATTTTTGCCAATCCTTTCTAACGTTTTCTATCTTCAGATTATTAGTGTCCTGGCTCACTTCGATCCGTTCCAAGCGATCCTCCATGCGAACATTGTTTTCTTCAATAGTGGCTTTTAATCCCTCCCGGTCTACTTCTGCATTTTTCCAGCGATCTGTTGATTGGTTTTCGAGACGGTCTATGTCTTTTATAAGGCCGGTCACGTTTTCATCTACCGCCTTTATCTGTTCCTGTATAACTACGGTTATTTTCTCCACTTTATTAAATCTGTTTTGTAACCTGTCCTGTGCAGTTATAATTTCGCTATTTTTAGTTGTGCATGCCAATTCAATCTGTGCCAATTTTGCCAGAACTGTATCGTCTAAGTTATTAAGTTTAGCGTTAAACTGGTCCTCAAGTTGTTTTATCTGTTTAACCTGCTTCTCATTGTTCTTACTTACATCTAAGGCGAGTAGTATAAGCTGTTTCCTTGTATGTTCTTTCATTTCAACCACTACATTATCGAGTTGCTCAGTGTTACGACTGTTTTGCGCGTCTAGTTGAGAGTTTATTGATTCACTTTGTGGTGTCAATTGAGAACTAATATTATCATTCTGTAGAGCTAATTGTGTATTAATACTATCATTTTGAAGCGCTAATTGTGTGCCAATAGATTCATTAATTTGGGCTTTGATCACCGCTGACTGTTCAACCCTACTACTGTCTATTTGTGCCTTAAATGTTTCACTCTGTGCTATTAATTCCGCTGATTGTTCAGCCCTGCTACTGTCTATTTGTGCCTTAAATGTTTCACTCTGTGCTATTAATTCCGCTGATTGTTCAGCCCTGCTACCGTCCATTTGTGCCTTAAATTCAGCCGTCATCTCCTGCCGTAACAACACCATTTGCTGCTGAGTGCGTGCCGCAGCGCTCTCTACAACCTGTCTTATTTCGTCTAAAGAAGCCATCACCACAATACACTTGAGAAAATAGAGAAAATGCCAATTGGCGATGTTCTCCGATACGTGCATACATATTAACACACATTTATATCAATTTACACATACTCAGTTCGTTTAAATTTATAAACACAATCCCATTAATCCAATAGCATCCCTGAGTATCCTTCATTTTACATAATTTAAAACTTAACCCACACATTCAGTTATTAAATGCTAGCCTTACAAAACGCTACAAGAACAGACTAATTAATCAAGTATTAATTGCCTTGGAAAAGCTACACGCCTTCCTATTACATTCATGGAGTTGTCTTTCTATGCAAAGCTAATTTTTATCAATAACATGGGCGCCCAGTCTCACGATATTATCTTTACAATTAATGCAAGAAACAAAAACGTGTACTGTATTTTACATTTGCAACTCCTGATCTTTCTGTATAATTCACTCACTTGGCGGTAATACCTTCGCCATAACTACGTTACTTAAAATTATCACATTCGGTGATTCAAATACTGTCACATTCTGCCTCCACTTGTGGCGTGTCAGTTTATCAAAAAAATGCGCTAGAAAAGCCTAAAACAGTGAAATGCCCCACGTTGGGTAATGCCAGCGTTGCCTATGTGCCCTTGTATATAACAGCGTCGTATATACGAGAATCAAACTTCGGGGAGCGTTCAGTCCGGATATGCTTTCACTAGAGCTCAAATACCAGACGGCTGCTTACAACTACAAGGACCATATGCAAAACTATAAACTAAGAAATGAGTGAAAAACAAATAAAATTACCACCATTTAATAACTGAATAAAAACAACAAAACATAAAAAATAATATAAACAAAGTCCACCCTGAACTTTACTCCCACAGTACAATAATTTACACAGATCTGAGTGGCCTAGAAAGGTCCACTCCAAAGAAATAAAATTGTGGATCAAATTCCACTTGTCTGATTAATATGTATGCACGCGTATAACTACGCTAGAGAAAAAATAAGTACTTTTGATGGAGATTTGCTCACAGATGGAACAGCCAATATGCTTGCAAACCCCCATACTGCAAACCATTATTATGGCTTTATGGGACACACTCGTAGAATAACTTACCAACAATTAAAATTTTACTGACACACGCAACCATTTAAAATTTATAAACTAATTGATCTCCATCGAGATCGCAGTGAGTCAGGAAACTCCCAGCAAAACAGAAGCTTGCCCAATGGCTCAATTGCTCAACACATACATGACAACAACGTGGCCGAACATCGAGACCACCCGAGGTCAATGAACATGACAATAAATTAAACAAAAAAATAAGATGCAAAAAACCCGATGATATTTACATGAAATAAAAGCATGGATAAGCTAACACGCTGGGACCCGATCAATCAAAACGCGAACAGCACCCATTTACCGATTACAATTCTTTTATCATTAAACAGGCTTTATTTTAATATAAGATAAACATTTACGAAGAACGGAGACCAGGTCCGTGAATACTAATGAGCACAGCTTGCTCCTTATCTGATGGAGTGCGCCGGGTAGAAATACCTTCACTTACCACTCATTAGCGTCTGTGTTCAAAACCAGCCCTCCTTGTCGAAGCTTTGAGTCATGCTATTTATAACAAGAGACTAGACAGTCCCGATACGCCACCTGTTAATCGCGACATATAAATTCACACACTTCTTGTCAATTCTAAAGAATTGCAAGAACATCGTAGAAGGGGATTCCAACATTTTCCTCGCAAGGATTAAATGCTTAACCTGGCCAAAGCTTCAGACAGAAACCAGGGTTCCCGAAAACTCCTATCCCATAAAACACATATTTGCAGACTCAACAAAGCATTTAGGGCAGAACACAACACAAATCTACCACGGGCCGACACTCCAATCAAATATCATAGATTTTGTGGACCATAACACAAAAAGAGAAACATCATCAACAAATAAAGTCATTGGGCATATGACCCCTCACTTAACAAAAATGCAACAAACGGCAATTAACACACAAGCCTGTGTAACAATAAAAATCTATACAATAAAAAGATTTCCCACCAATTCTATTACCTACTCTAGTTAATTCAGTTTCGCTTCTGTTATGATATCGGTTCCCAATTTGCGTCGCTTAGCCGCGCATTTTACGGTAGCGAAGCGCACTCGAGTACGCTTGCCCCGTGTACTTGACACCAACAAAAAAAATAATCTTCATACAGATAGAATACATGCCACGTTGCTCATGAACTAAACTAAAGAGTGTCAGTACCACAAACCAACTACAATAAAACACGAAGACAAAAATAAAATAAAATATTTACACAAAATAATATGTTCCCACAAAACCATAACCAGTTTGTCAAATAATTAAATTATTTAGTACTTATTCCTCTTTCTGCGTCGTCTCATCGAACATCGCCTGACATTCTCTCTCCAAAGTGTTTAGCTCATCTCAGACCACATGGAGCCGTAGAAACGTTGGTTCGATGTCTTCCTCTGGGTCTGGAGTTCCATCTTGACGTTGAATAAAAAATAAAAAAAATAAATGTTATTTATAGTCACACGTAATTTTCTATCTAATTTTTGCCAATAGTTACTTTATTCACCATTTGTCTAGTGCAAAATTAAACGTAGACCTTCCCTAATAGTTGTAGTCGTGGGAGACTACTAAAATCTTACCGATACACAAATTTCACACTCAGCTGTGCGCACACAACTTTATTATAATGTTTTCAATAATGACCCTATCTCTGATAAATTTAACACAGTATATCTTCACGGTATGGAAAAGAATAAGTGATCACCTCACGGTGTCACCAAGAATCAACCACCTCGTCACTCAGACGACAGTATTTATGTGAATTTGGCAAAAAGACGGAGGGAGAGGGAAATCTATCACTAACTTCTATAATAATGCGACTATTGGCATGCAACAGGTATCAAACAGTTTGAAAAATTATACAGGTCACAATGGGGCTATCGTGCTCTGGAATCGATCATAGATTTCGTTAATCCAATCTTTCGCGCTTTCAACTTCAAGCCGGCGTCAGACGCTCCCTTGGCGCTAAAATTTGTGACCCTCTCTGATTGGTAGTTCATGACGTCAATATCGCAGTTTAGAACAGAAGCCTCTGTCCTATGATTGGTTGAAAGTTCCTCTCATCTCTCTCATCCAGCAACTATCTTACTCGTAACGCTAGGGTGACAAAGAAATTACGGTCTGAAATGAGTCAGGACCCCAACACACCTTTGTCTGATAAAGTGTCTGTCAAACATTCCGATCTCGTCACTCCTTTGTTTCAGGACTGGGCACGTTCAAACGTACTGTCTCCACATAAGCTTGACATTTCGCAATCCAGTCTGGCCTTCCTGTATGATTCTGGCAGTAAAATCAGAATATAATGAAATGAATAATTAGAATCATTAATATGCGTAGCTTATTAAGGGTTCAATACAGAGATAATAATGTCCCCACCATTACCACTCTTAAACCCTAAATTTACCCCAATTCCCAAAAATTCATAAACCTTACGATTTATCCCAAATCCCTAAAATTAATTCAAATTTATTGATTTATAGATTATTAGTTTTCTAATTATTTTTTAAATTTGGAAATTAGGCTATATTTTTTAAAAATTAGAAATCGAAGAAAATTGTGTGAGGGGCTAACAAAAGGTGTCTGTGTCCTTTATCCCTGGAATAAAACATTGTATTTTTATATTTTTGCGATTTTTTAATTTGGAATATTGGCAATATTTTTTAAACTAAGAATCGTTGAAAGTTGTGCGAGGGCTTAAACAAAAGGTATCTATGCCCTTTATTCCTTAAACGAAACATTGTTGTTTTTTTATTTATTTTTTATTTTTTAGTATTTGGAAAGTAGGCTATAATCTTTAGTAGTGGTTCTGTAACAGTTCTGTGACCTCCTCCCGACGCTCCCCCTCTAGAATTATTGACCCAATAAGGATAGAGACTTTTACAAGGTGTCAAATTACTTGGGCGGACACCCCCTTTTCTATGGAGAACCTATTTACGCCCTTAATATAAAACCTACCTCTAATGGGGGTGATATAATATTTTTTTTGTAAACTTTTTTTTTCATGTATATCTGGTATAAGGTCTTACACTAATATGAATTAAACTTTGCTCAACATGTATCGGATGAATATGATTTTACACCATTATGAATCAACATTTTTTAGTTTTGTACTCTTGTGCACTTGTGACTTTTGTAAGAGAATGGACGTTTTAAATGATTATTTATGGATGATGTTTTTATTATTATCTAACCAAAGAACCCAAAACTAATAGGTCATTAGCTTTTTTAATATCTTGGTAACCAATGATCGGATTTGAACATACAAGGTGTTCTAGGACATGAGGTGATACCCCCTTTTCTATAGCCCCATAATTAAATAAAAGGACTGAGAACTAATAGGTCATTGACTTTTTTAATATTTTGCTAACCAATACTTTGATTTGGACACGTGAGGTGTCATAGAACTCGGGGTGACGCCCCTTTTTTGAATTTATTATTTATTTTTCCAAATGTTGACAAAGGGCCTACTACACATTGTTGAAATTTTGATAATGACTTTTTTATTTAATATTTCATGTATTATTTATATAATTTTTTACTTACAATTTTTTTAAATTTTTGTTAAAAGGGTCTAACTACACTTTTGTAATATTTCCAGAACCCATGGTTGGCTTTAGATGTGTGATGTGTTGAAGGACTGGCGGTGACATGGACTTTTTTAGTTTATTATTTATTATTTATTTTCCAAGTTTTGACAACGGGCTTAATTACACATTTGGAAAGTTTTGATTTATTGACTTTTTTACATTTTATTTAATACTAGCATGCGTTGCAATGCCAATCAAAAATGGTGTTGGCGTTGTAACTTTGTTTCTGGAAGTGCTTTTGGATTCCCAAAATATATTCTTTCAGTTACTAGACTGTGTTCTTCAGTGTTATTTTACCAATAAAATAAATTTTATTAAATTCTGGTCAATCTCTCCTTGCATCCCATTTACATAAATTCTCCCTGATTTGATACATTAAATACCTGCCGTTTCCTTTCTTTTCATCTGAATATCTAATTATTTTTTAAGTGCTTTTGGAAAAATAATTCTGAGCTCAAAAGCATTACTACTTCATCCTCTTCATCCATAAACTCATTTAAATTTATTTAAACTTCCAAACTTTTATTCAAAAATAAACAAAGTTATTTGATTTAAGTCCTTCCAACTAATTAAATTCATCCACAAATTATTATTATTATTACAAATAAAATTAGGCATCATCAATGTCATAAATGATTATTATCGCCCTATTTCTTTAATAAATATTTAAATCTCCCCTGTACATGATTATTATTAACAACTCCCATTATTATTATTTAATGCACTAATTATTTAATCACAATAAACAATTAACAATTAATTTAATTTAATTCCTAATATTCGGCATTATCTCTCCATAATTATTCATAGCTTTAACTAGCATCGTTTTTATTTATAATATTATTAACTGATTCACTTCACACTTGATTATTATTATTATTATTATTATTATTAAATAAATCAAATTATTTAAATAATCCAAGTCGCAATTACTTCTGCTCTCATAATAAGAGTTAAAGAAAAATACTCCTATCCCTTGGAATAATGGAAATATTTCATGTCGGAACATGAACTAAAGCCTGTCCTGACAAAATCGTAGATCGAAAAATAAATTGTCAGACAGCAGTTCCATTTGTCATCCAGACAAATACAATCGAAAATCTAGCTACGGTGAAAAATGTGTGTTGATTGCTGATCGAGACTTTTCAATAATATGGAATTCTCTAATACTACAGGTTAGTGGATAGTACATGAATAGTTGTCTTACTTCATTCTTGATGTGTAGAAAGAGCGTGTCCTGCGGTGGACACTATTCCAACAGTGTCTTCCCATGGCCATCTGCTGTATCCGTACACCTCGTTCGTCTCCATGTCCTACCAATCCTACGAGTAATTTAACGGCGCATGTTGATATTCGCAGTCACTCGGTCGAAATAACTCCCACTATCACCAGTACCGTGTAACATGATGAAAAGTTGCTCAGTCATAGACTGGTACAATACTCTTGTAGATTTGAGAATAAATCTCATATTCGAATAATGCGGTTTCGTTAGCACGCTAAGATAGGAACACCTATTAGCTGCATAAATGAACTGATGAAATAAATAACTTCTCCTGATGAAATTCGAAGTGCCTGATGTATAGTCACCCCAAGAAATACATCGTTCTGTAGGCTAACTTCTGTGAATGGTTTCGACACTACCTTCACCTGACTGTAGAATATGTGACCTGAAAGTCAGTGGATATTCTAAGTCCATTCGCTGCCAAAAGTTAAGTTTCTTCACTCGAACAAAAATGAAGTCTTGCTGACCACTGGTACAGCGACTAAGTCCTTCGACCGTCAGAATCTCGGCGTGTATACTGTCACTCCACGTTACGTAGTTCCGCACATGAGCAAATGCGCGGTTGTAATGATGTGACTATCTTGGAAAACGTGCCCTTTATATAGTCCAGCGAGCAAATGTTCCAGAACCTTCCATCTCGTATCTCGGCTTCTACTGGACCGATTTTAATGCTTGATAGCTCAAATTCCTTCTCTTGTAATTGCCAGTAAAGTGTGCTAATTTCCTAGCGTCCATCTCTTCTCCTAAATGTTATTCCAGAAAAAAATTATCGTGACGTATGCGGGCTCCACGTCACAAACTCACGTCACTCGCCCCTGAGATGCATGCTTCCCTCAGCACTCTTGAGTCTCCTCCGCGTGCTATTAAAACCATCCATTCCCTCAATCTCTTCTATTAATAACTCTTCTTTCCAAAATAATAATGTCAACAATGTCACGGACGTGTGAACGATCCGTGTATATCCACCCCTCACGCCAATAAAAAAATATGTGACATATCATATATTTTGTCCTCATTGTAGTCTGGCTCTTGAATGATAAATCTTCAAACTTGCCGCGTTTAATTTTCCCACGGTGTTACCAGATTCTTCTTTAACCAGTGTATAACTTCCGTTATCAAAACTTTCAATAATCCTGAATGGGCCGTAGTATAAACTAGCAAACTTCGAATATACTCTGTTCATGACGTCAGACGGAACAGGTTTCCTTACAAGTACGAGAGTTCCAACATTCAGAGGTTGTCTGAATTTCTTCCCTCGGACTCTCCTTTCTCTCTTGTCAGCTTGGTTGCGAATTTTCCCCAGTGCTTGAACTTCTCTGAGTTGTCTACTAGGTTCTATTTCCGGTTGTATGGAAATGATACTATCCCATGGTCTTATGGGTTTATTGCCATGATGTAATATCATCGGTATCTGACTTGTACTCTCATGTACAGTAGAGTTAATGGAGTGTGATGCAATGGGTAACACATCCATCCACTTCCAATGTTCAGCGGAACAAAACAAACGACAAAATTTCGCTATCTCAGACATAATTCTTTCATCTGGGTTGCTTTCAGGATGGCGTATTGAACATATGATCTGCTTAATATCCAATACTTCCATAGCATTTCTAAATTCGTAAGATGTGAACTGCGATCCATGATCGGTTAAAAGGTATTCAGGTTTCCCTGCTTCAGGTATCACACTCTCTCTAATCCTCTTCAAGATGTAGCGTGTATTAGCTTTCTGGATGGGGTGTAACATTGCGAATTTAGAAAAACCATCAATGGTTACCAAAATGTATCTATTTCCCCTCTTCGACTTCGGTAAAGGTCCATAAATATCCATAGCGTATAATTCTCTTGGTTTCAGCGGAATAAAAGGACGAGGAGTTTCCTTCAACAACTTAGAATTGTGCTTGCTTCGTTGACACAAGTCACATGTCCTAATCGTCCCTCTGACTGTAGTCCTCATGTTCTCCCACGAAAATTTCTCTTGCACAAGTTGTACTGTCTTATCCAAACCAGCGTGTCCCGAAATCCTGTGCGCTTACCAAACAATCCGTTTCTGAAGTATGGGTGGTACCGCTACTCTCAGTCTTGAATGGTCTGCATCAATGAATCGATACACAATATCGTTCATGACCACATAATTCCTCGAAATCCTCTCTGTTTCCTGATAATCTGTGTCATTAGCATCCAAGTTCCCTTTCAGAAATCGGTATATTTTCCTCAAACGTGTGTTTCTCTTCTTTGACCACTTCTTCTTCTCCTTCAATATTATGAATAACCTGTGACCATCGGATGTTTCCCTCGGTGAATTTCTCTTCGTCACCTTCAAAATCTTCCTCTTCAGTATGATGAAAACGTATGGTCTCAGACTTCGTATCGATTATAGCTTTGTACTTAGTTATAAAATCATTTCCAAGGATCATGTCGTGGATAATGTCCTTCATCACCACGAAAATGTGCTCAAAATAGCATTCTCCAATCTTTAGATTTAGATATAACTGTTCTTTACATGTAGTCACCTTGTTAGGGATAATTCCTTGTATCCTAATATATTACACAGGAATTTCCTCCGAACTTTCTGTGATATTCCATAAAGCATAGAGCTTCTCACTAACTACACAAAGCATAGCTCCAGTATCTATAAGTGTATGAATCTTTGTACCATAGACTTCACACTCTAATCAGGTAATTTCGATCTTTTCTCAAGTCCAATTCTCTCTTCCTTTACATCTATCAAGTCTTCATCCTCTGCTTGCCATTTAACAATCTTCGAAATGTAACTACTTATTAATTTTTCGGCGTTTTTTTCATCACCTGTAGACTTCTGCAACCCGAAAGTACTAGGTTTGTTGTGTTGCTCATCAAGGTATTGCTTGCTATCCTGATGTCTTCTGTCAAGATCTTCCCTAGCTTGTTGCTTGAATTCCTCCTTCCATCGTTGTTCCTCTCTTCTGTTTTGTTGTTGATTTCCATACTGTTGCTGTGGCATATTATATGGTTTTGATGGAAACCATGGTTTTATCCAATGATTCCATCTATTTTGATATTGGTATGGCCTCACATATGGTCTATTCTGATATGGAGTGTCTCTCGTGTTGCTCCATTCCTTATTTTCAACCTGGTTCTAAGGTTGGTTCCGTTGTTGATTTGTTTGGCTGTGACGATCAGTCACTTCAGTATTTATCGTATGGTTTACAGTTTTGTTGTTACCTCTTAAGTGAAAGAACTGTGCATTGGCATGCTCTAACCTTTGTAGCACCTCATCGAATTCCTCCATGTTTCCGATGTTCGCTGCAATCAGTGTTTTTTTTACCTCGATTGGAAATTGACGTATGAGCGCAGATATCATTTCAAAATCTGGCATTGGTGGTTCGAGAAATTGCAATTTTGATAATTATTTGGAGAAATAAGCCGAGTACTTTGTTGGCTGTGATGTTGAATATCTCTTTGCATACAATTCCGCCCTGATCTGTTGTTGAGTTTCCGGCGACCAACATTTTCTCATCAGCCCCCTGGAAAATTCATCGAAATTGTGGAAACTGGATCTAAAAGCTCTGAACCAAACCAGTGCAGGTCCATCCAAAAATCTGCTCACCACTCTTATCTCTCTCTCCTTGGAAATTTTTGAATCCCGAATGTAATCCCTGACTTCTCTCAAAAATTCGGCCGGTGTGATACTTCCTGTTCCTGAAAACTTTCCTGGTTTATCATCCTTATCCTTATATATAGCGATAGGAATGGAATTTGCCCAAACTTCTCCTTCCTCTACCTTATGTGCCCGTTTGTACTGAGATCCAACGAACACATTTTGTAAAATACCGACATCAGATTAGCACGAGAAAATATATCTCAGGGTCTATCTAGGTGAATACTTGGGGCTAATCTGTCATCCCTGATCTCGGTAATTCACAAGCAAGGTAAGGTGAGAAATTATTTTGAATTAGCCCATTCCTTAAAATCTCAATTTATTTATAGATAAAAATATGATTTGAATGGTAAAAACCTCAACAAAGATAAAACAAATCACACATGAGAAATCAACAGTCCCTAAAATTATTACTAGAATGTCGCAGATGTGATAATCAGAAAATAAGTCAGTCCATTCTGATATAAAAAAAAATTACACTGGTATTCACTGTTCAATAAAGAGTTCTGAGTGATCCCTAATATTTACTTGTTCGAAGTTCACTTTTCGAAAGATTGCATTTGATAGTTCAAATATTCGTAGCAAAATATTTCCAAAAAAAGTCACTTGATTCATTCGGTGTTATTCCAAATTTAGACTTATCTGGAAAATTATCATATCACTGATTCGTTGTTTCATAACAATATCAATACTCGACTGACTTAAAGTCGAATGTTAATAATTGTTCATAAAGATTTTCAATTCCAAAAACAAAATTTGTTCAAAAAAACTTTTCATAATATTTTGAAAATATAACTTTCTTCTTTTTTCACTTTCATTTGTTTAACTGTCATAAAAAATAATTATTTTCATATGTTATTAACATTACAAAAATTGTTGTCAACAATACAAATTGTTGCTATCCATCATCAGCGGTTTAAATCATTAACTCTTCACCAAAATTTTATATCATCAAAATTTTCTATCACCAAAATTTCCATATAATTTCACACATGAATTTTTTTTAATCAAAAGATTTATTATTATTATTAATTAACAAATTTCAAAATTTCCCTTCACTTTAATTATAACAAGTTTTCTCAACCTCTCACATGATGAATATTTTATTTGCTCATTTCCACTGTTATTATTATTATTCCAAAAATAAAAAAATCATTACTTATTTATTTAATTCATTTGCACTTGTGGCGCATAGGCACTCAAGAAGTGGACGTTCCGCCTGTCTGCAATGTAGAAAATTTTCATAAGGCGATCGTCATAACATAGCTTGTCGAATTTCACTGATATGACAATGCCGGTGCTGTTAGTTGTTCCACGGGTTCCATTGTATATTCGGTTGTAACCACAACCAATCTCATATGACTTTAGCCCACTCCATCTTGTTTCTTGCACCGCACAGATGTCGATCTGCCTCTTTTATAGTGACTTAGTTAATTCGCTGAATCATCCTGACAGAGTCCCGACGTTCAATGATACGACACAGAATGTGGGAGCTCGCTTGTTTAGCCGTCGCCAACCGTGCGACGGTAACCCTTGCATATTTGCCACGCTGACTGGGTTCTGCCAGCGCGCGTCGCTTACGTGGTTCACCCTAACCATGGTACCGAATCCTTGAGACAGCATTTCCATAAGGATGTGACGGTAGTTTATATGGCCGACTTGTCACGTATCCTGCCGCCAGGCATTTTATACATACTGCCAAGTATTAACTAGGCCACTCCTAACATGGAGAACAGACCCCTTTTGTAGCCGCTCCTCTGGAGGACAGTCGCTGCCGGTTTTCCCTCTTCTGTTACTGACGCCGTAGAGAATTCCTTCTTCTCCGCCGTCGATATCGTTGGGGGAGCCGTTGGCAAAGTGCTTTTTAGGTGGCATTCACTCACCCGGTCACATTGCATTTATTGGATTTGTGTGGTATTTTTAAAGATACTCTGGCGTCATCCAGAGTCCCACCACATTCTGGTAACAATGCCGCTGTTGGTCCGGGACTGCTTATATCGCAGCTGCCCTGCATATCTGAAGGGGTGCCCACTATCCGCCACCTGTGGACCCGCCTGGTCGCAGTCAGCTCTGCGTCCTCCCTTGTGAGAGTTTAATGTTAAAAAAAAATAAGAAATGTGTAAACAAAGTTAAAAGTTTCAGAATTTGAATGTTTGGAAGTAATTCTAGGAAATGGCATTCAAAGCCCAAGTTTGTTATTCATGCCATTAGGAAGGCTATATTATTGTTTACTTGCATAGGTAAATATCAAGATTCTATGTGTATTGGATCCAAGGATAGATAAAAAATTTAAAGTGATGTAACACTGAAAAATATCAGCCATTTTTGTATAAATCACTCATCGCTAACCGCACTAAGATCACTGGCTGGAGTTGCAGGATTATTATCATCATCTACACTTTCTGATTCGGACAGAGACACGTCATTATCACTTGAATAATTGTCATGATAATCAGTGATATCATCGTCAGCTAATTGAACTCAATTCGCCATGTCGCACACGATAAATAACTAGGCCTAAACGAAGTGAACTATATCTATCACTACGTACCTAATTACTATTTAAATATTAAACTAAAAACTAAACTAAATTCATTGGCTACGATACAGATTAATTTCACTATATAATCACGAAAGAAAACAGAGGGAAATGAACACAAGTTTGCCGCCAATCACGATGTAAACAAGACACGGAATTCCATCGAACACAATATGTTTCAGACTCTAAGAATATCAATAAATACGGATAACCGGCAGTTCCCGCGGAGTATAACGTGAGATAAAACTGGACCCTTCACATTCCGTACATAAATGCTGCTATCTGGCGTGTAAATAATGAACTATTAATAATAAAGGTGATTAACCACAGATCGTTACCGTGTCAGTTTTCGCAGGACCCGTGGGTACCGACGGAACGTTACCTTGAAAGCGATAGGGAGTAATAACGATGAGAAGAAACAATTTGTAGAAACATTCTCTACGGAGAAATTTGGGCATTCTGTCGAACGAGAGGAAAGAAATGCATACGGTATGTAGCGAACGCAGCATTGTAAATAGTTGTGCACAAGTTATAATTGATTCAATGTTTATAATATTCAAGTGTTAAAAAGAGTATGATAAGAATTTTGACTAATTTATTGTATAGAGTAAGAATGTGATTGTTAATTTAAATAGCTAGGAAGGACTGGAAGTTCCTAAAAATAATGTTATTAAATTTTATTTATTCGCCATTTGAATAATTAAATTATTTCCACGAACCTACTACGCTGTCGTAGCAGGCGGAGAGGTGATACTCCGACGTGGCGCGTCCCAGGTGGTGGATAGGGGGGTCCTCACCGGCATACCGTCGGACTTGAGTGAAATAAAATAGCTCTCGTGGACCAAACACAAACTTCACAATCTCATTAATCACCAATCCACATCTCACCAATCACCCTTTCCAGATCACATCTGGAATTGTAAACCCTGGCCTCGGTCAGAACTGTTTCGATCGTCAAGATCAGACAATCAATCAAACATGAAGAGTCTTCTAACGAATAAATCCACCGGCTTGGACATGCGACATCGAAGATCCAAGCAAGGCACCATTCGGAATACGGTGGGGTGCCACGTAGAAGATCAAGGCGAGTCGGAGCGCCTGAAAGCCCAACAGAAGAAACTTAAATTCAACAAGAAAGGAAAGTTTTCATACTTTGCGACATTAAATATTAACTCACTACTGAAACTTGGTAAGTTGAAACACTTAACAGATATATTGGATCAACATAAAATCTTAATAACAGCACTTCAAGAATTTAGAAATACAGATCAGGATCCAATTGAATCTGGAGGATATCGTCTATATAAAGGACCCCCAGGTAAAAGGGTAATGAAGAATGTCCCGCAATTCGGAGTGGGATTTCTGGTTCATAATAGTATAATAGACTCAATAGAGGACTTCTCCTCGAGCACGGCGAGGACAGCAACCTTAACAATTAAAGTTGAAAACAAAACCTACACCTTGATAAATGTACACGCACCAACAAATGATAAAAACAGAAAGGATAGAGAAGAAGTGGACAAATTTTGGGAGGAATTCGACCATATGATATCAAGCATCCCTGATGCACATCTTAAAATCTTGCTTGGGGATTTTAATGCAAAAATAGGACGAGAAAGGCGATACCGCCCAGTAGTAGGAAAATGGCCAGCTCATAAATTAACAAACAGGAATGGTCAAAGGTTAATTGAACTTTGAACAGACCATGGATTTATTTTGGAAACTACCAGATTTAAGAGGCGACCACACAAATTAATGACCTGGAAATGTCCTAACATAAAATTGGGGGAATTCCAAATCGATCATGTTGCCATGGATAAAAATTATCATAAGGAAATTTATAATGTCAAAGTTCTCCGTGGAGTGGACATTGATTCAGATCATTACATATCCAAAATAAAAATAAAGCTAACACCTAAGAGAAAGCGTAAGCCTGCCCAATCCAATAGGAAGAAAAATTATGACCCCACTTATTTAATGAACAATAAAGTATACTTGGAGAGATCTAAGACACAACTAAGTGATGACTTAGAGGTGATAATTAATAAATTGAAATCAGTAGCTGAAGAACTTGCTCCCATTAAAAGGAGGAAGAAACATGCTTGGTGGAACGAGGAGTGCGATAAGGCAATTCAAATGAGGCACAAAGCATGGTTAAATGATCAACAAAGAAAAACCGAGGAATCCAGAACAGAACTAACTAATGCTAGAAGACAAGCAGCTAAAGAAATTCGAAGAATTAAAAGGAATCATCAGAATGAAATGCTCAGAACAATAAATGAATCATTCAAGCAACATAAAACAAGGGATTATTACAAGACGTTTAAACAGTATCAATCTAAGTATACCCCACCTACACTTATGCTGAGAAATGAAACTGGGAAAATGGCACATAACAACCAAGACAATGCAAATATCTTGGCAGTCTACTTCAAAAAATTACTCAACTGCGAAGACCCAAGAGAAAATCTGGAATTTGACCCTAAACCTAAAAACAAAACACCACTAGAAAAGGTTATTCAACCAACATATGAGGAAGTGATCAAAGCCGTTAACTTGCTCAAGAACTATAAAGCAGCAGGAGAAAATCAGTTGGTTGCAGAATTATGGAAGAATGCAAATGATCAAACTCTACGAAACCTACATAAACGTATTATTGACATATGGAACTCTGAAAAAATGCCTGAGGAATGGAACACTGCAATAATCCACCCCCTACACAAGAAAGGTGATAGGTCAGATCCCAATAATTATAGAGGAATATCCCTTGTTGATGTCACATATAAGATCTTTTCAAAAATTCTTCACTCAAGAATACAGGAACAACTGGACCAAGAACTTGGAGAGTACCAAGGAGGATTTCAGCCAGGCAGAAGTTGTCCAGATCAAATCATCAGTCTTAAGTGGATTATGAAGCATCACAGAGCTCGAAGTAAGAACCTAGTCATCACTTTTGTTGACTTCAAAAAAGCTTATGACAGTATTCATCGGAAGTCATTACTAAATAATCTTCAAGAATTTGGTGTTCACAGAAAATTGATCAACCTTATTGGAATGACTCTCAAGAACACTAAAGCAAAAGTTAAATTTAGAGGAGAATTGTCAAAACCATTTACAATCACAACCGGCCTTCGGCAGGGGGATGGTCTCTCACCTATTTTGTTTAATTGTGTACTGGAGAAGGTCATGAGAGAATGGAGAAAGAAATGCCAACCAAACATCAAGATTGGTAGAAATATTAAACTAAACTGCCTGGCATTTGCAGACGATCTTGCACTACTGGCAAATGATGTGGAAGAGGCAAAAGTCCAAATTGAACAACTGGAAAACATTGCAGCAAAAGTGGGATTACAAATTTCATTTGAAAAGACAGAGATTATCCCAACCTTCGAGGTGGACACCCCTGTCCTTCAACTAAATGATAATAAACAAATTAAGGTTGTAAAAAAGTTCAAGTATCTTGGGGAAACTATAACTTGGAACCTAAATGAGAAAGCCGCAATAGAGTACAGAACAACAAAACTGAGACAAGCACAACGAGTCACATGGTCAACTTATAAGAAGAAATCTCTCTCAATGAATGCCAAATTCAAACATTATGGTTCAGTAGTTAAACCTGAAGCAACTTATGCAAGTGAAACCCTGTTTAAGATGAATACCAAAGCAACAACAGATAAAATCCAAAAAATAGACAGAAGGATCATCAGGACAATTATCAATAAAAAATATCAAGTAAATGGACAATGGAGACTGCTGCCTAATGAAATAGTCTATCGGGAAAATGAATCAATTGTGGATACAATGCGAAAAAGGAGACTTGCTTTTTTCAGCCACATAGTAAGACTACCAGACACCAGACTACTGAAACAATTATTCAATTTCTTTTGGAAAAGTAAAACCAAGAACAACTGGTTCGTTGAGGTTCAGAATGATTTAGACGAGCTAAATATTACAATGAAACAAATTGCAGAGAGAAAAGAGAAGAGGATTCTGAGAAGTAAGGATACAAGATTGAAATTAAAAACAGTCAAACGAAAACAGTACACCATTACAAATGAAGAGAGGGCGGCCAGGTCGGAGAGATTAAAGAAGCTCTGGGAGAAGAGGAAGTTGAGAAGCCATTACAACTCTAATATTGTAAAGACTGTAGTGTATATGGATTGATTTATGTGCTCCAATGTGGGCGTAAACTATGTAAATAAATAAATTAAATTATTTTCCTTTTTTTTTTGGAAACTCCTGAAAGTGGTGGGAATCCACTTGTATTAGCCGATTAGTAAACAGCGAGGTCACAGACCGACCTTTAACCTTAGAAGTGCTGAGTTTTTTCATTCACTTTTATAAAATAATTGTAAATGTAATACTTTTTAGTTTATCAGGGGGGATTAAAATTTCTATAGATTTTGGGAATTTATCTAAATGTAAGTTGAAAATCCTACGTTTATATAAATTTTGTTTCGAGAAGAATCAAAATTCAAGTTATTGTGCCAATCTCCATTAAACGGTCCGAAATAAAATTATTTCGTAATATCAGTAGCCAAGTAATACTTGTTGTTCCTTACTAGTACACAAATTGATACTTTTTAAAATTCGAAACCACAACGCGGTGGAAGGATTTGCTTCATATTCAACCATGCCTGTTTACATCTCAGATGAACTCTATCTGTAGAGAACAGACACCTACAAAATGCTCTGTTAGTTACTTCCGGAAGCGAAATTCCTATTCTAAGCAGTTCTACATAATGTAAAACAGATTGCAGAATATGCCAGACATCGACTCATCACTCGAAAGTGAATCTGGAATATGAAAAAGAAACTTTATTTCGCAACCTTTATAGGCGTTCGAAGCACTCAACGGGTTAAAGAAATTCAACTTCTTTTTTTCATTTCGTTAGGACCATCTATGCTTGTGTTTTAGCTGTATGTTTCTTGCTGTCATCGTCGTTGTTTGCCATGATTGGTGTTCTGAGTGGTGGGTTTGGCAGCTGCTTTCTTGTAGGTGCCGTGATCTTTCCTGCTAAATTAAATCTTGCGCTCCTTAGACCATTTCCTGGTCTCGTCCTTTGCCCTGTGGGTAGCTTCAGTGAGGGACGTTACGAAGGGTGTAGTTTTGACGGTTATATAACAGTTACTCCGGTCATCTATGTCGTGTTGATTAATATGGAGTTCCACAAGATCCTTCTCTACTTGCTTCATCCACAACAATCCAGTGGTTTGCCCTTGCTCAACTCATTTTTAGCCTATTTTCAATTTTGAAAAAATAGGCTTATGAGATCACCTTTTGTCCGTGTGTGTGTGCGTGTGTGTGTGTGTGTGTGTGTGTGTGTGATTCGTGTGTGTGTCCCCCCCTAATAAAATCTAAACGGCAGGAGCGATTTCAATAAAACTCGGAAAGTTCATAGCACTATTCCCGGCGACCTCGACCGTGCCCTTCAAATTTTGTTACGACTCACCAATCCAACATGGCGGCTGTGCGAAATATTTCACCAGCATTCAATATCTCCGAAACTATTACCGATATTACCCTGACATTTTCTATGGTGATAGAGGGAACTACTATAAGTTCACTTATGTGACTTTTGAAAACCTGGTAACTACAAAGCCAACATGGCGGCCAAGCGAATTTGCGACTTTTAAATAGACGTTTCTCGCGATTTGACCAACCAAACGCAATGAAACTTGGTACAGTATATGTTTATATACATTGTAATGCACCGACATCTAACTTCGTTCAATTGTTTACATAATCACAAGATGGCGGATGTGCGAAATATTTCACCGTCATTCTATATCTCTGAAACTATTAGCGGTATCTCCCTAAAATTTTGTACGGAGATAAAGGGCACTACTGGAAGTCCATCTATAAGATTTTCAAAAACCGGTTAACTACAAAACGAACATGGCGGCCAAGCGAATTTGAACATTTTAAATAGACCTTTCTCGCGATTTAATGTTCCAAGCGCACTGAAACCTGGTACAGGAAATATTTATACACATTGTAATCCACTGGTATCTAATTTAGTTCAATTGTTTACATAACCTCAAGATGGCGGCAGTGCGAATTTTAAAATTAAGTTTTTATTTATTGTGATGTAGTCATGCGATCGAAGTGAAAGTTTGAATAATGAACCTATGCAATAATTTTCCTTTAATGGTACATGACTCTATGGCCTATACATTTAACAATCCAACATGGCGACCATCCGAAATATTTAGACGATACTGAATATCTGCGAATCTATTTTAGCAATCAAACTAATTTTTTAATGTTCATAGGGGCTATGAACTTAAGTTCACCTATAGGATTTTAAATAACCTGGTGATCACAAATCCAACATGGCGGTGACGCGAATTATAAGTATTCACATGGACGTTTCTCGCAATTTAACCATCCGCGTGCAGTGAAGCTTGGTACAGTAAATCTTTATCCGAATGTTAATCCACTGGCATCTAATTTATTTCAATTGTTTCCATAACCTCAAGATGGCAGCTGTGAAAATTTTTTAAATCTCCTTGTTTTTTCTTGTGTCCTAATTATGCGATTGAAGTTTGAATACTACACGTTCACAATAATCTGCATGTAACAGTACATAACTCTAGGACCTACATATATAAAATCCAACATGGCGACCATCCGAAATATTTAGTCGGTTCTCAATATCTACGAATCTATTACAGCAATCAAACTGAAATTGTGTATGTTGATAGTGGCAATTAACATAAGTAGGATATATGAAAATAGGCTGCATAGTTCTTCACGGAACTACTTGTTATTTTTAATTTAATTATTTTTCTATTTAATTATTCTATATTTTATTACGATTAGGAGGGTTTAATATAATTTTTAATTATGATCTATTAAATATACTAGCGAGCACGCTTTGTTTGCTCCTCCTTTTTATAAAATATTCCATCTTATATTTGCAAAAGTTAGCAAGATGATGAACAATGGAAAAGCGCCCATTTCTTCACCCATAATTCCCGAGATTCAGGAATCTCATGTTCGAGCTTAGATAGATGTCTGTGCTTTTAGGATATTCCATTGTTCACCATCACTTTCCATCTTTTAAAACATGTATGAAAATGATTTACTTGTCAGCGTCTCATTGAGGTTGTTTTTGCCGGGGATTTCAGTGCTTCTGCGATTCCTTTTCCATCTGTGGATTGGCAAATACCGAGGAGGCTCTTTTTGGCCATATTGTATTTATGGACGCCCTATACGTAGGGATATCGAAGAAACGTGGGGCCCGATGGAGCATTATGGCGCGAGATGTGGGGCGCGTTCAGGCATAGTTTTTATGTTCGCCAATCTCGTGGGAGCCATGTTAATTTATGATCGCAAACTGATTTGCGAGGTGGTATTTTATTTGTTGTTGTATCGAGCTATAGGAAACATGAGAATTCCATGACTAGTGCCATATCCAATTCTATCAGTATAAATACGAGACAGGACAATAGGGACATCAATACCGTATTGATAGATCAGACACGACAAACTGATCGAGAACCGGGCCCTATTTGGAAAAGTTATGCGAGGAATCGAAGATTTGAAGAAGATTATAGAAGAGGTAGAGATCGAAGGCCTTACCAGAATAATTATTGCCAGAACAACTACCATAGACCAGGATTTTACAGCAATAATGGTATAAATAATGACCAGGAAAGAAATCGTAACAACCAGCGTTTCGTAATGTATTTGAACTGGAATGACGACCAAAGAAATATATATGACTCTGACCAAAGATATAGGGAACGTCAAGACTACGGTATGTTCCAAGATTAAGTAGGGAGACTAATCGAGACTCAGTAGTCACTGAGTGGTCACTGTGCTAAGTACTCAGAAATAATGGCACCACTGAATGAGTTACTGAAGACTAATCATAGATGGAAATGTTCCGAAGCCGCAGAAAAGGCCTTTATCAGAGATGAAGAAATGTTGAGAAATAACATTACATTAGAATATCCGGATTTGATCGTACTTTCTATATTGAAACGTACGCTTCAAGGGCGATCTTGTATCAGAAGGACTCGGAAGGAAAGAACCATTATATTGTTTTCAGTAGTCGGAAGTTAAGAGGCCCAGAAGAAAACTACTTTGCAACTCAACTAGAGGCTTTGTCAGTTGTTCACGCATTGTATCACTGGAAGAAGCTTATTATTGGTCATTCTCTTATTATTAAGACTGACCATAAGACACTTCAGGTTTATTGAAATCTGACATCACGAACAATCGTATATTGAGATGGGCTCCTTTCATCCAGCAATTTTAATGCGACTATTCAGCATCAGCCAGGCAAGGATAATTTACTTGCGGATATATTGTCAAGAAATCTTATTGAAACTGTGGAGGTGAATATACTGTAGTTCAACTGGAAGGTGAAGCACAGGAAACGTTGAACAAACTGAGACAGTTAGGCGGATCACTGAAGAGATACGCACCTACAAGGCAGATGTATGAAAATGAAAATCCACAGCCTGCTTCCAGTCTCCGACCGGGTCAGGAATGGAATGAATGAAGCCCCCATCTAGCGGCGAGGATATGAACTGTGCCGGCTGCCGAGGCCTGACGCACTCCTCCGGGGCAATGATTAAATGAATGACAGATGAAATGAAATGATAGTGGAGAGTGTTGCTGGAATGAAATTTTTACAGGGAAAAGCGGAGTACCCGGAGAAAAACCTGTCTGCCTCCGTTTTGTCCAGCACAGATCCCACATGGAGTGACCGGGATTTGAACCACGGACTCAGCGGTGAGAGGCCGGCGTGCTGCCGCCTAAGCCACGGAGGCTCCCACAAGGCAGATGTATATATATATCTTAAATGCTATATGGACGACTCCGATCCGAATTTCAAATAGATGTAGAGAAAAGCCAAAGAATACATCATTCATGAAGAACTGGTATGTAAATTTATGGATGCAGAGAAGACGAAAGCGAGAATTGTAATTTCACAGAAGTATAGGTCATGGAGGGACTGATAAAACCTTCGCGACAGCTCAAGAACGTATTTTTTTGGGGTGAACATGAGAATAACATTGGATGATGTTATTCGTTCTTGCGATAATTGCCAAAAGAGTAAATATTCATCAGATACCTTGAAGGGGAAACCTAAGACGATTATACCCACGCGTCCTAGATAACTCATGGCACAGGATATTTTTTCTCAGGTGCGAAAGGATTTAAAGGAAATCAATATTTATTGGTCACAGCTGATGTATGTTTGACATTTGTAATACTCGTTCCTATGCAGAAAGCTAATGCAAAGCAGGTTATCAGGGACATTGAGAAATTTGTTATCCCGAAAGCAGGAAAACCGGAGAAATTGTTGACACATCACGTAAGCCAATTTACATGTTCTGATTTTAAAGATGCTATGAGAAGGTTTCGTATCAATCACATAAAGAGTTCTGTGAGTTATCCTTAATCAAATCCGAGCGACCAATGGATGGCTGAACTTTCAACATTTTGTTGGCTGTACTGTTCAGAAGAAAATAGAAATTGGATAACGTTAGTGCCTATTATTGATTATTGTTTGAACTCGACGATTAACGAGAGCACAGGTCAGATCCTAAGATTGTTGCATTTCAACGAGAAACCTGAGAGACCATGGGATAATTTGTTTCCTATTCCACCGGATATTGAACCCAGTATCGAAGAGAGAATTGAAATGGCAAGAGAAAGTCTAGAAAATCACGCAGATAAGCGATTGAAGAGAACGCAATGGAAAATACTCAGTTTGCCACTGTAGGTGAATGAACTGGTATTGGTTCAAAGACCAGTTGCATGAAATGTACCCCTCATGGTGTTAAGCAAATTAAAAAAAAAAGAAGTTGGCGGATGAAGTACGTTCCGTAGTGGAAACTTCACTAGAAAACCTACTTAAGTTAACGGAATCAGGAAGCAAGCTGAAAAAATACTTACGTGATGACATTATACAGTCAGTGAGTATGTCAAGAAAAGCATTCAGAGAGTTAGAAGATAATATAAGAACAAAGGACATTGAAATTTTTGAACTGAAGTCTATCGAACAGAGGTTAGAAAATCAGGAACTTAGTCGGTAGCATGCTGAGCTTCTATGCCCAAGATAGTGGGTTCAATCCCGGCCGAAGCCGTCGGATTTTTTAAGAGCGTTAAAATCCCTCAGTATGGCTTCCTTCGGAGGGGAAGTAAAGCCGGCGGTCCCATGTCATAGATTGATGGCATGTTAAAGAACCTTCCGCTAATTACACCTGTGTGAAGCTAATTTGGATAGGTTAAGAATGTAAACAACGCTCTTAGGTTTGTACGTTCGTTGCCAAGAGCCGACTGCGGTGGCGTCTAGTAGCTAAGTTCTGAACTTGGCCTAGTAGTCGTTGACAGTGGCGCTTGGCGGCAAAAGTAGGAACTATTTGAAAAATTCTAAGTTGCAGTCTGTACTTAAATTTAAAAAAAACAGATAACACACGTTAATACAGCCATCACAATTAACACCGGTTATCGGGATAGATTCTACACACACCCAAAGTACACGGGGATTATGTGGATTATGTTATCTATGAATTTTCTGTTGTATCCATTGGTTACTGCAATTTGTTTTATTATATTGATTTCTTTATTGTATGCTTGTTCAGTTAGGGGCAATGTGATGGCTCTGTTGACAAGGCTGATAAAGGCTACTCGTTTATGGCTTTCAGGGTGGTTGGAATCTTTCTGAATGACTGTGTTGGTTGAGTTGGTTTTCTATATATTTCGTACTCCAATTTGTTATTATTTATCTTCACAAACCTAAATCCAAATTACTACGGGACAACAATAAGAAAGACACATATGCGCTATTCGCCTACACCAACAGCTTAACACACAACATAACTAGCCCCTTGCAGAAGTACAACATAAAAATAGCATACAAATCTGAGAACAACAACCAGAACAAATTGTTCAATTCCAAACAAATTAACCAATCCAGTAAATACAAGAAGTCAGGCATTTATAGGATGGATTGCCAGGATTGTGGTTCCCATTATATTGGCCAAACCAGACGCAATTTCAACATTTGTTATGCTGAACATGTAAACGCAACATAACACAAAAAACTTTCAGCAATAGGCACACACAAGGCGGATACAGGCCACAAGTTCACTGAAATTGAGAAAGACCTGAAAATACTACACTATGAAAACAAAGGTCAAGCCATGAATATACTAGAACAACTAGAAATAAATAAAGCCCAATGGTTCTATCCAGCCTCCAACCTTAACGAGTTCAATTTCGAAACGAACATACTATTCGACACATGGATTGACATTATCAAATAAATAAACAAAACGCATATTCACACCCACGCACTCCCCAGTCACAAGGACCTATACAAAAGCCATGTACACATATTCACCCCTTAGGTCTTGCCTACGTCACCGCGCGCAAGGTCAACAACCCGCCCACCTCCCCTCTCCACAGTCAACCGTTCAACACACGAGCTCACACTTAACACTTCAGATGCAGGCTAGTGAGCGGCCAGGTCGCGTCTTTTCCCGCACACACCAGGTGGTAAGTTTTGACGCATATTTTTCAATCGTCCACCACAACACATTATCCATCTTCATATGTCTTACCATACATCTCAATCAGGTCATTTTTCTCCTCAGAATTCCTAGCCGCCCCACGGCAAAGGCCATAGGAGATTTCTCAATATTTGCAAGTAAGTTACAAACTTATCAACATAGGTTATAACAATTAAACTCTAGCCAATCATAACTAAGTTTTCCTTTCGTTATAGAAATCGCACATCAGGGATTTACAACAGACCAACTCAGATCAAACTTCGGCCCCCATAGTATCCACTCAATAATAGACTGTTGCCGTCTTCAGCATTAACATATAAGGAACCCTAAAGTTCCAAAATCTACAAATCACGGTCGGTGCATAACCACTACTAAATACCAAAGACCAAAGGATAAGGGCAAATATTGTCAATTTCATTCGTTCAACAACATACAACTGACAAGATCTTCAGCAGTTCCTTTCAAAAGTTTTATCACAACAAGTATTGGCATAGGAAGGAGCCTAACGAACTATATGACTACTGTCAACCAGTAGAGTTGACATGCATAATTATAATATGGGACAATTTCCTCCATATGCTTGAACTATGGATCAACTTGATTTTAAATTTCATGACTACTCAGTGTGTTATAATGTATTTTAAATGTGTGCTTGTTACAAGTGTTTTAATATGTATCTATGGCTGAAGAAGGACACATAAGTGTCCGAAACATGTACCGTTGTTAATTCCTGAATACAACTAGTATTGAAAAGACGGAACAGTTCACAAATTATTAAGTGGATTCAATTCAATGCGGACCAATATGGATAATAACAATACAGCGAATAGTACAAAGATCAACGATAATTTGCCAAGTTGAAGCAGAAGTTTATGACTTACGAGAAGGCACTTCGTAATATAATTATCCTCGAAAGCTGTCTATAAGGTCTACTCTACAATATTTTTTAAACGTTGGTAAAATCTACAAATTAGTTTTCAAAATAAACTATAATTTTGAAAATTTTACAATGGTGTTCAGGAATTACGAGTTGAGGGAGAAGGCTACTCAACTGTATAAGAGGGTGATGGATGCACTGTTAAAAGCATGATTTGGGAAGTTGAATCACTGAATTAGCAAATTTGACAGGAGTGACCTAAATTATTAAACATTATAAATCTACGAGAGAATTTTGAGTATTGACGATGGAGGAACCAGATAATAGCAACAGAGTTGAGAGATGCAATCTACAATCCACGACCTACAAGAACACCAATTCGAGTTGAAGAGATCCTGGTACGAGATCGGACAAGTGAGACTTTCATCCAGCGACCGTGCCATGTACGAGGTCCAGGCGAATGCTGAAATGGGATCAATGCCAAGTTCAATGCATGAAGAATCTTACTCAACCGGGTACGAGGAATATTATCATCTGGCGAAACCAAGGTACAAAGAAGATTTTCCAGGTATTTAAGTAGATTTGTATCTTGTAGAAATTTTACAATTTACCATTTTTATTAGCATTTTATTAATATTTTAGAATTCTATTGAGGCGAATTTCATATTTGGATTTTTGGAATTGCATTTCGCATTGTTGGCGTAACTTCATATTTCATTTTTATTTGATTAAATCCATTTGGTGTTTTTTGTAGGCTATAATGAAGTTTAGTGAGCGTTGTCAGGATTTGGATCGTTTCGGAACGATATCTGCAATCTTGCACTTTCGAATTTGGTTGAAGTAATTTTGTCGGTGATGTCATATTGTTGAATGGCATGATTATGTGAAGACTGGAGTATTTAATTACCTTAGTTTTAATTCTTGACAATTTTTAGAATGGAAATTCTGAATTAGGAAGATATAGGAACGATCTAGTGAGATAAATATATGCGATTGTTTGAAATGGTAGTCCTATTTTATAGATAATGCATCGATGTAACTTTATTTTTCTGAGAAACACTTGTGGTGTTTGTGAAATGTTATTAATGAGGATAACAATAACAAAAATGATTAGAGGAAGGAGAAACGCATTGCATTTTTACTAAGCGGATTTTTTTGAAGAATTTGTGTTTTCATTTTATTATACTTTATTGCAACGGTTATTAATATTTTTATCACTGGGAATGAAGGTAGTAGGGGAACAAGTAGGTCATTGGACAGCATTGAAAGTAGTTCTGCGCAAGTTTTTTTTATAATTGGTGAAGATTTTTTCCATAATTAGTGGTTTTGCTATGTGCATTGATGAAAGCTACATGAATTGTAAGGTATTTCCTCATGTTTTCAATGAACGTTCACGCAAGTGTCGTAATGAATTAGATATGAAGTATTATGCCACATATTCGAAAAGGTGAAGCCTGTATTTTCGAGGAGTCTTAAAGTAACGTAACGAATGTTGTAAAATCAGCTGTTTATTTTACTTTAATTGGTAACCGATGTGTGATAAGATATCGTAAGAAGTGGATTTAATTTGCGAGAATTAATCTCACTATTAATATTATTGGATTAGACATTTAACCAATGCTAAGCTTAATCGCTTGGGCTATTGAAGCCAGGATATGAAAAAGAACGGTAGTGAATTTGAAAGTATTTTACGATGAGGAGAAACAATTTTTGTAGAAATATTCTCTACGGAGAAATTTGGACATTGTGTCGAACGAGAGGAAAGAAATTCATACGGTATGTAGCGAACGAAGCGTTGTAAATAGTTGTGAACATGTTAAAATAGATTCAATGCTTATAATATTTAAGTGTTAGAAAGACTAATAAGGAGTTTATTGTATAGAGTAAGAATATGATTGTTAATTTAAATTGCTAGGAAGGACAGTTAGTTCCTATAAATAGTTGTTGCCTATAAAATTTTATTTATTCGCCATTTGAATAACTTAATTATTTTCCAATTCTAATTTTATTTTGGAAACTCATGAAAGTGGAAGGATTCCACTTGTATCAGCGGATTAGTAAACAGCGAAGTCACAGACCGACTTTTAAAGAAGCTGAACGTATTTCCATTAATTAATTTTTATTTAATTATTTATCTATTTAATTATTCTGAGAGCCTCCGTGGCTTAGGTGGCAGGACGCCGGCCTCTCACCGCCAGATCCGTGGTTCAAATACCGGTCGCTCCATGAGAGATTTGTGCTGAACAAAGTGGAGGCAGACAGGTTTTTCTCCGGGTACTCCGGTTTTCCCTGTCAGAATTTCATTCCAGCAACACTCTCCACTATCATTTCATTTCATCTGTCATTCATTTAATCATTGCCCCAGGAGAGTGTGACAGGCTTCGGCAGCCGGCACAGTTCATATCCTCGCCGCTAGATGGGGGCTTCATTCATTCCATTCTCTGACCCGGTCGGACGACTGAAAGCAGACTGTGGATTTTCATCTATTTAATTATTCTATATTTTATTAGGATTGTGGGGGTTTAATATTGTTTGTAATTATGTTCTAGTAAATAAACTAGCGAGCACGCTGTGCTTATATTATTTACAATAGTTGGCAAGATGACGAACATTGGAAAGGCGCCCATTTCTTCACCCATAAATCTCGAGATTAAGGAATCTCCTGTTCGAGCTTAGAGAGATTTCTGTGTTTTAGGAGAGTCTATTGTTCATCAACACTTTTAATACATTTATGAAAATGAACTACTTGTCAGCGTCTCATTGAGGTTGTTTTTTCCGGGGACTTCAGTGCTTCTACGATCCTTTTTCAACTGTGGATTGACAAGTACCAAGGAGGCTCGGACTCATTTTTGGGCAGAGTGTTGCGTCCTGAAGGTCGCTAATCATTGTTTATTTATTATGTATTATGTCGTATTTGTCAATATTATAATCTGCTTGTTATAGTTGGTCTGTTGACTAGTGTAGTAGTGGCTTCCGCCCTCGAGCGGGAGAATTTTGTATCAGAGTTGTTGTGTTCTAGCAAGCATGGCAACACAATGTTTCAGGCCTCAGCGCCAGTGTTATTAAATAATTATACAGTCCACTTTCATATCAAGAAATTATTATGTCTATTATTTGAAGAACTACCAGGGAGATGTAGCCGACACTATAGCCTTTATTTTTGGTCATCCGGAACCGGATTTATTGGATGAAGTTTCGTCAGACGTACCGCATGGCTACGACTTGGATTACTGAGCTAAGTACCTAGATCTGGCAATTATTTATACTATACAGTGTGTATCTTAATTATACCGAAAAAAGGGACGCTCTGCGTGTTATGTAAATGACGATGCCGCAATCGGATTGGCGGAGAAAATTTTTCCCTCCGAGAAAATGAGGTTACTTTGTTACTTCCGGGCGCGCGATTCAAATCTACCAACTCGCCGTATTTGCTGAGCCAGGCAGTAAGCCGCAGGCCACTGCTGTGCTTCAGGCAAGGGAAGGGAGTGTGATAGATGGAGACAGAGATATGCTGGCGGGCATGCGCTAGTTTCCTCGATCGTCTCGGCTTGCCGCATGCCCGACAGCATAACTCTGTCTCCTTCTATCACACTCCCTTCCCTTGCCCAAAGCACAGCAGTGGCCTGCGGCTTGCTGCCTGGCTCAGCAAATACGGCGAGTTGGTAGATTTGAATCGAGCACCCGGAAGTAACAAAGTAACTTAATTTTCTCGGAGGGAAAAATTTTCTCCGCCAATCCGATTGAGGCATCGTCTTTTATATTAACACGCAGAGAGTCCCTGATTTTTTTGTCGGTATAATTAAGATACACCCTGTATATCTTTCTGTTTTCCTGTCCTATTGTTATTATATTCCCAATCACTCTTACCATGGATGCTACAACTAGAAAAAAGTTGATTGCGACGCGCGCAGTTGCCAATGCCAGTCTCACGCGACTCCTAATATATACGGTATTGATGATTTCTCTGTAGGCTCTGATATCCAGTGTTTAATAGTAAGACTGAAAGAATTATCCAACATCCGTGATAAAATTGAAGGAGCCCAATCTCAGCTAGAAATGTTTGAAGACTTTGAACTGCATGCTCAAGACAGGAACTGTTTTGAAACCATGTTATTTGACGCGGAAGCTAGAATGAATGCATTAGTCACGCCCAGCTCAGGCGTATGTAACAGTCATCAGGAAAGTGATCAACATCCTTCTTCAAGCACTAGTGCCAGTAAACGTTCAATTAAGCTCCCTACAATTAAGTTACCGTCACTTGCCGGCTACGTAACTCAGTCCAGACACTTTCACGACACATTGTTAATAATGAATCTCTGGACAATATACAAAGATTCCATTATTTACTCAGCTCACTAACAGGCGAGGCCCACAATGTCATTGCAAATCTCCCAGTCACAAATGCTAATTTTCAAGTAGCATTCGACAGCATTTGTACTCGCTACAACAATGCACGTTTAATTGCATCTGCTCACAGGAAACAATTACTCAGTTTGCCTTCTATGAATAAAGTAATATGAATGCTATTAAAGCCCTTGAGTTGACGGTACCCCTAGAAGAACTTTTGATGTCCCAACTGATCTTAGAAAAAACAGAGATGTCAATTCGCAAGGAGTATGAATCTACATTCGACCCTAAAACATTTCCCTCGCTTCAAACGCTTTATGGATTTTTGGAAACCAAGTGTAAATTGATTGAAATTATAAATTCTAGTCCTCCCGCAAGGCTAAACAACTTGACTAGTAACAGGATCCAAGATGCCTCCAGCCGTAAGCATACTACAGTAGTAAAGTTGTCCTATATGTCAACTGCTTTAAGTTGCTGCAACCAATCCCATGCTTTATATAAATGTCACGGTTTCACCCGACTTTTTGTCCAAGAGCGCAGAGACATTGTTAAACAAATAAACCTCTGCTTCAATTGTTTGAAATCGGATCATCAGGTAAATACGTGCAAATCTGTTGGCTGTCGTACCTGTGGTTAGTGGCACCATTCTCTTATTCATCTAGAGGTTTCACAACAATCAGAACCTCGCCATTATCAACAAGATGTTTCCCGTAACAGTGGTGTCAATGACTGTCGTCAACAATCAACAATCAGAGTCTATGACTGCTAGTTATTGCACATTAAAGGTAGTGCCCAGTAAACAAATCTTCTTATCTACAGCTCTTGTGAAGGTCAAGGAAAGTAACGGTAGACTACAGACATATCGTGCTTGACTGGATTCTGGCTCACAATCCTGCTTCATCTCAGAATCGTGTGTACAGCTATTGAAACTTCGTAGAAGTCCCAGTAGGGTACCATTACAAGGCATAGGTAGCACTATTTCGGAAACAAAACACACAATCTCGGTTGAAATCAGTTCATGCTCAAGTAATTTTACGGGGTCAGTTGATTACCTAATGCTTCCCAAGGTTACTGACGACTTGCACGGGCACTTCATTGATCCTTCAAGCTGGAATTTACCCACACATCTCCCACTAGCAGACCCTGCATACTCTCAGCCTGGTAAGATTGACATTCTACTCGGTACAGAAGTCTGCTCTTACATTCAGCGGTCAGGTAAACTGACCAGGACCTCAATCACCCAGTTTTACAGGAGACTGGATCCTTTCTGAAAGGTACAAGGGTGATGCACCCTGCACCAATATTTCACAACGGCCGGTGGTGTCATGCTTTGCCAAAACTGACACTGATATCCATACTCAACTCCAGAAATTCTGGGAACTAGAAGAGTTGCACTTGATTCCAAGAACCAGGGATGAAAGGGAATGTGAAGCACATTTTTTCAGAACAGCAGTAGAGACTCTTCAGGAAGGTTTGTGGTTTGACTACCATTTCGAGAAGACCCAAAGAAATTAGGTGATTCCTATCAAATGGCAGCCAAGCGGTTCTATTTACATGAAAGAAAAATGAGTAGAAACTAAAAATTGAAAGAAGACTACACTAATTTTATGGATGAATATGAAGATCTGGGTCACATGTAAACAACCCACTCTACTGTTACCCCAGTTTACTACATGCCCCATCACGCTGTGTTCAAGGATTCCAGTTCCACAACCAAGACACGGGTTGTATTTGATTGTTCTGCCAAAACCAGCAGTGGCACTTCTTTGAACGATTTACTATTGGTTGGACCTAAAATTCAACAGGACCTCTGTTCTATCATTGTTTGGTTCCGCACTCATCCCATAGCGTTTACTGCTGACATCGCAAAAATGTATTGTCAGGTACAAATAGACCTCAGAGATTGTGCCTACCAACGAATCCTGTGGCGAAGGAAGCGGACTGACGCACTACAAGAATACCAACTTAAGACCGTCACCTATGGAGTGGCATGTTCTTCATTTCTTGCCTCACGTTGCCTACAATATCTCGCCGAAGATGAAGCTGAAACTTACCCGAAAGAATCGGATATTTTATTGAACGATTGTTATGTTGATGATTGCATGTCAGGGTCCCAAACATAGGAGGAAGCATTCCAGACACAGAAAAACCTGATAGACCTGCTTAGTAAGGGCGGATTCTCTCTTCGTAAGTGGTGCAGCAATAGCCCTGAATAGTTAGTGAGCATTTCACCTGAACCAAGAGAATCCCATCTTCCTCTTCGCCTTGACGATGATATTAAAACATTAGGTCTCTTGTGGCACCCAGTAGCTGACAAGTTCCAAATTGTAAATAACATTAGATCTGCTGTACATGGCCATAGCTTCACTGAAAGTTGTGTGCTTTCAGCTATTTTATCTATTTTTGATCCCTTGGGTTTCATTAGCCGAGTTGTAATTCTCTGTAAAATGTTCCTCCAAATTATATGGCAACAACAACTTACCTGGGACGAACCTCTCTCTCCAGAACTTTCACGTTCATGGCAAGAACTCTGCGATCAACTTCCCATGATAGAAACCATACGCATCAATAGAAGAATTTTGACTGGTGGCCCAGTCAACGACATTCAGCTCCATGGATTCTGTGACGCCTCAGAGAAGGCTTATGGTTGTTGCATCTACATACGATTAACTAACAAGCAAGGACTCACAACATCAACATTGTTATGCTCAAAGTCAAGAGTCGCCCCCTTGAAGAAGTCATTACTCCATCGCCTAGAACTTTGCGGAGCTCTTCTTCTCGCAAGACTGTACAAGAAAGTTGTCAGTGCCTTGAATATGAAGTTAAGCAACGTCTATATTTGGACTGACTCCACTATCGTGTTAGCATGGCTGGCTGCGCCATCTACTCGTTGGAAGACCTTTGTAGGGAACAGAGTGTCAGAGATACAAGACGCTACAACAACTGCTGAGTGGCGGCATGTGACTTCTCTCGACAATCCAACAGATATGATTTCACGTGGAGTCTTTCCCGATGGCCTCATTGACAAGCAATTATGGTGGGAAGGACCTGCTTGTCTGACTCAACACTCCTCTTCATGGCCCAAATTTGTGTTGTTCCCGCTTCTCAACATATACTGGACGAGAAATCGAAGACAATATGTCACGTTGCAACGAACTGCCAAAATGATATGATTAGCCGTTTCTCTAAGCTGATTCGATTGCAACGGGTTGTAGCATACTGCAACAGATTAGTGGCTAATTGTAGAAAAGCTCGCGATGATAGAGCAACGAATGATCTTTCCCTTCAAGAACTGCAATTAGGATTGCACCAATGCATTAGAATGGCTCAACAAGCTGAATACACCAAGAAGATTCATCAACTGGAACACAACGTGCCTCTTGATGATAATAGTAAACTGAAATCAATGAATCCCTTCCTGGACAAGATGCACCTACTCCGTATTGGAGGTAGAATGCAGCATTCCGATCTTATGTATCAACAGAAGCATCAGATAATTCTACCACCACATCACTTGACAAAGTTATTTGTTCAACATGAACATCAGCGCATGCTACATGCTGGTTGCCAATTGTTGCTTTTGTCCCTACGCCAGCAATACTGGACTTTGAAAGGCAGAACTACTGTTCGCCATATATTGTACCATTGTTTGACATGCCTTAAGTTAAAGGCAGAAATCACACATCAGCTCATGGGGCAACTATCTCGTCCTCGAGTGGAGTCTACTAGACCATTCTCCACTTGTGGCACTGATTTTACTGGACCATTTAACATAAAATCAGGCTCAAACAAGTCTAAGTTAATGGAAAAGTGATATGTCGCTGTATTCGTGTGCATGGCAACGAAAGCGGTACAGTTGGAGGTAGTCAGCAACATGTCTACTCAGGCATTTCTGGCTGCTCTCAAAAGGTTTATTTCGCGTCGTGGAAGACCTCGAAATATCATCAGTGACAAGGGACGAACTTCGTGGGAGCTGAACGGGAACTGCGAGAAATACAAACCCTTCTCGGACATGACCAGCTACACGGTGATATAGGAAGTTTCACCATATCGGAATGCGTCAGTTGGCACTTCATACCACCCAGAGCTCCTCACTTTGGTGGTATTTGGGAGGCGAGTGTAAAATGATTTAAGTACCATCTACGACGTACCATGGGTACCATGTGTATTACATTAGAGGAAATGACAACACTCATTTGTCAAATTGAAGCGTGTTTGAACTCTCGACCCTTAATCCCTCTGTCATGTGATCCCAATGACCCTGAAGCTCTCACTCCAGGTCACTACTTAATTGGCACTGCCATCACCACCATTCCTCAGCCAGATCTAGGGAATGTTAAAGCTTAGCTTGCTGTAAAGGTGGAATATTTTACAGCACCAGCTCCAACTGATCTGGCGTAGATGGTCCTGTGACAATCTTCACCATCTCCAGCCAAGGTGAAAATGGACTAGTTCCTGCTCGGTGCACTTGTCATCGGATAATGTGCCCCCCCCCCCCCCCCCCCCTCAGCTGGAAGTTGGCAGTTATTGAAGAAGTTCATCCAGGCCCAGACGGTTTGGTGCGTGTGGTGACCATTCGAACACCACAAGGTCTTTTCAAGAGGCCAATAACAAAACTGTGCTTATTGCCAAAGGATGGTGATTTATAGTGCTTGATATAATGTATCAAATTTCTTTGTTTCCTTTTATGAATGATTAATGTGCTTTATGAACAATTTTGTGTATCTGAAGAAATTGGACATTTCTTGGCGGCCGGTATGTTGCGTCCTGAAGGTCGCCAACCATTGTTTATTTATTATGTATCACGTCGTATTTGTCAATTTAATAATCTGATTGTTATAGTTGGTTTGTTGACTAGTGTAGTAGTGGCTTCCGCCCTCGAGCGGGAGAATTTTGTATCAGAGTTGTTGTGTTCTAGCAAGCATGGCAACACCATGTTTCAGGCCTCAGCGCCAGTGTTATTAAATAATTTTACAGTCCACTTTCATATCAAGAAATTATTAGGTGTGTTATTTGAAGAACTACCAGGGAGATGTAGCCGACACTATAGCCTGCACACAGTATCATCTTTCTACATGTATTGCCATGCGTAATAAATATTAAATAAGAAATATCTAATTAATTAAATAAATAAATAATTTAAAAAAACCATTAACAGCCATATTAGACCGCGTGCTCGTGCTATCCTGTTGTAGTACAGCCAGGTAGCATGTCATAAGACTTTACTAAAGACTCATTTACACTTTAGATCATTTTCCATCTAAAAATTATTAGAAACAGAAATTTATAATTTCTAGTTAGGTCGTTTGTTTTAATTTAAAAAAATAACTTGCCTTAGTATTAAAGTGCGCTTTTTCATTTAAGCTGTTGTATAACATTAACAAATAATCAATTTCAAAAATCTAAAGTCAATAAAGATAAAGTCCGACACAAACAAAATGTACTTGTTTAAATTATCACAGTGCGGTTTACCAAGAAAAGATAAAGGCAAGTTTCGTGTACTCTAACTGCTAGTCCAATGTTTGTGGTAAATAAAATTCAATTATTTTTTCGCGAAATCTTATATCAGCAAAATCTACAAATAAAAGAAGTATTACTGCATTAATATAAATGCTAAATCATGTTTTTTTTTTCAATTATGGTGTTGAGAAATCTCAGGTTCGTAACCTTGTAATTTGGTCCTTTCGCAAAATCTTCAAATAAAAGATTAACAAAATAAAATTTCGTATATGCAATAATTTAAATCCCGAATTAGGTTTTTATGATTATGTATTCCAGAAATCTCTAATCAATAGCTTTACGCTTTTTCATTCAAGCGTTTGTATAACACTATCAAGTTATCGGTTTCAGAAATCTCACGTCAATACCCTAAAATCTTCAGCCGTGGAACAAGAATTACAAAATCTAAAAATTAAGTGATCTGAAATCTGCCCGGAATTCTATGGTACAGGGGCCATGAATGATAGAACATGGACGTCGGCAAACTTTGATCTCAGACATGTAATGACGAGACTGTCTTCACATGGCTTCCGCCACCATATTTGCACCAACAAGACGTACCATACCCCCACAGATATTTGTTTCTGCGAACTCTGTGGACATAAATGTGAACTCTATCATGTAGAATGGTGTAAGACGAGGAAAAGAGCTTTAACTGAATACGCAAACCCAAATGTCAATGTAAACAATATTTGATTATGTGTTTGCTTATGCATATTTGTGAGCAGTTCATTAAATAAGAACTAATTCAGAGGTACAGTAATGCCAAACAAAATGTGCTTGTTTAAATTCTTACAGCGCGGTTTACCCAGAAAATATATAGGCTAACTTCGGGATACACTTGGTAGATCAAGCCCAGGCTTGACCACTACCGGAGGGAAGATAATATGAAAAAGGAAAGGGCTGGGGACTGCAACCGAACTTTGGGCAGAAATAAACGAATCCAAACCCCTTATTTCTCAGTAATAAATATAAGAAAGAATAGCTAGGATGGATTAAGGCTTGTGAGTACAAGGCGGGAAGACAAATACTAGTCCCGAGAATTTGAGGTATTAATAGGGCTTTTTTCAAAGAGCGACTAAATTTTGAAAAACTCACAAAACCTTGAAGAATGAAACTACTGAGGAGCACAATCTTGCTTGCGCACAGAGCAACCAAGAGTGTGTATAACAAAATCCTTAAAAGCAAGCGTGCTGGCTCGAGCAATGCTGGCTGAGATTGCCAGCATGCAGGCACTGAGTGCTCTCTCCCTCCAGAGCCTTATTTTAGGTACTATGAGGGAGTTCACTGGCGAACAAGTGTAGAGAAGAGGAAATAGAATTATTTATTTTCCTTCCAAAACGTGAATATTTTAAGAAGCATTCTAGAATGCAGGAGAGATTTGAATTAATTGGGATATTTTTATTTCCCGCTGGGGATCGATACCTGAGAGAGAGATACCGAATGCCCCCAGAGTTGCCAGATAGAGGACAGTTTCAGAGCTTTAGTAAGATTATTATTATTGGTAGAAATTAATAGAAGGAAACAATTGTTGTGTTAAAAGGAGGCAAAACTTTTATCCAGCGGAGTGCCGACTAAAAGTTTAGAACGGGATGAGAAACAAAAACCTAACTTAGACAAAACCACGATTCAAAGTAGGAAATCTTTGGACAAAACAAAAATCGCTTCAAGTAGGAAGCTGGCATAGTGAGCTATACTTGCCTCTAATGATTCACACAAAAAAAAAGCTTATGTATGCTTTATGAGCAATGTTAGCAGAAATTTTTCTATAAACGCAACAAATGATTGAATTTGCATTAGACTTTGTTAGCATAAATTTGGCTATAAACGCAACAAATTATTGAATTTGCATTAAACTTAGCATTCAATGCTAATGATTGTGTCTTTGAATACAGAGAGTAATTCTAGAAAAGGTGGAGAAAGTAAGGCTATACCTAACAGCTCTTCGAGCAATAGAAGAAAGGACAAGTAACAACATTATTTATTCAATTGAATGAAGCATTTAAAGCACAATAGTATAGGTCTCACACCTATTTGTTTGGTTTTAAAGAAGTAATTTTTGACTTAAGCGTTCAATATAAAACATGACAAGGTTTAGAAATCATATAAATTTTTGGCTAGATTAGGAGGAGTACCAAATATTTTAGGATGCCTTTGAGGTAAAGTGAAAATAGCTTTGAACAGATTTTAAATTCCTGGGAACAGCAGGGAAGGAAAACAAAGATTAAAAGATGGATTTATAACCACTTGGATTATTAAAGCAGTAATTAAGTATACGTTAAGTACAAAAGGGAGAGCTCACTGTAGTGATCACTGAAATTAGTTGAAAGAATATAGCCATCATTTAAGTACAAAAATACAAGAGGAAATGACAATGAAAATTTCTTAGCAAAGCAGAAAAATAGGAACAAAGACTAAAAGTGGATTTATAACCATTTAGATTATTTATTGCAGAAATAGCAAAATATGATACGCGCAAATTGTAGAGGTCATATTAATGAAGCCTCAATTAATCAAAAAATATACGTAGTTTATTTAAATTAGTGTTAGTAAAGGAATAAAAGGGAATGTGGGAAGTATGGGATTGAAAGTCCGGCCAATTTTATTGCTCTTGTCGTGATACGCGTTGCGGAAGATCGTTAAATGGACAGTGTTTTGGAGCACTAACGTTTGTTGGATGTTTATAAATTGTCACTACTGGAGTTTATGTGGATGCATTGAGCTGAACTCTAACAGGTTTTTGGCGTTATAGAGTTTTAATGTTGCAGTTAATATAGTTTTGCACTGATTCAAATCTATTGTAATGGAAGTTTCCAGAGTTTTAAGCAGTTGAATTTAGCAAGTAAGAAAGTCCCACGAAGGCAGCAAGCTATGGTTAGACAGCTATGAGTTAAGCAAAATCCCACGTAGGAGGGAAGGATCTCTCTTATTTCGTACAAGAAATACTAGGTTTAATGGCTTTAGATGGCAAGCTTAGTTCAGCTTAAGAAAGACCAAGACATTACCTCGGAGGGCAGTTAAGAGATTGCACAATATTGTGAAAATTTAAATACTGCAGAAAATATGCATTAAAAGACTTCAGAGAGGATTAAAGCCTTTAAAATATGGTTTAAAACACTTAAGATGTTACTTAACTTCTCATTGCAGCGTAGTTGATGGGTTCGGCCGGCCGTTACACCAAACTTTAAGACATGGTGTCAGTTTAAAAATTCAACACATGGCTGAAAGCGGTAGCTTCCCCTGAGAAAAGCGCTGAACTATCTCACCGTAGCACCAAGTAGTAAGTGACCGAGAGATTCGATCACACGGAGATCCAGAGCAATGCGAGGAAGGGAGGGAGGAAACAAAACAAAATATACAGAGTAGGAAACATAAGAAACACAAAAAATTATACTCAATACAGTTTCAATGCATTGGAGGTAAGATCTGCATGGTGATTGTAGATGTTGACCCTGAGGCCATCTAATTCAAAGTTGTAGAACTTGACTAGGTGCCATCTACTTGCATAAAATAAACCAATTCTTGAGGCGACTGGGTTCAATGCTTCAACGAGTCACCGCATGTGGAGCTGTAGGGTAAGGTTTACAAGGAAATTGGAACTCTGCAACAAACTTTCAAAGAGGATAAGCAAATGCACAAGGAAACATAGATACATGGAAGGTCTCTGTTGGCGTTTACGAAAAAGAAGGGAAGCTAAAGACAAGTAGTTCCGTGAAGAACTATACAGCCTATTTTCATATATCCTACTTATGTTAATTGCCTCTATCTACATACAAAATTTCAGTTTGATTGCTGTAATAGATTCGTAGATATTGAAAACCGACTAAATATTTCGGATGGTCACCATGTTGGATTGTATATATGTAGGCCCTAGACTTGTGTACTGTTACATGAAGATTATTGTGTACGTGTAGCATTCAAACTTCAATCGCATGATTATTACACAAGAAGTAACAAGGAGATTTTAAAATTTCGTACAGCTACCATTTTGTGGTTATGGAAACAATTGAAATAAATTAGATGCCAGTGGATCAACACTCGTAAAATGATTTTCTGTACCAAGTTTCACTGCACTCGGATGGTAAAATTGCGAGAAACGTCCATGTGAATATTTATAATTCGCCGCCATGTTGGATTTGTGATCACCAGGTTATTTAAACACCTATAGGTGCTTTCATAGCCCCTATGAACATTAAAAAATTCAGTTTGATTGCTATAATAGATTCATAGATATTCTGAGCCGTAAAATATTTCGGATGGTCGCCAAGTTGGATTGTTAAATGTATAGGCCATAGAGTCATGTACCATTAAAGGAAAATTATTGCGTAGGTTCATTATTCAAACTTTCACATCGATCGCATGAATACGACACAAGAAATAACAACTTAATTTTAAAATTCGCAAAGCACCCATCTTGAGGTTATGTAAACAATTGAACTAAATTAGATACCAGTGTATTACAATGTGTATAAACATTCCCTGTACCAGATTTCATTGTGTTTGGAACATTAAATCGCGAGAAAGGTCTATTTAAAATTTTCAAATTCGCTTGGCCGCCATGTTCGTTTTGTAGTAAACGGGTTTTTAAAAGACCCATAGATGAACTTCCAGTAGTGCCTTTTATCTCCGTACAAAATTTCAGGGTGATACCGCTAATAGTTTCAGAGATATAGAATGCCAGTGAAATAATTCGCACATCCGCCATCTTGTGGTTATGTAAACAATTGAACCAAGTTAGATGTCGGTGCATTACAATGTGTATATACATATACTGTATCAAGTTTTATTGCGTTTGGTTGGTTAAATCGCGAGAAACGTCTATTTAAAAGTCGCAAATTCGCGTGGCCGCCATGTTGGATTTGTAGTTATCAGTTTTTCAAAAATCACATAGGTGAACTTCTAGTAGTTTCCTTTATCACCGTATATATTTCCAGGGTGATATCGGGAATAGTTTCGGAGATATTGAATGCTGGTGAAATATTTCGCACAGCCGCCATGTTGGATTGGCGAGACGTAACAAAATGTCAAGGGCACGGTCGGGGTCATCCGAAATAATGCTATGAACTTACCGAGTTTCATTGAAATAGCTCCAGCCGTTTAGAAGTTATTAGGGGACACACACACACACACACTCCTCACACACACGCACACACACACGGACAAAAGGTGATCTCATAAGCCAATTTTTTTTTAAATTTAAATAGGCTAATAAATAAAAAATAAAGGACGAAAAATCAATCAGAACACTATTATTAATGCTAGAATTAAGTGCATATTCCAAAGTTCGGTGTTTGTAATAAATAAAATTTAGTTATTTGTTAGCGAAATCTTGGATCAGCAAAATCTAATAATAAAAGATGAATAATTAAATAAAAATTTACAAAGGGGGGAAAACCAAAATTTTTAAAATGTGTAGATATACCGTTTAAAATTTAAAACAAGAAGTTCCGTGAAGAACTAAAGAGCCTACTTTTCTTAAAATTTAAGATTCATGCCAATGCTTAATCTATATGGATCTATCTAGAATAATGACGAAATTAAGTTGCTAATATCGAAATTTCTAATTAGTTCGAATTACTGTATACCTGGCATCATGTAGCCTAATAGAGCACTACACTTGGCAGCCCTGGTGACTGAATATATTCTTAGTTCCATCTCTTAAGGTACAGAATACAAAATTTGGTTGAAGTCCAATGGATAGCATGGATCTATCAGCGCGCGTAAAATCATGTTGGCAACAATGTCAAGCATGTATTGGTCAGAAATAATCTGAAATTATATGATCTATTGTTGTGCCAATTTTGAATGAAATCCATTTGTTCGTATAGAAGTTACATGCATTTTAAAATTGGACCTATCAGCAGGCTTAGAATCATGTTAGCAGCACTGACGTATATTAGTTACTCCAAATTCATCTAGAATGCCAGGTACTATACGTGTGCAAAGCTTAGAGCTATTGGCTTGCATAATTTCTGATATATTGCTATTAGGGTAACAAAAATAGAGACAGCACATATTAACAGTTGGCAGCCCTGGTTGCTCTTATGAATACGCACAGTCATATCCGTTATGGTACACATAGCACATACGAAATTTGGTTGAAATCCAAATGATAGTATGGAAGTTACATGTATTTAAAGTTGGACCTCTCAGCGGGCTTAGGATCATGTAGGTAGCACTGACGTATATAAGTTACTCCAAATTAATATAGAATGTCAGGTACTATACGTGTGCATAGTTTAAAGCTGTCGGCTTGCTTACTTTCTAATATATTGGTATTTGGATAAAAGATATTAAGAGCATTTATTAACAGTTGGCAGCCCTGGTGGTTCTTAAGAATGCGCTCAGTCATATCTGGTTATGTACACATACAACATACGAAACTTGGTTGAATTCCAATTGATAGTGTAGAAGTTATATGCATTTAAAAGCTGGACCTATCAGCAGGCTTATAGTCATTTTGGCAACACTGCCATGCATGGCCTCCTGGAAAATAAACTGCAATATTATTATCTATACGTGTGCCAATTTTGAACTAGTTCCCGTTCATACCTTCCATGATATCCAACATGGAGCTCAAATTTCAATTGCGATTTTTTAGCAGTTGGTAGCACTGACATCATTTTCAAATATGGCCGTGAGATATACAGGTATAGGTCTTTACTCCTACCAAATTTTGTTTCGATTGCTCCTGCTGTTTAGGAGTTGATAGGGGGGGCACACACACAGACAGACAGACAGACAGACAGACAGAAGGACAGACAGACAGACAGACAGACACACATTTTCCCGATCTCATAAGTCTACTTTTTCCTCATTTTTGCAAAATGTGAAAAGTAGGCTAAAAATCCATGGTAAAGAGGGCTTCATCTCGAATAATTTACGCCTCGCCCAAGTCTGTGCGTTTACAGGTTCGCGAAATATAACGGGTGGATAAACTAAAAGTTTTAGGTCCCTTGGTTAAATCAAGAGTAAATACTCGACAAATAATCATTTAAATAGTCCGCCATTTTACAAGAGCCATGAGTGCTCATGCGTAAAAGATATCCATATTTCATCACCGGGGAAGGGTATTTTTTATCTTGGGGTGGCAATCAGCTGTTGCTAGGAAAGAGGACTTTATCCTGAGTCATTTGACACCTTATTCAAGTCTCTACGATAGTGGGTTCGCGAGATAATAGCAAATTTAATAAAAAATTATATTAACCCAGTAGTTTTGGGTTCTTGGGTGAAATATTTAATCCACGGGAAAGGGGTGTTGATCCCAAGTCATTAGACACCTCATACAAGTTTCTACGATCAATGGTTGGCGAGATATGGGGTAGCCTACCACCACAGGCCCACCACTAGCTGCACGCAGCGTAGCCGAGCGCCTAGTGTAACAGCTTGGCAAAATTCAAAAGAACTTAAAACAAAATGGTCAATTAAAAATACATAGAAAATAAATTAAAACATTAAAAGTAAAATTAAAAAATCAAGAAACAAAAAAATCGAAATATGCAGTTAGGTTCTTTGTCAGATCAAAAAATAAAAATAAATGGTAAATAGAAATTATATAAATAATAAATTAAAACATGAAATAAAAGTTTAAAAGATCAACATGTGTAGTTAGGCCCTTTGACACCTCACGCACATCTCGAGTTTTATTTGTTCGTGATATCGGAAATATTACATACGTGAGGATGTTCAGTCGGTGATACAATAAAATGGGTGGTCCAGAATTCTCCCTAGCCCTAAATTAACAAGTCACACAAATTACTTCGATTAGGGTGTGGGAAATATCGGGTTGCCTAGCACCAGAGACCCACTGCTAAGCACGTAAGCGCGGTGACCACAACACTGGTTTAACACCTCCCCCCCCCCCCCCTTTCACCCTGCTACACTACAAAAGAATATCCTTGGGATAAAGGGCATAAAGACCTTTCGTTTGAATCTACAAACAATTTTCTCCGATTCCTAGTTTAAACAAGATGTTCAGTAAAGAACATATCCTATAGGGTGCGTTTAAAAAGTAACTAGCTGGTGGTTGGAATGCGCAAACCGGGGACGACATCAGCAAATCGTGGCGTGTGTAACGAGGTGTGGTTCCGACCAGAGCGTGGAAGGTCACAGCCCGTAGCTAGAGGGCACGTGTGCACGTCACGTAACGATACAAAGCGAGCAGCAGCATGCATCAATCGTCCAACCAAGACCAAGACAGTAGGCCATTCGACATGCTTCCTGGTGAGGTTGAAGACTGTGGGGCGCCCATTGGGCACACACTTTCCGCAAGTGCAGTCGTTCCTTCATGATGGTGTGCACACTTCAATCCGACCAAGGCGGCTATGGCATTCACTGTCACTCGGCGGTCCTGGGTAATGAGTGCATCAACCATCTGGACGTTGGCATGGGTAATGCAGGGGGTGCCCCAGACCGGGCATCATCGGCTAACGACACCCGTCCTTCCCTGAAGCGCTTGTGCCACGCTTGACCCTTGCAAGGGACATGCAGTGTTCGCCGTACACTTGTGACATTCGGCGATGAATGTACGTTCCCCCTACTCCTTTCGCTGTCAGAAACCGAACAACTCCTCTTTGCTCTTCGTTTGACGCCTCTATGTCACTGTCTGCAATGCGACTGGCAGCGTTGGACGATTGTTGCATGCTGCTGCTCGCTTTGTATCGTCATGTGACGTGCTCGCGTGCCCTCTAGCGACGGGCTGTGACCTTCCACGCTCTGGTCGGAACCACACCTCGTTACACACGACACGATTAGTCGATGTCGACACCGGTTTTCGCATTACAGCCTCCGGCTCGTTACTTTTTGAACGCACCTTATACTTTCTCCTAAATGTGTCTTTATCAAAGAGTATAATAGAATCATTTCTTTGTTGACGACCTTAGAAACTATTTACCTCTACCAAACACCAGAACCTCGGAAAAACTACTACCATCATTGAAAAAGGAAGAGAAGAAATATCGCAAGAACTTTATGGATCTGGAGACATAATCGACCAGTCACCACAGTGGTACTTTTAGCCTATCTCACCGTGAAAAATTCCTTTGCGTATGGAAAAGGTCTATAAACCTAGAAATAACTGTTCAAAAGTATGTTAAACATTTTCCTTATTCTTATTTATAAAAATTGAGGTTTAACTTAATATGAATAATGTTCAACTGGATGAGGGCTTTTCTAACTGCTGCTGAGCGTAGGTGATTTTGTGACTACAGGTTTTTGAAAAATACTCCAGATTAAAAGAAATCGAGCTTCATACAATCCATAGATATTTTAATTGAACTATTACAGATATTATGCCACAATAGTCTGATTTTCATTTGAGAATGCAATACAATACAAAATAGTATTTCATGTGTAGGTACATTAATAACAATCGAACTCTTTTAGTAACAATAATAAAATAATGTGCATGAGAACATAAAATATATTTAATCTAACTTGCCCACACAATCTCTATATCCCTGGTCAACACAGCAATAAATTAACTCGTCACTGAAATTCAATTTCATGAGTCAGGCGAAACACATGCCGTTCCTTTTTCTGGTCCTTATCACAGCTAAACGTGTGGTTCAACGAAGCACTTAAGAAGGGAAGGAAATAATTAACACAATATAATATGATCTTTTAGGGGTGTACAGAATTAACCTGAAGTACCACACATCTATTCGATTAAAGACAAAATTAGGACGACAAATAACTTGCTTAATGCCCTGTGACTTGCAACCCACTTTTTCTTAATTGCGGGGAAAAATTAATAAGTGTTTTTTCTAACAATATCTTGAACGGACTGGTTGGTTGGTTCTTAAGTTATGGGGCTGCGACAACGCGGTCATGTAGCCCCGTGTACTTTGGGTGTGTGTAGAATCTGTCTGATAACCGCTGTTAATTGTGATGACTGTATTAGTGTGTGTTATCTGTTTTTTAATTCAAGTAAGAACTGCAGACTTTTGAATTTTTCAAATAGTTCCTACCTTTCCCGCCACACGCAACCGTCAACGACTACTAGTTCAGAACTTAGCTACCAGACGCCACCGCATTCGGCTCTTGGCAACGAACGTAAGAACCAAAGAGCGTTGTTTACATTCTTAACCTTTACAATTTAGCTTCACACAGGTGTAATTAGTGGAAGGTTCTTTAACATGCCATAAATCTATGACATGGGACCGCCGGCTTTACTTCCCCTCCGCAGGAAGACTTACTAAGGAATTTTAACGCTCTTAAAAATCCGAAAACTTCGGCCGGATTTGAACCCGCGATCTTAGGCATAGAAGCTCAGCATGCTACCAACTACGCTTTAACAGACTGTCCAAGGTTTCAGATTAGTATTTTCTATCAAATAGTTTAGTAAGACACCACTCTCTTTCAATTTCCCACTTGCATGGCGCCAAAAATCGAAAAGATTTTTCCGAAAAATTCCTTCCGACAGCACTAAAATGAGGGGGGGGGGGGGGGAAATACAAAGTTGCAAAAAGTGGCAAGCAGTTTTTGCAGAGACAACGCAATAGGGTGTAGGCTATAGTCCAATGAAAAGAATTTCAACAATGGTTGACAATTGCGAATTTCCGGGTCTAAAAACCCATAGAAGAAGTATAAAATATATTTTAAAAGTCATTATTTTCAAACGTTTATGATATAAACACAGCAATTTGTATACGATTTTGCAAATTTAATAAAGAAAGACAGACCTTGGTCTGTCATATCCAGTGGCAAACGAAGAAGATAGCTCAACAAACACGCCTTTACAAGCACAAGATTAAAACACAAATTATCAGCTCCGCTTCCATCTGAAGATGCGATTAGAAACATCCTACTTCAGCCGTCTCTCACTCTCGAGGGGGAGAACAAATATGACATATAGGCACAGTTCTGAGGTCTTCGGACATTACTGATACCAAACGCGTCATAAATCATGAACATACATAACATTTATTTTTTACATTATCAGCGCCCAGACATTGCAAAAGGACCACTGTGGGACGTGGGCAACATCCAACTTTCAGTTGCGACATGTGTTTACACGTATGGCTGTCCATGGCTTTCACCACCTTAATTGTATTAACAAACCTTTCCATGGCCCTACATTGGCGTGTGTATACCAACTATGTGGACAAGCATGTGAACTACCACTTAGAGTTCTGTACTAAAAGAAAAAAAGGAAGATTGTAGTTTTACGTGACCGTGAATCTAGTGATTATGAGCCACGGGACCTCCTTTTAACGTGGAATCCGAACCACAGGACATGGCATTTCACTTCGAAAATCTCACATGCATTGACCGGGAATCGAACCCGGACCGCCTTGGTGAGAGGCATTCAGCTAGACCGCTGAGCCACCACGCCCCTGTACTAAAAGAAAACAATCAATCAAAAACTATGCAATTCAAATCCCCAGAGTTCAATTTTAGTGTACATGTTCCTTCTTTACTTTCGATTGCTATTTGGCTGCTATGAAAATCCACAGCCTGCTTCCAGTCGACCGACCGGGTCAGGGATGGAATGAATGAAGCCCCCATCTAGTGGCGAGGATATGAACTGTACCGGCTGCCGACGCCTGTCGCACTCCTCTGAGGCAATGATTAATGAATGACAGATGAAATAAAATGATAGTGGAAAGTGTTGCTGGAATTAAATTTTGACAGGAAAAACCGGAATACCCGAGGAAAGACCCGTCTGCCTCCGTTTTGTCCAGCACAGACCTCACATGGACTGACCGAGATTTGAACTGGCTTCAATAAAAGTATTAAGTAATATCCTGAACTAGCACCAACTGCTAGAGGTCAGGTACTATGTGAGATAGTTTTGTTCTTTAGTTCAAATAACATTTTCAATTAACACACAATAGGCTGTTACAAACGCTTTAAAATAAAAAAATATATCGTATTATCAACTTGGCATTCTTCAAAATCGTTGCGTATAGAATGCCAATACTATGCCTACCAATGGAGTCCCACTTAGACCAGTCGTGGCATCTGGCGGAGAAGTATCGAACAAGATAATCCTAATTGGACGAGTGCATTCTAGCGGCCATAAAAATAAACTTAACAATTAAAGCTATAAGTTAATCTGTGGGCCCGAATGCAGTTCGCAACCAGTTGGCCATGATAATACTTGTTGCTGTTAGATGTCGCGTGCAGATCCGCTGGCGAATTTTGTTTTAATTAAATATAGGTATATCTTCCATTGTAATATGCACAATATAACGATTAATTTTAAAATGTCTGAGTAATTACAAAACAATAAATATAAAGAAATTCAATCAAAGAAACCCAACCCTGATAGGATTTGAACCCTAGCCATACGGGTGAAAGGCTAACGCTTTTCGACACAGCCATACGTGTCAACGAAAATTGCCGATATTAATTGAGTTACATACAAATACAACATGTTAGCAAATAATGATATAGACTAAACGATTTCTTCAGTGGAGTATATTTTGTATGTATAAAGCATTTCATACAAAGCTTATATTATTTCTATCAGTAGGCTATATTGCAAGCAATACTCAAACTAGTGAACTATTGGTCAGGCACAAGATATCGGCTGCCATCTTGTCATGCAACTGAGATGGCTAAGCTTTTCAAAATCACTTCTGCACTATAGTATTACAAGGTTAACTTTTAATTTCGAACGTGCCACTTCCTTTAGAACAGTTAAAACGATTATCGGTACGATAATCGGTATTGGTGGGTCGCATGTTATGGATTGTAAAATTTGCATAATTCACACAGTCGCCATCCTACCGACAGTAGTGGCTACGCTGGCTAAAGCGCAGCATTAGGTCATGGGGCCAAGCTCTCTGCTGACTCGGTAGACGCGTGGGTTCGAGCCCCACCGTCGGCCGTCCTTGAAATGGTTTTCCGTGGTTTCCCCATTTTCAACACCAGGCAAATGCTGGGATGGTACCTTCTGACGGGCCACGGCCGCTTCCTTCCACATCCTTGCCCAGTTTCATTCACCATCATCCATTTAATCTCTCATTAACTCCTCTCATGAGGTCGGCGTCAGAAAGGGCATCCGGCCGTAAAAACCATCGCCACCAAATTTGGTAGAGATCGCTTGATTAGTTTAGTCGTTATTTGATTTTACGTTTTGAACGTTTGAGTGACCGCCATTCAGTTTTGGTAAAGATGGCGGCGTTATAAATTGCTAGTGCTACCTCTGTACCAAATTGCGTTCAATTCGGTTTCACCGTGTTTGAATTGATAGGGAAGGGCACAGACATTCAGAGTAAACACACTCAATCACACACAGACAGACACACCATTTTTGGCCATGTGGTAGGTTAATACTGAGTGTCAACACAACCTGAGGGAAGATGATGAGAAAAAAATGAAGTAAGTTCAGGAGTGGAAACAATGTTTGGCAGGGAGGAAGAGAATCCAACACAAAGCCATGAAGAACTAACGATGTAAAGAGAGATTTTACGACACAAAGCCCATGAAGTACCTAAAATTAGCGGGGACTTGTGTAAGGCTAACGGAGAGCGCAGCGTGAGCTGAGATCGCCGGCAAGCTATCACTACGTGCTCTTTACTTCCCGAGCTTGATTGCGGGTATATTGTAGGGACGTAGTATGCTGGCGGACCAAGTAGTGCCAGATAGAGATGAATTATATACTTTCCCTTCAAAAGGGTGAACTTTTAAAGAGCATTCTGAAATGCCAGAAAGATTTAAGTTAGCTGGAATATTGGTATTATCAGATACTCTCGGATCTCCGACAGAAAGGCCGAATGCCCCCAGAGTGGGCAGAGATAAAGCAACTCTAGTGCTTTTAGCAATATTTTTGTTAATATTAGTGGAAATCTTTAGAGAGTATCAATTGTTGCATCTAAAGCTGGCTAAACTCTTACCCAGCAGAGTGCCGACTAAAAGTTTAGAACAGAGGAAAAACCTCAAACCTAACTTGAACAAAACTAAAGGTTTAAGTAGTAAATTACAAGCTGGAGAGAAAATCTCTACAAGTAGGAAGCTGCCAGAGCGAGCTATACTTGCCATAATAATTTACTAGAATTAGCTGTGATAGCTAAGAGAAACTTTGTAAATGTTGTTATTGGAAGTTTTGTTTTAAACGCAACAAGTGATAGAGTTTATAATGAATTTATCATTTAGGGCTTTGCCTTTTTCTTTGAACATAGAATGATTTCATGGGAAAGATTAGGGAAGAGAAGGTCCTGCCTAACGGTTTTTCTAGCAATAGAAGTAAGAAACAAATAATAAAGAATTTATTCAACAAATTGAGTAAATTTAAAAATGGTAACAATTAGATTTCAAATCTATTTCAAGCTATGAACAAATTTGTTTGTTTTGATAAAAACTTTTGATGCGACAAGAAGGTTTAAAATTAACAATAATGTTAAACAAATTCAAGGTTTCGATGCTTTCACAAGCACTAAAACATTACAAGGGTTTTTGAAATGTGCATAAAATTGAGAAGCCTCAAGCCTATAATGATAATAGTAAAATAATTTCAATTTTTATTTAATATTAACTAAATTAATTAGGTAGAATATTAAATTTTCCAAAATAAGGCTCTTAGAATACTTTAGAAGTGAGGAAAGAATTATGCATTCCTGGGCTAGCAGGATAAGAAAGAGAAGATAAATAAGTGGTTTCTATAACCACTGCTATTTACGCAGAATTTACGAGATTACAGAATGTATAAGTTTTAAGTGGAACGAATCGGGAGGCCGCCTATTTATAGACGAAGCCTCATAGCAAAGTAATTAGTTAGAATTGTTAGTAAAGGGAAGAGGAGAGTAGGAAACATGGGATTTGAGTCCTGGCCAGTTTGTATAAATTCGAACGAATCGCGGCGCGGTAGATTGTTGATCGGACACTGTTTTTGTAGCACTGAAGTTTGTTGATAGATTGTGAGGCTTCACTATTACAGTATTTATAGGTTCGTTAAATTGCACTTTGACGGGTTTTAGCTGTATGTAGTCTTGATATTGCCGTTTATGAATTCATTGAGTTTGACTTGAATAGGTTTATTGCATTAGAGAGTTCTTGGATTGCTGTTAATTGTTCTGTTTCACTTAAAGTTCCGGTAATTTTGACAGTATTGAGTTTAGTTCATCACAGTTAGAGTCTGGGATGAAAATTTCCAGAGATGAAATGACAGTTAAATGAAGCCGTAGTAAATCCCTCGGAGACAACAAGTTAAGATTTTAGGCAGTTGTTATTTGAAATGAATCCCTCGTTGCAGGAAAGTATTCCCTCATTTAGTTCAAGAAATGTTGAATTTCATGACTTTAGTTGCAAACCTGGTTGGCGAAGAATAAAGGTTCCCTCGTGGGCAGTTATTACTCAAGTCTGCGGAAATCCCAACACAGCCTATAACTTCTATTAAAAGCATTCAAATGCTGTTTAAAATCCTCTAAAATGTTTTAAAGCCAATGTAGGTATTTACTTAACATGCCATGATGATAGAAGATTGAAGACTTCTGTGGCCGTTACACTTAAAATTCTGTCATGGCCACGATTTGAATCACCTCATGAGTAATGAGGACGTCTTCCTCCTTTAGAGAATTGAACTTATCTCTCGAAGTCCAAACTAGAAGTGGGCGAGCAGAGAAGCACACGAGAGGGCCAGCAGGACAGAGGGGAGGGGGAAGGAAAACAAATGAGGCTAAGTACTATGGGAAACATTAGGAAACAAAATTTCAACACAATGGAAATGCGATACATCAATTAATATCTTCATGGAGATGAGAGATGACGACAGTGGCGAAGTCCTCTTGAGATCGCTAAATCCAAAACTTCAGCAGGTCGCCGCGTGGTGTGCGGGGGTCAAACCATGGAGGATAAACAACCGAAACAGACTTACATACATTTTTTTACATACATTTGGTGTCTGCGAGGGAAAATGAAAGAAACTAATGAAAATTAAAAGCAAAGAGCAGCAAGATCTAACTCTAACTAACCGTGTGTTCCAAAGAATACACCACCCTGTGTAGATCTCATAAGTCTACTTTCATTTTTTGCAAAAATGTAAAAATAGAACCTTCTTTCCAGATAATTTTTTATTTATTTAATATTACGATGTGTTGTTCAATGGATAAAGGGTAAATTCTCGCACAACTTTCTATGATTCCTAGTTCAAAAAATATAGCCTATTTTCCAAATAAAAAAATCGCTAAAATATAAAAATACAATGTTTTGTTCTAGGGATAAAGGACATAGACACCTTTTCTTTAACCATTCGCAGCACAACTGTCTGCGATTACTATTTTAAATTTATAGCCTGCTTTCCAAATTTAAAAAAACGCAAAGGAAATTAAAATCTAAAAATCAATGCATTTGAATCAAATTTTATGATTTTTAGGATTTGGGGTAAATTTAAGGTTTAAGAGTGGTAATGGTGGGGACACTATTTTGTCTGTAAAGATGGTAGTTTTTATGTTAAGAGTATCCTTGGGTTTGAAAATATAAAACCCTTTTGATTAAACCATCGCGCGATTTTATCTGGTTATTGGTTCACGAGATATCACCAAGTACCATGTACAGACTCTATAACAACACAGGGTAGTGGATTAGAACCCACCTTGTCCCACGACTCACAATAATCATGGTTGCGCACAGCCTCCTAGGGAATAAGAAAATACCGTATAGTAATTCACAGGACAAATGCGAGGGGGGATCATTAAGTTGTCCCTCTACTCATAACTTCTGAGATATCCAAAATAGAGGACAAGCCGCTAGCCACTGCTGTACTTCAGGCAAAGAAAGGGATGATAGGCGGAGACGGAGACATGCTGGTGCGACTGACTCACACGCTACTCGACCCCAGTGGGCAGTGCACAGTTTGTTCTAAAAACATTATTGGCGACAACGTTTGTGGAATAAAGTGGTGAGAATGGCTCCGTTTCGGTACACAAACTAAGAAATTGCTGATATGTACGTAGCTTATGGCGCAGCAAATGGCAACGGGCGAGAAGCCGCACGGGTTTTATAGCGTCCAGCGCCCTAATCGCCGCCAAACTCATCATTCAACAGGCGGCTGCGTGAAGGAGGGAGCTTCGTGCCTCGTAGGCACGACGCTGGCAGGACGTCGTTGGTTCGGACCCCAGAGTTTGAGGAGGCTGCATTAGAAGAAATAAATGATAATCCCTCAACCAGTACGAGGTAGTTCCTTCTTTTGCTACCAAATGCTACCGTCCAAGACACCTAGCTACGGACGTGGCTACTAAATGTCATCGCAGTCAGCACCTGGCAGCGAAAGTTGGAACTAATATAGCGTTATCAAACTAACCTACAAATTTTAACTTCCACAAGTGTATTTAGTAGAAGGTTCATTTTCATTCCATAAATCTATAACATGGGACCGCCGGCTTTACTTCCCTTCCGAAGGAAGGCATACTGAGGGATTTTTAACGCTCTCAAAAAATCCGATGACTTCGGCCGGGTTTGAACCCGCGGCTTGGGCATAGAAGCTCAGCATGCTACCAACTACGCCACCGAAGCCCCCGCCAGAATAGGTTTATGTTAATATTTGGGCCGGCATTGTTGGTGACCATTTAATTGGCCCGTATGTCCTTCCTCCTCGTCTGAATGGTGAGGAATCACCGCAGCTTTCCAGGTCATTCGTAACACACCACACATCCTGATTGGAAGATGTTCCCCTGGGTATTCTGCAGCGAATGTGGCTGTGTCATGATGGTGCTCCACCGCATTTTGCTCGCCGTGTCACACGACACTTAAATGCTCATTGTCCAGGAAGATGGGTAGGCCGTGGTGGGCCAGTTAAATGGTCTCCAATCTCGGCCGATTTAACTTTTTCTTGTGGGGTTACGTGAAGACTTTAGTGTATTTGAACGCCGTAGAAAGACAAGATGAACTTATAGCAAGAATCCAGGCAGCTTTCCAGGTCATTCGTAACACACCACAGATCCTGAACAGAGTCCGAATATCACTAATACACCACTGGGAACTGTGCATCGAAGTTGGAGGGGGGCATATTGAACATTTACTGTAATCAAGTCATAGGTGTATTGTTTCCTTCGTTCAGTATTTCATACCATTTAGGCCTACAATGTTGTGAGTAAATAAATGCACGATTGTTCAACGGCATCATTACGAATGCCAAATAATAAAAAAAAAGTTACTAAGACAAGCAGACGAGAAGAGAAACTATCGGGTACATTTCATGACTGACAAGTGTGTTTTTATTACCACGTGTCCTTGTACTGTATGTGCGACTACGGTTGCTTAGTAAACAAATTTGGATGTTGCCTGAAAGGGACAATGACAATTCAGCGCGAGGCGAACGAGGAAACTTGCGCATTCCCACCAGCATATCTCTGTCTCCTTCTATCACACTCCCTTCCCTTGCCTGATGCACAGCAGTGGACAGTGGTTTGTGCTCTGGCTCAGCAAATACGGCGAGTTCGTCGATTTGAATCGTTCGCCCGGAAGTAACAAAGTGACCTCATTTTCTCGAAGGGAAAACGTTTCATCACCAATCCGTTTTCGGCATCGTTTTTACATAATACGCAGAGCGTCCCTAATTTTGTTGTCGGTATTATAATTAAGATACACCCTATATATAGAGAGAGGGGACTAAATAGAACCTTGTATATTGATGCTAGGTGGTCTAGAAAATAGTAAATCACCCCCATGCTGCAAGGAGTGTATTATTTTTGTACTACGAGACATATTAGAACACAGTTACCACATGAAATAGTATTCAACGTCCTCTAACTACACAACAAAGCACGTGCGGAGGTTGCAATTCAGATCTTGATGGCTATGTTTCCATATTGTAAGCTCTACGAAGGAGGTACCACAGTATTGAAAGAGGTAAATGGAATCTTCTTCTTCCTCTTTCTCTTTACATCATTCCCACTCCTATGTGGGGTCGATGTTTCTGACGGCTCTCCTCCATTTAACCCGGTCATGCACATCCTCTTCTGATAACTGTTTTTCTCTGAGGTCCTCCCATATACATCCATCCATCTTCGTTTAAGTCTGCCTCGCATTCTCACTCCCTGTATTTGCATGTCTATCATCTCTTTCCACACGTAGGATTCCTCCCTTCTTCTTACATGCCCGTTCCATTGAAGTCGCTTTTCTTGTATATTCTTAGATATTTCCACAACTTTCAATGTTCCTCTCATTTTGACATTGTTCACTCTATCACGCTTAGTCACTCCATGATCACTTTCGTGATGTTCATAGTGCGTGTTTCTTTCGTGCCGCATTTGTCGGTTAAATGCTTTGAGACCACCGAACGAGCAATATGTACTTATTCATTTCTGTTAACATTATATTGTTTATTACTAGTGTTTACTCTCTCTATATATATATATCTAAGACTCTTACCTCAGCATGTTTAAGGTCATGCGCCTCCAGCATACGCTCGCATACTGAAAAGGGTGTCGACTTGCTTGCTGCCTTCCTGTATGACTGACGTCACAGCTTGCCCTGGCCAATCATCGCCCGCCAGCCTAGGCTTCTAGACGTTTCTATGATGTTATTATTTAAGTGGCGGCGATTTGCTCTCCACCAGCATTCCTTCTTCAAACCTTCTACGGTCTTCTTCAACTTGCGAGAGGCATTCGTGCCTTCCGCCCTTCTCCGGGGCCTTCTAAACTTCAGGCCTAATCTGCATTTATGATTGAAACTACCAGGCAACGCAACAGCAGAGAGCTTCAGCACTGAGAAAGTGCATTCTACATTTTACTCCAAACCGCAAGAAGCTGCATCAAATCGCAGTTCTAAAATGCCATGTTATTTGGCATTCAAGAAATAACATCAAACTTAACGATGTTAAGCAATGTACAGCGCTGGTGAAGAAGAAGAAGATCGCCCTGGCGAAGTTATTTTCCTGATGCTGGACATCTCAAATTCTACTGCCAAAAAATCAAGTGTTGGCCACGGCAGTCTCCGTCAGCATGCTTTCTCGTCATCGCCACTAAAGATAAGTTTGTGCCTTTTTTTATTATTATCTTAATAATCTTCGTTTTAAGTGTTTGCTAGCAAGTGCAAGAATATTAAATTTGTGTGTGCATCAAGCAGAATGAACTTTTGAATAATAGCACATGGCTGGGCCAACCTAATTAAAATTAATGAACATTTGAAATTGCCCCAGGCGGGCCAGCATAACTAATTTTTTAATTAAGGCTTATTTATTAATGTGTTTGCAAGTTTCACCATAAAAATAAAAATATTGTATTTACTCTCAATGTTCAGTCTAGTATTGAAAGAACCAGGCCGCATTTCCTTAGCCCAATCCTTTCAGTCTAATCTTCTCTTAAGGAAGTTATTTTGTCCAGGCCATAAGCCTGATGCTGTCCTCCCGTTTATGTTGATGAATTTGGGCTGTTCTTCACATAACCATTTTTGGTGCCTATAACCGGGATGCTTGTAAACATTCTGTTTAACCAAATCTTCAAATTACTTAATGTTGGAACTAATTCAAAATTTAAATGCCATACTGAACATTGAGTGTGTTAATGTTTTAAAAATAGTGTTTTCTAATCTACTTCGAAAGTTTCAGCTCGAGTGTATATGGTTGGCACTGAGAAGGGAGACAAACAGCAGGTCCGTATTTCACCGCAGGGGAAGCCGCACTCTCTTTTCTGGCAGACTGTCAACTTCTTCCGAAGCAAGGTGTACCAGCTCACAGTATAGTTGTGAGTACACAACAAACTTTCATAATGCCGATTGACGAGAAACTCATTAATGCTAGAGCTTCTGTCAAAGGCAAGTTAACGCGTTTTCGCACTTTTCTAGATGAGCTCCCGGAAAAAGAACGTAATAGTGACATAATTTCTCAAAGACTGAAAGGTTATGAACAGGCCTTTGAGAAATATGATGAGATCCAAAGTAATATTGAGACCAAGGATCCCGACCAGCAAAGTGACCGCTGTGAGGTTGAAAATTTATATTATAAGGGGTTTGCAGACGCGAAGCAGCTTTTAAGAAGTTTAACATTGCAGGAAAAGCTGGAGAAAACTCCTTCAGAATCTTCTTCTTTTCCTTCCCGTGTTATATTACCGAAAATAGAATTACCTAAATTTACCGGAGATGAAGCTACATGGGAACCATTTTTTGAATTATTCAATTCATTGATTCACGAAAACGATTCTCTTCCTTCAATACAGAAGTTTCATTATTTGCGTTTGTCCTTGCAAGGCAACGCACTTAAACTCATCCAAGAGCTTACGTTGACAAATGAAAATTATGAAGTAGCTTTGGCACTTCTCAGAGATCGGTTTGGGAACACTCGTTTAAAAACTCAACGTCACATACAGGGTTTATTCAATTTACCTATTGTTCAAGCTGATAATCTTGCCTCGCTTCGTAATCTGATCGATGCTGCAGAACTTCATATTCGTGCGCTTGCAAATTTGGACCAACCAGTTGACCATTGGGATCTATTTTTGATTCATCTTATTTCTGTTAAATTATACACTAAAACTTTAAAAGATTGGGAAGCAGATCTGTCGCAACATTCATTGTGTACCTATGAAGCTATTATTAAATTCTTAAAGGCGAAATGCCAAATTCTCTCTGCTGTAGCCAGCCAAAAGAGTAGCTCCACCTTCAAACCTCCTTCTAATAGTAAGGTCATCAGCCCCACTCAGAGAGTACTAAGGTCACATGCCTTTTCTACCAACATTTGGTCTTCCAATCAAGTACAAGCTTGTGTTTTGTGTCAACAACCACATAACTTGTACCAATGCGCTCAATTCAAATCTTTATCTGTGGATGAAAGACGCAAATTAATTACCACCCACAAGCACTGCTTTAATTGTCTATCAGCGACACATATGATAAGCAATTGTCGTTCTGAACGGTTATGTTTTCACTGCAAAGCAAAGCATCATACTCTCCTGCATAGGCATGAAAGATTGCGGTCATCAGCAACCAATAGTTCATCCGCTAAATCTAATTCTGAGACTTTGCCTAATAACGCTCAGTCTTTTACTCAAAGCTCTGTTTCGTTCAGTAAAACTCAAGTTTTATTGTCCACTGTCCAAATTCTAGTGAATAATGTTCACGGAAAATGGGTTTCTGTAAGGGGATTGTTAGATAATGCTGCAACTAACAATTTTATAAGTGAATCGCTAGTTCGCAAGTTAGGTCTACAAATATTCCCTACTTCTATAGAAGTTACAGGAATTAATGGTTCCAGATCGCAATCTCTGAGTTATGCTAAAGTGGATGTAAAAGATTCCAATAATCTTGGCATTCATTTAAATTTAGATTTTTTAATTATAAATTCCATAGGTAATGACACCCCCATTACTTCTTTTCAAGTCCAGGGTTGGAATATTCCGCATCATTTGCAACTTGCAGATCCGAATTTCAACAGAGCTTCATCTGTAGAAATTCTTTTAAGTGCCAGCATTTTTTGGCAATGTTTACATCCGGAAAAGGTTAAAGTTGCCCGTGATGTTTTCTTTCGTAGAACTGATTTTGGTTGGATTGCCACTGGGCAAATATACCGCAACCCCGTTCAACAAAAATCTCATTGTTATTTTGTTGGTGCTGATTTAAATCAAGAATTAATTAAGTTCTGGGACATTGAGGATATTCAAGTCACCTCACCTCATTCTCGCAATAATGAGATCTGTGAAACACACTACGTAGAAACCACTGTTCGCACTACTGAAGGCAGATTCGTGGTTACTCTTCCTCGCATTTTTAACCCCCCTGTTATTACAGAATCACATTCCAGAGCTCTCAAAGCTTTATTCGCAATTGAAAATCGCTTTAAAAAAGATGCTCTCTTAAAAACTCAGTATACTTCCTTCATGGAAGAATACGAATCAGCGAATCACATGGAAGTAGTTCCAAAATCTGAAGAAATTAGTAATTCTCCTAAAGAAATAGTATATCTTAATCATCATCCGGTTTGGAAAAATTCTTCCACCCGAGAACAGATAAGAGTGGTTTTTAATGGGTCATCTCCAGATGCTAATGGTGTTTCTCTCAATGACACTCTGCATTCTGGACCCGCTATTCAGACAGATCTTACTTCAGTTTTACTTAACTTTCGTCTATTCCCCATTGCTGTTCTTGCTGACATCAAGCAAATGTATAGGCAAATTCTAGTAAATTCAGAACAACGTGATTTGCAAAGAATTTTATGGCGAGACGACAATGCAAAACCTATAAAAATATTTCGTTTAAGAACAGTGACATACGGTCTTAAGCCGTCTGCTTTTCTCGCAATACGATCTCTTCACATGTTGGCCGAACAAGATGGTCATCTTTTTCATCCTCTAGCTTCTGAAGTTTTGAAAACTGCATTTTATGTAGATGATTTTCTGTATTCCTTTCCTAGTATCTCTGACGCACTTCTTGTTTGTGAAGATTTAAACTCTCTTCTTTCCGGTGGTGGGTTTACCCTTCATAAGTGGAACTCGAACTCAACCGAATTTTTATCTAACTTTTCACAAGTAACTCCTGTTGACAAATGTGTTGCGCTTCCTACTGAGGAATCAGCTATTAAAACCTTGGGTGTTTTTTGGTCTCCTTCTTCAGATACCTTTTCCTATCAGGTACACTTATCTGAGTTTCACCCTCGAACGATAAGGCAATTATTATCGGAAATAGCAAGAGTTTTTGATCCATTGCAGTACATTGCTCCGGTGGTTATTACTGCAAAAATTTTCTTGCAAAAACTCTGGTTATTGAAAATTGGTTGGGATGAAAAGGTACCCTCCCCCCTTTTGGATGAGTGGTTGAAATACCGCAAGAGTTTGTTAGATCTTTCTCAAATTTCTATTCCTCGCACTTTAATTTCCGACATTTCATGTCAGTATTTCGATTTGCACGTATTTGCAGATAGTTCTGAAAAGGCATACGGTTGCTGCGCCTACTTAGTAGGCCGCCCTTCCAATACTTTACCCGGATTTTCCAATTTAATTTGTGCAAAATCAAAGGTAGCCCCACTCAAATCCATATCTTTGCCTAGATTGGAATTATGTTCTGCTGTAATGGCTGTGGAATTAGCCAGTAAATTAAAAATCAGTTTAAATTTGAAATTTTCGACCACATGGTTTTGGAGTGATTCTTCCATCGTGTTAGCTTGGCATTCAAAACCTTCTTCGCATTGGACCACTTTTGTGGCTAATCGCGTTTCTAAAATACAAGAGTTGTCTCATTTTGACCAATGGAATCATGTTCCGGGGAAAGAAAACCCCGCTGATATAATTTCACGTGGCTGTTTGCCCAAGAAATTAATTTCTCTTAAACTATACTGGAATGGTCCGGCGTGGCTCAGTCAGGATTTTTCTTGTTGGCCTCGTTCATCTAATCCACTCGCAGAAGATGTTCCTGATGCTCGCATTGTTACCGCTTCCCTTTTTCTAACTTCTATTGCTACTAGTCTTTTTCAGCGTTACTCTTCATTTAATAAATTAATTCGTGTGGTAGCATATTTATTTCGATGGAAATTTCTTGTTCTTGATGAGCCTGTGAAGCCGCAACCCTTTCTCACTAAAATGGAATTGGAATTTGCTACTCGTAGAATCTTGTTTCTTATGCAACAAGAAGTATTCTTTCTTGAGTATCAGACGCTTTTAAGCAAAAAAGCTTTACCGAAGTCTAGTAGGCTGTTACCTCTCACCCCTTTTTTGGACCAAGATGGATTAATAAGAGTGGGGGGCAGGCTAGAAAATTCTAGTTACTCAGATGAGAAAAAACATCCCATTATTCTCCCTTCTAGACATCCTATTACTACTCTCATCGTAAAGAAATTTCATTATCAGAATTTGCACGCTGGCACCCGCACTTTGCTTTGTTTAATTCGCGAGCAATATTGGCTCATTAACGGTGTTCATGAAGTTTCTTCTGTTATTCGGAAATATATACCTTGTTTCAAATCCAAGCCCCCGCCAATCACGCAAATTATGGGAAACTTGCCATATTTTCGTTCCGAACCTAGTAAGCCTTTCGCCATGACGGGTATCGATTATGCCGGTCCTTATGTCTATCACGTTAATTCCCCTTTATCTAAGCGAAAGTTGTTAGGTAAACTTTATATTTCTTTATTTGTGTGCATGGTAACAGGAGCCATTCACCTTGAGTTGGTTACAAGTGCTTCTACTCCTTATTTTATAGCAGCCTTTTCTAGATTTGCCTCTAGAAGGGGTGTTCCTTCTGAGGTTTTCTCAGATAACGCAAAAATTTTTGTTAGTACTTTTGATCTTTGGAAAACTGCACTTACCTCTCCTTCTGCTAAGGAACAGTTTTCTAATTTTTCTCATGCTAAGGGATTCAAATGGCATTTCACTCCCCCTTACGCCCCCCATCATGGTGGTCGTTGGGAATCTTGCATAAAGCTTACGAAGAGACAGCTAAAGAAAACCCTTGGTTCAGCCATCCTTTCCTATGAGGAATTTAATTCCTTAATTATTCAGGTTGAGGGTATCGTAAATTCTAGGCCGCTCACGCCTTTGTCTAACGATCCTAAAGATCTTCTTCCGTTAACACCTGGCCATTTTTAATCGGCTGTTCTTTAGCTTCTACGCCTCCTTTGCTGAGTCGACGCTGTGATCTAGGTTGCCTATTTTCTGGAGAAAGTTAGACTCTTTGCGAAACTCCTTTTGGCGCCGTTGGAAGCTGGAGTATCTCGGCTCACTTAACAGAAGAGAGAAGTGGCGGCTTTCCCAGCCTGATGTGCGAGTGGGAGATATGGTTCTTTTGCGAGATCCAAGTCTTCCTCTCGTATGGAATATTGGTAGGGTAACTCACTGCCATTTGGGTCGTGATAATCATGTGAGAGTTGTAGATGTTCTCACTAGTAAGGGTGTCTATACTAGACCAATTTCTATGGTTGCTCTCTTGCCTGTTGAGGCTTAGTGTCATCTTCTTTCATTGTTGTTCACGTTTTTAACTGATACTTTGATTGTTTTCTTTCGGGTGTCTCGGAGCATGATCACTTTCGTGATGTTTATAGTGCGGGTTTCTTTCGTGCCGCATTTGTCGGTTAAATGCTTTGAGACCACCGAACGAGCAATATGTACTTATTCATTTCTGTTAACATTATATTGTTTATTACTAGTGTTTACTCTCTCTATATATATATCTAAGACTCTTACCTCAGCATGTTTAAGGTCATGCGCCTCCAGCATACGCTCGCATACTGAAAAGGGTGTCGACTTGCTTGCTGCCTTCCTGTATGACTGACGTCACAGCTTGCCCTGGCCAATCATCGCCCGCCAGCCTAGGCTTCTAGACGTTTCTATGATGTTATTATTTAAGTGGCGGCGTTTTGCTCTCCACCAGCATTCCTTCTTCAAACCTTCTACGGTCTTCTTCAACTTGCGAGAGGCATTCGTGCCTTCCGCCCTTCTCCGGGGCCTTCTAAACTTCAGGCCTAATCTGCATTTATGATTGAAACTACCAGGCAACGCAACAGCAGAGAGCTTCGGCACTGAGAAAGTGCATTCTACATTTTACTCCAAACCGCAAGACGCTGCATCAAATCGCAGTTCTAAAATGCCCTGTTATTTGGCATTCAAGAAATAACATCAAACTTAACGATGTTAAGCAATGTACAGCGCTGGTGAAGAAGAAGAAGATCGCCCTGGCGAAGTTATTTTCCTGATGCTGGACATCTCAAATTCTACTGCCAAAAAATCAAGTGTTGGCCACGGCAGTCTCCGTCAGCATGCTTTCTCGTCATCGCCACTAAAGATAAGTTTGTGCCTTTTTTATTATTATCTTAATAATCTTCGTTTTAAATGTTTGCTAGCAAGTGCAAGAATATTAAATTTGTGTGTGCATCAAGCAGAATGAACTTTTGAATAATAGCACATGGCTGGGCCAACCTAATTAAAATTAATGAACATTTGAAATTGCCCCAGGCGGGCCAGCATAACTAATTTTTTAATTAAGGCTTATTTATTAATGTGTTTGCAAGTTTCACCATAAAAATAAAAATATTGTATTTACTCTCAATGTTCAGTCTAGTATTGAAAGAACCAGGCCGCATTTCCTTAGCCCAATCCTTTCAGTCTAATCTTCTCTTAAGGAAGTTATTTTGTCCAGGCCTTAAGCCTGATGCTGTCCTCCCGTTTATGTTGATGAATTTGGGCTGTTCTTCACATAACCACTCCACTCATCCACCTGAGCTTTTTCATTTCCGTGACGTCAAGCCTGTTTGTGTGCTGTTTGCGTGCAGGCCATGTTTCAGAGCCATACAGCAATGCAAGTCTTACGACAGTTTTGTATATTTTCCCCTTAACCTTAGCCTTGATCCTGCGGTCACAGAGCTATCCTGACATCCAGTTCATTCATCCTACATGAATCCTGTGTGACACTTCCACATCCAGATTTCCTTCTCCAGTCACCACCGAACCCAGGTATTTGAACTCATCCACTCTTTTTAACGTTTCCCCTTGCCTTCTGATCTCACAGTCTTGATCTGTATAGAACCTCATATATTCCGTCTTCTTCCTGCTAATTCTGAGTCCTCTGTCTTCCAAGGCTGCCCTCCTCTGTTCCAGTTTTTCCTCTATGACATCTTTGGTGGTACTACACAACACAATGTCGCCCGCAAACATCAGGCACCAGGGGGCTTGGTTTCTTAATCCACAAGACATTTCGTCCAGAATTAGGTCAAACAGATATGGACTTAAAGCCGAACCTTGGCGTAAACCTACTCGAACCGGAATCCAATCTGTAAGTCCAACGCTGCTTCTAAACTGTGTCCTTGTTCATTTCATGAACCATTTGCACGTACTTCTCTGGGACTCCCTTCGCTCGTAAACATCTCCAGACTTCTACACGGGGCACCCAGTCATATGCTTTCTCTAGGTCCATGAATGCGAAGTGTAATCCCTTCTGTTTTTCACGATACTTTTCCATTACTTGTCTCAGGGCAAACACAACGTCTGTGGTCCCTTTTCCTGGCATGAAACCAAATTGTTCCTCGCCAATGCTAGTCTCATCCCGGATCCGCTTGTATATCACTCTTTCCCATATTTTCATGGTATGGGACATTAACATAATGCCCCTGTAGTTAGCACAGTCCCGAATATCCCCCTTCTCTTTATATATAGGCACTAAAATACTTTCTCTCCAATCATCAGGAATTGTTTCCTGAGAGTACATTTTTTGCATTAAATCCAGCAACATGTCGATCCCATCTTTCTCCAGATACCTCCACACTTCAACTGGTATTTCATCGGGTCCTGTTTCCTTTCCGTTTTTCATTTTCCTAAGTGCTAATCTTACTTCTTCTCTTCCAATATCTATTGTCAGGCCCTGGTGTTGGTCTCCTTCTCCTAAATATACCCTTGGGTTCTCTTCATTGAGAAGTTTTCCATAGTAGTTTCTCCATCTGCACTTGATGTCGGAATGGTCCGTTAATATTAGACCATTTTCATCTTTGATCTGCTTTATTTGGGTGTAGCCCTTGTTGTCTTTGTCTCTCGCCTGCGCTATTCTGAAAATTTTTCTTTCACATTCTGTAGTTTCCAACTCTTCGTACAGCCGATCCATCATTTGTGCCTTTGATTGTGCTACTACCTTCTTTGCTTTCTTATTACATCTCGTGTAGTTCTCTTTATCCTCTTGTCTACCTGACTTATCCCATAAGTTCTTTGCATCACTTTTGGTTTTCACGATCTTCTATACCGCCTCATTCCACCACCATGTTTCTTTGTCAGCTAGTGGTTTCTTGTCAGAAGTTCCCCCTAGCACTTCAGTTCCTACCCTCCTTATCAAACTACTGTTGTGCGTCCACCACTCCTGCACATCATTGCAAAGAACCACTCCATCGAGTACTTTCTCTTTAAACTGGTCCTTCAACGCCTCTTCATTTAATCTCCACCACTTATTTTTTGTTAAGACACCCACAAGTCTGCCTTTCTTCCTAATCTTCATTTTCCAGTCCATGACTACCGTCCTATGCTGTGTTTCCACTGCTTCACCCTTAAAAATTTTACAGTTTTTAATTTCCCTTAATTGAGACCTTTTACACATTAAGAAATCAATCTGGCTTTCTCTGGTCCCACTTTTGTAAGTCATATATTGATCTGTGTTTTTCTCGAACCATGTATTCACAATTGCCAAGTCATATGCCATCGCATAATCCACGATTCTATGACCTTCATCATTCCTTACTCCTACTCCCCAGCCTCCATGTACTCTTTCGATTGTATCTCGACTCCTTCCGACATGTCCATTTAAGTCACCATCCACTATCAATCTTTCATTCGCTGGTGTATCTCCAAGCTCACGATCCATATCTTCCCAGAAGGATATTTTGTATTCCTCATCGCAACCCACTTGCAGAGCATAAACACACACAATATTTACCAATTCTCCATCAAGACACAGTTTGATGCTCATTATCCTGTCACTCCTTCTCTTAACTTGAACTATGGGCTCCTTTATGTCTCGGGATAGGATTATTCCCACTCCATTCCTCCCATACTTCTCTGCTCCACCGTATAGTAGCTTATAGCCACTACCCAACTCTCTAGCCCAATTTCCCTTCCATCTAGTCTCTTGCACACACAATATTTTCACCTTTCTCCTTTCCATGAGATCCACTAACTCCCTTCCTTTCCCAGTCATTGTTCCTACATTCAGTGTGCCTATTCTTCGTAACTCACCATATTTTTGAGCTAGCCTCTTTAGCGGGGCTCGCTCATGACCCAGTAGCCCTAGCCCATTTCTCACAGGGGTCGGGCGAAATCCCTGCACGTCGCTTCTGGGGTACGTCCTAGCATTTTCCGAGGCTAAACTAAGATTCGCTGTCATATTGGTTTTGGCATAGTTTTCTGGCCGCATGTCCTTGCTGACGCCAAGTCTTCTATACCTACGGCCAGGTAGAAGTGAATCAGCCGCCCTTCACATGAGGAACAGACGTTGTTTGTAGCCGCCCGCTCCGGGTCAGACGCTACGGTTGATATCTGTCTCTGAAGTGAGAGCGATACTATTTACTCAATATCCCGAGCACTGGGATGCCACTTCTCCAACTGCACTGTACCGAAGGACTACTTCTCCACTGCAGGCACCGTTGTGGTCTTAACTCATGGTTTCAATCACATTGGAGGCACGCTTGCGCAAGTAATTTGGTGGCGCGCGCGTGCGCAAGCTGGCATGAACAGCAATGTGCTCACACTAAATGCAAGCAGGTGCAAGTTAATTATTTAAACAGGTGAGTCGAAATGGAGATGTCAGACGATGAGGATATTGTTTTGGAAAATGGTGTCTTGAAGTTTTTAGTTTTGGATGAGCAGGAAATCAGAGAAGAGTTGGGTGAATGAGTATTTTTTGGACAGAGAGGAAATGGAGAGTATGCACGAATATCCAACGATTTGCTTAGATAGCCTGATAAGTTTTTTGAATACTTAAGAAAGATACCAGACACTCTCTACTATAAACTGGACAATACACACCTAGAATAAGGAAGCAATCTAATTTCCGAAAGTGTGTATTACTTTGAAGTCAGACTTGAAGATTTATTAACTACTGTAATTACTTTAAAATATTATTTTGATGAATTTAAAAATGATATTCATCTGCCAATATTAAAAATGTTGTACGCCTTTCTCTCCTCCAAAATTAATGTAACGTATTAATTATAGGAAAAGTAGACACTGCGTATCGAAGGATTAAGAATACTTTTGGGGAAAGGAGACTAAGTACTGTAATATTAAGGACACAAATGGAAAGCCTCTAACGGATAGAGAAGAAAAGGTTGAGAGATGGAAAGACTACATAGAGTGTTTGTATAAGGGAAAGGAGATTTGAATCATGTACTGGAAAGGGAGAAGGAAATTGATGACGAGGCAAAAGAAGAACTCATATTGAGATCAGAATTTGACAAAGCATTGGAAGACTTAAGCAGGAACAAAGCACCAGGCATAGATGATATACCGATTGAGTTGCTACGCTGCATAGGAGATGAAGGTCTGATCAGGTTATTTAACTTGGTGTGTAGGATTTTTGTGACAGGTGAGGTGCCCTCTGATCATCCCTATACCGAAGAAAGTTGGAGCTGAAAGATGTGAGGATTACCGTACAATCAGCTTGACTACTCATGCTTCAAATATCCGGTCTGGAATAATTTACAAGAGGATGGAAAGCCAGATAAAAGTGGAGTTGGGTGAAGACCAGTTTGGTTTCAGGAGAAATGTAGGAACAAGGGAAGTTGTACTAAGTCTTAGGCTGATTTTGGAAGGTATAATAAGAAAAGATAAGAGAACGTTCATGGCATTCTTAGACCAAGTAAAGGCTTTTGGTAACGCTGATTGGACTAAATTGTTTGATATTATGAACATGATTGGTATAAAGTACAGGGATAGGAGGGTGATCTACAATCTATACAGAAACCAGACATCAGTCATTAGTGCAGAAGGACATGAGAGAGAAGCTGGTGTTTAGAAAGGTGTGAGGCAAGGCTTCAGCTTATTACCCGTACTTTTCAATCTTTACAATGAACAAGCAATGAAGGAAATTAGAGTGAAGATTCAAGGAGAAATAATTTTGACTCTGAGATTTGCTGATGACATCTTCATCTTGGCCGACACGCCCCGAGGATTTGGAAGAGTTTTTGAATAGTATGGTCTCCATCCTGAGGAAAGAATTCATGATGAAAATTAATTAATAAATGTAAAACTAAAACAAGATGTTCAGTAAAGAACATATAGCCTACTTTCTCCTAAATCCATTGGTATTGTTATAACTCTTTCTCCTCTTCAAGGAGTATAATTGAATGTTGTTTGAAGTAGCTTGTTGAAATACAACGTGCTATACGGATATTAAACATGAATATGAGGTGCCCTTTGCTAGTGCTACCTCTGTAACAAATTTCGTTCAATTCGGTTTTACCGTGCTTGAATTGATACGGGGAATCGATTGGCACACATACATGGCCGCCATCTGCAAACTGTAGGGCTGATGATCTTGTAGTTTGCTCAAAATATGCTTCCCGCATTTTGGCATATTGTTACACAATTTGGTAGAGATCAGAATATTAGGTTGGTCGCAATTCGATTTAAGCTTTTAAAATTCGGGTGGCCGCCATTACGTTCCCGTCAAGATGGCGGCAATATAAAACATGACACTGAGGTGCCCTTTGCTAGTGCTACCTCTGTACCAAATTTTGTTCAATTCGGTTTCACTGTGTTTTAATAGATGGGGGAATCGATTTGCACACATACATGGCCGGCATCCACAATGTATTAGGCTGATGACCCTGTAGTTAGGTCAAAAGTTTCTTTGTACTTAACCGAGATAACCCTGAATTTTTTTTTTCGTTGAGATTTGTTTTTGGTCCATGAAGATCTTCTGTTGAAGTTGTAAGGAGGCCGGAAAAAGTGGTTTTAATTACGTGCCATGCCTAGTTTGCCGGAAATCAGACATCCTTCCAGAAGGACGTCAGGGATATTCACTATCAAAATTAAATCCGTGTGAATTAATTCATAATATTCATTGAGTAAAATATTTTATTACATAAAATAGAATACAACCTTATTTTACACTAGAACTATTTAAGAAACAACAATTGAATGGTTACAACTTAGTATGAAATACTACAAAGCAAGAAACATGCAAAGCACAGTCACATTTTATGCACATTGAAGTGCCTTTTAGGTAGATTTCATTAGAAAGCTAACTATTGCAATGGGTACCATGTTTCGACTTCCGGAAAATTTCGACATATCTTCGCGTTTCACATCCCCCAGACCCCAAAACCACCGTCAGTTCAAAAGTTTATATATAATTTATGTATATATGTATCTATATATATATATATATCAGTTTCTTGTGGACACAATAACTGCCGTAATTTTGCACCAATCACTTTGAATTTTTTACATAACATGTATCCCTAAAAAATCTCGGTCGAGTTCGTTAATGGGCAAAATCGGTCGAAGGGGTTGAAAATGGGGGGCTTTTTTCGAAAAAGTGAAATTTCGCTATAACTCTCTTAATACGTGAAATATCGAATCCATTCAAAGTTCATAATATGTGTCGGATATGTGCCAAAAATTTATGTCAAATATGTTTTTTGATAGCACCAACCATTGACCAATGGGGTGGAATAAAGTGGGTTTTTCGGGAAACATTAATCATATCTCTCTTAATAGGCACAATATCAAAACCGTACAAAATGGACAATATTCCTCCATCAATTACCTAAAACTTTTGTCTGAAAGAATTTTCGACATGACCCACCATTACGCCACGGAGTGAGCAAAATGATTTAAATTATAAGAAAATTCCAAGTGCCAAGAGTGGTTGCCATGACAACTTTACTTTTAATGGATAAGGGATGAGCCATCAGCAGTTGCTATGACAACGCCACTGCACGAGATCACATTCTGTTTTCATATGTCTGTGGGAAGCGACTTCGGTATCGGAACTGGTAGCATGCTGAAATTCTATGCCCAAGGTCGCGGGTTCAAACCCGGCTGAAGTCGTCGGATTTACTAAGAGCGCCAAAAACCCTGAGTATGCTTTCCTTCGGAGGGGAAGTTTCAACGTTTGTTGCGAGTTGATGGTTCCGGTGGCATCTAGTAGCCAAGTTCACAGCTAGGTGTCGTTGATGGTAGTATTTTAAATTATGTAGCCTATTTTAGGTAGATTTCATCAGAAAGCTAACTATTGCAATGGGTGCCATGTTTCGACTTCCGGAAAATTTCGACATATCTTCGCGTTTCACATCCCCCAGACCCCAAACCACCGTCAGTTCAAAAGTTTATATATATGTGTGTGTATATATATGCATATATATCAGTTTCTTGTGGACACGATAACTGCCGTAATTTTGCACCAATCACTTTAATGTTTTACATAATATGTAACCCCTTAAAAAATCGGTCGAGTTCGTTAATGGGCAAAATCGGTTAAAGGGGGGTGAAAATGGGGGGGGGGGCTTTTTTTTTTCGAAAAAGTGAAATGTCGCTATAACTCTCTTAATACGTGAAATATCGAATCAATTCAAAGTTCATAATATTTGTCGGATAAGTGCCAAAAAATTATGTCAAATAGGTTTTTTGATAGCACCAACCATTGACCAAAGGGGTGGAAAAAAGTGGTTTTTTTTTTCGGGAAACATTAATCATATCTCTCTTAATAGACACAATATCAAACCCGTACAAAATGGAAAATATTACCCTAATAATTACCTAAAACTTTGTCTGAAATAATTTTTGATCTGACCTACCATTACGCCAAGGGATGAGAAAAATGACTTTGGAATTAAAGAACATGCCAAGTGCCATCAGAGGTTACCGTGACAACGCTTCTAAATTGATGAGGGATGAGCTATTAGAGGTTGCCAAGACAACGCCATTGCACGAGATCACATTCATTTTTCCATCTGACTGTGGGAAGCGGCTAACTGGTAGCATGCTGAACTTATATGCCCAAGGTCGCTGGTTCAAAGCCGGCCAAAGTCGTCGGATTTTCTAAGAGCGCTAAAAATCCCTCAGCATGCTTTCCTTTGGAGGAGAAGTTCCAACGTTCGTTGCAAGTTGCTGGTTGCGGTGGCATCTAGTAGCCAAGTTCACAGCTAGGTGTCGTTCACGTTAGTATATGGTACAAAATTAGGAACTACTACTTAAAATTGACCGTCTGCAGACCTTACCTGAATTACAGACTAATACAGTCATCACAATTAACACCGTTTATCAGATTCTACACACCCGGGGTTACATGACCACGTTGTCGCAGCCCCTAAACTGAGGAACCAACAAAAATCTCTGCGGGAGATAAAATTTTGCGAGAAGAAGTAACAGACTGTCAGATAGTTACACATCAGTTCCAAACCTTGCATCAGGACAGTGTGATCACAAGTATAAAAATGAACCCCGAATGACAAGAAGGTTACCATACCCATAAGACAATTAAATGATAAAAATATGCATACAAAAACGAAAAAAAAGTTGATTTTTAACCTCTAAATGTAAAATACTTTCTTGCAATCAATGAGGTCTGATCCTCCTACGAAAACCTGCATGTTTTGCCTATTATACCCAATCCCCTAGTTTGCCCGGTGAAATCTACCTCCGCCTTCCGGAGTGCCGAGAGGATTTTTTTTGAGCTGTGTTTGCAATGAAGTTGTTTTTTCTACTTGTTTGTGTAGGCATCTGTGGGAAGGTCTGAGACGTAATGATGTATTCCATCGTAACGGACATCAGTTTTCCTTGTTTCCTTGTTTTGCACGTCCTTAGGCAGAGCTCACTCTTCTATTGGATGCCAATATAGATCTAGTTACACTCCTCAGGTCCTCAAGTGCAAGTGGTCAAGTTTTCCACCATCATAGCGGTACAGCTGCCAAGCATTTTGCTCTGCCAGGTCTATAGTATGTGCTATTGTGGGAAAATACCACTTTTTCCTCTGATTGATACTCTGAAAGTAACACATTTTCATCAGTTTGATCAATCCCTGGCAAGCCTGGCTGAGGTATGGATATTATTGTTCTCTGCTGGCGGGAAAATCGGGATACCTTACTCAAGGGACTGAACTTGTCAAAGTTAGTAGCATGCCGATGAAAGACCACATTTCAGTATTAGACACATCACGAACTTTGTTCTTCTTTGCAGCGTACTCATTGGTAAAAATTATTATTGTTTGCACAACTTCTTCATCAAAGAATAATTTGAAATATTCGAGAGGTGTTATCATTTATATCTTTTAGCTCATTATTGCTCCAGTTATACTCCGCAGGATTGGGGCGTTTGCGCGTTCTCCTAAATTTCTTACATTTATCCTGATATTCTTGATTCGAGCAGATTGGCAACATTAAAAACAAGAAATGAACGTGATTTATATCCTTTATGGAATAAAGCGATACCAACTATAACAAATCCAACTCCGTACAGGCCATGGAGGCCCTGGGAGTAGTGGAAGGTAGAGACTTCCACTTTTTGTGACATCAGACCTAGCTGGGATGGCGTTATTAGCGCCACGACCGAGCGTCTTTGCTCCCAGGAATTACCCTGGTACTCATTTATGGTGTAGACTGAGTGAACCCCAGGGCTATTTGCGTTTCCGAAAGTAGTAGTTTTGTTTCCAAAATCCACTGCCTGGATGGGGATCGAACCCACTCCCATTCAGTTGGAAGCTTACCGCCTCTACCGACTCCGCCACGCAGCCCCCTTGATACCTACTATGTACATATTTAATATTTAGTATTTTCTGCATATACAAAGACTGACGTACAGGTATAATCTCTATTAGCGAGCGAGCATTTGAGATGCTGAGGAATGCTTCTGATTGCAGTTGGGAACCAGGAAAATGATCAATTGTAGCAAAAACTTCCGCCTCCGAGTCAAATGACTCAAGTTCAGGGGTGTCATTCTTTTAAGTGATCGCTAGGAGTTCATTCAGAGTAAGAACCTTGCTAAAACAAAAAATACATCATATTTCCCTGACGTCCTTCTGGAAGGATCCGTAGTTTTAGGTAACAATAACTTCAACTAATATTGGTACAGCGAACAAAAACATCATCACATATGTCGGACAACATCCATAGAGTTTGTGTGACAATGTTTTTAATCATCCAGGCATACCTGTGGCCGTAATACTTACCCTTCTACGATGATGTCAGTCAATTCGCCCATCACAGAAACATCGGTTCACCTTTAACGCTATTGTTGCTAACAAAATGTCTGCACGGCTGTGCATTCTGTCACAAACTGATGACAAGTTATTGGCAGGATTGTAAATACACGCATGCGTGCAGATAGCTACTTATTTTTACCACTAGAGCACACCGAACTTGACGGATTCGTTCGTCCTTCTGGAAGGACGTTAGGGATATCTGGGATAAAGGTATAATGTTGCAAAATTTGGTAGAGATCGGATGATTAGGTAGGTTGTGATTTGATTTAAGCTTTGAACATTTGGGTGACGGCCATTACGTATCCGCCAAGATGGCGGCGATATAAAACATGACACCGAGGTGCCCTTTGCTAGTTCTACCTCTGTACCAAATTTCGTTCAATTCGGTTTCACGGTGTTCAAATTGATAGGGGGGACAGACATTCAGAGTACACACACACTCTCACACACACACTCACTCACACACACAGACACACAATTTTTAGCCTACTTTTCACATTTTGCAAAAATGAGGAAAAAGTAGACTTATGAGATCAGGCAAATGTGTGTCTGTCTGTCCTTCTGTCTGTCTGTCTGTCATTCTGTCTGTCTGTCCTTCTGTCTGTCAGTCTGTCTGTCTGTCTGACTGTGTGTGTGTTCTCCCCTATCAACTCCTAAACGGCTGCAGCAATCGAAACAAAATTTGGTAGGAGTAAAGATCTATACCTGAATATCTCATGGCCATATTTGAAAATGATGTCAGTGCTACCAACTGCTGAAAAATCGCAATTGAAATTTGAGCTCCATGTTGGATATCTTGGAAGGTATGAATGGGAGCTATTTCAAAATTGGCACACGTATAGATAATAATATTGCAGTTTAATTTCCAGGAGGCCATACATGGCAGTGTTGCCAAAATGATTATAAGCCTGCTGATAGGTCCAAATTTTAAATGCATATAACTTCTACACTATTAATTAGATTTCAACCAAATTTCGTAAGTGCTATGTGTACTGAGCCCGTATTCGCTCATGCTGGCGAGTATTTTTATATGCCAAAGTTGGTAACACGAGAGAATGAATCTCTGAATGCATCCAGAAAGATGCAGTTGTACTATTGATTTCGTTGGAAGACTGTCAATATTTATTTTGCCATGATTAGAGAAGGTATTCTCTAATGTGCAACTTTGAATTTACCACATTCAGTATTTCTGTATAATTTGCCAAGGAGAAGTAGCCTAACATTATCTATTTAGTACTTGAGACTAAGGAATGACACTGCGGAAATGCAGGAATAATGTCGAGAGACGTTCAACGACTCGACTAGTCTCAGAGCCAGTACAACCCGCTTCCGGGAGGAAAGCACTCGTTGATTGTCAAAGTTCAGCACAGCATGCGTGCGACACGCAGTTGTAATAGTCCGGTCAAGTGGCCGATGAGACGTCGGAAAGTGAAGGAGTAAATCCGTTGGAAACATAAGCCAGTTTATATTATAACGCACGAGATGTGTGCAGTGGAAAACTCCGTGAAAGTATTGCTTTGTAAGCATTTGAAATCAGTGAAATATTACGGTGATTTAACCGGAAGCATGGCCGATGCGTGTGCCATTCAGAAGTGTGAGTAACTGTGATTTCGAAAGTGTCAGTGTCATATTTCACACCAGTGAGAATTGCATGAAATAATCCATGTTGTGTGAAATCGTAATTTTCTTGAACGACCGATGTCACAGATTTCATCAGATGAAATTTTTCACCATGTGTGGTAGTGGAAAAAGTGAGCCAACACGTGATTGTGTTGAGTAGAATCTGCGGAGCGGACATGGCCATTTGTTGAATAGAGTCTGCAAAATTACCAAGTGAAGATGCTGTGTTAATTATCGAATCACACTAGAAGCAGTGAATTTCCTGTGTAATTTATCAACGTTACCACGATGTGCGAGATCCACCAGAAAAGAAGAGCTTTACCACCGTTCACCATGTGGGTGATAATGGCGTTGACACATTATGAGAGGGATACCTAGCACCACAACAGCATAACCAAATGGAGGCTGAAGAACGGATTACAATGCGCCTATCCGAGCGTTGGAAGTATGGCCCACGCTCAAAATGGAAGGAATTACCCCTCAATTATTCCTGTAGGAATGAGGTGAGCTACAATGTTCTTCGTGAGTCTAACTAATGTCTTTTTGTAAGGTGATGGTCTTAGGTGGAGTAGTTTTAACGATCGTAATTCGATTCACAGTCATCTAGTTAGGTTTTGTTTTAGTAGGTTTTTCTTTTAGTTTACCGACTATGGTAACCTTTCATGTTTCAATGCACATCGCAGCGTACGTCTCCAATGCATTTCCTAATCGTGAGTTAGTCAAATATGTGTGTGCTTTGATCACACGGTGCAATTAATGTCATTTTTATGTTCACTTTGAACGAACCAATTGTATGTGTAATTTAAACGGGGCTGTAACTAAGTAATTTAAATCAGCTGTTGCTGAAGTCAGTATTTTGAACCCCTATTTTGTGATATGTAAAGCACGCCACTGAGCAGGCGTATCCTCCAATGGGAGAGGTTATTTCATTACCTATTTTTGGGTATACATTTTTATTTGAGAGTGGAAAGTTTACCACTAGATTCGAGAGGAATCAATTAACAGTGTGAAGGAGTGTTATATCTTTCTGTTTGTACTCCAAGTCTTGTTCACACTAGTAACTTATCATTTACAATTAACGCCACTGTTTTATATGGTGTGAATGTTTGTTTCATGCATTGGAAGTGCCTAGAATGCACATGTTTGATTTTTAACAAATTTGCTGGGAGTGTTATATCTTCCAAACCCGTTAGTGCGGGTGGAATATCTCGCGTTCTGTATGTTTTGCTTTGCCCTTGCAGACACATCATTGTCAATCATTTTTGTCTACTATAAATGTATCACGAACACTACAACGAATATTATCTTATGAACTGCAAGTGTAGGATCACAATCTGAACATTTTTATGGATCCAATATGCTAAAGAAACGAACATTTGAAACTTTACTGTTAGCCCATGCAACTCGTAACAGTTTGGGAATGAACAAAATGTAAGTCACTTTGGGAGACAAGTGTTTTCAAGGTTACGCGCAGTAGTGCCAACCCATAATCCCAGGTGAGACTAGACTTCTGACAGATTTAATGCTAATGCTTTTCTAAATGATGTGATCTACAGTAGCCAGTGTTTGTTAAGCTTTATAAAACTAGGTCAAGTTAACGGCGATATTATGAATGCAATGATATTGTGTCACAGGAGGTCACCTATAATGTTTACGATCTTCGCATATGTTGTCAGCGAACCACTCTTGAGAAACCTTTATTGTTTAAGATTTTAGAATTGTCTTGTGAAACTGATTGACTTATTTGAGGCTATGTTATTTTTCTCACATGTTGCGAAGGTTTATGCCGTGTGTCTATGCACGATGGAAGGGGTGGTTTCCCATAGTTTTTGAGGTTGCCGGCCTTGTTTCAAAGCTCATGCGCTTGACAGACCGAGGTTAAGGAAGTGATCCAGCGGGACACTCTGTTACTTTAGAATGGCTTTTGAGCTTTTTGATAGCTCGGAGATAGCTTGTTCGCGTGTACTTGGGTGTGCACCAGTGATTTTATCGACCAGTTAGGAAGGCGTGCAGATGGTCAATCCGTATAATTAATAAATATTGAACCCGCTGAGCTATGGTTCATGTGATATTTTTTTTTATGACAGAGCATTTATGATGGGATGTTGTACTTTTGAACACACCCAGGAAGCCACGTAAAGCTGAGAGATCACGCGATACTTTTTGAAGTAGCGGTGAATCGCACTTTTGACTTTGGTGAAAACTGCTAATTATTTATCTGAGGTCTTATTAATTAATTTTTATCTTTCCACAAGACTCAGAATATTCCATTTCGTCATGCTGCATTATTAAGACAATTTGGAGAATGTTTATTTTTACTTTAGGTAAGGTAATACCCTTGCAGATACGCAATAAGGAAAGTAAGTAGTCGCTCAACGATTTCGTTTTGACGACCTACTTTCTAGAGACACCCAGTACCTTGCACTGCGTCTTGAGAATCCGCCTTGTGTAGGCGTGGAATTGCATTTGTCTTACGAGACGTAGAAGAATATCCGCTGTTGAGCGTTGAAAGTGATTATAAGGTGCCATCGAGCACGCTAATAGTATTATTCACTGTTGTTGAAGCCCAGTGAACTAAAGAAGACGTTTGGGAGATAACAATTGGCAAGTATAGTGTATTGCACAACATTGCTGTAACACCACGTTTTTACCCACGCGTATGTGGAGGGCAGATGCCTAGTGGAAATATACAGGTAATAGTGTTACAATTATCCTGAATAAGTGTGATTATAATTGTATGAGATATTTAATTTGCCAAAGTGAAAATTTCATTTTAAAAACGCCGTATAATTCACGGATGCTGCGTGATACAAAAGTAGCGTCACTAGCACGTGCAGAATTATAAAACAGTGTTAGCTCACATGCTAATCCACATCTACGAGATTAAGGCTGTGTCGTATTTTACAATTGAAACCTATAACATTCACGACGAACATTATAATTTCGAAAGTGAGAGGATGAATTATTATGCAACTTATTTCACTACCCACGTGATTGGACTTTTCTTCACCATAGTTGAAGCAGTCACCATGGGCTAATACCATCCCGGTATGAGGGTGACGTTTCTAGGGGAACCAGCATGATGGTGGAACTTCCAGGACAACGAACGAGAAGGAAGGAGCCAAAAATGCCATTTCCAGGCATATCCACGAAGTTGTCGACAGGGACAAATCGAACCCTGGTCTTCGGAGGAGTCCAGATGGGAATCTTGATGAGGAAGATACCGTACCAGAGAGCCAGAGAGGATTTTGTACAACCCTTGTTGTGGAATAGAGGGCTGAGTGAGAGCTCCTCCATTTCGTGAGTTTTTGTCACACCCCTTCTTTGTTCTAGTTTCTGGTGGTATAGTAGATTTAATGTAGTTTGTGAACCAACCACACTCAGTGTCAGCCATTTTTCTAGGTAGGGATGTAACTAGACTAGTTAGATGTCATTTATTTCAGTTTAGAGTGAGACACCCTTGGGTCAGACATTTTGGTCAGCCCTGGTGCAGCTTGATGAACGTCGTAGAACGTCAATGCCTACCTTTTGCTGAACCTGATCGTAGTCATTTTGAGGCTATTTTGTTCAACCCTACTTGGGGTAATTTTCAAGTCTTAGCTGACTTTAGTTATGGCAATCAGATGCCATGGTTATTAATTAACTGCATTCTTTGTAGCCATTCTTTGTTATACCCCTGACTGTCGTTAGAACGGTCGTATCATTTAGGTAGTCGACTGTAACTACCAGTTTTGTAAATGCATTATATTTCATTTTGAATAAGCTCTGATAGCTATTCTTGGTCATGTTTGAACCTAACAACTAGAAGGAATGTTTCGTTGCCTAGCATCGAACCCAGTTCCCAACGTATCATTATGCAGATCTAGTGTGTGAATCTGCGCCACAATTGTCATTTTTGCTTGTGTCATGTAAGACACCTTTTTATTTGATGTACTAGCAACTACTGAGTTGTATTTTTTTAAAGCAAAGAGTTCCAGTTATTGTAAGATTACTTTCATTTAGACGTCTTTGGTAGAAAGACGGAATTATATCATTATATTCACATTTATTGAGTGTGTTTTATACACGGACTCTTTAGAGGTCCGTAGCCTATGGTAAAGTTTTTTTTATGAACTGGCCAGGTGTAGGTTTATATTGATTAAATCGCCGGCCTTGAATAATGTGTGCTTTGTGTCGACCAACACAGGAATGTGGTAACCTGTTGGTGACATAAACTGGTTATCTAACCCAGTGACCTGAAAGCATGCCTGCTTCATTGTGAGACAAAACTACTATTGACAAGGACAGAGTACGATTTGTATTCGCTCTTCGTTCCATTGCTATTTTGCTTATGGAAATCAGTTTCCACTCTTGTATTTGATCACTTGTTTTATAGATCGCTTTTTGTTAGTTAAACGCTCTGTTGCGTGTACTGTCGTTTGACAGGTACAGTTATGTCAGGTTTTCTATAGTATGGTGAAGGCTACCCTGTTATAGCAGGATGTTATTGTATGAAGGCATTTTGAGTATGCCTTGTCCGGGACTGATCCCGTTGACTTGATGTTATTGGAAGGTAACTGTTGTGTACAGGCCTATCCCAGAGTTATTGAACGCGAGCTTAGCGCCGCTGGTAACCCGTGTTATTGTGTGTCCGAGTTGTTGTACTCGTTGATTATATTCCGACTGTTGAGTCGAGGCTTTTTGGTGGAGAAAGATCTCAGTGGAGACACTCCGTGCCCAGGCTATTGTCAATGTTATTCGCCATAAACCTACGATAAACCTATAAACCGACATCCTAATAATAAGACGCATAATTGTTGTAAAACAAAGCTAACTAACGATTCTTTCTATCTAACTTTGTTCTTTGCATTCTGGAACTGTTGACATAGCCGTGCAGTTGAAGATAATTTCCTTGTGAGGAAATGACTAGGACTGTTGACATTTTTGTAGCGACCTGAAGCATGCACGAACCTTGAGTTCGTAGCTTGTGGAGCTCAGGCCATGCAATGTCAGACGTGGTCTCAACTACGCATTCGTCACCGTAACTATACACATTAGATGACTATGGTTTACAAAGAGTAAACCAAGGTGCAGGCAGGAATTTTTAATAAAACTACTGTGTCTATTTCATTACTTATTTATGATATCAAGTGTATAAATCCTACATGTTACCTTGTTGTGTGCTGTTAGCACATAGTTATTAAGCATAATTAAATTGTTTGTTTTCATGGCTGTACACTTAGCTTTTGGATGTAATTGTTTTCTTTTACGGACGTCATCGCCGTAAATTTTGTTAATTGATAGGACTTAGCTAGACGAATTAACGTTAAATGTAAATGTCGAAATGGTACCATCCTAACTTAGATTTGTTTTGCTACCCTGTTAAATGTAAATTCTGATATTAGCTTAATCTTGTAACTTGAACTAGGGACTTGCGTTGTACCATATTCCTAGCATTGCTGTTTTTGCTTTATTATTGTGAGTTAGATCTTTCGCGAGGGTTTTCTGTGACTTCTCAGATAGGGACCTGCTCTTCATTTTTGTTTATTAATTAGCTTGCGGACTAGCCGATTATAACCCTCCGAACTAGGCTAGGGGCTTGTGAATTTTAATAAATTTTCACGGTGTTTTACATGTCTGGATGTTTATTTTCTCAGTCTAGTTTTAAGGTGAACCTTTCCTTAGGCGGTCTATGACCATCGTCACCATGTACCACGATCCCTGTGGACTACGGACTCTCGTGCCGCTCTAGCCTTTATGGAAGGTCACCTGATCCTCTCGGTAATTTTATTCAACTTATGGGACGTTAGGAAAGTCATCGTGGTTGTTGACTCGACTAAACGGTCTCAATATTAAAACAAAGACAACTAATAATCACTCATTAAATAAAATTGAGTAATGAATTTAAACGAAAGCAATAATTATCGTTAATCACTAAACGCTTGTTTAACTTTGATCATGGTTTATAACTCGCTGACCATTGCACTGAGCTGTCGTTTTATTTCTTCGTTAGTTTAAGCTTTAGACAGCTGACACATGCGACTGACAGGGATTTGGTCTACCCCAGAGTTTTCAACTCGTGGGTCGTGAACCATGTAACTTTTGTTCTAGTGTTAACGAACAGTACTATGATTCCCTAGCTTACACATGATAGATGACCGATGGAAACAAACAGTAACCATCATGTGGTAGGAAGGATTAATAAGAATACTCTTGTGTGTGATACTTGTTTATTAATTGTTGTGTAAACCCATATTCCCATCTTTCTTTCTTCTACTACTTGTAGATATTTTGTTGTACAGTTGATTGTAATCATGATTTGTGTTGTAAAGGATGACTGTAAATCACTTAAGATTTTTGTTTAGTTGTTTTTACTACGGATGCTTCTCACCGTAGATTAGTTTAACTTAGGATGAGTTTATATTAATTAAAAATTAAATGTAAATACGGGATGGTCACAGCTTACTTTGTTGTTTTTCCTGTCATGTTTGACATTTTGCCATCATGACGCTTCGCTTGGAAACGACATGCCTTGTTAATTATAATTACAATTTAAAATCTTTTGTACCATTTCCCTAGTTTTGCTGTGTTTTTTCTGATTGTATTTAGGACCAATCGAGGGGTGATTTTTACATAGAAGATAATAGTTTATTTTTGTTTCTTTTCCTGTGTTTAGTTAACGGATTAGCCGACTTATACCCCCGATTGTAGGATAGGGGCTTATGATTTCAATAAATCGTTTTGTGAAATTTACTTAAGCCTGGATTTTAATTTAATAGTTTTTAAGGGGGTGAATTTCCTTGCGCGGTCTATGACTATGCTATGATGGGAACCTGATCCCTATGATGACGAGGAGTCTTGTGCCGGAATAGCCCACAAGGAGTGTACTCCAATCCTCTTAGGCCACATTTGTTCAAGGATGTGGTTATCTGGAAAGCTACACATGATCGATGGTGGACCAGATCACCACCTCTAACGGGCAAAGTACATAAACAAATATGACTGAGCGTATTCTTAAGAGCCAACAGGGCTGCCAACTGTTAATAAATGCTCTCATTTTTTATCCAGATAACATTATATCAGAAAGTATGCAAGCCGACAGCTTTAAACAATGCACACGTATAGTATCTGACATTCTATATTAATTTGGAGTAACTTATATACGTCAGTGCTACCAACATGATTCTAAGCCTGCTGATAGGTCCAACTTTAAATACATGTAACTTCCATACTATCATTTGGATTTCAACCAATTTTCGTGTGTGCTATGTGTACCATAACAGATATGACTATGCCGATTGATAAGAGTAACCAGGGCTGCCAACTGTTAATAAATACTGTCTCTATTTTTGTTACCCTAATATCAATATATCAGAAAGTATGCAAGCAAATAGCTCTAAACTTTGCACACGTATAATACCTGGCATTCTAGATTAATTTGGAGTAACTAATATAGGCCTACGCCAGCTGATAGGTCCAATTTTAGAATGCATGTATCTTCTCTAATCACTAATAGATTTCATTCAAAATTGACACAACAATAGATCATATTATTTCAGATTATTTCTGACCAATACATGTATATCATTGTTGCCAGCATGATTTTACGCGCGCTGTTAGATCCAATGTTTAACTGCATGTAACGTCCAAGCTATCCATTGGACTTCAACCAAATTTTGTGTTCTGTACCTTAAGAGATGGAACTAAGAATATATTCAGTCACTAGGACTGCCAACTGTAGTTCTCTCTTAGGCTACATTATGCCAGGTATACAGTATTTCGAACTAATTAGAAATTTCGATATTGCCAACTTAATTTCGTCATTCTTCTAGATAGATCCATATAGCTTAATCATTGGCATGAATCTTAAATTTTAAGAAAAGTAGGCTCTTTAGTTCGTCACGGAACTTCTTGTTGGCGCTGAGTTGATCTTATAAGTCTACTTTCATTTTCTGCAAAAATCGAAAGTAGGCTAATATAGGAATGCAGCCGAAATAAATCAGAAACCTCTATGGACATCAAATTGGCAGGTGAAAAACTAAAGGAAGTAGGAGATTACTGTGACTTAGGAAGCAAAATGACTGTTGACGAAGCAAAGAGGATATAAAAAGTAGGTTGGCTCAGGCAAGGAAAGCATTTCTACAGAAAAGGAATCTGTTGACATGGAATATAGATTTAGGTATTAGGAAGTCTTTTAAGAAATCCTTTGTCTGGAGCGTGGCGCTCTATGAAGTGATCCTTGGACTATTCGTGTAGCAAAAAGAGGGGAATTGAAGCGTTTGAAATGTGGTGTTACAGAGAACGATGAAGATCAGATGGGTAGATAGGGCTACAAACGAAGAGGTATTAAGACGAGTGGGAGAGGAGAGATATTTCTGGCGACTGCTAATGACGATTAGAGATAGGTTGATATATCACATACTAAGACACCCAGGAATAGCAAGCTTAGTTATGGAAGGAAGGGTCGAGAACAAGAACTCTAGAGGTAGACCAAGGTTAGAATATGTTAAACAAATTGCCACGGATGTAGGGTGTGGTAGCTATGTAGAGATAAAACGATTAGCTCAGGATAGGAAGGCATGGTGATCTGCATCAAACCAGTCAAAAGACTGAAGACTCAAACAACAACATTAATTATAACAGACTCAAGTACCCAATGTATATATTTTCAGTGAATAGTTTATGAAAATAACCTGGATACCAGTTTTGGAAAATAAAACACTCATTTTTAATATGCTTGGTCAAAAACTTTATTACATGAAATATACACCAGACTGTCACTGCCTCGATGATCAGAAATCAACCGAGATCATGCACGCTTGAAACTACGAAACAATAATTTTGTTTCGAAGTGGAATCGGAGCAAGCTTGCGCCAGCGTGGACTTGCTTGTGGCGGGCAGTGTGATTGACGATGGACACGTCACCATTTGTTTCTGTCGCTCTCCTACAGATTTTGTTCATATGTGCACGCTTGTGCATGCACGCTCAACCAAATTACTTGCGCAAGCGTGCCTCCAATGTGATCGAAGCGTAACACTGAGCTGGGCCCTCCATATTTATGACCCCTGGAGAGGGGGGGGGGGATCCCAGCATTGTCAAGCCCCCAGGAATTGGGCTACCTGTTGGTCCGCGGGTTCTATTGGAGGGTATTTGAAGCAACCCTACTAGTGCTCTAGGGCGCCCCTATCCACCACCTGGGAACACGCCCTCTAGAGGTTACAGGTTCCCCCGAGGGAAAGAGGTAAATTGAATAATTCATCAAAATTTAAATGAATAATTTGTGTTGTTTGCAGGTTAATGTACACTCTCCATATGAAACCGTAGAATCAGCGTCAAGATTCATCTTAATGGCCGAAAATTTCCACCACGAGATCATCTCTACGTACGAGGAGCTCAAGTCGGAGCTTGCAGTCAAGACTTTGAGGAGAACTCAGCGGCGTTGCTACCTAGTCCACGAGCATGATGGTGACATTGGTTTCAACAGTTACTCCTTATGTCTGAGCACATGTAGGAGGCGGCTGGCCAACACCATGTGCGGCTGTGTGCCTTATTTCTACCGTCCTTTGGGTGAGTAATTTCAATGCTCAAAGCTGCGCTCAAAGGGCGAATAAAGTTATAAGTTGTGGAACTTCCGTATGAGTCAATGGTTAAGATGAAGTAGTTCTAAATTTCAACACCAGGCGCCGCTCCGAGCATATGGTCTAAAGCACATGACGGGCCGGCAGTCAAGCAGTGATACATTACCGCGCGCAAATTGCACTTACGTTTTATTTCTGTGCTTGTTTTAAACTTCTGTTATCATTATGCATAGGCCTACCAGTGAAAGAGTTCCTTTCTTCACAAGCTAATTATGAGGACGTTATAGACTATTAGCTTTCTTCTCTTAATGAATACGGTCAATGGCAGGAAGTGAATTGCATACCAGCAGAGAGGTGAAGGATAACAATTGTCAGCACATTAAAGAAACTATTACACTGACAGAAATTGAACCCTATAATCCTGTCAGTTAATGATGAGAGCTCTGAGAGAGCAGGCGATAACGTTGTTAGGTAGATTTCATTAGAAAGCTAACTATTGCAATGGATCCCATGTTTCGACTTCCGGAAAATTTCGACATATCTTCGCGTTTCACATCCCCCAGACCCCAAAACCACCGTCAGTTCAAAAGTTTATATATAATTTATGGATGTATATATATATATATATGTATATATATATATATATGTATATAAGTTTCTTGTGGACACGATAACTGCCGTAATTTTGCACCAATCACTTTGAATTTTTTACCGAATATGTATACCTATAAAATCTCGGTCGAGTTCGTTACTGGGCTAAATCGGTCGAAGGGGGTGAAAATCGGGGGGCTTTTTTAGAAAAAGTGAAATATTGCTATAACTCTCTTAATATGTGACATATCGAATCCGTTCAACGTTCATACTATGTGTCGGATAAAGCCCAAAAGTTTATGTTTGAAGAGTTTTTTTATTGTACCAACCATTGACCAAAGGGTTGGGAAAAATTGGGTTTTTCGGGAAACATTAATCATATCTCTCTTAATAGGCACGATATCAAAACCGTACCAAATGGACGATATTCCCCTAATAATTACCTAAAACGTTTGTCTGAAAGAATTTTTGATATGACCCACCATTATGCCAAGGGATGAGAAAAATGATTTCGGAATTATAAGAAAATGCCAAGAGCTATCAGTGCTTGCCATGGCAACACTACTAAATTGATGAGGGATGAGCCATCAGACGTTGCCAAGATAACGCACTTGCACGAGATCAGATTCAGATTTCCATCTAAGTGTGAAGCGGCTTCGGTGACATAACTGGAAGCATGCTGAACTTCTATGCCCAAGGTCGCGAGTTCAAAGTCGGCCGAAGTCGTCGGATTTTCTAAGAGCGCTAAAAATCCCTCAGTATGCTTTCCTTTGGAGGGGGAGTTCCAACGTTCGTTGCGAGTTGCTGGTTGCGGTGGCATCTAGTAGCCAAGTTCACAGCTAGGTGTCGTTGACGGTAGTACCTGGTACCAACATTAGGAAATACTGCTTGAAATTGACCGTCTGCAGTCCTTACCTGAATTACAGACTAATACAGCCATCCCTAAGTACACGGGGTTACATGACCGCGTTGTCGCAGCCCCTAAACTGAGCAACCAACCAAAATCTCTGCGGGAGATATAATTTTGCGTGAAGAAGTAACAGACCGTTACATAGTCACACATCAGTGTCGAAACCTTGCATAAGGACAGTGTGACCACAAGTATAAAAATGGACCCCAAATGACAAGAAGGTTACCGTTCCCATAAGACCATAAAATGTTTAAAATAGCATAAAATGACGAAAAACAAAGTTAATTAAGCTCCAATTATAAAATATCTTCTCGCAATAAATGACGTCTGATCCATCTACGAAAACCAGCATATTCTGCCTATTTTCGCCTATCCCCAGGTTTGTCCGATGAAATCTACCTCCGCCTTCCGGCGTGCCGAGAGGACTTTTTATTATTTGAGTGGTTACCTGATTCACACAGCAGCAACGAAGATTGTGATATGTACTTTCTGCATTTGGTCATTGGAAAGCGATTCCGAAACATTTTATGATGTTAGTGATGTATGTATCCTCACCATACTGAGAGACTTTGGCGGAAGTGAATCAAAATTTCTCAAATACCCGTCTTTATCTTTATTTCACGTGATGAAAAAAAAAAGATCGTGTGGCCTCCTGAGAGGCCGAGTGCAGGTCTTTCTAATTGATGCCCGTGGGCGACCCGCGCATCGTAATGTGGATGAGGTTATGATGAAGACGGCACATACACCCAGTCCCCGAGCCACGTGAATTAACCCTAAGAGATTAAAATCCGCAATGGCCCGGTCAGGAATCGAACCCGGGACACGGCGGACCAAAGACTAGCGCACTAACCATTTAGCCACGGAGCCAGACATTTCACGTGATAAAACGTGTAATGAAACTTGCAGATACAGTAGTGGAGGCAAAGTTGGAGCAAGAAGGCGCGTTAAGGGGCGATATATTTTCAGATTGTGTGGATATAATCTGTGAACTTCCTGTGTTCCGAAATGTATGCCGCTCAGAGGATCAAAATAATAATCCCTGGCACTACAGCCCTTGAAGAGGCTAGACCTACCAAGGGACCGCTGCCCAGCCATTTGGCCTGCAGATATTGGGGTGACGCCTGGTCAGCGCATCGGGTCCCGTCGGCCGTTAATCTTTGTTTTCGTGACCGGGGCGCTGTCTCACTGTCAGACAGCTACTCAATTGTCCTCACGAGTCTGAGTGCACCCCGTTCCAGCCCTCACGCCAGTTTCTAAAATCCCTGACGGAGCCGGGAATCGAACTCGGGGCCTCCGGATGAGAGGCAGGTGCGCTACTCCAACACCACAGGGCCTGCGCTCAGAGGATCATCTGTTACTATATTTCCCTAGGATAGTGTTTCATTACATTAAATGCCGGTTCATTTTCCTGGCGAAAGAAATGTCCATGGAACTGAGATCCAGATCGTCTTCTTAATCAGCAAGGACAAGAAGTTCCATGACGAACTAAAGAGCCCACTTTTCATGCCAATGATTATTCTACAGTATATGAACCTATCTAGAATAATGACGTAATTATGTTGCTAATATCGAAATTTCTAATTAGTTCGAAATACTGTATACCTGGCATAATGTAGCCTAATAGAGCACTACAGTTGGCAGCCCTGATGACTGAATATATTCTTAGTTCCATCTCTTAAGATACAGAATACAAAATTTGGTTGAAGTCCAATGAATAGCATGGACGTTACATGCAGTTAAACATTGGATGTAACAGCGCGCGTAAAATCATGTTGGCAACAATGTCGTGCATGTATTGGTCAGAAATAATCTGAAATAATATGATCTATTGTTGTGCCAATATTGAATGAAATCCATTAGTTAGTATAGAAGTTACATGCATTTTAAAATTGGACCTATCAGCAGACTTAGAATCATGTTGGCAGCACTGACGTATATTAGTTACTCCAAATTCATCTAGAATGCCAGGTACTATACGTGTGCAAAGTTTAGAGCTATTGACTTGCATACTTTCTGATATATTGATATTAGGGTAACAAAAATAGGGACACCACATATTAACAGTTGGCTGCCCTTGTTGCTCTTAAGAATACGCATAGTCATATCTGTTATGGTTCACATAGCACATACGAAATTTGGTTGAAATCTAAATGACAGTATGGAAGTTACATGTATTTAAAGTTGGACTTGTCAGCATGCTTAGAATCATGATGGTAGCACTGACGTATATAAGTTACTCCAAATTAATATAGAATGTCAGGTACTATACGTGTGCACAGTTTAAAGCTGTCGGCTTGCATACTTTCTGATATATTGGTATTTGGATAAAATAGATTAGGAGCATTTATTAACAGTTGGCAGCCCTGGTGGGTCTTAAGAATACGCTCAGTCATATCTGGTTATGTACACATACAACATACAAAATTTGGTTGAATTCCAATTGATAGTGTAGAAGTTATATGCATATAAAATGGGACCTATCAGCAGGCTTATAATCATTTTGGCAAAACTGCCATTTTGAAATAGCTCCCATTCATACCTTCTAAGATATCCAACATGGAGCTCAAATTTCAATTGCGATTTTTTAGCAGTTGGTAGCACTGACATCATTTTCAAATATGGCCGTGAGATATTCAGGTATAGATCTTTACTCCTACCAAATTTCGTTTCGATTGCTCCAGTCGTTTAGGAGTTGATAGGGGGGGGACACACACACAGCCAGCCAGACAGACAGACAGACAGACAAAAGGACAGACAGACAGACAGACACACATTTGCCCGATCTCATAAGTCTACTTTTTCCTCATTTTTGCAAAATGTGAAAAGTAGGCTAAAAATTATGAAGGTCTCTTCTGTTTAGAAGTAAGCTCTTCTCTTCTTAGAAATTTATTTTAGTGTGTTCTGGATAGTATTTTAATATGTTCGTATTCCCTTGAAGATTTGTTTCTGTTATTCACAACTTGCTTAGTATTTAGTGCAATACTTCTTTTAATAAACAACTAGCAACCCACCCCGGCTTCGCCCGGGAACAGTTATGAATGTGCAAGGAATTCCTGTCAGACGTAATTTAAGAATGGCGAGCACATATCCCCCTTCCGTCCAAATTTAAAAAATATATATTGGGCGAAGTATCGAAGATAATGCTCTCGCGGACTTTTCTGGAGAATTTTTTATGCAGAACAATTCTTACACTCATAGTATATTGATATTTTTAACAGTTTGCCCAGCGTTAGCTTTAAAAGCACACGGACGTCAGGTACTATTTTCGACCTTTTCACTGAAATCTGAAATCGTTACTGCTTGGCTCCCTTTGATCATAAATAAATTATTTTCCACAGAAATCTTCCTCGAGATTACCTTTACAGAATGGTGAAAGCCGCATCAAAATCCATCCTGTGGTTCTCAAGATTACTCGTGACATCCAAGAATCGGGGACTTAGTTTTATACCAAGTAGAGACGAGCCAGACAGGAGCGCGGAGGCCAATTTACGTTAGTACCACCTAGGGGCGGAAACGGTCAACTACCGGAGTTCCTTCAGTTGATACTTTATTCGCCCTGGTACTACTGTACAATTTGTTAAATCCAGACCAATGGATTTTACCTAGTCCAATAATAATTTTTGTCTTCACCAATGGTCTACCGGTAATTGTTTGGTAGTGCAGCCCTGGGTGCCACGTTAGTCATAAATACACCCCTGGTTTTTGTCACGGACAATTGGGCAGTCACGAAGCAATAATCTTTAATTAGTGTGGTGTATTTTGTATCACACATGTTGGCAACAATGTGTGCTCCTCGGTGTGCGCCTTGTTAATAGTTGAACGAGACGTCAGGTGCTGTCGAACATGGCTGCCGCGTTAAATAAGCTATAAATAATAACACATATTTACGTAATTTAGCACATATTTTCGGTGCAGTAGTGACCAGGGTTAGTAACTTGAATTTGTAATGTACCCCAGAAGATGAAACAAGGTATGTAAAAGCCACGATAACCTCAGACGCAGTGTAAAAGCCAAGATGTCTTATTCAGAATTAATTATTTTTTATGGGTAGTTTAAAAATATGTAGCGAAGAATTATTTAACAAGCGGTGAACAACCTGCCATTAAAATCGCCCGAGTGGCCTTAAAGGATCTTCTGGACATCATCTTGTAAGATATTGAAAATGGTGAATCTTCACCCAGGACACTTTCCAAATAATTTACCCCAGTTACTATCACCACTCATTCCGCCCGTCCCGATGGCGATTTGGTCAGTGCGTTAGGCTTTGGCCTGAAATGTCCTGGGTTCGATTCCCGGCTGGGCCATCAGGGATTTTCATCTGCTGGGGTTAATTCCCGTGGATCGGGGACTGGGTGTATGTGACGTCTTCATCATCACGTCATCCTCATCGCCACGGGCATCAACTAGAAAGACCTGCACTCGGCCTCTCAGGAGGCCACACGATCATTATTACTACCACTCATTCCAGTGTAGAGTTGTAGTTCAATGGAGCACCAAGCGTAACTTCTAAAGTTATTAATACGTGCACACTAGCTGTAACCGGCAGGCGTTGCAATGTCAATCAAAGAACGAGAGTGTTGGAGTTGTAGTTTTATTTATTGAAATGTTTTTTGATACCGGTACACAGTGTGTTTTGTTTTTCCGTCTGGTGCATACATGAATAAAACTAATCGTTTGGAAACGCACGAACTGCTGCTAAATTGTATGAATTACACTCAGTTGTTGAAACGACTTATGAGCCACCAATTGTAAAATGGATTTACAAATTCAGAAACCTTCGCGAGCTTGCACAACAGCTGAACATAGTGCATTTGTTGAAATTACTCGCGCACTATCGAAAAAACGATTTTCTAATTCAGCACCCTTTGCGGGCAAGCACTCAACAACTCACGAAAATTAATTTGTTAAAACGATTAGCGTGCAAAAACTCTTTGTGGAATTGACTCGCGCGCCACCTGTTGTGAACTTGGTTTTCTAATTAAGAAACATTCGTGGGCGTGCACACGATAACTAACCAATGTTCATTTGTTGAGACAATACACGCACACACCAACACACAATTGTTGCAACGACTAGCGCGCCATCTAATGCAAATTGGATTTACTGATTCGGAAACCTTCGCGGGAGTGTGTAACAAAAGCTCACCAAAGTACATTTGTTGAAGCGATTTGTGCGCCAACATTAATTTGTTAAAACAACCTTTTGTAAAATGTATTTACTAATTCAGAAACCTACACCGGCGTGCGAACAACAAGCCACCGAAGTTCATTATGTTGAAACAATTAGCACACGAACACTAAATTTGTTGAAGCGATTTTTTGTAAAACATATTTACTAATTCAGAAACCTTCGCGAGCTTGCACCACAGCTGACCAAAGTGCATTTGTTGAAACTATTAGCGCGCGGGGTTCAATTTCTGAATCAATGCATGTGAGGTGAAATGACATGGAAGTAGGGGAGTGAGGCCGGTTTAAAATACTGTAGTGACACTAGCCGCTCGGCTACGCTGACCTCTCAGCCATGTAATATTTGATATCTCGCGGACCCATGGTCGGATTTTAAAAATGAGGTGTCGTAGGACTCGGGCTGATGCCCCCTTCCTTATGGATAACTTATTTCTACCCCAAAATAAAACCTACCCCTACTAGGGGATGAAATAGTAATTTTGAGTAAACTTTGCACTCCATTGGCAAAACGCATGAGGCCCAATGCTATGATGAAATAAAACGTTGTCCTACATAAAAGACATGCGTAGAGCTGGAGGCCATTGTGAATTAATATCTTTGTTTTTTGTTTTGTGTGCATGCGCACTTGAGGTTTTTGTAAGAGGACGGGCTTTTTAAATAATTATTTATGGACGAGTTATTTTTTTTAAACATTTAACCAAAAGATCGAAAATTAATAGGTCATGCGTTTTTTAAGATATTGTGAACCAATAAGGCTAGGGACTTGTATGAGGGATCGTAGAACACGGGGTGTCGCCCCGTTTTTGAGTGTATTATTCATTTTTGTCAAAAGGGCCTAACTACGCCTTTGCTAATATCTTGTGAACCAATAAGGCTATGGAGTTGTATGAGGGGTCGTTGGACTTGGGGTAACGCCCCGTTTTTGAAAGTATTTTTATTTTTGTCAAAAGGGCCTAACTGCACTTTTGTTAATATTTCGCGAACCAATAAGGCCAGGGACTTGCATAGGTAGTAAATGACTCGGGATGTTACCCCCTCTTTTCCTATAGCCCCCTTAATGCAACCAAAGTAGCTAAAACTAATATGTCATCGGCTTTTAATACCTTCCAAACCAATAAGACTTGAGGTGTCCAAAGACTTTAATGTATTTTTGAAATTTTGACAAATGGCCTAAGGACATACATCATCACCATCTTCCTAGCATTAATCCCGCTTTATTGCAGGGTCTGCTTTTCTGCACTTTTTCTTCCATACTGCTCGATCTTGAGCGTCTCTAGTTGTAGCATTCACTAGTTGCATGTCCTCCCGCTTAGTATCCAGCCAGCGGTTTCTCGGTCGCCCTCGTGGTCGTCGGCCTTCTGGACTGATGTCAAGTGCAGTTCTCGCGACTGAAGAGTGATTGCTACGCAGTACATGGCCATACCAACGCAGACGGCTCTCCCGCATTTTTTCATGGATTGGAGCCACAACAAATGTAGTTCGAACATTGTCATTCCTGATGCGGTCCAGTCTAGTAAGTCTAGTAAGTCCCTGTGTCCAGCGAATCAACTTCATCTCCATGACATGTAGTTGTTGTTCATGTCTCTTCGTTACTGGCCAGCATTCAGTACCGTACAGTGCTACTGGTTGAACGATGGTTCTGTAAATTTTCGACTTCAGATATAGTGGCACATTCCGGTCAAAAAGGACTCCAGTAACTTGGTGCCATTCCAGCCATGCAGCGTTGACTCTGTTTCGGACATCTGGGAGTGTTCGGCCATCTGAACAGATTAGCGTACCCAAGTATTTGAATGCAGATGATTTTCGGAGTTCAGTGCCATCAATGTGAATAGTTCCTTCATTTGGTACTCCACACTCCATATACTCTGTCTTCCCAATATTAAGTCGTAGGCCATGGGTGTCTAGTGCAGTTTTCCAACTTTGAACATGTTGTTCCAATTCTTGGCGAGACTTGCAGGCTACAATGATATCGTCAGCATAGAGCAAGGTCCAGGGATGTGGTTGCAGTAGTTCGGCTGCGATGGTGTCAAGACAGATGATGAACAGGAGCGGGGACAAAGCTGACCCCTGATGAACACCAACTCTGATGGGAAAAGTTGCGGAGTTTCCTGAAGCACATCGGACATAGCTGGTGACATTCCGATAAAGGAGCTGAACCCATTGAACATATGCTTCTGGTACCGCATGCTGTCGTAGTGCATACCATATTAGATCACGAGGTACCCTGTCGAAGGCATTTTCAAGATCCAAGAAGGCTATATGGAGTGGTTTCCGCTTTTCTAGGTGCCTTTCCATCAAAAGACGAGCGGCGTGAATAGCATCGATTGTCCCTGTACCTTTCATAAAACCATACTGGTTTGAGGCAATCTTGATTATGTCACGAAGGCGTGTATCCACGATACGCTCAAATATTTTCATAGTGTGGCAAAGCAGGCGAATCGGTCGATAATTTGAGCAGTTGTGCACATCTCCTTTACCTTTCCATATTGGTATTGTTACACTGCTGAGCCAAGTAAGAGGAGCTTCGTTTTCATTGATGATCTTGTTGAAGAGATCTGCTAGAAACTGAGCTGCTTGTGATCCAAGCATCTTCCACACCTCCGATGGGAGATCATCCGGTCCAGTTGCCTTTCCATTTTTCATTTTCTTCATAGCGGTCTCCACTTCGGCAACCGTGATGGCTGGTACTGGACCAAGTACAGGATCCGCAGCTGGTAGTGGCGGATGCGGAAATTATTCGTTGCTAATATTTTCGAAGTGCTGTTTCCATCGGTTAAGGATCTCATTAGGTTTCCGTAGAGGTTGTTGATTTTCATTCTTAATGATCATAACATGTCCAACATCTTGAGTGGAACGATGGCGATTCTTCGCTAGTCGGTAGATATTATTTGCTCCTTCTGCTGTGTTGAGCTCTTCGTACATGCTCTTGTAATGGTCTGCTTTAGCCTTTGCCACTTCCTGTTTTGCCACCGACTTCAATCTTCTATATTGCTGACGATCAAGATCCAGTCCCGATTGGAGCCAGGTCTTATACTCCAACTTCTTCATCCTGATGGCATCTTGCACATGAGAATTCCACCACCATATCTCTTGATTGATAAAACTGCGTCCAGGTTTTGATTTACCCATGATGTCAGTAGCACAAGTCTTAATATGTGTGGAGGCCTTTGCCCAGATTTCATCAACGTGTTGCCCTTTTTCTGGCATAGATAAAGAACCTATAGATGTTTTCAGCTGGATGTGATGTTGTTTTAATTTCCACCATTTAATTCGTTCCTATGTAGATTTTAGACTTTTCTTGCCGAGATCAAGGCGAATCCTAAAATTGAGGAAACGCAGATGATGTTGGGGTGCACTAATGTCTGATGGTATGACATTTACATCAGTGACAAACTTCAGATCACTCCTTCGTACCAGCCAATAATCAATCTGCGTATTTCTTCCACCACTACTCCAGGTAATGAGGTGTGATGGTCGCTTTTTGTAAAAGGTGTTAGTCACAGCTAAGTCTAAGGCCTCAGCAAATTCCAGGATTTTGTTTCCATCCTCATTTCGCTCTCCAAAGCCTTGTCCACCATGTACTCTCTCGAAACCATTTCTATTCCCTCCAACGTGGCCATTTAAGTCACCACCAATGAACAGGAATTTTTCTTCAACAAACTGTAGGTATGTTTCGAGGTTGTTCCAAAATTCATCCTTCTCAGCATCCGTGCACCCAGTTTGTGGAGCATAACATGAAACCACACGTAAGGTTTTCGTACCAGTGTCGATCTTAATAGACATCAATCAGTCAGAAAGACGGTTTACTTCAAGACATGATCTCTGAACTTTGTACTCACAGCTATAGCTACGCCATTCCTGCCTGATATCTTTCCGTGGTAGAATAACTTGTATCCTTCACCAATATCCTTGGATTTTGAGCCAGACCATTTGGTTTCCTGGATGCAGGCAATATCTACTTGTCGGTTCTTGAAGGTATCTGCAAGTTCTCGGCTTCGACTCGTAAGAGTACCAATGTTAATGGTTGCCATTCTGATTTGTTGGACTCGCTTCTTTAGCCCACCCCGTCCTTGAGTGGGAAGCCCTTGCACATTTCTGACACCATTCGGGCGATGATGATGCGCGTCGCCTACAGCGGGGAACGCCCTAGCAGTTTCATCCATAATATTTATTCTAGCCAGTGCATTGAGATACAACAGAATTTGTTTTACCGACCGGCTTGTTGTTAAGCCTGCCATCGAACCCTCCTCCTTTCTCATCCCGGACTTGGGACCGGGCAATGGCCTAAGGACATACATGTTGAAAGAAAATCTAAAACTTTTTTACCTGTTTAAAATGTTCATGAAGAGTGGTTGTAGATAGAGAGTCGATAACGCTGGGCATGTGTTTCAACGAGCCTGTCGTCAGCCACGGTGGTGGTATCCCAATAGAACAATCGATATTTCGATGGGACAGTTTATGACAGGGCGATGGTTCGTTTTCTGATGTTATGTATGATGGATGGATCGAGGCTAATATTTCAAAATGCTTGAAGCATGCTAGATTTTTTACCCCTGAAGAGGATCTTTAACCTGTAAACTGTGATGAGTGACATGACAAATTATAATTCTATGATCAAATGAAGCTGGTTTTATATAGGACAACAGAACTTGGTTATATGATGCTTGGAGAGAGTGCAGAAAACAAACTTGCTGGGGCAGACTGACAGGATGTGAATCTTATTGAGCTTATGGAATGCGCTGACCTAACTTGACAACAGGGCAATGGAATAGTACAGAGACGCAGAGGACGCTTGAAGGTCAGACGCTAAGAATAGAGCTGGCAACAGTGGCGGTGTTGAACTCATTCCAAACACCACTGCCACTGCCAATAGCCAGTCGAGAGCTGTGATCGAGAGTGAAGGGAGGGGAGGGGAAGGAGAGGGATGGATGTGAAATGTGTGAAGCGTGCTAAAAAATTTACCCCTGAAGGGGATCTTTAATGTGTTAGTAAACGGTTAACAGTGACACGGCTCAGTGGTATTGATGCATGTTCATAGGTCAGCAGACGGTTGTAAGATATGAAGCTATAAACTTTTGATTGACTAAACGATGTCAATGAAGGCAAGACATGAGTTGCTGGCCACGGTGGCCGTGACCCAATGGATTAATTGATATACGAACCATTGATCACAGAGGCATATACAACGGTTTGTTTTAAGGGTATTCATTTTTCTGATCTTTCCCATGCTGGACTCATTAATTGAAATAATCCAAAACTGTTAAGGCATGGACCTGAGATTTTATAAACCGATAATGGGATTTGGACACACAAAGTCCCCACCCCAGGAATAGATTTGACGCCCTCCTGTTTTATGGCTCATGAATTTCCCGAAAAGACCCAAAACAACAAGATCATGGAGTTTTGTTTTTCTTAATATATTGCAAACCTGTGATATTAGTTGTTTACTGTGAGTGATGAAACCTTGCTAGGTAGAGAAAGAATTATTATAGGCTACATGTATGGTGACTGACACGTCACTGACCATTGGAACTTGCTTTCAGACCTGGCTGCAGTATATAGGGAGTATAGGTTGAAGGCATGGCATTACAAACGGTGTACACAAAATCCAATTTATCGATTCAAGAATAAGAGTAGACTATCTTCAATTGATTGGTTAAAGAGGGTAGCTAAAAAAAACAAAATAGTGACTACATCGAACTAAACTGAACCAAGCCGAAACAAACCCAACTGAACCAAACCGAACCTAAACCAAACTAAACCTAATCGAGAACAATCCAAGGGCTTAAGTGTAAAACTTGTGGGAGGATGCTGTCATTGGCGATGCTCAAAAGGAAAGACATGACGCCCTACCTACGGAGGGTAAGGTAAATCTAGCGCATAGTGCTATTGTACACACCCAAGTACATGGAGCACACACAACTATCCCATGCTGTTCTTATGGGTTGGCCGTTAAAACATGCTCAGTGGTTACTGGGCAAAATGGTCGCTACGCACAACGAGCTTTTAAGTACACAAGGCTAATAATTAAGGCCCGGGTAGTTATGTGTTTAAATATTTTGTATTTAACTATTATTTATGTATTTACATATATTTGCCGTTTTTATAAATAAATACTGATTCTGGCGTATTTATTCACAAGTACGTTCATTCATGTTCTCAGTCCGTAGATTGGTCGGCAGCAATCCTCCTCTTCCATTCTTCCCTGTCGCCAGACAGTCTCTTCATGTCTCTGTATGAATGGACATTAACATCTGTTATGATCTGCTTGATGTATTGCAATCTCGGTCGCCCTCTTCCCCTCTTGCCCCGAATTTTGCCGCCTAACACAGTTACCATAAAGTCATTGTGGCGATAGAGATGTCCTATCAGTTGGTCTCGTCAGTGGTTACTGGGCGAGATGGTCGCTAAGCACAACGAGCTTAAGTAGAATCTAGACAGATTCAGTAGATTCAGAAAGAATCTATACACACACTCGCAACAAACTAAACTAAACTGTCTTGCTGGCAGTGCTCGACAGTAGGCCGATGCCAGAAATGCTTGGCTAACAGAAATACAATCATTTCCGGATGTCACATGTTACCAGCTAACCATTTTGTGCTGCAGTGGCAAGTACATGCGCCTCTTGCACTGGTGGTCTTAACCCGATCTCGAGGTCTGAGGCCCAGAAAGTATCAAATTAAGAACGAAGAGATGGTGGCGCAGTGTTTAAGCGGTTAGCCTTTTCACTAAGGTACGCTAGGATTCGATTTCAGGTTAGTATGCATGTCATAAACATATTTAAAAAAGTCCTCTCGGCACGCCGGAAGGTGGAGGTAGATTTCACCGGACAAACTTGGGGATAGGCGAAAATAGGCAGAATATGCAGGTTTTCGTAGAAGGATCAGACCTCATTTATTGCGAGAAAGTATTTTATAATTGGAGCTTAATTAACTTTGTTTTTCGTCATTTTATGCATATTTTTAACATTTTATTGTATTATGGGGACTGTAACCTTCTTGTCATTTTGGATCATTTTTAGCCTACTTTCGATTTTTGCAAAAAAATGAAAGTAGACTTATGAGATCAACGCAGGGCGAAAAAAAAAGTGTGTCTGCCTGTGTGTGTGTGTATGTGTGTGAGTCTGTGTGTGTTTGAGTGTGTGTACTCTGAATGTCTGTCCGCCCCCCCCCCCCCGTATCAATTCGAACACGGTGAACGCGAATTGAACGAAATTTGGTTCCAAGGTAGCACTAGCAAAGGACACCTCAGTGTCATGTCTTATATCGCCGCCATCTTGACGGAAACGTAATGACGGCCACACAAATGATCAAAGCTTAAATCAAATTACGACTAACCTAATCATCCGATCTCTACCAAATTTTGCAACAACATACCTTAATGGGGGAGCATCCATTGACTAAACTAATAGGTCATCAGCCTAATAGTTTGCGGATGGCGGCCATCATAGTGTGAAAATCGATTCCCCCTATTAATTCGAACACGGTGAAACCGAATGGAACGAAATTTGGTATAGTGGTAGTAATAGCAAAGGGCACCTCTGTGTCATGTTTAGATCGCCGCCATCTTAACGGAAACGTTATGACGGTCACACAAATGTTCAAAGCTTAAATCAAATTACGACAAACCTAATCATCCGATCTCTAACAAATTCTGCAACAACATACCTTTATGGAGGAAGCATCTTTTGATCAAGTTAATAGGTCATTAGCCTAATAGTTTGCGGATGGCGGCCATCTTTGTGTCAAAATCGATTCCCCCGATTAATTCGAACACGGTGAAACCGAATGAAACGAAAATTGGTACTGAGATAGTACTAGGAAAGGGCACAGCAGTGTCATGTTCTATATAGCCGCCATCTTGACGGAAACGTAATGGCGGCCACACAAATGTTCAAAGCTTAATTCAAATTACGACTAAGCTAATTATCGGATCTCTACCAAATTTTGCAATAACATACCTTTATGGAGGGAGTATCCTTTGAACAAACTAATAGGTCATTAGCCTAATATTTGGCGGATGGCGGTCATATTTGTGTGAAAATCGATTCCCCTATCAATTCGAACACGGTGAAACCGAATGGAACGAAATTTGGTACAGAGGTAGCACTAGCAAATGGCACATCAGTGTCATGTTTTATATCATCGCCATCTTGACGGAAACGTAATCGCGGCCACCCAAATGTTAAGAGCTAAAATGTAACTACGACCAACCTAATAATCTAGTCCCTACCAAATTTTGCAACAACATATCTTTATGTGGGAAGCATGTTCTGACCAAACTGCAAGATCATCAGCCCAATAGTTTGCAGATGGTGACCAAGTATGTGTGCAAATAGATTCCCCCTATCAATTCAAACACGGTGAAACCGAATCGAACGAAATTTGGTACAGAGGTAGCACTAGCATCTGGCACCTCAGTGTCATGTTTTATATCACCGCCATCTTGATGGAAACGGAATGACAGCCACCCAAATGTTAAAAGCTTAAATCCAATTACGGCCATCCTAATAATTTGATCAATATCAGATTTTGCAACAACATGCCTTTTTGTGGAAAGCATCTTATGACTGACTACAAGGTCATCAGCCCAATAGTTTGCAAATAGCGGCCATTTATGTGTGGAAATCCATTCCCCATATCAATTCAAACACGGTGAAACAGAATTGAATGAATTTTTATACAGAGGTAGCACTAGACAAGGGCACCTTAAATTCATGTTTAATATCCCTATAGCACGTTGTACTTCAACAAGCTTCTACAACCAACATTAAATTATACTCCTTGAAAAGGACAAAGAGTTATAACAATACCCATGCATTTAGGAGAAAGTTGGCTATATGTTCCTTACTGAACATCTTGATTTACTTGTGGTCACACTGTCCTTATGCAAGGTTTCGACACTGATGTGTAACTATGTAACGGTCTGTTACTTCTTCACGCAAAATTATATCTCCCGCAGAGATTTTGGTTGGTTCCTCATTTTGGGGGCTGCGACAACGCTGTCATGTAACCCCGTGTACTTTGGGTGAGTGTAGAATCTGTCTGATAAACGGTGTGAATTGTGATGGCTGTATTAGTCTGTTATTCAGGTAAGGACTGCAGACGGTCAATTTCAAGCAGTAGTTCCTAATGTTGCTACCAGATACTACCGTCAACGACACCTAGCTGTGAACTTGGCTACTAGATGCCACCGCAACCTTCAACTCGCAACGAACGTTGGAACTTCCCCTCCAAAGGAAAGCATACTGAGGGATTTTAGCGCTCTTATAAAATCCGATGACTTCGGCCGCCTTTGAACCCGCGACCTTCGGCATAGAAGATGAGCATGCTTCCAGTTACGTCACCGAAGCCACTTCACACTTAGTCAGATGGAAATCTGAATCTGATCTCGTGCAAGTGCGTTGTCATGGCAACGTCTGATGGCTCATCCCTCATCAATTTAGTAGTGTTGTCATGGCAACCTCTGATAGCTCTTGCCATTTTCTTATAATTCCGAAATCATTTTTCTCATCCCTTGGCGTAATGGTGGGTCATATCAAAAATTCTTTCAGACAAAAGGTTTATGTAATTATTAGGGGAATATTGTCCATTTTGTACGGTTTTGATATTGTGCCTATTAAGAGAGATATGATTAATGTTTCCCGAAAAACCCACTCTCTCCCACCCCTTTGGTCAATGGTTGGTGCTATAAAAAAAACTCTTCAAACATAATTTTTTGGATTTATCCCACACATAGTATGAACTTTGAACGGATTCGATATTTCACATATTAAGAGAGTTATAGCATTACTTCACTTTTTCGAAAAAAAAGCCCCCCATTTTCACCCCCTTCGACCGATTTAGCCCAGTAACGAAATCGACCGAGATTTTATAGGTCTAGGACTACACATTCGGCAAAAAATTCAAAGTGATTGGTGCAAAATTACGGCAGTTATCGTGTCCACAAGAAAGTGATATATATATATATATAAATTTTATATAAACTATTGAACTGACGGTGGTTTTGGTGTCTGGGGGATGTGAAACGCGAAGATTTGTCGAAATTTTCCGGAAGTCGAAACATGGTACCCATTGCAATAGTTAGCTTTCTAATGAAATCTACCTAAAAAGCAGAGATTATGTTTAGAACGGATTACACTTGGGTATTTTCAAATTATTACTTGGATTACAAATACAAAGGTGGACCGGGTTTGATACAATGTTAATGCATGTAATATTGTTGTTGTTGTTGTTTCCTATGGCTATCCCGGATTCCAATCCGTCAGCTTTCTTGCGTTCCAATTGAGTTGTGTGAAGTTTCCTGAAGTTCTAGCTGTCACATCAAGTTTGTTGTAATGTAGCAGGTGCCTCTTATCCATTTACATTTTAGATTTTTGATTTTAGATTTTGCAAAAAGACCAAACCATAATGTCATGACTTTCAATTTTCGATAACTAATTATTAAAGAAAGACATATAAGGATTTGTATTACTGGGAATTACATTTCCTTTTATTTTATTTATTATTTACATAGTTTTCGCCCACATTGGAGCACTTAAATCAATCCATATACACTACAGTCTTTACAATATTAGTTGTAATGGCTTCTCAACTTCCTCTTCTCCTTCCAGAGCTTCTTTAATCTCTCCGATCTGGCCGCCCACTCTTCATTTGTAATAGGTACTGTTTTCGTTGGACTGTTTTTAATTTCAATTTGTATCCCTACTTCTCAGAATCCTCATCTCTTTTCTCTCTGCAATTTATTTCATTGTAATATTTAGCTCGTCTAAATCATTCTGGACCTCAACGAACCAGTTCTTCTTGGTTTTACTTTTCCAAAAGAAATTGAATAATTGTTTCAGTAGTCTGGTGTCTGGTAGTCTTACTATGTGGCTGAAAAAGGCAAATCTCCTCTTTCGCATTGTATCCACAATTGATTCATTTTGCCGATAGACTATTTCATTAGGCAGCTGTCTCCATTGTTCATTTACTTGATGTTTTTTATTGATGATTTTCCTGATGATCCATCTGTCTATTTTTTGAAATTTATCTGTTGTTGCTTTAGTATTCATCTTAAACAGGGTTTCACTTGCATAAGTTGCTTCAGGTTTAACTACTGAACCATAATGTTTGAATTTGGCGTTCATCGAGAGAGATTTCTTCTTATAAGCTGACCATATGACTCGTTGTGCTTGTCTCAGTTTTGTTGTTCTGTACTCTATTGCGGCTTTCTCATTTAGGTTCCAAGTTATAGTTTCCCCAAGATACTTGAACTTTTGTATAACCTTAATTTGTTTATCATTTAGTTGAAAGACAGGGGTGTCCACCTCGAAGTTTGGCATAATCTCCGTCTTTTCAAATGAAATTTGTAATCCCACTTTTGCTGCAATGTTTTCCAGTTGTTCAATTAGGACTTTAGCCTCTTCCACATCATTTGCCAGTAGTGCAAGATCGTCTGCAAATGCCAGGCAGTTTAGTTTAATATTTCTACCAATCTTGATGTTTGGTTGGAATTTCTTTCTCCATTCTCTCATGACCTTCTCCAGTACACAATGAAACAAAATAGGTGAGAGACCATCCCCCTGCTGAAGGCCGGTTGTGATTGTAAATGGTTTTGACAATTCTCCTGTAAATTTAACTTTTGCTTTAGTATTCATGAGAGTCATTCCAATAAGGTTGATCAATTTCCTGTGAACACCAAATTCTTGAAGAGTATTCAGTAATGACTTCCGATGAATACTGTCATAAGCTTTTTTGAAGTCAACAAAAGTGATGACTAGGTTCTTACTTCGAGCTCTGTGATGCTTCATAATCCACTTAAGACTGATGATTTGATCTGGACAATTTCTGCCTGGCCGAAATCCTCCTTGGTACTCTCCAAGTTCGTGGTCCAGTTGTTCCTGTATTCTTGAGTGAAGCATTTTTGAAAAGATCTTATATGTGATAAGATGGCGGCAGTACCATACGAACACGTTAAGAGTGCTCTGCAAAAATTAAGAAATATCGCTGAAATGGGCGGATATATTAAAAAAGATAACAAGGAAGAAATGTTAAATGCGGTGAGTACATTAGAGACACACTTTAATGTGATGGAAAACATTATGAACTCAGGAAACAATAAGAATAGAGATTTGACAATCCCAGGGAATGAGGTTAACAAATTTCATGTCATTGATACAACAGAAGGTGCAGAGAGCTGCACAGGGAGACAAGTGGCGCTGTCTAGCGATAGTATTGAAGAATCACCAGACATGAACAGGAAGATCATGACACCTAAACAAATGGCGCTGTTTAGCGACAGTATCGATGAACCAATAGACATGATCAGGCAGGTCGCGACACCCAGCGGCACAACGGGTAACTCCCACAGCCTAACTCCAGATCTCCACAGGATCGAAGAGATTATAACAGTTAACGTCACAAAGAACATAAATGAAATGATTAAAGCCTTCATGACCAACATAAAAGGCTTGATAAAGGAAGAAATACAGCAAACACAATCACAAGCAGCGCAACAGCATGAGAATTCCGTATCCAAAAAACGAAGGGAGTAACTCAATCTGGGATGTGATGAACAACCACCTTCACGAAGTGAGGAGGCTCAAGAGCAGGAACTTGAAGCAGATGTAAATGATGGGCAATGGACACAAGTAACACATAGAAGAGGGAAGCAATCCGCAAGACAGCAAGCGCCAATATCCGGCGCTGGACCGAGTGACGACGATTTACAACCAGCAGACAAGATGGCATGGTTATATGTGGGAAGAACGAAACCTCAAACAAACCCCGACGCGATAAAGAAATTCCTTAATAAAAAAGGAATTAAAGAAAATGTCATATTCGAAGAACTAACAAAAGATAGGAGCGCGAAAGCCTTCAAGGTAGGAATACCATTTAATTACTTGGAAAAGGTAAATGTGGCCGATTATTGGCCTATAGGAATAACCGTTAGACGTTTTCGTTTCCACCGCTTTTTTCGAGGAGCCGAAAGACAATTTCTCGAATGAATATCCCTCAGAAAAGGATACAACATGTAGGGTTCTACTATGGAACATAGAAGGGCTAAAGAATGTGATGACCAGTAGTCCAATAACATTCATAGATGAATATGACGTAGTGATTTTGGTAGAAACCTTTCTTACAGACGATTGGCAACAGAATGGTTTCTATTGTACTCAAGTAATGGCGGATCAGGGACCAAGAGGGAGGCCTAAAGGTGGCATTGCATGCTGGATTAAACCCACCTTCTGCCCGTTCAAAGTAATAAAGAGCACAAAACATCTCATAGCCTTGAAAACGAATTATTTCATATTATTAGCAGCACAATTCCAACCGGAACTGACAGAAATTGATATAATAGATGAATTAAGCAACACAATAGCTGATATTGACACCGAAATACCGCTTATATTAGCGGGAGATTTAAATTGTAGAGTGGATAAAAATGAATCCAAATCAAGAGCAGTATTAAGATACATAGAGGAGGAGGGCCTCTCACTCATCAACAGAATTACGGAATTGACATATATATGTCATAATGGGCAAAGTGTCATTGACCTTATGTTCACAAATTACAAGGATATAAAAGTATCAAAACATCTAGTAAAGAAAAATATACCCCTAAGGAAACATGTTCCAGTAGAAACAACCTTTGTCGTGGAAAACAGACCGCGCAGACTCATCAAAGAGCCAAATAAACTATCCAGGAAACTAAATAGAGAGGATATACGGAGTAAAGGCCAAGAAATTCAGATGATCATACAGCAAACAAGCTGCAATCTGGATGAAACACTACAACATCTGGAGGACATCTTAGTATCTGCAATAGAACCGGTAAATCAGACAAAGAGGAGATCCAAGCCGTGGTTCAATGCAATATGTTATGAAGCACGAAGATCAACATTGAACGCCTTACACGAATGCCTGAGAACAAACACAGAAGAATCAAGACACGACTACGCACATAAACGGAGAATATACAAGAATCTTATTCGGGACACAAGAGATAAATATCAGAAGGTGCAAGAGGCAGCATTAATAGAACAAGCAAAAGAAAAACCATACAGCGTCCTTCAACAAAGGAAACCAAAATTCTCCCGAGAAATACCCATGGAAAGATGGACAACACACTTTAAAGCTGTACTACAGAAACCGGACACATGTCCAATCGCTACTCCAATGGTAGACTACTCAGCAGTAATGAAACCTATTACCAGTGAGGAAGTCAAGGATGTAATTCAACAAACAAAAAATGGAAAAGCCTGTGGGCCGGACGGGATCTGTAATGAACATCTCAAAGAAAGTAGCCCTATGTTGGTAGAGGCTTGGACAGTACTACTCAATCAATGTCTTGCGCAGGCCTCAATACCCGAGAAATGGAGATACTCCATAATGAAAATGCTATATAAAGGCAAGGGTCAAATGGATGATCCCAATTCATATCGTGGTATAGCGTTGGAAAATACAGGTCTTAAGCTATTGTCAAAGATACTGACAGAAAGATTAAGAGAATTAATAGACAGCGAACTGCCTGAAGAACAGTTCGGTTTCCGGAAAGGCCGGTCAACGATTCATGCTATTCAGTGCCTATTAGATAATATTGGCGATGCGCTAAGATTTTCTAGAGGTAAACTGCATGTAATATATATAGACTACGCTAAGGCGTTTGATTCAGTTGACAGGGAAAAAACAATAGGCAAGTTGGAATCGATCATAGGAAGAGACCATTATCTGAGTAGGATAATAACGACAATACTCATGAAAAATTACGTAATCATTGATAACAATCTTACAAGATCGGAGCCTATCCTTCAGACAACAGGAGTCCTACAGGGCGATCCATTAAGTCCGTTGCTGTTCAATATCGCAGTTCGAGATGTTGTCGAAGCCATAGAAACACCAGGAGTAAACATTTATATGTACGCAGATGATATGGCAATAACGTCGATCTCGCAGCAAATGTTACAAGAGGCGTTCGATAAACTTGTAAGATGGGCAGACAGTAATGACCTCAAGCTTAATCCACATAAGACAGTACACATGACGTTCAGGAATGGAGGTAGGTTACCAGCTTCAGTGAAAATCATGTATGGCAATGTGGATCTAACAAGGGTAAACTCCTACAAGTATCTTGGCCTGATACTCCAAACGACTGGACGGAATTTCTCCAAACATGTAAAAGATAGAGCTGCTACCGCGGTTATAGCCATGAATGAGATAAAACTTATAAGACAACTCTCCATACAGACTGCATTAGAACTCTTTCACATAAAAATTTCTCCAATCATGACATATGCAATAGGATTAATATGGGAGCATCTCTCGAAAAACGATCTTGCTCAGATAGAAAGGGTAAAGGCCATATACATGAAAAAAGATTCTGTGTCTAGGACAAAATGCACCGTCAAGGACGACCTATGAACTAACGAGACAACCATTTTACATAGAAGAGTTACGTATAAGAATGTTACTGCCTTCTACAAAGCAATATCAGTTAATACTGCAAGAACTTCAAGAGAAGAAAGCCAACATCTGGATGGATTTCTACCAAACAGATGCCATGATGACCTCAGAGTGGAGGAATTCTATGTATGAACTTCGCCATTTCATGACACGTTTCGCTGTTCATGGTTTTCATTTCAAGCTGTGCTGCAAGAAGGTATACCACAGCCCAGACGAGAACTGTAGGTGTGAGTTGTGTGGAAAGTCGTGTGAAAGATATCACGCAAAAGTTTGTAGCAAAAGAACAGTGACATTAACAGAATTCTGTACATGACTTCATTGTGTGCAATTTTAATTATTATTGTATTTGACCATTGGTTGCAATAAATATCATTATTATATGTGACATCAACAAGGGATATTCCTCTATAATTATTGGGATCTGACCTATCACCTTTCTTGTGTAGGGGGTGGATTATTGCTGTGTTCCATTCCTCAGGCATTTTTTCAGAGTTCCATATGTCAATAATACGTTTATGTAAGTTTCGGAGAGTTTGATCATTTGCATTCTTCCATAATTCTGCAACCAACAGACTTTCTCCTGCTGCTTTGTAGTTCTTGAGCAAGTTAACGGCTTTGATCACTTCTTCATATGTTGGTGGAATAACCTTTTCTAGTGGTGTTTTGTTTATAGGTTTGTGGTCAAACTCCAGATTTTCTCTTGGGTGTTCGCAGTTGGGTAATTTTTTGAAGTAGACTGCCAAGATATTTGCATTGTCTTGGTTGTTATGCGCCATTTTCCCATTTCCATTTCCCAGCATAAGTGTAGGTAGGGTATACTTAGACTGATACTGTTTACACGTCTTGTAATAATCCCTTGTTTTATGTTACTTGAATGATTCATCTATTGTTCTGAGCATTTCATTCTGATGATTCCTTTTAATTCTTCGAATTTCTTTAGCTGCTTGTCTTCTAGCATTAGTTAGTTCTGTTCTGGATTCGTCAGGTTTTCTTTGTTGAACATTTAACCATGCTTTGTGCCTCATTTGAATTGCCTTATCGCACTCCTCGTTCCACCAAGCATGTTTCTTCCTCCTTTTAATGGGAGCAAGTTCTTCAGCTACTGATTTCAATTTATTAATTATGGTAGTGTGTTTTGGCCGGTTCAGATACCTCCACACCCTCCACACAAGATGGCGGCAGCCCGATAACTCCCGAACCCGTGGTCGGATTTTGACAAATGAGGTGTCATTGAACTCGGGCTGACACCCCCTTTCCATTGGACAACATATTTCAACCCCAGAAATAAAACCTACCCCTACTAGAGGGTGAAATTGAATTTTTTAGAGAATCTCTGTTACCAATTGCAACATGTGAGAGTTTGAATGCCGATATGGATTTAAACGTTGTTCCACATAAAGTGCATATGTTCGGTGGAAAGCCACTATGAATTAGCATGCCCACTCATGGCTTTTGTAAGAGGGTGGGGGAGTGAATCCCTATGGATGGGTTATTGTTAACGGGTCATTGTTGGCGGGGTCATTGTTGTCGAGTCCTTGTGGACGAGTCCTTGTGGACAAGTCCTTGTGGACAGGTCATTGTTGACAGGTCATTGTGGACGAGTCTGTGTGGACGAGTCCTTGTGGACAAGTCCTTGTGGACGAGTCCTTATCCCTTTGGACTGATCCCTTTGGACGCGTCTCTTTGGCCTGGTTCCTACGGACTAGTCCATGAATTTATTTAAATTATGTCAAAGGGCCTAACTACATTTGTGAGTGTGTTGAATTGACGTTGTTCACCACTACTATAATGGAATAACGATATGAAAGGAAAGTGACGAAATACATGTGAACACGTGCGAAATGACCTTATTACCGTCCTCCTTGTGAAACAAGTCACATCCTGTTTTGCTTCATACGTGAGAAAGTGTGAGTTCGAACCCGTGGTCGGATTTTGACGAATGAGGTGTCATTGAACTCGGGCTGATACCCCCTTTCCAATGAACAACATATTTCCACCCCAAAATAAAACCTACCCCTACTAGGGGGTGAAATTGTATTTTTTTTAGAGAATCTCTCTTTCCAATTGCAACATGTGAGAGTTTGAATGCCGATATGGAATAAAACGTTGTTCCACACAAGAGACATGTGTTTGGTGGATAGCCACTATGAATTAACATGCTTGTTTTTGTTTTTTGTTTTTTACGCATGCCCACTCATAGCTTTTGTAAGAGGGCAGGCTTTTTAAAAGATGGCGGCTGTAGTGTAACCTAACCTAACCCAACCCACGAATGGTGATCAATAAGTATTTTAAGTGACGCTTGTCGATTGGCAAACCAATAATCAAAGAGGGATATGTCAGGCCTTGAGGTGATAGCCCCTTTTGATTGATCCCTGTTGATTGATCTCTGTTGATTTGTCCCTTTGGACTGGTCTCTGTTGACTAGCCCCTTTTGGACGGGTCCTTTTTGACAGGGGGTCATTTTTGATGGATCCTTTTTGACAGGTGCTTTTCGACGGGTCCCTGTTGACGAGTCATTGCTGACGGGTCCTTGTTGATGAGTCCCTGTGGACGGGTCATTGTTGACGGGTCCCTATTGACAGGTCATTGTTGACAGGTCATTGATGACAGGTCATTGTTGACGGGTCATTGTTGATGGGTCCTTGCTGACAAGTCCCTGTTGATGGGTCCCTGTGGAAGGGTCCCTTTAGACCGGCCCCTTTGGACTGGTCCCTATGGACCGGCCCATGAAATTTATCCAAATTATGTCAAAGGGCCTAACTACATTTGTGTGTAAAGCAGTGTGTTGAACTGACGTTGTTCACCAGTCCTTACTACTACAATTGGATAACGATATGAAAGGAATTGATTAACTAGACATGAGTTAACTACCAACGAAACACTTTGGCGACTCTGCTTGTTATTGACCAATGAGTAGGGTTTTAGAAAAACTGTTTGCTATTTTGGGTTATATACAAAAAATGCTTAGACCTTTTGAGTGACTATGTTTGCTAAACAAGACATTATACCAGACACGATTAGGATTCTTATGTAGCTCAGACAAGGAAAGAATTTCTACAGAATCTGTTGACATTGAATATAGATTTAGGTATTAGGAAGTCATTTTGAAGGCCTTTGTCTGGAGCGTGGCACTCTATGAAAGTAAAACTTAGACAATTGGTGTAGCAGAAAAGTGGAGAATTGAAGTGTTTGAAATGTGGTGTTACAGGAGAATGATGAAGATTAGATGGGTAAATAGGGTTACTAACAAAGAGGTATTAAGACGAGTGGGGGAGAAGAGATGTATCTGGCGACTGTTAATGAAGTAAAGAGATAGGTTGGTAGAACACGTACTAAGACATCCAAGAATAGCAAACTTAGTTAAGGAAGAAAGGTTCGAGGACGAGAACTGTAGGGGTAGACCAAGTTTAGAATATGTTAAACAGATAGCCTTGAATGTAGGGTGTGGTAGCTATATAGAGATGAAACGATTAGCTCGGGACAGATAGGCGCTGAGATCTGCATCAAACCAGTCAAAGGACTAAAGACTCAAACAACAACAAGTAGGTTCACTAAAATAATGTTGTGTAACGGTATATGTTAGTCAACGAACAGTAATGCATTACTAAAACCCATGACACGATACCTAAGAGCTTTTCTAAAATGATTTTAAAATGCCTTTAACCCTATATTGAACACCCAGTTCACAAGACTCATAACTGCAATGTTATGGTAAAACAAAACAAAATCTATATTTCAAAACAAGCAAGTGGTTTAGTCAATGTATACTGGAAAAAGTTTTGTAAACACTCAAGTCCTCAAGACTAATTAAATTAGTAACTGTCAGGTTGACCGAGTGGTTAAGGTGTTTGACTTAAGATCAAATTTTCTGTATAAGGAAGCAAGGGTTCGAATCCCTTACCTGACATAACTATTGCCTTGACATGGCTTGGCCACACTGCATTATTATGACACTCGGTACACAAACCATAGATATAGTGTACTGTTTAAGGCCACTCTCTTTCTGAACATAGTCAGAGACTGTTGATGGTTAACAATTGTATTAATAGTGGGACATGGGGATAGTAATTAAGAAAAACAGACAATACCCATACAATATTTTTATTAAATTCATTTTATAATAGTTACACACTGAATTCAACTCTATCTCTTAACCATTGTTCTATATAGATTTTTAAACACAACGCTTGTTGTAGATCCTTTTACAACTTTCTCCAGGTACTCTTGCTCTTAAAAACTGGGGAAGCCGCAATGGTTTTATAAACATAAAACCCTCATCCTCTTCTTTTTCATAATTATCATCATCATCATCATTATGAATATTATCATCAAAATTATTATAGTCATTGTCACCATCATTATCATCATCATCATCATTCTCAACATCACTAGAACTATCCAATTCATCTTGTTTGTTTTCCACAGGGACCTCTTGTAGAGTCTGCGTTGCTTTTGATAGTGTTAAGGGTTTTTTGAACGATGGTATTTGTCCTAACTGTCTTTTTGAGGTGATGATGAATGCTTTTTAACAAACAATGCACTATCTTGAGCAGCAATATATTTTTCTTGGACTTGCTTTTTTACCTGGGTTAGAGTATTTTGCGTATTTAAATGTGTATTAATTTGAGATTCACAATGATGTTCTTTTGAAGTAAGTACGTTGGAGTCTTTTGTTTTAATCATTCCTCGGCACTTTTTGGATCGTTGTTTTGAACATCGCCAAATAACAGTTCCATCTTTATTGGTTGTTTTTACAATATATGTATATCCTTTATAGAAGACACATGGCTTGCCATGACTGGTTGTTGAGACTTCCATATCAACTAATACATATGAATTAAATTTTAGTAAAGTCACATGAACAATCTTTAGATTACAAGTGATTTACACACACACTCTTTCCTAAATGTCAAGATTTATGGATGTTGTTTTCCGCCAACAGCTGCTTACTGCGTACGACAAGGCTGGAGACTGGTAGGTGAGACGGTCTTTCACGATGTGAACACTGTAACAGGCAGTAGTCAACTGACAATATTCTTATACCCTAGTCAAGGTTAACAGAGACTTACTGCGTATGACAAGACCGTACACTCGTAGGTTAGACCGTATTTTTTGTTTGTTGCTAAGGATCCCATATATACCCTAGACATGTTAGTTCTGAACACTTAGTGGTTAATTGTATATATTGAATTTAAATACACAGCTCATACAAGCACGTTTGGCGGATGGGAGGGGTGAGAGGCTGGCAAAAAAGGAAATGTTTTAGTTTAATGAAACGTCATGTCCTAGTAGGCGTGATTTATAATAGACGCAATTGATAGTAGACGTAATTGATAGTAGGTGTAATCGATACTAGACGTGATTAATAGTAGATGCAATTGATACTAGGCGTGATTGATAGTAGGCGTGATTTGTAGTAAGCGCGATTTATAGTAGACGCAAATGATAGTAGGCGCGATTGATGGTAGGCGTGATTGATAGTAGACGCGATTGATAGTAGGCGCAATTTGACATGGGCGCGACTCAGATCATTTTTGATATCATAAAGTTACAGTGTCAATGTTTATACAAAGTACAAGGTAGAGGGTATTTTAAGACATAACCTCAGCTCACTTAACATAACCTAACTTTACCTAACCTAACTTTGTCACGTGACATGTTCTACAAGTTTAGACTTGCTTTAAGACTGATTATGACGTCTTAGATTGATGGGAGGGGTGAGAGACTGACAAAAAAGGAAATATTCTGGTTTAATGAAACGTCATGTCCTAGTAGGCGCGATTTATAGTAGACGCAATTGATAGTAGGCGCGATTAATAGTAGACGCAATTGATAGTAGACGTGATTGATAGTAGGCGTGATTTAACATGAGCGCGATTTAAAGTAGACGCGAAAGATAGTAGGCGCGATTGATAGTAGGCGTAATTAGACATGGGCGAGATTTATAGTAGACGCAATTGATAGTAGGCGCGATTGATAGTAGGTGTAATTGGTAGTAGGCGCGATTTGACATGAGCGCGATTTATAGTAGACGCAAATGATAGTAGGCGTGATTGATAGTAGACGCAATTGATACTAGGCGTGATTGATAGTAGGCGTGATTTGTAGTAAGCGCATTTCATAGTAGGCTCAATTGATAGTAGATGCAATTGATAGTAGACGTGATTGATAGTAGGCGCGATTGATAGTAGACGTGATTGATATGGACGCGACTTAGATCATTTTTGATATTAAAAAGTTACAGTGTCAATGTTTATACAAAGTACAAGGCAGAGAGGGGGTATTTTAAGACTTAACCTCAGCTCACCTAACATAACCTAACTTTACCTAACCTAACTTTGTCACGTGACATGTTCTACAAGTTTAGACTTGCTTTAAGGCTGACTATGACTATGACGTCATAGATTGATGAGAGGGGTGGGAGGCTGACAAAAAAGGAAATGTTTTGGTTTAATGAAAAGTCATGTCCTAGCAGGCGCGATTGGTAGTAGACGCAATTGATAGTAGACGCGATTAATGGTAGGCGCAATTGATAGTAGGTGTGATCAGGTACTTACTGCATATCAAAAGGCTGTACACTCGTGTGTTAGACACTCTATCTTGTTAAGGACCCCTATATATTCCCTATACAAGGCTATACATGTTAGTTCTAAACACTTAGTGGCTATTTGTATTTTAAATTTATATACACAGGTTATACAAGCACGTTTTTTCACACAGTAAAACTTTGTCAAATAGCCACATGCGACACGCAAAGTATGTTTCCGCTATCTAGCGGTGACTATGGAAATTACCTGAACATATCCTAATCTAATCCTAGCTAACTTCACCTGACGTGACCATACCGGTTTGTAAGCAACAACAACAACACACTAAGATTCCATGAATTCCAGAGTACTTTTAGATTAATTATCGACTCTCAACTCTTATAACTATGTCTATCCCACTCTGTCAAAAACACGATATATATTTTTTTTATTTTTGCTTGATGTCAATACTAAAGTGATAATGGGTTTTCCGATCCTATCACTATAAATTCATTACCCCCACTCTTATCTCGGTCTCGACAACAACCATGCCTATTTTTATTATGTCAGATGATGTAATGTTCGAGTGCAAAGTGGGTGTAAAAGTGAGTGCAAAGTGAGTGCAAAAGTGAGTGCAAAGTAAGTGTAAAAGTAGTTGTAAAAGTGAGTGCAAAGTGAGTGCAAAGTGAGTGCAAAAGTGAGTGCAAAAGTGGGGTGTAAAATGGTACCCTATTTGTAATGGCTTATTTGACAAGTTATTTTGTGGTACGCTATTCGTAATGGCTTATTTCACAAGTTGTTTTTGTCAATGTATTTAGAGGATATTGCTCTTGTTCATGGAAAGTATCTCAGCCCTTTTTATGATAGCATAATGCTTACCGTCATGTTTGTAAGCAACAACAACACACTAAAATTCCAAGAATCCAAACTACTCTAAGGTTAATGATGGTCTCTCAACTCCATTCCACGCCTAGTCAAAAACATTATACATTTCAAATTTTTCAAAAAAGGTAAATTGAGAAAGTAGGCTATATATTTAAACTAAAAAATCATATGCTAACTCCAACACCTACGTCTATCCCATTCTCAGTCAAAAAAATATATATATTCTTTAAATTTTTCCAAAAAATATTTGGAAAGTAGGCTATAATTTGAAAACTAATCATCCTAAAAAGTCATATATAGACTCAAACCAATGGCTTTTATGTCCTTAATCGTTAGAACAAAACATGGAATTTGACATTTTTCCAAATATTGATCATTTTTAAAAATGGGCTATATTTTGTAAACTATGAATTACACAAAAAATGTGTTTGACATAAAAATGACAGGTATTTACCCCCTCTACCCACAAACCAAGTCCCAGGTCTCTGAGACAAAATCCAAAAAGGTTCAATTTTGAAAGTAGACGATATTTTGAAAACTAATCATTCTAAAAAGTCATATATAGACTCAAACAAATGTCCTTTAAGTCCCTTAACGTTAGAACAAAACTTAACATTTTTTTCATTTCTTCAAAAAAAAGTCCAATTTTCAAAATTGCCTATATTTTGGAAACTAAGAATTAGTTCCAAAATGGCGGTCGTAGCTTAACTCAACCTAACCTAACCCTACGAGGTGTGATCAAAAAGTTCCAAAATGGCTGCCGTAGCTTAACTTAACCTTTGATTGATCCCTGTTGATTGACCCCTTTTGATTGATCTCTGTTGATGTATCCCTTTGGACTGGTCCCTGTTGACTAGCCCCTTTGGACGGGTCTTTTTTAAAGGGGGAGTCATTTTTTTACGGGTCCCGGAGGACGGGTCCTTGTTGACGGGTCCCTGTGGGCGGGCCCCTTTGATATAATTTGGATAAAATGCACGGGCCAGTCCATAAGGATCAGTCCAAAGGAACTGCCCACAGGGACCCGTCAACAAGGACCCGTCCTCCGGGACCCGTAAAAAATGACTCCCCCTTTAAAAAAGACCCGTCCAAAGGGGCTAGTCAACAGGGACCAGTCCAAAGGGATACATCAACAGAGATCAATCAAAAGGGGTCAATCAACAGGGATCAATCAAAGGTTAAGTTAAGCTACGGCAGCCATTTTGGAACTTTTTGATCACACCTCGTAGGGTTAGGTTAGGTTGAGTTAAGCTACGACCGCCATTTTGGAACTAATTCTTAGTTTCCAAAATATAGGCAATTTTGAAAATTGGACTTTTTTTTGAAAAAATGAAAAAAAATTTAAGTTTTGTTCTAACGTTAAGGGACTTAAAGGACATTTGTTTGAGTCTATATATGACTTTTTAAAATGATTAGTTTTCAAAATATCGTCTACTTTCAAAATTGAACCTTTTTGGATTTTGTCTCAGAGACCTGGGACTTGGTTTGTGGGTAGAGGGGGTAAATACCTGTCATTTTTATGTCAAACACATTTTTTGTGTAATTCATAGTTTACAAAATATAGCCCATTTTTAAAAATGATCAATATTTGGAAAAATGTCAAATTCCATGTTTTGTTCTAACGATTAAGGACATAAAAGCCATTGGTTTGAGTCTATATATGACTTTTTAGGATGATTAGTTTTCAAATTATAGCCTACTTTCCAAATATTTTTTGGAAAAATTTAAAGAATATATATATTTTTTTTGACTGAGAATGGGATAGACGTAGGTGTTGGAGTTAGCATATGATTTTTTAGTTTAAATATATAGCCTACTTTCTCAATTTACCTTTTTTGAAAAATTTGAAATGTATAATGTTTTTGACTAGGCGTGGAATGGAGTTGAGAGACCATCATTTACCTTAGAGTAGTTTGGATTCTTGGAATTTTAGTGTGTTGTTGTTGCTTACAAACATGACGGTAAGCATTATGCTATCATAAAAAGGGCTGAGATACTTTCCATGAACAAGAGCAATATCCTCTAAATACATTGACAAAAACAACTTGTGAAATAAGCCATTACGAATAGGGTACCACAAAATAACTTGTCAAATAAGCCATTACAAATAGGGTACCACTTTTACACCCCACTTTTGCACTCACTTTTGCACTCACATTGCACTCACTTTGCACTCACTTTTACAACTACTTTTACACTTACTTTGCACTCACTTTGCACTCACTTTTACACCCACTTTGCACTCGAACATTACATCATCTGACATAATAAAAATAGGCATGGTTGTTGTCGAGACCGAGATAAGAGTGGGGGTAATGAATTCATAGTGATAGGATCGGAAAACCCATTATCACTTTAGTATTGACATCAAGCAAAAATTTTTTAAAAAAAACGTGTTTTTGACAGAGTGGGATAGACATAGTTATAAGAGTTGAGAGTCGATAATTAATCTAAAAGTACTCTGGAATTCATGGAATCTTAGTGTGTTGTTGTTGTTGCTTACAAACCGGTATGGTCACGTCAGGTGAAGTTAGCTAGGATTAGATTAGGATATGTTCAGGTAATTTCCATAGTCACCTCTAGATAGCGGAAACATACTTTGCGTGTCGCATGTGGCTATTTGACAAAGATTTACTGTGTGAAAAAACGTGCTTGTATAACCTGTGTATATAAATTTAAAATACAAATAACCACTAAGTGTTTAGAACTAACATGTATAGCCTTGTATAGGGAATATATAGGGGTCCTTAACAAGATAGAGTGTCTAACACACGAGTGTACAGCCTTTTGATATGCAGTAAGTACCTGATCACACCTGCTATCAATTGCGCCTACCATTAATCGCGTCTACTATCAATTGCGTCTACTACCAATCGCGCCTGCTAGGACACGACTTTTCATTAAACCAAAACATTTCCTTTTTTGTCAGCCTCCCACCCCTCTCATCAATCTATGACGTCATAGTTATAGTCAGCCTTAAAGCAAGTCTAAACTTGTAGAACATGTCACGTGACAAAGTTAGGTTAGGTAAAGTTAGGTTATGTTAGGTGAGCTGAGGTTAAGTCTTAAAATACCCCCTCTCTGCCTTGTACTTTGTATAAACATTGACACTGTAACTTTTTAATATCAAAAATGATCTAAGTCGCGTTCATATCAATCACGTCTACTATCAATCGCGCCTACTATCAATCACGTCTACTATCAATTGCATCTACTATCAATTGAGCCTACTATGAAATGCGCTTACTACAAATCACGCCTACTATCAATCACGCCTAGTATCAATTGCGTCTACTATCAAACACGCCTACTATCATTTGCGTCTACTATAAATCGCGCTCATGTCAAATCGCGCCTACTACCAATTACACCTACTATCAATCGCGCCTACTATCAATTGCGTCTACTATAAATCTCGCCCATGTCTAATTACGCCTACTATCAATCGCGCCTACTATCTTTCGCGTCTACTATAAATCGCGCTCATGTCAAATCACGCCTACTATCAATCACGTCTACTATCAATTGCGTCTACTATTAATCGCGCCTACTATCAATTGCGTCTACTATAAATCGCGCCTACTAGGACATGACGTTTCATTAAACCAGAACATTTCCTTTTTTGTCAGTCTCTCACCCCTCCCATCAATCTATGACGTCATAATCAGTCTTAAAGCAAGTCTAAACTTGTAGAACATGTCACGTGACAAAGTTAGGTTAGGTAAAGTTAGGTTATGTTAAGTGAGCTGAGGTTATGTCTTAAAATACCCTCTACCTTGTACTTTGTATAAACATTGACACTGTAACTTTATGATATCAAAAATGATCTGAGTCGCGCCCATGTCAAATTGCGCCTACTATCAATCGCGTCTACTATCAATCACGCCTACTATCAATCGCGCCTACTATCATTTGCGTCTACTATAAATCGCGCTTACTACAAATCACGCCTACTATCAATCACGCCTTGTATCAATTGCGTCTACTATTAATCACGTCTAGTATCGATTACACCTACTATCAATTACGTCTACTATCAATTGCGTCTACTATAAATCACGCCTACTAGGACATGACGTTTCATTAAACTAAAACATTTCCTTTTTTGCCAGCCTCTCACCCCTCCCATCCGCAAAACGTGCTTGTATGAGCTGTGTATTTAAATTCAATATATACAATTAACCACTATGTGTTCAGAACTAACATGTCTAGGGTATATATGGGATCCTTAGCAACAAACAAAAAATACGGTCTAACCTACGAGTGTACGGTCTTGTCATACGCAGTAAGTACCTGTTAACCTTGACTAGGGTATAAGAATATTGTCAGTTGACTACTGCCTGTTACAGTGTTCACATCGTGAAAGACCGTCTCACCTACCAGTCTCCAGCCTTGTCGTACGCAGTAAGCAGCTGTTGGCGGAAAACAACATCCATAAATCTTGACATTTAGGAAAGAGTGTGTGTGTGTGTAAATCACTTGTAATCTAAAGATTGTTCATGTGACTTTACTAAAATTTAATTCATATGTATTAGTTGATATGGAAGTCTCAACAACCAGTCATGGCAAGCCATGTGTCTTCTATAAAGGATATACATATATTGTAAAAACAACCAATAAAGATGGAACTGTTATTTGGCGATGTTCAAAACAACGATCCAAAAAGTGTCGAGGAATGATTAAAACAAAAGACTCCAACGTACTTACTTCAAAAGAACATCATTGTGAATCTCAAATTAATACACATTTAAATACGCAAAATACTCTAACCCAGGTAAAAAAGCAAGTCCAAGAAAAATATATTGCTGCTCAAGATAGTGCATTGTTTGTTAAAAAGCATTCATCATCACCTCAAAAAGACATGTTAGGACAAATAACATCGTTCAAAAAACCCTTAACACTATCAAAAGCAACGCAGACTCTACAAGAGGTCCCTGTGGAAAACAAACAAGAGGAATTGGATAGTTCTAGTGATGTTGAGAATGATGATGATAATGATGGTGACAATGACTATAATAATTTTGATGATAATATTCATAATGATGATGATGATGATATTAATTATGAAAAAGAAGAGGATGAGGGTTTTATGTTTATAAAACCATTGCGGCTTCCCCAGTTCTTAAGAGCAAGAGTACCTGGGGAAAGTTGTAAAAGGATCTACAACAAGCGTTGTGTTTAAAAATCTATATAGAACAATGGTAAAGAGATAGAGTTGAATTCAGTGTGTAACTATTATAAAATGAATTTAATAAAAATATTGTATGGGTATTGTCTGTTTTTCTTAATTACTATCCCCATGTCCCACTATTAATACAATTGTTAACCATCAACAGTCTCTGACTATGTTCAGAAAGAGAGTGGCCTTAAACAATACACTATATCTATGGTTTGTGTACCGAGTGTCATAATAATGCAGTGTGGCCAAGCCATGTCAAGGCAATAGTTATGTCAGGTAAGGGATTCGAACCCTTGCTTCCTTATACAGAAAATTTGATCTTAAGTCAAACACCTTAACCACTCGGTCAACCTGACAGTTACTAATTTAATTAGTCTTGAGGACTTGAGTGTTTACAAAACTTTTTCCAGTATACATTGACTAAACCACTTGCTTGTTTTGAAATATAGATTTTGTTTTGTTTTACCATAACATTGCAGTTATGAGTCTTGTGAACTGGGTGTTCAATATAGGGTTAAAGGCATTTTAAAATCATTTTAGAAAAGCTCTTAGGTATCGTGTCATGGGTTTTAGTAATGCATTACTGTTCGTTGACTAACATATACCGTTACACAACATTATTTTAGTGAACTTACTTGTTGTTGTTTGAGTCTTTAGTCCTTTGACTGGTTTGATGCAGATCTCAGCGCCTATCTGTCCCGAGCTAATCGTTTCATCTCTATATAGCTACCACACCCTACATTCAAGGCTATCTGTTTAACATATTCTAAACTTGGTCTACCCCTACAGTTCTCGTCCTCGAACCTTTCTTCCTTAACTAAGTTTGCTATTCTTGGATGTCTTAGTACGTGTTCTACCAACCTATCTCTTTACTTCATTAACAGTCGCCAGATACATCTCTTCTCCCCCACTCGTCTTAATACCTCTTTGTTAGTAACCCTATTTACCCATCTAATCTTCATCATTCTCCTGTAACACCACATTTCAAACACTTCAATTCTCCACTTTTCTGCTACACCAATTGTCTAAGTTTTACTTTCATAGAGTGCCACGCTCCAGACAAAGGCCTTCAAAATGACTTCCTAATACCTAAATCTATATTCAATGTCAACAGATTCTGTAGAAATTCTTTCCTTGTCTGAGCTACATAAGAATCCTAATCGTGTCTGGTATAATGTCTTGTTTAGCAAACATAGTCACTCAAAAGGTCTAAGCATTTTTTGTATATAACCCAAAATAGCAAACAGTTTTTCTAAAACCCTACTCATTGGTCAATAACAAGCAGAGTCGCCAAAGTGTTTCGTTGGTAGTTAACTCATGTCTAGTTAATCAATTCCTTTCATATCGTTATCCAATTGTAGTAGTAAGGACTGGTGAACAACGTCAGTTCAACACACTGCTTTACACACAAATGTAGTTAGGCCCTTTGACATAATTTGGATAAATTTCATGGGCCGGTCCATAGGGACCAGTCCAAAGGGGCCGGTCTAAAGGGACCCTTCCACAGGGACCCATCAACAGGGATTGTCAGCAAGGACCCATCAAGAATGACCCGTCCACAATGACCTGTCATCAATGACCTGTCAACAATGACCTGTCAATAGGGACCCGTCAACAATGACCCGTCCACAGGGACTCATCAACAAGGACCCGTCAGCAATGACTCGTCAACAGGGACCCGTCGAAAAGCACCTGTCAAAAAGGATCCATCAAAAATGACCCCCTGTCAAAAAGGGCCCGTCCAAAAGGGGCTAGTCAACAGAGACCAGTCCAAAGGGACAAATCAACAGAGATCAATCAACAGGGATCAATCAAAAGGGGCTATCACCTCAAGGCCTGACATATCCCTCTTTGATTATTGGTTTGCCAATCGACAAGCGTCACTTAAAATACTTATTGATCACCATTCGTGGGTTGGGTTAGGTTAGGTTACACTACAGCCGCCATCTTTTAAAAAGCCTGCCCTCTTACAAAAGCTATGAGTGGGCATGCGTAAAAAAAAAAAAAAAACAAGCATGTTAATTCATAGTGGCTATCCACCAAACACATGTCTCTTGTGTGGAACAACGTTTTATTCCATATCGGCATTCAAACTCTCACATGTTGCAATTGGAAAGAGAGATTCTTTAAAAAAATTACAATTTCACCCCCTAGTAGGGGTAGGTTTTATTTTGGGGTGGAAATATGTTGTTCATTGGAAAGGGGGTATCAGCCCGAGTTCAATGACACCTCATTCGTCAAAATCCGACCACGGGTTCGAACTCACACTTTCTCACGTATGAAGCAAAACAGGATGTGACTTGTTTCACAAGGAGGACGGTAATAAGGTCATTTCGCACGTGTTCACATGTATTTCGTCACTTTCCTTTCATATCGTTATTCCATTATAGTAGTGGTGAACAACGTCAATTCAACACACACACAAATGTAGTTAGGCCCTTGGACATAATTTAAATAAATTCATGGACTAGTCCGTAGGAACCAGGCCAAAGGGAACCGTCCAAAGGGATCAGTCCAAAGGGACAAGGACTCGTCCACAAGGACTTGTCCACAAGGACTCGTCCACACAGACTCGTCCACAATGTCCTGTCAACAATGACCTGTCCACAAGGACTTGTCCACAAAGACTCGTCCACAAGGACTCGACAACAATGACCCCGCCAACAATGACCCGTCAACAATAACCCATCCATAGGGATCCACTCCCCCACCCTCTTACAAAAGCCATGAGTGGGCATGCTAATTCATAGTGGCTTTCCACCGAACATATGCACGTTATGTGGAACAACGTTTTAATCCATATCGGCATTCAAACTCTCACATGTTGCAATTGGTAACAGAGATTCTCTAAAAAATTCAATTTCACCCTCTAGTAGTGGTAGGTTTTATTTTTGGGGTTGAAATATGTTGTCCAATGGAAAGGGGGTGTCAGCCCGAGTTCAATGACACCTCATTTGTCAAAATCCGACCACGGGTTCGGGAGTTATCGGGCTGCCGCCATCTTGTGTGGAGGGTGTGGAGGTGGAGGGATTTGAACCGGCCAAAACACACTACGAATTATCACCTCTAAGTCATCACTTAGTTGTGTTTTAGATCTCTCCAAGTATACTTTATTGTTCATTAAATAAGTGGGGTCATAATTTTTCTTCCTATTGGATTGGACAGGCTTACGCTCTCTCTTAGGTGTTAGCTTTATTTTTATTTTGGATATGTAATGATCTGAATCAATGTCCACTCCACGGAGAACTTTGACATTATAAATTTCTTTATGATAATTTTTATCCATGGCAACATGATCGATTTGGAATTCCCCCAATTTTATGTTAGGACATTTCCAGGTCATTAATTTGTGTGGTCGCCTCTTAAATCTGGTAGTTTCCAAAATAAATCCATGGTCTGTACAGAGTTCAATTAACCTTTGACCATTCCTGTTTGTTAATTTATGAGCTGGCCATTTTCCTACTACTGGGCGATATCGCCTTTCTCGTCCTATTTTAGCATTAAAATCTCAAAGCAAGATTTTAACATGTGCATCAGGGATGTGTGATATCATATGGTCGAGTTCAACCCAAAATTTGTCCACTTCTTCTCTATCCTTTCTTTTTATTTTATCATTTGTTGGTGCGTGTACATTTATCAATGTGTAGGTTTTGTTTTCAACTATAATTGTTAAGGTTGCTGTCCTTGCCGTGCTCGAGAAGAATTCCTCCATTGAGTCTATTATACTATTATGAACCATAAATCCCACTCCGAATTGCGGGACATTCTTCATTACCCTTTTCCATGGGGGTCCTTTATATAGACGATATCCTCCTGATTCAATTGGATCCTGATCTGTATTTCGAAGTTCTTGAAGCGCTGTTATTAAGATTTTATGTTGATCCATTATATCTGTTAAGTGTTTCAACTTACCAAGTTTCAGTAGTGAGTTAATATTTAATGTCGCAAAGTATGAAAACTTTCCTTTCTTGTTGAATTTAAGTTTCTTCTGTTGGGCTTTCAGGCGCTCCGACTCGCCCTGATTTTCTACGTGGCATCCCACCGTATTCCGAATGGTGCCTTGCTTGCATCTTCGATGTTGCATGTCCAAGCCGGTGGATTTATTCGTTAGAAGACCCTTCATGTTTGATTGATTGTCTGATCATGACGATCGAAACAGTTCTGACCGAGGCCAGGGTTTACAATTCCAGATGTGATCTGGAAAGGGTGATTGGTGAGATATGAATTGGTGATTAATGAGATTGTGAAGTTTGTGTTTGGTCCGCGAGAGCTATTTTATTTCACTCAAGTCCGCCGGTATGCCGGTGAGGACCCCCCTATCCACCACCTGGGACGCGCCACGTCGGAGTATCACCTCTCCGCCTGCTACGACAGCGTAGTAGGTTCGTGGTTACATTTCCTTTACTATAAATTATTCATTTTTAGATTTTAGGTTTTTAAATTTTCTATTTTAGATTTAATAATATACATTTTATATATTTTTTTATTTTAGATTTTGAGAAAAGACCAAAGCATAATGTCATTGACTGAACATGTTTGGTAACTAATTGTTAAAGAAAGTCATATAAGGATTTGTATTACTTGGAATTATGTTTTCTATACTACAATTTTCTTAGATTTTAGAATTTAGATATTGGATTTTAGTTTTAGGTAAAGACCAAACAAATATTGACTATTTATTAGACACTGGTATGTAGATAGAAAGATGATTAGACTATATGTTAAAATATTTTTAGGTCTTGACTGGCCTTGCAATAAGAATTGACTAACTAGACATGACAGCTACCAACGAAACACTTTGACGACTAGGCTTGTTATTGACCAGTAAGTAGGGTTTTAGTTAACTGTTTGCTATTTTGGGTTATATACAACAGATGCTTAGACCTACTGAGAGACTATGTTTGCTAAACAAGACATTATACCAGAGACGATTAAGATATTGATGTAGCTCAGGCAAGGTGAGCATTTCTACAGAAAAGGAATCTGTTGACATTGAATATAGATTTAGGTATTAGGAAGTCATTTTTGAAGGCCTATGTCTGGAGCATGGCACTTTATGAAAGTGAAACTTGGACTATTGGTGTAGCAGAATAGTGGATAATTGAAGTGTTTGAAATTTGTTGTTACAGGAGAATGATGAAGATTAAATGGGTAAATAGGGTTACAAACAAAGAGGTATTAAAACTGGTGGGAGAGGAGAGATGTTTCTGGGGACTGCTAATGAAGACAAGAGATTGGTTGGTAGTCCACAACAAAGACACACAGGAATAGCAAGCTTAGTTATGGAGGGAAGGGTTGAGGACAAGAACTGTAGGGGAGACCAATGTTAGAATATGTTAAACAGATAGCTTTGGACGTAGGGTGTGATAGTTATATAGAGATGAAACGATTAGCTCAGGGCAGAGAGGCATGGAGATCTGCATCAAACCTGACAAAGACTGAAGACTCAAACAACAACATGTAGAGCTCACCAAAATAATGTTGTGTAACAGTAAATGTTAGTCAACGAACAGTAATGCATTACGAAAACCCATGACACGATACATAAGAGCTTTTCTAAAATTATTTTAAAATGCATTTAACCCTGTATTAAACATCCAGTTCACAAGATTTATAACTGCAATTTTATAGAAAAAACAAAAAAATCTACATTTAAAAACAAGCAATGGTTGAGTCAATGAACCCTGGAAAATATTGTAAACACTCAAGTTCACAGAACAAATTACATTATTAACTGTCAGGTTGGCCGAGTGATTAAGGTGTTTGACTTAAGTTCTAATTTCCAGTACAAGGAAGCAAGAGTTCGAACCCCTTACCTGACATAACTATTGCCTAACTTGGCTTGATGACACCGTATTATTATGATACTTGTCACACAAACCACAGATAGAATGTATTGTTTAAGGCCACTCTATTTAATATAGCCAGAAACTGCTGATGGTTAACAATTGCATTAATAGTGGGACATGGAGATATCATTTATTAAGAAAAACAGACAAATACCAATACACTATTTTTATTTAATGTAAGTACTTGTACAATAGTTACATAAAATACAACTCTCTTTTCTCTATTACTATCTAGACCTTTTTGACCCTCTTGCATATTATTATAGTTCAGCCCCTGAAAACAACAACACCACCTCTTGCATAGTCTGTAATGTTGATGGCTCTTGAGACATGGAAGGTGGATTAAACATTACTTTTACAACAAGGGTTAAATGTTGCTCAATAAACAAGTCATTATTTTGAGTAGCAACATCTTTCTCTTGTACTAGCTTTTTAGCATTCTGATGATGTTTTTTGAACACTATCAGTGTTTTGTCTGGAGCACTACATTGATGATCACTCACACTTAATACCTCACCATTTCTACTCTTCATATCGCCTCGACATTTTTTGATCTCTGTTTTGAGGATCGCCAGAATGTTATTCCTTTTACATTTTGTTGTCTATAGTTATAAGAATAGTCTTTGTAGAGTACACGTTGTTTATCTTGGTTAGTGGTGAATGTCTATGACTTTAGTAATTTTTCCTAGTTTTCCCGTATTGATTTTGATATGTTATGCAAATGTCCACTTTACAATACAAAATTATATTTTTAGCCTACTTTTCACATTTTGCAAAAATGAGGAAAAAGTAGTCTTATGAGATCGGGCAAATGTGTGTCTGTCTGTCTGTCTGTCCTTCTGTCTGTCTGTCTGTCTGGCTGTGTGTGTGTCCCCCCTATCAACTCCTAAACGGCTGCAGCAATCGAAACAAAATGTGGTAGGTGTAAAGATCTATACCTGAATATCTCACGGCCATATTTGAAAATGATGTCAGTGCTACCAACTGCTGAAAAATCGCAATTGAAATTTGAGCTCCATGTTGGATATCTTCGAAGGTATGAATGTGAGCTATTTCAAAATTGGCACACGTATAGATAATAATATTGCAGTTTAATTTCCAGGAGGCCATACATGGCAGTGTTGCCAAAATGATTATAAGCCTGCTGATAGGTCCAAATTTTAAATGCATATAACGTCTACACTATCAACTGGATTTCAACCAAATTTTGTATGTGCTATGTGTACATAAACATATATGACTGAGTGTATTCTTAAGAGACACCAGGGCTGCCAACTGTTAATAAATGCTCTCAAATTTTTTAAAACTAAATACCCATATATCACAAAGTATGCAAGCCGACAGCTTTAAACTATGCACACGTATAGTAGCTGACATTCTATATTAATTTGGAGTAACTTATATACGTCAGTGCTACCAACATGATTCTAAGCCTGCCGATAGGTCCAATTTTAAAATGCATGTAACTTCTATACTAACGAATGGATTTCATTCAAAATTGACACATTAATAGATCATATTATTTCAGATTATTTCTGACCAATACATGTATGTCATTTTTGCCAACATGATTTTACGCGCGCTGTTAAATCCAATGTTTAACTGCATGTAACGTCCATGCTATCCATTGGACTTCAACCAAATTTTGTATTCTGTACCTTAAGAGATGGAACTAACAATATATTCAGTCACCAGGGCTGCCAACTGTAGTTCTCTATTAGGCTACATTATGCCAGGTATACAGTATTTCGAACTAATTAGAAATGTCGATATTACCAACTTAATTTCGTCATTATTCTAGATAGATCCATATAGATTAATCATTGGCATGAATCTTAAATTTTAAGAAAAGTAGGCTCTTTAGTTCGTCACGGAACTTCTTGTTATATATCACTTGATGTCAATATACATTTTGAGACATGTTTCGCCTCTGTGAGCCTTCTTCAGTCAAAATCACTAAAAAATTATCCTAAAACAGTCTAATGTTTGGTCTCTTAATAAAAATTTGTAAAACATTTTTACATCGTCAAGATGATTAAAACACATGAATATAAAATGCTTAAAGAATAATAAAATTAAAAAATGCACAAAATTTCGAAACGTGGAACACATTCTTGTTGATCCATTTTCAAACAGGGGACCTGGAACAATAAAAATTACCTGACAATCTACGGTTCCTACTTGGAAACATGAAAAGATGACTCTAGTTGAGTAAATAAACTTACCCCATTGTACGAGCGTCTTGAAAAAGTATCGTGTCTAAATATGTCATGTAGAAACAAGTGATCGGAAGTTGTTTATTTAGTGCTTTGCAAAATGTTTTCAACAACCTGTAAAGCGGAAAACTAAATGAAATATGAAAGAGTAAACAATAACAAAACCCACGTATAAATGACCAATGTTTACATACCGCAGTGTGGAGACCATGAACAGATCATGTAAACATTTGCATAACATATTGGTTAGTTGTAGTAAGTTCCATAGTAGTAACTAACCGGTTAGTATAATTTGCTCACTACAAAGGTTATCACTGTTCTGGTAATAGAATTATCTAGCGTTAGCTTATATATTTAATATGTGACAGCAAAAGTGGAAGCAAAGAGGTAGAAAAGTAGTAGCAAAGTGGTAGAAAAGTGGTAGCAAAGTGACAGCAAAGTGGTAAAAAAGTGGTAGCAAAGTGGAAGCAAATTGGTAGCGAAGTGGTAGCAAAGTGGTAGAAAAGGGGTAGAAAAGTTGTAGAAAAGTGGTAGCAAAGTGGTAGGAAAGGGGTAGAAAAGTGGTAGCAATGTGCTAGCAAAGTGGTAGAAAAGTGGTAGAAAAGTGGTAGCAAAGTGGTAGCAAAGTGGCAGAAAAAAGTGGTAGAAAATATTACATGTATTGTTAAGAAATATTTTAAGCGGTTACGTGGATCCATTACACAATAATTTTGGCACGACGAAGCTCATTTTCTATATCCAATAGTTCTTCCACATATTCAGTATGACCAGCCTGTTTACGTGCATGCAAGTGCTGAAGCCGCTGGATTAGCTTTCCGGGATTGTTCCAGTAAACAAATTTAACAAATGATCTTTTAGGGGTAAACAGAGAATTACCATTATCATTAACATCATAATCATTATCATCAACATCATCATCATTATCATTAGCATCATTATCATAATCATTATTACTATCTAATCCTTTTTGTTCCTCTTTCAATGCAACAACCGTTTGCATAGTTTGTGATGCTCTTGATAGTGTTAGGGGTTTCTTAGACGTTAACGACTCTCCTAACATGTCTCTTTATGAGATAATAAATGTTTTTTAACAAACAATGCATTATCTTGGGCCGCAGTATTTTTCTTGGACTTGATTTTTTTTTTTACCTTGGTTAGCGTATTTTGTCCATTTAAATGAGTATTATTTTGAGATTTACAAGGATGATTGTTTGAAATAATTATGTTGGAGCCGTTTGTCTTAAGCATTACTCGACACTGTTTCGAACGTTGTTTCGAACTGCGCCAAATGACAGTTCCATTTTTATTAGTTCTTTTCTTTTTACATCCTTTATAGTAAGCACATGGCTTACCATAGTTAGTAGTTGCTACTTCCATGTCAACTGTTACGCAAAAACTAATTTCTAGTAAAGTTAACTCGGTTATAAAAATGATAGTTTATGATATGTGTAGTTTAAAGTAAGAGCAAAAGTGAGAGCAAAATGGTGGAAAAGTGGTTTCAATGTGGTAGAAAAGTGATAGCAAAATGGTAGAAAAGTGGTAGCAAAGTGGTAGAAAAGTGATAGAAATGTGGTAGCAAAGTGGTAGAAAAGTAGCAGACATGACCTTTTATCAGAATGTGATTCGAGTAAATGTAATTTCCAAACATTAGTAGTGAGTAGTGAGTTAGTCTTGGTTCAGACAAGGGTAAACAGTTCTTTAACGATTTAGAGCTCGAGATTTTAATTATGAAACAGATGTGTAACAAATTATTTATCGGTACTTGATAGTTTCACACATGAACAAAAACAATCCATCATGTCTGACATGAATTACATGATTTGAAAGTTGACAAAGGATATCCGATCAACATTGTAGTTACAATGTCAAACACAAAGACGAAATATTACTGTAATCTCCTTTTTCCACTTCTGATTGACCTACCTGTTTGACACCTAGCATCTGTATAATTTTCCCAAACTACTTCGGAAGGGTTTTCTAACCAGTGGAGTCTCCATTTCTCTCTACGTTTCACCGATGCACTGCATTCTTCATCAAACCACGGCTTGCGCTTCGGTCTTAGTTGTCTTCCTAGTGTTTCACATGCACTCTGCAATATTTCTCCGCGTAGAAAGGACCATTTCCCTTCCACCTCAGCTGGCACCTCTGTGCCAAAATGGAGTTCTGATGTTCTATCCTGGTACTGTGATCTCACTAGTTCATCCTTCAATTTGTCCTTATCAAGGAGGAACATTTTCTGCCTCCCTTTTTGCCACTTTGTGGAGAGTTTGAGTCGCAACTTGCAGATGACTAGAAGGTGGTCCGTGTTCATATCCGCTCCGCATTATATTCGCACCTGCTCTACACATCGGCGATGTCCCCCATCAACTATCACATGGCCAATCTGGTTCTTCGTCACACCATCAGGCGAAATCCAAGTTGCTTTATGAATCCTCTTGCGTGGAAAGCATGTACTGCTAATTATCATCCTTCTTGAAGCAGCAAAGTTCACCATCTTGATACCATTCTCGTTACTAATTTCATGGGGGCTATTCGGCCCTATTGTAGGACGGTAGTCTTCCTCTTGGCCAACCTGTGCATTTAAGTCACCTAATACAATGTGAATAGCATGCCGTGGTAGCTTGTCTATGATGTCTTCAAAATCTGTATAAAAATTATCTTTCAACTCTTCCTCAGCATCTTCTGATGGGGCATGACAGTGGATGAGACAAACCTTGTACGGTTTTGCTTTCAGTACCAGCGCACATAAGCGATCACTTATTGGCATCCATTTACTGACAGCAGATAGCACCCTATTGTGAACAGCAAATCCTACTCACGATGTCTGTTAGTTATTTAATTTCAGCATATTCATTTAAGTTGGCAAAGTTGCTCTTACGTTGGCTAACCTGTGTACAGTTTGTGCCTGTCATGGCGTTCAATATATCGGTGGTGTGAAGAGTGGGTCTCGTTGTGTTCTTTCAATAGTCCCTACAATTACCAGAGGTAATACAATGCAATGTAGCACCGATTGCTACAACATAATTTTGGTCCTCCGACACGGATTGACAGTGAAGTGAGTCATATTCATGATTTCGTGTGACAAAATAAGCGCTTGGCGTAATGGCGTCTTAGTGAAGCGCGTGAGTGCTAAACGAATAAGTTCAGTACAGCATCTTGATTTCGTGCATCAGTCTAACACCGACAAGACATGTCGGCCTAGTAAGTAAAGGTGCAACGAGTATACATAGGAATATCAGATCCGAGCAGCTCATCCAATATTCGAAACCACGTTTGCGTCATCTTCATATTCCGAGACTGTGAATCTGTGAAGAACGCAATAGGCAAGCTAACGCACTCTGGTAGAAAGACATTCAACCACTTACAGTCACTCGTCCAGCTCAGAGGGCACGTGTCATAAATCAACGTCAACCCTCAACTGACCATCGTCGCGCCTTCAAGGAACAACAGCCGCTAGGGAGTAGGTGAAAGTGAAAGTGACAGCTGACTTCCAGGAAGGGTGAGACCCAATCGCCCAGGCCGTAACCAGCAGAGCACCGCACTCTGCAGCCCAACAAATCGGTGTTTGAGCGAGCTTCTTATACTTCCTTTATTACCTTCACTATTGTCCTTCAGTTACCTTCTTTACAACTTGAGTTGCTATTTACATTTCAACCATGACTGAACAACTAGCCGTGTTGAAAGGCAAGCGTGCGCAGATTAAGGCCAAATTAACGCGATTTAGAACATTTTTAGACTCGTACAGTATAGAACAAGGCCTACTGCAAATTGAAATGAGGCTTTCGAAAACTGAGGAATGTGATGCTGAATTTGAAACCGTTCAATCAGAAATTGAAATTGTAATGAAGCAAGATGTTCAAGAACAGGAAAGTGTAGATTTTGAGGATACATATTTCAGCACCGTTTCAAGAGCACAACAATTAATTCAACAATGCTCACAATCAACTACCTCTTCAAATCAGTCTAGTACGTCACAAACACATGTCACAGGAGTTAAATTACCCGCAATTGAACTACCAAGTTTTCACGGTAATTATGAGGAATAGTTGCCATTTAAGGACACATATCTAGCCTTAATACACAACAATGAAGCGTTAACTGACATTCAAAGGTACCATTACGTCAAGCCGTCACTCAAGGGTTCCGCTTCAGAATTAATTCATTCTCTTCAGTTAACTGCTGCAAATTACTCTATTGCATGGCAACTGTTACACTAGAGGTTTGAAAACAAGAGAATTATTGTATAATCTCATGTGAGGTCTCTCTTTGGCCTACCCACGGTAGAAAGGGAATCTCCCAGCTCTCTTCGACGGATTCTTGATGACACAATAAAACATCTTCGGTCACTCAAGGCACTGGGTTTACCGACAGAACACTGGGACGCACTTCTTGTACATTTATTGTGCACTAAATTAGATCCAGCTACTCAAGGGCAGTGGGAAAATAGCAAACAATCAGACCACTTGCCAACAATTACAGACATCACAACATTCCTTCAACAGCGATGTCAAGTATTAGAAGCTGTTGAGGTGAATTCTAAGGCCACATCTAAGGAACAAATGAAGGACGCCTTCAATAAGACTACACCGCGATCAAACTCGAACGCTTGCTTCACAACTCAACTGGGAAAATGCAACATGTGTGGCAACAGTCACAGGTTGTACCAATGTGCCCGGTTCCTGCAGTTAGGCGTTGAAGAACGGCGCAACAATGCCATGAAGTGGCAATTGTGTTTCAATTGTTTAGGACGAGGCCATGTTTCTAAAGAATGTAAATCTGTTCACTGTAAACGATGCTCGAGTAAACACAACACTCTTCTTCATCTCACAAACGTCACTCATGAAGGAGACATTACTGATAAGCAGCCGACATTACAAGAACCGCAACAGGGAAATAGCTTCACGGGTCATGCCATAAACAGACGTGAATCTCAAGTGCTACTGGCTATAGCATTGATCGACGTCATTAATAACAAAGGGGTATCTGTCACATGCCTAGCTATGTTGGATTCTGGGTCACAAAGCCATTACATGACAGAAACTTTGTGCTCGAAACTTGGCCTTCGGAAGGATCGTGTTTCAGTTCCCGTCATAGGAATCAATGGTGCCGCAACACTCGTTAAGCACAGCATTCGTGCCACATTCAACTCTCGTCACACAGAGTACAAGAATTCAGCAGACTTTCTACTGGTTCCCAAGATCACAGATCGCATGCCTTCAAGTCCTGTTGACCCATCTAAACTATCGATACCCAGCAACATCAGCCTGGCTGATCCTTTCTTTTATGATCCCAGTAAAATTGACATTCTTCTTGGAGCAGATGTATTTTGGGATTTACTTGGTCGAGGACAGCTGAGACCAGGTACAGAACGGATATTGCTACAAGAAACGAAATTGGGATGGATTATCACGGGGAGAGTTGAAAATCATCAACCCACTAGAAACACATCCTGTTATCTGAGCCACCAAGGCGGTCGGGGTCGATTCCCGGTCAATGCATGTGAGATTTTCGAAGTGAAATGCCACGTCCTGTGGTTCGGATTCCACGTAAAAAGGAGGTCCCGTGGCTCATGATCTCTAGATTAACGGTCACGTTAAACTACAAGCTACCTTCCTTCCTTGTTATCTGAGCGTCAACAGTGACATCAGTGTACAACTGCAACGTTTCTGGCAACTGGAGGAATGTGGAAATGAGAAGGTCTTCACGGGGGAAGATTGATTATGTGAAGATCATTTCAAGGAAAATGTCACAAGGCAGCCCACCGGGGAGTACACAGTAAGATTGCCGTTAAAGGGCGACTCTCAGTTGTTGGGAGACTGAAGGAAATGTGCCGAGGAACGCCTCTTCCGGCTGGAACGCCGATTTGACAGAGACCCCAAGGTCCACGCCCAGTATTCAGCGTTCATGAAGGAGTATGCTGATCTCGGACATATGGAACCTGTACCAGAAGGAGAAGAGGAAGAAGAAGAATCGCATGTCTCACCAAGATATTATCTCCCACATCATTCAGTGCTGAAGGATTCCAGCACAACCACGAAGCTGAGAGTTGTATTCGATGCCTCAGCGAAGACGGACTCAGGGGTGAGTCTGAACGATCAACTGATGGTGGGTCCCACAGTGCAAGATGACCTCTTTTCGATCATTGTTCGCTTCAGAACGCATCGATATGCCCTGACAGCAGACATTGAGAAAATCTACCGTCAGATTAAAATGAACCCGTCCGACTCGCAACTTCAAATGATTCTATGGAGAGAATCTACCGATCAACCTGTTAAATCTTACAGGTTAACGACAGTTACGTATGGCACTGCTTGTGCACCATACTTAGCCACACGGACTCTGCATCAATTGGCTGACGATGAATTCAGTGAGTTTCCTTCAGCTGCTACCGTTCTGAAACGTGATTTCTACGTAGATGACTTACTTACAGGAGTGGATACCATCGAAGAAGCTAGGAAGCTACACTCTCAGTTGGTAGCATTACTCGAAAGGGGAGGTTTCATCTTTCGAAAATGGTGTTCCAACGACGACTCAATTCTTTCGGACATCCCGGAAAATATGAAGACCCAACAGGCAGCGTTGAATTTCGATGGAGAGGCAGTCAAGATATTAGGCCTATTATAGGATCCTAAATCATATCAGTTCAAGTACGACGTACAAGCTGCAGAACAGAAAGGTAGGGCAATCCCATGCACTAAACGCTCGGTGTTAGCCGAAATATCAAGGATATTCGACCCTTTGGGATTAATAGGTCCAGCCATTTTAACATGCAAAATCTTCTTGCAGGAGCTCTGGCTCCAGAAAATTGATTGGGATGATCCATTGCCTCTTGACACTCAGGAGAGGTGGATGTCATATAAACAGTCCCTCATGCAAATCAAGGATGTATGTGTTCCTAGAATGGTTGTTCAGCAGGACGTCATTGCTCCATCCAACTTCATGGATTCTGCGACGCATCAGTCAATGCCTATGGTGCATGTGTTTACCTCAGATGCGCTGATGATAGAAATACCATAGCAGTACACCTTACCTGCTCAAAGTCGAGAGTAGCTCCAATAAAAACACAATTCATTCCGAGATTGGAGTTGTGTGGGGCTATTTTGTTAGCAGAACTGATGTCTAAGGTCAGTTCATCCCTCACATTGTGAATTGACCAAAGATTCTACTGGTCTGACTCAAGGATTGTTCTCGCTTGGTTAGCAGCACCATAAACAAACTGGAGCCTGTTTGTTGCCAACCGAGTGTCGAAGATACAAACCAGTACTACTGTCGACAACTGGGGGCATGTATCGACTGAAAACAATCCAGCAGATCTCGAATCTAGACGAGCGTCAGGGTCACAGTTAATGGAGTCTCAACTCTGGTGGGAAGGTGCACCATGGCTGAGTAAGGAAGAAGAGTCGTGGCCACAACGCATTCAAGTAGAAACGCGCGAAAAGGCAAGAGGAAGCAACAGCAAGTTCATAACTCTTGTTACTCAAGATAGGGACACATCGCTGATTACTCGGTTTTCTAGGCTGACAAGGCTCAGAAGAGTACTAGCGTACTGTTTTAGGTTTGGAATGAACTTAATAAAGGCTCCGAAGGAGCGTAAAACAGGACCTTTCAGCACGGAAGAACTAGACACCACGATGAAGATGATTCTGAGAATGGAGCAAGACATCAGGTTTTCAGAAGAACTTCGAAGGCTACGCAGTGGAAATCAAGTTGCAGAAAGCAGTCAGCTGAAGTCATTGAATCCATTCCTAGCTCCAGGTGGACTTCTCAGGGTAGGCGGACGTCTTCAACATGCCAACATTCCAGACGGGCAGAAGCATCCCATCATCATTCCTGCAAGCGGACACCTGACCAAACTCATCGCCCAAGATATGCATATAGAAAACCTGCATGCAGGCCCATCTGCTTTATTAAATGCTATTCGAGAAGAATATTGGCCAATAAGAGGAAGACAACTGGTGCGAACTATCGTGCATGGCTGTGTCAGATGCTCGTGTCTGAAGTCAACACCAGCAAATCAATAGATGGGAAATCTCCCTTCAAGCCGAGTTACGCCTTTAAGACCCTTTCTCCACACAGGAGTGGATTACTGTGGACCAGTTCTCATACGTCATGGAGGACGTCAAACACGTGCCCCCATAAAGACATATATTGTGCTCTTTATTTGCTTCTCGACCAAGGCTGTGCATTTAGAAGTAGTAAGTGACCTTATTACAGCAGCATTTCTTGGAGCATTACATCGATTTGTAGCCCGGCGCAGAAAATGTGCCCACCTGTATTCTGACAATGCTAGGAACTTCGTGGGTGCTCGAAGAGAATTAGATGCATCAACCAATCCCTTTCAATCAGAAGAAGAAAGAGATCATCTCATGACAACTTTGGCGAACGAAGGAATCCAGTGGCACTTCGTACCACCTCGTGCTCCACACATGGGAGGACTTTGGGAAGCCGGGATAAGGGCTTTCAAATACCATTTTCGTCGAGTAGTTGGCAGCAGCAGTTTGACTCTTGAAGAGTTGACTACCCTAACAACTCAGATTGAAGCCTGTATGAATTCCCGACCCTTGACCCTACTTCCGAGTGACTCTAATGATCCATCTCCTCTTACACCTGCACATTTGCTAATAGGAAGCTCACTCACTGTTATTCCAGAGCCTAATTTAAAGCTTGTGCCTGAGAATAGACTGAGTAGATGGCAACATATACAGCAAATGTTGCAGCAATTCTGGCAGAGGTGGTCAAAGGAGTATCTCAACGGTTTGCAGCAGCGATCCAAATGGAGGCAGCGAGCTGCAAGCTACAGGGAAGGTGCAGTGGTGCTCATCAAGGAGGACAACTCTCCCCCATTGACATGGCAAATGGGAAAAATCGTTGCATTACATCCAGGCTCGGATGGTGTTGTTCGAGTTGTGACCGTGAAGGTCGCTAATGGGACCATTAAGAGACATGTAAATAGACTCTGTGCTCTTCCAGTGTAATCAATTATTGTGTTATTTAAATTATTATTTGTGCCATTTTCAGGGAACTTTCTTTGATTTTTGCTGCGATTTTCACTTCGTGTGTTTGTATATATCAATTGTTTGTTTTAAATTTGATATTGTCTTATTTGCAATGTATGTCATATTTTATCATGTGTCTGGTTGACATTTGTCTTGTTGTTGACAGACGTTCAAGGTCTGTCAAGGTAGGCGGAATGTTAGTTATTTAATTTCAGCATATTCATTTAAGTTGGCCAACCTGTGTACAGTTTGTGCCTGTCATGGCGTTCAATATATCGGTGGTGTGAAGAGTGTGTCTCGTTGTGTTCTTTCAAGATTCCCTAGAATTACCAGAGGTAATACAATGAAATGTAGTACCGATTGCTACAACAATGTACATTCAGGTCTGGACTAATTGCTGTTAAATAATAGCATTTATTGCAGCCAGTTGGCCATATTACATGTTACAGATATGTACACTTACTAGATACTATGGTTCGCTTCTAGTCCTTACTATAAGCCACTATTGATAAAGTTCTGTTGGGGCATGTCGTGATATGGTACCTGCCGCATTCGTTCCTACACAGCTCACATATACACCTCTCATCCGGGTCATGAAATGTCTTTCGTGAGCAGAACTTATGGTGGAACCCATGAACTGCGAGTCTCGTCACGACGTGTCTCATTTCGGATATGGGTTGCATCCATCTTTTGTCCACCATGGCATCAGTCGCGTAGAATTCCTTCAGAATGTCAAGCCTTTTGCTTTGCAGATCCTGGAGTAATTTTCTGAAGCTTTCTGTGGAAGGCAACAGTAAAAGTGACCGAAGGTCCTCTATTAGGAACGTTTCTCTCGCCAGTTCATACACCAGCCGAGATTTGGCTGACTTGGAGACTCCGAGGGCTCTTTTGAGGAACATAGATTTCACCTTCTCGAGTTCCTCCAGCTGTTTGTAGTTGAGAAACTCCCATGTAGGCTCCAGACCGTATGTTAGTACGGATATGACCTTGGCTCGGAAGAGCATCATTGCTGTTTCCAGCGATATTTGGGTAATATGGCTTATGTCGTTTATGGCCTTCACTGCTGCGGCCGCTTTCGCTCTTGTATGTATTCTGAAGCTTCGGCCTGTTACCTGGAGCGTGAGGCCGAGGTATTTGAAATTGTTTACTTTCTTCAGTTCCTTGCCGTTGCATAGTACTTGGTCTGATTCCGCTGACCTACCCCCGTTCCGGAAGACGACCATCTCAGTCTTGTCCTCGTTGATTGTTAGTTCGTTTTCCAGGGCGCATTCGCTTAGTATGTTGATTGTATCTTGCAAATCCTTTATCTGTTCTGAGGCGATTGCCATGTCGTCTGCGTATATATACAGTTTGGACTCAGTCGATTCCTTTATTTTGTCTCCTGCATCGTGTGAGAGCGCATTGAATAGAATGGGACTGAGGGGGTCCCCTTGAAGTACTCCATTCGTTTGTATCATCCATTTGGTTTGTCCAACTCCGTCCTGCACTTGTATATAGTTTTCTGCCAATATGTTCTATATAAGGGTCGTCAGCCTTGACCTACCTATGAGTGTTTCCAGCTTATGTATCAGCAGCTTTCTGTTTACCAGGTCAAAAGCCTTCGTAAAGTCAACAAAGACTACATAGAGTTTGCTCTTGGGTTTCTCTAGTGTTGTTGTTATGTGCCGTAATAGGCTTCCTGCAGCCATAGTTGTCGATCTATGCTTCCTGAATCCATATTGCTCTTCTGGTAGTATTGGGTCTATTTTTTCGTATATTCTCGCTGTCAATATTCCTGTTAGTAGCTTTAGGGCTGCGGATTCCAGCGCTACTCCCCTGTATGAATTTAGGTCGTCAGTACTCCCTTTTCCTTTGTATAGTAGCTTGATGGTTGACTTCTTCCATTCGTTTGGTATTTGCCCGAGTTCCAAGCATTTGTTTAGTAGGGCCGTCTATATCGGTACCAGTTCCTCAGTAGTTTGTTTTAGATGCTCATTCCTTAGTCCATCTGCTCCGGGGGATCTATTATTTCTTTTCTTCTGTATGGCCATGGTGATCTCCTCTTATTTGATGGGTTCTGACACATCGCGTTCTTCTGGGGGCCTGGTTTCGGGTCTAGTCTCCTTTGCACAGGTGACGTTCTTGATATGCTCCTCCCATGTCTCCAATGATATGTTTGGTTGGAAGCTATGGATCTTTGGCCTCAGGGCACGGTATGGGTCTGTTTCTGCTGTTAAAGAGTATGTAATTGACCCCTATGTTCATGTTGCTTTGTGGCAGTCGTGTTACTTGCAGGGCTACAAATACACACTTGTAGGTCCCTAACACAGTTTCCAGTTGTCTCATCCCTCTGTCATAATCGAATTTATGTATAGAAAACATAATTCCAAAGAATACAAATCCTTATATGAATTTCTTTAATAATTAGTTACCAAACATTTTCAGTCAATGGCATTATGGTTTGGTCTTTTCACAAAATCTAAAAGTATATATATATATATATATATATATATATAAAATGTAAATTATTAAATCTAAGATGTAAAATTTAAAATCTAAAATCTAAAATTAAATAATTAATTGTAAAGGAAATGTAATTCCTAGTAATACAAATCATTATATGTCTTTCTTTAATAAATAGTTATCGAAGATTTAAACTCATGACATTATGGTTTGGTCTTTTAGCAAAACCTAAAATCTAAAATAAAAATTCTAAAATGTAAATTCTAAAACCTAAAGTCTAAAATCAAAAAAAAATCTTACATGCATTAACTGTATTGAGTCCGATATCACATCTGAGATATGACCTCGATGGCTCATGTGGATTTAGACCTCTATGGATGAACCGAGGACACCGAAGCAGCAATGTTTTCTCCTTGGGAGTAACCGTCGCTTGACGCACCACAAGTTGCCACGCGACGGATATTTAATTTTGTTTATTTATTTGGAGACTGCATTTATTATGGAACGTTTGTACATAATTGGAAATACTGGAAGGTTCTATGATATTTGTTTACCACTGTAAATAATGGTATAACCACGCAGAGTATGCGATGGGCATTATTAGTTGCACCTTTGACTAGACAGTGCAGTCGTCGCTTCCAGCATTTTGCCGAGTACACTCTTTAATCAGGCGAGTTCCTGACCGGACGTGAGGTATACACTCTCTTATCAGGCGAGGTCCTGACCGGACGTGAGGTAAACACTCCTTTATCAGGCGAGGTCCTGACCGAATCAGAATCAGAATCAATTTGTTTGGCGTTAAACACTAGTGCAATAGCCATCGTCAGGTTAATAATTCAAAACAATAAAATCAAACAATCCTACATTACTTAGCCTACTTATAACAGTATATACAAACAGCTTATTATCGTTATAACAAAATGTAACCTACTTCTATTGTACTAAGTATTACACCAATCTGCTTCCATACATTCTTCCAGTGAATACCATGGATTCACCAGCAACCACTTTTGCAGCTGTTTCTTAAAGATTTTGGTTGGTAGTTGTTGGAAAGACAAACTCATTTTGTTGAAAAATTTTATGCCAAGAATTTCATGACTGTTCTGTGTTTTTGAAAGCCGACACCATGGTACCTCTATCTGGTGAGAGTTTCTTGTGCTGTATGAGTGAACTGTTACCCGTCCGCCTGGCAATTCATGTGGATGTTTATGTTTCATATACATGAGGATATTTAAAACAAAAAGATTTATAACTGTTAGTTTGGAAGATTCAATAAATAAAGGTCTACAGGGTGTGTTAGGAGGAGCATTTGCAATAATATGGATTGCCTTTTTCTGTAATTTTAAGATATTTACAATGTGTGCACTATTTCCAAAAAATATTAGTCCATAACTAAAGAGACGTTGAAAGAAAGCAAAATAGTCTGTGTGTAAATATGTCGTAGGAACCTAATTTTTTAAATGACGGAGTAGATACACCACCCTTGCAAGTTTATTCGAAAGGTTATGAAGGTGAGGTTCCCATGTTAATTTGGAGTCAAAATTCATTCCTAGTAGCTTAGCTTCTTTTATATCATTACTTATGTTTTTAAGACTAAATATTAAGTTTTAGTTTCATTTAAGTGGAATCCATTCTCACTGAACCATTTCCTAGCTTCTAGCAAGCACTGATTTGATAAATTTTGTAATTCACTTATACATTTGCTAGAACACAAAAATGTAGAGTCATCTGCATAAAGAATTGTTTTTCCAGAAACATTTACTGCTAAGTCATTCATCTTAACGACAAAAAGAAATGGACCCAGAACCGAGCCTTGGGGTACACCATACCTAACTTCTAACACTGAGAGTTCCTATCCCCATTCTCTACAAACTGTACTCGGTTTGTTAGATATGATTTAAAGACTTCATACTCTGATCCTTTAATTCCGTACAGTGCTAACTTTTGCAGAAGTATATCATGTGACACACAATCGAAGGCCTTGGATAGATCACACAGGAGTGTATCTACTGAACTCCCTTCTTCAAAATGGTGCATTATGTGACAAACAAAATCATCCAGTGCACTAATTGTAGATTTTCCCGGAAGGAACCCAAACTGAGTTGGTGATAGAAGGTTGTTGTTGATGAAAAATTCATAAATTTGACCAACTATGATATATTCAAAGAATTTTGAAAGGATGGTTACTACAGACACAGGCCTGTAACTATCAGGTTTAGTCTTATCCCTTTTTCTGTATACTGGAACAACCCTCGTAATTTTTAACTGAGCTGGGAAATAGCCTACGCTAAGGCACTCGTTTATGCAGTGCGTCAAAGGAATTAAAATGCTGTAAATAATAGCCTTTAAAATGTTGTTGGTGAACCCATAACAATCCTTACTATTGGAAGGTTTCATATTTCTTACAATTTTCTTTACCTCACTAGAGTTTACCTTTCTCCATTTAAATGTATTATTTGATAAACTCGGAACTATTTTTTTACTCTTTCAATTTCTGCTGTAGGCAGCTGTGAGGCAGGTGAGCAAATCCTTTCGACAGACTCATTAAAATGTTTATTCAGAATCTCAGGACTGATTTCTATTGTGGAACATTTATTTGCGACTCTAACATTGTTAATTACACTCCAAGCTGCTTTACAGGGGTTATTTGAATTTTTTATGAATCTGACGTTTGCTTCAAATTTAGCTTGCTTAAGCGCACGTTTATACTTATTACGAATTTGTAGATAATTATGTTTAGATTCAATAGATCCCTGTTCATTATGTATTACGTAAAAAACATAACCTGTGATTTCATTTGTTCAAGCTCAGGCGTATACCATTTTATTTTATTTTTAGAATTACTCCTTTTCATCGAACTTTTAATCTCCACCATTGGGCATGATGTATCAAAGTATGAAAGAAGTATGTGAAAGAAATCATCAAAACATGTAATGGGAGAGTAGGAGTTCTCAGTACAAACCCAATCAGATAGGATATGCCTAAGTTATGAAATAAATAGCTGTAATCTGTCAGGGGAAATATGTCTAATATGAATTATTGTGGGTTATTTAGCTATATTCCCATTTGAAAAACTACTGGATTGCATCACTTGAAATAAAACTGCTGAATAATCTGACAAACATGGGGCAATAACTTTAGACTGGTACTGGCTGTGATTTAAATCCGTGAATACATTATCTAAGCAGGATGATCCTCTTGTTGGTTCATTAATTGTGTGATATAAGCCAAAGGATTTGAAAATATTCCGAACCATTATAGCTTCTCGTTCAGTGAATCTCAGGTCTACATTAATGTCGCCACAAATTACTAACTTATATTTTCGGTATGACTTTATAACACTATCCAAAACCCCTTCCATACTTTTAAAATTGTATAAATATTAGTATCAGGTGTTCGGTAAAAGGCTACCATATCAATGTTAAAATCTACAAGTAATGCTGCCACAATTTCACAGTGTTTTACTAAACCAAATTTTGACACATCAATCACTTGGTATTGCGTTTCTTCTGACACAAATATGGCACTTCCACCAGCCTGATACAAACATGACTTGCGACAAAAACTATCTACTAGGACATAACCCTCAAGTTTAATCAAATCAATTTCTTAACTAGCAAGCCAGTGTTCATTAATACATAAAACTTGGTACCTACTACTATTTAAAAAGTCTTCTCGGCACGCCGGAAGGCGGAGGTATATTTCACCGGGCAAACTTGGGGATAGGTGAAAATAGGCAGAATATGCAGGTTTTCGTAGAAGGATCAGACTTCATTGATGGCGAGTAAGGTTTTTTTATAATTGGAGCTTTATTAACTTAGTTTTTCGTCATTTTATGCATATTTTAAACATTTTATTGTCTTATGGGGAGGGTAACCTTCTTGTCATTTGGGGTCCATTTTTATACTTGTGGTCACACTGTCCTTATGCAAGGTTTCGACACTGATGTATAACTATCTAACGGTCTGTTACGTCTTCACGCAAAATTTTATCTACCGCAGAGATTTTGGTTGGTTCCTCAGTTTAGGGGGTGCGACAACATGGCTGTATTAGTCTGTAATTCAGGTAAGGACTGCAGACGGTCAATTTCAAGCAGTAGTTCGTAATGTTGCTACCAGATACTACCTTCAACGACACCTAGCTGTGAACTTGGCTACTGGATGCCACCGCAACCAGCAACTCGCAATGAACGTTGAAACTTCCCCTCCAAAGGAAAGCATACTGAGGGATTTTTAGCGCTCTTAGAAAATCCGACGACTTCGGCCGGCTTTGAACCCGCGACCTTCGGCATAGAAGTTCAGCATGCTACCAGTTACGTCACCGAAACCACTTCACACTTAGTCAGATGGAAATCTGAATCTGATCTCGTGCAAGTGCGTTGTCATGGCAACGTCAGATGGCTCATCCCTCATCAATTTAGTAGTGTTGCCATGGCAACCTCTGATAGCTCTTGGCATTTTCTTATAATTCCGAAATCATTTTTCTCATCCCTTGGCGTAATGGTGGGTAATATCAAAAATTCTTTCAGACAAAAGTTTTAGGTAATTATTAGGGGAATATTGTCCATTTTGTACGGTTTTGAATTTGTGCCTATTAAGAGAGATATGATTAATGTTTCCTGAAAAACCCACTTTTTCCCACCCCTTTGGTCAATGGTTGGTGCTATAAAAAAACTCTTCAAACATAAATTTTTAGGCTTTAGCCGACACACAGTATGAACTTTGAACGGATTAGATATTTCACATATTAAGGGAGTTATACAATATTTCACTTTTTCACCCCCTTCGATCGATTTAGCCCAGTAACGAACTCGAACGGGGTTTTTCTAGGTGTACATATTCGGTAAAAAATTCAAAGTGATTGGTGAAAAATTACGGCAGTTATCGTGTCCACAAGAAACTGATATACATATATACGTATATATATGCATACATAAATTATATATAAACTTTTGAACTGACGGTGGTTTTGGGGTCTGGGGGACGTGAAACTCGAAGATATGTCGAAATTTTCCGGAAGTCGAAACATGGTACCCATTGCAATAGTTAGCTTTCTAATGAAATCTACCTAATATGCATTAAGTTGGTTTACTTTGTTTCTTAAACTACAAAGATTTAAATGAAGAAAACAAATATTATCTTCACACGATGCTTTAGGTGTAGAAAATGCAGTTGTATTAACCTTCATATTTGAATGAATGTGAGCAGTATGCCTACCTGTGAGGTTTACACACTCTTATCAGGCGAGGACCTGATCAGGCGTGAATTTTTGTCGCTGTTGATATCCATAAATACTGGTAATATAAACGATCATCGTAGCGTGTGGAACGCATAATTAAATGCAGTAAATCTGCTAACATCGTTTGCAGTGAGTATTTGGCTCACATTTGTAATATTGCTAAATTGGGTGGAAATTCGTGAACCCAGGACATTGTGCGAAGCACATCGCCGCACGTGAACAGTGGAATTTTGTGAATTAATAATTATTCTTCGTGTAATATTGCCTAGTAAATGTTTTTCGAACTGTATAAAAGTGAGCTGTACACTGAAGTTTTTTTTTTGGTGTGTGAAAGGATTATGCAGATATTAACTGATGACGTGTGTAAGAAATACCACAGTTTTTAGTCTGCCCATTATCACAAATGTGATAATTATAGAGTCTGTGAGCGGATGAATATATGGTCATTTTTGTTATAAACCCCTATCAGTGTAGACTCAGTGTATTTGCGAAGCAAAAGTACGATCAATTTAAATTCAGTGAGAACGCCAAATTTACGATTGAAATGGAGCTTACACCGACAATTCAACACCATGAGGACGCTATGATCCTTATTTCGATGGAGGCTACTATGGTGTAAAGCCCAGTAAGGAGGGGTAGAGCGATGGTTGATACGCTCTGAAGGATGGGAGGCGAGATGGCTACACCATCCACGCCATCGGATTTGCCAATAGCACCTGGAGAAGCATTCGCACTGGAAACACACAGAATGATCACGTGAGTTCGTCCGTAAGGTCGCAATATTTTTATGTACGGTCTTGACGCGGGAGGATTAGCTATAAGAGGCCTTACGACAGCACATTCTTTAGGTTGGGTACTTGTATTTATTTTCTACAGTTTATGACGGTGTTACCAGTCCGTACCATTTGCGAGAGCCTGAAGGAATAGCTCTTGCCAATATTTTGTAAATACGTTTTTCATGGTTAAAGACCAATGCAGCGAATCTAACCCAGTTACGTAGTACAGTGAGGTGCTATGTTGTCATAACTGCATTCCGCAGAATACTGTTAGCCCATTGAGCAGGTGTCTTAAGGGGGGCTGATACACCTGGAATGCATGCATTTCGTAAATTACTCTACATCTATGGAACCATCACAGGGATTTGAATTAAACTTTGTACACTTATAGTACAAATGCTGGGATTTCATTTGATGTATCAAGTTTTAAAATTCAGTATGCACAAGTGTAATAAAATTTGCATATTAAAATATTAAAATAATATATTTTGAATATTACAAAAAACATCATTTCTTGAAAACTGTCAATGTGATTGGCATAAACAATTTTTTTCCTTAAAGACAACAAATTACCCAGGATAGACCTCTATGAACTTAGCGGAAGAATAAGTTTCCCTTTTATAGGTATTTCATTTGAATATTGAAAATAATAAGAATTTCACATGGTGTTTTAGATGCACAGAGGTTCATCCTCTATAACTTAGTTCCAACAAGAGGAATTCCAAATTTCATGCATTTTGGACCATTAGTTCTTGAGTTATTGTGTTCTTTGTGTGAAAAAATTAAACTTTTGGGAAAATGGTTCTAAACATTGTATATAGGCTACATTTCCACTTACACATAACACTCAGCTGATAGTTCAGTACATGCATGGATTTAAATCGTAATATCTCGGTCAAAATTAGAAATTTCGCTATAAAACTTTAGATTTAGATAAAGAAATGGCTATTCTTTCATTTGAGATCAAAAACAAAAAAACAAAACATATTTCCAGGTGTATCAGCCCCCTTAAAGGCCACAGCCAGGCATGTCATTTGTTTAACCCAGTTATCGCGGATGCAAAGCGCTGTGTTTATGAATGAACTTTTAAGGCAGTGAACATGGCACGGCCGACCAGTGCCACATAAACTTGTATCTGACGCTACAGAGACATATGGGAGTGTTGTTTGTTTATGATTATATAAGTTGAATTTCTGACGACTATGAATGAATGGTAATGCCAGTCAATATGAGTCTAGCAAGCAGACGTAGGTTCGACATAAAGGGGACATTTGACAACGAAGAGCATTCAATTCAATTCATTGGTTATGTCATAATCGCAGTCCAACCATACAATGTGTGGATCAGAGAGTATAGTTAAATTCACAGCTGATCGCCCAGCTCAAGAGTCCTTGTCCACAGGCTGGAAAATTGTATAAACTTAGTTAAGACCATTGTAATATTTTTGATGAGCACTACAGCGGTAGGATATGATTACCCTTAGTTGAAATATAAGTTGTATGGTAGCGACAAGCACATTGTTGTTTTCTGCTGAGTTACTGCCCGACTGTGTATCACGGGCCATGTGTTATTAGTGTTGTTGTGCGCACTTAAGGAGTGCAGATGGAATTCTGGAATGAGTTTTTCTTCCAATGGCTGTAGGTGATGTTGGTCGTCTATTTACATCAAATCTTCACACTTTACGAGTTTAAAATGGTCACTAAACAAATACAGTGAAACTGTTAGGACTAAATGATATTAATTAAATCTTACTCTAATAATCAATGAACAGGATTTTCTGTCTAAACACAAACCTAAATGAATTAGTAGGCACTACTATTAAACATGATAACACAACCTTAACGAAGTGAAACTTTGTTGACCAATGACTAGCTATTGCTCTGTTTCGACTTCTTAGATACAATTATAGGTATTCCCATTTGAGAGACGACGGTCGATTAACTACATGTGTAAACATGGTAGTTAACTCGACAATGCAACGTTAGTCGTGATGCTCTTCGTGCTGTTGCCGACATAATTTTTTCTCTCCAATACCCCCGATGACCATGCTTCACAAACAGTGAAGGTGCGTGTATGCAGGTCAGTGGCGCCATTTGCGCAATTCTCAAGGGTTATTTTGTCATTCATTTGTGCTGTAAATTAAGTTAGTTTTTCTCTGTAATAGGAGGAACAGAATGTGCTTAGCTCAAGTTTTGGAATAAATTTTCGAATATAATCTTCTTGTTTATATCTTTGCTGAATTTAACGTCAACTCCGAATTAGCTTAAATTACTGTAACGTTAAATGTTAGAGATGGCACCATCATAGCATCGCCTTTAAACTTATTGTGCTATGAATGTCACTAAATTATTGCATTGTACGCAAGTAAATAACTTTCTTTGCCGTAAATTCGTGCCTGTATTATTAATATTATTGCAATCTCTAAAGTAATTGTGTAGGGATGAATTACGTGTAATTCTCCAAGCTTTGCTTGTTGATTTCTTTATTTGTTAGTAGGACATCGAGAGGTTTGATTTTTAGGCTATTTTGCATGGAGATGAGTAAATTCTGATTAGGGTTGATTAGCACGGACTAGCCGTTTTCACCTCTCCGAAGTAGGTTAGGGGTCTGCTACTTTTTTAATAAAATGAGTGTGATTAAATGTAAGCCTGGCCTCTTTATTGTATTTTTTAGTTTGTATTCCTCTGGACTGGTAGTTTTGATCTCTCATCATACCCGACACCCCCGAGTTAAGTTTCCTTGTGCATCCCAGTCCAAGAATGCATTCCGTCCCGTCCTATGTCTTCTCGTTGGAGGGGGATTTCGGGAGGGTCGTTTAATGCCAATGGCTCCGCGAAATCCTCGTCAAACAGGCACATATAAGATAAATTTTATTTGGTGTCGAACGTGCTCGGCCTACTCGAATTTGAGAGATCGGTAGTTCATGTTTGGTTTGTAAGGGAATTTTATAGCATCTGCCAGGTCAGTGACGAATTTGGGATTCGTACTGCTGAGTAGATGCTGCATGGCACTCATGTTGTGGTACGACCATGAGGTCAGATGGCATTAATTTCTAGTAAGTTGAGGTATTATTTATTTGCAGCCAATCTGGTCTTAAGTGAATTAATTGTCTTAGTTGGTTTTTTTTCGTGTTACTTCAGTTAGGATAGAGACACAGCAATGGTCCAGTATTTTATGAAAGGTGCATACTTTCCTCCTTGTCTGATCTTAAGATCCAGTGTAGTCAGTAAGTATCAACGGAGCTTTTCCCCTACCTATTCTCATAATGGAACTGTTAGAATGTCGAGTGAAGTGGAATTGGGCATTATTGCAACTCTGCCGGAGTTGTTGAGAACTCGGCGTGTGTCCATAAACAATGTTCAGGTGAACGTGAATAACATGCACACTAAATTGAATGACATGGGGGCTAACATTAGGGCTGATGTAAACATTGTTAGGGCCGAAATACAAGCTAACACTGATAATGTTAGGGCTGATATGCAGGCCAATACCGAAAACATGACCGCTAGCATCAATGATGTTAGGGCCGATGTAAATAATGTTAGGGCCGATGTAAATAACGTTAGGGCCGAAATTCAAACCAGTGGCGAAAATCTTCGAGCTGATATTAGGGCCGAGATATTGACCAATTGTAATAACATGAACACTAATATTAACGGATTGCGAATTAATGTCCGGAATGACGTGGAAGGCATTAGGACCGATATAAATGACAAGCAAGCCGATGTAAACAGAGATAGGGGTGACTTGCAAGCCAATTCTATTAACCTTAGAGCAGAATTCAAGAAGGAGATGCAACAGCAGATTACTAAGTCTACTGACAGTATCACGGCGGAGCTTGAAACGTACCGTATACATCTGAGGAACACTTAGAATCAGTCAAGACTGAGATTCGGACAAATCGTACCGAGGGTACTTGAATTCAAGAACAGCTCACGGAGAAAGTAGAGGAGATACGTACATCTACTTTCTTTGCCGTAAATTAGTGCCTGTATTATTACTAATATTGCTATCTCCAAAGTAATTGTGTAGGGGTGAATTACGTGTCATTCTCTAAGCCTTGCTTGTTGATTTCTTTATTTGTTAGTAGGACTTCGAGAGGTTTAACTTTTAGGATATTTTGCATGGAGATGTATAAATTCTGATTAGGGTTGATTAACACGGACTAGCGGATTTCACCTCTCCGAAGTAGGTTAGGGGTCTGCCACTTATTGAATAAAATGAGTGTGATTTTAATGTAAGCCTGGCCTCTTTATGGTATTTTTGAGTTTGTATTCCTCTGGACTGGTAGTTTTGATCTCTCATCATACCCGACACCACCGAGTTAAGTTTCCTTGCGCATCCCAGTGCAAGAATGCATTCCACTCCGTCCTATATGTCTTCTCGTTGGAGGAGGATTTCGGGAGGGTTGTTTAAGGCCAATGGCTTCCCGAAATCCTCGTCAAACGGGCACAGTATATCAAAACCAGTCTACCTTTGTATTTTCAATCCAAGTCATAATTTGAAAAGATAAAAGTGTAATCGGTTTTAAACATTATCTCTGCTTTTTATATGTTTATGCCATGCATATTAAACTGAAGTCGGACCCTGGTGTACCTTAGTGAAAAAGGTAACAGCTCAACCACTGCGCCACCATGCCCTTCTTTCTTAATTTGATTCATTCTAGGCCTCAGAGCTGGAAATCGAGTTAAGACCACCAGTGCAAGAGGCGCAAGTACTTGCCACTGCAGCACAAAATGTTTAGCTGGTAACAGGAGTCAACCGGGAATGATTGTATTTCTGTCATCTGCCTACTGTCTGAGCACTACCAGCAAGACAGTTTAGTTTAGTTTGTTGCGAGAGCGTGTATAGATTATTAGTAGGGCTCGGAATATTATGTGGTTAACTTTTCAGAAATATAGATTTATTTATGTGCTTAAATTGGAAAATATGTGATTAAGTTTTCAAAATATGTTCTTACATTTGCATCATATTTACGTCCCCCAGTTAGTCGAAATGTAGTTGTAACGTGAAGCAGTTTGAATAATACATAATGTAGCCTACATAATCCTGCCTACAGTACAATATGTTTCCGCTTATTAGGCTGGGGCTTGCCTAGTTTTCCCTATCCTATAATACATACTACAGATAGGCGATACACAATCATGCATGTGCTGTTTTCGAATTGCATTCTAAAGAACAGAAGAAAATGTCATTTCAAAAACTTTGATAGCTCTCTGTCAATATTCACAAGTTTCGCAAACCACTGTAATTTCAAGTAAGTTATAATTTCTTGCCAAGATAAGGACTGAAGTTTCGCAGACCACTGTAATTTCAAGTAAGTTATAATTTCTTGCCAAGATAAGGACTATTGGAGGCTTAATGATACTGTTGACTCCAGCTCCCTTAATGACCGGGTAATTCCTGTCTTGAAACACTACTACAATACAGAGACAAGGGTGTATCCACGAAATAGAGAAGCAAATTACTGGAATTACCAAGGATCGAAAATGTGGGCAGGAGTCTTTTAAGGAGTACAACAAACCTCCAATTATAGGAAGTAAGTACCCTACCAACCTGGGCCCAATAATTGGGAAGCCAGGCTCTGCCTGTCACAAGTCAGGACAAAATGGGGAGTGATAGAGGAGTAACACCTCTAATAAAAAACCTTGGTCCAGCTGACCCGGCTGGTAGTACCATGTAAGGGTCCCTTGCCAGGGTTACGGTGAAGACCTTAACGGTACTTACGGTGGAGAAGTTGTACCTTAGAACAGCGTAAATGGCGGAGAAGGCAGCCCAGTTATCGGGATTAATAGGTAAAAGGCATCTGCACACTTGGACAGATGTCAACTCCGATTATCTCCTGGGATAAGGAGATACCTTTTACCAAGTGCCAACAGCCTTCGGGGTGGATGAGCGGGTAAAAGAAGGGCACTCTCTTGCCCTTGGATTAAGAAATTACTCCCAAAGGCGGATGAGCCTACCGGTAAGGCCAACGCCATAGGATGAAAAAGGCAAGAGGAAACCATTTCATTAAAGATCCTATGGATATCCTTTGTTACGCAGCAAATATGACAGGCTTTGTAACTAAATTCAATTCCGGAGGTAAAATAGTCCTCCATTCGGATCTCCGGCGGAGGACAGTATCGAAGCTAAGAATTCCAATACGACCACTCAGAATAGGAACTTGGAACGTTCGATCGCTCATGATCTGCGGAAAACTAGAGATTGTAAAGTATGAAATGAGTAAGCTCGAGATTGACATCTTAGGAGTGAGTGAATTACGATGGCCAGAAAGTGGGGATTTTTGGAGTGGTGATATGAGAGTTATACATTCTGGAGCAAAGGGAAGCTATGCAGGTGTAGGCATCATCCTCCAACGACATGTGGCTAATAAGGTAAAAAGCTATGTGCAATATAGCGACAGAATAATAATGGTCAGGTTAGAAAATGACCCAGTAGATATAGTGTTACTTCAGGTACACATGCCAACTTCACGACATACTGATGAGGAAGTGGATCAGGTGTATCAACAAATAGAAGAGTTATTGGATCAACTAAAAGATGAGAACCTCATTTTATTTGGTGATTGGAACGCTGTTGTGGGCGAAGGAGAAGATGGGAAAACAGTTGGTAAATATGGACTTGGCAATAGAAATGATAGAGGTCAACACTTAGTAGACTTCTGTAAACAAAATGATCTCATAGTTGCTAATACATTGTTTGAACATCCTGCGAGGCGACGGTATACGTGGACTGCCCCTAGCAATACAGCACGTTACCAATTAGATTATATAATAACAAGAAGAAGATACTGCAACCAAGTCAAACAATGTAAAAGCTATCCTGGGGCGGATGTTGTGAGTGACCACAACCTTGTTTTAATGAAGTCTAAGTTGTTCCTCAAAAAGAAGAGACCGTTAAATGTTCGATGTCGGCAAGTTTAAACATGCCAGCATTAAGCTGCAATTCCAAGACCAGATACAGGAAAGAATAAAGGATATATCCGCTAGTACAGTGAATGAAAAATGGGTTGGCTTCAAACAAACAATTCTTAAAGTGGCTGATAAAACAGTTGGAAAGATGAAGGCATCACCTCAGAAACCCTGGATCACTGATCAACTACTTGAGCTTATAGAGGAGAGAAGAAAGTATAAAAACGCTAGAAGTGATGAAGGAATTCGGCGTTACAATAGCCTTCGAAATATCGTAAACAGGGAAGCTAAGAAGGCAAAGGAGGATTATATAATGAGACAATGCTTAGAAATTGAAGATAGTTTGAAAAATGGACAAGTAGAGAAAGCTTACGACTTGATTAATAAGCAATTTAAAAGGAGAAAGGGTCGTAGTGTTTGCATAGTGGATGAATATGGGAAGCTAATGATTGAGAGAAAGGACGTAGTGATGAGGTGGAAGAATTACTTGGAAAATCTGTATGCAGACCCCACACAATTGACTGAGCTGGAAAATGGAGATACTATTTCGCATGATAACGTAGGACCATCCATTCTTGAATCAGAATATTTTCATGCTGTAAATGAACTGAAATCACATAAAGCTCCAGGATATGATGAAATAACAGCAGAAATGTTACAAGCATTGAATTCTAAGACACACAAATATTTGTTTGGGTTGATGAGTGAAATATATAAAAATGGAGAAGTCCCAGACGACTTTACAGAGTGTCTCATGATACCAATACCAAAGAAACAGGGAACACGGAAATGTGAGGAACATCGTACCCTTAGCATCTTATCGCATGCATTAAAAATATTGACTAAAATAATTTACAGACGAATAAAAAGCAAAATAGAACAAAATCTGAATGAAGATCAATTTGTCTTTAGGCAGAACAGAGAAACAAGGGAAGCCATATTACTAATTCGAGAAGTAATTGATAAAATGATGGATATAAGGAAACCACTTTACATTGCCTATGTGGACCTTGAAAAAGCATTCGATAAAGTGAATTGGAATATTCTCATGGAAATTATGACTAATATTGGCTTGGATTACAGAGATAGACGGATAATCTATGAACTTTATAAAAACCAAAAAAGCATTGTGGATATATGCGGAGTAGTGCAAGAAGCTTGTATTCACAAAGGAGTTAGACAGGGATGCAGCTTATCGCCTGCACTTTTCAACTTATATATTGAGAAAGGCATTGAGGAATGTAAGACGGTTATGAGAGGAGTTAAGATCAACGGAGCAGCAGTCAAGACAATAAGGTTTGCAGACGACATAGCAGTTCTGGAAACCAGTGAAGAGAAACTGCAACATGCACTCACGGAAATGAACAGGATTCTACTTGAAAAATATAATATGAAAATCAATATTAAAAAGACGGAGATAATGGTAAGCGCTAGAGAACAACTTAATGCAGCTAATCACATAGCTGGTGCTCCACTTAAGCAAGTTAACACTTTCACCTATCTAGGGAGTAAAATACTTCCACTGGAAAAAGTTAAACTGATATTCAAGCTAGAATTGCCCAAGCCAAAATTGCATTCAACAGCAAAATATCCCTTCTGACTTCAAAGAATCTATTGAGACCAGGACTAAATTTATAAAATGTTATGTGTGGAGTGTAGCCTTGTATGGCTCAGAAGCTTGGACAATGGGATGTGCTGATAAAAGAAGTCTTGCAGCTTTTGAAATGTGGTGTTGGCGGCGGATGGGAAAAAATCCATGGACCGCAAGAGTGACGAATGACGAAGTGCTCATAAACATTAATCAAAATAGAGCATTTCTCAAAGCAATACGGAAACGACGAGACCAACTGATAGGACATCTCTATCGCCACAATGACTTTATGGTAACTGTGTTAGGCGGCAAAATTCGGGGCAAGAGGGGAAGAGGGCGACCGAGATTGCAATACATCAAGCAGATCATAACAGATGTTAATGTCCATTCATACAGAGACATGAAGAGACTGTCTGGCGACAGGGAAGAATGGAAGAGGAGGATTGCTGCCGACCAATCTACGGATTGAGAACATGAATGAATGTACTTATGAAAAAATACGCCACAATAAGTATTTATTTATAAAAACGGCAAATATATGTAAATACATAAATAATAGTTAAATAAAAAATATTTAAACACATAACTACCCGGGCCTTAATTATTAGCCTTGTGTACTTAAAAGCTCGTTGTGCGTAGCGACCATCTTGCTCAGTAACGACTGAGCAAGTTTTAACGGCCAACCCATAAGAACAGCATGGGATAGTTGTGTGTGTTCTATGTACTTGGGTGTGTGCATTAGCACTATGTGCTAGCTTTACCTTACCATCTATAGGTAGAGTGTCATCCCTTTCCTTTTGAGCATCGCCAATGACAGCATCCTCCCACAAGTTTTACACTTAAGCCCATGGCTTGTTCTCGATTAGGTTTGGTTTTATTTAGGTTCGGTTTGGTTCAGCTGGGTTTGATTCGGCTTGGTTCAGTTTAGTTCGATGTAGTCACCATTTTGTTTTTTAGGTACCCTCTTTAACCAATCAATTAAAGATAGCCTACTGTTATTTCTTGAATCTTATATTTGGATTTTGTGTACACCGTTTGTCACGCCATGCCTGCTACCTAAACTCCCTATATACTGCATTCAGGTCTGAAAGCAAGTTCCAATGGTCAAAGACGTGTCAGTCATCATACATGTAGCCTACAATAATTTTTTCTCTACCTAGCTAGGTTTCATCACTTACAGTAAACATCTAACATTGGGTTTGCAATATATTAAGAAAAACAAAAGTCTAAGATCTTGTTGTTTTGGGCCATTTCGGGAAAATTATAAGCCATAAAAAGGAGGGCGTCATGTCAATTCCTGGGGAGGGTGGGGGGGAGGGGGCAGCCTAGCCTTGTGTGTCCAAATCCCATTATCGGTTTATAAAATCTCAGGTCCATGCCCTAGCAGTTTTGGATTATTTCATTCAATGAGTGCACCAGAGGAAAGATCAGAAAAACAAACCGTTGTATATGCCGCTGTGATCAACGGTTCGCAAAATATCAATTAATCCATTGGGGCATGGCCACCGTGGCCAGCAACGCATGTCTTGCCTTCATTGATTTCGATTAGTCAACCAAAATGTTACAGCTTCATATCCTACAACCGTCTGCTGACCTATGAACATGCATCAATGCCACTAACACCTAAAAGATCCCCTTCAGGGGTAAAAAATCTTAGCACGCTTCACACATTTCACATTCATCCCTCTCCTCCCCCTCCGCTCCCTTCACCACCAATCGCAGCTCTCGACTGGCTATCGGCAGTGGCAGTGGTGGTCGGAATGAGTTCAACACCGCCACTGTTGCCAGCTCTATTCTTAGCGTTTGACCTTCAAGTGTCCTCTGCGGCTCTGTACTTTTCCATTGCCCTGTTGTCAAGTTAGGTCAGCGCATTCCATAAGCTCAATAAGATTCACATCCTGTCAGTCTGTCCCAGCAAGTTTGTTTTCTGTACCCTCTTCAAGCAACATATAACCAAGTTCTGTTGTCCTATATAAAACCAGCTTCATCTGATCATAGAATTATAATTTGTCACTCATAACAGTTTACAGATTAAAGATCCCCTTCAGGGATAAAAAATCCTAGCACGCTTCAAGCATTTTGAAATATTAGCCTCGATCCATCCGTCATACATATTATCAGAAAACAAACCATCGCCCTGTCATAAACCGTCCCGTCGAAATATCGATTGTTCTATTGGGATACCACCACCGTGGCCGGCGACAGGCTCGTTGAAACACACGCCCAGTGTTACCGTCTCTCTATCTACAACAACTCTTCATGAACATTTTAAACAGGTAAAAAACAGATAAAAATGGGAAATCGAGTGACGGAGGATTTTGAGATTTTGACGGGTCTCAGGCAAGGAGACGGTTTATCTCCTACACTCTTCAATTTTGCCTTGGAGAAGATCATACGTGAGACCTTTCGAGAAAATTTTGAAGGAATCCAAGTCGAAGGGAAGAACCTAGCATACCTTGCCTACGCAGATGATATCAGTTTATTCTCCAGCTCTCAGGAAGATTTGAGGCTAATGACCAGAGCACTCAAGGCAGCTGCCAACAAATATGGGCTAATCGTGAATGAAACCAAGACGGAGTACCTCAATATGACTCGCGGGCAAGGCCTCTCTTTTGGGCAACTACTGTCACTCCGGGTAGGGGTAAGTCATACAAGATGGTCCATGAATTTAAGTACCTAGGATCGCTTTTCACGGAGAACTCATCATGTGAGGCAGAAATCAACGCCAGGACCCAACAGGAAACCGAACTCTCTACAGCTTAACGCAGCTTCTTCGGTCCAGATGTCTCTCCAGATAGTTCAAAATTCGTCTGTATAAAACTCTGATCCAACCCGTTGTACCTTATGGATGTGAGACATGGAGTATTCGAAAACAGGACTTTCATAAACTACTCGTTTTTGTGAGAAAAGTTCTTCGGAAGATCTTCAGACCGGTGAGGGATGTACACACAGGTGAATGGAGGATTAGACACAATCATGAAGTAGAAGACTTGTACCATGATGCCAATATAGCTGGAACCATCAAAACCAGAAGACTTCAGTGGGCTGGACATGTAGCCCGGATGGAAGACCACCGATGGCCACGGAAGGTACTGGATTTCATCCCCACAGGAAGAAGACCACCAGGTAACCAAGGAAGCGGTGGAGTGATGGACTACATGAAGATCTGCAACTGGCAGCGATAAGTGTGGACAGTTGGCGGATGGCAGCTATGGATAGGAGACGATGGAGAAGGAAACTTGTAGCAGCGCGCGGTCCACTGGGCCTGATCGCGTAGAAGAAGAAGAAGAAGGAAAACGTTTTATACCTTTTTAGCCTACTTTCGATTTTTGCAAAAAGTGAAAGTAGACTTATGAGATCAACACAGGGCGAAAAAAAAGTGTGTCTGTCTGTGTGTGTGTATGTGTGTGTGTGAGGTGTGTGTGTGTCCCTAATAAAATCTAAACGGCTGGAGCGATTTCAGTGAAACTCGGTAAGTTCATAGCACTATTCCCGGCGACGTGCCCATCGAATTTTGTTACGTCTCACCAATCCAACATGGCGGCTGTGCGAAATATTTCACTAGCATTCAGTATCTCCGAAACTATAACGGATATCGCCCTGAAATTGTGTACGGTGATAAAGGGTACTACTAGAAGTTCACCTATGAAACTTTCAAAAACCTGGTTACTACATAACCAACATGGCGGCCAAGCGAAGTGGAGACTTTTAAATAGACTTTTCTCGCGATTTAACTATCCAAACGTAATGAAACTTGGTACAGCAAATATTTATACACATTGCAATGCACTGGAGTCTAATTTAGTTCAATAGGGATGTATAGAACTAGCACCGATAGAGCGAATTTGAAATGTTTTAATAGACTTTTCTCGTGAGTTAACTCTCTGAGCGCAGTGAAATGTGGTACAGTAAATGATTTTGCAGATTGTAATGTACTGCCATCTAATTTAATTCAATTGTTTACATAACCTCAAAATGGCGGCTGTGCGAAATTTTAAAATTAAGTTTTTATTTCTTGTGTCGTAATCATGCGATCGAAGTGAAAGTTTGAATAATGAACCTAGGCAATAAGTGACCTTGAATGGTACATAACTCTATGGCCTATAGGCCTACATATAACAATCCTAAATGGCAAGCTTCCGTAATATTTAGACGGTTCTCAATATATATGAATCTTTTACAGCAACCAAACTGAAATTTTTATGTTCATAGAGACTATGAACATATGTTCATCTATAGGACTTTCAGTAACCTGGTGAGCACGAATCCAACATGGCGACGCGAAGTATAAATATTTAAATGGACGTTTCTCGCGAATTTACTATCCGAGTGCCGTGAAAAGTTGCACGTTTTAAATGCTTACACAAATGTTGATCCACTGGCATCTAATTTATTTCAATTGTTTGCATAATCACAAGATGGCTGCTGTGCGTAATTTTAAAATCTCGTTTTTACTTCTTGTGTTCTAATCATGCGATTGAAGTTTGAATACCACACTTACACAATAATCTTAATATAATAGTACAAAAATAAAAATCCAACCTGGCGACCATCTGAAATATTTAGACGGTTCTCAATATCTACGAATCTGATACAGCAATTGAACTGAAATTTTGTATGTTGATAGAGGCAATTAACATGAGCAGGATATATGAAAATAGGCTGTACAGTTCTTCACGGAACTACTTGTTATACTTGTGGTCACACTGTCCTTATGCAAGGTTTCGACACTGATGTGTTACTATGTAACGGTCTGTTACTTCTTCACGCAAAATTATATCTCCCGCAGAGATGTTGGTTGGTTCCTCAGTTTAGGGGCTGCGACAACGCGGTCATATAACCCCGTGTACTTTGGGTGAGTGTAGAATCTGTCTGATAAACGGTGTGAATTGTGATGGCGGTATTAGTCTGTAATTCAGGTAAGGAATGCAGACGCTAAATTTCAAGCAGTAGTTCCTAATGTTGCTACCAGATACTAACGTCAACGCCACCCAGCTGTGAACTTGGCTACTAGATGCCACCTCAATCAGCAACTCGCAACGAACGTTGGAACTTCCCCTCCAAAGGAAAGCTTACTGAGGGATTTTTAGCGCTCTTAGAAAATTCGACGACTTTGGCCGGCTTTGAACCCGCGACCTTGGGCATAGAAGTTCAGCATGCTACCAGTTACGTCACCGAAGCCGCTTCACACTTAGTCAGATGGAAATCTGAATCTGATCACGCGCAAGTGCGTTGTCATGGCAACGTCTGATGGCTCATCCCTCATCAATTTAGTAGTGTTGCCATGTCAACCACTGATAGCTCTTGGCATTTTCTTATAATTCCGAAATCATTTTTCTCATCCCTTGGCGTAATGGTGGGTCATATAAAAAATTCTTTCAGACAAACGTTTTAGGTAATTATTAGGGGAATATTGTCCATTTTGTACGGTTTTGAATTTGTGCCTATTAAGAGAGATATGATTAATGTTTCCCGAAAAAAACACTTTTTCCCACCCCTTTGGTCAATGGTTGGTGCTATCAAAAAAACGTTTCAAACATAAATTTCTGAGCTTTATCCGACACATAGTATGAACTTTGAACGGATTCGATATTTCACATATTAAGAGAGTTATAGCAATATTTCATTTTTTTTTCGAAAAAAAAAGTCCCCCATTTTCATCCCCTTCGACCGATATAGCCCAGTAACGAACTCGTCCGAGATTTTATGGGTATACATATTCGGTAAAAAATTCCAAGTGATTGGTGCAAAATTACGGCAGTTATCGTGTCCACAAGAAACTGATATACATATATATACATATATTACATAAATTATATATAAACTTTTGAACTGACGGTGGTTTTGGGGTCTGGGGGATGTGAAACGCGAAGATATGTCGAAATTTTCCGGAAATCAAAACATGGTACCCATTGCAATAGTTAGCTTTCTAACGAAATCTACCTAAAATACTGCCGTCAACGACACCTAGCTGTGAACTTGGCTACTAGATGCCACCTAAATCAGCAACTCGCAACGAACGTTGGAACTTCCCCTCCGAAGGAAAGCAAACTCAGGTTTTTTAGCGCTCTTAGTAAATCCGACGACTTCAGCCGGGTTTGAACCCGCGACCTTGGGCATAGAAGTTCAGCATGCTACCAGTTCCGATACCGAAGTCGCTTCCCACTGACATATGAAAACTGAATGTGATCTCGTGCAGTGGCGTTGTCATAGCAACTGCTGATGGTCATCCCTTATCGATTAAAAGTAAAGTTGTCATGGCAACCTCTCTTGGCACTTGGCATTTTCTTATAATTTAAATCATTTTGTTCACCCCGTGGCGTAATGGTGGGTCATATCAAAAATTCTTTCAGACAAAAGTTTTAGGTAATTATTGGAGGAATATTGTCTATTTTGTGCGGTTTTGATATTGTGCCTATTAACAGAGATATGATTAATGTTTCCCGAAAAACCCACTTTTTCCCACCCCTTTGGTCAATGGTTGGTGCTATCAAAAAACTTATTTGACATAAATTTTTGGCACTTATCCGACACATATTATGAACTTTGAAGGGATTCGATATTTCATGTGTGAAGAGAGTTATAGCGATATTTCACTTTTTCGAAAAAAGCCCCCCATTTTTACCCCCTTTGACCGATTTTTCCCATTAACGAACTCGACCGAGATTTTATAGGGATACATATTATGTAAAAAATTCAAAGTGATTGGTGCAAAATTACGGCTGTTATCGTATCCACAAGAAACTGATATATATATATATACATATATACATATATACATAAATTATATATAAACTTTTGAACTGACGGTGGTTTTGGGGTCTGGGGGATGTGAAACGCGAAGATATGTCGAAATTTTCCGGAAGTCGAAACATGGGACCCATTGCAATAGTTAGCTTTCTAAAGAAATCTACCTAAAAGGGGGCGTCACCCCAATTCCTTGGAAACCTCTTACACACCTCTAGTCTTATTGGTTTGCAAGATATTAAAAGCCTTTATGACCTATTAGTTTTAGCTCCTTTGGTTGCATTAAGGGGTATAACACCCCGAGTCATTTAATATCTCATACAAGTCCCTAGCCTTAATTGTTCACGAAATATTATCAAAAGTGCAGGTAGGCCCTTCTGACAAAAAATAAAAATGCATTAAAAAAACCAACGACCACTCATACAAGTCCCTAGCCTTATTGGTTCACCAGATATTAAAAAGCGCATGACCCTTTAGTTTTCGATCTTTTGGTTAAATGTTTTAGAAAAATTTCTCATCCATAAATAATTATTTAAAAACCTCAAGTGCGCATGCGTACAAAACAAAAAAACAAAATGTTAATTCACAATGGCGTCCAGCTCTACGCATGTCTTTCATGTGGAACAACGTTTTATTTCATCATAGCATCGAACCTCATGCATGTTGCACATGGAAAGCAACGTTTTTTACAAATTACTATTTCGCCCTCTAGTAGGGGTAGGTTTTATTTTGGGGTAGAAATAAATTGTCCACAAGAAAGGGGGCGTCTGCCCGTGTCCTACTACTTCTCATTTGTTAAAATCCGACCATGGGATCGCGAGATATCAAATATTAAATGGCTGAGAGGTCAGCGTAGCCAAGCGGCTAGTGTCACTATTTTAAACCGGCCTTACTCCCCTACTCATGGATTTACAATGTAGGTGCAACTGCTAGGGGATTTCATTGTGGATCTGTAGAAGAGGAGGTATGATGGCTCTACAATATAGGTGCAACTGCTAGGTGATTTCAGTTGTAGGTCAGTAGAGCTGGAGGTATGATGATTTTACAATATATTTGCAATTGCCGGGTGATTACATTGAAGGCCTGTATAGATGGAGGTATGATGGCTCTACAATATACAGTAAGTGCAACTGCTAGCAGATTATTGTACATTGAAGGCCTGTAGAAAGGAAGGTATAATGCCCCCACAGTAGATGCACATGTTGCCAATAAGTTCTTTTTACAACCCTTGAATGTATAGAGATGTCCAATGCTGATAAATTTTTGAGAGATATAATTATAAAAGTTTGAACTATGAACCATTTCTTGTATTGTGTTGTAAAACTGTATTTGGTACAGCTATGTTTTCTGTGTGCAGGAGGGCATGGATACCCAGTGTGTAACGCGTCGGGCCTGTTTTGTCTCTCCAAGTACAAGGACAATTTGGAGAAGTTGACAGATCTTGAGGACCACAAGATAAACTGTGCCTGTACATATCCTTGCGACATAGTATCTTACAAGTTGAAAGAACATATGTAAGTTTGCCATGGGCGCTACCCCAAGTGTTTATCTCTTGATTTGTCTTTGTAACCTGTCCTTATTAGGGACTGTTATTTTGAAAGGGTGAGGATAGGGGAGTGATCAATAGTCTATAAGTCAACCCTGTGGTGTAGCGACTAGCGTTCTTGGTCGTCACTGAGGAAGACTGGATTCAATTCCTGGTTCTGTGAAAGAAGCTTGTAGTTTAACGTGACCATTGACCTCACGCTCATGAGCCACAGGGCCTCCAGTTTTACATTGGATCCAAACATCTATGAAAATCTCACATGAATTGACCGGGAAATGAAGCTTGACAACAGCACGATCACGCCCCCTCACCTCGTTTTGAAATTTAATACTGGTGTGAGGCAACTAAAAATGGCGTGTCTCAGGAAACTGAACATGCTCAAGTTTCTTAATGGAACTATGTGGGGGCCTGACCGTGCGGTGCTGCTACGATTCTACCGAGCCATCGTCCTGTCCCGGCCAGACTATGGTTCTGCGGCATACGGCTCAGCAAGGCTGGCAACCTTGAAAATTCTTGACAGTATCCGCTTTAGTGGCGTTATTAGGCTGGCTACCGGGCCCTTCCGCGCCAGCCCGATACCCAGCCTACTCGCCGAATCGGGTGTTCCACCTCTAAATTGCAGACGTCAACATATGTTTTTAGCATATGCGGCCAATGTGCGTCAAATGCCGCAACATCCGAGTTATCGAGCTCTCTTCACTAGCCAATCCAATCAGAGGTACACCAACCAGCCTCGTGCCACTCGGCCGGTTGGTATTAGACTCGATAGCTCGTGTACTGAAATAGGAGTGGCTGTAGGTTCCTGTATAATCCGGACACCGAGAGGGGTACCTCCGTGGCTAGTCCCGCGTCCGGAAATTCGGTTAGATCTACACCGGGGGCCTAAGGTGAACACGGATGCCTCCGTTTATCGAAGGCAGTTCCACAGCGTGGATCACCAATTATCCGGACGCTGGCATTCTATACACAGATGGTTCGAAGGTGAACGAGAAGGTGGGTTGTGCTTACGTTATTGATGGTGCAAATACCATGATCTCTTTGCCTGAGGTCTGTGGTGTGTTTACTGCGGAACTCGTTGCCATCTATAAGGATCTGCAGTTTGCACTACATGATGCACGAATCAACTTTCTCGTGTGTACCGACTCTTTGATTTCGTTGCCGTCAATTGCTACATGTTTCCCGCAACACCGCCTCGTGCCGTGAGTCCACGACCTACTAGCCGGGTTGTGCCGCGCTGATACTCAAATCACCTTTCTGTGGCTTCCAAGCCACTTGGGAATTGCGGGAAATGAGTTAGCGGATCAAGCTGCAAAAGAGGCGGTATCACTACCACCTCGACAATGGAGGTACCCGCTAGAGGTATTCGCGTTCAGTTACGCCGACAAGAACTGGCATTTTGGGAGAGTCAGAGGCTAGCTGACCCAATACCCAGACTGAGAGCGATCAAGGGAAATACTCGCGTGTGCCGGAGCTCCTTCCGGTCTCGGAGGGAGTCCGTCATTTTGTGTAGGCTAAGGATAGGTCATACAAGGTCCAACCACTCGTACCTAATGAGAAGGGAATACTCACCACGTTGTACCTGTGGAGCCGTTTCCTCCGTGGCCCACATTTTAACCGAGTGTGTGGATCTTGCTGACTTACGAAGAAACCTTGGTTTGCAGATGACACTCAAACTTATATTAGCCGATGAAGCGGTAGCTGCTGATCTCGTCATCCGCTTTATAAGAGAGAGTGGGTTAGGGCCAGCAATCTAAATTACCCACTGAACATTGACTCAAAGACTTGTTCTTTTTAAAATTCTGATTTTTGTGTTTTTCCGTAATTTTTGTTTATTTTTATAATTATTAGTTTAATTTTTTTTGTTTTATTATTTTTTTAAATTTAAGTGACCACCTCTAAATTTTAAATTCAATTCCAAATTTGTATACTGATACGTGTTACCCCTAATGGCACGTTCGTTAATTGGATTACAGTGGGTAAAAGCACGGCACAAGTGGTCCTTTAAAAATATATAGCTTTATTGCAGGTCTAGAAAGTTACACCACTCAATAAACACTTAGAAACCAATTAGCAGTCTCAGTGAAGTTCCTCCCTTATGGAGTTCACTCACCCCTTTCACTCACTCACAGAATTTAATCCCTCAAAGTAGTGGGTTTTAGAGATTTCCGCACCCACCTCCACCTCACAAGATGGCGGAGGCAGGATATCTTGCGAACCCATGGTCGGATTTTGACGAATGATATGTCGTTGAACTCGGGCTGACACCCCCTTTCCATTGCATATTTCCACCCCAAAATAAAACTTACCCCTACTTGGGGGGTTAAATTGTAATTTTTTAGAAAATCTAGCTTTCCAAGTGCAACATGTGGGAGTTTGAATGCCAATATGGAATTAAACGTTGTTGTACACAAGAGACATGTGTGCGATGGAAAGCCACTATGAATTAACATTTTTTTTTTTTTACACACTCACTCATAGCTTTTGTAGGAGGGCGGGATTTTTAAAGATGGCGGCTGTAGTGTAACCTAACCTAACCCAACCCACGAGGGGTGATCAAAAAGGTTTCCAAGCGGCGCTTGTCGATAGGCAAACCAATAATCAATGAGGACATGTACGGCCCTGAGGCGATAACCCCTTTTGATTGATCCCTGTTGATTTGTCCCTTTGGACTGGTTCCTGTAGACGGGTCATTGTTGACGAATCCCTGTGGATGGGTCATTGCTGACGAGTCCTTTTGGACGGGTCATTGTTGACGAGTCCCTGTGGACGGGTCCCTGTTGACAGGTCATTGTTGACAGGTCATTTATGACAGGTCATTGTTGACAGGTCATTGTTGACGGGTCCTTGTTGACAAGTCCCTGTGGATGGGTCCCTGTTGACAGGTCCTTTTTGACTAATCCCTTTAGACCGGTCCCTTTGGACTGGTCCCTATGGACTGGCCCATGAAATTTATCCAAATTGTGCCAAAGGGCTAATAACGGACCAATAAGACTAGGAACTTGTATGAGGTATTGTCAAATCCATGTCAAACAATGGTAAATAGAGAGAGTTGTATTCTGTTTGTATCTATTACAGTATAAAATGAATTTAATAAAAATATTTTATGGTTATTGTCTGCTTTTTCTTAATTACTATCACTACATCCTCCCACTATTGATGCAATTGTTGACCATTGACCGTCTCTAGTTATGTTTAGAAAGAGAGAGTGGACATAAACAATACACCCTATCTATGGTTTGTGTATCGAGTATCATAATAATACAGTATCGCTAAGCTATGTTAAAGCAATAGTTATGTCAGGTAAGGGGTTCAAATCCTTGCTTTCTTGTATTGAAAATGTGAACATAAGTCAAACGCTTTAACCACTCGGCCAACCTGACAGTTAATAATGTATTTTGTTTTGTGCACTTGAGTGTTTACAAAATTTCCAGTGTACATTGACTCAACCAATGGTCGTTTTAAATGCATTTTTTTTAGTTTTTTCCATAACATTGTAGTTATGAGTCTTGAGAACTGGGTGTTTAATATAGGGTTAAAGGCATCTTAAAATAATTTTAGGAAAGCTCTCAGGTATCGTGTCATGGGTTTTAGTAATGCATTACTGTTTGTTGACTAGCATTTACCATTACACAACATTATTTTGGTAAGCTCTACATGTTGTTTGAGTCTTCAGCCTTTTGACTGGTTTAATACAGCTCTTCGTGACTCCCTGTCCTGAGCTAATCGTTTCATCTTTTTATAGCTACCAAACTCTATATCCAAGGCTATCTGTTTAACATATTCTAACCTTGGTCTACCCCTACAGTTCTTGTCCTCAACCCTTTCTTCCACAACTAAGCTTGCTATTCCTGGGTGTATGTGTCCTACCAACCTATCAATTTACTTCATTAGCAGCCGCCAGAAACATCTCTCGTCTCCCACTTGTCTTAATACATCTTTGTTTGTAACCCTATCATACTCCTGTAACACCACATTTCAAACACTTCAATTCTCCACTTTTCTGCTACACCAATAGTCCAAGTTTAACTTTCATAGAGTGTCACGCTCCAGTCAAAGGTCTTCAAAAATGATATCCTAATACCTAAATCTATATTCAATGTCAACAAATTCTGTAAAAATTATTTCCTTGCCTGAGCTACATAAGAATCCTAATCGTCTCTAGCATAATGTCTTGTTTAGCAAACATAGTCGCTCATTAGGTCTATGCATTTGTTGTATATAACTCAAGATAGCAATAACAAGCATAGTCGCAAAGTGTTTCATTGGTAGTTAACTCATGTCTGGTTAGTCAATTCTTATTGCAAGGTCAGTCAACACCTAAAAATTCATCTTAACATATAGTCTAATCATCTTTCTATCTACATACCAGTGTTTAATGAATAGTAAATATTAGTTTGGTCTTTACCTAAAATCTAAAATCCAATATCAAATTTCTAAAATTTAAAACAAACAAAAATTATAGTATAGAAAACATAATTCCAAGTAATACAAATCCTTATATGTTTTTCTTTAATAATTATTTACCGAAAATTTAAAGTCATGACATTATGGTTTGGTCTTTTTGAAAAATCTAAAATCTAAAATGAAAATTCTAAAATCTAAAGTCTTAAATCAAAAACAAATCAAAAATCTTACTTGCATTAACTGTATATTGAACCCAGTCCACCTTTGTATTTGTAATCCAAGTAATAATTTGAAAAAATATACAAGTGTAATCAGTCTTAAAATATTATCCCTGCTTTTTTATATGTTTTTGACATGCGTATTAACCTAAAATCAAACCCTGGTCTACCTTAGTCAAAGGATAACAGCTTAACCACTGCACCACTATAACCGTCATTCTTAGTTTGGTTCGTTCTAAGCCTCATAGCTAAACAATCGAGTTAAGACCTCTAGTGCAAAAGCCAAATGTGCTTGCCACTGCAGCACAAAATGGTTAGGAAGTAACATTAGACATCCAAAAAGAATTGTATTGGTTCGGTTTGGTACAGTGTAGTCTCCATCTTGTTTTCTTAGCTTCCCTCTTTAAATAATCAATTAAAGATAGTCTACTCTTAATTCTTGAATCGAAAAATTGGATTTTGTACACACCGTTTGTCGTGTCATGCCTGAAGCCTATACTCCCTTAGTACTGCGGTCAGGTTTAAAAACAAGTTTCAATGGTCAAAGACTTGTCAGTCACCATACGTGTAGTCTACAATAATTCTTTCTCTACCTAGCTATGTTTCATCACTCACCATAAACATCTAACATTATGGGTTTGCAATATATTAAGAGAAACAAAAGTTCATGACCTTGTTGTTTTCAATCTTTTTGGGAAAATTCATAAGCCATACAATGAGAGCGTCAAGTCTAGAACACCTTATGAGTTCAAATCCCATTATTAGTTTATAAAATCTCAAATCAGTATCCTTGCCGTTTTGGGATATTTAAATAAATGCATGCATCATAGGAAAAATTATAAAAAATATTCTTAAAACAAGTTGTCGCATGACCCTCTTCAATCAATGCTTCACAAAATATCGATTCATCCATTGAACATGGCCACAGTGATCGGCGACATGCTCTTTTAAACACAACCGGTACTGTCCTTCTCTACTAAAAAAATAAAATAAAATAAATTCAAAAGTTAAAAAATCTAAATTTTCAAAATGTGTGGTTGGGCCCTTTGTCAAAATTTCAAAATATAAATAATAAATTCAAAAAGGGATTGTCACCCTGAGTCCTAAAACACCTCATGTGTCCAAATCTGATTATTGTTTCCCCTTTTTCCCTGTAAAATCTACATGCATTGATTTAGGGGTAAAATGACCAATCGTGGTAAAAGAGTATTTAATGACCAATTTTTTGAGCTATCACACCTAATTTTAGGTTTCTTAGTTTCCAAGATATCGATTTTTCAATTTTGGGGTAGTTTTGACCCCCTTACTATTTTTCATAAAAAACGGAAGATCTTAGGTCATTTATCATTTTTAGGCGCTTAACACCTTTTTTCCTGTAAAATCACTACTCACTGTTTTAGGGGTGAAATGACCTATCGTGGTATAAGCGTATGTCATGTCCTATTTTTAAAGCTATCACACTTAATTTTAGGGTTCATAGTTTCCAAGATAACGATTTTTAAATTTTGGGGGTAGTTTTAACCCTCCCACTATTTTTTCATCAGAAACAAAAGATCTTAGGTTCATTTATCAATTTTAAGGGTTTAACCCCTTTTTTCCCTGTAACATTACTATTTACTATTTTAGGGGTGAAATGACCTATCGTGGTAAAAGCGTATCTTATGTCCTATTTTTAGAGCTATCACACATAATTTTAGGGTTCTTAGTTTCCAAGTTATCGATTTTTAAATTTGGAGTGGGGGGATAATTTCACCCCCAAAGGGGAATATCGCCCCAATTGCTAGGTCCCCTCATACAAGTCACTAGCATGATTGGTTCGCGAGATATTAACAAAAGTGTAGTTAGGCCCTTTGTCAAAATGTCAAAAATACATTCTAATAGGGGACTTCATCCCAAGTCCTACAATACCTCATACAAATTCCTAGTCTTATTGGTCCGTTAGTTAAGCCCTTTGGCACAATTTGGATAAATTTGATGGGCCAGTCCATAGGGACCAGTCCAAAGGGACCGGTCTAAAGGGATTAGTCAAAAAGGACCTGTCAACAGGGACCCATCCACAGGGACTTGTCAACAAGGACCCGTCAACAAGAACCCGTCAACAATGACCTGTCAAAATTGACCTGTCAACAATGACCTGTCAAAAATGACCTGTCAACAATGACCTGTCAACAGGGACCCGTCCACAGGGACCCATCCACAGGGACTCGTCAACAATGACCGTCCAAAGGGACTCGTCAGCAATGACCCCTCCACAGGGACTCGTCAACAATGACCCGCCTACAGGAACCAGTCCAAAGGGACAAATCAGTTATCGCCTCAAGGCCTTACATGTCCTCATTGATTATTGGTTTGCCTATCGACAAGCGCCGCTTGGAAAACTTTTTGATCACCCCTCGTGGGTTGGGTTAGGTTAGGTTACACTACAGTCGCCATCTTTAAAAAGCTTGCCCTCTTACAAAAACAATGAATGGGCATGCGTAAAAACAAAAAGCAAGCAAGTTAAATCATAGTGGCTCTCCACCGTACACATGTCTCTTGGGTGGAACAACGTTTAATTCCATATTGGCATTTAAACTCTCACATGTTGCACTTGAAAAGCGAGATTTGCTTAATAAATTACAATTCACCCCCTAGTAGGGGTAGGTTTTATATTGAGGTGGTAATAAGTTGTCCATTGGAAAGGGAGTGTCATCCCGAGTTGAAAGACACCTCATTCGTTAAAATCCGACCATGCGTTAGCCAGATATCGCGCCGCCGCCATCTTGCAGGAGAAAAGCCGTAGGAGGCTGTAGAACTGTCCAAAAACCACTACTCCTCACTAATGAGGTAGACGCGTGTCCTTGCTATAATTAACTGCACTCTTCCTCATGTAATCAAGCCACAGTCTGACACTCACTCGTTCTTGAATGTACACTGTTTCGCCGTCCGCAGTCTAGGAAACAGTCCACTGCGTTCCGCAATTCACCACACTAACCTTTGTCGCACTGGAAAACACACTCGCTCAAAACACAGTCCGTCCCTCGCTGGCCTGGTCGCTTTATACATAGTGGGGCTGGTGACTCAATATATGTGTCTAGAGTAGAGCAGGGTTTACACCTTTTTGAGATTTCCTGTACTAGGCGGACGGAGAACCTTCTGGACTATGTCCAAGTTCTTGCAGCCTCGTTGCGTACGGCACTGGTAACACTCAGTCAGGAATAGCCTGGGGCGGCCTGAATCACGTGCGGGCGACGAACTGTCTAGCATTCGTAACAATACTTTAATCCGTGTTAAGAGGGGCAGATGATCTCGTAGTTCCGCTCCATAACACAACAATAACTAACTAACTAACTAACTAGTCTGAGGACTGGAATGGGGGTATGCTGAGCCTCCCACCTCAGCCATCCTCGAAGTAATTTACCGGGGTATCCCAATTTTACTCCACAGGCAAGGAGTGGCTAGGATTTGGTAAAAGGCGGCTGTGACCTTAAGACACACACTGGTATTACTTATACCCACCTACCACGTGACCCCGATGTCCCAAAACCCCTAAATAAAGCAACTCAAATCTACGAGGACGTTGCTTTTTTCAACCTTTGATAGACCATAAAAAGAAATACAAAATGCAGTGAGTTCTCAGTGGCGATCTACAGTATTCTGCCTGAACGAAGTTAGTGTAGCAACGAAACAGTCCCTGCATCGCTCAGTATTTAGACCGAACTTGCTGTATGGAAGTGAGAGCTGCGTAGATTCAGGATATCTGATACAGTACATGAATTAGAGGTAACTGATATGTGGGTAGCACGAATGGTTGCTGGTACAAATAGATGGGTGCAACGGCAGGAAGGTACTCGTAATGAAAATATTAACGCTAAGTCAGAAATGGCGGTGGTTAGATTCAGTGTTGAACGATTTCAAAGTGAGAGATGTAGAAGCAGAGGAAGCCGCAGTGCTAACTGCTAATAGGGGATTATGGAAGGGCAAACAAAGGCTTGAAGACTAGAGCTGACGATAAATGTCAAAACAGTCTGAAATGAAAATGTATGTGTGTTAATAATAATGAGCTATTTAAAACCCATATTGGTCGTTTTGTATATTTTCAGTATTGGTACTGTACCGGTATATTATATTCCTGGCTTCATAATATTAACGAGCGATGCACTATGACTCTGTGAGACGTGAGGCAGCGATGTATCGGTTACGTCACCAGCAGCTGAGAATGCGGCGAGGTGGACTGCCGAACCCCTGTGGGAGTTTCAAGGTCCCGGTGGACAAATACGAAGGGAGGTGAAGCTTGTGGCTCACAGAAGCAGCCATCGATATTCAGATTTTTCATATCGGAACACGCGCCTCAAATATTATTATACTGATTACAAGGAATTAAGAACTGTTTGTGCAGTTTCTTCTGTATAATATGTTAGCTTATAATAGCATGAAGTTTCTACAATATTGTATTTTTTTGTGATTAACGCTGTGTGAGGCGTAAGATGTATTTATCAGCATTCACATGCGATTAACATCGACTTCCGATGCACTGTGGTGGGGAAAAATGTGATTTCCTTAAACCTGCAGTCACAGAAGAACAGTTAGATTTTTACGTGTCTTGGTCCGATACACTTCGGGGGTGAACTGTGCATTTTAAACATGTGCCGGCGACGATGATAGCGGTAACAGTTCGTTTGACGTAGCATATTGTGATACTTGTGAATATTGAGAAAGTATGGCGAGATAGGACTTAATAAATTTTCAGTCAATCTCATGTGAAGACTGCGTGTGTGAACACTTAGAACAAAGCTTCGTAAACGCGCATTGATACTTATAATAAGCAACTTCTGCTTTTGCTATGCTACAACAGACTTGTATTTTCATACTACTTGCAAATGATATCAGCTGTGATAGTGAATTTGAGCACAGTCTGCGACGAAAGAACTTCAATTACCATAAATACTTTTCTCCAATTATACGTCATGTTCAAGCTTAATACGTCGGGAGGAATAGCATTATTGAGAAAAGAATCCGTAGCCATGTCCGGCTAAATTATAACATGAACACTACGTACAGAGCGTAAGCATGAATATTTCGTGAGTTACTACTTCTGTTTACGAACTTGATAAGCGCATTTGAAGCAGCTTAAAGTTTTTCGACCATGAATCGTAGAATTCTTGAAACCATGAAGAAGGTGGATACAATCCACGGTAATACTCGAATACCGAGATGCTATTACAAGATGATAAACTTCGTACAAGCGAGATTGGGTCTTCAATCGAACGGAGGAGGCCATTAGTGTTGTAGTGTTGTAATCCAGTTTTGAGATTGGAGCCAGAGGAACGTGAGTGGTTTCCCAGTTCGAATTCCGGATGGCTGGATGGGCATACTGTACCTCAGTATGATTTGGAGGTCGAGACCAGGGCATGTATTTCCATTAATTGCCAACTCCGAGAATTCGACTCAAGGTAGAAGCAAATCAGTCTCTTAAGTAGTAGCAGAATAAGATATTCTAAAATAACCATGATTGCTATTCTTTCTTTTCGTTTAGTATGATTGAGGTGAGTTCAGGTTCGATGTATATTTCGTGACTGGCCTCATTTTCAATTGGATTTTGATTCAATTAAAAAATGCATCCATTTTTCAGTTGTGACTTTTGAATTTACTTTAAGATTAATATTTCGCGTTTATGAAATTCTATTAAATTATATGAATATTTCTATTGATATGAAGAGGATCAATAGGATGAAGCCTTACGTATTTTCCACGAAGATACATTTAATATGTAATTATTTTAATATTGTTAGGATTTTGATGAACCTTTCGAGTGTTATCTCGAAATTGAGGTTTTCATCTGCGTTGATGCCGAAAGTTAATGGTTTAGGAATTTGTTCTTGGATGAGAAGGGTCGATTACTCTCAGTTTCTGAGGAAATTCTTTATTCTTATGAATGACGTGTATTAACAGTGATTTATAATGAATCTACAGTCGCCTGACCTTAAATGTTACCCGGATTCATCGTGTAGAAGTCATCGTTGGTATTTTACGAGTTCATTTGAGTGGAGGAGAGCCTCATTTAGACTGATCATTTTAACTTTGAATGGGTCTCAAAAGTGTACTCTGTGCATAGAGGACTTCATGGTGTAGGGTTGAAGGATTTGACGTTTGGCACAGTTTGGAGTTGAGAATTTAATTCCGATCAACATTCAGTTTTTTGAACATGATTCCCAAGACAGAGTTTGAGAGTTGATAAGTATTTTTATTATCATGAGACGAAAAGTATTCTTGTAAGGCAAATCTATTATACTTCAGTGGAATTAATTTATGATCCGTTTAAGCAATGTGCAATGGTATTAAACATTTTTGATCTGCACGATTGTGTGTGATAATTATAATGATTCTCAATACGTTTAAAATGGTTTATTGGTCACTATAAAGGTGTTAATTAATTATCTATATCAGTGGATACTACTTGGTATTTAAAAATACAGTACTAGTTGGAGTACATGCCAAATTGAGCTAATGAGAGCCACTTGTGGGAAGATTTTCTGTGGAATATTTAAAGAAATACTTAAGGTATTAATCCATTTCTGAATGGAATGAGAATGTCAGCTGTGACATTAGTTATTGTTGGACAGTATCATAGTGGATTTACGTTGTAATAAAATGTTTGTTAATGAGATTATGCGAAGAACATGTTGAAAATAGTTGAATTGAAAGATATTTTATGAATACAAATTGAAAGTTTAAAATTAACGAAGCCAGCTGGGATAATTTTAGGTATATAAAACTCAATGTTGGTCTGTCCGTCTGTCTGTTATTTATACAAATCTACACCGTTTCGCCGGTCTGAACAAAATTTTTTTACTTACTACTACTACAACTACTCCTCGGCGCTACAGTACGGTACATGTAGGACCTTGGCCTCTCCAACACTCGTTGCCCAGTCCTGACGATCTTCTGTATGTTTCCTCCATCTTCTTACTCCCATCTTGCGTAAATCGTCCCCCACGTAATCCAACCATCCTTTTCTAGGTCTTCCTCTGCATCTTCTTCCACCTGGATTTCCTCTATAGGTCTTTTTAACCACTCTATCACCTGCCATTCTCTCCACATGTCCCAGCCATCTTAGCCTATTACTCTTTACATCCTAAACTATATCAGGATGACCATATAGTTCCTCCAATTCTTTGTTTTCCCGTATTAACCATCTTGCTGCCTCATTCACTGCTGCATAAATCTTCGTCAGTATTTTCCATTCCCATCTTCTCAAGAGCTCGTCTTCTGTCACAGTCATAGTCCAGTTTCCGAGCCGTACAATACCACTGGTCTTATAACTGTTTGGTACTGTGCCCTTTTAGACAGAAGTCCGGGCGACCACATATGCATTTTCACCAAAAATCAGTCAGCACGAGAATCAAAACATTCCAGGGCGCCATAAGGGTTAAAGTGAGAACAATAACACAAAAAAATGCTTTACTGATTTTCGTCTCGATGCAACAATAAGGATAGAAGATGATTTTCTGAAAATAACACACTCCGTAAAATTATCTCATTTTATTTAAAATGTTCACAAGTTACTGAAGAAGTGCTAAAAATAGCATAATGGATGCATGACGGATCACACATTTATATACACAAATTTACAGATTCACCAACACATGAACACTAGGCATTTGAAATGAAAGTCAGATTGTTAGTCCTGTTGACTTCCTTCAATTTTTTTTGCAATTGTAGGGTTTGTCAGTGCAAACTTAATTGTGCATCCTGATTCCTGACTTTTATATATCCATACGTTGAAATGAAATATTATCACTCGATGAAAAAAATCACTGTTTTTGTCTTTCAAATATTAGCAAAAAATTAACTAACACTTTTTCCAGTAATCAGTATCTCAAAATTGGTTCAAATATAAAGTTACAACAATGAATATAACACAATATTAATGACAATGGACATTCGAGCATGGATTCGAAGAAATTCGATAAACAGAAAAAATATATATTGTACCATATGTTCTCGGTCCAACATTGATATTCTGAGTTCTTGACTCAATTAGCAATATTATGGTCAAATTTTTATTATTAACAAAATATCAACTCTCTTAATATGGATTTAACCATTCAATTATTTAAATATCACTTGGAAATATTATTTAGAAAAATTATCACAAAAATAATATTATTATTACAATTCTTTTTGACAGAATGTCAAAAATGTTAATCATCATATTAATTTACATAATGTTTATATTTTTAACAGGATCACAAATATCCTCTAAATTGTAGTGGTTGTATAGGAAATAACAGTTTTAATTTATTTACAGCATCGGCCCATTCGATTTAAATATGTCAAAAACCACATGATCATTAGCATCTAGACAAAGGTAAAGTCTTCTCATAATGAGAGGTAAATTCCGGGCTAACAATTACTAGGATATATATATAGATCACGTGGGTAAACTGTGAATTGACATGATGGTTCCACAAAATAACCCTTGGTTATGTATTCGACGAAAGTGTGGCTTGCAACAATATTTCAACTCCCAACATTATTTCAAAGTCATCCAACCTACAATATTGTTGATGCTCCATTATAACAACCTAATTCCTGCGACTTAAATTGCACAGTCAGAATGGCATATTAAACTATTTCCACATACACAAAAATTTCTTCCCAAATTATACATAATAATCAAGCCTTTGCTTGTTACTCAAACTGGAAGATTCGTAAGCTAGTAAGCTCCTCAATGAGTTAACAGTAATTTTACCATCAGTTTAAACATTAATAATTCCACACCGTGTCTATTTCTAGCCAAACGTTCTATCACAAGACGTTGCTCAAACTGATTTTTATATTCATACAAACTCTAGTAAAACCCTATTTTATACACTCTATTTCCTTCCCGTATCATTACTTTCCGTGTCTTTCAAAAGATTTAACTGCATAATGCAAGTGTAACATGTTCCAATAGAATTATTCTGTTAGTTGAATGTGGGCTTGCGTTAACCACTAGCCTTCGGATAAACAAGTCTCCGATCTAGCAAACTGTTTTATACATCAACTTTATAAATCACACTACATGATATGATTATTAGAAAATATAAATCATGATTATTATTGTCTCAGAAAAATATTGAAAATAATAATAATTATTAAATCAGCATTATTATTATTATTATTATTATTTCCACAAATGGAATTAGCATTGCTAAACTGTTTGGGAAATATCATCCTCGACTTCTTAAATATGGATAAAAATCCATTCCTGAACTTAAATTTATTATTAAATTTACAGTTACGACGGCTGATGACCGCGATTAGATAAAATAATATCAAAACCAAATAAATGCTCGTTTTGCTCGTTCATTAATTCAAATCATTGACTTCTCATGTCTGAGTGTAAAAACTGCTCAGATCAAGGCTTCCATATGCCTTGCAAGAATATTTTCAACAGCAAAGTATCGAAGAAACAAGAAGTTCCGTGAAGAACTATACAGCCTACTTTTCATGCCAATGATTATTCTACAGAATATGAACCTATCTAGAATAATGACGAAATTAAGTTGCTAATATCGAAATTTCCAATTAGTTCGAAATACTGTATACCTGGCATAATGTATCCTAATAGAGCACTACAGTTGGCAGCCCTGATGACTGAATATATTCTTAGTTCCATCTCTTAAGGTACAAAATACAAAATTTGGTTGAAGTCCAATGAATAGCATGGACGTTACATGCAGTTAAACATTGGAACTAACAGCGCGCGTAAAATCATGTTGGCAACAATGTCATGCATGTATTGGTCAGAAATAATCTGAAATAATATGATCAATTGTTGTGCCAATTTTGAATGAAATCCAATAGTTAATATAGAAGTTACATGCATTTTAAAATTGGACCTATCAGCAGGCTTAGAATCATGTTGGCAGCACTGACGTATATTAGTTACTCCAAATTCGTCTAGAATGCCAGGTACTATACGTGTGCAAAGTTTAGAGCTATTGGCTTGCATACTTTCTGATATATTGATATTAGGGTAACAAAAACAGGGACAGCACATATTAACAGTTGGCAGCCCTGGTTGCTCCTTAGAATACGCATAGTCATATCTGTTATGGTACACATAGCACATACGAAATTTGGATGAAATCCAAATGATAGTATGGAAGTTACATGTATTTAAAGTTGTACCTGTTAGCAGGCTTAGAATCATGTTGGTAGCACTGACGTATATAAATTACTCCAAATTAATATAGCATGTCAGGTACTATACGTGTGCATAGTTTAAAGCTGTTGGCTTGCATACTTTCTGATATATTGGTATTTGGATAAAATAAATTAGGAGCATTTATTAACAGTTGGCAGCCCTGGTAGGTCTTAAGAATACGCTCAGTCATATCTGGTTATGTACACATACTACATACGAAATTTGGTTGAATTCCAATTGATAGTGTAGAAGTTATATGCATTTAAAAATTGGACCTATCAGGAGGCTTATAATCATTTTGGCAACACTGCCATGTTTTGCCTCCTGGAAATTAAACTGAAATATTATGATCTGTACGTGTGCCAATTTTGAAATAGCTCCCTTTCATACTTTCCATGATATCCAACATGGAGCTCAAATTTCAATTGCGATCTTTTAGCAGTTGGTAGCACTGACATCATTTTCAAATATGGCCGTGAGATATTCAGGTATAGATCTTTACTCCTACCAAATTTTGTTTCGATTGCTGCAGCCGTTTAGGAGTTGATAGGGACACACACACACACACAGCCAGACAGACAGACAGACAGAAGGACAGACAGACAGACAGACAGACACACAGACAGACAGACAGACACACATTTGCCCGATCTCATAAGTCTACTTTTTCCTCAATTTTGCAAAATGTGAAAAGTAGGCTAAAAAATGTGTTATCAAGACTGTAAAAAAATGAGAAATTCCAGCTAATTACGCATAAGAATAATACAAAATGTAGCTTACGTTCTTGTAGATCTTGATGTTGATAATCTGGTCTGAACCAGACTATTTCAGTCTTCTGTCCCCATTAGGACACGTAGTTATAATCACGTATCCGCCTCCATTATATACCCGCAAGATGTCTAACCAGACATAGCGATATTCATACTCGTTGACAGAATATCTTGATGAAAACTGTCTATAATATTAGCTGCTTCAACAGCTGAAGTAATCTTCTTGATATGGGTAAGATCGAAATGAGCCATGATGCCAACTACCAGAAGTAACGCGAACCAACTCTGGCACTCTTATTCAGCACCGGTCCAAGTTCTGGTGTTCAATACCCTGGGCAGAGTTTCTCACTCTTCAGACAATGCTAGGCATGCTGGTTTCCCTACGTCGGCTAAATGAACTGAACCGTGCAAGAATGGTATGTGAAAAGTACTGACTTATCTTGGTTGGTCAAATAGTTTCCAAGACAAAAGCTTCTTCTGGCCATTGGATAAAAATAATCCAATTTTAAATCTTAGTGGACAGTGGAAAGAAAAATATAGACTAAGTCTATCATATGTCCGTGTAGTAGTAATAGTTACCATTGTCCTGCCACAAAAACTATCACCTCAGTGATAACTTACGAAGAATTGAAAGTTCACTAAAACTTCAAGCACTTTTCGAAGTCCAGTGACCATGTACTGTGGTGGAATTTCACTAAGTCATAGCAACTGTGTGCTAGTAAAAACGTAGTGTATTTCAGCCATGTACACGAAGATAATTCTGAAGTATAACGATGTTCCGAGGGACGTGATGTGTTTAGCGACAGGGCGCTTACGAAGAAGTGACATATTGAGTGGTGGCTACCAGCTCTTTTATACCCTGCGGACGGACTCCTCTACGTCACTGCTTGAGATCTGTTAAAACTAAAACATCTCATATCTCAGCTTCCGCTCGATCAATTTTCTTGAAATATAGAACGTTCTTCTTCCCTTGTCCATGCCAGTAAGTTGGTGTTAGTCTCATGTTTCCACTCAATCGGAAAATATTTTATACAAATATAGCCTCGACTCTGATAAACTTGCTACGTCACTTAGCGATCTCTTGGCTGCATAAGGCTTCTAAATGCTCCTTGGAAGGTTTGGCGCGCGCTAATCAAAACCTCAGCTCTGAACTTAGCATCTGGGCCTGTGCTCCCAAATCTGGACAACTGGAATTGGGCACATAGCCATAGCCAAAAATAAAAATATATTTTTCCTATTCACACTTCAAGATACCTGGTTCTTGAATAGTAAACTTTCAAATTCGATGATTTGTAGGTTCCCACGATGTTACCAGTTCGTGTGTCGGCCATTTTATAACTACCATTATCATTACTTTCCTCAATTCGGTAGGGTCCAGAATATAAACTCGCAAATTTAGAATATATGCGGTTTTGAACTTCGTATGGTATTGGTCTCCTCACCAAGACGAGTGTTCCTATGCGCATGGGTCTACGAAAGCATTTCCTTCTGATTCGGCGCCCCCTCTTCAATGCCAGGTTTCTCAAACTGTCCAAGGCTAGCGTCTCCCTCCTTTGACGACTGGATTCGATCTCAGGTGGAATTGAGATTATCCTATCCCATAGTCTCGTCGGTTTGATTTCATGGTGAAGCAACATGGGAATCTGTCCAGTACTCTCGTGGACTGTAGAATTTATGGACTCGGCTGCTAAGGGAATTACGTCCATCCATTTCCAATGCTCGTTTGGAATATAAGCGACAACATTTTGAAATTTCAGCCATTACTCGTTCAGCAGGGTTGCTCTATGGGTGCCTTATAGAACAGACTAGCTATTTTATACCCAAATTTTCCATTGCGATCCTGAATTCCAAAGATGTAAATTCGGATCCATAGTCTGATAAAAGGAATTCCGGGTTCCTGTTTCCCGAATTACACTATTTCTGATCCTGTTTGCACAATGTTTTGCATTGGCCTTCTGGATAGGATGCAACATAGTGTACTTGCTGAAAACATCTATTGTTAAAAGTATGTATCGGTTTCCTCTTTTAGATTTGGGGAGAGGAACATAAATATCTGTGGCAAAGATTTCACAAGGCTTTGTTGGAATAATATGCCTTGGAGCTTCCTTTAATAACTTAGAATTATGCTTACTCCTCTGGCATGGATCGCATTCTCGGATGGTGTTTCTGACAGTGTGTCTCATCAGCTCCCACGAAAATTTCTCTTGAATCACTTTGATGGCCTTGTCCACTCCTGCATGACCTGCCATGCGATGCACCATCCAAATGATGGGGACTTGCATCCGTGGAGGTACAACTATCCTTAGCTTTGTATGGTCTAGATCGATAAACTTAGAGATCAAACCATCCAGCATTAAAAAATCCCTCGAAATTCTTTCAGTCTCAGTGAATTCTTCATCTGCAGGATCCATGTCATCTTGAAAAAAAAAAACGATAAATGTTCCTAAGTCGTTTATTTCTTCTCTGTGATAACGGTAGAAGTCTTAACTTCTTTAAGGTTTCTTCATCTTCAATTGTCAAGTTGACATGCAGAACCTTAGGTGTATATTCCACTGCTCAACTCAGCAAATCAGCTCCAATATTCAACTTCCCTGGAGTGTGTTCAATAACTAAGTTGAATTGCTGTATGAAAAGTGACCATCTAGTTATTTTTCACTGGCAAAGTTGGTTCGAGGAATACATTCTAGAGCATGGTGATCTGTCCTTACTATCACAGCATGTCCTATTAGAAGCTTCTTCCATGCCTCCAAAGCAAATATAAAAGCAAGTGCTTCCAACTCGGACTTCGCAAGATGGCGTCACAGTGAAAGTGTAGTGAAATAGCAGCTAGTGTAAATATTTGATAAAAGTGGTAAAATATTATAACAGAGGTTTAAAATCTACAAAGTTACTTTCCTTAGATCATGTGTAATACGGAATATTGATAGTATTTAGAAATTCATATTGATAATTTAATAAACTTAAACTAAGTTGTGGGAACGTGTATCCAAAGATTCGGTGACTTCTTCAATCACTGTTTGAACCAAGTAGAGCAGTGGTGCTTTTACGAGACTTCACCCGATTGGAAGATATACGTATTTCACATTCTTCTTTATTGGTAGGTAATTAGATTAATTCTATTAGGTAGTAATAATTAAATTAAATTTAGCGTAATTTGGTGTAAACATCTAGGCTAACTTAGATCTCTAGTATGACGACAGTAAACAGTATTAGTGTCTCGTCAGGTAGTGTAACCGTAACGGATTTATGCTCGTCGTGCAAAATAAAAGTAAAAAATGCAAATAAAATCATCACAAGATCTCAGGTAAAATCAAATGAGGAGAAAAGTGAAACCGATTGTCGTAATGTAGGCCTACCGCTACCGTCATGCGAATGTCATAACCTGAGAAACGAACTGTCCTCAAAAGACGAAATTATAAAGCTGCTAAAGGAAGATACTGCTAAGTTAATGGAAGAGTTGAATAAATTAAAAGGAAACAGAGAGGAAAGCAAGGAAACTTGGTCGACAGTGATTGCTGGTAAGGTAAGATTGAATAAGCCTAGGCCTATAAATGGAGTACATGTAACTGAAATTCCCGTCTCAAATTCATTTGGAGTGCTTGTCGAAGAAATTGATGACTTTCTTCAAGAAGAAAAGAAGAAAGTGATAAAGAGAAAATCCAGGAAGATGCGGATATTTGCGGATTGCCACGGGCGAGATGTAGCAGCAAGCGTATTGGAGAGAAGCAGAGAAATGGAGGTCACTTCGACAGTAAAGCCAGGAGCTCAAATTGCAGAGGTCACGAACGGGATGATAGGAGAGTGTGCGTCCCTTACTGCAAAGGACTACGCAGTGATCATCGCTGGAGCAAACGACGTCTATAGAAATGAGAGTAAAAAGGTAATCAAAGATTTAAAGGGTACATTGCCATCCATGCAAAAAACAAATGTCATTATTGTAAACATTCCGCAGAGATGCGATTTAATTCCCAAATCATGTGTAAATGTAGAAATAGAGGCTACAAATGGGAAAATTCATAAAATTTGTAAGAGTTTTACAAATGTCCAAATTGTAGATGTAAGTAAATTAAACAGGAATTTTCACACTCGGCATGGCCTACACTTAAATAGATTAGGAAAAGAGTATCTTAGTGATGAAATCTGCAAAATTGTAAATTCAAAAGGTAAGAATAATTCAACAGTAATATCATTAGAGTGGAAGCAGGGAAACTGGTAGAAGAAGCCAAACGTGAGGTTTGGCATTCAGATCTTTTGAAGTCAAATTTAACGGAGTGCAACAATGGTATTTCGGATTTGTCTAGCAACAATAATAATAACAAATATGATAATAATAATGTAAATAAATCACCAACACAAGCTTGCAAAAGTAACAAATTTAAAATTTACCACCAGAATGTCCAGTCTCTTTATAATAAAATTGATTACATAAATCTAAAGCTTAAAAATGAACTTAAAGACATATTAGCACTAAGTATTTCAGAACATTGGCTGAAAGAGGAACAACTCGAATTAATTCAATTCCCAGGGTTTATAGAAGCTAGTAAATACTCTAGATCTAATATTAGCCATGGTGGTACTTGCATCTTCTTAAGAAATAATTTAGATCATGAACAGATAACAGCTTATGATTATCTAATTATGGAACAGGATTTTGAATTCTCTGCCGTAAAAATACAGCAGTTTAAGTTAATAATTGTATGCGTATACCGTTCTCCGTCAGGAAAGTTTCCTTTATTTACAGATAAATTAGAATTGTTACTCAAAAACATGAGCAAAGTAAATTACGATATAATAATTTGTGGGGATGTAAATGTGGATTTCTTAAAATTTGATAGAAATTGTGAATTATTAACACAGTTACTAATTTCCTATGGACTGAAACCTACAGTAAATACCCCAACAAGAATAACAAAATTTAGTAAAACCACTCCTGATAAAATTTTTATAAATACAGATAAATATCACCATTCAATAGAAGTCTATTGTCCGGGTTTTAGTGACCACCATGGACATATACTGAGTTTTGAAGTATCCGAAACAATCAATAATAATGATAATGGAGTAAAATCAAAGTGCAGGTCATTCACTGAATCAAATGTTACATATTTCAATGACTTATTAAATAAGGAAACATGGTCAGAAATTTATGAACTAGAAAATGTAAATGATAAATTTAATGCATTTAACAGTACCCTAAAACACTATTTTGAAATAGCATTCCCCTTTAAACGAAGAACTGTTCAAAATAACAAAACTAGCAATTAGATAACAACAGGGATTTTAAATTCATGTCAAAGAAAGAAATGTCTACACAAATTATATAAACAATACCACACAACACCTGAATTCAGTTTATACTACAAAAAATACACTAGCATATTAAATAAGGTAATAAGACTAGCAAAGAAAATGCATAATGATAATTTTATGTCCCAATCATCTAATAAAAACAGGGCTATGTGGTCCGTGATAAAGAAAGAAACTGGAAAATCTGCTAAAATACAAAGGAACATTACACTGACCAGAAATAATAAAGTGATTAATAATCCAGAGGAAATAGCAAACACTTTTAATGACTATTTTCTGGAAATTCCACAAAAATTATTAAATAAATCACAGGTAAATACACTAAATTCTAATAATAAAATAAATATATGCAGTGATTCTTTATTTATAAATCATGTCACAAGTGAACAGGTAAGAATAGTTATAAAAGAGCTAAAAAATAAGTTCTGTGCTGGCATTGATGGCATCCCTGATGCAATTTTTAAAGAAATGTGCAGAAAATATAATAAATCCACTTACGCACTTAATAAACAGTTCAATTCTATCAGGAACTTACCCGGATATTTTGAAGTTATAATAATATATTTAATGCAGCCAAATAGCCATAACTTAAAATATAAAATATAGGATACATTGATGGGTTACAAGTCAAGGGGTAGTCAAGTAAACACGCGCCAATTCTGAGCTCCCCGGCTTTTAGTTTTAGGCGAAGTAAAGCGTATCCAGTGCAACTTATAAAGGTTACAAAAGTGCGGTAGGAAGTCACCCACAACGCAAGAATACAAGAACCTATCAATGGTAAAGGTAAATGGCAAATATCAGTGATTGATAATACCTCCCAGCACAGGGGGGATAGTGAGGTTATATTGCACAAAGATGGTCATAACAGAAATCGCATACAGCAACAAAAAATTTAAATGAATGTCTTACCGCAGAAGTCGCAGGTAACATATAAAAACCCTGTATGGACAAGAAGTACCACCGGCAAGAAACCAGTGACCTGCGCTAAATGCGGTAAAGCATTCGTCACGAACTGAAAACCGTATGCAATAGCACAAATTTGTAAATGCCTGACAACAGATGATGCAGGAAAAACGCCATACACCAGAAGATACATACAGTATAACAAATTAAGTATCCTGTCACTAATGTGGGAAGAAATTTAGCAAATGAAAACACACAGAAGCTGGTCGCGATCGCAATAAGGCATTTTATTGCAAACCTTACACATGCTGATTCACACTAGTAAGAAGCCTTACTCATGTCGTTTGCTCAAAGTACTTGTACACAGTAGGAGAAAGTCATATATTTGTTTTACATGCAATAAATCATTCATTAGAGCAAATAATTTGTGGAAGCACATTCTAACGAGAAAGCATCTTGCTTGGTAAAACGTTTATTCTTCCTGGAGGCTTGAGGAAAGTATTTGTTCGAACTCTCATTATACAAGTCTCATAAACATGGCGGGCATACAAGACGAACGAGTGAAAACTGCTCTCACAAAATTGAGAAGTATAGAGCAAGTAAACGGCAAAGTAAGTAAAGTTATGAAGGAGGAATTGCTTAAAGCGGTGAGTACCTTGGAAGATTGTTTCCGATCCATGAACAAAGGCGAAGACAGTGAAACCAAGGATAAACATGAGTATGTTGATCTAGCAAACGTAGGAAAAGAGGTTAATGGCTTCCCTGAATCAGAGATGAAAAAGGCAAGAGACAGAAGCTCTGTGAAACATGTGGCGCCTTCTATCGACAGTGCGCATGAAACAGATTCAGAGATGGCAAAGAAAAGAGACAGAAGATCTCTGGCATCTACAACCAACAGTTCGTGTGACACAACTAGCGCGCTAACTAGAGACGTAACACCAGGAACTACAAGTACAACCCAGCAAGCCTCGACATCAAGCGGCGACTTCTATAACCACAACTGCCAGGAGCTAGACCACACGTCACTGGAAGATAAAATAACCAATAATGTCACACAAAAACTAACATATTTGATTGACACCCTTACAGGAAACTTAAGGAAATTAATAAAAGAGGAAATGGAAAGCGCTCAGCGCTCAACACTGACACCAAAACGTGATGAGAGAACAGCAGAAGTTAAGGCGAGCAGTTACAAGGAAATTGACGAACTAACGCCATCATCACAAGAATTGGCACAGGTGAGAACTCAAGACCTGGAATATGCCAACTATCCGGGGCAATGGGTTCAAGTTGCCAGCAAATCAGATAGAAGGCAAACAAGGCAGCAATACGCAACGATACGCTCAGGTCCAAGAGTTGAAGAATTGCAAGCAGCAAATAAGAAAGCTTGGCTTTTTGTGGGACGTGCAGGCCCGCACACCACCACCGGTGCCATAAAGAAGTACCTAGAGAACAGAGGAATTATAGAAAACGTTACGTGTGAAGAAATAACAACCGATTACGATACTAAAGCTTTCAAAGTGGGGATCCCATTCGAACTAATGGAAAGGGTATATGAGGAGGATTTCTGGCCGACAGGGATTTATGTCAGACGTTTTCGATTTCGGACCTTTCGTCCCACTCGAGAAATTGGTCACTCCTACGAATAACTCAAAAGAGAAAGTAGTTGATAGAAAGAATCAAAACTTAAAAGACGCACCAAGAAAATTAAGAATCATGATGTGGAACATAGAAGGGCTAAAAAGTGCTATGAGTATGAGCCCAGAACACTTTCTAATAGGTTACGATATAGCAATCCTATTGGAAACATTCGTCACTGATGACTGGCAACACCCGCACTTCTATGGCATTCATCTTAAAGCTAGACAAGGAGAAAAAGGTAGACCTTCCGGGGGGATAACTATCTTACTAAAACCACACCTAACTCCAATATTATCAACAAGGCAACAGGACCATCCCCTACTTTTGGAAATAGGCGGCCTGATAATAATAGCCGCTTATTTCCAACCGAACATAACAGCATTCGACATAATGGACGAGCTAGGCCAAATGATCATTCAAAGCAAGCATGATAAACCAATAATAATCGCAGGTGACCTTAACTGCAGATTAGACATTCCTAACTACAAAACCAAGCTAGTTCTGGAGAAACTGGAAGAAGAAGGCTTCATCCTGCTAAACAACCCCACAATCCCCACATACATCTCACACAACGGAAAGAGCACAATAGATATTGCACTTACAAAAGGACCAATAACAGGAAACGTATTTCCATTATGGACAGCAAACCAAGCTCTGATAAGGAAACACTTACCACTTGAAATAAATATCCAAGGGGAATGGGGAAACCTACAGGAAAAGACAACTCATCCCCTTTCAAGGAAAATAGATGTCGAGAAAGTAAAAGCTATGCTAGATTCAACAATACTTTTAGACTCATTAATAGATAACTCAAGGCTGGAGGACGCAACAAGAACAATAGAGGAAATCTTACAAAAGGCCGCCATTCCGCGGGCCACAAGAAGAGCAAAGATATGGTTTGATAGTGAGTGTTATAGGCTGAGGAGGGAGACCCTAGAAAAATTACAACAGTTAAGGCAGAACTTGAATAACCAAAGTCTACTACACATATACAACGACAAGAGGAATCTTTACAAGAGAACATTGAAAGAAAAGAAGCGCGCCTACATAGAAGTAGAGGGCAGGAAGCTAGCAGAGGAAGCCAAGAAAAACCCCTTCGTAGCCCTACGTCCAAAGAAACAATCACAGACACACTACATAGACATGGAAAATTGAGAATCACACTTCAGCAAGATTCTCAATATCGAGGGTCTAGTGCACACCAGAAAAGATCCACATATCATCTCTCCACAATTACCAACATACTGGGTACCCCTGACCATTGAGGAAACTAGAATCGCCATAGACAGCACCAAAAATAAGAAAGCCGCAGGACCGGACGGGATCTATAATGAATATGTAAAAGACACTGCACACCTGCTAGCCCCAATATGGACAAAATTGTTTAACAAATGTATGGAAACAGCTTCCATACCTGACCAGTGGAGAAAGTCAATTGTAAAGGTTTTATATAAAGGGAAAGGAGATCCAAGAGATCCCAATAAGTACAGAGGCATAGCACTGGAAAACTGCCCCTTCAAAATCTTCACCAAAATTATAACAGGAAAATTAAATGAGGAAATAAACGAGCTTCTGCCAGAGAACCAGTTTGGGTTTAGAAAGGGATGATCTACCCTAAACGCTATTGAACGTCTGCTTAACCAAATATGGGATGCCTTAGAGGACAACGGAAAATATTACACCATTTTTATAGATTTCACAAAGGTTTTCGACCTGATAAATAGAAAGCTAGTGACAGAAAAGTTAAAGGAGATGCTAGGCATGAACAACATATGGGCCAATCTCATCACATCAATACTGCAAAGGAACGAAGTACGAATTTCGGACAACCTCTCTCTATCAGAACCGATAGCCCAATCAAACGGGGTCCTACAGGGAGACCCACTGAGCCCCTTGCTGTTTATAATATCAACCACAGATATCCTAAAAATAGCCCAAAAGGAGGTAGTATTCTCTTGCGCATATGCCGATGACATTGTAATGGGATCCAGAGATTTAACAAAACTCCAGGAAACTGTAAATGACGTGCAAAAGTGGTGCTCTGAACACAAGCTGGACATCAACATCTCAAAAACAGACACCATGATATTCGGAAAAGGAGGAAGAATACCCGCCTCAGCAGAGATTTTCATTCGGGATATAAAATTAAAGATAGTTCCAGACTTTAAATATTTAGGCATCACACTGCAATCGAGTGCATATTGTTTCACAAAACATGTCACAGATAAGGTAACCCAAGCAATGATGGCAATGCACGAAATAAAAGACATCACATCACTCAGTCTGGAGACAGCAATGTTGCTATTCAGAGTAAAAATTCTTCCAATAATGACCTATGGCATTGAAATCATCTGGACACATTTAACTACGAGGAACCTGTCCACCTTGGAAAGGGTGAAAGCGAACTACATAAAGAGGTGATAGGAGTATCAAAAACGACACGATCTAGACTTGTATATCTACTGGCGAAAGAAACTTTCCTTGTAGATGACCTCAGGACAAGCATACCTCTACCGAGCACCAGTGCATCAGAGAAACTTCTGGCAACGTTGACGGAGAAGAGAGAAGAAGTACAACCAGACTTCTATGGCACAGGGGCCATGATAGACCGTTCGTGGACAAAAGCTATTTTGAAGTTATCAAAAGTAATTCCAGTGCACAAAAACGGTTCAAAAGATGAATTAGATAACTATCGTCCTATTACCTTACCAACTGGTATTGCAAAAATTGTGGGAAAAATTATGTATAAGAGACTGATAAGTTTCATAGAAAATAAATATTATCAAACTCACAACATGGATTTAGAACGGAAAAATCAACACAGACAGCAATTTACGAATGTAGTAATTGTATACTGAAATTAATTGACAATAAGGAACAAGTAACTGGCCTATTCTTGGATTTATCGAAAGCATTTGATGTTGTTGACCATAAAATCCTCCTTACCAAACTAAATCAATAAGGTATTAGAGGTCTAGCTAATAAATGGATAGAGTCTTACTTAACAAGGCGTAAACAAATAGTAAGATTGAGACACAAGGATGATGGACCCAAATTACTTAATGAAACATTGTCCAATCAGGGAATTATTGAATTTGGAGTACCCCAGGGATCGGTTTTGGGCCCACTACTATTTCTTCTATATATCAATGATATAACACAGAACGTTCATTCACATAAGGAAATGTTGATTGCGGACGATACAACACTAGTAATAAAAGATGAAACTAAACAGGTCATACAGCAGTCTGCTGACTCCGTTACAGGAGAGTTAACCAAATGGTCACAAGATAATCGCCTCATAATAAACTATAAAAAAACAGTATGTCTAAATTTCCACACTATACAGAATAGGAATCCTGCAAATGGTCATCAAATAGAAAATAAATCAGAAACAAAGTTTTTAGGACTATGGATACAACAAGACTTGAAATAGAATGAACATATACAATATCTGAGTACTAAACTGAACTCGATGTGCTTTGCGTTACGTATTTTGAAAACCTGCACTAGCATTCACACATTAATAAATACTTATTTTGCTTATTTCCATTCATACTTAAGATGTGGGATCATATTTTGGTGTATGTCACCAGATGTACTAAGCACGTTTAGGATACAAAAGAGGGCGATTAGAATTATGGCAATTGTAAACTCTAGAGAATCATGTAGACCTCTGTTTAAAGATTTAAACATTCTCCCACTGCCCTGCATATTTTGAAAGTATTATGTTTTTTAAAAAGAATTTAATGAATAAAGATGTTTTTCTTAAAACAAACAATGATGCTCATAGGCATAACACAAGACAAAATCAAAACATTCATATTTCACACACATACACACACAAGCATATATTAAAAAGGAACTTTTCACACTAGAGTTTTTATACAATAAAGTACCCCAGTATATAAAACTGGCCCCAAAAATAAAAACCTTTGATAGAATGTTGAAAGCTTATCTGCAGTGCCATTGTTTTTACTCAGTAGTTGAATATCTTAGCGTATAGGAGCGATGAAATCTATAATTATATTTTACTTTTTAATTTAATTGTAATACCTAGCTGTATGTTGTTGTATTTATAGAATTAAGTTTTCATATTATGATAATAGAGTGAGGTGTAAATAGTTGTGCAATAAGATTGTATCTATTAAGATTTGCTATTATAATAAGTTATAAATAGTTATAATATTAGCAATATATACCTGTTAGTTCTTTTATTTTATAAATGTAAATTCTGACGTGTCCTATATCAAAAATGTATTGAATGCATGTATTTGATCAAATGGAATTAATAAAAATCTATCTATCTATCTATCTAATAATTTTTCTCTGATGGACGAAGTTTCCTGCTTATGAAAGCCAGGTAATGTCTCCTATGATCGTCGTCTTCTTGAAGAATGATAGCTCCAATCCCTACGGTGGATGCCTCGGATTAGATTATGAAATTCTTGGTGAAGTCAGGGTATTCCTATTTGATGCTGTTTTTCAACAATCGCTTGGCATCTTGGAATGACTGTTCGCAAGCTTCCTTCCATCTCCATTTATTACTTTTTCTGAGTAATTCTTGCAGAGGTGCAACTGTCTCTGTGTAACAAGGACTATGCTCTGCAAAGAATTGCCGAGAAAACTTCGGACATGTTTCACCCTAGTATGTCTGGGAAAATTTGCAATAGCCTGTATTTTCGTTTCATTAGGACGGTAGCCCTCACCATCCAAAATGTGTCCCAAGAATTTCATTTCCTTTCGAAAGAATTGACATTTTCGAAGGTTGAATTTGAAATTTGCCTTCCTTAAATCTTCGAACAACATTCGGAGATGCAGCAGATGTTCTTCTTTATTCTCGGATGCAATGAGAATATCGTCTATATAGCGGATCGCTATTTCTTTGACTTCAGGACTCAAATTCTGTTCCAGCGCTCTTATTAGAATAGATCCAGATGTCTTAACTCCAAAAGGTAGACGTCGAAATACATAGGTTTGTTGGTCAAACATAAAACCTGTAAATTTCTTTGAGTCTTCACTAAGCCTAATTTGATGGTAGGACGAAGTGAGATCAATATTTGAGAACCAAATCTTGCCTTGGAATTTTCTAAGTAATTCTCTAACAAGAGGCGGTCTGTCATACTCTGGTAACAATCTTGAATTCAAATTTCGCGCGTCTAGACAACCTTAGACTGCCATCTGGTTTAGATAAAACTGCCAAAGGATTTAAATAAGAGGTCGTAAATCTCTCAATGACGTTATTCTTCTCCATATCCTTGATAAGTATATTCACCTTCTCTCTATGCTTCTTAGCTACAGGGTATAATTTTGCAAGGAACGGTGCGTCATCCATGACTCGAATTTGGTATTTGAAATCCTTAATTTCTCCAGGTCTAATATCGAATGTATCCTTATATACCTCAAGAATATTTTCCAACTCTGGTGAGCTCTTCGATTTGTTAACTTCCTCTTCAGTTGATTCATGAAATATCAGAGACCATTGAGCATCTCCCTCGGTGTCTTCCTCTTCATTTCCCTCCTAGTTTATTTCATCGGTATGCTGAAATCGTATTGTATCATTGCTCATGTCAATGACAGCTTGATATTTCCGTATGAAATCTACTCCTAGGATCATATCAAATGCAATATACTTCATCACGACAAACACATGTCGAAAATCATGTCCTCCAATCGTGACACATAAATATAACTGAGTTTTGCATAGGGATGTCTTGTTTGGAATTATTCCTTAAATCTTAATTCCGGACACAGGAATTTCTTCTAGCTCCTCAGTGAGTTTCCAAAGACCATACAATTTCTCACTTATATGACATAGCATTGCACCAGTATTAATTAAAGTATCGACAGGCTTGCCGAATACCTCGCATGATATAATTGGCAATTTAATCCTCGTTCCCAATTTTTTACGTTCATGATTATTTTATATCAGGTCATCATCCTATGCTTGCCACTTAATGATTCTGGGAGTGAATGTTTTAAATATCCTCTCTGCTATTGGATATTTCACTTTTTTCATTGCTCTTGGATTGCTGCCACCCTGATGTACCAGGTTCACTCTGTTTCAGCTGCTCCATGAACTGTTTATTATCTTGGTGTCTCTCCTCCAAGTTTTTCCTCGTTTCCTGTTTGAACTCCTCATTGGATTGTCGTGGATTTTCGTTTCTTGGGTAGGAGCCATTATTTCTTCCAAAGTACTGCCCCCGGAAATTGAATTATATTGAGACCACGATGGCTGTATTGGAAAATATCAGTTAAGTTATGGATGTCATAGTTATGACGTGGATATTCATGACGTAGGCACGGATGACGTAGGATTCATGCCAGTAGGCTGATTGAACTGAGATTCTTGGTGACGTCATGATTTTATTCGAGAAAGATCCGAGATTTACGACGCAGTCGCAGGAAACAAGGTATTGTGCTAAGGAAGAAGCTACGCTATTGGAGGAGAGACGAGAACCAATGAACGATAGTTTGGAAGGAAGACGGAGATTGCTGAAACTACGATATTCGATTACTTTTGGCATGCAGATTTGTGGAAATTTATTTTCAGTTATGGCATTGATTTGGAATTTTGAAGAAATTAATTTTGAGTTTTTGAAATTTGAAAATCCGTCAAGTATAGCCAAAGTTAAAACTTCCAGCAATGACGCAGCAACAGGCTATGGAAGGGATAGTTACGCCCCTTAAGAAGTTGATAAAAGGTCATGCACAGGAGAGAGGAGCTCTGATACTCATACTGATACTGATACGCTCAGATCTTATACTTGTGATCGCATATATATTTCTGGTGATATAGAGTTATTTTCAAGTGATTCAGTGAAGTAAGGTGTCTTTAGCGGGAGGAGAAAGCCTTGCCGCATCGAACGAACTCGGGGCAGTTCCATTTCACGCTGCTCAAAACTAGGTGAAGTTGAAACGCGCACATTAACGTTTCCACCAGTCAAGATATCAAGCGCTAACTTCAGCCTGTATGATAATTCTATTAGGCAGTATAACATTAAGGTGTATACAAGATTTCATCGATTTCACAGTGTAACTTCGAAAGATATTGGAACTTTTAGGCTGCCAACAAAAGTGATTTTCTCGCCACAGGAGAAACACTTTTATATTCCACATTATACACTACGGCTGACACGTGGAGTGCAACAGTTTGATATTACAACGATACATTCGACTATGGAACACTATAATATTGCAGTGCTTTTGATCATTATAACTGCAGTTGAGATGAAAGGCTAAGGCTTTGATGCAATGGGGACATACATTATTGGAGTAAAGTAACAGCATGGAACTTCGTTAATCGTCTTTCTACAAAAGCGAGCACGTAGTGAACATCCAACTACACTCATGCATCGTTAATCCATCGCTGAATTATACCAGATAACAGTGGAAATATTTTCATACTCCACAACTATGAATATTTCTGCGGAAATAACTACATTAAACTTCTTGACGAATTCCTGCAAGAACTTCAGAGAACTTTCAAGAGAGGCCAGGGTTATCCCGGCGCACAATGAAGAATTTTGCCGGGAGGATGTTTCTCGTATCCACGGAGCAGTGCCATTTCGGAGGAGGAAGCAGTTCGATTCTCCGAGGACGCTGATTCCTGTTTCGAGGATGGAGCTCATCTTTAAGTTGGTGAAATGGATCCACCAGCAGTCTTCTTTGGGGAATTTTCCTCTGGAACTTCAATCGGCAGATAAGGTAGTTGTGAACGTTTCTTGTATTATTTGAGTAGTGGAGCGATATCTGAGCAAACATTTTTCCCATATTTTCTGTCCTACCTTTTGCCCCATTTTATTGATTGATATTTTTGTACTCAGTACACTTCGATGATTTATGCCTTTTTCTTCGATTTTTGAGACATTGCTATGTCATTGGCATACTTAAATAATTTTGGATCAGTTGAGACTGATATTAGATTCTTTCAGTAATTTGCATATTTTTGTAGTCACGATTTGACTGTAAAGTTAACGATTTGCTATGGCGGATTTGAATTCAGACAGCGTGTCATTTTATTAAAGTAATTCTAATCAGTTAATTACTTTGACCAATTTTCTGTCATCCCCAAGAAAGAAGAATATTTAAAAGATTTTAGAGCGTTAAAATCTACTACGATATCGACGATCTTTGAAATACTAGTCGTCTTATGAATATGATTGCAACATAGACATTTATCATTGCATTATAGACAATTTTATGAAACACGAACGTTAATTACAATTTATTGAATACACTATAGTAATGAACATTTGATAGGAGTTTTTCTCAATTCTAGATTGGAATAATAATGTTTGCATTCCACAATCTAATTGTATTCTATTCGACTATTTTGCAGTTTAGTTGAACTTTGTTTGAAGATAGTATTTTTATACTGCGTTACTTTGAAGATGTTAATCTCAATTTTGATAGACCAGGCAGGAGTGTCTAATCGTATTTGCTATTAAATTTATTTGTGATTGGCAAATTTTTACTTCATATCGATTCATGAATGAAACCCACGAAGGTTAAATAATAACAGTCATTATTACAATTGATGAATATAAGAATTTTTTAAGAGGAACAATGGATGTATAATCTTTAGTTCAGTGGACGTGTAAAAGTCGCTGTTGAGTAATGCCCTTGAATAATGAAGGAGGTTCCCACAATAATTAATGAAGTTGATGAATTAATAGTGGAGGTTTTTGTGTGTAGTTTGGAAGATTTTTATGCCATATATATGAAGATATGTGATGAATTTTGGGCCAATTGTTGTGCCATTTTTGTGCGTTATGAGCGAAGTATTTTCCCGCTGAATGTTGTTCTTGTTCTTTGAAAGATTATTCATATGAAGATACTGTTAATATTAACAAGAGTGTTAAATAATTTGAGATAAAGATTTTGAATGGAGGTTACAGTCACAAATATTAATAATTATTATTAAACATTATTAAACCTTAATTTGACAGCTTAATATAACTAACCTTCATTGGTCGATTATATCAACACGATTTGAGTAATTATCAACCGGATAAACGTGTGGTTCAATGTATTCCTTGTATAAATAATATAAACAATTTAATATTGTAAAATAATTTTGTAAATATCTTTGTTAAATAATTTGGAATGATAGTGATTAATAGAAGCGTGTATTAAATTTTCAATCGTCATTTGACATTGTTATAAACAATTTATTATTGTTATAAATAATTAATGAACTTTTGTTATTAACATTTAGAGTTTTTTTATACTCTAAACAATGCAAGTTCAGCAAGTGGTTTGAACAAATAATCATGATTTGGGATTGTTGGAGGAATCCACTGGTGTTTGAATGAAGCATGTAAGACATTTGCGTGATAATATTTCAGTTGAGATGTGAACATTTACGTATTTGAAAAGAGAGAGCCAAGCTATGAGGTGACACGCTTATGCTAGGGTTGAACGAACGGGTGTCCGCTTTGACAATCCAGGTGCTTTGCAGCTGGCCCGGACAACTGTGTTACCGAGGCCAAGGGCGTTTCATAATAGCCTTGTGGCTATAAATAAAATGTGCAGTATATAAACACGCAAAGCAATTGATATATGTGTCTCATCCCAAATCCCGTTTCCATTCCCAGTGCATTGTTATATTTTCGTTGTTAGGAGCTTGAGAAAGTTAAAACATTATATGTAGAGAACACAGGTCCTACAGGAGGACATGGTTATGTGGTCGATGGCTTCTGATTGCCACGTATATTTTGTTGTTTCATTTTTGTTAAAAATCACTCTTTATGTGAAATAAATTATTGTGCAGTTTAAAGTTTCTCGTCTTCGTTTTGGTTCATTTTAAATATCATGGTGGAGGTTATTGTGAGGACATACTTTTAAGTGATCCAGTTTACAACCCAGTCCCCGAGATATATTTAAGAGGTAAGTAAAGGTAAGTATGAACCCCCGTATATTTTGGTGTGTTCCACAATAATTTTCTTGTTAACTATTGTGCTCTAATCTCGATAGTATCTGTCAGTGCCATTTTCATTGATGTAGCTATGCCGGCGCGTTTGATTATTGGCAATCCGATTGAGGGGGCGGATATCTGACAGCCTACTATCTGGGTTATCGGGTACAGTACCTTCTCTCTTGGTACCTTCCTTGGTTTCCTCTTAGTCTTCCCCATAGACTTCTATAATTGTTCGTACCATCAGGTCTCGTATATGGTTTATTTTCATATGACCTATAGTTGTTTTGGTCCCATCTTCTTTTCTCTGGATCCATCCTCGGAGTTTTCTCTTCTCGATGGTCTCGAGGTGTCTGAGAATATTTGTCACCCATAACTGCAAATACCGCGTTATCATTCTTGCCGCACTTCTGATGGAAGGATTGTGCGTTCGTGTAATCCAGCTTTTGTAGAACTTCATCAAATTGTTCCATGTTATAAATGCCCGCAGCTATAAGTGTCCTTTGGACATCCGCAGGAAATTGTCTGATCAATGCAGTAATAAATTCGTTATCTGGCATAGGCTTATCTAAATTTTGCAGTTTAGATAATTGCCCTGCAAAAAATGTCGAATAACGTGAGGGTTGAGAAGTGGAGTATCTTTTGGCGTAAAGCTCCGCTCTTACCTGTTGTTGAGTTTCTAGTGACCAGAATTTCTTCAACAGTCCTCCAGCGAATTCCTCAAAGTTGTTCAGAGTGGATCTAAAGGCCCTAAACCACGTAAGTGCGGGACCATACAAAAATTTCCCTATTACTCTTACTTCCCTTTCTTTGGAAAATTTAGAATACTTGAGGTAATCTCCCACTTCCCTCAGGAATTCTACTGGTGTGACAATCCCAGTTCCTGAGAATTTTGACGGTTTATCTTCAACGTTCCTGTAGAAGATTATAGGAGTGGATTGCATAAATGTTCTAACCACTGCCTGTTTATGGGGATTATCTACTTTGCTTACTGCCTCAATATCCATACTAGTAATTGTAGGTTTACTTTAAGTTTTGGCGACACTCTTTGCTTCCTGCTGGTAATCCAAAAAATTTATTACCAAGCTTCTTGATGGTTTCTTTGAGTTCAGAATTTTCTTCAACTACTAATTTCTTTAACTCTTCGGTATTACTTTTATTGTCTGAAAAATCACCCTCTTACTGATATTTGACCTGATTTTTAATATCCTCGATTTCTTTCTGGTTTTCCTCAGATCTTTTCCTGATTTCTTCAGTATCTCCCGTCATTCCTTCTGTCTCTTTAATGTTCTCTTTCACATCTGTAGATATGTTGTTCATTATCTCTTCGTGATTCTTTAACGAACTTGTTATATCCACAATGTCTTTTTGAGCAGTCTGGATATCCTAGGTAATAACTTGAACATGTGATGTCAAAGATTCTGTGATCTCTTTGATTCTGTCTTGAGTCTCCAGGTTAAGTGCATCTTTGACTTCACTGATGACTGTTGTCTTTATCTCAGTTGTCAACTCTTTAACTACACATTCAAGAATTTCTCCAACAACAAGTTCCTGGAATTGCTCGGTCAAACGTTGTATGACGTTATTTGCCATATCACTACTCTCTTTGTGGACACGAATTTCCAGATTTACCATATCCTTTCCTACTTTTCTCAGACCTCGCTTGATCCTATCAGCTAATGATTGAGATTTTTGGTCGGCATCGCGAAATTTATCCACCAACTTACTCGTGTTCAAAGCTAATGAAGTTTCAGGTTCATGAGTTTTCTCAAATAGATAATACATTTTATTTTCTAAAGAAGTAGAATGTTCTTTGATTTTATTTTCTAACGAAGTGGAATTTTCCTTGAGTTTATTTTCTAAATGTTCCTTGAGTACATTTTCTAAAGAAGCTCCTAATGAATCTGAATTCCCTCTCATCCTAGCTTTTAAGTTTACTGAATTTTCCTCTAATTTAGTTTCAAAAGAATCTGAATTTTCCTTTAGCATATTTTCTAAAGAAGTGGAGTTTTCTTTTAATTTGTTTTCTATAGTAGAAGTTAAATTGGTCTCCAAAGAAACTGAATTTTCATGAAATTTATTTTCCATTGAGTCTTCAAGATTTACTTTTAAAGAAGTGGTCAATCTATTTTCTAGGGCATCTGAGTTTTCTCTTAGTTATTCCCTTAAAGTTTCAGAAATTTCTTTAAGTTTAATCTCCATTTTGTTAGTTTTCTCTATAATTTCTGCCATCTGCAGTTCTGCACATTTGGTGCTCTCCTCCATACGAGTTAAGATCCTCATGAGATCTTCCATAATTATCAAAATATACTTTAAAGTTAGGGGTGTAAATGTAGGCAGACACAAAGACTTAGAACTAAAACATGAATTATGCGTAGCTACTTGGAATTCTCGGAATAAAATGAGATATGCCCTAAGGTCGACGTGAAGGAAAAAATTCTCTACTATTAATTAAATTTAAACAACAATATCAAAAATTCTGCAAATTCACAATATCCTCCACCTGAATTCTAATAAATTGTGTATTTCCAGACTATCGAACGTATACTACAAAATTTACTTGGCACCCTAATGGATAAGCCATTATACGACAGTCAAAACCACACTAACAATTTCAAAATTTACTTGCTTTAAGTTTCCCACTGATTGGGTTTCCTATGAATTTATTTATCCATACCAGACATCTCCCAATTCTCAAAATAAATATTGAAAAATCACAACTAAATCGGCAAACAATCGACCGAATCGACTCTTAATCGAGCTCCACGTTCGAAGCCATTTCTCTCTTCTATCTTACTTTATGTGCCCGTTTAGACCCGTGTACGGACGACCACATATGCATTTTCACCAAAAATCAGTCAGCACGAGAATCAAAACATCCCAGGGCGCCATACGGGTTAAAGTGAGAACAATAACTCACAAAAAATTGCTTTACTGATTTTCGGCTCGATGCAACAATAAGGATAGAAGGAGTTTTTCTGAAAATAACACAATCCGTAAAATTATATCATTTTATTTAAAATGTTTAAAAGTTACTGAAGAAGTGCTAAAAATAGCATAATGGATGCATGACGGATCACACATTTATATACACAAATTTACAGATTAACCAACACATGAACGAAACGAAAGTCAGATTGTTAGTCCTGTTGATTTCGTTCAAAAGAATTATTTACAATTGCAGGGTTTGACAATGCAAACTTGTTTGTCCATCCTGATTCCTAACTTTAAGTATTCATACGTTGAAATGAAATATTATCAGTCGATGAACAAAATCACTGTTTTTGTCTTTCAAATAGTAGCAGAAAATTAACTAACACTTTTTCCAGGAATCAGTATCTCAAAATTGGTTCAAATATAAAGTTACAACAATGAATATAACACAATATTAATTACAATGGACATTCGAGCATGGATTCGAAGAATTTCGATAAACAGAAAAATATTTATTGTACCATCTGTTCTCGATCCAACATAAATATTCTGAGTTCTTGACTTAATTAGCAATATTATGATCAAAATTTTATTATTAACAGCATATCAACTCATCTTAAATATGGATTTAACCTTTCAATTATTTAAATATCACTTGGAAATATTATTTAGAAAAATTATCACAAAAATAATATTAATTGTTGCTATTATCAAAATTACAATTCTTTTTGACAGAATGTCAAAAATGTTAATCATCATATTCATTTACATAATGTTTATAATTTTAGCAGGATCACAAATATCCTCTAAATTGTAGTGGTTGTTTAGGAAATTAAATGAAAATCCACAGCCTGCTTCCAGTCTCCGACCGGGTCAGGAATGGGAATGAATGAAGCCCCCCCATCTAGCGGCGAGGATATGGACTGTGCCGGCTGCCGAGGCCTGACGCACTCCTCTGGGGCAATGATTAAATGAATGACAGATGAAATGAAATGGTAGTGGAGAGTGTTGCTGGAATGAAATTTTGACAGGGAAAACCGGAGTACCCGGAGAAAAACCTGTCTGCCTCCGTTTTGTCCAGCACAGATCTCACATGGAGTGACCGGGAATTGAACCACGGACCCAGCGGTGCGAGGCCGGCGTGCTGCCGCCTAAGCCACGGAGGCTTTGTTTAGGAAATAACAGTTTTAATTTATTTACAGCATCGGCCCATTCGATTTAAATGTGTTAAAAATCACATGATCATGATTAGCATTCAGACAACGGTAAAGTCTTCCCATAATTAAAGGTAAATATTAATAACAATATTCCGGGCTAACAATTACTAGGAAATATTTATAGAACACATGGGTAAACTGAGAATTGACATGATGGTTCCCCAAAATAACCCTTGGTTATGAATTCGACGAAAGTGTGGCTTGCTACAATATTTCAACTCCCAACATTATTTCAAAGTCATCCAACCTACAATATGGTGGATGCTCCATTATAACAACCTCATTCCTGCGACTTAAATTGCAAAATCAGAATGACATATTAAACTATTTCCACACACACAAACATTTCTTCCCAAATTATACATAATAATCATGCCTTTACTTGTTATTCAAACTGTAAGATTCGTAAGCTAGTAAGCTCCTCAATGAGTTTACAGTAATTTTACCATCAGTTTAAACATTAATAATTCCACACCGTGTCTATTTCTAGCCAAACGTTCAATCACAAGACGTTGCTCAAACTGATTTTCGTATTCATACAAACTCTAGTAAAACCCTATTTTATACACTCTATTTCCTTCCCGTATCATTACTTTCCGTGTCTTTCAAAAGATTTAACTGCATATTGGAAGTGTAACATGTTCCCATAGAATAATTCTATTAGTTGAATGTGGGCATGCGTTAACCACTAGCCTTCGGAAAAGCAAGTCTCCGATCTAGCAAACTGTTTTAAACATCAACTTTATAAATCACACTACATGATATGATTATTAGAAAATATAAATCATGATTATTATTATTATTATCTCAGAAAAATATTGAAAATAATTATTATTATTAAATCAGCATTATTATTATTATTATTATTATTATTATTATTATTATTATTATTATTATTTCCACAAATGGAATTAGCATTGCTAAACTGTTCGGGAAATATCATCCTCGACTTCTGAAATATGGATAAAAATCCATTCCTGAACTTAAATTTATTATTAAATTTACAGTTACGACGGCTGATGACCCCGATTAGATAAAATAATATCAAAACCAAATAAATGCTCGTTTTGCTCGTTCATTAATTCAAATCATTGACTTCTCATGTCTGAGTGTGAAAACTGCTCAGATCAAGGCTTCCATATGCCTTGCAAGAATATTTTCAACAGCAAAGAATCGAAGAAAAAAAATTGTTGGAAAGACTGTAGAAAAATGAGAAATTCCAGCTAACTACGCATAAGAATAATGCAAAATGTAGCTTATATTCTTGTAGATCATGATGTTGATAATTTGGTCTGAACCAGACTAATTCAGTCTTCTGTCCCCATTTGGACACGTACTTATAATCCCGTATCGGCCTCCATTATATACCCGCTAGATGTCTAACCAGTCATAGCGGTGTTTATACTCGTTGCCTGAATATATTGATGAAAACTGTCTATAATATTAGCTGCTTCAACAGCTGAAGTAATCTTCTTGATAGGGGTAAGATCGAAATGATCCATGATGCAAACAACCAGTAGTAACGTGGCCCAACTCTGACAATCTTATTCAGCACCAGTCCAAGTTCTGATGTTCAATTCCCTGGGCAGAGTTTCTCACTCTCCAGACAATGCTTGGCATGCTGGTTTCCCTATGTCGGCTAAATGAACTGAACCGTGCAAGAATGGTATGTGAAAATTACTGACTTAACTTGGTTGGTCAAATAGTTACCAAAACAAAAGCGTCTTCTGGTCATTGGATAAAAATAATTCAATTTTAAATCTTAGTGGACAGTGGAAAGATAAATATAGACTGTCTGCCATATGTCCGTGTAGTAGTAATAGTTACCAATGTTTTGCCACAAAGTCTATCACCTCAGTGATAACTTATGATGAATTCTAAGTTCACTAATACTTCCAACACTTTTCGAAGTCCAGTAACCAGGTACAGTCGTAGAATTTCACTAAGTCATAGCAACTGTGTGCTAGTAAAAACGTCGAGTATTGCAACCATGTGCACGAAGATAATTCTGAAGTATAACGATGTTCTGAGCGACGTGATGTGTTTAGCGACAGGGTGCTTACGAAGAAGTGGCATATTGAGTGGAGGCTAGCAGCTCCTTTATACCCAGTGGACAGACTCCTCTACGTCACTGCTTGAGATCTGTTAAAACTAAAACATCTCATATCTCAGCTTCTGCTCGATCGATTTTCTTGAAATATAGCTCGTTCTTCTTCCTTTGTCCGTGCCGGTAGTTTGGTTTTGGTCTCATGTTCCCCTCAATCGGAAAATATTTTATACAAATATAGCCTCGATTCTGATAAACTTGCTACGTCACTTAGCGATCTCTTGGCTTCATAAAGCTTCTAAATGCTTCTTAGAAGGTTTGGCGCGCACTATTCAAAACCTCAGCTCTGAACTTAGCCTCTGGGCCTGTGCTCTCAAATCTGGACAACTGGATTTGGGCACAGTACACTGTCACCTTTGATCTTCTACTGAGGATGCGCCCTTTGAGGATTTTTATCAGTGCCCAATAAGCTCTATTACCGGCTGCAATTCTTGCTTTTATTTCTTCTCTTGGGCTATTATCTTCAGTAACCAGTATTCCCAAATACTTGAAACTTTCACACCTCTCAAAATTCACCCCATTTAGGTTTATAAATAAATTTATATATTTATCTTTCTCCACAGTATTTCTCCTAGATAACAATACATATTGAGTTTTGTTGTAGTTCACTCGTAATCCTACTTCTTCTGATTCTTTTTCTAACCGTCCCATCTCTTCGTCAAGATCTTTCAGTCTTCGTGACAGCATACCTACATCATCAGCATACGCTAGATATTGGCTCATACGTTTTAACAGCGTGCCTCCTGGATTGCTGATATCTACCTTCCCCTTCATCCATCTTCATCCATTCCATCTCTCATCCCGACGCGCAGGTCGCCCAAGGGCGTCGACTAGAAAGACCCGCACTCAGCCTCTTAGGAGGCTACACGACAAAAAATATACTCTCTCTAGTACTATATTGAACAGCAGCGTGGACAGTACGTCTCCCTGTCGTACGCCTTGGTTTATCGCAGAGACTTTTGAGAGTCTTCCTTCAACATTAACTCGACATTTTGTGCCAGTAAGAGTCATATGCACCAATCTGATTAGTTTGGGTGGGAATCCCATGTCCATCAACGTCTGATACAGTGTTTTCCTTCTTACATTATCATAAGCCTGTTTGAAATCCACATATAGTTTGTGCACATCTACATTATATTCGTAACACTTTCCTATTATTTGCCTTATTGTGAAGATATGGTCCGTCGTCTATCTACCCTGTCGGAATCCACACTGGTATTCTCCAAGTCTCTCTTCAACAAGAGAAGTAAGTTTTATAGAAATTACATTGGCTAGGATTTTATGTACAACACTAAGCAGTGCTATGCCACGATAATTTTCACACTTTGCTTTATCATTCTTCTTATGGATTGGGCAAATAATGGCCGTGTTTCACTGTTCTGGCATCACCTCCTTCTCCTATATCTCCACAAACTGGTGTACCAGCTTTGCCAAATTTTCCCCACCACACTTAATCATTTCTTGCTGAAATATTTTCATCTCCTGGGGCTTTGTTATTCCTCAAGCTGTTATTTGCCAAACTAACCTCCTCCAGCGTCGGCACGTGTACTGGCATTGCATCAGTGTTATTCTTGCACCATAGTTGGTCATTCTCTTGATCCTCCTGTTCTAGCAATAACGTCTCCGCAGTAGCATTAAGCAGCTCGCGGAAATATTCAGCCCATCCATCTAAAATCTGTTCTTCTCCTCCTATGAAATTTCCTTCTTTATCTCTGCAGAAAACTGCACGGGGTTGAAAGCCCTTCCTCACTTCCAGTATTCTTTTATAGTACCGTACGGTACTTCCTTACTTCTTGAATATTGTATTCTTCTTCTAGCTCCTCAATCCATTTCTTCTCTGATTCCCGTTTCTTTCTTCTACAAATTCTATCTGCCTCTTTCCTTTTCTTTTGATGTTCTTCTGTATTGTTTCTCGTTGGTCTACTTATCATTTTCTCCCTTGCAGCATTCCTCTCCATTATAGCTATTTTACATTCTTCATCGAACCAGATTTGCCTTTTAATCCTTTCTTCTGTCCCCAGTACTTCTTCTGCAGCTTCGTGTAGTGCATCCCTCATTATACTCCATTTTCCTTCTACTCCCTCTAAATCCCTATTTTGTTTAGTCCCTAACTTCTTCCGTAAATGTGTTTCATATTGTTCGGCAGTTTCCTTTTCTTTTAGTTTTAAGACATTGTATCTCCTAGGGTCTTTCCTCATCTTTCCAGATCTGTACTCTGCTATATGCTGTCTATATTTTACTCTTACCATGAAATGGTCAGAGTCACAATCCGCTCCTCTACAACTATCAACTTCGAATATATCAGATGCGTAACTTCTATTAATTACCACACGGTCAACTTGGTTGAATGTGGTTCCATCTGGTGAGCACCACGTTACTTTCCTTACATTCATTCTCTGAAGCCATGTACTTTTCACAATCAATTCATTTCCCATGGCAAAGTCGATGAGTCTCTGTCCATTATTATTTGATACCTCATGCGGACTTTCCTTTCCTACGGTCTCTCTAAATGCTTCTTCTTTTCCCACCTTCGCATTGCAATCACCTAATACGATTTTTACATCTTGCCTTGCTATACCCTCGAGTTTCTGTTCAAGCTGACTGTAGAACGTATCTTTCACCTCATCATCATCGTCTTCTGTGGGATCATATACACATAAAAAGGTGATATCAAAGAATCGTGCCTTCATTTTCAAAGTATATATCCTTTCATTTACAGGCTTAACATTCAGTACTGCTGTTTTATATATATTATCCACGAGGAAACCTGTGCCACCTATTCTTCCACTATCGCCTCCACTATACATTATTGTATGGTTATCACTTCTCAATATACCATCTCCTCTCCATTTGATCTCTTTGATCGCTGCCACTCCTATACTATATTTCTCCATCTCTTCCATAAGGCCCTTCAACGCTCCAGGTTTGTTCAATGTTCTCAAATTCCAGGTTGCTATGTACATATAATTTTTCCGTTTACATTTTCCTTTTCCTTGCATAGGTCGTTCATCATTATCATCAGTCCGGCTATTATTGTATTGGAGTTTCATAACAGGCTATTTTGTTTGATATGGGGTTGTTAGCCCCATGATCAACCCCCAACCTGGAGGACCAGGGTAACCATCTTTGTCTGACCCATGACCTTTGACCTGTCCGGCATGGGAGGCCCTACCAAGAGCTTACGCTCCCGCCGGCATAGCTCGCAGGATCATTTGGACTCTCAAGCCCCCACATCACGTCAAGATGAGGATACCATCGTGAGGGAATTTGTATACTTACCCTTTGGAAATTTGGACAGACCACTCCATTCACTGCATTTAGGCTCTTTGGTAAAAATCTACATCGTTTCACCGATATGAACCAAACGTAATGTGCTTACCCTTTGGAACCCGACGAGTAACACTACTTGAAATTTCGGACAGACCACTCCATTGCCTGCATTTAGACCCTTTGGCACAAATCTACATAGTTTCACCGATATGAACAAAATTTTATGTACTTACCCTTTGGAAACCGACGAGTTACACGGTCTACTTGAAATTTCGGACAGACCACATTCAATACTCTGCATTTAGGCCCTTTGGCACCTATCTACACCATATCACCGATCTGAACCAAATTTTGTATACTTACCCTTTGGAACCTGACGAGTAACACTCTCTGCTTGAAATTTCGGACAGACCACTCCATTCCCTGCATTTAGTTCCTTTGACACAAATCTACACCGTTTCACTGATCTGAACCAAATTGTTCATACTTACCCTTTGGAAACCGACCAGTAACACTGTCAGCATGAAATTTCGGACATACCACTCCATTCCCTGCATTTATACCCTTTGGCACAAATCTACATCGTTTCACCGATATGAACCAAATTTAATGGACATACCCCTTCGAACACACGAGTAATTGGAATTTCGGACAGACCACTCCATTCCCTGCATTTAGGCCCTTTGGCACCAATCTACACTGTTTCACCGATCTGAAGCACATTTTGTATACTTACCCTTTGGAACGCTGCGAGTAACACTGTCCACTTCAAATTTTGGACAGGCTACTCAATTCCCTGCATTTAGGCCGTTTAGCACAAATCTACACCGTTTCACCTAATTGCAGCAAATTTTACATACTTACCCTTTGAAACCCTGCTGGTAACACTGTCCACTTGATATTTTGGACAACCCTCTTCATTCCGTACATTTAGAATAACAGACAAAAGGAACTTGGAAACCACCTATTAAGGCCCTAGAACCATTCATGTCCGTAGTAGTGTAACTGTAAGAATATTTTAATAAGTCTATTGTTGGCTGACAAAGCGGGCTGCATCACCTCGTCCCTGCCCGTGTTCTGGAGCAGAATTGCGAAAATAGTTGCATCTTGCGCTGTTTATAAATTGCAGTCACGGGGAGTAATTAGTGCAAAAAGATTTCTTAGGCCCCTGAAAAGAGTTATCATAAACATATTATGCCTCTGTATAAGTGTGATGGTGTTGGTGCAGTAAATATAGGTGTAGATCAACTGCAATTTGCGTTGGTGCTTTCAAATTTACTTTCATTTATTCCGATCCTTTTTCTTCAGCGCTATATGTCGATAAATGACACTATTGGTACATCAGGAGCTCGGGACAGCCAAAGTTTTCCAAAGTGCTCCGATTATTTTAGTACTGTGCTAAGCGATAAAAGACGACACCACTGGTCTATACTTTTCTAACAGCCATTGAGATATCTGCCCTAGGCGGTGTCTTTTATTTCACTTACTCTTCTTTCTAATCATATTTTTCAATTCGTTTTGTAAATTACATGTGTGAGTATCGTAGTTAGTAATTAGCCGTTTCCGTATTCATTATTATCATTATCATTACTGGAAAATGACCTCAATGTTACGCCCATTATACTCTACTACTTATCACCCCCACTACCACCACCACAACCAGTTATATTTTTAAAATATATGTTCTGTTGGTTTAAGTATCATGTGCCAGTTCTGTAGTTCTATTCATTATCATCCATAAAACAAATAATTCCACCGTGCGAAGCCGGGCACTACTGCTAGCTATAAATATATATAATATATATGAATTTGCTTGAATAGTGTTCTTAGCTTCAGTGCTTGGATGATTTACACTGGATATGACTAATATGAGTTCAACAAAATTTACCACAGGATAACATGAAAGTTTGGATGATGATAGTGATAAGATAATTGAAGATACACTTAAGGGTGTACGCCAGAGGAAGTATATTTGTAAATATGGAATGTATTATTATCGTGCGGTAATTTCTACCAAGGTATGTAAATGCTAATGATCCATTAGTTCCTTTTCCTTGGGTCATTCCTGTTGTATATATTTTTGTATTATAGATGTGATTTGAACATCAGAATTTGTAGGTCCGATGGGACTGTGTGCCGCTTTTGATTAATCGTTTTTCTGGATTCTTTGAGTCAGGATATTTCTTCCGATGACATTGCTACTTCTGTAGACCTAATGTCGTTTGTGAATAAAATGTTGTTATTTGATTTTAAACCTCTGACGTGATATTTTATAAAGGTGATGGAAGGTTGCGTTAAGTAGGCCATCGCAGGGTGTTTTCTGGAATTTCACACACTCTGGAGATATTTATTTAATTGGGTTCTTGTGTTCTCTGAGCGTCTTTATTTTTTCTTCGCTATGGTCTTTCTTAATGCCACCTTGTTAGGAATAGCTTGTGAACTATTATCCTTTCTACTTGTTGGTAGGATCTGAGGGTTTTCCTAGCCGGGGACTTTCAGGTTCTACGATCCAGCTGCCATCGTGGGTTTCGACATGTATTGGTAGGCAATACGGGTACAGTACAATTAATTATATACTAGGCATATTGAGCCCGTCAGAGGAGCTGTCAGTATTGCCAACAACCGAAGTGACTTCCCAGACACCTCACCTGCTGAACCCATGTGCCGAGAGGATCGGATGTATTTCTTATAGGCCAGAGCGGCACGACACACTTTGATCCTGTAAAGATTCTTCAAACACGTGGTCAGTCGAAAAATTCAAGATTCGTGGCTATCCTTCACACGTGGAAATCACAGTTAAATCACATCTTTCACTGATGCTAAAATGATGAATAGTAACAAGCTCACTATAGTTACACAATGCAGACTTTATCAAAATTGCCCATGCACTGTCTGCTTTCACAGATTCTATATTGCCTGCTCGGCGTAATCACACAGATTTCATGAAAGTAACAAATCGCAAGGAATCTCTTCGATCCATAGCCAAAAATGGTTCACGTTTACGGCGATATTGTTTTCAATATTCGTGGCGTTAAAATCTACCACTGGAACTATTACTTGTTCACTGAATCGAATATTTTAGTGACTCTTGCGGACAAAGTATTTTTGACGGCCTCGTGGTCGAAATATTGTCTTGCACGGCGTCGATGTTTTCACAATTTTCACAATTTGCAATGGTATCTTTATTCACGCAAACATAGGCGTCGAATATAACTCGATGGCACACTACTTGGTGCACAAACAAATAACGATGCAAGTTGATAACTTCTTCGCCTCGTGGGCGGACGATTTTCCTCGTCTAACAAGACGGACAAGTTCATACGTCCAGTGTGGACGATAACCAAACTCGATTGCGCTGAGTGGCGCTGCTGCCTGATGGATCTAATGAATACATGAGTAGTTTACAACTAACTCTCTCCATATCGCGTATCTGCGATTAACTCCTTCGCCTCGTGGGCGGACGATTTTCCTCGTCTAACAAGACGGACAAGTTCATACGTCCAGTGTGGACGATAACCAAACTCGATTGCGCTGAGTGGCGCTGCTGCCTGATGGATCTAATGAATACATGAGTAGTTTACAACTAACTCTCTCCATATCGCGTATCTGCGATGTAAAATACCTTTACCGTAATAATAATCACATTCACAAGAAAGTTTAGAATAAACATAATTACTTAATGATTTTATCTCAGCCTGGTGGAGAGTAAAAGTATGTTAGTAAGTACTCAGATAAAAAATTCGGAGATTTCTTCAAAGTCAATAGTACATCCATAATCATATCCGGCCATGTGCTGGTCTCTGGGTGCGTTCCAAGATGATGCATGACATCTGCAAATGTGTTGCAAAGAAAAATATCGCTGAGCATGAGCTCAGCGGGCTCATATGCCTCTCGGTCATTTCCAATAAAAATGAAGGGATGCATTTTTATATGATTCAAAGTACAAATCAAGCTTGGTGATATTTTTTTTTAAATTAGCTGCATTGAACCTGCTAATACGTTCGCCAGTCTGAAGATCCTCTATAATATTACTTCCTTTATCCAGGGGTTTGAACACGAATAGGCCCATAATACAATGAGAGGAATTTCCCATATACTCTATCCATGGGACTAGAAATTCCGGGTCTCCTGGCAAGAACGAGATCTCCCACGATGAGTTGTTCTCTGAACTGCTTGTGTCACATCCTTCTCAGCCGTTTCGCAGCTTGTCTGTCCAATCTATTCCGAGCAGCTAGAAGTCTGCTTGCATGCGAGGGTTGTAAACAAGGTTGTGTTACAACTACATGTTTCCACACTCGCATTGGCATCTGGTTGAAATGCGAGTTCATGGGTATTTGACCAGTGCTTTCATGGACAGTTGAGTTGATACAATTTGCCATAACCACTAGGACTTCGTCCCGGCGCCAGTGTTCCTCCTGACAATATACTCTACAGAATTTTGCAATAGTGGACATAACACATTCTGCCGGATTGCTCTCAGGGTGTCTTATAGATGATAAAACATGCCCTATTTCCAGTTCGTTCATGGCATTGGCAAATTCTACAGAGGTAAACTGTGATCCGTGGTCAGTCAACAGGAATTGTGGCTTTCCTGCCTCCGGTATCACTTGTCATTTGATCCTTTGTATTAACTGATGTGCTGTGGCTTTCTGTATAGGATGGAGCATTGTATATTTGGTGAATATGTCGATGGTCACGACGACGAAACGATTCCCACGACGAGCCTTCGAGATCGGTCCATAAATATCCTTGGCGTATTCCCTTGGTTGATTTGGGAGTATGGGTCTAGGTGGTTCCTTCAACAAGCGTGACGTGTACTTGTTACGCTGGCATGCGACGCAAGCACGTAAACACTGTCTAACGGAGGTTCCTAACCCTTTCCAAGTAAAGGACTCTTTGATCGTGGTTATGGTCTTATCAGTCCCTCCATGTCCAATGGATAAATGTACTAAAGAATGACAGTTTCCTGTTATCTCCTCGGAATAACTGCTCGATGTTGAGTAAGGTCCTCATCGACGAATTTGTACAGAATTCGACGATAAATCAGATAGTCATCGGTGATGGCAGCTGTCAGGGCATCCATCCGGTTTTCCAAAAAACGTATGCTATGTCTCAGCTCCTCCTCATGTCTTTGTCCTTCTGGTAGATGACGAAGTCGACGAAGGTGTACTCGCATTCTCCCTCGAAGTCAATGGCATTTACAGTGGCTTCAAGATTCCGGCTGAGAATGTCGTGGTAGATGACGAAGTCGGCGAAGGTGTTCCTCGCATTCTCCCTCGACGTGAATGGCACTTACAATGGCTTCAGGAATCCGGCTGAGAATGTCGGCCAACACAATCTCTTTACCAGGTCGGTGTACAATCACCAGATCAAACTGTTGGAGAAACAGTGTCCAACGCATAATCCTGTCGCTTGCCAGTCTTGTACGTAAAATGAAGGTTAAAGTATGATGGTCGGTCCTCACTACGATCTTCTGTCCCCATAGAAGTTTACGCCAGTACTCTAATGCGTAGACAATAGGTAGTGCTTCGATCACCGTAGTGAAATAGTGGGCTTCGTGTGACTTAAAACGTCTGCTTAAACAACAATATAATGACGTTTCTTCTCTTCATCCTCCTGCAATAGGATGGCTCCTATCCGTATCGAAGATGCGTCAGTTCCTGGATGAAATTCCGGAAGTAGTCCGGATATTCCAACTGAATTGACTCCACAAGCATCTGCTTAGCTTTAATGGAAGCTTCATCACATTTATCGTCCCACGCCCATCGGCAATTCTTCTTAAGTAAGCCTTGCAGCGGAGCAACAGTCTCCGAATAATTATGACAGTGGGCAGCATAGAACTGGAGAACTCCCAAAAATTGCCTCACATTTATTACACGAGTCGGTGTCCGAAATGCTGCGATAGCATATATCTTAGCTGGATTCGGCCTGTATCCATCTCCATTAATAATGTGCCCCACAAATTTGACTTCCTTCTGAAAGAATCGACACTTGTCACACTTGACTTTCAAATTAGCCTGTCGAAGATTATCAAAAACCAGGCGAAGAGTGGCTAAATGTTATTCCTCTGTTTCCGAAGCTATTATCATATCGTCCACATAACATATAACCTTCCCCTTCGCCTCAGGAATTAGCTTCGCATCTAGTGCTCGGATTATTGCAGCACTTGCATTTCTTTATCCAAAGGGTAGCTTTCAGAAAACATAAGTGTGCTGATCGAACAGAAAACCTGTGAACTTCTGAGTATGCTCGGAATCTAATATGGTAATAAGATTGTACCAAGTCTAAAGATGAAAATACACGTTTTCCCTTAAATTTCCTGACAATATCCCTGATTTTCGGCGGTCGATCATGCTCAGAAGCTAAGCGTTCATTCAAAGCCCTAGCATCCAGACAATGCCTTAAACTTCCATCCTTCTTGACCAGAGGGGTTATCGGATTCACATACGAAGCTGGTGCCTTCTTAATGGTTCCAGCTGCTTCCATCTCATGGATCTTCTTAGCGGCTTTTGCGCGGAGCTTCTCCACCCTTGGATAGACCTTCTTCTGGTACAGAGAATCATCCAGTACGGCCAAGTCGTATTCATAGTCGAGTATGTCACAAGGTGTGGTATCAAAAATATTGCTGAATTCAGCCAGTAGTGCATCCAATTTCTCCTGTACGGGCGCGGGTAACTGTTCTGCTTCTTCCTCTGCATCTTGTGCCTTACCATTGCACTTGCTATTAATCTCTTCCTCAACAATGTTGACTTCGGAGACTAGCTCCCGATCATCTTCCAACAAATTCATATCAATGGGCTCGTTCGGTTTAAATTCCACAGTATTACGTCCCATGTCGACAATTCCATCGTGTCGGCGCATGAAATCTGCACCCAGTATCGCCTCATAATGTAGACTTTTGAGAACTAGAAACTGGTGCAAGTACACGTAGCTCGAAATCCTCAAAGTGCACAAGACTTGGATTTTGCTCGTAAGAACACGGTCAGGAATGACCCCAGACCCTCATGTCAGAAACAGGCAGTTCTGTCACTTCAGAGTGTGCTTTCAACTTAGCATAGCAATCTGTCGAGTTGACACTAATCATTGCCACCGTATCAATCAAAATAGTCACTGGGCACTCATTCAAGTTGGCTGATATAATTGGCAGTCGTGTTAAATCGTGGTTGTAGTTCGTCGATCGTCGTTCGTCTAGTAGATCTTCCTCGATTGGCTCCCAGAGTAAGATAGTGGCTGTTTCTCTGGAATCAATCAGGTTAGAATCCATTTCGATTTTGGCTTCTTTCCCTTCGGGTACCTCCTCTGGAACTTCACGTGCATCCCTCGGCGTTCGGTTTTTGTCACCTCTTCTTGCTGTTCGAGGAGTTGTCGAATATATTCACGACTCTCCCTCGCACGTCCTCGCCAGTCACGACCTGCTTGGTATCTGGGGTCGCGATCACGGAGATATCCCTCGTTGTTACGGTAGTCTCGGCGTTCGTTTCCAGACTGCGTTCGTGGAGTATTCCTATTCCCACGGCGGTCGTTTTCTTGACGACGGTTCTCGTTCGTCCCTCTCTCGAACCTTCTGTTCCAGTAGCTTCGGGTGTCCTGTTGACGATCCCTAGCATATGGAGTTCCATTCCAGATGCGCCGGTTCTGAGCGTAGTTCTCACGTTGATACTGATTATTCGCCGTTGGAGTCGGTTGAGGTATTTGACTAACCTTGTCCACGGTTGTCAAATGAATGTGTCGTGCTTATCCCCTCGCTGGTTTATGAGATGCAAATTGCTCAGTGTTGGCGTCCAAACGTCTGACTATCTGGTCACACTGCTGGAACGGTGATGCTCCTGTAGCAATCAACACACGCTGCACATCAGCTGGGTATTACCTAATTATGGTGTTAACCAGGTCCTGGTCCCACAGAGGCGGTTGAAGATAGCGTACATTCGTTAATTGGGTTGCAAAGTAATTTGCATAGCGTGTCGGCGTATTAGAGCTGTACCGTCTAGTGTACATTTCAGCACGAATACTCTGCTGAATGTCCCTAGACCAATACGTTATGAGCAAGGCTTCCCTAAAGTCCTGATAGCCTGTAAAGGAGTATCGAAAGGCCCTAAACCAAGTACTGGCTTTCCCGTCGAGAAGACGCTCTATCACACTGAGCTCTCTCTCCGGCGATACCATCGTGTCCCTTAAGTAACTTTCGACACTTGCCAAAAACTCTACTGGGGTAAGCCCACTCCCAGTGCCCGAGAAACGAGCTTGTTGCTCTTCCCGAGATCTTATGATAATGACATTCCCTTGGCTCTGCTGAAAGTTCGTCGGTCTGAATGGAGGTGCGGTGTAGTTCAAGATTGGCGCATCAATCCTACTCGTAGTAGTGTCAAAATATGTATTCTGTGCCGATGGCGTCAGTACAGAATTCAATGTTGTATTGGTGAATTGGAAAGTTTGTGGCTCTGGTGGTGCGCTCGGTTGAGCAAAAGACGGTGTCAAGTTCACAAATTGTGGGCCTGGTGTAGCTTGAGTGTCAGCCGAAGACATAGTAGTGTGTGTGTCTATCGGTTGAGCCTCAATCTTGTCAAGTCGTCTTTCCAGCTGTTCTAAGCCTGGAACTGTGATCGACTCGGTCTGCCTGCCTAGTTCATTGATTTGCAGTTCGACCCTTTCAATCTTGCCTCTGAGGCAAGTGTCAACCTCTCGGATGGCTGTTCTCAAATTGTAACTGAGTTGCAAACGTTCAGTCACGGCAAATTCTTCCAACCTCTTCCTCATTGAGTCTACTTCGGCCTAAAACTTGGACACATTGTCCTTCACGACGTACACAACTTCTTTAACTACGGCGACGTCTCCTCTCAATTCCTTGACCTCGTCACGGACTCTTGCAACCTGTGCCTTCACAACATGTTTGTGTTCAGTGACGTCACCCCTCAAGAGCGAAATATAAACCTTGATTTCCTCTCCGCAAACGTCAATCTGTTCGCGCATCTCTCCCACGGTGTCCGTTAACTTCGTAACGTTTTTCGCGGTTGCCGCAAGTTCCTCTCTAAATGTTATCTCGTCATCCACGATAGCCGTAACATTCTTGTTGACGGCGCAGGCTATCCCTCTCATTAACGTCAACCCAACGTTAACAGTAGAAATGTCTCTCTTCACATTATTTATGAACCCCTCAACATGAATTAAACGGGTTCCAACTCTTCCCTTATGTGGTACAGGTCAGCTCTCATGTCGATCTGCACTCTCTCTATGGTTGCCCGAAGTTGGGTAGTGTGATCATAAGGTCTGGTCTGAACGTCCTCCCTAGCATGGTACTTCCCCTCAGTTAAATGGTCGATTCGCGCATTGGCATTCTGTTGATGTCGCAACACATCAACCCTAACTGCAGCTAAACCTGCTGTAATTTCATTCCTAGCCTCATCTCGGTGCGATTCCTTATCAGACATGACTTGCGTTAGATCAACTCTGACATTGTTAACATCACCCCTAACATTATTTATGTCACCCCTAAACTCATTTAATGCGGCAGTGTTAGCTACAACCATCGCATTAGCGTTACCTATTGTCTGAGTGTTCACACCCAAGTCACCCCGGACTTGGTCTAAAGCAGCAGTGTTCACACCTAAGTCATCATGGACTTGGCCTACTCCTTGCCTAACGACACCTAGGTCAGTTCTAATTTCCTGGAGATTGTCATTAACACCAGACATCATCTCCCCCGTCACACGACGAATGGTCTCCTCGTCCATCACAAGTTATACAATTCGGAGAAATTAGAAGGAGCAAATCAAGAAGAAAACTTACAACTATGACAGAGACTTCTTGTGGCAGAAAGCTTGCCTTCTATAAATAAACATCACGAGAACTGCTGGAGTATGCAAACTAAGTGCTTCTACATTTACAGACAACAACAACAACAAACCTAAACATTACATTTACTTAGGATGAGGCATGAGCAAAGAAAAATCCTATCCAGTAATTATTAATAAAATAAAGCCTCACCCCATGGACTTACATCACGCAAGAATGCCATGCGGTCAATTGATCTGAAGTACGACCTTCTAAATTCGTCCCAGTCCCGTCAATCAATAACATGATCCTCTTAAAAACAACATGGAGCTGAAGGTCACCATGTCCAAATCGGCATCCCTGTTGGGCGCCAAGGAAGAAAACAGTAGTTATGAGCCCGTCCGAGGGGCTGTCAGCGTTGCCAACAACCGAAGTGACTTCCCAGACACCTCACCTGCCGAACCCATGTGCCCAGAGGATCGGATGTATTATTTTCTCATAGGCCAGAGCGGCACGAGATACTTTTATCCTGGGGATCTGGGGTAACATGGTGGCTAAAGTCATAGACGGCCCTAGAAAATACACCAAAAACAACAAAACAATGATATGAGAACATCCAGACTTGAGTAAAACTCTTGAACACATTTATTTAAAATCCACAAACCCCTATCCTAGTTCGGAGGGTTTGTATCGGCTAATCCGCAAACTAATAAAAAAATACAGATCCAGGCCCTAACTGTAAGCTAAGTTAAACCCTCTCGAAGGATCTAAATACAAAAGTTTAAACAATGACAACAAAGCTAGGAAAATGGCACGTAAACAATCCCTACTCAAGTTACAAAAGATCAAGCTAATATCAGAATTTACATTTAACAGGGCAGCAAAGCAAATCTAAGTTACGATGGTAACATTTCCTTATTTACAATTAACGTTAATCAATTTAGCTAAGTCCTAACAATGAATACAAAAATTTACGGCGGTGACTTCCGTAAGCAAGAACATTAGCATCAAATCTACATGACAGCCAAGAAAAAAACCCATTAAATACACTCTAAAAGCTATGTGTTCATCAACACAGAGAAAGGTACACATAGGGTTTTCACACATTATAAATAAATAAATAAAAACACAAGACCACAGTTACATATTATTACCCTGCCTACACGTTTTGGAATACAGTTTGTACCCAAAGTCATCTATGTGCATGTTTGTAGGTTGGTGATAGCGTAGTTACAACTACGACTTAAATGACATGAGTGTCATGCTCCACCTTCTACGAACTAATGGCTAAGCACACTTCGTCGTCTCAAAATAGTGTATTCTGTCCTAAGTCATTTCCACCAGGAAATGTTTCACATCACATGGTGTCAGTCAGCAAGCTCAAAATGTGCGTTCCAAGATTATAGGAAACAATTCATTAATTATCAGATCCATTTAGAATATTTACGCTCTTGATTATTAAATCGTAGGTTTAAGTTTTATTGTAGATTTATGACGATAGTGCTGACGATCCTAGACACCTGGGCTAAGCAGTAGCGTCTCCTGCAAGATCATTTACCTGCTATAACATCGATATAAAAGTCGGAAATGCAATCTACGAGCTCCTACCGCTCGGACAATAAAATAACACATGTTGTCAGTGGCGCTCGGCACATCTGATCAACCTCCGGGTCGGCCTGGGAACCACTTCATTTTCCTCCCGGAAACAACAAGTCCTCAAAACTGAGTCTGTACATACGTGCTCTACAAACACTAAAATACCTAAATAGCCTCTAAACAGGGTGTCCCACACTAGTCAAAACAAAGAATAAACCTTATTTGAATTTAAAACACTTTCAAATAGTGTCAAACACCATCGCTATGCAAAGCGATCCAAACATGTGACTCTGATGGTCATCAATTACGAAAGCAAAACATCTGATTCTTACAAAATGGCTGCTAAGAACTTGACCCATATAATGAAAATACAAAATCTAACAGTAAACGATGCTACAAGCATTCGTCTAGGGTCTGAAATAAGTCGGGCTCACTTCCGTGCGCTCGGTGGTTGCTGGATTATACCTCCACCTGTTCATGGCACAGAGCTTGTGCTCACATCACTCGATGCATCTGGCAACTTGAACAATCACATCATTCACTTGTAGGCAGCACTTCTCTCTAAAGAAAGTCCTATATGATTTGGCCTGTGGCTTGTACCAATATAAGATTCAATAATTACACTTGTACTACGTAGAAACACGCAGTAAGACAAGACCTCGTGTATTTCAAAAACAAACAGTAGTAAACGATAGCAATGTCACTCGCTCGGAGTCTTTGGTATGACAGAGATGTCACTTCAAGTACTATTTACATTATTATAACCAACAAAAAAGCTATGTCAAATCACTTGACACAAATTACACAATAAATGGCAAAATCTCACATCTGCTGAGTTTGCTAATGCTACGATATTAGTCTAGGGTTCGATGCTTTAGCGGCATGCTAATAAATTCCTGACTCTGTTCTTTACCAATAACTTGAATGGCGTCAAAGCTCATTATAATGAAAATTCACTGCATAATTACAAACCTGATGGTTTCAGTTGACCTTCAAACGATACGGGATTTCTAACCAAGCCAGTGGCGTGACGTAGAATTACGAAGAATGGGAGTGTCACAAAAAGACCACTAAAACGATTGCTGTCAATCATACAAAAGAAAACCTAACAAAATTCCCATACCAGGGTTAAACAAAGTAGCTCATCAGCTACAGTCATGTTTAGTAAGCAGTAGATCTGACGTCTTACGACGTTCAAAAGAATGCACCGATTGAACCATGTGCAATCAAAAAGGTGGCTAACTATCACTGGAATTAAATTACAAATAAAGAGTGCTAAGTTAGAAATGTAAAATACGCTCTTAGGTTTCTACGATCGTTGCCAAGAGCCGACTGAGGTGGCTTCTAGTAGCTAAGTTCTGAACTAGGCCTAGTAGTCGTTGACGGTGGCGTTTGGTGGCAAAAGTAGGAACTATTTGAAAAATTCAAAGTTGCAGTCCTTACTTGAATTAAAAAACAGATACACACACTAATACAGCCATCACAATTAACACCGGTTATCAGACAGATTCTACACACACCTAGAGTACACGGGGCTACATGACCGCGTTGTCGCAGCCAACCTACCAAAGAGTGCTAAGCTACAAATCCCTACCTATGGGCTGTCAAGATGAGTTCAGTTGATTTAACTAGACTAATCTACCACAAAAAGAATCGTACATGAGAGAAGGAACAGACTCACTGACTCAAGGCATCATTACCACGTTCTCACCAGAACTGAGGGGTAAAATATATTCTGGTCTCCGGACATGGGTTGTCCAAACTAGGCCTCCAATTCTGACCTTATCCATGACCAGGTACTTGATGCGTCCTCGTGGTCGACGTAAAGATGACACCTTCTTCTCCATGGTGGTAGTAGTTATGATCCAGGCACGAACTCGTCCATCTCCTCCTCGTGCAGCATAGCAGGGCCATCCGTCAAGTTGCAGTTTCCTCAGAATGGCTGCTTCACATCATGGGGGTCCTTACTCCATCATTCCCAACGTAGATAGATGTAAAGATTCTTCAAACACGTGGTCAGTCGAATAATACATGATTCGTGGCTATTTTTCACACGTGGAAATCACAGTTAAATCACAGCTTTCACTGAAGCTAAAATAATGAATAGTAACAAGCTCACTAAAGTTTCACTATGCAGACTCTATCAAAATTGCCCATGCACTGTCTGCTTTCACAGCTTCTATATTGCCTGCTCGGCGTAATCACACAGATTTTATGACTAACAAATCGCATGGAATCTCTTAGATCCTTAGCCAAAAATGGTTCACGTTTACGGCGATAATGTTTTCAATATTCGTGCCGTTAAAATCTACCACTGGAACTATTACTTGTTCACAGATTTCGAATATTTTAGTGTCCCTTGCGGACATATAATATTTGACGGCCTAGTGGTCGAAATGTGGTGTTCCACGGCGTCAAAATTTTCACAATTTTCACAATTTTCAATGATAGCGTTATTCACGCAAACACAGGCGTAGAATATAACTCGTTGGAACACTACTTGGTGCACAAATAAATAACGATGCACGTTGATAACTTCTTCGCCTCGTGGGCGGACTATTTTCCTCGTCTAACAAGACGGACAAGTTCATACGTCCAGTGTGGACGATAACCAAACTCGAGTGCGCTGTATGGCGCTGCTGCCTGCTGGATCTAGTGAACACATAAGTCGTTTACAACTACTCTTTCCGTTTCGCGTATCTGCGATGTGAACTACCTTTACCGTAATAATAATCACATTCACAAGAAAGTTTAGAATAAACATAATTACTTAATGATTTTATCTGAGCCTGGTGGAGAGTTAAAAAATGTTAGTAAGTACTCAGATAAATAATTCGGAGATTTCTTCAAAGTCAATAGCACTTCCATAATAATATCCGGCCATGTGCTGGTCTCTGGGTGCGTTCCAAGATGATGCATGACATCTGCAAATGAGTTGCAAAGAAAAATATCACTGAGCATGAGCTCAGCGGGCTGAATATAATATTTCCACCTGGACAATACTTTTAATTTTCTCTGGTTAAATGGTGCACGATGTTTCGAGTTTCAAACCTTGAAGAACATTGTTCAGTTATTAATGTAGTAATATGCACTTCTCTAGCTTCTTCTTTTTTCTCTATGCATCATTCCCACTCCTATGTGGGGTCGATGTTTCTAACAGCCGTCCTCTATTCAGCCCTGTCATCCACATATTCTTCCGACAACTGTTTCTCCCTGAGGCCCTCCTGCCCACAATTCATCCATCGGCTTTTAGGTGTGCCTCGCGTTCTCACTCTCCTCCCCATGTAGAATGTATCGCTCCTTCTCACATGCCCGTACCATCAAGTCGTTTTTCTTGTATCTCCCTAGATATTTCCACAACCTTCAACGTTCCTCTTATTTTGATGTTTTTATTCTATCACGTTTAGTTTCCTAACTCAACCACCTGAGCATTTTCATTGATGTTACGTCAATTCTATTACTGCGTGTTCTCCGTGCTGGTCATGTTTCAGAGGCAATGCTGGCCTTATGACACGCCAAGGTGGACCGGGTTCGATTTCCGGTCAATGCATGTGAGATTTTCCAAGTGAAAAGTCAGGTCCTGTGGTTTAGATTCCACGTAACACGGAGGTCCCGTGGCTCATGATCGCATGCTTAATAGTCACGTAAAACTATATTTGTTTAAATGAAATTATCTTCTGATTCAATGACTTAATATTGTAGTTCTGTATACTGTATGTTTTCTTAGTGGCCTCCTTAATTTTAATTTTGTTGACTTGCAATGAGTTTGCTTGATTGTAGAACATTGCGTTCCTACACTAACATGTAGTTGATCAGGGTTTTCTTCAATTCGTTCAACACAATAGTCTTCCGTAGAATTTAAATTACCTGAACATTTCCTTTTATTGCTGATATGTATGTCTCTTTCGATACGTGCTCTTTTGCGCATATTTCTATTTATTTGCGTTTGTTTATGTTCTGGGTAGTCCTCAAAACCCGTCGGAAATGCGTTCGGTAAGAGCATTCATACTAAAATCAGAATCCTTGAAATGCTTGATACAAATTGTAGAAGACTGTTTTGGTGTCCACAAAAATCCTGGCTTTACCCCCTCACGTGAAACAGCTAAAACCCATCGTTTCAGTATGTCATTGTTCAATGGAAATTTATTAAACTTAAGTCCATTGCCTTTAACATGACGAGATTTACAATACGGTACGCTACAGTACACCATTTTTTACGAACACAATAATAAAACTAATATTTACACGTAAGTTACTCTATTAAAATCATTCAGTGATTTATATCTAAAGTATTTATCACACATACGTGTCACATTTACACTAGTACCCTGGATTAAAACTTGCCTTTTAATACGTCTTGTTCATAAAGACCTCTTAGCACCCATCTCAATATCAGTCAAACAGCAGTCTACTGCTCTGAACGAAAGCACAACTATAATACGACACGCTTCGCCAGTCAATTTTAACCTAACCTTAGCTTTCTCACTCATTAGGAGACCTTATTTACCGCCAAATACTGAAACACTATTCACATTGTACGTAATGCAAACGGTACGATTAAGGACGCAAGAAAGCGAACCTAGCGGCAAAATGCGGAACAAGTTCGAACCATCGCTCGCATAATGTCTGGCGCCTCATTTCCAGGCCTTGTATATAACGTAGGCCACAGTTTACTCCAAGGTTCGGCTTTAAGTCCACATCTGTTTGACCCATTGAAATATAGGTACTACTGGAACAACTCCTCCCATGGTAACCCTGGCTGAAAACAGCTTCCAGGTCATCTCCTCCTTGACGTGCACTGCCAGGCGTAACTAGTCGCGATATGTCGTGATTCTTTTCACAAATTTGATCGTACGTACCTCTGTGCAACGTTATATGTGTGGTATTTTCCACTAATACGGTAGGTTTACGGTCTACTTTATTTTCGAATTGAGATTTGTAATGAAGTAGCCTACCTATTCTGCGTTTATGGATACGTCATGCATCAAAGTTTGACCTAAATAGCATATAACAAATACACGTAGGCCCTATTATAGGTTATAAGTTATTAGTCACAGAATGATAACCTAGGCCTAGCTTATATTACAGATTTCCATGGAAACGTCCAGATGTATTAAAGAAATGTGTTATAGCTTTGAGGAGGAAGTACTGGACCCCAACACAATACAGTTATATCTGTAGTGAACACTTTTATAAATCATGCTACTTGTTTCATTCCAATAGAAACAAACTGTTTCTTCCTGAGGACCTCCTGCACACAATCCATCTATTGTCATCAGAATAGTGACGGACAACTGTCAGGTTAATGTGACAATGTTTGAGGCGCTGTGTGGCGGATGTGTCACTCATGAAATTTGTCACCCAAAAGACGATTAGAAGCCACTTTTTCTTAGTTTCGATCCGAGTCACATCATTAGGAATATCCGAGTAGGAACTTCTATGTAGATGGCAACTTAATAACTAGTGATCATCTCAAGAATCTGTACCACTTACAGAAAAAGCTAGTTGTAAAGCCAGTTAGAAAATTAAGCAGGAATGTTGTATATCCAAACATTTTAGAAAAAATGATTGTGGCAAGAGCCAAATTGGTGTTTACTCCAGAGACAATAACTGGGCTTAAGAACATGGAATTCGTGTGCCCAGAGAAAGTTGAAGGTAAGGACAGCCTACACGAAACCAAAAAATTCTTGGATATTTTTAGATAATGGTTTTATATTCATTATATCTTCGATACCACACACGGACTTCATTCCAGAAACACGGCCAAGCTTATTTTCAGTGAAGTAAATGATGAGAGACTTTCAGGGCTGACCAATGAATTTCTGCCCTACCTGTCACAGATTCAAAGTTATCCCGATAAAATGATGAGACCTACAAAGGAAACTTATCAAGCTTTGGTGCTAAAAACTTCATCAACCGTGTCCTGCATACGATTTCTTATCAGTATCGGCTTCCGTTATGTGCTTACGTGGAATCTCTCAAGTGACGATGTAGAACTGATCTTCAGTCACCTGAGAAATAAGGGAGGTAACAATGACATGATGGACGTGAGACCATGCCTTCATGCCATCAAGTCAATACATCGCACAGGAATTATCGCATCTTCTAGAAGTGGGAATGTGGAGCTGAGGGAAGATGCAGTCATAACAGGCGCCTTGACTAAATTTCTGAAGCCTAAAAAATCGCGGAAGGTGCAAAACCCAGCCAATGATAAAGAAACACCCCAGCTTCCGGCACATGTCTTGGAGATTCTTGAAAGCCCTGTTCAAGGTAAGAATATGGGGCATATAGCCTAATTAAGTTAACTGAAATAAAACATTATGATTGGCATTTTAGCATTACAATCTCTATTTTTGTTTTCAGAAAAGCCAGCGTCTCTATCTTCCATTTCAATTACAATGGTTGCGGAATTTCTTGTAAGAGTAGCAGAAGAGAGAACAGACTGTGAAGGTTGCTTAGAGAAAATATCAGCTCCAGCAAATTCAATTTAGGTTAATACATTTTCAAGACAGAGGGGGATTATGATATCCCAAAGCTTCCTTTATTTATCTGTTGGAAACAATTTCTCACTTTGTCACAACAGCCGTAAATTTCATGTCTCGAAAATATTTACTGTCAAATTTTACAAATATTTTAACTGACACGTTTTTCGAGCACTCAAAATGTGAAGTGTGTATTGACAATTATCTCTCCGTAGTTCTTCTGCAGAAGTTCCTAAGACCACTTTTAAAGAATATTGGTGTGAACCACACGGGCAGTAGTGCAACGTTTCTGAATTTAAGAAGTAAGCCACTTGACAGAAAAATTCACAGTGAAATACAGACAAGAGTGAGCCGTATTCATCATTTGCGGGAAACTGGAGGAAAACAGGTAAGAAGTGGTAAAAAAAACATGTATTAAATGTAACCGAGTTGCATGTAACGCATAGTCAAAAGCAGACAACAAGGGCGCCGAACCAAGATCCTTGTGGCGTAAAGTGGAACTACCAGTTTGGCGCACCAAGTCTCAGCTCTATTTTCAGGCCTTGAGTAAAACGTAGGCCATGGTGTAAACCTACCTGAACCGGAATCCTATCTCTAGCTTCTATACTAAAAAAAACAACAAGAAAAAAGATCGCCTTAACAGAAAAGTTAATCAATATATTTTTGGTACCTTTACAATCCTTCGACTCCGTGTCCTGTTTTCTTCCCCTACATCACTCACACTACCACATGAAACATCACTAGGCCTATCTTCTTTCACAGTCAGTTCTCTGTCTGAAGTAGAAGGTACACTACCTTGGGCTTCTAGGAGGAGGTAGAGTCTTTGAACTGGGCGCAGAAGTTCTCCAGATGTAGTCTTCAGGCGAACAAGACGGGTGACTCCACCCTTTCCGGGCGAAAGTTCTAGGACCTTTCCCAAAGGCCAGTCCAGTCTCCTTGACTTGTCATTGCCAATGAGGACAACATCATCAACCTAAACAATTTTTTGCTGCTGGACATCCATCTCCTGTCGCAGTAGACCCAAGTACCCGCTACGGAACCTCTTTTTCAGATTCTCCTTAAGTCTTAATCTGTACTTCAACATCTTGTTACAACTGGATGACTCAATGACATCAATCTCAGGCACAGCAGCTTCACGAAAATCCTGAAGAAACATGGCAGGTGTTATTGTTCCTAGTTCATTGGAATTATCAGCTGTATATGTCAGAGGTCTCGAGTTTACTACACTCTCACAGTCACATAGCACTGTTTCCATCTCAGAGTATGTAAGAGATGAACGTCCAAGTGTTCTCAAAAGTAATCTTTTCACAAGTCCTATCAACCTCACCCACCAACCTCCCCACCAGGCAGTAGTGGTGGCGGGGGGAGGGGGGGGGGAAGGGGGGTAGAACTTCCACTTAATTCTCTCCACTGAACAGTACTCATGTACCTTTTACTACTAGATTCGGCTGAAGGCAGTTTCAGTACCAGAAAAGTTATTCCCGTTATCACTGAAAATTACAGCTGGTCGTCCTTTCCTAGCTACAAATCGCCGAAATGCTTGCAAAAAAGCATCTGTTGACATTCACAGGAGTAGCTCCAAGTGAACAGCTCTGGTGACTCCCCACGTGAACAAGCAAATCCACGCCTTTTCATAGTTTTTCTGATGGAGAGGTCCAGCCAGGTCGTCACCCGGAACTTCAAAGGCAGCAGCATCTCTTACACGTTTGGCAGGAAGTGGTGGAGTGGATACTACGAAGTGTTTAGCTTCCTGGCGTTTGCAGAGTGCACACATAATTAACACTGACCGTAGTGTTCTTCTTCCTCCCATCACCCAGAATCTTTCCCTCATAATCGAAAGCAGACCTTGTATGCCAACATGACACCTTCGAACATGAACATCTATAATCAGTCGTGACACAAAGGGATAATTTTTAGGTAAAAGTACAGGATACCGAAAGTCATGGTTGTCGGGTCTATTGGAGATCTTGGTTCTCAAGCGGAGGAGACCGTCATGATCTTCAAAGGGTTGTAGGCTGGAGATTCTGGGGTCCGTGGTACTGGGAAATGCATCTTTCTGAACTAGTTTCAAAACTCTTATCTCACCAGAAGTGACTTCTTCATTAGAAAGTGGTCCGTCTTCTTCATAAAATGTTCAGAGCCAGCAGCTCTACAATTGTTTGCAAAACGATACATCCAAGCAACCATTCTAATAATTTTCTCACTCTTTGAAAAATACCTGTAGTACCAGTCACTTGGAAGAGAATCAGCATCTGCACAAAGCATAGAGGAACCAACAGTACTCTTTCTTTCTTGAATAATAACATCCTCTTCAAACTCGAATTCGGCGGAAGGCCAACAGCTAGGATTTTCGTGCAACCTTTCAGGTCCCTCCCACCATGATGAATGAAGCAACCTTTTACCTGAACAGCCTCTAGATGGCAGGTCAACTGGATTACAAATACCTGTAACATGATGCCTTTGATCTGGTTGAGTCAGCTTCCTTATCTCATTCACCCGGTTCGCCACAAAGGTAGCCTACTGATCATCTCTTCTAATCCACGCTAAGACTGTGGATGAATCACTCCAGAAATATGACTCACAGCTTTTGGAAGATCTTCAATTATTGCTGCATGGAGCCTAGCACCTATCAATGCAGCAAGTAATTCTAGACGAGGTATCGTGGCTGTATTGTTTGTGGGGGAAACTCTTGTTTTTGCCTGAACCAACTGTACATTTACTTGCTGAGTCGTCTTCACCCTCAGAAACACAGCTGCAGCGTAGGCATCCTTGCTGGCATCACAAAATGTATGCACACTCCATTCAGCAGGTCCACTGTTAGAGGGCAACCATCTAGGGTTCTTCAATTTTTTCAAGCATACGACACCATCTGACCATTTCACAAATCTGTTGGCAATGCCTTGATCCACCTCTTCATCCCACCCAATGTTTACATTCCATAATTCTCTTAAGATAAGTTTTGGTTCTAGGGTCACAGGAGATGAAAAACCAATTGGATCAAACACTTTATGGGCAGTGGAAAGGATAGTCTTTTGGTCATTTTCTCCGGATAATTCTGAATATAGTCTGTGCTTATGGCCAGAGTGTCATACTTTCTGTCCCAGATTAAACCAAGTACATTAGTGAGACAAGCCTCTGTAATTATATCTGGATCTGAGAACTCCCATCCACGCAATTAGAACTTGCCATCAGCCATGATAGATGTGGCTTCGTGAATGAATGTTTTAAGCTGATCATCATCAAGGCCAGTGTCTACATTATCAACATAGAAACAATCCAAAAGACTTTTAATTGTAGTCTCAGAGTATGCAGAAATTCCCTCATGATATTCATCTAGAATCCTTGGGAGATGAAGTCTGATAACTGCATTTAACAGATAAGGACTACAAACAACGCCAAACTCAACTCTCCTGGGTTGATAAACAATTATATTCCCCAAATCATCCTTCCATACAAAACGTAGGAAGTTCCTGTCATTTCCATGTATACTAATCTGCAAGAAAGCTCACCTGATGTCAGCCACAACTCCCACTTGCTTCAGACGGAATCTTAAAAGAAGTGGAGGTATCTGTTCTATCAATGATCTCCCTTTCTCCAAGCACGAATTCAATGATGGACTATTCTTTTCACGAGCTGATGCATCGAACACATGTCTAATTTTGGTGGTACTATTTTCTTTCACTATGTGTCTGTGAGGAAGATAATAACAGCTATCACTAAGAATCTCAGAGTCGGGAACCCGTTCAATGACACCTTAATCAAGCCATTCCTCAGAAACATGTTTATAATCTGGGTACAGGGTATTTGCCTTCAACGTCTTTACAGTAGAATCCAGTCGTTTTTCTGCCAGGATGTAATTCTATGGAAGAGGAGAGTGCCTATACTTCCAGGGAAGGTGAACATCATATCGACCTTCACCATTCACACTTACAGTCTCTTGAAAATGATTGTCAACTTCCAACTGCAATTCAAGCTTAGTTTTCCGATCAAGAGGATCCGTAATGCCAATCAACTCCAACTTCCAAAGAACTGAGATGATTAAATCATTAAACAACATTGATGTGACAATCATAGCAGTTGTAACTCTGGGTTGTTCACTGGGATATTTACCAAAAATGGTCCAACCTAACCTGGTCTCCCTAGCTATCAAACCACATGATACACTTCTAACATTACCCATGAAGTGCCTGGCAGCAATGTCAGCACCAATCAGAATTTCTACAGGACCTGCAGTACCTATGGCTTCCTGTATATTGTTGGTATTATCAAGTATTTCATTAACCAAGGCACTATTCTGAGTATGAGGTACATTATCACAAATATTGTCTTGGTCCAAGACCTCAAAATTGCACAAATAATCATTATTGAGACTGGCAAGATGAATTCTATATTTATTGTGCTCACAAATAACGGTTTTCTGACCTCCGAACAGTGAATGGACAATAGTTTCTCTCCCAACAGGAGAATAATTCATTTCTCGCGCTGTTTCCTTCAAGACAAATGACCATTGTGACCCTGTATCAAGAACTGCCTTCACAGTACGTTCACATCCATTCCCTCGAACCTTCACCAGAAGCGTAGGAAGCAGAACACTATTATCACACGTTCGATTGGCAAGGGCTTCGTCTTTTTGTACAGTCATGACGTCATGCCTAGGGGAGTCAGTACTGTTAGCTACATTCTTACTTCTCTTAAATTCTGGACAAAACATTACATGGTGCTTATCACAAATCAAACACTTTTGCTTGAAAGTGCACTTTTTAGCTACATGATTTGGTTTAATGCAATTGAAACCATATTTCCTATCCTTCATAATTTCAAGTTCTCCCGAGAAAGGCATATCACGTGCTTTATAGCAGTCAGCGCTGCTATGATGTTCATTACTGCAAAAATACAAGCAGAACGCTTATTGCCCTGTAACGAGAGTAAACCCATTGCTGTAGGCACATCTTGCCTAGAACATGATTTAGGACTGCTATCTTTCTCCACTTTCTTTACCCTATCAGCTGACTGTTTAAACCCAGACATGGCGACATGGCCTCATGGATTCTTTCCTCATTTTGTACTTAAGCCTTCATGAAGGACATGAACTTATTAAGTCGTTGTTATGCATTAGATATACCACTATATAAAGAACTTCGCTGCCATACTCTTAAAAGGTCTTCAGTCATGCACGATTCTAACAAAGGACAAAGGATTGCTGCACATTCCCCAGTTGTGACACCAAGAGATTCAAGTGACCTTAAATGACACTCCAACGTATGATACATCTCCGTGAGTGAACGGCATGATTTACTAGCAGGCACGGTCAAACTGAGAAAATCCCTGATGTATACTTCCCTACCAAAACGTTCCTGAAGTGCTTCTATCACTAACATGTCATATCTTCTGTGGCTGGAAAACTGTCTGCAACAGACCTAGCTCTGGAGTTGGGTAACGTAGCTTGTATAAGATAATAGAATTTATCAACTGGTGCAATCCCTACATTCTCATGAATACGCTGGAATTGGTTCCAAAATGGCATCGAATCTCTGAGTTCACCACCGAACTTACGAAATTCTATGGTTGGAAGTTTTATTTTGCTATTTATTGACCATTTGGTGAATCTTCACCCGCGATAGATTGTCTGTCTAGGGAAAGTTTAACCGCTGCACTTTCAACAGTTGGTAGTTACTGCGATACTCGTCAGCCACCAGCACTTCTTGATCTAGTTCTTGTTCTCGAGCACCGTATTCCAACTTCCATTTCATAACCTCTTCATTCTGGGCATTGATATTCTCGAAGCACTGTTCCAAAGAAGCAAATGATGCTCGAGCTTCTTTTGTTCTTCAAGAAACTTATCAAGAGCAACGGAATGCCGCGTAAACAATGCTCTGTCGATCCTTCTTCTAATTGTAACCTTCTCCATTGCGGAAATAATCACAAAACACTGACGAGAAAAACACTATCGTGCAATTGGGCTGGGCGCCAAATGTCAAATGTTCGGCCCTCCACCAATGGAAAGATTTAATACACCTTAAAATAACTGAACTTTATTTATCTTGCATTATATGCTGTCCGTTCCATTGCATGCCATTTTACATAACTCCTTGAGTCAATGCCCTATAGATCCTAGGGGCTGCATAAAACAAAAATAATCAAAAACATCTCACTCAGTGTTTCCAAAAATAAGTGTAGTCTTATAGGTCATCATCGTGAAACTACCAAAGAATGGAAATCTAACTGAATGTACAAATTGGAGAGGTATCACGCTTCACTCGGCACCAGGCAAAGTCTTCTGCCTCATTCTTCAACAACGGATACAGGAAGCATCAGAGTGTCGACTGCGAGAAGAACAGGCTGACTTTCGAAGAGGGAGATCCTGCTCTGAACAAAATTCATTCTACGAAATGTAATAGAACAATGCATAGAATTTATCTGACCGTTGCACCTGAACTTCGTTGATTTCAGAAAAGCTTTTGACGGTATACACCGAGAATCAATATGAAATACTGTGAGCCTATATGGAATTCGCTACCATCTATTCGATATTTTCAAAAACCTCTATCTGGACTCGAGCAGTTGCATAAGAACAGAAGATGGACTTTCTTTAGCATTATCACAGACGCCAGACAAGAATGCATTTTGTCACCATTCCTGTTCATATTGGTATCGATTTTGTAATGAGAAAAGCTATGGACAATCCCAATATGGGGATACGTTGGAATGAGCAATCTAGGCTAACGGATCTGTATTTTGCTGATGATATCGTCCTTCTAGCAGAAACACCACACAGTTTACAATTAATTACAACCAAGCTGGATGGAATGGCCAGTACTGCCGGACTACAGAAAAATGGTGACAAGACGAATACAATGTGCATAAAAGTGGGAATGTATCTTCACAAATTATAGTGCAACAGAAGAATCTACAAGATGTTGACCGATTTTCATATCTCAGCAGCCATATCTGTAGTATTGGGGACGTAGATGCAGACATCAGCATCAGAATTGGGAAAACTTCAGCAGTCATGCAACGAATGCGATCCATATGGCAATTACACTCTATAATTATGTCGACAGGAAGCCTCCGTGGCTTGGGCGGCAGCACGCCGGCCTCTCACCGCTGGGTCCGTGGTTCAAATCCCGGTCACTCCATGTGAGATCTGTGCTGGACAAAACGGAGGCAGACAGGTTTTTCTCCGGGTACTCCGGTTTTCCCTGTCAAAATTTCATTCCAGCAACACTCTCCACTATCATTTCATTTCATCTGTCATTCATTTAATCATTGCCCCAGAGGAGTGCGTCAGGCCTCGGCAGCCGGCACAGTTCATATCCTCGCCGCTAGATAGGAGCTTCATTCATTCCATTCCTGACCCGGTCGGAGACTGGAAGCAGGCTGTGGATTTTCATTTTCAATTATGTCGACAAAGATTTGGCTATATTCCCCTATCATCTTGGTGATCGCATATAAGCAAGTGTGACTTGTAAAATATCAGTAAAATCAGCACACAAGCTCAACGTTTTTCACCAATGATGCTTGCGGCAAATTTTGAAAATCAGTTATCGTGACCACATAACAAATGATGAAGTACTGAGAAGAACTGGTCTAAGCAGCCTGCACAAAATCGTTGCTCAAATAAGAATGAAGTTCGCAGGACATGTTCTATGTATGAATGAAAGAAGGATACCCAAATCAGCAATGTTGTGGAAACCAACGGAAGGATACTGAAGTAGAGGAAGACCTCATAACAACTGGAAACGAACTTTTGCAAAGGATCTTTAATGCATTGATATGAACTCGGAGGAAGCTGAAAACCTGGCAGCTGATAGAGTTCGGTGGAGGAAATTTGTTGCCCGATATGCTACCTAGCATTGAAGTAACTAAGTCTAAGTAAGTCTATAGGGCAGAGGAAAACATAAACAGATAGTCCCGAGCGTTACTGAAAAGCACTAAAACACCGTACCATGATTAGTGCTTATTATTGTAGTACTTTAAGGTTGTTTATATTTGCTATGCACCCATTGGGCTCTTCTGCACGTTATTTCCAGTTGATAATATGCAAAGTTTAGAATGTTTTATAACCTCAAAATACTACAATAGTTGGCTCTGTGTGAAAATGCCACCTCCACCTTCACTTAAGTAAGAAGATCCAAGCAATAATACACATTTATATCTCTACAAAGTCCTCGATTCTTGGAAGTAACGGGTCATCTCGAGAACCACTGGATGGATTTTGATGCGGTTTTCACCATTCTGTAAAGGCTTTTTTCCAGGAAGGTTTGTTTAGCGGCTATTTTATAGCATCGTATGTTTCCACAATGGGGTCAGGCACTTATACAGCTGTCGCCACTGGTAATATGAAATTGAATATTTGGCAGAACTGTTGGAAACAGGAGTGTCCAGAAACATGCAGTTTTCCAAAATGTTTAGTTTTATTTTGTTAAATTGTCTTCTCACTCTGAATCAACATGGGCCCAGATTCTGGGACAGAAAAAAAGTTGCACATCGTGTAGAGCATTCCCAGTACATAAACCGTCTGGCTGACATACCATTGTTGTTCCTGTTGCAGAAAGACACCCTTTAAAAAATCCACTGGCAGCAATGAGAAACAACTCTACATCGTGTGGGCCATCAAGACGTTCCCTCGTTCCCGATACAAGAGAGATGTCATCTTCTCTGTTCAGGATCTTCTCGGTAAATATCTGCTTATTGTCTGTACAGCACCTTCGGTGGGTGCTTCGGGGGGGGGGGGGGGGGGCTCAAGCAACCAATGTGGGATTTCATATTTGCTTTGCACCCATTCTGTGCTGTTATTTCCAGTTGGTAGTATGCACTAAACACATCTGAAGTATCGATCTCTCACCCATGTATCCTGCAGCTAGCAACAAATTACTGTAGATGCAAAGAAGCAAATAAACTGAATTATGTGATTCGAACTTTGAACTCCAGCAATTTTTCTTGGATTTTTCCCTGTTTGTTGGAAGTTTTTGCCCAGTTGCACCCCGACCACCGCTAGGGTAATAATAATAATAATAATAATAATATGAACCCTTGCAAAGAAGCTTATGAGACTCAGTTTCGGGGGGTGTAACAGTCCATTTCGTAAGTTGTTGTTAAAGCGCTTCATTAACATGCAGGGTAACACATAACAAAATACAATGCAGAAAGAAGTGAATACCAGGGTTATAACAAATGAATTTAATAACAGATCAACTATTTACAAGTAAAAATAAACAAAACAAAACTCCCAAATGACTCCCAACTGAATAAAATTCATGCCAAAACTTAGGCTTAATCTCAGGAGAGATTATAAATTGGACCAAATGTCCCAAATGACTTCAATGACATTGTGTACGTGTGCGGCTGTTCTACATGCTTAACGATGAGTACAAATAAATGCGAAATTCGTCATCATCCTGTAAACCTTCAGAGGACGAATTTGCATTATTTAGAGCAAGACAGACGCGGGGAACCAACTATACACTACTTAAATTAATCTGACACTTCCTACACTAAATAAACAACAAATAATTTCCGCTTGAAATTGGAACCAAGAACTGACGTAGCAGAAATATTAATGCCTAAAATTAGGACTTTTCAAAATCAAGACAAATAAATTAAAACGTGACCAACTAAAGAAATACACATATGACCGCTCGTCATTTTTACATGTAAATGCAACTACACCACACGGGTGTCACAACAGACAAACTAACATGACGTGAGTCATAGAAAATCACTAGGCTCAAAGCCAACATTTACAACATTAAAACAATATTCCATTCATACGATATGCGATAATTCGTAACAGACATGGCGAACTCCCCAATTAATTACGGTCCAAATGACCATCACAAAAGAACAGGTTTGCTAATGATAGCTTATGGGGGTCAGTCGGTCAACAGGACTGCCTAACAATGAGTCACCGAACCTAGACGGTCGCTAAGTGGAAATCTGCACATCTGTCAACCCACGTGTCAATAACCTCGACCTCCCATGGCACGGGATCGAGTCTCGAAGAAGCGTGCTCCCAAGGCACAATATACGTGTGTGTGTCAGAATAAAATATCTCAGAATTTCCCCTAGGAAATCCAAGAAAATCAACATTGGACAAGGTACAGTAGCCTCCACGGAGCGCTCTGCCTTTCCATCAAAAAGAATACCACAACAACAACAATATGAGGGCGGTAGCACCACCTACCCCTCATCACGAAGAATCAATACACACACCTGACACATGAACACACACAGAATCACACGTATGGGTTTGACAGAAACCTGAAATAAATGACATAGATATTTTTCCACCAGCTTGCGCTTCCGTTCTAGTCCGTGACTAACTAACCTGAAAAGGACTCAAAAAAATGCTAAAAAATTACAACTAAGGTGTTCTACAGTTACATCTTAATTTGTTGCGCTCGGCAACCCTAGCATGAGTAATAACCTGTTCATAAAAACATCTTACAATAATTACCTCCCTTTCCTATAACAAAATGAACTCTAAGCACCACTTATCGAATGTAACGAGTTTCGCATTCGCATGGATAAAATCAAATACACGCGCCGTGTACACTAAATATGACTCCAAAGATAAATATACAACACACAAATTTGGCCACGCGCCAACGTACATTTAAAAATGATAGTGTCAGCACAAAAAAATCTAAACACAAGAAATAGAATGAATGAACTATTTACAATGTTCCCGCGCCTTATCCAACTACATATTGAGTAAATCAATTTTTGTACAACACCGTCTCAGCTTGCAAAACATTAACCTCCGTCCCGGTGCATTTCCCTACGGGAAATTTAACTCTCCATCGTCGACGTCGTTGTAGAAGCGATGCATATCAATCCATCACAAGACCTAACGTCGGACATCTTGGCGAAGTTTCTTGGACAGAAATGTTCAATGTTAATAATATTGCCTAGCTATAATCGCTGTGAGCTACTACTTTCACTCACGAATATGTCCTAATGCGATTACTGATCGTAGACTTGCCCTATCTTAGCATTTGCTTAACACACGCACAAATATCACTCAAAAAAATATTATACTCAAAATTACATAAAATTACACACTTCAAACTCATCGCCACTAGCTTGAAAACATGTCTTAAGCATGACTATCTTGCAGTCGTTATTTCGCCTAGAGATCTCCACTGCTATACGTGAACCTTGCTCACTTGAGCACAAAGTAAAATGTTAGTAAAGTACGCTCATTAGCGTTTGAAAATCGTGACGCAGAGTGACGTGAACCTTGCTCACCAGAGCTCAATAAAGTTGTCTTCGAAACAGCTTCTCACCGATCAATTTATTGCAAACTGACAGAATGAGGTACAGTGGGGAGAATTTGAAAAAATAATCTGGAGTTTTCATCACACAAACTTGGGACTAGTATCAATCTTCATCATTTTATCCAAACGTCTCAGTGCACCATTGCGGAATTAATTCGGATCGGCGGATCTTTAGATACACGATTTCGCGCGTTTTTCCAGGGTACGCAACTTGCCGCGTGGCTTTTGGCGTGGTCTCTTCTCATTGGGCGATTCAATCCTGGGTCGGTTGAAACTTTACTCAATACACTCCCTCTATGACTCTAATTTAGGTGCGCGCTGTTACAAAATTTGTCCTTGAACTCGGCTTAACCGGTCGTCTTCAGGAATAACTACCAAGCTTGCTTCTGTTGTAATCATTGCAACACACTACCTTGGCTCCCCCTTTGTCAATTTCAACATGTACTGCCTGGGCATCAGTAATAATAATAATAATAAAATCATGAATACTTATTCATCGATAGATTAATAAGGGTTCAAATAATAATAATAATATCGTCTGGCCTCGGGTGCCGGGTGCAAGCTTTGTAATTTGACACCCATAGGGTAGCTTGCATGTCGAATTTCGTTGTTCCTTGAATCACTATGAAAGTCAAGGAGGTTAGATACGGTATCTAAACTCCTTGAACACTATACCGCTTTCTAGTAGAGAAATGAGGAACTTTGTGTTGGCGGAAACTCCCGAGAATAATTTTGCCATTATGAACACGGCCTACTGAACTCAAATGGGTTCTTTGACATGCAAAAATCGTATGACATGCGTGTCGTATTTTTTCCGCCTTTCAAAAATCACTTACCACGGCCAGGAGTGAACCTGCAATCTTGGGGTTAGTAGACCGACACGCTATCCACTTACCCACCATGGCAAGCACCGCTAGGGTAATGGGCATCTACTATGTCCCATATATGAAGCATGTGTTTCACTGTCCCAGCAGCACTTGCTACACAGGTGAAATCCCACAACCAACACAGCAAAACCCTACAACAATTCTTGACTTTACTAACTTGGCTATGGAGGCCAATATTTCATATTAAAATTAAATATGTTTTTCCATGTTTCGTCATTCTAGTAAATTAACAGCAGGGCCCGCATAGATTTTTTCAGAGGGGGGGGGGAGGGCTTTTTCATTTCATTACCTACCTGTGACTACGTTGTTGGCATGTTAAAGAATCCATTTGAATTCAGTAGGCCGTGTTCATAATGGCAAAATTAATCTCAGGATTTTCCGCCAACACAAAAGTTCCTCCTTCCTCTACTAGAAAGCGCTATAATGTCAAGGAGTTAGACATCTAACCTCCTTGAGTTTGATAACGCTCCAGGAAAAGTCAAAATTCGACTTGCAAGCTGCCCTCTGGGCGTCAAATAAGAAAGCGTGCTCCAGGCACCCGAGGCCATACGATATTATTATTATTATTTTTATTATTATTATTATTATTATTATTATTATTATTATTATTATTGTTATTATTATCCGTAGAGTACAAGTCACGGCTGGGGCTGCCCAGGGTTCGATTCTAGGACCTGATCTCTGGAATGTTACATACGACAGCTTGTTGAGGCTTGAAATGCCTGAAGAAACTATTCTAGTAGGATATGCAGATGATGTTGCTGCTCTTGTAGCAGGAAGAAGTGTCGAGCAGGCACAGTTGCGACTCAATATGGTAATGCGCAAAATCAATAGATGGATGGAGGAACATGGTCTGTCTCTAGCACTTAGTAAGACGGAAATTGTCATCCTAACAAAGAAGAGAATTCAGACAATACTTCCAATACAGGTAGGACAAATTCAAGTAGAGACGCAGCCAGCAGCAAAATACCTGGGCATCATGATCGACAGTAAAATGAATTTTGGAGAACAGATTAGACGGACTGCAGATAAGGCAGCCAGAGGAGTAACGTCCCTCAGTCGGCTCATGGCCAATGTTGGTGGGCCAAAATCTAGTAAGAGAAGGCTATTGATGACAGCCATCCATTCAATTCTGCTGTATGGAGCGGAAATATGGGCGGATGCCCTGGATAAGGAAATTTATAGGAAGCCACTGGCGCAAGTGCAGAGGCGGGGTGCTTTGCGCGTGGCATCTGCATATCGCACGGTCTCTGAGGAAGCAGTTCTCGTTATTGCCGGAATTATTCCGATTTTTTTTCTTGCGAAAGAACGCAAGAACATTTACTTGAGAAAATCTGATATGGGTTTACAAAATGCAAGACGATCGGCAAGAGTACAAACCTTTCAAAATTGGCAGATCAAATGGGAGCAAGGAGATCAAAGCCAATGGACTAAGAGAATGATCCCTCAGGTGCAGGTTTGGACAGAGAGGAAACATGGTGAGGTTGGTTACTATCTCACTCAGTTCTTGACTGGCCATGGGTACTTCTGTTCCTATCTTAAGAAGATGGGGAAGGTGGATTCATCAGATTGCATCTACTGTATCAATGAATTAGATAATGCTAATCACACCATCTTTTCTTGTGGACGGTGGGTCCAAAATAGGCAGTCTCTTCAAGATCACATTGATGTAGAGATATCCCCGGACAATATTGTTGCAGTGATGCTACAAAATGAGGAAAACTGGAAACTGGTAGCAAGCTTTGTTGAAGATATCCTCCGAACAAAGAAGACGGATCTGGATCGCCACTGAAGATGATTCATTACGGAAGAGTGCCCTACAGGCAAATATAAAATGACTCTAGCCTGAAGTAATGTGTTAAACGGTTCCAGGCTAGTGTTCAGAAGTAACGGGGGAGTTTTAGTCGGTAGTCTGCTACTCAGGAGCAGGAGCCCGACACTCTGTGCGTAAATGCATTTCTTCCCCTAAAAAAAAAAAAAATATTATTATAGGGGAGCCTGATGGCGCAGTGACTTAGCTGCTCGTCTTTCACCCGGCCGGCTGGGGTTCGAATCGCGGTGACAGCGGGGTGGAATCTTCAAATGAAAAATCACGTGGCGTCAGCAAGGGCATCCAGTCATAAATCCCCGGCCAAAATCAAAATGAGCCTGGTTGGCTCCGGCGAACCCAATTAATTGGGAAAAGCTGAAGAAAGTATTATTATTATTACTATACTAGGTGATGATGAGACGTACCCTCCCCGCAATTTTCGTTTCATTTCTTACTTGCTTCGTGATATTCCTTTTCGTTGCCCTGAAACCGTTGGATACATTATCTTTATCGCATGAATTGGGGAATAGTTTGTTTTAGTTCAGAGTTTTTGTCCATAGAAGTTTGCATTTCTTTGTGAATCATCGTCATAAAGTTCATTTCTCAAATACAGGTAAAAAGTCGTTGTATCATCATTTATCGACAAAAATAAAAATCAAGAAGTGCTTTAAAATAGAAATGTTAATCCAGTTAGCCGATTTTCTAAATAACTGGAAATATTTTCAAACAATCCAAAATTACTGACAAGGAGAGGTCGCCAAGTGGTTTACTAGAAAAGTGCTCAAATATGGAGGATTTGCTCTTCATAAGAAAATATTTTGGCCGTGTTCGAGCGGTTTTGCCAATGGGCCGTAGTGTGTTCAAAATTGAACGTTTAAAATCAATCCTCAAACTTTTGCAGTCATATTCTCGCACACGTTCGCGATTCGTTTCCGTGGCGTAGTCACTAGCGCATTGGCGAGGGGAATTCAAGGTTTCGAGTTCGAGTCAGACCTTGGTCAGCACATTTTTTCTTTTACTGTAAGGCCTATTATTGTCTTTTGTGTTTTCTATAATGTTCAATATTTTAAAATCATTATTATTCGTCCTTGTCGCCTCCGTAGCGTAGCGGTCAGCATGGTTAGCGGCCGCCCCGGAGGTCCTGGGTTCGATTCCCGGCTCTGCCACGAAATTTGTAAAGTGGTATGAGGACTGGAATGGGCTCTACTCAGCCTCGGGTGGTCCAAATGAGTAGAGGGGGTTCGATTCGCACCTCAGTCATCCTCGAAGTGGTTTTCCGTGATTTCCCACTTCGTCTTCGGGAAAATGCCGGGATGGTACTGCCCCCGTAAATTGAATTATTTAGGGACAAAATGAGAGTATTTTTCGTCCCCATGATAAACTTTAACCAACAAATATAATTTCTGAAAGTGTGACACAGGAGTGTAGTGTTACAAGCTCGACGCTGTGGGAGAGTCCGATCACGTGATATATTGCACAAGAGACGCTTCTAGAAGGCTATATTTAGCATACCAACAGCGAGTTTAGAAATTAATATTATAAATATTGTTATAAATTATGCTATTGGATCCCAGCCCAGAGCCAATGAGAAGAGGTCTTATTGAAGACGGGATCAACTTCAATTACATAATATGACGAAATTATGCATTTTGGCCCTTAGAAGAAGATTTTCTTATTTGGTAATGAAGAGAATATTAAAGAAATTATGTCTGATACTTTAAAAACCGCAGATCGGTTAATCTACGCAGTAATAAGCATTAGTAATCTACGCGCTAAAATTATGGTGGGAGTTTGATATGGCCGCCAAAATTTCGACTTGGAGAGGGAGATCCAAGGATCGAGGTTCTTATTCCAGCAGTCTTTGAAGAGTGAGGAAGTGTTTTTACTGGGTTAACGGAGATCCCAAGGCTTAGTCCGAGTGCGACGACTGTCGACTTGTGGAGACGCGAGGATAGCTAGGTGGAACGTAGGAGATCACCGCACTTCCGTTCTATGTGAAGCAGTCGCGACTCCTGATTTTTATAATGTGTAGGACGTAATAGGATAGGCTACTTATTAACTTATGATAATTATTCTAGCTGGGCTAAATTGAGATATTAGACTCGGTGTAATATTAATTATTCAGTCGCACAACACTATTGCGAACACCGATTACACAATACAATACCACTTGAAAGATGTGCACACGCTGAAAATAGACTATCCATTCTGACCGCACGAAACCAATAAGCAGGGGCGGATCTAGGGGAAGGCGAGGAGGGCGACCGCCCAGGGCCCCGCGGTCCAGGGGGCCCCGCGCCATGGATTGTTTTAAATTTAATTGATTAGTTAATTATACTTTTCTAACTTCTCAAACTAATTTATAATTCATATTCTTTTTTCTGTGCAGCTTTGACCGCTCGTGACCGTTTAGCAAGTTTAGATTCCAGTGAAATAATAGAAGACTTCGGTAAAAAAGTCGCAAAGGATATAGTATTTGAATATTTCATAGTTTACATAATCTTCTTCAAGGGGACTTCAAGGTTTCTTTCATATTGTTAATACATATACTGTGGTGTATTCAAAATATTGTAACTATTCTTTATTATTATTATTATTATTATTATTATTATTATTACCAAACTATTTTCCATTTGAATTGATTTTTTTATTTCCTATTGTTGTGGGCCCCAACTTATCATATCGCCCAGGGCCCCGCAAGGCCTGGATCTGCCACTGCCAATAAGCCCGTAGTGTTGGTTTAAATTCAACCAATAGCGAGACTTGAGGATCTCAGTCGACGTCCTCAGAGCGCCATTAATCAGACCAAACCTGCCCCTTCCCCCTCAAGGGCTCCCATACATTTCTAAAGCTATAAACACTTGCTTTGAGGATGCAAGTCTACCCTCCTCAGCTTTCTACTCCGGGCGGTTAAGGTCACACTTCACCCATCTAGGGGTGAAATGTAGAACTACACTACTGTTTGTAGAAAGTGAAACACCAAGAACAAGAGATGTGACCACATTGCACTTTATACCACAGATTAGGGACATGAAAATACATGTACATTACTGATTAGAAGGAGAGTCCGGTACTAGCACGTTGAAGGTCGATCGTCAGAAAGGCATCGCGCCACTACGTGCTGCACTCTGAGCCACTAGACGTCGTGGCATGGAATCATACAGCGCTTGAATATGCTGATGGGGAATACCGTCCCACGCTCTTTGTAGGCGCGTCCACAAAGCATCAACAGTGGTGGCAGGTGGACCTGAATGAACAAGTTGCCGACCTACCATATCCCAGACATGTTCGATGGGCGACATCTCAGGTGAACGGTCAGGCCAGGGAGGCAGAGGTATCAGTCGTTCTGCGAAGAAGGCTTGCACATTCCTCGCCACATGCGGTCGGGCATTGTCCTGCTGAAATATGGCCTGTGAACCGTCCTAAAAGAGGGGCAGTGCCACGGGCTGTAAAACTTCCCTGATGTAGTGGTCACTGTTCAGATTGCCCGCAATATGTATGAGGCGCAATCGCCTGTTATAGGCAATTGCGCCCCAAACCATTACACCTGGTGTTTGTCCGCTATGCCGCTCAACAATACAGTCTGCCTGATTGTGTTCTCCACGGCGGCGTCGAACGCGTATGTGGCCATCACTGTAGGACAGTTTGAAGCGGGAGTCGTCCGAAAACACTACATTTCGCCACTCAGCCTGTCTGTGTCGGCGTGCACGTGCCCATTGTAGTCGGAGGCGTCGGTGGTTCCCAGTCAATGGAAGCCGACGCAGTGGCATGCGTGATACCAGTCCAGCCCTCAAACGACGGCGCCACACCGTCGACGCAGACATGTCCACCCCCGTTGCAGTGCTCCAACGTCGAGCTAACACCGAGGACGACGCTGTTCTGTCCGATATGGCCATGCGGAGAAGATGGCTGTCGTCTCGCGCTGTGGTCACATTGCGTCGTCCTGTACCCTGTCGTCGCTGTGAACGGCCCTCCTCTCTCCACTGGGTCCACATACGCCTTACTGTTGACGCAGCGTGTCCTGTATGAGCCGCAATGTCCCGGAACGACAGACCCGCCTCCCGGAGCCCAAGCATTCTGCCCCGTTCAACCGCACTCACATGCTGATAGTCCACCCTGTGATGTCGGCAAGGCATCGTTGCACTTTCTTACACGTTTTCACTTGGTATGACGGCCCCACGCCAACACAGCTGTGCGGAACACTGACCTGGCGGTCCCACGACAGAGGGCACTGGTGGGCCAATGTGCACGCAATCTCTCAGCGATTTCAATCACTTAGTATGGTACCGCAGGCCTACACGACCCCTATTCTGGGAGTGTCTCCGACCATTTCTTCTGGGTGTTTCACTTTCTGCAAACAGTACTGTAGTTACAAGTACTGACAGTGACAACGAGACAGAGCTTATCGAGAGGGTGCGCAAGGTAGCCCCAAAGACTATTTTACAAAACATTTACAGTATTTTTTTAACAGTTACAAATGAGAGCTGACTGTAGGATGATCCTCATGTCCTACATTGAGGAATCGCCACTGATGTGAAGTTGCGAGGAACATTGAATTGATTATATCTCTCATATCATTGAGATCTGAATTTAAATAAGCGAATATATATAAAGAACAGGTCGCATACTACATTCTGCGAAAAGTCGAGCGTTTTAAAACTCACCGTTTCGACAATATAAGCCTGTTAAGTCAGATTTTCAAATGTGTTGGAAACAAAGCCGAATATCATTTTAAATTGCAACGAGAAGTTGACGAACGCAGTTCAAGTGAACAGTAGCGGAGAACTTTTAATATTGGCGCAACACATAAACATTAACAGAATGACTATTATTATTCTTCAAGTGTTTTCATTCAACACAAGTAACATTGTTGATATGATGATCTAAATAGTCATGCGCCAGAGACATATTCGATAGCAAGAGTTATGATACAACGATTGAGCTTCGTTAGACGACGTATTCTTGAATACAGACGTAGTGTACGGTCCATCTTGTGCATTTTCGTCAGTCTACGAACACTAATATAACATCAATTAGCAATGGAAATATTTCATTCACCATTTATATGAATATTTCTATAAATTATTCCAATGATGAGGCTGATACATATTTACGACGGAGAATGAAGGTTCTACAGAACAGATTTGTCAAGATGCTAGGGAGGGTAGCCCAGCAACACAGAAGAATTTGCCAGAAGGATGTCGTTCGAGCCCAGGCGAATGTTGGTGAATTCCAGAGAGGGACGTTTCCTGTCTCTGAGGTCGCAGATCCGAGGATCGAATGCAGATCCATCTCAGGGTCTTGTACTGAGGAAACATCTAAAGTATTGTGGGAATTCTTACATAGATCTTCAAGTTTTCGTCCAAATAAGGTAGCAGTGTATCTCATTTGTAGTATAGAGGTTGATTAGTGACATCCTGAGCCAACGATCTTATTCCATATTTTCATATTCCATATTTCCATATTTTCTCATTTCATGTATTTCAGTGTTTTCATGTTTTTTACACTTCAGATGTGAGTTAAGATTTTTATGCTTCAAGATTATTTAGGAGATGATTGCCTTTTATCTATTTTTCAATTTTATTCTACGGATCAGTTGTGGAACTGACATTAAAATTTTGTTTGAGGAATTATATTGCCTCATAGAAGACTAGTCGTTTCGACTCTCGAATTTTAATAATTTTATTTTTACCAAGTATTCTGACGTTATGTCATAGCTTCAAATTAAATTCTTATTAAATTTACTTTGAGCACTTTAATGTAATGACATTAAACTTCAAGAACAGAAGAAACATCGAACGATAATGTTATATCATTATTGTACATAAACTATCGACGATCTAAGAAATACTAGTCGTTTGATAAGACCGAAGTCTTATTCCCTATGAACTTTCTTTGTGTAGAGTGGAAAAACATTACGACATTGACAAACCTTTTTATTATCTGTAAAGCTAAGAGCTTTGTTCATTTAATAGGTTAGAGGAAATACGTTTTGATAGAAGATTAATCAAATCTTTGGCTAGGAATTCAAAGCTAGTTTATCCCGGTCAAGATTGGATTCTATCTGACACTATAAATAACATGTGTGTTATTTTATTATATTTGTGTAATATCACGTAATTTGTGGACATGATATTACAACGATAAACAATTTAAAGCTTGACAAGTAAGGTGAGCCAGGAGTATTATTTTTATTACATATATTTGCGACAGACGAGTTAAAGTTAATCATCTTCTTGTGGAGTAAACTTTAGGAGGTTAATCACGACTGTCTAATATCGTTCATTACAATTGGAAGTTTCTTTTGAAGAACTTAAGCATGTATAATTGTAGTCCAGTAGTCCTGTGCAATGATAATGAGGGCCATGCCATTATTTGAGAGATGTGCCTACAGAAGATATGTTAATAACAATTAATCCTTTTTGGTTATTGTTTAACATAGTGGATGATAATTGTTTATGCCATATATATTGTTATATGAGGATTTGTAGAGCTATGAATAGTGCTCGTGCGAGGGAATTCCGCATTTTAGGGAAGTCAAAGTATTGTTGTTCTTTGATAAGAAGGCATGGATCATGATGAGAGCCGTTGTATACAAGTAGTCCAGTTCTTGTGAAGTAACGATTTAGCTGTGTTAACAGGAGGGTTTCAGCGGAAATACAACTTGAGAAAGATTGTCTACTCATGTCTATAATACTATTATTATATTTTATTAAATCCGAAGTTATGTAATTACGTACAGTTAACTTTCATTAGTCGACTGTATTATACCGACAATGTATTGAAACCTATATAAGACGATGTGTAAGCAGTATATCAAAACTACGGAACGTTAGAGGATGGTTTTGTGAAAAACCAGTGTATATATTTAGTTGAGAATTGTATTGTAACCGAGAAGCCAGAATCTCGAAAGTATCGTGTTAGCAACACTAAATAATGTATATTATTATGAACATATTATATGTAAATGATTTTTGAAAATGAATTAATTAGATAAATAATTTAGTAGGATTTATTAATCAATTGTTTTGAAATAGCGTGTGTTTTATGAGCGGATGTTTTTGGTATGAATGATTGTTCAATGTTAAGAGTAAATGTGGAACCGGATTGGTCATGAACAATTGCGGGGTGCGAATGAAAGAGTGTATAAAAAAATTTAGGATGATTGTTTAAGAAACAGAGTAGTTATGTCTATTTTTGTAAGATCTAAATGTTAATTTTACGTGTTTTTTATTAACGCACACACAAGCAGTCTCTATGTGGGCTAGCGAGAATGATTCACCGTTAGGGTTGGAGAACGTTGTGACATAACATAGGCAGGTGGACACTCACCGCCTTCTATAAATTGTAAAAACAGTTCCGTGTACAGCGTGGTGCTGGTGTTTCATTGATGAAACAAGACCACTGCACGTGCGTTCTACAAACGCAAGCTAGTGAATGAAACCATGTGTTAGGAATGCCACGAATGTAAGAGCCTTCAATAAACGGTTATATTTTTACGCTGTATAGGCCTAAAACAAGCCAAGATTTTATGCTCATAATTTTTATACACAGCATCGTAGTAAGATGTAGAGTTGAAAGGAAGTGTGAATGATTGCGTGTTTTTATTTTAATTTCTATTGTTAAATTAGTTTATTGTTATTTTGTTTATACTAGATTAGTTTACACTATTGTTAATAAATTTTATTCATTTTGTTATCCGTTGTTGTTGGAGTGTGATTCATTTTAAATATAAGGAGAAGAGTATTGTGGATGTATTTCAGGCGAAGCTGAATTCCCAGTCCCCGAGGAGGTAAGTAAAGGTAAGTGCCCCGTGTAGTTTGTTGTTGATCCACAATATTCTTGTAACTGCTGTATGTAAATCCCTAACGGCCATGTTGGAAGCGATTTCTACTGTAGTATTTGCCAGTGCTGTTAGAAATAGGCAATTCAGCTTGGGCAATGGATATTCCAACAGGATCCTTTCCAGATTATCGGGTACAGTACCTACTGCAGGGCCACGGCCGCCTCCTTCCCTCTTCCTAGCCTATCCCACAAAATCTTCCATCCCTTCGCATCCCTCATGAGTACCCTGTTCGCTTTGCAGGTGAGGCCGCCTGGGCGAAGTGCTGATGACACCTCCCCAGTTGTATCCATCCTGACCAGATGTTCCAAGCTCCAGGACACTGCCCATAGAGGCGGTAGTGGTGAGTTCCCTCGCTGAGTCCGTGGAAACCACCTACCTAGGGGATAAATTGACTAAATGAAAAAAAATAACATATTCGTCCTTGAAGCTTGAACGAGTCGTAAGTTTTAGTCGTTAGAATTTTAATGCAGCGTAGCCGGCGACGCTACGTTCATGTGCACTGCGCCAAGTCTAATGCATGAACGATAGAGCCCTTCCCTCTGTTCCACTCTGCTCTACCATCAAGCTAAACTGTCTGTATCCAAAACTCGATACGGAACTCGTGGGAGTAACATCGCGGGACACTCTTCGTCACGCAAGTGACGTATAAGCGGGTTCGATAAGTCGGAGATCTTTATTGACGCCTATGCGTAATCAATAATACGTTTGTGTGGTTGTCTACAATCAACAGTATCTAGAACGCAGTAATCACGGCCATCGACGGTAAAATGGGATCGCCTCCACTTACTTCTACAATATTTACAAATGATGAAGACGATGAATGTGATGGTCTTGGAGTTTATTCACGGTGGGACATTACAGACGTACTGCACATATGCATGCAGACTGTAAAGTCGCGCAAGCAACACCGATTGGTAAAAGTTTTACAGAGGCCATTATCAAGGTACTGCAAAATATGGATAATAACAGTAAAAGAAAAAAGTGCTGACTCGAACTCGACACCTTGAATTCCCCACGCCAATGCGCTAGCGACTACGCCACGGAAACGAGCCGGCAGCGTGTGCGAGAATAGGACTACAAAAGTTTGGGGATTGATTTTAAACGATCAATTTTGAACACACAAAGGTCCATTGGCAAGAACGCTCGAACACGGCTAAAATATTTTTTATGAAGAGCAAACCCTCCAAATTTGAAAGGTTTCTTAATAAACCACTTGGCGACCTCTCCTTGTCAGTAAAAAAACTGTGGAAAAATCCCTACATCAAAATCAGTTACCACTATCAGTAACGTGACAATTGACAAAACCCTCCTTGCCCCCTCCCCCCCCCCCCCTCTCCCCTACCACTGCTGGAGCTTGAGCTTCAATGTAACTGCAAGTTATGTCCTTGTGATTTAATGTAACTGCAAGTGATCTCCTTGAGTGGTCTCAGGCACAATAATCAGGTGAAAAAGGGGGCCACGAGTCTTTACTGATAATTTGATCTTCATTTAACACTTCTGTCACCAAATTGTGCTGTTGTAAGTATTGTTTAGGTAACATAATTAATTTCAGTGTGTCTTTAATGTATTGCTCTGTTTGCCATTTTTATATTAATTCAAATAAACTTACATTGTTGAGTGTGCTTCATCACAACTAAATTTTTCATGGAATCTTGGTATCTTTAATTTCAATCCTTTATGGAATTGTACGATAGTTTTTGAGCATTAAAATCAAATCCCGCTGATTGCTGGGGTTGAAAAATTCTGTAGTATGGTATCAGTTTTATGAAAATTAGCTGTCATAGCATTTATTACATACGGAGCTGGCAAGATACTTTAGTTGAGATAATTAAGACTGGTGGTGATCTACTGTAGCCTATCTCGTTTCCAGCGGTAGATGACCTCGCTGTTTCACCCCTTAAAACAATAATAACTACCTCGTATCCCGTGAACATGGTCAGGTGTAGAACAAAACATCGAATTATCCTAATGGAAACTTATCTTCTCAAGAAGAAGTCTTCCAGTAAATGTGTTTGTACAGCATGTTTCAATGCCGTGCGATTTAGGTTGATTTCATTAGAATGCCTACATATTGCAATGGGTACCATGATTCATATCCCGCAGACCCCAAAACCACCGTCAGTTCAAAAGTTTATATATAATTTATGTATGTATATCATATATTGGGTAATGTTAAGTGACTCCGTGATACAAAGCTTTTTTGTTGCTATTTCTGAAATTTTAGATTTCAGTTATTTCGATTCATTTCATGTTAAAGAGGAATACCCTACGGAACATTTCTGGCATTTATCTTTCAAATATTCATAAGTTATTTCAAGTTATTAACTAACAAATTCCGGTAGTAGGAGTAGGTAACGCCGTGATATTCAAGTTACTCCGTGATGGTGTTCAAGTTACTCCGTGATAGCATGGTATTCACCATTCAGTGTACTTTTTAATCGTGAAAACTAATATTTAATGTAATAAAAGTGTTCAAATCGTATGTAGACTATACTTTTCTATTACCCCATATTGAAACATTTCACTACACAGATTTTTATAGAAAAAAATCTGTTAAAATATTCCATTAAACATATTTTAAGTCTTCTTAGTCAATAACAGATTCCTCACACCTATCACACATAAAATAGACATTATAGGTACCAGACATTACAAAACCGATAATCAATCCATTCGGCTCCATTCTTCCTCTTGGTATCATCCGCCAGGTGAGCCACCTCACGCACCACAACCATCATCGTCATTGTTCTGGGGTCTGGAATTAGGCCAAGACCGATCTATTCTGTGTATCTTGACACACTATCTTCACTTCAAATTCAGGTGAGACAACGAATGGCTTTACAATTTTTGCAAGGGTTGCACTTCCTGGATCGGCTGAATATTTTGTGCAATAATCATTTAGTGTACTCCACGTGTTATTAAAACGTCTGCTGGCCTTGTATACTGACCATCCTTCTTCCTTCATCGACTTCAATGCTTCTTTAAAGGAGATCACAACACAAAAACACATATTTTGTTATTTATTGCTAAATATGCAACATGGAAATTAAATAACAATGCCGTTAATCCGGTGCCTCTACGTCAAACCGTTCTCAAGTTATGTGTGAAACTAGCAACTGCTCGTGACGTCACTGCGCTCTCGAGTCTACATAGCAGCCTTGTTGCTTTTTCATAAGCTCGGGCAGTCTTTTCCCGCACTCCATCTGCTGCTGCCGTGTTCTTCTGTTGCCATTGTTAGTGTTAGTCAAAAGACTTATAATGGATGTAAATAACATTCGTCCGTATCAGTTTGAGCCAGAACGAACGACATTTGCTGATGTCAATTCAGATAGCGATCATGAAATGGATAGAGTAAACACTACAGGCCGAGCCGGCATGCGAAATTGGTGTAAGTGTAATGAGTGTACCACCATGGATACGAATGAAGAAGGTGTATGCGGTTGTGAATTAGACAATGTAAAAGCAGTGAAATAGGAAGAATTTATGTGTATAACAAGAAATCCCTCGTTTTCAAGACTTATTTTAGACCGCGAAGTGTTGACAATGGCAAGGCATAACATGGGCTTAAAAACAATGAACAAGGCAAAGAAACATTTACTGACAGCTTTAAATCCAACAAATAGAACTTGGCGATGTATTTCTTACAAGCAGTTCCCTTCCTGGGTAAATGCATGGACTGCGTTTGGTAAAAATAACAGAATTGTCGTGCCATCATGTGTTGTCAACATCATAAGAAACACATTTCCGGAACCCAGTGGCACCTATGTGGGCTTCAAGCTGTAAATTCATACAAAGGAAGGTAGATTGTAGTTTTACATGACCGTGGATCGTGTGATTATGAGCCACGGGACCTCCTTTTAAGGTGGATTCCGAACCACAGGACATGGCATTTCACTTCGAAAATCTCACATGCATTGACCGGGGATAAAACCCAGACCATCTTGGTGAGAGGCCAACAGCTTGACCGCTGCGCCACCACTGCCACCGTGAATTAGAACAGTAGAATTATGTAAGAGTGTTCTAAGATTGTTTAATTTACGATAAATATAGACATATTATTTTGATATGCAGTACGGTACATCATTTATTGTTACATGTGAAATCGTGGGAAATACTTCTTCATCAGGTCGTCCTTGGAGGGTTGAGGTATTGGAGCGATGTTCTTAGGCAGTGACAGATCAATTGCTTCGGCTTCAGGTGAAGCTCTACCTTAGTCAGTTTGTGAGAGGTTAATTTTGATCATTATTGCCTTCTTCCATCCATCTTTTGACGCTTCGTATTTCTGTTTTATCACCCAGGCTCCTGTTGTTTTTGAGTACTGAGTTTTGGTACCGACTTTCAATTTATTGATGTTCCAATTATAGTCCAGTGCAGCAATCATTGACCTGAGCTTTAAGCCGCTGTACGAGAAATGAACTCTTTTAGGAGCGTATTTCAAACGAAGATTGTGATAACTTTCTAGGTTTCCGGTGTGAACGTAGTGTTTTATATGTTCCATATCTTTTAAGAAATATTTATCTGTAATTATTTTCTTAAAGGCTTCATATGCACTTGAATTTCTATTAATCCTGACGAGGAACCCCACAGTGTACTTTGCGAAGCGGCTTGCGTATGAATTAGCATTCCTGCATGAGAAATATATCCATCCGTCGGCGCCGGACACCTTATTGAAGGAACAGCTCCTCGCTTCAATTTTGGACCTTGTAGCTTTTCCGTAAGCATCAACTTCATTTTCAAAAGTTGCGTTTCATCATAGTCTGCCTTTTTAAAATGCATTGAACACACCAGGAGAAAAATGTTTCCTCTTGCAAAATTGTACCCAACTGCTAAATCTACGTGGCGACTTACTTCGATTAGGAAATCTATGGAAATGTACTTATTTTTCTCTACAGTTTCGGTTTCTACTCGTTCTGTTGTCACAACCGTATACACTACACGAAGGCATTTTGCCAACTAGCTATCACACTCGATTTTAATAAACAACACTAATCAACGGAAGAGTGGCAGCGCACGTATTGCAACAATCAAGTGAATGGAGCTGATAGCTCACTCACCGCTTACGGCGCAGTGACGTCACAGCCTCTAGTGTTTCCTTCGTTTACCGGAATGCGGAGCGGCATAGAGCAAAAGCAAATATATAGTTGAATACTGCCTGATATTGTAATGTGGCGCAAGAATGGGTGACCACGAGTCATGCGGACGTGAGATCATGCTTGACGCATCGATGGGAGCTGGCTCATGATTATAAATAGAACGATAAAAACTTTCCACGATGAGTAAGAGAGAAGAGGTTTCGGAAATAGACCTTACTCAGCGAGAAAATGACAACCTCGCAATGGTGCAAGAAGAGAAATAATTAGAATTAAACAATTTGCGAGCATTTAATTAATGAAAGAAACACATCATTGTTGATCATTCTGGAATGAAGATTTTTGTGTAGGGAAAAAGTTTATAATATTTGCACAGGAAAGAACTGCAGACGTAGCATGACGTCGTTAGTAATTCCCCGAGACCAGAGTTGGTAGGGATGTAAAAATAAAACTCAACGCCCACATATCTGAGGAGACAAATTATTTAATATCTTGGAATTGTGTGATCTATTTTCATGATCAAAGAAACGAGTTTACGTTTAGAACAAGAACTTTCCAGAAATATATTTTTCAAAATTATACGACAATTACTTCAGAAGTTAGTGCTGGAGAAGACGCGGATTTTATCTTTTTGCCGCCGATTTGGATATAAACCCAGGAGGTGCCAGGAGGAGCATGCAGTCTTTACCAGACCTTGAGAGTTCGTGTTACGCTGTATCACCAACGAGCACCCCGTATGGGAGTGGCCGTGCAGTATCGTCATTAGTATCGCCGTGTGGAGACACATTAGAATCCTATTATAGAAATAATATCGACAAGCTTCAGACTTTATAAAGTTCACAAGAATAGTCAAAGTTTAGGCTGTGGACTTGAGAAATAACAGGCGATAGGTACTCGAATATAATAGTTCAGTTAAAGAACCGACGCATCATAATGTTTCGAAGTACCCAAGGAAAGTGAAATAGACAGTCTATCTACGTTAAGGAACCCAAGCAGGGTAAAACGAAATAGTAACGCCTAGTGTTCCGGAAATTTAGGGACTAGAGCGCAGGACGATAACAATCAGGAATTGTAGTTCCAGGCTTTGTCTAGGTAGACAAATGAACAGTAAACATTGGGGAGTACTCCAATAAGCTACAAATCAAAGTAACAGAAAGTACAAGGAAATTACTAGGTCACGGATAAACAGTTCGAGCGATCGAGATAGTAATACATCAAGGACAGACTTTTATTTAGACGGACAAGTAGCATCTAGCAAGATTCGACATCGTGCAGTAAAGTTATAAAAGCCGATAGTCAAACCCAGGATTAGAAGATCAGCCGTTCCAGTAAGGTTTAGTTCCATCGAGACTTTCCATCATCTCGTCAGATTAGGAAGCCGACGTGCTATAGTGCAACCCTTGGAAATGGGAAAGGAAAAGAAATCACGTGTGTAAGGCGAATAATTAACGCCCAAGTGATAAAATTTTTATGTAATTTAAATATAGTGAAATTTTTTAGTGTAATATTTTAGTGAATTTTATTGTGTTAAGTGAAAACGAATACAAAATGGTATTCATTATATTCCCAGTGATTAAGGTCTGCATCTTACCTCTGACTGGTGTTAAAGTGAAGCTTATTGTGCTGTTGAAGAAGTGTCATTGAGTGTAAATATAACCAGAAAAATGGCTTAAGAAACAGTTGGAGGGCGAAAATGTTTCATCGCTGGAGAATTCGGTCGCTGACCGTACCGTCATGTGAGTAACTATTTCATTATTATGTGTTTGGGAAGATTTGCGTATATCTCCATGAGAGAAGGAGTAGGGATGTTTAATAACAGGTGAAAGAAAGATTGCGCGATCGGAACGATTAATTTGAGAGAAATATAATAAATATGTGAAATATAAATGAATCCCTTGTGGAATGGATTCAGTAAAATATCAGTGTAATTGATAAATGATATAAATATGAGAAAGCAAGCGTAATAATAATAATAATAACTATATAAATGAATGAATATTGTGATGAATTTTATATTGAAAGTAGTAGCTTCCGAGCTCCTCTAGATGAATTAATACATGTTATAAATACATGTTCTTTACGGTATAAATGATTATTGTTAAGCGAAGAAGAGTGATATATTTTTAGATGTAGATCAAACGTTGATTTTGAATTTATTTAGTTCTTTGAAGGCAACTTGGCTAATTAATGTATGAGCGCCATGTAGCGCATTGAAGTAATTTATCACACTAGGAATGCGTTGAAATGCTCGGTAAAAGTAATTATGAGGGATAGTTAGTCGTGGGGAATGAACTGTATAAGCTCTCAAAGTTGTGATAGTGATCACGAGGCATTGTGTGTTGTATGTTAAAAGGGTGCTATTTATGTTGTATTATGAGCGCTGGTAAAAGGCAAGTCGCTAAAGTTATAAGTCCTCCGAATTGGGATACTGCTCCCGAGGCATTAGAAGGGATCGAACTCAGAGTCGTCCGTGTTGAAGCCCCTCAAATATTGGTTGTATTATTGAATTTTTCTTACCCACTAATGAGGACACTTCATAATTATTATATACCGAAGCTAAGAGAATAGGTCTGTTGAACCTAAATATGTTGTTAAATGATTTTGTATTAGACGCCTTGTCATTCAGAAGAATTGCATTTGAAACAGCTGTGTGGAAAGCTGATGTAGCCAGTCCCTTGTGAAAGCGAGACTGTGAGCTCTCTTCTCTCCCTGCAATAAATCACGCCAAGTAGTTAAGATTAGACCCTTACCCTTAGTGCGGTAGGTTAGGACGGACTGTCTGAGTCATAATATACACAGAAGTGTTTAAAGATAATTTGAACGACCCGGTCTTTGAACCGAGGTCACTTTATATCCATTATTATCGATTGCAGATTTCAGATTGTTGCTTTCTTATAATATAATGGTATTTTAAGACAAAAATGATAAATCTCTAACTTTATTGTTAAATGATTCAGTGATTCACGAGTTCTATTGAAGACATTAGTTTCCGGGAGTAATCTTAAGTTTGACTTGTTCAGTATTCTTTTTAGCTCGGGAGTACGCAAGTTTTTCCCGATCACGGTAGTGAGTTGTTAGCTTGAGAGAGAGGGATGGTAAAATGTGAGCCTTGTGAAAGCCCAAAATTAATTGATGATTAGCCAGACTTTGATCATTATGATTAAAAGATATACTCATGCAAATAGATATTGATGTGTATTAAATTGATAACACAGTGTATGTAAACATTACTGAGACATTTGGAGCGCATTATTTTAAAGAATTTGAATTGACACCTTATGGAAGTGAAACTTAGTTGAAGTTTGTTGGTTTTTGGAAAACCAACAATTGTGATTTTGTAATTGTTTTATATGAATTCCTTGTTCAACTTTGGACAAGTGTGAAGTGGAGTGTCAGTATTTTTATTTGTTTAATTTTTGTAGCGCCATATTTTTGGATAATTAAATATTTAAATAGTAGGATTTGATTTTTTGTTTATTTTTGGAAGTGTATCCTCTGCTTAATCCAAAGTGTGTAAGTCACAGAGTGGGAGAACAAACCATGAACCCCGATACTCCCGATTGAGCATTGCTGGCAAACTGTGATCTGCATATTTCATTGTTGAATGGGCACAATACATACTTTGATTTTGAGGCAAGTTGACTTTTGTGTTTTGGTCTCCTTTAGCGTCCAACCTAAGAAAAACGTACTTATTGCTAAGCTCACACACCTTGCTCACACACTACATGCATGTAAGTTTTGTATGCGAAAGGTCTGCATCTTACCTCTGACACTGGTGTTAAAGTGAAACTTATACAATGAAACAACTGTTTATAAGAAACAAAATCTTCACCACAGATTTCACTGGATGTGGATCACTAGATGAAATGTCAACTCTCTGTTAATATATTTGTTAAACCTCATTGAGTTGGACAAAGGTAGAACAAAGGGGCTCCCTGGAATCCTGGTTTCTACTGCCATCTGTTGGTAAAAACTTACAACTTTCGGAATTGAACCTACGTAGTGATAGGGGAAATACGCTTTATCACGGTGTTACTTGATATCACGGAGTAACTTGACTTTACCCTACCGTATATAACTTTCTTGTGGACATGATAGCTACCGGTACCACAATTATGCACCAAACACTTTGACATTTTTACATAATATCTTTCCCTTTAAAAGCTCGGTCAAGCTCATTAATGGGCAAAATAGGTTGAAAGGGATGAAAATGGTTTTTTTTTCGAAAAAGTGAAATTTCGCTATAACTCTCTTAATATGTGAATTATGGAATCCATTGAAAGTAGCCGGATAAAGGCCAAACATTTATGTTTGAAAATATTTTTGATAGCACCAACCATTGAACAAAGAGGTGGAAAAAGGTGGGTTTTTCGGGAAACATTAATCATATCTCTCTTAATAGGCACAATATCAAAACCGTACAAAATCAACAATATTCCCCTAATAATTACCTCAAACGTTTGTCTGAAATAATATTTGATATGCCCCACCATTACGACAGGGGGTGAGAAAAATGATTTCGAAATTATCAGAAAATGCCAAAGGCCATCGCAGGTTGCCATGACAACATTACTAAATTGATGAGGGATGAGCCATCAGAGGTTGCCATGACAACACCACCGACAGTAGTGGCTACGCGCGCTAAAGCGCAGCGTTAGGTCATAGGGCCAAGCTCTCTGCTGACTCGGTAGACGCGTGGGTTCGAGCCCCACCGTCGGCCGTCCTTGAAATGGTTTTCCGTGGTTTCCCATTTTCAACACCAGGCAAATGCTGGGACGGTACCTACTGACAGGCCACGGCCGCTTCCTTCCACATCCTTGCCCTGTTTCATTCGCCTTCATCAATTCCATCTCTCATCCCGACGCGCAGGTCGCCCACGGGCGTCACTTAGAAAGACCTGCACTCGGCCTCTCAGGAGGTCACACGAAAAAAAAAATGACAACACCACTGCACGAGATCACATTCAGTTTACATCTGACTCCGTGGGAAGCATCTTCGGTGGCGTAACTGGTAGCATCCTGAAATTCTATTCCCAAGGTCGCGGGTTCAAACCCAGCCGAAGTCATCGGATTTTCTATGAGGGTTAAAAATCCCTCAGTATGCCTTCCTTTGGAGGGGAAGTTCCTACGTTCGTTGCCAGTTGCGGTGGCATCTAGTAGCCATGTCCACACCTAGGTGTCGTTGATGGTCACGATAAAACCGCAATTTTGCACCAAACACTTTGAAATTTCGTTAATGGGCATAGTGGGTCGAAGAGGGTAAAAATGGGGGGCTTTTTTTTTGAAAAAGTGAAATATCGCTATAACTCTCTTAATATGTGAAATAGCGTAGCCATTCAAAGTTCATACCATTATTACCATGTGTCGGATAAGGGCCAAACATTTATGTCTGAAAAGATTTTTGATAGCACCAACCATTGACCAAAGGGGTGGGAAAAAATGTTCTTTTCGGGAAACTATAATCATATCTCTCCTTAATAGGCACAATACCAAAACCGTACAAAATCGACAATATTCCCCTAATAATTACCTGAAACGTCAGTCTCAAATAATTTTTATATGACCCATCATTTCGCCAAGGGGTAAGCAAAATGGTTTCGGAAATATAAGAAAATGCCATGGCCATCAGAAGTAGGCATGACAACACCACTAAATTGACGAGGGATGAGCCATCATAGGTTGCCATGACAACGCCTCAACACGAGATCATTTAATATGTTTTCCATCTGATATTTCGGTTGCGTAACAGGTAGCATGCTGAACTACTATGCCCCAGGTCGCGTGTTTAAACGTTGCCAAAGTCGTCGGATTTTCTAAGTGTGCCCATGTGGACAATGGCACAAAAGAACTCTTGACCTGTTGTATGCAAAGATGATAAACATTATAGAAATTATATGAAACAAATGTAGAGAAGTCGTGGTCAAACCAGCTTCAGAAATGCAGCAAGATGCGCAGGTGGCTTATTGGGGAACCAGCGGATGCATAAAGTCGCATTAATTTTGACAGTTTGAGTATAAAAAGCCATTTAGGAGGCCATAAACAGAGCAGCGAATGCCTAGCAGAAGAGCCGTAATGGACACTCGAAATTCCGTGAGACAGCAATTCAAGCGAGAAGTTATTGCGAGTCAAGTATGACATTGATGAGAGATCTACTTTTGTAATGACCAACTCGAGAGGAGGCCCTGGGAAATGCTATGATAGCAGAAATTCGAATATATAAGGAAACCCCGTCATAAAACTTGACAAAATGAATACACCATGGTAACAAGCAATGAAATTTAAGACGAACATAGGAACGGAATAAATGGGAGAGTTGGTAGACCAGTGAAATAGGCACTTGAGAAAGAGCTTAGCTCAGATGACGACATTTAAAATTCCAGCGGAGTGCTACGGGAGAATACTAAGGCAATAGGGTTGGCCCTTCAAGGTGCATAATAACTATTTTGATTAATTAAAAATAAACCCATGAACAAAATTAAATCCACCAAGTAGAAATCTTTCACATCTGGAAATAAATTGCGAACCAGATTGGACCAAGGAATCAAAAGTTGAACTCCCGGAGTTGTAAGGAACTAATTTCTGGACCAATTGAAAAAAATAAGGCTTCGAGCTCAAGCCACAGTACAGTTGATCTAAGTCCTCGGAGGAAGCACGTTACGTACAGTACAAGTCAGTTGACCTAAGTCCTCGGGTGAGGCATGTCAGTTATTCTATGAGTTGAGACAATACCATGGGAAGGTAACGCTACGATATCAGAGACTTATTCAGACCTAAGTGTTGGTCTCTATATTTAGCAACAGCTCAAGTAAGCAATTCGAGTGAAACTCAGGAGTTGCGCTACGTTAATAATTAGACGGAGTGGCACCAAGTAAACAATCCAGAGTAGGGACTCTGAACGAACAAAGAATGTTTATAGAACATTGATATCGAAAACTGCGAAATAAAGAATACTAGAAATCGAAAAGGAATCAGCTAGCGTAGAGCGGAGACGTTTTACGTCACATCAAAGTAAAGACAGTTCGGAACAGTAACTCCATAGGGGACGTTGTATGAACATTGTATACTGAAATCGCACAGACAGAAACGTTACAAGAAATACGAGTTAAAGCAAACGAGATAGCAGCTAGAATATAGGAGTAGAAAGTATACGGTCTTCGAACTGGAAGCCAAGCTAAAAATCGAGAGAGCTGCGATAGATAGAGAAGGGAAAGGAAGTGCGGCAAAAGTTACGAACATTTCGCCTTAAGCAGATAGGCAAATTTAAGAAAGTCACGCACGATAAATAAGTTCCAGAAAGACTAAAGAAAGAAAGAATTACCAGAAGTAAGATATATTGCAGTAGGTGCAGTCACACGTTCGATGCGGAGTAGAGGTAGTACAGCAGGACCATCAACACCGTGATGTTTTCATCACAATACGCTGAAATGTGGTCCGTGTGTCGTGTAAATATTAAATAAGTGAATTTTTAATGTAATACATGTTTAAAAGCAAAGTAATGTGTGAACATTTTTATTTATTCCAAACAATTTATGTTTTATGTTATGATCGATTTTACCTGGGCATTTTTAGTAAATAAAATCTTGTTAATTGTAAAATGTGTCGTTCTCTCGGGGGAACCTGTAACCTCTAGAGAGCGCGTCCCCAGGTGGCGGATAGGGGGCCCCTACAGTTTGTAGGGTTGGTTCAAATACCCCCCAATAGAACCCGCGGACCAACAGGTAGCCCAACTCCTGGGGGCTTTATAATGCTGGGACACCCTCTCTCCAGGGGTTACAAATATGGAGGGCCCAAGCTCAGGGTTAGTAGTGAAGACCTCAACGGCGAATACGGTGGAGAAGATGGACTTCAGTACAGCGTATGAGGCGGAGGAGGCACCCCAGTGCTCGGGGTTGATAAGAGTAAAAGGTATATGGATGTCCATATATCCAACTCACTAGTGTCTGTTCTGGCATCCAGCGGCTAGTGAGCAGCGTCTGTTCACCTAGTTGGTGCGGCTGTTCGAAGTACGGCTTAATCTCAACAATTAAGTCTTAAAATCTTGTGATCTCCATCGGAGATCACCACAAACAATCTTCAACTTGAAGCAACCATGGCAGAACGACAGGAAAAGATTCCACTACCCCAGGCCCCAGTCAATAGATTGGATCCCTGTTCTGGTCATAGGATTCTGGGGGACCAGACATGTCATGTAGAGAAGGATCGGAGCTTCTCAAAACCTCTTCGACCTAAACGAAAGTGTTTCATAGGTACACTTAATGTGAACACTTTGCTTAAGCCTGGGAAACTCAAACATCTAACGAACACGCTTGATAAATTCAGCATCAAAATTTTGGCATTGCAGGAAACACGATTTACAGATGAAAATCACTTTGATTCTGAGAATTACAGGCTCTATAAAGGAAAACCTGCAGTGCAGATCAACACAGGACCAAGACAATTTGGCACAGGTTTTGCGGTTAGCAAGTCCGTTACAGATTCAGTAATTGATTTTACTTCACCATCAGAAAGACTCTCAACGCTCTCAATAAAATCGGGAAACAAGGTATACACACTGATTAACGTGCATGCACCAACGAATGACTACAACAGGAAAGACCCTCAGGTAATAGAAGACTTCTGGGAACTTCTGGAGGAAATCACGAACAAAATTCCCAAACATCATGTCAAGATTCTACTGGGGGATTTTAATGGTCAGTTAGGAAAAGAAACGAAATATAGGAGAATTACAGGACCATACACTGCTCATAGCAGAACCAATAAAAATGGTGAACACCTTATAAGCTTCTGTCAAAATTTCAATCTCCAAATTATGTCAACACAATTCCAGAAGCCTACGCGTAAATTAACAACATGGATATCCCCCAATGAAACACTTGGAGAATTCCAGATTGACCACGTTGCTATCTCTAGAAGGAACGCTAAAGAAGTCCTTAATGTGAAAACCAGGAGAGGATTCTTTGACTCAGATCATCATTTACTACAAATCAAGGTAAAATTTCAACCCAACAGACAAAGGATAAGGGGAACCCAGCTTTTCCGAACTGATCCAGAATACCTTGAATTCAACAAGATGAACATCATTGAAGAAATCCGTCAAATGGATACCACGAGCTGGTCTGAACTTGCAGAGAAAATGAAACAAGCAATAATATTCGGTCAACCTCCGAGAAAGAGAAAACATAGGTGGTGGAACATCACATGCGATCATGCTATTGAATATAGGTTTAAAGCATGGAATAATTTCAATAGCCATAAAACAACAGAAAAATGGCAAGAATTTGTGCAGGTTCGGAAAAACACTTCTAAAATTATTCGCCGAGAAAAGCGCAATTATGATAATAATAGGCTAAATGAAATAGAACAGGACTTCGCTAAGAACAACACCAGAAATTTTTACAAGACCTTTAGAGAAAATATGGCAGGCTTTCAACCCCCTAGTTTATGCTTCCAACGACCTGATGGATCTCTGGAAACAAATACGAGCAATAATTGTGAAATTCTAGCTAAATATTTCAGTACGCTCCTTAATTGCGAAGCACCTTCTGAACAACTTCAATTTGCAAAACCAGTGTCCAACCTTGATTCACTTCCACCATCACATGAAGAAATAGTGGACATAATCAAGTCATTAAAAAACAATAGAGCCCCTGGTGAAGATGGACTTATTGCAGAAGTTTGGAAATTGGATCATGAACACATAACACCAAAAATTCACAGAATAATATCAGATGTCTGGAAAACAGAGAAAATCCCAAAAGAATGGAAGAGTGCTTTGATACACCCACTCCATAAGAAGGGAAGCAAAACTGATCCGAATAATTATAGAGGAATTTCGCTTCTTCCAGTCGCTTATAAAATTCTCTCTAAAGCTTTGCTGAATCGACTCGAGCCACAGGTGGACCACCATATTGGAGAATATCAGGCAGGTTTCAGGAAGGGAAGGTCCTGTATTGAGCAGATCTGGAACCTCAAGACCATACTGCACATCCGACGATGCAGGAACACTACAGTCACATTTGTGGATTTCAAAAAGGCTTACGATTCGGTTGACAGACAAACCTTGTTTAACAGACTAGAAGAATTAGGAGTTGACAGGAAGACGAGGGCCATCATCCAGGAAACATTATTGGGAACTACCTCAAAGGTGAAATTCATGGGAGAAATCTCTAACTCTTTTGCAATACATACTGGAGTTCGACAAGGGGATGGTTTATCACCACTCTTGTTCAACATCGTACTGGACAAAATCATCACAGAATGGGAAAAGCATGTGAAAGGTATCCAAATTGGAAAGGAGAAAGGGAAAAGAGTCACTGTGAAATGCTTGGCCTTTGCAGATGATCTGGCCATCTTAACAAACAACAAGGATGAAGCCATATTAGCGCTAGAGAAACTACATGAAATCTCCAGTAAAACGGGACTTGATATTTCCTATGAAAAAACACAGTATATGGATACCAAATCAACAGGAAACATCACCTTGCGAACCCAATATGGAAAAATCTCGCAGGTCACTCACTTCAAATATTTAGGAGAAGCCATCCAACCCACAGGATTGAACACAATTTCTAATGCAGATAGAATAGTAAAATTGCAGAAGGCGTACAAGCTGACATGGAATCATTATAACAAAAGAGCAGTATCTCGCAATGCAAAATTGCGCCATTATAACACAGTTGTCTTGCCTGAAGCCTTGTACGCGGCAGAAACAACCGTCATTAGAGGAATGACAAGAATTCATGATATTGAGAAACAGGAACGAAAAATTCTTAGGAAAATCCATGGCGCTGTTTTCCGTAATGGAATTTGGGTCAGGAGACCAACAAAGGAACTTTATGAAAATACAGACACCATTGTAGATAAATTTAGGAAGAGACGTCTGCAGTTCTATGGACACATATATAGGATGGATGAGAACAGACTCACTAAGAAGATTTTCAATATCGTGAATGCAAGTAAATTAAAGACCAGTTGGATTAAAGAAGTACATGAAGACATGGAATTACTTAAAATCTCTGAAGACGACATTAAGGACAGAGAACAATTTAGAAATAAAATCAGAAACACGAAAATTGTACAAGTTTCAAGGAAAGATACATCAGGGAAAAAATGGACAGAGGAAAGGAAGAAAAAGCACAGTGAACTAATGAAGAGGTTTTGGGAAGAAAAGAAGAGAGGAAAAGGAAGTGAAGCTGTGATTGGCTCAAGTTCTCACGCTCTCCTGAAGGGGAATAATCGGAAATAATAATAAAATGTGTCGTTGTCAATGTAGTCTTGTAAATCCAATAGTGTCCATATTTGAATGTGAGATCATGTTGTGGGCTGAAAAGTACACACCCCGAAACCGAAGTAGCCCAGCCAGGTGATGATCAAGCATTCTCCATTTGAAATGAGTACATAAGAGCGTTAAAATCCCTCAGTATGCCTTCCTTCGGAGGAGAAGTTCCAACGTTCATTGCCAGTTGCTGGTTGCGGTGGCATCTAGTAGCCAATTTCACAAGTAGCTGTCGTTGACGGTAGCATTTGGTAGCGAAATTAGGAACTACTACTTGAAATTGACCGTCTACAGTCCTTACCTGAATTACAGACTAATACAGCCATTTATGAGACAGATTCTACACAAACCCAAAATACACGGGGTTACATGACCGCGTTGTCGCAGCCCCTAAACTGAGGAACCAACCAACATCTCTGTGGGAGATAAAATTTTGCCTGAAGAAGTAACAGACCTTTAGATTGTTACAACATCAGTGTCGAAACCTTGCATAAGGACAGTGTGACCACAAGTATAATAATGGACCCCAAAATACGAGAACGTCAATAGGGCATGAAGACAATAAAATGTTAAAAATACGCATAAAAAGACGAAAAACATAGTTAATTAAACTCCAATATACTTTCTCGCAATTAGGTGTATAAAATGCGGTCTGATCCTTCTACAAAAACCTCAATATTTTGCCTAATTTCGCTTATCCCCTAGTTTGTCCGGGGAAATCTACCTCCGCCTTTCGGCGTGCCGAAAGGGATTTTTTAGTTGTGGGGGAACCTCAAACAAAAAGTATACAGAAACAATCCACGTAATCTGGAGGCTCACGGGAACCAAATACCTGCATAGATCCGAAATGTTAGGGCGGATGAATTACAGCGAGAGTAACAAACAACCATACAATAATTACTAGCACACGGAGCAAGAGAGCTAAGTATATAACGCAGCGTCAGTTGTGAAATCTTAAATTAGGTTCCTCTGGAAATAGAGTGTTCGAACTTAATCTTGTGTTTCAGTGTCGTATGGTGGAACTGCGGGATTCTTCCTCGGCTGCAGCCTGCTCAGTGTGATTGAGCTCATCTACTTCTTCACATTACGCTTGGTGTGTATTATCTCAAGGAAAGTACGGTGCGTTCACGAGCATCGCCAACAGCGTCGTCGAAGACGAGCCTGGGACATTGCCGTAGTTGGTAATACTCACGAGTTGCTCCCCTACCGCAGTCGTAGGCCTACTCTTCACTGATCACTTGAACTCAGAGCACAAAGGGTATGAGGTCCATGTTCATCCTTACTTGCCTTGTTTGTAAGCACTGAATCAATCTGTATTGTTGGTTTTGCTTCTTCATTGTCTAAAGCAGCACTTTTGAAGCAACTGAAAACTCAAATCAGTTCAGTGCAAAAGTGATGTGAGTCGTCCAGTTGCAAAACTAGTTCAATCCACTTGTGAATAAGGATCATGTCGTAAAATTATTTATTTAATTATTTTATTTGATTCTATTATATTTTATTTTGTTTTGTTTAATTTTTGTTTTTATTTTGTTTTGATTTACTTTATTTCGATTTATTTTGTTTTACATTTTTTGGTTTTATTTTTTTGCCAAGTTTGTCTCCATTAATCAGTCTGGCTTTCTTTCGTTGAAGTTTCGCAACTTGGCCTTTTTTACGGAGTGGGGTGTCCAACCTCTTCCGGAGGACGGGTAATATTTAATCAGGGGCATGGAAAAGGACAATGATAATCGACCATTAGTACATGAAAGAAAGAAGTCAGATTTATATATTGGAACCTGGAATGTGAGATCTTTGTATCACCCAGGAGCCCTGAAAGTGGTGCTGAAACAAACAATGAAGCTGAAGCAGAGTATCATAGCTCTACAAGATGTAAGGTGGACCGAAAGTGGAATTCTAGAAAAGCGAGAAGCTAGTAAATTCTATAGCCGTAGCTAGGAGAAGCACGAGTTCGGCACAGTATTTATGGTACACCACCAGTTAAGCACGTTGTAATTGGGTTTACACCTATTAATCCAAGACTGTCAGTACTCAGGATAAAGGGTAAATTCTTTCACTACTCAATCATTAACGCCCACGCTCCGACAGAAAAATCTGAGGAAGAAGAGAAAGAATCGTTCTATGAACTTTCGGAAAGAACATATGATGGTTGCCCAGGCCATGACATTAAAATAGTAGCTGGTGATCTAAATGCTCAGGTGGGAAGGGAACAGATATATGAACCAACAATTGGACCCCACAGCAAGCATACTGTAAGCAATGATAATGGAACGAGATTTATATTATTTGCCGCATCTAGAAATATGGTTGTGGGATCCTCCTTGTTCCAACACAGAGACATACATAAAGGAACGTGGACATCGACGGATGGAAACATAGTTAACCAGATCGATCATGTGCTGATAGATGCAAGGCACAAATCAGATATCTTAGATGTGAGGAGCCTCAGATATCTAAATATAGACTCAGACCCTTCCTGGTACGGGCGCGAATTAGGGCTAGAATCTCTAGTGCATTTAAAGGAACCCGACCCAACAATCCTAAATATAATATAACAGCTCTAGAATCCTCTGAAGTCAAAAAGCAGTACCAGGAGAGGATAATACAGATTCTAGAAAATACTGAAGAGTGCAACGACATCGAGTATCAGTGGGAAATGATTAAAAATGCAGTGGAGACGTCGGCGAATGAAACACTGGGAATTGAAACAGGATATAAAAGATCTCCTTGGTTTGACACTGAGTGTGAAATAGCAACAGAAGAGAAGAGCACAGCATACAGGAGGACATTACAATCAATTTGTACAAGAAGAACGAAGGAAGTCTATAAAGAAAAACGGAGGATTAAAAAGAAGATCCATCAGAGAAAAATGAGAGAGTGGATGAAGGCAAATATCGAAGAAATGGAGCTTCTGAGAAATCAAAATGAGGTGAGGAAATTTTATAGAGAGGTAAATGCTGCACGGAAACCCTTCTGTGGCGAAACTAGCCTGATAAAGGATGAAACAGGGAAAAGTGTTAGCGAGGCGAAAGAGATATGTGAAAGATGGCGGCGACATTTTGATAAACTTCTCAATTTTAGAATGATAATAAGACACTCAATAGATGCGCAAGGAGAAAATGACCCTGACGAAAATATAGGTCCATCAACTCTAGAAGAAGTGATAACTGCCATGAAGAAATTGAAGAACAACAAGGCAACAGGAACAGACTATATTCCACCGGAACTGCTCAAGCAAGGTGGCAATGAATTGGAACGGATTTTCCTAAAAATAGCTACTTCAGTATGGGAAGAGGAGAAAATGCCTCAGCAATGGGAAGAAGGAATTATATGTCCTATATATAAGAAAGGAGATCAGCTTGAGTGTGATAGCTATACATGAATTACGTTACTTTGGGATACAAAGTATTCTCCAACATTCTATTTGACCGTCTTCTCCCCATTGTTCAGCGAGAGACTGGGTCATATCAGTGTGGATTTATCCCAGGAAAGTCCACTATAGATCAGATCTTCACCTTAAGGCAAATTTTAGAGAAGACAATCGAATATGGGATTGTCACGCATCACCTCTTAATTGATTACAAAGGAGCATATGACAGTATTGACAGAGAGGAATTGTACCATGCTATGATTGTGTTGGGAATTCCTAGAAAATTGTTAAGGTTGGTGAAAATGACAATGAGTGGGACACGAAGTAGTATAAGAACGGGAGGAATGATGTCTCAGACATTAGATATTCAGAATGGAGTACGGCAGGGTGACGCGCTGGCATGTCTCCTGTTTAATGTCGTCTTGGAGAAGGTGATGAGAGACGCAAAACTTCTGAATAGGGGAACAATTTTCTTTAAATCAGTGCAGATACTTGCTTATGCCGATGATATAGATATAGTGGCAAGAACTCGAAAAGCAATGGAAGAGACATTCATCGCCCTTGAACAGGCCAGTAGGAAAATGGGACTGAACATCAACAGCAGAAAACTAAGTATATGGCTGCTGGGAAAGCACGCAAGGAGAACATGCCACCCTCAATAACCGTGGGCAATTACACCTTTGAGAGAGTTCAACAGTTTAAGTATCTAGGATCAACAGTCACCTACTCAAATGATACCTCTTATGAAATTAAACAGAGATTAATAGCAGGCAACAGAGCCTATTTTGCTCTAACAAGGCTTCTCTCCTCAAGGCACTTGACCCATACCACTAAATTGACCATCTATAAAACACTTATAAGACCTGAGCTTACATATGCCTCGGAAACTTGGCCACTAACAGCAAAAGATACTGGAATGCTGGATGCCTTCGAAAGAAAGATACTTCGAAGAATCATCGGCCCAGGCTGCGAAAGAGAAACATGGAGGAGGAGGTACAATCATGAATTGTACAACATTTATAAAGACCCACCCACTAGAAGAATAGTGAAATCAGCCAGATTGAGGTGGTCCGGGCATGTAGCACGGATGAGTGATACGGAAGTACCGTACCTAAAAAGGTATTAAATGGAAACCCAGGGAGACAGAGAGGACGAGGTCGACCGAGAACCAGATGGATGGACGGACTTATTGAAGATCTTCGGGAAATGGGTTATAGGAATTGGAAAGCTTTAGCGTTGGAACGAGATAAATGGCGGAAGGTTGTTGAAGAGGACAAGGTTTACAACGAACTGTAGAGCCATAGAAGAAGAAGGTTTTATTTTTTGTTTTGTTTTTTGATTTATTTTGTTTTTGTTTTTATTTTGTTTTGTTTATTTTGTTTTATTTTTATTGTGATTTTTGTTTTATTTAGATTTTCCAGAAAACAAACACAAAACACGAAGCAAAAAGCAAAATTCAAACACAAAAGCAAAACCAGAAAACAAAACAAAAAAGAAACACAAAACAAAAAGAAGAATTCAAAACCAGCAAAAGCAGAAAACAAACACAAAACCAAAACAAAAGACACGAAGCAAAAAGCAAAATTCGAACACAAAAGCAAAAGCAGAAAACAAAAAAGGCACACAAAGCAAAATTCAAAAACAGCAAAAGCAGAAAACAAACACAAAACCAAAACAAAAAAGAAGCAAAAAGCAAAATTCAAAAACAAATGCAAAAGCAGAAAACAAAAAACAAGAAACATAAAGCAAGAAGCGAAATTCAAAGAAGCAAAAGCAGAAAACAAACACAAAACCAAGAAAGAAAACCAAAATCACAAAGCAAAAAGAAGAAAACTACAAACCCAAAAGATACGTGGTTGGTTGGTTGGTTCCTTAGTTTAGGGGCTGCGACAACGCGGTCATGTAGCCCCGTGTACTTTGGGTGTGTGTAGAATCTGTCTGATAACCGGTGTTAATTGTGATGACTGTATTAGTGTGTGTATCTGTTTTTTAATTCAAGTAGGGACTGCAACTTTGAATTTTCAAATAGTTCCTACTTTTGCCGCCAAACGCCACCGTCAACGACTACTAGACCTAGTTCAGAACTAGCTACTAGACGCCACCGCAGTCGGCTCTTGGCAACGAACGTAGCAACCTAAGAGCGTTGTTTACATTCTTAACCTATCCAATTTAGTTTCACACAGGTGTAATTAGTGGAAAGATCTTTAACATGCCATAAATCTATGACATGGGACCGCCGGCTTTACTTCCCCTCCGAAGGAAGGCATACTGAGGGATTTTAAAAGATACGTGAGGCAAAGTCCAGAGAAAAGATTCTCATGAAAATGATTCTTATTCACAAGAGGATTAAACGAGTTTTGATATCTGGACGACTCATATGAACAATATTATTCAGAGTGAGCCATATTGACAGATGCAGATGCTAGGAGTGGCGTGGCACATAGTTTGTGGTATGTCCCACGAATCTCACGGAAACATCAGTACAGATTATCTGTGAGACATGTTAACTCTCGGATACTCGCGCGGGCTACAGGTGTAGCCCAGTGATTTATTTTGTTGTAGCGCCGAGTATATTCTTTGCTAGGAATATTGAGGATCTCTGTAGCTGCCTGTTATTGCTCTATTTAACAGACGGGTGTGTTTCCGACTGAACTAATTGCACCAAACTGACACCAGGTGCATTAGAAGTCGTCTGGGCTACAACAGTAGCCCGCGCGAGTATCGCTATTTCAGAATTGAGCGTACAATGGAAACATTACCTCACCGTAGGAGGTCATGGAGATGACTTTCAGTGTTTAGATGCAAGTAGTGATAGGTTGAGTGTAGTGGAAATAAAGTAGGCTGTTGCTTCTTGTGTGGACGAGGAAGGGATAAATCAACAAGGAACAGATGCGCAAAATGCAATAAAAATCTTCTCGGATCTTTGTGTCCATTTGCACTGAAGACATGAGTGACAAATTTGTGAGAACATGCTTACGGATTTCTTGGGCTATAGATTGTAGCCAAAAGGGCAAATATAATTCAAAAATTTGAGAAAAAAGTAATTGAAAATACTGAACTTGTGCATAATATGTGCTGATTTTCTAAGGAAATTATCTAACCTAGTATTATTTTTGGGAATTCCAATCCATATATGCAATAATGTAAGTATTTAGGTTTACATACAAAAATAATTTAACAGTTCTAGTTCCATTAGTTTTATTTCTGTTGGAGTTTTACCGAAGATGTACAATAACATTGAATGTTCTCTTCGGTTTGTATTTTCTCTCCATATGAAAATAAAATCCTACATAAAATCCTCTGATTTAGCTTAAAATACTTATATATACTACTATTTACCATATTATTAAAACTGAACACCAAAAATAGTGTGTGCAAGTCCATCAGATTGAATAACTGTTTGGGCTAGATAGTATTTTGTGATGTGACATAGAGGTAGTGGTTTGCTGTTCATATTATACAGTACAATCCATGGGTGTATCATTAAGTATTGATCGTATGATATAGCCTACTGTAATCAAGGCCTTTCATACCATAGCTATTTATACATTGTGGTTTTATTTATATATTTAGTACTTGCTTTTGCTATAGTGTGCACATTTTGTGAGACCTGCTTTCTAAATCTTGAATCACAGTAGTGGAAATTCAGTACAGTAAATTGAACGGGGAAGAATATCAGTGAAATATTTAAAGAACCAATTTTGGACTATGGCAGACTATTAATTATAGTTATATTTTGATTGCCCCAAAAAATGTAGCATTCTTAATTTGTTTTTAGTTAGAGCTCTATGAAGGGACTGAAATGTCATTTTTGAGAATATCTCTCCAGAAGAGATAAAATCTGAATCTCAAAAATTAGGCATGAACAATATACTAAATACAGGAGCCATTAATACAGTAAATACAGAGGTTGAGATTAAGATGGTTTGGCTTGTGCAAAGGACAGAGCTGCAAAAAGGGAGACGGCGAGAAACATTGACGGTATTAGATTGGTTGGAAGACCGAAGAATAGATGTATGGACCAAATATGACAAGACATAGGCTATGTGACATTGGACTGGATTAGGCAGAAATAATGGAGCAGGAGAAGAGGAAATAATGAAAAAAGTAAAGTACCAATTCAACCAAGAGGAACTGAAATCTGCAGCCTTTGCTGACGATGTAGTCATATGGGGAAACTCGGATGAAGAATTACCAGGAATGACCAGTTGGAAGTTTGGCCTAAAAAATAGTGTCTCAAAAACTGTAGTCACGTCGCCCATCAGACAAAACAAACCAGCCAACATCCCTCAAGACGGAAGCGGAAGAAGAGGACCACTTCTAGTACCTCGACTGTGTACTTTCTAGAGATGGAAGATATTATAAAGAAATATCACAGAGTACAAAGAGGTGCACAATTTTACCATCAAGTAAGAAATCTTCTCTGGTACACCAAAATACCAGCTAAAGTTAAACACATCCTATATAATAGTAGCCCAGGCATATTAGCCTAAGTTTTAACTTCAAAAAAAATAATGTAAAGCTGAAATTTGGCATGGATGTTCCCTAGTACCCTAGTAACAAATCATGAAAAGTTCCCATCTCTGCGGCGTCCGCGTCATAGTTTTTGGAGAGTTCAAAAGGGCCTAAATGGGGCCTAAGTGCCAAATCAGCATTTTTGTTTCCTGCGTTCAAAATATTGATCCAAAATCAGTTCTAATGAACATTGATAGTAATTGAGCCGTTATTACGGCACTAGACACGTATCTTCTCTCACCTCCATCTGATTTGTATAATTTGGTTCTGCGAGTATGATGTTTATGCTGACTCTCGTCAGAGCGCTCCACCGAACAGGTAAGAAGGAAGCACGGCCGACTGAATACGAGCTGCGCTCTATACCGGCCTTGACATTCCCAGTCAGAACCCATGTATAACATGTAATTGGAAAGTTTCTACTCGTTGCCGGTAGAGCGCACTCCTCTCCCATTATAGGCGCGATAAGGAATCAGCTGTACAGTACGTGTATTAAATGTGTAATCTCAAGAACCACTGGATGGATTTTGATGCTGCTTTCACCATTCTGTAAAGGTGATCTCGAGGAAGATTTGTGTAGAAAATAATTTATTTATGACCAAAGGGAGCCAAGCAGTAACGATTTCAGTGAAAAGGTCGAAAAAATAGCCTGACGTCCGTGCGCTTTTTAAGCTTACGCTGGGCGAACCGTTAAAAATATCATTATATTATGAGTGTAAGAATTGTTCAGCGTGAGAAATTCTACAAAAAAGTCCCCGAGAGCATATCTCTATCTTCGATACATCGCCCACTATAAGTGTTTTTAGTTTGGACGGGAGGGGCATTTGGCTTGCACCTCGCCATTCTTAAACTACGTCTGACAGAAATTCCTTGCACATTTATATCATAACTGTTCCCGGGCGAAGCCGGGGCGGGTTGCTAGTGACACTATATAATTATTATCATTATAATTTCCGCATTATCAAAATTAAAATTATATCACAAAATAAAATAGCGTGCTAATAAATCTAAGAGAAATTAGACATACCTTGCACCTTCTTCGGGTACAAGGACACTACTCCAGCACCGTCTCATTAAAAGGAAAGAAAGGATCAAAATTACAGCCGGGAACAAGTAGCAGCTAATCGTGTGTTGTGTTTTGTGCTAAGAGATCTTTCGACAAATTATCAGATACCGTGTGCCTTCTTTTTCACGAAGCAGCTGTCAGGACGGGACTTGCATAAACTCCTGCTGGACGTTATTCTCGAGGTTGAACAATGCGGTTTCATAATTATAATAACTGTCTCTGATAATCACAAAACTAACACTACAATGATGAGGCATTTAGGGGGAGGGAATTTGCAACCAATGGTCAATCACCCATACGACGAGTCTAGGAATGTATTCCCTAGTTTTGATCATTGTCACATTCTAAAAAAAAACATTAGAACGCAGTTTCTGTAACGAGAGATGACTGATGGTACTGGAATAATTTCAGGGAAATACTTGTCATTACTATACACAATGCAAAAGGGTGAGATCGTCAAACCGGTCAGACACCTCACTAAAAACACATCGAACCCACTAAATTTGAAAAAATGAATGTTCGACGTGCCAAGGAAGTGTTCTCGTCAGAAGTTATTGGTGCCATTAGTAGACTGAAAGAAAATATAGGCATGCACCCGGAACCGTACACATTCATGGACGCAGAAGCAACCATTTTTTTTTGAAAAACATTAATAAATGGTTCGCTATGCATGACGTAAGCATCACATATCATCATATTCAGTCTAGAAATCCAGATAAAGGGCATTTTTCTCATTAAATGTCAGTCGCCTAAACTGGCTAGAGGAATATTTTCTTTCTTACCTTGAAACTTTGAAAGCTGCTAGTAACGCTGCTAGAAAGGACTTCCTAAGTTCTGAGACTTACGAAGCTACCTACCTATACAATTGATCACGGATTCAGCTGTCCAGTGCATAAGGTATCTTCTAAAAATGGGTAGAGGAAAGTCGCCAAATATGGGGAGTTTTTTTTATAGGGCTCACATTAGACATAAGAAGGAACGGAATAATTTTGGTTTTCTCACCTATGTAAACCTCAGGCGATATACTATGTATATTACAAATATGGGCACGTTTGATGTTGTAATACCCTCTGATATTATTGTTAACTTTAAAAGTGCACTTTCCCCGTATTAGGCAACCGGGTTTCGTAATATGGGGAGGTGAGAAACCTCACGGTTTTTATTTATAATAGGTACACTGAATAGTATACCCTACTAATTAAAGCATTAATTCTGACATTTTTTTTTTTTCGTGTGGCCTCCTGAAAGGCCGAGTGCAGGTCTTTCTAGTCGACGACCGTGGGCGACCTGCGCGTCAGGATGAGAGATGGAATGGATGAAGATGAATGAAACTGGGCAAGGATGTGGAAGGAAGCGGCCGTGGCCTGTTAGAAGGTACCGTCCCAGCATTTGCCTGGTGTTGAAAAATGGGAAACCACGGAAAATCATTTCAAGGACGGCCGACGGTGGGGCTCGAACACACGCGTCTACCGAGTCAGCAGAGAGCTTGGCCCCATGGCCTAACGCTGCGCTTTAGCCAGCGTAGCCACTACTGTCGGTAATTCTGACAATGTAATGAAATCATGAACACAAATATTACAAAAATACAAAAATGAATATTTTAAGTAAATAACAGTCCTAGTTTCCTGTTGCCGAACTTCCAAACCGTTCAGCAGAAAAATGCATAAACTTTAATGAAAACCGAGTGATTCTGATCGAATTCAACTGTAACGAGGTGCAAGGTATGTCTAATTTCTCTTAGATTTATTACCACGCTATTTTATTTTGTGATATAATTTGCATTTTGATATTGTGGGAATTATAATGATAATATAATAGTGTCACTAGCAACCCGCCCCGGCTTCGCCCGGGAACAGTTATGAATGTGCAAGGAATTCCTGTCAGACGTAATTTAAGAATGGCGAGGTGCAAGCCAAATCCCCCTCCCGTCCAAACTAAAAACACTTATAGTGGGCGATGTATCGAAGATAGAGATATGCTCACGCGGACTTTTTTGTTCAATTTTTCATGCTGAACAATTCTTACACTCATTGTATATTGATATTTTTAACGGTTTGTCCAGCGTAAGCTTAAAAAGCGCACGGACGTCAAGTTCTTTCTTCGACCTATTCACTGGAATCTAAAATCGTTACTGCTTGGCTCCCTTTGATCATAAATAAATTATTTTCTACAGAAATCTTCCTCGATATTACCTGTACAGAATGGTGAAAGCCGCATCAAAATCCATCCAGTGGTTCTCGAGATTACCCGTGATATCCAAGAATCGGGGACTTTGTTTTACACTAAATAGAGATAAGTCTTAGTCGTGCAATGCTTGGTGAACAGCGCTGTGTGAGCAGTTGAGTAACTAACAAGATTTCATGAAAAAGGTCTCATTGTCTAGGCCGGTATGAGCGCATTCAGTCGGCCGTGAAGGAAGTCTTCTAATTGGGGCGATACTCTATAGAGTGTGTTCCTGTCGTCTGTTGACAAGATGGTAGGTCTGTCTTGTTATCCGTCGTCACAACGACAATTGTTAACTTTTGAGGATCTACAAGAGTAGATATGTTGAAATCATCAAGGCGATAAGATGTAGTGTACATAACTGGAGTTCCCGAGGAGACTGGAATAGCCTGGGGCTATTCACTAGCTTCTGCCCTATTTTCTTTAGTTCGGAGTAATGACAAGTACCAATGTAAGAAGGAATTAACAACCTTAAATTTAAAAATTATAATCGTATTGAAGAAATCAGGAAGACTGGATTGGACCTCTCATGTATTAGAAGCGATGATGTAACATTTGGTATCCTGGAAAAGATCATCTTGTTGAGGAAATGATCTGCCGTATGAAAGATGTTCTGCTTCTTTTTTGTGATACTGATCACTGTAGAATGTCACGTTCCATGACGGAGGAAATAAGCAATATTGTGTTCGACGAAATGTTGTCACAGTTTGTGAGGGTGAACAAGTGGTCTACTGAAAGGTACGTCATGTTGTGTTGAAGTTTATTCATATGTGAGGTCTGCGCCTGAAGTACAATTATTTATAATTTTTGAGTCACCGGCATTGTTATACCGTGTTAGGGTTGACTATCATTTTGTTATGTGGTTAGTAGTTTCAATTAGTAAAGTAACGTAAAGGTTTTCATTTCTCTCTAATCACTGTAGGATATCCTAGTTTGGATCTGTTTTAAATGTTATTCAGTACGGAGCATAGTTATGAGATATGGTGATGACGTCGGTGTTAGGTTCTTTAAAAAGATGTGATTTTCAGTAGGTAACGTACTACCATTAATGACGAACAGCTGATAATATAGTACTGTAGTTAAAAGAAGGTAGCCATGTAACTGTTTTGGTGTTTGGTTAGATAAGTTCTGTTTTCATGCTATTAATAGGAGTTGGATTTTAAACAAATTATCCACACTAGGATAAACGTTTGTTTATCGGCATTGATTTCCAGTTCGTAACGAAACGCCATTATCGACGAACAGCTGATTACGTAGTACTATAATTGAAAGAAAGCAGCCAAGTCACTGGTTTGGTGATTGGTATGACTAGATCTGTGTTCATGCCATTAATAGGAGTTGGATTTTAATGTAATTATCCTCACTATGATAAATGTTTTGTTTATTGGCATTGATCTTCAGTTGGTAATATTGATCTAGATTTCTGACGTGTCGTGTTAGTCGTGAAGTAAGTACCTTACATGCGAGATTTGTAATTCTGTCCTCTGGTGTCAGCTGAATATTTATCTTATTTGAGGAAGAGATCATGTCAGGAATTTTTAAATTGACTATTGTACTATACTCCGACGAGTTTCTGATGGGAACTGGTGTAGGCTATTGAGGGTGATTTCCATGTCTTATTTTGATATACCTTTATTGTTTATTGTCTTTTTACTTTGTAAATGTACTCTGTTGGCCAATAGATGTTTCATACCAGAGTAACTGTGTTTTCTTTTAAGCTTGAACTCGACAGCACGGTTCTAATAAGTGTACCTTGGGTTATGTTGGCAGAAAGGCTCAGTCCTTCCACTTCCAACCTAAAGTTATACAATTCACGGTAGCAGAGGTTCGGACCTCGTTTGTATTGTACTTTAGGGAGGTTTCACTGGTAGCAGAGCGTGGTTTTTCGTGTTATACCACATTTTACATTTGTTGGAATTTGTGTTGTTGAGTGCATGTTTGGAAGGATATCATATTAGGCCTAGTATCAAATTACGTGAAATTATATTTGTGTGTTTTTACTTAACCTCTAATTCTTGTGTTTCTCTGTTCCATGGGCATGTCAATGAATTATATGGAGCAAATGTTTTGGAAGCTGTTATATGTTAACCAAAGATGTGATAGAATATGAGCTCATTATAAGGAAGGAAAATCTAAACATCATTGCAATTTGGACGTGATTATTTTGTGAGTTGGGGAATTTTCCTGTAGAGTTCTCTCCCCATGAAGCCAACTATGGGATATCGGTGAGTCTGACATATTACCAGCTGTTTTTGAAGTGATGTATTCTTTATTACCTTAATTGGTGTGTTGAAAATTATCTGCTTTGCGTGTGATTCGAATTAGGGTTAGGTCGATTCTTTGGATTCTGTGATTACATGATCAAATGGGAGTGTGGTAACTTTATGTTGTGATATTTGCTGAAGAGTAGGTATTCTAACGTTCTAACCTAGTTGTGAATTTCGTTCGTATTTTTCTGAAATGATTCATGATGACCCAACCGAGTGTCTGGAGTGTTCAAAAAGTGTTAATTATTACGGTGATGCATTGTGTGAAGTTAGTGATTGTGTTGTTGTTATTGAGGTCTCTGGGCATGCGTCGTTGCATGGTATGCAAAATGTTTCGGACATTATTGATAGTAATGGCGTTTCGAAATTTTATTGAAGGGTGGGGTCTTCTATAAGGTCGTCAAAGAATATAGTGCGAGTTATTCGAGTAAAGCAAATAAGTAAAGTAATTTTAAGAAAGATGTACCACGTCTCCTACATCAAATCCTGGTAATTCTGGGTTTTGTTCTGCCCGTAACTTAAATTTTATTTTTTTCTAATGTTGTTGAATCTGTGCCGAAGGGTGATGGTGTATTTTATGATCTTGGGGCTTTGGTAAGTGATGGTGTGTCACTCCTTCTATAAGTTTATTCATTTCTACCCTAATAAGGTATTGCTGATTCTAGACACATGTGTAGTTCTTTATCGTCGTGTTCCTCCTCATATTTTTCTCCATCTTGATCATTAGTTGGTAACACTTATTTTCAGAAGCGAAGACCTGTGCAGCCAGTTGACTACTATTGAAATCCGGTTCTACTCCTGTATTTTTTTTTTCAGGGTTACTCTTTTCAGGGCAGCAAAGATTTCATGCTTGTTCCTGTTGCAAATAGATATCCCAGTGGTGTTCTTCCAGTGACCTATTTGAGGTAGCAACTAAGGTAGGAGTTGTGATCTTGTGGATCATATGTTCTTCTGAGTCAATGATGTGACTGACTATTTCTGTTACTGATAATATAGACTTGTGTGTGTCTATTTTCTAAATTGTGCCTTACTAGACAGGACATACAGAATGTATAAATGTGTATGAATGTTTTGTGCGATTTTGTTTTGCTACTACTACTTGGGTGGATTTGTTGTTGATTGTGGGTGTCAATGTAAGTGTGGGTTTCTATTCATTTAAGGGGTTAACGTCATGGGTTTACTTGGAACCGTGTATATAAATTGGCATTTGTTGGTATATCTGTCAACTTGAGTCTGCCAAATGAATTTTATGGGGGTTTGTTTGGTTAGAGTTCAGTTGAGTGTTACTTTATGATCCTCAACATTTACAAGGAATGGGACTTGGTTCAGGTGAGGTAAAGTAATAATAGTTTAAGGTAAGTATTTATAAACCATTCTCCGAAGTCTCCAGATGATTGAGTGGGTTCAATCCTATTTGCTGGTAGGCTGAGAAATAAATACTTAGGGTAAGTAATGTGATTATGTGTGATGAGATATGATGAATTAATTTGTGTTGTTTGGTGAATATACTGGGACTCACTATAGGCCTCATGAAATGCGTGCTTCGACTCGTTTACTAGTTTCTGTTTGGTCTGGGTATGTATATGAAAGAGTATTTATGTAATTGTGTTTTGTGTTGATGTATTGACAAGTGCTAATTTGTATTCTGGTCGGTTGTTTTTTTTTTAGTTTATTTGCGGGTGGTTAATGGTTTTATTTATGGCGTGTATTGTGAGGTTATGTGATATGAATGAAAGTTTGGGAATGTTTGTATCTTGTCGGTTCGCACCGGTGGTCAGTTGATCTTCTATTTATTTAAGGGTCTTCTGTGGTCATTTATTGGGTGTTTTGTTGAGATAGTTCTTGTTTTAATTTTATTTGGGTTTCTTTGGTGGAAAACGGTTGGAATATGAAAGACTTAAATCGGTATTCATGTTAATTAGTGAAATTTTAAGGTTAGCGAGCTCATGTTCCTTGAGGATTAATGTTTTTACTGCATATCGGTTTTGAATTTTAGCTGTAAATAATTATTATTGTTGATTACATTAGAGTACATAGTCTGATATTGAAATAATGATTTGAAATTTTGTAAAACTTAATTATTAACTGTAAAAGACATGGAAATTTACTGAAAGGGAAGTTTTCTGTTGATAGTCTAAGGTCTTATTTTCATGTAAACTTGGGTATTATTCTGTTTCGTTAGGAATTCCTGTCTCCAATCTTAGTTGTTAAGACTTCTATACTATGGTACTGCCCCAGTTGAAATTGTTTTCAGCTGCAAACTGGTGTAGGCTGTTCTGCGTGGAAGATTCGTGGTGCACTTGTGAGGGAATCCAGGGCCCGGATGACTGAACGGTAAACTGCGAACCTCAAAACGGACTGGAATCTGTCTTCACTATACAAGAATGTCTAGTAGATACAAGAAGATTTGTATTTGTACTGTGAAAATCATGGATTTGACTGTTTGGAATATTGTAAGAAGTTGTAATTCTAAGCATGATGTACTACCTGATATGGATTTAGGAGAAAGAACTTTCTAGTGGGAGGATTTCTCATATTATAGAATGATACGGTGATGGATATGTAAAAACTTTCGGTGAAGTTTTGCATGTCTCTGCATGGTGTGAATTTGTTGTTTTGAGTTGTCTTGGTCCTTCGAACCTACGACAACTATTGTGGAGGGGGAGGATGAGCCGTTATTACGGCACTAGACACGTATCTTCTCTCACCTCCATCTGATTTGTATAATTTGGTTCTGCGAGTATGATGTTTATGCTGACTCTCGTCAGAGCGCTCCACCGAACAGGTAAGAAGGAAGTCTTCTAATTGGGGCGATACTCTATAGAGTGTGTTCCTGTCGTCTGTTGACAAGATGGTAGGTCTGTCTTGTTATCCGTCGTCACAACGACAATTGTTAACTTTTGAGGATCTACAAGAGTAGATATGTTGAAATCATCAAGGCGATAAGATGTAGTGTACATAACTGGAGTTCCCGAGGAGACTGGAATAGCCTGGGGCTATTCACTAGCTTCTGCCCTATTTTCTTTAGTTCGGAGTAATGACAAGTACCAATGTAAGAAGGAATTAACAACCTTAAATTTAAAAATTATAATCGTATTGAAGAAATCAGGAAGACTGGATTGGACCTCTCATGTATTAGAAGCGATGATGTAACATTTGGTATCCTGGAAAAGATCATCTTGTTGAGGAAATGATCTGCCGTATGAAAGATGTTCTGCTTCTTTTTTGTGATACTGATCACTGTAGAATGTCACGTTCCATGACGGAGGAAATAAGCAATATTGTGTTCGACGAAATGTTGTCACAGTTTGTGAGGGTGAACAAGTGGTCTACTGAAAGGTACGTCATGTTGTGTTGAAGTTTATTCATATGTGAGGTCTGCGCCTGAAGTACAATTATTTATAATTTTTGAGTCACCGGCATTGTTATACCGTGTTAGGGTTGACTATCATTTTGTTATGTGGTTAGTAGTTTCAATTAGTAAAGTAACGTAAAGGTTTTCATTTCTCTCTAATCACTGTAGGATATCCTAGTTTGGATCTGTTTTAAATGTTATTCAGTACGGAGCATAGTTATGAGATATGGTGATGACGTCGGTGTTAGGTTCTTTAAAAAGATGTGATTTTCAGTAGGTAACGTACTACCATTAATGACGAACAGCTGATAATATAGTACTGTAGTTAAAAGAAGGTAGCCATGTAACTGTTTTGGTGTTTGGTTAGATAAGTTCTGTTTTCATGCTATTAATAGGAGTTGGATTTTAAACAAATTATCCACACTAGGATAAACGTTTGTTTATCGGCATTGATTTCCAGTTCGTAACGAAACGCCATTATCGACGAACAGCTGATTACGTAGTACTATAATTGAAAGAAAGCAGCCAAGTCACTGGTTTGGTGATTGGTATGACTAGATCTGTGTTCATGCCATTAATAGGAGTTGGATTTTAATGTAATTATCCTCACTATGATAAATGTTTTGTTTATTGGCATTGATCTTCAGTTGGTAATATTGATCTAGATTTCTGACGTGTCGTGTTAGTCGTGAAGTAAGTACCTTACATGCGAGATTTGTAATTCTGTCCTCTGGTGTCAGCTGAATATTTATCTTATTTGAGGAAGAGATCATGTCAGGAATTTTTTAATTGACTATTGTACTATACTCCGACGAGTTTCTGATGGGAACTGGTGTAGGCTATTGAGGGTGATTTCCATGTCTTATTTTGATATACCTTTATTGTTTATTGTCTTTTTACTTTGTAAATGTACTCTGTTGGCCAATAGATGTTTCATGCCAGAGTAACTGTGTTTTCTTTTAAGCTTGAACTCGACAGCACGGTTCTAATAAGTGTACCTTGGGTTATGTTGGCAGAAAGGCTCAGTCCTTCCACTTCCAACCTAAAGTTATACAATTCACGGTAGCAGAGGTTCGGACCTCGTTTGTATTGTACTTTAGGGAGGTTTCAGTAATAAGAGAAGGACTGCGTTAAATATAACGCACTTATTGGTCGTAATTATTGCCATACAGTTAAACAGATGAGTAATCAAATATTTTTAGCTCAACTTTTCTCACGAAAAATTGGCTAATTTGTCATTAGCAGGGACTTATCGTGTAAACAGCTGCTGATAGCGACTAAAGACCCGAAGTAAAAGTTGTAAAGCACACTTGTAGCTTTAAAACGATACATTGCCCATGTTCATCCGACAAACATCAGCAGAGATACAGTTACAAGTATAAAAGTGGAAGTGTGGCAATCGCTTTCCGAACGAACGCCCATTTACGCTGGTGGGCTCCATCTTTGCTGACACCATTTTGTATCTTTGCTCAAGAGCTTTTAGGATGGCATTCCTTTGAATCCAGGTAAACTAGCAGAAACAGTTTGCATAGAACAAAACGAGTTTAATGCAGTTAGCAGTTAAACGTACATTCATAATATGCCTAATGCAAATAATAACAAAACAAAGCTTAAAAAGCGTTCTTTAGACAAAGAACACTTGCAAAACAAAGCTTATATTGGACTCAATCGTCCTCCTCATCGTCTGAGCCATCAAATGTGACGTTGCCACACGCTTTTCCACTGCAGTGTCCACACAATAAGGAGCATTCTAAACCGGAACGTACACACTCACACCGGCTGCCACAAGAGCTCTTGCAGTTGCAGGACACTCAATTGAGGAGATGATCTGGAGCAGCTGGAAGATGAGTTGTCACTGGTACTAAAGCTGAGTGTTGGATTTTCCATCCCTATTGGGTCGGGTCCAAAGAAAATCCTAACCATTCTTGAACTTGCAAATATACCCGCAGTGAATGTTGTTTGCATGCCGCCGAAGTCCGCGGAAGTGAAGCCAGCTGAAATGACTCTGTGACCGGTTGTTTGGCAATTTTTTGACTATATTTCACAACCCGAAGTTCGTCGAGGCTTTTGCACTCCGATTTGCCACTATTAGAGAGTCAAATGGCGAACTTCTCTCCAGATGATATTATGGCCTTTTCATCTGGAGCCGTAGAGACGAATACCTTCATTTCCTCGCGTAAAGATGCGGAATACTTCAATATTTTCCAGGCTTGTTGTTTGATGTACTCTACCCACAGCTTTCCTGTGCGAGATTTCTGGCTCATTGAAGAAAATGTGTCATGGAGCGACTCTTTGAGACGATGAAGGCAAGGATATGATAGCAAGTCGTTGGCGGTGCTTTCTTGGAATGTGGTAAAACGCGCCTGTATTTCGTCCTTGTCATCCTTCAGCCCGTCGTTCATGTTGAGTAACATTGTCCCGACAGCCTGTTTTGTCAGAAAATGCGCTCTGAGGCCCCTAGAACACGCACAGTTTCGCGTTATTGATACATTTGAAATTAAAGGCATAACGTAATCATTTTTAAGGGCGAGCTAATTGCAAGCCTACCTAGAATATGCGTGTCCAGACATCATGTGAGTCACAGACGATTTAGCGTATATTTTCGCCCAGAACTCCTCCAAACCGCTTCCATTCATCACGTAGCCGATTGCTCCAAGAAACGACATTAGAAGGTGAAATCCACCTAGACGAACAAGCACGTTTTTGAGTTCCTCTGAAGTGTCCGATGCGACTAACTCTGCAGCTTTCGCGTATAGGGGCTGGTAAAAGGTTTCGAAACAAGTGATTAGTTTCAGTTACGCGCACTCTCTTGCGGCAAACTTCAATGTGGAATATATAGTTGATGGATTGCTCGGTTCCAAGTTAATGAACGGCAGGGCATCAACTGACGTCGTCTAGGAAGCTGGTTGAGCATGAGCAGACAGTGCCGTCTTCATAAATCCGTTCCACGAGGCGGGTAAATGAATACCTGACCACCGTCCAGATAACCACAAGAAGTCCATCATCGACGCAATAGCCACCGAGTTTGGGGCTTCCACAGTTAACTCCTTAATCTTGACGTCCTTTGAACCAGGAGAAGAGGGCTTCCGATACCACGAAATGTTGAACATTCCCATCGCCGCAATCACACCTGCATTAGGAACTTCTCGTGTACGTGGGAGTGGAGATATTTCACTGTCAGACGCTGGACCTGTGCACTTGATGCCTCCCATGCACTGAAATGTGTTTCGCCCGTCCAATGTCCTTACAAGTCAGCGTTGTCAAAGCAAAACTGCGTGAACGCTCCAGCATTCGGGATTGGACGTTCTTCACGAAGCGCTGAAACTTCGAACCTGTGGACTTCCGCCACATTTACTGAAAATCCAAGACTGTTTAGAAGCTGGATTAATTGTTTCGAGTATTGTTGGCCTGCTCCGACAGGCCGAGCGCTGTCACCTAGAAACGCGATCGGGTGCCTTTTCAACAGCGGTTATGCTTTGGGACCGTATCTCGATAACCGTTTCTCGCATAGACATGGGTAATATACCAATGTAAAGCTAAAAGTATGCTTTATAACTTTAATTCTGGGTCTTTAGTCAATATCAGCAGTTGTTTAAAAAATAATGCCCTGCTAATGACAAATTAACCAAACTTCCGTGTAAAAATTATGCTAAAAATATTAAATTAGTCGTTTTATCCTTCATAAATAGCAATAATTAGGCCTGATAAGTCCGCTATCCTACTGGTTCATTTTTTATTAATTGCCAAAGCTCGCGAGAACTAAATTTGGATCAGTATTTTGAAAGCAGGAAGCAAAAATGCTGTTTTTGGCACTTAGGCCCCATTTAAGCCCTTTTGAACCCTCCAAAAACTATGACGCGGACACCGCAGAGATGGGGACTTTTCAGGATTTGCTTATTGGGTACTAGGGAACATCTATGCCAAATTTCAGCTTTACATTATTTATTTATTTTTAGTTTGGCCGTGTTTTTTGAATGCCTGGGCTATAGCTATTTTGTCCCCAAAACAACATATGGACTTGAGACCTGCGCAATCTTGAAGAAGGATGGCAGTAGACTGCAAAGTGCAGAAATGAAATTTCTAAAGACAATGGTCCAGAAAACAAGAAGAAAGAGAACAGAAATGAAAGTATAATGGAAGCAGCACAGGCACAGGAATCTCTTCTAGGAAAAAGTGAAAGTTCAAGTCTGAGGTGTTTGGACATGTAAAAAGAATGGCACTCAACAGAATAACAAAAGTATGGCTGGAGAAAACAGTTAAAGGCACTCGACCCAGAGGAAGACCTAGAAGTAGAAGGCTTGATAAAGTCAAACAAAACATAATTACAGTAGTAGAGGTATGAATTGGACAGAGATTGAGAATGCCAAGATCTATCATGACCGACAAAGATGGAAGAGGCTCATTAACCACACCCGGAAAACTGGATTTGATCTACAACGATGATGATGATAATTCTGATGATGAGAAGTGGAAGAATAGACAGGAGTGGAAGAGGCTAGTTTACAACACCCGGATGACTGGAGTTGGACTCGGATGATGATGAAATGGTGTTGTAAGAATTTTTTATCAATGCTGGAGGTTGTAGACAGTGTAAGTTATAGGCTCGCTCTTAGATCCCTAGTCATGTGCGAGTTTCAGTGAGCAACTCTGGTGTGCGTTCCGGTAGTTTGATTTGTTTGTAATTATGCAATTGGTGTACAGTATTCTTGGACAGTGTAGAGGAAGCAAGATTTTGTGAACGAAGTGAGTGAAGACGAACATAGAGCTTTGCAGAAGATGTACTCGGAAGTTTGTGGAAGACTTAAGAAAATGAGGGATCAAATGACTGAACTTGAAGTTGATAAGCAAACCGCTGAGAATCAATCGCATTCTAGGTTGCCGTGTGGGGATGCTTTGGGCGTTGGGTCGAGAATGCAGTAGGTGCCCTAGACTTGAAATAAGGTACTATCGTGGCTCATGCTTTCAGGGGCGTCTTCACGTAGTTGGAGCTGCTGATCAACAATGGCCATGGAGTCACTAGAGTCTGCTATGACTTCAGCATCAGGATTTTCACAGACACCACCATCCATGGATTCTGCTCTGGACTGTTTGGATTTTCTTTCCAGCAGCCGTCGAAGAACTAACATGATAACCCAAAGTAACACACGGTGCCCAGTCAGAATTGTCTTACCAAATAAAGTGGCAACTGCAAACTGTGGTGTAATCCTTAATACCGTTCTCCTGTAAATCATTCCTAATGATTTTGGAAATCCACAATGCCCTACGTTGTTCTGTTCTAGTCTTGGTCAATTCACACCGATTTGTGATGACATTCGGTATAGAGAAAAATCTGATGCGGTTAGACCTCGAAGAACAATTTACAATAGCACAGATAACCATTTGCTTCTAAATCGCAAAGAGACTTCAGGAAAATATACTTTCACGGCTGACAGCATACAACATAAACAAAGCCTGTACTCAAAAATGGCGGACGCACTGTTGCGGCTTCGGGCCCATAAATAGCACTCACGTCGCAACCCCTCGAGTGGTTGAAATGAAAACCAAGAAGAGTAAATATATTTTACTATGTTTCAAGGTTTTATCCCAGTCATTTACAGATAGGTTTTTATAGTGTAGGTGAGATAAGACTGCCTTGAGGAGTACCCTGCATTCCTTCTAAAGTATCACTGATGGTGTTATTGACGTTAACTGCCGTTTCCCTATTTTTTAGATACCTAACCTCTTATAAGTGTGTTGTATAATTTACTAAGTAGTTTATTGTAATTTATCATACCACGAAGGTTGATACTGCATTAAATGAAACGTGTAGACTCATCACTGGCTGCCTGCGACCCATGCCATGTTTAGCAGGCATTGCACCCCCAGATATTAGAAGAGAAGTTGCAGGTAAATGTGAGAGATCTAGGGTTGATGTGTCTCAAGCACATCCATTGTATAGCTTTCAACCAGCCCACTCTCAACTGAAGTCCATAAGAAGCTTCCTTCACACAACTAAGTGCCTAACTGACAAACTTCAGGTTTTGAGGATTACATCTTGGTTGACCAGAAGCCCCCACATTACTCAGTGGATGACTCCATCTAAAAGGCTCCCAGCGGGAAATACAGAGGCTTGGACAACTTGGAAGTCTGTCAACAGATTGCGATCTGGGGTTGGTAGATCCAAGTCCAACATTCATAAATGTTTTTTTTGTTACGACTCGGTCCTTTGTGAATGCGGTGAAGAACAGACTATGGGTCATCTTCTTCAGTGCAGTCTATGTCCTATACTGTGCACCATGGAGGATCTGGTAAAGGCTACACCAAATGGACGTGACATGGCAAAATATTGGTCATGCATTATTTAGTGCCTTAAATGTACAAGTTTTGTCACTTTTGTTGCCCATTTTGTACATAATTTCTTTTGTAATAATTTTGTTCCTGACACGGGTAAATAAATAAATAAATGTAAAATGCTTTAGAAAAGTCTAGGGAAAAAAACATAATATGGTTGTTCTTACTTAAGGCATTATTTACCATATTGGCAAATTCATCCAGAAGTAGTCAAAAACATGTTCCCTTCCTAAAACCATACATCTGTATCATATATATCAGGCCTGTCCAGCCATGCCACTAGTGGCTGTGACGCGGCTTGCCATGAGACTCACTCCGTGGCAGAGTAATAATAATACAGTCATCACAATTAACACCGGTTATCAGACAGATTCTACACACACCCAAAGTACACGGGGCTACATGACCGCATTCCCGCAGCCCCTAAACTGAGGAACCAACCAACTATTTAAACAGAGGATGGATTCCGTCTTCAGGAAATAATTCATGATAAAAACCAATAAATAAAACAAAAATAATGGCAACCACTATTGACGTCAAATTGGCAGGTGGAAAGATACAGGGAGGAGGAGGCATAACCAGTGATGGACGAAGCAAAGAGAATATAAAAAGTAGGTTGGTTCAGGCAAGGAAAGCATTTCTACAGAAAAGACATCTGTTAACATCAAATGGAGATTTAGGTAATAGAAAGTCATTTTTGAATGCCTTTGTCTGGAGCATGGTGCTCTATGGAAGTGAAACTTGAACTGTTGGCCCAGCAAAAAAGAGGTGAATAGAAGCATTTAAAATGTGGTATTACAGGAGAATGATGAAGATCAGATGGGTAGATAGAGTAACAAATGAAGAAGTATAAAGACGAGTGGGCGAGGAGAGATACTTCTGGCGACTGCTAATGAATATCATTTCTGTATCGGGCCGAGAGCAGTAATGGTGTGGGGATGGCCCATGGCCAGAGTGGCCCTGGTCCGATTTTCCGTGATTGCTCCAGCCTGCTGTCGAGTCCAGCCTACATGTCATTGTAGTCTGCGACTGCCTATGGCACACTTCCGCATAAGCAATATCAAATGTGGCTTCTTCAACAACTAGTATATATATGGTTAGCTCACGGGGCCTGATCTTGCCAGAATAAATAAATTAGAATCAGTCACTCAATCAATCTTTTAAACTATAATGTTGGCAGTGTGCTTCTTAAATATTGAGTAATGGACGACTATGTTAACCGTCTTTTTTTTCTTTTACTTACAGAAATATGACCGCCAGAAGACTGGGAAACTTAATACCGGGCCAATGCAACTTCCAGCAGCCATCCTGAATTAGTTTATCACATTTCTTTTCACACCTATTCACACAAATTGTAACTTTTCTCAATTTTCAGAGCACTTTGGTCCCAACTAAATACCATACAGCTACACCTATTACACCATAGGTTATGAGACAAGTATGCGGGACTGTATGTTCCCAGTATGTACTTCAATACCGGTAACGCAACAACAGCAAGAGATGGCTCCCATCCCAGTCTCCTCAAGAATATTCTATACCGTACCACCGTATTTTTTTATTGACGTTATATCGGTTGATGGTGATGTGAGCTTTCTCTCAATCGGTTGACATCCCTCGATGCATGCAGTGGTTTTGCACCTGTCTGTTGGCTCAGGATAGAGAGAAATCTGTTTTCTCAACGATGTCTCAGTCTAATTCATGACTGGGATAATATGGAAGCTCCTGAGATACACCTAGTAATGGCACTTCTTGTGTTTGTGAATACTCATTGGGCCAGTGAGGAAATCAAAGACAGCCTTACTCCTCCTCACCTTGCCTACAATGCCTCATTATAGCATTGTCTAGGTTTCTACCCACATTATCTACGGTGGTACTTATTGAAGATCAAGCTGATAACCTAACATACAGACAAGTGGAGTATACCTTATGAACATCCGTACCTGCGCGGTAAGACAGTAAATAAGATCGTTGCATTTGTATTAATGAAATTTGAGAATTTGTTACCATCCAAACAGTGTTCAAAATTCTCCATAGTACCCATCGGAGAAGTGTTTAGCAACCAAATATCAACTTGGGAAATTTGAAAGAATCTGCTGCAAACGAAAATAGTCACCAAATTTCCTTTAAGTATGCAACTCACATTTCGGCAGTGCAACACAACCGTCACCAACACAGATCTGTCATAAAGATGCTTACCACTAATCTGTCTGTTTCTCTGCTATTGTATTGGAAACTTATCAAAAAATAAACTTAATTTTAGAGTTCAAAATAATGTCCTTTGTCATTCACCAGTTCCAATTATGTGAGAGTCCATAACCCTTAATATGTATACAGGGTGGATGGAGTATTACTAGACAGCAGTGATGATTCTCCAAGTCAGGAAGCGACAAAACACCTGAAGTAAGCATAGAAATTTAATGTTCTTCAGTCAGTCAACACGATTGTTGCAATATTGACACTCGAAGCTAGCGGGCTTTAATTCAATGGTATACAGGGCATTAAATATACCCATGTCGAACAAGGAAATCAGATATTAAGGATCTAGGGAGATAGTTCCTCTCAGTCTCTCTGATCTTCACATATTTAAAATTGTACATTTTCCCTCAAGGGCTCAGAGCCTGGATTTGATCTCCTTTGTTCGTCACTGGAGGAGTTTCCATCTGTTTTTTCGCCGTTGACTGTATGACGTTAGGTATCGTTCAGATACACTTCCCTTTTGTTTATGTTTCCTTATATCCATCTAACATCTAAAACTGGACCGGTGCCTCAACAACTGTGTAAGATATATCTTTGGCCTGCGATATGATGATCATATATCACCCTATTATAAGGAGCTGTCGTGGCTTCGAGTGCACCAGCGTCGTGAACTCCACATATTATCACTACTGCACAAAATACATTCCACTAATACCCCTAACTATCTTGTTTCACCGTTTTCTTACCTCTCGTCCTATCATGACCACAATACGAGATCTGGCTCCTCTCTTGCCATACCTATAAACCGTACTGCTGTTTACAACCGCTCGTTCATAATCTCTGCGTCCAGGTCATGGAATTTGCTACCTGTGAACATTAGAGACAATCCCTCTCATCGCAAATTTAAAGTGGCTTGCTGCGAGTATTTGCTGGGTGGATCCCGCTGACTTCCGGGATAAATGTTGAATGAACGAATGGATGAATGAGATGAATGATAGGATTACTGTAGTTACATCATTTAAGGGTACTTTACTTTGTGTATTTTTGAAATTAATGATTCTACTATTATTCATATTATCACTATTCTTATTGCTATTAATATTATTTGTGCTACTGGTATTTGTAATTATAAGTCATGTAGATGTATACTCATCTAGTGGTTAAGTGTAAGAGAGGGCCTTGAGCCCTAACTTCGCCACCAATAAAGGCATTATCTATCTATTATCTATCTAACCCTCCCACCTCCCCCCCCCCCCCCCCTCCTCATTCTTCGAGGAGTTTCTATATTTTCACACCACCCCCTTTACCTTCTCGTTACTAACTTCTCTGTCCACTGTTCCGGCATGGTCCATACAGTAATTTCTGGCAGCTGCTCTCTGGTGACGAACAGAGGAATTTATCTATATTTTTTGTAATCTCATTGATATACTTTCTTTGGCCACATTGTTTATTTCCATTGAAAAAGGAGGCAAGGTTTCTCCGAAACGTATGGTTTAAATTAAAAATACACACGGCATTAACCCAAAAGCATGAATTATTTATATAAGGAAATCAGAATTTAATCAAGCAAATAGCTGAAGAAAATAATTTTCCAGCCACCAAAATAGATCAAATTGTAGCCAGGCATAAAAATAAAACAACATAAAATCCAAACAATTACTGAGGGACCTCATTACTCTCGGTAACTTACAAAATTTTGTTCATAGCCCTTTTGAACAGTGCCTATCTTCAATTGGATCCGCAGATTGGTGAATACCAAGGTAGGTTCCGGAAAAGTCGATCGTGTACAGAGCAAATTAACCATTTGAAAAACTCAACGTCTTACTTCCATAAAATGTCAAACAAAAATTATGTCATTACTTTTGTTGACTTAACAAAGGCTTATGACAGCATTTTCCGTGAATCCCTTGTTGCTGTACTCTCAAAATTTGGATTAGATCGCAAGACAACATCAATAATCAAAGATACCCTCTTAAATACAAGTTCAAAGGTTACATTTATGGGAGGACTGAGTGCAGAATTTTCAATCGATACAGGAGTGCGTCAAGGAGATGGATTATCTCCATTGTTGTTTAATTGTGCGCTCAAAAAAGTTATCCGAGAATGGAGACGGGCTGGTGCACCATCCCATAGACTAGGACCAAAACTCAAAGGGATAACACTCGACTGTTTAGCATTTGCGGACGGCATGGCATTAATTGCTCCAAACATTTCTGTTGCCCAGAAACAACTTGAATTACTTCAAGAACAAGCAGGAAAAATCGGCTTGTGGATTTCTTTTGATAAAACGAAATTTCTGATGGATATTAAAACTACTCCGAATATACTCCACATTGATAAATGTAAGGTCTCCTGAGTGAAAGACTTCAAGTTATTAGGTGAATGGATCAATGAAACTGGTAACGAAGGAAAATCTATACAAGCAAGACTACAGAAAATGGAAACTGCCTTCCATTTGACAAAACAAGTTTATAACGAGGGACTTTTACAAGGCATTTAAGAGAAACCTTTCAAAATACCAACCAGCCAGCTTGAGTTTTAAGAAGGAAGTTGGCAGTATTGCAACAAACAACAACAAAAATTGCCAACTATTGGTGGAATACTTTAAACACCTACTTAACTGCCCAGTACCATCAGAGAAACTCACAAGAGACCTCAGACAACAAAACCCAGACTCAACACCGTCAGATGAAGCAGAAATCACGAATCTGATTAAGAAGCTCAATAACAACAAAGCAGCCGGTGAAGATTCGATAACGGCTGAACTACGGAAACATGTTAGCCCCCAAATGGTCGAGAACTTGTGTCAGTTAATGTAAGAGATCTGAAACACTGGTAAGATTCGCGATGAGTGGAAGTTAGCACTGTTCCACCCGCTACACAAGAAAGGGAACAGAAGCACCGAAACGTCAAAAAAGGTGAAAGGTGCATGGTTTAAAAGAAAACAGGAGGGAAAGTACATTGAATTCGGCAACACCGCTTTCGTAAACAAGGTAAGACGAGATGTGACCAACTGGCTTTGTGTATAAACATTAACAAATCTGGGAAATGTAAACAAGATCACACGTATTAGACATGCAACCTGCTGCTATCCAGGTGGAGGTCAAACAGGTAGGTCATTAGCGAAGCGAGGGGGAAGGAAATGGTCAAAAACGAACTAGTCTCTTCCCCTCATGATTAGGGGAGAGTGGGGCACTTTGAACCACGGTGCACTATGACCACATTACATAACTTCAGTATAAATTAAGAAATTATTTTTCTCACTCTGGGTATGTTGGTAGAACTGCTCTACTGACTTAGATTTTCTTTCTGAAAAATCTCGTGCCCACTATTAATTCTCTGCAGGTGTTATTTGGTTACGGCTAAAGTGAGTAATTTTCTGAGAACTTGGTAGATTACATTTGGTGGCAAATGATTGGTTGAAATTCAGATTAAGTACGTTATTATAATAACATCAGAAGTTTTAAATTTATATATCTTAAAATTTGAACACTGTTCACACAAACCTCACAATAGCTTTGTATAAAAATATGTACTGCTGGGGCACACTGAGCCAAGCTCTCCTGGGGCACAATGAGTCATGGTTCATTGTGCCCCGGGAGGGATTTAATTTTCCTTAAATACCGTGTGTCCTTTTGTGGGTTTCTTAGTATGGTTAAATACTTAATTTACATAATTTAACTAGTCCTAAAACGCCAAACGGAAGTTTTATGAGCAGGAATCTGAGGAAGAGCATGGTGAAGTTCAATACGAACAGAGCAATACCAACCTGGACGAGTTTGATGAATGGAAATACAGTAGAACGTTGTTTATCTGGACTAATTGGGAGCGAAAGTGTTCCGGATAATGATTTTTCTGGATAATCGAACATAGGGAGAACCAACAAGCTTCTCATTTAGGTGCAACACTTTCTCACACAACGAAGATCCAGAAATGGGATAGCCCTTACTTCTTGTCTGAATAAACCATACGTACGCCGCTATCTTCCAATTTTTCATCCGTAGCTGAACTCATGGTTTTTCTCTATTTAGAACCCACTTCACTATCTAATTTCAATGCATAATTCAGAATTTCACCTTTTTAGTTCTTCAAATCATAATTATTGTGGATTTTCCGACACTGTAATTTTTCATTAGACACTGCACACTCTCACATTTGAGGAGGTGACACGCAAAGACGAACATGTCCACAAATGAAAAAAAAATGAGATACAATATGGAACGGGACGTACAAGATGAGCGGAATGTAAATAGGTCGTGCCATTTAAGCAAACTTGAATATGTCCCATGATACAAGCCTGTGAAAATGCATGGTTCAGCACAAACACGAACTTGTCCACATCTATATTTCCTGCAAAGACGAACTAATCCATACGGCCAGTAGGAAGCGCTGATTCATGTCACGTGATTTCCATTCCGCGCGAGACCAGAAGTGCCAGCGCAGAGCAGCTGATATTAGCATTAGTTCCGTGCTTCTGTGCTCCGTCTTAATAATATTACATATTGCTACTAAAATTATTACGTCAGTGTTGTAGCAGAATGGATGAAGAATGTGTACGTGTGAAGATTGCAAACAAGGGTAGTAGAAAGAAGAAAATGATGATGATAATTGTTGTTTTAAGAGGCCTAACATCTAGGTTATCGGCCCCTAATGGTTTGGGTGATAGTGAAGGACGAGCTAAGAATGAAATACTACAAACTTACATACTAGAAGAAAAAATTGTAAACAAATAAAGGATAAGGCAAATAAAGGACAGGAAGAAAAGGAATGCCCTCAACCCTCGAAGAATGAGGATTAAGGGACTTGGAAGGGAGGAGAGCCATGAAAGGCAGATAGGAAAGGGGGAAAGAGAAGGTCCCAAGGTCAGAGGAAAAAGAGGGCAAAACGAACCTAGCTCAGGAATCCCTCGGGGTCGGCAACTCCCAAACTCACCAGCCGTGAGCCCTTGAGGATGTAGCATCACCCAGGGTGCACCAGAAGTGTTGGGGCTACATAAACCCTGCCTCCTTGAAGGCCTTGTGCAGAAGGCAGGAGATAACATGAAAAGAAAAAGAAGGCTGACCCCTCGAAGAATGAGGGTATCAGGAAAGATGAAACAAGGGCCAATTAAGGCGGGAAAGTGAAAGACTCCCTAGGCCTCGGATACCCCAATGCCGTCGGGGTCGGTAAAGAACAAGAGTTGACCAAGGGAGGTCGACAGGAGAGAAGACGGAGAGGAGCCCGGCACAAGTAAGTGGAAGCAATGCCGGACACCGATGGGGTCCCGTGATCGCCAACCCGAGTCTCGAAATATTGAAGGTAAAAATAAACCGCGTAAATATAATGGCAATTACTTTATTTTGGTATCTTATGGCAACTATTAATGAATAAAATGTAAGCGATTCTAAAAAAATAAAACACCTTCCGTTTGAAAATCATTCAAAGCCGAACTTGTCCAAACGGTTCATGAAAAAGAGAACATGTCCATAATTAAATGTGCTTTTTGAACAAATATTTTCATTGTAGATTTATTTGCAGTCATGAATTGCCCTTTTTGCATGAAAATCAAAATTCTTTACATTTCAATATGTTATTTTCATTATCATGTATGGCTGAAATACGTTTTTTGTTGATTGTGAAAAACTGTATTAGGTGGACATGTTCGTCTTTGCGTGTCACCTCCTCATTTATCCAGTTAATTAATGATATCCGCCTTTTCTCAATCTATAAAACATTGCGATTTCGTTTTTCCCTTTTGCCACTCGTAGAAGTCATTTTCACAACGTAATACAGTACAGTACGCAGACTACTATAACACATTGAAACATTATAGAGCAAACAAACGGTAGGAGACAACAATTGAAATAGAGAACCGACTCACTACTGTAGGCTGCGCGCACTTACGCATAACAACAGTAAGCGTGAGCTGCTCCGACTTTTTTTTTGCTCGTCCGGATAATTGACGTTCCGGTTGTTTGACGTCCGGATAAACGACGTTCTACTGTACAACTCTGTGAGGATTTTGGTAAATCTTCAGAAACAGACGAGTTTGTTCTGACCAGGTTTGAACTTAAAAACAAAAAGTATGTTTACTATGTGCAAAAAAATGTTAAACCGAAGGATGATGCAGGCTACTAATAGATGTCATTTTTGAGAAAGAGTGGAGAAGTGGGTGGAACATTCTTTTTTCCTCACGTAAGGGGATGAAGCATCTGTTCCAGCAAACAATATAGTATATGTGCTGCCAAATTCTACTGAACAGGGCGTGACAAAGATACAAAAATCTTACTTCAAATTTGGAATTAACTTCCAGTCCAATGAAGTCCGTTAATTTGAAAAGTGTATGCGTGTTTGAAGGCCTATATGCTTAGTTATATGATCTATAAGAGGATTGTATGTGAAGATTATATAAAATTTCGAAATACGGTAACTCTGTAATTAAATCCTTCTAATGATACTCTGTAGACTGGTTCATGGTACCCCACAGGTGGGGCAGATTGAACCATTTACTTATTTTTACTTAAAGACATGCAGCTTAGAAACTATTATTCATAGTGCATTCATATGAGGACATTTGAAACTTGAATGATTAAATTTCAAAAGGGTGAAAACCACAGATCAGTATTGAAATTACTGGATGAGTAGCAGTGAAAAATATTTTCTCCGGTTCAATTTTCCCCACTCTCCCCTACACAACACTTGTTGCCCGAGTGGTTAAGGAGAATTGTCTCCCACAAACTAATTGCAAGGTAGCGGGTTCAAACCCGGCCGAAGTCATCGGATATTTTAAGAGCGTTAAAAATCCCTCAGTATGCCTTCCTTCGGAGGGGAAGTAAAGCCGGCGGTCCCATGTCATAGATTTATGGCATGAAAAAGAACCTTCCACTAATTACACTTGTGTGAAGCTAAATTAGACTAACGCTGTTAGGTTCCAACGTTTGTCGCCAGGAGCTGACTGCAATGGCATCTAGTAACCAAGTTCTGAACTAGTAGGTCGTTGACGGTGGCGTTTGGTAGCAAAAGTAGGAACTACTTGAAAATTCAATGTCTGCAGTCCTTACTTGAATTAAAAACAGATAACACACACTAATACAGCCATCACAATTAACACCGGTTATCAGACAGATTCTACACACACCCAAAGTACACATGGCTACATGACCGCGTTGTCGCAACCCCTAAACTGAGGAACCAACCAAAGTAAATTGCAGAAACATGGACTTTTGGGAGAACCACTCAAGACATATTTCTTTGTTTTGTTACGGTATGTGAAGTTTTGAAGCCATTAGTTCAATGTTGCCTGTACAAAACTATCAATCTATACTGTTGTCATTTCTACGTTGCTCTATGGATGTGAGACCTGGACCCTATACCACCAGACCATCAAAAACTGGAACGCTTTCACCTGCAGAAACTCCGTTCCATATATGCACATCAAATGGGATGACTATATAACAAATGCTGCGGTTCTCGAGAGAGCGGAGATGAAGAGCATAGAAGCCATCGTCATTAGTCACCGGCTTAGATGGATCGGTCATGTCCAACACAGGAATGACGACAGACTCCCTCGGAAAATCCTGTACAGCGAGCTCAGCACGGGCAAGAGACCTCTAGGAGCACCTCTGAAGCGTTGCAAAGATCAGCTTAAACAAACCTTGAGGAGTGTAGCCATTGATCCTGATAATTGGCATACACTTGCGGAAGATCGCGCACGTTGGCGTGCAGCCACCTCAGCTGCGGTTTCACATTTTGAAGAAGAACGCCGAAGGCAGGAAATGGAAAGCTGTACCAGATATTGCCACGTCCTTCACCTTCCATCATCTGCATTGTGGGCGGCCGTATGTTCTATGCCAGAATTGGTCTGTTGAGTCACCAGCGTCATCACCATCGAGTGAATACAAATTAGTAATGCAGGAAAGAAACATACACTCGGATACGAGTATTGTCCGCCGCCGACTTCAGTGTTGCCTGTACAAAACTATCAATCTATAATTTTCGGTTGGTCAACACGCTTTTGCCCAATTAGATTAGGTGGGGGAACTGTGAGAAATGGGCGACCAGTAACCGAAATGAAAGTGGGAATCATGAATGTCATGACCCTGACAGGCAAGGTGGAGGAGGTGGTAGACTTCATGGAGAGGGAGAAGGTTGGAATGATGGGGCTGAGTGAAGTGAAATGGAAAGGTAAAGGAAGGAAGAAATTAAGGAAAGGATATACATTATACTGGAGTGGTGGCCAAGAGGCAAAAAATGGCGTGGGACTGATAACCTCGAAACAACTGGAGGAGTATGTTGAAGTGGTAGAGTGTGTGAGTGACAGAATAATGAAAATTAGAATGAAGATGAAGAATGACGTGATGGACTTCATTCAAGTGTATGCACCACAGACTGGAAACAGAGAAGAAGATATTGAAGTATTCCTGGAGGATGTAGAAAGAGTAATCTCAGATGTAGAAGTGGTGATCATGGGAGATATGAATGCACAAGTCGGAAATGAGAGACAAGGAAAGGAAGAAGTCATTGGACCATATGGATATGGGAAAAAGAACCGGGAAGGAGAGGAACTTGTAAACTTTTGTGAAAGGAATGGACTGATAGTGGGTAATTCATGGTTTCGGAAGAAAAACAGCAGGAAAATTACGAGATATGGGTGGGGTGATAGAAGAACAAAATCAGTAATTGACTACTTCCTGGTGGAAAGGACAAATCGCAGAAAGCTGTTGGATGTGACAGCTTTACCAGGAGAAGCATTTGATGGGGACCATAGAGCTGTGGTGGCAAAATTTAGATGGGGAAAATTGGAAAACCTAAAGGAGATCAGAGAAAGTAAAATAAAAGTATGGAAATTGAAAGACAAAGCTGTACAGGAAGATTTTCAGGAGAGATTGAAGCAACAAATCCCAGTTACTGAAGTGGAAAATGTAGAAGAGGAATGGTCCCACTTTAAAAAGGCATTTGCTGGTGCAGCAGAGAGTGCTTGTGGTAGGACGTCAACAAGAGTGAAAGAGAAGGAGACACCGTGGTGGAATGAGGAAGTGAGGAAAGCAGTGAAAGAAAAGAAGTCTGCATGGAAAGAATGGAACCGAGATCAAACAGAAGAAAGCAAAAGGAAGTATCACGACAGCAAACGGAGGTGTAAGAAAGTGGTAGGAGAAGAAAAGAAGAAAAGTTGGGAAGAATTTACACGAAGAATGGAAACAGATGTAAGTGGCAGTAAAAGGATGCTGTATGGGCTTCTAAGAAGTAAGAGGAAAGAAAGGGTTACTACAAAGCTGGTGAAAAAGGAAGATGGAGAGTTGTTAACACACCCGGAAGAGATAAAGGGACGATGGAAGGAGTATTTCGATAAGCTATTGAACGTGAGCAATTGTACTGGTGAGATCGAAGTGACACAGCCTGACGACTCTATAACAGAAGATGATATAACAATGCTGGAGGTGGAATTAGCAGTACAGAAAATGAAGATGGGAAAAGCAACAGGGGTGGATGAAATCAGTGTAGAAATGATAAAGGCTGCTGGACCTGTTGGTATGCAATGGCTGTATCGACTGCTAAAGTGTGTGTGGAAACGGAAATGTGTACCAGAAGACTGGGTGAAAGGGCTAATAATACCAGTGTTTAAGAAAGGGGACAAGAAAGTGTGTGATAACTATAGGGGGATCACCCTCATATCACAGATAGTAAAAATACTGGAAAGGATATTAGAAAGAAGAATGAGAAGAAAGGTGGAAGGAGAGTTGCAAGAGGAACAGTATGGCTTCAGGAGTGGAAGATCCACAGTGGACCCAATCTTTAGCTTGAGGCAGGTGATGGAAAAGAACTGGGAATATGGAGAGGATTTGATCATGACTTTCATAGATCTAGAAAAGGCATATGATAGTGTCCCCAGAGAGAAGGTATGGGAAACCATGGTTAAGAAGAGACTGGGAAGAGAAATGTTGGAAATGGTGCAAGCAATGTACAACAACTGTGTTAGCAGGGTTCTGACCCCTGTTGGAAAGACAGATTGGTTTAGGAACAAGACTGGACTAAGACAGGGGAGTGTGCTGTCACCCCTTTTATTCATAATGGTAATGGATGAAATTGTAAAGGAAACAAAGGAAGCATATGGACATGAAGAAATGAAGTTACTATTATTTGCAGACGATATTGTGGTCTGGGGAAGGAACACCGAAGAAGTGCAAAAACAACTAGATGCACTGAACGAAAATATTCAGAAGTATGGTCTGAAAATCAGTACAGAGAAAAGCAAGACCATGGTGATGACAAGAGGGGAAAGACAAGGAAAGGGCACTGTGAAAATTGGAAGTCAGAGTTTGGAAATTGTGGACACGTTCAAATACCTAGGAAGTGAATTGATGCAAACTGGTAGGTTGGACATGGAGATTGGCAGGAGGGTACAGCAGAGCAATGCATTCTATCAAAGTGTAAGAAAACTTGTTTGGGATAAGGAAGTACCAAGGAAAAGCAAGGAGGTAATGTATAAAATGTACTATGTACCCATATTAACGTATGCAGCTGAGACTTGGACCCTGACGAGCAGGCAAGAGAGTAGAATCCAAGCCAGTGAAATGAAATTCCTAAGAAGTATGATAGGTAAGACAAGGAAAGACAGAGTGAGGAATGAAGATGTTAGGAAAGAAGTTGGGATGGGAAAACTAAATGAGAGAATTGAGAAGAATAAACTAAGGTGGTTTGGACATGTAAAGAGGATGGAGGAAAATAGAATACCAAGACAGATGCTGGAGGCAAAGTGCAAGGGTAAGAGAGCAAGGGGAAGACCTAGAAAAAGGTGGATTGATTCAGTGAAGAACAGCGTGAGAAAAAGAAATCTGGACTGGGACAAGATCGTGGAAGAAGAATGGTGGAAGGAAAGAGGAAAGTGGAGAAGTGCCATAAATACCCTGACCCGGCAGGAGCTGGATAAGGGGAAATGATGATGATGATGATGAGATTGGGTGGGGTAACTACATATACAGGGTGTATAAAAACATGTGTCAGAAACTTTAGAGATTTATTCCTGACATCAAAACATTACAAAATGTTCACATAAACATGGGTCCGAAAAGTCATGCACGTGAAATGTGCATCTTTAAAGAAGTCGACACAACGTTTACTTCCCAAAATGCAGGATGTGAGATCTAGTCCAGCTAATTGCCAGTTCTCATAAGACATTTGTCACGCATTTCTTGCTGCTGATATACCACTGCAGAATCCAGTGCTACGTCGAACGTTAGAAAAGTACGTCAAACTTCCTCTCCCTGGCAAGTCAACACTGCATAAGAACTATTTACCTAAACTTTACTCTGAGGCAGTGCACCGAATTCGTAGTGAAATTGGCGACAACTCTGTGTGGATTACAACGGACGAGACAACCGACGATACTGGCCGTTATGTAGCCAACGTCATAGTTGGTGCGTTAAAATGCGATCCATCACAGTCATATTTACTGACAGCTGTTCATCTTGAGAAAACCAACAGTTACACTATAGCTAAAGCTTTCAATGATGCTATGGGGCTTCTGTGGTCTCATGGCATCCAATATGCTAAAGTGCTTCTATTAATTACAGACTCTGCACCTTACATGGTTAATGCATCCCAGGGGTTGAAAATTCTGTACAGTAAGATGATTCATTTAACTTATTTAGCGCACAGCATGCGACCGTGTTGCTGAAACAGTAAGGACTATTATCCAAAATCTGAACAGAGTAATAGCATCCGTGAAGAAAGTGTTTATTAAAGCACCCAGTCGAGTGATTTTATTCAAACAATGTGGCCCTGATTTGCCGCTACCTCCGCAACCAGTGTGCACCAGGTGGGGTACTTGGCTGGAAGCGGTGTACTATTATGCAGACAATTTTGAGGTTTCAAAATCAGTCCTCAAAACTAAACAAGGATGATTCTGCAGGACACTCTTCAAGTCTGTGAAAAGCTTGCGAATTCTCCAGGGGAGCCCGGAAAACAAGTTATGGGCAAATTAAGAAACGTCTTATGAAAGAATCCGGGGTATAATAAACTTGTGCAAATAAGTCGTGTCCTCAGTGGCAACGGAGATCAGGGGCCTGTTCCACGAATGAACTTTGCAACTTTTCACCTTGCACTTTGCACTTTTCAGTTCAGATTTTGTTCCACCATCACTTTTCAAATTTGTCTTGCAAAGTGAAAAGTTAGGAATCTTTTCACTTTTGAAGCCTGTTATGTTCCTCCATTGGTACAGAAATGCCAAGTGCAAAGGAATGAAGTGAAAAGTTTTCAGAAATCTTTGCAATCTTGTTAATGAACAAGTCTCTACACGAGTTAATAGGCACAGAATTTGGTTTAGTGTTATAAATATGTTACGACAAAACCTTTGTTATCATCAAGTGAGGATAGTGATGAAGAATCAAACAAGAGGACGTACAAAGACAGGATGAATTTTCATAACCTCACTTCGACGAAATTTCTTGAGTGTTTTCGTATTACCCCAACACGAGCTGATTATATTCCTGAAATAATTGGTCATTTATTGAAACCTGCAACTGATTTTATGTCAGCAAAAAGGATCTTGAAGAATACTACCAAAAACAGGTATGAAGAAATGGCAAAGAAAACGGCAGAAACCAAATTATGGAAAGACATTGATGCTAAATGGGATCAATATAAATTAACACCAAGAAGAGAAGCTGTAGCCTTCTTCAGACTTAACACTGGCCACGACTGCCTTGCAGCTCATCTGAAACGAATCAACATCCTGAGATCTGAAGAATGCACACTTTGTCACGAACCTGGAAGTAAAATGGATAAGGGGCACCTGCTACATTGCAGCAAACTTGATGTGACTGCTAGAACTTCTGGAAACCTCACACAACTCTATTGGAATGCAAGAAAGCTGATGGATTGGAATCCGGGCTAGCCATAAGAAACAACAACAACAACAACAACATAATTGGTCATTTATTGAAACCTGCAACAAAAGGAAGTCGATTTCTTTCGGATAAGGAACAAATTCTTACATGCATATATTGGTTAGGAAGGCCTCCGTGGCTTAGGCGGTAGCACGCAGGCCTCTCACCGCTGGGTCCGTGGTTCAAATCCCGGGCACTCCATGTGGGATCTGTGCTGGACAAAACGGAGGCAGACAGGTTTTTCTCCGGGTACTCCGGTTTTCCCCGTCAAAATTTCATTCCAGCAACACTCTCCACTATCATTTCATTTCATCTGTCATTCATTTAATCATTGCCCCAGAGGAGTGCGTCAGGCCTCGGCAGCCGGCACAGTTCATATCCTCGCCGCTAGTTGGGGGCTTCATTCATTCCATTCCTGACCCGGTCGGAGACTGGAAGCAGGCTGTGGATTTTTTCATATATTGGTTAGGAAATGGTGCCCAGCTGCACGGTATAGCAGCAATGCATGGGACATCAAAATCAACTATTTGCAGAACTGTTACTTATGTCCTCAAGTTCACCACAAAAAATAAAGCCTTAAATCAAGGAGTATTATACAATTTGTTCATGGAATAAACATGATCGGATCATTCATACGCAAAGACATTTCACTTTGCAAAGAAATTGTAAAGTAATACATAGAATTGCAAGAATTTAAAAGTGCAAAGTGAAAAGTGAGAAGTTGCAAAGTTAATTCGTGGAATAGGCCCCTGGAGCCCAACGACGAAGATTTTTCAGTGTCAGACAATGAGTGTTTCAAATATGGACCAGTAACCTAGTCCGATGTGGAAAAAAGCTTTTCGCAATACAAGAGTGTATTAGCAGCTTCCCTTTTGAAAATTTGAAAATGCTGCTTGTTGTGCATTCCAATGTTAAAGCCTAGAACGAAGCTTCGAGATATGTAGTGTTTTCTTCTATTGTAGTTAGAAATTCATAAAATCAAAACAATTTGTTCTATCTGTGTGTACGTGTATGTTACGTTCCAATAAAGTAGTTTCGTGTAGCCTATGGCACCGAGTGGCATAAGTCGAGTGATTTTCTTCTATATTATTTTGTTCTAGACATTGACAGTCAGCTAGTGGAATAACTGGAAAGTTCTTTGCGTACCGGTGTATGTTACAACTTGGAAATTATAAAATTCTGTTTATTTTTGTGTGTACTGTATATGTTTAAGTGTCTTGCACATGAAAATACTGTTGTAGTTGCTGATGGAAACCAAATAGTGAATTTTAGTTCATCTGAGGGCTATTATTAGTGGTGTTGCTGTGTTTAACTGTCTAACTGCACGTTTGTATAGCTGTGCTGGGGGCGACATTTAATTTACTTTTCACGTCAATCGAGCAGATTTACGCACTCAAGTATCAGTATAAGACAATTCAATCAGTGCTATGAAAGTTTCTTAAGTGACCTTTCCTTCCGTTCTTTAGAATGAAATACGAAAACAGCACATACTGTATATGATTTTGTATCGTGCATCTGCAGGCAGTATTGTAGGATTCGGAAACTGAGAAAAGCCCCGGTCTGTTAAGTGAGAATATTTGTACTGTGGACTGGGTTATTCAAGCAGCTGGACGTTTCAACTATTTTTAGAATAACTGGGGGATATAAATATGATACAAATTTAAGAACATATTCTGGAAATTTAATCACATATTTTCCCACTTTTAAGCACATAAATAAATACATATTTCTGAAAAGTTATGCACATAACTATCCGGGCCCTTTTTTTTTAATTTCTTAGATATTTGCCTACTGTTGGCATAATCCACATACCTCTAGTCTAGTGTGTCTTACAGTACAATGTTATAAAGTGTTATACCGTATTTATAAGACCCCCTTTTTTTTCTAAATTTTTAGTTCCGAAATTGAGGGGGGAGGGGTACTATAGACTCGTACTTCACAAAAATCCATTATTTTGGGAAAGGGAGATATGAAAAATAAGCTATTTTATTTTGATGCTACATAGTACGATATATTTAATCTAAACAAACAAAGTTTACATCTTTAATCAGCCCATTATGAGACTGCCATAACCTCACTTTCCCGGCTATTCCCCAATGACTTTCACTACTATCCCTTGCTAAGCAAAAATCTTAATATCAAAGAAATAGAATTAAATGGACAAAGTATCAGGCATGGAAATGCAAACTTTATTTTTATTTGAACATAGGGAGGGAGAATGCATCAATTAGGGAATGCAGGATCACTTCTCACTAACATTTGTAAACACAACTGAGCACGTATTATTCACATATTTCACATTCATATACCAATAGCGTTTCACACACACAAACGCTGATGGTTATTGCAACAAATGAAATGTGTTTAAAATAAAACTAAGGAGACTGTCGTAAACACAGTCGAATCGCAACATAAATAATACTAAACAGGAGAATGCAGGCAAGATGAAACCATAACTTTCATTGGCGGATGGGGCTTCTACTCGGCCAATAGTGTGGCATCTTCTATTGGATATTGGGTGAAGCCCACTGCTACACAATTCGATATCCTGCCCTATCGCGTATGCGGTACGCAAAATGGCGGTCATATATTGTAACAAGAAAAACATTTTTGTCATAAAAGAGAATGAATTTCAGTTGTAATTATACATTTTTTAAAGAATTCGTCAATTTCCAAGAATGTTGTATTTTGACTCTCAATAATTAAGGAGGGGGTACTATAAGCGATTTCCAAGAATTTATCATTTTGGCTCTCGAAAATTAAGGGGGGAGGGGGGTTATAGGCGAGGGGGTCTTATAGCCGAGTAAATACGGAAATTATCTTTTTGCGTCTTCATAAAATACATTTCAATATTCTAACCAAAAGTTTTGTTTTACTAGGCTTAAAAACATAACTGTGGATAATTCGCGGAAGTTTGTGCATTAATTACCGCAAATTATCGGGAGTGCACTGTATAGGAAATAGTGTTGAAATAAATTTCTCGACTAACACAGATTTACTCCTTTGACCATGATACATTCACATACAATAGGTCAAAACGAAGGCAAGATCTTGTGACAAACAAATCATTATAATACATAGCATAGTGAACATTACAAGTGCAACACTGATTGAGACCAACAGCAACGTAATTGTGGTGGAAGGGGAAGTGTGGTGGCGTAATTTAAGAAGATACAGAATATACTGTATTTACTCGCCTATAAGACCCCCCCCCCCACCCCCCTCAATTTTAGACTATTATTGGGGGGAAAAATAATTGTTAAAAAAAAAAGGAATTGGAAAGGAGAAATAATTAGAAAAAATATAGCAAATAGGCCTACAACATTCCAGTTAACGGTAAAACCCACGCTTTTGCCTGCACCACCTCTGCGTTGTTACGACATACACCCCCTACCCGCCAGCTTACGAGTAACGGGTCTCGCGTCCCAGTGTAGTGTATAATTAAGAAGCGCACAGTACACAAGCAGGACTGAAGATGAGCAAGATAACAAGTTTTACGGCATCCTTCAAGTTGGAAGTGCTAGAATTTGCTGCAGAAAATGGAGTGAAAGCGTCGAGTCGTAAATACAAAGTGCAGCCGTGTATGATTCGGTATTGGCGCTACCAAAAGGAAAAATTATTGGGAACCAAGAAAACTTCTAAGTCCTTCCGCGGTGTGAAGAAAGGAAAGTATAAAAATGTGGACATAAAAGTTCTGGAGTGGGTTCAAGAAAAAAGAGACAATGGCCACGCTGTAAATCACGAAATGTTGCAGTTTAAAGCAGGCGAAATTGTGAGAAGTCTTGACATTGCATTGAATTAATTTAAAGCTAGTAGAGGTTGGGCAGAATGCTCTATGCGCTGGAATGGACTAAGTTTGCGGAGAAGAACGTCACTGTACCAATGACTTTATAAAAGTCGGCATTAGAAACTAATATTTCATATTTCAGATGCCGCGCAACGTGGCAACACTGCGTAACCTTGAACACAACACACGCCCCACTGTGCGGCTCAGAGCTGCCTTAGGCCGCTCCTACATTGGAAGCGGAATTTCTCCCGACCAGACCAGACCAGACGGTCTGAGCGGGTCTGGTCGAGTCTGAAGAAAACAAACACATGACGCACCGCCCGCCCTCCTACACTGGAACCAGTGCTCGTTCCAGGGAGGGGAGTCTGGTCTTGACTGGTCTGACAGCAATCAAACATGTTTGTCTTTTCTTCCAGTTGCATGGAAGCTTCTGGTGGTGCTGGTGCGTTCTAACATCATTGAACTTGGTTTTCGTGTGGAATTGTGCCATAATGGTAGACAAAGGAATGATAATTGAATTAGTGCGTGAGCGAGTTGTATTATGGCTATGTAAAATTCACGTTGACGGTGGTCTTCATTGAACTCGTGAACCCATTTTCTTTTACACGAGTTTAATAATAAATTCCTGTCCAATATCATAAAATCAATTAGTTCCTCGTCCATTTTTCAACTGTAATAATGGACAAATTTGCTCGTCGAGAGTTGACACAGTACTGGTTCTTCCGCTGAAAACTAGCTGCAATGTAGGAGCGCCGAGTCTGGACTGGTCTGGTCGGGTCGGGTCTGGTGGCCGCTTCTAATGTAGGATCAGCCTAAGTCCTGTGACCGGTCAGCAGTGATGTTGCAAGGCAGTGGCTATTCACATGGGCTATTATAACTTTTATCTTAAATACGGTCAAGTATAGGTTACAATAACTATTTTGTGTGTTGATTTAAGGACGCTAGGTGCTCCTTTTTGTGCCTTTATACCATGCCATCCTTACCTATATCAAGGGAAATTTTCACCTAATATACCCCCCTCCCCTTATTTTTGACGCCAAAAATTCGGGGGAAAAAGGGGTGTTATAGGCGAGTAAATACGGTAATAAAAACACTGCTACAAAATAAATTCAACAAATAAGGATTTTTTATGGGCACAACAGCAAAATAATTTTTTCTCTCTGAAATGTCCAAGCTTGACTGTATTTCTCAGCCCCTCATAATGGATGCTGATCTTGTTCAGTGAATATAATGAGACTATGTACAAACAATACATATCAATATCTTCTGAACTGCTTCTTGAATCTCTCGTAGTGGTAGTCGTCAGTAGCTTTCTCTCCACTGTCTCTCGATCTCTTCCCTTTCTCGTCCGCGTTGGAGCCCACAACAACGGTTTTCTTCCTCTCTTCTGTCTGTTTATCTCGCCGCCTTGGAGGTTCAGGGTCTTCGATGTTAACTGAAAGTAATACAAAAATAACATCATTCAGTAGGGACTGACTGTTTCCTAAAATGAAATAATAAGTGATATATAATCTGCCTTGTCAATACTTAAATATATAGTATAATAATATTTAAACGAACATGTTTCAATATTCAATGATATCTTCTTCAGCATTTAAAAAAAGAAGGACGCTTGTAATTTAACGTGACCGTTAATCTCGCGATCATGAGCCATGGGACCTCCGTTTTAAGTGGAATCCGAACCACAGGACATGGCATTTCACATCGAAAATCTCACATGCATTGACCGGGAATCGAACCCGCTCCGCCTTGGTGAGAGGCATACAGCTTGACCGCTGCTTCAGCATTTAAAATAGGGTTTAATATTGAGAATAAAAATTGATATCCTTAAAAAATTAAAATTAAAGTCCAAAATACATAAATAGTTATTCTTCTTAACATTAGGAAGTGTTGTCTCTTAACTGGAGTTGCGATGGATTGTGATGATCTTGTAAATACCGTATATACCCGAATATTACCCGCCCCGAATAATCCCCGCGCCCCCATTTTTGTAAGGAAATTTTAAAAAAAACTTTTTTGTTTGTTTTTGACACTTTATTTTAAACAAAAATGTATACTATTAACACTGTAATACAGTAAAACTCGGTTAAGGACTTCCCGCATAAAAAGTTTTTCCACTTAAGACGTCTGATATTCTCGGTCCCGCGATTGAATCAAATCTCGCCAATCTTCCCGAAAGATACTTCCGGTGTTCCGAGTGAAAGAATACAGCAGTTCCGAGTGTCGGCGGGTCTCCAGTGAATCATCTGACCGGGCGAACTACTTCAAGGCTACATGACGTCTCGCCATGACAGCAGCAGCTCATTGGATAGTGTCGACCTTGAAACATGTGTGAGGAGATATGGAAAACACTGGCTTCTGCCGGGAATACTTCCGCAACTGCAAGAAAATTAAAATCGGGAAATACGACAACGTAGAACAAGATCTGCTGGTATGGTTTAAACAGCAGCGAAGTTTAAACATTCCTGTGCGTGCGCCGAGTTCGGCTTGATCAAACAGGACATGGGCTGCCCGCGCGAACGGAACGACTGCAGCCCGTCATGGACTGGGGTGGTCAAATGGAATACGGACAAGTCAAGGCGCGGACTTTGTGGAAAATCACAACAGCTCACTTACCCGCCACGGTAAATCGCCTTCTGTTTAACATGATGATGCAAAATTACACAATACAGAGTTCGCAGCGGTCGGGCACCCGAGTTTGCGCGGTCAGCCCGCTTCCTGTTTGACTGAGCCTTTACTGATGTCATGTATCACGCAACTAACGAAATTGACGCTTGTGTTTGGCTTGCGCGACCGGTCAAGCCATTAGACGGAAATAAACAAGTTCACCCGAACAAGCACCATAATAGCAGATACTCGCGCGTGGCAGGCAATTTAAATCTTTAAAATTCGGAGGACTCAATTAATACCCGCACCCCAATTTTTCACGTCCGATTTTGTATAAAAATGTGCGGGTGGTACTTGGGTATATACGGTATTGATGCAGGGAATTGATACTTCTAACGTTGACATCTGCCAAAGTCATAACCTCATTTGCCGGCCCACTCTTGCTGCATTTGATCGAATAGCTTATACCTAGAGATACGTGAAAATCACAATTGCAATAAATGCGAATTTTACTTTCTTCTCGTTTTTTCAACTATTTGGTAGTTATTATCACTATGTATACCCAGAATTTGCAAAATTGAATGTGCAACAAAGTGCGATAACTAAGGGTTTTTGCGAATTATTCCCATAAATGCAATAAATGAGAAAATAAAAAAAACGAAAAATAATGAATAATTATGTTTTATTACATTTTCGTGCCGTACTTTGAAATTTGTGAGTTCCTTGCAATGGAAATATTGGGTAAATAATCGATATTTATAAGTAATAATCGATATGTACGAACATCGATTATTGTCGTGAAAACAATCGATTATGGGAGAAATCAATTTGAAAATGGCTGCTGTTATTGCCGCATGTCCACTGATTATTGCCAATAAAACAATGTTTTGGGAGAAATTATTTCGTAGTTTCATTTGGTTGTGCAAATAAAAGAAATGTCAAGTATGTATCGTGATATGAATTGACAATGGTATATTGGCCTTCACGGCCAGTGAATTAATACTCAGCAATTTTTCTAGGTTTGTGCAGTGTCTTGTGTGGAGTTTCACTGGCTGTGAAAGCCAATATACCATCTTTTTGGAAGCCTTCATAGGGAGGTTATAGCTGCTTGAGCTTTTAGTTCTCGCAGGTAAGAAAGAGATGCAGTTGCACTCTACATAAAGGGAGGTAGCGCGCAGTTCGCTACTCCTGTGGGGGTCCGGGCGGAGACACCAAGAGCACGCTGATGAGCCAGCTAAGTGTCCTAGGCGAAACCCCACACAAGACATGGCACAAACCTACAAAAATTGCTGTTTTGAATAGGCAATGTTTGTTAGGCGTTCTCCTCGCTTTGGGGAATGTTGTATAATATGATGAAAGTATTCTCTACAATGTGTGAGTTCTAGGTTATGTTACATGTCGTCGTGCGATTTCTCCATGAATTCGGATACTATTTTACAGAGTGTCAGTCAAGAGTTGCAAAAAGGTATATCAGTAATTGCATGTTTGGATATTCTGTTAAACTTAACTTAATAATAATAATAATAATAATAATATATGGCCTCGGGTGCCAGGTGCAAGCTTTGTTATTTGTAGGGCCCGGATTCATATGCACTAAAAACTACAAAAATATGCATGCACGTATGCACTAAAAATGACGAAAATATGCACTAAAAATAAAACAAAATACACTTACCAAACGTATGATATAATTTTAACTCAGCTTGGCATTGATAGACATGTTTCATTCCTTGCAAAATGTTGCATGGCAGTAGGTTATCAATAGTTTTTCAATGTTTTCAGGGGTCAATGACTTTCTGTATTCAGACAGAATTAATTTATGTGCTGAAAATGATTGTTCTACGTTAACGGACGTAACTGGGCAATACTTGTACACTGGCACTGACTGCTCTGAACATTCTTCTGGTAAAGACTGCCTGATTCCACTTATGTAGTTGTTTATGGATTGAATCTTCTTCAGTCCTGGGTTTGAGTCCAACACCGCACTGATCATCCTTTTCACTTTTTCTCCAGTTTCACCAGGGACACCATTTAAAGAACTATTGGTATTTTGAGTTAACTGAAAGGATTCGTGTAGGGGTGCAAGCAAGTTCCTCGGCCCTTAATCGCCTTCGAAAATGACGAATAATGCACATGGATGAAACTGATATCTTGATATACAGTTTCAGATTCAAATGCGCACTTTGCTTCACGAACACACGTCAATACTTGTAACTACATCTTTCACTTGATTAAAGTACTCCTGGTATTTTTTTTATAGAACTATACTGCAGATAACCAGGTTCCGGCGGAAGAGAAACCTGAGGCAGGAGAGTTTAGTACAACTGTACATAAGCCGGTGCTTTTAGGAACAGTTTCTTCCTTCTTGACATTACTTTGTTGACAGAAGGAAAGAGTGTACATATCTCTTTTGCAATACGATGTAACCCATAGGCCAAACATGTGACATGGATGAGATTTGGAAAAAATACTCCAAGAGACTGACCAGCTTCAAACAATGTGTAACAATCACTTTTCGATTTACTAGGCCACAGAAGTCGCAGGGAATCGTTAACAAATCTTGCAACTTTAGCGTGGTTGTTTTTTTCTAGTATGGTTGTTTTTTCTAGTACTTTGCACGAAAGTAAATGAGGTTTGCCGGGTTCTTCTGGACATAATTTACCCACTATGAAGTTCGCATTGTATCGACCACACGAATCTGTTGTTTCATCTACCGATATCCATATAGGCTACAGTTCCCTCCTACGGCATACCGTATCGAATCCACGATAGAAGCGTGAAGTGAAAATAAATAGTTCTTCCTAAGGGTAGACTCATCTGGTATCCTTTGATTAGCAATATACTTTTCAAGAAAAGAGCGTAGATGTGGATTATTCAATGTATGCAGTGGAATGTTGCTGCATACAAAAGCTTCACAGAGATTGGCAGAGAATGTACTAACTTCACACCGCGTTTTAATGTCAGTTAAACGCAGCTGTTGCGTATTCTTACTCTGTTCTTTTGATCTAAGATGTGAAATCGTTTTCGAATGCTGCTCAAGTTGAAATTTTTAATTGCATTTTACACTCTTCTCGCACACTTGACAGTACACTACATCACCCTCACTTGCATAGTCACTATTGCCTGATATCCACTGTTTTATTAAAAATGACCTAGAGCTCTTATCTCTAGGCATTTTTTAGAGTAAAACACTGCAATAGACGAAGAGCAAGTTAACAGATGAACGCACTTGTTTACGTAAACCTTGGGAGGCTACTGTTAGGAGAAAGTACATAGGACTGAAGGAAATAGCTGTTGTGAAAGGGTCATTATCCATCTACCCGCTTGTTCTGTATTGCGACATTGAAAGCACACACCAGGGAAGGCTTATCGTATTGCTAAGGGATGTGCAACATATGGAGTTCATTATATTTTTCATTCCGTTCAGAAATCTTGGATTAATCGATCACACACGAGAGAAAAATATATCCATATATGCACTAACGTTCAAAATATGCACTAACGTTCTAAATATGCATTTGCATATGCGCATATGCATTTTTTTTTTAAATCCGGGCCCTAGATTTCACACCCAGAGGGTAGCTTGCATGTCGAATTTTGTTGTTCCTTGAAGCACTATGAAAGTCAAGGAGGTTAGATATCTAGGCTCCTTGACACTATAGCACTTTCAGGTAGAGAAATGAGGAACTTTGTGTTGGCGGAAAATCCCGAGATTAATTTTGCCATTATGAACACAGCCTACTGAATTTAAATGGGTTCTTTGACATGCCAACATCGTATGACATGTGTCGTAATTTTTGCCGCCTTTCAAAAATCACTTACCACGGCCAGGAGCGAACCTGCAAGCTTGGGGTCGGTAATCCGACACAATAACCACTCACCCACCGTGGCAAGCTACCTTTGAGACTGATAAAATGTGATCATTTAAATCTTTGCAGTAGACATGAAAGATGCACAACAAAATTCATAGGATTGTCAACATTCATCTATATAAGTTGCATTGGCAGCAGTGTTAAGTCTCCTGTAGTTCGTTTTTTTTACTAAGAGAATGTTAGAAGTACTAAAATCCCAATATCAGTATTAAGGAAAATATTTGGTGTAGATAGTTGACTAAACAGTGAGAGAAAACAAGACGCTTTACGATTAGGTCGTTATGTATTGTGTTTCCTCATGTTTCTCGAAGTGTTCTTTATGAAATCATGAGTGAACGATTAAATTACCAAAAATTGTGCTCACGCTGGGTACTGAAACTGTTGACGGAGGAGCACAAAAGCAAATGTTTGGGCAGTGCCTTAATTTCCTCCAGCATTACCACGAGGAAGGTGATGATTTTTTGAGCTAAATTGTAACGGGCGATGAAACCTGGCTGGCCAACGTTACACGTGAATCAAAACAGCAGTCTATGGAATGGCGACATTCAACCTTACCCAAGAAAGTGAAGTTCAAGCAAACACTGTCAGCCAGGAAAATTATGTGTGCCGTGTTTTGGGACAGAAAGGGGGTGTTGATATTGGACTTTTTACCGCGTGGAGACACAATCAATGCAACAACGTATTGTGAGATTTTAAACAAACTGTGCCGCGTAATTCAAAACAAAAGGCGTGGCATGCTCAGTAAGGGCGTTCTTTTGCTTCAGGAAAATGCCCACCCAAGACCTCATCACATCATTTCGCCGGGAACAACTCGATCACCCTCCATACAGTCCCAATCTAGCGCCCAGTGATTACCACTTGTTCCTGCATTTAAAGAAATACCGGTATCTGGCTTGCGAGTGCCACGACGACAACGATGGTGTCAAAATGACCGTGTTGCAGTGTCTGACACATCAGGCGGCCGACTTCTATGAGGAGAGCATGCAAAAGCTCATTGTATGCTATCGCTATGATAAGTGCTCAATAATGGTGGGAATTATGTTGAGAAGTAGATTAATGTATAGGCATTCATCTAAAAATAAAATTGTTGAAAAATCTCCGTTTGTTTTTTATTTATTTCACAACGGTACTTACTTAAAACTACACCTCGTATGAATGATTACAAGTTTCACTCGAACCAAGTGGTATGTTTCTTGTGCCAAGCAAGTTATACTTGCATCGAAGTGTTCTGACATTAAATTGTATATTAAGAAACAGAATAAAATGTATGGCATGGACTAATTATATTATATGTACAGTCGAGTCCCGCTATTCCGAAGTAATTGGGACTGAACCCTGTTCGGTTTAGCGGGAATTTCGGAATAGCAGATATCAATAATAATATCAACGTATGTACTTCTTAAGGCGTAAATTAAGTGTGGGGACATCTGCTAGTGTCAGCTCTACGCAGTATTGATCAGCCCATGAACAGATTCAGTGAAAGTCGGAAGGAAAGGACAGTGACCTTCGACTACTCATAGCGCAGACAATCGACTGCGTTGTAAAAATAGGCTCATCAGCCTACCTATCCCTCTCGTCCCACATTCCATGCATACAACTCACTCATTGTAAGTAGAGTACTGTAATCAGGTTCATTCCAATTTGGTTTCAAAAATTTTCATTAAGCTTAAACTCTATGTTTGTTTTTTAATTTTTTGTAAGAGTTAGCCAACAGAGTTGAACTGTATTATCTAATAGCATTTATTTAACTTCCTTGTACAGAATAACTATACATGAAAAAACTAACGTCTTCTTGATTTCTCCTGTTTTTAAGTAAAAAAGTAATATTCTTTCTGAACTCTGTTCGGAATAGGCGGATTTTCGGAATAGCGGGACTCTGCTGTACATACAAATGCACATGTTGGATATATCATTTAGAATGTGACTGGCAAATGGGGTTATGACTTAGGCGGATGTCGATGTTAGAAGTCTCAATTCCTGCATCAATATTTACAAGAAAGCAGCCTCATTTACAGTATAGTATGAAGCAAAATATTCCATTTCTAACTCATCAAGAAGAAAGGCAATTTTTTTAAATTCAGTAATGTACTTACATCTGTTATGTTGAACAAAATTAACAGCCATATTGGTCGGCACGAATTGCGAAGGCCCATCTTTCTTACTGTGACGTTCCCAGAGAAGCTTCAACTTGGCTTCTTCTGTGGCTTCAATGTTACGTATCTTGGCACTAGAAAACAAGAAATAATAGTTATGATTAGTTTTATGACAATCGGTAAAAATTACAGTAGATGAGAACCATACTCGTTGCCTTCAAGATCACTAAGGCCATTTGTATCTCAGATAGCAGGCGATTTTTCTGCACACCTAGTGTGATGTCAAGAAGAATCCACCTTTGTTAATAAGAAGAAGAATTTTGTATTCTCTTGACTAGGTTTCACATAATTAGACATTAAGGTCACGTCTAAAATACGTAAAATTTACATGTACGAATAATTAAACTGCTTAGAATTCCCTCTATATCTGTCCCTACCCTACCATCTTCCAGCAGTGCTTCTACTGGTCTATGGTAGTGATGTCAATCCTTTTGTTATTAATGCCAATGAGTTCTAGAGGCATAATCATTGGGCAAGGAATTGCCTGGAAACTATCCTTGAATTTAACAACATACTGGTTTCTCCATGGGCGGCTTCGGTGGCGTAGTTGGTAGCATCCTGAGCTTCTATGCCCAAGATAGCGGGTTCAAACCTGGCTGAGCCGTCGGATTTTTTAAGGGCGTTAAAAATCCCTCAGTATGCCTTCCTTCAGAGGGGAAGTAAAGCCGGCGGTCCCATGTCACAGATTTATGGACTGTTAAAGAACCTTCCACTAATTACACCTGTGTGAAGCTAAATTGTATAGGTTAGGAATGTAAACAACGCTCTTAGGTTCCTACGTTCGTTGCCAAGAGCCAACTGTGGTGGCGTCTAGTAGCTAAGTTCTGAACTAGGCCTAGTAGTCGTTGACGGTGGCGTTTGGCGGCAAAAGTAGGAACTATTTGAAAAATTCAAAGTTGCAGTCCTTGCTTGAATTAAAAAACAGATACACACACTAAAACAGCCATCACAATTCACACCGGTTATCAGACAGATTCTACACACACCCAAAGTACACGGGGCTAAATGACCGCGTTGTCACAGCCCCTAAAGTGAGGAACCAACCAACGGTTTCTCCATGGCAATAACATAGAGGTGGGAAATTTGATGTAGGTATGTCACATCACCTCAGAGGGATTATAAAAACCACCTCATAAAAACCAGAGATAATATAAGGGGCTGGAGAGATTACGTACTGCTATTTACGTCAAAGTAAACGACTTCCATATTTGTTGTATTTAAGATGGAACTTAGCGTATTAAACTTCAAAGACCACAGAGGATTCAGCGTACATGAAAAGTGTTACATACGAAATATATGCTAATTTCAACCATTTAACAACCGTAATTGGTGCCTTTGCACAAAGTTTGTAATGTACATAAATTTAATGTATTATTAGTATTAAGCATCAATTGAATAATGTTAGTATTCTATGGTTAAAATCTCGGGAGTTTCCCACAGTTTAACAAGATGACTATTCAACATATGAAACCCATGAATTCTCTTTGCCCTATGGTTGCTCCTGCGTCATATGGAGTAGACTGTACAGTCTAGGCAGCAGTAAGTAACCCTACTCCCTAAAGGGCTCTGAATGGATAAGCCCCCTCAAGGCCCCTGTAGTGGAAGAAATACTACTGGAAGACATTACGCAGTGTTTGGCCCAGCAGTAAATTGGTTGGGTGAAGAATTCCTTACTGTTGTGGTTCCCAACAACCATTGAGGCAGAATGGACTGGCTGTGAAGGCACAACTCGGTTATGTCTAGGAATGTTTGCAGTCCTGCCGCAAGATATCACCCCGGGACATTGTGTGCGGGTCACTTCTTGTGACTAAACATCAGCTGGCTGGAACCTGACATTAATTCCAGGGAACAATGGCGCCAAAACTTAAGTCTGCTCCTGTGAAACATCAAATATTCTAGATCCTACTATAAGACTTCCGGGATTTTACCTGAAGAGAAACCAGTGGGTAAAGTTAAATAGCCTAAGAACAAGTCACTCCAGATGTAACGCCATGCTCTTCAAACCATAGAGCATATTGTTCAAGAATGCCTGCTGAGGAAGTATGCTGGATCACCACAAGATGTTATTTCTGCTTCACCTCCCTTTCTGGACTGGCTTCAACACTTGGATATCTCGTTATGAATGCAAACGCAACCAATGTTCTTGTGATGTATATATTGTACATATGATTTTCTTATTTTTATATATCTTCTTCTTCTTCTTTTCCCGGTTCCAGTGATCTGGGTCGGGGCGGGAATCAAGGACCTCCATCCGAGGCCTCGACTCGCACACTATCATATTTAGGCTATTTGTACGATGGGTTCGCCACACCCAAAGGTTTATTTTTATATATATATATATATATATATATATATATATATATATATGTTTATATGTATATGTATAGTATAGGCAATAGCAAGTGTGCCTGTATAATCTACAGTGTTACAGTATATATATAGTATGATCAAGTAGGGAGTGATAGAGGAGTAACACCTCTTTAAAAAACCCTGGTCCAGCTGGCCCAGCTGGTAGTACCTTGTTAGGGTCCCTTGCCAGGGTTACGGTGAAGTCCTCACCGGTACCTGCAGTGAAAGAGGTGAACTCTGGCACAGTGTGGTTGGCGGAAGGGGCAGCCTATTGCTCAGGTTTAATAGGGCAAACTATTGTCCATAGTTATGATGGGCACATTTTGGCCCAACGGCAAAATGAGCGGAGGAGGAGCCAATCACTCTCATGGCTCCCAACGGTCATAGAGGCGGAAGAGGTCAGGCCAGACGGACTGGCTGTAAAGGCTCACCTCAGTAGTACTTGAGTATGCGGCAGTTCGTTGCAGTCTCTGTGTTCGGTCCTGTATGTCTCATTCTTTGTGAGCCGCAGGATAAGGCTCAGAGATCATAGTGTGTGGGTCTCGTCCTGGCAAGCTGAGATCCACCCTAAACAAATTCACGCCAGTGGCACTTCTTCCGAACGTCACTTACTTTCAAAGTCCAACGGCGATGGGATATGGACGGTGGGGGCAGGTTATGGGTGTTACTGAAGACCCTAGTTCGGACCTGCACGTTGGCAGCAGATGTGTGATGGTCGTCTTCCGGAGACTCTGTGACTACTCAGGAATTCGGTCCTGCATCTGTGTTTGGGCAGGCCTATTTAGGATCACCGCTGCCCACCCCACATGGGGAAGGCCCTAGAAAAGGTGGGCTAAACATCGGAAGTCACAATCTTGGTCCGGCTGGGCAACCGCACTCAGCATGTGGTCGAAACTCAAAAACAGAGAAAAATCACAAATTGATTATTGGATCATGGAGCATCAGAACTTTGCTTGATTTGGACAATAACGTTAGACCTGAGAGGTCAGCTCTCGTAACCCATTAGTTATCAGGACTCAACGTTGACATTCCTGCTCTCAGTGAAACTAGGCTGTCTTCTGAAGGCAAGATTACTGAATCTGGAACAGGATATACCATCTTCTGGAAAGGAAAGGAGGAGGGTGAATGTCGTATTCATGGTGTGGGCTTCGCTGTGAAGACCAAACTGGTAAATTATCACCAACTTACGCCCATTGCAATCAGCGAAAGGCTCATGACTCTCCGCATATCACTCTTAGGAGGTTCCTTTATGACACTCATCTCTGCCTATGCTCCTACCTTAGATTCTGATGATGAAGTAAAGGCTCATTTCTATTATCAGCTAAGTGAAATCATCTCCAAGGTACCATCTGCAGATAAACTCTTGCTCCTCGGTGACTTCAATGCCAGAGTTGGGAAAGATGATGATGATGATAATTGTTGTTTTAAGGGGCCTAACATAGTTGGGAAAGATCACAGGCTATGGAATAATGTGATGGGCAAACAGGGACTTGGAAAATGTAATCCCAATGGACTGTTGCTCCTTGGTCTTTGTGCAGAACACGAACTTTTCATTACCAACACGCAGTTCCGGCTACCTAACCGCTTCAAAACCACGTGGATGCATCCTCGTTCCAAACATTGGCACATTCATGATTATATCATTACCCGGAAATGTGATAAGGAGGACACTCTTATTACCAGAACAGCAAGGGATATAGATGATTGCTGGACAGATCAACTTCTTATATGTAAGCTCAGGATATCCATCAGACCTAAACCACCTAGGAACATCAAAAATTTGCCGAGAAAGAAGTTTAGTACATCCAAACTTCAGGATGAATCCATGTATAAACATTTTGGAAACAGGATCATCACCCAGTTATCAGAAAACCCAGTAACAAATGACATTCAGCAAGAATGGGCCACACTACAGAAGATTATCACACAGTCAGCTGAGGAAATCATTGGTTTTATAGTGTGAAAAAGACAAGACTGGTTTGATGACAACAATGAGGAAATTCTGTCTCTCATCAATGCCAAAAGGAATGCCTATCTTGCCCATCTTCAAGACCCTACTTCCAACACAAAGAGAGATAAACTACTGGAACCCAAGGGTAAATGCCAGACGCAGATAAGGCAGATTAAAAATACTTGGTGGCAACAGAAGGCTCAGGAACTGCAGAGATTATCGGATGCTGGAGACTTGAGGAACTTCTATGCAGTACTCAAGGAAATATATGGACCATCTAGCTCATCACCAGGTACACTGAAAAGCACTGATAATTCTACTACCTTTACTGATAGTCAAGAAATCTTGGAACGCTGGAAGGAGCACTTCTCCAATCTCCTAAATCATCCATCAGCAGCTGCTGAAGACTTCCTTTGTGATGTGCCGCAACAACCTGAACAACTGTGGTTGGCAGTACCTCCTACTATTCATGATTTCAGTGCAGCTCTCACCCAATTGAAACCCAGAAAAGCACCTGGCCCAGATAACATCCCTCTGGAACTAATTCAAGCCGGAGGTCGTTCCCTCAAAACAAGGATTTTCACCCTTATCCTCAGAATATGGGAATCAAGAAAGGTACCTGGAGACCTAAAGAATGCCACTATCGTCACTATCTTTAAAAAGGATGATGGCAGTGTTTGTGGCAACTACCGTGGTATATCACTGCTATCAATTGTGGGGAAGATTCTTGCAAGAATTCTACTTAACCGCCTCAAGGTTATCTCTGAGAAGATCCTCCCAGAGTCACAATGTGGATTTAGAGCTTCCAGAAGCACAATTGACTTGATTTTCTGTGTGAGACAGCTACAAGAAAAATGTAGAGAACAACAGAATCCACTCTTCTTAGTCTTTTATGACTTGGAAAAGGCATTTGATTCGGTTCCAAGACCAGCCATGTGGGCGGTGCTGAAGCGGTTTGGTTGCCCTCAGCGATTTGTAGATCTAATCAGGGCTCTCCATGAAGGCATGACAGGTCAGGTTTGCCATCAGAAAAGATGTCCGATGAATTTCCTCAGTTCAATATCTCCATCTCAAATTTGCCATTAGACCATGTAGACCACTTCTCGTACCTAGGCAGTACCATTTCTGTGAGCTGTACCTGTGAGCAGGATGTGGATAAGAGAATTGGTGCAGCCCATGCAGCATATGGACGATTAGCACACCGGGTCTTCATGAATAAAGATCTGTCCATGAGTACAAAGCTTATGGTGTACAAAGCAGTAGTCATTTCTACATTGTTGTATGGCTGTGAAACGTGGACCCTTTACCGACGTGATCTCAGGAAGCTTGAGCGTTTCCACACACAAAAACTTCGATCAATCCTGAGGATTAAATGGGAAGACCGCATTACCAATATTGCTGTTCTGGAAAAGGCTCAAATCAACAGCATAGAATCATCCATAATAGGTCACCAATTTAGATGGATTGGTCATGTCCATCGGATGGATGATGTGAGATTACCTCGTCAGATGCTATATGGTGAGTTATGCTATGGCACCAGGCCTCATGGTGGTCCTACGAGGCACTACAAGGACCAATTTAAGCAGACCCTGAAATTGACAGGTCTTGATTCACAAACCTGGGACATGCTGGCTGAAGACCGCTCAACTTGGCGCCGTACCATCTCGGATACTGTAAAGACGTTTGAAAGGGATCGACGCACACATGAAGAGGCCAAGCGTCAAGCTAGGAAACTTCGAGCAGCCCAACCACGTCCTCCTCCAGCAATACCATGTGACTTGTGTGGTCGCTTGTTCCATGCCAGGATTGGACTCTTTAGTCACCGTAAACACATCCACAAACTGGACTGAAGGAAGAAGATTTATACTCAGATTCGAGTTAAAGCCGATGATGATGATATGTTTATTATATTGTAATTCTAGCCATACAATAAATAAATAAGCTGGCTGGAAGATCACATGCAGCAGGTCACACCATTTGTGGTCAGAGAACTAACAAGTACCATCAACCAACAATTGGAACACGGAACAATAGAACTTTGTTTGACATAATGCACAGCAATTGGCCGGAGAGAAAAGCAACTCTTGTTACCCGCAAACTTGCTATATTGAAAGTTGACATTGCCACCTTGCGTGAGACCAGACTATGAGGTGTAAATAGATTCAGGGGCGGGAAACTTAGATTACCACGTGGCGCACGTTATTTTACGTTTGGGTACAAACTCATGAAAAATATTTACTAAGCAAAACAATTGAAAGGTGCCTAGTACACACGTGAAGGCTCATGATTGCCAACACTATCAAGTGACTTTAGTGTCGATTGTGTTGGCCCTGTACAGAGACAAATGACTGGTGGCTTGGTCGACAATAACTAGAGAATCATCTTGTAATGTGGTCAAGGTTCTGTTCCCAATAACATTATTATTCAATGAGGTATAATTGAATTTATTTGTGTAGCCAGTTGAGGGATTATATTTATTGAATTTTGTTGTTTATATTAAATCCGAAGTCAAGAATGAGTTGGTACGGACATGTTAGGAGGAAGTAGGAGGGCAGGACACCAAGGAGGATGCGTGAGATGGAATAGAGGGCGAGAGACCAAGAGGAAGGCCAAGAGATAGGTGGATTGTGGGTGTGAAGGAAGGAGAGGGACAGAGTGAGGAGTGAAAGGTGGTGGGAGGATAGAAAACGATGGAGAGGCTTATGATCCGAGCAGACCCAGCCAGAGGCTGGAAACTGTAGAAGATGATGATGATCATGATTAAATCCGAGAACGCTCTATCAAAGTTCCAACGTTCACCACTAGGTATCATTGATATCTGGTGGCGAAAGTTGGAACTACTTGAAATTGAACGGAACTTGTAGCTCGCCCTTTAGGGTGTCCGCTGGAAGCAGCTACAGACTCAGGCGAGCCGAACATGTCCTCGGACACTCCCGGCACTAAAAGCCATACGATAAATAAAATAGATAAATAAATACATTAATTAAATCCGAGTGTGATTCTGATGAATGCTATCTGCATCCCATATTTCCATGCTCTGACGACGTCTTCACGGTTCATTGCACCTCAGAAAGCAACTTAAATGCCTTGTAATAGGGCATTGTTCCCAAATATACATATAAGCAATGCACAACATAAAGCAAGCCCTACCGATTATCTTGGCAAGAAGGTTGGTGGGGGAGGGGTGGGATATTTGGAGGTCATGGCAACATAATGTTACGAATAGCAGCATAGTTCACATTTTATTGTTAAACAAACTTGGGACATTACAAAGAACAATCCTCCTGCACTCCCACACTCTCCATAACTTAAAAAGAGGTAAACAAAACCGCAATCATCATCTGTCTTCTACTCCAGTTGCCAGGGTGTAGTTTACGAGCACCCTCCACTTGCGTCTGTCCATATACCATTCTTCTTTAGGATTCTATCCCAGCTAACTCCCCTTGTTCCTATGTCCTCCTTCACCTGGTCTAGTCATCTCTTCCTTGGTCTTCCTACTGGCCTTCTACCAACCACATCTGTGTGCAGTCTTTGTTTTGCTATCCGTCCCTCGTCCATTCGCTTGACATGGCCAAACCATCTCAAACGGGCCCTTGTCACTTTTTCTTTCCAAGTTGGGTGCACTCCAGCTTCTTCCCTAATGTTTTCATTTCTTACCCTATCCCTCCTAGTTTTTTGGACCATTGTTCGTAGAAACTTCATCTCTGCAGCTTGTAGTTTGCTGTTCCTTTCTTGTTCTGTCTGTTGACTGACATCGCTACCGTTTTTGATTTGTTTATTGTTAATCCGTGTGCTTTTAGACAGTTATTCCAAGTGGCCAACCTCTCCTGTACTTCTTTCTCTGTATTACCCCAAATTACTACATCATCTGCAAATGCAAATGCGCTGATTTCTGTGGTGTTGTTATGCTTTATTCCTTTCATAACATCGTCCATTACAGTGATAAAAAGTAATGGCGAGAGGGCACTGCCCTGTTGAACTCCTTTAGTTGTTTGGAACTAGTCAGAATTACCATTTCCTATCTGAACACAACTGTGGCAACCTTCATAAAGCATTTTAACTTTCTGGATTAGCCCCGCGGGTACGTTTTTCTTACTTAGGCATTCCCATATAGTCTTTCTTGGGACTTTATCAAATGCTTTTTCAAGATCTAAAAATAGAAGTGTTAGGTCTCTACCCTTCTCCCAGTGCTTTTCTAGCAGCATTCTGAGGGAAAATATGAGATCTATAGTTGCACGGTGTTCTCTGAATCCATACTGCTCTTCCTGCATTTGTGGTTCTATTATTTTCCTTAGCGTTTTCTCATCCATCTAAATTAGCAATGATACCAACATTATGGACCAAAACTAGTGAACAGATCTTAATTTCCACAGGTGCATTGCCTCCTAACCTTACAGATTCTGTATTTCTTCATTGTAATACACAAATTGGTTGTATAATACGATCAATAATGATCTACGTTCGTGATAACTCTCGTTCACTTTCATTGCATACGTTGGCACTTACAGTCCTAGATCCTTCGGTCAGTCATAATCTTTGCTTCCATGATAGTCAGTTCTTGCATCTAGGAGGCGTTGGAAATCGCCGCGCACGTCTGTATCCAAACATTACGTCATCACCTTATATCTAAGAAGCTCAGATCCACACAAGAGCCCAATGTTCCTTGGACAGAATAAAGGATTTCAGTTTAAGCTATACCACCTTTTGGAAGGGAAAGGAGGAAGGAGAGTGCCTCATTCATGGTGTGGGATTCACTGTGAAAACCAAATTAGTAAATGACTAGCAAAAGCCTTATGACTCTTCCTATTCCACTCTCAGGAGGCAAAAGGAAGGAAGCTTGTTTCTTCATATGGTCATTAATCATGTGATCATGAGCCACGGGACGTCCGAGTTTATGAGGAATCCGAACCACAAGACGTGATGTTTCCCTTCAAAAATCTCACAAGCATAGATCAGCAAGATGCAAGTCGTTTGACCAATGCCGACTAAACTGTTATGAAGATGAAAGTCCACTAAATGTGAAGCTGCACATTACAAATACAGTATTTGTGAGGACTAAAAAGAAAAGAAAAAAAGTGTGTGCTGTTTGTTCAGACAGCAAAGTGAAGGTAAAGAGAAAGGAGACTTCATTTTAGTGTGAGAGATGTCCATGAAACCCAGGACTCCATCCTAAGAAATGCTTCAAAAAGTACCACACTTCAACATTGCCGATTAATGTTGTCTACTTAATGTGTAATCAGAAAATGTATGGTTTTTCATTTTAATATAAGATTTTGCAATCATAAATTCCTGTGTACCTCCCTGCTATATTTTCCTCATGATAAATTGGATCTGTGCAGGGATGCAAGTGGAAAAAAACACACCTCAATGGGTTAAAGATTTGTATATAATTTTGTGTTGATGGACTTCTAATTTTTTGTCATTTAAAAAATAAAAGATAATAAAAGAGCACTTAAAAAAACTTTCACTAAAACAGCTGTTTGTATTATGAGTAGAGATACGGGAAAAAACGCGATAACTGTGAATTTTACTTTTTTCTCAATTTTTCAACTATTTGGTAACAATTATGACTACGTTTACCCAGAATTTGCTGAACTGAATGTGCGACAAAGTGCGATAACTAGGGGTTCTTGCGAATTATTCCCATAAATGCGAAAAGTGCCCAATTTACCGAAAAATATTAAATCATAATCATCATCATCTTGCACAGTTTCCAGCCACTGGCCGGGTCTGTTTGGAACACAAGCCTCTCCAACGTCTTCTGTCTTCCCACCATCTCTCAGCCTCCACCCTTGTCCGGTCTTCTCCTCTCTTCTTCACGCTTTCTTCCACCCCCTTCAGCCACCTGTCTCTCGGTCTTCCTCTCGGTCTCTTTCCTTCCCACTTCGTCTCGTGTACTCTCCTGGGTATCCTCTTCTCCTCCATTCGTTTTACATGTCCATACCATCTAAGTCTAGATTTCTCTATACCATCCTGTAATGGTTCCTCCTTCATTAATTCTCTAGTCCTCTCATTTCTTATTCTGTCCATCTTTGTAGCTCCAATACTGCTTCTCAAGAACCTCATCTCACTGGCCTGTATTTTGCTCTTCTCCCTTCCTTTCTTAACCCAGGTCTCCGAGGCATACGTCAGGATAGGGACATAGTACGTCCGACATATGATCTTTTTGCTGTTCTGAAGGACATCCTAGCTCCATAACATGCTTCTCACACTCCTCCGGAATGCTTTTGCCTGCCTCCCCCGCTCATTTATTTCTCTATCGTTTCTTCCATTATCTTGTATCAGGCTTCCCAGATACTTGAAATTCTCCACTTTCTTCAGCTGTTCCCCACCAATTGTTATTCCCGTTGTGGTTCTTTCCTTCTTCCTTGTTGTGATCACCATCTCACTGGTATTTATGCTAAATTTCATCCCATATCCTTGTATTATTCCTTCCCACACGTCCAACTGTTCCTGTACCTCCGAAAAATATTAAATATAATGTTTTATTACATTTTCGCGCCGCAACGTTGAAATTTTGAGTTCCTAGCAAATGTAAATTTTGGCTAAATAATCGATATTTATGAGTAATAATCGTATGTACGAAAAACAATCGATTACGGTAAAAATAAATTTGAAAATGGCTGCTGTTATTGCCGCATATCCACTGTCCATCACCAATAAAACGATGTTTTTGGAGAAATTATTTCGGAGTTTCATTTGGTTGTGCTAATAAAAGGAAAATTCCAATCGACTGTATTGATTCTTTAAAAAAAATCAGATAAGGTTATACTGGTCATCATCATCATCATCTTGCACAGTTTCCAGCTACTGGCCGGGTCTGTTTGGAACATAAGCCTCTCCAACGTCTTCTGTCTTCCCACCATCTCTCAGCCTCCACCCTTGTCCAGTCTTCTCCTCTCTTCTTCACGCTTTCTTCCACCCCCTTCAGCCACCTGTCTCTCGGTCTCCCTCTCCCACTTCGTCTCGTGTATCCTCTTCTCCTCCATTCGTTTTACATGTCCATACCATCTAAGTCTAGATTCCTCTATACCATCCTGTAATGGTTCCTCCTTCATTAATTCTCTGGTCCTCTCATTTCTTATTCTGTCCCTCTTTGTAGCTCCAATACTGCTTCTCAAGAACCTCATCTCACTGGCCTGTATTTTGCTCTTCTCCCTTCCTTTCATAACCCAGGTCTCCGAGGCATACGTCAGGATAGGGACATAATACGTCCGATATATGATCTTTTTGCTGGTCAGAGGGACATCCTTGCTCCATAACATGCTTCTCACACTCCTCCGGAATGCTTCTGCCTGTCTCCCCCGCTCAATTATTTCTCTATCGTTTCTTCCATTATCTTGTATCAGGCTTCCCAGATACTTGAAACTCCCCACTTTCTTCAGCTGTTCCCCACCAATTGTTATTCCTGTTGTGGTTCTTTCCTTCTTCCTTGTTGTGATCACCATCTCACTCTTATTTATGCTAAATTTCATCCCATACCCTTGTATTATTCCTTCCCACACATCCAACTGTTCCTGTACCTCCTCCTCCTCCTCATTTATTTCTCTATCGTTTCTTCCATTATCTTGTATCAGGCTTCCCAGATACTTATACCGGTATTGGTTTATATCGTGCCAGCCCTCATTTCTAGTATTTGACCATTATAAATAAAACTGTAAAGTAGGTATTGTGATATGAATAGACAATGTTTGTTAGGGGTTCTCCTCGCTTTGGGGAATGTTGTATAATTTGATGAAAGTATTCTCTAAAATGTGAGAGTTATAGGTTATGTTACATGTCCGGCGATTTCTCCTTGAATTCGGATAGGCTTGAACAGATTGTCAGTCAAGAGTCGCAAAAAGGTATACCAGTAATTGCATGTTTGCATATTCTGTTTAACTTAACTTAAGAAAACCTCTGAGACTGATGAAATGTGATTATTTAAATCTTTGGAGTAGACATGAAAGGTACACAACAAAGTCCACAGGATTGTCAACATTCATTTATACAAGTTGCATTGGCAGCAGTGTTAAGTCTCCTGTTTTATGTTTTTACTAAGGGAGTGTACTAAAATCCCAATATCAGTATTAAAGAAGTGTAGAAACTTGACACCTTACATTTTTCAGAAATGTGAGATCTCTGAAAATAAAGGCACCAGCCTGGATGCTTGAGCTCAAGTGCTGTCGGTTGGTTGTATGACGTGAGATGAGGGCACCTGAGCTATGCTGAAAAGATCCAAATATCATGCTCTCATTATGCAACCAACAATATCAGGTGTTGTGCAGCAGCTCAAATTACCCTGAGCTGCTCGTATTATCGGTACGGTGCTAACTCCACAAGCGAGATGGACAGAATGTCGAGGGCGAGTTGTATTAGTTCACTGATGTCAAGGTGCTGATTGTTAGAATAAAGCGAGCTGTGGTCAGGTGACAATGCTCGTCTTACGAAGTTTACCGTGTGGCAGGCGAAATGACGACTATACCGGGCTGTCCTGAACTCAATGGACGAATTGGTTCAAATTCTATGAGATGTCTATGAATTCCTTTTGTATGGTTTCCCTACTAACTCCTTGCCAAGTTCCATTCATTTCTTTTAATAACTTGTCTTACGAGGCTGAATTCATGGAGTGGTATTTGACCATTAAACCACCCGGCAAATAGAAATTCAATGCACCTCATCCCTGGCCCTCATTGAAAAGGGAATAAAGAGGGAGTGAACATACATTTCATTATTTAGTTAATTATCGGTTGTATGGTATTTACCTGAAGTTAAGTAAATGTACGATTCACATTATTATATTAAATGCTTATGCCGTTAATCAGAAACACCCATATTTCCCATCCTGTGTTGAATTAGGTTCCGTGCATATTAATTTTGAACCTGTTAAATTTTTATCGTACCTGGTGACGATACAAAACGCTAATTTTTAAAATTCAAAATGCTCCAAAATGCTATTTTTCAAAATGAAAGTGCTACAAAATCAATTTCAAAATGCTATATTCTCATATCTTTAATTACGAGGATAACACAATCAATAGAGTGAAACTTGGAAGTGAAACTTGGACTATTGGTTCAGCAGAAAAGAGGAGAATTGAAGCGTTTGAAATGTGGTGTTACAGGAGAATGATGAAGATCAGATGGGTAGATAGGGTTACAAACGAAGAGGTATTAAGACGAATGGGAGAGGAGAGATGTTTCTGGCGACTGCTAATGAAGAGAAGAGATAGGTTGGTAGGACACTTACTAAGACACCCAGGAATAGCAAGCTTAGTTATGGAAGGAAGGGTCGAGGACAAGAACTGTAGGGGTAGACCAAGGTTAGAATATGTTAAACAGATTGTCTCAGATGTAGGGTGTGGTAGCTATGTAGAGATGAAACGATTAGCCCAGGACAGGGAGGCATGGAGGGCTGCATCAAACCAGTCAAAAGACTGAAGACTCAAACAACAACAGAGTACTTACTCAATTCCTAAGTCGACCTCTGGTATCCCGCTCAACATCTGATTGGACAACATCTCTTCAGATCGGTGTGTGGAGGAAGCCCGCAAATGGTCGGGAACTGCCTGCAACGCAGCTTCTTCAGGAGAGCAATACTTTGGATCCTGAGGTTCCAGTGGAAGATTCTCTTCCTCCTTAACTTTGCCTTTCCTCTTCGACAACTGCTCCTCGATGTATTTCATCCTGAAAGAAGAACAAATTATTACAGTATTCCAATAATGATCTCACCTGCTGAAATCAGCTACAACAATTACAAGACATATCTAATTGCATAATTCTTCACTGGACCAAGGAATTTCATACAGTATCTTTTATATTTGTGAACTGGATCTGATGAAGCCACTTGTATTCTGTGTAAATAATATTTAATCACATGTAAATCTTTTTCATATTGAATCACAATATCCCAATTTAATTGGTATACATTTGTATTGACCAACTGAATGTTACCATTAATTTATAGTGAACTTTCGCCGTCAGAGTCGGATTTATGATCTGTTCTCAGCCCAATGCAGTCATTAGCAGTTCACTCTAAGACAATTTATTATCTGGAAGATTTTGCACTGGTGTGATTAGTACACTGTTGATATTAACCCTCGAGTACCTTGTTGTTGTTGTTGTAGTCTTCAGTCTTTCGACTGGTTTGATGCAGCTCTCCATGCTTCCCTGTCCTGAGCTAATAGTTTCATCTCTACATAGCTACCACACCCTACATCCGAGGCAATCTGTTTAACATATTCTAACCTTGGTTTACCCCTACTGTTCTCATCCTCGACCCTTCCTTCTATAACTAAGTTTGCTATTCCTGGGTGTCTTAGTATGTGTCCTACCAACCTATCTCTTCTCTTCATTAGAAGTTGCCAGAAACATCTTTCCTCTCCCACTCGTCTTAATACCTCTTCATTCGTAACACTATCTACCCATCTGATCTTCATCATTCTCCTGTAACACCACATTTCACACTCTTCTTTTCTGCTGCACCAATAGTCCAAGTTTCACTTCCAAAGAGCGCCACGCTCCAGACAAAGGCTTTCAAAAATGACTTCCTAATACCTAAATCTATATTCGATGTCGACAGCTTCCTTTTCTGTAGAAATGCTTTCCTTGCCTGAGCTACTTTTTATATCCTCTTTGCTTCATCCATCACTGGTTATTTTGCTTCCCAAGTAGCAGAAGTCACCTAATTTCTTTAACTTATCACCTGCCAATTCAACACCCATAGGGGTTTCAGATTTCTTTCGGCTGTAATCCAATATTTTTGTTTTACATTTATTAATTTTCATCATGAATTCTTTCCTCAAGACAGAATCCATACCATTTAAAAACTCATTCAACTCTTCTGGTGTGTCGGCTAAGTTGACGATGTCATCAGCAAATCTCAGAGTTGAAATTATATCTCCTACTTTGAATTTTTCTCCAATTTCTTTCATTGCTTGTTCAATGTATAGATTGAAAAGTATTGGTGATAAGTTGCAGCCTTGCCTTACACCTTTCTGAATTCCAGCTTCTCTCTCATGTCCTTCGGCTGGAATAACTGCTCTCTGGTTTCTATCACCCCGATTCTGTAACTTCACTCGTTAACAACCCACCAACATGGATACGACGGAATCGTAACCATAGGCATAACAACAAATGGCTAGCGAGGCTCAAAGTGGTATTCTGTAAGGCACCTTGTTATGACGCTTGTTACGAGTTCAGGATCAGGATTTCGTAGCCATCTTCATAGTACGAAAGCTTTCCACTAGATGACGGGTAAATTGATTGGCGCGGTATTTCAACGTATTTCATACCATTCGATATCGCAATTAGTTTGTATCATTTTTTAAAACTATTTCCTATGTTCCATATTGCCTTAATCCATACTTTCGCCTATTGTGGTGTTTTATTTATCGTATGCATTGACCATTCACGGATTACTTCAACCTGATAAGATACACCTAACCCCATTTGCGAAAACATTTACGCTGTCTGTTCACATGAATATCTATTTCAGTTAGGGTTTTCTTTAGTTATTGCCTTAATTAATATCTGATTTTATTTCGGAGTACTGGTATCTTATTTATAGTACGGTATTCAACGGATACTGTATTCCAGCGGATCATGTCAACCTTATACACCCAACTCCCTTCCGAAGAGAAATTACATTGCCTGTCCACATAAATATTAATTTTAGTTTAGTAGGAATCAAATAGTGTGTTGTCTGGTTTATTACAACATGAACTGTATCAGAAATATAAGTTAAGATAAATGTTTTATGTGGCCAGTAAGCTATTGGGCAACTTAGGCCTAGGCCTAATTGACTACTGAGAGCAGTTTAACACATGAACGACAATACCGTTAAGAAAAGGGGTATACATTTAGAATAATGTTCAAAAATCTCCAAGAATTAGGTATTGACTCTTTGGGCAGTAACACAATAGAAGTTAATGGGGGGGCGATGGTCCAATCTAGTATGCCAGTTTTTCTTCACGGCAGGCCTAGTGTAGTGTTAATATGATATCATCGGTTCTAGTCAGAACAACACATTGCTCCTCTGGCTGCAGCCAAGAAAGTCAAAGAGTGATTTAATGACCCATCGTAATGCCAGCCTTCAATAATAAACCAGAGCAAGTGCCCTGCAGGTAAAACTGAGGTGGCAAGAGGTCCATGGAAATTGTAGGAAGCTAAGATCAGGATCATTTAGACTGCAGTTTAGTATTGTTCACCTTAAAGGTACTTCTCACATTAAGAACTTTGATCAGAAAGGAGTGGGGTATGGGTGCATTATGTGGATCTGTTGCACCTGGAATGATGAAGAGCAGCTCATGCCACTGGAACTAACCATAGAATCCCTTACACCCGTCAATTTATAAGTCTAGGACTGTTGCGTACGATAGGTCTACATGTTAAGTTTGCAAATTAGTAGAAAGAAAGTATCAGTAGGTCATTGATGTGCTTACTCCTTATCCTAGAATAAAACTACATTCTACATTTTAGCAATATTTACCACTTAATGGAATTTATTCCAGTTTTCTTCAGATGAAGTTATTTATTAGCCTTCTTTTAAATTCAATATATTCTACCTAGCCTAATCCCTTGGTCTCTATATGGCCCTAGGTCATGGCAATCACAATGACTCAATGCTCCTCCGAGATTCTACACAGAAGGGAGGAGGCACTCAACTACGAGTATCACCTTTGTTCCTCACACTCAATGTATTATTTCATGAAGGAAGGGGGAGAGAGAAAACAGAGGTTTGTATCAGCACCATGCAGATTAAAAAATCTCTGGGGAGTAGGGGGCTGGGGTTGATCCATCCCTAGCATGTCCCCACAGGCAACACCCTGTCCCTAAATACTACTACAAAGTTACTGGGAATGAGATTAAGACTAACTACATTGAAATATTATGTGGATAACATAACTCTCACCTAAATTCTTGACATTCTTATTACATACAGTAGTATGAAAAAGTCTACTTTCTAATTGCACAATCTTCATAAGGACATAAAGGAGGTAAACACAAACCTCGTGAATTAGGAGGAATGCCTACTGGTTCTGGAGGATCAGTTGGTGTTAGGATTGCAGCTGTTCATGAAGCAAGGCTCAAATCATACACAATGTTTTCTTTAACAAATTATTATTCAAATAGAACACTTAATTTATAACATAAAATTAAACATTTGAAAATACAGTTTGCACAGCAATGCACCTGTGGAATGTGTCCCATTGTAGAGTTAATCAAATTCCGTTTCCTTCTTCGTCTTCTCATTCAGACCAGGTCACTGGAAGGTGTATCACAGATTTTTTTGGCAGAGAATCCTGGAAAGTTGAAAATCAATCCCTTATATTGTTACCAGTACTGTGACAAAAAAATATAAACAATTTTCTAGATTAATTTTGTATCATGACCTGGAGATGTGCTCGTGTAGCCTATATGCTACATTCTTAAACTCAAGTTAGCCATTATAGTGTAACAAAATAATTTAAACCGGCTACATCCTTATGCGAAAACAAGAATAATTATTTTAAATATTAATGTTTTATTTTTCTTTCTTTTATTTTCTTTGAGGAGCAGTCTTGTGTAGTATTTTGCTAAATTTCCATGCTGGGAAGTGTCTGGAAATACTCTCAAGATATGAGAAAACTGCCCTTCCTATACTACTGAGCAAGACCAATAAATGCAATCACTTATCAGACTCAATCGTCACAAATGGACAACACACTAAGGAAAGCCTAACCTCATGTCAACCATCTTCAGTTTACAGATTAATAATATCATTTATTACCCATTCAGGCAGATGACCTTGATGTAGTCTGTCATTTCGATCACCACTAAAAATAAAATAAGTTACCCAGCAAATAATACAAGTGTACATTAATTTGGTAGACCAGCATATAAAAGCCTCCAAATGAACCTCGTATTTCGCATGATGGACCGGAGTTTGAGAGTCAGAGTAATAAAGTCGTTGACATAAACGAACAGCTGACGTGTCATTCCTCTCGTTAAGAATGCACTACCAAGTGCTTAGTCACAGAATGATGGTGTTGCATGTGATATGAAACGGCGATTCCCAAAGACTGTGTTCAGACTTTGTTGAACAGCCACTGCGAAGTGAGCCGTCACCCTTTCGTGTTGAAACCAAACACTGTTTAAGATTCCCAAATTTTGCAGCTGCGGGATGAGCCAGTCATTAGAACGATCAAAAAAATATGGTTCAAACAGATGCGTTTGTATCATGCCGGCCCAGATCATGACGTGAGGTGGGTTCGCTTGATTTCATCAGCTGTGCAGAGACCACGGACGGACAAATATGATGTTTTTAAATTCCTAAGATGTAAGTACAAATGTATATGTACTGACAATAGAAATAAATAATAATGAGTAGGGGTACACGGACTTTGTGCGCACACTAAGATTTTCATGCATTGTTTTGTCTTCTGGGGGACACAGCCAACTGATATTACTAACCACGGTCACTACAGCACCAGAAATATGTGTTAATATTTATTGCTCATTCAACGATGGCAGCCATGTTCGACAGTGCATGAGGTCTCTTCACCTGTTAATAAGACGCACACATTGACATCACCACAGGTTGGAGTTAACATTGTTCACGATTGGTCCGTATTGAGGAATGATAGTTTAAAATTTGAAATACACTTATGTTCCGTCCAGTCAATGTCCTAGGGCGTAAATAAACACAAAAAAAGTATTGACTAGACGGAAGATAAGTGTATTTCAAATTTTAAACTATCACCACAGTTGCCAACATGTGGGATACAAAATACACCACTCAGGTCTAGTCTGGATAAAGATTATTGATGCACGATTACCCCACTGTGCATGACAGAAACCAGGTGTGTATATATGGCTAACGGATATCTAGCAATTATTGGTATAGGCAAAGCCCATTGGAGTGGATTTAAGAAATTTCACTCTCACAAAAAACATGAATTACAGCAGTGCACAACGAACATTACTGTGCGAGACAAAAACCAGGGGTGTATTCGTGTAAATGGCTAACGCAGACCTCCACCTAATACTTATTGGCCCAGGCAAAAGCCATTGGTCTGCATTAAAAAGCTATTGCAAATTACTTTTATTGATATAGAAAAGGCCTATGATAGCATCCCTAGAACAAAAGTTTGGGAAAGCTTAACAAATAGGGGGATAGGCAAGGAACTGAGAGACATGATAAAAGAAATGTGCATGGAGTGCTACAGTAGTGTGAAGACTAGTCGGGACATCGGAATGGTTTAAAATTGACACTGGACTAAAGGAAGGAAGTGTGGTGATGGATGACATCATGAAGATAGCAATGAAAGAATATAGTAGGGCAAAGATGAAGGTAATGTTGTTTGCAGACGACGACGTGATCTGGGACGAGGATGAGAGGGAGGTACAAGAACAGCTAGATGTAATAAATGAAAAGATTGAGCAATGGGGATTGAAGATAAATGTGGAGAAGAGTAAAACAGTGGTGATGACTGATGAGTAGAGAAAAGAAAGAAGGAAAAGGAGTACCGGTAATCAAAGTAGGAGATACCAGGAATTGGAAGTAGTGAAACACTTCAAATACTTGGGAAGTGAACTGACTGAAGATGGATTTGGAAATTAGCAGAATAATACAACTAGGGAGTGCTTCCTACCAACAGGTACGGGGACTAGTATGGAACAAGGATATACCAATTAAGGCTAAAGAAGTTATGTACAAAGCATATTATGTTCCTATAATGACATATGCAGCAGAAACTTGGACAATGACTAAGAGGGATTAGAGCAGAGTACAAGCAGATGAGATTCCTGAGAAGTACAGTCCAGAAAACGAGGAGGGACAGAGTGAGAAATGAAGATATATGGAAAGAACTGGGAGTACAGAACCTAAATGACAAAACAGATTGAGATGGTTTGGACATGTCAAACAGATGAATGAAATAAGGCCACCAAGACGAGCACTTTAACGACGGATGACAGGGAAGAGAGGACGAGGAAGACCAAGAATGCGTTGGATGGACTCGGTGGAGAATAGTATTAGAAAACTGAACGTGGATTGGAACACTGTGTCGGAAGAGGAATGGTGGAACGACAGAACAAAGTGGAGAGGAACCATATTTGCCCCCACCCAGCGTGAACTGGAAAAGGGGAAATGAAGATGATGATGATGACTATTACAAAACGCACCATACAGATTCCGGCGTTTAGCTGTACACTTGACTTTGAGAGCTCAGCGGTAGGAGAGGAAAGGTATTTTAGCTTAATTTCAGACGCTATTTGATGCTGAGCAATTTTGCCCTTTAAAATAAGGTGTAATATTGCGTATCTTGCACCACATAACACACGACCCAGGTATGCAATTTTCCTACATTTGGTGGTAATCATCAGCTCCCACTTAGAATTTGGTCTCCGCAGTACCAGCTCATGAGAGATGTGAATAGAGTAGATTAGGGGGGAGGGCAAATGACCTCGTAGTTCCACCCCTTAAAACAACAATAACTATCACTGCTGCACAATAAAAATAGTCAAATTTCACTAATATTGCTTAAATGAAGGTTTTTATTTGTAGCTTGGTCAACGACGGCAGATGTTTGTGGCCGACAAATTGACGTCATATTACGTTGCCAACATGTCTGATACAAAATGCACCACATGACACCTTTGTAATTATGTGAAAAAAGAACTCCAATACCATCACGTCATCAACTACGTCATCAAGGTAACTAAGAATTCCCCTAAACGCCAGTGCATTGCAAGGTATAGATGAACCTTATTGGTCTAGGCGAAAACCATTGGTCTCCCGGATGCGATATAGTATCGAATGCGTGTGGTTGGCAATACTGTACATCGTGCTAAAAATGGCAGAGTCAGCTGGAATTTCATCTATATGTCGCGATCCTATTTGGGATGGCTGGGTGGGTTACAGACAGCGGAGAAGTAAACAACTAATTTCTGTTTGTGGAAGTCCATTATGATGATCATGTTGTCATGTCTCTTCACCACAATTAAGTTAATTTCCATAACCTAGAAACAAGCTTGGAGGACTACTGACTACAAGCTTCCGCAAATATGATTCGAATTCTACAATTAAAATGAAAGCTAATTATTTCCAAAGTAGTAAAATAGCACTTAAGTTTCTTCCCCATGAAATAATCGTTTTAGATCGCTTACGGCATCTGAAAACAAAAATAAAAGCGCAAGTTAATAACATTACTCGGGACGACATTATTCATATTAAGTATACTATTTACCATAATCGTCAAAGAAAGATATTTGCACAACTTGAAGAATCAAAAATATATTGTTTTGTACTTACCTTAGCCCATATTCAATGAATAAATTAATATTCAAGCCATTAAGTGATAACATACATATCAGCTGTTCGCTTCCATCTTTGATTTTTCATTACAAATTAGCTAACCATGGACTAAAACACGGCTAACAAGTGCTCGGAACATGCCTTTACGGTGGATGGTTCAGCGGTAAGACCTACATCACATCATGGATGCGATTTGGCGTTACAGAATACCAATTCGACTGCTAACCAGTCTTTAGGGGTCCTAAAGACTTGTTGTAGCTTAACCATTTCTTACAGAATCGGGCCGTATATAGATTGTAGAGCACCCTCCTATCCCTGTACTTAAATCCAATGGTCCTCAAAATGTCAAACAACTTACTCCAATCAATGTTATCAAAAGCCTTTTCTAAATCTACAAATGCCATGAACGTTCTCTTATCCTTCCTTATTCTTGCTTCCAAAATCCAAAATCAGCCTTGTTCCTATGTTTCTCCTGAAGCCAAACTGGTCTTCACCCAACTTTCTTTCTATCTGCCTTTCCATCCTCTTGTAAATCATTATAGTCAGGATCTTTGAAGCATGAGTGATCAAGCTGATGGTACAGTAATCTTCACATCTGTCAGCTCCTGTTTTCTTCGGTATAGGGATGATAACATTCTTCTTGAAATCAGAGGGTACCTCACCTGTCTCATAAATCCTACACACCAAGTGAAATAACCTTGTTAGACCATCATCACCTATGCAGCTTAGCAACTCAATTGGTTTATCATCTATGCCTGGTGCTTTGTTCCTGCTTGAGTCTTCCAATGCTCTGTCAAATTCTGATGTCAATATTAAATCTCCTTTTTCATCCTAATCAATTTCCTCAAACCCTTTCAATTACATGATTCTCAATATCCTTTCCCTTATACATGATGATGATAATTGTTGTTTTAAGGGGCCTAACATCGAGGTTATCGGCCCAACCTTTCCCTTATACAAACACTCTATGTAAGCTTTCCATCTCTACACCTTTTCTTCCCTATCTGTTAGAGGAGTACCTATAAAAACCAAAACCAAATGCAGTGGCACTACAGCTCATAAAGGGTCTAGGCCTACCAAGTGACCGCTGCCCAGCCATTTCGCCTAAAGATTGTGGGGTGACACATGGTCGCTGTCGTTCCACCATTCCTCTTCCGACACGGTGTTCCAATCCTGGTTGCGTTTTCTAATGCTATTCTTCACCGAGTCCATCCAACGCATTCTTGGCCTCACTTCCCTGACATCTGTCATTCCAGTGCTCGTCTTGGTAGCCTTACTTTATTCATCCGTTTGACATGTCCAAACCATCTCAATCTGTTTTGCTCCAGTTTGTCATTTAGTTTCTGTACTCCCAGTTCTTTCCGTATATCTTCATTTCTCACTCTGTCTCTCCTCGTTTTCTGGACCATACTTCTCAGGAATCTCATCTCAGCTGCCTGTACTCTGCTCTCATCCCTCACAGTCATTGTCCAAGTTTCCACTGCATATGTCATTATAGGAACACAATATACTTTGTACATAACTTCTTTAGCCTTAATAGGTATATCCTTGTTCCATACTAGTCCCCGTACCTGTTGGTAGAAAGCAATCCCGAGTTGTATTCTTTTGCTAATTTCCAAATCTAGTCTTCCATCTTCAGTCAGTTCACTTCCCAAGTATTTGAAGTGTTTCACCACTTCCAATTCCTTATCTCCAACTTTGATTATTCCTTTTCCTTCTTTCTCACCTCTACTCATCACCACTGTTTTACTCTTCTCCACATTTATCTTTAATCCCCATTTCTCAATCTTTTCATTTATTACGTCTAACTGTTCTTGTACCTTCATCTCATCCTCGCCCCAGACCACAACATCGTCTGCAAACAACACTACCTTCATCTTTGCCCTAATATAGTCTTTCATTGCTGCCTTCATGATGTCATCCATCACCATTAAGAACAATAATGGTGACAACACACTTCCTTGCATTAGTCCAGTGTCAATTTTAAACCATTCTGATGTCCCAACTCTAGTCTTCACACTACTGTAGCACTCCATGCACATTGCATTTATCATGTCTCTGAGTTCCTTGCCTATCCCCCTATTTGTTAGGCTTTCCCTAACTTTTGTTCTAGGGATGCTATCATAGGCCTTTTCTAGATCAATAAAAGTCATTACCATATCCTTCCCATATTCCCAACTCTTTTCAATGTTATGTCTCAGAATGAAAATGGGTTCCACAGTTGACCTGCCCCCTCCCAAATCCAAACTGCTCCTCCTCTATTTGGCTTTCTACCTTTGCTCTAATTCTTTTTTCTAGGATTCTTTCCATTACTTTGGCAACATGCTGATGGTGATTCCTCGGTAGTTACCACACACCTTCCTGTCCCCTTTCTTGAATATTGGCAACATTATTCCCTTTCTCCAGTCTTCAGGAACTTTTTTCTCTCTCCACACACTCCTGAGAAGTCTGTATGTCCACTGCAGTCCCACTGGTCCTGCCGCTTTGATCATTTCTATTGCAACTTCGTCTATTCTCACAGCTTTCTCCGTCTTCATCTTTCTAACTGCCCATTCCACTTCTGCCATAGTAATGTCTGATTCTTCTTCTATTTTTTCCTCCACCATTTTGGCTGTTTGGGTAACCTCCGCATGCCTGACATCTCACCTTCAACAGCTCACTGAAATATTCTTTCCATCTGTCCATTATCTCTTCTGGTTTTGTCAATATTTCTCCTTCTTTGTTTTTCACGAACCCAGTGTTCACCTTTTCATTCCTTCTACTTTTTATAATACTCCATAATGAAAATGCTATATAAAGGCAAGGGTCAAATGGATGATCCCAATTCCTATCGTGGTATAGCGTTGGAAAATACAGGTCTTAAGCTATTGTCAAAGATACTGACAGAAAGATTAAGAGAATTAATAGACAGCGAACTGCCTGAAGAACAGTTCGGTTTCCGGAAAGGCCGGTCAACGATACATGCTATTCACTGCCTATTGGATAATATTGGCGATGCGCTAAGATTTTCTAGAGGTAAACTACATGTGATATATATAGACTACGCTAAGGCGTTTGATTCAGTTGACAGGGAAAACACAATAGGCAAGTTGGAATCGATCATAGGAAGAGACCATTATCTGAGTAGGATAATAATGACAATACTCATGAAAAATTAACAATCTTACAAGATCGGAGCCTATCCTTCAGACAACAGGAGTCCTACAGGGCGATCCATTAAGACCGTTGCTGTTCAATATCGCAGTTCGAGATGTTGTCGATGCCATAGAAACACCAGGAGTAAACATTTATATGTACGCAGATGATATGGCAATAACGTCGATCTCGCAGCAAATGTTACAAGAGGCGTTCGATAAACTTGTAAGATGGGCAGACAGTATGGCAATGTGGAGCTAACAAGGGTAAACTCCTACAAGTATCTTGGCCTGATACTCCAAACGACTGGACGGAATTTCTCCAAACCTGTAAAAGATAGAGCTGCTACCGCGGTTATAGATAAAACTAATAAGACAACTCTCCATACAGACTACATTAGAACTCTTTCACATAAAAATTTCTCCAATCATGACATATGCAATAGGATTAATATGGGACCATCTCTCGAAAAACGATCTTGCTCAGATAGAAAGGGTAAAGGCCATATACATGAAAAAGATTCTGTGTCTAGGACAAAATGCACCGTCAAGGACGACCTATGAACTAACGAGACAACCATTTTACATAGAAGAGTTACGCATAAGAATGTTACTGCCTTCTACAAAGCAATATCAGTTAATACTGCAAGAACTTCAAGAGAAGAAAGCCAACATCTGGATGGATTTCTACCAAACAGATGCCATGATGACCTCAGAGTGGAGGAATTCTATGTATGAACTTCGCCATTTCATGACACGTTTCGCTGTTCATGGTTTTCATTTCAAGCTGTGCTGCAAGAAGGTATACCACAACCCAGACGAGAACTGTAGGTGTGAGTTGTGTGGAAAGTCGTGTGAAAGATATCACGCAAAAGTTTGTAGCAAGAGAACAGTGACATTAACAGAATTCTGTACATGACTTCATTGTGTGCAATTTTAATTATTATTGTATTTGACCATTGGTTGCAATAAATATCATTATTATAATTCCAAATAGCATTTTTTTTTTTTTTTTCCACAATTCAAATCCTCCCTTATTTCCTGGGTGAATTCTTCCCAGCTTTTCTTCTTTTCCTTTGCAATTACTTTGCAATCTCTGTTTGCTTCTATATATTTTGCCCTACTTTCTTCAGTCTTTTTTGTTTTCTATTCCTTCCAAGTTTTCTTCTTTTGAACCTTTTCTTTCACTCTATCATTCCACCATTTTGTCGCCTTTTCCCGTACCTTTCCTGATGTTCTACACCATGTTTTCTCTGCATTGTTTACAAATGCCCTCTTAAAATTTTCCCATTTTTGCTTCACATGGGTAATATCTGTCCTTGGTATCTGTTCTTGCAATTCTTTCTTAAACTCTTCTGCAACCTCCTTTTCCTTTAAACTCCAGACCTTAATCTTTCTTTCGCTTTTTTCTGGTATCTCATGACCTTTCCTACTTTCAGTTTTGCTACTACTGCCCTATGGTCTCCTCCAAAGGCTTCTTCTGGCATGGCTGTGGCATCCATTAGTTCTTTCCGATGTCCTTTTTCGACTAATACATAGTCTATCAAAGTTTTCGTTCTTCTATCTCCCCATCCATATCTCGTTATCTTCTGGATATTTTCTTTCTTTCTTTTCTTTCATAGGATCAATACTGCAATGGAATACAATTCGAGTCTCAGATAGCCTTTCAATATCAGAGCCAATACTTCTGGATTCTTACTGCCATAACCATATGGTCCCAAAATCTCCTCTCTTCATTGTCTGTCTCTTCCCACTTGTGCATTCAGATCTCCCATTACCATTATTTCCGTATCCTCTATATTTTCCACATCTTCTAGGAATTCTTCATCTTTATTCCCAGTTTGTGGAGCATATACTTGGAACAGATCTTTTGTCCCTGTCCGGAACTGTATCCTTCCTATGATCATCCTGTCACTTATCATCTTCACCTCCTCCACATACTCTAGGACATCTTTCTTATAATCATTCCAACTCCATTTCTTGCCTCCTGTCCTCCACTGTAAAACAGCCTGTATCCTTCCTTTAGTTTTCTTTCCCCTTTTCCTTTCCATTTCGTTCCACTGAGACCGAGGAGGGCTATATCTTTCTCCATCATGAAGTCCACTAGTTCCTCAGTCTTGTCTGTCAGGGTTAAGATGTTGACTGTCCCTATTTGGATGTATTGTGATGCTAGTCGCCTATTTCTCACAGCTCCCCCAGCATCTGAAGAACTGAGAGTCGCTGCAGGGGACGCCCTAGCATTTTCCGAGGCTGAACCAAATTTGCTATCATTTTAGGCTATTATTAAGATGGGGTCGCCACTCCCAAATGTATTTTTATGACCTACTGCCAGGTATGAACTAGGCCGCTCCTAACATGGAGAACAGACGCCTTTTGTAGCCACTCCTCTGGAGTACAGACGCTACGAATGTCCATAATATGGACAAATATCTTTTACTCTATTAACCCCGAGCACTGGGTTGCCTCTTCCGCCAACTTCGCTGTACCGAAGGACTCCTTCACCACCGCAGGTGCCGTCGAGATCTTCACTCATACCCTGAGCTGGGCCCTCCATATTTATCACCCCTGGAGAGAGGGTGTCCCAGCATTGTAAAGCCCCCAGGAATTGGGCTACCTGTTGGACTGCGGGTTTTATTGGAGTGTTTTAGAACCAACCCTAACAATGCAGTTAGGGCTCCCCTATCCGCCACCTGGGGACGTGCCCTCTAGAGGTTACAGGTTCCCTCAAGGGCCTCAAGTAGGCTACCTATAGAGCTAAAATTGAGGACATTGCCGGAAGAGGGGCGCACAACGAAAAACTTAGTTTTGAGATAATCACAGTTGAAAGTTTTGTTACGAAATATCTCTCTTCAATGCAGGTTAATTAGCTTCTTATTTTTTTGGATTTAAAATTGGTTTGTCTGAAAGTTACTAAATCCTATCAGTTTGTAATATTTAATTCACTATGTTATTGAGAAAAATAAAATAAAATGATGTGTTATACGCCCTTTTGTGGCAATCGTTAAAAACACACAAAATATTTTTTAAACGAGTTTATATTGAAGAGATAAAGTGTACGTTTTACAAATTATTAATAGCATATCATTACAGAAATGTTTAATCCTCTTAAATAGGCCTAATTGATGAAATATATTGAAAATAATAACTGGTTATAGGATAGGGCAAATAATAAGACTGGCAAAATAAAAATTGCGGGAAACAAATTGTATCATTATTTTAAATGTTATTGTGGAATGGAATAACGATACTGCATATTGCAGGTTAGAAAATGAAATATTGCAAGCAATAATGAAAATAAGCAAGTAAACAGGTTTAACATCCGCTTTCACTTAAACCTTTTGTTCTCCTAGAAGCTGTTCAAATCAGATTTGGGCAGTTTCTGATAGGTATTCAAGCAGACTTTTCACATCTTGTACTTTTGCTTCCAACACTTTAGGGTATGGTACTACCTCAGCCTTTACTTGCATTAACACCCTCTTGTCATTGGTTGTTAGGAGTTTGAAAGGTTTGAAAATGGGAAAATAGCATATGGACACAAATCATAGGATCAATACTGCAATGGAATACAATTCGAGTCTCAGATAGCCTTTCAATATCAGAGCCAATACTTCAAACAAACTGAGTTCTACAGGGCGACCCGCTAAGCCCTTTGCTTTTCATTCTTGCTGCGGAAGAAGTATTAACAATAATCCAAAGAGAAGGCATAATTTCTTGCGCCTATGCCGATGACATAGTAATAGCATCAAAAGACGTAAAAATATTACAAAAACAATAAGAGATGTAGAAGAATGGTGCTACATGCATGAGTTTGAAATAAATGTTCCAAAACCAGAAATGATGGTATTCCGGAATGGAGGAAAAGTTCCTGCAACAGCAAAAATCTACATACAAGGACAGCAACTAAAGATCACACCAGATTTCAAGTATCTAGGAGTCACATTTCAAACAACCGCTAAGTGTTCCACATAACATGTATTAGAAAAAGCTACACATGCAATAATGGCTATGCATGGAATAAGTTATATAAGATCCCTCAGATTAGAGACAGCAATGTCTCTATTTAAAGCAAAAATACTGCCAATATTGACGTATGGCTTAGAAATTATCTGGCCGTATCTCTCAATGAAAAACCTCTCCACATTAGAAAGAGTAAAAGCAGTATACATTAAGAAAGCAATTGGAGTTTCAAAGACAACAAGATCCAGATTAGTTTATCTCCTGGCAATCTTGAGAATCCTTCCTCATAGAAGATCTTAGGACACAAATACATCTACCCAACACGAATGCATCATGGAACCTATTGGCAACACTCATCCAAAAGCGAGAAGACGTATATCCGGAGTTTCTTGCATCTGGCGCCATGATTGATCGATCATGGACGAAAGCAAACTTTGAAATGCGTCACGTCTATACAAGAATGGCAGTACATGGCTTCCATCACATCATTTGTCACAACAAGACGTATCATGAGCCTTCATTTACATGCAAGTGTCAACTGTGTGGACATGCATGCGATCACTATGACCACTTGGAAATATGTACAAAAAGAACAAGGACAATCAGTGATTATGCGAATCAAAAGAAATTAAGTTTTTGTAAATAGTATTTTTGTATACCTATGGCCACTTGGCTGCATTAAATGTTCAAAAAGAGCTTCCGTGGCTCAGGCGGCAGCACGCAGGCCTCTCATCTCTGGGTCCATGGTTCAAATACCGGTCACTCCATGTGAGATTTGTGCTGGACAAAGCGGAGGCAGACAGGTTTTTCTCCGGGTACTCCGGTTTTCCCTGTCACAATTTCATTCCAGCAACACTCTCCACTATCATTTCATTTGTCATTCATTTAATCATTGACCCAGGGGAGTGCGACAGGCTTCGGCAGCCGGCACAGGTCATATCCTCGCCGCTAGATGGGGGCTTCATTCATTCCATGACCTGGTCAGTCGACTGGAAGCAGGCTGTGGGTTTTCATTTCAAATGTTTAAAAATGGGAAAATAAAATTGTTTGATGTCAAAACACTTCCATCCCTTTTGTACTTCAGCCAAACGTATTTCATTATTGTAAACCGTTGCTTTTTCATAGATTTCTTAATGTCCATGAAAAATGGATCAAGGGCTTTGTTCCAGTCTTAAATAAATGATGATCCATGATGAGCTGAAATGGACTAGGGTTTTGTCGGGCTTGTACTATACCCTCCATCCAAGGCTATTCAGTTCCTATTACTTCTACATTTTTTACAGATTTTCTTACCAATCCAAAGTTTCTGTCACACTGCATAAACGAATGACCCCTTACAGGGAAGAACTGGATAACTTCAACATCATGAACTTTACTGAACCAAGTAAAAAACTTAGTCATGGTTATATTTCGGTTTTTGACCCCCCGCCGAATCAGATAATAAAACCATAGTTTTTACTTGAGGATATTTCTTCATGTATTTCAGAAGACAATCATTTAAAAATGACACAACAGTGTTAAGAGTTTTTGGCACTTTGGGTCTCCATGAAGCAATAAAAAAAAGAATCGTCTCTACTTGGTATAAAACAAAATCCCCGAATCTTGGATGTTACGGGTAAACTCGAGAACCACTGGATGGATTTTGATGCGGTTTTCACCATTTTGTCAAGGATATCTTGAGGATGATTTCTGTAGAAAATAATTTATTTATGATCAAAGGAAGCCAAGCAGTAACGAGTTCAGTGGAAAAGTCGAAAAAAACGTGGCGTCCGAGCGCTTTGAACGCTTACGCTGGGCAAACCGTTAAAAATATCTAAATACTATGAGTGTAAAAATTGTTCAGCATGAAAAGTTCTACAAAAAAGTCCATGAGAGCATATGTCTATCTTCAATACATCGCCCACTATAAGTGTTTTTACGTTTTAATTTTTATTCCAGCCATGTCCATTCAACTACTGAGCCGACACTTTATGAGCTACCTAAGGGCGAGTCTATCATACCTGTTACAGCCTAGCTAGAGGAAGAACGTATTGCCCCAGATACAGCCAGCAGCAAACCGTTGAGTCGTGTTGAGTTAAGACTTCTGAGAAGGGTGTTAGTGTTTGGAGTTTCCCGGGAAGTGCAATTCGGGTTTTCTTCATTTCGCCTGTGAAACACAGTCAAGTTAAGATTGGACGGAAGGGGGATTGAGTTTCATTCACCTAACGATTCTAATGGGTTGAGGGGGTCTCCGTCCAACCAATACAATTCACCTCCCCATTCCCTGGAAGTGCAACTCTCATTCCGTCTGTGAACTTTTCATTCCGCAAAATTCACAGTCAATTTAAGATTGGATGGAAGGGGGATTATATTATATTAAATTATACTGATTCGCGTATAATCTCTACTTAGTATAAAACAAAGTCCCCGTTTCTTGGATGTCACGGGTAATCTGCATAACCACTGAATGGATTTTGATGCGGTTTTCACCATTCTGTAAAGGATATCCCAAGCAAGGTTTCTGTAGAAAATAATTTATTTATGACCAAAGGAAGTCAAGCACTAACGATTTCAGTGAAAAGGTCGGGAAAAAAAACTTGCATCTGTGCCCATTTTAAGCTTACGCTGGGCAAACCGTTAAAAATATCTATATACTATGAGTGTAAGAATTGTTCATCAAGAAAAGTTCTACAAAAAAGCCCAGGAGAGCATATCTCTATCTTCAATACATCGCCTACTATAAGTGTTTTTACGTTTTCATTTCTTCCAACAATATCCATTCATTTACTGAGGCGACAGTTTACGAGCTAGCTAGGGGCGAGTCTATCACCCCAGTTACCGCGTGTGATCTCTTTGGTCTCACCATCAATGCAAAGAAAACAAAGGTGCTTGCACAACCTACCCCAGGATTACCTCTTCCTAAGTTCAATATCTCCATCTTAGACTCAACACTGGAGCAGGTTGATCATTTTTCATATCTTGGCAGCATCTTGTCTAAACGGTGCACTTGCGAACAGGATGTTGACAAAAGAATTGGGGCTGCCCATGCAGCATTTGGCCGTTTAATGCACAGAGTCTTCATGAATCAAGACCTAAAGATGCATACCAAACTCATGGTGTACAAAGCTGTAGTCATCTCAACGCTATTGTATGGCTGTGAAACTTGGACACTCTATCGCCGTGATATCAAGAAACTTGAGCGTTTCCACCAACAAAAGATGAGATACATCTTGAACATCAAGTGGGAGGACTACGTGACCAACACTGCAGTTCTCGAGAGAGCGCATCTCGATAGCATTGAGACAACTATCATCGCTCATCAACTGAGATGGTTAGGCCATGTTCACCTTATGAGTGATACCAGGCTTCCACGTCAATTCCTTTATGGTGAGCTTTGCTCCGGCACTAGACCTCATGGGGCCCCTTTGAAGCGTTTTAAAGACCAGTTAAAACACATCATGACGACGACTGGTATAGACATCCACTCATGGGAAACATCTGCTGCGGACCGTTTACTGTGGCGGAACACTACATCGACGGCTTGTCAACTTCTTTGAAGAAGAACGTCGCAGACATGAAGAGGCCAAGCGACAAGCAAGAAAGCTTCGTCAATTGCAACCCCGCCCTCCCCCGACCATTGAGTGCAATTTATGTGGGCGCATGTTTTATGCCAGGATTGGCCTGTTTAGTCACCAGAAGCACATCCACAGGCTGGTCTGAAAAGCTCTATGCAGGAAGAAGTATGTTTACTCGGAATCGAGTTACAGCCGACGGACGACGACGACGAGCGGACAAGCTTATTGCCCCAGATACAGCCAGCAGCAAACTGTTGAGTTGTGTTGAGTAAAAAACATTAGAGAAGAGTGGTTGTGTTTGGAATTTCCCTGGAAGTGCAACTCGACTTTTCTTCACTTCGCCTGTGAACTTTTCGTCCCGCAAAATTCACAGTCAAGTTAAGATTGGACTGAAGGGGGATTTGTGTTTCATACACCTCGCCATTCTTAAATTATGTCTGATAAGAATTTGTTGCACATGCATCTACATGATAATATAATTAATAGTCCAGTAGGTGATTTTAACCCATCATGCGGAGACGTAAAACGGATATTGGTCGTTGTTCATTGACATTGGAAAAAAAAGCACTTATCACGTAATGCAGTCATAACTGTTCCCGGACGAAGCCGGGTCGGGTTGCTAGTCATCATTATAAATTACGTTAAATGCATACATCCACAGTAATCTCTTATACAGGGTGCGGCAGAAATAACTCATGAATTTCAAACATAAATAACACAGCAACGCAACACGACATTTAAAAATGTATTGCGCAGTTTAAAAGAGGAGTGTTTGCCATTTATGTTATCTAGCACCCTTATTGGCCACAGCGTTTAAGCAGGTATTATTGTGGCCTTGGAGAACACGAGCATCGTCTCGTCAGTCGCTAGCATGGCGTGGAGTGTTGAGCATTGAGGTTTTGTCATTGAAACTTACTATAAAAATGCTGACTCTGTTACCACAAAACAGAGTAGACACTTTGGGTTTGGAGTTTGTATTTGAGAGGAACTGGTTCGAGTGTTAAAGCGAAGCCGTCTGGTAGACCTCGTGGCGTCAGAGAACATTCGTGCAGTGAGACATTCCCTTCTCAACGTAGGCACGCACATGCTATGGGACTCTCAGATCGCATCATAAGGAGACTTTTACACACAGCGATGAAGTTCCGTATAAAATGGTGGGTGAGCAGGAACTCGGTGAATGTGATTGGGCCAACCGCACAGCATGTTGTGAGACTATTCTGGAAGCTGTGGCAGCTGACTCCAGACAACTGGCAAGTGATTTGTCGGGCCATGTTAGTAAACAAAATTTCGGTACTGGTCCGCAACCAATCCTCAACAGATCCATGAGCGACCTGTCCACAGCGAACGTGAGACTGTTTGGTGCGCTGTCCTTGATTTCAGAATTGTAGGTCTTTACCATTCTGAAGAAAAGGCCAAAACTGTGACAGTAACATCTCCTGTGTTGTTTCAAAAAGATGGTGCCACTGCACACACAGCCAGGGCATCGATGAGCCTCCCCACAGAACGTCCAATCTCCTTACGGGGCGACATCCCATGGCCAGCCCGTTCCTCTCATCTCGCCCCTTGTGATTTCTTTCTCTGGGAATACCTGAAGGCTAGCGTCTTCCAACGTAAGTCACGAACACTACACGACCTGAAAGCTGCTACCCGTGAGGATATCGAGGCAATACCACTGACCTGACTAGGAAGGTAATGCGGAACTTCAGGGAGAGGCTTCAGAAATGCATCGAAAAGGGCGGTCGGCATTTGGATGACATGATTTTCAAAACCTAGTGTGTATGTGTATATAATGTAAATGGCAAACACTGATCTTTCCAACTAGGCAATACATTTTTAAATGGCTGTTTGCGTTGCTGTGTTATTTACGTTTAAAATGCGTCAGATATTTCTGCCGTACCCTGTAGAACTGTGAGTTAACATTTAAACGAGGAACTGGGTAGTTTTGTGGGTGATCAACTGATCAAACTCGCACACTAAGAAAGATGGGTCACTTTTAGCTTTATTTAAATACTCTGCCTTTTCTTGTACTTTCTGACGTGAATGTCATATGCTACTCGACAAGGGTCATTGGAGTTTTTCTTTGTGTTCTGCACAAAAGTCACAAATGTCAGTTTTTGGTCACCTTACAGAAAAGTCAACATTTTTGAACTTTTTGAAATAATGACGATTCCCCATTTTAAGTTGTTCATTTGTATGGGATGTATAGTAGTCTTTAAACAGCAAGTACATAGCTTTTATTGTCAGCTGAGGATTGTCAAAATATTTGAGCTATGTTTTGTGGGCACAGTAATGGCTTTCATCGTGAGGGATTGATTCCAAATGACTTTTCATCAGAGTTATTACATTTGGTTTTAATTTGTGGGGTCTATTGCAGTGGCTGCCTCTACGATTTCTTAGGTCTTCATTGTTAGCGACTTTTGTTTGAATAACTCGTATTCTTTCTCCGATACTTGAAATAGTTTACGAATTATCATTTAACAGATTTCAATTTCAAAACCATCATAGCCCCTCATCCACGTCGTGGGAGACGATAGGCCCAGCAAGCCAGTAGTGGATGAAACCAAATGCTTTCAAGAATGGAATGAGCCTCGGACATGATGGATATAATAGACTACGGCACGGCTGTAAACACAGACTAAGATTTGGAACTTTAAACATAAGAACGCTGATGGGGAAGGTGGAGGAGATAGTGGATATGATGGAAAGAAGGAAGTTGGATTTATTGGGATTGGCAGAAACAAAGTGGAAAGGGGAAGGAAGGAGAGAACTAAGAAAAGGCTATAGACTGTACTGGAGTGGGAATGAAGAGGGAAAGAGGAATGGAGTGGGAGTAGTAGTACGAGATGGTTTAAAAGAAGAAGTGAAGAGAATAAGTGATAGGATGATGAAAGTGAAAGTAGCACTGAGGGGAGAGATGGTAGAAATAGTGCAAGTGTATGTTCCACAAGTAGGCTGCGCCTCTGAAGAGAAGGAGGAGTTTGAAGAGGAATTGCAGAAACAGCTGGGAGGAAGAAATATGATTGTTATGGGGGATCTGAATGCCCATGTAGGAAGAGAAAGACAAGGGTATGAGAGTGTACTTGGACCAGAGGGTTGGTGCGGAAGAAATGAGGAAGAAAAGAGACTGTTGGACTTCTGCCAAAGGACAGCCTGCTAGTTGGGAACTCCTGGTTCAAGAAAAGAGAGAGCCACACAATCACATGGTACAGTGATAACTTGACCAGGAAGTCGGTGGTCGACTATATACTGTATGAGAAAGAATTAAATAAGAACATCACTGACATCAAGGTTATACCATCGGAAAACCTGGATAGCGACCATCGATTGCTGGTAATGAACCTGAGAGGGACTAAGGAGAAGAAAGGGACTGAGAATCAGGAAAGACGTATAAGGATATGGAAACTGAAAGAAGGAGATAGAAGGGTAGAGTACCTCAAAATGGTAAAGGAAGGAATTCCAACAGATGAAAAAAAAGGGGTGGAAGAGGAATGGGCTAGATTTAAGAAGACACTAGTAGGTGCAGCAGAAGCAGTATGTGGGAGGACAAGTAGTAGGAAGAGGTGGAAGGAAACACCATGGTGGAATGAGAAGACAAAAGATATAGTAAGGGAAAAGAATAGAGCCTTTAGGAAGTGGTATCAAAATAGGACGCTAGAGACAAGGGAAGAGTACCAGGAAAGAAAGAAGGAGGCGAAGAGAGTAGTGGCTGAGGAGAGAAGAAAGTGGATGGAAGAGTGGACAAAGATAATGAAGGAGGATAGTGAAGGTACAAAAAAGGTCCTGTATGGGATGGTAAAAAATAAGAGGCGGAAGGATCCTACGGATTATGTTCAAACGGTGAACAAAAGAGGACAAGAGATAGAAAATAGAGAAGAACTGAAGAAAATGTGGAAAGAATATTTTGAAGAACTCCTGAACCCAAATGGAAACCACGGCGAGGAGGAAGAAATCGGAGAAGAGGAAGATGAACTGCAAACAGAAAAGGACTTAACATGGAAAGAAGTGGAAGATGCAGTGAGGAAGATGAAAGGAGGGAAGGCACCGGGTGTGGATGAGTTGAGTGTGGAGATGGTGAGAGCAGCAGGAGAGGTGGGGATACAATGGTTGTACCGAGTGATGAGGACAGCATGGAAGGAAAGGAAGACCCCAGAGGACTGGAAAAAGGGAATAATTGTCCCGATCTTCAAGAAAGGTAGTAGAACAGAATGCAGACACTATCGGGGAATAACACTGATGAGTCATTGTGCAAAGATGTTTGAGAAAGTTTTGGAAAGGAGAATTAGGACAAGGATAGGAGGGATGAGGGAAGAACAACATGGCTTTAGAGCAGGAAGGTCCACAGTGGATTTGATTTTTGCTGTAAGGCAGTTACAAGAACAGCACTATGAGTATGGAACAGATCTACTGATGGCCTTCCTGGATAATGAGAAAGCATATGACAGTGTATCCAGAAACAAAGTATGGAAGTCCCTGGAGGATAGAGGAGTAGAAAAATGGACTATAAGGAGGATAAAGGAGATGTACAAGGGAAGCGTGAGCTGTGTGAAAGTGGAAGGAGAGATCGGACTGGTTGGAACAGAGAAACGGCCTGAAACAAGGAAGTGCACTGTCACCGTTACTTTCCATTGTGGTGATGGATGACATAATGACCCGAGTGGCACAAGTAATTGGGGAAGGAAAGATGAAAGCAACGGTGTTTGCAGATGATTTGATGATTTGGGGAAACAAGGAGGTACAGGAACAGTTGGATGTGTGGGAAGGAATAATACAAGGATATGGGATGAAATTTAGCATAAATAAGAGTGAGATGGTGATCACAACAAGGAAGAAGGAAAGAACCACAACGGGAATAACAATTGGTGGGGAACAGCTGAAGAAAGTGGAGAGTTTCAAGTATCTGGGAAGCCTGATACAAGATAATGAAAGAAACGATAGAGAAATAAATGAGCAGGGGAGACAGGCAGAAGCATTCCGGAGGAGTGTGAGAAGCATGTTATGGAGCTAGGATGTCCCTCAGAACAGCAAAAAGATCATATATCGGACGTACTATGTCCCTATCCTGACGTATGCCTCGGAGACCTGGGTTATGAAAGGAAGGGAGAAGAGCAAAATACAGGCCAGTAAGATGAGGTTCTTGAGAAGCAGTATTGGAGCTACAAAGATGGACAGAATAAGAAATGAGAGGATCAGAGAATTAATGTAGGAGGAACCATTACAGGTTGGTATAGAGAAATCTAGACTTAGATGGTATGGACATGTAAAACGAATGGAGGAGAAGAGGATACCCAGGAGGATACACGAGAAGAAGTGGGAAGGAAAGAGACCGAGAGGGAGACCAAGAGACAGGTGGCTGAAGGGGGTGGAAGAAAGCGTGAAGAAGAGAGGAGAAGACTGGACAAAGGTGGTGGCTGAGAGATGGTGGGAAGACAGAAGACGTTGGAGAGGCTTGTGTTCCAAACAGACCCGGCCAGTGGCTGGAAACTGTGCAAGATGATGATGATGATCATAGCTCAGCTTATAAGACCAAATGTTTTGTCTTTGCTTTTTCTGATCAAGTTTAGTGGATTTTGCAGTTGCTTTAGACATGCACTTTGATAGAAATGAATCTTGCATACATTTATCCTGACCGTTGTAGAAGTTTCCAAAGAGCTCTTCCTGTGTTTTATTTGAGAAACGTTTGAAGCATTGTCCTTTACAGCACTCGGATACAGTTAAAAACTGCTTTCCTCCAACTGTCTTGCCAGAACTACTGACATAACTTTGTCCTTTAGCCCTTCTTATTTTAGCAGTTTCACGTTTTATGTTAGTATTATTGCTGTATAACTTACGTCTTTTCTTAAACACTGTTATCATTACCATTCACTTCCATTTCTAACACAAAAACTCACTTCAACGGTCTCCACAAGTCAAAGCAACCCACTAGAATAATCACGTAACCTCAACTAAACCAGTGTTGTTTGTTTTTGGCTCACCATGAGTTACTGCCAACTGGACATGCCTTCAGAAAAATATCCCTCACATCTACAAAAATTAGCAGATCTTAATGAAATTTTCAGGAAGAACAATAACAATATGGCGGATCGATTAGAGTGATTGCCGGAAAAAGGGTGAATAGGCTTCTAAGCCCTTCTTCTGGCAATGTCCTCAATAGGTTGCAAAGTTTGTAGTGAAATTTCTTCTTCTTGTGCTATATCCTCATTGGATGTTGGCTGTCATGAGGGCGATTTCTTGCTAATTTTTAGGGAATTGGGATGGTGCAAGAATGTTGATCCCATAACATTCTCGCAAGTTCTTTACCCGAGCTATTCCCCTTATTCCTCGGCGTCTCCTACCTTGAATTTATCCTTCAATGATGATTTGAAGTACTTTATATTTATCATTGTAAATTACATGGAAAGATATTAAAGTTTTGTCTTTATGATATTATGCAAGAACTTCAGTTCTTTGTGCTTGTGTTCGATCTTCAGTGTTACGTACTCTATCGATCCACGATATTCTGAGCAGGCGCCGATAGCAGACTAGAAGACTTGAAGTTTTTTGCTTGTGTTCTCCATGAGGGTCCAAGTTTCAGCACCACACAGTAGGATAGAGAAAATATAGTACTGCAGTAAATGGAGACAAAGAGCATCATTGAAGTCTTAGTTAGTTAGTTATTGTTGTTGACTACGAGGTCATCTGCCCCAATTTTTATTAAAGTCTTTGTTTCACTGTAGCTTATTCATTTTCTCGTCTGTTCAATGCAGGATCTAATATAGCATTATCCCTTTAAGGAAAATATGAAGAATTTATGAGTTGTTAAACCTTTAGGTCACAACCTTGTGTTATCAATCGTGGTGTAATAAATATTGTGTTACCCTGGGGGGTTGGTAGCTCGAATTAGGGTGGCGGTTATTAAAAGACATGAAAGCTTGTATGCAGGGCGGCATGTGAGTGTAGCTGGTTTGTGAAGCAAAGAATGAATGCGGCAGGCAAGCTGAAGGCTGACCTTGCTTACTGAGTGAGTAGCGAATGCTGACTCGTGTTTACAAATGTTAGACACCTGACGAGCAATACAGTCTGTGTAGTGCAGCTGAGAAAAGGCTTGCTGGCAGCGGGCCAGAGTTCGAGCAGAAATACAAGAAGGCAGTTTAAGAGAGTGGGAATGGTTTTAATTCTTATAAGTGTGATGCGAAGTGTACAAGAATGAATGAGATGATTACAAGTTTTGGGTTTGGAACAGAGCGGTATTACTAAGGATAACCTCGAGTACACTTACCAGAACTGTAGAGCGGTCGAGCTGGCGTTGGACAGCACCTCAGTGGACAAAAGATGATCAGTTCCTGGTGGTGCTGGTATTTATGTGAATTGCCTGTGTTTGTGCAATGTAGTCAGCAGATTCCTGCCCCACATACCAGGTGTTTGGATCTGTGTGGCAAGAATTACCACATGTGTGTATGGTTGAGCCAGCCAAGCCAAGTGTACTTGCAAGGCTAGATGTTTGTTGTTGGTTCCTCTTAGGGGTTGTGGCATGAAAAGGGGGTGAAAGGTGACGATAAGGGGAGGCCATACCCTATGGAAACCCCAGGGTATAACAATATGTTATGTAAAACGCAATGTATATTCGTTAACCTGGATACTAGGTAGGCTATATTACTTCCATTGTGAATTAATGAAAACTTACGGCAATTATAAGATCTAGTTAACACGTAGCCAACAAGTAGTTGAACAAAATAGCCTATTTTTATATATCCTACTTATGTTAATTGCTTCTATCAACATACTAAATTTCAGTTTGATTGCTGATTGCTGTCATAGATGAGACTTTTGATATATGTAGGCCATAGAGTTATGCACCATTAGATGATGATTATTGCGTAGGTCCATTATTCAAACGTTGATTCCGATCGGATGATTAGGACACAAGAAATAGAAACTTAATTTTAAAATTTCGCACAGCCATCTTGAGGTTATGGAAACAATTGAACTAAATTAGCCTGGATTTCAGTGCATTACAATGTGTATAAACATTTGCTGTACCACGTTTCACTGTGCTCGTATGGTTAAATCCCAAGAAAAGTCTATTTAAATAATTCAACTTCGCTTGGCCATCATGATCGTTTTGTACTTGGCAGCTTTTTGAAGGTTGCATAGGTGAACTTCTAGTAGTGCACTTTATCACCGTACAAAATTTCAGGGGATATCAGTAATAGTTTCGGAGATATACTGTAGAATGTCGGTGAAATATTTCGCACAGCCGCCATGTTGGATTGGTGAGATGTAATAAAATTTGAAGGCAAAATAGTACTATGAACTTACCAAGTTTCATTGAAATCGCTCCAGCCTTTATATTTTATTAGGAGGAGAGACACGCGTACGCGCGCACACACACACACACACGGACAAAAGGTGATCTCATAAGCTTATTTTTTCATAAATGAAAATAGGCTAAAAATATAGGTGTAGGCATTGGTAGTTATCTTAGAAAATATACTGTGTGTTGTAACTTAATCTATCAATGCAATGGTTCAACTGACCAACGTTTGCCATTAATTTGAGTAACCAATCAATGTGTACATCAAGAACTGAAATATAATTTTATGAGGCTGGCCGCGTGGTCCAGCGGTAACATTCTCGCCTGCAGTTCCCTAGGTTGTAGGATCAAATCCTAGCGCATTTGAGGGTGCTTAAATGTGATGGAGCCGTGTAAGTAGATTTACTGTTAGAGATCCCCTTTGGGGCAAAATTCTGGCACCCTGGGGACTCTAAAAGCCGCAGTAGTAAAAAGGGATGTAAAACCCATCACATTATTATTATTATTATTATTATATTATAATTTCATGAAATTATGAAAACTATAACATCCATAAAATTTCATTTTTGCACTTTCCATATATGTTTTTAATAAAGCAACTTCTTTTGTAGGTTGTTTAGTGGAAGGAAAACTTCATCCTGTGCAGCATACACGTGATTTCAGAAACAATTAATGGATTACCCCTTATTTAAATTAACTTGTTAGCTATTCTATGACTATTGGACAACACAAATTGTCGTCGATTGTAAAATAAAAAATCAAGCAACTACTGTATATATTTATAGAAACCCTGTGGCACCAAAGCCCATGAAAAGCTTTGGCCTACCTAGCGACCGCTGCCCCACTGTTTGGCCTACAGATCGCGGATGACGTGTAATCAGCACGCCAGATTCCCTGGCCACTAATCTTGGTTTCTGTGACTGGGGCGCTGCCTCACTGACAGTCAGTCAATTTTCTTCACGAGTCTTAGTGCACTCCATTCCAGCCCTGACAGAGCTGGGAATCGAACCCGGGGCCACTGGATAAGAAGCAGGCATGTTACCCAACACCACGCAACGATGCATTACTTCAATCCTGGTTATTATGAGTTGGAAAGAGAAAGCAATACATACATCTCTTCATCTTCATCTCTCTTGTTGGTTTCTGCAGAGAACTGAGTTCCTATGCCAGTGTCGTAAGCATCATCGACCCGTTTCACTTTCCCGCTCTTTAAAGCCTTCATGTTGATCATACCACCAGTTTTCACTTTGAATGGATCTGACTGAAACAGAATACACATTTTTATAAATGGAATGAAATCATGCTATATCGCGGTCGGAAGAGAACCTCCAAAAGAAATCCGTCATGAAGTAGAAACTCTCCACCAGCGTGGACTGCCTAATTGACAAAATATGACACTGATATCCAAATGTACAATTAATTGCTCAAGCTAAGATGAAGTGCTCTCTTGGTAACAGCTCAGCTTTTCTTCCCTCTTTAGTGCTTATAGTATTCAATTGTTATTCCTGAAAAGAAAAGTACATGGCCATTGGCTGCATTAATAAAATTATTGTTATTAGCTGAGATTCTAGACTTGGGCCCATTCTGCAACGTAGGCGTTCTCCACAACTGCAACGGGGAGCTACATCCGGCAAGTTCGAGGTCAGTGGTTCGACTCAAATGGTGGGATGGTATCTTATTTCAAGTCCCGTAGCACTATCCTAAATTCCCGACCCCAATAATTACAGTTACATATACTCTTAGTCACCAGAGAAGCATAGGTTATCGGACAAATCCAACACACCCAAATATATGGGGCAGATGACCAAGATGTCCCAAGCCCCTAAAATGAATAAGAACAACAAACAACTTAAATCTGAATTCTTGCCTGCCTCTTCCCATCAAAGGGCACATTACAGTTGTTAAACCTTACAACTGAATATAAGATAATGGGATGTCCAGACGGTCAATAGCAAATGTTAAATTACCTTGATACTTATGTTTCGAGGTGCAAGAACCTCTCAATCAGACGAATCGAAGAATACAAGCATGGGCAGGATGGACATCCCATTATCTTATATTCAGTTATAGCGGCTTCGGTGGCATAGTTGGTAGCATGCTGAACTGCTGTGCCCAAGATAGCGGGTTCAAACCCGGCCGAAGTCGTCGGATTTTTTAAGAGCGTTAAAATCCTTCAGTATGCCTTCCTTCGGAGGGGAAGTAAAGCCGGCGGTCCCATGTCATAGATTTATGGCATGTAAAAGATCCTTCCACAGACTAAAACTTGTGTGGAGCAAAATTTCTAGGTTAGATTTCATTGTAACGCTCTATCAAAGTTCCAACACTCACCACTAGGTATCATTGAGATCTCGTAGTGAAAGTTGGAACTACCGGTAATTGAAATTGAACGGAACTTGTAGCTCACCCTAGTGGTGTCCGCTTGAAGTAGCTACAGCCTCTGACGAGCCGAACATGTCCTCGGACACTCCCGGCACTAAAAGCCATACGATAAATAAATAATATTCAGTTATACAGTAATGTCAGCCCTGATATCGCTGTGAAGGTTTTACATGCTGTTGGGATTTGCCAAAACAGTTACCAATAGTGCACACATTCTTTGCCTAAACAACTGTAGATTAAGATATTTAAAAAAATTCAAAAGCGATTTAAAAGTGCCTCAGAGACAAACTAAGAACAGATGTTAAACATATCACACTATCACAGAATGCATGCTGCTCACAGAGCTATGGTTTTGAAGCCGCTTATAACATATCTTCCCGTTTCTAAACATCAGCATTCTTGTACTATTCTTGGTAACAAACAGTAAAACATTACAAATTGTGCAGTTAGGCTATTTACACAATTCCAAACCTGTTCAATAGCACTGTTTCAGTGGCCTTGGCTCACTTAGGAGTGCAGGGCACACTCATCCTTAGTGTTACCGCCTTTATGCAATGTTTTCTCTCCTTAATACAAAGGCTAATGAGGATTAGAGAAAACTAACTTTTTACTTTAATCTTCATAACAATTAGTTTTATAAAGAAATTGCATAAAATGACAAAAAATTGTTGGAAATAATATTGATATTAAATGACAGTCTAATTCACTTATGTGTCAATGGTTCTTCAACAAAGTGTTCTTTTATAAAGAAATATTGGACATAAGAGAACCTTTATGCAAATTTTAAGAACTTGTAATACTTTAATATATGATCATTGATAGAGTTTCAATGACGCTTTTAATATGTGTTAAAAACCAGATGTCTGGTACTTGTGTATTTGGAGTTTACTACTGCTATACATAAACTGAAGAAGGTATGAAAGCAGATCGAAACATGTATTAATATGTATTAACTAACAAATTTGTACTGTATTAATAAGTTGACCCAGGAATCATCGTAACAGTAAAGGAGACGAGAACTCACAATAAAATTTTCTTAACTACTGAAATTAGCCATAAATACCTTTCGTAACGATTCAAAATACACTGACCGGCACGAAAAACGCAACACCCAATAAATGATGTGAAATTATTGTGTAATTTATCTATTTAATCAAAGTGAAGCACTTAAACCTATTTTTTTAGACGGGGTATGTTATTGGTGTTGCTTTGCAAGCAAACAATGAAGTGTTGATTGTTGATTGCACTAGCTTCAATTGATTATTCCCGTGCAACCTGGAAATCACATCACTGGATGTAACCCAATAATGTGTTCCCGCTCTTATAGCGCTTAGTGTTGTACTTTCAATTCTTCCCTTTACAATCACATGTGTTTGTGGGATCTTTCTGTGATTGTCGTAATTAGCTTTCTGGAGCAAACATGCCCTTAAGCCCTGAACAAGCTGCAAAACTTGTTGCTTTGGTGGAAGATGGTCGCAGCATGCATTACATTGCAGCATGCATTACATTGCAGAAGTGTTGAGGATTACAGCTTCCACGATTTCCAGAACCGTATGAAGGTACAGGGAAACTGGAGGCTATGCAAGGAGATCAGGATCAGGCCCGAGAAGAACAAAATCGAAGAGAGATGTCCGCTTCTTACAACTTCAAGTTCTTCACGACCGTCACTCCACCGCCATTGAAGCAAGAAATCGACTCCACCAAGTTCGAGGGGTCGATGCTAGTGAGAGAACCATCCGAAGAAGATTGGAAGAAGCCAATCTTCAATCCAGAAGACCAGTTACAGACCCAGAACCTACCAGAAAACATCGCACAGCTCGCACGTTTTGCAAGGGAACATCATGGCTGGACAGTACAACAATGGGAACAAGTGTTGTTCGCCGATGAGTCGCGGTTTGGCCTCCGATCACCTGACGGAAGAGAGAGGGTCTGTAGAAGGCCAGAGGAAAGGTATTCCCCTTGCACATTCTCATCCAGGACGCCATTTCAGGGTGGTTGTGTGATGGTGTGAGCAGGAATCAACATGGCTGCAAGGACGGATTTGGTCTTCGTGGAGAATGGGAGCCTCACTGCACATCGGTATGTGGAGGAAATCCTTCTGGAGCATGCTGTGCCTTTCGCTCCACTTATTGGTGATGATTTCACACTAATGCAAGACAATGCACGCCCACATGTTAAGAAAGTTCTTGGGTGAAGCAGGGATTCATGCTATGGCTTGGCCTGCTCGAAGCCCTGATTTGAATCCTCTTGAGCACGTTTGGGACCGGCTGGGGAGAAGAGCCCGTCAGTGCTACCCAGAGACCCTACAGGACCTACGGAATGTCCTCCTGGAAGAATGGGAGATGATTCCTCAACAGGACATTACAGCATTAATTAGGAGCATCCCTGAAAGGTTGAATGCCGTCATTGGTACAAAAGGTGGCAAAACACGCTTTTAAAGATGCGAACAGAGGTCTCCGAGGTCTGTGAAGTAATGTGTGAAGTGCATAAAATCAAAACAGAAGTGAGGACCTTTAGGACCTTACTCAAAATTTCCCGCTCTTTTAGCGCTCCTTCCTTGAAGTGTGCATCACTGGCTTAATTTTTAAATTTGTATATAATCATCTTTTATTTTCCATTGTTAGACACCTACATGGGACCGTACTACAATATTTCATCATCATATAAATTAGTAGATTAGTATTATAAAAGTGTCATAAATTTGAAATAAATTTCAGTTTTTGTAAGAAATTGAAGAGTTGCGTTTTTCGTGCCGGTCAGTGTAGATCTGGAAATGATGCAGTTCACTCCTCCACTGTTTATGACCCTTAGATTACGGCGTATAGGCTATAGTAAAATTCCAGCTGAGTCAGCCATTATTCGCGTGAATTATGCACAAGTACAGTATTGCCAGTAAGCCCGCCTCATGGTGTTGGGGTAGCGTGCCTGCCTATCACCCGGAGGCCCCAGGTTTGATTCCCGGCTCCATCAGGGATTTTATAAGGTGCATTCAAAAAGTAACGAGCCGGAGGCATAATTACAGAAACCAGTACCTGTATGTAAGAAGTATTGGCCCTGGCTGTTGAGGCACTTGTCCCACTGTGACACGAGGCGGTGAATGGCTGTCTCATAAAATTCCCTGGGCTGCGATGTGAACCAGTTCCGCACGTACAGCTGAACGTCGGTGTCCGAGGTGAATCGTTGGCCCCGCAGAGCCCTTTTCAGGGGACCAAACATGGCGTAATCACAGGGGGAGAGAGGTTTGGACTATATGGTGGGTGGCCGAGAACCTTCCATTTGAATTTCTGCAGGAGTGCCGCGACTGTGTTGGCCGTATGAGGTCGTGGTGCAGAATGACCCCACGGGTGAGATTGCCTGGTCGTTTTGTTTTGATCGCTTGGCGAAGGGTGGACAAGGTTTGCAAGGAACGCTGAGCATTCACTGTTGTCCCGTGCGGCATGAAGTGTATCAGAAGGGGGCCATTTTGGTCAAAGAAGAAAGTCAGCATTACCTTTCCTGCACTGGTGTGGATGGCCTTGCCTTTTTTGGTTGGTGGTGACCCTGGATGCTTCCACTGGAGGCTTTGTCGTTTGGATTCTGGTTCGAAGTGATGACACCATGACTCATCTCCAGCCACCACTCGTGCCAGGAACCCATTCCCTTCCCTCGCATAGCGCTGCAGATGACCAAGACAGTGGGCCATTCAACTTGCTTCCTGGTGTGGTTGAAGACTTTGGGGCACCCATTGGGCACACACTTTGCGCAAGTGCAGTCGTTCTTTCATGATGGTGTGCACATTTCCGAAGCTCAATCCGAACACGGCGGCTATGGCGTTCACTGTCACTCGGCGGTCCTGGGTAATGAGTGCATCAACCAACTGGACTCTGTCATCGGTAATGCAGGGGGGTGCCCCAGACAGAGCATCATGAGCTAACGACACCCGTCCTTCCCTGAAGCGCTTGTGCCACGCCTTGACCCTTGCAGGGGACATGCAGTGTTCGCCGTACACTTGTGATATTCGGCGATGAATGTCCGTTCCCCCTACTCCTTCCGCTGTCAGAAACCGAACAACACCGCTTTGTTCTTCGTTTGACGCCTCCATGTCACTGTTTGCAATGCAACTGGCAGTTTTGGACGATTGATGCATGCTGCTGCTTGCTTTGTATCGTCACGTGACGTGCACGCGTGCCCTCTAGCGACGGGCCGTGACCTTCCACGCTCTGGTCGGAACCACACCTCGTTACACACGCCACTATTAGCTGATGTCGTCACCGGTTAGCGCATTCCAGCCTCCGGCTCGTTACTTTATGAACGCACCTTATAAAAACTGGCGCGAGGGCTGGAACGAGGTGCACTCAACCTCGTGAGGACAATTTAGTAGCGGTCTGGCAGTTCCCCGGTCACGAAAACGAAGATTAACAGCCAAGGGGACCCGATGCGCTGATCACGCGTCACCCCAATATCTGCAGGCCAAATGGCTGGACAGTGGTCGCTTGATAGGCCTAGGCCTAGGCCCTTCATGGCTGTAGTGCCAGGGGTTATTATTTTATTTATTATTTACAGTATTGCCAACCCCACGCATATGGTAGCTTACTAATTGCTTTGGTGGTTTTTTACTGCACCCCTAGTTTTTGTCACGCACAGTGGAAATAGTCACGCATATGACCGACCTCCTGTGGTGGTGTATTTTATATCTTACATGTTGCCAACAACGTGTCATCAATGTGTCGCTATGTGTCCGCATAGGTAACAGTTGAAAAGATCTCATGCGCTTGAGGATGTTTTAATTTCTTGCTCATTCAACGACGGCAGCCATGTTCCTGAGGCGCATGAGGTTCCTCAACTGCTACTCTGATGCACACATTAACGACAGTTCATTGTTGCCAACATGTGGAATTCAAAATTCACCACACGACACGACACACGTAATGTTGTAATTATGTGAAAAAGCAATAATTGGTAAAACCATTGGCCTGGATAAAGATTATTGATGACTAACTACCACCTGACTCCCACCACTGTGCATGGCAAAAAACCAGGGGTGTTTATACAGAGAGTTTAGTTTGGATGTATCGGAGATCCTCGCTAGCCCGCTCGCCCGCAGCGCGACCCTGTCTCCCGCCAGGCACTTTGCCGTTATGCGGCGCCAGCACGGCACTGAGTCATTGAGTATAGGAATTTGTACTTACCTAGTTCACAGCTGGTGCTGAAAATGTTCACCATTCACTGCTACACATCGCTGGCACCTTTTTATGAAACTGGCATGTACTCTCTGAAGTTCCTCAGCACCGATTGAATGTATTTCAGCTGTAATATAGTCTTTAAACTCATTTATAGTGGAGGGTTTCTCGCATACACTCTATTTTTAAGCGTCCCCCACAAATAAAAGTCACATGGTGATAAGTCTGGGCTTCGCGGGGGCCACACGTTCCGACTTATAATCCTAGTACCAAAAATGCAAAGGAATTCCGTCATGAATGCTTCGTCAGTGCGAGCAGTGGCAGAATCTTGTTGAAAATAAGTTGACAATCGCTCTCCGTAAGTCAGTTCGTCAAAAAATTGGTCAAGAATCACATCGAAGTACAAATTCCTCTACCCAATGACCCAATGCCGCGCGAGCGCCGCATAACGGCAAAGTGCCTGGCGGGAGACAGGCTCGCGCCGTGGGCAAGCGGGCTAGCGAGGGTCTTTGATACATCCAAACTAAACTCTCTGTATTAGCCGCGCTACCTAACAATTGGTCTAGGCAAATCCCATTGGTCTATATGAAAATATTGGGCTAGGCAAAAACCATTGGTTTGGATGAAAATTATAGAAGTTGAGTTTTAGCAAACATGAAATTGGAATTCGCACAATCCATGTCAAACTTCGACTGGAGCTTGGCATACTTTCACATTAACTGGCGGCGCTCTTTCGTTTTATGATACGCGTGGGGTTGCCAATGCTGTACTTGTCCCTAAATCAGGTGTATAATGGCAGACTCAACTGAAATTCCATCTATATAAGTCGTGATTAAAACAGGGGATGGTGGGTGCGTTATAGACATCTCCAGATTTTTTCCCCGACCATTACCCGTACCACAGGTATTTTGGCTAATTTCAGTACCGTAGTTTAAGAATTTTTTCCCTAGGAAGAGGTCTCTTCCAGTTTTACTCATATGATGAAGTTTTGATGCTGTAGGAACGTAGAAGAGCTAAATTTTCCAACCTGACCAGCCCTGCATACTGTTACCAAATTTATTAGTACGCCTACTGTAGATGTAAGCAAATACCACACAGCACCAATGCCAGAAACTTGGACTAGAATTCAAACAGTAGTTAATTGACTTCATGGAGACTTATCTGGATTAGGTTCAAGTTTATAGTGAATCCTACATGTCTAGAGGAATGATTTCGAGTCGTCAATGATGTGACGGATGATGTATGGACGTTGATGTTTGTTTGTTTGATGTACGGTAGTGCTTTGAATTGCCACTATGTAGCCTAACTCTACTGTATGAGGTTTCAAACAGTGCATCGTCAAATGCGGATGCAGTCACATGGGTTTAACTGCGAGATTTGGTTGTGAGTTACCTGTAACCTGTAACCTCTAGAGGGCGCGTCCCCAGGTGGCGGATAGGGGGGCCCTACAGCACTAGTAGGGTTGGTTCAAATACCCCCCAATAGAACCCGCGGACCAACAGGTAGCACAATTCCTGGAGGCTTCACAATGCTGGGACACCCTCTCTCCAGGGGTCATAAATATAGAGTGCCCAGCTCGGGGTTATGAGTGAAGACCAAAACGGTGCCTGCAGTGGAGAAGGAGTCCTTCGGTACAGTGCAGTTGGCGGAAGTGGCATCCCAGTGCTCGGGAAATTGAGTAAAAAGTATCGCTCTCACTTCAGAGACTGATATCAACCATAGCGTCTGACCCGGAGCGGGCGGCTACAAACAGCGTCTGTTCCCCATGTGAGGGGCGGCTGATTTACTACCCGGCCGTAGGTATAAAAGGCTTGGCGTCAGCAAGGGCATGCGGCCGGAAAACTATGCCAAAACCAATATGACAGCGAATCTTAGTTTAGCCTCGGAAAATGCTAGGGCGTACCCCAGAAGCGACGTGCAGGGATTTCGCCCGACCCCTGTGAGAAATGGGCTAGGGCTACTGGGTCACGAGCGAACCCGGCTAAAGAGGCTAGCTCAAAAATACGGTGAGTTACGAAGAATAGGCACACTGAATGTAGGAACAATGACTGGGAAAGGAAGGGAGTTAGTGGATCTCACGGAAAGGAAGAAGGTGAAAATATTGTGTGTGCAAGAGACTAGATGGGAGTCGTGTATTTTCAAACACCCCTATCTCCAAGTAAATCAATTTTTCAGGAAGGGCAAAAAACTGCCATGACTGCATTTTACATTCTATTTTAAAATTTTCTTTACGTTTATTTAAATTAGCTCATACTGAATAATACATACAATATTTATGCAGTTTCATCTGTACATTTTTGTGCTAGGGCAATATTTGTCTTGAACATAGGGGGTTTTGAAAGTCACAGGTGGACATGGCAGGGTTTGGAAGTAAACATGGATATTGCAAACACACTCGTACTGTCTAATGCTCAAAGAAACTACTTTTACTTCACTTACTAGCTTCTATGTAGCACACTGAGATGGAAAACGAATTGCAAACATGAAATAATATAAAATGTTTAAATGTTCATTGAGAATACGCAATGCATTTGTCTGATGAAAAATAAAAATATTATGATTGTTCCAATCTAATATAACAAGGATACGGAGTCATCCCTTGGTTCACAGTATTCTTCTTCCTCTTGCTCTTCTGTCATACTCTGACAATGTTCAGCCTGACGCGTTTCCAGCGAAACATAAAACTGGAGATCTGCAAGCTCCCTCCATTTAGCCCCGTAAGGTTTCTCGACCAATCTGCAGACATCCTTCACTTTTGCATGGTTTAAAGGAACCTTACCTTTTCCAATTAACCGTGGAACCAGTCCGGAAAAGGTTTTGCCTCTCTTTAACACACCCTTTGGCTGGCCAAATGTGCAACGGTAAGCAACTTCTCCTTGTACCAATATGTTGTTTTTGCTCCTTTTTAGAGAAATTATTTTTGCAGGACTGAATTGGAAATGCCACGAGCCGACAGGTTTGAAAACATCTTGAACAGCAGTCTTCCAGTCAAATATTGACACTTCACAACCAGGCTGGAAAAGCTTACCATGTCCGCTGAAAATCTCATTGTATACCTCCGGCTTAAGGATAGCCTCTCTTTTTCGCACAACTTTCTCTATACGTGCAAACACCCTGTTGGGTGGTAAAAAGGAATGACCAACTACAGGAAAGTAAATTTCAATTTTTTTCACATTCACTGGTGCAGATAGAAGCCATTTACTAACCATACCCACAAGAATACTGTTCTTATTCTGTCCACCGCATCCATCTGCAAATAGACGCACGGTTTTCTTTTTTGACAGATCAATACTGTTAAGAGCATGAAACAAACAACTTGCAATTTCATTTGCACCTCTACGAAATTCAGCTTCATTTCACGAATAGATCATCACATTTTCGGGCGTCAGCGACGTCTTAGAGCTTCCAAAAACTACGGTGAAGTTATACACATTTATTTGCCTTCTGAAGTAAGCACTTTGGTCATTTAGCATGTTCTTCTGACAATCAAAGGAAACAGTCTGAATAGACCCATCTTCCTCTCTTAAATATTCATAGAATGCACAGTATTTTAACTTGTGGACTTGTTTCTTGGTCTGCAAATCAACTTTTGCACTTTCTGATGTGCAATTTTTCAGTTCCTCGTCTAGTTGTGAGCAAGTTGAACAAACATCAGTCTTTGGACTTCCAAAGCCAATATTGTAGTTTCGATTGAAGATCTTTCTGAAGAAGGAGTGGTTTGCTTGCAATTCAGTTTCAACAGTGGTATTGTATTGTCTCCAAAGTTTTTTTATATTTAGGTCACATGGCAGGTACATTCGTGCCGCTGACTTGGTATGGCAGTAGTGCGGCTCTTTAGCACGAAACGATTCAATAAATTTACAGATGGCCGCACGTTTTGATCTATTGTCATAGCTTCTTCTGTCTCCCCCTCTTCTCTCCACAGGCATTCCCCCAGATTCTAAATGACACTTTATTACCCCTTGAATTCTGTCCTTCTTCAATAGGAGAGCTCCCATAAATGTTTCTCGGCAAACTGGCACCATCGTTCCATCCAGTTTCCGAATAGTGTACTTGAATATGTGTGCTTTTCCGGATCTGATATTATTAGCCGGCCTGCGTCTCGCCACTGGTATGCAAGAAACATGCTTGATAATGGAACTATCCTGCTGCAGTTTTGATGATGTAGAGTAGAATACCGAGTGAAACTTCTTCACATCCAGCAAAGACATATCTCCGCACTGATAAGCCTTGGATTTATGGCCGCACTTTGGTGTGACAGGAGGTCCAGCCGGCGACTACCTGCGTAATAAACACCTTGTCACTTACGAGATTGTGTATGCTTACTAAATCACAGCTATTTATGAATGACCTGCATCGGGAAAGAAAGGGATGTTGCCTTCTCAACGTGACCATAGAAGGTAATAATTATCAGAAGCTGCATAATGCCACCCGCAATGGTACGGGATTTAGGGAATCAAATGTGCACTGGCCGAGATTCGAACTGCGGTCACCTTTGTGAGAGGAGAACGACCGATCCGGCACAACACCACACGCTGACTTCATGCAACAGTGCATGTTTTCTAAAGCTTTTTTTAAACTGCAGTTTCTGATACAGTACTACAATTACGCTGACAAGAGAACGTAATAACATAATGTTACTATAAGAAAACATACATTGATATTTTTGCTTCATTGCATTTCCACTGCTGCTCGTTACGTAACTTCTTCTTACCCTTGCCAGGGCTACACTTCTCAATACATTTATGAGATGAATCCATTAGTAATAGACATCTACACGGCACTCTGTAAACACAAATGCTTCCTCTCACAGTCGTGCCAAGAGCTCCTCACGTGCCTGTCACATGGCCGCGTATTGCCTTCCTAATGGCAGTTGGAGATGGCGGGTTATGTTACTTATGTCCGAGCGCAAAGCATTGGAGATGGCGGAATATGAAAATAACCCTACACTTTGACAATGAATTTCGAACGCTTAGAGCGGGTTTTGATGCGTACTAGTAGTATACAGCGGTAGACATTACCACAGAAAAATCCAAACGGCTTTTATCTACATTTTCGTGAAACTTGGAGATAGGGGTTTTTGAAACTACACGACTCATTGGAAGGGAAATAGGGCTAGAGAGTTGGGTAGTGGCTATAAGCTACTATACAGTGGAGCAGACAAGGATGGGAGGAATGGAGTGGGAATAATCCTCTCCCGAGACATAAAGGAGACCATGGTTCAAGTTAAGAGAAGGAGTGACAGGATAATGAGCATCAGGCTGTGTCTTGATGGACAATTGGTAAACATTGTGTGTGTTTATGCTCCGCAAGTGGGTTGCGATGAGGAAGAGAAAATATCCTTCTAGGAAGATATGGATCGTGAGCTTGGAGATATACCAGGGAATGAAAGATTGATAGTGGGTGGTGACTTAAATGGACATGTCGGAAGGAGTCGAGATACAATCGAAAGAGTACATGGAGGCTGGGGAGTAGGAGTGAGGAATGATGAAAGACATAGAATCGTGGATTGTGCGATGGCATATGATTTGGCGATTGTGAATACATGGTTCGAGAAAAACACAGGTCAATATATGACTTACAAGAGTGGGACCAGAGAAAGCCAGATTGACTTCTTAATGTGTAATAGGTCTCAATTAAGGGAAATACAAAACTGTAAAGTTTTTAATGGTGAAGCAGTGGCAGCACAGCATAGGACGGTAGTCATGGACTGGAAAATGAAGATTAGGAAGAAAGGCAGACCTGTGCGAGTCTTAACAAAAATTAATTGGTGGAGATTATATGAAGAGGCGTTGAAGGACCAGTTTAAGGAGAAAGTACTCAATGGAGTGGTTCTTTGCAATGATGTGCAGGAGTGGTGGGCGCACAACAGCAGTTTGATAAGGAGGGTAGGAACTGAAGTGCTAGGGAGAACTTCTGGCAAGAAACCACTAGCTGACAAAGAAACATGGTGGTGGAATGAGGAGGTACAGAAGATCGTGAAAGCCAAAAGTGATGCAAAGAAGTTATGGGATATATCAGGTAGACAAGAGGATAAAGAGAACTACACGAGATGTAATAAGGAAGCAAAGAAGGTAGTAGCACAGTCAAAGGCACAAATGATGGATCGACTGTACGAAGAGTTGGAAACTACAGAAGGTGAAAGAAAAATTTTCAGAATAGCGTAGGCGAGAGATAAAGACAAGAAGGACTACACCCAAATAAAGCAGATCAAAGATGAAAATGGTCTAGTATTAACGGACCATTCCGACATCAAGTACAGATGGAGAAACTACTATGGAAAACTTCTCAATGAAGAGAACCCAAGGGTATATTTAGGAGAAGGAGAACAACACCAGGGCCTGACAATAGATATTGGAAGAGAAGAAGTAACATTAGCACTTAGGAAAATGAAAAACGGAAAGGCAACAGGACCCGATGAAATACCAGTTGAAGTGTGGAAGTATCTAGAGAAAGATGGAATCGACATGTTGCTGGATTTAATGCAAAAAATGTACTCTCAGGAAACAATACCAAATGAATGGAGAGAAAGTATTTTAGTGCCTACATATAAAGAGAAGGGGGATATTCAGGACTGTGCTAACTACAGGGGCATTAAGTTAATGTCCCATACCATGAAAATCTGGGAAAGAGTGATAGACAAGAGGATCCGGGAGGAGACTAGCATTGGCGAGCAACAATTCGGCTTCATGCCAGGAAAAGGGACCACAGACGCAGTGTTTGCCCTGAGACAAGTAATGGAAAAGTATCGTGAAAGACAGAAGGGATTACACTTCACATTCATGGACCTAGAGAAAGCATATAACCGGGTGCCCCAAGGAGAAGTCTGGAGATATTTAAGAGCGAAGGGAGTCCCAGAGAAGTACGTGCAGTTGGTTCAGGAAATGTACAAAGACGCAAGAACACAGGTTAGAAGCAGCGTTGGACTTACAGATGGGATTCCGGTACGAGTAGGTTTACACCAAAGTTCGGCTTTAAGTCCATATCTGTTTGACCTAATTCTGGACGAAATGTCTTGTGGATTACGAGACCAAGCCCCCTGGTGCATGATGTTTGCGGACGATATTGTGTTGTGTAGTACCACCAAAGATGTCATAGAAGAAAAACTGGAACAGTGGAGGGCAGCCTTGGAAGACAGAGGACTCAGGATTAGCAGGAAGAAGACAGAGTATATGAGGTTCAATACAGACCAAGACTGTGAGATCAGAATGCAAGGGGAAACGTTAAATAGAGTGGATGAGTTCAAATACCTGGGTTCGGTGGTGACTGGAGATGGAAATCTGGATCTGGAAGTGTCACACAGGATTCAGGTAGGATGGATGAACTGGAGGAAAATGTCAGGAGTGCTCTGTGACCGCAGGATCAAGCCTAAGGTTAAGGGGAAAATATATAAAACTGTCGTAAGACCTGCATTGCTGTATGGCTCTGAAACATAGCCTGCACGCAAAACGCACACACACAGGCTTGACGTCACGGAAATGAAAATGCTCAGGTGGATGAGTGGAGTGACTAAGCGTGATAGAGTGGAAAATGTCAAAATAAGAGGAACATTGAAGGTTGTGGAAATATCTAAGAAGATACAAGAAAAGCGACTTCAATGTTATGGGCATGTGAGAAGAAGGGAGGAATCCTGCATGGGGAGGAAGATGCTAGACATGCAAATACAGGGAGTGAGAATGCGAGGCAGACCTAAACGAAGATGGATGGATTGTGTACAGGAGGACCTCAGAGAAAAACAGTTGTCAGAAGAGGATGCGCATGACCGGGCTAAATGGAGGAGAGCTGTCAGAAACATCGACCCCACATAGGAGTGGGAATGATGTAAAGAGAAAGATTTGGTTGTGAGTTACGGAAGTTCATAAATTACTTTTAATAGTTGAATTTAATTCAAATGTGACACTGTACTTTTCTAAAGCCATGGTGAGACAAAACCATCGGTTGCTGCTAGATTAGATGAAAATTACTGTTTGCACTAGAAGCAAGAGTGTCAGGGGCATAAATCCCAGGTTTGGTTTGTGTTTGTATGTAAAGACTTATTAACACAGAGCATTTAACATGTATGCATCGTTTAAACCAGTGCTTCCCAAACATTTTTATGTGTGTACCTCTTTAAGAGTTTAGAATCTCTCGCGTACCACCTAATGGTTGGGAGATATAGTAGTAACTATAACCCCACCACCACCACCACTACGTAGCAGACCAAAAGATGGATTGTAAATTGTGTTTGTTATAGTTACTGCTTTCTACTGTAAGGAGCCTATTCTGTTCGAAATAAACAAGCAAAGAAAATGCAGTCCCACACAAGCACGAAGTAGTGAAAGGCAGTAAAAACTGCTTTGTCAGCCATGTCTGCATTGTCTGCATGCCTCTCAACCCAAAAGTTCACAAGAGCCATTTTTGAAAAAGTTTGCCTTAGTTCTGAATCACAATTCAATTCGTAAAGCTAATCCTTATCTTTGGCCTTTAAGTCCTCCGGCAACATATCAATGTTTTTATATTTTTAAATTTGATATTTTTATATTTTTCGTAACGTATCTAATATTTTTTATATTTTTCGTATCATCCCTGCGTACCACTGCAGCAGTACGAGCGTACCACCAGTGGTACGCGTACCACAGTTTGGGAAACGCTGGTTTAAACATTTAGTAAAGAGAGCTTTGAGGCCAGTGAGTGTTGTCCATGACATCATGGATGAAGCCATTTTGTGTCTACTGTCTACCAAAGTATTATGTGCACTCGAGTTTGAAGGTTGTTTTGTGAAGTAACCAATAGACCTACATACAATCTAATAACATCATCATTTTCGTCGTTCTATTTTACGTTAATTCATGTAGATTTGGAATTTTTAATTTATATTTTAATATTTTTTATCGCAGTTGGAACACAAAATGTGCCCATTTTTAAGCGTGTTTCAACCATGCGTCACATTTAAGAATTATTATCTCAAAAGTCCGTCATCAGATCGAATGAAAATTTTAACACAATATACATTGGAATGTTGTATAACTGGTTTATTAATTTCAAACTTTTGTGTGTCCAAGAAACAAAGTTGTTATCATTTTTGTAAGGTAACTTTTTCTCGGCTCGGTGTGGTTGGAAAATATTGCTCTTGGTCACGTTGTAATCCTTATTCATCAAGAAGTTATGGTTTATGACTGTGAAATACGTAAATTAATTCACTTATTTTATGTCGGTTTGTATTTGTTCGTGGAAATAAGGCATGATTCACCAGCCAGCTTCTCAGGGGTAAGCTGTACAGCGTTGCTGAGATGGAGCCCATAACTGCCTAGCGAGGCGAGGTCGTATTTCCCCGTTCAAATATAAACCGATATAAAATAAGTGAATTAATTTTCGTATTTTAAAGTCATACAGCATAACTTTTTGATGTATAAGGAGTACAACGCGACCAAGAACTACATATTCCAACTACCCCAGGCCGAGAAAACGTTACCTTACACAAATGATAACAACTTTGTTTCTTGGACACACAAAAATTTGAAATTAATAAACCAGTTATACAACATTCCAATGTATATTGTGTTAAAATTTGGATTCGATCTGATGACGAGTTTGTGAGATAATAATTCTTAAATGTGACGCATGGTTGAAACACGCTTAAAAACGGGCACTTTTTGTGTTCCAACTGTGATAAAAAATATTAAAATATAAACTAAAAATTCCAAACCTACATGAACTCACGTAAAATAGAACGACGAAAATGATGATGTTATTGGATTTTATGTATATCTATTGGTTACTTCACAAACAACCTTCAAACTCGAGTACACATAATACTTTGGTCGACAGTAGGGGAATGAATTAATGTATAAACAGGGTCTTTATATTTGCTTGGCAAGGACATTCTCGCTCACGTTCTCCGCCAGTGCCGGCGACCGCGCGTGCATATATACGGTGCTTACAATCAGTATCATGCATTTTTACTCACCATGTTTACAGTAGATGCTGAAATGTTCCCCATCCGCTGCCAAACATAATCGGCACCCCCCTTATGAAGTTTCTGGTTACTCCGGTTAATTTACCTTCAGTAAGGAAATAACGTCTATTTTTATTGTTGACTGAACCTGTACGTTTGAACCTCTTAGCCAGTTGTTTTATTGTCCGATTTATAGGAATGGGTCTCCCTGGAAATTTCACTGAAAACTTTTTGCCTGGTTCTAGCGCACGATTTCCCGCAATTTATGTACGTATTGTGCAGATATACACGTTCACCTAACGAATATTTCACAGAAGGCATTATAGCACTATGCACAATCACAATAAAACAACTGGCTAAGGGATTCAAACGTAGGCTACAGGTTTAGTAAACAATAAAAATAGACGTAAAGGTCGTTATTTCCTTACTGAAGCTAAATTAACCGGAGTAACTGGAAACTTCATAAGGAGATGCCAATTAGGTTTGGCAGCGGATGGGGAACATTTTCAGCACCTAATGTAAACATGGTGAGTAAAAATGCATGATACTGATTTTAAGCACCGTATTCTGCCGTATATGCGCGCGCGGCAGCCGGCAACTGAGCCGTCACTGGCGGACCGCATGAGCGAGAATGTCCATGCCAAGCAAATATAAAGATCCTGTATCTTATCAAAAATTTACTCAATCAAGTTTTAACTTACCTTGTCAATACTAAAGAATATTGTACAGAATTGCGATCCATACTACTGCCCTGGATTAACCTAGCCTACAGTATATGCTGAGATTTCTGTTAGGCCTATTAAAACAAATGGAAGTGTGTTTGTTACTTATAGGCTTATCCTTATTTTGGTTTCCTTGAAATCAAGACCATTATTCTACATTTTCGTGTAATGCAATTCAAGTTTCGTTTAATTGGTATGACATTTAAAGTTTATTTACAAACTAGATAGGCTAGACTGTGCAACATATAGGCCTCAGTTACTACCAATATACTGTGGCAGATGTCTATGCTAAATGAAATATCATTGTACAAGACAATCTCTATCTCATTTGTTCACATTTATTGGCAGGTTGCTTGCCACGGTGGGTGAGTGGTTATCGTGTCGGACTACCAACCCCAAGCTTGCAGGTTCGCTCCTGGCCGTTGTAAGCGATTTTTGAAAAAAAGTCAAAAACGTCAACCCCTGGCACTATCCAGCCCATGACGGGCTAAGGCCGACCAAGCGACCGCTGCCCAGCCATTTGGCCTGCAGATATTGGGGTGACGCGTGATCAGCGCGTCGGGTCCCCTCTGCCGTTAATCTTGGTATTCGTGATCGGGGCGCTGTCTCACTGTCAGACAGCTACTCAATTGTCCACATGAGGCTGAGTGCACCCCGTTCCAACCCTCACGTCAGTTTTAAAATTCCTGACGGAGCCGGGGATCGAACCCGGGGCCTCCGGGCGAGAGGCAGGCGCGCTACCCCAACACCACGGGGCAATAAAAATCACGGCATGCATGTCATACGATGTTGACATGTTAAAGAACCCATTTGAATTCAGTAGGCTGTGTTCATAGTGGCAAAATTAATGTCGGGATTTTCCGCCAACACAAAGTTCCTCCTTTCTCCACTAGAAAGAGCTATAGTGTCAAGGAGCTTAGATATCTAACCTCCTCGACTTTCATAGTATTCCCAGGAATTACAAAATTCGACATGCAAGCTGCCCTCTGAACGTCAAATAACAAAGCTTGCACCCGGCACCCGAGGCCATACGATATTATATATATATTGGCACGTTTACGACAATACTACACAAGTTGACTTTATTGTAGGCCTATGCGGTAGGTCTATCGAGAAAAGACTTTAATTATAATAATGTGTGGGATAGGCTTCTTCCTGATTGAAAATATCATGGCTGAGCATTTTAAGGAGACATGAAATTAGCTATTTACTGAAGTAACTGGTAACCTCCGATCCAACTTACATCCGTCACCAGCCTTTACCATTTTAAATCCAGTGAATTTGCTATATTGATACTGTGGTCCGTGTGCTGTATTTTAGTAGTGGTCCAATGCAGGGAGTTTGGAGATATTCCTAAGCAGACCTTGTAAAATTTACATAATTTTGCTAGGCCTATGACTAATGAATTCAATTCAACAGCCTACACTTGTTTCAGAGTATTAAACAGTGCTTCGTGTCCCAGAATACAACCAAGGCCAGTATAATTACTTCGATATTATCATTAACCAACTTACTGCATGTGTATCGTCTTCATTAGAAACTTTCTTCCCAAGGGCTAAGCTAACTATATTGACACCGTTCTGCCTCCTCCTGAGTTTTTGAAGCGTCTTCATTTCTTCAAGTTTTCCTCTGAAATGAAAGCACAAATTATTAATGGTCACATCTAGCAAATTATCAACTGTTGATTACAAAGGGAGGTTAGGAATACAATAACAAACCGTATGTCTTCACTCTCTTCTTCTTCGCTGCTATTAATTTCATCTGACGATGAATGATGTTTCCGTAGCGGTTTCCTCTTTTTTGGTTTAAACACGAATTTTGTAACTGATTCTGTTTCTTCCGACATGATGCATACAATTATTTATTATTTGACAGATCGAAATCGCATCACTTAGCATGGGTGCCTCCTCTTCTTCTTCTTCTTCCTATTCTGCTTCTTATTATTATTATTATTAAAGGTTGGGCACACGGTGCTGTTACCCAATTCGCGAACTCAAGCGACGGTGCTGCCGTTATCTGGAACTAGCGAAAGAGTAATGGAAACATAAACTAACAGATGCTATTTAACATGTGATTTAGTTGATGGGTGTGCCCTACTCCCGTTTTTGTTTCAGTTATTTTAATAATAATTGAGGCTAAATGATGAGTAATATAATTGCTCAGTTCCGCTGTGCTCTTCAAATTCAACAATTGCCATATCAATGCTTTACTTCCACAAAAAGAAAGCTTTCCTGACGGAATGGAGTAGACGGCAGGCATTTTACAAAGGAGAATTATTTATTTGTAAATAGTAATGAATGTCTTACAATAACCAGTAGGCCTACCCCATATTATCCCCTGCCCTATAAACTAGTTGACTCAACAAGGTCGATTTGACAGCTGTTCTTCCCATGTGGCAAAAATTACTTTTCGAGTTCGCTTTATCGAAGGCCTACATACAGGGGCGGTTCGAGTGGGGGGGTTGGGGGGTATCTCACCCCCCCCCCCTTGGGTATTTTCTCAGTCGGCAAATACCACATCAGTCGGCAGTCGGCAAAACCTGAAGAAGTCGTAACATTTCCCAAAACAGCATTTAAAAAGGCAAAACGGGGCATGGCCATATAAGATTTGGTCCGATGTCTTAAAAAAATATTTATTATACTGACAGTCGGCATTTTTACCGAGAGTCAACACAAACGGACGATGCAATAATTTCGTGCAGCCAGGCAATAGCCCAGTGTGGCGAGAGGAAGAGTCGGCAAAATAACCATTTTAAAAGTTTCACTTCCAGTCCTCGGTGCACCTACTGCCACTTGCCATTTCGTTTCTGTGTATGGAAACTGAAGAAAGAATGACAGATGAGCAAAATGGGACCAAGGACAAGGGATGAACTCATCGGCACGTTCCTGGGAGGAAGTAATATCCCGCGTTCATTATGCAGAGCGACTCAACTTCACAGCGAAGCGAGCCCAGCATCTGTGCCATGTGGCTAGACAAAAGGTGTTGGTGAGCGCATTGATAACTTCAGGTCAAGCCAACTCATTGCGATGTTGTCGGAGGAATGTCATGACCAGCTACCGCTTGTCTCGGCGCGTCCTCACATATCCGCGCTATTGTGACAAAATTGACAGGTTTATGGTTCCTAGGTTCCTCAAGGGGTGGAGTGCTCACTATGATCAGTGCAGTGGTCACTGAGAATGAGCGAAAGCAGTCGTTCCTGAACCAGCAACTTTTACAGTGATAATTAGGTAGGTGCAAATACAGTGGCAGTGGGACGTGAGTTTTCGCCGGCACGGAACATTTTCACTAGCATCGCATACCCATGAAACGTACGTAATAATAATACAATAAATACATGCATATTTTCAGTCATGTTTATATTTAATTGTGTTATCAAGAAAAACTACCCGATAAATCCATAAAAGTCTACATTTGTGGGGGGTGAGTTGTTCTCTTTTAAACCATCTTTTTTATTTAAATAAAACTTACAGAGTGTTTTAAAACCCAGTGAAAAGAAAACCGGGTCGGGGTGGAGGAGACAAGTCGAAGTAACTTTGTCGATTGAACGAATATTCGGAAAAGCACCCCTGCGACGCTCGACGTCTTCAAAGGGTTGAACTTAATGCCCATCGGGTAGCTAAGGTAAAATTAAAATCAAAATCTACCGTTGAGGCATCGCCTACCGTTGAGCCATCGTCCATCGTTGAGCCATTTACCACCGTTGAGCCATCACCCATCGTTAGCCATCATCTACCGTTGAGCCATCGTCTACCGTTGAGCCATTGACCACCGTTGCTCATCGCGAACCACCACTATCCCCCAACACATCTGACGTTCGCAAGTTACGAGCAGCTGGAACTTCATCAGATGCCAGTTGTAGTGGTGACGGTCCTACACCGCGTAGTAGCGAATTTTCGAGGATTGTCTTTTCTGACCAAGTTAGTGAGTGAGTATATAACGCATTTCAAAAGAGTTGAAGGTATTTTGAAAACAATAAAAGAAGACGCTATTCCGAACTCAAAATGAAAATGATAAGACTGCTTATCCAGAATCCACGATTACGGCGGTCAGTTGCTTCAACGAGCAGGAGAGGAGGAAAATAACATGCGTGCAGACTCAGTACCCGTTCAAGCGGGCGATTTACCTGTTAATCGCTATCCTGAAAAACGGAAAAGAATTATCACGGGAAACGAACGGCTGTACCTGACTTCACTTGGGGCCTTCAAGACAAAACGTAGTGTATTTCCAGCAAATCCAGACATACCAGAAAATAAGCCGGCCTGGAATACGGATTTTCCCATGTTGAAGTACGGCATTGAAAAAGACGCGGTGTTTGGTTTTGCCCGTAGCTTATTTCCAAACGGACGAGGAAGGGCTTCCGCAAGTGAAGAATGGTCGCACGCTGGAGTACGTCAGTGGCTCAAATTGAAAAGTCGCGGAAAGGAGATAAAGTGCAAATTACAAGAACACTTCACTTAAGAAGCTCATCAAGCAGCTATGACAGATTTGTGCCACTTTGTCAATGCACAAGGCCACGTAGACGTTCTCCTTGATAAACATTTACGGACGATCAGAATTGAGGAAGAACAAGAAAAGGAGTTCCACTAAAACGTTATCTGGATACTAATTGACACTGCAAGAACCCTTTGTCGGCAAGGTTTGGCTTTCCGAGTTCACGAGGATGGAATCACTCAAGATAATGGAAACTTCACGAAAATTGTGAAGTTACTTTCACGGCATAGTCCGGTCATGAATAGGTGGTTGGAAGAAGTGAATACGCGGAAGCACAACGTTACGTATATGAGCAAAGACTCTCAAAATGAATTCATCCGTCTACTTGGAGGGAAAACTCGTGACATAATTGCAGAAGAGATCAAGAACGCCGGTATGTTCTCCGTTATAGCAGATACTACTCCCGATATGTCACATAAAGACCTCCTCGCGTTGAATATCTGATACGTCGTCGAAAAAGATGAAGAGCTCGTTCCTGTGGAGCGTCTTTTAAAAATAGACGCTGTTTTAACAACAAAAAAAGACTGGAGAGGAGTTGGCTGAAAAAATATTTTTAATTTTAAATTCAAAAGAACTTTTACTTCCACTCGATAAACTAGCGTTTCAATCGTACAACTTTGCTAGTAACATGTCTGGCATATACAACGGCACTCAGAAAAAGCTATCAGAGAAGTGCAAAATATATATTCCGTACGTTCCATGCCAAGCTCACAGGTTAAACATTTTCGTAGAGACAGCTTGTAATGCTAGCTCACTTATACGAAAGTTTTTGACACTCTTGAAGCATTGTAGGTTTTTTTTCGGGTAGCACGAAACGACATTTAAGCTTGCAGAAAGAGCTGGATAAAATTGAACATTCACTTCAACTTAAGAATTTATCAAAAACAAGGTGGACTGCGCGCGCTGAATCGATGAGAGCTGTTTCTACGTCTTATGAAAAGATAGTCACAGCATTGGAAACGATGAAAACCTAATTCGATTCTGAATTTGACAATAAAATCCGAACCTTTGCGTCAGGCTTGCACAAAAAGCTTCTACTTTGATTTTGTCTGCGGCATGTACTTTACCAAAATCATCATGTTTAAAATTAAGAACGTAACCGAGCTTTCAGAAGCGGAGGAGCTGAATGTAGTAGACGCAATGCAGCTGATTCAGCGCGCTTTGAAGTCTTTTGAAGATATCAACGACGACGGCAAGATGGACGCATTAATAAAGAGTGCATGGTGATTAGCGAAAAGTATGCAAGTAAATGCGGAGGAAGACTTCTTAAAGCACCACAGGACCCGGAGACTTGCATGCTGAAACGACACCAGAAATTTATTTTCTTACATTCTACAGAAAGGATGTGGATGTACTTACTACAAGCGTGCAAGACAATCTCGCAAAACTAATTTATTTCCTAGAGCCATTCCACATAATTATCAAGATACCCGCTGATAGAAAAAACTGCACCATCGAGCGCGTCCGATCTATAAAGCAATCACACTCGAAAATCATCCTTCACGATGAAGAGCTTGTGCTGGCTGAGCTTGAAATCCTGCTCGATGCCAGTAAACAGTGCTCATCTTTTAAAGAAATCGCAAAAGTTGCTGTTAAATTAAAGAGGATTATCCAGTGTGCTTAACAAGTAGTTCGACTGATTTTAAAATCCCCAGTGTCTTCTGCTTCTTCCGAACGGTCCTTCAGCAAGTTGAAGCTCATTTACAATCATTTGCGGACATCGATGGGTGACGACTGCTTAGACTCCCTCATGATGTTGTTTTCAACGAAAGATAAGGTCGACGACATTGAAATTACGGAGATAGTGGAGAAGAAGTCCTTGTTAAAACATCGTAGAGTACGGTTTTAGAAAGAATAACTAGATTTTCTTTAATTCTTGTAATATTTAAACACTTATTTTGTTCATTTATCAAATTTTCCTGCGATTCAAAATTCTGGAACTAATAAAATACATTTTAAATGAAAGCCATTAATTAATTAATTATATTTGTCTTGTGTTTCGTTTGCCCCCCCCCCCCCCCTCTCCCCCATCCTCCACTCCCTCCCGTTGCTCAGTTTTTAAACGTATAGTCGGCAATGTTAAACAGCCAGTCGGCATTTTTTTTAATTCTCATCCCCCCTAGATGTACAAGGTCGAACCGCCCCTGCCTACATATGGTTGTCTTTCTTTAACTTGCCCCATTGCTGTTTCAGATCTGTGAAGCTCAGGCACGGTCGACTCTAGATAGGTCGGAAGACTGAGTCTTGGCAACATGTTCATCAGTCATACCCTTGCAGGCGGGAACACGAACGGAACGTTCAGTCTGGCAGGTGTTCTTGTTTATCAAACAGGGATATTGTTATTATAACGGAATATCGCACAATGTGCATACATAAAAATCCGAGTGTTGAGTACACAGGTCCAAAAGAGTTATTGTTCTTTTGACGCATATCTCCGCGTGATAGCGTTCACACTTTTTCCCGCACAGTACACATAAGTTTGCGTCTGGTTCATGGAACGCCCTCCTGTAGCACAGCTTGTGGTGGAATCCATGAACTGCGAAGCGTGTCATGGTATGGCGCAATTCATAGCTTGAATCCATCCATTCTTGGTTGATCATGGCGTCAGTACGATAGAAGTCTGGCCATATATTTGCTTTCTTCTCGTACAGCTCGTGAAGCAAGGCTTGATATTGAGGTGTAGAAGGCACTGCCACTCTCAGGCGTAGTTCCTCTATGTAGAACGGCTGTCGTGTGAGTTCGTATGTTAACCGCGATGGAGTGTTTTTGGCTACACATAGAATCTTTTTGAGGTATGTCGCTTTCACACTTTCCACCAAAGCTAGATCACTCTTTGAGAGATGCTCCCAAATAATGTCTATTGCGTAAGTCATGATGGGAGAGATTTTGATGTGGAAAAGGGCTATGGCCGTCTCTAAGGACAGCTCACGAATACTTTTAATTTGGTTCATCGCCATGATCGCTGCAGATGCTCTTTCTCTAATGTGGTTTGTGAAAATTTTCCCATTCGTTTGCAGGGTCACGCCAAGATATTTGTAGGAGTTGACCCTAACAAGCTCCTTGTCCTGGTATTTGATGAGTGCTGCCGCAGGAGGCTTCCCTCCTCTGCGAAATGTCATCTGGACTGTTTTCTGTGCATTCAAACACAGGCTGTTCCTGTCCGCCCAGGTGATCAGTTTGTCAAACGCTTCTTGGAGCTGTTGGTACGATTGTGAAGCTAATGTCATGTCATCAGCATACATGTAAATGAAGACTTCCTTATTTGCTATGGTTTCGACAACGTCCCTTGTAGCGATATTGAAAAGCATTGGACTTAAGGGATCTCCTTGTAACACCCCAGTCGTCTGATGTATTGCCTCTGATCTTGAGAGGTTGTCATCAATGTAGACAAAGTTTCTTGACAGTATGGCCTGAATCATCTTGCTCAGGTAGTGCTCTCTACCTATAAGTTGATTTAGTTTCTCTAACAATATAGACCGGACCACTGAATCAAAAGCTTTGGCATAGTCAATGAACAGTACGTATAGCTTTCCTCTGGGGACGCGAAGAGCTTCGGTTATGTTTTCCATTAAGCACTGAATAGCCTGAATGGTTGAGCGCCCTTTCCGGAAGCCAAATTGCTCTTCAGGTATCATTGCGTTTGTCAAGGTCGTTAGTCTGCTCAGTAACAGGGTGGACAACACTTTGAGGCCGGCATTCTCTAGGGCTATTCCTCGATAAGAGTTAGGATCTTCAGTCCTGCCCTTGCCCTTATACAACAATTTGATAATGGAATATCTCCATTTCTCTGGTATCGTACCTTTCTGAAGGCACTGGTTGAATAAAGTTGTCCAGGCTTCTGTGAGGAGTGGACTGCTCTCTTTCAGGTGTTCGTTGAAGATGCCATCTGGGCCGCAGGCCTTGCCGCTTTTTGTACGTTTTATTGCCTCCTGGACTTCATCGGCTGTGAAAGGTTCTATTCCTACTGTGTCACTCGGTATGGAGAGGTCCATTAAGGGCATGTCCTTAGCCTGCAATATGGTCGTGAAGTGTGTTGTCCATCTGTCCATTGGTATTTCCCTCGAGAATTTGGGTATTCTCGGGATATTGTTGAGGTTGGCTAAAAATGTCATTTTGATATCTATGGAAGTTGGCAACCCGCTGCTCTTTTGTTTAAATAAAATAAAATCTACACTGCGGTGAAGTCGTTACGTGAAAAATAAGTGCATGTCCGTTTTATTCAATCGAACAATACAATCTAATAGATCTAATAGAAGTTATCTAAAAATATAAAAGAAAAGATTACTTCAACAGGTCATGGGCTTCAGACACACTCATTGAGCTAAGAGGATCGTGAAAATCAAGAAATAAGAATTAGCAAGACCAGCGTCCCAGCAAACGATGACTGAAGAAGATAGTGTGGGTGAGCTTAAAGGTTTTACCATTCTAAAAAATGCAGAAAACTATATTTTATGGGAGCTAGATTTAACAACGCTGCTCCAATCCGGGTAAGACTCAGGAGTCTAAAAGAAGACATTAGTGAACAGATGGTAAACACCAAAATAATTACCACTCTGCCAGGCCAATACAGATATTTTAATACAGTGTGGGAGGCCACACCCGCTGCTGAGAGAACCCTGGAAAATCTCATTTCAAGACTTATTATACAAGAAGAATCAAACACACCTGAAGAACTCAAATTAGCTTTCAAGACTGAAAAGAAATCCAACAATCCAAGTCAAGTGAAATGCTACAAGTGCAACAAGATTGGACATAAAGCTAACAACTGCCCTCCTAACAGGCAAGACCAGGGAAGGCCAAAACAGAAGCAACAGCAGAAAGCTTCTGGAAAAAGTGATCTACAGTGTAAAAATTGTAATAAAGGTGGACACGAGACTTCTGACTGCTATGCAGGTAAAACTTTTGAACCATGCAAATATTGTGGATTAGAAAATCATCCAGATTGGAACTGCCACAGGGAGAGGATGCGCAGAAAACAGGTTCAAAATAGTGAAAAGGAGCTATACGTGGTTGAAAAACAATGCCATACAACAGAAGAAAAATTTGGAGAAGAATTTCTTGAAGAGTTTGTTGTGGATAGTGGATGCACGAGCCATGTGACCTAACAAGATGCGCTGCTCACCAACAGGAGAACAACTGAGCCTCAAAATATAAAGTTGCAAAGAAAGGTGGGACTATGGTCACTGAACTTGAAGGAGACATTGAAACCAAAGATATCATATTTCAGAATGTCTCATATGTGCCTGAGCTGAGTAGAAATCTACTGTCAGTGAACTGTGTCACAAATGGAGGTGGAACAGTTCTGTTTAAAGGCAACCAAGTTAAAATATTTGACAAGAATGAAAATGTCTTAATGACAGGCAGTAAAAATGAAGTAGGTCTGTTCGTGATAGACATGAAAAACAACTTGGAAGGTCACGCGACAAAGAAAGAAGAAACAAATACCGCCATGATGTGGCATCGGAAGATGGGCCATATCAGTACAAGATATCTGAAGAAACTGCCAGAACTCAGCCAAGGACTACCAAGCAGCCTGTCAAAATGTGAAGAAATCAAGTGTGATGTGTGCATAGAAGCTAAACAAATAAGAGTTCCTTTCAATACTGTGAGAGCTAGAGCTACACGCCCATTGGAGATAATACATAGCGATGTATGTGGAAAGCTTGATCCGCCAACATACAATGGCAAAAATTATTTTATGACAGTGCTAGATGACTACACTCATTTTCTGGAAGTGTACCTTCTAGAGACAAAGGATGAAGCTGAAGAATATCTGCAGGAACACATAACTATAGCTCAAACTAAATTCAACATGAAAGTGCACAAACTGAGGATTGATAATGGTGGCGAGTACAACAGTGATTTCTTCAAACATTGGTGCAAGAATAATGGAATAAGAAGAAGAGAACAGCCCCAGCATCAGTTGTCACTGTGGAAGATTTTGATGAGGATGAAAAGGAATAATACTGTCCCTCATACTCCAGAACTGAACGGGAAAGCGGAGTGCATGAACAGGACCCTGCTTAATAAACTCAGAGCTATGCTACTTGATGCCCAACTATAAAATAACATGTGGGGGCATGCCGTCCAATCAGCAGCATATCTCCTCAACAGGAGTCCATCCTCCACCTGTGAGAAGACACCAGCAGAACTATGGCATGGCAAGAAACCACTCTTGTCAAGAATGTTCATCTTCGGGCAAGAAGTGTACTCAAAAGTATTACGAACGAACATGAAACTCAACAGTAGAAGCAACAAAGGAATATTTGTGGGATACACAACAAATGGTTACAAGATATTCAACAAAACAACCAAGAAAATCTACACTTCCCATGACATAATACCTGTCTATGAGCCTGAGAAGAGAACAGCCCCAGCATCAGTTGTCACTGTGGAAGATTTTGATGAGGATGAAAAGGAAGATGAAATAAATAATCAAGAACAAGAAGACAACGAATCAGAAGAAAGTGAAGATTCTAGTAGTGAAGGAGAAGAAGATGATGGGGATGAAGAACAGGAGGATCAACAACAACGCCAAGAAAATGAACAAAACCAAAGTGAAAATGTACGTCACGAAAACCAAAGAGTGGATGAAGACCAAGAAGAGAGAGAAAAAAGCCTGCCTGGCACAAGGATTATTATATGGGCTCTGAAGATGAAGAAAATGAAGCTCTACTAACGTATGAAGATTGCATGGAAAGCGCTGAAAAGAAACAGTGGGAAAAAGCCATACAAGAATAGAAAGAATGTCTTAAAAAGAATAATACATGGACAATGGTTCCAGAAAAATATGCCAAAGGCAACAAAATAATAACTAGCCGATGGGTATTTGAACTAAAAGAAGATAGAAGATATCGTGCTAGAGTTGTAGCTAAGGGATGTCAGCAAAAAAGAATTCTCTAGACTTTAGTGACACATATTCATCAGTTGTGAGAATTCAGTCCCTCAGAGTTCTACTCGGTATAGCAGCTATAAGAAAATATGTGATCAAGACATTTGACATAAAGTCAGCTTTCCTGTATGGAGATCTCAAAGAAGAAATATTCATGAGACCACCACAGGGGTTTAATCATCCAGGCATGGTGTGTGCACTAAACAAAGCACTTTATGGACTGAGACAAGCGCCCCGTCATTGGTACAGAAAACTAAGTGATTTCCTAAAGACTGAACATCTGGAACAAACAAAATCTGACAGATGTGTCTTTACTAACAAGAAGAAGACCCTATTCATTGTCCTTCATGTGGACGACGGATTGATTATGGGCCAAACAGAAGAAGACGTGGAAAAACTGCTGAAAAGACTGAAGGAAACTTTTGACACTGTTGTGTGTGACCGTCCAAAACAATATTTAGGCATGAACATAGAGATTCAGCAAGATGGAATCTCACTGTCTCAGAAGAGCTACTCTGAACAGATAATAGAACGCTTCAAGCTAGGACAATCCAAACCCAAGTCAACACCAATAATGAAGAAAAAGACAAAATCTGCTTTAAAAGAAGAGTTTGCTTATAGAGAGGCCGTTGGCAGCTTACTGTATCTGTCTACCAAGACTAGACCTGACATCAGTTTTGCTGTCAATCATGCAAGTAGGCATACCACTGATCCTTCTCAGGAAGATGTCATAATTTTAAAAATGAACAATAAGATACTTAAAAGGAACTGCCACAAAAGGGATTAAGTATGTTGCAAAAGAAGCAGATCTACTGAAAATTGAAGCATTCTCCGACTCTGACCTGGGAGGAAATCAAGGTATAAAGAGCACAACAGGATTTGTAATAAAATATGCAAATGGACCTATTGCCTGGTGTTCCAAGAAACAGACTACAGTGGCACTATCATCAGCTGAAGCTGTGTATTTGGCTGCAGCAAAATGTGTAGCACAGCTGAAGCACATCACCACATTTGTTCATGAACTGCTCAACAGAAAGCCAACAGTGACTCTGTTTATGGACAATATGAGTGCCATAAATATGGTCAAGCCTGGGCAGCTCACTCTAAACAGCAATAACATTGACATAAAATATCATTTTGTCAGTGAAGAGTTGAGCAAAGGATGGTTCAAGATAAAGCATGTCTACACAGAAAATCAACAAGCAGATATCTTTACCAAGGCCCTCAACAGGGTGAAATATCAAAAATTCCGAGATCAGCTTGTCATGTAAAGCAAGAAACATCATGACTGCTGCTTTGTATATTACTTTATTGACTTTATTTTCCATTATTGTATGTATGTTTAACAAAATCTCCTTTTTACAGGGGGTATGTTGAGGTTGGCTAAAAATGTCATTTTGATATCTATGGAAGTTGGCAACCCACTGCTCATTTGTTTAAATAAAATAAATTCTACACTGCGGTGAAGTCGTTACGTGAAAAATAAGTGCATGTCCGTTTTATTCAATCGAACAATACAATCTAATAGAATCTAATAGAAGTTATCTAAAAATATAAAAGAAAAGATTACTTCAACAGATATTTCCTTCAATATTTTGTTTGTTACGCTTTTTACGGTTATACGCTTTATTCTACCCTTCCAGTTGAGTTTTTTTTTACTGTAATCTCTAATCGAGAACACACTGACGAGTGTGCTTTGTATCTGACAAATACGTTACATGGAATTACCACATGTCGTAAGTTACTTCATGTTTTGAACTTTGATTTTCCAGGTACGATGTTCGGCACCGTAACAATGCCTGATAAATGTTGTGTCCCCAACTGTAACGCAAATTATCCAAGTAAGGGAGGCTACAACCAGTGTTTAGGTTCCCAAGTGACGAAAATCTGCGCCAGGCCTGGATTAGGAAAATTCCTCGGAAGGACTGGAAACCTTCGAAATGGTCTGTAGTTTGCATAAACCATTTTCACGTAGGTGATATTCGTAAAGATTTACAGATTTTGAGGAACCCAACACCCTTTTGATGGCAAAGGTTTCAGACTTAAAACAAATATACCTCCGTGGTAAATTTGCCAGCCCACTGTTGAGACTAGCACATAAACTGAATCACAAAACGTTGTATCCGAGTATCTTAGAAAGACAGAAGGATTCACTAGCTTGTAATATTTTCCACGAGTCAACTTACAGTGCTTTAAGAGCCGAATTTCAAAGTGGTTCTGGAATTGTTTCGAGTGAAGTACTTGTACATGATTATGTGTTTGGCTTCTAAAAATGCCTGTCCTCTGCCACCTACATTCGATTGAGTTCGCGAATAACGCGTTGTATTCATCGGCAACCCTGTGTTGTGAGACTATGGAGGCTAATAAGATGAAAACAAACTATATACACCTATACATCGTAAGTATACTGATTTAAGAAAGTGTTGGAAGATTATGAGTGATAGCCAGGGTTAGTGTCACCGACGTACTTCTATCGTTAAAATAATAGCCCTTGTAACGACCGGGAGTACAAATGAATACCCTCATTCAACATACTACACGCATTTTTATATTTTTCTGCACACACACACACAATTACAATTAAGTAGCCTCTTCTTTTCTAATGATCTACCCCTCATAGCAGTGGCGGTTTCTGGGTATTCGCCCTGGAGCCAGTGCACACCCATTCTCGCAATATTAGCTTTGCTTTGCATTTTAGTTTTATAAATATGTAAATAACAACATGATTTTATGGTATTATTACGCGTCAACAAATGTCCTGTACACCGCGTGTGCTACTCCTCGCTGTATGTTGGCTCGGGTATCGCCCAGTGATCGCCGTTTGCCACGTACAGCTTTGTCGCCGGACCGAGCCAGACTTTAGGTATACGGCTGCAGGGGGGCAAGAGGGATAGTGTGTTAACAATGACAGCAACGGAGCCACTTCTTTCCCCGGCGAAAAGAACTGCGCATGCTCAGTTTATCCCATCTCTTTCATAACTAATGACAAGTGTCAGACTCAAACAAGAGCTTCGATAACAACTACCGCACTATCTGTTGTAGAAGTAGCAGTTTGAAAGGTTGTGTCTTTTCTCCGCTTGTAGCGCCCTTGTCATTTGATTTTCATTGTACATTTAAAAATCCATGGAGGAAAGAAAGGAAGGAGATGCCTTCACTGCGCTGCCTAGCGCAAGCTGTTGAAGCCAAACGACTCGCCCACTTTGGTTGCAAGAAAATGGCTGTCCCTATGCTCAAAGCCGTAAACCACTCCAACTAGTAATGGATTTTAGTGACATAAAACTGCAATGACAAATCAAGATTGTTTCTTGAATAGGCAGAATACACTCTGTACTTCACGGTACTTGGCACAAATAAGCTGCGTTATCGATTTAAAAGCCAATTTAAATAGAAATATTAGAGCACCTTTGCGAGGCTAGTTTTGTAAGGAAGACGCGGCAAAACGTAATAATACGCTGAAACACTGATTAAATTGAATAGCCTACAGGTTTCTGATGATGCGAGTTATACCAAAGGAATTAATGATGCCGAACTAATTACGGTATTTGCACCAAATTGAGTTTTATGTTCTTATTGGTGTTGAGGCATTCATCAGGTTTTAGGCCTAATTTCGAGCACAGCCACTTTCACTCATTGGTCGTACACATTTTGATATTCAAGAATACGAACCTCAAAATTAATAAACAGAACTATTAAAAAAGGACGCATATTTGCACAAAAATACGGTATAGCCTATACGTTTCGATACCGTACGGTATTTTCTTTGTGGCGGGGTAGAAACTTAACGATTAGCCTCGAATTGATTAATTACGTAGGCCTACCGTAATTATTGACCGACAGCCGTTTGATAATTTGGGATTTGCAGAGGAAGGTTTTTTATTTTTTTGGTAGGCCTATATAGGGTAGGCCTACACATGCTGAGATTAGAATTGAAGAGTTTTTTAAATAACTTATCACTAATGTTATTACGTTTCCAAAGTTGCATAACCGGAGGGCGATTAAAACCAGGGCCAAAATAAGGTTTAGCCATGTTACGAACAGAAACGTCACTTCGTACTTATTCGGGAAAATGAAAAGATATTTATTCACAAGAAAAATGCACACACATCACAAATAACACTCAAAAGACTCAATCTTGGATGCACTGTTCCTTGTCCTTTTCTCAAAAAAAAAAAAAACTGTTGCCAACTGTCTGTCACATCCTCCCACCGTTGAGGAAAGACATCCTCAACAAGACATCCTCAACTACTCCACATATCTTGCAGGAACATTGACAGTTCTACCCGAACGTGTAGTCTTTGGGGGTTGAACACCAGTTCCAGTCGGCTCTCCTAAAGCAGTAGCCGTTTTCTTATTCAAGCCAGTCCATAAAGGTGTGCTGTCTTCATCAGGTACTTCTAGTGGGTAGAGTCGCTGTATCGGTCTCAAGAGTTCTCCTTTAGATGTAACAACTCTTGCAAGTCTTGTATTACCATCAGTTCCAGGGAACAAGTCCACAATTTTTCCAAGGGGCCAATCTATCCTCTTAGTGCCATCTGATCCAACTAGGACAATGTCACCTCTCTTGAACAAAAGAGTTGGTTTACAACTCGGTTTACCGAGTGCCAAAAGTCCCAGATATTCCTGCTGGAATCTTTTTTTCAATGCCATTCTTAGGTTCAGAAGATGACGATTTCTTTGATTCAGGGTTATAGCATCCAATGCATCACATTCTGGAACTCCAGTTGTCTTAATTTCTTGTAGAAAGCAGGCAGGGGTGAGTGGACTTATATCTTCACATCCATCGGTCAGATATGTTAGCGGTCTTGCATTTATGGTGGCTTCTATACTGCAGAGAAGGGTAAGCATTTCTTGGTAAGTTAGACAGGCTTTACCCAAAACTCGTTTCAGAAGCTGTTTAATTAGACGTATTAACCTTTCCCAGAAGCCTCCCCACCAAGGAGCACTAGGGGGATTAAATCTCCAAGTAATACGTTCAACCGAATGGTGTTTGGAAATATTCTCCCAGTCAACACTTTGAAACGCGTTACCTGTACCCGTGAAATTTGTACCATTGTCTGAGTAAATCACAGAGGGGCGTCCTCGTCTTGCTACAAACCGCCGGAACGCTTGCACAAACGCCTCTGTGGAGAGAGAAGTAACCATTTCGAGATGAACAGCGCGATACACCGCACATGTGAAAACTACAATCCAAGCTTTACTTTCATCCCTCAGGAACACCGGACCTGCCAAGTCCACTCCTATCACTTCAAATACACAGGCTTCCCGTATGCGGTCCAGGGGCAGAGGGGCCTGCGCGATTTCGGTATGTTGTCCATCATGCCTGCGGCACTTGACACATTTTCTTATAATTTTTCTAACTGTCCTCCTTCCACCGATGATCCAGAAGCGTTGTCTCAGATGATTAAGAAGAAGTTGTACTCCAATGTGATTTTCTTTCACGTGCTCATCCATAATCAAGCGAGAGGTGATGACATGGTTTGCCGGGAGAATCATTGGGAACCTGAATTGCTTCAAATCATCTCGCAGTAGTAGTCTCGTTTTAACCCTGAGAACACCATCTTCCAGGAATGGATGTAGTGAAGATAGACGTTTATCAACTAAACCGCGGAAGCTTTCTCGTTGAATTATAGAAATGAGTCTAATTTCAGCCCTTTCTAACTCTTCAACTTGCAGATTTTCTTGCGAGATCCTCTCACGTCTAAGACAATTCTTACAGAAACGAAGAATCCATGCGATTAGATGAACTATTCTGTGATAGCTGGAAAAATACCTGGCATACCAGAGGGGACCTTCATTGGTTACAGTCATAGAATTCACATGGTTTTTCTTCATTTCCTTTGCGATACTCTCTTCGTCATACACCACTTTTGTTTGAGGCCAACAATCTGGAGATTCGTACAACCAGGCAGGTCCCTCCCACCATCGAGAGGCTACTAATTGCGAAGCAGAACAGCCACGTGAAGGTAAATCAGCTGGATTCAATGAACCTGGAACATGTCGCCAGCAGTTTAAATTGGTCAAATTCCTGATCTCATTCACACGATTGCGGAAAAACACCGACAAGTTCTCAGTCCTTCAGATCCATGCTAGAACTGTGTACGAGTCAGACCAGAGAAACAACTCATGAACTTCCAGTGAAATAGATTCCAACACACATTTAAGCAACCGTGCACCAATTGTAGCAGCCAGCAATTCCAATCTGGGGATTGTCACTTCCTTGAGGGGGGCCACACGAGATCTTGCATCACATAACTGTACACTCACTTGATTGTTGGAATCGCATCTTATGAAGACTACTGCTGCGTATGCAAGTTGGCTGGCATCACAGAAGACATGGATTTGCACATGGTCACTTCTTCCAAACCATCGAGGAATCTTGATTTCTACCAGGTGAGGTAGATCCTTTACCCAGGCCAGAAACTCGTCTCTGGACTTCTCATCAACTGCACTATCCCATCTTATATGAGTCTTCCAGGTCCTTTGAATCAACAGTTTAACACAAAGGGTGACAGGACATGTCACACCAACTGGATCAAAAATTCGATGTGCGAGTGACAGAATTGTCCTTTTCGTCACTTCTCCCACCTGACGGCTATTCAACCAATGCAAATTTAAAGTAAGTGTATCCTCCTGTCGATCCCATAACAGTCCCAAAACAGATGAAAGGGTAGCAGACTGGTCATCATCCTGAGAGAACTGCCATCCCCTCAAATTAAAACTGCCTTCTGATAATACCCTACTAGCTTGATTGATAAACTCGCCCACCTCCAATTCCCTGTCAACGCTAGTGACAACGTTGTCCACGTAGAAGCTCTGCAGAAGTCTCTTGATGAATAGGGGATTGAATTGCGGGTTTTCCAAGTACTTCTTCAGGTGATACTCCAAGACAGCCACCAGGAGAAACGGACTACAAGTTAAGCCGAAAACCAGCCTGGCATGCTTGAAGATCTTGTAATTATTCCCAACGTCCTGCCACATCAGGAAGCAGATATAGTTTCGATCTTCTTTCCGTATGCTTATCTGAAGGAAGGCCTTCTCAATGTCTGCAATAATTCCTACTTTCCTCTCTCGGAATCTAAGAAGAATAGCAGGGATTAGCTCAATCAGGTTGGGGCCATCATACAAACAATCGTTCAAAGCAGGGGTTCCCGCTTCCTTCGCTGAGGCGTCAAATACAGGACGAACAGGTGTCGTTGAACTACTTTCCTTCACAACAGCTCGATGCGGTAGATAGTGTCTGAAGTTTTCATCCTCCTGAACCGGTTCAATAACACCACTCCTTTCCCACTCGGTGAAAATATTTTCATACGTCTCGCCTAGTCCAAAATTTTCCACTTTCTTCCTTGTGTGGACTAACCTCTTCTCAGCCATGACCCTGTTAGATACAAGAAATGATTTGTTTTCTTTCCAGGGTAAATGGACTTCATACCTAAATTCTCCATTAATAGACACGGTTTTCTGAAACTGCTCCATTGTTGCAAAGTTTTCTTCAGTTTTAGTTTTCTTTACGGCAGGATCGCTGATGCCTAGCACGTCCAGTTCCCACAGATTTTCAACTGAAGCATCTCTGATAAAGAGAGAAGTGACGAGGTTGGTCATGCTTGATTGATCTCTGGAAACTACTTTACCCATCACAGTCCACCCCAGCAGAGTCTCAATACATACAAGACCATTGCTTAGTGTACACGTTTGTCCAATCATTAACTTTCCAGCAACATCAGCGCCTATTAATAGTTCAATGGGACCTTCAGTATCATAATTCTGTATCCCTTTTGCTCTTAGTTCTTGCAACCATGGGCCCTCTAACATAGTATTGTACCCTGTAATTACTTTTTGCCCTAAGACTTCAAAATTGCAGGCATAAGGCTTTCCTAAACTTTCTATGTAGATCCTATAGCACATATGCTGGCTCTCTTCGGTGACTACCCCACCAAATAGTGAATGGCGTAGCATTTCTGTGCGATTACTACTGTAACCTAACTTCTGTGCCACTGATTCAAGCATATAAGATCTCTGACTGCCAGTATCCAGTAGAGCCCTTACCTCCATTGCAGAGGATTCTCCAATGACCTTCACCTTTAATGTTTGCAAAATAACACCTTGCACACCACTACGTTCTTCATTTGAAATCAAAGAATGAGACTGAAGTTTCTCATTGGTAGCTTCAGAGGAATGTGTTGGGCCTAGACATATTAGGCTGTTATGTTTTTTGCTACAGGAATCACATTTTAACTGACTTCTGCACATCTTTGAAACATGTCCTTTCTTCAGACAGAGAAAGCATGCTCTCTTATTCTTCACAATTGAGACTCTCTCCTTTAAAGCCATCTGCTTTGCCACGGAGCAGTTTGAACTAGCATGGGACCTATCACAAAATATACAGTTTAGTTTAAGATTACAATCCACAAGTGCAGCTGCGGTAGGTGGCGATTCACTGTAAATGTCAATTTTCTTCGTACCTTTTGACTTGTCAGGATTCACATTGATGTTACCTTTACTTGGGATGGCCAGTTTGATCCTTTCCTCACTCTCTACTTCATTCTCCAGGAATTTCATCAAACCTTTAAGACGTTCACTAGGTTCACATTCCTTCCCACCGCCACTCCTCTGCCAGGCACGTAACACATCTATAGACAAGCATGATTCAATCATAGGAAATAACATTGCTGCATATTTCTCGGAAGTTACACCTAGGCTCTCCAAAGCACCAAGTTGAGTTTCGAGTCTGTCATATAATGATGAGATGTCAAGACTACTACAAGAATTCATCATTGTCAATAGTTCTCTAGTGTAGACTTCCACCAACAAAGAATGTTTGCCAAAACGTTATTTAAGTTTCTGTATTGCTTTAGGGTAATTTCCACTTGTGGCTGGAAAACTATCAACGATGTCGCGAGCTTTGGAGTTTGGCAATGTTGCTTGGATAAGATATTCGTATTTATCGGCATTATCTAACCCTTCATCTTCATCAATCTTTTGAAATTGATTCCAGAAACCTAACCAATCTCGTAGATTTCCACCAAATTTTCGGAATTCGATCTTTGGAAGGCGATATTTACTTTTTAGGTTATGAGTGTTACTGGTGCTTACTGTTGACTGGACTTCGTCTTCACGTTTTCTCTCCATTGCAAGAGCATCGGAAACAGCCGCTGCTAACATATGAAACTTGCGTTTATAGTCATCTACTCCGTCTACTTCTGTGATCAGGTCTTCTTCTGACACCGCATCTTCCATGAGGTGTTGGAAGATCTCCTGGTCCAGATTACTTATGAGGTTAGCCTTCTCTTCCACTAAGGCGTAATCTCCTCGGATAGCGACTATGTCCTTTATTTCTTTCTCCAACAAAACTTGAAGTGAAGCTACAATTTTCGTGAACGATGCACGGTATACACCACGTTTTCTTATCAAACTTCGAATATCGCTCATTTTCCTTTCTATGTCCTGTCACGGTCGCCAGATGTTACGAACAGAAACGTCACTTCGTACTTATTCGGGAAAATGAAAAGATATTTATTCACAAGAAAATGCACACACATTACAAATAACACTCAAAAGACTCCATCTTGGATGCACTGTTCCTTGTCCTTCTTTTCTCACAAAAAACAAAAATAACTGTTGCCAACTGTCTGTCACAAGCCATGCACAATGTCTCATACAAGTCACAAAACACCGAATACGAGTTAAGGTTACGCCCACTTTGGTTGCAGCGCTTGGCTTCACGCAAACGAGCTCAGGGCATCTCCTCTTATTCTTTCCTCCATGTAAAAAATCACAGAACAGCCAACTGAATGGATATTATATAAGCTATAGTTATAAAAGTTAACTCAGTTTCATAACATTCCTTTATAATTTACAGATTTTTAAGGCCCATTATAATTGTATTTGGATGTACCGTAACAGAGAATTAACATGACCTATGATAGAAAATAAATGTATTCCTCTCGAGAAGTTGGCTATCTTGGCCGTGGCAGGAACTTTGTCAGATGTGTGTTTTTTAAGTTGTGGATATTTGAGTGTGTGTTTATTATTAACATAGGTATTTATTTATACATTTATTATTATGAATACTGTTCAGGAGTTAAAAACCATTACCTTTTCCCAACATACTCTGCAAGAAAAGGTGGCCATAAAAGAAAAGGGAAGGCCTATCCCAAACCTAAATTTAGTTCAAACGACTAAGTGCAAAGGCAAGGCTAGGACTCGTTTATTCCATAATGACGTGTATGGCAAATATGAGTGGGTTTGTGGCTGTGAATTAACCAACAGGATGTATTGTTTCCCATGCTTAATGTTTTCATGTGACAAAGACAAAAGCAGTGATACCTGGACCAAAACAGGGTTTTCTGACCTAGGACATTTGAAACAAAAAATGGACAAACATGAGCAAACAAAAACACACATGAATGCCGAATTAGAATTTCAAGTACAAGGGAAATACGAGATCAGACAGCAGCTTGATTGTGCATTCAGGAGGAACATAGAAAAGCAAAATATCGAGGTATCGAAGAACCGACACGTTCTGTCACAGATCATTGAATGCATCAAGTTTTGTGGAATTTTCGAGCTGGCATTGAGAGGGCACAATGAGAAAGAAGATTCTGTAAACCCTGGTATTTTTAGAGGACTAATAGATTTCACATCCGAATTAGATACGCTTCTGAAGGATCATCTAAAAAGTGCAACAGTGTTTAGAGGAACATCTAAAGAAATTCAGAATGACTTATTACAGTGTATGCTTGACGTATGCCAAGATGAAATTAAAACTAAAATCCAAGAAGCAGACTTCATCTCCGTAATGGCTGACGAGACGTCGGATGTTTCATCACAATACCAAATGGTTATAGTGTTTCGCTACCTGCTGCCAAATGGCAAGCCTGTTGAAAGGTTCTCGGCTTTCAAGAACCCTAGCGGTCATGACGCACAGGCCTTGGCTATGTGTGTTAAAGACGCTTTAGAGGAAGTGGTGTCAGAAAAGACCAAAGTCATATCTCAAAGCTATGATGGAGCTAATGTGATGAGTGGAACGCACTCCGGTGTACAGGAGATTGTAAGAAGAGACTATCCGTACGCTTATTACATACATTGTTACGCCCACAAACTTAATCTAATAATGGCTCAAGCTAGTAGCCAAAATACACAAGTGCGTATATTTTTTGCAGATCTCAATGAAATTCGTAGCCTCCGTGGCTTAGGCGGCAGCACGCCGGCCTCTCACCGCTGGGTCCGTGGTTCAAATCCCGGTCACTCCATGTGAGATCTGTGCTGGACACAACGGAGGCTGACAGGTTTTTCTCCGGGTACTCCGGTTTTCCCTGTCAAAATTTCATTCCAGCAACACTCTCCACTATCATTTCATTTCATCTGTCATTCATGTAATCATTGCCCCAAAGGAGTACGTCAGGCCTCGGCAGCCAGCACTGTTCCTATCCTCGCCGCTAGATGGGGGCTTCATTCATTCCATTCCTGACCCGGTCGGAGACTGGAAGCAGGCTGTGGATTTTCATTTTCAATGAAATTCCTCAGTTCATTTCGAACTCATCTCAAAGAGTTAATGTGTTAGACGAAGTGGTTGGTAGAAGAATTCCTTCAGGTTCAAACGTTAGATGGAATTTCAAATCTCGAACGGTACAAACGGTGTATGAACATAGAGAATCTTTGATGGAATGTTTTGAGAAAATTTAAAATTCAAGTAAACAAATAAACATCATCACACAGGCAAGAGGTTTACGTTTGAAAATAGAGCAGCCTGTGTTCTTATTCTGGCTTGAATATTTTCACCACATAATGCCACATGTGGATATTTTATATCAACAGCTCCAAAAGAGGACAATAGACACTGTTACCGTGAGAAAAGCAATAAATTCATTTGTATCTGCAGTGGAAAGTGTTCGGGATACAGTGGATAACATTTCAGAAGGAACCTCTTCAGCAAAACGAAGACGTGAGGAGACTCCAACTTCACGAAAAATTGCAGCCAAAGAAGTGTGTGATGTTATTTCTATGCAAGCTAAAGAACGTTTCTCCTTCACGGATCATCTTATGGCTTCAAATCTTTTTTTCTTCGGAAAATTTCAAGTCGTTCGATAAGAAATTTCCAGAAGAAAGTCTTTTCCAAGCTTGCCAAGCCTATCCTTTTGTTGACAGATCCAAATTGAGAACAGAATTAGAAGTTATGTACATGCGTGAAGACTTCCGGAATGTCACCTGTGCAATTGACTTGATTGAATTCATTATTGAGAATAATTTGGGGAAAATAGCCTATTCAGTGAAACGCTCAAAGTTCTCAAAGTCTTGACTACCACACCTATGACCACAAGTGAAGCAGAGAGGTGTTTTTCTACACTAAAAAGAATAAAAACATTTCTCCGAAGCACAATGTCACAAGATAGACTGACGGCATTAGCAATGTTGTCGATTGAAAAACAACTTGTGAGGTCAATTCCAAATTTCAATGACAAAGTTATCGGTAAATTTGCCCAGAAGAAGGAGAGAAGAATGAACTTTATTCACAGAAAAGTGATTCAAACGTAATTTAAGGTTTTAAAATTGTGTATTCATTGTTGTTATACTTTATTCAAGCCATATAGGCTACTTTATAATTAATCTGTGCATTTCACTAATGTTCTTGTAAATAGACTCAAGGTGCCACTAGTGAACTTGGGGAATATAATGTGAGTGACATCGTCAGAGTAAATATCACAAAATTTCAGACTGTCGACCCAGCATAGGATTCATGTCTGTAATAGGAAGGATTGGCACGGTAAATTATACATTTCGTACAATTCTATATCAGATATAATGTTTAAAATTAATTTCTTGAATTGTAAATACAATAATGTTAAAGTAAAATTTTGCGTTGACCAGTTTTCGCAGTAAAACATTTCGTTTAAAAATATTTAAGATTTTGTCCATAGGCAATCTGTTATTAAAATCGTGAAATCGTAATGAAGCTGTTATTTTGTATGGTTAGGTTTGCTTGCATTTATATCAAATTTAGACAATCTTTTAAAACAGTGCACACCCATGATTTCAAACCACCAGCCGCCACTGCCTCATAGTTCATGCTATCACCACTGTTCACCACTACTCGCAGCCAAATTGCACTTCGTCCATAAAGCGCACACTTCAATAACAAACACAACATCCTCCCACCTAATTTAACTGATAAAGTTAAATTAAACACACAAAATATACACAAAATTGAAGCCAGTATAAAAATGTTCAATCTAAATATTTCCTGGATAATTTGATGACTCTCCCTCTTTTTGTCACAATCATTTCACTTCTTGAGCCAGTCTCTGAACTTTGTTGAGGAACATCATTGGGTCGTCTCACCTCAGCAGCACCATCTTTCACCTTAGCTCGCTCCATCAGCATCTCCCATATGCCAGTTGAACTATTGGCTTCTTCTTGAGCCTCAAGTAAAGGGTACAGTCTCTGCAATGGGCATAAGAACTCTCCTGATGAGGTCCGAAGTCGTCCAAGTCTTACAACACCATCCTTTCCGGGCAGTAACTCTGTTACTTTTCCTAAAGGCCAGTCCAACCTTTTATCTCTGTCATTGCCATCCAAGACTACATCTCCAATTTGTATTCTTGAGCAATCCTTTTCTCCAGCTTATTGTTTCAGTTGTCCCAGATACTCGGCTCTAAAACGCTTCCTCATATCTTCCCTTAGTTTTACTCTGTATTTCACCCTTAATTTCAAGCCCGTTGCCTCTATTACATTACATTCAGGAATTCCTCCTTCTCTGACATCTTGAATAAACATTGCAGGTGTTAAAGGAGTAGGCTCCAGAGCATTATCTGACATAAACGTTAGTGAACGAGAATTTAGGATGCTTTCGCAGTCACAGAGGAGAGTTTCCATCTCAACATAGTTGAGTGAAGATCTTCCAAGCACCTTCCTCAACAATCTCTTCGTCATGCCCACAATCCTCTCCCTCCATCCACCCCACCACGCAGAGGTAGGAGGGATGAATTTCCATGTGATCCTTCGAACAGTACTATATTCTACAACCTTTCGCCACTCCAACTTGCTAAAGGCATTATCTGCTCCTGTGAAATTAGTTCCATTATCACTAAATATCATCCACCCCACCACGCAGCGGTAGGAGGGATGAATTTCCATGTGATCCTTCGAACAGTACTATATTCTACAACCTTTTGCCACTCCAACTTGCTAAAGGCATTATCTGCTCCTATGAAATTAGTTCCATTATCACTAAATATCATAACGGGTCGGTCTCGTCTTGCCACAAAGCGCTGTAAAGCCTGTAGAAAATCATCGGTGGATAAGGAAAGAACTAATTCGAGATGAACTGCACGGATCACGCCACATGTGAAGATACATATCCAGACTTTCTTGTGATCCTTAAGAAAAAGTGGTCCAGCTAGATCTACTCCTGTGATCTCGAACGCAGCAGCATCTCTTACTCGTTCCACTGGTAGAGGAATAGTAGGTGCTTCTAGTCTCTTTACTTCCTGCCTCTTGCAAACTACACACTGAGATGTTACAGATCGAATAGTTCGTCTCCCTCCCATAATCTAAAAATGTTCACGCAAGATGGCGAGAAGTCCCTGAACTCCCACATGGCATTGTTCCTCATGAACGCTTCTAATGATAAGAAGCACTACAGGATGATTCTTTGGCAACAGAACAGGAAATCGAAAATCCACACTATCAGGCCTGTTGGATACCTTTGTCTTCAGGCGGATGATTCCACTGTGGTCTTCGAAGGGTTGCAAGCTTGAAACATTCTTGTCAGAGACTCTTTTAAAGGCTTCCTGTTGGACATACTTCAAAACTCGAAGTTCAGCCTCTTTCACCTCGTCAGGAGATAAAGGACCCCTTCTCTTTGCACTGGATTTCATGTTGGATGCTCTACAATTATGGACAAATCTGTACATCCAGCCAATCATTCTAATGATTTTGTTGTACTTGGAGAAATACTTGTAATACCAATCCTTTGGGAAAGATGCATCTTTTACAGCGATCATGGAAGAAAAGACGGTCTTTCTCCTTTCTTTAATTATATCTTCATCATAATTTGAGTCTGCAGAAGGCCTGTTATCCTGAGGTCCATACAACCACTCAGGTCCCTCCCACCATTTTGACAGAAGTAGTTGCCATCCAGAACATCCTCTAGATGGAAGATCGGCGGGATTTTTAACTCCAGGTACAAAATGCCACTGCTCAATCTTGGTCAATTTTCTTATCTCTTCCACTCTATTCCAGACAAATGTGCCCCATTGATCTTCCCTACGTATCCCTGCTAACACCGTACAAGAGTCAGTCCAGAAATATGCTTTACACATGAAGTTGAAGGACTCAATAACAGATGCGTACAGTCTAGAACCAATAATTGCCGCCAACAACTCGAGTCGAGGTATTGTCATTTTCTTGACAGGAGCAACCCTCGTTTTCGCCTGAATCAGTTGAACCGTTACACTGTTCTCCCTTTCCACCCTTAGGTACACAACAGCAGCATATGCCGACTCACTAGCATCACAGAAGGTATGAATACTCCACTTATCAATAGGATCAGCTGATCTAGGCAACCATCTGGGGACTTTGACTTCCAAAAGGTAAAACAATTCCTCAGTCCACAGTATGAATTTTGATCGAATGTTTTCATCTACTTCTTCATCCCATCCCACGTTTGACTCCCAGGCTGTTCGCAAGAGAAGCTTTGGCAGTAGGGTAACAGGACATGAAAACCCTATGGGATCAAAAACTTTAAGCACACATGAAAGAACGATCCTTTTAGTGTCTTTCTCATCACAACATTTTATACAATTAGGATTTAGTTGAAGGGTATCATGCTTTCTATTCCAAACTAAACTAAGCACCTTAGTCTCGGTACTTTCTATTTCAGGATCAGTTTTCTCCCAACCTCTCAAGTCAAATTTGCATCAGGTCACTGGATTCTTGAATAAACTTCTTAACTTCGCCACTGTTGTTCAAACTTGTAATGGAGTTGTCTACATATAAACTGTCCATGAGAATGTCTATAGTTGACAAGGAAAACCTGGTATCACCCTGTAGACATCTTTCTCGCAATTGGAAGAGATGGTGATGTATCACTGCTCCTAGTAGAAAGGGAATGCAAACAACTCCAAAAACAACTCTTTGATGGCGGAAAACAACCAAATTATTGCCCTTATCTCTCCACAGAAATCGTAAGAAATCTCTGTCACTTGGGTTCAAACGTATCTGTAAAAACGCTCTTCTGATGTCGGAGACAATTCCAACTGCTTTTAGACGAAATTGCAACAAAAGTCTAGGAACTGATTCTATTAAATTCGGCCCTTTATGTAAACAATCATTAAGTGATGGTGCAAGCTTCTCATGAGCTGACGCATCAAAGACAGGTGTGATTTTGGTAGTACTGTCTTCTTTCAGAATATGTCGATGAGGCAAGTAGTGTCTTCCCTTATCAAGCTCAGATTCTAGTACCTTTTCGATCACTCCTTCTTCAAGCCACTCATCAAACACATTTTGGTACTGATCATAACAATTATCAGCGTTCAACCGTTTCATGGTTGAATCCAACCTTTCCACTGCTCAATTAAAATTACTTGGTAGTGGTGGATATCCTTCCAACCAAGGCATATTAACTTCATAACTTCAGGATTAATTTCTAGAGATTCTACAAAGTGCTTTTGTACTTCAGCCTCAATCCCAGTTTGGTTTTCTTTTCTGAAGGATCTGTAATGCCGATCAGGTCCAATTTCCATAGATCTGCTACATTCATATCGTTCACCAGCATAGATGTTACCAACATAGCTGCATTAATGTTGGTAGTAGGGAAAGGCACTTTACCCATTAGAGTCCACCCTACTCTAGTCTCTACAGCTACTAGCCTACAGGAAAGATGCTTAACATTTCCGGTGTAGAGCTTGCCTGCCAATGGAGCCCGCATCTTGATTAACATCAGACAGTTTTACATCAGTGCCCTTGAGTTCTGCCATCCAAGGCCCCTTTTGAACATTGTGGTGTTTGAAGCCATATTTTCAGTGTTGCCTTAGTAAACAAGAGTTTAGTGCTTTTCAGTCGGTCAACACGAATGTACCCAAAAGAGATGGGTTATGCCCTAATCCTGAAATAAATTACATGAGATTAATAAAACACTATGATGACCAGTTTCGATCGCCAAGCGATCATCATCAGATCCATTACACTTAGGCTACAAAATCTATGTTTGAAATACAGGTGAAAATATTTACTATATGTACAATTATTTAGTTGCAGTATTGGTGTATGCTAAATGCAGTACATATGTTAGGTGAAATGCTAAATGGTGATAGCTATCCGGAGATTGTACTTTAGAGAGATTATATGGTTGTAAACTATGGTTAAACTATAAAATTTTTGACTAACTACTTATCTGATTGTCTTCAGTATTACAGCTACTCGCAGTTTTCGTGCTCACTGGAACTCGCTGTGCGGTCGACTGCTGTGGTTATCTTAACGACTGGTTTTTCCCCTGCCGCGGTTGTGTTTTCCGTTAGGCACCTCCTAAATAGTAATCTAAATAAACGTGACCCGTATTCAAGGTCAGGGGTATATTCTATAACGTGCAAAGACACCGATTGTAGACACACGTTATAATGAACATAGGAATGCGATAAGATACGGAACACATTCAGCCGTGTGCGAACATATGTGTGACGCAGGGCACAGCTTTACCAACATAGAGTCGGACCTTAAAATAATCCATCACGAATCGAAAGGCAGAGCTCTTGACATAAAGGCTATTTTTAGCCTACTTTCGATTTTTGCAAAAAATGAAAGTAGACTTATGAGATCAACACAGGGCGAAAAAAGTGTGTCTGTCTGTGTGTGTGTATGTGTGTGTGAGTCTGTATGTGTGTGTGTGTGAGTCTGTGTGTGTGTCTGTGTGTGTGTCTGTGTGTGTGTCTGTGTGTGTGTGTGAGTGTGTGTACTCTGAATGTCTGTCCCCCCTATCAATTCGAACACGGTGAATGCGAATTGAACGAAATTTGGTACAAAGGTAGCACTAGCAAAGGACACCTCAGTGTCAGGTTTTATATCGCCGCCATCTTGACGGAAACGTAATGGCGGCCACACAAATGTTCAAAGCTTAAATCAAATTACGACTAACCTAATCATCCGATCTCTACCAAATTTTGCAACAACATACCTTTATGGGGGGAGCATCCTTTGACCAAACTAATAGGTCATCAGCGTAATAGTTTGCGGATGGCGGCCATATTTGTGTGAAAATCGATTCCCCCTATTAATTCGAACACGGTGCAACCGAATGGAACGAAATTTGGTACAGAGGTAGTACTAACAAAAGGCACCTCAGTGTCATGTTTTATCTCGCCGCCATCTTGACGGAAACGTAATGGCGGCCACACAAATGTTCAAAGCTTAAATCAAATTACGATTAACCTAATAATCCGATCTCTACCAAATTTTGCAACAACATACCCTTATAGAGGAAGCATCCTTTGACCGAATGAATAGGTCATTAGCCTAATAGTTTGCGGATGGCGGCCATCTTTGTGTGAAAATCAATTCCCCCTATTAATTCAAACACGGTTAAACCGAATGGAACGAAATTTGGTACAGAGGTAGCACTAGCAAAGGGCATCTCAGTGTCATGTTTTATATCGCCGCCATATTGACAGAAACGTAATGGCGGCCGCACAAATGTTCAAAGCTTAAGTTAAATTACGACTAACATAACCATCCGATCTCTACCAAACTTTGCAACAACATACCTTTATGGAGGGAGCATCCTTTGACCAATCTAATAGGTTATTAGCCTAATAGTTTGCGGATGGCGGCCATCTTTATGTCAAAATTGATTCCCCCTATTAATTCGAACACGGTGGAACCGAATGGAACAAAATTTGGTACAGAGGTAGCACTAGCAAAGGGCACCTCAGTGTCATGTTTTATATCGCCGCCATCTTGACTGAAACGTAATGGCGGCCACACGAATGTTCAAAGCTTAAATCAAATTACGATTAACTTAATCATCCGATCTCTACCAAATTTTGCAACTACATACCTTTATGGAGGGAGTATCCTTTGACCAATCTAATAGGTCATTCGCCTAATAGTTTGCGGATGGCGGCCATCTTTGTGTCAGAATCGATTCCCCCTATTAATTCAAACACGGTGAAACCGAATGGAACGAAATTTGGTACAGAGATAGTACTAGCAAAGGGCATCTCAGTGTCATGATTAATATCGCCGCCGTATTGACAGAAACGTAATGGCGGCCACACAAATGTTTAAAGCTTAAATCAAATTACGACTAACATAACCATCCGATCTCTACCAAACTTTGCAACAACATACCTTTATGGAGGGAGCATCCTTTGACCAATCTAATAGGTCATTAGCCTAATAGTTTGCGGATGGCGGCCATCTTTATGTCAAAATTGATTCCCCCTATTAATTCGAACACGGTGGAACCGAATGAACGAAATTTGGTACAGAGGTAGCACTAGCAAAGGGCACCTCAGTGTCATGTTTTATATCACCGCTATCTTGACGGAAACGTAATCGCGGCCACCCAAATGTTAAAAGCTAAAATGTAATTACGACCAACCTAATAATCTAGTCTCTACCAAATTTTGCAACACCATATCTTTATGTGGGAAACATATTCTGACCAAACTGCAAGAACATCAGCCCAATAGTTTGGAGATGGTGGCCAAGTATGTGTGCAAATCGATTCCCCCTATCAATTCAAACACGGTGAAACCGAATTGAACGAAATTTGGTACAGAGATAGCACTAGCAAAGGGCACCTCATATTCATGTTTAATATCCCTATAGCACGTTGTATTTCAACAAGCTACTACAACCAACATTCAATCATACTCCTTGAAAAGGACAAAGAGTTATAACAATACCCATGCATTTAGGAGAAAGTAGGCTATATGTTCTTTACTGAACATCTTGTTAGATCATCAGGCACCAGACCAGTCTCTAACGATAAATTTATTAAAGTAGTTAGTGGGCTACTTAGCATGTCAATTGAGTTTTTTTTAAACAATTTCACTGACATACCATCTTTGTCTTGGCTACTTTTCATTTTAAGGCTTAATATAATATTGCGAATTTCCATCTCATTAGTTTTATTTTCTAACTACTTTTTCAAATTATTGTTAAAAGACCTATCTTATATTTATTTAATTAATACTACATTTGTAAGAATATCCATTTTTATTACTATATTTTATTTATTACAATTATTATCATTAATTTTTCATTTTAATTTAGATTTAAGGCACATATGCCGTTTTAGTTTTTAATTCTTAATTGATTTTCTCTTTAGGCTGAGGATGACCCCATTGTGGGTCGAAACATGTACTAATATATAAAATATATATTTGTTTATGTATTGATTTGGCGTATAATCTAAACGTTTAATTCTAACATCAATACGGATATTTAAAAACATTTGTTTTCAATGGCAAATGTGTTTGCATTCTATCACCATTGAATTTTCGTAACTCGATGGGAGGGAGTTTGAACTTTCTGTGATTAGATATGTTAGGCCTACTTACTGAATTAGATGCTTCTTCAACTTTTGTCCTGGCATCGATAGTTTCTAAGTCTTGAACTTGAACCTTCACAGTTTCATACCTACATCTATATTCATCTGTTGACGATGACTCCGCTTCGAGTTCCGTATCGCTGGAATCATCCTCGAGAAGAAAATCCATAATCTTTTCATCCATGTTGCGAAGATTTTCCTTGTCGGTATGCAAAACATTGAGGTTAGCACGTACATTTTGTAGATTGACATGATCGGACTGAATTTCCGCGATCAGAGCGTTGTAATGTGTTGTAAATGAGCTTCGATTTACTCCTCTGAGTTTTACAACTTTATCCATATTAGCATCAGAAGTAACACAATCGATGTAAATAAATTCTCCCGCAACGTTAGACGCCAAATGTCACCGACGTACCTCTATCGTTAAAATAATAGCCCTTGTAACGACCGGGAGTACAAATGAATACACTCATTCAACATACTACACGCATTTTTATATTTTTCTGCACACACACACAATTACAATTACAATAGAGTAGCCTCTTCTTTTCTAATGATCTACCCCTCATAGTTCATGCTATCACCACTGTTCACCACTACTCGCAGCCAACTTGCACTTCGTCCATCAAGTGCACACCTCAATAGCAGCACAACAGTTAGGATATTTAGGTGCAAATTTCAGATGAAAAAGGAAGGGAAAAGGTGCTCAAATAAGGTTTAAAAAACGGGGGGGGGGGGGGGGGGAAGGTGCTGGTTTATTCAACTAATTTCCTCTTTCCTCTATTCTAGTTTTTGAATTACAAACAAGTATCAAATCACTCGTCAATAGAAGGAAAAAACATGAAACTATTGTACTTTCAGGCACTAAGCATCTCTACATTTCTAATAGTAAGTCTGTTTCTATTAGAAGATAGAATATTCTTTGTAGATGCTAAAGATTATTTCGACATCCACAGAAACCAGTGGGATAAACCTTGTATTCAGTCAGAATGGCACCTCTACAGATGTGACGAATTCCACAATGTCTGGAATCTTCTGGAGACTAGACTGTGCCCTGAATGTCATTACTAAGCACCACCCATACCACAGTAGCTTCTATAATAATTACAGCCATGAGTGAGACTGAGACATCGGTGAAAAGCCACATTTTACTCTAGCCTGTGCCAACAGATAAATGAAAATGTACTGCATTCATCAAGAGATGGCAAACAGGCCAAGCTAGTAGCCTATCTAATCAAAATAATGTTTTGTTGCTATGATACCTCTTGGTATCTCTCATGTTTACAATGTATTGCACTGTTCTTTGCCTCTTTCAGTTTAATAAAGCCTTATTAAAGGTGATTACTATATTACATTACACCCTTGAAGGCTGGACGGTTCACCTTATTGAGTGGAATTCCTGCTTGTGTAAGATCTGCACTCAATTCAATGTTTAATTCCTTCAATTTTGGCGTTTTGAAGAACTCTCTTCAAATGCATTTCGTAATAAACTTACTTCACTTAATTCCTGTCGCTCCTTCCGGAGCATAGGGCCTTGGCGAAATTTCTCCACGCAGTACGGTTCCTGGCCATTCTCTTCACTTGACTCCAGTTCTTGTCCACCTCTGCAATTTCATTTTCGATCGTCCTCTTCCAGGTCTTCTTAGGTTGACCTCGCTTCCTGGCGCCTTGAGGATTCCAGTCTAGCGCCGGCCTCTCAACAGCTCCGTCCGGCTTCCTTAGTGTGTGTCCAATCCAGCGCCATTTCCTCTCATGATCTGGATGCTAATCGGTTGTTGATTGGTGATGGTCCAAAGATCTTCGTTTGAGATTATGTCCGGCCGCCTCACATTCATGATGCGACGCAGACATCTGTTAATGAACACCTCTAGTTGGTTGTTGATCGGTTTTGTGACTTTCCATGTTTCACAGCCGTAGAGAAGAATCGACTTTACGTTGCTATTAAAAAGGCGGAGGGTGTTGATGAGATCCACACAGCTGCGATGTTGTCGAAATCCAGCCTGTTCCTTCCGAAGCCTTTTTTCTACGCAGTCTTTTATACGATTCAGGATGACTCTCGCGAACAATTTGCTTGGAATGCCCAGCAAGGTGATTCCCCTCCAGTTGTTACAGTTTGTGGTGTCCCCTTTCTTCGGTAACTTGACTATAAACCCCTTCTTCCTGTCGGTTGGTATTTTCTCCTCCTTCAAGATCTTCTCCAACAGCGAGTGCAGCAGATTGATCGTAATATCCAGGTCTGCTTTCAGTACTTCCACTGGGATATTATCCAGACCTGGAGCCTTCCCGCACTTCATCTGCTTCAACGCTGTCCGTATTTCGCCCCGAGTTGGGGAGTCAAGGCTGATGCCTGGGTCACTTGCTGCTTCCTCTTCATCTTCTCCTCGCTGCTTACTTTCTGGTCCTCTATCTCTATTAAGAACCTCCGCAAAGTGTTATCTCCATCTACTCAGCTGTTGTTCACACGTCGTGAAGATCTCGCCGTTATTGCTTTTCACAGGCTTAGTTTTATGAAAACCTTTCTTCGAAAGCATCTTTGTGATGCCATAGAGCTCCTAAACGTCCCCCCTTATTGCCGCTTCTTCTCCTATCTCCGCCTGCTCATCAATTCACCTCCTATGATCCTTCCGCACACTCCTCTTTACTTCCCTGTTTGCTGTTGAATTCTTTGCTTGTGTGTGAGCCTTCTGCTGCCTAGTCTTGCAGGTGTTTTGCTTGGCCTTAATCTCTTTCCAATAATTTATCTTGTCCCAGGTCTGATCGGATATCCATTCTTTCCCCAGGCAGTTCTTGTACCCGAGCTGCTTCTCACTGGTTTCCACGAAGATATTCTTTACCTCGTTCCACACAGTCACCACATCCTTCTCTGTCTCGGAGTCCAACCCCTGGAATTTATTTCTGAGCTCCAGTTTTAAATTGGTCCAACCTCTGCTGGTTCTTTAGCTTGCCCACATCAAAATTGTTGTGCCGAATGTTAAACTTTCGGCGGACTGCCACGATCATCATGCGGAAGTTGGCAACCACAAGATGATGGTCACTACCAACGTCCGCTCCTCCCTTGTTCCCAACATCTTCCAAGCTTCTTCTGAACGTCCTGCTCACCGCGATGTGATCAATTTGATTTTCTGTGACTTGATCAGGAGACACCCAGGTGACCTTGTGGCACCAACTATGAAGAAACACCGTGCCACCCATCACCAAATCCTGACTGGCGCAATATTCCGTAAATTTCTCCCCATTGTCATTCATCTCACCAAGGCCGTGTTTACCCATGATCTGCTCCAACTCCTCATTGTTTGAGCCCACCTTCGGGTTGAAGTCTCCCATAACAATGAGAATGTCCTTCTTACTTGTTTGTCTTGTGACATCTCGCAGCATTTGGTAGAATTCTTCCTTCTTCTCCGGCTCCGATTGTTCTGTAGGCACATAGCATTGGATGATGATCACATTCCTGAGCTTTGTCTTGAACCTAGCAATTATGAGCCTACTAGAAATTGACTTCCACTCCATAAGGCTTCTCTTTACATTTCGGTTGAGCAGCATCCCTACTCCATCCCTGTGTTCTACATCATCGCCCCCAGAATAGAGAAATGTAATTCCATCTGTTGTCTGTATTTCACCGAATCCTGGCCACCTCACCTCCCTCATTCCCAGGATATTCAGGATATTCATCTCCCGTGACACTTGTTTCAATCTGGTTTTCTCCATCAAGGTCCTCACATTCCAGAAACCGATTTTCGTAGTCCTCTCCATGCCAAAAGTCGTCATCAGGTTATCCGTCCGGTTTTAAAATTTCGCTTCAGTTTCGGTGATCAGTTTATTTAAGAGGAGCTAATGATTTACCCACTACCTCCGAGTGCCTTGGAGGGGCTGCCACCTTAAGCCTGAGGCACCAGGCTGATTTTCTGTCAGGGTTTCTTCCCTTAGCCTTTGAAGAACCAACTCCGAACTACAAGGCAGCATTTGTTTCACCAGAGCCCCGTTAGCCGTAATTTCTTAAGGGTTCCTGTAGGGCCTTCACACCTACCGTAGCGATCTTGAGGCACACAATGTCCCCACTGTACTTCATCCCTACAGACAATCCCCTACTTCATTACGTTGCCCATCTCCCACGACGAGGACGAGGTGTTGGATTTGTGGGAGACATTTCGTAATGGAGGTTGCAGTGATTTGTTTGCTTGAAGAGTCTTATTCATTCCATGCTTAGAGCTGGAAATGTGCTGTTTGATGCGATCTCGCAGGTGTTTTTCATCTAACAAAATTTCTGAATTACAAATAGTACATCGCATAACATTTCCATCAGTATCTATGAAATCTTGTTTGAATTCCTGAGTCAGAGCAATAAATCGGACACTGGACACCTTTGGCATGGTAAAATCTAGTAGTACACTCGTTTAGTAATGTAACAAAGTGCTAACACCAGTTCACTTGACATACGCTGACGATCTTGCATTGACAGCTCAGTCCAACGATTTTGCAACAGCAGAAACCTTACTTACGAAAGATCTCTGCAGACTCGGCAAGTTCTTCAAAACCTGGAGACTAAAACCAAATATAGCAAACACAGAGGTCAGCTGCTTTCATATGAGCAACAGACAATCCAACTACATTCCTAGGGTTCAATACCGTGGTCATCTACTGAAATTCAATCCTCATCCTAAATATTTAGGCGTCGTCTTGGATCGAGCTTTGACTTACAGTGAACATCTAGGCAAAACATCTGCTAAGATCAAAACCCACAACAACATCCTAAACAAACTCACAGGAACGGGCTGGGGCCCAAGTGCATCCACCCTCAGAACTTCAGCACTAGCCCTAGAGTATCCAGTAGCAGAATATTGCAGCCCAGTATGGCTTAACAGCGCCCATGCAAAGAAGATAGACGTACAGCTGAACGACACAATGAGGACTGTATCAGGAACCATCCAATCTACACCTTTGGAATGGTTACCAGTACTCTCCAACATCCCACCTCCTCATCTTCGAAGACAAATGGCACTGAAGAGAGAATAGCTTAAATCGTGTGACAATCCTCTCCTGCCAATACATCTAGACTGCTCACCTAAGGATCTCAGGCTGAAATCTCGGAATCCTTCTTGGAGATAAGGAAGGAAGTTGGTCCAAGAGCAGTTTCAAGTGAATGAAGCTTGGCGCAACGAGTGGCTGACTTCAAATCCAGACAGATCAGGTCTTATCTCGGATCCAGTTAAGCAACTCCCTGGTTTCGACCTTCCCAGGAAAATCTGGACGTCACTGAATCGTATAAGAACTCAACACGGTAGGTGTCAGTTCTGGAAGCACAAATGGAAAATTGCCTAGAATCCTTTCTGCAACTGTGCAGATGTGCCTCAGACAATTAATCACATCGCTATGGATTGCCCACTCCAAAGGTTCAATGGTACTATGAAGGAGATTCCTCAAGCTAGTGATGAAGCTGTAGAATGGTTAGATAAATTAGATATCCAGCTCTAGCAACACTGAGGCTACTTGCAGATCAAGGTCTCAATCTTCATATATTTACTCGAAAATACTTTATATGTAAATAATTGTATATTGCATCTTCATGCCATACGAAATATATATCTACTGTATAAAGCTCAAATACCACTCACTGACTGACTCTTTCATTCATCACGAAATCTCAGAAACTACCGAACGGATTGGAATGAAATTTGGTATGCAGCTTCATCAAGGGCCACAAACGCCCAATAAGAAAGGATTTTTGGATATTCAGGTTCTAAAGGGGTGTTGAGGGGGTAGACCTGCATTTCATTGAGTAGCAATATCTCCCGATTGGTTTCATTGGGAATGTGATACTCGGTATATAAACTCATCATTAAAAATAAGAAGACACGTGTCTGAGGGTTTTTCGATGTGGTGTATATTATGAGGTGAAAGGGGTGAAAAGTTGGGGTTGAAGGATTCCTAACGGAGCGTGTATCTCTTAAACGACATAGGCGAGGAGTTTGGAACTCAGCGGAAAAAATCAGCATAAAAAATAAGTAAATAGGTGTTTGACCGTTTTTTCATCAATCCAATTTAAGGGGCCCATGGGGAGGGGTGAAATTATGGGGGGGGGGGGGGGGACGTAATAAGTCTGAGTGTAAAATTATACATGGCCTATGTTGTAGACAATAAGACAATCATTACTTCTTTTTTGTCTCTTGCTATTTCATCATACGACGAATACTTAGGGAGTTATTAATGATTTTGTACTTTTTGGCCGGAATTTTCTAAGTCCCAGGAATGACATAAAAATTGATTCGAATGCAATTTCAAAAAATAGTTTTTTTAATACTATTATTATATTTTTCACGTCTTTTAGGGTCCGAAACCAACATGATATTTTGATGTTTTTTTCGTCCCATGCATTTTTGGTTTCAGGTGATAGAATTATTTTCCACTAGGACCCATGCTAATGTTATAACGGGATTCCAAATGTTATTGCGGGCGAAGCCGCCGGTAACAGCTAGTAATATATAATAAAGTAATTACTATTACGAAATGTAGAAATGAGTGGAAGTGTGGACGTAAGCACGTGGTAGGCGTGGCCAGCAGCATTCATGGCAACGCTGCCTTCGGTTGAACGCTTCTCCGCCGAACTGTTAGAACGCTTCTCTGGAAATAACAACTCTAGTAATACTAACGACAGGTACATAAATATATTATAAGTATAAATCATACAGGAGAAAGTACCTAATTAATATACAACTATTACTCATAAAATCAACAGATCAAGGAAAGCAACAGTATTAGTGTGTACACTGGAGGCAACCAAACTGGCGATCGTCAGCGAAAGGCACATGATCAGTTAACATCATTCAAATTAGTGGGGTACACGAAAGGCACCACCTCGAAGTTTGCTTTGATTTGTATTCAGAATAATAAAAGCAATCGGACGTACCCTGGGCAAGGTCAGAGAATGAATCAAAATAATCTGATGGCTGATCCTTTCACACCAGAAACATCCACATCTGAGCCCTTTCAGGGCCACGGTTAACGATTATCCCTATTAACATGGCATAACGGCAGCCAAAGAAGAACTATGCATTCAGCACCAGTGCCATATACTGTGCATACAGGAGAAGTTGTGACATGCGCAGACCAAAAATAGATGGAATGCGTCTCGTCATCCTAAAACCACATGACATAATATACGGAAGTGCTATCTTTGTTCATCCAGATATCCAGATTTTATCCACAACACTCACGGAGGAAAACAACATTGAAATCCCCACTCTAGAAACAGATAATTGCACCATTTCATCCCTTTATAAACCACCTGGTGCTGAATTTATGTTTACAAACCATCCAATTTTGAAAATAAACATGTGCAGATTGTGATCGGCGATTTCAACAGCCATAGTACTGTTTGGGGCTAAGCTAATGAAGATGGGAATGGGACAGCAGTACATCAATGGCCAGAAATCAGTCACCTGACTCTAATCCTTGATGCAACACTACCTGGATCTTTTAACAATGGCAGATGGAGGCGAGCTTACAATTCTGAAATCATATTTGGCCGCAGCAATACCAGTCAACAAAGTGTAAAATCTGTCTGTTCCCCAATACCAAACTCACAGTATAGACCAATAATGTGCCAATTATTTGCTGCTATAAGACCTCAAAATGTATCGTTTCGTTGGTTTAATTTTAAGAAGGCAGACTGCGAGACTGGTCAAGATTTGCAGAAATGCTGGACACCGAAGTATCTTCTATAGAACCAGTACCCGGTTACTATAACACCTTCACCAAGGCTGTAAAGTGATGTTCAAGAATATCTATCCCCCTTGGCTGTCGAACATCTTATATCCCCGGAATTACATCAGATCAAGCCACCCTACTCGCAGAATACAGCAACTTATTTGAAGAAAATCCTTTCAGTGAAGCAAATGTGGAGGCAGGAAATAAGCTCAATTCGTCTATAAGGGAGGAGACAGAAAGGGATCAATGGATAAAAACTATAGAAAACTTGGATCTGAAAAGAGACAGCCATAAAGTTTGTAGACTTCTGAGACGCTTGTAAGCAATGATCCGACTAAGATCCCTGTACATCTCAATATCACTGCTAATCAAATAGCACGTCAGTTACTGTTGAACGGGAAGGCAACCAACAAATCACAAAAAATCGAAATTGCGGAGAGAAGAGCAATGATCCGGCTAAGACCATTGCACTTCATAATACCACTGCTAATCAAATAGACATTAGTTACTGTTGAACGGGAAGGCAATGGGCAACCCGCAAATCACACTAACCGAAATTGCAAAGAGAAGAGCAAGAGGAGAGTAATGGCTTCACATCATCATTCAGCATAGAAGAATTAGAGAAGGCCATCAAACAGAGTAACAAGAAGTTCCGTGACGCACTAAAGAGCCTTCCTTTCTTAATATGTAAGATTCATGCCAATGATTAATCTATATGGACCTATCTAGAATAATGACGAAATTAACTTGGTAATATCGAAATTTCTAATTAGTTCGAAATGAACCTGACATAATGTAGCCTAATAGAGCACTATAGTTGGCAGGCCTGTTGACTTAATATATTCTTAGTTCCATCCCTTAAGGTACAGAATACAAAAACTGGTTGATGTCCAATAGATAGCATGGACGTTATTGGAACTATCAGCGCGCGTAAAATCATGTTGGCAACAATGTCATGCATGTGTTCGTCAGAAATTATCTGAAATATTATGGTCTATTGTTGTGCCAATTTTGTATGAAATCCATTTGTTAGTATAGAAGTTATATATGTTTGAAAATTGGACCTATCAGCAGGCTTAGAATCATGTTGGCAGCACTGACGTGTATTAGTTACTCCAAATTAATCTCGAATGTGCAAAGTTTAGAGCTGTTGGCTTGCATACCTTCTGATATATTGATATTAGGGTAAAAGATAGAGACAGCATTTATTAACAGTTGGCAGCCCTGGTTGCTCTCAAGAATACGCATAGTCATATCTGTTATGGTACTCATGCACATACGAAATTTGGTTGAAATCCAATTGATAGCATAGAAGTTACATGTATTTAAAAATTGGTCCTATCAGCAGGCTTAGAATCTTATTGGTAGCACTGACGTATATTAGTTACTCCAGATTAATCTAGAATGTCAGGTACTATACGTGTGCATAGTTTAAAGCTGTCGGCTTGCATACTTTCTGATATATTGGTATGTTGATAAAAAAAATAGAGAGAGCATTTATTAACAGTTAGCAGCCCTGGTCGCTCTTAAGAGTACGCTCAGTCATATCTGTTTATGTACACATAGTAGGCTACATATGTAATTTGGTTGAAATCCAATTGATAGTGTAGAAGTTATATTCATTTACAAATTGGACATATCAGCAGGCTTAGAATCATTTTGGCAACACTGTAATTATTTATGGCCTCCTGGAAATTAAATTGAAATATTATTATCTACAATATATGTGTGCCAATTTTGGAATAGCTCCCATACATACCTTCCAAGATATCCAACATGGAGCTCAAATTTCAATTGCGGTTCTTCAGCAGTTGGTAGCACTGTCATCATTTTAAAATATGGCCTTGAAATATTATGGTATAGATCTTTACTCATACCAAATTTGGTTTTGATTCCTGCAGCCGTTTAGGAGTTGATCGGAGGGGCGACACACACAGACAGACAGACACACATTTGCCCGGATCTATCTCATAAGTCTACTTCTTCCTCATTTTTGCAAAATGTGAAAAGTAGGCTAAAAATGGAAGATCAGCTGGCTTGGATGATATACGAATCGAGCAAATTAAACACTTTGACTTAACGAAGAAAACAACCTAGAAACCTAGACAAATTGTCGAATTTTAACAAAGAAATTGATACTCCAACTTTTCAACAACTGTGTGAGCAGATACCAATTTCCAATGATATGGCAAAAGAGCCGAGTGATTGCTTTGCTGAAACCTGGCAAAGAAGGAAATAATCCAAATAATTTTTGACCAGTTGTACTATTTTGTCACCTTTACAAGCTGCTGGAAAGATTGATGTGTTTCTTTTTATAATTGCCGAGTACCGTATGTGTAAAGCATTTCATTGAAGACACATGCATATTACATTTACCAGAATAATTTCCATTTTCGCAAGTAATACGGTTGGTTTGCGAGCAATGTAGTAAACGTGCATATACTCGTAATATTAATCTGTTGCCAGAACGCCAGTTATCCTGAGGCGGTCTTATCTATAGGCACGTTTATATAGAAGGGTAATCGATGTAATATTTCCATGATCTTTGGGTTGAACCCAATAGCGGGCAGTGATAAATCGTACCCATGTAAAACATTGCGTGGTCCCAAAGACCACACCTCGTTTTTTGGAAGCTATTATCTCATAACAAGCTAAGCCTCCGTGGCTTAGGCGGCAGCACGCCGGCCTCTCACCGCTGGGTCCGTGGTTCAAATCCCGGTCACTCCATGTGAGATCTGTGCTGGACAAAACGGAGGCAGACAGGTTTTTCTCCGGGTACTCCGGTTTTCCTGTCAAAATTTCATTCCAGCAACACTCTCCACAATCATTTCATTTCATCTGTCATTCTTTTAATCATTGCCCCAGAGGAGTGTGTCAGACCTCGGCAGCCGGAACATTTAATATCCTCGCCGCTAGATGGGGGCTTCATTCATTCCATTCCTGACCCGGTTGGAGACTGGAAGCAGGCTGTGGATTCTCATTAACTAATAACATGTTTCACGTCTTACTCACAACATCACCATTTACACGAAACTCGAATAATTTTTCAGGAGCAGATGACTTCGCTGTCCCTCCCCTTAAAACAACAATAACTATCTAACTAATAATATATTTTTAACGATACCTTGACGCTAATCCATTATTTCCCTCCCATAGCTGTTTAGACAACAATCGTCACTATCAACACAATGCAGAACTAGCCATGGTGATGCGATTTGAGAGTTTTTTTTAATGTAAAATTTCAAGTTGAAGGAAACTCCCAGGTAATTTTTCTCCGTACTCATTTTTGAACTGACATAACACATTTTATTCCATAATATTGAAAAAGAGAGGACTCTAACTGTAGTTTGACTTTAGAAGACGTATGTAGGCTACCGAAGTGGAGATCAGGGTATTCTAAGATTGTATTGAAACTCCAAATAATAGATGTATCTAATTCCTCGAAAGTTTTCTCTCCTTTTTGAAAGGTTGTATTATTATCTCCTTTTTTCCTTATAGCAGATACGGATTATTAATCCATTGTACTTCTGGCGTTGGGGCAGATGACCTCGTAGTTCCGCCCCTTAAAACAACAATAACTAACTACTTCTGGCGTCCTAATAAAATTGTTGTTGATTCGTATGCAAACTACTGAAATAAGCCAAAATACCTTTTGTAATGATGACTTACTTAACAGATTTTTATATACAATCTAATAAAAGCTGGAGCTGCTTGGTTTCTAGAGCGGTGTATGGCGGTATTTTTATATTAGAAATAGCAGGTGTCAGCATGGTGTTGCAATATGGCCACAGAGTCATCAATGATGTTTTCAGCAAGATGTATCAGTAGATTCTTTTCTAAGCTGAGCTTCTGGATCAGTTCCACAATTCTCGATAGATAGTGCCCCTGGCGCCAAATAACATTCCCCGTACATTGATGATGTGATACCAGTATTGATCATGGTATTTTTCCCGAAAGTACGGAACGTAATCTTCTTAGATTGCCTCTTTTTCCTGGTCAACCTCTTGAGCCTGATCTGGTGTATTCTTTTCAAACCAAGTGGTTGGATCAAGTATATAGGCTTCATTGATTGTTTTCTTAAATGCAACTCTCAGCAACGGAAACACCCGTTGTCCATTTTTGTCGGTTTCGGAAGCTACATTTACACCTTGAACTGCACCAGAGGGATGCTGAATTGCCGTTTTTCTTTTTTTTACACTTATCGCTTCCTAGGGCTCCATTTTGACAGCAAATTGACGTGGTAGCACCATATACGGCAACTAAAAACGAGATGTCTCAGGAAACAGAACATGTTCAATTTTCTGAGTGGCACTACGTGGGGCACTGACCGTGCGGTGCTGCTACCGTTCTACCAAGCCCTCAGGCTGGCAATCGGTGCCTTCCGGACCAGTCGAATTGGGTGTTCCACCTCTTACTTACAGACGCCTGCTGCCAATGTGCGCCAAATGCCGCATCATCCGAGCTATCGAGCTCTATTCGGTACTCAACACCACCTCGCGCCACCCGGCCGGTTAGTATTAGACTCGATAGCTCGTGTAATGAAATAGGAGCGGCTGTAGGTCCCTGTATAATCCGGACACCTAGCGAGGTGCCTCCATGGCAAGTCCCGCGTCCGGAAATTCGGTTAGATCTACACCGAGTTCCTAAGGTAAACACAGTTTATCGGAGGCAGTTCTACAGCATAGCTCACCAATTTCCGGATTTCACTACATGGATGGTTCGAAGGTGGACGAGAAGTGGGTTGTGTTTACGTTATTGATGGAGAAAATATCAATATATCTTTGCCTCAGACCTATAGTGTATTTACTTCGGAGCTCGTTGCCATCTATGATGCTCTGCAGTAGGCCTATGCACTACAGGATGCACGAATCCACTTTCTCTTGCGTACCGACTCTTTGAGTTCGTTGCAGTCAAGTGTTACATGTGCAGTGAATTTACAATCAACTAGCCGGGTTGTGCCGCGCTGACACTCGAATCACCTTTCTGTGGCTTCCGAGTCACATGGGAATAGCGGGAAATGAGTCAGCGGATCAAGCTGCGGTATCACTATCAACTCGATCAATGGAGGTACTGGGGCAGATGAATTCGATGTTCCGTCCCTTAAAACTCCAATCACTAACTAATGGAGGTACCCGCTAGAGATATTAGCTCTCAGTTACGCGGACAAAAGAGTCAGTGGGTAGCTGACCCAATGCGTAGTAAACTGAGAGTGATCAAGGGAATCACTCGTGTCTGGCGGAGGGAGCCCGTCATTTTGTGTGGACTAAGGAGAGGTCATGCAAGATCCACCCACTCGTACCCAATGAGAAGTGAAGGACCCCCTCCCCGTTTTTTTTACCTGTGGAGCCGTAATCACCTTGGCCACATTTCAACCGATTGTGTTGATCTTGCTAATTTACGAAGAAACCATGATTGTCATGCAGATGATACACGATCTTATATTAGCCGATGACGCGGTGGCTGCTGATATCGTCACCCGCTTTATAAGTGAGAGTGGGTTGGGGCCAGCAATCTAAGTTTGAAGTGAAAATTTACTCCTTGTTCTTTTTTAAAAATTCTGATTTTTGTTTTTCCGTAATATTTGTTTAGTATTAGTCTATAATTATTTGGTTTATTTAATTTTCTGTATTAGGCTATTAATTTTAGGTATTATTCATATTTTGGCGTCTATTCTAAATTTGAATTCCGTTCTAAATGTGTATACTTAAATTTGTGTTCCGCCCATTGAGTTATCGGAATTTTTGGTTAATCGGATTTCGGATAATAGGGTCTTTCGTTTAATTGGGTTTCGGACTGTAGGGACTTTCGGATAATCGGGTTTTGGATAATCGGATGTTGGATAATCGGGACTTTCAGTTAATCGACTTTCAGATGATTTGGGCTGTCTTTTTATCGGGTTTTGAATAAATGGGTTTTGGTTAATAGTTTTTAGATTATCGGGTTTCGATTAATCGGGAATTTCGGTTTATCGACTTCTGATAATTGGGATTTAAGGTTTTCATCTTTGGTGGACTCGGATCTTTCTTCCCCTGTATCTTCCTTATGACAATCGAAGGTCATATCGATGTTCCGTTGAATGTTGTAATGTTACTCAATCACAGACACTTCGTGGTATAAGAACAATAATGTCGATACCGTAATTTCAAATTTACAATATGTATGGGAAGAACGTTAGGTCCAAAGGAATAGGTGTAATGAATCATGCTCGGAGATCGCCCATTGAGGATCATTCCCGGTAAAGAGCTCTTGTATACTGAAAAAAAAAACCAGCCAAAGCAATAGCCCGAGCAATAAAGGTCGCGCTGAAACAAATGCGCTTTGAAAATAACAATCGACAATTGAAATAGATTTCAACAATATTCCGTAGTGGGCGCTGCGGTGGCAACATAAATATCGGAAAATTTGCACTTCAAAAGTCGCGTGCATCTCGTTCATGATACTAATAAACCAGTGGCGTTACTGGGGGTTAGACCCCCTCCCCCTCCTTTTGGAATTTTTGCATAAACAAAGAAACATAAAAACCCATGAATAGACTAATAATTATTAGAAGTTAAACAAACATTTCTTAAATTAAATAATGACACTTGCAGATATGATTTGTGGGAATTCGTAGTGGTTGTGTCTGCGCCCTCTGCTTGGTGATGTTTTGTGGTCGCCTTTCAGCCCGGCTCCCCATTTGAGGCTACACACGTCTTCATGACAACGCATAACTCCGTCCTCCCAGAGTTTGCTATTCTAACTCCCCTCTCCCCTCGTTAAATATAGCCTTGTTTTCAAACTGAGCCTAGCACCCACTGATCTCTATACATGGATGGCTGGTAGCTAAGGCAGCAGTAAGCCGAATAGACGATGACAGGTATAGCAAGATGGCAGCGAGCGCATGGTGCTATATTGCGAATCCGCCTCTGTGATTGGTTACTGGTAGTTTGATGTCTTACATGAATTTATACTGGCAGTAAATATTTTGTGTTTCTTGTAGTTGTAAAATGGGCTGAATTTGGTTATTTAAAGCGTAAAATCTTAGTTTTAAGTACCGGTTTGGTGACCCATCATCCCAGGCAAGCCGGTAATACCTTTACTTCTCAGTCAGATAGGTCATTGTGAAGTTAATTAAGTATACATATGCGGTGGTGCTGAAGCAGACGTGATCGGGCTAGGCTATTGCGTTTTTGAATTTGATCCCATTTCAGGGGTTTTCGGTTCTGGGTGCGAAAAGTTCGCTTAATAGTTGTAAAACGGTGGGGAGAGTATATTTTGAGTAGGTTTTTAGTTGTGTTAAGTTTTATGTGGAGCTGAGGAGTGAAATTGGTTAGGCTTAAAGTGCATTTTTGGCTTTGAACTACTTCCCGGTATTAAGTTTATTGTGCTGCTAGCGTGATTAAAAGCTGTAGTATTTGATGTAGAGTGCTGAGATTACTTGGGGGAAGTATTAGTGAGAGGGAGAGAAGTGAGGGGATGGGTTTATGGAGTTGTTGCTGTTGTTGCCAAGCATTACCAAGCACCGATTACGATATGTCGAATCTAGGCCTGTATAGTGAGCTATGTTTATAGGTACCGGTACATCATTTTAAGAATGCATAATTTCGTGGCAAATATATTTAGGCCTATATATACAATTCACAAGAATGTTTCCAGAAATTGTTTTTCACTCGTTACTCTGTTACTGATCGCTAATTGTGTGTACTCAGCACCTAAGTTGATATTTGTCAGCCGTTATTATACATTCATTTTTATTGCTATTCCGGAGATTTACTGACCTCGGAATGACGTGTCAGTGATCCCAATGCCCTTATGCTATGAGTGAACATATCTCTATATTTTTATTTGTTCCAAAGCACCATTAATTAAGATTTAAAATTGACTAGATTATCATTGCTTCCCCATAAGGAGAGCTCGTGAATGGGTAGGCCAACATGGTGGACCGCGCACTCAACCTGGCGTACTTTCTCGTGCAGCGGAGAGCTGCCATCAGCGATACATCAGCACCAGATACTTTTAAATCCCCTGTAGCGGGACAATTAATTTTCTTTCTTTGTTTCTTTCTTTTGTTGTAACTTATATAGATTAATCTAGTTTTAATTAATTAATTAATTAATTAATAAGGACCTAGTAAATTCTATGGGTACATTAACACTAATTTGGATATCGTTGAGCGTGTGAGAGTTGAGTTTCATTACTATGTCTTGTATTTCCCCGATTTACAGTTATTCCCCTAGTTACTATAACCCCTCCCGTTAGTTGATCTTGGCTACGCTACTGTAATAAACTGTTTTGTTAACAGACGACCATCTCTGGTGAGAAGATCCGATGAGCGAATTCCTTTTTATGATCCCGGCCCTGGTGTTCGCTGCGTCAGCTACTGGCTTCTTGATCATCGATGGCTGCGACAGCAAGAGGTTCCAGGACCTGGCTAGTGTCCTCTCCTCCAGAATAAGCAGAAACTCCGAACAGAAGTGCAAACAAAAAAGCAAAGATAAGGGTAAAGGAAAAAAGAGCGATAAAAGTAAAGAAAAGAATAAAGACAAAAGCAAAGAAAAGAATAAAGATAAAATCAAAGAAAAGAATAACGATAAATGCAAAGAAAAGAACAAACATCAAAGCAAAGACAAGAAGAAACTTAAAGGGAACAATCCGAGCAACACCAAGAAGTCGCCAGTTAGGAACCAGTCATCCCCCTGCAGACAGCCACCCATCAACACGTCGCTTATCAAAAAGTTCAGAATGCGAAGAGCTCGTGATAAACCCAATAAGGAATGGTTGCCCAAATTATAAACCATTGAAAGTAAGTCGTAACTTACCTTTTATTATTTAATCGAATAGCATGTTGAATCAATACTTCAATTCTTCCTCTCTGTCCACATTTGTTTCATGCTCTCTGAACTCTCTCTCTCTCTCTCTCTCTCTCGGGCAGATGACTTGGTAGTTCCGCCCCTTAGAACCTCAATAACTAACTGACTCTCTGAACTCTCTCTCTCTCTCTCTCTCTCTCGGGGCAGATGACTTGGTAGTTCCGCCTCTTAGAACCTCAATAACTAACTAACTCTCTGAACTCTCTCTCTCTCTCTCTCTCTCTCTCGGGGCAGATGACTTGGTAGTTCCGCCCCTTAGAACCTCAATAACTAACTAACTCTCTGAACTCTCTCTCAAGGCAGATGACTTCATAGTTCCGCCCCTTAGAACCTCAATAACTAACTAACACTCTGAACTCTCTCTCTCTCTCTCAGGGCAGATGACTTCATAGTTCCGCCCCTTAGAACCTCAATAACTAACTAATACTCTGAACTCTCTCTCTCTCAAGGCAGATGACTTCGTAGTTCCGCCCCTTAGAACCTCAATAACTAACTAACTCTCTGAACTCTCTCTCAAGGCAGATGACTTCATAGTTCCGCCCCTTAGAACCTCAATAACTAACTAACACTCTTAACTCTCTCTCTCTCTCAGGGCAGATGACTTCATAGTTCCGCCCCTTAGAACCTCAATAACTAACTAATACTCTGAACTCTCTCTCTCTCAAGGCAGATGACTTCGTAGTTCCGCCCCTGAGAACCTCAATAACTAACTAACACTCTGAACACTCTCTCTCTCTCTCTCTCAGGGCAGATGACTTCATAGTTCCGCCCCTTAGAACCTCAATAACTAACTAACACTCTGAACACTCTCTCTCTCTCGGGGCAGATGACTTCATAGTTCCGCCCCTTAGAACCTCAATAACTAACTAACTCTCTGAACTCTCTCTCTCTCTCTCTCAGGGCAGATGACTTCGTAGTTCCGCCCCTTAGAACCTCAATAACTAACTAACTCTCTGAACTCTCTCTCTCTGGGCAGATGACTTCATAGTTACGCCCCTTAGAACCTTAATAACTAACTAACTCTCTGAACTCTCTCTCTCTCTCGGTGCAGATAACTTCATAGTTCCGCCCCTTAGAACCTCAATAACTAACTAACTCTCTGAACTCTCTCTCTCTCGGGGCAGATGACTTCATAGTTCCGCCCCTTAGAACCTCAATAACTAACTAACACTCTGAACTCTCTCTGGGCAGATGACTTCATAGTTCCGCCCCTTAGAACCTCAATAACTAACTAACCCTCTGAACTCTCTCTCTCTCTCTCTCTCTCTCAGGGCAGATGACTTCATAGTTCCGCCCCTTAGAACTTCCATAACTAACTAATTAACACTCTGAACACTCTCTCTCTCTCTCTCTCTCTCTCTCGGGGCAGATGACTTCATAGTTCCGCCCCTTAGAACCTCAATAACTAACTAACTAACTAACTAACTCTCTGAACTCTCTCTCTATCTCTCTCTCTCTCTCAGGGCAGATGACTTCGTAGTTCCGCCCCTTAGAACCTCAATAACTAACTAACTCTCTGAACTCTCTATCTCTGGGCAGATGACTTCATAGTTCCGCCCCTTAGAACCTTAATAACTAACTAACTAACTAACTCTCTGAACTCTCTCTCTCTCTCTCGGGGCAGATGACTTCATAGTTCCGCCCCGTAGAACCTCAATAACTAACTAACTCTCTGAACTCTCTCTCTCTCTCTCGGGGCAGATGACTTCATAGTTCCGCCCCTTAGAACCTCAATAACTAACTAACACTCTGAACTCTCTCTCTCTCTGGGCAGATGACTTCATAGTTCCGCCCCTTAGAACCTCAATAACTAACTAACCCTCTGAACTCTCTCTCTCAGGGCAGATGACTTCATAGTTCCGCCCCTTAGAACTTCAATAACTAACTAATTAACACTCTGAACACTCTCTCTCTCTCTCCCTCTCTCGGGGCAGATGACTTCATAGTTCCGCCCCTTAGAACCTCAATAACTAACTCTCTGAACACTCTCTCTCTCGGGGCAGATGACTTGGTAGTTCCCCCCCTTAGAACCTCAATAACTAACTAACTCTCTGAACTCTCCCTCTATCTATCTCTGTCGGGGCAGATTACTTCGTAGTTCCGCCTTAGAACCTCAATAACTAACTCTCTGAACTATCTCTCAGGACAGATGACTTCGTAGTTCCGCCCCTTAGAACCTCAATAACTAACTCTCTGGACTCTCTCTCTCTCTGGACAGATGACTTAATAGTTCCGCCCCTTAGAACCTCAATAACTAACACTCTGAACTCTCTCTCTCTCAGGGCAGATGACTTCGTAGTTCCGCCCCTTAGAACCTCAATAACTAACTAACACTCTGAACACTCTCTCTCTCTCTCAGGGCAGATGACTTCATAGTTCCGCCCCTTTGAGCCTCAATAACTAATTAACACTCTGAAAACTCTCTCTCTCGGGGCAGATGACTTCATAGTTCCGCCCCTTAGAACCTCAATAACTAACTAACTAACACTCTGAACACTCTCTCTCTCTCTCTTGGGGCAGATGACTTCATAGTTCCGCCTCTTAGAACCTCAATAACTAACTAACCCTCTGAACTCTATCTCTCTCTCTCTCTCAGGGCAGATGACTTCATAGTTCCGCCCATTAGAACCTCAATAACTAACTAACACTCTGAACACTCTCTCTCTCTTTCTCCGGGCAGATGACTTCATAGTTCCGCCCCTTAGAACCTCAATAACTAACACTCTGAACTCTCTGTCTATCTCTCGGGGCAGATGACTTCATAGTTCCACCCCTTAGAACCTCAATAACTAACTAACACTCTGAACTCTCTCTCTCTCTCTCTCAGGGCAGATGACTTCGTAGTTCCGCCTCTTAGAACCTCAATAACTAACTCTCTGAACTCTCCCTCTCTGGGCAGACGACATCATAGTTCCGCCCTTTTGAACCTCAATAAGTAACTCAAACTCTGAACTCTCTCTCTCTCGGGGCAGATGACTTCATAGTTCCGCCCCTTAGAACCTCAATAACTAAATAACACTCTGAACTCTCTCTCTCTCTCTCTCAGGGCAGATGACTTCATAGTTCCGCCCCTTAGAACCTCAATAACTAACTAACACTCTGAACTCTCTCTCTCTGGGCAGATGACTTCATAGTTCCGTCCCTTAGAACCTCAATAACTAACTAACCCTCTGAACTCTCTCTCTCTCTCTCTCTCAGGGCAGATGACTTCATAGTTCCGCCCCTTAGAACCTCAATAACTAACTAATTAACACTCTGAACACTCTCTCTCTCTCTCTCTCTCGGGGCAGATGACTTCATAGTTCCGCCCCTTAGAACCTCAATAACTAACTAACACTCTGAACTCTCTCTCTCAGGGCAGATGACTTCATAGTTCCGCCCCTAAGAACCTCAATAACTAACTCCCTGAACACTCTCTCTCTCTCTCTCGGGGCAGATGACTTCATAGTTCCGCCCCTTAGAACCTCAATAACTAACTCCCTGAACACTCTCTCTCTCTCTCTCTCTCGGGGCAGATGACTTCATAGTTCCGCCCCTTAGAACCTCAATAACTAACTAACACTCTGAACTCTCTCTGGGCAGATGACTTCATAGTTCCGCCCCTTAGAACCTCAATAACTAACTAACCCTCTGAACTCTCTCTCTCTCTCTCAGGGCAGATGACTTCATAGTTCCGCCCCTTAGAACTTCAATAACTAACTAATTAACACTCTGAACACTCTCTCTCTCTCTCGGGGCAGATGACTTCATAGTTCCGCCCCTTAGAACCTCAATAACTAACTAACTAACTCTCTGAACTCTCTCTCTCTCTCTCTCTCAGGGCAGATGACTTCGTAGTTCCGCCCCTTAGAACCTCAATAACTAACTAACTCTCTGAACTCTCTATCTCTGGGCAGATGACTTCATAGTTCCGCCCCTTAGAACCTTAATAACTAACTAACTAACTAACTCTCTGAACTCTCTCTCTCTCTCGGGGCAGATGACTTCATAGTTCCGCCCCTTAGAACCTCAATAACTAACTAACACTCTGAACTCTCTCTCTCTGGGCAGATGACTTCATAGTTCCGCCCCTTAGAACCTCAATAACTAACTAACCCTCTGAACTCTCTCTCTCAGGGCAGATGACTTCATAGTTCCGCCCCTTAGAACTTCAATAACTAACTAATTAACACTCTGAACACTCTCTCTCTCTCTCCCTCTCTCGGGGCAGATGACTTCATAGTCCGCCCCTTAGAACCTCAATAACTAACTCTCTGAACACTCTCTCTCTCGGGGCAGATGACTTGGTAGTTCTCCCCCCTTAGAACCTCAATAACTAACTCTCTGAACTCTCCCTCTATCTATCTCTGTCGGGGCAGATTACTTCGTAGTTCCGCCTTAGAACCTCAATAACTAACTCTCTGAACTATCTCTCAGGACAGATGACTTCGTAGTTCCGCCCCTTAGAACCTCAATAACTAACTCTCTGGACTCTCTCTCTCTCTGGACAGATGACTTAATAGTTCCGCCCCTTAGAACCTCAATAACTAACACTCTGAACTCTCTCTCTCTCAGGGCAGATGACTTCGTAGTTCCGCCCCTTAGAACCTCAATAACTAACTAACACTCTGAACACTCTCTCTCTCTCTCTCTCAGGGCAGATGACTTCATAGTTCCGCCCCTTTGAGCCTCAATAACTAACTAACACTCTGAAAACTCTCTCTCTCGGGGCAGATGACTTCATAGTTCCGCCCCTTAGAACCTCAATAACTAACTAACTAACACTCTGAACACTCTCTCTCTCTCTCTTGGGGCAGATGACTTCATAGTTCCGCCTCTTAGAACCTCAATAACTAACTAACCCTCTGAACTCTCTCTCTCTCTCTCAGGGCAGATGACTTCATAGTTCCGCCCATTAGAACCTCAATAACTAACTAACACTCTGAACACTCTCTCTCTTTCTCCGGGCAGATGACTTCATAGTTCCGCCCCTTAGAACCTCAATAACTAACACTCTGAACTCTCTGTCTATCTCTCGGGGCAGATGACTTCATAGTTCCACCCCTTAGAACCTCAATAACTAACTAACACTCTGAACTCTCTCTCTCTCTCTCTCAGGGCAGATGACTTCGTAGTTCCGCCTCTTAGAACCTCAATAACTAACTCTCTGAACTCTCCCTCTCTGGGCAGACGACATCATAGTTCCGCCCTTTTGAACCTCAATAAATAACTCAAACTCTGAACTCTCTCTCTCTCGGGGCAGATGACTTCATAGTTCCGCCCCTTAGAACCTCAATAACTAACACTCTGAACTCTCTCTCTCTCTCTCTCTCTCAGGGCAGATGACTTCATAGTTCCGCCCCTTAGAACCTCAATAACTAACTAACATTCTGAACTCTCTCTCTCTGGGCAGATGACTTCATAGTTCCGTCCCTTAGAACCTCAATAACTAACTAACCCTCTGAACTCTCTCTCTCTCTCTCTCTCAGGGCAGATGACTTCATAGTTCCGCCCCCTAGAACCTCAATAACTAACTAATTAACACTCTGAACACTCTCTCTCTCTCTCTCTCTCTCTCTCGGGGCAGATGACTTCATAGTTCCGCCCCTTAGAACCTCAATAACTAACTAACACTCTGAACACTCTCTCTCTCTCGGGGCAGATGACTTCATAGTTCCGCCCCTTAGAACCTCAATAACTAACTAACTAACTAACTAACTAACTAACACTCTGAACACTCTCTCTCTTTCTCTTGGGGCAGATGACTTCATAGTTCCGCCCCTTAGAACCTCAATAACTAACTAACCCTCTGAACTCTCTCTCTCTCTCTCAGGGCAGATGACTTCATAGTTCCGCCCATTAGAACCTCAATAACTAACTAACTAACACTCTGAACACTCTCTCTCTTTCTCGGGGCAGATGACTTCATAGTTCCGCCCCTTAGAACCTCAATAACTAACTCTCTGAACACTCTCTCTCTCTCTCCCGGGGCAGATGACTTCATAGTTCCGCCCCTCAGAACCTCAATAACTAACTAACTCTCTGAACTCTCTCTCTCTATCTCTCTCTGTCGGTGCAGATTACTTCGTAGTTCCGCCCCTTAGAACCTCAATAACTAACTAACACTCTGAACTCTCTCTCTCTCTCTCAGGGCAGATGACTTCATAGTTCCGCCCCTTAGAACCTCAATAACTAACTAACACTCTGAACTCTCTCTCTCAGGGCAGATGACTTCATAGTTCCGCCCCTTAGAACCTCAATAACTAACTCCCTGAACACTCTCTCTCTCTCTCTCGGGGCAGATGACTTCGTAGTTCAGCCCCTTTGAACCTCAATAACTAACTAACTAACTAACTCTCTGAACTCTGCTTCCTGAGTTGTTCCAAGTTAGGTGGCTGCTTTCTTTTTCCTTCTTTTCACTACTGAAGATCACTTTTTGAAGTTTTCCCCGAAATAAATCCCTATTATGCGTATACTCAATGTCAATATTGGTTTCAGTTAGGTCACATTTTGTCACATTTAATATTGGTTTATGAATTATAACATCAACTACCAATATACGTATCATGTACGGTACTATTGTTACTAAGCCACATATGGCAACGTTGAAAATGTCACGGTAGCCCGATGTAAACAGTGTGACAATCAGTTTGCTTTGATCTTATGTGTAGTAACATAACCTCTTATTACTCCAGTAGCTTCGCTCTGAAGAACCTACCAAGAACCGCAGCAAGTGGTCCTTGAAGCCTTTGACAGAAGTCTTTTTCATTAACTTTGATGCCCTTATCAAACTTTGGCAATTTTGTCTGTCTTTGTACTGTAATAATAATAATAATAATAATAATAATAATAATAATATCGTATGGCCTCGGGTGCCGGGTGCAAGCTTTGCAATTTGACACCCAGAGAGTAGCTTGCATGTCGAATTTCGTTGTTCCTTGAATCACTATGAAAGTCAAGGAGGTTAGATATCTAAGCTCCTTGAACACTATAGCGCTTTCTAGTAGAGAAATGAGGAACTTTGTGCTGGCGGTAACTCCCGAGATAAATTTTGCCATTATGAACACGGCCTACTGAATTCAAATGGGTTCTTTGACATGCCAACATCGTATGACATGGTGCCGCAATTTTTGCCGCCTTTCAAAAAAAAATCACTTACCACGGCCAGGAGCGAACCTGCAATATTGGGGTTAGTAGACCGACACGCTATCCACTCACCCACCGTGGCAAGCTCTGTACTGAAGCTACCGCCTAACGGAGTTTGAGTTTGAGTAGATTGAAAACATAAGAAATTCTACTTCTGAAAACCAAAACAACGGTCTAGCATTGTTATCTATTCCCAGAGACATACAAATCAATGACGAAGTTACTGTGTGAACCGATGTGGTAATGCTTCAAGAAACCTTGACTTAATATTATAGTGCAAGTTGTAAATCAAAACAGTAATGTTAATTCTTTCCATCTAAATACCAACAAGTGAGCAAGATGATCGTATTAATAAAAATTAACATAAAATGGTCTTAGTTGTGTTTGACATTTAATCAGTCGTAAAACATCACAACAAATTGGTTGAAAAAGTGATGCCAGATAGCCTCGAAACTCAACATTTTGCACCAAATTACACAAATGTTTCCCTGGAGAGAGCCCCAGGCCCCCTTTTCTTTGAGGACTGTTACATTCCTCCAAATCCGTGGTCTGTGTAAACAACGCTGGTTGATCTTTAAGTTTTCATATTTTATCAAAAGTTTGTTTTGTCAGCCTGTCATTATTCATTCTATTTAAGTGCCCAAAAAGCGACTATCTTTTGCGCATCGTGTGTATTATATTCTTTACATGAGTGTTGATTTTTTTGTAAAGGCGCATCCATACTTGCGTCTGAACCTCGTAACGTAACTGCGTCGTTTTCCTGTCTGGATGGTACTACGTATCTTAGTCGCTAACCCTAGCCTGCAATATGAACGATACGGAACGAAATTCGCTGCGTTCCATTGCTCGTCGGCTTTTCCACGTCGCATCAAAATTAATGGTAACACGTGTTCATAATCTAGGCCTCCTATATGGTTACCATGGCAACACGTGTTCATCTTCTAGGCCTCCTATATGGTTACCATTTCAACTCGAGTTCATCATCTAGGCATCCTATATGGTTACCATGGCAACACGTGTTCATCATCTAGGCCTCCTATATGGTTACCATGGCAACTCGTGTTCATCTTCTAGGTCTCCTGTATGATTACCATTTCAACTCGAGTTCATCATCTAGGCATCCTATATGGTTACCATGGCAACACGTGTTCATCATCTAGGCCTCATATATGGTTACCATGGCAACACGCGTTCATCTTCTGGGTCTCCTATATGGTTACCATTTCAACTCGAGTTCATCATCTAGGCATCCTATATGGTTACCATGGCAACACGTGTTCATCATCTAGGCCTCCTATATGGTTACCAAGGCAACACGTGTTCATCTTCTCTCTCTCTCTCTATTCGTTTAGCCGATTCCGACTCTCCGTGACCCCATGTACTAAACTACGCTAATTTCTTCTGTCCTGCACTGCCTCCCGAAGATTTTCCAAGCTGGAATTTAGTGCTTCTGTGATGCCATCCATCCATCTCATTCTTTGCCTCCCTCTTCTTCTTGTGCCTTCTATCTTCCCCAGCATTAAGGTCTTCTCTAATGAATCATGTCTTCTCATGATGTGTCCAAAGTAGCCCAGTTTTTGTTTCAGGATTAAGCCCTCCAAGGAACACACTGGTTTAATTTGCTGTAAAACTGACTTATTGGTTCTCTTCGCAGTCCATGGAACTCTAAGAACTTTTCTCCAACACCATAATTCAAAGGAATCTATTCGACGGCGTTCAGCTTTTCTTATGGTCCAGGTCTCACATCCGTACATCACAACTGGAAAAAACCATAGCCCTTACTATACGGATCTTTGTTGTTAAGGTTAGGTCTCTTCTCCTTAAGACATTGTCCAGATTTGAAAATGCCTGTCTAACAAGTAGCAATCGTCTTTTGATCTCATGACTGCAGTCACCATCGGCAGAAATCTGTGAGCCGAGATAGTTAAAAACAGAGACTATCTCCATTTTTTCTCCTCCTACTTGCCATGAATTGACAGTTGTAGTTGTCATAATTTTTGTTTTCTTGACATTCAACATTAGTCCAGCCTTTGAACTTTCCTCTTTCACTTTCAGTAAGAGGTTTTTTAAATCTTCTTCAGTTTCAACCATCAGGATTGTATCATCTGCATATCTCAGGTTGTTTATATTTAACCCAGCTATTTTGATTCCTGTTCCTTCTTCATCTAACCCCACATTCCTCATAATGTGTTCTGCATACAGATTGAGAAGGTAAGGTGACAATATACAGCCTTGCCGTACTCCTTTTTGAATCTTAACCCATTTAGTTGTTCCATATATGGTTCTCACTGTAGCTTCTTGATCAGAGTATAAGTTCCGGATGAGGTTAATGATAAGTTCTGGTACTCCCATGTATTTTAGTACTTTCCATAACTCATTATGATCAACACAGTCAAAAGCTTTAGCATAATCAATAAAACAAAAATATACATCTTTCTGGAACTCTCTTGCCTTCTCCATTATCCATCGTACGTTGGCGATTTGATCTCTGGTCCCTCTTCCTTTACGAAATCCAGCTTGTTCTTCAGGTAGCTCTCGGTCTACATACTGGCGTAGTCTATTTTGTAGGATTTTAAGCATGACTTTGCTAGCATTTGAGATAAGTGCTATTGTTCGGTGATTCGTGCATTCTTTAGAATTTCCCTTCTTAGGAATTGGAAAGAATACTGAACTTTTCCAGTCTTTTGGCCATTGTTGGGTTTTCCATATTTGCTGACATATGGAATGTAAAATTTTCACTGCACTATCTCCAACTTCTTTGAACATTTCTAGGTCTCCTATATGGTTACCATTTCAACTCGAGTTCATCATCTAGGTATCCTATACGGTTACCATGGCAACACGTGTTCATCATCTAGGCTTCCTATATGGTTACCATTTCAACTCGAGTTCATCCTCTAGGCATCCTATATGGTTACCATGGCAACACGTGTTCATCATCTAGGCCTCCTATATGGTTACCATGGCAACACGTGTTCATCTTCTAGGTCTCATATATGGTTAACATTTCAACTCGAGTTCATCATCTAGGCATCCTATATGGTTACCATGGCAACACGTGTTCATCATCTAGGCCACATATATGGCTACCGTGGCAACACGTGTTCATCTTCTAGGCCTCCTATATGATTACCATGGCAACACGTGTTCATCATCTAGGCATCCTATATGATTACCATGGCAACACGTGTTCATCATCTAGGCCTCCAGGGTCTAAAGGAACATATACATGATTCGATGTTTCTCAGAGTAGGGAAGGGAACAACGTCATGCCCAACCAAGGAACCTATCTAACAGAAGATCTGTTGTCTGCCCACTGCTAGTCTTTCTTCTGCGCATGTGCGCCAGGAGGCGAAGTGTCTCTCTCTCTCTCTTTCTCGCTGCTTCTGGTTTTCTAGTCGTCGTTGGACCTTGTGAAGTCGTGTATGAAGGGGGAAGCTCTTCAGCAGCAACGAACAGTAAGCCCTGCCTCCAAAATTCTTTTCTACTTGGTACCCCTATAGCTGGTATGCCACTTATATCTTGTTGATCCTAGCTATGATTGCTTCTTTCTCAGAATTGTTAGGTACAGAGCGCCAGGAAACGTTCTCCGCAGTGCCTACATGCGTCTGCGGGAGCTAGCATCAGTAGTTACGTTGGCAGCACTACTGTCGCTTGAATTAATACAAACAGTAACCTTTGTGCTCACCACAGCCATTCATAACAGATGCTGGAAGTGCTGATGACACACACGCTCGCTTATGGCAATAGACACTGACGATTTCGACAGCCTACAGCCCACACGTGTGGGATTCACCCTGCCAATGACACCGTGCTGCCAACTAAACTGCTGATGCTATCTCTCGCAGAAGCCGGCAGTCACTGCGGAGAACATTTCCGGGCGCCCTGTACTATCCACTCGCTTAAGTACTTAAACTTTTCAGACTGCTTGATTTTGCCCTGTTCGACAATGTGCTCTCTGGGAGGTGATTTAATATTCTTTATAAACTGTGTTCTTTGAAAAGAGATGTGGAGGCCAGCTTTTGTTGCTTGAGTTCTAAGTTGGTTAATTTGTTTTTCAGCAGTATCTAGGGAATCATAGAATATCGCCAGTTCGTCTGCAAAAGCTAGGCAGTCTATTATCACATCAGTTTCCTTGTATCCTATTCTAACTCCATTAGCCTATTATTATTATTACTACTAGCAATTGCACTGAATTTGCATTGGTGTAGCGGTTAGAAAGTTATAAAGGCCATTGGTTTTCCGCTCACAGAATTTAAACATTGTAGCTTGTGCTACAGTACTCACTAAAAACTGGTTTACATTAAATTCACTCGTGAACTGTCCTTTACTGTTCTGCACTGTTTTATAAATTTCGCTGCACTTCTGAAAAACATGGTTTGGCAGCGTGCTTGACGCCTGCGTTAGATAGTTCTTGAAATATAACAAATATTCAGAATCTGCTATGTCTGATAGTTTTAAATACACTTAGCAGTTATACTGCACGCAAACGCGTATCCTCATTTATTAGATTAAGCTGAATTATACTGATACTCCTCGATTTGTCGAGCACGTTTTGAAGTAGTTTCAGGACTATATGCCAGCCGAAGGTTACACGTCAAGCTTCAATCATGCTTACGATAGGAGTGCTTCATCAAGATGCCGGATGGACTCTCTAGTCATCGGTCAAGTGTGCGGCTGTGTAAATATCTATGGCATTCACTATGGATCATTCATATTCATGTCTCCTATTTATAATAAATCATATTCCTCTTCCGTGCATTCAAAATATTTACAACATCGGTTAAGAATTATGTGTTTTACAAAATATATAAAATACTAGCGGACCCGTGCGAGAACTCTCGCATAATGGGGTGTGTGTGCCCCATGTGTACAGACTACCCGCGCGGCGCTTGTGCTATGCGGGCTGTAGGCGACATAGTTCTCGCACGGGCTATCGTCTAGTTTATTTGTTTAAAATCACTCTATAAACAAATACATGTATTTCCGTTGACATTTCAAGAAATGCAAGATTTTTCCTGTACTATTGAGACGATTTGGAAGAATTTGGTACAAACTACACCTTCTAACTCCCCCTGGTTTAGGAGCTTGAGTTTTGTGATACATACACCTTAGCGTATTATATAATAAGATTGTCACTACCAGTTTAATTCTAACCGGCCACCACTCGCACTGCCCGCCTCACGTCATTGTTATACAGTATTAGCCTACAATTTCAAAACAAAATGGAGAGAAAATCACAAATCATATCAAACAGGAAGTTTTGTTCCTCGAGTCGCAATATTAATTCGAAAAATATAGAAATTTAATGTTTTTCAATCGGTCAACACGATTGTACCAAATTGTAATGGGTGGTTCCCTTATCCCGAAAAAAAACATTAAATTAATAAATACACTTGGAAACGAACACACCTTCATGGAGAACAACACCCCTCTTTACACTACTAGAAAACACGCCCCGTCGGAAACGAGAAACAACATAACGTCGCAGCCATGCTAGGGAGCAACAAGGGAAACCTGTTGCTGGATCAGGATGTATTTTGTACCAATTAACCAAGATCGGCATTAATGACAGTATTAAAGATTCAAGGACATTCTCATTAGAGCTGGCAGCGCTTATGGGGCTTTTATGCTTACGCGTGGCGAGAATGAAAACTGGCCTTTAATAATTGAAGAAATCCTGAATACAGTAACATACACCATATTAGGATGTTCTAGACTTGGCAACACACATATGTTATATTGCTCGACAAACACAGGCAGATAGGAATGCGGGAAAAAGGCCAAGGATGTTAAGAGATAACGTAACAAGACAGGAAATACCTTCCAGTTCATTGCAGAAAGTGGTGTCGACAGCGGCACGGGAACGGGCCACACATCGCTCAAACAGCTAAGTGCACAATCCAGAATAACCTTACTATTTAATAACAATCGCATAATCACACTGAGCGAGCAAACATGTAGGTCAGTTACCACCATCAGTATCTCAACGCAAAAAAAAATAATATTGTGACTAGTGCTAGTTTAATGAAACTAAATAAGTGTATATAGTGTAAACTAGTAGGCCTACTCCTCCCCGGCTTCGCCCGGGAACAGTTGCATTACGTAATAAGCGCTACGAGCTATGACCTATATCCGTTTTACGTCTCGGCATGATGGGTTAAAATCACTGACTGGACTATTTTATTATATTATCATGGAGATGCATGTGCAAGGAATTCTTGTCAGGCGTAATTTAAGAATGGCGAAGTGCATGAAACACAAATCCCCCTTCCGTCCAATCTTAACTTGACGGTGTATTTTGCGGAACGAAAGGTTCACAGGCGAAATGAAGAAAAGCCGAGTTGCACTTCCAGGGAAACTCCAAACACAACCACTCTTCTCTGAAGTCATAAATCAACATGACTCAACAGTTTTCTGCTGGCTGTGTCCGGGGAATTAGGCTCGCCCACTAGCCAAGCTGTAACTTGGGTGATAGACTCACCCCTAGCTAGGTCGTAAACTGTCGCCTCAGTAATTAAATGGAGATTGTTTGAAGAAATGAAAATGTAAAAACACTTATAGTTGGCGATGAATTGAAGATATACATATGTTCTCGCTGGCATTTTTGTAGAACTTTTCATGCTGAATAATTCTTACACTCAAAGTATATTGAAATTTTTAACGGTTTGCCCAGCGTAAGCTTAAAAAGCGCACAGAGGACAGGTTTTCTTTCGACTTTTTCACTGAATTCGTTACTGCTTGGCTTCCTTTGATCATAAATAAATTATTTTCTACATAAACCTTCCTCGAGATATCCTTTAGAGAATGGTGGAAACCGCATCAAAATCCATCCAGTGGTTCTCGAGATTACCAGTGACATCCAAGAATCGGGGACTTTGTTTTATACGAAGTAGAGATATCATAACCCATAATGATGTGATGATGATCGCTTGATGATTGAAACTGGTCCTCCAAATGTATTTATTAATTTCATGTGTTTTTCAGGATTCGGAACCATAATTGGGTACAATCGTGTCGACCGACTGAAAAACATAAAATTTCGAATACTAAGGCAACACTGAAAATCGGCTTCCAATGCGATAATAATTTGAACATTTAGATTTGTTTCTCTAACCCCCTCTCATGAATAATGGCTGATGCGTTTTGTATGTCAACAGTCGATGGCCATAACATTCTTTTTCCTTCCCTTCATGGCATTCGCCGCCCCAGCCACTGGCTTCTGGATCCTGGATGGCTGTGACGGGAAGAGGCCGGATTACAGATCACTCGACGGCGAGGACGAGGACTTGAGAAAAAAGAAGAATAGGAAAACAATGAAGAAGCCCAACCTAAGTGATACATTTATAGCCAGGATCATGTAGGAGTAATAATGGATTATGAACGGTACGTTTTTCAATAGGTTAATTAGAATTAATTCTGTAGTGCTTGTCAACCGTGGGACACTTTCCTTGAATGTTAAATTATTTTTTACGATAGAGCTGGGCGAGTCAAAATATGAAGTTACTAGTTGACCCGTGCGAGAACTCTCGCATAATGGGTTGTGTGCGCCCCTTGGGTACAGACTACCCGCCCAGCACTAATGCAATGCGGCTTGTACGCGACACAGTTCTGCCAGGGGCTATCGTCTTGTTTATTTGTTTAATAGCACTTTATAAACAAATAAATATATTTCCGTTGACTTTTCAAGAAATGCAAGATTTTTCCTGTACTATTGAGACGATTTGGAAGAATTTAGTACAAACCGCACCTTCTAACTCCCTCTGGTTTAGGAGCTTGAGTTTTGTGAAACATACACCTTATTGTTGTTGTTTGAGTCTTCAGTCTTTCGACTGGTTTGATTCAGCACTCCATGCTTCCCTGTCCTGAGGTAATCGTTTCATCTCTACATAGCTACCACACCCTACATCCGAGGCAATCTGTTTAACATATTTAACCTTGGTCTACCCCTACAGTTCTTGTCCTCGACCCTTCCTTCTACAACTAAGTTTGCTATTCCTGGGTGTCTTAGTGTGTGTCCTACCAACCTATCTCTTCTCTTCATTAGCAGTTGCCCGAAACATCTCTCCTCTCGTCTTAATACCTCTTCATTCGTAACACTATCTACCCATCTGATCTTCATCATTCTCCTGTAACACCACATTTCAAACGCTTCAATTCTCTTCTTTTCTGCTGCACCAATAGTCCAAGTTACACTTCCATAGAGCGTAACGCTTTCAGAAATACACATACACCTTAGCTTATTATATACATAGATATTCCCAGCCATGCACAGTGAGTGTCCTTCAGTGGAACAGGTCGATTTTCTCTGTAGACTACATAAATCTCAGCAAGCGGACTGTGTATTATAGTAGCTTAATATTCATGTTTTACACATCCTAATCATATCACAATAATGGAGGCTCCGTTTTGCACAAACAATTACATGGGGCTGATGATTCTAGCCCTGCATTTAGAAGGTAGTATTGTTGATGGTACGCACCGTTAGCGACCTTGTAAAGCTCCAAGCTCTGTATAAGCCATGTATGAAGCACAGAATCGAAGGTTTTATGGTAATCAATGAAGCAGGCATAAATGTTTCGTGATCTGTGACAGGCTTGCTCTAATGTAACGGCATCAATAATGAGCTATTCATTGCACGCTTGAGAATTCTTTCTGCAACCCTTTTGTTCCTCTGAGAGAATGGCGTTTTTCTCACAATGTGCACTAATCCTTTTTGCAATGATGGATGTAATTATCTTATACAAGGTTGGCAAGCAAGTGAAGGGGCGATAATTGGATGGGTTTGTGATACTAGAGTCCTTTGGCTTGAGATACGTTAACCCTGTGCTTGGGAACTGTGGAAATGCAGCAGAATTTTCCAGAAAGCATTGTATGTGGATAGCCAGTAAACGGTGGGTACATATGAGCCTTTTAAAGTAGTAGTTATGGATCCGGGAAATGTCGGGTACTTTCTAATTCTGTAGGCTGTTGAGGACCTGACGTAGTTCTTCAACCTCAACGTCTTTGTATGCCATTTGTTTTATGGGTCTAGTAGAATTCACTATTTTCTTAAACCAGGGAGCTTCGTTGTTATGTACTTCCGGCCTAGACCATATTGATGACCAATAGTCGGTAACACTTTCTTCACTGGGTCTTTCTGGAGAATTATTCTGAACTTGAGGTGTCTTTCTCAGGTCATCATATAACTTTCTCTCATTTCTCTTGAAGTCAATGTTCTGTTTTTTTCTTCTTTCGGTAGTGTCCTGATAGCTCTCAAGACGCTTAGAGAGGTCTGCAATTTTTGTTTATAAGTATCTTCTGATATCACTGCATCCCCGGGGACTTGAAAATTTGGCTGTGAGGAGTCCTTCATGATTCATCGGATGTGATTGTTAAGACGTCTACTTCTTACTCAATTGTTATACTGTTGCAGTCTGTTCACATTATGGCGTAGTTGTTCAATGCGTTGTTTCAACCGTTTGGCCCATGGTGGATGTTTGGGTTTGCTTGTAGCAGACTGATGGTTTGGAGGGCATGGCCCACCCCCAATTAATTCGTACTGCAGCTAGTGCTGCACAATAGATAGCAGTATGAACCTCGAATATAGATTGGTGTTATTTGAAATAGTTGGGAAGTACGGTTTCGTACAGTTCACTCAACACCATGGCAAACTTGCGAGAAGATTGATGCCTCGGAAGTATTGGACGTTGGGTAGGGTCAGTGTCTGCATAGTTAAGGAGAGCTGATTGAAATTCGTATTGGAGCTCGGAATGACGGCTTATTTCCCCATTCAGAAGTTCATTTACATGATTCGATTCATCCATGGTGACCTCATCAGTAGTTATTTGGTTATTTTCATCACTTGCAGCTTAGGGATAGGGTCCATGAGATAGCCTATCTCCTGTCTGATTCGATCCAGAACAGACTCCGGAACTAAGTGATTCCTTACAATTGCTCTCCTTTGATCTGCGACTCGTGGTGTTAACAGAGGGTACTGCTGCCTGAATGCCGTATGGAGTGCATGGCGGTAGTTTGTCATATATGTTTCAAGACGAGTTATTCGACAATATGCCCGCATGGTATATACATTCATATGTGTTTCCCATTTCATGCGTTTTTAGGCGTACCTGCGAGAGTTGTACTTACTGCCGCCAGGTGCTGTGCGAGATTCGATATTTTGTAGCAGTTCCCAACATTTTTCGACTCACAAACCCCTTCTACAACGATCTGAGTTGGGTGAACCACTGACTTTTAAATATACAATGTACATGCGATGCCCTTGTCTTTGCAGATGACGTCATGATTTGGGGAGAAAGTGCCAGAGAGGTACAAGAAAAACTGGATTCATGGGATAAGTTTTTCAAGGAGTATGGTTTGAAAATAAGCCAAAGTAAGACAGTAGTGATGACAACAGGACTGCCTAATGCAACCATTAGTTGAATAATCAGCCTCTACAAATTGTTGATCAATTTAAATATCTTGGTAGCACAGTGTGTAAGGATAACAACAACAACAACAGTGAAGTAACAAATAGGACTAGTAATGCAGCCACCTTCTATGCACAAGTTAGAACATTACTGTGGGATAATATGGTGCCCAGGAAGTGTAAACATATACTGTTTAAGACATACTACATCCCAATTCTAACTTACGGAGTAGAAACATGCATCCTGTCCAGAAGAGAAGAAAGTAGGATTCAGCCATCCGAAATGAAGTTTATAAGAACAATGCTTCAAAGGACAAGGAGAGACAAAGTAAGGAACGAAACAAACAGGACAGAGGCTGGCATAGATATCAGTGCTACAAAGTATTTGCAGAAGCAACAATTAGGATGGTATGGGCATCTTCAAAGAAGAAGACAAAGGGCTAGACTGGAGAAGGGCCCATGAAGACCAACTGTTCATGGACAGGAAAAGGTGGCGAGGGCTCGATAACAGCACCCGGGCGACTGGAGCTGGGTTCCTTAGTGGGGGCGCGCTACTGTTGTACGTATTATTAGAACACAAAGAAGCGAGCAGACTAAATTTCCATTGTAGCGAAATCAAATGCATTCCTCACTTTGTTCAGGCAATCGAGGTAAATATTAATTTAATGTGGAAATAACGTGATAAATACCCGATGTTAAACATATGTAACGAGGGGCACTAGAGGAACAATTTAATTTTATAATAATAATTTGAATTTATTTATTACTATTTGTGATATGTCTCACACATCTGACGGATAATAATAATAATAATAATAATAATAATAAAATTGAGGCCAAAGAAAGGAAAATTTTGGGAAAGATATTGAGTCCCATTAAAAACAATGGGGAATACAGAAGACGGCATAACCATGAACTATAAGTTACTCATGTGGAGAAGATAAGTGACGTCACCCGGAAGAGAAGGATAACATTTTATGGACATGTGAAACGAATGAGCCCAGCGAGACTGACCAACTGCAACATAACTTACTTTCAGGAGAGGAAAACAAAATGGGACTGGTCCATTGAACTGAATAAAGATCTGAAAGAAGTTGGGATTTCACCAACAGACATTCAGGAGTGCCCCACTCAAAAGGAAACTTCAAGCTTGGGAAGGTTTCCAAGAAAAACCGAAACTGAAAACGGGAAAGATTTGGACCCAGGAACGGAAGGAAGTCCACCGAGAACGAATGCGGGCGTACTGGGCGAACATCAAAGCCAGTAGGAGACAGTTGGAATGACGCGGTCCATAGATGGCTTATACGATATGAATGAATAATAATAATAATAATAATAATAATAATAATATGACAATGCCGCAGAAATTAAGGAAACAGTAATAGGTCTAACCTCGAAACCCGCTATTATGGAAAAGTGTTTGGCGAACCCCTTGAAATATTTTGCGTACCCCCGAGGAATTCGCGAACCACAGGTTGGGAAACGATGGAATAGCTGATCTAATTCCAGCTAACTACTCATAAATAAACCTAAAAATGTATAGTATTAATAGCAATTAGCACATACAGATATCGTACGAAATTATCAAAGTCAAATACTCGGTGATATTACGTAGGCCTACCGTATGTGAAGTTTAATCTATATATGCTATGGTAGATTGGACCAAACGTATCGTGTTACGGTGGTCAAGGGGATAGCATGCTTGATATAAGTTGTAGTAAGGAACGTTAGGCTTTTAGAATCTCACCTTAACGAACTCTTCTGTCCTGCCAATTTATGTTCCAATGTTTCATTACATCCTATTTAATTGTTATTTTCCAAAATCGCTTATCCTCCCAGCTTGGCTTCACCCACGGACTCTGTGAGGGATCATTCCGCAAGTACTGTATATGGGAGCTGAACACACCCTTTCAGCAGATACAACTGGGGATGGTGAACAGGCCTATCGCCCAGGTGACCGCTAACTCGGGTCTAATTACGGAATGTGATACCTGTGTTTGATTTATTGGAGAGCGAGCCAGTGATGTCTACGATATTGCCAAGGCTTCAGCTCATGCAGATTGATATTTAAGACAAGATTATGGAAGTGAGGGGGGGGGGGACAACTCCCCCAGAAACTTTTGCAAAATTTAGGCCCAAATTTTTGTGTTATTTTTGGGTGAAAATAAATGTTAACAATTTAAAATAAAGAAACAATCAAAAATTGTATGAAACTGTTTTGTGAATTTGGAAATATTGGGGGGGGGGGCCGTGGTGGCTCAGCGGTCTAGCTGTATGCCTCTCACCAAGGCGGTCCGGGTTCGATTCCCGGTCAATGCATGTGAGATTTTCGAAGTGAAATGCCATGTCCTGTGGTTCGGATTCCACGTAAAAAGGAGGTCCCGTGGCTCATGATCTCAAGATACCGGCAGTAGTGGCTACGCGGGCTAAAGCTCTCTGCTGACTCGGTAGACGCGTGGGTTCGAGCCCCACCGTCGGCTGTCCTTGAAATGGTTTTCCGTGGTTTCCCCATTTTCAACACCAGGCAAATGCTGGGACAGTACCTTCTGACAGGCCACGGCCACTTCCTTCCACATCCTTGCCCAGTTTCATTCATCTTCATCCTTTCCATCTCTCATCCCGACGCGCAGGTCGCCCACGGGCGTCGACTAGAAAGACCTGCACTCGGCCTCTCAGGAGGCTACACGAAAAAATAAAAGATCTCAAGATTAACGGTCACGTTAAACTACAAGCTTTTTGGAAATATTTGGGTGATATTAGCCATTTTAAGTGAAATATTTATTGTATTCTGAATAATCTAAGTTTTGTAAGTCCTAAAATTTACTGCCATAGCTCTAATACGAATGGGTTAGAACTGTTTTTAGAGAGGTTTTAAAATTTGTAGTAGGCTATTCATTCAAACACAATGTTCGAAATATCAGGCTATTGTCATCTTTACATTTTGGTATTATACAGTATTTAAGTGTGAAAGAAATTGTGTGAAGCTAATGTTTTCCTCAGGGGCTTAAGTGGCCTATGCTTTAATGTATAACAGCGAGATGAATCAAATTATTTAAAAGTTTATAGCTTTGATGTTTTGAAATCTGAGTATTTACAACAACAAAAGCACAAATATTCTTGACATACATCATTTAATCAAAATCATTATATTTATATTTAGTATAAATACAGACTGCTCACTTATTGAAGTTCATCTTACAATAAGCTTGTGGATTCTTTTTTGCTCTCTTGTCCAAACCAATCAAGGATTTTATTGTGATCAATAGGAATGTCTGTATGGATGAACATTAGAGCAGAGTCTGGTTTCTGTAGTCCTCGAGCTCAAGTATGTTTTCAGGAGACGGAGAGTCGAAAATGACCATTCGGCAATTGCGATGCTTACAGGATTACTTTGAGCATCGTCTTCACCAACGGAAATAAAACTCGGTGGCAAGCCTCGAACGCACTAGCTACAGTTGATGGGATGATGCCCCCATTGTCCATTTCCATATTCCATTTTGTTGACCAATGGAGATATTCAGCTTTTAATTTCGTACACAACACTTATTAGCCGGCCCCGTGGTGTTGGAGTAGCACGCCTGCCTCGCACACGGAGGCCCCGGGTTCGATTCCCGGCTCCGTCAGGGATTTTAGAAACTGACGTGAGGGCAGGAACGGGGTGCATTCAGCCTCGTGAAGACAATTCAGTAGCTGTCTGACCGTGAGGCAGCACCCCGGTCACGAAAACCGAGATAAATGGCTGCGGGGACCCGATGCGTTGACCACGCGTCACCCCAATATCTGCAGGCCAAATGGCTGGGCAGCGGTCGCTTGGTAGGTCTAGGCCTTTCATGGGCTGTAGTGCCAGGGGTTATTATTATTATTGTACAACACTTATTCTTGTATTTGAAACAAAGTGGCATAGCCTATTTCTCAGTCAGCGTCTTCGGGACTTCATTTTGGTCTGGACTATCAAGATTAGTAATACAGTTTTTGACAACATTTTGAGGTAGAAACATATTTAACTTGTAGATGTCAAGGACTTGAAAATCTTGTCTTTAGATTGTTGATCATCCAGTCCAGCAAGGGACTTCAGTAGTAGTGAATGGTGCATTTTGTCGGATCCTTTGTCTGTCTACGATTCTAGGAAGCGTTATCTCTACAGCCAACACAGTTGCAATTATATTACACTTTTCATACTCACTGCTGAAGTCTTCTTCTATAATTATTGTTCCTTTTCCTGGCAAAGATGGATATCACGCTGAGTACTGCATTAGATGCTGACTTGACATCTAGGTTTTCAGTTTGAATTGAGTTATGGCTAGAACTTCGTTAAGATAGCACGAAGATACAATAAATTCCTCGTCGGTTATCCTGGACAACGAACATTGTGTCTTAGGCGGTGACGCATCTCCTTGAACGTCTGACCAACTGGAGACAATTTTTCAAGTGCAGTACTGACTTTTTCAATGTTGGCTGACAATTTCAAAATAGCGTCGTGCCGTTCCACCCATCGTGTCTCACAAAGGTCAATCCAATGACCATGAAGAATATTTTTCAGAACCATGTTTTTTTCGTTAAAGAATTATATAATTTGTGTAAAAAAAACACAAATGTATTTTCTACAGATAGGACCTTCTCTATTTTGGATATAGCCAAGTTTAGTTGGTGGTTGTAGCAAGGACATCTTACTGCATTAACAACAACTTTCTGAATCTCTCGTACTGCTCCAACCGTTTCGGAAATATTCACGGAAACTCTATCGGTGCCTATGTCAACACAGTTAAGGTTCAAACCATGAGCCCTTAACTCTCTAATCACTACCACACCGAGTCTCAAACCTGTCACTGTCGGTTCAGTTTCATTGCTTCTACCTTCTACCTATGAGCCTGATGGATCTTTTTCATGGTCCAAAACAGCTTTTCTAATGTCAAGAAATCCCACAAAATCTTCTCCAACCTTGATGTTGCCTGATTCAGTGCAAACGTATCTCAGAATAAGTGACATTTGAGAAATATGGGACACATCCACTGTTTCATCAAACATACAGCTGAATTCCTTGGCTTTGTTTACATGAGCCACTATTGTCTTCAAAATCTCTTCACCATAGCATTCTATGAGAGAATTTTGGACCAGCCTTTCTTAGATGTTCTTCAAGACCATAAAATTAAATTAATATGCAAATGGATCTACTTGTCATCTACTTGTCACTTTTAAAGGTCTGTAAATATTAATATTTCAAGAGCTTCGAATTTCATGTTTAGTGAATATCTAAGAAATTGCATGATTTGTTTACAGGCTTTTAATACAAGTAACCAAAAAATGTTTAATTAACATTTAAAAATATTAGTAAAATTTGTCCAAGGAGGGGAGGTTCCCCCCTCCCCCCCCCCCCCTTTTAAATCCGCCCCAGTGTTTGATTTTCAGGACAGCGAGCCATTGATGTCTATGATATTACCAAGTGTTCAGCTCATACTGAGTGATATGTAATCCTGTGTTTGATTTGCTGGACAGCGGGTCAGTGATGTCTACGATATTGCTAAGACTTCAGCTCATACTGAGTGATATGTAATGTGATACCTGCGTTTGATTTTCAGGACAGCGAGCCAGTGATGTCTACGATATTGCCGAGGCTTCAGCGCACACTGAGTGATATGTAATGTGGTTCTGTGTTTGATTTGCAGGATAGCGAGCCAGTGATGCCTTCGATATTACCAAGTGTTCAGCTTATACTCAGTGATATGTAATCCTGTGTTTGATTTGCTGGACAGCGGGTCTGTGATGTCTACGATATTGCCAAGGATTCAGCTTATACTGAGTGATATGTAATCCTGTGTTTGATATGCTGAACAGCGGGTCAATGATGTCTGCGATATTGCCAAGGATTCAGCTCATACTGAGTGATATGTAATCCTGTGTTTGATATGCTGGACAGCGGGTCAATGATGTCTGCTATATTGCCAAGGATTCAGCTCATACTGAGTGATATGTAATCCTGTGTTTGATATGCTGGACAGCGGGTCAATGATGTCTACGATATTACCAAGGATTCAGCTCATACTGAGTGGTATGTAATCCTGTGTTTGATTTGCTGGACAGCGGGTCAATGATGTCTGCGATATTGCCAAGGATTCAGCTCATGCTGAGTGATATGTAATCCTGTGTTTGATTTGCTGGACAGCGGGCCAGTGATGTCTGCGATATTGCTAAGCATTCAGCCAACACTGAGTGACATGTGACGTGATTCCTGTATTTGATTGGCTGGACAGCGAGCCAGTGATGTCTGCGATATTGCCAAGGCTTCAGCTCAAACTGAGTGACATATAATGTACGACCATGTAGAGTCATTGTAACACATGGCTGAGGAATTGCTCCTGGAGTTCAGAACTTAATAGGTACGTACATTTTTTTAAATAAGGGTTTCATTTGTAAAGATACAGACGAGTGTAGTGTTTAACAATCCTAGAGTATTCATTGTAGCAATAGTTGTTAGAGTTGTTTCATTTATGAACTTTTGGCTCTTCATCTCTGCCGCTAGGCTATGTCCCGAATATCCATCAGCATATTCAATTTTGGTCAATTTCAGTTAGTTCGTCTTTGGATTGCTTCAGTTCCGAGTCGTTGCTCCCTCTTTTGCACGTGCCCCATCGAGAATATTTGTCTTCCAAAGCTTTCCTGCATTGAACACTCGTTTAGGTAGAGCGGGTTCGATTCCCGGTCAATGCATGTGAGATTTTTGATGTGAAATGCTATGTCCTGTGATTCGGATTCCACGTAAAACGGTGGCTCATGATCTCGAAATTAAGGAGACGTAAACCTACAAGCTTCCTTTGAACACTCGTAATGGAAACCTATTTCACAGCCCAAGCAGTCCATCATTGATCTGTCCTCACATACGCACAGATAAGTGCATTTCTCCCTTAGCCTACTGCACATGCAACACTCCTTTAAAAAAGAATAAAAACAAAGACAAAATCCACTTCACAACACCACAAATAACTGAATGAACTGGAGCCACGCTTTACACTCTCATTTCACTGAGATATATACTCGTAGAAAAATGGAGAGATGGATAACTTAACAGTATTTAGTTAAGACGAGTCCTTTATTGCAGTAATTTTGGTTGTGGGTTGACGCGGTAGCTGGCTGGACTGCGCGTTGAATTATAGGTATAGTCGATCAGCCTGAAGGCCTTTTGAGCTAGGCTATATGAAGTACGACGGACCAGGCAGAATTTTTATTATGGGGTGTTGAATCATTACCATTTTGTCTTAGCTGGTCAGAATATGACCTGGTGCACAAGACACAGAACCACGTATAGTATCATAGTTGTTAAAGGTATGATGACCCATTCAATTGGGATCTGGTGGTGCTTATGGTGACACCCGGAGGTCAACCAGTTTATGAGATTGTTAGTTGCTCCTTGTGTTTTATGATACTGTTATACACCCTGAGGCCCCATAAAGTCCTCAGTCCTCAGAGGGTATATTTTAACTACACTACACCCACCCCTATATCAGCCCCATATCCCATCACCCCCTCCCCCCTCGCTTCTACATTTTTACACCTACATCGAGAAGGGAAGCAACACCAACAACCATCTGACCACAACTCTAGTAAGTTAGGCAGCAAACATGTAGCAACCCTTACGAAATCATCCCCTCACTCCACAAACACTGGCAGCAGGTGTTAAAGTAGAGCACCGGGTGTGCCAACAATACCTTGCAGTTTCTCTGCCTGGTTCTTAACGTGTATTGTTATTAAAGGGAGCTGATAATCAGCATGTAGTTGATCGTTAAGATCCACTCAGCTCCTGATATCGTACGTTGCGCTCGATTCTGAATAACGAGGGGACAGTGTATCCCCCAGATGGGACCGGCTCATTCCATTATAGGCCGCACAATGCGGCTATATGTTAAGAGTCTACTGAAGTCATCTAGTGCACTCTGGCACTCCAATAGAGGCCAGAGCTTCGCCAGAACCGCCTTCGCTTGATTATAACGCGCTGTAACTTCCTGTGCGAAAGTAAGTCTGCGGTCTAGCGTAATTTTCATATACTTGGTAGCTGATAGACATCTGATCACTTCAGCAAAGAAAGTTAAGTCCTGGACAGCGGTGTGTTTGAATTTTTTCGTGAACAGAGTGGTTGAACATTTATTAACGTTATCTTGCTGATCGCGTATAGGAGAGTGAGTTAGGGCCAGCAATTTAAATTTACACGCGTCATGTGACTCAATTAACTCGTTCTCTTTTATTTGAAATTTTAATTCTTGTATTCCATTCCTGACCCGGTCGGAGACTGGAAGCAGGCTGTGGATTTTTTTTCATCCCGTATATTGGTTTTATTTTCATTAAGCTGTCTTATTATATAGGCATCCTCCCAAAAGTTTTAAATACACAACATTTGTATTTTAACCATGTTGAGGGGGCAGATAACCTCGCTATTCCTCTCCTTAAATAAAAAATATGTTTAGTAAAAATCACACAGCCTACTTTGTCCTAAATGCATTGGTATAGTTATAACTCATTGTCCTTTTCAAGGAGTATAATTGAATGTTGGTTGTAGTAGCTTGTTTAAATACAACGTGCTATATTATACATTGATTGGTTGAATCCTCAGCTGAATTATAATTACACACACTAATACAGCGATTGCAATGGCACAGGTTAGCAGACAATATTCAACACTTATCAAAGTACACGGGGCTAAGTGACCATGATATCCAATGAAACAATACAACTACAGATTCCTACTACCCAAATCCTTCCTCGTTTAAAAGTACACACACAGACATCACAGTGACACAGTTTGTCAGACAACTTCTACACACACCTAAGTACACGGGGCTACATGACCACGATGCCGCAAAGCCCCTAAAGAATCAACAACAGCAGCACAACAAACAGCAGACTCTACCGCGGATCAACGACAGCTACCTGCACAAATCCTTCCTCATTTACTGTAGAAGTACACACACTAGTACAGACATCACAGTGACACAGGTTATCAGACAATTTCTACACACACCCAAGTACACGGGGCTACATGACCATGATGCCACAAAGCAACTAAAGAATCAACAACAACAGACTCTACCGCCGAATTGTAATCGCTGTAGTCCTGAGTAGAAATATGTGGTGTTATCTATCTATCTTCTATATATATAAAGCACAAAGTTTGTCTGTCTGTCTGTCTGTCTGTCTGTCTGTCTGTCTGTTATGTATACAAATCTACACCGTTTCAACGATCTGAACCAAAATTTGTATACTTACCCTTTGGAACCCTGCGGGTAACCCTGTCAACTTTAAATTTCGGACAGACCACCCCCATTCCCTGCATTTAGGCCCTTTTGCACAAATCTACACCGTTTCACCGATCTGCACCAAAATTTGTATACCTACCCTTTGGAACACTGCGAGTAACACTGTCTACTTAAAATTTCGGACAGACCACCCCATTCCCTGCATTTAGGCCCTTTGGTCCAAATCTACACCGTTTCACCGATTTGAACTAAAATTTGTATACTTACCCTTTGGAACCCTGCGAGTAACACTGTATGCTTAAAATTGCGGATAGACCACTCCATTCCCTGTAATTAGGCCCTTTGCCCAAATCTACACCGTTTCACCGATCTCAACCAAAATGTGTGTATTTACCCTTTGGAACACTGCGACTAACACAGTCTGCTTGAAATTGCGGAGAGGCCACTCCAACCCCTGCATTTAGGCCCTTTGTCCCAAATCTAAACCGTTTCACCGATCTCAACAAAAATTTGTATATTTACCCTTTGGAACACTGCGAATAACACTGTCTGCTTTAAATTGCGGAGAGGCTTCTCCATCCCCTGCATTTAGGCCCTTTGGCACAAATCTACACCGTTTCATCGATCTGAACCAAAATTTGTATACTTACCCTTTGGAACCCTGCGAGTAACACTGTCCACTTAAAATTTCAGACAGACCACCCCATTTCCTGCATTCAGGCTCTTTGGTCCAAATCTACACCGTTTCACCGATCAGAACCAAAATTCGTATTCTTACCCTTTGGTACCCTGCAAGAAAAACTGTCTGCTTGAAATTGCGGACAGACCACTCCATTCCCTGCATTTAGGCCCTTTGGAACAAATCTACACCGTTTCACCGATCAGAACCAAAATGTGTATACTTCCCCTTTGGAACCCTGCGAGTAACACTGTATGCTTAAAATTGCGGATAGACCACTCCATTCCCTGTAATTAGGCCCTTTGCCCAAATCTACACCGTTTTACCGATCTCAACCAAAATGTGTATATTTACCCTTTGGAACACTGCGACTAACACAGTCTGCTTGAAATTGCGGAGAGGCCACTCCAACCCCTGCATTTAGGCCGTTTGGCACAAATCTACACCGTTTCACCGATCTGACCCAAATTTTACATACTTACCCTTTGGAACCCGACAAGTAACACTGTTCACTTTAAATTTCAGACAGACCACACTATTCCCTGCTTTTTGACCCTTTGGCACGAAACTACACCGTTTCACCGATCTCAAATAATTACCCTTTGCAACTCGACGAGTAACACTGTCCACTCGAAATTTCGGACAGACCACTCCATTCCCCGCATTTAGGCCCTTTGGCACAAATCTACATCGTTCACCGATAGAAAACAAAACGTGTATACTTACCCATTGGAACCCGACGAGTAACACTGTCCACTTAAAACTTTGGACAGACAACTCCATTTCCAGCATTTAGGCCCTTTGGCAAAATCTGCCCTGTTTCACCGGTCTGAGCCAAATTTTACATACTCACTCTTTGGAACCCGACGTGTAACACTTTATATATGAAATTTCGGATAGACCATTCTATTTACCGCATTTAGGCAAAAATCTACATAGTTTCACCCATCTCAACCAATCCTTATGTAAGTTACTTACCCTTTGGAACCCGACGAGTAACACTGTCTGCTTGAACTTTCGTACAGAGCACTCCATTCCCTGCATTTAGACCCTTTGTCACAAATCTACATCGTTCCACCAATCTGGATCAAAATTTGTGTACTTACTCTTTGGAACCCAACGAGTATCACTGTCCACTTTAAATTTCTGACATACCTCTCCATTCCCTGCATTAAGCTCAGGAATCCCTCGGAGTTGCCAGCTTCCTAACTCACCCGCCATGAGCCCTTGAGGGTGTACCAGAAATGGTGGGGCTACACACACCCTGCCTCTTTGAGGGCCTTCATCAGAAGACAGGATATATAATGAAACGGAATAGAAGGCAGACCCCTCGAAGAATGAGGGCATCAGGAAAGATGAGACAACGGCCAATTAAGCGGGAAATTGAAAGACTCCCTAACCTTCGGATGCCCTAATACAGTCGGGGTCGGAAGAGAACAAGAGTTGACCAAGGGAGGCCGACAGGAAATAGAACTGAAAGGAGCCAGGCACGAGGAAGTAGAAGCGATGTCAGACTCAGCTGGGGTCCGGTGGTCGCCAATCCACGTCCCACAAGTTGTGAGAATCTGGGGGGGGGGGCAGTTGTGAGAATAGCTTACTGATTCATCGCGAGGTGAAATGAGAGGACTTTCCAGAGCTGTCTATACTGATGCCAGCACAGGGCCGTTGCTCAAGCCACTGTAGAGTTGCGAAAGAGTGAGTGATTCCCCGGCCAATCTAAATACGACGGGGAACCCCGAACGTGTGTCATCATATTTCGTCATCATCTACGATCATCTCAGGTTCGTGCAGCTTGGACTCATTTTCTTTGCCGAGCAGTACGCCATAAGCTCTTTCACTAGAGGAAACGAGTACAGGCCTAAGCCAGAAAATAAGGTTGAGACTTTGGAAGACATCGAAGTAAAAAATATGAATTACCTATATCAGTTGTAAATTACACCATGTTCGTTTAGTAGTCATTTTTTCATTACCTTATTATTATCATCATCATCATAAGTGCAAATGACCTAGATGTTACGCGCATCATACCACTAATTACCGCCGCATTAAGTCTTTCTCGACTGTGATTTTTAAAATATTTATTTTTATTACAGTACATTGTTTACATTATAAGTTGAAGTGTCAATTCAATACAGGTAGTAGTTTCCCTCATCACCCTCATCATAAGGGCAAATGACCTAGATGTTATGCCCATTACACCACGAATCACCACACACAATAAGTCTTCCTCGCCTGTGAATTTTGAAATATGTATTTCTATTACGGTAGTTTGTAAGTTTGACGTGTCAATTCAACAGTAGTTTTCATTATGATCCTTATCAAAAGGGCAAATGACCTAGATATTACGCCCTCATTGTCTTTGGGGGGGGGGGGCAAATGACCTAGATTTTATGTCCATTATATTTCTAAGGAGACTTTGATACATTATCATCATTCCACCGGGCGAAGCCGGGTACTACTGCTAGTAAGTATATATAATATTTTCGTTTTTTTTGTCGTGTGGCCTCCTGAGAGGTCGAGTGCAGGTCTTTCTAGTCGACGCCCGTCGGCGACCTACTCGTCGGGATGAGAGATGGAAGATTGATGAAGATGAATGAATTTGGGCAAGGATGTGGAAGGTAGCGGCCGTGGCCTATCAGAAGGGACCGTCCCAGCATTTGCCTGGTGTTGAAAATGGAGAAACCACCGAAAACCATTTCAAGGACGGCCGACGGTGGGGCTCGAACCCACGCGTCTACCGAGTCAGCAGGGAGCTTGGCCCCATGACCTAACGCTGCGCATTAGCCAGCGTAGCCACTGCTTTTGGTATATTTTCCATTGCAAATACACACTATATATACTTAAGATTATAACGCGTGAGTAGTTATAAATCAATAAATATAAAAAAATCAAGTAAAAAAATTGGAGCCTCTAAGATTGGAACCTCAAACCTTAAGATTCGGAGTCTAGCACGCTACCACGCTGCTACAAATGCCCTCTATATCTTGCAACGTTAACAACATCTTTAGTATAACTGCCTAGCATACTTTTCTTTTTCTTGGAATGAACAATTTCATAACAGATTTCTGCCGTTTTTTTTTATAAACCAGTTGATTCTAAATTGTATTATTTTGTTCAGTACATTCTTGGAAGACTATCAAGCTACTTATGGACTAGCGAGTAAACAGTAGCCTCCATTTTGACCCAACGGGACGGCATGGCCCAGCACGATACGGCACGGTTGGCCTGAACTGTTCGTCACTTTTATGGTATAATATTCTATTATAAGATGTTAATATCCTACGGGTCACCTCTTTGAGGACAGCTTAAACCACCCTCTGTACGATAAACGGGGGGCCTTGTTGATTCGTAAGTAATGGTTAGGCTATAATACTCGTATGATTCATACGTCCTCCGCTGTTTAGCTGATGACCTTTTAGTTTGGGAAAAAGACACTTCCCACATTAAAGTATAATACATTGCTGCAAAATTTGTTGGAGATTGGATGATTAGGTTAGTCGTAATTTGATTTAAGCTTAGTACATTTGGGTGGGCGCCATTTATTGTTCAATAAGATGGCGGCGATATACAACATGACACTGAGTTGTCCCTTGCCAGTGCTACCTCTGTACTAAAGGCGGTTCGATTTGGTTTCGTTGTGTTTTAATTGATAGGGGGGACCAATTTGCACACACACATGGCCGCCATCTTCAAACTATTAAGCTGATGACCTTGTAGTTTGGTCAAAAGACGCATCCCACATGAAGGTATGTTGTTGAAAAAATTGGTAGATATCAAATGATTAGGTTAGTCTTAATTTGATTTAAGCTTTTAACATCTAGCTGGCCGCCATTACGTTTCCGTGTATATCTGGTTTTGTGAACAAACACTATGCCTGCATAGCTTCCACGCAACAAAGAAGTACGGTGTGTGAACCACTCATATATCTGCAAAATATAAATAGTTGCAATGACTTTTGCCCTAACCTCTGTGTTTTGCACCCGCACAACTAACCTATTTTCGTATATAAGTAAGCAATTTTTCTAGGTTTATGCCGTGTCTTGTCTCTTTTCATATTACTTTGGGGGGTTTTATCAACTTTGTTTTGATACGAGTGGACGAATAAATCTTAAGCTATCTCGTTGGATTTTAACTGAAATGTTTTTCTGTATCTAGCCCAGATTGTATGGCGAGGCGATATGAGTGACTGACTGAAGTGTTTCCTGTATCTAGCCCAGATTGTATGGCGAGGCGATATGAGTGACTGACTGAAGTGTTTCCTGTATCTAGCCCAGATTGTATGGCGAGGCGATATGAGTGACTGACTGAAGTGTTTCCTGTATCTAGCCCAGATTGTATGGCGAGGCGATATGAGTGACTGACTGAAGTGTTTCCTGTATCTAGCCCAGATTGTATGGCGAGGCGATATGAGTGACTGACTGAAGTGTTTTCTGTTTCTAGCCCAGAGTGCATGGCGAGGCGATATGAGTGACTGACTGAAGTGTTTCCTGTATCTAGCCCAGATTGTATGGCGAGGCGATATGAGTGACTGACTGAAGTGTTTCCTGTATCTAGCTCAGATTGTATGGCGAGGCGATATGAGTGACTGACTGAAGTGTTTCCTGTATCTAGCCCAGATTGTATGGCGAGGCGATATGAGTGACTGACTGAAGTGTTTCCTGTATCTAGCCCAGATTGTATGGCGAGGCGATATGAGTGACTGACTGAAGTGTTTCCTGTATCTAGCCCAGATTGTATGGCGAGGCGATATGAGTGACTGACTGAAGTGTTTTCTGTTTCTAGCCCAGAGTGCATGGCGAGGCGATATGAGTGACTGACTGAAGTGTTTCCTGTATCTAGCCCAGATTGTATGGCGAGGCGATATGAGTGACTGACTGAAGTGTTTCCTGTATCTAGCCCAGATTGTATGGCGAGGCGATATGAGTGACTGACTGAAGTGTTTTCTGTTTCTAGCCCAGAGTGCATGGCGAGGCGATATGAGTGACTGACTGAAGTGTTTCCTGTATCTAGCCCAGATTGTATGGCGAGGCGATATGAGTGACTGACTGAAGTGTTTCCTGTATCTAGCCCAGATTGTATGGCGAGGCGATATGAGTGACTGACTGAAGTGTTTTCTGTTTCTAGCCCAGATTGTATGGCGAGGCGATATGAGTGACTGACTGAAGTGTTTTCTGTTTCTAGCCCAGATTGTATGGCGAGGCGATATGAGTGACTGACTGAAGTGTTTCCTGTATCTAGCCCAGATTGTATGGCGAGGCGATATGAGTGACTGACTGAAGTGTTTTCTGTTTCTAGCCCAGAGTGCATGGCGGACCGATCTCCATCTGCCTGGACCACCCAAGTAACGTCGTTTAGTGTTGTTTTAGTGAAATACAGTCCTCTGTAAAAAAACGTGATGGATGTGACCGCCACTTTGATGTTGTTTCTAAATTAGTTTTGAATAGTTAAATACTGTCTTACTCTAATTTCTTGACTTGCAGTGGCTTTCTAGTAACTGCGGTTCAATGCGTTGCTCTGCTACTTTCTGTGTTTTGAATAATATACAAATTGTAACATTGTGCAACATACACACGATTGTTCAGAAATAAATCACCATCATGCAGCATTGTTCATACTTCCTGCGTAAAGAGTGACATCATCTACTTAATGGAGGAAAATGGTTTGACGCCAGTAATTTGTATTACAGTGTTCTTTCATTTAAAGAACTTTTTTATTTTTATTTTTTAAATCGTTGTTTGTTATTCCGTACGATAGTAGACTAGCTGGGTCGGTTCTGGCCCGATGTGTGAACATAACTGGTTGGCATGGTAACAAAGAGACTGCCATCTTGGATTGCACGTGGTGGCCATTTTGAATTTTGGCGTGAGAGTTGAATTATGGACCAGAAGGTAAACAAAATGGGTTATCATGGTAACATAGTGGCAGTTATCTTGAATATTTAAGGGGGCACCAAACTGTGATGGATAAACTTCTCTTGTCGATTGTCATATCCTGACGTCATACGCTGTTTCAAACCAACCTGGGGAGTTCCTCCCCTTTAAACCTCAATAACTAACTCAAAACAACCTGTGAGTGTGAAATATCCCTAAATTCCCCCAGAATCCCATAGATTTTAATTTTGGTACTTCATGGTCGATATAAACAGGAAGGAAGGAAGCTTGCATTTTTACGTAACCGTTAATATTGTGATCATGAGCCACGGGACCTCCATTTTACTTGGAATCCGAACCACAGGACATGGCATTTCACTTCGAAAATCTTACAAGCATTAACCGGGAATCGAACACGGTCCACCTTGGTGAGAAGCGAATAGCTAGACCGCTGTGCTACCACGCCCCCTACAACGAGATAAACAATAAGGGTTCGATTGTTGATCAGACCTGTGGGTGTGAAATAGCCTATCTCTAAATTCCCACATATTTTTAAACAAGAAGTTCCGTGACGAACTAAAGAGCCTACTTTTCTTAAAATTAACATTCATGCCAATGATTAATCTACAGTATATGAACCTATCTAGAATAATGACGAAATGAAGTTGGTAATATCGAAATGTCTAATTAGTTCGAAATATACCTGGTATAATGTAGCCTAATAGAGCAATACAGTTGGCAGCCCTGGTGACTGAATATATTCTTAGTTCCATCTCTTAAGGTACAGAATACAACATTTGGTTAAAGTCCAATGGACGTTACATGGAGTTAGACATTGGATCTATCAGCACGCGTAAAAGCATGTTGGCAACAATATCATGCGTGTGCTGGTCAGAAATAATCTGAAATATTATGATATCTTGTTGTGCCAATTTAGGATGAAATCCATTTGTTAGTATAGAAGTTACATGTATTTTCAAATTGGAGCTATCAGCAGGCATAGAATCAAGTTGGCAGCACTGACTTATATTAATTACTCCAAATTAATCTAGAATGTTAGGTGCTATACGTATGCAAAGTATAGAGCTGTTGGCTCGCATACTTTCTGATATATTGATATTAGGGTAAAAAATATAGACAGCATTTATTAACAGTTGACAGCCCTGAATGCTCTTAAGAATACTTATAGTCATATCTGTTATGTTACACATAGCACATACGAAATTTGGTTGAAATCCAACTGATAGTATAGAAGTTACATGTATTTAAAAATTGGTCCTATCAGCAGGCTTAGAATCATGTTGGTAGAACAGACGTATATAAGTTACTCCAAATTAATCTAAAATGTCAGGTACTATACGTGTGCGTAGTTTAAAGCTGTCGGCTTGCATACTTTCTGATATATTGGTATTTGGATAAAAACAATTATTAACAGTTGGCAGCCTTGGTGGCTCTTAAGAATATACTCAGTCATATCTGTTAATGTACACATATTACATGCAAATTTTGGTTGAAATCCAATGAATAGTGTAGAAGTTACACGCATTTAAAAATCGGACCTATCAGAAGGCTTAAAATTATTTTGGCAACACTGTCATGTATGGCCTCCTGGAAATTATACTGCGATAGTATTGTCTACAAGTGTGCCAATTTTGGAATAGCTCCCATGCATACCTTCCATGATATCCAACATGGAGCTCAAAATTCTAGTGCGTTTTTTCAGCAGTTGGTAGCACTGACATCATTTTCAAATATGGGCTTGAGATATTCCAGTATACATCTTTACTCATACTAAATTTGGTTTCAATTGCTGCAGCCGTTTAGGAGCTGATAGGGGGGGGACACACACACAGCCAGCCAGACAGACAGAAGGACAGACAGACACACATTTTCCCGGATCGATCTCATAAGTCTACTTTTTCCTCATTTTTGCAAAATGTGAAAAGTAGGCTAAAAATCCCTTAGATTTAAATGTTGGCCCAAGATTTGAGGTTTTTACGCTAAAAGGCCTATGAGGTAAACAAAATGGGATTTCATAGTGATTCAGTGGCAGTTATTCCTAATAGACTAATTTACCTGTGAGGGATGAAATTCTGATAGATTTAAATTTTGGTGGCAAAAGGCCCACGAGGCGAACAAAACGGGTTGCCATGGTGACCACCCATGCCCACAGCGGCCATGTGGTGCCCAGACACGTGGATTTGGTCACGTGGTCTGATGAGGGCTATGTCCATGCTAGGCCACGTGACTTTACAAACAAGTTGATTCTTGTTTCAAGACGGGGAATGCCATCAAGATATGACAATCGACGAGCCATATTTAGTGAGTGAGAAGGTCTTCCATGTTTGTTCTAAGAGATCCATTTTGATTCTTGGCTATGGTGTAAGTAAATGGTGAATCAGGGTTCATACTTGACTATAGGTCACATAACTTGACAAACAAGTTAATTCTTGTTTTGAAACAATGTATTGCGTCACGTTATGACAATCGTCAAGGCATATCTGATGAGAAAGAGAGAGTCGCCTATTTCGGTTCTAAGTAGTCAGTCAGTTTGGTTCTGTACTATGAACTACTCGCGTATGGCGGAGCTCTCTCGGGTCACGGAGGGAGTCCGTCATTTTGTGTCGGCTAAGGATAGGGCATACAAGATCCACCCACTCGTACCTAATGAGAAGGGAAGACCCCCCCCCCCCCCACTTTGTATCTGTGGAGGCGTTTTCACCGTGGCCCACATTTTAACCTAGTGTGTGGATCTTGCTGATTTACGAAGAAACCTCGGTTTGCAGATAACACTCAAACTAATAGCCGATGACGCGGTGGCTGCTGATCTCGTCATCCGCTTTATAAGTGAGAGTGGGTTAGGACCAGTAATACACGTTTTCCAGTGTACATTGACTCAACGACTTGTTCGTTTTTGAATGCAGAATTTTTGTTTTTCCGTAATTTTTTAGCCATTTTCAATTTTGATAAAATAGGCTTATGAGATCACCTTTTGTCCGTGTGTGTGTGCGTGTGTGTGTGATGGTGTGTGTGCCCCCCTAATAACTTCTAAACGGATGGAGCTATTTCAATGAAGCTCTGTAAGTTCATAGCACAATTCAGGACGACCCCGACCGTGCCCTTCAAATTTTGTTACGTCTCACCAATCCAACATGGCGGCTGTGCGAAATATTTCACCAGCATTCAATATCTCTGAAACTATTACCAATATCACCCTGGATTTTTTACGGTGATAAAGGGAACTACTGGAAGTTCACCTATGTGACTTTTGAAAAACTGGTAACTACAAAACCAACGTGGCGGCCAAGCGAAGTTGCGAATTTTAAATAGACGTTTATCGCGATTTAACCAACTAAACGCAATACAATTTGGTACAGTATATGTTTATACACATTGTAATGCACCGACATCTAACTTCGTTCAATTGTTTACATAACCACAAGATGGCGACTGTGCGAAATATTTCACCGGCATTCTATATCTCTGAAACTATTAGCGGTATCACCCTGAAATTTTGTACGGAGATAAAGGGCACTACTAAAAGTTCATCTATAAGACTTTTAAAAACTGCTTAGCTACAAAACGAACATGGCAGCCAAGCGAATTTGAAAATTTTAAATAGACCTTTCTCGCGATTTCATGTTCCAAAGGCAATGAAACTTGGAACAGGAAATGTTTATACACATTGTAATGCACTGGTATCTAAGTTTTTAAATTGTTTGCATAACCTCAAGATGGCGGCTGTGCGAATTTTAAAATTAAGTTTTTATTTCTTGTGTCGTAATCTTGCGATCCAAATGAAAGTTTGAATAGTGAACCTACGCAATAATTTTCCTTTAATGGTACATGACTCTGTGGCCTATACATTTAACAATCCAACATGGGGTCCATCCGAAATACACTGAAGAAAATGGAAATTGCAACACCAAGAAGGCATTGGTCGTTTGTGTTGATTTTCAAGATATGGAGCGATGTGGGTATGTAAACGATCAAAGTTTCAGACCCATAGGATTGTTGCTACAGGTCTCCCCACGGGATTGGTCGTGGAGGAATCAACTCCAGTATACGGACTCTGGTGTAGCGTAGTTGACTTTCAGTCTGTGCAGTGAAGTGTCCCCCGTCAAACATGCCTCGACGACAGAGAAGAGCACGCTATCAACAACTTTCGCCGTTTGAGAGGCTCGGATAATTGGGCTGTGTGAGGCTGGATTATCGCTAAGGACTGTCGCTGCACGTGTTGGCCGACAGGTATCTACGGTACAACGTGTATGGCAGCAGTGGTCAAATGAAGGTACCCACTTTCTTAGACCTGGCACAGGCCCAGCGCGACAGACAACTGTGAGAGAGGATCGCCGCATCATTCGGATGGCCCAGATGGAACCCCATGCAACAGCAGCGCAAATTCGAGCAGCTGTGGCACCCCACGTTACACAACAAACAGTTGGTAATCGCCTGCGTGCAGCTGGCTTACGATCCCGTGTCCCTGCAGAAGGTGTTCCATTGACCCCACAACAGCGACGTGTAAGGCTGGACTGTTGTCGAGTACGATCGACGTGGGTCGACAAATGGGATAGGGTCGTCTTTAGTGATGAATCGCGCTTCTGTCTTGCCCTCAGTGATCGCCGGAATCGTGTGCGCCGACGTACCGGGGAGAGGCGCCGCCCAGACCTTATTGTCGAGAGGCACACAGGGCAACACCAAGCATTATGGTCTGGGGAGCTATTGGCTTTAATGTGAAATCACAATTAGTGCTTGTTGAGGGCACTATGACTGCTCGACAGTACGTTGATAGGGTACTCAATCCAGTGTTTGTCCCTATGATGAACATTGCTAATGGGATGTTTCAGCAGGACAATGCCCAGGTTCGCACTGCACGCATCTCCAGAGAAGCTCTCCACGACATCACAACCTTAGAATGGCCCGCCAGATCCCCGGACCTCAGTCCTATTGCGATTTTTCAGCAGTTGGTAGCACTGACATCATTTTCAAATAAGGCATTGAGATATTCAGGTATAGATCTTTACTCCTACCAAATTTCGTTTCGATTGCTGCAGCCGTTTAGGAGTTCATAGGGGTGGGACACACACACACATCCAGACAGACAGAAGGACACACAGACAGACAGACAGACAGACAGACAGACAGACAGACAGACAGAAGGACAGACAGACACACATTTGCCCGGATCGATCTCATAAGTCTACTTTTTCCTCATTTTTACAAAATGTGAAAAGTAGGCTAATAATAACAAGGAACGAGGAAATTATAGAAGACGACACAACGATGAACTCGATCTACATGTGGAGAAAATAACGGACACCATTCGCAAAAGAATACTCTCCTTTTATGGCCATTTAACACGAATGAGCTCCGTAAGATTGTCCAATCGAATCTGTGCTTACTTTGTAGGAAAGAAAACCAAAGAGATCTAGTTTACAGAGGTGGAAAGAGACATACAAGAACTGAGGATATCACATGAGGACATCTTGGAACGTGACTCTTTGAAGACGGTTTCAAACCCGGCCGAAGCCGTCGGATTTTTTAAGAGCGTTAAAAATCCCTCAGTATGCCTTCCTTCGGAGGGGAAGTAAAGCCGGCGGTCCCATGTCATATATTTATGGTATGTTAAAGAACTTTCCACTAATTACACCTGTGTGAAACTAAATTGTATAGGTTAAGAATGTAAACAACGCTCTTTGGTTGCTACGTTAGTTGCCAAGAGCCGACTGTGGTGGCGTCTAGTAGCTAAGTTCTGAATTAGTCCTAGTAGTCGTTGACGATGGCGTTTGGTGGCAAAAGTAGGAACTACGAAATTAAATGTCTGCAGTCCTCACTAGAATTGAAAACAGATAACACACACTAATACAGTCATCACAGTTAACACCGGTTATCAGACAGATTCTACACACACCCTAAGTACACGGGGCTACATGAGCGCGTTGTCGCAGCCCCTAAACTAAGGAACCAACGAACTCTTTGAAGAAGAAACTTGGGGAAATACAGAGTTTTCAGCCAGAACCCATATTGAAAACCGGCAAGAAGTGGACCAAAGAACGTAAAGAAACTTACCGAAGAAGAATGCGCGAACAGGGGGGCAGGGAGAAGGCGGTTGAAATAACGGGGTCCAAAAAAGACCGAAACGATTATAAAATAATAATATGAAACCTGTATCTCCTTTACTGAGAAGGATAGAGTGGTACTTGAATTGACTGTGATGACAGATTGCATATTTTGCGACCAGTTAACGAGGTGACATGCGTGTCGCTGTCCGCAAACTGTTCTGAGCCCACACGTCCCTCGCACTGATGGACCAATTAGTGAACTAAGCCACCTCCCTCCACGTGCCGGGCGTGGCAGATGTCTGGCCACTTGGTCACACTTGACCTCACCACTGTGCCAACTAGAGCCCTGTCTGGATAAACAAAACGTTCATCGCATCCGCCCCGCATCCGCACGACTGTTATCCGCATCTGCCCCGCAACCGCAGGACTGTTATCCGTCCCGCATCCGCACGACTGTTATCCGCATCCGCCCCGCAACCGCAGGACTGTTATCCGCCCCGCAACCGCAGGACTGTTATCCGCATCCGCCCCCCAACAGCACGACTGTTATCCGCATCCGCCCCGCAACCGCACGACTGTTATCCGCCCCGCAACCGCAGGACTGTTATCCGCATCCGCCCCCCAACAGCACGACTGTTATCCGCATCCGCCCCGCAACCGCACGACTGTTATCTGCTTCCGCCCCGCATCCGCACGACTGTTATCCGCATTCGTCCCGCAACAGCAGGACTGTTATCCGCATCCGCACGACTGTTATCCGCATCCGCCCCGAAACCGCAGGACTGTTATCGGCATCCGCAGGACTGCTATCCGCATCCGCCCCGCATTAGCAGGACTGTAACTGCATCCGCCCCACATCCGCACGACTGTTATCCGCCCCGAATCCGCACGACTGTTATCCGCATCCGCCCCAAAACCCCAGGACTGTTATTCGCAACCGCCCCGCATCCGCACGGCTTTTATCCGCATCCGCACGTTTGTTATCCAAATCCTCTGACATTACAATGAAAATGAAAATCCACAGCCTGCTTCTAGTCGACCGACCGGGTCATTTAATGGAAAGAATGAAGCCCCCTTCTAGTGGCGAGGATAGGAACTGTGCTGGCTGCTGAAGCCTGTCGCACTCCCCTGGGGCAATGATTAAATGATTGACAGATGAAATTAATTTATAGTGGAGAGTGTTGCTGGAATGAAATTTTTGACAGGGAAAACCGGAGTACCCGTAGAAAAACCTTTCTGCCTCCGCTTTGTCCAGCACAAATCTCACATGGAGTGACCGGGAATTGAACCACGGACCTAGCGATGAGAGGCCGGCGTGCTGCCGCCTAAGCCTTGGAGGCTCCTGACATTACATTAATATTTTTAGCCTACTTTTCACATTTTGCAAAAATGAGGAAAAAGTAGACTTATGAGATCGGGCAAATGTGTGTCTGTCTGTCTGTCTGTCTGTCCGTCTGTCTGTCTGTCTGTCTGGCAGTGTGTGTCCCCCCCCCCCCCCTATCAACTCCTAAACGGCTGCAGCAATCGAAACAAAATTTGGTAGGAGTAAAGAACTATACCTGAATATCTCACGCCCATATTTGAAAATGATGTCAGTGCTACCAACTGCTGAAAAATCGCTATTGAAATTTGAGCTCCATGTTGGATATCTTGGAAGGTATGAATAGGAGCTATTTCAAAATTGGCACACGTATAGATAGTAATATTGCAGTTTAATTTCCAGGAGGCCATACATCGCAGTGTTGCCAAAATGAATATACGCCTGCTGATAGGTCCACATTTTAAATGCATATAACTTCTACAATATCAATTGGATTTCAACCAAATTTCGTATGTGCTATGTGTACATAAGCAGACATGACTGAACGTATTCTTAGGAACCACCAGGGCTGCCAACTGTTAATAAATGCTCTCAATTTATTTTATCCAAATACCAATATATCAGAAAGTATGCAAGCCGACAGCTTTAAACTATGCACACGTATAGTACCTGACATTCTATATTAATTTGGAGTAACTTATATACGTCAGTGCTACCAACATGATTCTAAGCCTGCTGAGAGGTCCAACTTTAAATACATGTAACTTCTATGCTATCATTTGGATTTCAACCAAATTTCGTGTGTGCTATGTGTACCATAACAGATATGACTATGTCGATTCTTAATAGTAACCAGGGCTGCCAACTGTTAATAAATACTGTCTCTATTTTTGTTACCCTAATATCAACATATCAGAAAGTATGGAAGCCAATAGCTCTAAACTTTGCACACGTATAGTACCTGGCATTCTAGATTAATTTGGAGTAACTAATATACGTCAGTGCTGCCAACATAATTCTAATCCTGCTGATAGGTCCAATTTGAAATTGCATGTAACTTATATACTAACTAATGGATTTCATTCAAAATTGACACAGCAATAGATCATATTATTTCAGATTATTTCTGACCAATACTTGTATGTCATTGTTGCCAACATGATTTTACGCGCGCTGTTAGATCCAATGTTTAACTGCATGTAACGTCCATGCTATCCATTGGACTTCAACCAAATTTTGTATTCTGTACCTTAAGAGATTGAACTAAGAATATATTCAGTCATCAGGGCTGCCAACTGTAGTTCTCTATTAGGCTACATTATGCCAGGTATACAGTATTTCGAACTAATTAGAAATTTCGATATTACCAACATAATTTCGGCATTATTCTAGATAGATCCATATAGATTAATCATTGGCATAGATCTTAAATTTTAAGAAAAGTAGGCTCTTTAGTTCGTCACGGAACTTCTTGTTAATTTAATAGATGAAGTATTTAAGCAACACATTTAGAAATGAGAGGAGGAATTCGTTCCCCTAGGTTGTGTGAATCGCAAGGCAATGTTGACCGAGTTTTGTCCCTCTGAGCAACGCCAAGTGAAACAGTGGGCGGCTAATTAGAGCACTTACTTAAACGTTGGATATATCAACCCAGGCAAGCGCAGGTATAGAGGACATTTTTTTAGGCGAAAATTAATACTAATTGAAGACATGGATGGAAGAAGGGCGTAAGTCAGGTTGCGTCGTTATTCGGTAAATTGCACAAACACGTTTCCTGGTGGCTGTTCGAGATACTATCTGAAAGAATTCGCTGTAGTGTCAATAGATGGCATGCAATATGCTATATTGAGTTACGCGAAATGGCTGTCACAGGAGTAGTCTCGGGAGGAGAAACTTCGGATATTTCGTCTGATGAAAGCGAATATATACCCAGTGAAAGCTCATATGATTCGGATACATGCTTGAAACAAGTTAAGGATGAGATTTGCAAGCACAGATAAATGTGCATGGTTTGAAAAATATAAAAAAAATAATAAAAAATAAACAGGAAGTTCAATCTGTGGGAGTAGGAAATTCTAAGAATAGTGACTCCCATAATGACATGTTGTGACCAGTGAAATGTTCGAACCTGTAAGACGTGTCTACATGCTTCCAACAATGTAAATAAAATGAATTTTCAAAGAAAATATTTCCTGAAAATGGAATAAAGGCGTAACTCTAGAACAAAAAAGGACGACAATGCCAAATTTCTTATTAAACATTCATTTGCATATTATGAAAACATCAACATAATAGTTAAGAATAACATCCCAAAATTTTGCCTTTCTGCGGAAAGTGTTTGATGTCATAATTATTTAAACTTATTTATCTCAAAAGTGTGTTTTTTGAGTTACGCCCTTCTCCCATTCATGTCTTCAATTGAGGGTATTGGCTTCTCTCACCTCTCTATTTTTCTCATACAATCCAAGCGAAAGCAAATAGGAAAATAACAAGAAACGTGAAAGACGCAGATCTTAGCAAAGACTAAAATCATAAAATAAAGATACGAGCCTTACAGTAGTCGCTTATGATGTGTAACATCTGACATGTTATCCTACCTTGAAGTTGTTACCGTTTTTATTATCCCCGACATTCATCAACACACAAAAAATCTTTTTATTTTTTTACACTCTCATAATAGGCCTACATAACAATTCCAAGGGTCTCTTTTTTTCTTCACTGCCTACTTGATATTTCTACTCTCGCACTGCCTTCTTGATACTCTGCTGTTACATCACTCCCCTAAGTTACGTTATCAGAGACTGACATTTTTTTCTTCACTGCCTACTTGATATTTCTACTCTCGCACTGCCTCCTTGATACTCTGCTGTTAAAAAGTAATCCGTATGTGATAAACATTACACATGGTACCACTGCCAGCTGGATCACATCCAACTGGCAGTGCGTCTTACACACTTCCGTCCCATTTTTCTAAATCACTCCCACAAAAATATCCAGCAACCGAGTGGAAAGATGTTACACATCAACAAGATGTTCAGTAAAGAACATATAGCCTACTTTCTCCTAAATGCATGGGTATTGTTATAACTCTTTGTCCTTTTCAAGGAGTATGATTGAATGTTGGTTATAGTAGCTTGTTGAAATACAACGTGCTATAGGGATATTAAACATGAATATGAGGTGCCCTTTGCTAGTGCTACCTCTGTACCAAATTTCGTTCAATTCGGTTTCACCATGTTTGAATTGATAGGGGGAATCGATTTGCACACATACTTGGCCACCATCTGCAAACTATTGGGCTGATGTTCTTGCAGTTTGGTCAGAATATGTTTCCTATATAAAGATATGGTGTTGCAAAATTTGGTAGGGACTAGATTATTAGGTTGGTCGTAATTACATTTTAGCTTTTAAAATTTGGGTGGCCGAGATTACGTTTCCGTCAAGATAGCGGTGATATAAAACATGACACTGAGGTGCCCTTTGCTAGTGCTACCTCTGTACCAAATTTCGTTCCATTCGGTTTCACCGTGTTCGAATTAATAGGGGGAATCAATTTTGACATAAAGATGGCCGCCATCCGCAAACTATTAGGCTAATGACCTATTAGATTGGTCAAAGGATGCTCCCTCTATAAAGGTATGTTGTTGCAAAATTTGCTAGAGATCGGATGATTAGGCTAATCGTAATTTGAGTTAAGCTTTGAACATTTGTGAGGCCGCCATTACGTTTCCGTCAAGATGGCGCCGATATAAAACATGACACTGAGGTGCCCTTTGCTAGTGCTACCTCTGTACAAAATTTCGTTCCATTCGGTTTCACCGTGTTTGAATTAATAGGGGGAATTGATTTTCACACAAAGATGGCCGCCATACGCAAACTATTAGGCTAATGACCTATTCGTTTGGTCAAAGGATGCTTCCTCTATAAAGGTATGTTGTTGCAAAATTTGGTAGAGATCGGATGATTAGGTTAATCGTAATTTGATTTAAGCTTTGAACATTTGTGTGGCCGCCATTACGTTTCCGTCAAGATGGCGGCGATATAAAACATGACACTGAGGTGCCTTTTGTTAGTACTACCTCTGTACCAAATTTCGTTCCATTCGGTTGCACCGTGTTCGAATTAATAGGGGTAATCTATTTTCACACAAAGATGGACGCCATCCGCAAACTATTAGGCTAATGACCTATTAGATTTGTCAGAGGATGCTTCCTCCATAAAGGTATGTTGTTGCAAAATTTGGTAGAGATCGGATGATTAGGTTAGTCGTAATTTGATTTAAGCTTTGAACATTTGTGTGGCCGCCATTACGTTTCCGTCAAGGTGGCGGTGATATAAAACGGGACACTGAGGTGCCCTTTGCTAGTGCTACTTCTGTACCAAACTTCATTCCATTCGGTTTCACCGTGTTCGAATCAATAGGGGTAAACGATTTTGACACAAAGATGGCCGCCATCCGCAAACTATTAGGCTAATGACCTATTGGTTTTGTCAAAGGATGCTTCCTTCATAAAGGTATGTTGTTGCAAAATTTGGTAGAGATCGGATGATTAGGTTAGTCGTAATTTGATTTAAGCTTTGAACATTTGGGTGGCCGCCATTACGTTTCCGTCAAGATGGCGGCGATATAAAACATGACACTGAGGTGCCTTTTGTTAGTACTACCTCTGTACCAAATTTCGTTCCATTCGGTTGCACCGTGTTCGAATTAATAGGGGAATCGGTTTTCACACAAAGATGGCCGCCATCCGCAAACTATTACGCTGATGACCTATTATTTTCATATATTCATTCATTTATTTGCAATGGGGGGTGTGTCCCCCGGTGGCAAATTTTATATACATAGCAAATAAATAATTATACATAACAATTCAATAACAATTATACAACAATTAAACTGGAGTATTTACACAAATAGTCAGTCTTTTCTTAAACACACCTATATGTTTGGGAAAAGGCTCTAAGACTGCGGCAGGTAGAGAGTTCCAGTTATCAATGGCACGGTTTACAAAAGAATATTTACCATAATTTGTTCGCTGTGGTCGGCCCTTAACTTTGAAAGGATGATCGCTCCTACCCATGTAAGTGGGCTTTCCCAATCGTTTGCTAAGCTCACCCCATGCTGGTTGATTTGTATACGTGTTGTACATAGCGCAGAGTCTAGATTTCATCCTCCTAGCCTCCAGTGATTCCCACCCAAGTTTCTTTAACATACGGCTCACACTGCTCCTGGGATTAAAGTCACTGAGCACAAATCTAGCGGCCTTTCTCTCTACCATTTCCAACTCATTGATGAGCCCTACTTGATATGGATCCCAAACCACCGAGACATATTCCAGAATAGGTCTTACAAGTGACAAATAGCCTAATTCTTTAGCAGAGGTACTACTTCCTTTTAATACCCTCATTACAAAGTGCAGGGATTTGTAAGCTTTTGAAACTACACATCCTACATGACTACTCCATTTCATATCATTCCTTACGTGAACGCCCAAATATTTGCAAGAATCTTCTTCTACAAGTATTTCCGAGCCAATGTTATATTGAAAATCCTGCCTTCGCACTTTCCCTATTTTTAAGAGACTACATTTTCCTGTGTTTATTTTCATTTTATTTACAATCGCCCACTTATAGACCAGGTTCATGTCCTCTTGAAGCACTGCATTGTCTTGTGAGTCATGTATCTTTCGATATATTACACAATCATCCGCAAACAATCGACAGTCACTGCGAATCCCATTTGGTAAGTCATTTATAAACGCCAAAAATAACAAAGTTCCGATTACGCTGCCCTGAGGGATACCCGACGTTACGGTAATTTCATCCGAGAATATGCCTTCGATTTTCACTTTCTGGGAACGACCCGTCAAAAATTCTTGGATCCATAAAATTACCCTTCTATCAATCTTCGTCGAAGCTAATTTATGGAGTAGCATGTCATGCGGAACGACATCAAATGCCTTCGCAAAATCTATAACCACGGTGTCGACTAAAACTCCATGGTCTAACGATTCGCTAATGTCTTGAAAAAGTGATAGCATCTGACTCTCGCATGAGTAACCTTTCCGAAATCCATGTTGCCTATCATTAAACCATGATAAGGTTTCCCACTGTTCCCTCAAGTAGTCGCAAATGAAATGCTCCATCTGTTTACAAACGATGGACGTAAGACTAACCGGCCTGTAGTTGCCCAATTCAAGTCTGCTCCCTCCCTTAAATATTGGGACTGCCGTAGCTCTTTTCCAGTCATCTGGGATTTACGCATTGTTTATGGACACATTAAACATCACCTCCAAGTATCGTGCCACGGCCCTACCTCCTAGTTTAAGTACTTCACTAACAATATTATCAGGACCCTTTGATACATTGAATCGTAGTTTTTGTATTAGCTTTACAATTGCTGACTGGTTTATTTGGAACAGTTTGGTCAAAGGATGCTCCCCCCATAAAGGTATGTTGTTGCAAAATTTGGTAGAGATCGGATGATTAGGTTAGTCGTAATTTGATTTAAGCTTTGAACATTTGTGTGGCCGCCATTACGTTTCAGTCAAGATGGCGGCGATATAAAACATGACACTGAGGTGTCCTTTGCAAGTGCTACCTTTGTACCAAATTTCGTTCAATTCGCATTCACCGTGTTCGAATTGGTAGTGGGGGGGGACTGACATTCAGAGTACACACTCACACACACACACACACACACACACACACACACATACACACACACATACACACACACACACACAGACAGACACACTTTTTTCGCCCTGTGTTGATCTCATAAGTCTACTTTCATTTTTTGCAAAAATCGAAAGTAGGCTAAAAATCCAGTTCAACTAGCCGCAAATTTACTCTAAACATTATCCGCAGCTTGTCCGCTATTCGCACAGACATGCAAACTATACCCACATGGCGTAAAATGTTGCGGACATCCGCGGGTTCATCGGCAGAGCGTTAGGTATAACGGATGTGTTCCAACAGGCTCCGAGTCCGTTGTTAGTTTTGTTCCAAGCCCTTTATAAGATAAGCAAGCAAGGAAGGAAGCTTCTAATTCGATGTGACCGTTAATTTCGCGATCCACAGGACGTAATCAATCTCACATGCATTGACCGGCAATCGAACCCGGTCCGTCTTATTGACAGCTTAACCACAACACCACCACGCCCTCTTTATAAGATGAAAATGGGATATGAACTGTGCCTGTCGCACTTCCCTGGATCAATGATTAAATGAATGACAGATGAATGAAATTATTGTGGAGAGTGATGCTGGAGTGAAATTGTGACAAGGAAAACCGGAGTACCTGGAGAAAAACCTGTATGTCTCCGCTTTGTCCAGCAAAAATCTCACATGGAGTGACCGGTATTTGAACCACGGACCCATCGATGAGAGGCAGGCGTGCTACTGCCTAAGCCACGGAAGCTCCCCCTCTTTATAAGATATGTATATATATTTATTCCAAGCTCTTTCTTAAATATTTGTGTTTGTCCCGATTTTTTTCGGGGGGTGGGGGGGTGAAAGTTTGTCCCGAGTCCTTTGTTACATAAAGGTTACATACCAGCCCCCTGCGGCGTAGCCGTGCTCGTTAAATCTTGCACCACGGTTATGAGGGCAGTCGCAGCAAATTCCGAGATCGTAGGTTCGAATCCCGGCGCTGACAGAGGCTATCCTGAGTGTGGTTTTCCCCGGATTTTCCCACACTCCCTCCAGGCAAACATCGGGATAGTATCTACCCCATCCCTGTCCCTAATACGGTTACACACACTACTACAGTCAACACATAAATACAGGTTATCAGATAAATTAAACACACACCCAACTATACGGGGCTAAAACAATAGTTAAACAACCAGGTGTCGGAAATTCATATTGTATGGACAGGGCGGTCATTGGATGTGACTGAATTAAACAATGTTTGTTGTTCTGATCAATGTTCAAAGTGAGCACCATGAACCTCAGCGCAGAGCCGGTATCGACGTAGCAAGGCGTCCAGTGTGCGATGGAGAATGTATGGTTATGTTCTGTATGTCTGGGTGGCCGCTGCACGAATTCGTGTAACTAATTCCTCCTCCGTGTCCACAGGAGTAGAATACACTTCGGTGATCATGTAACCCCAGAGAAAGAAGTCTAATGGGTTCACATTGCACACTACTTTTGTGTAACCGTCGTTATCCACTCATGTACGTACGCATGCCCTGTGCTCATTCAATATGAAGACCAAACGGAAAGAACGGTGTAAGTCCATTTTTCCACCCGAAAATGAGTTTATGGCGCATTCTGTTGGCCAGCTATCGTCACTACAGATCAGTTGAAATTAATTTCGAATAAAGCGGAATGTCACGGAGATACAGAGGTTTTTATTTTCAGTGGAAACAGAAAGAACGTCCCATACCCTCGCACTTTTTTTCATAATTTAACTTTAGTTGCTATTTGTATTACATGTACTTCCTTTATAAGAAATAAATTTGGAAAAATAACTATATTGCTTACCCTCAATTGGTGTGTTTTAAGTATTTCTTTTTAGTGTTGAAAGTTTAAATGGGTTCTCCTGAAAAGTTTACAGAATGTGACCTACCCCGTTCTTCCCATGGAGTCTTCGTATGGGTTATCAACTCGTGGTTGTTTAACGAAATATATCTGAGTTGCCTAGATGCAAAACTGTCCATGTCCACTTAAAAAATAAATGAGTTGGCAACATTGGATTGTAGAGCTAGACTTATTAAACATGTCTGATATGCTATTTATGCTCAAAACTGTCCATGTCGTATGAATACCAGCTCTCGAAAAATGCAGTTGGATTCAAAACTGTCCATGTCCATTGGTAAGTAAGGCGCAAAACTTGCCTTGTCCCTTTCCACCAATCACATTGAGGATTGAAGTCATATGACTCTAATCCAAGATGACCGTCGTATGTATGCAAACATTTCCTTTTGTGTGTTTTAATGTTTATATTGAAAGTATTATGCACTGTTTTCGTTACATTAAATATGGAACATGTCAATAATGTTGATCAAGGCATTACGGAAACAACACCTGACCGTTCTAGGAAGCGAGTACGGCCTGAAAATCAGTGAAGCAAACTGTTTCTATTCATCGCGAGACAACCTTATGACCATGTCTTCGACTGCCAAAAGAATGAAAATACCTGATCAGAGTGCCGATTACAGTAGGCAATTACACATATACAATCTTGCCATTGTAGTAGGTTCCTCTAAATCAAGGTTAACCACTAATAATGTCTTCATGTACACATGGCTTGCGAACGAAGGTAAGAAAGGTTCAAATGAAATATGCTCAGTTCTCTACCACTGTTTATGCTATACAGACGTGAGCAACATACTGAGACCGTCTAGTTGATGTCAACAACCACGATGACTCAACTAACGACACATAAATCGAATAAAAAGAAAAGTACCGTGAGGATCAGGTGACCTTCCAAAAAGGCTAAAGCGGCACGAGAGTCCGTAGTCCACAGGGATCGTGGTACATGGTGACGATGGTCATAGACCGCCTAAGGAAAGGTTCACCTTAAAACTAGACTGAGAAAATAAACATCCAGACTCATGTAAAACACCGTGAAAATTTATTAGAATTCACAAGCCCCTAGCCTAGTTCGGAGGGTTATAATCGGCTAGTCCGCAAATTAATAAATAAACTAAGATAAAGAACAGGTCCCCTACCTGAGAAGTTACTGAAAACCCTCGCGAAAGATCTAACTCACAATGATAAAGCAACAACAGCAACGCTAGGAATATGGCACGACGCAAGTCCCTAGTTCAAGTTACAAGATCAAGCTAATATCTGAATTTACATTTAACGGGGTAGCAAAACAAATCTAGGTTAGGATGGTACCATTTCGACATTTAAATTTAACATTAATTCAACTAGCTAAGTCCTATCAATTAACAAAATTTACGGCGATGACGTCCGTAAAAGAAAACAATTACATCCAAAAGCTAAGTGTACAGCCATGAAAAACAAACAATTTAATTATGCTTAATAACTATGTGCTAACAGCACACAATAAGGTAACATGTAGGGTTTAATACACTTGACATCATGAATTAATAACGAAATAGACACAGTAGTTTTATTAAAAATTCCTGCCTACACCTTGGTTTACTCTTTGTAAACCATAGTCATCTAATGTGTATAGTTACGGTGACGAATGCGCAGTTGATACCACGTCTGACATCGCATGGCCTGAGCTCCGCAAGCTACGAACTCTAGGTTCGCACATGCTTCAGGTCGCTACAAAAATGTCAACTGTCCTAGTCATTTCCTCACAAGGAAATTATCTTCAACTGCACGGCTATGTCAACAGTTCCAGAATGCAAAGAACAAAGTTAGATAGAAAGAATCGTTAGTTAGGCTTGTTTTACAACAATTATGCATTTTATTATTAGAATGTCGGTTTATAGGTTTATCGTAGGTTTATGGCGAATAACATTGACAATAGCCTGGGCACGGAGTGTCTCCAACTGAGATCATTCTCCACCAAAAAGCCTCGACTCAACAGTCGGAATATAATCAACGAGTATAACAACTCGGACACACAATAACACGGGTTACCAGCGGCGCTAAGCTCGCGTTCAATAACTCTGGGATAGGCCTGTACAACAGTTACCTTCCAAAAAACATCTGGTCAACGGGATCATCCCGGACAAAGCATACAATAACATCCTGCCATAACAGGGTAGACTTCACCATCCTATAGAAAACCTTACATAACTGTACCTGTCATACGACAATACACGCAACAGAGCGCTAAACTAACAAAAACCGATCCATAAAACAAGTGATCAAATACAAGAGTGGAAACTGGTTTCCATAAGCAAAATAGCAATGAAAGGAAAAGCGAATACAAATTGTACTCTGTCCTCGTCTATAGTAGTTTTGTCTCACAATGAAGCAGGCGTGCTCTAGGTCACTGGGTTACATAACCAGTTTATTCAAGGCCGGCGATTTAATCAATACAAAACCTGCACTTGGCCGGTTCATAAAAAACATTACCATGTGTTACGGATCTCTACAGAGTCCGTGTATCAAACGCACACTATAAATCTGAGTATAGTAATACACTTCCGTCTTTCTACCAAAGACGTCTAAATGAAAGTAAACTTACAATAACTGAAGCTCTTTGCTTTAAAAATGCAACTCAGTAGTTGCTAGAACATCAAATAAGAACGTGTCTCACACGACACAAGAAAAATATGATAAATGTGGAACAGATTCACACACTAGATCTGCTTAATGATACGTTGGGAACCGCGTTCGATGCTAGGCAACGAAACATTCCTTCTAGTTGTTAGGTTCAAACATGACCAAGAATAGCTTCTGAGCTTATTCAAAATGAAATATAATGCATTTACAAACTGGTAGTTACTGTCGACTACCTAAATGATACGACCGTTCTAACGACAGTCAGGGGTGTAACAAAGGATGGCTGCGAAGAATGCAGTCAATTAATAACCAAGGCATCTGATTGCCATAACTACAGTCAGCAAAGACTTGAAAATTACCCCAAGTAGGGTTGAACAAAATAGCCTCAAAATGACTACGATCAGGTTCAGCAAAAAGGTAGGCATTGACGTTCCACGACGTTCACCAAGCTGCACCAGGGCTGACCAAAATGTCTGACCCCAAGGTGTCTCACTCTAAACTGAAATAAATGACATCTAACTAATCTAGTTACATCCCTACCTAGAAAAATGGCTGACACTGAGTGTGGTTGATTCACAAACTACATTAAAACTACTATACCACCAGAAACTAGAACAAAGAAGGGGTGTGACAAAAACTCACGAAATGGAGAAGCTCTCACTCAGCTCTCTATTCCACAACAAGGGTTGTACATAAACCTCTCTGGCTCTCTGGATCGGTATCCTCCTCATCAGGATTCCCATCTGGACTCCCCCAAAGACCAGGGTTCGATTTGTCCCTGTCGACATCTTCGTGGATATGCCTGGAAATGGCATTTTGGCTCCTTCCCTCTCGTTCATCGTTCTGGAAGTTCCACCATCACGCTGGTTCCTGTAGAAACGTCACCCCCCCATACTGGGATGGTATTAGCCCATGGTAACTGCTTCAACCATGGTGAATAAAAGTCCAATCACGTGGGTAGCGAAATAAGTTGCGTGATTATTCATCCTCTCACTTCCAAAATTATAATGTCCGTCGCGACTATTATAGGCTTCAATTATAAAATACGACACAGCCTTAATCTTGCAGATGTGGATTAGCATGTGAGCTAATACTATTTTATAATGCTGCACGTGCTAGTGACGCTACTTTTGTATCACGCAGCATCCGTGAATTATACGACGTTTCAAAGATGAAATTTCCACTTTGGCAATTTAAATATCTCATACTATTATAATCACACTTATTCAGGATAATTGTAACACTATTACCTGTATATTTCCACTAGGCATCTGCCCTCCACATACGCGTGGGTAATATGTGATGTCACAGCAATGTTGTGCAATACACTATACTTGCCAATAATTATTTCCCAAGCTTCTTATTTAATTCACTGGACTTCATCGACAGTGAATATTAGTATTTGCTTGCTCGATGGCACTTTATAATCACTTTTAACGCTAAACAGCGGATATTCTTCTACGTCTCGTAGGACAAATGTAATTCCACGCCTACACAAGGCGGATTCTCAAGACGCAGTGCTCCGGTACTGGGTGTCTCTAGAAAGTAGGTCGTCAAAACGAAAACGTTGAGCGACTACTTACGTTCCTTTTTGCGTATCTGCAAGGGTATTACCTTACCTAAAGTAAAAATAAACATTCTCCAAAATGTTTTAATAATGCAGCATGACGAAATGGAATATTCTGAGTCTCGTAGGAAAGATAAAAATAATTAATAAGACCTCAGATAATAATTAGCAGTTTACACCAAAGTCAAAAGTGCGATTCACCGCTACTTCAAAGTATCGCGTGATCTCTCAGCTTCACGTGGCTTCCTGGGTGTGTTCAAAAGTACAACATCCCCTCATAAATGCTCTGTCATAAAAAAAATATCACATGAACCATAGCTCAGCGGGTTCATCTGCCTCTCTGTCGTTTCAAATAAAATGTTGGGATAACATTTTTAATTGCTTTGAAATTCATTCAAGAGTGATATTTTTTTAGATTGGCTGCATTAAAGGTTCCAATGCGTTCTCTTGTCCTAATGTCTTCTATCACATAACTTCCATTGTTTAAAGGCTGTCGGACACGACTAGGGCCATAATACAAGGATAGAAATTTCCCATATATGCGGTCTATAGGACTAGAAATTCCGGGTCTCCTTATAAGGATAAGGTCTCCTTCTACTAGTGGTTCTCTAAACCTCTGGCGTCTAGTTCTTCTCAAGCGCTTGGCAGCTTGTCTGTCCATAGTCTCTCTTGCAGCTAAAAGTCTGCTGGCATGTGATGGTTGTAAACAAGGTGGATTTACAATCACACGATCCCATATTCTCAGCGGCATCTGGTTCAAATGCAAGACCATAGGTATTTGACCAGTGCTTTCATGTACTGTTGAATTAATACATTTTGCCATAATAACAAGGACTTCAGTCCATCGCCAGTGTTCTTCTTGACAATATAATCGACAGAATTTTGCGATAATAGACATCACGCATTCTGCTGGGTTGCTCTCTGGATGTCGAATAGATGATAAAACATGACCTATTTCAAGCTCATTCATGGCATTGGCAAATTCTGCTGAGGTGTACTGTGATCCGTGATCAGTCAACAAGAATTGTGGCTTTCCTGCCTCCGGTATCACTTGACGTCTAATCCTCTGAATAATCTGATGTGCAGTAGCTTTTTGAATTGGATGAAGCATCGTATATTTCGTGAACACATCCACCGTTACAACGATGTATCGATTCCTGTGCATACAACTCTCTAGGTTGAGTTGGTAGTATTGGTCTAGGTTGTTCCTTCAGCAAGTGTGACGTGTATTTATTCCGCTGGCATGCGTCGCAAGCACGTAAACACTGTCTAACGGTGGCTCCTAACCCTTTCCATGTGAAAGACTCCTTGATAGTTGCAATGGTTTTGTCTGTTCCACCATGTCCAATGGATAAATGTACCATAAGAATAACAGATTCTTGGTATCTCCTAGGAATAACTGCACGCAGTTGAGTGTGGTCCTCGTCTACAAACTTGTATAAGACACGATGATAAATCAAATAATCATCTGCAACAGCAGCAATCCTTGCATAATGATCATCCTGTGGATCCATTCTTCGTTCTAGGAAACGGATAATATGTCTGAGTTCCTCCTCACGTCGCTGTCCTTCAGGTAAATGACGAAATCGGCGAAGGTGTTCCTCGCATTCTCCCTCGATGTCTATGGCATTAACAGTAGCTTCAGGATTCCGGCTGAGGATGTCGGCCAACACATTCTCTCTGCCTGGTCGATAAACTATTTCCAAATCGAACTGTTGGAGAAACAGCGTCCAACGTGTGATCCTGTCGCTTGCCAGTCTTGTTCTCAAGATGAAGGTCAACGCATGATGATCGGTTCTCACAATAATCCTCTGACCTAACAGAAGTTTCTGCCAGTATTCAAGTGCGTAAACAATTGCAAGTGCTTCTATCTCGGTCGTGAAGTAGTGAGATTCATGTGCTCTTAAACGTCGGCTTAAGAAAGCAATGTAATGACGTTTCTTCTCATCATCTTCCTGCAGTAAAATGGCTCCTATACCAATGGCAGATGCATCAGTTTCTAGAATAAAGTTCCGAGAGTAATCTGGATATTCTAACTGAATTGAGTCCACAAGCATCTGTTTAGCTCTCCTGAAAGCTATCTCGCATTCATCATTCCAGTTCCACCTGCAGTTCTTTTTCAATAATCCTTGCAGTGGTGCAACAGTTTCGGAATACTTCTCACAATGAGCAGCAAAGAATTGGAGAATTCCTAAGAATTGTCTCACGTGTTTCACACGGGTTGGTGTTGGAAATGCAGCAACAGTTCTAATCTTTGCCGGATTCGGTCTATATCCTTCTCCATTGATTATGTGTCCTACGAATTTCACTTCTTCCTGGAAAAATCGACACTTGTCAAACTTGACCTTAAAATTTGCCTGTCGGAGATTCTCAAAAACAAGGCGCAATGCCTTTAAATGCTCTTCTTCTGTTCCCGAAGCTATGATTATGTCATCCACATAACATATTACTTTCTGCTTCACTTCATGAGTCAGCTTGGCATCAAGTGCTCTGATTAATGCAGCTCCGGCATTTTTCAATCCAAATGGTAGTTTTTGGAATACATAAGTAGTCTGATCAAACAAGAATCCAGTATATTTCTGAGTATGCTCAGACAATCTGATATGGTAATAAGACTGAACCAAGTCTAATGATGAAAATATCCTTTTTCCTTTGAACTTCCTGAGAATGTCCCTAATCTTGGGCGGTCTGTCGTGCTCAGGAGCTAGGCGTTCATTCAAGGCTCTGGCATCAAGACAAAGTCTCAAGCTTCCATCTACCTTAACCACAGGTATTATGGGATTCAAGAAAGGAGTCGGTGATTTCTTGATTGTACCTGCTTCTTCCATCTCATGGATCTTCTTAGCAGCTTCTTCGAGATGTTTCTCGGCAATCGGATAGATCCTTTTCTGGAATGGGGAATCGTCCAGTAATACAAGATCATACTCGTAGTCTAATATCTCACCAGGTGTGGTGTCGAATATATCTCTGTATTCGTTCAGTATTGCCTCAAGATCCTCATGTGTGGGTGCTGATAACGATTCTGCCTGTTCGTCGGCATCTAGTGTCGCCTCAATTTCCTTGCCCTTTAATGCTTCGACTACATCTACTTCGGATAGGAATTCCGGTTCTTCTTCAATTAGGCTCATCTGAATGGGTTCGTTCGGCTTGAACTCTACCGTATTCCGTCCCATGTCAATTATTCCATCATATTTTCTAATGAAGTCTGCGCCTAAAATGGCATCATGATGCAGGCCCTTCATTACGAGAAATTCGTGCAAGTACACGTGGCTCGAAATCTTCACAGTACACAAAATCTGGATTTTGCACGTTACAACGCGGTCAGGTATGACACCTCTGACTCTTATAGCTGAAATGGGCAACTCCGTCACCTCAGAGTTTGCTCTAAGTCTGGCATGGCAATCGGCGGAAATTACACTAATCATCGCCCCAGTATCGATGAGTATGACTACACTGACTTCATTCATGGTGGCTACAATCTTGGGTAGACGTGTTAATTCATAATTGTGGTTCGTCGTTCGTCGTTCGTCCAACAAGTCTTCTTGGATTGGCTCCCAGAGTAATATAGAGGCAGTTACTCGGTGCTCAACCAAACAAGAATCTATTGATTTTTCGGAGTTTTTTTTTCTGTCATGGCGAGAAGTACTGGGCTGGTTCTGCTCCGTCTCCTGCGCCGAATGTCTATTTTCCCTCGAAGTAGGGTTCCGTTCTCCCTCTTCTTGGATCTGCAATTCTCTCAATTGTTGGAGGTACTCACGGCTCTCCCGCGCTCTTCCTTTCCCATCCCTGTCTGGCTGGTATCTAGGGTCTCGATTTCTGTCGTAACCCCCACTATATCGATAGTCTCTACGGATACGTCCGTGTTGCTGATTTCTTCCTTCATTCCCTCGGCGGTTGTTTTCATGACGTCGGTTGTCGTCCGTCCTTCGGTCGAATCGCCGTTCCCAATGACTTCGCCGGTCATCATGTTGATTTCGAGTATACGGAGTGTTGTTCCATTCTCTCCTGTTATAACTGTAATTGTTATCACGTCGCCCAGAATCCTCTGTGGTTTGTGTTTGTTGTGGCGTCTGGCTTACTTTATCAACAGTCGTCAGATTCATATGTCTATCCTCGCGCCTATCAGCCTTCTGCTGACGGTGTGTAGGAAACTGTTCTGTGTTAGCGTCCAACCTTCGCAGTATCTGGTCACACTGCTGGAAAGTGGATGCCCCTGCAGCGATTAACACACGTTGTACATCCGCAGGGTACTGCCAAACAATTGTGTTCACCAAATCTTGTTCGGACAATGGAGGCTGAAGACAACGGAGCTTCGCGAGCTGTATTGCGAAGTAATTCGCATAACGAGTAGGTGTATTGGAACTGTACCTTCGAGTGTACATCTCAGCTCGGATACTCTGCTGGATGTCGCTCGACCAATAGGTTCTTAATAACGCTTCCTTAAAGTCTTGGTAGCCTGTGAATGAGTATCGGAATGCTCTGAACCAGGTACCGGCTTGTCCCTCAAGCAGTCGCTCTATAACTCTTAGTTCCCTCTCTGGAGTTACCATAGTATCACGTAAGTAGCTTTCGACATTTGCTAGGAATTCCACTGGAGTAACACCGCTCCCAGTTCCCGAGAAGCGAGCTGGTTGCTCCTCTCTTGAACGAATTATGGTGACATTTCCCTGCGTATTCGCGGGTCTGAAAGTATTTTGCATGTAACTCTGCGTAGGAGTGTTAGTCTCATGACTAATTCGATTAGATGCTGGTTGAAACGGGTGAGCGTTAAAGTTCAAGGTCTGACCTTGCGCTAAATTAGTGAATTGTGACGGTTGCGGTTCCATAGGCGCGCTGGGTTGGAAATGGGTAGGCATCATTCCTCCTGATTGAGATATAGGCGTTTCCTGAGATTCTCCCATCTGTGGGTGTACGTGTCTCTCTCTTGGAGTCGTCTCGAGTCTGTCCAGGCGTCTTTCTATTACTTCAAGACCTGGGATGGTTCTGGCTGCGACTTTGTTGCCTAAGTCGTTCAATTGCAGCTCGATCCTGTCAACCTTTCCCTTGAGGTTTGTGTCTACCTCGCGTATGGCCGTCCTAAGGTTATAACTGAGGTCTAACCTCTCGGTCACCGCGACTTCCTCAAATCTCTTTAGTAAGGAATCGATTTCTCCTTCAACTCTGGACATATTTTCTTGGATTTTACCCACATCGTCTCTAACCTCGGCTACCTTAGCCTCGACTGTAGCTTCGTGTTCGTTGAGGTCACCTCTCAATAACATGAGGTCAATTTTGTGTTCCTCATGATGAACATCAACTGTCTCACGCAGACTGTCTACGGTTTCCGTCAATTCAGAAATGTTTCTCCTGTTGGTGTTAAGTTCCTCTTTAATCTCCATCATGCCATCAACGATAGTCTTCACGTTGTTATTAACGGCATTGGCAGCTCCTCTCATCAAGATTAAACCAACGTTCATGGTTGCCATGTCCTTCTTCACATTTCCGATAAATCCCTCAACGTGATCTAGTCGAGTCCCGAATTCTTCCCTGGTATGTTCCAGATCTGCTCTCATGTCTATCTGGACTTTATTCAAGGTTGTCTGAATTTGAGCTGTGTGCTCCTCCAATCGGTTTTGCACCTCCTCCCTAGCTCTATTCATCTGGTCGGTTAAGCAATCTACGCGCTGGTTAGCCTCCTGATGGTGTCGTATGACATCAACCCTAACAGCTGCTAAACCTGTCGTCAGATCATTTCTCGCTTCGATTCTATATGTGTCCATGTCTGCCCTGACTTGAGTTAAATCAGCCCTAACATTATTTACAGAGTGAGTGTTAATCTCTAAGTCCTGTCTTACATTGTTCATAGACTGAGTGTTAATCTCTAAGTCCTGTCTTACATTGTTCATAGACTGAGTGTTAATCTCTAAGTCCTGTCTTACATTGTTGACTTCCTGTCTAACCTGGTCCACATGACCACTGACATTGTTGACTTCCTGTCTAACCTGGTCCACATGACCACTGACATTGTTGACTTCCTGTCTAACCTGGTCCATATGACCACTTACAGTATTTACAGCCTGAGTATTCTGACCTAAGTCAGCAGTAATCTGTTGAAGATTGGCATTCACACCTGCCATCATCTCTCCAAACACACGACGAATAGTTTCCTCATCCATAGATAAGAAATATATGAGAAAGTGAGGGATCAATTTCTACTGGAACTTACAGCTATGATTAGTTACTTGGTGGTATAAAGCTTGCTTCATTTATATAAATATCACGAGTACAGCTGGAGTATGCAAACTAAGTGCTTCTACATTTACAAAGACAACGGTGAGCAAAGCAAAGTATTACATTTACTTAGGATGAGGCATCATCAAAGAAAATCCTATCCTTCATTTATTCAACACTAAAGGGACTTCTATCAAACATGAATGCCATGCGGTCAATTGATCTGCAGTACGACTTTCTAAGTTCGTCCCAGTCCTGTCAATTTACCATTAATCAACATTAGGATCCTCAAAAAAGAATAACATGGTACTGAGGGTCACCACGTTAACGTCGGCACATGAGTTGGGCGCCATTTTATGTGACCGTCTAGTTGATGTCAACAACCACGATGACTCAACTAACGACACATAAATCGAATAAAAAGAAAAGTACCGTGAGGATCAGGTGACCTTCCAAAAAGGCTAAAGCGGCACGAGAGTCCGTAGTCCACAGGGATCGTGGTACATGGTGACGATGGTCATAGACCGCCTAAGGAAAGGTTCACCTTAAAACTAGACTGAGAAAATAAACATCCAGACTCATGTAAAACACCGTGAAAATTTATTAGAATTCACAAGCCCCTAGCCTAGTTCGGAGGGTTATAATCGGCTAGTCCGCAAATTAATAAATAAACTAAGATAAAGAACAGGTCCCCTACCTGAGAAGTTACTGAAAACCCTCGCGAAAGATCTAACTCACAATGATAAAGCAACAACAGCAACGCTAGGAATATGGCACGACGCAAGTCCCTAGTTCAAGTTACAAGATCAAGCTAATATCTGAATTTACATTTAACGGGGTAGCAAAACAAATCTAGGTTAGGATGGTACCATTTCGACATTTAAATTTAACATTAATTCAACTAGCTAAGTCCTATCAATTAACAAAATTTACGGCGATGACGTCCGTAAAAGAAAACAATTACATCCAAAAGCTAAGTGTACAGCCATGAAAAACAAACAATTTAATTATGCTTAATAACTATGTGCTAACAGCACACAATAAGGTAACATGTAGGGTTTAATACACTTGACATCATGAATTAATAACGAAATAGACACAGTAGTTTTATTAAAAATTCCTGCCTACACCTTGGTTTACTCTTTGTAAACCATAGTCATCTAATGTGTATAGTTACGGTGACGAATGCGCAGTTGATACCACGTCTGACATCGCATGGCCTGAGCTCCGCAAGCTACGAACTCTAGGTTCGCACATGCTTCAGGTCGCTACAAAAATGTCAACTGTCCTAGTCATTTCCTCACAAGGAAATTATCTTCAACTGCACGGCTATGTCAACAGTTCCAGAATGCAAAGAACAAAGTTAGATAGAAAGAATCGTTAGTTAGGCTTGTTTTACAACAATTATGCATTTTATTATTAGAATGTCGGTTTATAGGTTTATCGTAGGTTTATGGCGAATAACATTGACAATAGCCTGGGCACGGAGTGTCTCCAACTGAGATCATTCTCCACCAAAAAGCCTCGACTCAACAGTCGGAATATAATCAACGAGTATAACAACTCGGACACACAATAACACGGGTTACCAGCGGCGCTAAGCTCGCGTTCAATAACTCTGGGATAGGCCTGTACAACAGTTACCTTCCAAAAAAACATCTGGTCAACGGGATCATCCCGGACAAAGCATACAATAACATCCTGCCATAACAGGGTAGACTTCACCATCCTATAGAAAACCTTACATAACTGTACCTGTCATACGACAATACACGCAACAGAGCGCTAAACTAACAAAAACCGATCCATAAAACAAGTGATCAAATACAAGAGTGGAAACTGGTTTCCATAAGCAAAATAGCAATGAAAGGAAAAGCGAATACAAATTGTACTCTGTCCTCGTCTATAGTAGTTTTGTCTCACAATGAAGCAGGCGTGCTCTAGGTCACTGGGTTACATAACCAGTTTATTCAAGGCCGGCGATTTAATCAATACAAAACCTGCACTTGGCCGGTTCATAAAAAACATTACCATGTGTTACGGATCTCTACAGAGTCCGTGTATCAAACGCACACTATAAATCTGAGTATAGTAATACACTTCCGTCTTTCTACCAAAGACGTCTAAATGAAAGTAAACTTACAATAACTGAAGCTCTTTGCTTTAAAAATGCAACTCAGTAGTTGCTAGAACATCAAATAAGAACGTGTCTCACACGACACAAGAAAAATATGATAAATGTGGAACAGATTCACACACTAGATCTGCTTAATGATACGTTGGGAACCGCGTTCGATGCTAGGCAACGAAACATTCCTTCTAGTTGTTAGGTTCAAACATGACCAAGAATAGCTTCTGAGCTTATTCAAAATGAAATATAATGCATTTACAAACTGGTAGTTACTGTCGACTACCTAAATGATACGACCGTTCTAACGACAGTCAGGGGTGTAACAAAGGATGGCTGCGAAGAATGCAGTCAATTAATAACCAAGGCATCTGATTGCCATAACTACAGTCAGCAAAGACTTGAAAATTACCCCAAGTAGGGTTGAACAAAATAGCCTCAAAATGACTACGATCAGGTTCAGCAAAAAGGTAGGCATTGACGTTCCACGACGTTCACCAAGCTGCACCAGGGCTGACCAAAATGTCTGACCCCAAGGTGTCTCACTCTAAACTGAAATAAATGACATCTAACTAATCTAGTTACATCCCTACCTAGAAAATGGCTGACACTGAGTGTGGTTGATTCACAAACTACATTAAAACTACTATACCACCAGAAACTAGAACAAAGAAGGGGTGTGACAAAAACTCACGAAATGGAGAAGCTCTCACTCCGCTCTCTATTCCACAACAAGGGTTGTACATAAACCTCTCTGGCTCTCTGGATCGGTATCCTCCTCATCAGGATTCCCATCTGGACTCCCCCAAAGACCAGGGTTCGATTTGTCCCTGTCGACATCTTCGTGGATATGCCTGGAAATGGCATTTTGGCTCCTTCCCTCTCGTTCATCGTTCTGGAAGTTCCACCATCACGCTGGTTCCTGTAGAAACGTCACCCCCCCATACTGGGATGGTATTAGCCCATGGTAACTGCTTCAACCATGGTGAATAAAAGTCCAATCACGTGGGTAGCGAAATAAGTTGCGTGATTATTCATCCTCTCACTTCCAAAATTATAATGTCCGTCGTGACTATTATAGGCTTCAATTATAAAATACGACACAGCCTTAATCTTGCAGATGTGGATTAGCATGTGAGCTAATACTATTTTATAATGCTGCACGTGCTAGTGACGCTACTTTTGTATCACGCAGCATCCGTGAATTATACGACGTTTCAAAGATGAAATTTCCACTTTGGCAATTTAAATATCTCATACTATTATAATCACACTTATTCAGGATAATTGTAACACTATTACCTGTATATTTCCACTAGGCATCTGCCCTCCACATACGCGTGGGTAATATGTGATGTCACAGCAATGTTGTGCAATACACTATACTTGCCAATAATTATTTCCCAAGCTTCTTATTTAATTCACTGGACTTCATCGACAGTGAATATTAGTATTTGCTTGCTCGATGGCACTTTATAATCACTTTTAACGCTAAACAGCGGATATTCTTCTACGTCTCGTAGGACAAATGTAATTCCACGCCTACACAAGGCGGATTCTCAAGACGCAGTGCTCCGGTACTGGGTGTCTCTAGAAAGTAGGTCGTCAAAACGAAAACGTTGAGCGACTACTTACGTTCCTTTTTGCGTATCTGCAAGGGTATTACCTTACCTAAAGTAAAAATAAACATTCTCCAAAATGTTTTAATAATGCAGCATGACGAAATGGAATATTCTGAGTCTCGTAGGAAAGATAAAAATAATTAATAAGACCTCAGATAATAATTAGCAGTTTACACCAAAGTCAAAAGTGCGATTCACCGCTACTTCAAAGTATCGCGTGATCTCTCAGCTTCACGTGGCTTCCTGGGTGTGTTCAAAAGTACAACATCCCCTCATAAATGCTCTGTCATAAAAAAAATATCACATGAACCATAGCTCAGCGGGTTCAATACTAACTTTGAAATTAATTGCTTGGGCAAAATAAAATCACAATAGTTGTCTAGATGCTGTGTCACTGGATGTACGAACGATAGTTTCGACCATAGCATCTTGGAAGAGTATGGCACCCTCCACCAAGTAGGGAAAGACTGGGTGATAGCTGACTGGAAAGGAGCCATTCAAAACGTCATAAAACACGAAGCATCATTCCCTTTCCAGACAACAAAAGTAAAAAGAGTCATCATCATCATCCGTAATTCTCAAAATGTTATTAAAGTCCAAGGGGAGCCTAATTATAGGTCTGACATCAAAGAACCAATGGGTGAATGCAAAGTGGGAAAACACTAAAAACAGATAAACCCGAACTGCATAACAATCTCTCCCGTGCCCATTAATGAAAAGAAACTGGAAGATGTTTCAAAACTCCTCAAGAAACACAATAGTGAGTCCTGGAGTGAGCATAACTCTCTGTCATAGTACATGAAATGATTAGGTTCCACTGGGTCAGGGGCATCAATTGAAGAAGAATGGCTAGCAGGAGAGAATGAATACATTGTTCCAGGAATGATGTATTAAGTGCGTTGCTGATTATCAGGTATTACACCACGTACCTTTAGAAAAAGGAATGAAAATCAAATGCACAAATTTAGATTTATGTTCATTCCATATCCTCTCCTCACAAGTAGCCTATCTTCAGAAATAAAGATTGAATAAAACAATTTAGATTTATGATCATCATATTTCTTCTCTTGACATAGTCCTTAGTCTGTTTCAAAACTGTCCATGTCCATTACAGTTGCATGCAAAAGTGGCCATCTGCAAAATGAGATGCAAAAGTGTGCATGCCCATTTTTATTTTGCTTATATCTTGCAAAAGCTCAAGCAGATTTGTACTAATTCATACTTATTTATATGATATACTGTATAGGCTTATACCAATTCACCCAATAAAAACACATTTTTTACTTTTTCTCAAAACCAGTTATAGAGGACATGGACACTTTTGCAACAGATTCTGTTGTTGACTCCATCATGTATATCTCTTTGGGCATGGAAGTTTTGAACATCCAGTATAAATATATGCCAACTCTATTAACGCCTTAATTGACAAGATCTGAAGATTTTGCCTTTCATGGCCGTTAGATACTCCAGCCGTGTCTGTTGCGGGGATTTGCCTAATAAGTGTACCCAGCGGAGCAAGTTGCAAGAAGCGCTACTCCAGCGGAATCTGTTGTCTAGGTGATGCATATTCTATCTGGCGGTCAGCTTTAGCCAACATAAGGAACTTGAATGACGTCACGATCCATTTTACAGTCTCGTACAGGCGAGGAGCATCCCACAGCAGCCAACCTATCACATAAGAGTGAACTAACACAATAGAACTGTCAACCAGAAACCACTCAAGGTTCATGGTTTTTGAGAACACTCCAATATCCTATGGAAACCTCACACAGCGCCACTTCGAGCTATCAGAACAAATGTTTGAAAATGCCAACCACACTTGTTGGTGAAACGTCAGAAGATAATATGACGGAACTTTTCACACGGTCTAATAACCCGAATAGCTGTGCTGGACAATACTCAACGGACCGTGAAGTCTACACCAGATTAGTTGTTGTTGATTCTCTTAGGGGCTTTGCGACATCGTGGTCATGTAGCCCCATGTACTTGGGTGTGAGTAGAGCTTTGTCTGATATCATGTGTAACATCTATTTTAGTGTGCGTATTTGTAATATTGAGGTAGAATTTGGGTAGGAAGCGGCCGTGGCCTTAAATTAGGTACCATCCCGGCATTTGCTTGAAAGTGCGAAACCACGGGGAAAAACTTCCAGGATGACTGAGATAGGAATCTAACCCACCTCTTCTCAGTTTTGCCTCACGAGGCTGACTGTACCTCGTTCTAGCTCTCAGACCAGAATTAAATTTCTTGGTCGAGCCAGGAATCGAACCCGGGCCTCCGTGGTGACAGCCAAGAATGCTAGCCACGACGCATGATGATCTGCCTATAGAGCAGTGGTTCTTAACAGGTGGGGATTTCGAATACGATGTGCGTTGAACGAGAATCTTCCGAATGTATTCGCGGCGTTGACTATCAGGAAATATCTTTAAAAGAAGTGTTATTGAGGAAGGGTTACAACTGATAAGGTGTATCGGGGAGGGAGTAAGGAGAGGTGGTCCGTACATGTTTCAATTTCACCCTGAGTGGTCCGCAGACTTCTACAGGTTCAGAACCACTGCTATAGAGCTACCAGAATTTGAAATATTGGGTTTAACTGTTGGTTGGTTCCTCAGTTTAGGGGCTGCGACAACGCGGTCATGTAGTTCCGTGTACTTTGGGTGTGTGTAGAATCTGTCTGATAACGGTGTTAATTGCGATGACTGTATTAGTGTGTGGATTTAACTGTCAAGGGACTCTTAGTTCCCCCAGCAAGGAAGTATGATATGCTTCATATACCGGTACTGTATGAGACGAAGTGCAAGGTTCACTATCCTAGTGAGGTCCAGTCTGTGTTGGTACACCTGGGTAAAACCCCTCCAAAGACACGACAGAAACCTAGACGAATTGTTGAAGTATTACTTGGTAGTGAAACTCAACTTTCATTTTATAGGAAATTTGATTCGTTTTTAGTACCATATTTTTTTAAGACAGAAGTTTCAGCAAGTTCCCTGAGAGATGCATGGCTCTAGACAAGTTTACGAAAGAGTACAACTCCAACTATTCGGATTCCGGATCGGTTTGAGGGGGAAAAATTGAATGACTACAATTAATTTATTAACTGTTTGTAGGGCAGAATATTATTAAAAATATTTTATTTGCAGTTATTTAAATTTAATTCTTATTATTTTCGCCGTAATTTCGATTATTAAAGTTATAATATTCATGTTTATTTTATAATATTAATTTTTATATTATTTTAATATTTTTGAAATTAAGATTCAACTATATACCGGTAATTATTATAATTTTAATTTTCACAAGCATATTTATTTTTAATTATATATTTTTAAAATATATTTTATTTTTCACTGCTTATTTTAACATATGTACCAAGTGCCTTAGATCAAGGAGATAAGGCAATAATATTTGATTTTCAGTTTTTTTTAAACACAGACCGGTAACGTATAGAACATTCGGTGATATATGACTGAATGATTCAACTAACCACTAACCTATGAAGGATTAATATACAGACCACCTTAGAAAGGGTTCATGCAGCCAGTTAAAGCCCTAGTAGTTTACACAACACATAGACTATCACTGATTTTACTCATTCGTAACTGCGGGATGACCGTAATTTGGGTAATCGCTGGTCATTCATGCAATATGAAGCAACTCAGGTCCTTATTAGAGCAATTTATTTTAAAATTTAAATTAGGTTAGTTAATCCACAACTTCCCTCCCGCTAAGCGGCTTTGGTGGCGTAGGGGGTAGCATGCTGAGCTTCTATGCCCAAGATCGCGGGTTCAAACCCGGCCGAAGTCGTCGGAAAAGAGCGTTAAAATCCCTCAGTATGCCTTCCTACGGAGGGGAAGTACAGCCGGTGGTCCCATATCATAGGTTTATGGCATGATAAAGAACCTTCCATTAACTACACAGCAAAAATTTGTATATAGGTTAGTTTGATAACGCTATAATAGTTACAACGGTTCGCCGCCAGGTGCTGACTGCGATGGCATTTAGTAGCCATGTCCGCATCTAGGTGTCGTGGACGGTAGTATTTGGTAGCAAAAGCAGGAACTACTTGAAAAAATTAATCGTCTGCAGACCTTCTACCTGAATCACAGATAACACACACTAATACAGCCATCACAATTAACACCGGTTATCAGACAAATTCTACACACCCAAAGTATACGGGACTACATGGCCGCGTTATCGCAGCCCCTAAACTAAGGAACCAACCAACATCCCTCCCGCTAAGAAAACAAAAATTACTGATTTTAAAATTATTTGTCACTAGGCTCAGTTTCAAATAAGCTAAGTTTAGCGGGTTAAAGCTAGATTGGCAACTCGGGGAGGACGGAGTTATACGTTGTCATGAAGACGAGTGTCGCCTCAAATGGGGAGCCGGGCCTAAAGCCGACAACAATATGAGTTATAGACTCATTAGCACGTGTCATTATCTAATTAAAGAAATGGTCATTTAGCTTGATGCTTATCAGTTTCTGTTTTATTTTTATATTTTGTGAACATTCCTAGAGTGGGGCTTGTAACGCCACTGCAGTACTGTAGAAATGTTAACATTGTTTTGTAATTAAATTAATATTATAGTACAGTAAACACAAAATAACCTTTTTTTTAGAAAGACAGTGTTTTCAAAATTTATCCAATTATCCGGATATTTGACCATCCGTATCGGGTCTGGTCCTGGATAACCCGGATAAGTGGATTGCTTTTAACGATGTGTCAGAAAGGCAGAACACTTTATTAAAATAAATTAAGTACACAGATGGTATTTCACATTTACAGTTGTTCATAGTGGTTGGTCTGGCTTGTTAGTCGATGACGTCATAGTGGTTGGTCTAGAAGCAACAGTTGTCTCCAGGGTTGTCCATATCCATGCAGGGTTTGCAAACCCAACCATTCCTCACCAGCTGATACATCTGTCCCCTGGTATAGGGACCCTTCCTCTGGATCCAGTTGTACAGCGTTGTGGGCACTTCGTTAGGCAGGTTCAACTTCTGCGGACACACAGAATGCGGTAGAATTCACTTCTAATTGCAGGGCTAGAATCATCAGCCATGTTTACTTGTTTGTGCAGAACAGAGCCTGCGTTATTGTAATACAATCAGGATGTGTGAAACATGAATTAAGCTACTATAATAAACAGTGATGCAGTCCGCTTGCTGAGATTTATGTAGTCTACAAAGAACATCGACCTGTTCCACTGAAGGACACTCACTGTGCATGGCCGCGAATATCAATGTATATAATACGCTAAGGTGTATGTTTCACAGAACTCCAGCTCCTAAACCAGAGGGAGTTAGAAGGTGCGGTTTGTACCAAATTTTCCAAATCGTCTCAATAGTACAGGGAAAATCTTGCATTTCTTGAAAAGTCAACGGAAATATATTTATTTGTATATTAAGTGCTATAAAACAAATAAACAAGATGGTAGCCCCTGCATGAAGTGTGTGGTGCCCAGCCCGCAGAGCACTAGGGCCGGGTGGGTAGTCTGTACACATGGGGCGCATACAACCCACAGTTCTTTTTTAAAGTGCGACAAATAAACACACGAGGCTCGATTTTAAGTAATACCCGTTATGATATTACGCTGTTGCAGCACTGCGGTCGGCATTCCGTGCAGGTGCGCTATGTACCTGCATATATTGGCAAGGCTGAGACGCCTTTACGGCAACAGTCGCCCACGTGTGGGTGTGTTGACAAGCTTTTGAAATCGCACCGCCGATTGCGAGTCCCGCCGTCTCGTATACAAGAGAGAGAACTCCCCTGTAAGATATGCTGCCATTTGGCCACCACTTTCAGGAAAATTGCGTGCTTACCAGGAGAACTTCGTATGTTTAGGAGTTCTCCTGACCACATACGCAATTTGCCTGACAGTGGTGGCCAAATGGCAGCATATCTTACAGGGCATTTCTCTCTCTTGTCTACGAGTCGGTACCTCAATAGCAAATAATGCGATGTGCTGCTTGGGTGATTGTAATGCTTCATTTACAGATAAGGCCCTTGAAATGATGCATTTCCGTGGACGTTACACTTTTTAAGCAATAAGAGTGATCGTTTACATAGACTACATGAGGGTGAATTTTAGTTGTAATTATTCCGTCATACTGAATGTGCATATTTCAGTAGAAATAATGAACCGTAACTAATAAGAGAACCACATGCAATACTCAGCGGGCTCACAATGAATATGCATTTCCAGCTTGATTAGGCTAAACGGACTTAAAATTAAATAGAAATGTCATACTGTATTATTAATGAAGAGTTCTTGGCATCTACTTACAATACTTTGTGCATCAAAAGTAGGCACTGTTTGGTCAGTTAACAGTCCTGTTCCTAACACTTCCCAGCAATGTTTTGAACATTTCAGTGTGTCTGCCCTCTGGCTTCATTCTATGACCGTTAGGGCGTTTCCTTATTATTCCTTGCTCCCACCAAGGTCACTCAAGGTGAAGTCTTTCCAAAGTCTCGATAATTCCGGAATTCCTTATTCTCAGCGTTGATGGCGCGTTGATTTAAAACAAAGCCCAGGCTCACTCAAGCCGCTGCAACGCCCTTTGTTACGCGGAATTAATACGTTCGATAGTGAAACAGTTTTATTTGTATGTCTACCCCAACCCTCTTAGTGCCAGGCCTGAGTGCTCACAGTATGCCAAGAGTGCCACTGATTTAGAGGATTTTGCAGGTTCACACTCTTAGGGATAATAATTCACAATTACCAACACAATAGCTTGAAATTTTCCCTAAATGCTAACTAGAGAACTCACTTACTTTTGAATTACACTTTAACATTATCATGCTCTTGTTTATTCAAAATAAAAATATTTTTGGAACATTTTCAAAACACAAAAAATAAAAAATGAAATAGAACAAAATAATCACATAACAGTAAATAACAAGAAAGTTAAAATAGTGAAGCAATTTAAATACTTAGGAGAAATTATAACTTACAACTTGGATGAGAAACCTGCAAGGCAAGAAAGAACTAATAAAAAGATAAAAGACCAAAAATTAACATGGTCTAAATATAAAAGAAAATGTCTATCAATCGCAACAAAATTAAAACATTACAAGACGGCGGTTCAACCAGAGGTGACATATGGAAGCGAAACTCTTTTTAAAGTTACTCAGAAAACAGAATCGACAAAATTTTAAAAGTAGAAAGAAGAATAGGTAGAACATGCATAAATAAACAAGTAATTCCGTGAAGAACTATACAGCCTATTTTCATATATCCTACTTATGTTAACTGCCACTATTAACATACAAAATTTCAGTTTGATTGCTGTAATAGATTCGTAGATATTGAGAACCGACAAAATATTCGGATGGTCGCCATGTTGGACTTTATATATGTAGGTCCTAGAGTTATGTACTGTTACATGAAGATTATTGTGTACGTGTAGCATTCAAACTTCAGTCGCATGATTAGGACACAAGAAGTAACAACGAGATTTTAAAATTTCGTACAGCTGCCATCTTGTGGTTATGGAAACAATTGAAATAAATTAGATGCCAGTTGATTAACATTCATATAAGGATTTACTGTTCCAAGTTTCACTGCACTGTGATGGTTAAATTGCGAGAAACGTCCATGTGAATATGTATACTTCACGTCGCCGCCATGTTGGATTTGTGATCACCAGGTTATTAAAAGTCCTATAGGTGAACTTATGTTCATAGCCCCTATGAACATAAAAATATTCAGTTTGATTGCTATAATAGATTCGTATATATTCAGAGACGTCTAAATATGTCGGATGGTCGCCATGTTGGATTGTTAAATGTATAGGCCATAGAGTCATGTACCATTAAAGGTAAATTATTGCGCAGGTTGATTATTCAAACTTTCAATTCGATCGCATGATTACGACACAAGAAGTAAAAACTTAATTTTAAAATTCTCACAGCCGCCATCTTGAGGTTATGTAAACAATTGTAATAAATTAGATACCAATGCATTTCAATGTGTATTAACATTTCCTGTACCAAGATTCATTGCGTTTGGAACATTAAATCGCGAGAAAGGTCTATTTAAATTTTCAACTTCGCTTTGCCGCCATGTTCGTTTTGTACTTAACCGGTTTTTGAACATCTTATAGATGAACTTCCAGTAGTACCCTTTATCTCCGTACAAAATTTCAGGGTGATACAGCTAATAGTTTCAGAGATATAGAATGCCGGTGAAATATTTCGCACAGCCGCCATCTTGTGGTTATGTAAACAATTGAACGAACTTAGATGTCGGTGCATTACAATGTGTATAAACATATACTGTACCAAGTTTTATTGCGTTTGGTTGGTTAAATCGCGAGAAACGTCTATTTAAACGTCGCAACTTCGCTTGGCCGCCATGTTGGTTTTGTAGTTACCAGTTTTTCAAAAGTCACATAGGTGAACGTCTAGTAGTTTCCTTTATCACCGTAAAGAATCCAGGGTGATATCGGTAATAGTTTCGGAGATATTGAATGCTGGTTTAATATTTCGCACAGCCGCCATGTTGGATTGGTGAGACGTAACAAAATTTGAAGGGCACGGTCGAGGTCACCCGGAACAGTGCTATGAACGTACCGAGTTTCATTGAAGTCGCTCCAGCCGTTTATAATTTATTAGGGACACACACACACACACCTCACACACACACACACACACACACACGGACAAAAGGTGATCTCATAAGCCTATTTTTTCAAAATTGAAAACAGGCTAAAAATATCATAAAGATGGACAGTGGCGGATAGTACCAAATGAAGTGGGATACAGAGAACTTGAGCCCACCACTGATACTATTCGGAAGAAACGGCTTTCTTTTTTTTGGTCACATCATGAGGACACCAGAAACCAGGTTATCCAGAAAAATTGTAGTGAAACGTTGGAATATGAAACAACAAGTAGGATGGATTAAGGAAATTAGAGAAGATATGAAAGAATTAGAAATAACCTTGGTTGACTTGCAAAACAAAACAAAAAAATTAAAAAACTGAGAGATATAAAACTAAGATTTCAGGCTAAAATAGACAAACGTAATAAAGTAAAAAGGGTATTTACAGATGATGAACGCCCGAGAAGATCAAAGCGAATGAAAAGCTACTGTGCGACTCGGAAAGGAAACTTACTGAAGAAGAGGACCAAGAAATGATTGACTCAAGTGGTCCAATGAGGCCGTAAAAGCAGAATAATAATAATAATAAGAAGAACAACAACAAAATATAATTAAAAATTCTACTCACAGGTAAGTAATGTTCACTTCAGTGTAATATCCCATTCCAGATGAATAAACACGCAAAATATCACTTTACAATAGTTCGGAAATTATCTTCACTAATGCAAAACACGACACACTGAAAACATATTTACAAAAAGATAGGCTTCAGGATTTACCCTTACCCTGCCATGTGAGGGTTGGTATTTTGCATCGTGTCCTACCTGAACTTCACGGAAATCGTGAAACTGCTGCATATTGTTGTCGTCATCGCTACTACTGTCATTCTGAGGGTCATTATCACTGTTTACCTTAGGCCTAAAAACACACGGTCGGATGTTTACATCAATCCCGCCCCTATCACTTTCACTTGCCACTTCCTTATCTATTCAATTCCTCATCAAAGTAATCATCATCCTCTTCTTCACTCAAATTATTTACGTACATAGCCAGATCATCGCCGTCAACAAATTTACTTTTCCCGCTCGCCGCCATTTTACTCAATGTGTCATAGATGTTACACGACGCGGATGAACACATATTTCTAAAATTCACTGAACCGGAACTAGGGAACTTACTCATCATCCAGCGACGTAGTTAGAAACTACTATTCTTTCTCTGTGTAATCCACACGTATGGTGCCGCCTCCTGGCAAATCCAACCGTACTAAATACCTACGTATAAAAGAGCGGTCTGTTCAAACGACGATATATCGTTGCTGGCACTATAGGGGTAAATACGGAATAACGATATATCGTTGTCTGGCGCTCTAAGGGTTTCAGGTTAGGGGACGAGAAGCGATGAAAGTCTACGTGGCGGGTATTTTTTAACGTCCAGATGCCCTTCCTGACGCCAACCTCTTGAGAGGAGTTGGAGTTGTTGAGAGGTAAAATAAATGAACTGGACATGGAGATGGAAGGTATCGGCCGTGGCCTATTAGAAGATACAGTCCCGGCATTTTCCTGGACATGAAAATGGGAAACCAATGGATACCATTTGAAGGACATTCTGCAGCAACGCCATAAATTATATGCAGATTCACAATAATTATACTGCATGACGGATGGTTTGTTGGTTCCTTAGTTTAGGGGCTGCGACAACGCGGTCATGTAGCCCCGTGTACTTTGGATGTGAGTAGAATCTGTCTGATAACCGGTGTTAATTGTGATGACTGTATTAGTGTGTGTATCTGTTATTTTAATTCAAGTAAGGACTGCAACTTTGAATTTTTCAAATAGTTCCTACTTTTGCCACCAAATGCCACCGTCAACGACTACTAGGCATAGTTCAGAACTAAGCCACTAGACACCACCGCAGTCGGCTCTTGGCAACGAACGTAGCAACCTAAGAGCGTTGTTTACATTCTTAACCTATACAATTTAGTTTCACGCAGGTGTAATTAGTGGAAAGTTCTTTAACATGCCATAAATCTATGACATGGGACCGCCAGCTTTACTTCCCCTCCGAAGGAAGGCATACTGCATGACAGACTGGACGCATTCGGTTGCATGTCATCACTTCCATCAGTTCTCGTCACCATGTTATATCAATATGATTATATACGCTTTCGGTGAGAGTGGACACCTAGCTGATCATCCTGAACGATTTATAATCCCTTAGGCATTCACCTTTGATCTTCCAGGCGCTAATTTTTGTGGGCACGTCTATTTTCATGCGGTGCTCATAGTGCAAGTTAAAGGTTTGCTTTGAACATTTTCTGAACGACGATGAAGTCCAACACATACATTCCATAGAAGGTCGATCTCTGCTCCGCCCAGAAACTCAATTGCTGTAGCCCTCCTGGTGCGTCATTGGCAGCTGTCTGTTAGGTAGTCAGCCTCAAAAAGTACCGCCGTTAGGTTATGTGGGTAGATACCACAAAAACCCAAGGCAGCGCTATATTGAGGCATTGTGTAACTTAAAGGACACTTAATGCAATTCATGAAATGGACTGTGGTTTGGACTCCACCACAAACACATAGCCTGGATGTGCCAGGAAAACCCTACTTTATCACATTGATTCATGATCTACCAACACCAGTGCGAAGCCTGTTCAACGACTTCCACGTGGACCAGTGTTCCTCATGTCCTGGAGGGAGATGTTCAATTGGTAGCATCCAGCCATCAAGTTGAGTATTTATAGATCTCCATAATCTTAACCTTGTGGACTTAGCAGATTCGTGTAGATCTTCTGCTGTATTCAGGAAACTCCTCCTAGACCTCAGTCGTCGATGGGTATCCGTACAATGGGTGTGCGCATGAGGTGATTGCTTCAGTTCTCTCAGTCATGGCTGCAACTTCTCTTGTAATGTCTGGTGGGGTGATTCCAGCCAAACAGTAGATTCTATCTCGAGGTGTTGGTCTCAAACAGCCAGTGATAAGTCGGCATGATTCATTTAGAGACGTATCAACTTGTTTAGCATGACTGGAACTGTACCAAACAGGACAAGCGTACTCTGCAGAGGAGTAACACAGAGCCAGGGCTGAAGTTCTCATCGTCTTTGGCTGTGTACCCCAATTGGTTCCAGACAGTTTGCGAAGGATTTTGTTTCTAGCTGACACTTTCTGCTAATAATGTTACTCCCACACTCTAAAATACTCCTCACTAGACATCGCACCTGCGACCTCGCACACGTGAGGGTTAGTCACCAAGAGTGTTGGTTGCATGATTCACGTTCACGGTGACCGGAATGAGTGGGCCCAATTCATGGTGCGAAAAATATCCCCAAAACATCACAGAACAACCTCCGATCTGAACCAAATCCTCCACACGCTGCGCATTAAATGTCTCGGCCCCTGGTATCATTTGAAAACAGGCAAAATCGTGACTCGCTGGACCACACTGCACGCTTCTAGTCAGCTACTGTCTAGCCTAGGTATTGTTTGACTCATTGTAGAGGTGCAGCTTGAAGACTGGCACATAGCATATGTCGTGTCACATGACCACCTGATACCAGTGTTGCCAATTTGGTGTTTTAGCACCAGATCTGGTGTTTCTGAAGTTCGTCTGGTGCCAGAAATGTTCTAATAGCGCCATAGCAAAATACTGGTGTTATTTCAATAAAACCAATCCAAATCTGGTATTTAACGGATTTTTCCATGAAATTGTCTCCTATGACAAATAAGTAATTCCATAAAGCCATGTAATAGATTTAATAAAGTTAATCTATTAAGATAGGCAATGTTCAGCCTTACACGTGTCAAGGTCAACACTCCAGCAGGGGAAGTCCCTAAAATTCTAATTCTCGTGCATAAGTTCTAAGTAAGCGCAACATGCAGAGCTCAGTGCAAGTTCACTTCTACAAAGAATCACCTATCATCTATTTTCTACCCAGCTCCCAGGGGATTTCCCAGTTTCATGCGAAGGAAGTTTATGTACTTTCGCTCCCTCACTCTAATGCAGATGTAGGGAGAGTGATTAGCCAAGTTTAATCGGTGAAAACAACGCAAAGAAATCGAATGAAAGTTCAAATATTGCATTCCATTCTATGTGTTCGATTTGGACTAAAACCAGAGGGAAAATGCTATCACGACTACGAACTTCCGAAGGATATAATAGGGCCAAAATTGGAAGTATGCAGAGCTACAGCAGCTACCTTCCTGCTCTAAAGATGTAATAGCGGTAGCAGGCTCCGCAAGTGAAGAAGACGATTTTTAATGAAAGAAATGTAAGTAAAGAGCCGTTTATATACGGTATTTATAATTTTTGGTGTTTTTTAGTGTTTTGAATCATAAGAGTCCAGCTGGTGCTTTTTTGGTGTTTTAAAGCGTAGGGTTTAGTTCTTTCCCATTTCAAGATTAGGTAACACCTCCTGATACCAGTGCAGCAATATCTACAGCGCTGCAAAGCTATTTCTAGTGGATGACTATTTTATTCTTTTGTCTTGTAGCTCATTTATCTGGAAAATCAAAATAGTACTCTAAAACTGAGTTTGTTAGGCGTTCCAACACATGAGACGGAAATCCAGTTCTACTAGCCAACTCTTAAAGACACTCCCCGAAAACATTTGCCCCCGTTCAATATTGCTACGCCTACTTCACTCGGAGAGCTAATTGCAGTTTTAGATTACATCATCATATTGTACACGGAAGCACTCGAAGTTTCCCGAAGCTGACACGCGCAATTCTACCTAGAGCACCTCCACCAACCACCACCGCAGCTATTACTGTACACTAACCTCGTATTTACTCCTCAGGGTTTCGGTGATGTTGATCTGGTCGAGGATCCTCAGTGGTCTCGTATCATGGTTTGTACCGTTCATCGCGTTGGACTCTAACGCTATGGCGAGGTTGTAGGCCAGGAAGTGCGGTTTCTCTGCAACATAGAGCACAGGAAAAGTCAGGTTCTAGTCTTGCCAATCCCTCAGAGAACTCCTGTTTGATACCAAATTAGGTACAGGTAGGTATATATTTAAACCTACTTTCATAAAAATGAAATACGATTTATGAGATTACTCGCGTCTCTGTGTGGGTTTCTTTCTTTCTCAGTCTGGTGTGTGTAGGTACCCTTAAGCGCCTGAACGGAATGAAATAACATTTGCCCCCTCCGCGTGCTCCATGACCGCGATTTATTTTTACTGCCACCAAAAGTAAGAAAATCCACAGCCTGCTTCCAGTCTCAGACCGGGTCAGGAATGGAATGAATGAAGCCCCCATCTAGCGGCGAGGATATGAACTGTGCCGGCTGCCGAAGCCTGACGCACTCCTCGGGGGCAATGATTAATTGAATGACTGATGAAATGAAATGATAGTGAAGAGTGTTGCTGGAATGAAATTGTGACAGGGAAAACCGGAGTACCCGGAGAAAAATCTGTCAGCCTCCGTTTTGTCCAGCACAGATCTCACATGGAGTGACCGGGATTTGAACCACGGACCCAGCGGTGAGACGCCGGAGTGCTGCCGCCTAAGCCACGGAGGCTATGTTGCTAACACAATAAAGAAAGCAAAGACATGAATACAGTGTCACAGACATCTGAACAATATGACAACAAGTCATATAACTATTGAAGTTGAAAATATCATATATCAACATCCAGTCTATTTAACCAATTCACTGCTTCTGGAGTAGCAAAATTTAAATTCTCCAGACTCCAGACACTATGTGTTCCAATGTCTGCGGAATGACATCACAGTCACAGTGTGGCGAATCATTCCAACCCCAAGTATGTACGAGGGGTGTTCAAATGTAAAGGTACCAAACGATACTGTGGGAGCAATTTATTCGTAGTTCAAAAGTAATCACCACAGGTGTCCCATTGCTTCACTAGCCGCAGGATTCCCTGTTCCCAGAAGTCTTGTGGTTATGACAGGAGCCAACCCTGTACGGTGTCCTTTAGTTCGTCGTCCGATTGGAAACGTTTCTCCCTGGAGATGAACCATTAACAGTGACGTGTATTGTGCGACACTCCTTAGCCTACGCAAGTCCATCAAGATGAAGAAACGGTGTCGTGCCATTTCGTCCAGGTGCTATTTCGTCCAAATTCCATGAACAGAGGCAGATGGGTTGACTTTCTACCGGCCCACTAGTGCTATTTCGTCCAAACACCTATGATTGACAGTTTGACAGGTCTACAATAACTGTTTCATTTCATTGCGTTTCTTGTTAGAAATAAGTAATGTTTTGATGTTTGTAATAATGGACGTTACTCGCTCCGCTCGTTTGCCACCAGTCAACTATATTTTACAATGAAATGCTCATAATGTAAACAACATAGTGAGAATAGAAACAAATATTTTCACAAATCAGGTGATAATTATGATGATGATGATGATAATTGTTGTTTAAATGGGCCTAACATCTAGGTTATCGGCCCCTAACGGTCTGGGTGATAGCGAAAATGACAATGAAGTGTAAACCAGGACGAAAATTAAGTGAGAAGGGAAATACTTACAAAAAAGAACTCATAAAATAGAGAGCGGCAATACTTACAAAACGGACTTTAGAACGAAAATACTCACAAAAGGAATAGATTGAATAATACGCACAAAATGTACCTCAGATTCAAAATACGTACAAAATGCAATGTAGAGTCGAAATACTTACAAAATGCAAGTGAAATTCAAAATACTTACAAAATGCAAATGAGATTGAAAATACATACAAAATGCAATTGGGGTTCAAAATACTTACAAAATGCAATTGAAATTGAAAATAGACAATGCAATGTAGATGGAAAACGCGCATTTCAGATTCCAAATACTCACAAAGTGCAATTGAAATTCAGCTGGGGTCCCATGGGCGCCAACCCGCGTCCCACTAGATGTGAGCCCCTGGGGGAAGGTGATAATTAAAATATATCCAAATTTGCATTACTAAAATATATTTTAAATAAATATCTTATCATTATATCAAGCAGGAATATTTGTTTATTCATTAAAATTACATGGGGACTTTGAAGGGCTTTGGGGGGGGGGGGGGGGGGGAGCCCTAAGGGAATTACCCGCAACCTGTGGTTGTTCACGTAAGCACAGGGATCATTGACCTCCGACTATCTGCACTGCCTCAACACTTGTCAACATTTCGTCTGGACGAGATGGCACTCATTAAATTGTGTAATAATTTGTAAAACCGAGTTGGACGAAATGACACGTTTTTCAAGGAAATTTTTTGCTAGACGAAATGGCACTGAACCGAAAAAACGGCCTGGACTGCTCACGAAGGGAGTGATTCTGCTCCATGATAACGCTCGCCCACACGTCTCTAACGTCACACAAGGTGTATTGGTCACGTTCAAGAGGGAGCAACTTGAGCATCCTCCCTACAACCTGGTCTTGTCACCCTGCGACTTTCATCTGTTTGGCCCGTTAAAAAACATCTCAAAGGAAAACGTTTCCAATCGGATGACGAACTTAAGGACACCGTACAGGATTGGCGGCTGTCACAACCACAAGACTTCTGGGAACAGGGAATCCTGCGGCTAGAGAAGCAATGGGACACCTATGCAAAGGCCTGTGGTGATTACTTTTCAATAACGAATAAATTGTACCCACAGTATCGTTTCGTACCTTTTCATTTGAACACCCCTTATAGTACAGAAGCACTTCTTGATAATCAGGCTGCAGTGAGATGTTACGACGAGTTCTTGGTTTAAATTTGTTGCAGGAGTGTGGCAAAGCTGTAATCTTCCTCCGTTATTGTTTATTTAATGTATGGTTCATAATCTGCTTGTGTGGGATTCAGTTAGGTGGAAACCAGGTAAGCAGTCTGGCTTATGCTAATGGCCAGGTTGTTGAAATCTTACAAGCTAACTCGTTAGAACTTGATTTGAAATGTATGGCACATGTAATGAAAGTCAGTATTTCAAAAACGATGGTATTGTCAGCACAGAAGGAACGCCATTAAAAGGAACTAAACTGGATCAGGGGGACTATTTTTAGTTCTTTGGCTGTGTATTCTCTCAGGATGGTCACAGTATGGGGGAAGAGCTGCAGGAGTTCTCTGTGGTGATGATGCTGATATATGACGCAGAAAACAGACCGCATCGATTGTACTGAATCTTATTAGACAATAAGAACAGAATATGAAAATGCAATTATGAATTTAAAAAGTAAAATACCGGTACGGTACGTATTCTGTATGAATATTTCGGAATACTCATTTCGCTCTTTATTTAATTTATTCTTATTTATTACCTTATTTAACAATTTACGTATTTCATTATTAGTTGCTTATTTTCCTTTTGAACCTGTAAAATAGCAGAACGCATCGGAATTAGCATATTCGAACGAACCAGTTCATACTAAATAGGCAATATTGAAAGAAGAAATAAAGGTATTTGTAATACAAAGTTTTTCAAACCAAAGACCAGATGTTTATTTCAAACAATCATATATTATTCGACATATGAAGGTTCGAAGTTCTGTTCCTGTGTTACAGCGGATTGTTTGTGACATAGGCTATGCTCATTTCGGGGCGCCATGCAGAGCATCATGGGCCCGGAATGAGCATCTGTTGGAATTTATGGGGAGCTTTTCAAACATTTACACCAACTTTTAATAGCATTGACTGTCCTCTGCCCAATGGTGTGCGTAATGTGTTATTTTTAATCTCTCACAATTTGCTTTTCATGAATATTTGAAACCTGCTCTTTTTTTTAATAACCTTGTAGGCCTATGTAGCCTACTAGTGTCTTACTGCCAATGAGCGCTGGAAATAGAGAAACACTTACCATCTGCGGGAAGAGAATTATACAGCTCAGCAGTGGGATTAGTGGGAGCCGGTACTGTCCAGACCACGGTCATCAGCACCGTCAACATGAGCAATCTCCACAACATTCTGTAATAATAATAATAATAATAATAATAATAAATATAATAATAATAATAATAATAATTCAGAGGAGGATTGTGTTCTATGGTCATTTAACAAGACTGAGCCCAATGCGATTATCAAACAAAATCTTTACTATTTTCTGGGTAAGAAAACCAAGGGAGTGTGGTTCACAGAGGTAGAAAAGGATTTAAAAGAAGTAAGACTTACATACAACGATATTCGGATGCGTACACCTCTTAAGATGAAACTAAAAGAACAGCTAAGTTTCCAGGAAATGTCTAAACTATCAACAGAAGGTAAGACGTGGACTGAAGCCAGGAAACAGCAGCATCGAGAACACATGTGGTGTTACTGGGCGAATGCTTAAGCTCGATGAAGAGAGCAGTTGAATTAACGTGGTCCATACCTGGCCGAAATGTCAACAAGAAGAAGAAGAAGACGACGAGAAGAAGAAGAAGAAGAAGAAGAAGAATTCCGACAATATTAGAAAAAGACGATTGAATTTTTAAGGACAAATTCAAAGAATGGACAATGAAAGACTCCCTAAAAGGATATTTAATCATGCTTCCCCATTAAAAGTCAAAAATAGCTAGATAATCTAAATTGAATATGACCTTCAAGAAATGAACGTAACAGACGAAGTTTTATGGGACAGGCCTAGATTCAGATCGTTGGTGAACAAAAGTCATTTTTCTGCAAACTCTCGGACGATAGAAAGGACAGCAGAAAGGAAGGGGAATCATAGTGAGAGAATGAAAAGATTTTGGGAAGAAGAGAAAGCACATTCAATTTCATCTCCTAAATGGCTTCAATTACGCTCCTTAGTTGGACATAACGTTGCAAAATTAATAAATAAATAAACCCGCCAACCTGGGTCCATCATATGGGAAGCCAGGCAATGCCTGTCACAAGCCAGGCCAAAGTGGTGAGTGATAGAGGAGAACACCTCTGTAAAGAAGCTTGGTCCAGCAGGCCCGGCTGGTAATATCTCATAAGGGCCCCTTGCCAGGGTTACGGTGAAGATGGTCAACGGTTTTGAAAGCGGAAGAAGGCTTCGTGTCTCAACGGTGGATAAAGCGGAGGGACTATCTTCATTTAGCAGCGACTGCTCTTCAGTGAAGCGGCTGCGAAAGGTGTCTTGTCTCCAGATGAGCGACCTGTTATTGAGCTCCGGGGCTTACAACCTCGGTTTTATTACCGGGAAGGAACTTTTGACCCACTCTGGTTTGAACAACCAAGTATCATGGGATGTCATCACAAAAAGGACAGGTAGTACATCGTTGGGGGAATCCACTGTTCTTAGGAGCGCAATCAGGCCTGTGGAATCTGGGGAGCCAGATTATAGATGCTTTGAGGGTATTACTACAAGTACAAAATTTACGGCTACTATTTTACGGTCACCTTTTGAGGATGACTGATGATCGATTAACGAAAAGAATATGGAGTTTTCATTAAGTTTAAGGCAACAAGACAGAGATGGTTCGAGGAATGCAAATAAGAGCTCAGGCAAATTGGTATTCTAGACCGAGAAATTCCTGACAGGAACACATTTTTAGAAGATTGGTGAACAACTACCAAGGTTATAAAATGGTATCAACTTCCGGAAGACGGAGAGGACCTTTGTCCGAAGAACATAAACAGGCACTTGTCGCTGGGGTCAGAAGATACTGGCAGGAAGTCAAAGCCGGAACAAGAACAAGACCTAGACACTAAAGTGAAGTTGGTTGTTACCACGCAGTCCATACAGGCTCAACTAGATGTACTGTATATGTAAAAAGAAAAAAAAAGGTAAAAATAAAAATAAATAAATAAATAAATAAATAAATAAATAAATACATGAATAGCGGGTGTCCACAATTAAAGTTATGGTATTCGGCGCGGTACAGCACGGGTTGTAATTGTAGAGTGTGAAATTTCGTAGATATGCTAACTAAGCAATGCGCTCGCAAAGTATGCCACAAAAATTATTAGTTCCAAGTTTTGCCACCAGACGTAAATATGGCACTATACGCAATGGTAGGGGGTCACAGATAAAAGGTAGGAAAGATCAATCACATGATAATGGTGGTTCTGGGAGGTTTATTAGCATTTATGGTTACAAACACTGTTCAATATGGCTTCCCAACTCAGCAACATGCTACATCCGTAAAACGACATGGTCGACAGTTGCCCGTAGCATATCGGGTGAAATCGGAGCGACATGTGGTCGTATGCTAGCCTTTGGATCAGGCAGAGACCGGACATGTCCCTGATAGACACGATCTTTCAAATATCCCCACAACCAGAAGTCACATGGAGTTAGGTCGGGGGACCTCGAATATCACGCATCTGGAAAATGCCGAGAGATAATGCGGTGTCTGAAGGTGTCTCGAACCAAATCGCTCCACGCGCGGCTTGGTGGGGAGGATGGTGGGAGAGGATGGTTGGATCGACGAAGCGGTGCCCACGGAAGGTGCTTGGACGCTCCAGCATCGACGAAGAAGGACTTCAAACAGTACTGGTCAGCATCGAAGCCACACTGAACTCTAGACCCTTGACTCGCAAAGGAGACACCGGCGATGTGTTGATTCCCGCACACTTCCTTGTCGGAGAGAAACTCACTACGGTTCCATCTGGGCCTGAACCACCAACGGGAGTACCTGTTCGAGAATTCCGACTACGCCAACAACTGGCAGACGACTTCTGGAAGCACTGGAGTAAGGAGTACCTACTGTTGCTGCAGAGCTTCCATCAAGATCAGCAGCCCAAGAAGAAATCCACGCTGAGGGTAGGCGACGTCACGCTCCTTCAAAGTGACCTTCAGCCGAAACATCTCTAGAGAAAGGTCCGGATCCACGAGCTGCGTACCGGAAGGGACGGGATTGTAAGGACTGTAATCCTTTCCACAGAAGATGGGAAACAGCTGGCCCGACCCGTTCAGCTGGTCTTACCTCTAGAGGTCGACCAGGGTGGGGAGGATGTGAAAGACTGACATATCTTTGTGTGTGTCGAACTTTGTATATAATGTATAAAGTGTGATATCAGTATATAAGTTCTTTGGAGTTGAAATAACTTGGCGTTATGTTAACAAACTGTGTGTTTTCCTGTGCTCCTTTTCACTCATTCTCCACATCCCTGATGGACACGATCTTTCAAATATCCCCACAACCAGAAGTCACATGGATTTAGGTCGGGGGACCTCGAAGATCACGCACCTGGAAAATGCCGAGAGATAATGCGGTGTCTGAAGGTGTCTCGAAGCAATTCTTTCACCTGGCGAATGATATGTGGTGTTGCCACATCTTGTGTGAAAATAACGGTGTGGCCACAGTTGCGTTCCTGCAAATCTGAAATCACGTGCAGAATACACTGTACACCTAACAGGCCCACGAAAGGTCATCTCCTCAAATAAACACAGACCGAGAGTGAAGGGACTTGTAAAACCTCACCAAACAGTCACGTAAGCTTAATGCAATGGTTGTTCCTGCACAACGTTTGGAGGAGCCGAACCCATATGCGACAGTTGTGTGCATTCACTGCACCCTCCAGAGTGAAGTGTGCCTCGTCAGTTCACAGAATATTCCCCAGCCACGTGTTGTCCACTTCCACGCGCGCCAGAAACCGAAAGGCAAAGTCATGGTGTTGTGCAACATTTTGGGGTTTCAATTTGTGAACAGTATGAAGTTTGTAGGGATACTAGTGTAAAATGCGCCGCACGATTGGAATAAAGTACATGGATAGGAGGGTGATCTACAATCTCTACAGAAACCAGACAGCAGTCATTCGAGCTGAAGGACATGAGAGAGAAGCTGGTATTCAGAAGGGTGTAAGGCAAGGCTGCAACTTCACACCCATACTTTTCAATATTTACATTGAACAAGCAATGAAGGAAATTGTAGAAACATTTAAAGTGGGAGTGAAGATTCAAGGAGAGATAATTTCAACTCTGAGATTTGCCGATGACATAGTCATCTTGGCCGACAAGCCTGAGGATTTGAATGAGTTTTTGAATGGTATGGACTCCGTCTTGAGGAAAGAATTCATGATGAAAATTAATAAATGTAAAACACAAATATTGGAATGCAGCCGAAATAAATCAGAATCCTCTATGGACATCAAATTGGCAGGTGAAAAACTAAAGGAAGTAGGAGACTTCTGTTACTCACGATGCAAAATAACCAGTGATGGACGAAGCAAAGAGGATATAAAAAGTAGGTTAGCTCAGGTAAGGAAAGCATTTCTACAGAAAAGGAATCTGTTGATATCGAATATAGATTTAGGTGTTAGGAAGTCATTTTTGAAGGCCTTTGTCTGGAGCGTGGCGTTCTATGGAAGGGAAACTTGGACTATTGGCGCAGCGGAAAAGAGGAGAATTGAAGCGTTTGGAATGTGGTGTTACAGGAGAACGATGAAGATCAGATGGGTATATAGGGTTACAAAGGAAGAGGTATTAAGACTAGTGGGAGAAGAGAGATGTTTCTGGTGACTGCTAATGAAGAGAAGAGATAGGTTGGTAGGACACATACTAAGACACCCAGGAATAGCAAGCTTAGTTATGGAAGGACAAGAACTGTAGGAGTAGACCAAGGTTAGAATATGTTAAACAGATTACCTCGGACGTAGGGTGTGGTAGCTATGTAGAGATGAAAAGATTAGCTCAGGACAGGGAGGCATGGAGAACTGCATCACACCAGTCAAAAGACTGAAGACTCAAACACAACAAACACATCTTGTGAACTGTCGACCGGGGTAGCGACAAGTCACGTGACACAGCTCGAGCACTGGTTTCAGAATTGGGAGAATGGTCAGCTACAGCTACAACAACTTCATCAACATCCGTGGGGATGGGCCACCGTCCTCTCCCTGTTTCACTTGTTTCCTCGAAATTTCTTCAGCCCATTGGTTGTCATGGGACCTCTTCTCAGCTGTTTCTGTCGGCGATATTCCCGCAATGCAGCGTTGCTATTGCTGCCTTTCTGATAAACCAACTTTAATAGTAGTGGCCTCAGCGGCCACAATAGCAATAAGTGATCAACCAGATGTCCTTAAAACAGCAATGAAGTTATTCAGGATAAAAGTAACCCCGGTAGAAACATATGGACTTGAAATAATTTGGGATCATCTGAATAAAAGAGATCTAAATTGCATTGAAAAAGTTAAGGCAAGTTTCCTGAAAAGAGTTCTAGGGGTCTCCAAGTTTACGCTATCAAGACTGGTATACGACATGGCAAGAGAGCCCCTTTTCCTAGAGGACCTGAGGTACCAGCTGAGGCTCCCCTCTACAGACAGCTACAGAGAATTACTACTGGAGCTAAGAGTCAAGAAACAAGAAATATGGAGCGAATTCTACATGACAGATGCTATGACATCAAGCAACTGGTCAGGATTCGGCTTCGAATTAAGACACGGCATCACTAGATACGCAGTGCATGGCTTTCATCACAAAGTGTGTTCTACAAAGAAATTTCATGAACCCGGTACGGATTGTTCAAGTGAATGATGTGGGCAGAAGTGTGGTCAATAACATGCGTTAGACTGTCAAAAAAGGAACATCTCATTGATATGGATTAGCACGGAGTAACGCAATCACTTATGCATATTGTGCATTTTAATTTTATTTTTGTGTGGCCATTGGCTGTTCTAATAAATTATTATTACATTTCACTCGGAAAAGTTCAACTTTCTTACGTTACAACCTTCGAGCATACAATAGGATAGAGAGGGCGCCCGCTATGCTTCTACCGGCCAACCGTGGGACCAAAATAAGATCAGCTGATGTTCGGAGAAACAAAGATGTCTCCCATAAGAATACCATTATGAAGTGGCTTAAAATCCCGATTCAAGCGTATACCTTGTGATTAACCGACTATTTCTGTTAAAGGTGGCGATAACTACAATTCCTTCTGAATATTGCTGTTCTTTTTTTTATGAAAAGTGTGAAGTATCATCGCTATATGCGATATTTTGGTGTGTTGAGATATCAGTGTTGGAATGCGTACGGTGACGTGTGTACATGGTTAGGAAATTAGAAGACGGTGAATAAAATATTTTACGTATAATTTTGAACCCTAACAATTGTCTGACTTGGTTATATTTGTGATGTTTTTAAATAGCTAAAATAATAAATTCGACAAATCATACTAGTAACAAGTATGTCTCTATTATGCTGGTTATGCTTTATAAATCAAGAGAGTTGGCCGCTAATCACCCGATCGGATCCATTAACCTAATTATAACCAAATAGCTTATAAAGATAATAGCGGAAACTCGGCCGCAAAAGCATGCGCTCGTTTGGAGACTGCGATCACAGTGCCATCTCTTGGTGCGAGTTGACAGCATTACTCTCCTTGCCACCCACAGCTAGCATTTTTGAGAGCGCCCCGACCGAAATTGCATTGTGAAGTTAACATATGTCCCGGCTTCATATTTAGGCAGCAAATAATTTAAAGATCAGTGTTAAAAGAAACAAAAGATACTTGGTTCTGTACAATATTTATATAGAATTCTAAAAAATACTGGACTGCTTCTGCATATGATTTGCTTTGCCATAGGCAGTAGAACTGAAGGCACTGCACCAGGCCGAATACTGAAAATTACAAGGAAATATAGCCTAAGCACATTGGTTTTAATCTATCCTTTTGGACATACTGGTATTTAAAAACGAGTTGAACACGCTTAATTACATTAAAAAAACAGTTACGGTACCTTCTTATATATTTCCTAATAAAGTCAGTAAAATTAAAATTTGTGTTTCTGAACTTGTTAGATTACATCAACCTCCTTAGCTTTAATAGTGCAATACGTACACTTTAGAGGCAGATGACCTCGCTGTTCCGTCCCTTATAACAACAATATACCTTCAATCGGAAATATTGAAGCATGTTGTTTCTTGACTAAACAAGTTTTTGTTCCTGAAATATTTCTCCACAAAGTGGTCTGATCATACAACATGAGTTCTGTTTAAATGGTCTGGGCCATTCCTTTTCAATACGTCATCTAAGTCAGCTCTTCGGCTTCTAATAACCCACAGCGTGCATCTATATATAAATAAAGAACAGGCTAAAATATGCTAAGTCATGTTGTAAAAGCATTCTGTATTAAAAGAACACCGAACTATCAGTGTAATGGTAGGCTACTTGTTTACAATAATTTCTTGGGAACCCGAAGAAAGATTTTGGGTCACTTTGTTGTTTATAATTATTACAGCCATATATGGCACAAATACTCCCCGTATCGACCATTACAATTGGATAATTAGATCATCCACAGGTCAATAATTTCTTATAATTGTTTCGTTGGATCTCACGGTTGTAAATCAGCTGGTCTTACGTTGCCAACTCGGACCGCTAGGTGGTGCTAGGGAGCGCGTCTCCTGTTTTGACGAGGAGTTTCCGCTATTATCTTTATAAGCTATTTGTTATAACAATCATCAATGAACATTTGAAAACACCACCATTTTATGCAGCTGATAACCTTTGTGGCCTGCTGTAAGAACCACCATTTTAGTTAAGTTATACATTGCACAGGCCTGCACATTTTGTTTATATGCATTTATACAGTTATGAATGATCATGATGATTGTCAATCACTATCACAAACTCGTCACAAATTGTTTAACATGATTGTATAAATGTTCAGACTATATAAAACTATGGTAAATGTGTTAATGAAGCCTAATGAGTAGTACCAGAAAGAAAACTATCCACAACAATGTAAGGAAAGACAAGAAGCCATAACATATAGGCTACAACTCACCAAATCACTTACCGGTAATGCTTAATGTTGATGCCAATGCTTACCAAGTGATATCTTATAAGAATCGTTATCCCAACTCCCAATATTTTTCTCCTAGAGCAATAAATTTTACAAATATCCTAATGTTATCCACCTTCCCCTCCATGTTTAGTAAATTCATTTGTGGTGGCTAGGGACTTCCAGGTCATCAGCCCCGTGTACTTGAGTATGTGTTGAACTTATCTGATAACTTATATTTCACTGATGACTGCAGAAGTGTGTATAGCTGTATTGGTTGTTGTTAATTCATTTCATTTGAGAAATCTTGGTCATCAGCCCCGTGTAGTAGAGTGTGTGTTAAACGTGTCTGATAACATGTTTTAATTTGATGACTATAGTAATGTGTGTAACTTTATTAAGGACAGGGAAGAGGAAGGCGCCCCGGGACTTGAACCAAGGTGCTATCCCGGCATTTTCCTGGAGGGAGTGTTGAAAAACCTGGGGAAAACCACACTCAGCATAGCCGCTGTCAGCGCCGGGATTCGAACCTGCGATCTCCGAGCGTGGTGCACGATTTAACGAGCAAAGCTACGCCGCTGTGTGCCAGCTGTATTGGGGAAATAGACACAATCAAGACAGAGTATTTTAGGTCCTATGACCTGTGAAAAGATATCCTGCTACCTTTTTCAAACCTTTGACTACAATTGTAAGCAGCACAATATATAACCGTTTTTGGTCTAATTCTTTACATTCAGCTTCTTGCATTCAGGAAAATACGTATTTTATAATATTATTTTGTAATATATTATACTACTAAAATTCTCGTATATCGATGATAATTATGTATAATCTTCCCACTCATGCTGACAGCTCGGGCTTACTGTCGACCAACATATTATGTGTACTCAAGTTTGAAGGTTGTTTGTGAGGTAACCAATAGACCTACATAAAATCCAATCACATCACCATTTTTGTCGTTCTATTTTACGTTAGTTCATGTAGGTTTGGAATATTTAATTTATATTTTAACATTTTTTATCGCAGTTGGAACACAAAAAGTGCCCGTTTTTAAGCGTGTTTTAACCATGCGTCACATTCAAGAATTATTATTTCACAAACCCATCATCAGATCGAATCCAAATTTTAACACAATATACATTGGAATGTTGTATAACTAGTATATTAATTTAAAAATTGTGTGTGTCCAAGAAACAAAGTTGTTATCATTTTTGTAAGGTAACTTTTTCTCGGCTCGGGGTCGTTGGAAAATGTAGTTCTTGGTCGCATTGTAATCCTTATACATCAAAAAGGTATGCTGTATGATTGTGAAATACGTAAATTAATTCACTTATTTTATATCGGTTTGTATTTGTACGGGGAATTAAGACGTGGTTCACCAGTTAGCCGCTCCGGTGAAAGCTGTACAGCGTTGCCAAGATGGGCTCCATCACCCATCATGGCGCGCCTCGCTTAGAAGTGATGGGCTCCATATCCATCTGATAACGGGTTTGCGAGATAATAATTCTTAAATGTGACGCATGGTTGAAACACGCTTAAAAATGGACACCTTTTGTGTTTCAACTGTAATAAAAAAAAAATTAAAAATTCCAAACCTACATGAACTAACGTAGAATAGAACAAAGGAAATGATGATATTATTGGATTTTATGTAGGTCAATTGGTTACTTCACAAACAACCTTCAAACTCAAGTGCACATAATATTTTGGTCGACAGTAGGCGCCATGTTATACCAACATCCGCTGATTTTATTCTGGCCTCATGTTCCGCTGGCAGCGCCCTCTCTATCCTATTGTTTGCCCGAAGGTTACAACGAAGATTCACTTCACAAAAGGAATCAACATGCGTCACCAAGCAACGACCAAGGAACAAGGAACTGACACAACGCACTTCTACCGGAAGAACATTTTGAAGTCAGAGTTACAGAATATTGCACTTACAGAGTGATATTTTCGTCTGGTGGCAAAACTTGGAACTAATATTTTTTGTGGCATGCTTCGCGGGCACATTTCTTTCAGTTAGCATATCTACGAAATTTCAGACCCCTACGATCATTACAACCCGTGCTGTACCGCGCTGAATATCATAACTTTAATATTGTGCTCACTCGGTATGTGAGCCTATACAGATAGTCACTTCACGATTAGCGGTTATACTTATTTACGATTTACGTGGTTATTTGTACTGATAGTGGTATTAATGTAGTTTTTTTAGCGTATGACTTTTAGTGCCGGGAGTGTCCAAGGACATGTTCGGCTCGCCAATTTTTGTAGCTGCTTCGAGACGGACACCCAATGGGTGAGCTACAAGTACCGTTGGGGAGGAAAGTTGGAATGGAAGGTCGAGGAGTTGGAAGGTAGCGGCTGTGGCCTATAGTTAGGGACCAACCCCGGTATTTGCCTGGAAGGAAGATGGGAAACCACAGAAGACCATCTTCAAGGTTGCCGGCGGGGGGATTCAAACCTCCTCGCCTCCCGGATGTGAGCGACTGCCAGCAGTCATGCCGTAACCACCACGGCTAACTCACCCGGTATTAATGTAGTTGACAGCTACTGATGCGAGATATTCACCAGGGTATTGGCAACTCCAGCTATATGATATGACATCTAGCGGTAAAAATGAGAAACTTACCAAGTAGGGTACATTAGTCACGTAGTGACTGTTTGTAAAATGGTTTCTTGTATTGGGAAACAGATCGTGGTAAATTCTCCGTGTTTATACATAAGTAATAAGTTTTATTCGTTGATAAGAGTGAAAAATGAGTAAAAGCAAAGTTTATTGCTCAGTTTACGGCTGTATGTCGATGTATAAGAGGGCTGCGGATATACGTTTTCATCACTTTCCAAAAGATGCAAATAGCAATAGCCGACGATACCAATAAATATTTTGATACCAAATAAATATGGGAAACAAGAGCGGGTTGGACCACAAACCACTACACTCACTGACGACAGGACGGGTTGTTCACTTACGCCGAGCAAAGCCGCACCTAGACAGCCAAGCACATTCTCGCCGAGCCAAGCCGTACCAAGACAGCCAAGCCTACACCAGCCGAGGACTGCCAAGCTTCATCAGTCAGGTATCCTTCCCCGCTCTCTAGTTCATTTCCAATAACCCTACCAAAGGCCATCACCTCGCTCTGCGATATCCGAGCCATTCCACTACGAGTCATATAGGCCTAATTTGACCTCGCAGGGCTAATACCCACCACCCAAATCAAGCAATTCCTGTCTACACCGAGTTTTAATACAAGTTAAACTCATCCCTTCGCCCTACCATGCAGCAAATAATTTCTAGAGACTATGGTACAGTGAGCAAACTCAAAAATAGCTTTTAAACGTAACAGCGCCATGACTCAAACTGCACAAATACCAGCAGACAACCGATGCTTGATAATATGCAATTGACACATAAAATCCAGTGGAACACACAAATTAGATCACGTGTATCGCACAGTTATACCTATATACAATTGAAAATAACACTGTCATTATTTTAGGGACCACATTTACTGATTAACCGAAATATAAAAAGTGTTCCATATCAAACGCGTGTTATTGAGTATTTTTACCCTACTTATCCAGACCGACCGCAGCGCCCCAAGTGTTAGTTTGAGTTGCCAATCGCCTGCACAACGCGCGCCATCTTTCCACGCGCTACGTCATAGCAGTAGCAATACGTCGCACGTAGAGCTGTTGTTAATGATAATTGTTGTTTTAAGTGGCCTAACATCGAGATAATCGTCCCAGTTCATAGAGAATAAAAAAGAGTGATAGTCAGTCTGAAAGACTAGACTTTATATAATTTTAAATGCTACAAATGCTGAAAAATGCTGGGTGAAAGCCTCATGATCATGATGCGAACTGCGTGAACTCCAAGTCCATTAGCAAGTGCAAACCAAGGTCAAAGGAGGTAGCTGGCTGGATGACGTCACATTCACCGGAGCGCGCGGGAAAGGAGGGAGCTGCAGCGTACTATGACGTCACACACCTCAGTGCATTCTCGGTACATTTCGTCCCGTCGCCGTAACGTAACGCCAGACCTCAGCGTAACGACTAAGTCGACAAGATCATTTAAAATGATAAAATGTCCTATCCCGCTTCACATGGCTGTTTTAATCTCACCTTAACGTAGTTGCAGCAGCGAACAAAAATCACTGGCAGTTGTAGTTCGAGTAATCCGTGCTTGAGGTTTACTGACCGGGCTACTGAATGGTGATGGTTTATAAGGGTCTCGCCAAAGTTGAGCTGTCCTCAGGATGATGGATCTGTTGACAGGTCTTGACAAATCAACCATTTCTTCGGTAATCCTCTGATTATGGAGTTTGATATCACGAGTGATTGATTGTATGCAACTCCACGACTCGAATGGGATAAACCACGCCATCTATTGCACCCAAATATTGTCGTGAATGATCGGGGATTAGTGTCATTTCCTGTTTATTAAGTAAGTCATCATACTGGTAGATAATACAACTATTGATGCATCGCACGTTCATTTCTCCCACTAGATTCTCTTATCAGTAGGTGGGAAGTTTCCTTTCCTCTCCGGTCAAGGCTGCCATATCCTATCAGAGCTTCCACATTACCTTGAGAAGATTCTGGACCTGAAGTGACGTAGCGAAACTGGGCCATATTACTGTGCTTTGCGTTCATTGTAGGAGTCTAAAGCAGGGCTGCACAACCCACGTCCGGCGGGCCGGTTGCGGCCCTCAAAGTCAATGTATGCGGCCCGCGGATAAATATTTTACACTATTGAAAACGTGAATATATATAAGTAGAGCAAAGTATCGACATCAAAAGTAGCCTATATGTTAACCAGGTAAATCAGCTACATCCATGCAAAATTTCATGTAAATCGGACCAGTGGTTCTTGCGTGATTGAGTAATACACAGACACACAGACACACACCATCTCATATTTAGCCCACTTTTCTCATTTCGCAAAAATGAGGAAAAAGTAGACTTATGAAATCGATCTGGGAAAATGTGTGTCTGACTGTCTGTATGTCTGTACTTTTGTCTGTCTGTCAGTGTATGTGCCCCCTCCTATCAACTCCTAAACGGCTGCAGCTATCGAAACCAAATTTGGTAAGAGTAATGATCTATACCTGAATATCTCACGGCCATATTTGAAATTGACGTCAGTGCTACCAACTGCTGAAAACTCACAATTGAAATTTGAGCTCTATGTTGGTTATCTCAGCAGTTATGCATGTGAATTATTCCAAGATTGGCACACATATAGATAATAACATTCTAGATTAATTTTCAGAAGTCCATACCTGCCAGTGTTGCCAACATGAATCTAAGCCTGCCGATAGGTCAAATTTATAAATGCATGTAACTTCTGTACTATTGATTGGATTTCAACCACATTTCGTATGTACTATGTGTACTACAACGATTCCATGCCACCATACCGCCGCACTTTAACATAACGGGAGTTGTGTGTTTTTCAACCACGATTACCGCGTGAGGACAAGTCTCATAGATTCTAGTTTCGAGTTGAACATGGAATATTTCAGCAGGTTGAACACTGGACTTGCAGTATATCGTACATACTGTATATGAACGAGTGCTGAACTCAGAATATTCTTTACGTGGGGCATTGAGAGATATTCCAAACGTACAACGAAGGCAATAACTTGTGATATTTTAGAGTTGAATGTTCAGCGGGCTTAGAATAATTTCAACGAAATGAAAGAAACTTTGAATTCATATGCGAGTTGAATGTTGCACATTGTTGGAGTATCGTACGGCGAACACTTAGTGAGATCGCCCTTGACGAGGAAACTTGCTGAGTCAATGCCACGTCGGCTCTGACAAGTTGTTCAAGCCGATGGACCCTGGACGTGGTATTAAGTCTGTCTAAAACAATCTTTTTCAGTACTAGCAATAATTAGAAGCACAATGCCAGATGTCGTAATGAATAGAAATACACTCGTATTTGGTTAGCACAACACCTAAAAGTTTAAGAAAATTATTGCATGTAGTAGCACTTGCCTTGACGGGCGGGTTCGCTTTCTCGGAGCTAACTGACCCTCACCGGAACACACTAAAGGCACTGCATGACACTTAGCATTAGCAGAAGTACACTTTCTTCGAACGTATTTTTGTACAGGGTCTTCTTTTGTATCGATCTAACAACATAGCAGGGCAGCAATGTACCCCTCAGCAATGAGTCGCCCGACTACGTTGGCATTTTACCACTGCGATGCTACGTTGCTAGTCCGATAAAGAAAAGACCCTATACTTATCGGCAAGAAATGATGATGATGATGATGATAATTGTTGTTTGAAGGGGCCTAATATCTAGGTTATCGGCCCCTAATGGTTTGATTGATCGCGAAGATGATAATGAAATGTAAACTATAACTAAAACTAACTACTAACGTATATACTAGAAGAAGAAATGAACAAAAAAGGAGAGAATAAGGCAAATAAAGGACAGGAGGAAAAGAAATGCCCTCAACCCTCGAAGAATGCGGATTGAGGGACTTGGAAGGAAGGAGAGCCATGAAAGGCAGATGGGAAAGTGAAAGTGGAGAGGGTCCGCCCCAGGGGATATGGAAAAATGCGGCAAAACCGGACCCAGCTCAGGAATCCCTCGGGGTCGCCGACTCCCGAACCCACCAGCCGTGAGCTCCTGAGGGTGTAGCAATATCTAGGGTGCACCAGAAATGGTGGGGTTAGATACACCCGGCCTCCTTGAGGGCCTTGAGCAGAAGGCAGGAGATAACATGAATAGAAAAAGAAGGCTGATCCCTCGCAGAAAGAGGGTATCAGAAAAGATGAGACAAGGGCCAATTAAAGCGGGAAAGTAAGATACTCCCTAGGCCTCGGATACCCTAATATCGTCGGGGTCGGAAGAGAACAATAGTTGACAAAGTGAGGTCGAAAGGAAAGAAGATGGAGAGGAGCCCGGCACAATTAAGTGGAAGCAATGCCAGACTTAGCTGAGGCCCGTGAGTAGGGGAGTAAGGAGTGTTCTAACTCACCCGGCGTTGCTCGGGCGGCAGCCATGTTAAATAATTAATATATGGTGAACCCATGGTCCGATTTTGACAAATGAGGTGTCGTTGGACTCGAGCTGACGTTCTCTTTCCTATGGACTACTCGTTATATTTTTGATTTTTTTGAAAATTTTTGTTTTCGAAAGTAAGTGATAGTTTGATAACCAAACACGATAGAATGTTGTGCAATGGCTCAAACGAACGGTCTCTACGTCCTTTATTTTTTATAATAAAACTTTTTAATTTTTTAACATTTTTGAAAAAAGTGTAATTTTGAAATTCCTATATTTTGGAAACTAGGAATTTTACAAAAACGTTTGTTTGACGTAAATGAAAGGTCCCTATGCCCTTTACCCCCAAAATAAATTTCAAGTCTCTAGGATAAAAACTTGACAGTAGTGTTGTAAGGGGACTTCTCCTTCACTTAGGAAGTTGTGAGCCCCTGGCGACCTTGGGAAGGAAGGAGTGATGCTAGGAGGGCGTGCTTGGATTCGTTTATTTCGTCTCGTTGTGCTCTTTACGGGAATGTAGATGCTGACAAGGTGAAATGCAGGAAACATGTTTTTTTGGGGGTAAAACGTGATTTTTGACTTTTTGTTATATCTCGCGAACCAATCATACTAGAGGTGTGTACGAGGGATCCAAGGACTCGGGGTGACGTTCTATTTGCTATGGACCACTAGTTATATTTTTTTTAAATGTGGAAACTCGATTTTGGGGTAAACAAGTGTTTTTTGGGATTTTTGCTGATATATTACGAACCAATAAACCTAGAGACTTGTAGGAGGTGTCATTTTTTTCATCGCGTTGTCCTCTTGCCGAGAATGTTAGTGTTGAGCAGGAATGAAAAACCATTTTGAGGTAAAACCGTGATTTTAGACTTTTTGCTGTATCTCGCAAACCAATAACGCTAGAGACGTGTACGAGGTGTCATGGGACTAACGACACTTTTGTTGAAAAAAATCTTTACCTGTTTAAAATGTTCATGAAGCGTGGTTGTTGAGAGAGACGATACAGATGGGTGTGTGTGTTTGTGTGTTTCAACGAACCTGTCGTTGACCACGGTAGCTGTGCTCAATAGAACAATCGATATTTCGACGGGTCAGTTTATGACAGAGCGAGGGTTCGTTTTTTCTGATATTTTACCCCCGAAGGGATCTTTAACGTGTAAACGGTTATGAGAACTTGGTTATATGTTGGTTGAAGCGAGTACAGAAAACAAACTTGCAGAGGAGCAGACTAGCAGGATGTGAATGTCATTTGAGCTTATTGGAATGCGCTGATCTGACTTGACAGCAGGTGCAATGGAAAATTACAAAGACGCAGAGGACGCTTGAAGGTTAAATAATCTGCCATCCGTGGTGGCAGGGAAGAGCGAAATGCATGTGAACACGTGTGAAACCACATGTAAGCTAAACAAGTTCCATCCTATTTTTGCTTTGTATGTGACAAAATGCAGGTTGACGTGTAATATGACCTGGCACAGGTGTTCACCTTGGACGTTAGCTGTCCACGTGCACGATAACGGAATGTTCAAGCGTGAGAAAAAATGACTGTACATGCAACGTAACATATATAAATACATGTCGTTATCATTTCGACTCTCACTTATGTGACTACCTTTGAACACACTGCGTTGCGTGAAACACATGGTCTTGTGTAACAGTTTTGGTGTTGGTGGAAAATACTTAACCTTGTTGTGGGGTAGGTATTTATATATTTATTGATTTATATATATTTACATGCAATTATTGATTGATTGTTAAAGTTATAAACAAATGTTTATTTATTTGTTTGCAGATAACGTGTATACCTGTGTGCGTGGGAAAGATATTAAAGAAAGAGAAAGACGGACAGCTAGAGATGGAAACCATTACCACACTAGCCCATGAGACGGGAATAAAGCAAAGCATTACATGTCAAGGCGAGATTTGCTTTTATATATATAACCTGTTTGATTTTGTTTTGTTTATGAAATGCATAAACTATGTGGAATTGATATACTTATGGTGGTTTATTTTAATTTCTTTTTTAGATATTTGGAGAAAAATCTCTACTACTTTAGCCACAACAGCTGAAAACCAATTGGCTTTAGAGTGGAACCATTGTCAAGCAGTCTACAGCTGAAAACTCAGGTGAGAACGTTCTTTCAAAATAATGTCTTTTACTGCTGCGGATACGTTAACTTGGGAGCCTCTCGAGTCCTGTTTCAAGTCACGTGTCTGCTCTGGCCGCGTAGTGAATGTTAGAGAAAGTTTGATTCCCAAAGATTTTTTAGAATCTTGTTTTGACATTTAAAAAATGAAATTTGTATAGCGCAAAGGTTGCATGTGGCTTTAAAGGTCAATAGACAACTCGTGTGCGATTTCATATATAAAAACAAGGACGGTGAGCATAAAAAACATTTTATATTGGCAGTAAAATGCAAGAGCTTTTGATAGCCGATATTCTGAACGAGTGGTATCAATGCCATGTGGTGAATGCCTTGCTATCAAAATTGGACAAAATTCATCATCTACAAATCAACATTTGTCATTTCAATCCGTTGAATGCTGGGTCTAGCTCTATTAAAACACCGCCAGCAATAGCATTGAAATAGGCTATGATGAATATAAAGAATCATGACAATGATTGCTTTCTGTGGGCTGTGGCTGCGTATTTGCAGCCAGCACAACGTAATGTTTGTCTAGCAACAAAGTACAAGGCCAAGTTTGATGAATTAAAACAAACTTTAAACTTAACTCGAGTATCGTTCCCGATGGACTTAACTGAAATCCATAGGTTTGAACAAGACAACCAGGACTTTTCGTTCATGGTGTATGGCCTTGATGGTGATGAGATTGTGGGTCCTCTTTATGCCACAATAGAATCGAAACGACATCACATTCATCTTTTATATCTGTCTGAGGGAGAGGTGAATCACTATTGCCTTATTAAAAGCTTGAGTAGATTACTAAGCAGTCAAATGTCCAAACAACATAATAAAAAGCATATTTGTGACCGTTGCTTGCAATATTTTGGAAACCCTACGCTTTTGGAACGTCATAGGGTAGATTGTGGTTCTCAGGAAGCGGTGAGATTGATATTGCCACAAGGGGACAAGGCTGTGTTAAAGTTTAAGGACATTCATAAGCGTGACACTGTTCCCTATGTGGTATATGCAGATTTCGAAGCTCCTACCACACCCATGGCGGGATGTGAACCAGATCCCACCATTAGTTCAACCACACCCATTCAAAAACATGAACCCTTTGCCATAGGATTTAATGTGGTGTGTGCCTATGACCCCACGCAATCCGTTTACAAATAACTTGAGGGGCCCGATTGTGCCAAATGGTTCTTGGATGAACTTGTCAAGTTGGCTCATGATGTACAGGAATTATAGGACCACCCAGTACCCATGAGCCTATCTCCAGAACAACAGCAGCAGCAGTATGAGCATGCCACGACATGTCATATTTGCGAAAAGCCTATTTTAAGTGGAGAGGAAAAAGTCAGAGACCACACGCACTTTACGGGAGGGTTTCGTGGAGCTGCGCACAGCAAATGCAATTTTAACTTTCCAGCTCCTCGTTTCATCAGTGTCTTTTTCCACAATCTGGCGAATTATGACATTCAGTTTTTGATTCGTGAATTGGGTCATGTCAACAAGGGCTCGTTTACCATTATTCCCCAAAACCATGAGCGTTTTACAACTCTGACATAGAGGTTGAGCGACTTTAGCATTCGATTTTTGGATTCCTTTAAGTCTATGGCATCCTCGCTAGACAGTCTTGTGAATGGCTTGAATGAGGAGGAATTAAAAAATACTAGAATGCATTTTAATGATCCTGAGCAATTTCAATTGTGCATTCGGAAAGGTATATTCCCGTATGATTTCTGCAACAGCTGGGACGTGATAAGAAAGGAAAACTCCCACCACAAGAGAAATTTTACTCAAAACTAACACGCAGTACCGTTTCCGATGAAGACTATGCACATGCATGTCAAGTTTGGCGAGTGTTTGATACCAAAACGCTAGGTGAATATGCTTTGCATTACCTAAAACTGGATGTATTGCTGCTCGCCGATGTGTTTGAAAAATTCCGTGAGTTGTGTCAACACATTTACGGTCTTGACCCGGCTCTCTATTATACAAGTCCTGGGCTCTCGTTCGATGCCGCTTTGAAATACACTCAAGTGGAATTGGATTCACTCACTGATGTAGACATGGTTCTATTTTTTGAAGAAAAAAAAACATTCGTGGCGGCTTTGTGTCGCTTAACCAGCGCCATGCCGAAGCGAACAATGTCTACATGCCTGATTATTCACCAGACAAACCAGAATCGTACTTAATGTACTATGACGTGAATAATTTGTATGGTTACGCCATGAGTCAGCCTTTGTCCTATGGAAAGTTTGCTTGGCTGACAGACAAACAAGTGTCAGAATTTGATGTGATCAAGGCTAGCCAAGAAACAGGCCGTGGATATGTCTTAGAAGTGGATATTGAATATCCCTCATCCTTGCATGATGAACATGCCGATTTCCCATTCTGCCTTGAGCAAATGGTTCCCCCTGACAGTGAACTGAAAATTGAAAAACTCATGGGCACACTTTACAACAAAATTCGGTATGTGCTACATATCCAAGTGGTAGTGCAATGCCTCGCCCAAGGCTTGGTGCTAAAGAAAATCCACAGGGGTATTTCTTTTGCACAAAAAGCATGGCTCGAGCCATACATGCGACTCAACACAGAGCACCGACAAATGGCAACACAGCAGTTTGAAATTAATTTTTTAAAATTAATGAACAACTGCATCTATGGCAAGTCCATGGAGAATGTCCGCAAATACCGTGACCTTAAATTGGTGAATGTCTGGGACGTTCAGTAGGGTGCCCGGCGGTACATTGCCAAGCAAAATTTTAAATCGATTAACATTATCGATGAGGATTTGGCTACTATTGAATTGAGTAAGACCAGCGTGACCATGGATAAGCCCATTTACTTGGGCCAAGTCATTTTAGACTTTTCTAAATCGGTCATGTATCGATTCCACTATGAGTTTGCCAAACGCCATTTTGAGGACGTCTCTCTTTTGTATATGGATACGGACTCATTCATTTACCACATTCGCCACTGAAACCCCTATGACGTCATGAGGCAGCATAGTGACTGGTTCGACACCTCTTCCTATAGCGCTGACAACATGTTTCAGCTGCCCATAAAAAAACAAAAGGAAATGGGTGTTTTAAAAGATGAATGCGGTGATTCCGTCATGACGGAATTCGTAGGTTCGGCCTCAAAAATGTATGCATATCGCACACTAGACTGTAAGGAAGCCAAAAGAGCAAAAGGAGTAGGTAGGGCAGTAGTAAAATCGCTACGTGTAGACGATTACTTAGCGGTTTTACGCACTGGCAATGCTATGACCCATACACAGTGCAGGATACAATTCAGCAACCATTATTTGTATCGTGTGGAACAGAGAAAACGCACCCTCGCCTCCATGGATAACAAACGTGTGTGGGCTGATGACCTGCTCACTAGCCTACCATGGGGTTATGATCGCAAGGAGGAGAAGGTGTGATTTTTCTGTTTGTTCGTTTAGGACATGGCTTTTTATAACTCGTTGATTTAGTATTTTGTACATATTGGTTTTTGTCAATGTAAATAGTAAATTTTGTAAAATAGTGGCAACCTACTTGGACCTTTTGCTCTTTAAAATGTTCTATGCAACCTTATTTTTTTAAATTTTTGATTGGTAAATAGTTTGATTCTTTTAAAGCTGTACAAAGTTGTAGTTTTTTTGGTAAATATGAATTGAGTAATATTTTTAGTAACTTTAATGACTAGTATTTAATTATTTTTTGTAATGTAAATTATAAATGGTAAACTAAAAAAAGTACTTTTGGGATGAGTCTGCATGTCGAGAATGGGCTTTTGGGAATAAATAAAGTGGTTGTGTTTGTTCCCAAAGACAGGTGTGAATGTATGAGTAGAGAGAAGGCTGGTGTGTATGCATGACTAGAGCAAACACGGTGAGGTAGGGTGGGTGGGTGAGGAGGGGTAAATTGTCACTTATATACTCATTTTGTTTTCAATAGTTTTGTTTTCTTTGAAAAGTGGCAGACAATAGACATTATTTTTGTAAAAACAGTCTTACCTGCAGTAGTCGTAGACCTCGACGTTTCTCCAAACACCCATAAACACATTGCAGCATCATTATGGTCAAGCACTTGCATCAACATCATTGACAAATCTCAACTTTCAACATACACCAAATGGAAAAATGTCAAAACAAAATGGAAAATCCATATCATGAGAAACACAAAATCTTGAAACGGACATTTTTAAAATCTGTAAATTGCAAATTGGCAAATGGCAGTGTGTGAATTCATCATGTGTGAAATGTGTAAAGTGAAAAATCAGCCCATCAACATCATGATTTTTTAAAATTATAAAAACATCGTGCTCTGGTAAACTTTTTTTTTTTATTTCATAACCATAAGGGGATCGACAAATGAAAATAGAATACAAACACATCCCAATTCCTCACTCCGCAATTCCTCAATGTTTATGACCATGCATCATCATTTTTCCTTTCATAGCACTCATCACAATCAGGGCTGCCATCCTTTCACCCACTGAGGCATCACAGGATGTGAAACGTTGTTTTCAACGTATTTCAATAACAATTTATCTGCCACATGTCTTAAACCCGGATGACTATGGTGATAAGATAAGTCATGTTCTTTACAGGCTTGATCCAAAATATTAATGGGTATATCACCACGCTGCAAACGTTTTTCAAGATAGTTCCAGGGCCACAAAAACTATAACCTGGAAGATGGATTTCGAAAGGTAAGTATTGAATTACTTTGCCAATGACGCCATTGCCAGTACAAGTCTGGCATATCCTTTTCCATCGATGGTAAAAAGGTTTGGTCTTCCTCTTCTTCTGTGGACGATGTTTGTGTTTGTTGTTGTTGCTTTTTCTCGCCATGACACCCGTGGAATGATTCAACAAAGTCTTTACACGGACTTTTATGACCGTGATACAGTTTCACTAGCTGACAAGTCCCGCACTGACGCATAGAGGGTATTTTTTCCATGGCCACTTACTTATGGTGATCGTAAACCGTACAGAGTTGCAATTCACTCAACACAGGGTCTTGAGTCCATGATTTTGGTACATGTTGCAAGATTTCTTTCACCGCGTTGGCAGCCACATAATAAATGAACGACTTGGGCAGCGCTAAGAGTTCCTCTTTGGTAAATCTGTCTAGTTTATTTTTGCAAACAAAGAACTTGCCGATGGCTTTGACGGTAGCATTGCCTTTCTCCATGGTATCACGTTCAGTATATGTTTACACCTCACTTGAGGAAATCTCACTGGTGTCATTCACAGGTAAATCTTGATTTTTAATTTTGTTCAACAACTGCCAGCAGGCATTCGTGGTTAACCAATGAAAGAGATGCCACGCATGGGCTAGGGCTGTATGGGTAATGTTTCCACAGTCACAAGTATCCATGAGCGTTTGAAATGAAGGGCAGCCCAAGTCCATGAGGTCGATACATTGACAGTAAGAAGCCAAAAATGGTTGCAACCATTGACGTTTTTCATTACCTTTCACAAATACCACATTGGCCGAGGACAAATGTGCTTTCATGACCACGTCCAAATATTTATAGGAAATGGTTCCTTGATTGCAGTCTAGTTGCCTATGCTCTTCAATCCACTGGATTTGTTTACGATCTTTTTCACACAACAAATCAAAAGCATGGGGCGGTTTAAATACCAAATGCGTAGCTTGCGATATCCAAAACGTGGTACAATCGATAATGGGCACTTGTTTAAATATAAATTTGTTGTCACCAATTTTAAACCCTTGGCAATCCTCAATGAGTGTGCGCAACATGTTGCCGCTTGCCTGGACCAATTTCAACTGACGACTGACTGACCATTGGCCACTAAAGTGTACCCATGACATAGACTTACCTGCCATGCTAGTTTGAAAAAAGAATTGAGGTTAGGGTAGGACAGGAGGACATGAAAAAATAAGAATTTTAGAATTACATCATTTTATTATTATAACACGTCTTACAGGCTTTTCTCATTTTGGGATAGGGACGATACCAACTGATACAACAATATAGCCTTTTATATTTTTAACGTCCATAACACCGATGATATCCCAATGTCTCTAAACTAGGCGTTTCTGATGGTGAGCTGGTCACCGAAACACCATGGACACCATACAGTCCACACATATCATAACTTGTTTTTTTTTTCATCACCCGGAGGCACGAGTGAGGGATAGCTTGAATGACAGGGTATATTTCCCACTTCCATTCTACGCAAGTAGGGGCAGGCGGGTGACCAGCGCTGATGTTCCTGCATGGGTTCATCGCCCTCCTGCCATTGGTCTATGATGATGGGACAAAAGGCACATTTCACTTCATCTCTGTTTTTAAATAATAGAATCCAGCGGCCGCCAAGGCTTGAGGGTTATGGAAAGGCACAGGCCACGTCGCAAAGGTCTTGAAACGTTGTTCCTCAGATTTTAAATTCATGGATGTGACGTCTCTTGATGCTCTAAAGCAAGGCATGACTGAACAGCATGATGTAGGTTGACCTGTTATTTATACACTTGTCTCTTGGTTGGACAGTGGATAATAGTTGACTTGTTTGTGATAAATGATCAAACAGTAGGCCGTCGTATTTGCTGGAACATTATCATGCGTTTCAAAATCTAGTCGAATGTCAATATTGGATGGCTTGACAGACTCTTCCAAGTAGGAACAGTCAAAGACAATCAGTGGCGCCCTTGTCTTAAAAGCTTGGGGTAGCAGCATGGGGCCGTTCTCTTTTTGATAATACGACCATCTAAATTTAGAAAACAAGTCGTACATGGGGCCAAATTTATTTTTTGAAAAATCCAAATCCAGTCCTTCATAGGGAAACACAGCACCGTTGAGGAAAAGACGTGCATTTCTTAATTGTAGGTGATCAAATTGCGTGGCATCTTTGGTTTGTTGATACTTGCGATTCGTTTGAAAACCCACGATCAGGTAGAGAGGTCTCTCTGTATAGCGGGCTGTTTTTACAGACCAACTGTGTGTATTGGTGGTGGGCTATAGCGGGTACTCATGGAATGCCCAGCTTCTAAATTCCATGGGTAGAGGCATATCTCTTTTTACCATTTTGAGTATGTCCAGTTTTTTGCTATCGTCAAGGGTCACATGGGGCACTTTCCATAGCAAGCGTTGTAGTTGAAATTTTGAATCTATGGGAGCATTGTCAGCTGCCTTGAGTGCATTATTATCACTCCTGTCTCTCACCACATAAAGCACTTGCCTTGCGTTGACCCCAATGCGCTGGTGATCTTCGGCAAAGCCTAAAATCAGTTTAAGAGGTAAATATCCAGTAAAGGTGCCATCAGTGTGTACCATCCAGTCATTGGTCGAGTCAGGGCACCAACCCGCCATGCAAAGTGTTTTACCTTCTTCCTCGCTATAAGAGGGGTATAGTTTCATGACACTGGAAATACCCACATTTCGAGTGCTATCCACCACGATTTCGTTAATCACGAAACGCACTTCAGAAAACAGAAAGGCAAAAGCATGCTTGGCTAATTTGAATGTGGTGGGTGTAGAGCCATCGGCTTTGGTGAATGACACTTTCATGCGGTAGGGTGTAAATATCTTGGTTGTTGATAACAAATTGAATTTCATCATTGTTATTGAGTCCAGGTGTTTGAGCTTGATAGGAATGGAGATCAATTCTTACTACACCTGGTTGCTCCTCGATGCGGTTCGCTACCTCTAGGATAGAATTCGTCATGGCGGTTGACGTGGTAACCCAAATGCTGTAAAATCTGCTTGTCTTGAGATGTTAACGTGTATTCACGTGGCAAACAACTAACACCATTCCTAGACGGTGTTGTTGCTTTATACACAAACTTCATAGTGGCTTTAGCACCAACTTGTAAGTCACTGGTGTGGTAGAATCTAGATCAATGAGTTGTTGATTTCTATTGATCAGTCTTAATGTTATATTACTAATACTATCGACAGCCACAGAATGAAAAAGCACCACTGGAGGGTTTTCACGAATAATATAACAGTTGGGAGATATCACAATAAAGTCATAAAGTGAATGCCATGGTTCTTGATTGGTGTGCACTTGGCTAATAATATTACACGTCACCGGCACATGATGGTCTTCAATGAATTTCACTTCTTGGTCTGATTCATGTTTTTTGTTGGGCTCCAACAAGCGTGGTTTAAATCATAGTAATGGACCAATGGAATCGGGGCGTGTTTTACAGTCAATGTTGAATGTAGAGAAAATTCTGCAGCGATGAGTGTTGGTATTTCCCACAAGTTCAAACTTGCGCGTTCCATCGAGAAATGACTTTAAACCACATTCATTGATCAACACCACATAAATGTGTTCATAAATGTCATCGATCGTGTATCCACCAGAGTTCAGGGTGAGCACAGAATCATCATAGTAAAACTTGTTGTTCACACTTTCACGTATGTTGTATATTCGATTGTACGTTTCAAGAGAAATAAGTCCCAAACCATAGGGGTTTTCACTCAATTCGATAGGAGGGTAAAAGTCTAGGCTGACTTCAGGTCCACGTCCATGCAGTGTAAACGTTTTACTTTCTGCCGACATACTGTTGGCGTTTTTGCGTATGCTGCGTCTTATATAAAATGTTAAACACAAACGTCCACACTGTTAGCTGTTAATCGTTTGCTCACGTTTCACATTATAATATATCTTGATTCTGTTTCCAAAATAGGTCACTAGTTCCATGGGCGGGGGTTAATTCCCAAAACTGTCAAAAGTACCATACGATGGATCCCTCTTTGACATAAGCTACATAATGCGTTCCTGGTCCTCGGTGATCATCCAAATTGACAACAGCGCATTCCTGTTCCCAGGGTCGTGGGGGGTAATTGGTTTCGCATAAACGCACCTCGAACATGAGAAAGCTTTAGTTGTTTAGCATAGCTTTCCTCTTGTTGATGTTTCAGGGCATGTCTTGCTATGGCTGAGGTTAATTATTTTTAATATTTTGAAATGGTGAAATCCCAAATCCTTGTTGATAAAAGGCTGGCTTTAAATTGGCATTTCTAGCCCCCATGGCAATCGCTTCCATCGTTTCACTGTGTCGCTGACTTTCTTTGAGTTGTTGCTTGCCCTGCTGCTCGGCTTTAATGGTTTTCGCCACTGCACTGGCACCGCCCAAAAGCGAACCCAGAGCAGCCAAACAGGCAAGTAATGCAGGTAAAAATCCCGCTCGTTTGGGGACGGGAATCACTTGCACTTGTTTTGAACCCTGTCGCTGACGTTTTGGAATAACACGTCTCTGTGCTGCTCGAAGGACTTTTCTTATGGTCAACACATTTTTTTTTCGCGAGGGCTTGTCCACGTATGTCTTAAGCCCAGGTTTTGCCAAGGATAGGGTCTTATTTTTAGGCTTTTTAGTCTTTCTCACCACATACGTTTGTTTCACCATGATGATAATCACCAACAACCTTTCACAAGAAAGTGTAAGTCACAACTAACGCCAAATTGTTATTTCATGTCTGTATATCCCAATTCCACATAAAGTGGGAAATCGTTTATGGTTTTTCCGCTTGCTTTTCATCCCATGTCAACATGAGATGAAAGGATAATTCGTCACCTGCATTGACCATTTCATGGTTATGGACCAACATCCTATGTCCATTTATCTGTATTTGTAAATGGTTCTCATCAGGTATGGCATATTTGGTGTGAATGGTTCCATCATAGTGTAATCGATAGAGGCTTAAACCCGAAGCAAGCACATAGGTCAAGTGTTGGTCATGGACTAGCGGTAAATGGTTTCTGTAATTCACAGGTTTTTCATTTGTCAGATACACTAAAAATACGGATGGGATAAATTTATAAAGACTTTTCATTTCATAGGTCACGAAACGCTTGGTACAGACACCGTCTTCGTCTTGCGGGTCTTCCACGTGAATATTGCGGTTATGATTAGCGCTATAGCCATTCACCGTAAGCTAAGGCACTTTGTCATAACATTCATACACTTTGTTATCCACATACTTTTCTGTAGTAACGTCTGTAGACACTTGAGGATGTTTTGCATGGATTAACCGCTTTCCCTTAAAGTCATATTCTCCCTGTTTTGTGTGTGGCACTACTGACCTATCCACATAGTGTTTATTAGCAGGATCTGTTTCTTGTTTAGGATCATGTATGGGGACAAACCTAGCATTGGCCATCAACGCACGTCCAAAGACATCCATCGTCAACCTGTAGTACCAGTCTACTGTTTCTATGACAAGGCTCGGTGTCCTGTATATAGACAACCTGCTAGCCTGTCTAAGCCTTAGTTGAAATGAAGATTATTAAACAGCAAGAGTCATTCCCCGTGGGGGACATGGTTTCCCGTCTCTGTCCCACATCACGTGAACAACGCCATGGTTCACTGTTTCCATCTTCCATTCGCTGCATCATTGTGGGGCCTTCCGGCTGTGGAAAAACCAATCTTCTGCTGACGCTCATCACAGCGCCCAATGGTTTGCGTTTTCAAAATATTTATATTTTTGCAAAATATCTCTACCAACCCCTCTACGTGTTTTTGGATCAAGTCATGTCTGGATTACAAAAAGAGAATATGGGTTATTTTACATTTTCCATGCAAGAAAATGTTATTTCACCGGATGAGGTAAAGCCTGATTCACTCATGATTTTCGATGATTTATCCACTGAACATCAAGGCATCATTCGGGTCGTCACAGACATATCGATTGCTTCCATCTTGGACAAACGTATTCTAAAATGTCCAAACAGTTGATTCGTGACATTGCCAATGTCATTGTTTTATTTCACCAGGACGAGAGGAACATTTGTCACATTTATAATGAACATGTGAATCCGGATATGACCTTTCAAATGTTTACAGAATTGTGTGCCAAGTGCTGGAACACTCAACGGCATGATTGACAAACAAAGTGAACTCAACCAAGGATGGTATCGCTTAGGGTTTGATCATTTTATTGCTATTTAAGGCACTGTCTCATTCCTTCTCAAGTCATTTGTCAAGACACTATGGCGTTAGCAGAGAGTCAATTGAAAAAGCATATTATTAGAGCAAAAAACCCTATTCGCCAAAAGTTTCGTCAATTGATACGATCGCGTGCAAATCATTTTTTTAAATTCAACATCATTTAGCACCTCCGCTAAAAGCCATGTTGAAACCCTCTTTCAAGCCATCTGGAACGCTACCCACCGTTTCACAAGCCACTCGGACGCTGCACGAGGACCCTCAGGAAGAGGAAGAGGAGCAGGGCCAGGAAGATTTGACTAGTGTTAGCGAAGTTGAGGATGAGGAGGAACAAGTGTTTACGCCTCACAAAAAGGCCGCACTCCTTGCTGAGTTTTTAAGAAAAAAGAAATCCTTGGTCATAGTCATGTCTCCGTTTTCACAACACTTGGCCACCCCTCAACATAAGCTCAACTTAAAAACATTTTAATAAAATATTATGGATCAACACTAGAACCCTATTTCACCGATCTATTTATTGGAAACACTGATACCACGTATGGTGTTCGCTATGGGGATGATGGTTTTAAAATTGGGGATTCATCCATTAAATTTGCTCGTACTAAAGCTGTCATTAAGAACATCAATTATAAATTAACGCCTGGACTGTTAAAGCTGCTCTTCTCTCGAACACCCTCATTCCATGATTATACGTCCGAGGACCTTGGCAAATATAAATCCATTTTATTGGACACCCATGCTCGAAAAAGACAGTATGATCCCACACAACAAGTCAATGCCAATATATCTCAAAAATATAAAACCATCATTGCAAAAATGTTTCCCACCAGTCAAAGTACTCGTCGTAAAACATCCGCTTCGGGAGTGACATTTAAATCATTAAAACCCTTTTGGATGTTACCTACTGCCCCAATCCCAATAAGCTCGTCCAGCGACTACAGCTGTTGCATGCTTCACGTCAAGCTGGACAAACCGTTCACGATTGGGAAATTCAAGAAATTGAACAAGAACTAAGAAATGCCAAAATTATTGTTTAAGCCCTCACCCATTAAAATGGGTATTGCCCATGAGTTGCATCGTCCAGCTAAGCGTCACTATCCGTGACTCAAGGTGATTTCACGAGGTGTGGATGAACTTTGGCAGGCTGACTTGGTTGAAATGATACCCTATTTACCCTATTTAACGACGGTGTACGCTATATGTTGACTGTCATTGATGTCTATTCCAAAATGGCCTTTGTTGAACCTGTGCGTCGCAAGTCTGGTCCACTAGTTACCAAGGCCTTTCAATAAATTATTCAACCCTCCAAACGTCAACCTCTGTTGCTACAAACCGACCAGGGAAAGAATATTTCTACAAGGATTTCTCCAGTTTTCTCAAATCTAAGGATATTCACCATTACACCACGTACAGCAATATCAAAGCCAGCGTGGTTGAGCGGTTCAACCGAACATTGAAAACCCATATGTGGAAAGCGTTTACCGCTCAGGGCACGTATCGCTGGTTGGACATGTTACCAGAGCTAGTATCACGTTACAATGACACCAAACATAGAACGATTGGGAGCAAGCCACGCCTCGTGACCAAAAATATTCAGCCGATCCTAAACGTATCTGACTGAAAATTGGGGATTTTGTTCGTGTGAGAAAATTTAAGTCTGCCTTCAATAAGGGCTACACACCTCAGTGGGGGACTGAACTATTTCGAATTCGTCAAGTCAACTTGGACAGCCCAGTCACCTATTTACTCGAAGACCTCAACCATCAACCCATAAAAGGTAGATTTTATCTCCATGAACTTCAGAAAACAGCGTTCCTTAAGCATTATCTTGTGGAAAAAGTGTTGGAAAAAAAGGAAATAAACTATATGTCAAATGGTTAGGATTTAACTCTACGTTTAATTCTTGCATCAATAAATTACATGTTGTATGAACCTGTGCACTTTTTTATTTATTTATTTATTCACACATGTTGTACACCATCTATAGCTCTGTGTGTATAGCCCTCAGCTCTACATATTTCTTTCTCTTTCCACCTGTGTACTCTCATATATCACCCCTCCCCCCTCTCCCCCCCCCCCCTTCACCACCCACCACTGCTGTTCGCAGCTCTTGCCTATCTAAGGGTTGTGACATCATGCCCACAAGTTGCATCATACTTTTTACTGATTCAGCGATTCCCACGCTTTGAACATTCTGTTATCGTGCACGTGGACAGCTAACGTCCAAGGTGAACACCTGTGCCAGGTCATATTACATGTCAACTTGCATTTTGTCACATACAATGCAGAAAACAGGATGTAACTTGTTTAGCATACATGTTGTTTCACACGTGTTCAAATGCATTTCGCTCTTCCCTGCCACCACGGTTGTCAGATTATTTAACCTTCAAGCATCCTCTGCGTCGTTGTAATTTTCCATTGCACCTGCTGTCAAGTCAGATCAGCGCTTTCCAATATGCTCAAATGACATTCACATCCTGCTAGTCTGCTCCCCTGCAAGTTTGTTTTCTGTACTCGCTTCAACCATCATACAACCAAGTTCTCATAACCGTTTACACGTTAAAGATCCCTTTCGGGGTAAAATATCAGAAAAAACGAACCCTCGCTCAGTCGTAAACCGACCCGTCGAAATATCGATTGTTCTATTGAGCACAGCCACCGTGGTCAGCGACAGGTTCGTTGAAACACACAAACACACACACCCATCAGTATCGTCTCTCTCAACAACCACGCTTCATGAACATTTTAAACAGGTAAAGAATTTTTTTCATCAAAAGTGTCGTTAGGCCCTTTGTCAAAATTTCATAAATAGTTTTAAAAAGGGGGCATTAGCCCGACTCCTATGACACCTCGTAAACGTCTCTAGCGTTATTGGTTTGCGAGATATAGCAAAAAAGTCTAAAATCACGTTTTTACCCCAAAAAACCATGTTTCCAGCATTTCACCTTTTCAACACCTACATTCCCGTAAAGAGCACAACGAGACAAAAAAAATCCAAGCACGCCCTCCTAGCATCACTCCTTCCTTCCCCAGGTCGCCAGGGGCTCACAACTTCCTAAGTGAAGGAGAAGTCCCCTTACAACACCACTGTCAAGTTTTTAACGTAGAGACTTGAAATTTATTTTGGTGGTAAAGGGCGTTGGGAGCTTTCATTTACGTCAAACAAACGTTTTTGTAAAATTCATAGTTTCCAAAATATAGGAATTTTAACATTACACTTTTTTCAAAAAATGTAAAACAATAAAAAGGTTTTATTATAAAAAATAAAGGACATAGAGACCGTTCATTTGAGCCATTGCACTACATTCTATCATGTTTGGTTATGAAACTATCACTTACGTTCAAGAACAAAAATTTTCAAAAACATTTTCAAAAGTCCTCTCGGCACGCCGGAAGGCGGAGGTAGATTTCACCGGACAAACTTGGGGATAGGCGAAAATAGGCAGAATATGCAGGTTTTCGTAGAAGGATCAGACCTCATTTGTTGCGTGAAAGTATTTTATAATTGGAGATTAATTAACTTTGTTTTTCGTCATTTTATGCATATTTTGAACATTTTATTGTCGTATGATGAGGTAACCTTCTTGTCATTTGGAGTCCATTTTTATACTTGTGGTCACACTGTCCTTATACAAGGTTTCGACACTGATGTGTAACTATGTAACGGTCTGTTACTTCTTCACGTAAAATTATATCTCCCGCAGAGATGTTGGTTGGTTCCTCAGTTTAGGGGCTGCGACAACGCGGTCAAGTAACCCCGTGTACTTTGGGTGAGTGTAGAATCTGTCTGATAAACGGTGTGAATTGTGATGGCTGTATTAGTCTGTAATTCAGGTAAGGAATGCAGACGCTCAATTTCAAGCAGTAGTTCCTAATTTTGCTACCAGATACTACCGTCAACGACACCTAGCTTTGAACTTGGCTACTAGATGCCACCGCAATCAGTTACTCGCAACGAACGTTGGAACCTCCCCTCCAAAGGAAAGCATACTGAGGGATTTTAGCGCTCTTAGAAAATCCGACGACTTCGGCCGGCTTTGAACCCGCGACCTTGGGCATAGAAGTTCAGTATGCTACCCGTTACGTCACCGAAGCCGCTTCACAGTTAGTCAGATGTAAATCTGAATCTGATCTCGCGCAAGTGCGTTGTCATGGCAACGTCTGATGGCTCATCCCTCATCAATTTAGTAGTGTTGCCATGGCAACCACTGATAGCTCTTGGCATTTTTTTTTTATAATTCCGAAATCATTTTTCTCATCCCTTGGCGTAATGGTGGGTGATATCAAAAAATCTTTCAGACAAAAGTTTTAGGTAATTATTAGGGGAATATTGTCTATTTTGTACGGTTTTGATATTGTGCCTATTAAGAGAGATATGATTAATGTTTCCCGAAAAACCCACTTTTTCCCACCCCTTTGGTCAATGGTTGGTGCTATAAAAAAAAACTCTTCAAACATAAATTTTTGGGCTTTATCCGACACATAGTATGAACTTTGAACGGATTCGATATTTCACATATTAAGAGAGTTATAGCAATATTTTATTTTTTCGAAAAAAGTCCCCCATTTTCATCCCCTTCGACCAATTTAGCCCAGTAACGAACTCTACCGAGATTTTATGGGTATACATATTCGGTAAAAAATTCAAAGTGATTGGTGCACAATTACGGCAGTTATCGTGTCCACAAGAAACTGATATATATATATATATATAAACTTTTGAACTGACGGTGGTTTTGGTGTCTGGGGGATGTGAAACGCGATGATATGTCGAAATTTTCCGGAAGTCGAAACATGGTACCCATTGCAATAGTTAGCTTTCTAATGAAATTTACCTAAAATACTACCATCAACGACACCTAGCTGTGAACTTGGCTACTAGATGCCACCGGAACCATCAACTCGCAACGAACGTTGGAACTTCCCCTCCGAAGGAAAGCAAACTCTGGGTTTTTTAGCGCTCTTAGTAAATCCGACGACTTCAGCCGGGTTTGAACCCGCGACCTTGGGCATAGAAGTTCAGCATGCTACCAGTTCGGATACCGAAGTCGCTTCCCACAGACAGATGGAAAACTGAATGTTATCTCGTGCAGTGGCGTTGTCATAGCAACTGCTGATGGCTCATGCCTTATCAATTAAAAGTAAAGTTGTCATGGCAACCTCTCTTGTCACTCGGCATTTTCTTATCATTTAAATCATTTTGCTCACCCCATGGCGTAATGGTGGGTCATATCAAAAATTATTTCAGACAAAAGTTTTAGGTAATTATTGGAGAAATATTGTCCATTTTGTACGGTTTTGATATTGTGCCTATTAAGAGAGATATGATTAATGTTTCCCGAAAAACCCACTTTTTTCCACCCCTTTGGTCAATGGTTGGTGCTATCAAAAAACTTATTTGACATAAATTTTTGGCACTTATCCGACACATATTATGAACTTTGAATGGATTCGATATTTCACGTATTAAGAGAGTTATAGCGAAATTTCACTTTTTCGAAAAAAAGCCCCCCATTTTCACCCCCTTCGACCGATTTTGCCCATTAACGAACTCGACCGAGATTTTATAGGGATACATATTATGTAAAAAATTCAAAGTGATTGGTACAAAATTACGGCAGTTATCGTGTCCACAAGAAACTGATATATATATATATATATATATATATATATATATATATATATATATATAGATAGATACATATATACATAAATTATATATAAACTTTTGAACTGACGGTGGTTTTGGGGTCTGGGGGATGTGAAACGTGAAGATATGTCGAAATTTTCCGGAAGTCGAAACATGGGACCCATTGCAATAGTTAGCTTTCTAATGAAATCTACCTAAAAATATAACGAGTAGTCCATAGGAAAGGGAACGTCAGCTCGAGTCCAACGACACCTCATTTGTCAAAATCGGACCATGGGTTCACCATATATTAATTATTTAACATGGCCGCCGCCCGAGCAACGCCGTAACTACCGGCACCCAATAATAACATTTATTGTGGTACCGGAGTTAAGTTTCTATTAGAGCGTCCAGGGTTAAGAAAAAACTACAGGCCTTATGGGCTTTTATTTCTGTTGGTTTCACCCCTATTGCTCCAAACTGTAAGTTTGTATTATAATGAAGTCCTATGAAAATGCGTTCGTCTCCTTATGAATCATGTATTGTTTGTGCATTACGACACTGAAGAAGACGTAAACTCATTTTGATATATTTCAGTTTATCATTTAAAGTGTTAGAATAGTGGGCTTATTTAAAGGAACAGCCGAGCGGGAATGCCAGTTCGCGCCAGTACTCAGAGAGGAGAAACGAGTGAGCGTACAGCAGTGAGCATAAAAGAACGTGAAAATTATTATTTGTCAGGTGCAAGTGCTTTGGAGAGTGCATAGTGTTATAAATACCTTGTATTGTGCTTCATAGTGTACATTTTACTTTTCGTTGTGTGTATAGTTACATTGTTTGTTTTTGTCTGTTTCGTTTTCACATATCATACTTTAAAGTAGCGAGTGATAACTGTAGTTATGGCTGAACATGTGAAAAGGAGAAGTGGGGAAATTCTCAGGAGAAAGGAACGACAGATGGTACTTAATGTATTTTCATACTTGAAAACGGAACATCCAGGACAGAGTGTTAGCTGGTTAGTGGACGAAACCGCTAAGTCTTTAGGAATTTCAAGGTCTTCCGTCTTCAAAATAAGGAAGGAAGCCAGTGCAGGGCCACTTCAGAGTCCCAGCAAGAAACGGGAAAGGAAAAAGTTAATTCGCAGTAACTCTAGGCTCATTAAATATGATGATTTTGTCAGAAGTGGAATACGGAGGATTATTCATGAATTCTATTTTAGAAATCAACCCCCAACTCTGAAGACAGTCCTGACTTCTATCAACACTAACCCAGAACTGCCCGACTTTAAGAAATCTACGTTGCATGTTGTTCTCAGGGAAATGAACTTTACTTATGAAAGAAGGGGAAATAGGGCAATGTTAATAGAAAGGGATGATATCGTGTCTTGGCGTCATAAGTATCTCGTACAAATTAAAAGGTATAGAGAAGAAGGTCGGAACATAGTTTAAACAGACGAAAGTTGGGCTAACACTGGAATAACCGTGGCTAAAGAGTGGAAAGACAAAACGGTTACCACACCAAGGCAAGCTTTTCTTGCAGGGTTATCGATCGGATTGAAAACCCCTACCGCTCGTGGGCCACGATTTGCTATTGTTCACGCAGGTAACGAAAATGGGTTCGTGCCTAACGCTGAATATGTTTTTTTGTGTAAGAAAAATACTGCCGATGCGCATGATGAAATGGACGGGGTGTGTTATGAAACATACTTTTCAGAAAAGCTTCTTCCAAATTTGCCTCCCAATTCCGTAATTGTTATTGATAATGCTTCTTACCACAGCAGGAAGAAGGAGCCAATACCGACAAAAGGCTGGAAGAAATGCGATATGCAAGGATGGATGACGGAGCATCATATTCAGTACGAAGATCACATGTTGAAGAAAGATTTAATGGACATTATTGCTTTGGAAAAGGGCAAATACGATAAGTACAAGATAGACGAAATTGCGTTAGAAAGAGTACACACGGTACTTCGACTGCCCCCCTACCACTGCGAATTAAACCCCATTGAACTCGTATGGGCCCAGGCAAAACATCACGTGAGCTTACACAATACGGACTTCAAAGTGAAAGAAATGAAAAAGTTAATTCAGGAAGGTTTAGCTTGTGTTACACCTGATAACTGGAGGAACTACGTAAACCATGTAAAGAAAATTGAAGGCGATATGTCGAAGGCTGATGAAATTCAAGATGACATCGAACCAATCATCGTCCGTCTCGGTGACTCTTCAGATGAAGATTCTTCAAGCAGTGTTGAAATGGAATAGATGAACATGGCACCTCTGATAATGTAAGTAGATAATTTATTTTAAAATTACTTTCAAAATGCATTTAATTTATACTCGTATTTGTCGGTAATGTGATTCTCTTGCAAATAGGACTTTCGACTTTCTTTTCGTTCTTCTTTAAGTTACGTTGGGTAGAAAGAATATCTATTGACTGTTGCGATCAAAATTTCGCATCTGTCATCATTTATGAGTAAATTAACATTACTGGAGGTACGATATTTATAGCCAGCTGGTGAGAGCAGGTCCAGCTGTCACTCACGCATCAATCTGTTAACGGTACTTTTGTGTTATAGCCGTCTTCGTTGTGAAATGTCCCCGGAAAGTAATTACCTCAGCGCTGTGACCCCTGCTGATAAGGAACAATGCGATGCAACCTGGGGATTCACTTCAGGTTCTGGACACATATGTGATAATTTGCTCTTGTATTATTTGTTGTCTCATTCGAGGGGCTGATTAAACCAGGTGTTCAATTTGCCTGATAACCTATGTTACTGTGGTGTATGTAGTGGTGTGTATTTGTAATTCAGATGAGTACTGGGAATGGGGGGGGGCTATGGACTTCAGTTCGGAACCATCCCGGCATTCGCCTGGAGTAGAAGTGGGGAAACCACTTCCAGGATGGCTGAAATGCCCGTATCACGAGTCTGTGTACTCCGTTCCAGAGCTCTACGCGGATAAACAAAACGTTATCTGCATCCGCCCCGCATCCGCACAGTTGTTATCCGCATCCGCCCACATCCACACAGTTGTTATCCGCATTCGCCCCGCATCCGCACAATTTTTATCCGTATCCGCCCCGCATCCGCACAGTTGTTATCTGCATCCGCCCTGCATCCGCACAGTTGTTATCTGCATCCGTCCCGCATCCGCACAGTTGTTATCCTCATCTGCCCCGCATCCGCACAGTTGTTATCTGCATCCGCCCCGCATCCGCACAATTGTTATCCGTATCCGCCCCGCATCTGCACAGTTGTTATCCGCATCTGCCCCGCATCCGCACAGTTGTTATCTGCATTCGCCCCGCATCCGCACAATTGTTATCTGCATCCGCCCCGCATCCGCACAGTTGTTATCTGCATCCGCCCCGCATCCGCACAGTTGTTATCCGCATCTGCCCCGCATCCGCATGACTCTTTCCCCATCCCCATGTTTGTTATCCGAACCTACTGGCATTACATTAATATTTTCAATTAGATAAAGCATAAATTACTAAAGCAACATATTGAGACATGTGAGGAAACGTCGTTCCCTTAGGCTATGTATATCATGTGCAATGTTTACAATCAATGTTACACAGCCGGAATTGCAAGTCTTTCCTGTTCGGAGTGGTATTCTGCTTAATGACATAATTTGAATGTGCTTAGCTTAAATCATCATTTTACATTTGCCATGAGAAAAACATAACGCCAATATATGATACCGGTATGTCATAAACATCCGGATCTTAATAATGATATTAAATAAATTCGGATTGTATTTTAAAAACTATCCGCAAATTTTCTCCAAACATTATCCGCAGCTTATCCGATATCCGCATGGCAAGAACAGATGCGGATATCCGCGTCCGCGCAGGGCTTTGACTATAATTACAGTTCTTGGCTGAGTTGGGAATCGAACTCGGACCTCCGGAGTGGCAGCCAAGAATGATAGCCGCTACACTACGAGTTGATCATATTTCATTATTATTATTATTATTATTATTATTATTAATAGTAGTAGTAGTAGCAGTAGAAGTAGTATTATTATCTAACTTATTTCAGTCACTAAAACAGCTGCACTAGGCGAAGTATAATTTTATGTCGTATCTGTACTTCACAACGAGTGTCCGGGTGGCGATGTGCGAGGAGATATGGCAAATGCGGAGTGCGGCTAGCCCATAAGACCTGTAGTCTTTTCTTAACCCTGGACGCTTAACGTGCGTTCTTAGCTCGTTTTGTTTGTTAAGCGAAGGTCCCTTCGGGTTCTGTACGCACTGAGTTGTATCGTATGCAATAGAAATGCAGAAGTCCAACTTGGAGTAATACTTGACATTTATTTAGTTAGAACATACTGTGTACGCCGGCCCCGTGGTGTTGCGGTAGCGCGCCTGCCTCTCACGTGGAGGCCCCGGGTTTGATTCCCGGCTCCGTTAGGAATTTTAAAAACTGACGTGAGGGCTGGAACGGGGTACACTCAGCCTCGTGAGGACAATTGAGTAGCTGTCTGACAGTGAGGCAGCGCCAAGGTCACGAAAACCAAGATTAACGGCCGAGGGGACCCGATGTGCTGACCACGTGTCACCCCAATATCTGCAGGCCAAATGGCTGGGCAGTGGTCGCTTGGTAGGCCTAGGCCTTTCATGGGCTGTAGTGCCAGGGATTATTTTATATATATTATATACTGTATACAGATTAGTTACGGAAGCCATACGGCTTGACGTTAATATCACTCAATCATGTCACTGCGGCAGAGCTAAGTTTTAAATAAGATTATTTTAAGGGCGTGTTGACCTCAATACAGCAAGGAAAACGCCCGTAGCTCAACCCATCTTATTCCAGTATTTTACTGTGATCTCAATAATGGTTATATGCAATACGAGAGTGCAGTTTTCACTAAACTGGGAACCAACATTCTCTCTGCTGATATGACCTGTGTAGATCATATAGAAATTCTGACAGTTGAAATACAATCCTGTACTATTACTTCTGTCTACAAACCATCAAATAAGGAATACAAATTCACAGAAACCTGTAACTTCCATTCCCAAGCAACAAAAATAGTCGTAGGCGACTTCAAAGGCCAAAGTATATCATGGGGATACAAAGAGACGGACTTAAATGGTCAAAAACTAGAAGAATGGGCCGAATGCATGGGTCTTAAATTGATACATGACCCAAAGCTACCCCAGTCCTTTAATACTGGTCGGTGGAAGAGAGGCTACAATCCGGACAACATTTTTGTCACCGATCATATAGTTTATCAAACTAAGAAGCACATTGCAGAACCTTTCCCAAGAACACAACACCTAGCTCTTATATGTGTGGTACAAGCAATTGTCAAACCTGAACAAGTCCTGTTTAAAAGGCAGTTCAACTTTAAGAAAGCTCAGTGGGATAGCTTTTCTCAAAATCTAGATGATGAGGTGACGAAGATCAAGCCTGACCCAGAGAAATACACAGATTTTGTTGAATTAGTAAAGTCTATCTCCCGTAAACACATCCCAAGGGGCTGCAGAACAATGAATATTCCAGGACTCGATAAGGACTCAAAATCCCTCCTTAACAAATATGAACAACTCTATGAAAAGGACCCATTCGCAGAGGAAACAATACTAACTGGTGAACACCTCCTCCAAGCCATATCAAAATCAAGAACAGACAAATGGCGTAATCTTCTCGAAAGTTTGGACATGAAGCGCACAAGTCGTCAAGCTTGGAAATTATTCAAGAATCTCAATGGTGATCCTACAGTTCCAACCCAGGATTCGGATAAAGTCACCGCTGACCAAATAGCCAATCAAATACTGCTGGACGATAAAGCCTCAAGAAGGTCCAAAGAAACAAAAATCCAACGATATGAACAGGAGAACAACCATCTTGGTACACGATTCACAACGGAAGAATTAAGAACTGCTATTCAACAGATGATACACAACAAAGCTGCAGGTTTGGATGATATAATACCTGAGCAAATAAAACATTTTGGCCCCTTAACTATCGAAAGGATCCTACAACTGATGAACACCTTTGTGCCTAAAATGATGATCCCGAAGTTTTGGCGTAAAGCAAAAGTTGTGGCCTTACTCAAACCAGGTAAAGAACCAAATGAACCCAAGAATTTCAGACCTGTATCGCTTCTCTGTCATCTCTGTAAGGCCCTGGAGAGAATGATTTTGAACCGAATTTCCGATTTTGTTGACAGACAGATCATTAAGGAGCAATCAGGTTTCTGACCAGGGAAATCGTGTACTGGTCAAATACTGAACTTAACGCAGTATATTGAGGATGGATATGAAAGGAAACAGATTACTGGAGTTGCTTTTGTGGACCTCACAGCTGCTTATGATACTGTAAACCACAAGCGATTGACAAAGAAGCTGTACTCAACAACTAGAGACTTTCGACTAACACAGTTTATTCAGTGTTCGTTGCAGAATCGACGATTTTTTGTCACCCTCAAGGATAAGAAAAGCCGATGGAGGAACCAAAAGAATGGCCTCCCACAGGGAAGAGTGCTAGCTCCGTTATTATATAATATCTACACTAACGACCAGCCACTTAACACTAGGACCAGAGCATTCATCTACGCAGATGACACTGCTGTTGCTGCTCAAGGATCAACGTTTGAAGAAGTAGAGTTAAAGCTGACATCTGCTCTTGAAGACTTAGCCATCTACTACAATGATAACTACTTGAAACCCAACCCAGAGAAAACCCAAATATGCGCGTTTCACCTGCGCAATAGGGAGTCGAGAAGGTAGCTAAACGTCACCTGGGAAGGTCACAATCTGAAACACTGTGTTCATCCTAAATACTTAGGAGTAAAGCTGGATCGCGCGCTAACCTATAAACAACATTGCATGGACACCAAACGGAAGGTATGCACCAGGAACAACATCGTTCGGAAGCTCACAAACACCAGATGGGGAGCGCAGCCTAGTGTCCTGTGTACAACTGCCCTTGCTCTGAGTTTCTCTGCTGCAGAATATGCTGCCCCAGTCTGGAGGAACTCTGCTCATGCCAACCAAGTAGATGTTGCCCTCCATGAGACAGGCCGCATTGTGACAGGCTATCTACGTCCAACTTCTGCTGATAAGATCTTTCCGCTCATGGGAGTAGCACCTCCAGAAGTTAGAAGACAAGTAGCGGCAGAAGTAGAGAAGATAAAGCAAGAAACAGATCTAAGACATCCAATGTATAGACTTGATGACCATCCACCTAGGGTAAAATCAAGAAAGAGCTTCCTCCAAACAACAATATCAATTCATTCCTCAGCTGAAGCTCGCCGAATTGAACTTTGGAAAGCAAAATCACCAGGAGGATCGTGGGAAATGAAAGAGAAGCCGGCAGCTGGCTACCACCTACAATACGAATCCTGGAAGACGCTAAACCGACTGAGAACTAGTGTGAGTCGGTGTAAAAGCAATTTAATGAAGTGGGGATACAGTGCTGAAGAACTTTGTGGATGTGGTGAAAGACAAGACCCTGAGCATCTTCTGAATTGCAGCATGTTATCAAGACCATGTGCTATGCAGGACTTGATAGAAGCTAATGACTGTGCCTTTCTAAAAGTTGAACACTGGAGTAATGAAATTTAGTGTAATTTATATGTATATATGTATGTGTTTTGGACTCAGATAAAAAAGTAAATAAGCAAAAGGCAGTGGGAGCTTGAAATATTATGTTCCCTGAGTGGTGTATTCTTGTTTTACACGGGCACTTCCTTCTTGGTTATTCCGAGAAGTCTTAGTGGATTGCATTTGTTGTTACTCAAGAGACATGGGGTTGTTTCCTGTTGACCTAGGATATGAAGACATATTCTACGTGACCTATCCCGAAAAGGGGTTGTCATGATCTCACAGTATTACAAGATAATTTTCTTAAAGTTGATAACCAATACATGGCTCTCTAAGGAGTGGTTACATTCCTAAAGTGTTACCCACGGCTTGTGGAGGATTGCCTTCATTTTAACAGCAGTAAATAATAATAATGAAAATAATTAATAATGATGATAATAATAATAAAGAGATTCACAAGCTGAATCTCTAAGGAAACATAATCCCTTGTTGATACCTCGCAAGGTAAATAACTCCGGTACCGATAGGTAAGTTAAGATAGCTCACTGGTTTGATAAGTCTCATTGAAGCAGAGGAGAGAGAATCAAGGTAATCTTCATCGTAATTAACATTAAATTTCTTTCTTTAACAATTGTATCTCGTTGTTGCTGTTGATGATGATTCCTTAGAGGCTTTGCGACATCGTGGTCATGTAGCCCCGTGTACTGGGGTATGTGTAGAATTTGTATGATAACCTGTGTCACTGTGATGTCTGTACTAGTGGTGTGTTTGCAATTAAAGTTAGGTACCATCCTGGCGTTTGCCTGGAGTAGAAGTGGAAAACCACTTCCAGGGGGGCTGAGGTAGGAAACGAATCCGCCTCATCTCGGTTTTGCTTCACGAAGCTATGTGTACTGAACCCCGTGCCAGCCTCCACACCAGAATTAAATTCCTTCCCAGAGCCGGGGTGATAGCCACTACGCAACAAGGCAGGCAAACATTGTATTCACGCGGCAATATTGCGGCGTAGTCATGCTGATTACATCGTGCGCCACGACCGTGAGGGCAGCTGGAGCAAGTCCGGAGATCGCAGGTTGGAATCCCGGCGCAGATAGCAGCTATCCTGAATGTGGTTTCCCCCCGGGTTTTTCAACATTCCCTCTTCCTTAGCAAATGCCAGATTACTTCAAGTTCTCGGGCGCCAACCTCATCCCTCTCCAGTTACACACGCTACTACAGTCATAACAGCAGGCAGGTTCAACACACACCCAAGTACACGGGGCTCATGCCCCAGATGTCCCAAGCTCACCCCCCTAAAATAATCAACAACAACAAAAGCAGCTTCTACATGTTTCACCTTGAAATCGTTGAACACTGAATCAACTAAAACCATCGCCTCATTGGTCTACCTCTGCTTCTCTTACCCTCTAGAAACAAACTCATTAACTTCTCCGTTAATCTCTCCTCTCCCCTATTCTCATCACATGATCCCACCATCTGAGCCGGCTCGTACGAACAGCTTCATCCAGCGTGTTCATTACTAACATAGCCTTTATCTCTTAACTAGCAAACCGGCCCGGGAACAGGTGAGAATGCATTGCGTGATAAGCGCTTCTTTACGATGTCAATGAACCACGATCTATATCCATTTTACGTCTCGGCATGATGGGTTAAAATATCAACTATATTATCATGGAAATGCATGTGCAACAAATTCTTGTCAGACGTAATTTAAGAATGGCAAGGTGCATGAAACACAAATCCCCATTCCGTCCAATCTAAAAACACTTATAGTGGACGATATATTGAATATCGAGATGTGCTTTCGCGTACGTTTTTGTAGAACTTTTCATGCTGAACCATTCTTACACTCAATGTATATTGATATTTTTAACGGTTTGCCCAGCGTAAGCTTAAAAAGCGCACGGATGCCAGGATTTTTTTCGACTTTTTCTCTGAAATCGTTACTGCTTGGTTTCCTTTGATCATACATTAATTATTTTCTACAGTAACCTTCCTCGAGATATACTTTACAGAATGCTGAAAACCGCATCAAAATCCATGCAGTGGTTCTCAATATTACCCGTGACATCCAAGAATCGGGGACTTTGTTTTATACTAAGTAGAGATCATACGCCAATCAGTATAATTTAATATATATATCCCCTTTCCGTCCAATCTTAAATTGACTGTGAATTTTGCGGAACGAAAGGTTCACAGGTAAAATTAGAGTTGCACTTCCAGGGAATGGCGAGGTGGATGAAACTCAAATTCCCCTTCCGTCGAATCTCAACTAGACTGTGTTTCACAGGCGAAATGAAGAAAACCCGAGTTGCACTTCCAGGGAAACTCCAAACACAACCACCCTTCTCAGAAGTCTTAACTCAACACGACACGATGGTTTGCTTCTGGCTGTATCTAGGGCAATAGGTTCGCCCGCTAGCTAGGCTGTAACAGGGATGAGAGACTCGCCCTTAGCTAGCTCGTAAACTGTCGCCTCAGTAGTTGAATGGACATGGTTGGAAGGAATTATTAAAACGTAAAAACACTTATAGTGGGCGATGTATTGAAGATAGACATATGCTCTCGCGGACTTTTTTTTGTAGAACTTTTCATGCTGAACAATTCTTACACTCATAGTATTTAGATATTTTTAACGGTTTGCCCAGCGTAAGCTTAAAAAGCGCCCGGACGCCAGTTTTTTTTTTCGACTTTCCCACTGAAATCGTTACTGCTCGGCTTCCTTTGATCATAAATACATTATTTTCTACAAAAATCATCCTCGAGATATCCTTTACAGAATGGTGAAAACCGCAACAAAATCCATCCATTGGTTCTCGAGTTTACCCGTATCATCCAAGAATCGGGGACTTTGTTTTATACTAAGTAGAGATAGAGATTACGAGTGCTGGGATGCCACTCTCCCAATGTGATCTGGTGCGAGCATTTGATTTGCTAAGCAGGAATGTGTGCTATTGTATTAAACCCTTATGCTTCAGGGACTTTGAGGGTGTTCCGAGTCATGCACTATATAAATGGTAGGGGATAGATGTGTGTGTGTGTACCAGAGGTTGTTCGGGGACTTATGTACCTATGTGGGTAAGTTAGTCAACACTGCTGCAGTTTTAGCTACATCTATGGACGTCGATAAAGATTAACAGCGATGAGAATTGTATGTAATTGGAGCATTTGTTGTCTCTCCTAATGCAATACTAATACTAACTGCAGCAATACTTCATGCCCAAATGAAGTTTCCATTGTCATCCAGCGCGTAATCAATTGCCAATACACATGGTTGATTCATTAGGTTTCTTTTGTCAAAGCTTCCACTGAAATTCAGTCATTTTTTGTTTTGTTTCGTGTTATTAGCCGAGAATAAATGGCATGACCTATGACCTTCACCCAAATACTAATGGAAGCTGTACGATTTATTACTAATAGCCTTCCCAAATAATGGCTCGTATTTTTATGAATAAAGTATGATGACGTAAAATCGCTATTGCATGAACCTGAGAATTTGTATGCCTGGGATGTTCGTCAAATCCTGATGGAAATTTAAAGAGGAGGGGGGTTATAACTATCCTGTGAGCAGGATAGGCTCTGATATGTAATGGAAGACCGAGGTCACAGGTTATAAAGACGATAGCCCTATCCAGAACTATCTCGTATCTAGCTCGCCAAATATAAGCGTTCTGTAACTCACACACAGGGTGGTTGGGGTAGAACTGTGCAGCCGTAACCCAGTCAGGAAGTGCCGAAAGTCGTGATAAACGTGGTTTAGCGCGCAAAATTATTTTCATCACATCATTTAAACAGGATAATAGTTCGTTCTATAGACTTTTTGTTGGTACCTGTAGATGTTCTACTGTTTGGAAACTTCTATTGCAGGAACACTCGGCGCTGCGTATAGTCCTAAGAATGTGCAAGTACGAGGCAATATTTCCATGTCCAGGTACTATGTTGTCAGCTGCCTGTTGACGCTGTATTTAACAGACGGGTGTGTTTCCAACTAAACTAAATGCATTAGAAGTCGTCTGAGCTACAATAGTATCCCGCGTGAGCATCGCTGTTTCAGAATTCGGCGTGCAAAGGAAACGTTGTCTCACAGGAGGTGGCCATGGAGATGACTTTCAAATCAGTCAGTGTTTAGATGTAAGTAATGATAGGTTGAGTGTAGTGGAAATAAAGTAGGCTGTTGTTTCTTGTGTGGACAAGGAAGGGATAAATCAACAAGGAATAGGCCTAGATTCGCAAAGCGCAATGAACATCTTCTGGGATCATTGTGTCCATTTGCATTGAATGCTTGGGTGACAAATTTGTGTGAGCATGCGCATGTATTTCCTGGGCTATAGATTGTAGCCAAAAGGGCAAAAATAAAATTCAAGAATTCGAGCCAACCTGGGCTCCACATGGGGAAGCCAGGCTCTGCCTGTCACAAGCCAGGACAAAGGATGAGTGATTGAGGAGTAACACCTCACAAAAAAACCTTGGTTCACCTGGCTCCGGGTGATAGTACCTTGTGAGGGCCCCTTACCAGGGTTACGGTGAAGACCTCAACGGCAATGATGGCGGAGATGATGATCATCAGTACGGCGGAATTGGCGGAAGAGGCAATCCCTCCCAACTGGGGTTGATCAGTTGGAACCACTGCCTTGTGGGTAGAGAAGGGATTCTCAAAGGCTTGGGGACCCACCCCGAGAGAAAAGGGCTCTGGGGCTTACAACCTCAGTTCTATTTCCGAAAACAGGATTTCCTGTTTTCTCAATGACTTCAACAATTGACATGATGGAAACGTCTTCAATGACAACTACTCCAGGGGGCAGCCGGAAACGGAAATCCCCCACCACCATGAGTGGTGCAACCAGGCCTTTGGATTCTGGAGAGCTTGGATCGTCATGTAAGGAAGAGTCAGAGCTTCCTGGAACCCCATCACAGAAAATAAGATCTAAACAAAAACATCTGCTTGGAACACTGAACAACAAAAATTCACTACAGTGTTGAAAGAATGAAACATATCCATTTTAGCGTTGCAAGAAACGAGATTTCTGGATGAAGACACAATGGAGTCGGATGGCTTTAGAATATACAAGGGCAAACCCGGGTATACAATCTCAAATGGGAGACTGCCAATTCTAGGAACAGCTTTCGTGGTCAAGGAAAGCCTAATGAATTCATTCACAAAATTTAGCTCACCGTCGGAGAGAATCTCATTCCTATCATTCAGATCAGGGAACAAATCCTACACAATCATCAATGCCCACGCTCCCATTAACCAAGACAATAAAAGGAACAAGGAGAAAGTGGAAGACTTTTGGGAAACACTCGAAGATGACACATCAAAAATTCCCCTTGGAAATGTAAAAATCCTGGTTGGTGATTTCAATGCCCAGATAGGAAAAGAAAGAAAATACAAAAGGATTGTTGGAGAATATCCTGCACATAACAGAACAAATCGAAACGGCGAGAGATTAATCAACTTTTGTAAGCAGTTCAACCTAAAACTTATGTCTACGCACTTCAAAGCCCTCCCAAAGAAGAAGAAAACATGGATTTCGCCCAATCCAATATTAGGCGAATTTCAAATTGACCACGTTGCAATTACAACAAAAAACAGATGCGAGATCATGAACGTAAAAGTGAGAAAAAGTTTGAAAATCGACACAGACCACTTTCTGTCAGAAATTAAAGTAAAATTTCAACCGAATAGGCATAAAAATAGAGGTAACAGGAAACCAAGGATCGACACGGAAATTCTGAAACAAAACAAAAATATCTATCAAGAAAACCTGTCAAAGTTGGAAATGAATAACTGGGAAGAAATTAGAGAATCGTTAACTAAAGCGGTCGAAAACGTGGGGCAGCGAAAAAGAAAAAAGAAACACAGGTGGTGGAACATACGATGTGACAACGCTGTTGACGAGAGGCTGAAGACATGGAAGAGGTGGTATTCCAACCCAACGAAGGAAAATTGGAATGATTTCAGTCAACAAAGGAAAGCCACTGCCAAGATCATCAGAGGAGAAAAGAGACAATATGATAAAGACCGGTTAGAAAGTATAGAAGAAGACTTCAAGAAAAATAACACCAGAAAGTTCTACAGAACTTTTAAGGAAGAATTACAACAATACCAACCTCCAAGTCTATGTTTTAAAAGGAAGGATGGTACACTCGCATTGAGTAACAACGAAAATTGCCACCTGTTGGCCAAGTATTTCGAAAGCCTGTTAAACTGCAAGGAACCACTGGAAAAACTGAAGTTCGAGAAGCCACCAAAGATGAATACACAGTCTAAACCACCAAGCCTCATAGAAATACAGAAAATCATTAAAGAACTCAAAAACGACAAAGCACCAGGAGAAGATGGTATAGTAGCTGAAATGTGGAAAATTGGAGGAGATAAGCTAGCGGAGAACTTACACCGTCTAATCTGTGATATTTGGGAAAATGAACAAATACCCAAAGACTGGAAAGGCGCACTTATACATCCGCTCCATAAGAAGGGAGATCGGACTGACCCAAACAACTACCGGGGAGTTTCGCTACTATCTATTGCTTACAAAGTACTTTCCAAGGCGTTGCTAAACATCGTAGAAGAACAGGTGGATCATCAAATAGGTGAATATCAAGGGGGCTTTAGAAAGGGAAGATCCTGTGTGGAACAGATCTTTGGTCTGAAAAGTATTCTGAGAGTAAGAGCTCTACGAAGCAAAAACACCGTAGTTTTGTTCATTGATTTCAAAAAAGCATATGATTCTATCGACCGGCAGACACTCTTCAATGTTTTGGAGGAATTTGGAATAGATGGCAAAACGCGGGCAATTATAAAATAGACACTAACAGAAACCGTCTCCAAAGTAAAATTTCAAGGAGAAATCTCAGAGGCTTTTGAGATTAAGACAGGAGTCAGACAAGGAGACGGACTATCACCAATTTTGTTTAACATCGTCCTGGAAAAAATAATGAGAGTATGGAGGAAGGCAATAAAAGAAGAAGGTATAGAAGGAATCTGTTTAGGAACAAAAAAGCAAGGTGTAAAGGTGGATTGCTTAGCATTTGCTGATTACTTGGCATTGCTAGCCAAAGGAAAAGACGAAGCTCGAATAATGCTTGAAAAATTACATGAAATAGCTGAGAAGACTGGACTCAGGATCTCATACGAAAAAACAGAGTACATGGAGTACAAACACAATAAAGAAAAGCATCTGGAAACGAGATATGGGAAAATCAAGAGAGCTGATAAATTTAAATATCTTGGAGAATGGATCCAGCCGAATGGACTTGATAAAGAAGCAAATAGAGGAAGAGCTAGAAAGATGGAGCTAGCCTATAAATTAGTACAAAATAGATACAACAAGAGAACTATATCCTACAGGGCAAATATAAGACACTATACCACGGTTGTCAAGCCATAGGGACTCTATAGCTCAGAATGCTTGATATTGAATAAGAAAGGGGAAATCAAGGATTTAGAGAAGAAGGAAAGGAAAATCTTGAGAAAGATCCTAGGACATGAAAAACAAAAAGATGGTACATGGAGGAAGAGGAGAAATGAAGATCTCTACAGACAGGCAGAGAAAATCACAGACACCATCCGTAAGAGGAGATTGAAGTTTTATGGACACCTCATGAGAATGAGCGAGAGTCGACTAACGAAGAGAATCTTTAACTACATCACCAAGATCAAGGCAACTACATTATGGATAGAGGAAACGAGAAAAGACATGGAGGAAGTGGGGATAAATCCAGAAGACATTTGGAATAGAGGTGTGTTTCGAGCTAAGATTGATAAATTCAAGGTGTTCCAGGAAAAGCAATGTAAAAGGGCCAAAAAAAAACCTGGTCAGATGAGAGGAGGAGGAACCACAGCGAAAGGATGAAGAAATTTTGGGAGAAGAAAAAAAGACTAACCAACAAATCAGTTATTTTCCGTGGTCCAGAGTAGGCCAAAATCGAAGGAAGAAGAAGAAGAAATGAAAATATTGAATTGTTCATAATAAGTCCTGATTTTCTAGGGAAATCATCTAACCTAGTATTATTTTTGTTTAATTTCAATCTAAATATGCACTAATGTAAGTATTTAGGTTTAAATAAAATAATTTAACAGTTCTACTCCAACAGTTTTATTTCTGTTGCAGTTTTACCGAAGATGTACAATAAAATTGAATTTTCTTCTTTGGTTTGTATTTTCTCTCCTTATGAAAATAAAAGCCTAATTAAATTCCTCAGATTTAGCTTAGAATGCTTCTATATACAACTATTTAACATATTGCTACGTGCCATCCCCTAGTGGCACCTTTGTTAACTGGATTACGGTGGGTATAAAGCACAACACCAATTACTGCTTAAAGAAATAATTAATTTTATTGCAGCCAGAAAAATACACTACTCAACAGCAATTATTACCTTACTCCAGTTTCCTCACGTCGAGAATACTTTCCCTTTCACTTGTCAACAGACCACAGTTAATCCTCTTCACTAATGAGTCCGGTCCCGTACGCTAGCTGGAAATAGCTGCACTAGGACTGTCACTGTACTATACGCTGTATCACAAGCACCACAATCACTTCCTCGCTGTCAAGGGAATCAGCTGCACTAGGGGTTTCGCAAGTCACCACACTTCTGTCGCTCAGGATAATCGCTCACACTAGCTCGTAAAACACAACAACAACCACTGCTTGACAGGTCGCACTTATATAGCAGGCCGGTGACTCAATAAATGCTTCTAGATCCATCCAGGGTTCACGGCTTCTCGAGGTTTCCATCGCTGGTCCAGTCACGAATATTCTGGACTATCCCTTTGTCCTAGTAGCCCTGTTGCATAAGGCGCACGCAATTCAGGAGGCAGGCCACAGCCCAGCCCTGGGGCAGTTGTGACTCATGCGGCGAGCGATGACACAAACTCACAGCCGTAACACCACCCCCTTCCTAAAAAGGCTGATCGTCCCGATCAATCATTGGTCCGTCTGTGTCCCTCCGTAGGCTGCCAGGCGATCTCGGTGCACGATCTTCATCTTCGCCCTCGGGCTCCGCTGGATCCTGTAGACGACATCGTTGATCCGTTTCACGACTCGGTATGGGCCCTCCCAGGACTTCTGCAGTTTGGGTGACAGGCCTTTCTTCCGTAATGGGTTGAAGAGCCAGACCAGGTCGTCCTCGTGGAATCCGCCGGCATCCGTCTGCTGGTCGTATCGGGTCTTCATTCGGTCGGTCTCGACCCGCAGTTTCCTCCTCGCGAACGCGTGTACGTCCTCCAGTTGGTCGACCAGTTCTTGACAATACTGGCTTACCGGGATCGGATCATTCCCAGGTCGGCCGAAGGCAAGATCGACAGGTAGACGGAGCTCCCTCCCAAACATGGCCCGGGCTGGTGTGCACCCGGTGGCTTCATGCACGGCGGCGCGGTAGGCCAGGAGAAATAGTGGAAGATGCTTGTCCCAATCCCTCTGGTGCTCGCTGACGACTATTCGGAGATGGTTCTCGATGGTGCGATTGAATCGCTCTACCATCCCGTCGGACTGAGGGTGTAGCGGCGTTGTCCTTGTCTTCCGGATTCCCAACAGCTGGCATAGGTTCTGGAACACCTGCGACTCGAAGTTCCTCCCTTGGTCGGAGTGCAGCTCCAGGGGTACTCCGTACCGGCTGACGAATTCCTTCACCAGGGTCTGTGCAATCGTCGCGGCTTCTTGGTTAGGGAGCGCATACGCCTCCGGCCATTTGGTAAAGTAGTCACTGACGACTAATATGTAGCGGTTCCCTGCCTCGCATAACGGGAATGGCCCAGCAACATCGATGGCCACTCTCTCCATGGGGTCGCCCACGTTGTAGGTCTTCAGTGGACCCCGTCGTCTTCGTCCTGGGCCCTTGCTGGCTGCGCAATCGTGGCACCTCGCGCAGTAGTTCTCCACGTCTGTTCGGCATCCGATCCAGTAGAACCGCTCTCTCAGCTTCTCCAGGGTCTTCTTTATCCCTAGGTGTCCACCAGATGATCCTCCATGAACTTCCTTCAGGACTTCCTCCGTCATAGCCTTTGGAACGACGACTTGTTCCCGAGATGTCTTCTTGTCGGTGCTCTCCCAGGTACGGCAGATGAGGCCATCCCTTACAATCAGCGAGTCCCACTGTGCCCAGTAGGACTTAAACTTCGGGCTGCAGTCACTCACAATGTTCCACCCGGGTCTGGGGACACAGGCCCTCTTCCATTCGGCTATCAGTCCCAGGTCATGATCTTCTGCTTGTGCCCGCGTGAAAGATTCGCGGCTCCAGTTCCCTTGAAGTTCCACAGTAGTCCGTCGGCACAGTATCCCGGTGTTCTCCTCCCTTCGGGCACAGTAGGTGCAGTCTTTTGGGGCACGGTCTTCGTGACAGGGCGTCGGCGTTAGAAAGCGGTTCGCCTTTCCTGTGCTGAATCTCAAAGTTGTACTGTTGAAGCCTCTCTATCCACCGCGCGAGTTGACCCTCGGGCTGCTTGAAGTTCAGGAGCCACCGCAGGGATGCATGTTCGGTCCTGATGAGAAATTCTTGCCCGTACAGGTACTTGTGGAAGTGTTCAATGGTCTTCACGATGGCGAGCAGCTCCTTCCTGGTGACGCAGTAGTTCCTTTCTGGCTTTGACCAGGCCTTGCTGAAGTAGGCCACTACTCTCTCCTCGCCGTCCACTACCTGCGACAGGATTCCCCCTATGCCAAAGTCGCTGGCATCGGTATCGACGATGAACCTTGTTCCAGGTCTGGGGTAGGCCAGAATAGGCGCAGTGCACAGAGCCTGCTTGAGTTGTTCGAAGGCACTGTGGCATTCTGCTGTCCACGTGAAGAGTTGGTCCTTCTCAGTCAGTCGATGTAAAGGTTTGGCGATGTCGGCGAATCCCCTCACGAAGCGACGGTAATAAGTGCAGAGTCCCAGGAAGCTTCGTAGTTGGGACTTGTCCTTCGGAACTGGCCACTCCCTCACAGCTGCGGTCTTCTCTGGGTCGGAGCGCACCCCTTCCTCGGAGCCGATATGCCCAAGGTACTGGACCCGCTTCTGGAAGAGCTGACACTTCTTGGGGCTCAACTTCAGCTGGGCAGCCCGTAGCTTCATCAAGATCTCCTTCAGGTTGCTGTAGTGCTCCTCGAAGCTTCTCCCCAGAACGATGACGTCGTCTAGGTAGACCAGGTAGGTCTTCCAGTGTAGTCCCCTCAGAATGGACTCCATTAGCCTTTCGAAGGTCGCAGGGGCGTTGCACAGACCGAATGGCATGACGGTGAACTACCAGAGCCCGCTGCCCACAGAGAACGCCGTTTTCTCGCGGTCCTTAGGGTGGACCTCCACCTGCTAGTAGCCACTCTTCAAATCCAAGGTGGAGAACCAACTTGACCCTGATATGGTATCCAGCGTGTCGTCGATCCGGGGTAGAGGGTAGCTGTCCTTCTTCGTGACGTCGTTCACCCGCCTGTAGTCCACGCAGAACCTGGTGGAACCGTCCTTCTTCTTCACAAGCACGACCGGAGAACTCCAAGGACTATGTGATGGCTCGATCACCCCTTGCTCCTTCATCTCTTCTACCATCCGGTCGACTTCGGCTTGCTTGGCGAGCGGGACACGTCGGAATGGGGCCCTAATCGGTGCGCTGTCCCCAACGTCGATTCTGTGCTGGACCAAGCTTGTCCTGCCGAAGTCTTTGCTCCCCACGGAGAAGACATCCTGGAATTCGCGTAGCAGGTCCTGAAGTTGGCGTGATTGTTCCTCGTCTAAATGGTCCTGGGATCCTTGGTACAGCTTCTGTAGTTCTTCTGGCAGTCTGCGTCTTCTTCGGTTGTCCGTCTGCAGGTGTTCGTCTGACGTATCTGTGATGCGGGCAATCCAGGTAACGGGCTCGCAGACTCCTAGGTAGGTGTCCCGGTGAACTGTAATATCGTAGTCGTTCAGGTTGGACAGGCGGACGTACGGCCGAGACGTCGTGTTGATGAGAGTCTTGGCAACTAGCAATCCTTTTGTCTGGATGTCCTCATATTTTGGCTCGATGACAGCCGCCACTCCCTCAGCTGTTCCGTCGACAATTATGGCAGCGCTGACTTCCGTCCTGGCGGGAACGATGACGTCCTCTCTCAGCCTTACTCGTCGTGCGACGACGGCCTCGTGTGCTGGTTGCAAAGCAAGTTCCTCCCTTCCGAAGTGCAGAGTGTTGGTACTCAGATCCAAGATGATGTTGTTCTGGTCCAGGAAGTCCAGTCCGATGATCACTTCATTTGATACGTCAGCCACAAGCACTGGATGCTTTATCGCCCGTCGACCAATGACGAACTCCAGTGATGCTTCGCCATGTACTGGTGCGGTCTCTCCGGTCGCGGTTATTAGCTGGAGGTTCCTTTGTGTGGGTTGCACTCTCCACTTCGGGATCACGGTGGGACTGACGATGGTCCTCGATGCTCCCGTGTCGATTAGCATGGGCCAGCTCTCTCCGTTGACGACTCCGTCGACCATCAGGCTGCTATTATCCCTCCGTAACTGCGTCACACGAACTTGGACTGCCGAGGCTTGACGACTGTCACAAGCCAACCTTCGCCCCTCATGGCTGGCTGATACTTGCTTTCCTGGGCCGCGCGGTTTCCCTACGACTGACTGTCCCGACGGAAACTCTTGGCGGCGGCTATCACCGCAGTCCTTGCTCAGGTGGCCTCTCTTACGGCAGGTCCATCAGGTCGGTAGTCCTCTTCCGGGCCGCCTCTCCGGATGTCCTTCGGCTAAGTTTTTGTTGGTGGTACTGCGACTCTTGAAGAACCGGCCTAGCGCCTCCATCAGTTCATCGGCCAGGGGCTTGGTCTTGTTGGCTTTGGCTGGTTCGTCGACGTCCACCTGACGCACCCGCGCGCACATTCTGGATGCCTGTTTTGCCGTCTCGAACTCAAGTGCGTGGCTCAGCGCATCTGCCAGGGTCTTATTGCGCGCGAGACGCAGCGCCTGTTGAGTGTCCGAGGCCCGTAGCCCGTCGGTGAAAGTCTGCGTCGCTATCTGCTCCAGAAAGTCGGCCGGCGCTGTTGGGTAGGCGAGCCTTACGAGGCGTGCGATGTCCATCTCGAACTCCTGCAGGGTTTCCGCGTTCTTCTGTACCCGGGTCCGGAGCTGCAGCTGATAGGCCTGCTGAAGATGGCTATCTCCATATCGGGACTCCATATGGGCGATCAGGGAAGCGTAGTCCTGGGATCCAGTCGGGATGGCTTGAAGGACGTTAAGGGCGTCACCTCTCAGCGCTACAATGAGGGCTGTAGCCTTTTCTATGTTGCTCCAGTTATGGAACAGGCCGCCTCGAACTGACGTAAGTAGGTGCTCCACGGGACCTTTCCGTCGAAGGTTGGGGGCGTCACTCTGCTATGTCCCGTTCCTGATATTCCCGGTGTAACGGTGGGCGGGCGTTGGCGCAGCTCGGCAACTTCCTCTCGTAGAGCGTTGAATTTCTCTTCCACCCCCGTCAGTGGGCGTTGGCGCAGCTCGGCAACTTCCTTTTGTAAGGCGTTGAATTTCTCCTCCACCCCCATCAGCGGGCGTTGGCACAGCTCGGCAACTTCCACTTGTCAGGCGTTGAATTTCTCCTCCACCCCCATCAGCGGTCGTTGGCACAGCTCGGCAACTTCCACTTGCAAGGCGTTGAATTTCTCCTCCACCCCCATCAGCGGGCGTTGGCGCAGCTCGGCAACTTCCACTTGTAAGGCGTCGAACTTCTTTTCCACTGCCGTGACTTCCTCACGCAGACCCAGTTCTAATTTCTTCACGTCCTGTGTCAACTTGTTCTGACGGTCTTCCATCTTCTTCTGGCCGTCCTCTATCCTCTTCAGGTCCTCCGCTAGCTTATTTTGACCGTCTTCCATCTTCTTCTGGCCGTCTTCTAGTTTGGCAGTTAGGTCCTCGGCTAACTTCTTCTGGCCGTCTTCTAGTTTAGCAGTTAGGTCCTCGGCTAACTTCTTCTGGCCGTCTTCTAGTTTGGCAGTTAGGTCCTTGGTTAAATTCTTCTGGCCGTCCTCCATCTTGGTTTCCATGCCATTTAACTTTTCTAGCAATGCTGCCAATTTCTACTCCATTTTAGTTGTTTGCCTTGTAAAGGGCATGCACTCACAGGAAAATTAGAGAAAATGACCTGCTCGGGTTTTGAAACCAGGACCGTCAGGTGTTGTGCTTGAGTTCGTAATCCGGCTTCTGACACCAGTTGTTACGTGCCACCCCCTAGTGGCACCTTTGTTAACTAGATTACGGTGGGTATAAAGCACAACACCAAAAACTGCTTAAAGAAATAATTAATTTTATTGCAGCCTGAAAAATACACTACTCAACAGCAATTATTACCTTACTCCAGTTTCCTCACGCCGAGAATACTTTCCCTTTCACTTGTCAACAGACCACAGTTAATTCTCTTCGCTAATGAGTCCGGTCCCGTACGCTAGCTGGAAATAGCTGCACTAGGTCTGTCACTGTACTATACACTGTTTCACAAGCACCACAATCACTTCCTCGCTGTCAAGAGAATCAGCTGCACTAGGGGTTTCGCAAGTCACCACACTTCTGTCGCTCAGGATAATCGCTCAGACTAGCTCGTAAAACACAACAACAACCACTGCTTGACAGGTCGCACTTATATAGCAGGCCGGTGACTCAATAAATGCTTCTAGATCCATCCAGGATTCACGGCTTCTCGAGGTTTCCATCGCTGGTCCAGTCACGAATATTCTGGACTATCCCTTTGTCCTAGTAGCCCTGTTGCATAAGGCGCACGCAATACAGGAGGCAGGCCACAGCCCAGCCCTGGGGCAGTTGTGACTCATGCGGCGAGCGATGACACAAACTCACAGCCGTAACAATATTATTAAAACTGAACACCAAAAATAACGTGTGCGAGTCCATCAGATCGATTAATTGTTTGGACTACATTTGTAGCCCGCGCGAGTAACGCTGTATCTATTACTAGCGCGAGTGTCGGAGGGTTGATCTTGGTTTTTAGTCTGTCTGCAACTGTTGGAAATTATTCCTTTGAAATAGTGCCCTTTGAAGTTTCTTCCCATTTTATTTGCCATTCATTAATATATTCTTCTCTGAGGTGACATTCTACTGTGATGATGAGTATTTAGTCGTAAAAGCTTTCATTAAATTTGACAGTAACCTTTGAAAAGTATTATTACAGTAGATCCCCTCTCGTCCGCCGCTCCGGTTGATCCGACCGTGCACGAGCTGAACTTGTCCCGACTCTTAGCGGTGACACTACCCATCATGCCATTGTAGTTTACAGTTACTTGTTGTTAATCGCTTGTCCGTTTTAGTGCTCAGTCAACTCTCGTATTGTTTCTGTCGTTTCCTTAGTTTAGGGCTACGACAACGCAGTCATGTAGCCCCGTGTACTTTGGGTGTGTGTAGAATCTGTCTGATAACCGGTGTTAATTCTGATGTCTGTATTAGTGTATGCATCTGTTTTAATTCAGTTGAGGACTGCAAAACATAATTCCAAGTAGTTGATACTTATGCTACCAAATGCTACCGTCCACAACATCTAGCTTGCGGACTTAGCTACTAGTTGCCTTTACAGTCAGCACCTGGCAGCGAACGTTGGAACTAATACAGAGTTATAAATTCTATCCTACAAATGTCAGCATCACACGAGTGTAGTAAATGGAAGGTTCTTTTTCATGCCATAAATCTATGACATGGGGCCGCCGGCTTTACTTCCCCCCCCCCCTGAAGGAAGGCATACAAAGGGATTATTAATGCCCTTAAAGAATCCGACGACTTTGGCCAGGTTTAAACCCGCGACTTCGGGCAGAGAAGCTCATGATGCAACCAACTTCGCCACCGAAGCCGCCCACAGAAACACTGGTTGTAAGCAAAAGTTTGGTGCATTTCAGTCGGTCAACATGAATATACCCAATAAATTACATGTAATTTTTTTTCAGTATTCGGATATTACCCAACTCTTTTGGGTACATTCGTGTTGACCGACTGAAAAGCACCAAACTTTTGTTTACTAAGGCAACACTGAACAAGAAGTTCCATGAAGAACTATACAGCCTACTTTTGATGCCAATGATTATTCTACAGTATATGAATCTATCTAGAATAATGACGAAATTAAGTTGGTAATATCGAAATATCTAGTTATTTCAAAATATACCTGGTATAATGTAACCTAATAGAGCACTACAGTTGGCAGCCCTGGTGACTGAATATATTCTTAGTTCCATCTCTTAAGGTACAGAATACAAAATTTGGTTGAAGTCCATTGGACGTTACATGCAGTTAGACACTGGATCTATCAGCACGCGTAAAAGCATGTTGGCAACAATGTCATGTGTGTGCTTGTCAGAAATAATCTGAAATATTATGATATCTTGTTGTGCCAATTTCGGATGAAATCCATTTGTTAGTATAGAAGTTACATGTATTTAAAAATTGGTCTTATCAGCAGGCATAGAATTATGTTGGCAGCACTGACTTATATTAATTACTCCAAATTAATCTAGAATGTCAGGTGCTATACGTGTGCAAAGTATAGAGCTGTTGGCTTGCATACTTTCTGATATATATTGATATTAAGGTAAAAATAATATAGACAGCATTTATTAACAGTTGGTAGCCGTGATTGCTCTTAACAATACTTATAGTCATATCTGTTATGTTACAAATTGCACATACGTAATTTGGTTGAAATCCAACTGATAGTATAGAACTTACATGTATTTAAAAATTGGTACTATCAGTAAGCTTATAATCATGTTGGTAGAGCTGAAGTATATAAGTTACTCCAAATTAATCTAAAATGTCAGATTAAACGTGTGCATAGTTTAAATCAGTCGACTTGCATACTTTCCGATATATTGGTATTTGGATTTAAAGAAATAGAGAGAGAAATTATTAACAGTTGGCAGCCCTGGTGGCTCTTAAGAATACACTCAGTCATATCTGTTTATGTACACATTTTACATACAAAATTTGGTTGAAATCCAATTGATAGTGTAGAAGTTATATGCATTTAAACATTGGACTTATCAGAAGGCTTAAAATTATTTTGGCAACACTGTTATGTATGGCATCCTGGAAATTAAACTGAAATAGTATTATCTACATGTGTGCCAATTTTGGAATAGCTCCCAAGCATACCTTGCAAGATATCCAACATGGAGCTCAAATTTCTAGTGCGTTTTTTCAGCAGTTGGTAGCACTAACATCATTTTCAAATATGGACGTGAGATATTCCGGTGAACATCTTTACACATACTAAATTTGGTTTTGATTGCTGCAGCCGTTTAGGAGTTGATAGGGGGGACACACACACACAGCCAGCCAGCCAGACAGACAGACACACATTTTCCCGGATCGATCTCATAAGTCTACTTTTTCCTCATTTTTGCAAAATGTGAACAGTAGGCTAAAAATGGCTTCAAACCCCATAACTGGTTATAAGACTACTCACACCGAAATGCACGGGGTTAATGATCAAATGTCCCTAGCCAATAAGCAACGCCTACTCTATACCAGTCCCCAAAGGGAAATGATCTGTAGGCTCGTGCCATTCTGTGGAGCACTCTTTTGTTTCTTTTCAAACCCCCTCCTCTCTCGTCCTGTTCCTGGCGTAATGCCACCGGCCGAGAATATGCGCTTTTACGAGTCGGGAATTGCTAATAGTTTGTCATTTTAGAGGATCTCCAGGCCAATATATTACTTCACAGTCACAAGGGCTTTTATTCCCGGGTATTTGGCTCTGGCGATAAAAAGCTTTTACTATTCAGCGAGGACAACGGTACAATTTCATATTCTAAAATACCCTCATTTCAACCGTGCAAAATTAAAACCTGAACAACACACACGACTTATCCGGTGAAAGCTGCTGCATTATCCAACTGTGTGGTTTAATAATCCATTTGATCTGTTGGTGAGGGGCCCCAGCGCTCTTTCACTGGTTCCTATAAACATTGGTCTGCCATCCGCGGGGAAACTTATTGATGATGATGTTGATTAGGGCCCGGATGTTGATGCCGTAAAAAAGTTTAAAAATGCACTTCAAATTTTCAAAAATGACTGTAATAAATGACCTAAAAATTCGAAAAATGCACTATAAAATGGAGAAAATGATCTTATAATAATAAACTCACCAATATTTCAAAAAATCGAAAAATGCAGTATAAAATGGAGGAAATGATCTTATAATAATAAACTCATCAATATTTCAAAAAATCGAAAAATGCAGTATAAAATGGAGGAAATGATCTTATAATAATAAACTCATCAATATTTCAAAAAATCGAAAAATGCAGTATAAAATGGAGGAAATGATCTTATAATAATAAACTCATCAATATTTAAAAAATCGAAAAATGCAGTATAAAATGGAGGAAATGATCTTATAATAATAAACTCACCAATATTTCAAAAAATCGAAAAATTAAGTATAAAATGATCTTAACTCATCAATTTATCAAAAAATCGAAAAATGCAGTATAAAATGGAGGAAATGATCTTATAATAATAAACTCATCAATATTTCAAAAAATCGAAAAATGCAGTATAAAATGGAGGAAATGATCTTATAATAATAAACTCATCAATATTTAAAAAATCGAAAAATGCAGTATAAAATGGAGGAAATGATCTTATAATAATAAACTCACCAATATTTCAAAAAATCGAAAAATTAAGTATAAAATGGAGGAAATGATCTTAACTCATCAATTTATCAAAAAATCGAAAAATGCAGTATAAAATGAAGGAAATGATCTTATAACAATAAACTCATCAATATTTCAAAAATGACATCTTGCTCAAACTGAAAAGTCTATCAAAATAGATTTCTAGCACTTAACAAAAGGTTTTTGTTCACTTTAGACTGAGTTACACTGCACTACGAATGCCATTCTAATGTTGTCAAATGTAAATGATCTGCGGTTATCAGCTAACAGGTTTTTATATGTCGAAAAGCTGCGTTCAACATCAACTGATGTGATCGGAGTGTACTTGAAGTGAGGAAGGTCGTTTTCAGCTAAATCCTCCTCAATCCCATCCGTGCAGTAGTTTTCACCAGAAAGAATGTCTGATATTTAGCATAATGTTTTTTACCCGGTGTTTTTGTCCGGTATTTTTTTCAGTTTTGATGCAATACCCGCAGCGATTTCGCCATGATTGTTGCTAAGATTAGTCTCCACCCGGTTGATTATGAAAATGGAATCAATATTTTATATTATCTTGTATCAGCTGCTAACTTCTTCTTAATTCTATGAAACGTAACACCCTCATCTGTGACATGACTAAATTGGAAAAAAAATGACCTGAAAAGGCCGATTTCTCTGAAATAAGACCCAAAAAATCTACCAAACTTTAAAAAAAATGCGCTTAAATTGGAAAAATAGCAAAAAATGCAAAAATATGCAAAATAAAAATGGCATATTTGAAGACGGGGTGGCCCGTCTGGAGTTTCTATGTACTTCAGCATTGTTTCGGACAGCTCAGTAAAAAGATGACAAGTCATCAACATCCGGGGCCTAATGATGATGTTTATGATGATTGTTGTGCTTTTAAGAAGCCTAACATGTAGGTTATCAGCCCCTCATGGTTTGGTGATCGTGAAAGGGAAACTATAACTAAAAAGTGACAGTCAGTCTGAAAGACTAGACTTTGTATCATTTTAAATGCTACACATGCTGAAAAATGCTAGAAAGGCTGGAGGCTTCTCTCTTCGCTCGAAGCCAAAGACCCTTGTCAGGTTAGAAAATTATCTGCATAATACTTATCTTGCTTTATAATACTTTACCTTGTTTTAAATTACTCGCGAACGGAGAGTGCAAATCAAGGGCAAAGCAAGGTCAAGCGCGCAGAGGGAGATGGCTGGAAGACGTGCCCCTTCCATCCAGTCTGAAAACACTTATAGAGGGCGATGTATTGAAGATAGAGATATGCTCTCGCGGACTTTTTATAGAACTTTTCATGCTGACCAATTCTTACGCTCATAGTATATAGATATTTTAAACGGTTTGCCCAGCCTAAGCTTAAGAAGCGCACGGACGCCAAGTTTGTTTTCGACTTTTTCACTGAAATCGTTACTGTTTGGAATCCTTTGATCATACATAAATTATTTTCTACAGAATCTTTCCTCGAGGTATCCTTTACAGAATGGTGAAATCCGCATCAAAATCCATCCAGTGGTCCTCAAGATTACCCGTGACATCCAAGAATCGGGGATAGAGATTGTCGGGGAACATATGCACCAAGCGTTACTATGACGTCACACATCTCAGTGCATCTGGTTACATTTCATCCCGTCACCGTAACGTAACGCCAGACCCCATTTAACGACGAAGTCGACAAGATCATTTAAAATGATAATATAACTTCAAACCTACAACTACAATGAACTACAGACTACACACTAGAAGAAGAAATGGGAAACAGGAATAAGGGAAATAAAAGACAAGGAAAGGGAATCCCATCGGCTTCGGTGGCGTAGTTGGTAGCATGCTGAGCTTCTATTCCCAAGGTCGCGGGTTCAAACCCAGCCAAAGTCGTCGGATTTTTAAGAGGGTTAAAAATCACTCAGTATGCCTTCCTTCGGAGGAGAAGTAAAGCCGGCGGCGGTCCCAAGTCATAGATTTATGGCATGTAAAAGAACCTTCCACTAACTATACTTGTGGAAGCTAAAATTTGTAGGTTAGTTTGATAACTCTTTATTAGTTCCAACGTTCGCCGCCAGGTGTTAACTGCGATGCAATTAGTAGCCACGTCCGCAACTAGCTGTCATAGACAGTAGAATTTGGTAGCAAAATTATGAACTATATGAAACAAATTAATTGTCTGCTGTCCTTCTACCTGAATGACAGATAACACACACTAATTCAGCCATCACAATTAACACCGGTTATCAGACAAATTCTGCACACACCCAAAGTAAACGGGGCTACATGACCGCGTAGTCGCAGCCCCTAAACAAAGGAACGAACCAACCAAAATAAATGCCCTCAACTCTCAAGGAATGAGGATTGGTGGACTTGGAAGCAAGGAGAGCCATGAAAAGGAGAGAGATGGTTCGCCCCAATGTCAATGGAATAAAGGAAAAACAACCCAACTCAGGAATTCCTCGGGGGCGCCAACTACCGAGCTCACCAGCCGTGAGTCCTTGAGGGTGTAGCACTATCCAGGTTCACTATAAGTGGTGGGACTACACACACCCTGCCTCCTTTGGGGCCTTGAGCAGAAGGCAGGAGATACCACGCAAAGAAGAAGAAGAAGAAGAAGAGGTCTGACCCCTCGAAAGAATGAGGATATTAGGGAAGATGAGACAAAGGCCAAGAAAGTCTAGGCCTCGGATACCCTAATACCTTCGGTGTCTGAAGAGAACAAGTGTTGACCAAGGAAAGTCGACAGGAAAGACGACAGAGAGGAGCCCGGCACAAGTAGATAGATAGATAGATTTATTTTGACTGGCAAGATTAGGGCCATTGGGCCCTCTCTTCCATCTAACCAGATTATACAAATAATAAATGATGGACAATACAAATACAACTTAAATCTAACAATTTTACAATATTTATACAGTATAAAATACATATAAACTGGATTAGCTTGGTGGTGTAGGCTGTAAATTGTTGCATTGTTAGGGTGAATAACTAAGATACTTAGGAGTAAGTTTAAAATTACAGTAAGGTAAAGGAAATAGGCTACTGAAAAAAAGTAGACTAATGATGGTGATGAAGATGATGATGAAGATAATTAGTCGTTACTGAAGGAGGTTATTAGATATCTAAATAGAGAGTAAATGAGAAAGTGAGAATTGGAAAGTTTGAATATATGTAATACGACGTAAGAATATAAGCATAAATGTTGAGTTCAACTTTCATTTACTTAGTGAGTATGTACTGCTGGCAACGCTGCTTGAAGCTGGACGGGGTTGCTCCTCTGACAGAGCGAGGCAGATTGTTCCACAGTCGTGCAGTAGCAACAACGAAGGAGTTGGTATAGCGTACTGTACGGTGTATGGGTATCAGCAAGAGTGTGTCGTTTTTTGACCGTGTTCCAAGAGTATGCTCGTACGAGAGGCGGTGAAGCTGAGAGTGCAGGTAAGCTGGAGTTGAAGTTGAGAGTATTTGTTGAAGAATACATAAAGAATGGAGGTCGCGGCTTTGATTTAGACGTAACCAGTTAAGTTGCTCATAAGCGGGGGTGACATGGTCATAGTACCGTAAATTAAATATGTAGCGTACACAGGCATTTTGTGCATGTTGGAGTTTGTTTTTAAGAGTAACAGTGAGATCTTTGTATACCACATCGCAGTAATCAAAATGAGGCAATATTAGGGAGGAAACAAGTCGTTCCTTTAATACACGAGAGAAAATATTCCAGAATCTTCTAAGTGAATTCAATGCGGAAAATACTTTTCTGGAAACATTGCAGACGTGCTGCGTCCAGGAAAGATGTTTATCTATAATAACGCCTAGATCTTTAACTGACTCACGGAATTCGATTGGGGAATCGCACAAGCGTAATTTTGGTAATGTGGGTTCATTTTTTAGTTTTAGGAGGATTTTCGGGTGGGAGATTATGATTGCTTGGGTTTTAGCCTCATTGAGTCGTAGTCCATGTAAGCGAGTCCAGTTACAGATTTCAGTTAAGTCTTCATTAAAGGTGCCGATTGCTTCCGATAGTTTTTCTGGTGCTGAATGCTGGTAGATTTGTACATCATCAGCATATAGGTGGTGTTTGCATTTAGTGATTGATGACGGAATGTCGTTTATATATATTGAAAACAGGAGCGGTCCAAGGACTGACCCCTGAGGGACTCCTCTCTCAACTGGACGCCATGAAGACATTTGATTTACGTTAATTTTAACACATTGTTGACGTCCATGGAGATAAGAGTCCATCCATTGGATACTGTTCTTGGAGAGATGAATTTTAAATAGACAAGAGAGTAATATGTCATGGTCAACAGAATCGAAGGCTTTACTGAAATCAAGCAGTGTTAGGATTGTTACTAGCCCACTGTCCATAGCCTTTCTTATGTCATCCGTGACCTTGAGTAGTGCAGTACTAGTACTATGATTTTTGCGGAAGCCGGATTGGTGTTCATCAAGGATATTGTGCTCTAGCAAATAGGAGGAGAGTTGTTCGTGGACGATAAATTCCAGTGATTTGGAGAGGGATGATAGTATACTGACTGGGCGATAATCGCTTACATGTTTAGCCTGTGTATTTTTTGGGATTGGGATGACGAAGGCCGCTTTCCAAAGCGATGGGTACGTACCTGTCATTAACGAGTGATTGAATATGTGTGTTATTGTGGGAAGTATAATAGCAATTATACGTTTGAATAATTCGATTTCTATATTGTCAATCCCTTTAGATTTCGATTTTATTCGAAGAATAGCACGTCTGGCTTGTGAGGGGGTAACATGCGAGAAATGGAATGGTTCTCTGTTAGGGGTGGGGATGCTGTAGTTATTGATCAAAGTTCTGTGTTCCATGTCAGGGTCAACTGAGCGTCCGATAGTTGTAAAATGTTCGTTGAGTGTGTCAAGAGGTAGATTAATGGGGTTGTCAATTTTCTCTCTACCTATTCCCATATTTCTTAGTTCCTTCCACGCCGCAGAGGGTTTAATATTACCTCCTAGCAGGTTATGAGCATGTCTGATTCGAGCATTACTTACCGTTTGGGAAGTTTTGTTTCGAAGTTTTTTGTAATCATCATAATTCTGTTGAGTTGGTAATCTCTTAAACTTTCTGTGTGCCACATCGCGCTTAGCCATCAGTACTTTAAGTTCCGGGCTGAGCCAAGGTGCGGGAGGTCGCGTTGCTCGAACAGATTTTACTGGAGCATGTCTGTCATAAAGTTCTGTCAAGTATTCGGTCATTGTGTGTACCTTATCGTCTATGTTGTGAATAGTCAGTATATCGTGCCATGGGATACATAGAGCATCTTCTGTCCAGGAGTTCATATCAATTTTAGAGAGGTCTCTGTACATGATGGTCCTTGGTTTGGTCTTGGGACATTTTAATGAGTAGGAGATATAGATTAAATCATGGGCTGAAATTCCGGGTACAGATGTCTGACCAAACTGAAGCACCCTGCCAGTGTTCTTTACTGATATCAAGTCAATTGTCGTGTGTGAAGTACGAGTGTGATGTGTTGGTAATAGGTCTAATATTTTCATGTCTCGTGACGAAAGCATATTCAGCAGTTGCCGAGTTTCAGACTTGGTGTTGTCGCCTATATTAGTATTGAAATCGCCCATGACTATTACATGTTGGTAAAGTGGTAGGATTCTTAGTAACGCATTCTCCACGTCCTCCAAGTGACCCAGTGAAGGTGCTTTGTAAACAACACAGACAGCGCACTTTCGATGGGCAGCATCAATTTCAAATAGCATAAATTCAGGCCTCCTATTATACTGGCTATCAGAACATGCTAAGACTTTAGGATTAAGGTTTGACTTAACGAAAGCTCCTACCCCACCTCCTCTCTTCCCAACACGGTCATTACGTATTAGAGTGTAGCCGGGAAAGTGGAATAATTTAGATTGATTTAGCGGTGATAGCCACGTCTCGCTCATCAAACAAATATGGAACAAATCAGGTATAATGAGTTCAAGTTCATGAAGATGTGCCGATAAGGATTGTACATTCACGTGGGCTATATGGATTCCGGTTGGGTGAAGTGACACATTTTCAAACAGTCGATCTCGAGTCGAGATAAGGTCATTGTTTGCGGGAGCTAATTGTAGCCTGTTATTTGAAGTGAATGGAAACGGTTCGGTAGGGGAGGGGAGGGGTGAGGGAGTGCGGGAGAAATTCCTTTCACTGCAGGAGGTGGCTGCGAGAGTGCTGCTGTCAGAGGTAACATTCTTGTCGATCAGGTTTGCCAACTTAAGAAATGAAAATTGAACTAACCGAAATGTACTAAGGCTAATATAACTGAACTAACAGAAATGTACTATGGTAAACTTAGACTAATATAATAGTAAACAGATAATAATAATTAGAACTAAGATGGCATATATTGGCCGCAGTCAGCTAGGTGAATAGTTTTTACACTGTAGATACTGATTAGTTAGGTAAGTCACTCATACGGTTAATCCTGATTTTGGTAGCATCCGGTTTCTTGATAAGGATATCGCCCTGAGAACTCCAGCAATTTATGACTGAGAATCGAGAAATTGCAGCCTTCAGAATCGCCAGTCGGGTGGAGGTGAGATCCTCACGGATGGTCACATTGCTTCCCTTGAGCAATCTTTTTTTAAGGAACACCTCCTGCCTCGTACGGAATGAAGTGAATTTCACAATGAAGGGCCTAGTTTTTCCAGGGGACTTGGGTCCAACACGATGGCTACGGTCAATATCAAGGAGGTTAACACTAGCACCAATATCTTTAAATACGTTTAGAGCAAGTTCATCTGTATTTTCTTGAGTACTTTCATGCACACCGAAAATCCTGATATTGGCTCTCCTGCTATATTGTTCTAAGGAGTCGTACTTTTCTTCAAGCTCATTTCTCAGTGCTTGGTTTTCAAAGTCACGACTCTCAAGTTTTTTTAGTGAGATCAGATACCAGGTCCATATTGAACTGAAGAGACTTCTTCAGTTCTTTGATAACAATTTCAGTCACTCTCACAGAGAAAGCGGATATAATAGTTTCAAGAAACTTACCCGAACTGAGTGTCTCGTCGAGTACCTTAGCTACGGTCTCTTCAATTAAGTTGGCACTATCGCTGGCGTCTCTTGAGGCACGCTTATTCTTGCTTCTCGTCATCCTGGTTTAATTATGATTTTGTTATGTATGTAAGGGTTAACACTCGAAATAACGCAACACAGGTTATGCTCACTTACGATACACACGTGAACCACTTATTTTGGATGTACCTACTACACAATAACACCTTCTAATTCACCTAAACTGAGGAGCCGAGCTCACGCACGTCTGTCAATCATGGCAGATACTCTCAACAGTAAGTGGAAGCAATACCGAACTCGGCTGGGGTCCCGTGGTCACCAACCCTATCCCACAAGTTGTGAGCCTCTGAGCGAAGGACATTTATTGACGAGGTGAAAAATTATGTGATCAGAAAGCAGGGTAGCCAACTCTTCTGTGTTTCCCAGGTTCTTCTATATTTGAACCCTTTTAAACAGTCTCCGGGCTCTTATATTTGTCTGCTCGTAGAAAGATTTTCTCCCTTAGCCCATAGTTTTGTTGTTGTTGTTTGAATATTCAGTCGTTTGACTGGTTTGATGCAGCTTTCCATGCCTGTCTGTCCTGAGCTAATCGTTTCATCTCTACATAGCTACCACACCCTACATCCGAGGCAATCTGTTTAACATATTCTAACCTTGGTCTACCCCTACAGTTCTTGTCCTCGACCATTCCTTCCATAACTAAGCTTGGTATTCCTGGGTGTCTTAGTATCTGTCCCACCAACCTATCTCTTCTCTTCATTAGCAGTCGCCAGAAACATCTCTCCTCTCACACTCGTCTTAATACCTCTTCGTTTGTAACCCTATCTACCCATCTGATCTTCATCATTCTCCTGTAACACCACATTTCAAACGCTTCAATTCTCTTCTTTTCTGCTGCACCAATAGTCCAAGTTTCACTTTCATAAAGTGCCACGCTCCAGACAAAGGCTTTCAAAAATGAGTTCCTAATACCAAAATCCATATTCGATGTCAACAGATTCCTTTTCTGTAGAAATGCTTTCCTTGCCTGAGCCCACAAAAAGATTTGTTTCAAACCGCGCTGTAATAATACTTTCAAATGACTGCAAGGTGCCGACTACTGCGGGAAGATAGAGCGATAGTTGGCTGAGCGAACATCCTGTATTGTCCACTAGTTTCAAGCATTACCGCTGCAATCGCTGCTGACTAGGGACCGGAGTGTAAGGTGTATTGTTTTGTTTAAGTACTACATTAGTGTAATTTATTATGATTTTTTAAAGCTGTAGGATGATACAAAATTAAATCCAACCAAGCAATGAAAACAAAATAAATAAACTGTTGTTGTAGTTGTTGATTCATTAAGGGGCTTTGTGGTCATGTAGCCCCGTGTACTTGTGTGTGTGTGTGTGTGTGTGTGTGTGGAATTTGTCTGATAACCTGTGTTACTGTGATGGCTGTATTTGTGTGTGTAGTTGTAAATAAGATGATAATTTGGAAGGAGGCAGCCGTGGCCTTAATTTAGAAACCATCCCGGCACTCGTCTGGAGTAGATATGGGAAACCACGGAAAACCACTTCCAAGATGGCAGTTTTGCCTCATGAGGTTGAGTGTACCCCGTTCCAGCCCTAAACCAGATTTAAATTTCTTGGCAGAGCCGGGAATCGAACCCGGTCCTCCACGGTGACAGCCAAGAGTGCTGGCCACTACGCATTGAGGTGGACAAAATAAACATGCGTACCTTTTGTAATAGGATAAGCAGAATCTCATAGTAAGATTTCTCAACTTTACCAAACAGCCAACTACATGGCGCTAATGTCCCAACCCTCTATATTAAAGTAGAAGAAACATCCAACCAGCTTCTAAGCCCATGGATGCGGGTTCAAACCCGGCCGAAATCGTTGGATATTTTAAGAGCGTTAAAAATCCCTCAGTAAGCCTTCCTTCGAAGGGGAAGTAAAGCCGGCGGTCCCGTGTCGTAGATTTATGACATGTAAAAGAACCTTCCACTAACTGAACTTGTGTGAAGCAAAATTTTTAGGTTAGTTATAGTTAGTTATTTTTGTTTTCAGGGGCGGAACTACGAGGTTGTCTGCCCCAATTTGTCGGTTAGGGTTGATTAATGCTCTTATGTTCCAACGTTCGTCACCAGGCGCTGGTTGCGATGGTATCTGGTAGTAGCCAAATTAACAGCTAGGTGTCGTGGACGGTAGCATTTGGCGGCGAAAGTATGAAGTACTTGAAATTACCGTCTGCAGTCCTTGAATTAAAAACAGATAACACACACTAATACAGTCATCACAGTTAACACCGGTTATCAGACAGATGCTACACACACCCAAAGTACACGGGGATACATGACCGCGTTGTCGCAGCCCCTAAACTACACTAAGGAACCAACCAAACAATGGAAACAAACTTCGTCAATGCATTTCACGAAGCCAATCGGGCTCGTATTTACTAAGGGGGACATACAAAACAATAACGATATTTATCATTTTAAATGATTATGTCGACTTAATGTGGGGTCTGGCGTTACGTTACGGTGACGGGACGAAATGTACCGAGAATGCACTGAGGTGTGTGACGTCATAGTACTGCTTGAGCTTCGTCCTTTCCCCGCGAGTTCCGGTGAGCGTGACGTTATCCAGCCAGCTACCTCCTTAGACCTCGGTTTGCAATTGCTTCTTATATATATATATAGCGTATGGCTTTTAGTGCCGGGAATCGGCATTTGTAGCATTTAAAATGATATAAAGTCTAGTCTTTCAGACTGACTATCCATTTTTTTAAATTATAACTGTTAGTTGGTTGGTTGGTTGGTTTCTAAGTTTAGGGGCTGCGACAACGCGGTCATGTATCCCCGTGTACTTTGGGTGTGTGTAGAATCTGTCTGATAACCGGTGTTAATTGTGATGACTGTTTTAGTGTGTGTTATCTGTTTTTTTTAATTTTAGTACAGACTGCAACTTAGAATTTTTCAAATAGTTCCGTCAACGACTACTAGGCCAAGTTCAGAACTTAGCTACAAGACGCCACCGCTCTTGGAAACGAACGTAGAAACCTAAGAGCGTTGTTTACATTCTTAACCTATCCAATTTAGCATCATACAGGTGTAATTAGTGGAAGGTTCTTTAACATGCCATAGATCTATGACATGGGACCACCGGCTTTACTTTTCATAACTCTTGTACAACAATTAAATACATTACCAAGGAAACACGCATCTTGCTGTTACAAGCATAGTTCAAAATTTTCAAAATTTAAATTGTAACTATATTTTTCCATTTTCAAAATTTGGTTCTTGTTTTGTACTGATCTTCATCGTTTCCCACACATCTCCCATGCTTATAGGAATTTTTGGACTTTTGCAAAGCTACAAAATTAATCTCACATATTTTCACATTATTATTTAATTAATTAATTAAGCGTAATCATTTCCATTTTATATTGTGAGCAAACTCAAAAAAATATTTTTAACGTTCATAAAAGACTACTAATTAAGTCACAAGGGTTTTGAGTGAGATTCATTTTGTAGCTGAAGATTAACACCCACATTATAGAAGAAATACTCCAAACATTCCAATAAATAAAGCCCTGTGTGGATGCGGGTATCCGTGGATAGACCCGCAAATATCCCCAACAATTTTCGCCATGCGGATATAGTTTGCATGGCTGTGCGGATAAGCTGCGGATAATGTTTGGAGTAAATTTTCGGATAGATTTTAGAATACAATCCGAAGTTGTTTAATAACATTATTAGAACCCGGAGGTTTATGACATATCATATTTTACCGTTATGGTTTTTTTTTTCATGACAAATCTAAGATGAAGATTTAAGCTAAACTTATTCAAATTATGTCATTAAGCATAATTAACACTCCGAACAGGAAAGGGTTGTAATTCTGGCTGCATAGCATTCATTTTAAACATAGCACATGACATACAAAGCCTAAGGGAACTACTTTGTCCTCAAATGTCTAAATATATTGCTTCAGTAATTTATGCTTTATCTAATTAAAATATTATTGTAATGCTCGTTGACTCGGATAACAAACGTGCAGATGCGGGGTGGATGCGGATAACGGTCGTGCGGATGCGGGGCGGATGCGTATAACAGTCGTACGGATGCGGGGCGGATGCGGATAACAGTCGTGTGGATGCGGGACGAATGCGGATAACGGTCGTGCGGATGCGGGGCGCATGCGGATAACAGTCGTGTGGATACGGGGTGGATGCGGATAACATTCGTGCGGATACGGATAACAGTCGTGCAGATGCGGGGTGGATGGGGATAACAGTCGTGCGGATGCGGGGTGGGTGCGGATAACAGTCGTGCGGATGCAGGGTGCATAAGGATAACAGTCGTGCGGATACGGTTAACAGTCGTACGGATGCGCGGTGCATGCGGATAGGGATAACAGTCGCGCGGATGTGGGGTGGATGTGGATAACAGTCGTGTGGATGCGGGGCGGATGCGGATAACAGCCGTGTGGTTGCGGGGCAGATGCGGATAACGGGGACGTAGCCAGAAAAACATTCTCGTAAGAGAAAGAATAAAAATCTTGTCGCAGTATATAAAAAGGACAGATTACGGTCAAGACGTAGGAGGGCTGCAGGTTCGATAGACCGCCACATAAGCGTAGGGCAAGTGAAAGATGCTAATCGCTTATAAAAAACGATAAGGGAAGCCGAAATAGACTATTAAAAGAACAGGGCAGAGACTGAATCCAGTGAAGAACTAGGAGCTGTTCGAGTTATCACGCGTCCAATGCAGGGTCTTGGGATCTCATCAGGGCGTCGATCACCGATAGTAAGTGCCGAAGATCACTGAGATATGGTGGAAAAAAGTGCAGTGTAAATAATTTAAAATATTTTTAGTGTTACTACAATGTTTTTATAGAATAATAATGTGTTTAAATATAAGTGAAAGTCGATTGGGCCTAAGTGAAATGCAGTTCACGAAAGAAAGTGCCATGGAAAAGTGTTAGATATGCCGTTAGATGGGTAAACCCTTCTAAGAATAGAGCAACAGCAGCACGGGGGTGAGTCATGATTTTTCATTAAAATTTGCAGCTGTACTATGCACTGACCCAGTGAAATCAGTCGTTGACTAGGGAGTTTAACGATTGATTCACTGGGTAGTTGAATGCAATAAGATAATTGAAATGTTGGGATAATAATAATAACGAATAACGGCGAGAATGACCTCGCAGAAATAAATATACAAATGGGATCAGTAAATATAAGGTAATGGAAACCCAAGAAATGAAATAATAAGTAATAAATGATTTGGAGGAAGGAATCGAAATAATAACCTAAATGGCTTAGAATTTTTTCCACAGAAAAATCAGGTTATGAAATAAATACGCACCATAATGAAATCGTTAAAAGTCGATATGATAAGGAAAAATAAAATAGTTTGATTTTATACCATATAATTAAATGGAAATAACTAAAAGTTGTAATAAAAACAATTGAAAATATGAGATGATAATAATAATAATAATAATAATAACGATTATCGAGTTGTTATATTCTAAAAAATAAAGTGGTGGTAAAATCGTTATAAGGAACTCAAGTAATACAAACGGAACGAAATAAATAATATCTTGACGTATTGTTTTCAAAATGATCAATTGATAAATCTCTAAAGTAATTGGTGAATAAAACACCCAAGGGAAAAATGTATTATTGCAGGCTATCAGGCCAAAGTTGTGAAAATAAAATAATAGGAAGACCGAGGTCTTACCGCTATAAATGAAATATTTTACAAGAGATTAAATAAACCGCGAATATCCAAGCAAGGAATCGTACTGTCGAAAAGGCCTAATAATAAAATAAATGTAGCTTCAAGCTGATAAATATGCGTTAATCAGGATATATTGATTCGGGAGATGGAGAGTATCGTCAAAATATTGTGGATGAAAGAATCCCATTAATGTATTGTTGTTGTATGAAAACGTCGTGTTATATTGTGTAGGTGAAATTCCCACTAAAATATTGCCATACTGAAGCGTCAAAATGATTGTTACATGTGAGTCCCGCCAAATTGAATAGTGTTCCTGGCCTGGCATTGTTATAATAAAAATATTGTAGGCAATAAATCGTCGAAACAAAGCGTCGTAAATGATAGTTACATGTGAGTCCCGCCTAATTGGATAGTGTTCCTGGCCTGGCATTGTTATAATAAAAATATTGTGGACAATAATCGTTGAAATAAAGCGTCGTATGTGAAATATGCAAGTGAGTCCGATAAGGCATTGTTATAAATGTAGTTTTGTGATAAGACGTCATAGAAGTTGTTATTAAGGTTGGTGTAATCAACTATTATACATCCTCTCCGAAATAAGTAACAAATATCCTGAAGACACGAAATGTTAATGTTAATAATAATAATATTAAAAGCAGAAACAAATAGCTGCTTTAGAAGTGAATGTAAGTCTTGGGAATCATATGGTTAAATAGTAAATAACATTGTAAAGCATGGCGGTCGGCGAGACGTCATAAATCAAGTGAAGTGTCACAGGAAGAGGGGGCAGCTGTTAGAGCCTGACCTACCGCAGTGAGGGCGTGAGAGAGGAAATTTAACGAGTTCCGCGGTCAAGTAGGGTCTAGCGAGGACTAATAATAAAGAAGCCACTATATGAATGTTTTTATTAAAAGGGGAAAGCTCAAAATAACCTATAAAATCAAAATTCTGGGATTCAGACCATTCTCCAGAATATAAGTTTGAACCGTTTATATAGATTTTGACGGATTTTGTCAAATACTTTTATTGTTGATAAAAGGATTCCTTCCTCAGAAAGAATGAAATAACGGGTTATGAAACAATATAGTTTTAATATGAATAAAGATCCCACTATTATAAATAACTCAGTAGTGAGGGAGTGATTGCTGAGGGAAAATCACCTGATGCATGGAAAGTAACTGGTGGAATAAGGGTTCGATCCACAGACATGGCATGTTCTTGTACAGTATTTTAAATGTTTAAAAGCTAAGGCTTTGTGGAGAAATATTATTAAAGTCCAAGGGACTTAATACATGATAAATAAATAATGTTTATGTAAATATAAAAGAAACCCTGAAGGGTAAAATGAAATGAATGTAAATGTCCAAATCCTTGGAGAGATTATATGACTTCAATGATATGCGGGCTCGACGCCTGAGTGAAATATACTAAAAATGGTAATAATTTAATTTATGCAAGACAAAGTAGTTACAAAGTTCGTGGAATAATGAAGTGACATTATTGTGAATTTTGATGAATTTTTAAAAAGTGATTTTTAGTTTTTGAGTGACACTTGAAGTGACTATGCCAAGTGATATGATTTTTGATATGTTTTGAGTGAATATATTTTTCTTCTATGAAATAAATAATGTAAAATTGTAATGTTGAGTTTTTCATCTAATCCTTGTGAACCTTGAGTATTCCATGTCGGATGTTAGGTCAGTGGTGGAGGGAGCGTTACACACCCCGATACCGCAGTAGCAAAAAGCCGAGTGCTGACTGAGCATCCTCCGTATAAACGGGCACAGTAAACAATTGAACTAAATTAGATACCAGTGCATTACAATGTGTATAAACATTTCCTGTACCAGATTTAATTGCGTTTGGAACATTAAATCGCGAGAAAGGTCTATCTTAAACTTTCAAATTCACTTGGCCACCATGTTCGTAATGTAGTTGACTGGTTTTTGAAAATCTTATAGATGAACTTCCAGAAGTGCCCTTTATCTCCATAGGAAATTTCAGGGTGATACCGCTAATAGTTTCAGAGATATAGAATGCCGGTGAAATATTTCGCACATCCGCCATCTTGTGGTTATGTAAACAATTGAACGAAGTTAGATGTCGGTGCATTACAATGTGTATAAACATATACTGTGCCAATTTTTATTGCGTTTGGTTGGTTAAATCGCGAGAAACGTCTTTTTAAAAGTCGCAAATTCGCGTGGCCGCCATGTTGGTTTTGTAGTTACCAGTTTTTCAAAAGTCACGTAGGTGAACTTCTAGTAATTCCCTCTATCACCGTAAACAATTTCAGGGTGATATCGGGAATAATTTCGGAGATATTGAATACTGGTGAAATATTTCGCACAGCCGCCATGTTGGATTGGTGGAACATAACAAAATTTCAAGGGCACGGTCAGGGTCGTCCGAAATAGTTCTATAAACGTACCGAGTTTCATTGAAATCGCTCCAGTCGTTTAGATGTTATTATGGGGACACACACGCACACACACGAACAAAAGGTGATCTCATAAGCGTATTTTTTCAAAATTGAAAATAGGCTAAAAATAACCTGAAATATATTACAAGTGATATGGTAGGATACAAGAGGGCAAAGCAGGAGGAATATCGCTTAACCGAGTGACGCAAGACCTTGCTTAGGCAGATGATATTGATTTTTTTTTATCTAGGAGGAAACAGGATTTGGAAGAGAAGCTAAGGAAATTAGAGGAATACGGGGCAGGGATTGGATTGGCGACTAATCAGTAAAAAACGAAGTATATGCTAACATCTAGGAGAAAATATAATGAATTAGAGAAAAATGTGAAACTGAATGAGAATATGAACGCTGTAAAAATTTTAAATATTTAGGGTCAATGACAACTGAAAACAATGACATGAGAGAAGAAATGCATGCAAGGATAGCAGCTGGAAATAGGACTTTAAGCAAAATTTTTAAATCATGAAGTCTTAGTAGAAATCTGAAGCTGACTGTATATCGTACGGTAGAGGGACCTGTGGTGATGTATGGTTCGGAGACTTGGACCATGACACAAGGGGATGAGGAATTGTTAAGGAGATGGGAAAGGAAGGTACTTAGGAAAGTATATGGAGCAGTAAAAGAGGGTGAATTCTGGCCAAACAGAAATAATATGGAGATAAGAGAGTTGTATGGTAAGCCAGATATAGTAGTAGACTGCGTTGGTTGGGACATGTAGAAACAAGATGTTCAGTAAATAACATATAGCCTACTTTCTCCTAAATGCATGGGTATTGTTATAACTCTTTGTCCTTTTCAAGGAGTATGATTGAATGTTGGTTGTAGTAGCTTGTTGAAATACCACGTGCTATAGGGATATTAAACATGAATATGAGGTGCCCTTTGCTAGTGCTACCTCTGTGCCAAATTTCGTACAATTCGGTTTCACCGTGTTTGAATTGATAGGGGGAATCGATTTGCACACATACTTGGCCACCATCTGCAAACGATTGGGCTGATGTTCTTGCAGTTTGGTCAGAATATGCTTCCCACATAAAGATATGGTGTTGCAAAATTTGGTAGAGACTAGATTATTAGGTTGGTCGTATTACATTTTAGCTTTTAAGATTTGGGTGGCCGCGATTACGTTTCCGTCAAGATAGCGGTGATATAAAACATGACACTGAGGTGCCCTTTGCTAGTGCTACCTCTGTACCAAATTTCGGTCATTCGGTTCCACCGTGTTCGAATTAATAGGGGGAATCAATTTTGACATAAAGATGGCCGCCATCCGCAAACTATTAGGCTAATGACCTATTAGATTGGTCAAAGGATGCTTCCTCCATAAAGGTATGTTGTTGCAAAGTTTGGTAGAGATCGGATGGTTATGTTAGTCGTAATTTGATTTAAGCTTTAAACATTCGTGTGGCCGTCATTACGTTTCTGTCAATATGGCGGCGATATTAATCATGACACTGAGATGCCCTTTGCTCGTGCTATCTCTGTACCAAATTTCGTTCCATTCGGTTCCACCGAGTTTGAATTAATAGGGGAATCAATTTTGACATAATGATGGCCGCCATCCGCAAACTATTAGGCGAATGACCAATTAGATTGGTCAAAGGATGCTCCCTCCATAAAGGTAGGTAGTTGCAAAATTTGGTAGAGATCGGATGATTAGGTTAGTCGTAATTTGACTTAAGCTTTGATCATTTGTGTGGCCGCCATTACGTTTCTGTCAATATGGCGGCGATATAAAACATGACACTGAGGTGCCCTTTGCTAGTGCTACCTCTGTACCAAATTTCGTTCCATTCGGTTTCACCGTGTTTGAATTAATAGGGGGAATTGATTTTCACACAAAGATGGCCGCCATCCGCAAACTATTAGGCTAATGACCTATTCATTTGGTCAGAGGATGCTTCCTCTATAAGGGTATGTTGTTGCAAAATTTAGTAGAGATCGGATGATTAGGTTAATCGTAATTTGATTTAAGCTTTTAACATTTGTGTGGCCGCCATTACGTTTCCATCAAGAGGGCGGCGATATAAAACATGACACTGAGGTGCCTTATGTTAGTACTACCTCTGTACCAAATTTCGTTCCATTCGGTTGCACCATGTTCGAATTAATAGGGGGAATCGATTTTCACACAAAGATGGCCGCCATCCGCAAACTATTACGCTAATGACCTATTAGTTTGGTAAAAGGATGCTCCCCCCATAAAGGTATGTTGTTGCAAAATTTGGTAGAAATCGGATGATTAGGTTAGTCGTAATTTGATTTAAGCTTTGAACATTTGTGTGGCCACCATTACGTTTCCGTCAAGATCGCGGCGATATAAAACATGACGCTGAGGTGCCTTTTGTTAGTACTACCTCTGAACCAAATTTCGTTCCATTCGATTGCACCGTGTTCGAATTAATAGGGGGAATCGATTTTCACACAAAGATGGCCGCCATCCACAAACTATTACGCTGATGACCTATTGGTTTGGTCAAAGGATGCTCCCCCCATAAAGGTATGTTGTTGCAAAATTTGGTAGAGATCGGATGATTAGGTTAGTCGTAATTTGATTTAAGCTTTGAACATTTGTGTGGCCGCCATTACGTTTCCGTCAAGATGGCGGCAATATAAAACATGGCACTGAGGTGTCCTTTGCAAGTGCTACCTTTGTACAAAATTTTGTTCAATTCACATTCACCGTGTTCGAATTGATAGGGGGGGACAGACATTCAGAGTACACACACTCACACACACACACACACACACACACACACACACAGACTCACACACACACATACACACACACACAGACACACACACACACACACACAGACTCACACACACACACACACACACAGACAGACACACTTTTTTCGCCCTGTGTTGATCTCATAAGTCTACTTTCATTTTTTGCAAAAATCGAAAGTAGGCTAAAAATGACAGAGAACAATGTGTTAAGGAAGATCTTCAATGGGAAGCCAGGAGGACGTAGTGTGAGGGGAAGGCCTAGGACCAGATGGCTGGACAACGTGGAGAGAAGGATAGGAGTCAGAAGATGGAGAACTAAAGCAGTCAATAGGGAAGAATGGGTGGAGATTGACCGGGAGGCCAAGACCCTACACGGGCTGTAGCGCCAAGGAGTAAGTAAGATATAGTAGAACATCTGTTTTTCCCCCAAGATTTATGACTTTGAACAAAACTACTGGATCTTTTAGGTTCTTACTGCTGAATTGCTGAATAACAGAGTTGGCTGTTACGTAGGGCTCGGTACCTCTTTTTAAATTGTGTAGAACTTCATGGGGTGCTTCAGCGGACACACTACGACGTACTGCGCTTAGCCTCGTGTACTCTGCAGCTGAATACTGCTCTTCAGCATGGCTTAACAGTTGCCACGTAAAGAAAGTCGATGTACAACCTAATACCGCCATGCGTATCATCTCCGGTACTCTGAAGCCTACTCCAACACACTGGCTGCCAGTCCTGTCTCACATTGCTCTACCAAACCTGCGACGATCAAGAGCCCTTGTTCAAGAATATGATAACATCATATCCAAACCAACTCTAACCATTCACAGGGATGTTGCAGATCTCTGGAGACAAAGGCTGAAATCCCGTAAGCCACCAATGAAAACAGCTAAGAATCTAATGGGTGCTGGTTTCAATTTAAAAGAGGAATGGAAAGAGCAATGGTTTCGTACAGCTCCGGAGTGGCCAAGCCTCTTTAATCCAAACCATGCCCCAGCTGGTTTCAGTTTGCCAAGAAGAACGTGGTCATCATTAAACAGGTTTCGCACTAATTGTGGAAGATCTGCATTCTCCCTTCACCAGTGGGGCTCAGGGACTCTCCAGCATGTGATTGTGGTGCATTGGTCCAGACCATGCATCACATAATGGACGAATGCCCTCTGCGTGCTAATGGTGGAGACCAGAAAGACCTTGCTGATGTCTCAGTATCCCTAGTTCAATGGATACATAATTTGGATATCCATGTGTAATTGTTGACTACTTAGTACTGTTACCATGGTTACCGTGTTGCATTCTTTCATTATTTCATTGTAAATATACATGTTTTAAGGTATTTATTTAATTGTGAGGCATTTAAAGAGTGAGTGCGTTTCGCTTACGCATTGGGTTATGCTGAATCTGTAGGTACACCATATGTGTAGGTTGGTGATAATGGGACCTTATTTTCGGTACAAAACTGGAATGGGACCTTAGCAGAATAATATAGGGAGCGATTTTGTTTTGTACGAGCCTTGTTTGAGCGGCAAAAAAGCACCCGAGTAATTCGATTTTATAGCGAATCAGGCTCAGAGATTGGCAACATTGTTATGAATGCACAAAGTTCAACATGGTTTCCTCAAGTAGACAACATGTTCAAACTGGAGATGTAGAGCTTGAATCACCGATAAAATACTTCAAAGGTAATAAAAATGGAGAAAAAGGAGCAAACAAATGATTTTATAAGTGCTGTATATAGTAGGTTGAGGGACGACAGTCTAGAGTTTCCATGCCGGGAACACAAGAAATGAGAGAGAGAGAGGATTTGCGCAGATGCATATTTTCCTCAGGACTTGATCTGAAGTTTGCGACTGCCGTATTCCTGGGCAGTCCTGCCCAAGCCGCAACGGCTCGGGGCCCTGTGGGTGAAGCGGTTCCGGATTGATATCCACGACATGATAGCTGCGATTATCACCGCAGATTAGTGGACTATGGCACACTTTATCGGATGTTGGTGACAGTGAAATATTAGGGATTAATACCTTTGACAACCAAACATATTCACTAACATGAAGATAAATGATGACAGATTAAGAATAATTAAGGCATTGCGGAAAGCGGGCGAAAGTTGCAACATTGACTTATGAATGGAGAAAACGAGGGATTAAATCTTATTCCCGTTTACTAGCAATCTTATTCCAAATGGTAAGTATACAAAATGTGGTTCAGATCGGTGAAACTGTGTAGATTTGTGTCAAAGGACCTGACGCAGGGAATGGAGTGGTTTGTCCGAAATTTCAAGCAGACAATGTCACTCGTCGAGTTCCAAAGGGTAAGTATGTGAAATTTGGTTCAGATCGACGAAACGGTGTAGATTTGTGCAAAAGGGCCTAAATGCAGGGAATGGAGTTGTCTGTCCGAAATTTCATACAGACAGTGTTACTCGCAGGGATGTCTAAAGCCTACTCCTTTGGATAAATTGTACAGTCTTGCTGGCATTGCCCCTCCTAATATTCGGAGATTGCAGCAAAAATTGAGAAGAAGAAGGCGGTAACATCTAAAGCTCACCCTGTGTATGGATACAGGCCAGCTACTTCAAGACTCAAATCAAGGAAAAGTTTCCTCAGAACTACCGAGGCCCTTAAGGGGACACCTCAGCAACCCCGAATCGATCTGTGGCGTGCAAGCTGCAATCGCTCCGAAGAATGGCTGACACCTAGTGAAGAACTACCACCTGGTCATATGGAGAAATGGAGTACCTGGAGATCACTGAACAGATTACGGGCAGGCGTGACAAGATGTAAACGTAACCAGCAGAAGTGGGGTTTGAACATCGAGTCCTCATTGTGTGAATGTGGTGTAATCCAGACTACGTCTCATTTGTTGCAGTGCAGCAGGTGCCCTCAAACATGCACAGTACAAGATTTGCTTCAGGCGAGAGAAAATGCACTGGATGTCGCTAACTTCTGGGCAAAAGTAATATAGACTCTTGTTTATTTAGTGTGACTTTGCATAAAATGTATTTAATCCAGTAAGAGTTTTAATGTATACATATACAGTATATTATTAATGCTTCTGATACGAATAAATAAATACATACTCGCAGGGCTCAAAAGGGTGTGTATACACATTTTTTATTCAGATCGGTGAAACGGTGTAGATTTGTGCCAAGGGGCATAAATGCAGGGAATGGAGTGGTCTGTCCGAAATTGCATATAAACAGTGTTGCTCGCAGGGTTCCAAAGGGTAAGTATACAAATTTTGGTTCAGATCGGTGAAAATGTGTACATTTGTGCCAAAGGGCATAAATACAGGGAATGGAGTTGTCTGTCCGAAATTTCATACAGACAGTGTTACTCGCAGGGTTCAAAGGGTAAGTGTACACATTTTGGTTCAGATCGGTGAAACGGTGTAGATTTGTGCCAAAGGGCCTAAATGCAGGGAATGGAGTGGTCTGTCCGAAATGTCATGCAGACAGTGTTCCTCGTAGGGTTCCAAAGGGTAAGTATACACATTTTTGGTTCAGATTGGTTAAAACGGTGTGGATTTGTGCCGAAGGGCATAAATGCAGGGAATGGATTGGTCTGTCCGGAATTTCATGCAAACAGTGTTACTCGCAAGGTTCCAAAGGGTAAGTATACACATTTTGGTTCAGATCGGTGAAAAGGTGTAGATTTGTGCCAAAGGGCCTAAATGCAGGGAAAGGAGTGGTCTGTCCGAAATTTAACATTGCCTAAATTATTCCTCTTGAATCTGGCTATCATATACAAAAATAATTTTTCGTATCCGACTGGTAGTTCCAGAGATTAGCGCGTTTAAACACACAAACACACAAACACACAAATTCTTCAGCTTTATTATATTAGTATGGATTAAATACGTATAAGCGGCTTAGGTGGCGTAGTTGGCAGTATGCTGCTCTTCTGTGCCCAAGATCACGGGTTCAAACCCGGCCGAAGTCGTCGGATTTTTTAAGAACGTTATAATCCTTCAGTATGCCTTCCTTTGGAGGGGAAGTAAAGCCAGCGGTCCCATGTCATAGAGTTACAGCATGTAAAAGATCCTTTCACTAACTAAACCTATGTGAACCTAAATTTCTAGGTTTGATTTCGTAGAAACGCTCTATTTAAGTTCCAACGTTTGTCATTAGGTGTCAGTGACATCTGGTAGCGAATGTTGGAACTACTTGAAATTGAACGGAACTTGTAGCTCACTCCATGGGTCTCTGCTTGAAGCAGCTACAGCCTCTGGCGAGCCGAACATGTCCTTGGACAGTCCCGGCACTAAAAGCCATACGCTAAATAAATTATTATATATTATAAGATATGGAATAAAAACAATATTTTCCCTCCGTTCTTTAGGAAGGTCTCCGTCCGAGGGTCCTGCTAGGCCGGCCGCTTCTGCTGATTGGTGAACTTAATTTGGCATTCTTACATCATGCTCTGGCCTTTTTGCCATCTCTTGATGAATGCAGTACATTAGCATTTGTCTTTTGGCACAGGCTAGAGTAAAATGTGTCTTTTCTCCGATGTCTCAGTCTCACTCATGGCTGTGATTATATGGAAGCTACTGAGGTATGGGTGGTGCTTAGTAATGACATTCAGGGCTTAGCGAGTGCCTGTGGATGGTGTGAAAGGTTCTGCTCATAGGGTTAGTACTGCTGTTCTGACTCAGTGAGGAAAGCAATGTCAAACTACCTCACTCCTCTTCATGACTAGTACGCCTCAATATAGAGAGTATCCATCCACATAACCTAACGGCGGTACTTTTTGAGGATCCAACCAGCCTTCGGGCTGACTACCAAACAGATAGGCATCCTGCTCAGAGTGTTCTCACTGTTTGCTAATTGTTTGCAGTTCATATTATCAAATGTGACTTGTAACTATTTTCCGAGTGATTCATGCCTGTGTGTACCTTAGCCCTTGAGAGGGTGAACGAGCTCGTCTATATTTAACTGCCGGTAGCGCCTATCTGCTGTGTGTTAACCTCTCATTTATCACATTCACATCGACATTACATGATCAATGAGTCCACTCTCAACTACAAGTGGGCTTATCTTGTTGCCATAAGCCAGCTACTCTTATCTGCCGCTATCATTCATCTAACAGGCCTTTTGATTTGACCCCTGCTCTGGACGGATTAATCGAAGCTTTATCGCTCTGGTCGAGCGGTAAAGCCCCTAACACAGTCGCCACGCAGGGGTTAAAACCACCCCCACGCTTTTCATTTGATTTTATGTAAAGATAGCTTGGAAGCCATTTTTCAGTGTTGCCATATTAACAATTAATATTCTAGCTTTCAGTTGGTCAACACTTTATCATTCTAATTACTGGAATATGTGAAATACAACCTGAAATACATGTGATTAAGATTTATATCTATACTAATATAATAAAGCTGAAGCGTTTGTTTGTGTTATTATGTTCGACCATGTCGAAATGTAAATATTATATGTCAGAAAACTGAACTATAATGGGGCTCATTATAGTACAAGTTTTCATTAGGGGACAGTTTCTCCCACCAATCAGAGCTCAAAAAACAGTTGTGTGACCAATTAGGTAAGTATAGCATCACACATGCGCTGACTTCCACGGCCTACCATAGTGGGGTATTGGAGGAGGCCGTGGAATTCTCTGCGTCCCATGCGCTCTGTTCAGTACATAAAACAGGCGAAATCTCGAGAGACATTTATGAATATTTATGTTCGAACATAAAATAGTTATAATTAATTATCGTCGAACATAAACAGTCGTATGCAACTCGCCTATAATGGTAATTAAGACACTCGCATGGAAATTATAAAACTCGCTACGCTCGTTTTATAAACTTACTCGTGTCTTAATTGTTGCCATTATAGGCTCGTTGCAAAATGTACTTTTTTTAGCGTATGGCTTTTAGTGCCGTAACTGTCCGAAGACATGTTCGGCTCGCCAGTTTTGTAGCTGCTTCGAGGCGGACACCCAATGGGTGAGCAACAAGTACCGTCGCGTGGGGAGTGTTGTCTGGGGAGGAAAGTTGGAATGTAAGGACGAGGAGTTGGAAGGTAGCGGCTGTGGCCTATAGTTAAAGACCAACCCCGGCATTTGCATGGAAGGAAGATGGGAAACCACAGAAGACCATCTTCAAGGTTGCCGGCGGGGGGATTCGAACCTCCACGCCTCCCGGATGTGAGCGACTGCCAGCAGTCATGCCGTAACGACCACGGCTAACTCACCCAGTAATGTTATATTAAACGCACTAATCTCTGGAACTATCAGTCGGATTTGAAAAAAAGTCTTTTTGTATATGATAGCCAGATTCAAGAGGAATAGTTTAGGCTATGTAGCATTAGGCTACACCTCTCAGGTAAACTTAAAGATTGATTTTTGTTCAGTAAGTCGGAAGAACAAGCGCTCCCGAAAGCTTCAATAATACCTAAGTCTATTGTTGCCTGGCAATGCGGGCTGCATCACGTCGCCCCTACCAGTATTCTCGTGCAGAATTGCGTGCTTCTCAAACCCGGCCGAAGTCGTCGGACTTTTTAAGAGCGTTAAAAATCCCTCAGTATGCCTTTCTTCGGAGGGGAAATAAAACCGGCGGTTCCATGTCATAGATTTATGGCATGTTAAAGAACCTTCCACTAATTACACCAGTATGAAGCGAAATGATATATAGGTTAAACATTTGACAAACGCTCTTAGGTTCCGACGTTCATCGCCAGGAGCCGACAGCGATGGCATCTGGTAATCGAGTTATGAACTAGTAGTCGTTGACGGTCGCGTTTGACAGCAAAAGTAGGAACTACTTGAAAAAATCCATTGTCTGCAGTTCTCACTTGAATTGAAAACAGATAACACACACTAATACAGACATCACAAATAACACCGGTTATCACACAGATTCTACACACACCCAAAGTACACGGGGCTACGTGACCGCGTTGCCGCAGCCCCTAAACTGAGGAATCAACCAACCAATTGCGTGCTGCTTATAAATTGCAGTTACGGGGAGTGATTAGCGCAAAAGGATTTCTTAGGCCCTTAAAACAGTTATCATCATGCCAATAGTATGCCTCTGTACAAGGGCGATAGTGTTGGTGCAGTATACTGAGGTTATCAGATGCAATAAGCGTTGGTGCTTTCCGATCCTTATCCTTGAGCGCTCCAGTTCTGTAGTAGTATGCACTATCATCCAGAAAACAAATGAATCCACCGGGCACTACTGCTAGTTACTTATATTGTTACCGACTGTTGAAGAAGAAGAGGACTTTTCAAGAGAATCAAACCGCACTTTCTCCAAAAACATGATTATTCAGAAGAGCCCAAAACTGATTCCAAGTGAACTCAAAGTTAATTAGTGAAACTGATGAGTGTATATTAAAGATTTGACTTACGGAACACATTTTCAATACATAAAACCTGATGTTATTGAACTAGGCTACCTGAATATTTAAGGAGATTTAATGTTGGAGAAAGTGCACTTTGTCTCTAGGTCATGGATAAAGTGCACTCAGGTATCAATATAAAATGTAATTTAAGAATATATCACATTTACAAGATGAAATAAGGCATCTTAGACGTAATACATATCTATTTTACTGAAAATGTAGACCATTACAAAAAAATGTTAATAAGTGGATTTTCAAACCATTGTAATTAAGATGTACATTTTTTACAACACCTTTCATGGACTCCATAACGTCATAAATTTTGGTGTCCGAACTAAACTTCTTGACAGATGAGTACCTTGATACCAAATATATGGCGACAAATGGGAGGCTGCCATTGGCTGGCGCTAACTTGGAGTCATTCTGCACTTTATCCGCAGGAGAAAGTGCTGTTCGTCTCCAAGCGGTGATTTTCTTACCTATTAGTGCCAGAGTCGCTGTGAGCGATCCTCATAAAATGAACGAAACTTGCCAGCGTCGCTCTGAGAGACGCCGAAAATGGCGTCTAAACTTGACGTAACCATTAAAGAGAGTTCTAGCTACCATTTTCTGGCAAACATCTTTTGTTTTCTGTCTATCGATATACTCGAGCGATATTTGAAGTTCCATGACTTGTTTACGCGCGACTCGTAAAAGCATAGCGTCCAAGGGAAGGAAGCATTGTTTGAGAGAGGAAGAAATTGAAGAATTAATGATTGATGAGTCAAGTGGTGAACTCTTGGACTTCGTGGACAGTGATTGCGATCTTGTGTGTGACGAATCAAGTGCCGATTCCGCTTCGGACAATGAATTACCTGCGCTGAATGCGATCGTACATAACCAAACAAGTGATAGTGATGGTAATGATGTTGATAGTAATAGTGACTGGGAAGGAAGGAATCTTTACCAGGACAATCCTCCACAGGCTACACAACCACAAATGTGAAAGATAAAACTACAGGGTGCCCTTCTGTTTATTTATTTTCATTGTAATTATTTTGATTTTATTTATATCAACATTGCCATTGTTGGTGTACGGTAATTTATGAATGTGCTTGATTTTAGAATTTCGGATTTTTGACACCCCTGCTGATATTTTTTCAACTAAAAACTGCATTTCCTGGTTCTTTTGTTATGTATGTGTGCTATCCAGTGTTCATTTTTACTCCATTTAAAAGCGTGTGGTAATAGGAATAATCAAACTTTCTAATTTTTATTTTACAGAAGAAATTATTTTAATTAATTAATTAATAAAGAAAGAAATAAGTTTCATAATGATCTGAAAATTTCCCTGAATTTAGATATCTATGTTTTGCACTCCCTGACTAAATTTCGCTTTCATATCTTTCAAAAGAGGGGATATACATATTTCTTTCTGAAAGCCTACATTTTCCATTAAAACAGCCTGGCACTTTTAGACTTCACCTTTACCTTTTCGCCTGGCACTAAGAGGGTTTCATGGATATAGTGCAGTTTGACACCAACCGACCAGATTATTATATTCTTCAGACAATTCCGCATTGAAACATACAATAATCTCATTTTCGATAATTTTGGAGAAAGTGCAGTTTGATTCTAGGCTACTCTTACATGCTTTTATAAAAGCTACACGAATCAAAGAACACAGATTATTATTTAATCTTTTTACTAAAGCCTACACCAAAAGTTGTTATCTGAGCAGCCTGTAGACGTTCCTCAATTTCAGATAAGTATCAATATCAGATCTTTGACAACATTAGTAGTAAAGCAATATCTTATGTTGTAGTAATAGCTTTTAATCATCTCGGGATTTCCCGCCAAAAGGAGAGTTCCTCCTTTCTCTACTAGACAGCACTACAATGTCAAGGAGCTTAGATATCTAACCTCCTTGACTTTAATAGTGCTCCAAGGAACGACAAAATTTGGCATGCAAGCTGCCCTCTGGGCGTCAAATAACAAAGCTTGCACTCGGCACCCGAGACCATAGGATATTATTATTATTTATTATGTTTGCCACGGTGATTGAGTGGTTAACGTGTCGGACTACCATCCCAAACTTGCAGGTTCGCTCCTGGCCGTGGCAAGTGATTTTTTGAAAGGTGGCAAAAATTACGACACGCATGCCATACGATGTTGGCATGTCAAAGAACCCATTTGAATTCAGTAGACAGTGTTCATAATTGCAAAATTAATCTCGGTAGTTTCCGCCAACACCAAGTTCCCCATTTCTCTACTAGAAGGCGCTATAGTGTTCAAGGAGCTTAGATATCTAACCTCCTTGACTTTCATAGTGCTTCAAGGAACGACAAAATTCGGCATGCAAGCTGCCCTCTGGGCACAAATAACAAAGCTTGCACCCGGCACCCGAGGCCATACGATATTAATATTATTTACTAGCTGAAGTACCCGTTCTTCGAACGGCTTTTAGTACTTGCTGGCCTAAATCATTAATATATATAATCACACATTCGTAATGTAGTTATGTTATTTCCATGTTACCAACTACATGTGTAGACTACATGCATTTTCACTCACCCAATTATTAATCAGAGGTAGGAAAGTGAAAATCCTCAGCCTGCTTTCAGTCGACCGACCGGGTCAGGGAATGGAATGAATGAAACCCCCATCTAGCAGCGAGGATATGAACTGTGCCGGCCGCCGAAACCTGCCGCACTCCCCTGGGGCAATGGTTAAATGAATGACAGATGAAATGAATTGATAATAGAGAGTGTTGCTGGAATGAAATTGTGACAGGGAAAACCGGAGTACCCGGAGAAAACCTGTCTGCCTATAGTTCTCTTCCGCATATAAGTTTACAATTATTCTACCTGTAGTTTTAGGGCTTACTGCTTAAGTGTAGGAAGACGCTTGTTGATGGGATTGTCGTGTCTATATTTTGCAACATTAAAACAAGTGGGCCCGTGCGAGCTTTCGCAACGTGAATGTAGTTTTATGGGGTAGTAGGGAAGAATGTGGGAGAACGAAGTTTAAAATATTGAAGAAATGTATTTATTGTTGTTGTACATGAGAAGAACACAAAGAATTATGTAGAACAGTGTTTTGTACTTGTCACAGCACCTCTTTGTAGACAATATTCGATGTTACAACGAATTCATCCGTTATTGTTTGCTCGGGAGTTTCTTGTACAGCAATTTTTACATTTGCAAAGGATTGAACCCTAGAGAAAGTCTTGGCGAGACCACACCGGAGCCATCTGCTGAGAGACTCCTCGGCTAGCAGTACGTTGCGCTCCCGCCGACGCGCTGCCCTGCGCTCTAGCGGCAGGCTCGCCTAGCTGTACGCCCCGCTCCCGCCAGATGGCTGTGGACGCCGACGACGCTCGCAGGTTATGGTGTTCCCATTTTAAATGTACAGTTTTTAATGTATTTATTTAATTGTGAGGCATTTAAAGAGGAAGTGAGCGCGTTTCGGGCACACATGGGGTTATGCGGAACCTGTAGGTACGCCTTATGTGTAGGTTGGTGTTAACAGGACTGTTGAGTAGAGCCGTCTCGATCACTCGACAGCCAGCTCGATCGCACTGCAGCGCTCGACGGCAGATTAGAGAACTATTGTGTTCGTTAGCATCTTCTGTTATTGTATACTCTGTTATTGTATACTCTTTGGTATATATGTGTACAGGTCCGTATTGGAAGTTAATGTTCTGACCAGACCTGTCTTAATTTGTTTGACAGTCCACTTTTTTGTGCTCTCCTGGTTTGCTGGAGATTCTAATTCACGATTTATTCACGGACCTTATTTTCGATACAAAACTGGAATAATATAGGGAGGATAGCCTTTTCTTACTTCTTAATGCCTTAATATTTATCAGTAATAATTAACTTTAACTTTCTTCGGCTTTTCACAGTTAATTGGGATCGCCGGAGCCAACCAGGCTCATTTTGGTTTTGGACGAATATTTAAGGCCGGGTGCCCTTCCTGACACCACGTGATTTTTCAGTTGAAAATTCCACCCCACTGTCACCGGGATTCGAACCCCGGCCGTCCGGGTGGAAAACGAGCAGCTAAGCCACTGCGCCATCACGCTTCCCATTTATCAGTGATAATTAGGCTACCATTTACTAAGTTTTGTGACGGGCTTTCTTGAGTTTTGTTTTTGGAGGGCAAAGACTGTCTGTGGGTGTCACTGTAGGTTTGCTACTGTTTTGTAGAGCTACTGTATTTGTCTTGCATATATTGGATCTGATGATGATGTCATCCCTTAGTTTTCTTCGTCTTCTTCTTTTTCCTCTGCAATAATCCGTAACAATATATCATCATCATCATCTTCATTTCCCCTTTTTCAGTTCACACTGGGTGGGGGCAAATATGGTTCCTCTCCACTTTGTTCTGTCGTCCCACCATTCCTCTTCCTACACAGTGTTCCAATCCAGGTTCCGTTTTCTAATACTATTCTCCACCGAGTCCATCCAACGCATTCTTGGTCTTCCTCGTCCTCTCTTCCCTGTCATCCGTCGTTCCAGTGCTCGTCTTGGTAGCCTTAATTCATTCATCTGTTTGACATATCCAAACCATCTCAATCTGTTTTGCTCCAGTTTTTCACTTAGTTTCTGTTCTCCCAGTTCTTTTCGTATATCTTCATTTCTCACTCTATCTCTCCTCGTTGTCTGGACCATACTTGTCAGGAATCTCATCTCAGCTGCCTGTACTCTGCTCTCATCCCTCTTAGTCATTGTCCAAGTTTCTACCACATATGTCATTATAGGAACATAATATGCTTTGTACATCTTTAGCCTTAATTGGTATATCCTTGTTCCATACTAGTCCCCGTACCTGTTGGTAGAAAGCACTACCGAGTTGTATTCTTCTGCTAATTTCCAAATCTAGTCTTCCATCTTCAGTCAGTTCACTTCCCAAGTATTTGAAGTGTTTCACCACTTCCAATTCCTTATCTCCTACTTTGAGTACTCCTTTTCCTTCTTTCTTATCTCTACTCATCACCACTGTTTTACTCTTCTCCATATTTATCTTCAATCCCCATTGCTCAATCTTTTCATTTATTTCTTGTACCTCCATCTCATCCTCGCCCTAGATCACAACCTAACAATATATACAGGCTGTAAAAAAAGTCCTGCACCTAACCTAAATCCCGCATGCGGGTGGGGGCAGGGAGTAATTTGAGATAGGGAACCCATGTGAGGAACTCAACCGTTACGCCCCTATGAGCGATTTTAATTATGAGTACATTTGGCAACGTCGCGTGCTACCCACGGTAGAGGACCGATTACCCCTCACTAGTCAATGTAACTATAGGTACACCTCGTGGTTCCGTGGCAAGGCGTTAGACTCTTACACTGAGGTGGCCGGGTTCGAATCCCCCTTCCGACAGTGCTGATTTTTTTTCTTAGAGTCGTTTGGATTTGCATCAATTAATTACTACATAGGGCTAGATTAGATCCTTTTTGTTTCTAAATTCGTTTTAAAAGAAGCAAAATTATACGTCGCAATTTTGCGTTTTAAAAGAAAAACAAATTGGTTCTGTTCGTTGCCGATTTATTTCTTCGCGGTAGGATTTTGTTTGGACACAAATGATCTCTTTGTTTTTGTCGTAATTGCTGTATGATTGTTTCGCAATGATATCTTTAAGATCGCAATTTGAGGTAAAGGTCATAGGCGGTTACTATACAAGCAAAAGATTGCGAGTTCAAAAAAAGTTACAGTGAAGATACTGATACAGGTTCAGCGATCGTTGGAACAGAGGAAGTTAAATGCTTATCAATTATTTTATTGAATTGTGTGTCAGATCACTTCTCTGTGTCGCTTTTCTTAGATTTCCTAATTATTGTTTGTTAATGAAACTCCGAATTTTCATACCGTCGTTTTGTTGCTCCCATGCCTTATTGTTACACGTTATTTCAATCAAAGTAAGGTAGACTTTGGTCTGCGTGCTGGCCTACGTATCGGGCGTTCCCGGTTCGAACCCGAGTAACTACGCGTATTTTTATTCGTGCCACATAATTTTTTCGAGAACATTGTGGAACAAATATTGAACTTCAGGAAATTTCGGTGTTTCCGGTTTCTGTAAAGTCTGGAAAATTCTGCCAGGGTATAAAAGCCCTTAAGACCAGCGATGCGTTATCACTTATTCCACGAGAGTCTTCTAAACCATAGCTTTCCTGAAAAATCGCAATGGACGGATATCCTAACGAACACCTCGCAGACATCCACTACGTCTACGGATTGGCCGACGAGAATAGTCGCCAGGCCCAGCGCATCTACCAAGAGAGGTTCCCCATGCGCCGTATCACACACTACCAATCCTTTACGTGAATTCACAATCGTTTGCGAGCAACAGGATCGATTCAGGTAAGTACCATATCTGTCAATGTGTATCTCTTATTCATCTTTTGTTTCCCTGTAAATGTGATAAAATAAACAATTTAAAAATGGAACGGTGTAGGTACTAGAAGCCGAAAAGAGAACGTAAACATTGTCCCATCGAACGTAACACTTTCGCATCTCGCTTTTGGCTCCTAAAGCCCAAACCGTTCCAAATAGGACAAAGATATCAGAAATGAAAGTTACTTAAAAAAAATACAACGCACCTTATTCAACTCGAATACCGTATTTGTAGAAAAAACAGTGCCCAGTCTGAATGGCGGGTACCGATACCCAACGTTTGAAAGCGCCTGGACGGCAAACGGTGGGTTTCTGACCGTATGTTCTTCGATTGTGAAACCTTAAAATTTCAAGGCGGATTCAGGGTTTTTGGGCCTCCGTGGCTCAGGCGGCAGCACGCCGGTCTCTCACCGCTGGATCCGTGGTTCAAACCCCGGTCACTCCATGTGAGATCTGTGCTGGACAAAACGGAGGCAGACAGGTTTTTCTCCGGGTACTCCGGTTTTCCCTGTCACAATTTCATTCCAGCAACACTCTCCACTATCATTTCATTTCATCTGTCATTCATTTAATCATTGGCCCAGAGGAGTGCGTCAGGCTTCGGCAGCCGGCACAGTTCATATCCTCGCCGCTAGATGGGGGCTTCATTCATTCCATTCCTGACCCGGTCGGAGACTGGAAGCAGGCTGTGGATTTTCATTCAGGGTTTTTGGATGCAAAAATAAACTTTACACTCCCTGAAAATAATTTAATTTTAGTGATTCATAGTGTTCATTTTGTTATGATTAGGGGTATCCGTCGGTGATTTTTCTGAGTACCTTTCCTATTAGAGGTATCAGTTTTGAAAGAAGATTTTCTTTACGAACGGTGCTTTCTTTCCTGCTTTGTTTTTTAATCTGAATTTTAGGTTGGATTTCTCAAGTTATCGTTTAGTGGGAACAAAGAATTTTTTTTTAGTCGTTTACCCTCCAGGTTGGTGGAACCCACGGACTCAGTGAGGGAACTCACCACTACCGCCTCTACGGGCAGTGTCCTAGAGCGGGGAACATCGAATCGGAAGGGATACAACTGGTGAGGTGGGATTGGCACCTCGCCCAGGCGGCCTCGCCTGCAAAGTGAACAGGGGCCGCATGAGGGAAGGTAAGGGTTAGGACGGATAGACAAGGAAGAGGGAAGGAGGCGGCCGTGGCCTTGAAGAAGGTACCATCCCGGCATTTGCCCGAAGACGAATTGGGAAACCACGGAAAACCACTTCGAGGATGGCTGAGGAGGAATCGAACCCCCTCTACTCATTTGGGCCACCCGAGGCTGAGTAGACCCAGTTCCAGTCTTCATACCACTTTTCAAATTTCGTGGCAGAGCCGGGAATCGAACCCAGGACCTCCGGGGCGGCAGCTAACCGTGCTGACTGCTACGCTACGGAGGCGACGGGAACAAAGAATAACGGTTTAATTCACATTTTTTCATTAAGTTACTTTTCCTTACACAGGCTCACAACCCCCGACCGGGAAGACCGCGGGGGAGGAGAACTCCAGAAATGGAAGAAAGGCTTTTGGAGCGTGTACGCAACAATTCTTCCACAAGCACGCGTGCCGTCGGAGGTGCGGAAGGGTTAACGCTTACCACTGTCCACAGCGTGATACAAGATGATGGCCTGTATCCGTATCATTGTCAAAAAGTTCAAAAAGTAAAGCCTGAGGATCTTCCAGTCCGGATGGATTTCGCCAATCAAATGATCGATCGCTTGGGGGAGGACCCTGATTTCTTGTCGAAAATTGTATTCACCGACGAAGCGACGTTCACCAGGGATGGTTGCTTCAACATTCACAACAGTCACATGTGGAGTCATGAAAACCCCCACCCAGTCGTGCAGGGAAATCAAGAAAAATTCTCTGTGAACGTTTGGGCGGGTATTATTGGGGACCATCTAATCGGGCCATACATTTTACCAGTCAGACTCAACGGACGCGTTTATCTGCGGTTTATTCAAGACGTTCTCCCAGAACTTCTGAAGGATGTCCCGCTGGAGACAAGGGCTGAAATGGTCTTCCAGCATGACCGCGCCCCAGCTCACTGGCTCCGAGCAGCTCGGGACGTTTTGGACGAAACGTTCCTCGAAAGATGTATCGGCAGAGGTGGTCCAGTTCAGTGGCCGCCACGCTCCCCTGATTTGACGCCACTTGATTTTTTCTTTTGGGGATACATGAAGGACCTGATATACGATGGGACAGAAATCGACAGTCAAGAAGAGCAAGTCGGAAGAATAGCTGTAGCGGCCGGCGTCGTTCGGGACAGAGCAGAAGAAATTTTTGGACGAGTCCGCGAATCACTTGTCAACCGTCTTCTTTTTTGCCTTCGTTGCGATGTGCAAAGAGGCAATTTTGAGCAACTGTTTTAACGAAAAAAATAAATTGCAAAACTCTCCCAAAGTAAAGATAATTTAGTTTGCTATTGTTCATTTCTTTCAAGTATACTTGTCTGGAAAGGTATGTTATGTATTGAAAATGAAGAACAATTTGCATTAAAATTGATAAATTGTCTGATTTTCAAAGCGAGAAAGTTTTGTTTATTTAATTACAGACCTCCCTCCACAGCAACAATAAAAAGATAAATACGTAAATTAAATGAAAACGAGAACTGCCAGAGCATCTTAAGACAAGACAGAGTCGCAACATTGCTGAAGTTTGAACCGTTACTGAACACGTGGCTATAGGATAAGCATAAACATTTAATTAAGATTCTTTAAACGTTCTTGAAACATCCTGAAAACATCTTGCTTACGGTAATTGAGTTGATCCATCATCAAATTATTCGGAGGAAAAAAAATCAAGTTGAGTTGGAAGAAGGATTCGAACCCCAGCGTGTGGTCACCTACGCCTGAAGGTCGAGTGCTTTACCATTGAGCCATGAAGTGGAACTAAAGCTAGATAGACTTGTGAGCGATAGCCGGTCCTCTGCCGTGGATATCACGCGACGTTGCCAGATGTCTTCATAATTAAAATCGCTCATAGGGGCGTTACGGTTGCGTTCCGGACATGGGTTTCCTATCTCAAATTCCTCCCTGCCCCCACCCCCATGCGGAGTTTAAGTTTGGTGCATGACTTTTTTTACAGCCTGTATAAATCTTAATCACATGTAATTTATTTCAGGTTATTTTTCACGTACTCCAGTATTTGTTGACCGACTGAAAGTTACAATATTAATTGATTTTATTTACCAAATCATCAAATAGTTTTTCAGCGTTCTCTCCTTCTATTTATATAAATTTAAATTCATGTGCAAGATGCACACTAATTTTAACTCACCACAATAATTTAATGAAAACGAAGGCATGTTGGCGTCAGGTAGGACGTTCCACTATAAAAACCATTGACACTTAGAAATTCATCTCACCTTATTTCAGATCCCGAAGAAACGAGAATAATAAGGAATAAAAAATTATAATTTGTGTGCGGAACGGTAGTATATTTGTTTGATATCACCCTAATGAGCACAACAAACATACCCTAGATGCAGGGCTCACGGCTCACCTAATAACGCCAATCCTCAAATGTTCAAAAGTAAACACTTTTTATTCCAAAATGTTCAAAATGTTCAAAATGTTGTTCCTGCGCTTTATTATTCTACGGACTTTTAACTTTCTAACGGTACATTTATTTTCTTCATGGCTCATATTACAGGCTACTTTCCCAAAACCGTGCGTCCTGTTAGTAAACCCACAATGTAGATTTTTATCTTTCTCTCTATTAGACAATAGATATAAAACATATTCTAAGAAAGCAAAACGGGTGTTGCGGTGTCTGAGCATTCCTCGTCCTAAAACCAAAACTGTCACAGTTTCCTCAGCTAGCGGAAAAATCTTTGAATCCAGTTTCTTACCAAAATACATTTCTTAATATAAAATTTCCCTTTCTTCCGTAACTTTTCAACATGCAAAGCTGAACGTTTTAGAAGTACAGTAATTCCTCCTTTCTCTAGCCTACCGTATTATTTGTTTCCGAATATGGCCAACTATGGACCGCATAAAACCTAAGGCTTTCTGGTCAATCTCTTCTTTTCTTCCCAGAACTGTTTCATTCTTTCACTTCGAATCCTCCTCAGCTCCTCAGAAATTACCAATTTAGGCCTACATTTTGGTCAATATGACTTCGAAATATTTTCCTGTTGTGGACCACGGTGGCAGTACACTATAACGTCGTTTATCCGGATTAAGTGTGACCGGAACTGATCCGGATAATCCGAATAAAAACAAATATATGTTATATAATCTCAGGAGGCCACACGAAAAAAAAATCTATTAACATAAGTTGTAATACCGTTTTTCTATTGTACAAAGACATATTAGAACACTTTTCTTACATTTACGACACTGTTTTATGCACTAAATTAATGTGTGAGTTTTTTTTTACTGTTTTACATTGGTATAGCGTTTGTGCGCAGCACTATCACGACGACGTTTTACTAACATCAGTTCTCAATTCCAGGCGAATGCCGGACGGTACCTTTGATAGACCGTGGCCGAATTACTCCCAATTCCTGTCCTTAATTATCCTTGGCGAAAAAGACATTCAAGAAGAGTCGACCCCGTAAAGGAAATACTGTACAGTAATAATACAGTTTATTATTTTCGATCCGGATAAACCAGAGATCCTGATTAATGAGGGCCGGATAAACGAGGTTCTTGTGTAATTCCAATTTCAACCGCGTCATTTTTGACTTCTTCTACCCATTTCGCTGTAGCCTTCAGTCTTGAAATGTACTCGAAGACTTTCTTCGTTAAACGGTTCCCGTCCATTCTCATCAGATGTCCAAAGAACTTCAGCCATCGCGTTGTTTGCGCATTGAGACAGTGATGCCGGTAAAGGTCTTGGTTTTTCAGTTTCTTCCGTGTCCGGTCAGCACTTTTACGTGGTCCTAGAATTTAATTTCTCCTTATATGTTTTGTATTTTAACACAGCTGTTTTTCAAAGTTTATTCTGGTTTAATGTTGCCAGATGGAAATGTTCATGAAAATTCAGTTAACACTTTCTTGGTTAGTATATTAACCACCCGCTATATTGTCAAAGTTGCTGATGATTGAATTTTTCAGTCATATATCAAGCAATTTCGTTTGGAAGTGTTAATATTTCTGAAAAAAAAATCTTTAAATTGTTAAGGGCTAAGGTTCCCTACGCCCTTAGGACTTAGGACCTTACGCACCCCCAAGGGAGAGGTGGCTTTCGCCACTGAACCCACACAAACCCACAAGCTGGACATCTACAAATACATCCAAAACTACTCTACTACTCTACAAGTTCGACGCTTCTGTCATAACCCCCAAAACCCTCTTCAAACCCCAGAAACCACCCTAAGCTGGAAATACAGCAAACCTCATACATCTTCTAAAACACTGCAGGACGGCGGCCACCTACCACAAGTGGTTAGCCAACACCTTGCGTCACATACATACCAGCACACTCGGAGGTATTTGGGACACCAAGAATTGATGACAACGCCGAATCAGCATTCCAAAAACACATAAGAAGGAGGCCAAACTTAGGCTTATGTCTGTCGCCGCCCAAGGCCACGCCGGTTTGGTTCCTGATTTATCACCTGGAAGTAAGTGTGCGTCTCAGTTCCTAACACCAAACTTTACAAAGTGTTCTCCTACCCACTTGGTACCCACACTCAAAATTGTATAATTTTGTACTTACAATTGTGCTACACGTCCCTAAATAGAGGGACACACTACAAATAATTACGGTCCAATAAACAGGTGACCATCTACACTACACACTCTTTTGGATACCTTTATTCTACACTGACCTCACATCCCAAATCCCTTACACTCTGACCTTTCATTGCCTTCATTTACAGAACTGCTGCATGAGCAGTAACCCATTTCATTGTCGCGGCCCTGAGTGTGAATCACGCCGTTAAGACGATCCGTGCGCAGTCAGCTAATATTAGAGCGCTCAGTTGCAGTATTACTCCGAACGCTAATAGCTCACCTAGTTGACACATCCCGTAAGTCTACAACCCCCGTAGACTAGAGCTCTCCCGTCATCTATAAACTCCCATTCACACGCCCCATTCCAAGCTCCCACACATTTACTGACACTCTCCCAATTAGATCACACCTTCTAAATTTGACACTAACACCCCTTGATCGACCAACCCTTACTCCCGGTCTGAACAATATCCTTGACCTAAGGTGCTTGATATATTTTTTTAATAAAAACAATTACAATTAAAAAGTAAAATAGAAATTATGATAAAAATTAGAGTTAAATATGCTTGCAAAAATTAAAAATAAATAAGCCCATAAAATTAAAATATTAATAATAATTTTATATTCTAAATTTTAAGATTATAAAAGAAACTAGCAGGTACCCGCGGCTTCGCTCGCGATCAAGACAATGGGGACGATGCATTATTGCTGATAATTGGTTTATTCTATACAGCAATCGCGGCTACAGGTGGGTAGATTTAAATTCTGAAAATTCTGATACATACAGTATATAGATATGAGCAGAAAAGTGGGAATTTTATAGAGTTGTGAACACATTTGAAAATTTTAGTTTTGGTTTTGCCATCTTCTTCTGAGACATAACGATTTTGTTGTCCGGATACTCGCCAGCACGCCACATACAGTTGTCCATGGGAAAAAATGGTTTTGTCTAAACGTACACCTGGAATGGCAAATCTATCTGAATATGGGGAATTAAAAGTATTTTTCCTTAAGCTATTCTGGGTATAATTTTGCCACACTTATTGATGATTTGAACGTCAACATGTCGCTATTAATAGACCTATAGTAAAATATCTCTCACCTTGGTCGCTGATGTACATTATGCAGTCACTTCCAGTGTTACATCCCAGGCATTGAAATTCTCCAACAACCCTTTTGCCTCACATGCCTCTCTAAGTAATTAAAATTCCCGATTGTTGTTGTTTGAGTCTTCAGTTTTTTGACTGGTTTGATGCAGCCCTCCATGCCTCGCTCTCCTGAGCTAATCGTTTCATCACTACATAGCTACCACACCCTATATCCGAGGCAATCTGTATAACCCTGGTCTACCCCTACAGTTCTTGTCCTTGACCCTCCCATCCATAACTAAGCTTGCTATTCCTGGGTGTCTTAATATGTGTCGTACCAACCTATCTCTTCTCTTCATTAGCAGTCGCCAGAAACATCTCTCCTCTCCCACTCGTCTTATTAGCTCTTCATTTGATACCCTATCTAACCATCTGATCTTCATCATTCTCCCGTAACACCACATTTCAAACGCTCCAATTCTCCTCTTTACTGCAGCACCATTAGACCAAGTTTCACTTCCTTATAGTGACTCAAAAGCTTTCAAAAATGACATCCTAATACCTAAATGTATATTCGATGTCAAGAGATTCCTTTTTGTGCAGAAATGCTTTCCTTGCCTGAGCCAACCTGCTTTTTATATCCTCTTTGCTTCGTCCATTACTGGTTATTTTGCTCCCTAAGTACCGGTAACAGAAGTCTCCTACTTCCCGTAGCGTTTCACCTGCCAATTTGATGTCCATAGAGGTTTCTGATTTATTTCGGCTGCATTCCAATAATTTTGTTTTACATTTATTGTTTTTCATCATGAATTCATTCGTCAAGACGGAGTCCATACCATTCAAAAACTCGTTCAAATCTTCTGGCGTATTGGCCAAGATGACGATGTCATCAGCAAATCTCAGAGATGAAATTATTTCTCCTTGAATCTTCACTCCGACTTTAAATTGTTCTCCGATTTCCTGACCATTGTGTTTTTAGAGATCTTTGAAATGCGTTGCCCTCGCACATGGTGTAGATGCATTGTCAAAGGAAAACATTCCATGTTACGAACATGGGCCGCATAACCTGTACCGAAAGCCTATTCTGGACAGCAGTTCCTTGAACTCAGATTTGCCAACATTTTATTGTATCTTTCCATGTGGTATGTCTCTGTACCTCAACATACAGAAGAGTGCTTTAAAAATCATGTCTTGTGTAAATTTTGGAAAATGTAGTGAGTGTGGTTTTTGCCTGAGTGGATACTCGCTAGTAGAAATTCTTTTCTGTAAAATAGACTGGTTCACAATTTGGTAAGTGCACTTTGAGGTATATGACGGCGGGATGCCTTAAGTGTTAAGGAAACGGCAATAGCCGCCTAAGAGCTTCGTTGCTATTGAAATTATGACCAGACCGATATTTTTACTTAACTATACGGGATTTGTGAGCCCAGTGTTTATGAATTTGAACGTAGCTATATCGCTACCTTTATTTAATAGCCGCTACTGTAGTGTTTAAAAATTAAAGGTGGTATTAGAAGGCGCTTCCCCTATTTTTTTTACCCCTGGCACTACAGCCCATGAAGGGCCTAGGCCTATCATGCGACCGCTTCCCAGCCATTTGGCCTGCAGATATTGTGGTGACGCGTGGTCAGTGCATAGTGTCCCCTCAGCCTTTAATCTTGTTCTTCGTAACCGGCGCGCTGCCTCACAGCTACTCAATTATCCTCACGAATCTGAGTTCAGCCCGTTGCAGCCCTCACGTCAGTGTCTAAAATCTCTGACGGAGCCGGGAATCGAACCCGGGGCCTCCGGACGGGAGGCAGGCGCGCTACACTGTTCTTATTGTGTTTATATATATCTTGAAAAAGATAATAAATGAATTGGCATTGCCTCCTAGAGGGATATATAGAAAATCGGATGTCATACCTTGAGGTAGTGTTGCCATGGAAACGGACTTGCCATTAGTTCATCAATCAGAGCGAAGATAGTTTTCTGCGAATATCTTTGAAACTGTTGGTTTTAGAGCCTTAAAATGTAGTTTTCGGTGTCCCGTGGGGACACACCGAGTATTGTTTCTTGCATCGAGGGGAGTAAAATGAGCTTTGTCCGGTCTTTATGCGACAACTTCGATATTTTGTCCTGGTTGAGTATTTTTGGTGACTTTTCAGTTATGTTGCCCATTCTACGGGAACAATGATTTATTTCTGGACGAAAGGCAGCCTATATGTTATCCCATGGTATAAACTGTCTCCATTTCAAATTTCATCCAAATCCGTCCAGCCGTTTTAGTGTCAAGAGGTAACAAACTAACACACACACTCACACACACACACACACACGGACACACAGATTTTCACAATTATAATATATATAGGGATATAAAAATTATAAAAATGAATATGATCATTAAAATGTTGAAGAAAACAAAAAATCAAAATTAGTAATAACTTAATTGCAATTTGGTTAAAATAATTAAAATTACATTTAAATAAACACAAATGAAATATGTTTAATAATATTCTGCCCTATAAAGGGTTAAAAGAACGCCATTTTTAAAAATGTCCATGAAAAAATCAAACATGTTCTTATTTTCAAAAAGCCCGTGTTAAAGTGCATCAAGGTGCATCCATGAAAATAACGGAATCAGTACTTGTTAATAGTTTCTGAGAATATGGTAAATAAAAAGTTGGAAATTAACATGGACGGCATAGGACATACCGGCTCCCCTTAAATACAACACAAATACCCTTGCCCAAGGCCGGACTTGAACCAGCAGCAGACACGTGGCTCAGCTCCCGAGCCTTACACACTGCCTGACCCACATCTGCCAGCTTTTCTTTAGTTTAGGCCAGGGCTCCACTGCACAGTGGGACAAAATCGAAATCTTGGAGGACAAAATTATTTACTTTCATAATTAAAAATTAAAAATTTATTACTTCTACTACATTCTCATGGAATTGCCGCTCACTATTCTGGGATATAAACGCACCTTAGTGTAAATCAGTCACCACTGTTCGAGCAGTCTGAATTGGGGAGTGAATGTAAGTGGCTGTGGTTTGGTTGTCTTTGTGGTTAGTGTGATGCTTTAAGATGGAACATGCAGCTGAAGGTATGATCTTTGTAATGTATTTCAGTTATTAATTGGCGTAATTGTTACGTAATTTTAGCTATATTTGCATTATATAATATTAAACTATTATTTTTAAAATTATATTTTCACTTAAATTTTTAGTATGTCACGTCACTCTGAGTCACTTTCTACTTCATGTTAAAATGTAGATAATGTCTTATAGTTAACGCCTGTTATAAGATTTTTTACATCTTTTTGCAACTTACTTAGTTATTTTACGTTTTAGAAGATGCCGCGCAACCAGTTCTCACATGATTACAACTGTTTGAAGCACTGGGTTCGACGATTATGTCAAAAGTGGAACTTTGTGACTTTGTTAAAAGTAAATTGGGGGTAGAAAATTGTTCTGAAGAGATATCTGAATGCTCTATCCAACTCCTAGTCATAGACAATTTCTTTCATGTGTAGACGTAGCTTAAAAAAGGTCTTAACTGATGTTTATTATGAAGTAAACAAATTATATACGTTGTTATCACTCTAAATTCACGATTAAAACGTAAAAATAATTTTGTCCCCCTAGATTTCCATTTTGACCCACTGTGCACTGGCAGTTATTTGCTGCTCTTACGAGCAGTATTGTTCTGTCCAAAAACGGGAAGCATGCTTTCCCCTGGATGCGGCTACATGTGCAGTATTTTACTGTGACCGTATGAATGATGGCGGCAGGTTCAAGGTCGTACTGCTGAGAATAGGTCAGGTTCCATTTTCTTGCAGAAATTTGCCGTCCATGCACTGGCTCCACTGGCAGTAGTTAGCTGTGAACCACGTAGTTAACACCGTTCAATTGCATACCTTTCAGTAACTGTTGTTGCATTCTGTTTTGCTGTCTTTGTTCCATTGTTGAAATGGAGGTTGATAGTGAGCGAATAATAATTGAAGTTGAGAAATATCCTGTGCTCACTGTGAATGAAAATGTATTCACTTTCATGCATAAAACATTTTCTCTGACGCAATCATCCCTGTCGATTATTTTTTTTTAGTGCCGGGAGTGTCCGAGGACATGTTCGGCTCGCCAGTTTTGTAGCTGCTTCGAGACGGACACCCAATGGTTGAGCTACAAGTACCGTTGGGGAGGGAAGTTGGAATGTAAGGACGAGGAGTTGGAAGGTAGCGGCTGTGGCCTATAGTTAGGGACCAACCCCGGCATTTGCCTGGAAGGAAGATGGGAAACCACAGAAAACCATCTTCAAGGTTGCCGGCGGGGGGATTCGAACCTCCTCGCCTCCCGGATGTGAGAGACTGCCTGCAGCCACGCCGTAACGACCATGGCTAACTCACCCGGTATGCCTGTCGAATGAGCAACAATAAACACAAAATTACAGTTACAAAATAAAATAGTGTTATCAGTTTCACGATATGCCATAAAACGTGAATCAAATATTAATTATATCTGGTTTTGATCGGCTTCCACTTCACTGCTCACTGCCTCTTGCTGAAGTGTAGCAGAAACATTAATTTGTCTTGGCAGTTATTTACAACGAAGTAAAAATGTAGTCACTCTGTTTTACTGCAGAAAATATGCAGTACAATACTGCTCGTAGAAGCAGCAAATAACTGCCAGTTGAGCCCTGGCCTTATACAAAGTTATTGGGACATCAAGTGAATAACAGCTACTCCTTCGCCTGGTTGGTCCATCTTTTGCTAAGTCTCATTGGTGCGGAACACCATCAAGCGTTAAGGCCCATTCACAATGCGCAGTCGGCAGTCGCGGTCGTCTCCGTGTATAGGAGGCACCATACATAACATGCAGTTGGCAGTCGGTAGTCGGCAGTCGATAATTTCATCTTCGACTGCCAACTACTCGACTGCAGCAATGTAACAGCCAATCAGGTCAGGTCATAAACTGACGTCACGTTGTTGCTCTGTGTCGTGTGCAAGGAACATATAGCCTAAGTGAAATACCTTCGCAACCCGTACCTTCTTAATCTTTAATACACGGCACCAGTTACTAATAACAAAATAATCCGTACATCTCCAAATCATCCATAGTTTTGAGGTTATCAACAACGCCCCTGTACACAAGGAATAAACGAATTTCACTGTATTTTACTCACGGCAGTCGTTATGTCTGCGCATTGTGAATGGGCCTTTAGAGTAACACAACAAACTACTTATATTGAATAAAATAATATTTACGCTTGCAATCCCTCTCCTTTAGCCAAACACTTGGCAATATTGCAGTCATATTTAATTCTACCAGCCAGTACCTGAATGTTATTCATACGTAACATCCGGAGAAATCCACAAAGAAGCGGGAAAGGCTCTGGTAATAAGTAAGGGCTTTAGCGCCAGACAGAGAGTGGCTTATGTTCTTACGGCTTGGAACCTTCTGGGAGCGAGTGTTGATCCTTTTTCAAAGTCGGAGTGTCATTACTTGGCCGAGGATTTATTTGCTCTAAACACTTGGAAACCAGGCAGTAAAGGTGTGTAATGCAGTAGGCCGTATCTCACGGTGCACGATAATCCGCAGCGCCAAACACTGGGGCGGCTGGACCTTAAGTGCTGCAGTACATTGTTTTATCTGAAAATTAATTACTATGATTTATATTATCTACAATCGAATACAAATACGTCACCCTAAGAATAGGAAATATTTCAACTCCTCTCACAACGTGCACTGGCTGTGCAGATCGCATCTCAGCGAGAATTTCTCCACTTATGCTGCCTCTCACCCTCATGCCTTCCAGCTCCACTCTTTTTCCTACATAGTTCTCATCCCTGCGCTTAACATGACCATATCAGAGCAATCTTCTTTGGACTTTCTTGGATACTTGAGTCACCTTAACGCTGCCCCGTTTGAAGGTGTTCTTGATGTGGTCTTTCCTCGTAACACCACATATCCATCTCAGCATTTTCAATTCTGCTACATCCAGTCGCATTTTTTTGTGACTTTACCGTTGGCCAAGTTTCATCTCCGTGTAGCATGGCTGGTCTCACCGCACTTCGACATTTAGTCTCTTGTCACAGAGAACACTAGACAACCTATTCCAGGGAGCCAGGACTACTCAGTTTCAATTATTATCGAGTCATAATAGGGCAACAATAACAGACAAAGTGACAGAACCTTTATTTTATACAGGGTGACACATAGGAACCGGATGTTTTTGAAATGAACAGTACTAGAGCTCAGCAACTTGAAGTGTGACCCTGGGTGAGCGCTAGCTCCATCAGCCAGTGTGACATAGAGGACGGCGAGCTTGTAGTCACATTTTTTCCGGGGTTTCAGTTGGAGTTGCTGAGCTCTAGGTTGATTTGCGAGGGAAACTTATTTTATTGTTACCACATTTTAGAATACGTTCTACCATTTCATTTACTATTTACCATTGTTAGGTGTGAAAGATAATGTCACTCAGGTGGCAGTCAACCTTTTGAATACAGGTTTCAAGTCGCCGCGAGAAAGCATTCATAAGTCTGCCGAACACCGGACGTTTTTAAAATGGATTGTACTCAGCCGGGAGGAGCGGCAGAGAGAGGGGAGGGTAGCCATGCTCCTCGGCATAGCATACCATGTCACTCACACCTATGCTTTGGAGCCTGCCAGGTCAGTCGTGAGAGTCCTCACCTCCTCGACTTTCCTCAATTGATGTTAGGTTTTATTCGTTGGGTGCACTTAGGCTAGTCCTATTAGCTGGGTATCTGCTACCGGTGAGGTAGCCTAATTGTTGGTATGCTATGGCGTAGTGGACCGAGCAACACCGCGTGTTCGCACATGAAACCTATGTGCTAAATGAAGAGAACGGCAGAACAGTCAGTGACCTCACGCCGATACGTCCACATGCTGGAAACATTTCTGCGACCAGAACTGCGGAGGTGCCGAATAGACATTCGCAACATTTACTTCCAACAGGATGGAGCCACAGTGCACACCGCCAACGCATCGATGACAGTGTGAAGTACATGTTCCCGGGTCGCCTCATTTCGCGGTTTGGCGACGTTCCATGGCCGCCAAGATACCCCGACTTATCCTGTTGTGATTTTTTCCTGTGGGGGTACCTAAAGGAACGTGTCTATGCCCACAAACCCCGTACAATAATGGCGCTGAAAGATGCCATTACAGAAGAGGTGCGTGCGATTGACCAAGCGGTGTTCGGCAGAGTTATGAATTGTAAATGAAATGGTAGAACGTATTCTTAAATGGGGTAACAATACAATCAGTTTTCCTCGGAAATCAGCCGAGTACTTTTCATTTCAAAAACATCCGGTTCCCATGTGTCACCCTGTATATTAAGATTATTTACGAGGAATTACATTTCTTCACTATCTCACTAAATCCAAGCAGCAATCCATGGAATGTGAGCTTTCAACAGAACCTGCGAAGAAGTCAGCCACATTCTTAATTTAACTATCTCAGCATTTGTCTGGAGTAAGCTTGGCAAGCAGTGGAAAACTAGTTCTAGGATGCGAATCGATCTTACTTCTTTCTAATATTATCACCATTTTCTTCCCCGAGCCAAGGATCGATCGATCGATGCCACGAAAGCGAGGAGTTGATGTCTCCACATGGAATAACAGAAGTATAATTAGTTTAGGACGTTTGCGATTTCTTCTTTTTCTTCTTATTAAACTGCGTTTAGTCCCTAACAGTAAAAACTCGATTCTCAAAAGAATTCATACACAGTTAAACTCAACAGTGCATTTCTAACGAGATTTAACAATTAATGGGTTGCTTGGCATTTCAATTTAAATTGATTAAAACCGTCTAGTTATCTTTATCCATCTTCCAAGCACGAAACTGAAGAAAATCAAAGATGGCGCTGCGCTCCTTGATCTGTCCCCCTCCTCTCCCCCCCCCCCCCCTGCCTACAAGGACAGGTGTCCAACCACGGCTCTGAGCATTCCCCTCCCGAGAACACCCCAAGTGATGGCAACCTGATAGCTCGAAAACTCAACTCCCGCTCGGAAAGGCGGCCTGTTATTTATGCACGCGATAGTACAGTGAGAACCTTCTCTATAGAACGGAACCTTACAGAGGCCATGCGGTGGACAGGTCGCAATGAGTCAACGCAAGATTTATAGCATGAACCGATTACAAAAGTAGGTGGAGAAGCCTCGGCTTGTCATAGCATTTATTACATACGTAGCTGGAAGAATACCGTAGTTGTGATAATTAAGACTTGTTGTGAAGTACCGTAGTCTATCTCGTATCCCGTGAACATAGTTAGGTACAGAACAAAACATAGATTTTGCTAGTGGAAACTTATCTTCTCAAGAAGACGTCTTGCAGTAATTTTGTTCATAAGTTTACTTGTGGGGGAACCTCGAACAAAAGGTATACAGAAGCAATCCGCTTACTCTGGTGGCTCTCGAGAGCAAAATAACTGCACTGATAGGAAATGTCAGTGAGGATGTAAGCACAGCGAGTGTACCAAAACTTCCTACATAGGTATTTTTGTCGTGTGGCCTCCTGAGAGGCCGAGTGCAGGTATTTCTAGTCGACGCCCGTGGGTAACCTGCGCGTCGGGATGAGAGATGGAATGGATGAAGATGAATGAAACTGGGCAAGGAAGTGGAAGGAAGCGGCCGTGGTCTGTCACAAGGTACCGTCCCAGCATTTTCCTGGTGTTGAAAATGGGAAACCACGGAAAACCATTTCAAGGACGGCCGACGGTGGGAATCGAACCCACGCGTATACCGAGTCAGTTGAGAGCTGGGCCCCATGACCCAACGCTGCGCTTTAGCCAGCGTAGCCACTGCTGTAGGTCCTACGTCGGTGTAACGTGTGTTTAGAAATTGAAGGACAGCATTGCCAGCGGATACTCTGAAATTCATGTACTCGTAAGTAATGATGATACACAGTGCACCAGCCTCCACACGGCCTCTGCGAGGTTCATTTCTATAGAGAATGGTTGGTTGGTTCCTCAGTTTAGGGGCTGCGACAACGCGGTCATGTAGCCCCGTGTACTTTGGGTGTGTGTAGAATCTGTCTGATAACCGGTGTTAAATAGTGATGGCTGTATTAGTGTGTGTTATCTGTTTTAATTCAAGTAAGGACTGCAGCCAATAATTTCCAGTAGTTCCTACTTTTGCTATCAAATGCTACCATCCACGCACCTAGCTTGCGGACTTGACTACTAGATGGTATCGCAATCAGCACCTGGCGGCGAACGATGGAACTAATAGAGCGTTTTCAATTCTAACCTAAAAATTTTGGCTTTACACAAGTTTAGTTAGTGGAAGGTTCTTTTTCAAGCCATAAATCTATGACATGGGACCGCCGGCTTTACCTCCCCTCCGAAGGAAGGCATACTGAGGGATTTTTAACGCTCTTAAAAATCCGATGACTTCGGCCGGATTTGAACCCGCGACCTTGGGCATAGAAACTCGGCATGCTAACAACTACGCCACCGAAGCCGCCTCTATAGAGAATGCCCTGAGTGTTGTCTGATAACATATGTTATTATGCTGTCTGTAGTAGTGTGTGTGTAATTGTAATTCAGGTGAGGATTGGAAAGCGAGCGGCCGTGGCCTTAGGAACTTGTCTGGAATAGAACTCGGTAACCACTTCCAGGATAGCTGATGTGGGGATTGAACCCACCTCATCTCAGGATTACATCACGAGGTTGAGTCAGGGGCGTTTATAAGGGGGGAGCTGAGGGCGCTCTAGCCCCCCTCCCCCCGGAAAAAAGCCAATAAAAATTAAGAAAGTGTTGCTTTGGTAAGAGCATAAAATAATTGTAGTTCGTATCCTGGCACAGTCAGCTGGCATTTGAGGGTGCGCAAATGCGAGGGAACCGTGTCAGTAGATTTACTGGCACGTTAAAGATCCCCTTCGGGGCAAAATTCTGGCACCCCGGCGTCTCTAAAAGCCAGAGTAGTTAAAAGGGACGTAAAACCAATATTATTATTATTATTATTATTATTATTATTAAAATAATTGTAAATTTGATTGTACCCTAATCTTAACTTATTGACTAAGTTTTAAACAATATTAAGATTGAAATTAGACTAACTCGTGGAGTAGTGGCTAGCATTCTTGGCTGCCGCCCATGAGATCAGAATTTGATTCCAGGGTCTGTCAAGAAATTTTAATTCTAGTCTGAGGGCTGGAACGGGGTACACTCAGCACTATGAGGCAAAACTGTTAATTCCAAGTACGGTACTTTTGAGTAACAAATTATCAACTTGTAAATAAAAAAACTGTTAACCTTTCTGCCTAGTAAATTGACAAATATTTAGATATTTGCCATTCATACCCCATAGATCATAATAGAAAATTCATTAAGTATAAAATTTTATTTGCATGTTGTGTTGTATTTTACAACTTTTTTGTTTTCTTTTCTTTCTTCTCTTAGTCGTTTACCCTCCAGGTTGGTGGAACCCACGGACTCAGCGAGGGAACTCACCAATACCGCCTCTACGGGCAGTGTCCTAGAGCGGGGAACATCTAATCGGAGTGGATACAACTGGTGATGTGGGATTGGCACCTCGCCCAGGCGGCCTCACCTGCAAAGCGAACAGGGGCCTCATGAGGGAAGGTAAGGGATGGTCAGGATGGATAGGCAAGGAAGATGGAAGGAGGCGGCCGTGGCCTTGAAGAAGGTACCATCCCGGCATTTGCCCGAAGACGAAGTGGGAAACCACGGAAAACCACTTCGAGGATGGCTGAGGTGGGAATCGAACCCCCTCTACTCACTTGCAACACCAGAGGCTGAGTAGACCCCGTTCCAGTCCTCATACCACTTTTGAAATTTCGTGGCAGAGCCGGGAATCGAACCCAGGACCACCGGGGCGGAAGCTAACCATGCTTACCGCTACGCTACGGAGGCGACTACAACTTTTTTGTATTGCAAATAATTGTAGGCGATATAAACTTTGAATCTAATCTAAAATAATTACACAAAGTTATATGCTCAAAGATATTGGTTGATATTTCTGGGTATTTTGCGGTGACAATCTCCTGAGAATACTCACAATTTTCCAGGATAGCCAGCCCCCCACCCCTCGAAAAAAAAATGTATATACGCCCCTTGGTTCAGTGTACCCCTTTACCAGAATAACATTTTAAGCAAAGCCGGAATCGAAACCGGACCTTCGGCACTGCGCTACGAGACGGTAATGCAGGGTTCTGGGTCACCTTCCACTCAAGCCACAACTCGTAGATAACGTGGAATAGACCCAAGGTTTGTAGAATACAGGTTGGCTCATAACTCTCGGCCAATGGGAGAGCGCGCGGGAATACGTCACGGGCCTGCTGCGTTTGAATCAGTCGTTAGTCCGTAGCGCATTACGAGCTCAGTAAGTAATATTTTTAAGGGCAGCAGCCATTTCAGAGTGTCAACTAATGATATGTTGTGAATAATAGATGATGCTGAACGCTTAATTACATGACTAATTTAATTAAACACCTCCTTCAACATAATAAAACTGATATATATAAACATACTCACACCCGACTATATCTCCAACAGGCGCAGATCCACCTATTCCCATTGCTTCACTAAGCACTGCATTATTATTTATAATGCTGTCATTGCTGTCCATTGGTGCCTGCACGTTCGTCTTCATTTCCGCCACTCTCGGAGTCAGCAAAACTGTCACTGATAACAGCACCACGATGTTGGTGACCCCGCGAGTAGGGAATATAAGCCGAAGCTGGCACAGGGGCTAATGCGCAAGATGGCGGCCGCGCGCAACAAGCCCTATGTTATTCTTATGGAGGGGTTAGTCAGAGCTGGCACAGGGGCTAATGCGCAAGATGGCCGCCATACTCTGAGACCGTGAATGACGTCACAGGGGGAGGTCGGCCGTGTAGTCGCTAAATGGAATATTTATTATTATTATTATTATTAATAATAATTTTAATAGGTAATTATTGATTGATAGCTTGCCACGGTGGGTGAGTGGTTATCGTGTCGGACTACTAACCCCAAGCTTGCAGATTCGCTCTTGGTCGTGGTAAGTGATTTTTGAAAGTTGGAAAAAATTAAGACACGCATGTCATACGATGTAGGCATGTAAAAGAACCCAGGGAGAGGTCGGCTATGTAGTTGCTAAATGGAATATTTATTATTATTATTTATTATTATTATTATTAGGTAATTATTGATTGATCATGTACAATCAAGACCAGCCTTATATTGCCTCACTTTATGGTGTAGTGGCTAGCATTTTTGGCTGTTACTGTGGAGGCTCGGGTTCGAGTCCTGGCTCTGTCAAGAAATTTAATTCTAGGTTGAGGGTTGGAATGGGGGTACACTCAACCTTGTGAGGCAAAACTGACAAGAGCTGGCTTTTGATTCATACCGCTGCCATTCTGCCTAACCCAATTTCACCTAACCTAACCTAACCTAACCAGATCCCACCTTACCTAACCTAACCTAACTTCAAAGACAGAATGTTCAATACATATATTGTTTTTATACCCTCATAAATTAGATATAGAGAATGTCCACCATGATTTAGATCCTCGAGAACACTTTCTGACATATCATTAAAACGTGTAGAAAGGAATGTCTGAAAATTTTCACTAATACATAATACACGTTCACTATACACTGTGTCCACTTTTTGAATGTTAATGATACGGAAAAGAGTATGCATTGGTAATTCAGTGATCTCTTTTCTCTCTAATCAACAGTTCTGCCCCCATAGTATTGAGAATATTTATTGTAGTAGCCTATAAAGAAACAAAAAAAAAAAATCATATCTATTACAGTTTAGCTACAAGTGACCACAACCACTATAACATTTTATTCTAATAAGGAAATTTCCATAATGATAAGAATAAAACTTACCATAATAATGGATTGTGTAAGGCAACGTCTTTCGCTGCTTGATGCCACTAGTAAACTGATACTCATACAACAGACAAGTGAGTTCATGTTTAGCTGACGTAATCGTATGTTCCCACGCACTTCCTGTGTGTTGCACGCGCCGTAGTGGCTAAATTTGAAACTAGATGAGATGATTTGCTGATGTAATCGTATGTTCACTTGCACGCACACGCAGGCCCATGTGAATGGGTCCTTGTGGACGAGTCCCTGTGAACGGGTCCTTGTTGACGAGTCCTTGTTGACGGGTCCCTGTGGGCGGGTCCTTTGGACTGATCCCTATGGACTGGTCCATGACCCCTAATGCTATTATGAAATTAAACGATGTTCCACATGAAACGCATGTGAAGAGCCGATTGCTACTATGAATTGACATTTTTTTTGTTTTGTTTTGTTTTTACACATGTGCACTTGTTTTTTTTTTGTAAGAGGGCGGGCTTTTTGAATACAGATTTATAGATGAGTTATTTTTTTAAAATTACCAAACGATCCAAAACTAATAGGTCATTAGCTTTTTAATATTTCATGAACCAATAAGGCTAGGGACTTGTATGAGAGGTCGTTGGACTTGAGGTGACATTCTGTTTTTGAATGTACTATTCTTTTTTTGTCAAAAGAGCTTAACTACACTTTTGTTAATATCTCGCTAACTAATAATCAAAGAGGTTTAAGTGAGGTGTCATGGGACTCAGGATGGTCAACCCTTTTCCATGGCCAAGGAATTTACCCAAAATACGCAATACATTAAGGTCATTGACCTGAAGTTTTATAAACTAATAATTGGATACGAACATGTGAGATGTTTACCATGTGTGATGAAACATAGCTAGGTAGAGAAAGAATTAGTGTAGGCTACATGTATGGTGACTGACAAGTCTTTTACCATTGAAACTTGTTTTCAGATCAAACTGCAGTATAGAGAGAGTATAGGTTGCAGGTATGGGTTAATAAATGAGAAACGGTGTACGCAAACTCTGATTTATCAAGAATTAAGAGTAGACTATCTTTAATTGATTGGTTGAAGATGATAGCTAAAACACAAAAATGCTCAGTGGTTACCGAGACAAAATGGTCGCTACACACAACAAGCTTTAAATACTTGAGGCTAATAATCTATACACACACACACACACTCGCTTGTTGTAAACTAAACTGTATTGCTGTCAGTGCTCAGACAGTAGGCTGATGACAAAATGCATTGCTAACAGAAATATAATCATTTTTCCGGTTGTCTAATGTTACCAGCTATTCATTTTTTTGTGTTGCAGTGGTAAGCACTTTTAGCTCTTGTACTGGTGGTCTTAACTCGATTTCCAGGTCTGAGGCCTAGAACAAGTTGAACTTAGAAACAAGGGCATAGTGGTGCAGTGGTTAAGCTGTTAGCCTTTCACCAGGGGTTCGATTTCAGGTTAATATGCATGTCATAAACATATTAAACAAAACATAACAGAGATAACGTTTAAAACTGATTACATTTGTGTCTTTTCAAATTATTACTTGGATTACAAATACAAAGGTGACCTGGGTTTGATATACAGTTAATGCTGTCTATCACACACTAGACTGTAAGAAAGCCAAAAGAGCACAAGGCGTAGGTAGAGCAGTGGTAAAATTGCTATATGTAGAGAACTACCTGGCAAAGCTATATCGCATAAACAGTGCAGGATACAATCCAGCAATCAAATTTGTATCTTGTTGAACAGAGAAATGCACTTACGTGAGAAAAATGTAAGTTCATGTGTAATATGACCTAACACACAAGTGTTCACCTGTGCACATGCATGATAAGAGCTAACAAGTCACATTCTGTTTAGTTCGTACGTAACGTTAGGTTAGGGCTACGAGGCGCATGCCATTTGAGAGCAGGCCAAGGGATCTAACTTGGTGGATGGATGTGTTCTAACGAGTCATTTGTAGTTGAAAGAGAATAATACATGTTCTTAAGATGTTAAAACTGTGCAGATGGCACGTGCAGTAAGACGTCTTGTTATATTTCCTGTGTCATATTACAGACATGGCAGAGAGCGCGCAGATCTGTTGCTATGACTAACGCTGCAGTAATTTGAAACCCCACGTGTTCATCAAGACAATGCGTGATGATCATGCAAAGTTAGTAGTTATTGGATATTACACAGGTGTTCCTTCCGGTGTCATGTTGCTGACATGCCAGAGAGCGCACACTGCTGTTGCTATGACTGACGCTGCAGTAATTTGAAACCTCAGCTGTTGATCAAGACAATGGGTGATGATCATGCAAAGTCAGCAGTAATTGGATACCACACATCAACATGGACTAAATCATAAACGTGTTGTCATAACCTGCAGAAACCTCATTTAAATATTTTAGATTTTACATTTTAAATTTAAGATTTTTTGATTTTTAGATTTTACTTGTTTTACATTTTTCTAAAAGAGTAAACTACAAGGTCACATACCTAACCTCATTAAACCTAACTTTACCAAACCTAACTTAAGCTAATCCAAAGGCTAATGCACATACACAATGTATATAAGGTACATGCAACTATCCTTATGCTAGTCTTACAGGTTACTGTACAACATGATCACTACCCCAAACGGATTTTTTTTTCATTTTGTCGTTTACACATATGTCAATTTTCCAATTTCCCATTATCAGTTTTTTTTAATGTCAGTTTTTAGTTTTTTTCAATTTCATAATATGGAAAAAATGGATTTTGCATTTAATTGTTTACACATTTATTAATTTCACAATTTCCCATTTTCAGTTCTTAAAATGTCAGTTTCAAGTTTTTCAATTTCATGATATAGAAACATGGATTTTCCAATTTGTTGTTTTCACATTTATTAATTTACCAAATTCACATTTGCAGTTTTTTAAATTTTCAGTTTAATGTTTTTGTTCTATTTGTTAATATGGAAACATGGATGTTTTTACAATTTGTGTTTTACATGTCATGCAACTATTCTTATGCTAGTCTTATAGGTTACTATACAACATGATCACTACCCCCACCGGATATTTTTTTTTCATTTGCTGTTTACACATATGTCAATTTTCCAATTTCTCATTTTCAGTTTTTTTTAAATGTCTGTTTTAAGTTTTTCAATTTCATAATATAGAAACATGGATTTCACATTTTGTTGTTTACACATTTATCAATTTCACAATTTCCCATTTACAGTTCTTAAAATGTCAGTTTAAATTTTTTCAATTTCATGATACAGAAACATGGATATTCCAATTTGTTGTTTTCACATTGGTCAATTTACCAAATTCCCATTTACAGTTTTTAAAATTTCAGTTTAATGTTTTTTTCTCTTTTTGTCAATATTGAAACATGGATTTTTTCAATTTGTGTTTTCTAGGAGTGAGAAAGGTGGGTAGTAATTAAAAATGTGCAAGCAGTGTCCATTGTTGACAGGTCATTGTTGACGAGTCCTTTTCATACAACAGACAAGTGAGTTCATGTTTCGCATGCATTACCTAAAATGTAATACCATGCAAGGGTTCAACATTTTTACAAATTAGCTTATGTATTAGTTTATGTGGGGCTCTTATGTTGGGCATTTTGTGTTGGCTTATTTGACAAGTTATTTTGTCAATGCATTTAGTGGATTTTCTCTTGGTCTTGGAAAGTATATCAGTCCATTTTATCACAACATAATGCTTACTGCCATGTTTGTAAGCAACAACAACAACACACTAAACTTTCAAAAAATCTAAAGTACTCTAAGGTACTCTCAACTCGTACTCTTACCTCTACCCCTTGCCTAGTCAAGAACATTATTTTCTTTCCAAATAAAGGTGAATGGGGAAAGTAGACTATATGTTTAAACTAAAAAAATCATATAAAGTCATATGATAACTCTAACACCTACCAATCGCGCCTACTAGTAATTGCGTCTACTACCAATTGCGCCTACTACCAATCGCGCCTACTACTAATCGTGCCTACTATCAATCACGCCTACTGTCAATTGAACCTACTATCAATCGCGCCTACTATCAATAGCGCCTACTAGCAATTACACCCACTACCAATCGCGCCTACTGTCAATTGCGCCTAATATATCGCGCCTACTATCAATCGCACCTACTATCAATAGCGCCTACTTTCAATTACGTCCACTACCAATCGCGCCTACTACTATTCGCGCCTACTATCAATCGCGCCTACTGTCAATTGGACCTACTATCAATAACCTACGTCTATCCCACTCTCAGTCAAAAAATATAATATTCTTTAAATTTTTTCCAAAACAATATTTGGAAAGTAGGCCATATTTTTGAAAACTAATCATCCTATAAAGTCATATATAGACTCAAACCAATGGCTTTAAAATCCTTAATCGTAAGAACAAAATATGGAATTTTTGACATTTTTTCCAAAAATGTTCATTTTAAAACGGGGGCTATATTTTGGAAACTAGGAATTTTACAAAAAAAAATTTTTTAACGTAAATGACAGGTATTTACCCCCACTACCCCACAAACCAAGTCCCAGGTATCTGGGACAAAAACCAAAAAATTCAATTTGGAAAGTAGGCGATATTTTGAAAACGAATCATCCTAAAAAAGTCATATATAGACTCAAACCAATGGCCTCTATGTCCTTAATTGGTAGAACAAAACATAACATTTTTTTCAGTTTTTCCAAAAAAGTCCAATTTTCAAAATTGTCTATATTTTGGGAACTAAGAATTTTACAAAAACGTTTGTTTAACGTAAATGAAAGGTCTATACCCCCTCTACCCAAAAAATAAATTTCAGGTCCCTAGGACAAAAACTGTGTACGTGGTGGCATATGATGGTGGCTTATTTTTGGTGGTTTACGTTAATACCTTATTTGTAATGGCTTATTTGACAAGTTATTTTTTGTCAATGTATTTAGAGGATTTTTCTCTCAGTCTTGGAAAGTATCTCAACCCTTTTTTTTATGGTAGCATAATGCTTACCGCCATTGTGGTGTTTGAAGCCATATTTTCAGTGTTGCCTTAGTAAACAAGAGTTTAGTGCTTTTCAGTCGGTCAACAAGAATGTCAAATTGACTTGTTTAAATTCATGAGTTTAAGCCTGAGTGATTTGAATTTCTTGGCTTCACGATTTGCCTGACTAGCCGTGAACATTGTGGTGTTTGAAGCCATATTTTCAGTGTTGCCTTAGTAACATTCGTGTTGACCGACTGAAAAGCACTTAACTCTTGCTTACCGCTATGTTTGTAAGCAACAACAACACAGTAAAATTTCAAGAATCCAAGGTACTCTAAGGTTAATGATTGTCTCTCAACTCCATTCAACGCCTAGTCAAAACATTATATATTTTTCAAATTTTTCAAAAAAAGGTAAATTGGGGAAGTAGGCTATCTGTTTAAACTAAAAATCATATCAAATCATATGCTAACTCCAACACCTACGTCTATCCCACTCTCAATCAAAAAATATAATATTTTTCAAATTTTTCCAAAACAATATTTGGAAAGTAGGCCATATTTTGAAAACTAATCATCCTATAAAGTCATATATAAACTCAAACCAATGGCTTTTATATCCTTAATCGTAAGAACAAAACATGGAATTTTTGACATTTTTTCCAAAAATGTTCATTTTAAAACGGGGGAGGGCTATATTTTGGAAACTATGAAATTTACAAAAAAATGTGTTTGACATAAATGACAGGTATTTGCCCCCTCTAGCAAAAAACCAAGTACCAGGTCTCTGGGACAAAATCCAAAAAGGTTCAATTTTGAAAGTAGTCGATATTTAGAAAACTAATCATTCTAAAAAGCCATATATAGACTCAAACACATTTTCTCAAAGTCCTTTAACGTTAGAACAAAACTTAGCACCTTTTCAATTTTGCCAAAAAAGGGTCAATTTTCAAAATTGTCTATATTTTGGAAACTAAGAATTTTACAAAAATGTTTGTTTAACATAAATGAAAGGTCTTTACCCCCTCTAACCTAAAAATAAATTTCAGGACCCTAGGACAAAAACTGTGCAGTAGTGTGTTTTGATCGGTTCAAAACCCTCCACCTCCACACCCTCCACACAAGATGGCGGCGGTAGCTTAACTTAACCTAGCCTAACCTAACAAGATGGCGGCCGTAGCTTAACTTAACCTAGCCTAACCTAACAAGATGGCGGCTGTAGCTTAACTTAACCTAGCCTAACCTAACCTAACCTACGAGGTGTGATCAAAAAGTTCCAAAAATTTGGCTGCAACTTAACCAAACCTAGCCTAGCCTAACCTAACCTACAAGGTGTGATCAAAAAGTTCCAAAATAGCGGCCGTAGCTTCACTTAACCTAACCTAACTTAACCTAAACCTACGAGGTGTGATCAAAAATTTTTCAAAATAGTGGTCATAGCTTAACTGAACCTTGCCTAACCTAACCTAACCTAAACCTACGAAGTGTGGTCATAAAGTTCCAAGATGGAGGTCGTAGCTTAACTCAACCTAACCTAACCCTACGAGGTGTGATCAAAAAGTTCCAAAAATGGCTGCCGTAGCTTAACTTAACCTTTGAGTCATTTTTTAACGGGTCCCGGAGGACGGGTCCCTGTGGGCGGGTCCTTTGGACTGATCCCTATGGACTGGCCCTTGCATTTTATCCAAATTATGTCATAGGGGACCCGCCACAGGGACCCGTCAACAAGGACCCGTCCTCCGGGACCCGTTAAAAAATGACTCAAAGGTTAAGTTAAGCTACGGCAGCCATTTTTGGAACTTTTTGATCACACCTCGTAGGGTTAGGTTAGGTTGAGTTAAGCTACGACCTCCATCTTGGAACTTTATGACCACACTTCGTAGGTTTAGGTTAGGTTAGGTTAGGCAAGGTTCAGTTAAGCTATGACCACTATTTTGAAAATTTTTTGATCACACCTCGTAGGTTTAGGTTAAGTTAGGTTAGGTTAAGTGAAGCTACGGCCGCCATTTTGGAACTTTTTGATCACACCTTGTAGGTTAGGTTAGGCTAGGCTAGGTTTGGTTAAGTTGCAGCCAAATTTTTGGAACTTTTTGATCACACCTCGTAGGTTAGGTTAGGTTAGGCTAGGTTAAGTTAAGCTACAGCCGCCATCTTGTTAGGTTAGGCTAGGTTAAGTTAAGCTACGGCCGCCATCTTGTTAGGTTAGGCTAGGTTAAGTTAAGCTACCGCCGCCATCTTGTGTGGAGGGTGTGGAGGTGGAGGGTTTTGAACCGATCAAAACACACTACTGCACAGTTTTTGTCCTAGGGTCCTGAAATTTATTTTTAGGTTAGAGGGGGTAAAGACCTTTCATTTATGTTAAACAAACATTTTTGTAAAATTCTTAGTTTCCAAAATATAGACAATTTTGAAAATTGACCCTTTTTTGGCAAAATTGAAAAGGTGCTAAGTTTTGTTCTAACGTTAAAGGACTTTGAGAAAATGTGTTTGAGTCTATATATGGCTTTTTAGAATGATTAGTTTTCTAAATATCGACTACTTTCAAAATTGAACCTTTTTGGATTTTGTCCCAGAGACCTGGTACTTGGTTTTTTGCTAGAGGGGGCAAATACCTGTCATTTATGTCAAACACATTTTTTTGTAAATTTCATAGTTTCCAAAATATAGCCCTCCCCCGTTTTAAAATGAACATTTTTGGAAAAAATGTCAAAAATTCCATGTTTTGTTCTTACGATTAAGGATATAAAAGCCATTGGTTTGAGTTTATATATGACTTTATAGGATGATTAGTTTTCAAAATATGGCCTACTTTCCAAATATTGTTTTGGAAAAATTTGAAAAATATTATATTTTTTGATTGAGAGTGGGATAGACGTAGGTGTTGGAGTTAGCATATGATTTGATATGATTTTTAGTTTAAACAGATAGCCTACTTCCCCAATTTACCTTTTTTTGAAAAATTTGAAAAATATATAATGTTTTGACTAGGCGTTGAATGGAGTTGAGAGACAATCATTAACCTTAGAGTACCTTGGATTCTTGAAATTTTACTGTGTTGTTGTTGCTTACAAACATAGCGGTAAGCAAGAGTTAAGTGCTTTTCAGTCGGTCAACACGAATGTTACTAAGGCAACACTGAAAATATGGCTTCAAACACCACAATGTTCACGGCTAGTCAGGCAAATCGTGAAGCCAAGAAATTCAAATCACTCAGGCTTAAACTCATGAATTTAAACAAGTCAATTTGACATTCTTGTAGACCGACTGAAAAGCACTAAACTCTTGTTTACTAAGGCAACACTGAAAATATGGCTTCAAACACCACAATGGCGGTAAGCATTATGCTACCATAAAAAAAAGGGTTGAGATACTTTCCAAGACTGAGAGAAAAATCCTCTAAATACATTGACAAAAAGTAACTTGTCAAATAAGCCATTACAAATAAGGTATTAACGTAAACCACCTAAAATAAGCCACCATCATATGCCACCACGTACACAGTTTTTGTCCTAGGGACCTGAAATTTATTTTTTTGGGTAGAGGGGGTAAAGACCTTTCATTTACGTTAAACAAACGTTTTTGTAAAATTCTTAGTTCCCAAAATATAGACAATTTTGAAAATTGGACTTTTTTGGAATAACTGAAAAAAATGTTATGTTTTGTTCTACCAATTAAGGACATAGAGGCCATTGGTTTGAGTCTATATATGACTTTTTTAGGATGATTCGTTTTCAAAATATCGCCTACTTTCCAAATTGAACTTTTTTGGATTTTGTCCCAGATACCTGGGACTTGGTTTGTGGGGTAGTGGGGGTAAATACCTGTCATTTACGTAAAAAAAAATTTTTTTTGTAAAATTCCTAGTTTCCAAAATATAGCCCCCGTTTTAAAATGAACATTTTTGGAAAAAATGTCGAAAATTCCATATTTTGTTCTTACGATTAAGGATTTTAAAGCCATTGGTTTGAGTCTATATATGTCTTTATAGGATGATTTGTTTTCAAAAATATGGCCTACTTTCCAAATATTGTTTTGGAAAAAATTTAAAGAATATTATATTTTTTGACTGAGAGTGGGATAGACGTAGGTTATTGATAGTAGGTTCAATTGACAGTAGGCGCGATTGATAGTAGGCGCGAATAGTAGTAGGCGCGATTGGTAGTGGTCGTAATTGAAAGTAGGCGCTATTGATTGTAGGTGCGATTGATAGTAGGCGCGATATATTAGGCGCAATTGACAGTAGGCGCGATTGGTAGTGGGTGTAATTGCTAGTAGGCGCTATTGATAGTAGGCGCGATTGATAGTAGGTTCAATTGACAGTAGGCGTGATTGATAGTAGGCGCGATTAGTAGTAGGCGCGATTGGTAGTAGGCGCAATTGGTAGTAGACGCAATTACTAGTAGGCGCGATTGGTAGGTGTTAGAGTTATCATATGACTTTATATGATTTTTTTAGTTTAAACATATAGTCTACTTTCCCCATTCACCTTTATTTGGAAAGAAAATAATGTTCTTGACTAGGCAAGGGGTAGAGGTAAGAGTACGAGTTGAGAGTACCTTAGAGTACTTTAGATTTTTTGAAAGTTTAGTGTGTTGTTGTTGTTGCTTACAAACATGGCAGTAAGCATTATGTTGTGATAAAATGGACTGATATACTTTCCAAGACCAAGAGAAAATCCACTAAATGCATTGACAAAATAACTTGTCAAATAAGCCAACACAAAATGCCCAACATAAGAGCCCCACATAAACTAATACATAAGCTAATTTGTAAAAATGTTAAACCCTTGCATGGTATTACATTTTAGGTAATGCATGCGAAACATGAACTCACTTGTCTGTTGTATGAAAAGGACTCGTCAACAATGACCTGTCAACAATGGACACTGCTTGCACATTTTTAATTACTACCCACCTTTCTCACTCCTAGAAAACACAAATTGAAAAAATCCATGTTTCAATATTGACAAAAAGAAAAAAAAAACATTAAACTGAAATTTTAAAAACTGTAAATGGGAATTTGGTAAATTGACCAATGTGAAAACAACAAATTGGAATATCCATGTTTCTGTATCATGAAATTGAAAAAATTTAAACTGACATTTTAAGAACTGTAAATGGGAAATTGTGAAATTGGTAAATGTGTAAACAACAAAATGTGAAATCCATGTTTCTATATTATGAAATTGAAAAACTTAAAACAGACATTTAAAAAAAACTGAAAATGAGAAATTGGAAAATTGACATATGTGTAAACAGCAAATGAAAAAAAAATATCCGGTGGGGGTAGTGATCATGTTGTATAGTAACCTATAAGACTAGCATAAGAATAGTTGCATGACATGTAAAACACAAATTGTAAAAACATCCATGTTTCCATATTAACAAATAGAACAAAAAACATTAAACTGAAAATTTAAAAAACTGCAAATGTGAATTTGGTAAATTAATAAATGTGAAAACAACAAATTGGAAAATCCATGTTTCTATATCATGAAATTGAAAAACTTGAAACTGACATTTTAAGAACTGAAAATGGGAAATTGTGAAATTAATAAATGTGTAAACAACAAAATGCAAAATCCATTTTTTCCATATTATGAAATTGAAAAAAACTAAAAACTGACATTAAGAAAAACTGATAATGGGAAATTGGAAAATTGACATATGTGTAAACGACAAAATGAAAAAAAAATCCGTTTGGGGTAGTGATCATGTTGTACAGTAACCTGTAAGACTAGCATAAGGATAGTTGCATGTACCTTATATACATTGTGTATGTGCATTAGCCTTTGGATTAGCTTAAGTTAGGTTTGGTAAAGTTAGGTTTAATGAGGTTAGGTATGTGACCTTGTAGTTTACTCTTTTAGAAAAATGTAAAACAAGTAAAATCTAAAAATCAAAAAATCTTAAATTTAAAATGTAAAATCTAAAATCTTTAAATGAGGTTTCTGCAGGTTATGACAACACGTTTATGATTTAGTCCATGTTGATTTGTGGTATCCAATTACTGCTGACTTTGCATGATCATCACCCATTGTCTTGATCAACAGCTGAGGTTTCAAATTACTGCAGCGTCAGTCATAGCAACAGCAGTGTGCGCTCTCTGGCATGTCAGCAACATGACACCGGAAGGAACACCTGTGTAATATCCAATAACTACTAACTTTGCATGATCATCACCCATTGTCTTGATGAACACGTGGGGTTTCAAATTACTGCAGCGTTAGTCATAGCAACAGATCTGCGCGCTCTCTGCCATGTCTGTAATATGACACAGGAAATATAACAAGACGTCTTACTGCACGTGCCATCTGCACAGTTTTAACATCTTAAGAACATGTATTATTCTCTTTCAACTACAAATGACTCGTTAGAACACATCCATCCACCAAGTTAGATCCCTTGGCCTGCTCTCAAATGGCATGCGCCTCGTAGCCCTAACCTAACGTTACGTACGAACTAAACAGAATGTGACTTGTTAGCTCTTATCATGCATGTGCACAGGTGAACACTTGTGTGTTAGGTCATATTACACATGAACTTACATTTTTCTCACGTAAGTGCATTTCTCTGTTCAACAAGATACAAATTTGATTGCTGGATTGTATCCTGCACTGCTTATGCGATATAGCTTTGCCAGGTAGTTCTCTACATATAGCAATTTTACCACTGCTCTACCTACGCCTTTTGCTCTTTTGGCTTTCTTACAGTCTAGTGTGTGATAGACAGCATTAACTGTATATCAAACCCAGGTCACATTTGTATTTGTAATCCAAGTAATAATTTGAAAAGACACAAATGTAATCAGTTTTAAACGTTATCTCTGTTATGTTTTGTTTAATATGTTTATGACATGCATATTAACCTGAAATCGAACCCTTGGTGAAAGGCTAACAGCTTAACCACTGCACCACTATGCCCTTGTTTCTAAGTTCAACTTGTTCTAGGCCTCAGACCTGGAAATCGAGTTAAGACCACCAGTACAAGAGCTAAAAGTGCTTACCACTGCAACACAAAAAAAAAATGAATAGCTGGTAACATTAGACAACCGGAAAAATGATTATATTTCTGTTAGCAATGCATTTTGTCATCAGCCTACTGTCTGAGCACTGACAGCAACACAGTTTAGTTTACAACAAGCGAGTGTGTGTGTGTGTGTATCGATTATTAGCCTCAAGTATTTAAAGCTTGTTGTGTGTAGCGACCATTTTGTCTCGGTAACCACTGAGCATTTTTGTGTTTTAGCTATCATCTTCAACCAATCAATTAAAGATAGTCTACTCTTAATTCTTGATAAATCAGAGTTTGCGTACACCGTTTCTCATTTATTGACCCATACCTGCAACCTATACTCTCTCTATACTGCAGTTTGAATTGAAAACAAGTTTCAATGGTAAAAGACTTGTCAGTCACCATACATGTAGCCTACACTAATTCTTTCTCTACCTAGCTATGTTTCATCACACATGGTAAACATCTAACATGTTCGTATCCAATTATTAGTTTATAAAATTTCAGGTCAATGACCTTAATTTATTGCGTATTTTGGGTAAATTCCTTGGCCATGGAAAAGGGTTGACCATCCTGAGTCCCATGACACCTCACTTAACCCTCTCTGATTATTAGTTAGCGAGATATTAACAAAAGTGTAGTTAAGCTCTTTTGACAAAAAAAATAAATAGTATATTCAAAAACAGAATGTCACCTCAAGTCCAACGACCTCTCATACAAGTCCCTAGCCTTATTGGTTCATGAAATATTAAAAAGCTAATGACCTATTAGTTTTGGATCGTTTGGTAATTAAAATAATAACTCATCTATAAATCTGTATTCAAAAAGCCCGCCCTCTTACAAAAAAAAAAACAAGTGCACATGTGTAAAAACAAAACAAAACAAAACAAAAATGTCAATTCATAGTAGCAATCGGCTCTTCACATGCGTTTCATGTGGAACAACGTTTAATTTCATAATAGCATTAGGGGTCATGGACCAGTCCATAGGGATCAGTCCAAAGGACCCGCCCACAGGGACCCGTCAACAAGGACCCGTCAACAAGGACCCGTTCACAGGGACTCGTCCACAAGGACCCATTCACATGGGCCTGCGTGTGCGTGCAAGTGAACATACGATTACATCAGCAAATCATATCATCTAGTTTCAAATTTAGCCACTACGGCGCGTGCAACACACAGGAAGTGCGTGGGAACATACGATTACGTCAGCTAAACATGAACTCACTTGTCTGTTGTATGAGTATCAGTTTAGTAGTGGCATCAAGCAGCGAAAGACGTTGACTTACACAATCCATTATTATGGTAAGTTTTATTCTTATCATTATGGAAATTTCCTTATTAGAATAAAATGTTATAGTGGTTCTGGTCACTTGTAGCTAAACTGTAATAGATATGATTTTTTTTGTTTCTTTATAGGCTACTACAATAAATATTCTCAATACTATGGGGGCAGAACTGTTGATTAGAGAGAAAAGAGATCACTGAATTACCAATGCATACTCTTTTCCGTATCATTAACATTCAAAAAGTGGACACAGTGTATAGTGAACGTGTATTATGTATTAGTGAAAATTTTCAGACATTCCTTTCTACACGTTTTAATGATATGTCAGAAAGTGTTCTCGAGGATCTAAATCATGGTGGACATTCTCTATATCTAATTTATGAGGGTATAAAAACAATAGATGTATTGAACATTCTGTCTTTGAAGTTAGGTTAGGTTAGGTAAGGTGGGATCTGGTTAGGTTAGGTTAGGTTAGGTTAGGTGAAATTGGGTTAGGCAGAATGGCAGCGGTATGAATCAAAAGCCAGCTCTTGTCAGTTTTGCCTCACAAGGTTGAGTGTACCCCCATTCCAACCCTCAACCTAGAATTAAATTTCTTGACAGAGCCAGGACTCGAACCCGAGCCTCCACAGTAACAGCCAAAAATGCTAGCCACTACACCATAAAGTGAGGCAATATAAGGCTGGTCTTGATTGTACATGATCAATCAATAATTACCTAATAATAATAATAATAAATAATAATAATAAATATTCCATTTAGCAACTACATAGCCGACCTCTCCCTGGGTTCTTTTACATGCCTACATCGTATGACATGCGTGTCTTAATTTTTTCCAACTTTCAAAAATCACTTACCACGACCAAGAGCGAATCTGCAAGCTTGGGGTTAGTAGTCCGGCACGATAACCACTCACCCACCGTGGCAAGCTATCAATCAATAATTACCTATTAAAATTATTATTAATAATAATAATAAATATTCCATTTAGCGACTACACGGCCGACCTCCCCCTGTGACGTCATTCACGGTCTCAGAGTATGGCGGCCATCTTGCGCATTAGCCCCTGTGCCAGCTCTGACTAACCCCTCCATAAGAATAACATAGGGCTTGTTGCGCGCGGCCGCCATCTTGCGCATTAGCCCCTGTGCCAGCTTCGGCTTATATTCCCTACTCCCGCGGAATGTCATTCTCACTTTCGCCAACCACATTACGAATTAATTGAAGCAGGTGAGGTGCGTCTGCAAAAAAAGTAGATTTTTTCCTGTGTCATCAGATGCATGTAATGTGTAGTTTCAATGGTAATACCGAGTTCTTTCCACAGTGCCATATTCCCCCCGCCACAGTCCGAAACAACATCGTATTCAATATTATGTAGTGACATAACCGCTTCATTTATAATGTCTTTCGACATTTTCTTGTCGAAATTAATGTACACAGGTTGCTTCCTGTTCTGAAATAACCCTCTTGCCATTACAACTTGCATGTATGTATGTGGGCCCACGACTTCGTCTGCTTTAGCATCATATTCATAGAGTGATGACACTTTCATTTCGTCGAAAGAAAGAACAGTGACTCTCTCTCGACCATTCTTCTTTCGTCCACTAATTTTCATTACTTCTATTACGTTTTTTCAATAAACCGTTTCGTAATTCAACATTGCCAATTGATAATCCAGGTAATGGATATTTCAGTGTGACTGGTATACATGTCATGTATGCTCGGAAGCTTAAATATCTTAAGGTAAATGCCTTCGCTATTTCTTCGTTTGTCCTTCTTGCCTTTGTTTTATGTTTCCTAACAATGTCGCCTGGATTTGGTGTCAATAAATCTTTGAACGTATCTTTAATTTTCTTGTCAAAATCACATTCATACTGCTGAATAGAATTCTCTAATTCCACGTTTCTTGATTGCAAACAGTTTGCTCTAGTCTCTAAGTGTTGCATGTTTTCCTTCAGTTTTTTTTGTCCCTTCAAGTAATGCGTTGTATTTTATGAGAAGATCGTCGTATTTTGTGTCAGTATTATTGACATTGGCGTCATTGACGACGGCATCATTGTCACTGGAAAATGTCGAATCCAATATTTCGTTCAGTAATTGTGTTTTCTTTTTTCTGGGAGCGTTCTGTACGTGAAGTTGTGTCTTGGCTCTGTGTTTGAGGCAGTAAATTTAAAGAAGGTATTGACGTATTTTTTTAATATTCTAGGGTGAGTATGTGTCAGACGAGCTCGAATTTCGTCTTCAAAATCACTTGGTATGAAATGTTTCCTGCAAATTCGTTTGTTATTCGGATCGAATTTATCTTTCCTATGGCATTTCTTTACCCACGTTTTCCTACGATTAGCATCCTTTGGAAATCTGAAGAAAGACATTTTTTCTCCCATTTTCTTAACAATTTCCGAATTACTTTTGCAGATTGCAACACTGCAAATTTTTCAGGCATCTTAAACAACTGAAAGAAAAGAAAACCCAACGTAAAGAAACAACTTACCCATGGGCTAGAATATGCAAAGATAGATTCCATAGTAATCTGATGTAGGCTAATTAATTTACATAATATACACCTGTTTATTAATGTATAATACACCACGTAACATAATTCATATCTTGAACAAAATAAATACTGTATTAACAAACAAGTAAATAACACACGTAGTTTCCTCTGTCCACTCTGTAAATGGGGATGGGGTGCCTCTCGCAGGCCCGATGACGCGTTACCCCCACCCTACTGCCAGCGGAAGGCAAGTTACGAGCCAACCTCTCTTCTACTAACCTTGGAATAGACCTACATCTGAGAATAACCATTGACGTCATTACTGCACATCAATCATTCTGACAGCGATATCATATCATACTTGACTTTTGTACCACATTCCGACGTAAACGTGAGAAATACTGGAAAATGGGGGTAAATGCCCTCAACAAACCAGGACCATTGTATTCGGAAACATCAAGTTCTGCTTCTTGGCGCATTGGCTGTCACTCATGAGGTCTGGGTTGGATTCCCGGCTCTGTCTGGTCTGAGGGCTGGAATGGGACACACTCAGCCTCGAGAGGCAAAACTGAGAAGAGGTGGGTTCGATTCCCCAACTCAGCCATCGTGGAATTGGTCTTTCCGTGTTTCCCACTTCTACTCCTGGGTCCCCCAGGGGCTCACGTCTAGTGGGACGTGGGTTGGCGACCACGGGACCCCATCTCAGTCCGGCATTGCTTCCACTTACTTGTGTCGGGCTCCTCTCCGTCTTCTTTCCTGTCGATCTCACTTGGTCAACTCTTGTTCTCTTCCGACCCCGACGGTATTTGGGCATCCGAGGCCTAGGGAGTCTCTTACTTCCCCGCCTTAATTGGGCCTTGTCTCATCTTTTCTGATATCCTCCTTGTGCGAGGGGTCAGCATTCTTTTTCTTTTCTGTTATCTCCTGCCTTCTGCTCAAGGCCCTCAAGGAGGCCGGTGGTGGGTTCGGGAGTTGGCGACCCCGCGGGATTCTTGAGCTGGGTCCGGTTCCCCCTTTTTTCCCTTCCCTGTGGGGCGGACCCTCTCCTCTTTCCCTTTCCTATGCGCCTTTCATGGCTCTCCTTCCTTCCAAGTCCTTCAATCCGCCTAATTCGAGGGTTGAGGGGATTTCTTTTCCTCCTGTCCTTTATTTGCCTTATTCTCCTTTAGTTTTCCATTTCTTCTTCTAGTATATAAGTTAGTTGTTAGTTTTAGTTATAGTTTCCATTTCATTATCATCTTCACAATCACCCAAACCTTTAGGGGCCGATAACCTAGATGTTAGGCCCCTTAAAACAACAATAATCATTATCATCTACTCCTGGCAAATGCCGGGATGGTTCCTCACTTAAGTTCACGACCACTTCCTACCCAAATACCACCTCGATTACAAATTCACAGACTTGGCAGTGACGCAGGTTATCTGACAACTTCTACACTCACCTAAATACACATGACCACGATGTTGCAAAGCCCATGAAAAATCAACAACAACAACAACAACAACAAACCCAACGATGGTGTCTGGGAGCTGAATGTACTTTGTAAGCAGATACAACTGGGGATGGTGACAGCCCGATCGCTAATTTGGGTCTTACTGCCTGCGTGGCTCAGTGGTAAGTTCTCGCTTGCTGTGTCCAAGGTTGGAGGATCGAATCCTGGCGCAGTCAGCTGGCATTTGTGGGTGCACAAATGCGAGGGAGCCGTGTCAGTAGATATAGTGGCACGTTAAAGATCCCCTTCGGGGCAAAATCCAGGCACCCCGGCGTCTCTAAAAGCCAGAGCTGTTAAAAGGAGGATATCAGAAAGGATGAGACAAGGCCCAATAACATTATTATTATTATTAACTTGGTCTAATTAAGGAAGGGTCAGGGAAAGGATTTTGAAAGGAACCGTCCCGGCATTTGCCTGGTGGTGAAAATGAGAAACCACGACCATTTAATGGACGGCTCTTCCGATGCCGATGGTAATAATTTTCTTGTCTATCTTCCTTCTCTGAGAATTTTTATATGCAAAGACTTTCCAAGTTGGAGGACATTACTAGGAAAGTGTTTTGAAAAGCGAAGAGGGACATTCCAGTTTTGTTGTTGTTGATTCATTTATGGTCTTTGCTACATTATGGTCGCATTGCCCGGTGCATTTCGGTGGGTGCTGATCTGTCTGATAACCAGTTGACATCCTTTGCGCTTCTTCTTCTGACAGCGACGTCTTCGGTCACTACAGTTTTCGATCAAAATTATTGGAGTATTGACGTAGGCAGTTTATCAGGTAGATCTCTTATTTTAATAGCATCATTTTACTATCATTTTTTAGCATATTCTCAACTTTGAAAAAAAAAAAAGGCTTATGAGATCACCTTTTGTCCGTGTGTGTGTGTGTGCGCGTGTGTGTGTGTGTGAGGTGTGTGTGTGTCCTCCTAATAAATTCTAAAAGGCTGGAGCGATTTCAATGAAACTCGGTAAGTTCATAGCACTATTCCGGACCCCGACCGTGCCCTTCGAATTTTGTTACGTCTCACCAATCCAAAACATTGCGAAACATTTCACCAGCATTCAATATCTCCGAAACTATTACCGATATCACGCTGGAATATTTTACGGTGATAAAGGGAACTACTAGAAGTTCACCTATGTGACTTTTGAATAACTGGTAACTACAAAACCAACATGGCGGCCACGCGAATTTGTGACTGTTAAATAGACGTTTCTCGCGATTTAACCAACCAAACGCAATAAAACTTGGTACATTGTAATGCACCGACATCTAACTTGGTTCAATTGTTTACATAACCACAATATGGCGGCCAAGCGAATTTGAACATTTTTAAATAGAACTTTCTCGCGATTTAATGTTCCAAACGCAATGAAGTCTGGTACAGGAAATGTTTATACACATTGTAATGCACTGGTATCTAATTTAGTTCAATTGTTTACATAACCTCAAGATGGCGGCTTTGCGAATTTTAAAATTAAGTTTTTATTTCTTGTGTCGTAATCATGCGATCGAAGTGAAAGTTTGAATAATGAACCTACGCAATAATTTTCCTTTAATGGTACATGACTCTATGGCCTATACTTTTAACAATCCAACATGGCGACCATCCGAAATATTTAGACGGCTCTGAATATCTACGAATCTATTATAGCAATCAAACTGAATTTTTATATTCATAGGGGCTATGAACTTAAGTTCACCTATAGGACTTTAAATAACCTGGGGATCACAAATCCAACATGGCGGCGACGTGAATGATAAATATTCACACGGACGTTTCTCGCAATTTAACCAACCGAGTGCAGTGAAACTTGTTTCAGTAAATCCTTATACGAATGTTAATCCTCTGGACTCTAATTTATTTCAATTGTTTCCATAACCACAAGATGGCAGCTGTGCGAAATTTTAAAATCTCCTTGTTACTTCTTGTGTCCTAATCATGCGATTGAAGTTTGAATGCTACACGTACACAATAATCTTCATGTAACAGTACATAACTCTAGGACCTACATATATAACATCCAATATGGCGGTCGGTTCTCAATATCTACGAAAATATTAGAGCAATCAAACTGAAATTTTGTATGTAGATATAGGCAATTAACATCAGTAGGATACATGGAAATAGGCTGTATAGTTCTTCACGGAACTACTTGTTAATACATGGCATTTAGTTATTTGCAAGCTTTTCCATTTTTGATTTAAACAATTTTTGCAAGGATATCCATTTCTTTTTGGCTTTGTTAACTAGTTTTAAGATTTATTATCAATCACGCTGAGGAAGGTATCAATGAAATACCGAGACATGTACGATTAATAATGTAATTAAACGTTTCTTTAGTGTTCGACAAGGCGGTTATAATAAGATAACACTATCAGTCAACACGGTCATTAATTATTACCATTTCTGTGTTTTCAAAGACCACAACATGGCTGTGATATTTTCAGGAGAGAGTTGAAAAGCAATAAGTATTTGGTTGGTTGGTTCCTCAGTTTAGGGGCTGCGACAATGTGGTCATGTAGCCCCGTGTACTTTGGGTGTGTGTAGAATTCGTCTGATAACCGGTGTTAATTGTGACGGCTGTATTAGTGTGTGTTATCTGTAATTCTGGTAAGGACTGCAGACATTCAATTTTCTAGTAGTTGTTACGTTTGCTACCAAATGCTGCCGTCAACGACAACTATTTGTGAATTTGGTTACTACAGTAGATGCCACCGTAGTCGGCTCCTGGCGACGAACGATGGAACTTAAGAGCGTTAGTCAAATCTAACCTATAATTTAGCTTCACACAAGTGTAATTATTGGAAGGACCTGTTACATGCCGTAAATCTATGACATGGGCTCGCCGGCTTTACTTCCCCTCCGAAGGAAGGCATACTGAGGTATTTCTAACGCGAAATACGTATTTAAAATTCCCTTCAGGTAAGTAACTCACTGTTGAAAAGTGAAATAATTCACGTCCATATATTGTACAACTCCACTCGCTTTTCATACCTTTTATAACTTTCTTCTGATTACAAACTTAACGTTGTCGTTTCTTGCGAGGTTCCTCTACGTTCTTGACACTATCTTCTCGTTGTCTTTCGATCATTATAAAATTTTCATCCGATTGCCGACTCGCACCCGGTTCATGACTGAATTTTATTGTTGGTGGATTTGTATTTTTTGTTGTTGTTTTCTCCACTTTCCAAACGTAAAGGACACACTAAACGTTTCGTACGAGGTGTAAGAAAGGATGACACGCGGAAAGACTCATGATTATTCACTGGAAACTCAACCATATCCGGTCATTTAGATTAGGAGTTTGCCTTCTCTAACACTACGAGCGCTAGTGTGAGTCAATGAAACTCAACCATATCCGGTCGATTAGATTAACAGTTTGCCCTTTTTACCACTACGAGCGCTAGTGTGAGGCAATGCAGAGCTTCACTTAAGCCCTTATAACTACTTCCGGTATGAATATTTGTCACAAAAAAAAAATGTCTGAGGGTATTGAACCATGAAACACATTAAAGAATAATTATGTAAATAATTTAATTTGGCTAGGATTTCGATCAGAAAGAAAACGGGTAAAGTAACAAGCGATTTTAGGTTGCTTTTTCGGAACTACATTTAGACCAGAGGTGATTTTCGAAATTTGTATTTTTAGTTTGATAGAGTTTAAGACTCACAATTTGAAACCTTTCCGGGCCCTTTAGCCCGTCAACGTTTGGCACAATTGAGCAATTTGCTTAATTGTACGTTTTTGCTCTTACTTTGCTAAGAAATGCTTTCAAACATTAAAAAGTTCATTTCAGTTATTCTTCAAAATGAACCAAATTTGGAGCTTGACCTTTACCATGATGATCCCACTGATCCACAGATAATCCGCTTATTATTGTTAAGAGACAGTTTAATCTTGTAAATGTGCAGGCTAATTTGAAAGTCACACTTTTTTCTGGAGACTAACTTCCTTTCACAGGAGTTGACGGTGGAAACAAAGCTCGCGGCAACATTATTTGCATGCGGAAATGAGAGCACGAAGCACGGCCCCAATTATCCGAGACGACTGGCGGGTCCGACCGCAATCAGACCGTGACATCTCAAGTGCGAACACTCAGCTCGTTCATTAGCTTACTGTATCCAAGTTAGTTGCACACCTCCACCTATTCACACACACTCGCGAAAAAGGAGAAAAGAAGAAAGATCTTCTATTTGACCTGGCATATCTCTTCTCCAAACATTTGACTTTCTGTTCCCAAAGTCAACAAGGAGAATTTGAACAAAATTTCTTTTGAGAAGTCGTTTTACTACTACTTGTTAGCCTATATTCATTTATGAAAAAAAAAAAAAATAGGCCTATGAGATCGCCTTTTGTCCGTGACTGTGTATGTGTGTGTGTGTGTGCGTATGTGTGTCCCTCCCCGTAATAAAATCTAAACAGATGGAGCGATTTCAATGAAACTCGGTGAGATCATAGTACTACTTCGTCCGACCACGACCGCGCCCTTCAAATTTTATTACGTCTCACCAATCCAACATGGCGGCTGTGCGAAATATTTCACTGGCATTCAATATCTCCGAAACTATTACTGATATCACCCTGATTTTTTTACGGTGATAAAGAACACTACTAGAAATTCACCTATGTAACTTTCAAAAACCTGTTAACTACAAAACGAACATGGCGGCCAAGCGAATTTGAAACACTTAAATAGACTTTTCTCGTTATTTAACCATCCGAGCGCAGTGAAACATGCTTCAGCAAATGTTTATACACATTCTAACGCACTGACATCTAATTTAGTTCAATTGTTTAAATAATCTCAAGCTGGTGCCTGTGTGAAAATTTAAAATTAAGTTTCAATTTCTTGTGTCCTAATCATGCGATCGAAATCAACGTTTAATAACGAACCTATGCAATAATGCTCATCTAATAGTACATAAGTCTATGGTCTATAACAATCCAACATGGCGACCATCCGAAATATTTAGACGGTTCTCAATATCTACTAATATATGACAGCAATCAAACTGAAATATTGTATGTTGATAAAGGCTAGGAACATAAGTTCACCTATGAGACTTTCAATAATCTGGTGAGCACAAATCCAACATGGTGGCGACGCGAGATGTAAATATCTAAATGGACGTTTCTCGCGATTCAACCATCCGAGTGGAGTGAAACTTGGTACGGTAAATGCTTATACAAATTTTGATCCACTGACATCTAATTTATTTCAATTGCCTTCATAAAAACAAGATGGCGGCTGTGTGAAATTTTATAATCTCGTTTTTATTCCTTGTGTCCTAATCATGCGATTGAAAGTTGAATAATACACCTACGCAATAATCCTCACGTAATAGTACATACCTCTATGGCCTACATATAAAAATCTAACATGGCAACCATCGGAAATATTTTTACGGCAATAATAATAATAATAATAATAATAATAATAATACTAATATCGTATGGCCTCGAGTGCCAAGTGCAAGCTTTGTTAATTGACACCCAGAGGGCAGCTTGCATTTCGAATTTCGTCGTTCCTTTGAACACTTTGAAAGTCAAGGAGGTTAGATATCTAAGCTCCTTGACACTACAGCGCTTTCTAGTAGAGAAAGGAGGAACTTTGTGTTGGCGGAAAATCCCGAGATTAATTTTGCCATTATGAACACGGCCTACTGAATTCAAATGGGTTCTTTAACATGCCAACAACGTATGACATGCATGCCGTGATTTTTGTCGCCTTTCAAAATCACTTACCACGGTCAGGGGCGAACCTGCAAGCTTGGGGTTAGTAGTCCGACACGTTAACCAATCACCCACAAACGGTTCTCAATATCTACGAATCTATTACAGTAATCAAACTGAAATTATGTACTTTGATAGAGGCTATTAACATAAGTAGGATATATGAAAATTGGCTGTATAGTTCTTCACAGAAATATTTGTTTGTTGATAGCTTATCCCCCCAGCTCGGCTTTACTCAGGCACTCTGCGAGGGATCGTTCCTCTACCGTCGCAAGGACGGTGTCTGAGAGATGAACACACTTTGCAATCAGATACAACTGGGGATGGTGACAGGCGACCACTAACTTGGGTCTAATTGAAGAAGGGTCAGGGAAGTGATTTTGGAAGTAAGTGGGCCAGGGTCCTGTTGAAATTAACCGTCGCAGCATTTGCTTTGAGAGAGGGGGAAAATCCCGGGGGAAACTACACTCAGGATAGGCACTGTCAGCACTGGGATTCGAACCTGCGATCTCCGGACTTGCTGCAGCTACCCTCGCAGCCGTGGTGTACGACTTAACGAGCTCGGCTTAGCCGCTGGGCGATAATAAAATAAAATTTATTTAGGGACCTACGCCTACCCGGTGTAGGAATAACCGATAAAACAAATTGAATGAAACGCTCAAGACTTCTCATAAGAGAACCTTATATTCTGGTAACGACCATTACAACATTTCTTGAGCAAGATAACACCCTATATTTTCATGTGTTTTTTACAGAAGACACACGCTAAACTGTTTCCTCCACCTTTACCAGCAAAGAGAACACTAGCAGTTGCTAAAATACTCTCTTTCCATTCTTTAACTTTAGCACTCATTGATTCACTACAAACTCCTAAACCAGCTTGAGCAAATTTAATCCTCTCTTCACTCTCTCCTTCACCCTTCAGAAAACCAAGTAATGCAGTCAGTTTGTCGGTATGTCCATTGTCTTGATCCCTCATAGCCGTTGACGAACTCCTCATCCAGACACGTAACACTTCCTCAGGCAAGCAGGATTCTACTAGAGGGAAAAGCATTGACCCGTACTTATCTCGGGTAACACCTATAGACTCCAGAGCTCTCAGTTGTGCTTTCAACTTGTCATATAGACTAGCAAGTTGAGTCTTCTTCCTTGTCTGAGAAAAAATTTTCACTACAAGACTTATGAGTTCCCTTACATAGAACTCAGTCAATAAATCCTCCCTTCCAAATCTACCCTGAAGAGATTCCACTGCTTTAGGGTAATTTTCAGCAGTAGGGGGAAAACTGGCAACTAATTCTCTAGCGCGACTATCAACTTTCGTGGATTGGATCAAGTATTGGAAGTTGTCTTCGTCCTCAATTTCAGAGTCCTCATGAATGCGCCGAAATTGTACCCAAAATTCCAACCAATTTATAATCTCCCCATCGAATTTCACGAGTTCTATTTTAGGTAGTTTCAACTGCCTTTTGGTTTTATTCCCTTCTGATAGGACCGATCTTGCTGACACCACTGCCAATACATTGGAATTAGCCTGCAACCGTAGAACATACTTCTGTCTTGCATCATCCAATCTGTCTCTAAAACTGTCTACATATTCGTACTCACGGTCATACTCGTCCCCTTCCTTTTCTAGCAACATACTTAAAACTTTCTCGTACAACGGTGCCAGCTCCGTTCCCAACCTCTCCAATTTGGTTAGCAAGGACTGTAAGGTGTCCTCGTCCTTGCCGTCTTGAATTTCTTGATTTAAGTTTTGCAAAAACGCATTGTACGTCTTCGTAAAAGTCGCTCTTACCGGCTTCCGCGCTTTCATTAACTTCTCCATTTCCAATACGAACACAGAACAGGAACACGAACGAACAGTTACGATAATAAGATAAAGTTCAAAAATCACGATAGAGAAGTTGAAGGGGAGATGTTTGTTTGTTCTTTATTGCATAATTATTTTAGAGACATTGCAATATTCTTGCGCAAGTCTTTGATTTCTTCACCATCTCGTTCACTTTTAGAAGGGATTTGATTCAGAGTGACTAATATAGAAATGATTAGCACAACCCAAGAAGAGGTCCCAGAGGGACAATTCATCTTGCCAGGATGTGAAGACGAGGTCAAAATATTACAGTAAACATACGTTTTCCAAATTTGATATCTATTTTCAACGTTGACGGAGTATTTTCTTTATTTTCACTGGTGGCTTTCATATTCCTATTTCTTTTAAATATTTGATGTGTTGTGCCATTTTTGTGAGCCAAAAGTCTTTTACTATGCCAGTGTTGTGTGATGAACGCCACACTCCTTCAACTTAATCTTAGGTTATTGTTAATCAGAGGGCACTCAAATAACACGGTCTAATTTCAGTACACACAAAATGTTCATCTATCTAAGAAATTAGGTGCAAAATCATATGTTTATCCATATTTATAATTAATAGGGGTCTTCGGTACTGAAAATTTGGGTTCGGTACGGTTCGGTTCGGTAAAAAAAATTGTACTTCGTTTCTCGGTACAAAATCGGTTCGGTACAGCTTGGCTGATTTTAACATGCTAAATTAGATTACGGTAAACCATTAAGAAAAAAAGTAACACATGCGTTCTAATGATTATACAGTAAACCAAATACTTGCCAAATAGCACCATTTTTATTTAAAATACAGAAAAAATGTACAGCTCATAATCTCATACAATATTCCATTAACTTTCATACTTGCCCTTTTAGTGTGGAGTAATCAAATTGATGCATACATTAATTAGACATTAGGCTCACACTGGAACACTTAAATCCATAATTTAATTTTATTAATCAGAAGAGTTATTGTGCTCTAGTAGTAAAACTTCACTTATACGATATCCAGGGGACCAAAGGAAAAAAAAAACGAATACATGTGAAAAACGCGTAAATGAAAGTCGGTAAATAAAAACTGCAAAATGTATGTGACAATATGGGTAATACAGGGACTTTGTTTTAAAAGCGACGGGGACCCTCGCTCGCGCCGCGAGCCGGTTCTCGCCAAGCACTTTGCCGTAATGTGCTTCTTGACGCCACGGCTTTGCCAGTCCATATTCTTTGGACTAAGGTATATTACAGCTGAAATAGAGTCAATCGGTGCTGAGGAACTTCAGAACGTAAATGACAACTTCATGAAGAGGTGCCAGCGATGTGCAGCAATGAATGGCGAACATTTTCAGCACCAGCTGTGAACTATAGGCTATAGTCTACTCAATGACTGTGCCGCGCGAGCTACGCATTACGGCAAAGTGCCTGGTGGGAGACAGGCTAGCAACGCGGGCGGCGGGCGAGCGAGGGTTCCCGTTAAGAAGTGAAAAACAAGAAATAATAATACGATTGTTTAACTATAATCGGCAATATGTAACAAAACAACTACAAGAGAAATGCACCCAGATATAACAAAACAAAGAAAATTGAGTCACTTTACGAAGTAGTCTGTTATCTTTACTTGTTTTTGTTGGCCGCGGTCTCGGCGTGAACAGTATTTTCAAACCGATATAATTCGGCCATTATTTCCACAGAAACATGGTGCGTCACAAAATGTTTGATAGTCCATAGAGCATTGACAGCATCATTAAAATCCACTGTATTATTTTGTGGCTCTTCATCGTCATTAATAAAATACCGTAGTATAGGCCTAAATTAATGGATTTTCATTTGTCTGAAGACGCAAGATTATTATAATACAGAATCAATCGCGTATTTTTAATGGTTTGACGAGAAGTCCTAAAAAAAACACGAATGAAAATTATAAAAGCGGAAATAATATATCGGAGATCGTAAAACACTTCCGTTCATCTTAACATAAGCTTCAGATGCTGTCTAACTGTGTTTTATGGCTGCTTCCTGTTATTTTGAAAGGCTAACACACTAATAGCGCTTGCTTATTACGCAAGCTGTTCTTCCTTGTTACGGCACTCTGGCAAGCGAGTGTCGCCGTGACCACCGGTGTCGCTCAAGGCCATCGTAACATAATATAGCACGCGGTGCATTCTTCCGAACGGAAGTACAGGCGGTAACAAAAGTTTGCATTCAAACATACGTACTTTCTCAGAACACGCAACGTATAAATGATGCTTTATATTGCAAGGGACTTAAAATATGATCGTATACGCGTGAAAAACGAATAAATGTAAAACGTATATCGGAGATAAATTAACATGGAAAGTATAGGCATTTTGTCGGGACCAGGAAAAACTCGTATAGAAAACGTATAAATATGAACCGTATACAAGAAGTTTTACTGTATTTAACTAACTATTGAAGTAAAACATTGATGATAAAGGACAATACTTTGGATGTCTAAAAAAAGGTTTCCTTAAAAAAGGTCTCTTGTACCGAACCGAACTTTTTACCGAGTTTTTTTTATCGTCTCGAACCGAGGTCGGTAATTTTATTTGTACCGTACCGAAACCGAAAAATCGGTGCACCGTCGACCCTTAGTAATTAAGTACTATCAAAGAAAGCTTTCCAGTCGGTCAATACAAATCACACAACTAGGCAACACTGCAAAATGGCCTCTGTTGTTTGAGTCACCAGTCTTTTGACTGGTTTGATGCAGCCCTCCAAGTCTTCCTGCCCTTAGCTAATCGTTTCATCTCTACGTAGCTACCACACCCTACATCCGAGGCAATCTGTTTAACATATTCTAACCCTGATCTATCCCTATAGTTCTTGTCCTCGACCCTTCCTCACATAACTAACTTTGCTATTCCTGGGTGTCTTAGTATGTGTCCTACCAACCTACCTCTTCCCTTCTTTAGCAGTCACCAGAAACATTTCTCCTCTTCCACTCGTTTAATACCTCTTCATTTGTAACCCTATCTACCCATCTGATCTTCATAATTTTCCTGTAACACCACATTTCAAACGCTTCGATTCTCCTCCTTTCTGCTGCTCCAACAGTCCAAGTTTCACTTCCATAGAGCGCCACGCTCCAGACAAAGGCTTTCAAAACTGACTTCCTAATACCTAACCAACGTTAGTTTTGAAATGTTTTTACACCATATAATTAAATCATCGATTCCTTCCATAATGTAGCGCCGTGCACAGTAAAATCGGATTGTGTTTGGATAATGGGGAATAGCAAGGGATTCACCGCTCACCAGGCATGATGCAACTGCTTGCATGACTCATGCAGATAAGATATATTTACATATGGACAGTTGAGAGTTATTCATAAAACAGAGATGTCCAATTATTTGTACTGTAGATTAAAATATAATATTTCACAAATGATAAAACTTCTAACTGTCAAAAATTGTAATGAAAATACTATTATTCTGGTTCGTGTAACAGAATTTGAATTGAAGAATGGATCTCAGGGTTGCTTGTGCTCGCGAGCACTGTTCGACGTGTATGACGAGAGCACCAAATTTCATTTAAAGAGCACTGTGGTGCTGGCGAACACCAGGTTGAGAACACCTGGTGCAGATCATATTATTGTACTACGCTAAGAACGAAAAATAGATTTCTGAAGATTTCACCGACATCTCGTCTTATCTTATCATTAAGGCCCGGCTTGCCCCGGTGGGTGAGTGGATAGCGTGTCGATCTACTAACCCCAAGATTGCAGGTTCGCTCCTGGCCATGGTAAGTGTTTTTTTTTGAAAGGCGCAAGAATACGACACGCATGTCATACGATGTTGGCATGTCAAAGAACCCATTTGAATTCAGTGGGCCGTGTTCATAATGGCAAAATTAATCTCGGAAGTTTCCGCCAACACAAAGTTCCTAATTTCTCTACTAGAAAGCGCTATAGTGTTCATGGACCTTAGATATCTAACCTCCTTGCTTTCATAGTGCTTCAAGGAACAACGAAATTCTACATGCAAGCTACCCTCTGGGTGTCAAATTACAAAGCTTGCACCCGGCACCCGAGGCCATACGATATTATAATTTATTAAGGCCCGGATAGTTTTGTATTTAAATATTTGTATTTAATTAAATAGTTTCTATTTGTTTACAATTTTTTGCCGTTTTTATAATTAAATATACTTTAAAAAACTATTTATTACCTTAAGTCAATATATTGTACATTAAAACCGTACATTGTGACGTTCTTCAGCGTAGATAGGATAAGTAACTGTGCAATATCATACCGTTCAATGTCTTCTATTTAGATCACTTCAATTCCACGCTGTTTTATCAAGACTTTGTCATGTTTTTCTTAACAAATTTTGTAACAGATCTCTTTTTTGAAATGTTACTTTGTGAGCTTTTGGAACAAAAATATTATTATCCCCTGTTATGGCAAAATTTTATTAAGTGTATGATATTGCTCTGTTACTTATCCTATACCACGCTGAGGAACGTCACAATGTGCGGTTTTAATGTACAATATTTTGACTTAAGGTAATAAATAGTTTATCCCCCCTATATTATTCTGCTAACGTCCCATTCCAGTTTTGTACCGAAAAAAGCTCCCATTAACACCAACCTACACATATGGGGTACCTACAGGTTCAGCATAACCCAATGCGTAAGCGAAACGCACTCACTTACTCTTTAATTGCCTCACAATTAAATAAATACCTTAAAACATGTATATTTACAATGAAATAATGAAAGAATGCAACACGGTAACCATGGTAACAGAATCTCACAGGTCCATCTATTTCTGTAAGACGCAATGCAATTCCAATTATTACATTACTGTGAAAGTTCCCAGACGGTTATAAGGTTATCACTGAACCAAATTAACCTGTAAAATTCATCAATACATACAGTATAATGCGCTTAAGGGGGTCAAGGGGCACTCTAGAATTTTTTCACGCAATTTTCACGTGTGAGTGTGGTACGAAAGGTCTTTTTCACCCGACTATAAAGGGTCTCCGAAAACCACATTTAAAGGCCCTTAAATTAACAGTGTCTGTGATATTCCCAGAAAACTAACTTCGCTCTGATATACCTATGAAGGAATGACAAACCCCTAACCACTGCACCAGTAGCTGAATTGATAAAGTCTGATTATTCATACCAAGGATAAATCAGTCATAGCATTCATGATTGAGATTTTGCCAAGTGCACTCTTTACAACTAGAATATTCGCGGGCGAAGCCGCGACGGGTAATGCTAGTTGTAATACGTCAATACGGAATCGGGCTATAATAGTCATTTTTATGTCATTTATAAATAAAAACATATTCTGGCGAATTTATTCATCAGTACATATTTGCTATATTTGGTGGTATGTTGGACTGCCCACATCTTCGACCCTTCACAATTCCAGTAATTTGCTTCTCTATTTCGTGAATGCACCCTTGTCTCTGTAATGTCAAGACAGGAATTCCCTGGTCATTAAATATAGTAGGGGGGCTGGAGTCAACAGCCTCATTAAGCCCCCACTAGTCCTTACCTTGACGGGAAATTTTACTTGAAATTACAGTGGTCTGCGAAACTTGTGAGTATTGACAGTGTGCAATGAAAGTTTTTCAAGTGACCTTTTCTTCTCCTCTTTAGAATGAAATTCGAAAATAGCACATACATGATTTCGTATCACGCATCTGCAGTAAGTATTGTGGGGTTCGGAAGCTGTGGCAAGCCACGGCCTGTTAAGCGGGAGCGATTGTGCTGTAGATAGTATTATGGATTATTCAAGCAGCTCACAAGGCCATCCAGTGATTGTGATCCGGTAGCACTGGGCAGTCAAACTAGCGCTCCTTCCCCTACCACCACTACACTGTGGCAGCGAGGAGACGGACGATGTTCGGACCACGCTAACCAGATACGTATGTACAGTCGTGCGGTCAACGGCTCTTGTGGGATTGTTGACATATTAATAGGGCTGTTTTGCCATGACAAATATACCGCATATACAAATTGAATGGTACTCCGATATATGGAATGTGCAGGAAACGGATAGAAGTGTTAAGTAAAGAATATTGTGATTAATTCCAAACTGAAATGTGAACATATTAGAGAGAAAAATTCAACAGCAAATCGTGTTCTTTTTAATACATTACATCACTGTTGCACACTAAACATTTGGCATGCTCTTTATAAGCTGTAGCCTACAGAAAAATGACATTTCCCATTCTGCTTTAAAGGCTGCTGCTTCACCACTCCTTTCCTTGTATGCTCAGTTCAGTCATGACCATTGCGAAACTGATTTACTTACACGCTCTCAACAAAGCGCATTAGACTAGACTAGTGACTGATGGATCAACTGCACACTTCATTACGCTCAGCCAACCAAGCTCCTCCCACCACTTCTGAAACTACCTTCCAACAAAGCGCTCGGGGGCAGTGGCTTAGAGCGTGCCCTGAGCGCTTGCACTCGGGGAGCGCTATCTGGATGGCCCTGATGCTAGACGTTTCAACTATATTTCGAGTAACGGGGCACATAAATTTGATACAAATTTAAGAACATATTTTGGAAACTTAATCACATATTTTCCACTCTTAAGCACATAACTATCCGGGCCCTGTTTATCATAATAGGGCATTAATTTCGTCCTCGGGAGTAATACTGCTGTTTCTTCTAGAGTCTTAGATATGTTATTTGCCTGATAACCAGTGTTTTTGTTGTTCTGTAGTGAAAAATCCACAGCCTGCTTCTAGTCGACCGACAGGGTCAGGAAATAGAATGATTGGAGCCCCCATCTAGCAGTGAGGATACGAACTGTGCCAGCTTCCGAAGCCTGTCGCACTCCCCCGGGCAATGATTAAATTAATGACAGATGAAATGAAATGATAGTGGAGTGTGATGCTGGAATAAAATTGTGAGAGGGAAAACCGGAGTACCCGGAGAAAAAACAGTCTGCCTCCGCTTTGTCCAGAATAAATCTCACATTGAGTGACCAGGATTTGAACCTCGGACCCAGTGGTGAGAGGCCGGCGTGATGCCGCCTAAGCCATGGAGGCAGTTGTTCTGTAGTAGTGTGGGTGTTTGTAACGGAGTCTAGGATAGTGAAGCATGAGGTCGAGTTAGATACCATCAGAAGATTTGACTGAAGTAGAATTGGAAAAAGAATGGCTGACGTGGGAATCGTACCAACACCCAACTCACGAAGCTGTTTCCTCAGTCCTCAGACCAATTCCTTGGCACAGCCGGGAATCTCAAGAATGGCAGCCAACACGACGACAAACGTGATAACTGAAGTTGCCAGCAGTGTGTTTATTGCCAAGCTACACGGTACAATGTTACTTAGGGCGGAGAGGCCTCATCAGCTCCTGGTTGTTGATCAACTTGGAGCGATAACTCCACACCACCAAGCCGAAGTACGCGTGCGACTCTGCAACACAATAATAATGATAATAATAATAATAATAATAAAGTTGCAGGCATCATTCATCAAGCACTCGCACACAAATATAAACTAACTGAGGAGTATATCCCTTACTACAAGTATCTTCCACCATCCCTCCTCGAAAATGAATTGTGTGAAGTATATTGGGACACTGGTATTGTGACAGACAAAACAATAGATCACAATCGACCAGACATCATAGTAGTAAATAAGGTTGAGGGCACTACATTTATAATAGACATAGTCTCTAACGACACCAATAATGAACGGAAACACAATGAAAGAAATACCAAATATAGACAGCTTGCAGAGGAAATCAAGAGGATATGGAAGATGAACTGCGTCCGGATAGTGCCTGTAATCTTGACAGTCAACGGCCTCATACCTCACACACTCCACAAGAGTCTGAAGGAATTGGATTTTCCACCGACCATCTACAGGAGATCTACATGCAATATTGTGTGATCCTTCCTGGCAAGTGAATGAGTGATAATGAACTCTATATTTTGTATATACTGTACATGATAGGCCTATGTATGTATTTTATAGATTGTATTATAGATTTTATGTTTTGTTGTAAAGCACTTGGTTTAACCCGTGCTTCAGAGTAACCCATGTTTGTAGTGGTGAATTGAATAAATAATAATAATAATCTACAAATTGCAAAGAGCCTACAGAAACATATGGAACACGCATAGTAAGAAATCCGTCCCCCGAAAAGCAACACGGTGATCAAACCCGAGGCGAGGCACTATACGCCTCTGAGAACTGATCATTGACGGCAAATCACTATTAATGAAATACAAAAACAAGAACGAAAGATATTGAGGAAAGGTTTTGGCCCAGTTTGTTCTGAGGGTATTTGGATGAAAAGGAAATCCCAGGAGCTTTATTAGCATTCAGAGAAAATCTCGGACACATTCAGGAAAAGGCGATTGAAATTTTAAGGGCATATTCTCAGAATGAGACATCAAAGGCTGACTAAGATAATTCTAAATCTTAATCTCTCAATGAAAGCAAAGAACTGGCTGCTTGAAGTTGAAAAAGACCTTCAGGAATTAGGCTTCTCAAGTGATATGGTAGTCGACAGGACTAACTTCATTTAGGGAACTACTTCACAATCTCCAATTTTCACAGCTCATTGTCGATCTTATGACTAAAGTAACTTTATTACCTACAAGCCTAGCTGATTACTTTAAGAACTTACTAAATTGCGATCAACCCAAAAATCCCATCAAGATCGAGGAACCCATTCGCAGATGCCCAGAATCGAGACCTCCCAACAAAGACGAAATCAAGCATCACATTGATAGGCCAAAAACAATAATGCGCCCGGAGAAGACTCTGTAGTTGCAGAACTTTGGAAATATGCTCCCGAAGAAGCAGTTGAAATCTTGCAGAAGCAAATAGAACAAATTTGGAAAAAAGAAATCCTACCTGAAGATTGGAAAACGGCCTTGATCCACCCGTTACACAAGAAAGGCAGCATGAAAAACGTCAAAAACTACAGAGGAATATCCCTCCTACCGGTAACAAACAAAATTCTCTCACTTGCTATCCTGGAGCGATTAGAAGCCGAAGTCGACCATCAAATAGGAGAATACCAAGGGAGATTCAGAAAGGGTCGTTCAAATGCCGAACAGATCCACAGCCTTAAAACGATCATTAGATATTGCAATCTCAGGTCCAAACCGTACGTGTCAGTCTTTGTGGACTTTAAGAAGGCTTATGATTCGATAGACCGCTAAGTTCTGTTGAACATCCTCAACGAATTCGGGGTTGACCAGAAACGTCTAGCATTAATTAAAGTAACCTTAACTGAAACAAAATCCAAGTTAAGTTCCTAGGATGTCTGTCGGATTCTTTTGAAGTCAAAACGGGAGTCAGACGCTTTCAAGATGAAGCCGTGGCGTGTGTCGGTGTTTGTTTCCCGACGTTTCGTCCTTAATAAAGTAACTTCGTTCAGTCCTGAGCAAGACGGACAAAATAATGGTGGAAGAATTTAATATGAGAATAAATATAAAAAAAAACAAAAATTTTGGTCTGTAGTAGAAATGACGAAAACCAGACAGCAATAGAGTTAAGAAATTAAACGATACAAGAAGTGAATGAGTTTAATTAACTGGGAAGTAAAATAACGAATGATGGAAGAAGCAGCAGAGAGATATTAAGAAGGATTGCCAAAGTCAATAACGCTTTCTATAAAAAGAAGAATATATTTACTGCAAAGAACATAAGTCTTGATGAAACAAATGTTGAAGACTTATGAGTGAAGCGCCGCGCTATATGGCAGCGAATCTTGGACAATAGGAGAGGGAGAGAGGAAAAGACTACTAGCATTTGAAACCTGGTGCTATAGAAGGATTATGTTAATCAGCTGGAAAGACATGGTCACTAATGAGGAAGTCTTTAGAAGAGTGGGAGAGAGAAGATGCTTCCTTAAATATCAAAAAAGAAGAAAAAGGAATCACCTCGTGGGCCGTATACTGCGACACAATGGACTGCTTAAGCTTATAATCGAGGGAACAGTAGACGGCAAGAATTATAGAGGAAGACCCAGACTGAAGTACATGAGTCAAAAATACTGGAAGAAATGAGTTGTGGCTCATACTGTGAACTGAAGGGGGAAGTCGGAGAGACGGGAAGAATGGCGAGCTGCTGCTAACCACAATCCAGAAGACACACCAAATAATTTTCCGTGGTTCCAACTATTCTACTCCAGGCAAATGTTGGGATGGTTTATAACTGAAGGCCAGGGCTGCCTCTTTTCCAATCCAACTTCCAATTTACAAATGCACACATAGTCTAGTACAGATATCACAATAACAAAGGTTATCGTACAAATTCCACACACACACACACACACAAATGCACGGCGCTATATGATCGCGATGTCTCAGCCCCTAATATAAGCAACAAAAGACGATTGCAACTAATCCGGGAGCGATGTTTAAAGCGACGCTAGCAGGATAGAGTACAGTAGGCCGAGTAATGCCAGTCTCAGTACAATTATACGTGTGTTGAGTGAATTTGTGTTATCGGTGGCGTAGTTGGTAGCATGCTGAACTGCTGTTCCCAAGATATCCGGTTGAAACCCTGCCGAAGTCTTCAGATTTTTAAGAGCGTTAAAATCCTTCAGTGCCTTCCTTCGGAGGGGAAGTAAAGCCGGCGGTCCCATGTCATAGATTTATGTCATGTAAATGATCCTTCCACAGACTAAACTTGTGGGAAGCTAAATTTCTAGGTTAGATTTCATTGGAATGCTCTATCAAAGTTCCAACGTTCACCACTAGGTATCAGTGACATCCGGGACTACTTGAAATTGAATGGAACTTGTAGCTCACCCTATGGGTATCTGCTTGAAAAAGCTAAAAGCCATACGTCGTTGTTTTAGTCTTCAGTCTTTTGACTGGTTTGATGCAGATCTCAAGGCTTCCCTGTCCTCAGCTAATCGTTTCATCTCTACATAGCTACCACACCCTACATCCGAGGCAATCTGTTTACCATATTCTAACCTTGGTCTACCCCTACAGTTCTTATCTTCGACCCTTCCTTCCATAACTATGCTTGCTATTCCTGGGTGTCTTAGTAGGCCTTTGTGTCCTACCATCGTATCTCTTCTCTTCATTAGCAGTCGCCAGAAACATCTCTTCTCTCCCATTCGCCTTAATTCCTTTTCATTCGTAACCCTATCTACCCATGATGTTCATCATTCTCTTGTAACACCACATTTCAAACGCTTCATCTCCTCTTTTCTGCTGTACCAATAGTCCATGTTTCACTTAGAGAGCAACGCTCCAGAAAAAGGCTTTCAAAAATGACTTCCTAATGCCTAAGTCTATATTCGATGTCAACAGGTTCCTTTTCTGTAGAAATGCTTTCCTTGCCTCCGCTAACCTACTTTTTATATGCTTTTTGCTTCGTCCATCACTGGTTATTTTGCTTCCCAAGTAACAGAAGTCACCTACTTCCTTCAAATTCTACATCCATAGGAGTAATAATAATCGAGAGTAATTTAGAGTAAATTTGGAATGCCGAGATTAAAGCCATCTAGGGATGCTCATTTCAAACAAATAATTTTGGAATACGGCGAGGATTTTTCTAATGTTGAAAAGATTGCTTAGCAGACAAAGACAGTAGGGGTTAGCCAAATCGTAAATTTAAGCAATTTCGTCAATTGCGTCCAAAGATGAGGGATCCGGAACGTTTTCAAATTGTGAGTCTTCGAGAGCTCAATCAAACTAAAAATACAAATTTTGAAAATCACTTCCAGCTAGCTTACTGTCGGTGCAGAAATTATGTGCACCCGAGTTTTGCGATAAATAGAAAAATAACCAAAAGGCCTACAGGAAAACTAGTAACATCACCAGTTTCCTTGTTTATTTCTGCGTTGATTGATGATAAAGTTAACTTTTAAAAACGCATTTTAATATATTTTATGGCAGGTGTAATGTAAAAAGTACCGGTTTTTGGCGGGTTTCGAGGGAAACGTCGACTTAAGAGATTCACAACTCTCAATGCCGTTATGCTACAGTAACCAAATTTAAATATGTGTTAGTCAGATATGTTGTTTGAGTGTATGTGAAGTTTCACACTTTTATCTCTAACACAAACAACAAAACAATCAATATTGCGAAAGGCTCGCATTTCGAAACTGGACTTCCGTAGAAGTTCGTTCTTGGGTGCGTTTTAATCCACATGTACTAAGCGTTTGCGATATCTAACTATCCTTAATGAAAATAAATGGGTTTATTTTATATCGATTGATATTTATTATGATTTTGGTGGCTGTTGTCGGCAGGCGAGTTCCGCAGGAAAGTTCGTGCGCCAAAAACCTGTTCCGAAAAAACAGCTTAATATCGCTATTTCTTTACTCGTTTTCTCTTTGATTCAAATCCTAGCCAAATTAACTTATTTACGTAATTATTTCTTTAATATGTTTTTGGTTCAATAACCTGAGACATTTTTTGATTTTTTTAAAAATCTTCACACCGGAACTACTTATAAGGGCCTAAGTGAAACTCTGCATTTACTTACACTAGCGCTCGTAGTGATAGAAAAAACAAACTGCTAATCTAATTGACTGGATAAGGTTGAGTTTCATATACCGCTTGTAGTGATAGAAATGGCAAACCGCTAATCTAATCGACCGGGTATAGTTGAGTATCCGGTGAACCATCATGAGCCTACCGCGTGTCATCATGCCGCCACCTTGTAAGAAACGTTTGTGTGTCCTTTGCGTTTGGAAAAGTGTAGAAAACAAAATTATGATTGAGCAAAGGATTGTAATTTTTAGGAATAAATGAAGAATGTGTTCTCATACTTTATCATATGTAACTAGCACCCCAACTTTGGCCGGCTACAGTTATGAATGCATTACGTGATACGCGGTTTTATCATTTTAAATGATCTATTCGACTTCGTCGTTACGTTACGGCGACGTCACGAAAGGTACCGAGAATGCACTGAGGTGAGTGACGTCATAGTACTGTGCCCAACTCTAGGAGTGGGTATTCCAAGATTCAGACACCTAGATATCAAGGGAAAGGCTGTAGCCGCTTTTGAAAGTTGAGATATTTGAATATCGCGCTACATTGCTTCTCGAAGCATTTGGAAATAATTTACCGATACTTGGATGTCAAGTGACGTAGCGAGTAATAGCAGAGGTCGAGGCTATTTATCGATTAAATAGTTAACTATGGAGTAGAGACTTGAGACTGGGATCAGATTACTGGCACGGCCAAATGAAAGAGAATGCAATTAGTATCCAGTAAATCGGACCAGGGATACCAGAGATATGAGGATTTCTAGATATCAGGTGATGACGCGTGACCCTGACAGTTTTGAATACAAGCCAGCTGGCCGAAGCAACTTCAGCTCTTCTAACACAAGCACTTGGCAAGCAAGTTGCTGCGACGCTGAGCCAAGGCACATGGTTGCCGGATCTACGCAGAAGTTCTTTTGAAAGTCGTGATAGTCACGAAAAGTGCTGCGCTACGAGTTGGAACTTAGTAAGTTTCTGGTGAGGAGAATCACTGAGGTGATTGATTTTCTACAGACATTGGTGGAAATATTTATATTTCTACAAGGACATATGCTAGACTTTGTCTAGAAAATAGTATTTTGTCACAGTCCAGTAATAACTTAATACTTGGATGTTTAAATCCATTTCAGTCAGTTTTCATTATTTGTAACTAGTTAACCACTTCGATCTGTCAGTACACTGAAGACTAGTCTATAACGGTGGCGTTCATTAGTCTACGCAAGGGAAACTACACGTTGCTTAGCGCATGGTAGATGGTGATATAATAAACCATGCCCAGGGAACGATCTTCAGAACAGCCGTTAATTGCTTAGACTGTCAGTGTTTTTCTTGTACTGATAAGATTACCGTGAGTTATGTTACAACTGACATATCTAATAAGAGATCACTTAGATCTGACCCTATTTAAACAAACTGTTATGGCTTTGATGGAAGCCCATATTAAAATGGAACCACAGTTTATTCAAACGTCAAAAGATACTACCACTATGTCTGACTAGACGAATTGTGGGTATATGATGGCGGCGGATACATGGATTGTACATGCTTGTCCGATAGGGCATGTCTATGGATAAATCTGGTACAGACCAGGTTTACTACACTTCAAGACCATCAAGAAATGTAAGCCACATTTGAATTATATTATGCCTAGCTAATTGGAACAAACTATTTTTCTGCAGATGACCAACACATTTTTTTTCTTCGTATTTAAAGCTTGCAATGATTTACGCAAGACTTATTAGAGTTATTCTGAGCATTTTCAGCACTCAGAACAGTTTAGGATCGATGACCGAGCATTTCGAGCATTTATTTGAATTTTTAATATTTTAAGGAAACCACGGAAAACAACCGATGTAACTGTAAAAGTTAAATTTATTTTTGTTGAGGAATGGATACTTTTCCATATTCGAAGGTTCGAACATGTGGATTCTCACATAATGAGATGATAATTAAACATATTTGATATAATTAATAATAATAATAATAAAAATCCACTAATAATAATAATAATAATTTTCATAATTTTTCTAAATAATTCATGGATATTATATTTTCTAATAATCATATGTATTGAGAGAGAGCCTATGAAGTAGTTTAATCATTTCTAGTTTGGAACAGGAGATTTTCCGAAGGAGAGTGGTTAGCGCAAGCCCGCATTCAACCAACATTTCAGTTCTGGTTGAACAGTTGATATTTGCATTGAGCAAAGTATATTTTTCAGATAACACGGAGAGGCATGAAACGGGAAGCAAATGATATTTGTATCAAATCATGACGTAAATACACTCGAAAGTGAAGTGAAGATTTTCATAAGTATGGTAAATTCACGGGTTGAACTGAATGGTAAAATAAAATAAACTTGTAAGTTTATTAATCTTCCAGTGTTGATAACAAGCAGAGGCTTGATTTATTGTATAAATTTTGGGAAGAAAATGTATATGTGTGGAGTAGTTGAAATGCCATTCCCAGGTGCGCATGTTAAGTCACAGGAATGAGGAGGTTTTTTCGAGCATCAATCAAATAGCAGGTTCGATGGCTCAGGTTTATAGTAGGAGTATTGGAACTACACATTTCGTCGGATGAATGACCCGAAGGTTATTTCTTGAAACCATCAGTTCTTATTTCAACCTTGTTTACGAATTCCATTTAGACTTTGATTTTGCTAGAACCCGGATTTGTCATGATAGTAGTTTATTCTTCTTCAGAGGAAGACCTTTACCGTTGTTGTTGTAATATTGTGTTCTTACACAAATAATAGAATGGGCCACTGCCAATTAAAAATAATTCTTTAACCACGAATAATTTGAAGGATATTTTCAATCCTAGTGCCATGAACTAAATGAATTCATTATGAAACTACAATTCTTATTTCCGCATTCTGTCGAAGAATTGCAAGTTGTGAAAGTTACTAAGAATGGCCATAAATATAAATATTTTTTTATAATAATGATTCCAAGTGGAAAATTGAATAGTTGAATGGTTCAACCATTTATTGATCAAGTTGATGATTCAGAAATCATATATTTTGTTAGGAACTTGAAGTTCATAATCGAGTCACTTCTCGAATGTTAAATGTCAGAAGAACAATTAATTGTTGTTGTGCTTCGCACAGTTCTTCGATGCTATGCTCAATGGTCAAATACTTTTCAGATGTTATTAATATGTGTTAATAATTTGTGTTGCTTCGATGATAGTAATATTTTCGACGATATATGTTTGAAACTGGAAAACAAAGTGAAAGTTTAAAAATTCTATGAACATTTATTCTACGAGTGTTAATATTTATGTAAATATTTAAACAGTGATCTACGATATTTCCAGTAGAGACAATTAACTTTGAACTGGAATTAAATATTAATAATTTTGGAACACAGTCTACAGGACTATTAATCGGACTTCTGTTTCCAAAAAGATTGTCAAATGTGTTTGGAAAATTTCTGTATATTGTGTGTAAATAAGTGTGTGGATCGCCACACGTGGATGATGCTGCTTTGAGCATCTTTGCAGTCAGATTTTAACTTCAAAATAAACTGAGATAATTTTACAGGATGTGTTACTCCCAATTAAATCTCCTTCTATCCTTATTGTTGCATTGAGCCAAAAATCAGTAAAGCATTTTTTTTATTTGATGTCGTTTTTGCGATTTGCTTTAACCCATCTGGCACTCCGGAATATTTTGACTCTCGTGCTGACTGATTATTGGTAAAATGCATATGTGGTCGTGCGGACTCCGGTCTAAACGGGCACATAAAATAAGATAGAGAGAGAAATGGCTTCGAACGTGGGTCCCGATTTAGACATGGTCAATCGCATGCCGATTTAAATTGTGATAATTTTTATAGAAATATTTTGGGAGTTGAGAGATGTCTGGTTTGGATGAATAAATTAGTAGGAAACCCAATTAGTGGGGAAAATTAAAAATTTAACTTGGTTAATGATTAGAATGGGTTTGATTATTTTTGATAATGGCTTAACCATTAGGGCGTCAAGTAAATTCAGTAGTAAACGTTCGATGACTGGACATACACATTATTAGAATCCAGGTGGAGGATATTTGAGAACTTGCATATTTTTTCTTGTGATATTGTGGTAAATGTAATTCGTAAACGTAGAGAATTTTGTTTTTCCATCACGTCGATATTAGGACAAATCTCATTTTATTAGAGTGTTCCAATTAGCTATTCATATTTCTTGTTCTAGTTATAAGCTTGTGTTTGCCACTGTTGTATACCCCTAAGTTTTGAATAATAATTGAAATTATGGAAGAAATGATGAGGATGATGAGGAGTTTGGAGGAGAGTTCAAAAGAGGCTGGACGGCGTGTAGCCGCTATTATGAAAGAAAATACAGAGGCTTTAGGAAAGAAACTTAAAGAAAATTCTGATTCTTTAGAAAGTAAACTTAAAGAAAATTCTGATTCGTTAGAAAATAAACTTAAAGAAAGTTTAAATGAGAAACTTAAAATTCTGATTCGTTAGAAAATAAACTTAAAGAAAGTTTAAATGAGAAACTTAAAGAAAATTCTGATTCTTTAGAAAATAAACTTAAAGAAAATTTGAATGATAAACTTAAAGAAAATTCTGATTCTTTAGAAAATGAACTTAAAGAAAGTTCTGATTCTTTAAAAGGTAATTTGAAAGAAAATTTAAATAGTAAATTTAATTCAATGGAAAGTAAATTTAAAGAGAATTCTGAAATTTTGAAAATGACACTTGAAAGTAAAATGAATAAATTATGCGAAAAAACACATGAGCTCGAAACTTCATTAGCTACTAACGCAAGTTTAATGGACGATAAATTTCGTGATGCCGATCTTCGATCCCAAAGCTTAGCTGATAGGATAGAACATGGTCTTAGGAAAGTTGGTGAAGACATGGTCAACCTAGAAGTCAGAGTGAAGAAGGAGAGTAACGAGATGGGAATTCTAGTTGTTCAACGTTTAACGGAACAATTCAAAGAACTTGTCATGGGAGAAATAAGAGAAGGTGTGATTAGTGAGTTGCAAACTGAAATCAAAACCACAGTTGTCAATGAAATTAAAGACACACTCAAGCTGGAGAATCAAGAGGGAATCAAGGAGATTAGGGAATCTTTGTCATCCCATATTGAAGTAATTGCCAAAGATATCCAAGCAACTCAGAAGGACATATCAGATATGACAGGGTCATTGAAAAGTCATGAGGCTGTTATGAACCAGATATCCACTGATGTTAAGGACAATTGTAAAGAAACTGAAGCAATTAAGAAGATGGCAGAAGAAAACCAGAAGGAACTTGAGGCTATGAAAACTCAAATCAAGGATGAGAAACAGTCTGATCATCTGTTGAAAATGCCAAATGTAAGGGGAAAGGAACAGATACAGATAAATCTAGGAGGAGCTAGAGAAACGGATAGTCAAAGACAGGATGAGGTCAGGACAGTATTTCAATCCAACCCCATAACTGTATTTAAGAATGTAGAAGATAAGCCTTCTAAATTTTCAGGGCGAGATTCTGTGACACCCGTGGAATTTTTGAGAGAAGCAGGTGATTACCTGAAAGATTCTAAGATCCCTAAAGAAAGACAGATCCGAGTGATAGGGAAGTTTTTGGAAGGTCCTGCACTTCTTTGGTTTAGAGCTTTTAGATCCACTCTAACCACTTTTGAGGAGTTTTCTCGTGGGTTATTGAAAAAGTTTTGGTCCCCGGAAACCCAACAGCAAGTCAGAGCAGAGTTATATTCGAAGAGATTCTCGACGTCACAACCTACTCGATACTCTACGTACTTTTCTGGACAGCTGTCTAAACTTCAACATTTAGATCCGCCGATGCCAGATAACGAGTTGATTACTGCATTGATACGTCAGTTTCCAGCAGACGTCCAGAGGACTTTGATCGCTGCTGATATCTATAATATGGAACAATTTGATGAAGTATTACAGAAGCTGGATCATACAAACGCTCAATTCTTCCATCAGAAGGGAGGAAAGAATAACAACGCTGTGTACGCTGTTATGGCTGATAGTTATTCTCAGACACCTCGAGAGATTCGAGAGGAGCGAGAAGAGAAAACGCCGAGGGAAGATTCCAATAAGAGAGGATGGAACCAGTACAGTAACAGATACAGTTACAAGCCATATGCGAGACCGGATGGTGGTAATCGATACAATACTCGATGGAGAAGACCACGAGATAGTCAAGGAAGGTACCAGGAAAGAAGATACTATGGTAGAAATAACTACAATAACAGAGGGAATGTGGATACTCATCAGTCCAATGAAGAGTTCAACAAGGAGACGAGGAAAAATTTGGAAGCAAGACACCAAGATAACTTGCAGTTTTTGGAGCAGAGGCCCAATGAACCAGGTCCATCGGGAAAACAACAATCCCGGGGGAATGGTAACGAAAAAAAACAACTTCGAATTCACAGTAGAAGATATAATTTTGAATACTTTCACTTCCAGAATTATTAAATGGCAAGCAGAGGATGATGACTTAATTCAACAGAATGACGAACGAAAAGAAATGGGTACAAGAATTAGAATGCCAATCATATCATGCGAAGTATTCGGTATGCCTGTCGATACTTTGATCGATACTGGGGCTATGCTTTGTCTGGTGAGTGAGAAGCTTTATATTCTGTGGAAGCTCAAAGAGAATTTAGAGGAAATTCCAGTATCAGGAATTAAGATCCAAGGAATAATACCCAATAAAATATCTCTGTGTAAAACACAATTATACTTATGTATTACGATTGGAGGACATGATTTCCGACATGTATTTGTTGTAATGAAGGACATGGCTTTTGACATGATATTGGGAGCAGATTTCATTCAGAAATATCAAGCAGTGATAGACATGAAGACAGAGACGATTAGATTCAAGAATACCGAAGAGATTAACTTCGAGGGAAAAGAAGAGGATGACATCGAGGGAGATGCTCAATGGTCTCTGATTTTTAATGAAGCTGAAGGAAGAGAAGTCTACACTGAGAAGGAGTCCCCAGAGCTAGGGAAAATTTTGGAAGAGTATCACGATATTTTTGACATTAAACCTGGTGAAATTAAAGATTTTGAATATCATATTCGTGTAAATGATGATGCACCTTTTCATGCTAAATTGTATCCAGTAGCAGAAAAGCATCGAGAAAGAGTAAAAGTGCTTATCAAGGAGATGGAAAGCAACAATGTGATTGAAAAGTATACTACATCTTATGTCAATCCATTAGCAGTAGTGTCTAAGCAAGATGGAAGTCTGAGACTATGTTTAGACGCGCGAAATTTGAATTCAAGATTACTGCCAGAGTATGACAGACCACCAATCATTAGGGAACTGTTAAGGAAATTCCAAGGCAAGGTCTGGTTCTCTAATATTGATCTCACTTCGTCCTACCATCATCTTAGGCTTAGTGAAGATTCTAAGAAGTTTACAGGATTTATGTTTGACCAGCAGACATATGTATTCCGCCGTCTACCATTTGGAGTCAAAACATCTGGATCAGTTTTGATCAGAGCACTGGAACAAAATTTGAGTCCTAAAGTAAAAGAGATAGCAATTCGTTATATAGATGATATCTTAATTGCATCCGAGACTAAGGAGGAACATTTGTTACATCTTCAGATGTTATTCGCAGATTTGAGAAAAGCGAACTTCAAAGTAAATCTTCGAAAATGTCAGTTCTTTCGAAAGGAAATAAAATTTTTGGGTCACATTTTGGATGGAGAAGGATACCGTCCCAATGAGACGAAGATACAGGCAATTTCAAATTTCCCTAGACCTACTAGAGTGAAGAATGTCCGCAGTTTTCTCGGGACATGCCAATTCTTTGCAGGGCATTGTCCGAACTTCACCAAGACGGTTGCGTCATTGCAGGAATTGTTAAAGAAAGGAAATAAATGGAAATGGGATAAAGATTGTGAACAATCATTTCAAGATGCCAAGAGGTTATTGGTAAACAGTGTGAAATTGGAGTATCCTGACTTTACCAAGAATTTCATCATAGAATCTGATGCATCCACCGTAGGGATTGGAGCTATTCTACTTCAAGAAGATGAAGACCACAAGAGACTTTACCTGGCGTTCATTAGCAGGAAACTTCGTCCATCAGAGAGGAATTATTACACCACAGAGTTAGAAGCACTTGCTGTAATATTCGCATTGGAGTCGTGGAAGAAAATGTTAATTGGACATTCAGTCATTGTGAGGACTGATCACCACGCATTGGAGTTCATTTTGAGAACAAACTTTGCCAGCGATAGAATAACTAGATGGTCACTTTTTATTCAGCAATTCAACCTAGTTATTGAACACACTCCTGGAAAGTTGAACGTGGGAGCTGATTTATTGAGTAGAGCAGTGGAGTCTACATCTAAGGTTTTTCAAGTTAACCTGACGCAGGAGGATGAAGATACCTTGAGAAGGTTAAGGTTATTGCATTTATCCCAGAGGAGAGACCGACGTCTTAGGAACATTTTTCGTTTTCTACAGGGAAACATGGATCCAAATGATGATGATTTTGTGGAAACTGAAAGAATTTCAAGAGATTTTATGATGTTAGATGGTTTAATCTACAAGTTTGCAGATCCCGACCATACGAAGCTGAGAGTAGTGATACCTCCACGTTTGCAAAAACCCATTATCTGGATGGCACATCAAATCGCAGGTCATGCTGGAGTAGATAAGACAGTCAACATGATTCAAGAGAAATTTTCGTGGGAGCGAATACGACAAACTGTCAGAAACACTATTCGAGAATGCGACTTATGCCAAAGGAGTAAACATAATTCTAGATTATTGAGAGAATTACCAAGGCCTATTATTCCTTCTAAGCCTTGCGAAATATTCGCGACTGATTTATATGGTCCTCTCCCAAAGTCTAAAAGAGGTAACCGATATATTTTGGTGACTATGGATGTTTTCAGCAAATACACCATGTTACATCCAATTCAGAAGGCAAACGCAAAGTATTGTGCGAAGAGAATTAGAGATAGCGTGATTCCGGAAGCAGGCAAGCCGGAATTCCTTTTATCAGATCGTGGACCTCAATTTACATCTTTGGAATTTCGAACCATCATTAATAATCTTGGGATTAGACAATTGTTTTGTTCTATTAGACATCCAGAGAGCAATCCAGCGGAACGCGTGATGGCTGAAATAGCAAAATTTTGCCGCCTCTATTGTCCAAATGAGCATTGGAAATGGATGGATGTTCTCTCTTTAGCATCCGAATCCATCAACTCTACAATTCATGAGAGTACTGGACAGATTCCTATGTTGCTTCATCATGGAATTAAACCAACACGATTATGGGATCGAATCATCTCTATTCCACCTGAGATTGAACCAAGTCGTCAGATGAGGGAAACTCTAGCTTTAGACAAGTTAAGGAGCCAAGCTGAGAAGAGAGAGCGCAGAGTGAGAGGAAAGCGTTTTCGCAGACCCTTGCGCGTAGGAACTCTTGTTTTAGTGAAAAGACCTACACCCTCTGACGTGCAAAATCGAGTGTACTCGAAATTTGCAAGCCTTTACACTGGACCCTATCGTATTGTGGAAGTAAACAATAATGGAAGCTATGAAGTAGCCAATACACGAACTGGTAACATCGTGGGAACTTATAATGCATCGAATTTGAAGATCTATTATTCAAGAACCAGATGATTTAATGTGTAGATAGGAAAAATAAAAATTTTTCAATTTTTATTTTTTGCTAGGTGTGGGGTGGATGTGCCCAACTCTAGGAGTGGGTATTCCAAAATTCAGACACCTAGATATCAAGGGAAAGGCTGTAGCCGCTTTTGAAAGTTGAGATATTTGAATATCGCGCTACATTGCTTCTCGAAGCATTTGGAAATAATTTACCGATACTTGGATGTCAAGTGACGTAGCGAGTAATAGCAGAGGTCGAGGCTATTTATCGATTAAATAGTTAACTATGGAGTAGAGACTTGAGACTGGGATCAGATTACTGGCACGGCCAAATGAAAGAGAATGCAATTAGTATCCAGTAAATCGGACCAGGGATACCAGAGATATGAGGATTTCTAGATATCAGGTGATGACGCGTGACCCTGACAGTTTTGAATAAAAGCCAGCTGGCCGAAGCAACTTCAGCTCTTCTAACACAAGCACTTGGCAAGCAAGTTGCTGCGACGCTGAGCCAAGGCACATGGTTGCCGGATCTACGCAGAAGTTCTTTTGAAAGTCGTGATAGTCACGAAAAGTGCTGCGCTACGAGTTGGAACTTAGTAAGTTTCTGGTGAGGAGAATCACTGAGGTGATTGATTTTCTACAGACATTGGTGGAAATATTTATATTTCTACAAGGACATATGCTAGACTTTGTCTAGAAAATAGTATTTTGTCACAGTCCAGTAATAACTTAATACTTGGATGTTTAAATCCATTTCAGTCAGTTTTCATTATTTGTAACTAGTTAACCACTTCGATCTGTCAGTACACTGAAGACTAGTCTATAACGGTGGCGTTCATTAGTCTACGCAAGGGAAACTACACGTTGATTAGCGCATGGTAGATGGTGATATAATAAACCATGCCCAGGGAACGATCTTCAGAACAGCCGTTAATTGCTTAGACTGTCAGTGTTTTTCTTGTACTGATAAGATTACCGTGAGTTATGTTACAACTGACATATCTAATAAGAGATCACTTAGATCTGACCCTATTTAAACAAACTGTTATGGCTTTGATAGAAGCCCATATTAAAATGGAACCACAGTTTATTCAAACGTCAAAAGATACTACCACTATGTCTGACTAGACGAATTGTGGGTATATGATGGCGGGGGATACATGGATTGTACATGCTTGTCCGATAGGGCATGTCTATGGATAAATCTGGTACAGACCAGGTTTACTACACTTCAAGACCATCAAGAAATGTAAGCCACATTTGAATTATATTATGCCTAGCTAATTGGAACAAACTATTTTTCTGCAGATGACCAACACATTTTTTTTCTTCGTATTTAAAGCTTGCAATGATTTACGCAAGACTTATTAGAGTTATTCTGAGCATTTTCAGCACTCAGAACAGTTTAGGATCGATGACCGAGCATTTCGAGCATTTATTTGAATTTTTAATATTTTAAGGAAACCACGGAAAATAACCGATGTAACTGTAAAAGTTAAATTTATTTTTGTTGAGGAATGGATACTTTTCCATATTCGAAGGTTCGAACATGTGGATTCTCACATAATGAGATGATAATTAAACATATTTGATATAATTAATAATAATAATAATAAAAATCCACTAATAATAATAATAATAATTTTCATAATTTTTCTAAATAATTCATGGATATTATATTTTCTAATAATCATATGTATTGAGAGAGAGCCTATGAAGTAGTTTAATCATTTCTAGTTTGGAACAGGAGATTTTCCGAAGGAGAGTGGTTAGCGCAAGCCCGCATTCAACCAACATTTCAGTTCTGGTTGAACAGTTGATATTTGCATTGAGCAAAGTATATTTTTCAGATAACACGGAGAGGCATGAAACGGGAAGCAAATGATATTTGTATCAAATCATGACGTAAATACACTCGAAAGTGAAGTGAAGATTTTCATAAGTATGGTAAATTCACGGGTTGAACTGAATGGTAAAATAAAATAAACTTGTAAGTTTATTAATCTTCCAGTGTTGATAACAAGCAGAGGCTTGATTTATTGTATAAATTTTGGGAAGAAAATGTATATGTGTGGAGTAGTTGAAATGCCATTCCCAGGTGCGCATGTTAAGTCACAGGAATGAGGAGGTTTTTTCGAGCATCAATCAAATAGCAGGTTCGATGGCTCAGGTTTATAGTAGGAGTATTGGAACTACACATTTCGTCGGATGAATGACCCGAAGGTTATTTCTTGAAACCATCAGTTCTTATTTCAACCTTGTTTACGAATTCCATTTAGACTTTGATTTTGCTAGAACCCGGATTTGTCATGATAGTAGTTTATTCTTCTTCAGAGGAAGACCTTTACCGTTGTTGTTGTAATATTGTGTTCTTACACAAATAATAGAATGGGCCACTGCCAATTAAAAATAATTCTTTAACCACGAATAATTTGAAGGATATTTTCAATCCTAGTGCCATGAACTAAATGAATTCATTATGAAACTACAATTCTTATTTCCGCATTCTGTCGAAGAATTGCAAGTTGTGAAAGTTACTAAGAATGGCCATAAATATAAATATTTTTTTATAATAATGATTCCAAGTGGAAAATTGAATAGTTGAATGGTTCAACCATTTATTGATCAAGTTGATGATTCAGAAATCATATATTTTGTTAGGAACTTGAAGTTCATAATCGAGTCACTTCTCGAATGTTAAATGTCAGAAGAACAATTAATTGTTGTTGTGCTTCGCACAGTTCTTCGATGCTATGCTCAATGGTCAAATACTTTTCAGATGTTATTAATATGTGTTAATAATTTGTGTTGCTTCGATGATAATAATATTTTCGACGATATATTTTTGAAACTGGAAAACTAAGTGAAAGTTTAAAAATTCTATGAACATTTATTCTACGAGTGTTAATATTTATGTAAATATTTAAACAGTGATCTACGATATTTCCAGTAGAGACAATTAACTTTGAACTGGAATTAAATATTAATAATTTTGGAACACAGTCTACAGGACTATTAATCGGACTTGTGTATCCAAAAAGATTGTCAAATGTGTTTGGAAAATTTCTGTATATTGTGTGTAAATAAGTGTGTGGATCGCCACACGTGGATGATGCTGCTTTGAGCATCTTTGCAGTCAGATTTTAACTTCAAAATAAACTGAGATAATTTTACAGGATGTGTTACTCCCAATTAAATCTCCTTCTATCCTTATTGTTGCATTGAGCCAAAAATCAGTAAAGCATTTTTTTATTTGATGTCGTTTTTGCGATTTGCTTTAACCCATCTGGCGCTCCGGGATATTTTGACTCTCGTGCTGACTGATTATTGGTAAAATGCATATGTGGTCGTGCGGACTCCGGTCTAAACGGGCACAGTACCGCTTGGTGAATGTGTACTGAGTTCACTGGTGAGCTCTGGAGTTACGAGACGGCAACGACACGGCGAGCGTGAAGTCATCCAGCCAGCTCCCTCCTTTCACCACGCGCTCCAGCTCCCTCATGACTTGTAACTGTCTAGCGTTCTGATTGTTTCTTGATCATCTAACATGTCAAGAGTCTTTGGCTTCGAGCGAAGCGAGAAACCTCCAGCCTATCTAGCATTTGTAGCATTTAAAATGATACTAGATGACCCGTGCTGCTCCGCAGCATTCGCTTCAACAATCCTACAGCACTTCTGTCCATATGACATTTGCATGTCTTCATGCTAGTGACCTGAACAGACATTTACGGTACCGTCGCGTTTGGGTAAATGATGAAATAGACTTATGAGATCAAATGTGTGGGTGTCCCAATATTTACCCAGCGTAAGCTTAAAAGGCGCACGGACGTCAGGTTCCAGACGCAATTCTGAAAAGCCGAGATGAACAGCTAACTCCAGACACATAAGCTATACTCTTCTCTGAAGTATTAACTCGACAGTTTGAAGCTGGCTGAAGCTAGGGTGATAGGTCGCTCGCAAGCTCGTAAACTCACTCTGAAGCTAGTAATTTAAATTTCCACTGAATGGAGATTGCTTGAAGAAATGAACACGTAAAAACACTCACAGTGGTCGATGTGGGAGCTGTCCCGGACTTTCTTGCAGAACTTTTCAAGCTGAACAATTCTAGAGTATATCGATATTCTTAACGGTTTACCCAGCGTAAGCTTAAAAGACACATGGACGTTAGGTTTTTCTTCAACTCGTTTCACTGAAATCGTAACTGCTTGGCTTCTTTTGGTCATAAGTAAATGTTTTTCTACCTAATCCTTCATTGAGAAATCGTTTACAGAATGGTGAAAACCGCATCAAAATCCATCAAGTTGCTCTCGAGATTACCCGTTATATCCAAGAATTGGGAACTTAGTTTTATATAGAGATATCCACACAATTTAAGGCTACAGCGGTACCATTTGGTATTCCGTCTACTTATGATACTAATGGTATAAATTGAAGATAAAAGATGGGTCGCTTATATTTGAACTAGGAGATTTATCTCTTGGGTAACATATATAAAGACAGCTATCGCCTCCACTACTACAGATAGCATAGCAAGTAAAGGAGATTGATGAGAAATGAAAAGATAACTCACACAGAAGGAATTAATATTTATTAAGCCTTAAATTTGATTGAGTATATTTTAGTTATAGAACTGAGGCAATGAAAGAACAGGATGTAGGATAGTAATCACCGCTGTAGGACAATAGCACATCTTTTTTTTACCATTACCACAGGACAGTTATCGTATTAGGGATGTGGACGTCCTTGTATAATTGTCATTTAATCTGTGCCCCGTTTGCTGAGGTATGTGCTCCTCCGCAACATTCGTTACAACATTCTAATAGTACTTCCTTCCATACGACATTTGCTGTTCGCTTGCCTTTTGGTTCTATTTGAACTTTGACGTCATGAAAGAATTTTGCTTGCGATAGTGCGACATACAGTTGTCCGTGGCTAAACACCGGTTGAGGTAAATAAATGCCTACTTGATCTAGTGTTTGAACTTGAGCTTTATTGATAGTTATACAAAACGCCAAACGTACTGGAAACTGCCTCCTTTTGAAGGAAAATGGCATAGAAGTATCTGATGGCGTAAGGTCAAGGCAAGGAAGTAGGACATTGTTTCCAACATTTGAGGGTATTCACCGTTACCAATTTGTATCAAGAAGTTTGCAAAGTCACGTTGATCTGTATCCGCTCGCATATTTTTGTTGAGTTTAAAAATTTTGAATAATGGCCACAAAGGAGAGAACCATACTAACATTTGGACTGTTGCTGCTTTAGATGCGTGAGGCACAACAGGCAACATCTGCCTAAAATCTCCTCCTAAGATGATAATTTTTCCTCCGAAAGGCACGTCGTTATTCATGATGTCCTTGAGCAGCCGATTTACACACATCAACGCCTGCTTATTAGCCATAGGGGCTTCATCCCAGGTAACAAGTTTAGCTGAATGAATATAGAAAGCTTCCTTGCTGTTAACTTTTATTCCTGATACAGAACTTTTATGTAAATGTAGAGGTAAGTTGAACTGGCTGTGAACAGTGCGCCCCTGAGGTAGTAACATTGCTGCAATACCAGTCCATGCAACAGAAACTACATTTAACTCCAAATTAGTGCAACTGTGAATCAAGCATTGGTAAATAAATGTTTTCCCGGTGCCCCCTGGACCGTCAATGAAATATGCATTACTCCTCCTTTCATTGCTGTTTTGTACTAACCCCAAAATTCCTGTAATTATAGCCGTTTGGTTTTCATTTCCTTGGTTTATCATCCGACTTAATTGATCATCATTAAGTTTTGGATAATTCATTGGTAAATTTGTCTGAGGGAAATTATCAATAATAACTGGCAATTCGAGAGAAGTAATGGGAAGACCATGGAGCTTTAATGTATTAGAAATATGTATAAGAGTGAACTGATATGCAATGTTAGGTTCGTGAAACTCCAGATAATCTTCTGATAATGAATTCTTGAAAATGTCCCATAACTGTCTTACATTTGAAGGGATCTGAAAGATACATATGTAAGAAAACAGTTGTCGTAACTGAGAAGGCGTCTGAAATTGTGACGCTTCTGCCAAACAGCGCTGCCATTCAGAATCATCAATCAGCAAACCTCGCTCCTTAGCTGTTTCTTTAAAAGTAGAATAGACAACGGATTTGTATGATCGTAGATCCTGGAAGCTGGTAGCACCTATGACGTAAAGCAATAACAGGCGTAAATAATACCTTTCTGTTTCTGTAGGCGAAACATTATACATTCTGCCTATAGTTTTTGAAACATGATTTCTTTTTTTGCCACTGGCCGTTGATCTTATTCCAGACGTAATGTACTGGCGTTTCAGGATATATATACGGACTTCTGGCTTGCGAATCCCGTTCTGCTTATTGTATGGATAAATGCGAAATTAGCGCCCGAGTGGAGCAGGTAGAAGTTAACGATATCATGTATGGATACATGCGACATTAGCACCCGAGTGGAGCAGGTATAAGTTAACGATATCATGATGTAATTAGGGAACTGATCGCCCTATATCAGTGAATGTTATAATTATATTGGATGTATTGAAACACCAAACGAACGAAATAAAACAAAACAAGTAGTTCCGTGAAGAACTATACAGCCTATTTTAATATATCCTGCTCATGTTAATTGTCTCTATCAACATACAAAATTTCAGTTTAATTGCTGTAAAAGATTCGTAGATATTGAGAACCGTCTAAATATTTCATATGGTCGCCAGGATGGATATTTATTTTTGTACTATTACATTAAGATTATTGTGTACGTGTGGTATTCAAACTTCAATCGCATGATTAGAACACAAGAAGTAAAAACGAGATTTTAAAAGTACGCACACCAGCCATCTTGTGATTATGCAAACAATTTAAATAAATTACATGCCAGTGGATCAACATTTTATAAGCATTTAACGTGCAACGTTTCACGGCACTCGGATAGTTAATTCGCGAGAAACGTCCAGTTAAATATTTATACTTCGCGTCGCCGCCATGTTGGATTTGTGCTCACCAGGTTACTGAAAGTCCTATAGGTGAACATATGTTCATAGTCTCAATGAACATAAAAATATTCAGTTTGGTTGCTGTAAAAGATTCATAGATATTGAGAACCGTCTAAATATTTCGGAAGCTCGCCATTTAGGATTGTTATATGTATAGGCCATAGAGTTATGTACCATTCAAGGACAATTATTGCCTAGCTTCATTATTCAAACTTTCACTTCGATCGCATGATTACGACACAAGAATAAAAACTTAATTTTAAAATTTCGCTCAGCCGCCATCTTGAGGTTATGTAAACAATTGAATTAAATTAGATGGCAGTGCATTACAATCTGCAAAATCATTTACTGTACCACATTTCACTGCGCTCAGAGAGTTAAATCACGAGAAAAGTCTATTAAAATATTTCATATTCGCTTGGTCGCCATGTTCGTTTTGTACTTTACAGGTTTATGAAATATACATAGATAAACTTGTATCAGTACCCTTTATCACCGTACAAAATTGCATGATGATATCTGTAATAGTTTCGGAGATATAGAATGTCAGTGCAATATTTCGCACAGCCGCCATTTTGAGATTATGTAAACAATTGAACTAAATTAGACTCCAGTGCATTAAAATGTGTAGAAACATTTGCTGTACCAAGTTTCATTACGTTAGGATAGTTAAATCGCGAGAAATTTCTATTTTAAAAGTCTCAATTTCGCTTGACCGCCATGTTGGTTTTGTAGTCACCAGGTTTTTGAAAGTCTCATAGGTGAACTTCTAGTGTGTCCTTCATCACCGTACACAATTTCAGGGCGATATCGGTAATAGTTTAGGAGATATAGAATGCTAGTGAAATATTTCGCACAGCCGCCATGTTGGATTGGTGAGACGTAACAAAATTTGAAGGGCACGGTCGAGGTCACCGGGAATAGTGCTATGAACTTACCGAGTTTCATTGAAATCGCTCCAGCCGTTTAGATTTTATTAGGGGGGGGGGGGCACACACACACACCTCACACACACACACACACACACACACACACACACACGCACGCACACACACACGGACAAAAGGTGATCTCATAAGCCTATTTTTTCAAAATTGAAGATAGGCTAAAAATGCATGAAGAAATATTCTCTTTTGGCGTGATTCAAACCGCATAGAAGATTTTTTATTTAGCCTACTTTTCACATTTTGCAAAAATGAGGAAAAAGTAGACTTATGAGATCGATCCGGGAAAATGTGTGTCTGTCTGTCTGCCTGTCCTTCTGTCTGTATGTCTGTCATTCTGTCTGTCTGTCTGTCTGGCTGTGTCCCCCCCCTATCAACTCCTAAACGGCTGCAGCAATCAAAACCAAATTTAGTATGAGTAAAGATGTGCACCGGAATAGCTCACGTCCATATTTGAAAATGATGTCAGTGCTACCAACTACTAAAAAATCGCAATTGAAATTTGAGCTCCATGTTGGATATCTTGGAATGTATACATGGGAACTATTCCAAAATTGGTACACATATAGATAATAATACTTCAGTTTAATTTTCAGGGGGCCATACATGACAGTGTTGCCAAAATGATTCTAAGCCTACTGATACGTCCAATTTTTAAATGCATATAACTTCTACACTATTAAATAGATTTCAGCCAATTTTTGTATGTACTATGTGTACATAAACAGATATGACTGAGCGTATTCTTAAGAGCCACCAGGGCTGCCAACTGTTGCTCTCTCTATTTCCTTCATCCAAAAATCAATATATATGAAAGTATGCAAACCGACAGCTTTAAACTATGCACACGTATACTACCAGACATTTTAGATTAATTTGGAGTAACTTATATAGGCCTACTTCAGTTCTACCAACATGATTCTAAGCCAGCTGATAGGACCAATTTTTAAATACATGTAACTTCTATAATGTCAGTTGGATTTCAACCAAATTTCGTATGTGATATGTGTTCCATAACAGATATGACTATAAGTATTGTTAAGAGCAATCAGGGTTGCCAACTGTTAATAAATGCTGTCTATATTCTTTTTACCCTAATATCAATATATCAGAATGTATGCAAGCCAACAGCTCTATACTTTGCACACGTATAGCACCTGACATTCTAGATTAATTTGGAGTAATTAGTACAAGGCAGTGCTGCCAACATGATTATATGCCTGCTGATATGTCCAATTTTAAAATACATGTAACTTCTATACTAACAAATGAATTTCATCCAAAATTGGCACAACAAGATATCATAATAATTCAGATTATTTCTGACCAGCACACGCATGGTATTGTTGGCAACATGCTTTTACGCGTGCTGATAGATCCAGTGTCTAACTGCATGTAACGTCCATTGGATTTCAACCAAATTTTGTATTCTGTACCTTAAGAGGTGGAACTAAGAATATATTCAGTCACCAGGGCTGCCAACTGTAGTGCTCTATTAGGCTACATTATACCAGGTATATTTTGAACTAATTAGATATTTCGATATTACCAACTTAATTTCGTCATTATTCTAGATAGGTTCATATACTGTAGAATAATCATTGGCATGAAAAGTAGGCTGTATAGTTCTTCACGGAATTTCTTGTTAAGTGAATGCGTTATGTCCCCAAGGAGATTTGATCTCTGTTAATATGAAGATGTTTACGTGGATTCACATTAATACCATGGAAACCACGATGAAGATGTGCACTCTGCTTTGCCGGACTATCATGATACAGAGTAAGTCGTTGTCGCCTAGTGACAGTCCATCAAGTTAGATTTATTATTGGGGCGGTGTTGAATATCATGATACGGTGTTAGTCGTGGTCGCCTAGCGACAATATGTCCGTCAGGTCATTCGATTCTATTTTCGTGTGACCTTGAAGGAAGTAATATTCGCAATTATTTTAATACACAGATGATATAATAACGTAAGGTGGGTATCAATCGATAATGCGTGTCGGGCATTACATTTTAAGGTATGTATTCACATTTCGGACCCAAATCTAAACTATTCAACCGATTTTTTTGAAATTTGCATGATGAGATACTATCATTCAGGGAAGATATTTACACTATAAAAATTTCACATGAAGTCAACTATTTTGAGAGTGATGGAAAAAACTTCGAAATTTTGCATATATTTTCAAAAATCGTAGTTTTATGGAAAATAGTTAAAGTTCAATATTTCTTGTTTAGAATCATTCCATATAGCCCATAGAATGGGTTAAACTAAACAGAAAGTAAGAATTAACTGACTTTATATTTTTTGGGAACATTTTTCTTCAAATATGAAATTTTGGAATTCATCTTTTCTTTTTTTCACACGGCTGGCTGCGTGGCTCAGCGGTAACGCTCTCGCTTGCTGAGCCCAAGGTTGCAGGTTCGTATCCTGGCGCAGTCAGCTGGCATTTGAGGGTGCGCAAATGCGAGGGAGCCGTGTCAGTAGATTTACTGGTTCGTTAAAGATCCCCTTCGGGGCAAAATTCCAGCACCCTGGCGCCTCTAAAAGCCGCAGTAGTTAAAAGGGACGTAAAACCAATAACATTTTTTTTTCACACGGTACCTTTTCATCTTAGTTATATTTACAAATGTGTTTAGTTCAGCCCATTGTACTCTTTATCAGCTTTAATTTGACATATAACAGCATTGTATAGCTTTAAAACTTAGGGAGCTACGATTTTTGAAAAAATTGGGATTGAGGATAATTTCAATATCCGAGAATTTGGACTTGAAACTGATTGTTAATTTCATCAAAGGAATGGTGTACTTTGACCAACTAGAATCCCCCTGATGCATAAGTAGGTCCCTCCTGGTGTTGTTTTTTGTCTTCCTTGATTCGTTTTCTTCCTCTGAGGTACCTTCTCCGTTGTTTTTTTTCTGGTGTGTTCTGCTTTATGACCTTGCTGAGACATGTTTCATCAGCACCCTTCGCGCCATCTGCACCATATTTTCCATGAGTGTTGTTCATCTTATGTAGCACTTGCAATTCACGCACACTGCCACAGTTATAATGGATCACACCATCCATTTCTCCTAATTTAAGAGTTGTCAGTCCCACATATGTGTCTTTTGGGCACCGACGCCATATTATGGAATTGAAAGACTCGTAGAAGTTTTGTGTCAATCCATGAAGGCATTTACCCAACATCTCCCTGTTTCTGAGTCTTTCGTAAATGGGCTTCACTTCTTGAAGAATATCCCAAGGTATACCTGGTTTGTACTGATACCTGTTGAGTTCGCCTTTAGCTTTAGCTCTCAGGTAAGAGCACCAACTGTCACTTCCTTCAGGACACCTGTGATGCGAAGGCCTCTCCTTGGTTGCTGTCAGATGGTATAACGTTGATCAAATTCCATTGTACATTGCTTGTATGCTGGAAGTATTGCTACGAAGTGCAATGCCAAAAGTAGTTCTGCATTTTGTCAATGAGGGAACCTGTAAGTTTTCCTTCCCCCCCCCCTAGCTTTTTCTCATGTGCCAACTTGCGCAGTGCTGTTCCCAACCTTTTCTGGTAATGTCCGACACATTCCAGTTTCTTTATTTGCTTCCCATTGTAAGGATCAGTCTCTAACACAGTTTTATAGCTTTTTGAGTGTCCATCTCCATGAACGTCAATGTACTCCAGTCCTCTCTTTTCTACTGAGCGACAAAAAATATTTTTGGCACCCTCTGGTTCCATGTTTGGTGAAGACCCACTGAAGGTTTTCATGCACGCTGTTGCGTGGTCTGCATGCCAAGAGAGGTAAGAAGGGGATGCTTTGTCATCAGTTGAATGTAGTTAACATCCTACGCAACTTTTGGACATTACTTCAACGTCAATACCTTTACCTGTGTTTACTGACACCGCTGAAACTACACCTGAGAGTGAAGAATGACCTCTTCGGTGCTAAGTCCCATCGACAGTCACACCGCATTCATTATTCTGTCGTTTTATTTTGATTTCCTCTGCAGCATCTTTCATTACTTCGGTAACTTCAGAGGTAACTTCTGCTAGAGCCTTGACGTGCTCAGTATAAGCTGCAGATGCAGGTGGAGGAGGTAAATTCATTATATAGGAAAATGTCCTTGCTTCACTACGCCCACAACCAATTAGCCGCATTCCATACACAAGTCTTCTATTAATTTCAGGCATCTTACCAATTTTCTTTGATGTGCACTGAGGATCTGACTTGAAATCACAATTACTACACTCTAAACTGACATAAAAAAAACCAACCTAACCTTTGTTTCAGTGATATTGATCCACAATTCATACAGGCAGGTCATACAAGCAAAGATAACAGTTTTTCTACACATTCCACACTAAATATAATGTTGTAACTGCCTTCAGAATCGCCACAATTGTTGTGAAAATGCGAAGTAGAAAGTTTATATTCAGATGCATTAGGCCTACTCTCATTGGGAAACGCATTTTCATAATTTTCATTTTCACCTACTGTCTCAATAATATTTTGGTTATTTACTGTGTGTTTATTTCCCTGAAAACGTTTCCGTTTATAGCCACTACGTTTATTACTACCCATTATTTACCAAAATAAAGAAGCTAGTCACTCGATGTAAACAACGAATATAATACACATGGCAAGATGTCAAAGAGTGTATGCTATATAATGTAGATTGACCATTCAATGAATTATTTTGGGAAAACGAACCTGGCCATTCATGCTATCTAGTGGTAAGTAAATGTACTACATGCTGAAATACAAGTGCGATCTAGTGCAATGCCGTTACATTGAAAAATCTGCCTGTATATGGAAAGCTACCGAGTGAGGATCACGTGCGTAAATGAGTATTACGGCTTAACTATATGTCTCAGGACAATGATACTTGCATATTTGTAAACTAGATAATTCAGGATTTTGAATGACGTAAAAACAATTATTGACTATTTTGAACAAAATCACGATTTCAAACGTGAACACATACCTTAAAGCAACAAACGTCGTCGTAGCGCAAATACTTCCCGAGATATTTCAGTTTTTGTAAAGGGTGACATTTTTTGAAAACTATTTTACGATATGAAATAAAGTACAGTCTTTCAGACTGACTGTCTCTTTTTGTCGATGTCAATGAACTACAACCTATATTCCTTTTACGTCTCGGCATGATGGGTTAAAATCACTGACTGGAGATGCATGTGCAACGAATTCTTGTAAGAGGTAATTTAAGAATGGCGAAGTGCATGAAACACAAATCCCCCTTCCGTCCAATCTAAAATGACTTATAGTGGGCGATGTATTGAAGATAGAGATATGCTCTCGCGGACTTTTTTTTGTAGAAATTTTCATGCTGAACTATTCTTATTCCCTTCCCAGAGACTAGTGACATATCTAGCCTATCGCGACAGGAGTTGTTGGAGATACAACGATCACCTGCTACAATGCTGTTGCAGTTGGTAAGCAAGCAATGGCTAAAATGGTCAATTCGGCATTTTCTAACATCAAATTGTACCAAATTCTACCGTCAACGACACCTAGCTGTGAACGTAGCAACTAGATGCCGCCGCAACCAGCAACTTGCAACGAACGTTGGAACTTCCCCTGCGAGTCACCGAAGCCACTTCCCACAGAGTCAGATGGAAAACTGAAGTGATCTCGTGCAATGGCGTTGTCATGGCAACCTCTGATAGCTCATCCCTCATCGATTTAGAAGCGTTGTCATGTTAAACTCTGATGGCTCTTAGCATCTCAACTTAGTATAAAACAAAGTCCCCGATTCTTCGATGTTACGGGTAAACTCGAGAACCACTGGATGGATGTTGATGCGATTTTCACCGTTCTGTAAAGGATATCTCGAGGATGATTTCTGTAGAATATAATTTATTTATGATCAAAGGAAGCCGAGCAGTACCGGTAACGATTTCAGTGGAAAAGTTGAAAAAAAAAACCTGGCGTCCGAGTGCTTTCTAAGCTTACGCTGGGCAAACCATTAAAAACATCTAGGTACTATGAGTGTAAGAATTGTTCAGCATGAAAAGTTCTACAAAAAAGTCCGCGAGAGCATATCTCTATCTTCAATACATCGCCCACTATAAGTGTTTTTACGTTTTAATTTCTTCCAACAATGTCCATTCAACTACTGAGGCGACAGTTTACGAGCTAGCTAAGGGCGAGTCTATCATTCCTGTTACAGCCTAGCTAGCGGGCGAACTTATTGCCCCAGATACAGCCAGCAGCAAACCGTTGAGTCGTGTTGAGTTAAGACTTATGAGAAGGGTGGTTGTGTTTGGAGTTTCCCTGGAAGTGCAACTCGGGTTTTCATCATTTCGCCTGTGAAACACAGTCAAGTTAAGATTGGACGGAAGGGGGATTTGAGTTTCAATCACTTTGCCATTCCCTGGAAGTGCAACTCTCATTTCGCCTGTGAACTTTTCGTTCCACAAAATTCACAGTCAATTTAAGATTGGACGGAAGGGGGATTATATTATATTAAATTATACTGATTGGCGTATAATCTCTACTTATAAAACAAAGTCCCCGATTCTTGGATGTCACGGGTAATCTCGAGAACCACTGAATAGATTTTGATGCGGTTTTCACCATTCTGTAAAGGATATCCCGAGGAAGGTTTCTGTAGAAAATAATTTATTTATGACCGAAGGAAGTCAAGGACTTACGATTTCAGTGAAAAGGTCGAAAAAAAACTTGCGTCCGTGCGCTTTTTAAGCTTATGGTGTATTCTTTGGAATACACGGTAAGACAGAGTAAGCTTTTGCTTCTCACTGCTTTATTTCATTACTTCCTTTTTTCGCAAACACCAACAGTGATCTCCTGGTTTCTATTTGTTGGTATACTTTGCTTATGCTACCTGTGAGTCTCTTCTAGATATATATCTACCATGACCCACCTAGTGTCATCTAGCAGCGAATCTCTGAAGTTTCTGAATTTCTCCATGTACAAGAGGACTTCCTTACCAATCTGGCCACCAGATCTCGTCGCTATCGCCAGCTATCATCTCCGTGATCAAGAGGACTTCATCTACTTTTTCTTCCACCAGGCTTCGCTAGTGACGCCTGCTATCAACTCTTTGAAAACCATTTCATCAAGAGAATTAATTTTTACAATGTTGGTTATTCTTATGTATATTCCTTTGTCTCCTACCCCCACTCTTTTCCCTTCCCTGGTCTCTCCGCGCTTCGATGAGCTGGCATCACTTGTGCTACAGACGTCAAGACTCCCAGTCGGAGCTTACCTAGAGCTCGTCTCCTCTCCTCGAGAGACAAACTTTTAAATTTGGACTCCATGTCCAGATCGTAACTAACGGTCAACTAGGAGAATCGCCGTTCATCAGAAATGAGCTAAGTACTACTTCAACGTTCTTCAACTCATTTTAATTGCTTTTAAATAGCTACATGCTTTTTAACCATCATTTACAGACAGTGTGATATTACTAAATGTGGGGAAATAACCATCTTCGCGGGATTTTCGAGGTTGGGCTTTGTCTATCTTAGCTAATCTTAACATGAAGCAGCATTTCTTATGCTTATTATCTGAGATAATTTCTCACAACGTGGGACATCTTTAAATTACCCACTGTCTGTAGAAAACTTAGCTCGTTACACCGTTGGATTTTTCTATCAATTTCAACACATGATTGTTCTGGAATTTTCCATGCCAAACAATTCATTTACAAGTTAAACCTTCTAGTATTTTCCACTCACATATGGGAATACTTTTTCTAACCAAGGAATCTTCCTTATGAACAGCTATTCAACACCTAATTTTTCTTCCTCCGTTGGAATTTTTCTGCTGCATTCAACTATAACCTATAAATTTTCAACGCAATAGACTCTCGCAAATCTAGTGCAACTAGTTATTTTTCACCATTGTAATAACTTTCCTTGCTATAAACTTTTTTTGCTACAATAGTGAACTTTTCAACCACGTTAATAGACTATAGTGAAACAGTGCTCGTTCGATTTCTCATCCGCGTCGCGCTCGTCTGAAATAAATAAAATAGGCCAAGAACTTTCTCTACAAAGTTCATATTTCCTCTTCCTCAACCCCTCTTTACTTAAAAATTAGGTTAATATTTAAATTTATGTATTTTGCAACGAGGCCTCGCCAAACCATAGGCGCCGTCCCAACTTTCTCCATTTTCCATTTATTCACTCGGTATAAATATCAGCATTTAGACACTGCTTATTAATCTGTTTCTTTTCTTGCTAGCACAAGAATTGGTTATTGTCTACCAAATCTTTCATTAATCTCTTTAATCTAGGTTTCACGAAAGGGTAACTGGCCCCATTTTTTCCTCGTGATCCTGTTTAAACATAGAAGTTCTAGAAACTTCCTTTTAATTTTTCTCTTCAGGTTTCACAATAAGTGACCTGCCCTATTTGTATAACCTCTAAAATTAATTCTGTATCAATATAAGAAGTTATAGAACTTCTGTTTCATTTCTCCCTGTTTTTTTTTTTGCTGTTACTTTCGAAGTTGTTATTTGTTCATATTTCTAAGATACCCATCTAGAAATCCTTAAAGTACACATCTTGTACTTGATTTATTGTTTAACTTTAATTACGTTAATTATCTTTAAATTTTCTATTTATTAATCTTAGCACCATTTCAAAATCTTACTAAGATTTTAGTGCTTATAAAAGGTTCCAAACCATAAAAATTGTCAATTGCCTGGTACAAGCTTTAAATGATTTTAGGAGGTCTGCGACCCCAATTGTTTATAAAATCAAATTACATATCTGTCAAATTGATTACACCATTTTGCATTGTTAAATAAATCTAAATTTATCCTTTTGCTTTATCATTTCTCTAAAATAACGATTAGGCAAGATCCTGTCTTCCCCTACTCTTCCTATGGGCTTAAATTTAAAAACCTCACAAATAAAATTAATAACGGTTCCACTTTTTGTTGCATTTGAGCAAGAACTCTTAGTCACAAACTTATTAAAGCCTCTCTTAGCTTTGATAGCTAATTCTAACTGGCCAGTAAGGCAAGCATAGCTCGCTACGCCAGATTCCTGCTTGTTGAGATTTTCTCTACAACTTATGGCTGGTTTTCCAAATTTAAGTTTTTCTCATTGTCTAAACTTTTAGTCGGCTCTTTGCTGGGTAAAAGCTTAGTCATTCCTAAATGCAACTATTGGTGCTCTTACCAAATTTTTTCACAAGGGTATACTTGCTTCATCCCTATCCTTCTTGGAAACATTCGGTCGCTTTTTAGAAATTCTACAATTTCAAGAATTAAAACATCACGGCCAATTCAAACTATTTGTATTCTTCAAAATATTGGTTTAAAACAAACTCCTTTGATAAGATTCATAGGAAACTTATCATTTCTTTCTTTGCCAGACCACCACCCTTCCCCATAGTAGCCGAATCTTGGCTTGGAAGGGAAGGTACCATCTCTTCTCGCTCGCAAATTGCCCAAGCTCTAGCTGCGTTTCCTGTTAGCTGTGTTCAGGTCCCCACTCACTTTGGTGATTTCACGGGTTTTGCGGTGACACTTTTCACCAAAAAAAAAATATTGGTATTTGATGTTGGACTTTCGTCCTATTTTCCACACTTGTTCCTCTGTCCGAAACCCACTTCCCTTTACTTCTTTATTCATCTTCCCTTGTGGGTAAGGTTAATTCCTAGCGAAAACCTACCCAGTTTACGCTGGGCAAACCGTTAAAATATCTATATACTATGAGTGTAAGAATTGTTCAGCATGGGACGTTCAACAAAAAAAGCCCGGGAGAGCATATCTCTATCTTCAATACATCGCCTACTATAAGTGTTTTTACGTTTTCATTTCTTACAACAATTTCCATTCAGTTACTGAGGCGACAGTTTACGATCTAGCTAGGGGCGAGTCTATCACCCCAGTTACAGCTTAGCTAGTGGACGAGCTTATTGCCCCAGATACAGACAGCAGCAAACAGTCGAGTCGTGTTGAGTTAAAAACTTTAGATAAGAGTGGTTGTGTTTGGAGTTTCCCTGGAAGTGCAACTCGGCTATTATTCATTTCGCCTGTGAACTTTTCGCTTCGCAAAATTCACAGTCAAGTTAAGATTGGACGGAAGGGGATTTGTGTTTCATGCACCTCGCCATTCTTAAATTATGTCTGACAAGACTTGCACATGCATCTCCTTGATAATATAATTAGTAGTCCAGTTAGTGATTTTAACCCATCATGCCAAGACGTAAAACGGATATTGGTCGTTGTTCATTGACATTGGAAAAAAGCGCTTATCTCGTAATTAATTCATAACTGTTCCCGGGCGAAACCGGGTCGGGTTGCTAGTTTTCTTATAATTCCGAAATCATTTTTCTCATCCCTTGGCGTAATGGTGGGTCATATCAAAAATTCTTTCAGACCAACGTTTTAGGTAATTATTAGGGGAATATTGTCCATTTTGTACGGTTTTGGTATTGTGCCTATTAAGAGAGATATGATTAATGTTTCCCGAAAACCCCACTTTTTTCCACCCCTTTGGCCAATGGTTGGTGCTATCAAAAAACGTTTTGAACATAAATGTTTGGCACTTATCCGATACATAGTATGAACTTTGAATGGATTCGATATTTCACGTATTAAGAGTGTTATAGCGATATTTTAAGTTTTCGAAAAATGCCCCAAATTGTAACCCCCTTCGACCGAATTTGCCCATTAACGAACTCGACCGAGATTTTAAAGTGATACATAGGCCTATTATGTAAAGAATTCAAAGTGATTGGTGCAAAATTACGGCAGTTATCGTGTCCACAAGGAACTTATATATTATATATACACACATATACATAAATTATATATAAACTCTTGAACTGACGGTGGTTTTAAGGTCTAAGCTCTAAGGGGATGTGAAACACGAAGATGTGTCGACATTTTCCTGAAGTCGAAACATGGTACCCATTGCAATAGTTAGCTTTCTAATGAAATCTACCTAATTCTGGACAATTGCAGTCGATAATACAGTATCACTCAACACACTGAGGTACAAAGGTACTCATTGACACTACTGAAGACATTTCATTACAAGTTATCTTATTTTCTTGAAATTGATATCACTTATTCCAAGAATATAAACTAGTGGATTTTTGCCAAAAAGAAAAGAAAAAAATATTGGGGGGTCTTTTTCAAAGATTAATCACAAAAATAACGTGCATTTTTAGGACTCGTTACCTTAGCTCCTTTTCAACTTAATTGAGTGATTGTTGCTTCAAATTGATTTGCTGTATGTTCAGAATGTTGTATAGCAGAATCGTTTTTGTATCATTGATTTAGGCAAATATATTAGCTTTGTTTTACTATTTACGTTATTTTGATTGAAAAAAGAACTTAATTGTGGGGGGCGCGACCCCTAATTTCAATTTAACAGCTTCATTCTGCTTTACAACATACTGCAATATTTGTCTATATTTTAGTTTTTAAATGAAACTAATATCTGCATTTTAAGTGGACATTTTAACTGCCCAAGTCAAGACATATATTGAAAAAAAAAAAATGAGAGAAAACGTAACTTAAAATTGAGTTACACATTTAGAGTAAAGAGTCTTACTTCTCCACGCCTAAAAATGTCTTTTCATTGGATTTTAGGTTAACCTTCTGCATTCCCCGACCAGCGAGTATCTCCTACATTGTTTTAGTTCTGGAGTAGACTGTTTCAAAGCCAGATTAATGTGTGCTTTATCTGCTGCACCTCTGCGTCTGAGTGACAGCTGCTGAAAAGCGTGCACACCGATCATTAAAGTGAATATAAATGAGCTAAACAACAATAAAACTAGTATAAACTATATATTTCTGGAAACTAGAGAGGACATAGTTAGTTAGTTATTGTTGTTTTAAGGGGCGGAACTACGAGGTCATCTGCCCCTAGAGAGAGGACATATTTTCGAATGTAACAATAAAAACAAATTCGAAAATTTTGTTGAAAATGACTAATGAAGGGTCGATAAATTCCAGGCTGGCATTACTGGGCCTACTGCACCGTAGTGTGTATTGCTACTCTCGCTTTCAATATAGCTCCCGCATTAGCGCAGGGCTGCAACATAGCAGTCATATAGAACCTTGGGTTTTGGGGCTGTGTGTAATTTGTCGCAGAAGATAGGAAGAAAGGTGAATCAACGCGTGTTGTCAAGAAGGTCGATATTTCTCTGCCTGCATCCCGTATGGTACTAATGCACTGCAAGCATATCCTGCAAACGATACTGAACTCTATTATCTTTCCATCGTATCAGTCTGCAGTCACACCGAGGGAAAAAGTAATAGTGTTCAGTATAGTTTGGAAGACATGCTTATTATTATTATACAAAATTATTAGGGGTAGCTGATTCCCCTGGTATACCGTATCTAATTTTCGGATCATTTCAATGGATTTTAACAATTATTTATTGAAAAATTTTAGGTCAGCAAAATCTGGGCCTTGTTAGATTTAAATGTAGGTTTATCACCCAAATCTTAATGGACAGATGACCTATAAGTTTCTCCCCTTAAAAGGCAATCACCTAAGTACCGGTACATGGTTTTAGGAAAATAAATGCTCAGTGTACTTACTGAGACCCACGAACTGGAAGATTCCCAAAGTGATGGCCGCTCCCTGTCCAAGTGAATTCCACACCCTCTCTGTGATGAGGAAACCCACGATGGCGAGGATGACTACGGTCGCAGTAGCAGCGAAAAACCAGGCCGTGATCATGTACACATCTTCCTGAAGAAACCACTTCAACAATATCATTATTGTTATTATTGAGTTTACAATACATAGAAGGAACCCTAAAAATCTAAAATCTATACATTTTTGCAGAAAAAGGCAACACGGTCCTATTGGTACAAACAGGCGGAAAAGGACTTGCCTGAATTTGGTTGGGAGAAAATTAGGAAAATCACTCATACACGGGGAGAGAAGAGAGAAGACCAACCAGACACGTTTAGTCGCAGCAACGAAGACTCGCTCAATCGTTGCGCATGAAGAGTTATTGGGCAAACATCAGGGCCAATGTGTTGATGCCGCGTGGTCCTAGGATACCCATTTGCGAAGAAGAAGGACCCCTATTTTGCCTAGCATATTTGGATTATAGTTCGGCAATTACAGAATATTTACTACATTGTAATAAATTATGGAAGACATAATGAATGAATGTAGGAAAATGAGAATTACAACATGATATTATTTTATCCTATTTTCAATTATGAAAAATAAAATAAAAAATAGGCTTATGAAATCACCGTTTGTCCATGTGTGTGTGTGTGTGTATGTGTGTGAGTGCGTATGTGTGTGTGTGTCCCCTAAACGACTACTGCCTCGTCCAACATCGACCGTGCCTTTAAAGTTTTATTACGTCGCACCAATCCAACATGGCGGCCGCAAGAAATATTTCACTGGCATCCTATATCTCCGAAACAGTACCAGATATCACCCTGGAATTGTGTACGGTGATAAAGGGTACTACTAGAAGTTCATCTATGTGACTTTCATAAACCTGTTAAGTACGATAATAATAATAATAACGTTATTGGTTTTACGTTCCTTTAAACTACTCTGGCTTTTAGAGACGCCGGGATGCCGGAATTTTGACCCGAAGGGGATCTTTAACTTGCCAGTAAATCAACTGACACGGCTCCGTCGCATTTGCGCACCCTCAAATGCAGCTGACTGCGCCAGGATATGAACTTGCAGTGTTAAGTACTGCGCCCGAATTCACCAATCAGTACCTATATCCGCTGCACTGTAAAGGATTGCAGATACGTAGCTACCCAGCTCACAAACTTACCATTGTCTGCTAAGTAAAAATTGGGAATTCTAGGATCATACAGGGTAGATCTATAAAAGAAAATAGTACTACCAGCCTAGGTACAAATTTCTACTAGCATTTACATTTAAGCAATCGAGAAACTCCAATCTCGAGGGGTGATAAGGTCTGTCTATAGTGAGCGCCTGTATCTTACCTAGCAGTACTATTTTCGGCGTTGACAAAATGAAAACGATGTCAGCTAAGATAAAACTTGGCTAACTCGCTAAAAAAGCGCCAGCCGTTTATTGTGCTAAGGAAATACACACATGTCCTGGATGCATATCGATGATTAGTGTCTACTTGACACTGCAAGAAATGAAAACTCAAGATAAACTAAAAACGTGGCACTTATACATAATGTCCTGAAAATAAAGGTTGGAGAATTCGGTACTCCACCGAAATATGAGAAATTATGAAACGGCGTGATTTCAAACATTACCCAATATTATACATTGCGTTTCATATTTGAACCGTAGTTCCACATCTAAATCTGTAAGATCAAGATTTCCTATATGTACAATGATTCGTGATTCGCACAAATATTCACTTAACTGTGTTGAAGTGATTTAATTTCCTTTAATATACATGAGTCTTTACAACTCAAACTCCCAGAACAAACACCGTAACTCTATCGGTTGAAAGTATAAATACTAGTCTGAATCAAGAGAACATAGGTGACAAACATTTAAGTTCAGCACTGCTCTAACTTTGTTTTCTCCCATTTGATTATTAAATCTAGAAAAATTCCTGAAATTCTTTGCTCGGCTTACATTTTCTTTGATAAACGTGAACATTCGAAGTACATGGCATTTTACCTTCATTCCACACTTCCATTCCAAAATTATACAACAATCACATTATTTCTTAAACACCCTGTACAGAACTTGCCTCAAATGCAATTAAACAATGTCACATACGCTGTGATCAAAACTAGGAAACGTGACTCCTCAGTCTCCTTTTGTGAAAATACGTAACTCATTTACGTCTACGATTCCTTTCTTGCACTGTATTCCAAATCTAGATCCCATTTCAGTGCATTTTCTCAATCAATGCAAAGAAAATTAGTAACTTTATTAAATATCAACGACCATTGTGAATATTGTTCAAGAAACAAACTTTAACAATCTCCTCTATTCTTATAGAAAATTTCCTCGTGCCTATAACTTCAAATCTTTAATTACTTTCTGTACAGTTACTTTTATATCACCCTGTGATTTAACTTTCTTAACTCCTTTTCACGTATTTAAATTCAGTTATTACATTATTGTAACTTTCAAAGAATTGTCAGCAAGAATTCATATTAAAACAAGTAGTTCCGTGAAGAACTAAACAGCCTATTTTCATATATCCTGCTCATGTTAATTGTCTATATCATCATACAAAATTTCAGTTTAATTGCTGTAACAGATTCGTAGATATTGAGAACCGTCTTAATATGTCATATGGTCGCCAGGATGGATTTTTATTTTTGTACTATTACATTAAGATTATTGTTTACGTGTGGTATTCAAACTTCAATCGCATGATTAGAACACAAGAAGTAAAAACGAGATTTTAAAAGTACGCACACCAGCCATCTTGTGATTATGCAAACAATTGAAATAAATTACATGCCAGTGGATCAATATTTGTATGAGCATTTAACGTGCAACGTTTCACGGCACTCGGATAGTTAATTCGTGAGAAACGTCCATTTAAATATTTATACATCGCGTCGCCGCCATGTTGGATTTGTGCTCACCAGGTTACTGAAAGTCCTATAGGTGAACATATGATCATAGTCTCTATGAACATAAAAAAAACAGTTTGGTTGCTGTAAAAGATTCATAGATAATGAGAACCGTCTAAATATTTCGGAAGCTCGCCATTTAGGATTGTTATATGTATAGGCCATATAGTCATGTACCATTAAAAGAAAATTATTGCGTAGGCTCATTATTCAAACTTTCACTTCGATCGCATGATTACGACACAAGAATAAAAACTTAATTTTAAAATTTCGCACAGCCGCCATCTTGAGGTTATGTAAGCAATTGAATTAAATTAGATGGCAGTGCATTACAATCTGCAAAATCATTTACTGTACCACATTTCACAGCGCTCAGAGAGTTAAATCACGAGAAAAGTCTATTAAAATATTTCAAATTCGCTTGGTCGCCATGTTCGTTATGTACTTTACAGGTTTATGAAATATACATAGGTAAACTTGTATCAGTACCCTTTATCACCGTACAAAATTGCATGATGATATCTGTAATAGTTTCGGAGATACAGAATGTCAGTGAAATAATTCGCACAGCCGCCATTTTGAGGTTATGTAAACAATTGAACTAAATTAGACTCCAGTGCATTACAATGTGTACAAACATTTGCTGTACCAAGTTTCATTACGTTTGGATAGTTAAATCGCGAGAAATGTCTATTTAAAAGTATTAATTTCGCTTGACCGCCATGTTGGTTTTGTAGTCACCAGGTTTTTGAAAGTCTCTTAGGTTAACTTCTAGTAGTGCCCTTTATCACCTTACACAATTTCAGGGCGATATCGGTTATAGTTTCGGAGATATTGAATGCTAGTGAAATATTTCGCACAGCCGCCATGTTGAATTGGTGAGACGTAACAAAATTTGAAAGGCACGGTCAAGGTCGCCGGGAATAGTGCTATGAGCTTACCGAGTTTCATTGAAATCGCTCCAGCCGTTTAGATTTTATTAGGGACACACACACACACGCACACACACACGGACAAAAGGTGATCTCATAAGCCTATTTTTTCAAAATTGAAAATAGGCTAAAAATGATATAAGTGTGTCCTCTTTTCTGTGAATACACTTTAGTCTTAACTATCTTCGTGAAATATTTTGTTTAACAAATTTTATCTAGGCTTTTTAATGCTCTAAATGTTTTATTGGACACATATATAAAGGTTCTTGAAACACCTTTGTTACTAGGAAATATGGTTTATTACGTTTACAGCATAGTTGTACATAACTATCTATTTCATTACAGTGAATTTGGTATTCATTGATTTAGTTATCTATATCAAGTATTTGGACTATCTTTTACCAGATTTTGTGTCGTGTAAGAATCCATTTTTGCACACAGTTGGTTTAAAATAAATTTCTGACACTCGAATCAACATCTTGAGTTGTCGAAATTTATTTGACACTTCGTGACATAGCTTTTTAAATATACGGTACTTAAGTTGTTCAATATACGTTCCATCGCTGCGCATAAAACAGATTTATTTAATTTAACGCAAGTATCTATAATTCTAAACGATTTTATATTAAAATGATTTAACGTTGACAACAGCAATACGCTAATAAAATTTCGTCCAAATGATGGAAATTTTCAATGAAAATGACTCCTAAGAAAAGACTGATATACTGGATTAAAATCTACACAATTTTAAATACAATGACAAAATTATACGATTGGTCAATTTGGATAAACACAGAACATGACTACAATTCTACTAAATATAAATCAATCTCTTCACTACCTTGAGCTGGTGACGATCTCTGATGTATCATGTCTCGTCTGGCAAGACAAATGTGTGTTTGAGCACAACGCCCACAGCTGCGAGAACCGGTTGTGACGAGGCCTGCTGGATAGCCCTCACAGTGGGACAAGGTCGATGACATAACTGGGTTAGCGACCTCTCCGAGTACAGCAAGTCTCTCCCTCACTCCTTCGCTCGACTCCCGCAAGTTGTTCGGATCTTCTGACGTTACCCCTTCACTGCGCCGACATCGCTTCTCAAGGTTGAAATTCGATTGTTCTATAAGTGTCTTTGAGAGTATACTGGATGTATATGAACTCGTGTTAAGAAGTATAGATTTGTTCTGCATTTCTGCGCATCGCGTTGATGTTCAACTGCGCCGTCCATGTTGTGGAATTCTGGATTGAACTCTTCATTTCTGTAGTTTCTACTTCCCTATAATGTGCATCTTAGCACGAAGTCATAATCAGTTTAATGATCAAACCTGTATAACTTCCCCGTTGCCAATTTATAAACTGCATTATGTATAGTTCCCAAGGATGAGCTGAATTGTATGAGTAATGTAGCTCTTTTCCTGATGTGAATTGTTTGCATTTATCTGCGTTAGATGTGTAATAGCTTCATATTGAAATACCGAAGTAACAAGCTGTGTTTCAAATACTCCACAGACTTGCTGTATGAAGCTTCTTTAAAAGTGAGTGTAAATGAACTCAGTCTCGTTCCGATAAGCGTGTTACAAAATCACTGGTCTACATGCTGTGCTGGTCTCAGTCAGAATGTCCCTTGCTTCACAAGTCACAGCCTTCTGACTTCACACTCCTTCTCTCCACTTTCGTTATGCGTGGCACTGTTCTAGAAACAACTTGTTTCTACACTGGCGGTCTTGTCCCGACCCGATATGAATTAGGAATGACTGCTTGTTCTTGCCCTCCGAGTACGGCAAGTTCCTCGCGTTTCCTCCCCTCTCGTGGTGTGACGTAGCTCCACAGACTTCCCCTCACTCAGTGTGTCATCAAACTTGATCACTTCTCCTCCAGCACGACGTTACTCTCACTTCTCGTGGTGTGACGAATTCTTACAATGTAGGCCTCCCTACATTCAGATAATAAATACACAACCATATTTAAATAGTTCCTTCTTGCCTTCCGTAATTGTTTAATTATTAATGATGCATAGTATTACACTCTATTTCATCTTAGGTTTTCCATATCTCACAAATTTTTGAGGAATAAGAGATTTGAATTCGTTCTTTTATTTTTCCTGGGTCCCAGTTGGTATCCCGTCTGGATCTTTAGTATTGGCCTTAAATAAATTCGGGCGCAGTACAAAACCAACATGGTGGCCAAGCGAAGTTGAAACATTTAAATACGGCACAAGTTGCCGACCGATCATATCCCAGACATGTTCGATGGGCGACATGTCAGGCGAACGGGCAGGCCAGGAAAGCAGAGGTATCCGTCGTTCTGTGGAGAATGCTTGCACATTCCTCGCCACATGCTGAAATATGGCCTGTGGAACGGTCTGCAAGAGGCGCAGTGCCGCGGGCTGTAAAACTTCCCTGATGTAGCGATCAATGTCCAGATTGCCCGCAAGACGTACGAGGTGCGATCGCCTGTTATAGGCAATTGCGCCCCAAACCATTACACCTGGTGTTTATCCCCTATGCCGCTCAACAATACAGTCTGCCTGATTGCGTTCTTCACGGCGGTGTCGAACGCGTATGCGACCATCACTGTAGGACAGGTTGCAGCGGGACTCGTCCGAAAGCACTGCAATTCGCTACTCAGCCTACCAGTGTCGGCGTGCACCTGCCCATTGTAGTCGGAGGCGTCGGTGGTTCCCAGACAATGGAAGCTGACGCAGTGGCATGCGTGCTACCAGTCCAGCCCTCAAAAGACGGCGCCGCACCGCCGACCCAGACATGTCCATCCCCGTTGCAGTGCTCCAACGTCGAGTCAACACCGAGGACGACGCTGTTCTGTCCGATAAGGCCATGCGGAGGAGACGGCGGTCGTCTCGAGCTGTGGTCATATTGCGTCGTCCTGTACCCTGTCTACGTTTGTACGGCCCTCCTCTCTCCACTAGATCCACATACGCCTTACTGTTGACGCAGCGTACCCTGTACGAGCCGCAATGTGCCGGAACGACAGGCCCACCTCCCGGAGCCCAAGCATTCTGCCCCGTTCAACCGCACTCACATGCTGATAGTCCACCCTGTGATGTCGGCGAGGCATCGTTGCACTTGCTTGCACGTTTCCACTTGTTATGACGGCCCCACGCCGACAGAGCTGTGCGGAACAGTCACATGTCCGGTCCCACGGGAGAGGGCACTGGTGGGCCAATGTGCACGAAAATTCTCAGCGATTTCAATCACTTAGTATGGTACTGCAGGCCTACACGGCCCCAGTTTTGGGAGTGTCTCCGACTATTTCTTCTGGGTGTTTCACTTTCTACAAACAGTACTATATTAGGTAGATTTCATTAGAAAACTAACTATTGCAATGGGTACCATGTTTCGACTTCCGGAAAATTTCGACATATCTTCGCGTTTCACATCCCCCAGACCCCAAAACCACCGTCAGTTCAAAAGTTTATATATAATTTATGTATATATGTATCTATATGTATCGGTTTCTTGTGGACATGATAACTGCCGTAATTTTACACCAATCACTTTGAATTTTTTACATAATATGTATCCCTATAAAATCTCGGTCGAGTTCGTTAATGGGCAAAATCGATCGAAGGGGGTACAAATGGGGGACTTTTTTCGAAATAGTGAAATATCACTATAACTCTCTTAATATGTGAAATATCGAATCCCTTCAAAGTTCATATTATGTGTCGGATAAGTGCCAAAAATTTAAGTTAAAAAAGTTTTTTGATAGCACCAACCATTGACCAATGGGGTGGAAAATGTGGGGTTTTCGGGAAACATTAATCATATCTCTCTTAATAGGCACAATATCAAAACCGTACAAAATGGACGATATTCCCCTAATAATTACCTAAAACTTTTGTCTGAAAGAATTGTTGATACAACGCACCATTACGCCAAGGGATGAGAAAATGATTTCGGAATTAGAAGAAAGTGTCAAGAGCCATCAGAGGTTACCATGACAACGCTTCTAAATTGATGAGGGATGAGCTATCAGAGGTTGCCATGACAACGAGATCACATTCAGTTTTCCATCTGACTATGTGGGAAGCGGCTTCGGTGACGTAGCCTAGCTGGTAGCATGCTGAACTTCTATGCCCAAGGTCTCGGGTTCAAAGCCGGCCGAAATCGTCGGATTTTCAAAGAGCGCTAAAAATCCCTCAGTATGCTTTCCTTCAGAAAGGAAGTCCAACGTTCGTTGCAAGTTATTGGTTCCGGTGGCATCTAGTAGCCAAGTTCACAGCTAGGTGTCGTTGACGGTATATTTGGTACCAACATTAGGTACTACTACTTGAAATTGACCGTCTGCAGTCCTTACCTGAATTACAGACTAATACAGCCATCACAATTAACACCGTTTATCAGACAGATTCTACACACACCCAAGGTACAGTACAAGGGGTTACATGACCGCGTTGTCACAGCCCTAAACTGAGGAATCAATCAACCAACATCTCTGCGGGAGATAAAATTTGACGTGAAGAAGTAACAGACTGTTAGATAGTTACACATCAGTTCCAAACCATGCATAAGGACGGTGTGACCACAAGTATAAAAATGGACCCCAAATGACAAGAAGGTTACCGTCTCCCTAAGACAATAAAATGTTAAAAATATGCATAGTAAGACGAAAGAAAAGTTAATTGCGCTCCAATTACATTGTAAAATACTTTCTCGCAATAAATGAGGCCTGATCCTTCTACGAAAACCTGCATGTTTTGCCTATTATAGCCTATCCCCTTGTTTGCCCGGTGAAATCTACCTCCGCCTTCCGGCGTGCCGAGAGGATTTTTTAAACTTTGAAGTCGATGCTAAATCTCAGGAAGAAATATTTATCTCGTAACCGATCCATTAGAAGTTGAGGTCCAAATGTTATTCCATTGGTGAGTTGTGTAGTCTTTGATCTTTCTTTGCAGGTGACATGTTGGAGTTCCCTCATATGAAATTTTCAATGTTGATTATACAGCCTCTTTAGCTAGTTCATCTTCCCTTTCATTCCCAATTGTCCCTGTGTTTCCACGAACCCAAGAGAGACAGGCATGGAAACCATGCTGAATTATTGACCTTATGTTATCAAGAGGGACCAAAATACCAGTTATAAAACTATAATTAGGCCAGTATTACTATATCGTGCAGAAACATGGAGATCAAGCAAATGCACAGAGAGAAAGATAAAGGTTTTTGAAAATCAAATCCTCAGAAAGTTTTTCGGACCAATTTGTGAAGCAGGTGGGTGGCGAAGGAGAAAGAACAAGGAACTAAAGGAGTTGTATAAAGAACCCGATGTTGTTTGGAAGCTCAGACAAGAAGGCTGAGATGGGCTGACCGCGTGTATGGAAGAGAAGAGGAATCTACACTGCGAGAAGTGTGTGAGAAAAAGCAGGACGGACGAAGACCTATAGGCAGACCAAAAATGAGATGGGGAGACGAGGTAGCCAAGGACATCCAGCTACTGTACCAGGAGCGAGAGAGGAAGATGCCAAGGACAGAACGAGGTGGAGGAGGCTACTTGACGAGGCCAAGAACCGACTGCGGTTTGTGGAGCCAGGAGAGTAAGCAGTAAGTTTGTCAGCAACTATTGGGTTGAAGTTGTCGTTTAATGACTTGAGTGCTGCCTGTGAATTACTGCAACAGTAATACTCCAGGAATCCTTCTAGGTTTCTGCCGTGTCTCGCCTAGGTACACCAGAGGGCACTTGGTGACCTGCCCGGACCTGCACTGGGGTAGCAATTCTTGCACTACGACCTATATTTATAGCACACCGCTGCACAGTGAAAGGGATTGAATAGGTCTAAGTATTTGTCAATATAGACAAAAATTAGGTTTTTGATCTCGCTCAGAACACGTTTGACAGCAGTCATTCGAGCTGAAGGACATGAGAGAGAAGCTGGTATTCAGAAAGGTGTAAGGCAAGGCTGCAACTTCACACCCATACTTTTCAATCTTTACATTGAACAAGCAATGAAGGAAATTGAAGAAAAATTTTAAGTGGGAGTAAAGATTCAAGGTGAAATAATTTCAACTCTGAGATTTGCCGATGACATAGTCATCTTGGCCGACACGCCTGAGGATTTGAATGAGTTTTTGAATGGTATGGACTCCGTCTTGAGGAAAGAATTCATGATGAAAATTAATAAATGTAAAACAAAAATATTGGAATGCAGCCGATATAAATCAGAATCCTCTATGGACATCAAAGTGGCAGGTGAAAAACTAAAGGAAGTAGGAGACTTCTGTTACGTAGGATGCAAAATAACCAGTGATGGACGAAGCAAAGAGGATATATAAAGTAGATTAGCTCAAGCAAGGAAAGCATTTTTACAGATAAAGAATCTGTTGTAATCGAATATAGATTTAGGTATTAGGAAGTCAATTTTGAAAGCCTTTGCCTGAAGCGTGGCGCCCTATGGAAGTGAAACTTGGACTGTTAGTGCAGCAGGAAAGAGATGAATTGAAGCGTTTGAAATGTGGTGTTACAGGAGAATGATGAAGATCCCATAGGTAGATGGGTTACAAATGAAGTGCTATAAAGACGAGTGGGAGAGGAGAGATGTTTCTGGCGACTGCTAATGAAGAGAAGAGATTGTTAGGACACATACTAAGACACCCAGGAATAGGAAGCTTAGTTATGGAAGGCAGGGTCGAGGACAAGAACTGTAGGGGTAGACGAAGGTTAGAATATGTTAAACAGAATGCCTCGGACGTAGGGTGTGGCAGCTAAGTAGAGATGAAACGATTAGCTCAGGACAGGGAGGCATGGATAGCTGCATCAGACCAGTCAAAATACTGAAGACTCAAACACACATTGAAAATGAAGAATTCAAAATGGTGGTTGCAACATTGTGGACCAAATCCTAAAGAATAAGATTAATGAAACACAAATTGGTATTATTAGGTTTTTGACCTTGTTCGTTATGAATTTTACCTCATCTTTTAAATTGCAGACTCAATATTTCTGACAAAATTTTAAAAAAATGTGGAATTTGAGCGGAAAAATTATCGTTTGTGTTATAGAGAACATTATATTCATCCTCTTTCTTCACGTCCTGTCGTTTAAAGCCCGATATACTAGTCTCTTCCGAGACATGACCGGGGAGGCACTGTAGTTACAAGGAGAGATAACCCTAAACCATATTACCACAGAAGAACAGTGAACTGCATCAAGCTGTACCAGCATTAGGCAGAAACATCTCTCCCCTAATGCTGAGTGCTCCAGGGACTCAACCTGATGATGCTCCGCCGACCCAGCAAGGAGCGTTCAACACCTCGCTGTCGAAAGATATTCATTGGAGATATCCTGCCTGTATCAGAGAGACCACGATGCTTCGTGTAGTTGGTTAACATATGGATATCTCTTCATAGATACAGAAGGGTTTCTGGCGGCAATACAAGACCAGGTGATCCCAACAAGAAAATATATAAAGTACACTTTGAATGACAGCACAGTTGTAAATGACAAATGCAGGGTGTGCAACAGTCACTTAGAGACTGTAGATCACATAATAAGTGGATGCCAAGCCCTTGCAGTATATATGGCGTCATGACAACGTCGCCAAAATCAAGAACTCTACAGTTTATGATTTGCTGGGGATAAAATGACGTACTGAAAGCCTCCGCGGCTTAGGCGGCAGCATGCCGGCCTCTCACCGCTGGGTCCATGGTTCAAATCCCGGTCACTCCAATTGAGATCTGTGCTGGACAAAACGGAGGCAGACAGGTTTTTCTCCGGGTACTCTGGTTTTCCCTGTCAACATTTCATTCCAGCAACACTCTCCACTATCATTTCATTTCATGTGCCATTCCTTTAATCATTGTCTCAGAGGAGTGCGACAGGCTTCGGCAGCTGGCACAGTTCATATCCTCGCCGCTAGATGGGGGCTTCATACATTCCATCCATGACCCAGTAGGTCGACTGGAAGCAGGCTGTGGATTTTCAAAATGCCGTACTATAAGTATGACCCTCGGGCAGTACGCGAGAACAACAGAACAAAGCACTACTGTAGTAGGAAAGTAGCCACTGACCATCGTATTGGATGTAACAGACCAGACATCACCTTGGTCTAGGAAGAGGAAACAACGACCTTTCTCATTGATGTTGCTATTCCTATGCCACGTAATCTAGAAAAGAAACAAAGAGAGAAGATAGAGTAATATTCACCACTAGCAGAGGAGCTCAAAAGACCATGGAAGCAGGAAAAGGTCGCTATAATCCCAGATTGAATGGGTTAGGTCAAGAACTGTCCAAGTGACATTTTTACCGAAATTCAGTTATGACTAGAGTCCTGCGCGGATAAACAAAACTTTCTCCGCATCCGCCCCGCATCCGCACGTTTGTTTCCGAATCTACTGGCTTTAAGAATTAAAGCAACATATTTAGACATTTGAGGAGAAAGTCGTTACCCTAGGCTATGTATGTCGTGTGCTATGAATGTCGTGTGCTATGAATGTTATACAGCCAGAATTGCAACCCTTTTCAGTTAGGGAGTGTTAATTATGCTTAATGACATAACTTGACTGAGATTAGCTTAAATCATCATGTTACGTTTTGTCATTAACGAAACATAACGGAAAAATATATGATAAATATCCGGTTCCTAGTAATATTGAACAAGTTCGGATTGTATTCTAAAAACTATCCGCAAATTTACTCCAAGCATTGTCTGCAACTTATCCGCTATTCACACAGCCCTGCAAACTCTATCCGCATGACGAGATATTTTGCGGATATCTGCATCCGCGCTGGGCTTTAGTTATGACCACCATTTTATTCTACTCTCAAAGTTCGATGTTCCGAAGGCAAAACCAGCTCAAGTACATAATTTTTACCTAGTTTTCAATGAGAAATAAAACCAACCTCAAGTCAAGAACTGCCGAAGTCCAACGTACATGGGCGTTTCTTCCCATGAGGTTGGTAGTCTTGTCATTTGCAGCAGACAACCAGCTGGTTTTATTACATAGCAAGTCTGACCTCTTCTCCGTGAATGTGTATCATGTTATGTTAAGTAACTCTTAAATTGTAACTTTTAAACAATATTTATTGACACGAGGAAAGCGAGGGGGGTAAGGCCACTACTTATCCTGTCTTCAGGGTCCCCTCTCACTGCAAGTGACCTTCATCATACATAACCCGACAGAAGAAACCTAAAGATGAAGGAAGGTAAAGAGGAGGAATCCCACAGGCTCGTCTACAGATGCCACCCTGAAACCTACCGAACTACCACCAGCGAAATAATGCCACACTAGTTAGTTTAATAGAATAAATATTTAATTATTTAAAACCCAAGTTAACATTGAGTAGAGAGATGCATCAGCACGCACAAAATTACATAAAAACCAAAATAAAACCTACCTACTCTCTCACTGGGGATCGTTACAAGCTTAAGGCCGGAACATGGTTAACAATTACCTACGGGCAAACTATAGAAAATTTTCAATTAAGCAACGAAAACAAGATTCACAACAAATTCACATGGGAAGCTTGATAAGCAAAATGTAACATAAATATACCATAAGGTATTATATGAAGGAAGATTAAGAATATTATATTAAAATAAGAAAAGAATTAAAGAATTACCAGAACACCTAAACCCGGCCGAAGCCGTCGGATTTTTTAAGAGCGTTAAAAATCCCTCAGTATGCCTTCCTTCAGAGGGGAAGTAAAGTCGGCGGTCCCATGTCATAGATTTATGGCATGTTAAAGATCTTTCCACTAATTACACCTGTGTGAAACTAAATTGGATAGGTTAAGAACGCTCTTAGGTTGCTACGTTCGTTGCCAAGAGCCGACTGCGGTGGCGTCTAGTAGCTAGTTCTGAACTAGGCCTAGTAGTCATTGACGGTGGCGTTTGGCGGCAAAAGTAGGAACTAGTTGAAAATTCAAAGTTGCAGTCCCTACTTGAATTAAAAAAAACAGATACACACACTAATACAGTCATCACAATTAACACCGGTTATCAGACAGATTCTACACACACCCAAAGTACACAGGGCTACATGACCGCGTTGTCGCAGCCCCTAAACTAAGGAACCAACCAACCAGACTCGTCATACCGTCAACCAAAAAGCTACTAGGTCCAACGAAGATGCAAAAATGAATAAATAAGACAAATTTACAGTAAACAAAATAATATGATGGTCGGTACACGCAGGAATACTTACAAACAGAAAACCATGAAAGAAAAACAAGAATTATAAAAATCTAATATCAAGAACACAATAACACCAAATCGTGTACCCCCGCCACACGCCAAGCAAAAAGCATCAGACCACAATGCACAATAATAAAACAGAGTCACAATGGCGTCCAAAACATTTGACTGTTTGTCTCGTTCGAATTAAGGCAAACAATGAATTTTAAAAATACTCCTCCAGTGAGAAAAGAAACTAAAGGGAGATATTATTACATATTAAAAAGAAAAGTACAACGGTATGTAGAATGCTACGGATCGGAAAAATAAACTGATAAAGACCAAATTAGGCCAACCCCTGAATTAACGAGTAGAATTAGTATCCGAAATCACAACGTTAACTCATCTTAAGTAAAAAACAAATAAATAAGAAAAATCGACGGAAAAAAGAGAAGTGTCCCCGGAATTACAAATTAAATAACATATTATCAGGTAATAAAATTTAGGCCTACGCACACAGAAGTAATAAATAAAACACAAAGATCAGGCCTAGTGTGGAACTCCAAAAATTTTTAATACAATATATTATAACATACCTTAAAAAATTCCTTTTCCGGGAGACACTAGTATAAAAAAACACCATAACAGAATTTAAATAATTTAAATTACAAAACTATTCACCAACATGGCTGCCTGAAGGCGTACACGACATCCGAGCACAATAGCATCATTCCTTCGCATTTTGGCAGAAATACTCGCTCACGTATATCCCAGATGATAGATTCACTCCACATTCTTCAGATCCAGCTAAATATGATAGCATAATACCAAGCTTAGCGGAGACGAAACCAATATTACGACTTGCTTGTTCAGGCAAGCGCCAAGAAGTACCCTCTCAAGATGGATGCAAAACAAGAGAAGAGTTTTTGCCGCAAGGCATCAATATTTTTAATTTGACCAATCCCAGGGTGCTACCTAAAGTGAATATCTTCACTCGACACCACAAATATTAATTGTCGGTAATGAGAAACATACCGTCTTTTGTTAATGACGTAGGTTTAATATCACATGGTAATACTTCCTTTCTCAAAGCAGTTGAGATGAGATCAAAGATGTGAAGGTAGTGCATGCTGCTCTCTGGCGGTGAAACCTACAATCCACATTTTAGTAGATGCAGTAAGCTGGGCATCTTAAGTCCAGAGGTTAAACTACTGTAAGCTCAGCGCGATTTTACATAGTAGATTCAGGGCTCAAATTGAAATAGATATAAAATAATGTATGAGACAGGACTTTGCATGTCTCAGTTATTATGAGTGAAAGTGAAAGTTGTGATGAGCCTACCAATAATGATGAGGCATACAATAAGAAAGGAAAAGAAAAAGTATAAAGTGTTTGGTATATTGGCTTTCACGGCCGGTGAATTAAAACTCAGCAATTCTTCTAGGTTTGTGCCGTGTCTTGTTTGGGGTTTCGCCTAGGACACCAAGATGGCTCATCGGCGGGCTCTTGGTGTCCCCGCCCGGACCCCCACAGGAGTGACGAACTGCGCGCCACGTCCCTTTATATTAGGTGCAACTGCACCACTTGACTGCGAGAACTAAAAGCCTAAGCAGTCAAGTGGTGCACTTCATAGGGAGGTTAAGGCTGCTTGGGCTTTTAGTTCTCGCAGTCAAGTGGTGCAGTTGCACCACTCCTGTGGGGGTCCGGGTGGGGACACCAAGAGCCCGCCGATGAGCCAGCTTGGTGTCCTAGGCAAAACCCCACAGAAGACACGGCACAAACCTAGAAGAATTGCTGAGTTATAAAGTTTTTGATCAAGTTACAGTTTATTGTGTTGGTTTTTAGATAAACATGTTTTGTTATGTTGTAATAATGATCAACGCATATTTTCAAGCTATTCTCAACATAGGCAGGTATGTTACAAGCATTATAGGCATAGGAAGTTAAGCTCTGTTGTTTTTGTAGTTAGCCAAAATGTAAACAGCTTAACTGATTTTATTAATTATATGACTTACTATGAAAAGTTGTATTGTTTAACACACAAAAACCATATGTATAATGAATTTGTACACTACCTGGTGCACTAGCCTTATGGTAATAAGTATCTGCGTATGTCACACGCTCAACTAAGTACAATACTTATTTCTATTCTTCTTTACTTAACTTGGTATTTAATGGGGGAAACCAGTATATGAATATTTTTATGACATTATTTAGTGCAACCAAACAAAAATTTGGATTTTAGAAAACAATATTATCAAAGCTATCAAGTTTATTATGGTTTTCCGATAACTGTCGAAATGTTACATAGGCACTTTTTGACTTGACTTTGGAGCAAAGGGGACATTCCACAGAAGATCCACAACGCTCTCTCTAAGCTCGGCTCGCCAAATAGGCTGTACCTACAACTACAGAAGGTAAAGAAAGTTTTAGCCGTGAATGAACTGATGTAGTGAATGGACCATAGTGCCATAAAAGACGCAGACAATTGAAATTAAAGCCTCTGCACCTTGCAATTTGTAGCCACTCGTAAGATCCGGGAGAGGGGATGTTAGACAGCGTGCAATTTCGGACTGTTACAACTACATTAGTTTGATTAATTACCCCTGTTAATGTATGTTCGCACAGTACTTACCTTGACCACGCCCAAGTAGAGGAGAACACCGAAGAACGTTAGGATAATGGAGGATCCAACGTACAGCACGCCCAGGCAGGTGGATACTGAAGGTAGATAATTTCATAAGCATCAGAAACCAAGTTCTCTCACTTCTGTTCTAATGTATCGTGCCCGTTAGTCCGGGATATCGTAGGACTGCGGATCGAAAACAGCCCTCACGAGACCCCTTTCCCTCAAGTCATGCACTGGTGTCTTTAGACTAACTCCGCACGAGAAAGTTATATCGGGCAGTATCGGGTAGAGAGTGGTATGGTTAAAGGAGATCACAACACAAAAACACATATTTCGTTATTTATTGCTAAATGTGCAACATGGAAATTTAATAACAATGCCGTTAATCCGGTGCCTTTACGTCCAGCCGTTCTCAAGTTATGTGCGAAACTAGTAACTGCTCGTGACGTCACTGCAGTCTACATAGCAGCCTTGTTGCTGTGCATACGCTCGGGCAGTCTTTTCGCGCACTCCATCTGCTTCAGCCATGTTTTCTGTTGCCATTGTTAGTGTTAATGAAAATACTTATAATGCATGTAAATAACATTCGTCCGTATCAGTTTGATATTTTTTAACGGTTTGCCCTGCGTAAGCTTAAAATGCGCACGGACGACAGGTTTTTCTTCGACTCGATTTACTGAAATCATTACTGCTCATCTTCCTTTGGTCAGAAATGAATGTTCTTTCACAGAAACCTTCCTCGAGAAATCCTTTACCGAATGGTGAGAACCGCATCAAACTCCATCCAGTGGTTCTCGAGATTACCCGTTACATCCAAGAATCGGGGACTTTGTTTTATACTATGTAGAGATTCCCGTGTATTATTTACGGAGAATGCCACGGATCTGATTTGTATGGGACGCTTCCTTTGCAATTTCCTATATTTTTACAATGTCTTGCCTTCCTAACCGTCCAGGCCCTGGGGTATGATGGTGATAATTGTTGTTTTACGGGACCTAACATCTAGGTTATCGGCCCCTAATGGTTTGGGTGATAGTGAAAGATGAGATGAGAATGAAAACAATAACTAATACTAACTACAGACTTACATACTAGAAGAAGAAATGGTAAACAAATAAAAGATAAGGCAAATAAAGGACAGGAAGAAAAGAAATGCCCTCAACAAGAATGAGGACTGAGGGACTTGGAAGGAAGGAGAGTCATGAAAGGCAGATAGGAAAGGGGAAGAGGAGAGGGTCCACCCCAAAGTCAGTGGTAAAAGGGCAAAAAAACGGACCCAGCTTAGGATTCCCTCGGGATCGCCAACTCCCGAACTCACCAGCCGCGAGCCCCTGTGGGTGTAACAATATCCAGGGTGTATCAGAAGTGGTGGGGCTACATACACCCTTGAGGGCCTTGTGCAGAAGGCAGGAGATCGGGCAGGGAAGAGACTCCCTAGGCCACAGATACCCTAATACCGTGGGGGTCGGAAGAGAACAAGAGTTGACCAAGAGAGGTCGACAGGAAAGAAGACGCAGAGGAGCCCGGCACTAGTAGACTAAGTGGAAGCAATGCCGGACTCAGCTGGGGTCCCATGATCGCCAACCCACGTCCCACAAGTTGTGAGACCCTGTGGGACCTGGGGTACGACTTCACTCCTCCAATTACTAATTTATTTATCGTGTCAGAAGTACAAAGTAAACATAGAAAAATGAAACAATAGAAATATTAAACAATGGTTGACCAATAATTTGCCACGACGAGTGCATTTGAAGTTGCTCCCATTAAGTCTTTAATGGTGCAAGTGTCTGGAGAAGAAGGACACATTAGAAGATGATCATTGGTCTGCTCAGTACCACACTCGCAGTAAACTGATTCCACAGGAGCCCCATTTCTGCTGGTTAGTCTTGCGTCTCGTGGTACTGGAGCGTAGCCGATTAAGAGCCTTCCATGTTGTCCACTTTTCTGAATGTCCAGGGGGAAGCTCTTCCTTTGGGACCATCCATTCTCTTAAATATTGGCATTTTCCCCGCCACATTGAGATTCTTGCTTGCTGTGATGTTCCTTTAAGAGCTTCAGTGGTTTTCAAGAAGCTCTTTCTTGATTTCAGCCTAGCAGGTGCTGGCTGACAAGCATACAATGGGTGAGTTTCCATAGTCATAGCCTTGCTTTTCTCATATCTAGCAGCAACCTCTCGTCGGATTTCAGGTGGTGCTATACCAGCGAGACAGTGAAGTTTATCTATGGGTGTAGGTCTTAAACTGCCCGTGATAATAAGGCAGGTGTCATTTAATGCCACATCTATGTTTCTGGTATGACTGGACTTGTGCCACACCGAGCATGCATATTCAGCAGTGGAGTAACACAGTGCTAGCGCGCTTGTTCTCAGAGTACATGGATGAGCTCCCCAGGTGGTGCCTCTCAGTTTCCGCACTGTTTTATCTGGCAGACACTTTTTGCTTCACGTTTAGACAGTGCTTCTTAAATGTAAGCGTACGATCCAGAGTTACTCCCAGATATTTTGGAGTCGGACAATGCTGAAGAGGGATTCCTTCCCAAGTGATTTGTTGGGTTTTAGCTGCTTTTTTTGTTATTGAGGTGAAATACACAACTCTGAGTTTTGGCAGGATTTGGCTTCAGATGATTGTCACTGTAGTAGCCAGTAAATTCTTTCAGGGCCTTAGTCAAAGTCTGTTCTACATTTACAAAGCAGTTGGCCTGAGCAGTGACTGCACAGTCATCAGCATAGACAAAACCCTGGGTACCTTCAGGTAAAGGCTGATCATTGGTATAGATGTTGAATAACAGTGGTGCGAGCACACTGCCTTGCGGTAACCCATTCTTCTGTGTTCTCCATCTGCTTCTTTGTCCCTGGAATTCCACAAAATATCTTCGGTTTTGGAGAATATTTCTAATGTTGCACACTAGGTGGAAGTCTTTGGTGATGTCATACAATTTTGCTAGAAGAAGCCGAAGATTGATTGTGTCGTAAGCAGCAGAGAGATCAATGAAAACAGCGCCTGTAATGAGCCGCTTTTCAAATCCATCCTCAATGTACTGTGTCAAGTTTAATACCTGTGATGTGCAACTTTTCCCTTCTCGAAATCCAGCTTGCCGTGGTATAAGAAATGGCTCCACTTTTCCAATACGTCTCTGAAGGATGAGCCTTTCTAGGACCTTGTACAGGTGACAGAGCAAGGAGATAGGCCTATAGCTTTTGGGATCCAGCCTATCTTTGCCCGGTTTAGGGATAGCAATGAATCTAGCCTTTCGCCAGATTTTGGGAACTTTGCATTCTTGGACACAATTGTTCTTTAATTCCAATAGCCATCACCTCGTAACAGGACCAAAATTCTTGATCGGATCAACTCGAATATCGTCTAGTCCAGCTGCTTTTCCCAATTTGCACTTCCTTAGTGCTAATTCCAGTTCGGCTTCAGTAAATGATGCAGATAGGATGTTGCTCTCTTGGTTGTACTGCTGTGCTATTGGTTTCTTATCTAGCTTTCTAGATCGAGTTAGTTTACCATTAACTAGCAACTGGTGGGCAATTTGATCTGCCTTTATATTAGCAAATGTGCTGGCTTGAGTGTTATCATTACTAAGACGTCGTAATAGTCTCCATGCCTTCTGGCTACTCTTGCTCATGTCACAGTCTGCCATTAGTTGTACCCACTCATCCCTTTTCGCCATTGATACTGAGGAAAGAACGCTTTGTGCAATGATTAATGTCACTTCGCTAAAAGGATCAAGTTCATACTTCTTATAATATTCCTCAAGCAGAGTGGCCGTTTCAGGTTTAATGCCCTTGATAAAATTTATTTCTGCAGCCTCTTGGAATTGGTGCCCTTGAGGAGGTTTGGACAATGTCTACAAACTTGTCGTACTCTTCAGGGACAGGAGCTATGTTCAGAATGTTCTCATCCAAAGTGTTTGAAAATCTTGTCCAGTCAGCCTTCTTAAAGTTGTATCTTCGCCTAAATCTAACTTCTTGAGGTCTTATTGATGGCAAAATGTGGCACATGATGGGCCTGTGCTGTGTGTTAGGTATTGGTACACACACAGCTTTGGTACATGTATGCACAATGCTTTCACTAACAAAGAGGAGGTCTGGATTATAGCCTCGTCCCCATCATCCTGTATTAAAAGAAGAAGGAAGTTTGCTATCATGGATGAGGGCGAGTTGAAAATGTTCAGCCCACGAAAGGACTGCCTCACCATTTTTGTCCTCATGTGCGTAACCCCATACATGGCTGTGGCTGTTGAAATCACCTACAACAATGGAGGCTCTACTTTTATCAAAATTTTGGGGTGGAATGAAGGAAAATTCAGCTGCAGGTGGTTTATAAACTGAGGAGATTATACAGTTACTTAGCTCCACGGTAATAATTTCAATATTGTTTTCATCTGACTGGCGGACACTTTTGAATTCCAAATTCGGCTTTGCAAAAATGTCACTTCCATAATAGAGCGTGTGATCTTTCAGCAGTCAGTTTCATGCCACAGATGGGCGTTTCTCTGTGTGTTTCCTGAACACATAGGACATCGCACTGCTTGTCATGACAAAGTTCATACAAAAGTTGTTCTTTACAAGATGAATGTTAACAGAAATGACTGTTAAAGTTGGTTCTGAAAAGAACCGTTTGTTAGATGTCATTTTAAATAACTCTGTTACTTCTGGTGTGAATCACCCATCTAGGAAGAATCCTAGTCCGTTGCCCAGGAGACACCCGGATGTATACCAATATCACATGCAAATACACCCTACTGGGAGGTTTCTCTCGTTTACTAATAGTGTCGCGATAACCAACGCTGCCATCAGCATAACCATAACCCCAATTTGCTCAGTGTCATTTTATAACTTGATTAATGCAGCCAATGGCCACTAACTTCAATTTCAAGACGGGTCAGGGAAGGGGTTTTGGAAGGAAATCTGCAGTGGACCTGTTGAAAGAAACAGTCTTGGCATTTGCCTGGTGGTGAAAATGGGAAGCCACGAAGCCATTTTCAGAACTGCCGAGTTGGGAATCGAACCCACCCTCCACTATTGCTTTCCCGGTACCGATATCGCACTTCACTGTATTCTCGGAGTAATATGTGCATCGTCCTGTGTGTGTTCGTAATCAGTATCACTAATATCACTTTCACTGTCACTTTCATAATTTTCATCTGGCACATAGAAACTGTCGTTCAATAGTTCTTCCATTACGTCACTGTTCAGGCTGGGCCGGAATTTGCAATGTCTAAGTATTTTCGATCTACTTCACTTCCTAACTCACACTGTATTTCTAAACTACATACGTGACCATCTGATAACATATTTTGAATCACTTCATTCTGTACATCGTGTACATCTTTATCGTTATCACGTTTGCTTAATACTGTGTCAAGAAACTCCCTTCGTCTTTTAGTCTCTTACCTTTCCGTCCTGCTCGGCTCAGTTCCTGACGAGGAACCCCACAGTGTACTTTGTGAAGTGGCTTGCGTATGAATTAGCATTCCTGCATGAGAAGTATATCCATCTGTCGGTGCCGGCTTCCTGGCTTCAATTTTGGACCTTGTAGCTTTTCCGTAGGCATCAACTTCATTTTCGAAAGTTGCGTTTCATCATAGTCTGTCTTTTTAAAATGCATTGAACACACAGTAGCCCCATTTCCGGGAGAAAAAAGTTTCCTCTTGCAAAATTTTTCCCAACTGCTAAATCTACGTGGTGACTTACTTCGATTTGAATATATATGGGAATGTACTTCTTTTTCTCTACAGTTTCGGTTTTTACTCGTTCTGTTGTTACAACCGTATACACTACACGAAGGCATTTTGCCAACTAGCTATCACACGCGATTATAATAAACAACACTAATCAACGGAACAGTTGCAGCGCACGTATTGCAACAATCAACTGAATGGAGCGGATAGCTCACTCACCGCTTACGGCGCAGTGACGTCACAGCCTCTAGTGTTTCCTTCGTTTACCGGCCTGCGGAGCGGCATAGAGCAAAAGCAAATATATAGTTGAATACTGCCTGATACATATTTTGATTTTGAGGCAAGTTGACTTTTGTGTTTTGGTCTCCTTTCAGAAATCATCCCAAAGAACACATCCGCTGGTAAAACAAATCTAAAAATGAATAGGGCCAGGCTTAAGTAAAAATTCTACTAAGTTTATTTCAAGATAAAAAGAAGCAGATCCCTATCCTAGTTCATAGAAGGGTTAGACGGCTAATCCGCTCAAAACTGATCTAAAATTTAATCTCCTGAGAAAACTGACACCCTAAATAATCCCTAGAATTTCACTCTAGAAGTCCTATTAATAAAAATAAAATATGCAAACAAGTTAGGATTGTGACAGGTAGCAATACATATCCACTCAAGAATAATTAATAGTTACACAAGAATCTACAGAAAAGCAATCGACTTCCACATAAAATGTAATAAGTAGCACCAATTAAAATATCAAGGTTACGATGGTGTCACATCCAACAGTTATCTTTACTTTACGCAGCTAGCTAGTCCTAACTGAAATTTACGTTAAAGTAGACAATAGGCGTCTAGAAATGGAAATGAAAAAGCCCAAAGCATGGTCTACTACCCATTAAAATGAAATATTTACAACACAAATATGTAAAAAATACCCTCCTAAATTTGCACTATTTGTGCGCTACCTACGCATACCAGACACTGTTTATGCGCAGTAGTCATCTATGGTCGAGAGAAATTTATGTCGGTAGCTATGACTAACGTTGCGCAGTTCCACACGACCGTGATTTACAGAAGTTACACGCCGTGTGAACACTTCATCTCAAAATTGGGAAATAAACTGTCCTAGGAAATAGCTAAAATCGTCGAAATATGCCAAGTCGAAGTTTCGTGGTTAAACATTTACGGTTAACATTCAGCTTTTTATTTACAGTAGTCATATTTGATTATTAGGGATTTCTTTATGAGAAGAATCTTGTCCCCATTAAGTACTGGTTTAAGTTTCAGCATAATCCCTTTACTTTGTCTATTTGACTTGAATATTATTCATATTCGAAAATGTAGCTTAGTAGATTCGTCATCTCTTCCACCCCCTTAAAACAACAATAACAAACTATACTCTTACAGTGACACTACTACGGGCATGACTGATTATAGGGCCTTAAAACGTGGTTTTCAAGTTCCTTTTGTCTGTTATCTTAAATGTAGAGGATGGAGAGGGTTGTCCAAAATATCAAGTGGACAGTGTTCCCAGCAGGGTTTCAAAGGGTAAGTATGTACTCTAAAAATCGGTGCAATTTGGTGAAACGGTGTAGATTTGTGCTAAGGGCCTAAACGCAGGGAATGGAGTGGTCTGTCCGAAATTTAAAGTGGACAGTGTTACCCGCAGGGTTAAAAAGGGAAGTATGTAAAATTCGGTGCAATTAGATGAAACGGTGTAGATTTGCTAAAGAGCTTAAAAGCAGGGAATGGAATGTCTGTTCAAAATTTTAAGTGGACAGTGATACCAGCAGGTTTTCAAAGGGTAAGTATGTAAAATTCGACGCAATTAGGTGCAAAAGGTGTAGATTTGTGATTAAGGGCCTAAATGCAGGGAATAGCATGGTCTGTCCGAAATTTAAAGTGGACAGTGTTAACCGCAGGGTTCCAAAGGGTAAGTATGTAAAATTCGGTGCAATTGGGTGAAACGGTGTAGATTTGTGCTAAAGAGCTTAAATGCAGGGAATGGAATGTTCTGTCCGAAATTTAAAGTGGACATTGTTACCCGCAGGGTTCCAAAGGGTAAGTATGTAAAATTCGGTGCAATTAGGTGAAACGGTGTAGATTTGTGCTAAATAGCTTAAATGCAGGGAATGGAATGTTCCGTCCGAAATTTAAAGTGGACAGTGTTTCCCGCAGGGTTACAAAGGGTAAGAATGTAACATTCGGTGCAATTAGGTGAAACGGTGTAGATTTGTGCTAAAGAGCTTATATGCAGGGAATGGAATGGTCTGTTTGAAATTTAAATTGGACAGTGATACCAGCAGGGTTTCAAAGGGTAGGTATGTAAAATTCGACGCAATTAGGTGCAAAAGGTGTAGATTTGTGATAAAGGGCCTAAATGCAGGGGATAGCGTGGTCTGTCCTAAATTTAAAGTGAACAGTGTTACCCGCAGGGTTCCACAGGGTAAGCATGTACAATTCGGTGCAATTGGGTGAAACGGTGTAGATTTTTGATAAAAGGCCTAAATGCAAGGAATGGAATGGTCTGTCCGAAATTTAAATTGGACAGTGATACCAGCAGGGTTTCAAAGTGTAAGTATGTAAAACTCGGTGCAATTAGGTGATAAGGTGTAGAGTGGTGCTGAAGGGCCTAAATGCAGGGAATGGAGTGGTCTGTCCGAAATTTCAAGTAGACAGTGTTACTTTTCTGGTATCGAAGGGTAAGTATGTAAAATTTGGTTCAGATCGCTGAAACGGTGTAGATTTGGGCCAAAGGGTCTAAATGTAGGGAATTGACTGATCTGTCCGAAATTTAAAGTAGACAGTGTTACCCGCAGGGTTCCAAAGGGTAAGTATACAATTTTTGGTTCAGATCGGTGAATCGGTGTAGATTTGTATACATGACAGACGGACAGACAGACAGACATTGAGCTCTATATATACAGATTTGCAAGCCAACAGCTATAAACATTGCACACGTATAGTACCTGACATTCTGCCTTAGTTTGGTGTAACTTATATACATCAGTGCTCCCAACACGATTCGAAGCCTGCTGATAGGCCCAGTTTTTAAATGCATATAACTTCTACACTAACAAATGGACTTTAACCAAATTTTGTATGTGCTTTGTGTACCATAACAGTTATGACTATGCGTATTCGAAATAACAGAACCATCAGGGCTGCAAATTGTTAATACAAGCTCTCTCTATTTGTTTAATCCTAATATCAATATATCGGGAAGTATGCAAGCCATCAGCTCTTAACTTTGCACACTATAGTACCTGACATTCTAGATTAATTTGGAGTAACAAATATACCTCAGTGCTGCCAACATGATTCTAAGCTTTCTGATAAATTCAATTTTTAATTACATGTAACTTCTATACTAACAAATGGATTTTATCCAAAATTGGCACTATAATAGATCGTAATATTTCAGGTTAATTCTGAGCATCACATATATGATATTGTTCCCAACATGATTTTAAGCGCACTGATAAATTCTATATCAAACAGCATGTAACGTCCATACTATCCATTAGACTACAACCAAATGTATGTGCATTAAAGAGATGGAACTAAGAATATATTCAGAGTCACCAGGCTGCCAACTGTAGTAAGTTACTCTATTAGGCTATACTATTTCAGGTGTATTTCAAACTGCATTACTTAGAAATGTTAGTATTACCAACTTGATTTCGTCATTATTTTAGATAGGTCCATATAGATAGGCATGCATCTTACATTTTTAGAAAAGTAGGCTCTTTAGTTCGTCACGGAACTACTTGTTTTTGTTTGTTTGTTCAGCCTGCATATTTTAATATATTTTAGTCCTGTTGTTCTATTATTGCTATTTTATTGTTGTAAATTCATTTTCAACCATAATAAAGAAGCATTAATTAATTTCTTTGAACAGTTCGTGTATGACTGAGAAAAGTACAGTAAACAACGACTCCATTGCGTCAGTCAATAATTCATGAAGAGTCGAATCAACGAACACCAGATCTTCATGAAGTGCCTCGGCTGATGATGTAAAATCATTTCTTACACCATCTGACTAAATCGGTTCATCACTTCATGAATTTATGATGAAAATTAATGAATGTAAAACAGAAATATTGGAATGCAGCCGAAAGAAATCAGAAACCTCTATGGACATCAAATTGGCAGGTGAAAAGCTGAAGGAAGTAGGAGAGTTCTGTTACTTAGGAAGCAAAACAACCAGTGATGCACGAAGCAAGGAGGATATAAAAAGTTGGTTAGCTCAGGCAAGGAAAGCATTTCTACTGAAAAGGAATCTGTTGACATCGAATATAGAATTAGTTATTAGGAAGTCATTTTTGAAGGCCTTTGTCTGGAGCGTGGTGCTCTATGGAAGTGAAACTTGGACTATTGGTGCAGCAGAAAAGAAGAAAATTGAGGCGTTTGAAATGTTGTGTTACAGGAGAATGATGAAGATCAGATGGGTAGATAGGGTGATAAACGAAGAGGTATTAAGATGAGTGGGAGAGGAGAGATGTTTCTGTCGACTGCTAATGAAGAGAAGAGATAGGTTGGTAGGACACTTACTAAGACACCCAGGAATAGCAAGCTTAGTTATGGAAGGAAGGGTCGAGGACAAGAACTGCAGGGGTAGACCAAGGTTAGAACATGTTAAACAGATTGCCTCGGATGTAGGGTGTGGTAACTATGTAGAGATGAAACGGTTATCTCAGGACAGGGGGGCGTGGAGAGCTGGATCAAACCAGTCAAAAGACTGAAGACTCAAACAACAACGACAACTTCAGGAAGAAACGCGTCAGATAGTGCTACTATCCCTCTTTACACCATATGCCGGTGTTTCATGAAGTGCCTAGGACAGTCATGGGCAAAGTACGGCCCGCGGAGCTAGTTTAATCCGCCCCTGACATGGTTTCCAATTATACTATCTACTATTACATACAGACCGTCCTTTCTGTTCTGTGTGCCTAGAAGTGAAAAACTGTTTCAATCTCATTGTGTAACAGAGTTACAGCTAGTACTCATTGAGTTACAATGTAACAATGAATTGAAGCAACTATTCCTCAACGTTTCGAAAATTGAGTTCTACAAGGCCCTACCAAAATCAAGCTTCCCAAACTTGAAATCTCATGCACAGAAGATAACTGCCATGTTCGCATCTTCCTATATCTGTGAACAGGTGTGTTCTGCAATGAAGCTTCGCAAAAATAGTGTCAGAAATAGATTGACAGACCACCATCCCAGTTTCAACCAGATTGTGAAAAACTTTTAGAAGCACTGTCACAGTTTCACTTGTCACATACTCCTTAATGAAGGTGTGTTCACAGTGCAAAGATGAAGGAATACTGTACTGGGTTAGTGGAAAGCTCGCCAGAGTTAGGAACCACGTGCTCCAAGGTGCGTCAACGAACCAAGAAGATGAAGGTGTGTTCTTTTTTCCTAAGTTTTCTAGCACTGTAGCCTATAAGTTTAGTTTGATTTAAAATTGAAAATCAATAAGTTTATAATCTATAAACATGTGTTTTATAATTTTAAATGATCTAGTAGACTTCGACGTTACGTTACGGCGACGTCATGAAATGTACCGAGAATGCACTGAGGTGTGTGACGTCATAGTACTGCTTGGTGCATGTGTACTGAGTTCACTGGTGAGCTCTGGTGTTACGAGATGGCAACGACACGGCGAGCATGGCGTCATCCAGCCAGCTCCATCCTTTCACCGCGCGCTCCAGCTCCCTCATGACTTGTAACTTTCTAGCGTTCTGATTTATTTCTTGATCATCTAACATTTCAAGAGTCTTTGGCTTCGAGCGAAGCGATAAGCCTCCAGCCTTTCTAGCATTTTTCAGTATTTGTAGCATTTAAAATGATATAAAGTCCAGTCTTTAAGACTGACTGTCTTTTTGTTTTTGTTTTCGGCCCGCCTAGATAATTTTGCTTTGCATCTGGCTCTGTCCCTAAAAGGTTTGCCCATGTCTGGCCTAGGATTTTCATGAAATTACGGATTTCAATATCTGACTATGACATAACTGAGAAGATTACTGACGCGATGCGGAAAAGGCGGATTACGTTTTATGGAAACGTGGACCCGAATGACGTCAACACGATTAACTTATCGCATTTCACTTTTCTCCAAGAGAAAAAGACAAAGGGAGCTGGTTCAGTGGGATACAAAAAGATCTACACAAGATTGGGATGTCATGTGGAGATATCCAGGAGAGTGTCCAGTTTAACCCTTGAGAACTGGCGTGAAACAAGAAGTTCCGTGACGAACTTAAGACCCTACTTTTCTTAAAATATAAGATTCATACCAATCAATCTAGAATAATGACGACATTAAGTTGGTAATATCGAAATTTCTAATTAGTTCGAAATATGCCTGGTATAATGTAGCCTAATAGAGCACTACAGTTGGCAGCGCTGGTGACTGAATATATTGTTAGTTCCATCTCTGGATATATCAGCGCGCGTAAAATCATGTTGACAACAATGCCATGCATGTGTTGGTCAGAAATAATCTGAAATATTATGATCTCTTGTTGTGCCAATTTTGGATGAAATCCATTTGTTAGTACAGAAGTTACATGTATTTTAAAATTGGACCTATCAGCAGGCATAGAGTCATGTATATTAGTTTCTCCAAATTAATCTAGAATGTCAGGTACTATACGTGTGCATAGTTTAAAGCTGTCGGCTTGCATACTTTCTGATATATTGGTATTTGGATAAGAAAATAGAGAGAGAGTGTTTATTAACAGTTGGCAGCCCTGGTGGCTTTTAAGAATACGCTCAGTCATATTTGTTTATGTACACAAGTACATACGAAATTTGGTTGAAATCCAATTGTAAGTGTAGAAGTTACATGCATTTAAATTTGGATCTATCAGCAGGCTTCGAATCATTTTGGCAACACTGCCTTGCATGGTCTCCTGGAAACTAATCTGAAATATTAGTATCTATATGTGTGCCAACTTTTGTAGAGCTCCCATCTATACCTTCCAAGATATCAAACATGGAGCTCAAATTTCAATTCCGGGTTTTCAGCAGTTGGTAGCACTTACATAATTTTCAAGTATGAGCTTGAGATATTCAGGTATAGATCTTTACTCCTACCAAATTTTGATTCGATTGCTGCAGCCGTTTAGGAGTTGATGGGGGGGGGGGGGGGGGGACACTCACACAGCCAGCCAGACCGACAGACAGACATTTGCCCGGATTGATCTCATAAGTCTACTTTTTCCTCATTTTTGCAAAATGTGAAAAGTAGGCTAAAAATATAACACGAGGACTGGCGCCGGGTCATTTAGACCCACAGTGTGTCACTCCCTTTATGACGTAGTCGTACAGATTTTCATGAATTAATTTTACACCTGGTGTCTTCCTATGACCAATTCCCAATATAAAATGAGGTTTATTCACATTTTTCAAATTTCAAATGGAGAACCATGAAAATCATTTTCGTAACAGTATAATTGGCCTAGATAGTGGCGGCGAAGCAGTTATCCTATTTTTTTATTTTTTGAACAAAGGAGCTGATGACCAAGGTGTCCCTAGACAGTGAACATGAGTGAATGAATGAATTGTGATGCACCAAAATAGGTGGATTTTCCCCCTTATTTTTTTACAGATTGGCCCGACTATCGTAAGCTGGAAATTGTCACGTGAGGATTGGCGCCATGGGTAAATCTGACCCGACCATAAATAATATAGAAATAACTTGAGTATTCAAAAAGCTATGGACATGTTTCTTTCGCAGGGTGAACTTCAAGGCTAAGAAGGAATGTACACTAAGGGACAGGAAATAAGGGCTGACCAAAACGAAAATATGAAGCATAAATTAAGCCTCGGGTTAAAATACCCATGCGCTAGTATTATATATTTCAGTAGTATAGATCCCTCTTGCGGCGCTCACAAGCGACCGATCGTGAAAAATGAGCAATCAAATTAAAGAGAATATACATTACCAGTGACGCATTGCACTCTAATTTCATAAATATCTATAATTTCTTTAAAAAATGACTTTTTAAAAAACTGTACGAAGTGTGCGATTTGCACATAGTGTTGCTGCAGGAAGATACGCTCCATAATTGCTGTCCACTTCACAGTTTGGCCACTGTGACGCCTGTTGAATGTCATTTTAACATTCTGAGGTCTTTCCTTTATCATTTGGATGGATTTCAGAAACAGTCATTTAAAGGAATGAGTACTCAAATCGTATAATTTCATAAATATCGAATAACCGGTGAGTGTTACGGCTAAGCTGTCAATCAATGGACTCAGCACACAAATGACATTAGCAGTGACGAATTGCATTCTAATTTCATAAATATTAACTTTTGTAAAAAGTGTGCGATTTGCAAATACTATTGCGATAGGAAAATACGCGACATCATTGCTGTTCAGTTCGCATTTTGGCCGTAGGTACGTCTGAAACGTAAATAGTGTTCTATAATAATTTGGTTGGAATATTAACATAACAACCTTTCTCCTTAAGCCTCTCATTATAAACCTATTGGGGAAAGTGTGGTTTATGAACATGCGAGGTTTCTCACACGGGTCCGTTTCGGGTCAACAATACCCATGCGCTAGTCCTCGCGGGTTAAGACAAAACTCTTCATATATCGGAGTTTCCAACCTAAGCTGACATTGAAAACTGGAAAGGCGAGAAAAATAAAAACAACACCGTATACGAATGCAGGAATACTGGACTAATTTTAAAGCTGAAAGGAAACAGCTGAAATGACAAAGTCCTTAGTTGGCAGAAACGAAACAATAACAACAACAACAACAACAATAACAATCCTCTCTGAGGGAATGAAACACCGCTGTGCTCCCTTATTTTCAGTTAGTATTGCAGCCTCGTCGTGATTGACATCTCTCATCTATGTACAAATACTCATTCTAACTATCGCCTCCTATGTTCCCCGTGTTCATCCTAGATAATCTCTTCTCTTCTCTGTTTACATCCCATGGCCTCACCGTCTGTGACATAAGTTAGTTAGTTATTAAGGGGCGGAACTACCCTCTCAACTCAGATTAAAGTATACAAATTTGGAATGAAATTAATAAGAGGTGGACATCTAAATATGAAAAAATCGAAAATTAATTAAAAAAAACTAGAAATAACGACGGTAATAATAATAATAATAAAAATAATAATAACAATAAATTTGTGACGACCTTCGTAGACTTTAAGAAGGCCTATGATTCTATTGATCGCAACACCCTGATCCGAATCCTAAAAGAATTTGGCCTGGACAACAAAACCAGAGCGATCATCCAACAATCGCTGACCAACACCACCACGATGGTGAAGTTTATGGGCGAAATATCAGACACCTTTGAAATCAAGACAGGAGTAAGGCAAGGAGATGGTCCCTCACCAATACTCTTCAACTGTGTCCTCGAGAAGGTTGTCCGTGAGTGGCGTAAAGAACTGAATAAACATGATGATGATGATGATAATTGTTGTTTTAAGGGGCCTAACATCTAGGTTATCGGCCCCTGCTGAATAAACAAGGTGTTGCAAGCGGAGTGGGATACAGAAGCCGGAACATCACAATTGACTGTCTAGCCTTCGCCGATGATCTTGCAATCATTTCTGATTCATTAGAGACAGCCACGGAACAGATTAATCAGCTTATTGCACAAGCAGCGAAGGCAGGACTCCACATCTCCTTTGAGAAGGCTGTGTTCATAACTAATATCGTACCGGTGCCCAAATACCTTGCTTTGCAACAAGGAAAAATTAAGCGAGTTGCAAAGTTTAAGTACCTGGGAGAAATTATAACACGTAATATATCAGAGAAAGAAGCATTCACATCGCGCATGAGCAAAATGGAAATGGCCTACCATTTAACTAAGGGCATCTATAAGAAAAGGTCAATATCCTTCAACGCAAAACTAAAACATTACTGCAGTGTCATCCGTTCGGAGGTCTTGTATGCTTCTGAATGCCTCATGATGAACAAAAAAGGCTTGGTCGAAAAACTCGAGGCCAAAGAAAGGAAAATGTTGAGAAAGATATTAGGCCCAATCAAAGACAATGGGGAATACAGAAGACGGCATAACCATGAACTATAAGTTACTCATGTGGAGAAGATAAGTGACGTCATCCGTAAGAGAAGGATTTTTTTGGACATATGAAACGAATGAGCCCAGCGAGACTGATCTACCGCAACATAACTTACTTTCAGAAGAGGGAAACCAAATGGGCCTGATTCATTGAACTGGATAAAGATCTGAAAGAAGTGGGGATTACACCAACATACATTCAGGAGCGCGCCCCACTCAAAAGGAAACTTGAAGCTTGCAAAGGTTTCCAAGAAAAAACGAAGTTGAAAACGGGAAAGATTTGGACCCAGGAACGGAAGTAAGTCCACCGCAACAAATGTGGGCGTACTGGGCAAACATCAAAGCCTGTAGGAGACAGTTGGAATGACGCGGTCCATAGATGGCCTATACGAAATGAATGAATAATAATAATAATAATAATAATAAACAAAATTTATTGAATAAACATATTCAGAATTAAAAAAGAACAAGTAATTGAGTCAATGTACACTGAAAAATTTAGATTGCTGGCCCCAACCCACTCTCACTTATAAAGCGGATGACGAGATCAGCAGCCACCGCGTCATCGGCTAATATAAGTTTGTGTGTCATCAGCAAACCAAGGTTTCTTCGTAAGTCAGCAAGATCCACGCACTCGGTTCAAATGTGGACCACGGTGATAACGGCTCCACAGGTACAAAGTGTGGGGGAGGGGGTCTTCCCTTCTCAGATCTTTCAGGCATCTTCATCCAGCGTGTTGATTTTTAGTTTAACCTTTCTTGATTACGAATAACCTCCTGCCATTGCTCCCATCCGTTCTTCCCTGTGAATATTCAACGGCTTAAACTTATGCTATCTAATACAGCTTGAAATAACTTACCATAGTGGTGTAGATACGTGAAGTAAGATACCGACGTTGTGAGTCCTTGCATCTGAAAGAAAGGACGTACATTGTACATTTCAAGTTATAGATCTCATACGTAGGGACTTGGGAGAATCACAAAACACACAAATACCCATTAAGAATAGCCACAAAAATGTTTTTAAGCTGGTTTCACACAGAAATTACTCCTTAACATTAAACATGACAATTCTCATGTACGTTGGCAAGCCTGGTGTTGAACAAATGAAGAACGTGACGCGCTGGACATTCTGAGCCAGACGGAGCTTAATTTCTCCCAACCGTTCTCGCTTTGTGCATATAAGGATTTTTAGCCTACTTTTCACATTTTGCAAAAATGAGGAAAAAGTAGACATATGAGATCGATCCGGGCAAATATGTGTCTGTCTGTCTGTCCTTCTGTCTGTCTGTCTGTCTGTCTGTCTGGATGTGTGTGTGTGTCCCCCCCCCCCTATCAACTCCTAAACGGCTCAGCTTTACCTGGATATCTCAATGCCGTGTTTGAAAATGATGTCAGTGCTATCAACTGCTGAAAAATCGCAATTGAATTTTCAATTCCATGTTGGATATCATGGAAGGTATGAATGGGAGCTATTTCAAAATTGGCACACGTATAGAAAATAATATTTCAGTTTAATTTCCAAGAGGCCATACATGGCAGTGTTGCCAAAAAGATTTTAAGCCTGCTGATAAATCCAATTTTTAAATGCATGTAACTTCTTCACTATCAATTGGAATTCAACCAAATTTCGTATATGCTATGTGTACATTACCCGATATGACTGAGTGTATTCTTAAGAGCCACCAGGGCTGCCAACTGTTCATAAATGCTCTCAATTTCTTTTATCCAAATACCAATATATGAGAAAGTATGTAAGCCAATAGCTCTAAACTTTGCACACGTATAGTACCTGGCATTCTAGATTAATTTGGAGTAACCAATATTCGTCAATGCTGCAAACATGATTCTAAACCTGCTGATAGGTCCAATTTTAAAATGCATGTAACTTCTATACTAACTTATGGATTTCATTAAAAATTGGCACAACAATAGATCATATTATTTCAGATTATTTCTGACCAATATATGCATGACATTGTTGCCAACATGATTTACGCGCGATGTTAGATCCAGTGTTTAACAGCATGTAACGTCCATACTATCCATTGGACTTCAACCAAATTTTGTATTCTGTACCTTAAGAGATGGAACTAAGCATATATTCAGTCACCAGGGCTGCCAACTGTAGTGCTCTATTAGGCTACATTATGCCAGGTATACAGTATTTCGAACTATTTAGAAATTTCGATATTACCGACTTAATTTCATTATTCTAGATAGATCCATATAGATTAATCATTGGCATGAATCTTAAATTTTAAGAAAAGTAGGCTCTTTAGTTCGTCACCGAACTTGTTGTTGTTGTTGTTGTTGTTGTTTCTTTTGAGGGGATTGAACATGGTGGTAATTTATGCTCGTGTACTTGGGTATGTGGGCATTTGTCCGATAAAATGTGTTATAAAAAGCGAAAATATTTACCATAATCGGAAAATATGAGAAAATTGCCGTATTGATCAATAGATAATTTAAATTAAAATTAATACAAATTATATTCAAATTAGTTCATGTTTCGTTCCAACAATGGGCCTTCTTACGCAAATTAGAATTAAACCTTAAAGAAACTAATCTAATAAAGCTAAATGATGAGAAACGAAATTAACCCTTTACGGGATAGTGGTCTCTATATTAACCACCAGTCATGAGGACAGTTTATGCTTTCAAAGATGCTGATAGTAGAATCTTCAAGCCAAATTTTGGAGATTTTTTATTCCGAAGTGCTAGTATTTCTAAAAATCAAATATTATATACGTATCTACTTGACGTAATGTGTTGGATAAAATTTTAAAATAATTTAAACTAAAAACATTGACAATTAAAGTGTAAAAATAAAATATAAATAGTAATAAAAATAATTAAAATAATTAAAATAAAATTACAATAATAAAAGGAATATAAAAATTAAAATATTACACATAACTACAAAAATATGAAAATAATTGTAACATTAATTGGAAATTGGTTAATTATTTAATTCAATAGAAAAGTATCAAAATTAAATCTATAAGAACATAGAATGAAAATTAAAAATTAATATATAAACAATAAAATGAGAGAAACGAAAAAAGCATTATTAACAATTATAATAAATTAAAATGTACATGCACATGAGAATAAAATATACTTTTGCCCTATAAAGGGTTAAGTAAAATATATACAGGATGAAATAAACTGGAAAATAATGAACAAGAACGAAGACAATATAAACTAAAAGGTTTTACAACAATACATATTTAAAATCTAATGGAAAAGTATTCGTGTAAGATGTAAAATATTATAATCTCTTTGAAATAAAATGGATAGGCTAACAAATAATTTGGATAAATAAAGGTTCTAAATATTTGAATATAATTTTTAAAAACACTGGTTGGTTGGTTGGTTCTTAAGTTTAGGGGCTGCGACAACGCGGTCATGTAGCCCCGTGTACTTTGGGTGTGTGAAGAATCTGTCTGATAACGGGTGTTAATTGTGATGACTTTATTAGTGTGTGTTATCTGTTTTTTTAATTGAAGTACTGCAACTTAGAATTTTTCAGATAGTTCTACTTTTGCCGCCAAGCGCCACCGTTAACGACTACTAGGCCAAGTTCAGAACTTAGCTACTAGACGCCACCGCAGTCGGCTCTTGGCAACGAACGTAGAAACCTAAGAGCGTTGTTTACATTCTTAACCTATCCAATTTAGCTTCACACAGGTGCAATTAGTGGAAGGTTCTTTAACATGCCATAAATCTATGACATGGGACCACCGGCATTACTTCCTCTCCGAAGGAAGGCATACTGAGGGATTTTTAACGCTCTTAAAAAATCCGACGGCTTCGGCCGGGTTTGAACCCGCTAACTTGGGCATAGAAAATCAGCATGCTACCGACTACGCCACCGAAGACGCTTTTAAAAACACTCTGGAGATGCCTTTTCAAACTGGTCTCAATTTCATCTTTCAGTTTCAACTTCACAACCAGTGGCCTCGGTGGCGTAGTGCTGAGCTCCTATGCCCAAGACTGCGGGTTCAAACCCGGTCGAAGTCGTCGGATTTTTTAAGAGCGTTAAAAATCCCTCAGTATGCCTTCCTTTGGAGGGGAAGTAAAGCCGGCGGTCCCATGTCATAGTTTTATGGCATGAAAAAGAACCTTCCACTAACTACATTTTGGAAGCTAAAATTTGTAGGTTAGTTTTATAACGCTAGATTAGTTCCAACGTTTGCCGCCAGGTGCTGACTGCGATGGCATTTAATAGCCACGTCCGCAGCTAGGTGTCGTGGTAGCGAAAATAGGAACTACTTAAAAAATAAAATCGTCTGCAGTCCTTCTACCTGAATCACAGATAACACACACTAATACAGCGATCACAATATTAACACCGGTTATCAGACAAATTCTACACACACCCAAAGTACACGCGGCTACATGACCGCGTTGTCACAGCCACTTCATCTTTTGCCATGCATTCTTCCAGTCTTGCACTGAAGCTTGGCATAGTAATTAGGCTTCAACTGCTGGACAATAACCATTTTATACGGATGAAAATGCAAATCGAAACGCAATATTCGTCTCACTGCAAGATCAGACATTTGCAAAGCAGCAGTTTGTTTACGAGCCGGCCGCCGTGGACTGGTTTCCACAGCTTGTCTCACTCGCTCAACATTTTCTGGTGTCCTGGCTGACCTTGGACGGCCTGTCAACGTACGTTTTAAGGCTGAACCTGTAGCTCTAAAATTACTCACCCATAACAAAATTGTGTTACGAGATGGAACGCGTCCTCTTCGACTCGCTCAGCCGTTCAACGACATAAACCGTCAGATCTTTTTGCCGCATGGAAAAGATGGGCATCATTTGAAAGACGTTATCTTCAAATCTTAAAAGTTAAAATCTATTGTTCTTTCATGTTTTCCATTAATTGACATGTACACCTTGCTGTTATAAGTAATAAAAGAGTTTGTATCATTTAAAATGTTTGTGTTGTTGTGATTTAAAAACCGTCAGATCTTTTTGCCGCTCCCTGTACTATTCGAATATATCCTATAACTTATAGCCTATACTGCCAGCTAACGAAAGAAGGGTTAAAGTCCACGAAAGAAGTAGGTCTGCGTTTCGTGGATAACTATTGTCCAATTACTGCTGTTGTTTGAATCTTCAATCTTTTGACTGGTTTGAGCTCTCCGTGCCTCCATGTCCTGATCTAATAATTCATCTGTACATGGCTGCTACACCCTACATCTGAGGCAATCTGTTTAACATATTCTAACCTTGGTCTACCCCTACAGTTCTTGTCCTTAACCCTTCCTTCCATAACTGAGATTGCTATTCCTGGGTGTTTTAATATGAGTCCTCTTCTCTTCATTAGCAGTCGCCAGAAACATCTCTCCTCTCCCATTCGTCTTAATACTTATTCATATGTAAGTATATCTACCCATCTGAACTTCATCATTCTTCTGTAACACCACATTTCAAATGCTTCTATTCTCCTCTTTTCTGCTGCGCCGACAGTCCATGTTTCACTTCCATAAAGTGCCACACTCCAGATAAAGGCTTTTAAAAATGACTGTCTACTACCTAAATCTATATTTAATGACAATACTGTAGAAATGCTTTCCTTGCATGAGCCAACTTATTTTTTTACATCCTCTTCGCTTCGTCCATCACTGGTTGTTTTGCTTTCTAAGTGACAGATGTCTCCTACTTCCTTTAGCCTCTTATCTGCCAATTTGACGTCCATAGGGGTTTCTGATTTCTTTCGGCTGAAATTCCAATATTTTTGTTCTACATTATTGATTTTCATCATGAATTCCTTCCTCAAGACGGAGTCCATATCATTGTACTGCTCTGGTCTAAGCTTTGTGAACTTGCGGGGTGAAGGGCAGAGGCACAGAAGGGTCAGGCGAGAATTGAGAATCCTGTCAACAGGCCGCCGTGTTACCTGGTATTCCCGTCTATTCAAATAATGTTAACATAGGGTCTTTGCTGAAACCAGTGTGGCGTTGCGAATGAGTGAGTGAGTCACCGACCAATGTTTGGTTCTGTTACTAAGGACGGACCGGAAAACCTAATCACTCGACACCATCACTTCCCATAGCGCGTGATCCACATTCCTCTCAGGTTCACGCAGCTTGGACCTGAGCAGTAAAACTCACTCAAATCCTCTGATGAATCGGCTAAGGTGGCAGTGTCATCAACAAATCTCAGAGTTGAAATTATTTCTCCTTGAAGCTTTACCCCTACTTAAAATTTTTCTCTAATTTCCTCCGTTGCTTGTTCAATGTACAGACTGAAAAGTATGGGTGATACGTTGCAGCCTTCCCTTACAACTTTCTCTCATATCCTTCAGCTCCCATAACTGCTGTCTGTTTTCTGTATAGATTATAGATCACCCTCCTATCCCTGTACTTTATTGCAATCCCTTTCAAAATGCCAAACAACTTACCCCAATCAACATTTTCAAAAGCCTTTTCTAGTCTACAAAATAATGTTTTTAGACAGTAATTTCCAAGATGAAAATAAATTATCAGGATTAAAACACACGACAAATGAAGGATCACCGTAACCCCACGGGACCGCTAAAGCGCCATTTGGTCGAGTCGCCGGTGGAGACAACGTGTACTCACAACAAATGAGAAGGCTATGAACAGACAGCCAGTCCGCAACGCGAAACAGAACAGGAACTTCTCCATAAGAGCAGCAACAGCGATCTGGAACACATGAGTACAGTTATTAGACGCCATTTCTCATTGTTTAATAAGTAATCTATTATAGAATCATTCTTCATTCGGTCAACACGAGTGTCGGTTCGGCGGGGAGTAACAATTAATTTAATCATCTCACTTTTTACAGCACAAATTTCATAATTTTTCAAATTTTGTCCACCATATTGGGTCTGCCATTTTAAATTTTGAAGTCTAATCTTATTAATCAAGGTTATAAACCTACTAATAATTCCGATTTGTGTCCAAACGTAATGTTTTGGGATTTGGTCTGTCATATTGGACCCGCCATTTTCAAGTTTTCATTTTTAATATCAATTTCGTATTCGTGGAGGTCGAAAACCTAATTATACCTATTTTCTGGCTATATTGACAAAGATTTAGGCTTTTGTCCACGTATTGAGCAATCTGTCCCACAGTGCATAGCCTTAACATTTACGAAGAAGATACTGTAAACAGAAGGAAAGAAAGAGGGAAAAGAAAGAATGAAAGAAAGAACAAATGAACGACAGAAAGAATGAAACAGCGAATAGAACGACAAAAAGAACGAACAAATGAACGACAGAAAGAACGATAGAAAAAACGAATGAACAAAAGAACGACAGAAAGAACGAATAGAACGACAAAAATGTCGAAATACCGTAACTAACAATCGAACGACAGAAAGAACGCAAGAACGGGCAAAAGAACGACAGAATGAACGAAAGAACAACAGAAATAACGGAAGAAAAAACGAACAAAAGAATTACAGAAAGAACGAAAGAACGACAGATATAACGAAAGAAAGAACGAAACAAAGAACGACAGAGAACAAAAGAACGTCAGCAAGAACGAAAGAACAAAAGAAAGAAAGAAAGGAAGAAAAGAAACAGCTCATCCATTTATTTTATGGTTGGTTGGTTCCTTAGTTTAGGGGCTGCGACAACGCGGTCATGTAGCCCCGTGTACTTTGGGTGTGTGTAGAATCTGTCTGATAACCGGTGTTAATTGTGATGACTGTATTAGTGTGTGTATCTGTTTTTTTAATTCAAGTAGGGACTGCAACTTTGAATTTTCAAATAGTTCCTACTTTTGCCGCCAAGCGCCACCGTCAACGACTACTAGGCCTAGTTCAGAACTAGCTACTAGACGCCACCGCAGTCGGCTCTTGGCAACGAACGTAGCAACCTAAGAGCGTTGTTTACATTCTTAACCTATCCAATTTAGTTTCACACAGGTGTAATTAGTGGAAAGATCTTTAACATGCCATAAATCTATGACATGGGACCGCCGGCTTTACTTCCCCTCCGAAGGAAGGCATACTGAGGGATTTTTAACGCTCTTAAAAAATCCGACGGCTTCGGCCGGGTTTGAACCCGCTATCTTGGGCATAGAAGCTCAGCATGCTACCAACTACGCCACCGAAGCCGCCCCATTTATTTTATAATAGAAGATTAATTTTGTAATGAAATGATACCCCCCTGTCCCCCACCCCCTTAAAGCAACAATAACTAACTGTAACCTGCTTTGTGTAAGGAAGTTGACTCAACAATGGTGGTGTTAATTATTGGTATATCCATAGTAATATCTGTCCACAATAAATAGTGGAGACACTCGATCGTCTCAACATAGTGCTGTGTGCCAGGCCAACAAATTCAAGTACAAGTTATAATAATTTTATTGATGCTGCCCATTTTTTTTTTCAGGACGGGTCAGGGAAGGGATTTTGGAAGATAATCGGCCGTGGACCTGTTGAACCGTTCTCAGAGGCAGATTACCTCGTAGTTCCACCACTTAAAATCTCAATAACTAACTACCTTGAACCGTCCTGGCATTTGCCTGGTGGTGAAAATGGGAAACCACGAAAACCATTTTCAGGTCAGCCGTGGTGGAACTCGAACTCGAACCCACGCTCTCCCCATGCCAACGAGGCACGAGGTAGCGCGTTAACACTCTCGGTCACTTATACAAGTAGGGTGAGTCAATTCTATTTGTTAGAAATCGTTTCATTTGTGAAATAATGGAAATGAAGCCCTTTGTTCAAGAATACGTCCTAAAAACGGATTCATTCTCAAATGTTTAAGGTTCTATATACCTGAGGTTCACTTGCAATGTACTTTATTAAAGAGTTTTGAGTTAGCGAGAGAAAAGCTATTTCCTTGGAAACGTTATCATTCAACAGTGGAACTTACCACAACTCCGTCACAAATTGGAGTATCTCCTCTTCCGCTGAGACATGTGACGTCACTTGGCAACGAGCACGGCGAACGAGAAAGACAGGCCATGGCACGTGAACCTAATCCTTTTGAGACATAGGCAATGTAGTGCTTGATGGTGCTTGTACGTTTAATAAGTCGAGAGCAATTCATAAGCAGCAGAAATGCGATATTTTATATGAATCTTCTTGAAATGGACCCAGAATATATGTTCCGTGTGTTTTCAAGCACGATAAATTATACTGTATAGGTTTACAAAACTACGTCAGCTATAGATAACCTATTTAGCCTACATGTTGAAGTTACTTGTAACAAAAATCCACTCGTACTAGGATTCAAGGATTTGTTGTGTCTTTAATAGCTGCAACGAGTACAGTAAGTTGAGTTGTAGAGCCTGTGTGTGACCTTCGTTGTGAGTTATGTGGACATGAAAAGAAACAATGAGTATAATTAGATCAAAGAAACTTGCAGTGAAAGTATTACTTATATTGTTGTTTTAAGGGGCGGAACAGAAATTAATACGTTTATAGCCTAGAAGAGATCTACGGAATACACTCGCCACCGACTAACGACTCATATCAATACCTTCTATGAAGACAAGTGGTAAATGAATACCAACATTTATACAGATTCAATGATAAAGATGATACCACACCGGCAGTCAGGCCCGACGAGAGGGGGGTCAGGCAGGGCTGGTGCCCGACCCTCCCAGGGAGGGGGGGGGGGGGGCCGCGTCCTAGGAGGATGGGCTCGATCGGGCATTGATTTATTATTGCCATTATGTGACTTGAATTTGCTACTTGCAAGCATTTAGTGAATGCAATGAACTCTCTGTGAACAATGTTACAAGGATTGAAAACTTATTCTGTCAATTGGACAATATTTTTCTTCACAAAGCGCTTGTGGGGAAGAAAAACTGTCTCAAAGTGGTCAACTTAGGCGATGAGGCTTCGCTATGTATTGTTCTCAGAATATACCTGAAGACAGAGAGAGCATTCCAAATTTAGCTTATTCGGCTAAAGCACTAATCCTTCAAATAACTTTATCATCCCTTCACTTATTTCGCCAAGACCACGAGAGCCTGGGCTGCCCTGGTGTGTTTGGTCAGTTAGTACAGGAGTTTCAAGTTCGGTGCGTCACGTCCAGCTTAGAAATTTAGAGGTGATAGTGTCTGATATGAATATATCGCCTAGCTAGACGTATCGTATGCCGTGCAGGCAGGTAAGTGAAATAAATTTTAAAATAGCGTCCATACAGCAATTCACTTTATAGTTATTACGGAACAGCAAGTTCAACTGCCCCTAGTAATTCACTTTCGCACAATGTGAAGAAAAAATATTATTGCTGGCTAAATATCTTGCGAAAGGGTGGGATGATTCTGCTGTCAAACGTAGATAGAAGAAATGCATGCGAAATTGTTCATCTTCTCGTATACTGAATTGAGAAAACAATGCTAACATTTGAATAATCGGTATGTTCAGATGCAGTATATCGAAATATAACGAGATAATAATTATTATTGTTACTGGTTCATTCAATGCGATCAACAATCCTAGGTAGCCTACTTGGGTTCGTGCGCAAATCATTTCTGAAGGGATTTATTGAAAATGTATATTACTACCGTATTGGTATGGGAGTTGGGAAATGAATCCAAAGGTAACATTCCAGTATTTTTCTGTACTGAGTGTTTAATTAACCAGGAGAAAAATTACACACATCAAAAAAAGTTTTGCATCACCTCGGTTCCAAGAGTTCCGGAACCTTTAAATACAAAGGGAATAGAGATCAACACAAACAACATTTCAGCTCGTTTTATTGCTCATGAGACCCACACATTGCATGTTGTACCATCATACAGCTAGACTTTCAGCATTTGTGGTCCAGATTGCAGTACACACCACTACCTCTAATACCCAGTAGCACGTCCTCTTGCATTGATGCATGCCTGTATTCGTCGTGGCATACTATCCACAAGTTCATCAAGACACTGTTGGTCCACATTGTCCCACTCCTCAACGACAATTCGGCGTAAATCTCTCAGAGTGGTTGGTGGGTCAAGACGTCCATAAACAGCCCTTTTCAACATATCCCAGGCATGTTCGATAGGGTTCATGTCTGGCGAACATGCTGGCCACTGTAGTCGAGCGATGTCGTTATCTTGAAGGAACGCATTCACAAGATGTGCACGATGAGGTCGAGAATTGTCGTCCATGAAGACAAATGCCTCTCCAATATTCTGCCGATATGGGTGCACTATGGGTCGGAGGATGTCATTCAGGTATCGTAAAGCCGTTTCGGAGCCTTCCATGACCACCAGTGGCGTACGTCGGCCCCACATAATGCCACCCCAAAACATCAGGGAACCACCACCTTGCTGCACTCGCTGGACAGTGTGTCTAAGACGTACAGCCTGACCAGGGTGCTTCCAAACACGTCTCCGACGATTGTCTGGTTGAAGGCATATGCGATACTCATCGGTGAAGAGAACGTGATGCCAATTCTGTGGGGTCCATTCAGCATGTTGTTGGGCCCATCTGTACCGCGCTGCATGGTGTCGGGGTTGCAAAGCTGGACCTCGTCATGGACGTCGGGAGTGAAGTTGCGCATCATGCAGCCTATTGCGCACAGTTTGAGTTGAAACACGACGTCCTGTGGCTGAACGAAACGCATTATTCAACATGGTGGCATTGCTGTCAGGGTTCCTCCGAGCGGCAATCCGTAAGTAGCGGTCATCCACTACTTGGGCGGCCTGAGCGAGGCCTGTCATCGACAGTTCCTGTATCTCTGTACCTCCTCCATGTCCGAACAACATCGCTTTGGTTCACTCTGAGACGCCTGGAAACTTCCCTTGTTGAGAGCCCTTCTTGACACAAAGTAACAATGCGGACGCGATCGAACTGCGGTATTGACCTTCTAGGCATGGTAGAACTACAGACAACATGAGCAGCGTACCTTCGTCCTGGTGGAATGACTGGAACTGATCGGCTGTCGTACCCCCTCCGTCTAATAGGCCCTGCTCATGCATGGTTGTTTACATCTTTGAGCAGTTTTAGTGACATCTATGAACAGTCAAAGGGACTGTATCTTTGATACAATATACACAGTCAACGTCTATATGCCGGAGATCTGGGAACCGAGGTGATGCAAAACTTTTTTTGATGTGTGTATAATTAAGCTAGGGCACTGAACCACTCAACTTTGTTTTCCAATTCCTCTCATGGAACGTCAGTGGTAGGGGGATATGACCCAGCTGTTCCGTCCCTTAAAACAACTATAAGCAGTGCTTGATTTGTGAAAGAAGAGGTTCCGGTACTGTTGGCTACCGGGTGGTGTTGGGAGGGGGGTAGGTAGGCTTTATGGAATATTGAAATATAGTGCTCTATAAACGATATTTATACGTTTTTCTGAACACCTTTAAAACTTAATCATTGGACAAAATAGCAATCTAATTTTGATTGCAATTTTAAATTAATTTGAGACTGCTGTAGCAACATTTTTCTTACCGTAACCGTTAGCCTATATTACATTATAATGTAAGATAACTAGGCTACCATTCAAACAATGTACAATATTTCATTTTTAACGTAATTTAAGAAATTAAATACATTCGGTTTGAAAATACACACTTGTTCACCAGCAATCTTTTATTTCTTGTTTTATAATTTTTCCTTTACAGTTTTCTGAAATAATTATTTATTATCAAAGGTTACCTAAAACATGTTTTACCTCACAGTTTGGAAAATTGTCCAAAGTTCAGTAAAGTTTTCGTTGTATGTGCCTCCTCTCTCTCACCTTGCTGTTGGTATCCAGAGCGGAGTGCCGTCCCCCAAGCAGCCAAGATTCCACGTACCGTACTTTGAAGTACAGTCCAGTCAAAGACCAATTTTACCTTGACTTACAATTAACGTTCCATAGTTCTAAACATTATGTTATATATTCGACCTTTCCCCCGTACTGGGGTATCAGTACGGCGTACCGGTGCGTACCGTCACAAATCTAGCCCTGACTATAAGTAACGTCAGTGGTGAGCATAGCGATGGAGAAATTAATTTATTGCGTGTAGGCAACCACGCAGATTTCCCTAAGATCAAATATTTGAACTCTGCTTAATTCAGAAGAAAATTAAGATGAAGTATTGTCGACTATTAATAATTTTTTTTGAGCTGGTGCTGTGGCTATTATTATTGGATATTTCTACACCATTTACTCCAAGGAACGGTAGCCTATCGATCTGTAAAGCACTTATTTTTCTGGACCCGAAGAGATATTTTCCCTTGCGAATGAAGCCTTTTCGTGATACGCTTTAACGTCTCAGTACTGTAAAACATAAAATTAGTTGCTCTCTTTATCTACGACTTAGAAATGACTCCGGGTCCTGACGAAGCTCCGGCAGGAATGCAGGATCCGGCTTCCCGACTGCGGTGTCATTCGTAGTCTTACTCAACAGTTAATATTAGGCCTATTTGTCGTTACAGTTGTTAATTCATTTAGGGGCTTACAACATTTAACCCGTGTACTTGGTAGCTAGTAGGTCTAGTATCACTGGCGGGCGGGTATCGTTTGCATCAACTAGTACTGTAGATATAGGTCTAATTTAGTATTGGCTGACGCATTAATTTTCCGGTTTGTTTCTGAAGGCCTCCACATTATTGAATGAAGTTGACTGTAAATCAGTAGTTTTCACAAATATTAATGAAGTAAATATTATAAGAGTCTCAAACAGCGAACAAAACAGAAAACCAAGGAATGTGCAAATTGTGTGGACTGAAGGGGAGGCTAGTGGTTGTTGTATAATTAGAGAGGTGTATTAGCAACATTGTTGTAACTATTTGTCTTGGAGAATAAAAACATAGACCCTCTTAAAATCACCCACTGCTGGACGAAAGCAGGGTATACACTATGGCCTCTGTGACATGATCAATCGCATGCCGTATTCTTAGTTAAGTTGCCGACTGGGAATGCGTTAGCCGTTGTGACTATTACTGTAATTATTAGGGTTAGGAGTAGGGTAGGTGTCCCCGGAATTGAAATAAGGTACTACCCGGGCATTTGTCTGGAGGGAGTGTGAAAAACCACACGCAGGATGGCCGCTGTCAGCACCAGGATTCGAACCTCCGATCTGCAGACTTGCTGTAGACCCCCATCACGGTCATTGGTGCGCTACTCCACCGGGTCTTACTTGAAGATGCGAGAGCTTTTACTTCAATATCGGAGTCTTTTCTATAGCTACTAAATGCCAATAGTCACCAAATGTTTTTACTCCAAAAAATAATCACCCAAATGGCCTATAACTCAATAATTTTGACCTAATTTTTGCAAACTTTTCCGGATGAGGACCCTCGGACCCTACTCTCAGCTTGGTGATATTCCATACCCCCAGATCCCCGGTGTGTCCACTCCCCATAATCTTGTCTTAATTATTATTATTATTAATATTATTATTATTATATTTATATTTGAATTGGAGCCAATACAGTAGTCATATCAGGACATTTCAATTAAACGCCCGTAGGCTTTCAAACAAGTTCAATTTCAAGTAGTTCCAACTTTGGCTACAAGACGCCACTGTCATTGACACCCCGCGGCGAACGTTGGAACTTGATAGTGTGTTTCTAACCAAATAAGCCTCATGCCTACCTTTTACTTGCCATAAATCTATGACATGGACTGCCGGATTTACTTCCCCTCCGAATAACGACATACTGAAGGATTTTAACGCTCTTCAAAATCCGACGACTTCGGCCGGTTTTTAACCCGCGATCTTGGGCATAGCAGTTCAGCATGCTACAATTATTACTATTATTATTATTATTGCTGTTTTTATGTTCTTGTGGTTGATTTCGTGACAAATATTTTGTGCAAAAAAGAAATTGCGCAAAATCAGTTTGTGCAAATTTGTGAGGATTATAAATTAATTTTACAGAATTTGATTATTGAGGGGGGCCCGGGAGATTCCAGCCCCAGGGCCCGTCGCCGCTCTCCACGGCCCTGCCGGCAGTAAAACGAAGACCATAGAATATTATTTTCGTGAATATCTTTCTATTACAAAAACGTTTGATACATTTATGTCTATCGTTCAACTATAAGAGTTATACATGCATACATTGTCCGGCACTATTCATAGCTTTTCATAACCTTCCTGAACGCTTTGTAACCGTCAAGTAATTCCACATAATTAACAAGCAACCGCCAAGGAAAGATAACATACTACTGAAAAGTATTACCTTGTGATCAACTACAACGATTAAAGATACGTGATCTATTGGTTCTAAGAGTAATGAATAAATAAGTAAATTGTGGCTAAGTATTGGACTTCATAAGATTGATCAGTGTAAGACTTGAGTTGTAATTACCAAGTATGTTTTGCCAGAAGCCATGGTTGTGTTGGGTCAATGCTTTTTACAGCGTGTTTTCTGATATGATATGGGTTAAGTATTCTGTGAATTCAGCATCTTGTAGACAATACGGTTATGTTCCCGTCATACATAACCCTATCGGAAGTGGTGCAACAGCACTACATTGCTGACGTCACGAAAGCTCACCAGGGCCAATATTTCTCGCTGGCCGTGGCAACGAGACACACGTTTTCTTGCAATTTAGTGTGCAACAGTGTTTCTGTTGAACTTATTAGTGATATTTTGGCTAACCAGACGTCTGCTTTCGCCACTAAACAGAGGCGGACGGTGGTTAATTGTTCTGGTTGTTGCAATATTTACACTAAGGGGAGGTGGGGTAGGGTGCATTGGCATTCACTCGCGAGCGAGCATGAATTAGTCTTCCTACTGATGCTACCTCTGATGACTGATCAGTCCAATCCGTGAGCTACACACTCTATTGCAGTGATGACACACGTATAGGGTGTCATTTATGTACTTGAGTACCTTTAAGGGGCGTGCAGGGGATGGGTATAGGATCAATTTGAGACAGGGAACTGGGGTCGGAATGGCCTCCTAACCCCAGAAAACCGGTTTGTTTCAGGCCCTCCGCCCCTGTAAAGTAGGGAAGGGCGCCATGTGTTACTCTGAGGTCAGGCACTTTTTCACTGTCAACGGTCTTGGCGCGACTACCGCTAAACGCTGCGTTAGCCGAGAGCTGCATTCCTCTTGCCAATTGATAGTTCCGTCGTCTTTAACTACTACAGAAACCCATGTAACTCGTTGATACTAATAATCACAAGGCAATTAATTTACAAAATCGACGATAGTTTTAAAAAAAGCACAGAATAAACACGCACTGTGTCTACGCCCCCTCTAAAATATAAAGAAAAAGAAAAAAGTAAAGGCATGGCACCCAAGTAGAAACGAACTCGGGACCACCGTGGCACCACGCCTCGCCGCTATCCTCTTGCCTAACGCAGCTTGGAGCGGTGGTCGCGCCAAGACTGTTGACAGCGAAAGAGTGCCTGACTTCAGAGTAACACGTGGTGCGCTTCCCTACTTTACAGGGGCGGAGGGCCTGAAACAAACCTGTTTTCTGGGGTTAGGAGGCCATTCCGACCCCAGGTTCCCTATCTCAAATTGATCCTATACCCATCCCCTACACGCCCCTTAAGGGTACTCAAGTACATAAATGACTATTGAGCAGCCAGCTGACAAATGATCATTCCGCCTCAAGATTTCACACTGTTTTCTCCTCGTGCGCAGTTCTGCTGCAGTGCTACGCCTCTGCTCTTCAAAAACAGGAATCCCTTCATGACTGGTTCTTCTCCATATTGGACGATTCTGCGCGTGCACTTCCCAGTTACCATCATTGATGTTACATTTCTTCAGGGTGAATTTGAGGCAATGTGTATACTTCTCTCTCTGACCTCCATAGCGCCGAACGCCCTCACGAAGTTCAGAGTATAGTACTTGTTTCGGGTTGCGATGATTTGGCATGTGGATCAAGTGACCCACCTGTGGCGGTTCTGGGCGTTGCACTAATTTCATTCATGGGGGAGGAAGGTGGTAGGGTAAAAGACTGCTTGATATCAAAGAAAACTGTATTCAAATGCGCGGTAAAACCAATGTACCGCATCCATCACGAATTCCGCAGTTCATAGAAGCACATTATCATCGGATGAAATAGATTATAAGTTAGTCTACATGAAAATCTTCACGAGAATACAACAATTTATGTTATACACGAGGGCAAGAAAGAACCGCGAGTGTCACAAGGACGCTCAAATTACATTGCAAGACATAGAATCGGCAGTTGACGGAGTATCTTGGATGTCTCCGTACGCGCCTCGACTCCCTTGTTGCAATCAGCGGGCAACGACCAGCCGAGTTAACTGTTGAGATAGGAATTACTCGGTCTATCATCTCTATCATACCCTTCACTATTGAGATCTGGTCAGTGCTCGGGGATGGCAACGACCAAACGGACGAGTGCGCTTCGCTTTCACAGACAGTAACTTACTAATAAGATTTACTGAATTACTGTATTAATGAGCAAAATTATGAATTCCTATACATATAAAGTAAAAGGAAACGTACAGCTTTTGTTACTAAAATATTATTACAGCATTAAAGAATTGTGGTCGTTGTGCAACATTGCGACGTTATTACCGACCGCCACTCTGACCCACCCATCGGAGTTGGTGTTAGGTTAACAATGCTTCTGTGCTCGTAATACCGCCGTCACCCAGAACAAGGGTGTATATACAATTTTTCTTGAGGGGGAGCTGACTATCCTGGAAAATAGTCAGTATTCTCAGGGGATTGTCACTGCAAAATATCAACCAATATCTTAGAGCATATATATATTTTTTTATTTAGTAAATTTACCCTCTAGGTCGGTGGTTCCCTCGGACTCAGGGAGGGAACTCACCACTACCGCCTCTATGGGCGGTGTCCTGGAGCTTGGAACATCTGGTGTGATCAGCACTTCGCCCAGGCGGCCTCACCTGCAAAGCGAACAGGGGCCTCATGAGGGATGGGAAGGGATGGAAGATGGGGATGGATAGCCTAGGAAGAGGGAAGGAGGCGGCCGTGGCCTTGAAGTAGGTACCATCCCGGCATTTGCCCGAAGACGAAGTGGGAAACCACGGAAAACCACTTCGAGGATGGCTGAGGTGGGAATCGAACCCCTCTCTACTCATTTGGGCCACCCGAGGCTGAGTAGACCCCGTTCCAGTCCTCATACCACTTTTCAAATTTCGTGGCAGAGCCGGGAATCGAACCCAGGACCTCCGGGGCGGGAGCTAACCATGCTGACCGCTACGCTACGGAGGCGACACTTAGAGCATATAACTTGGTGTAATTCTTTTAGATAAGAGTTAATTGTAAAATTCTAAGTTTTTATAGCCTACTATTAGTAGCAATAACAACACAACACACAAATAAAATTTTAAACTTAATGAATTTTCTATTATGGCCTATGGAGCATGAATGGCTCAAATCTAATTATTTGTCAGTTTATTGAGCAGAAAGGTAAACAGTGTCTTTTTTATTTTTATTTTTAATTTATTTTTTACAAATTGATAATTTACATCTCAAACCTACCATACTGTGGAATTCTCAGTTTTGCCTCACAAGGCTGAGTGTACCCCGTTCCAGCCCTCAGACTAGAATTAATTCTTTTTGGCAGAGCCGGGAATCGAATTCGGACCTTCGAGGCGGCAGCCAAGAATGCTAGCCACTACACCACGAGTTAGTCTAATTACAATCTTAATATTCTTTATAACTTAGCCAATAAGTTAAGATTAGGGTACAACAAAATTTACAATTATAAATGCTCTTACCAAAGCAACACTTTCTTAATTTTTATTGGCTATTTTCGGGGAGGGGGAGAGGGGGGCTGCAGCCCACGTAACACCCCCCCCCCCCCCTTATATAGGCCCCTGATCTAGAACGCTAGTATTTGTGCGTTTATCTCTCCAAGTGACTTTCAAGATTCGTCTGAGACACCTTTGGGGTAGGGTACAAGACAGCTTCATACCATAGAAGACGGTATACACGTGCTTGGTAAAACTGATGTAGCTCATTCGTCACGAATTCCGCAATCCTGAGAACATCACATTCATTCGGGATTAAATTGATTGAAAAACTTCACGAGAGCAAAACCGCGTAAGCTTTAGGCTACACGTGGGCGAGAGAGAACCGCAAGAATCACACTCACGCTCAAATAACGTTGTGAAACATGGTATCGGGAGTAACCGGCAAATCTCGGATGTCTTCGTCCATCCCTCTCCCTCCTTGTTGCAATCCGCGGGCAACGACCAGCTGAGTTAACTGTTGGGATATGACTTACTCTGGTAGGTTGGTTTCTCAGTTTAGGGGCTGCGACAACGCGGTCATGTAGCCCCGTATACTTTGGGTGTGTGTAGAAACTGCCTGATAACCGGAGTTAAGTATGATGGCTGTAGCCTATTAGTGTGTGTTATCTGTTTTTAATTCAAGTAATAACTGCATACATTCGATTTTTTAAGTAGTTCCAACTTTTGCTACCAAACGCCACCGTCAACGACCAACCAGTTCTGCACGTTATTACTAGATGCCACCGCATTTGGCTCCTGGCTACGAACGTTGGAATCTAAGAGCGTTACTCAAAGATAGCTTATAATTTAGCTTCACACAGGTGTTATTTGTGGAAGGTTCTTTATCATGCCATAAATCTTTGACATGAGACCGCCGGATTTACTTCCCCTCTGAAGGAAGGCATACTGAGGGATTTTTAACGCTCTTAAAAAATGCGCAGAATTTGGCCGGGTTTGAACCTGCGACCTTGGGCATAGAAGTTCAGCATGCTACCGACTGCGCCACCGAAGCCGCTTAAGAGTACTCTGCCATACCCTCCACTAGGCTATTGAGATCTGGTCCGTGCTCTGGAACAGAAACGACCAGCAGAGTTAACTGTTGGGACAGGACTTACTCTGCCATACCCTCCACTAGGCTATTGAGGTCTGGTCCATGCTCTGGAATAGCAACGACCAGCAGAGTTAACTGTTGGGACAGGACTTACTCTGCCATACCCTCCACTAGGCTATTGAGATCTGCTCCGTGCTCTGGAATAGCAACGACCAGCAGAGATAACTGTTGGGACAGGACTAACTCTGCCATACCCTCCACTAGGCTATTGAGGTCTGGTCCATGCTCTGGAATAGCAATGACCAGCAGAGTTAACTGTTGGGACAGGACTTACTCTGCCATACCCTCCACTAGGCTATTGAGGTCTGGTCCATGCTCTAGAATAGCAACGACCAGCAGAGTTAACTGTTGGGACAGGACTTACTCTGCCATACCCTCCACTAGGCTATTGAGATCTGGTCCGTGCTCTGGAATAGCAACGACCAGCAGAGATAACTGTTGGGACAGGACTTACTCTGCCATACCCTCCACTAGGCTATTGAGATCTGGTCCGTGCTCTGGAATAGCAACGACCAGCAGAGTTAACTGTAGGGACAGGACTAACTCGGCCATACCCTCCACTAGGCTATTGAGATCTGGTCCGTGCTCTGGAATAGCAACGACCAGCAGAGTTAACTGTTGGGACAGGACTAACTCTACCATACCCTCCACTAGGCTATTGAGATCTGGTCCGTGCTCTGGAATAGCAACGACCAGCAGAGTTAACTGTAGGGACAGGACTAACTCTGCCATACCCTCCACTAGGCTATTGAGATCTGGTCCGTGCTCTGGAATAGCAACGACCAGCTGAGTTAACTGTTGGGACAGGACTAACTCTGCCATACCCTCCACTAGGCTATTGAGATCTGGTCCGTGCTCTGGAATAGCAACGACCAGCAGAGTTAACTGTTGGGACAGGACTTACTCTGCCATACCCTCCACTAGGCTATTGAGGTCTGGTCCATGCTCTGGAATAGCAACGACCAGCAGAGTTAACTGTTGGGACAGGACTTACTCTGCCATACCCTCCACTAGGCTATTGAGATCTGCTCCGTGCTCTGGAATAGCAACGACCAGCAGAGATAACTGTTGGGACAGGACTTACTCTGCCATACCCTCCACTAGGCTATTGAGGTCTGGTCCATGCTCTGGAATAGCAATGACCAGCAGAGTTAACTGTTGGGACAGGACTTACTCTGCCATACCCTCCACTAGGCTATTGAGGTCTGGTCCATGCTCTGGAATAGCAACGACCAGCAGAGTTAACTGTTGGGACAGGACTTACTCTGCCATACCCTCCACTAGGCTATTGAGATCTGGTCCGTGCTCTGGAATAGCAACGACCAGCAGAGATAACTGTTGGGACAGGACTTACTCTGCCATACCCTCCACTAGGCTATTGAGATCTGGTCCGTGCTCTGGAATAGCAACGACCAGCAGAGTTAACTGTAGGGACAGGACTAACTCTGCCATACCCTCCACTAGGCTATTGAGATCTGGTCCGTGCTCTGGAATAGCAACGACCAGCAGAGTTAACTGTAGGTACAGGACTAACTCTGCCATACCCTCCACTAGGCTATTGAGATCTGGTCCGTGCTCTGGAATAGCAACGACCAGCAGAGTTAACTGTTGGGACAGGACTTACTCTGCCATACCCTCCACTAGGCTATTGAGATCTGGTCCGTGCTGTGGAATAGCAACGACCAGCAGAGTTAACTGTTGGGACAGGACTAACTCTGCCATACCCTCCACTAGGCTATTGAGATCTGGTCCGTGCTCTGGAATAGCAACGACCAGCAGAGTTAACTGTAGGGACAGGACTAACTCTGCCATACCCTCCACTAGGCTATTGAGATCTGGTCCGTGCTCTGGAATAGCAACGACCAGCAGAGTTAACTGTAGGGACAGGACTAACTCTGCCATACCCTCCACTAGGCTATTGAGATCTGGTCCGTGCTCTGGAATAGCAACGACCAGCAGAGTTAACTGTTGGGACAGGACTTACTCTGCCATACCCTCCACTAGGCTATTGAGATCTGGTCCGTGCTCTGGAATAGCAACGACCAGCAGAGTTAACTGTTGGGACAGGACTTACTCTGCCATACCCTCCACTAGGCTATTGAGATCTGGTCCGTGCTCTGGAATAGCAACGACCAGCAGAGTTAACTGTTGGGACAGGACTTACTCTGCCATACCCTCCACTAGGCTATTGAGATCTGGTCCGTGATCTGGAATAGCAACGACCAGCAGAGTTAACTGTAGGGACAGGACTTACTCTGCCATACCCTCCACTAGGCTATTGAGATCTGGTCCGTGCTCTGGAATAGCAACGACCAGCAGAGTTAATTGTTGGGACAGGACTTACTCTGCCATACCCTCCACTAGGCTATTGAGATCTGGTCCGTGCTCTGGAATAGCAACGACCAGCAGAGTTAACTGTTGGGACAGGACTTACTCTGCCATACCCTCCACCATTGAGCATGGTCGATGCTCACGCCTGACAGCGATCACACGGCCAGTGCTTCTATACCGTTGGCGCGCCTCTCTTTCTCAAACAGTTCACAGTACTACACGTTTTTATGAATTAGTAAAGAACAAAACTATGAATTCATGTGCTTGTAATAGGCGCATGGGTTTTATTACTAAACGAGTTATTTTTATTTTTTTAGTCGTTTACCCTCCAGGTTGGTGGAACCCACGGACTCAGTGAGGGAACTCACCACTACCGCCTCTACGGGCAGTGTCCTAGAGCTGGGAATATCGAATCGGAAGGGATACAACTGGTGAGGTGGGATTGGCACCTCGCCCAGGCGGCCTCACCTGCAAAGCGAACAGGGGCCTCATGAGGGAAGGTAATGGATGGTTAGGATGGATAGACAAGGAAGAGGGAAGGAGGCGTCCGTGGCCTTGAAGAAGGTACCATCCCGGCATTTTCCCGAAGACGAAGTGGGAAACCACGGAAAACCCCTTTGAGGATGGCTGAGGGGGAATCGAACCCCCTCTAATCAGTTGGGCCGCCCGAGGGTGAGTAGATCCCGTTCCAGTCCTCGTACCACTTTTCAAATTTCGTGGCAGAGCCGGGAATCGAACCCAGGACCTCCGGGGCGGCAGCTAACCATGCTGACCGCTACGCTACGGAGGCAACACGAGTATTATTACGGTGTTATTATTATTTATTTATTTAATTATACATTTAAAAATCTGGTCGTTGTGCAACACCGGAACCTTATTACCACTGCCGTTAACGGTCTGGGTTTCCAGGTAGTTATCAGTTGACAGTTTTAGTCCATCAATATCTCCATTTCACAGGCTTTTTCTGCGTGGGCTCCATTATAATCAATCATAACCTCTCAAATGGAGAATATCTTGAACTTTTCACAAGACTAGAGTAAGATCGCTGGTTTGAAATGGTGTGTGTAGCTACAGTAATTCTTCGGGAGTGATGAACGTGGATCCTACTTTTGCACTTAGAAAATGTATGTCATTTTCATCTTATATGATGCTCTGGGAGTTATTGCCAATTCAAATTACTGTCCATTGTCACTACTGCACTGGAAATATGTGTTAAATTACGTAAATACATGTATGTTATTGTTACGTTTTTTAGGGTTCGTTAAAAATAGGTCAGGCTATAATGCACTAAATCTTTATTTACAATAGCGTTATTTACACTAGTTAACACTAAATCAAATTATTTACACAAATTAGGCCTACTTACTTCCACACACACATACACAGAATTGCACTTTATACAGTTACAAGTCACTATTTATGTACACTGGCCTCTACAAGTCAGTTTCTCTTGCAGTCACTATTTATCTTCCACAGTCACTATTTACATTATTTATCTTCACTATTTACAGTCCTCCAGTATTTATTTTCACTCATCGCGCTAGGCACGGCAAACTGCTTCAACTAACACTGACAGCGCGGACTCACTCAGGACTCACACTCCTCGCTCCCACGCAGAACTCACTACGTTATTAATCTTCACAGCACTGTCTTCAATATTACAGCATTTCCCATTTATTTCCACTGGTCTCTCGGCACGGCACACACCGACAGCGCGGGCTCACTCAGGACTCACACTGACTCACTCTCGTGCACATCACCGGTATATAAACAATCGGCCTCTGGACTGGAATGTTCTGGGCGTCGCTACCTCTCGCGGCATTGAGAGTGTTCTAGTGGATTCTATGCTGGGACCACCCAGTTCTTTCTAGTTGGCTGTTCCCAATCAGGTGGATTCTAGAACCCTCTAGCCCCTCCCAGCGATGTTCCGGATTGCCTTTCCTCTTCCAGTAGGTTCGAGAGACAGAATAGTCTGGTGGGTCTTGCGCCAATAGTATACCTGCTTCGTAGGGCTATTGTTATCCTGGCGGCCTTGGGAGGAGCTTACCCAATTAGCCTGGCCGGACTGGCCATCCCGCATTGCTCACCCACCCCGCCTGCCCGTCACTACGAGGATAAAGAATGGCGACCGCTGGGCAATTCCACGAACCCCGTGCACGTTACACTGCCCCCTCTCCTCAAAGCAACTCGCCTCGAGTTGTTTATCGTGAGGCTATCCGAGGTCCGAAGGGGTTGCATTGACGGCGCTGATAAGCCCCTGTTTGGGCTGGCTCTCTCTCGTCTCGGTAGGTGGGATACAGCTCCTTGCTTGCATTTTCGCGACAGATGACATCGTACAGTCCGTAGCACACAGGTAACCTTTCTACTGCGACGGCGTCCCTGTGGTGGTTTACGTCGCTTTGGTGGAGGGTAGCCAACCTCCACCGTTTCTTCTTCTCCGGCGGCGTCACTCCTCTTCGGTGGCGTGCCGCAAACTGTCCTCTTCGCCGCCGCCATTCCCCACGTGATGGTTTTTGCCTGCCGCAGGTATCGCCTTCCACTGAGCATCTAACGCTGAGGTACCATGGCGTCGCGATGCTCATCCGCGAAGATGTATGCCGCCTCTCGTTGTACGTGCTCGGGAGGCAAGCCAGCTAGCGCGAGTTCTTGAAGTGACTTACTCGCGCAACTGTCCTTATCTTCTAGCCGTAGCTGGTACATGGGCGGTAGCTGGTGGCCCACATGATGCTCCTCCAGCGTCGCGACGATCCCGTTGTAGCCGGTCCCCGACTGGATGTCGCGTAGCACCTCCGCCATGCGTTCCTGAAGTCCCGTGATGAGCTCAACTGTTCCGTCCTCCTGCGTGCACCCGGCATGGTTTGCCACAGTGTCGAACCCGGTCCCGCAGATCTTCCGTGATGTAGCCTCATCGACGTGCAGGGTCCTTCCACTCGTGGCACTGTCCCCATCTCGCTCAGCATTCCGACCTCCGGACTCCATGATGCATTCGGCTCGGTTATCAGCACCCTCTGCAGCGCCAATTTCCATACCGCCTCCAAGCTCGTTACACTCCGGTTTTGACTTCAGGACTGGTTTCGGCTCGTCTTGACTAGTTTCATGCCCACAATGCTCCACTTTATTTCCAGAACTTTTCTCAGTTTCCTTTTCCAAATTTTCTGGAGTTGCCGCAATTTTCTTTCCAAGGTTTTCGAAATGTTCTGTAATTTTATTTCCAAGGTTTTCGAAATGTTCTGACATTTTCTTTTCCACATTTTCCAACACCTCCCACATGCTACAAGGAATCTCGAACAGAAATGTGTCAGGATCCTCACCAGCGTCCAGCAGTAACTGACGTAACCGCATTTGTAGCGTAGACTTGGTTCCTGTTGCATCAACATCCCTCTCTTCCAGTTCTTCACGCAATTCTGACACCTTCAGTTCTGAAAGTTTTACTTTCCTTGTCGCCATTTTACAGTCCAAACTTCGGGACACTCAGACAGTCAGCACACGATGAACTAGGCTTACAGACGGTACACACCAGACAGTCACTTAGCAATTAACTATCGTACACACTTCCTTAAAGTAGGCCTTTTCAAAAGTACGCACTGTTGCATACAGAAGCACTCACGTATAACCTGACCCTCACATCTGACACCAATTGTTACGTTTTTTAGGGTTCGTTAAAAATAGGTCAGGCTATAATGCACTAAATATTTATTTACAATAGCGTTATTTACACTAGTTAACACTAAATCAAATTATTTACACAAATTAGGCCTACTTACTTCCACACACACATACACAGAATTGCACTTTATACAGTTACAAGTCACTATTTATGTACACTGGCCTCTACAAGTCAGTTTCTCTTGCAGTCACTATTTATCTTCCACAGTCACTATTTACATTATTTATCTTCACTATTTACAGTCCTCCAGTATTTATTTTCACTCATCGCGCTAGGCACGGCAAACTGCTTCAACTAACACTGACAGCGCGGACTCACTCAGGACTCACACTCCTCGCTCCCACGCAGAACTCACTACGTTATTAATCTTCACAGCACTGTCTTCAATATTACAGCATTTCCCATTTATTTCCACTGGTCTCTCGGCACGGCACACACCGACAGCGCGGGCTCACTCAGGACTCACACTGACTCACTCTCGTGCACATCACCGGTATATAAACAATCGGCCTCTGGACTGGAATGTTCTGGGCGTCGCTACCTCTCGCGGCATTGAGAGTGTTCTAGTGGATTCTATGCTGGGACCACCCAGTTCTTTCTAGTTGGCTGTTCCCAATCAGGTGGATTCTAGAACCCTCTAGCCCCTCCCAGCGATGTTCCGGATTGCCTTTCCTCTTCCAGTAGGTTCGAGAGACAGAATAGTCTGGTGGGTCTTGCGCCAATAGTATACCTGCTTCGTAGGGCTATTGTTATCCTGGCGGCCTTGGGAGGAGCTTACCCAATTAGCCTGGCCGGACTGGCCATCCCGCATTGCTCACCCACCCCGCCTGCCCGTCACTACGAGGATAAAGAATGGCGACCGCTGGGCAATTCCACGAACCCCGTGCACGTTACATTATTATTTTATTGTTCATTCAACGACGGAAATTTTGTCATTGCTTTTCGTTACTAATAATATCGTATGGCCTCGGGTGCCGGGTGCAAGCTTCGTTATTTGACACCCAGAGCGTAGCTTGCATGTCGAATTTCGTTCTTCCTTGAAGCACTATGAATGTCAAGGAGGTTTGATATCTAAGCTCCTTGAACACTATTGCGCTTTCTAGTAGAGAAATGAGGAACTTTGTGTTGGCGGAAACTCCCGTTGCTCAACTGCTACTGAAAGAGACGCACACATTGACGTAATTTCACTGTTGAAAATGTATGGTACACAAAATACACGACACAGGTCGTGCTAAACAAGCGGAGCGAGAAACTATTGGCTTACGAAGAGGAACGAGATTCTGTAGGCTTCTGTCTGGCCGGAAATTACTGCTTGTACTACAAGCAAAGGGTTCTGGGGCGTTAATCCCAGGTCAAGTAGGTTTTAGTATGTTGAAATTAGCACGCGCTAGGCCAAGAGGTGCTTACATAAGGGGTTCTATCTTCTCTAGAGTCCACGTATATGTAATCATCTATTGGCCTTAAGTTAGGATCGATTAAAGGAAAAGGAAGATTGTAGTTTTACGTGATCGTTAATCTCGAAATCATAAGCCACGAGACCTCCTTTTTACGTGGAATCCGAACCAAAGGACATGGCATTTAACATTGAAAACCTCACATGCATTGACCGGGAATCGAACCCGGTCCGCCGTGGTGGGAGGCCAGAAACTTGACCGCTGTGCCACCACGCCACCATAGGATCGATCCACCATTTGCGTGAATTAGAATTGGGAAACCACGGAAAACTACTTCCAGGATGGCTCAAAATTGATCCCTCCTCTTCTGAGTTTTTCCTCACAAGGCTGAGTGAGCCCCGTTTAAACACTCACAACAGAACTAAAATTTCTTGGCATAGCCAGTTCTTTCTGTTTAGACATTTCAGCGACTTAACCAACAAATTGAAGTTCCGCACATTCCGATGAAACACGACACAACAGTTGTTTGAATTTGTTGCTGTTGTTGTTGATTCATTTAAGGGGCTTGGACATCGTGGTCATTTAGCCCCGTAAATCTTAGAACATTGAAATTGCATTCTCATTCTCAAGAGAGAGAATTTTATTGTTGCAACACCAAGTTGACGGATGGGGTACCTCAGTAAAGAACCGAGTGTGGAAGTTAGTGCTACCCTTATCGTAATAACCTAGAGGTCCTTAATCATTAAGAGAGATACCTGACTGAACTACTAAATGATGGAGTCGAGGCAGAGAGATTCCATTTGGAATATAACAAAATTATTATTTAATAGATATTGAATGTACATTTAACATATGTCAACTTATCAGCTAATAACATAATCAAATATATATTTTAGAGAACGAGGAAACTGATCCACATAATATTACAAAGTGATAAACCATCAGGATATCCCATATCAAATCAAATCAACATTCTTCAGCACGTAGAAATTAAGCATGAACCATTTGTCCAAGGTCAGCAATGAACATCAATCATGAATGACCAAACATAATAAGTTAATCTCCCAAGAAATAATTATTTTCCATTACTAATGTTAGGGATGGCCAGATGATAAACAGGATAACTCAGGTTAATGTTTGTTTAAGAAAATTTAATACGTAAAACGGCTACACTTTTTCTCAAGCCCGAACCAACAATCTCTGTCAAAGCCCCTCACAACCCTGGTCACCACAGCACTTCAATATATCAGTATTATCAACTCACAATATATATTCTCCGAGAATTTCCTAACATTCGGCCAGTCCTGACATAATCACAAATTTCAATTTTTGATTAACAGTAGGCTACAAATTAGTTTTTTTTCCTTACATTTTCATCTTAATCATATTACACTCTTTATCTTACAGCTAATTATAGTTTTGCAATAATAATATTAAAACTCTTTCAACTCGTAGTCGTTAAATCGCTTTGGTAGCTTTCTCTGTCGTTGGCTACGCGTAACAGTTTCTTTAGTCTGATTCAAAGCTTTAGTTTCCATCTCTAAATTTACTTTTTTGCTTGGTACATTTTCCGTCTGATCTCGCTCTTTTTCGACTACTTTCTCAACGTGCTTTTCGCTGTCATCACCCCCTTCCTCTACATCACAATCACTATCTGAAACTCATCCTCGCCAGATTTTAAGCTGGCTCCCATGCGCGGTAGTATCCAATTTCCGCTTATCGGAATCGTTTAATTTCGAGACTCGATAGGTGTCTCCTGGCTGCATTTCCGTGACAACCAGAGGGCCACGATATCGATTCTGTAGTTTTCTGGAATCACCTGTCGAGATTGGGTTTGTTTTAACGTAAACAACGTCACCCACGCTATACTTCACATCTCTCTTTCACTTCTGATCGTATCGCGCTTTGTACAATCTTTGCTCTTTCTCGATGTTATGTCTAATCTCGTCTTGAATTTCCTCAGGTAATCTATAAGATTCGCTACCAATAGTCAAGTGTCTCGTTTGCCCTGCTTCAAACTTTGGATTATAACCATACAGTAACTCGAAAGGCGTTTTGCCAGTTGTCTTATGGACAGACGTATTCAAATCTCGCTCCAGACCCTTAATGTCTCCGTCCCAATCACTCGCATCAGTTACAATCTTCGTTTGCAATGCCGGGATTATAACTTGGTTTACTCGCTCGATCTTTCCGTTGGCTTGCATATGTCGACTCGAATTTAAGGTATGACGAATACCGTTTTTCTCACAAAACTCTTTGAATGCTGCAGAGGTGAACGCAGCTCCACGATCAGTCACAAAACGAGCCGGCGCTCCGAACCGCTCAACAAACTGACCTACTTTTCGCACCGTAGTTCTCGCATTGACATTCCTCACATCATCTACCGGTGCTCTCGATAAAGCATCGACGTGGTGCATTCTCGTACCGCTTCGATACTTAATCTCACAATCGTACTCAGCAATCGTTGCTAACCAGCGCGCAACTTGCGGCTGCTTTGTCTTCCTCGTATTTATATACATCAGCGCTTGACAATCTGTTCTCACAACGAAGCGAATGCCAATCAAGAATGGTCTCAATTTCTCAAGAGCATACGCGATCGCTAACAGCTCTAATTTACTCGAATGATACTGAGACTCAGGCTCCGTCGTACGTTTACTCACGTAATATACGGGGTAAAGATCCCCGACGGTATCCGATTGCAATAAGATTGCACCGACGCCTATCGCTGACGCATCAGTATGAAGTTCGGTAACTTCCGCCTTTGGGTTGTAGATTTGAAGCACTGGACTTGTCGTCAATACATCTTTGACTCGGTCAAATGCTTCCGCTTGCACTGAACCCCATTCGAACTTTACTCCGTTCTTCAGCAATTTCGAAATTGGCATTACAATCATAGCGAACTTGTCCACGAATCTCCTGAAATAACTACACAAACCAATAAATCGTCTGATTCCACTCACGTCGGTCGGAGCAGGAAACTTTTTAATCGCTGCTACATTTAGCGATTTCCAGTGAACATTGACTCAACGACTTGTTCGTTTTTGAATGATAATGTTTTGTTTTTCCGTAATTTTTGTTTATTTTATTCTTCTTTTCTTCTTTTCTCAGTCGTTTACCCTCCAGGTTGGTAGAACCCACGGACTCAGCGAGGGAACTCACCACTACTGCCTCTACGGGCAGTGTCCTAGAGCGGGGAACATCTAATCGGAGTGGATACAACTGGTGAGGTGTGATTGGCACCTCGCCCAGGCGGCCTCACCTGCAAAGCGAACAGGGGCCTCAGGGTGGATAGGCAAGGAAGAGAGAAGGAGGCGGCCGTGGCCTTGAAGTAGGTACCATCCCGGCATTTGCCCGAAGACGAAGTGGGAAACCACGGAAAACCACTACGAGGATGGCTGAGGTGGGAATCGAACCCCCTCTACTCATTTTGAACACCCGAGGCTGAGTAGACCCCGTGCCAGTCCTCATACCACTTTTCAAATTTCGTGGCAGAGCCGGGAATCGAACCCAGGACCTCCGGGGCGGCAGCTAACCATGCTGACCGCTACGCTGCGGAGGCGATCTGTTTATTTTATAATTTTTATTTTTATTTAATTTTTTGTTTTTGTTTTATTAATTTTTGGTCTTTTAAAAATTTAGATGTCCACCTCAAAATTTTAAATTCAATTCCAAATTCGTATTCTTTAATCTGTGTTAAGAGGGGCCGATGACCTCGTAGTTCCGCCCCTTAAAACAACAATAACTAACTAACTAACTACATTTAGCGAACCCGGTTGCATTCCCTCTTTGCTAAATTCATACCCAAGGTACGCGATCTAACGCAACCCGAACTCACACTTTGCTAAATTGAAGGTTAATCCAGCTTTTCGAAACAATTCGAAAACTTCACGAAGCTTTCTCATTAACTCTGTCCAGCATTTCGCAAAAAGTAAAATATAATCAAAATAGCTAATCGCAATTTTATTTCTCATTTTTCCCATAACCTGATCCATCATTTTAGCGAAAGAGAACGGTGCGTTTGTTAGACCGAACATAACTCGCTCAAACTCACCCGTTATATCTGGAGTAATAAATGCAGTTTTGCACTCCGCGCTTTCTTTCAACGGCATCTGCAGATAACCATGAGATAAGTCAAGTGTCCCCTACAACTCAGATCCTTGAATCAACTCAAGACATTCGTCTACATTTGGTAAGGGAAACTGCGCTCGAACTGTCTGTTCATTTAGACCTCTGTAATCAGCAACTAACCTGGGAGTACCGTTCTTTTTCTTCACCAGCAAACAAGGACTCGCGTAGGGTGATGTCGTTTCCCTTATCAACCCCGCAGATTTATACTCATCAACGATCTCGCGCATTATCTCTCGCTCGCGCGCGCTTGCTCGGTACGGTTTCGCGCTGACAGGGACACTGCCTGGAATCTCAACAATGTCCATTTCAAAATCTTTCATACATCCGATTTCGGACACGTTCTTCGCAAAACAATCTCTATACTCATTTAAAAGCTCGAGTAATTGGTTTTTCTGTTCAACTGATGTGTTCTCGTCTACCTTTATTTCATCCGGTACAATTGGCTCTACTAATTTTTCAAGTTTCGGGCCGTCGTCTACAACCTGAATCGCGCTCTCGTCAATACATTGACTCGCCTGAACTTCACATTTGTCATCCCTATAGTTAGCTAACGGTAACGTAAACTCACGCTTGTCAACAATACCATCTATGAATTTAACCTCTCCCGGTCCAATTGTCACTTTTTCTTTTGCTTTTGGTTTCACAAAATTCCCTTAAAAATATCAAACAAGCCGTCATCACTTGACTCATTAATGAAACGAAAATTACCTTTTGAATGAACGAAAGCTACTCCCGGACTCAAAATACAGTGAGTCCGGGAATATTCTCCGCAGCGCCTACATGCGTCTGCGAGAGCTAGCTACAGCAGTTACGTTGGTAGCACGGCTGCCGCTTGCATCATCTCTACTTAGTATAAAACAAAGACCCCGTTTCTTGGATGTTACTGGCTAACTTAAGAACCACTGGATAGATTTTGATGCGGTTTTCACCATTCTGTAAATGATATATCGAGTATGATTTCTGTAGAAAATAATTTATTTATGATCAAAGAAAGCCGAGCAGTATCGATTTTAGTGGAATAGTCGATAAAAAAAACCTGGCGCCCGAGCGCTTTGTAAGCTTACGCTGGGCAAACAGTTAAAAATATCTAAATACTATGAGCGTAAGATTGTTCAGCATGAAAAGTTCTACAAAAAAGTCTGCGAGAGCATATGTCTATCTTCCATGCATCGCCCACTATAAGGAAACAACTGAAGCTTGTCTCTTACAGCTTTATGTGCTGTCGACTTGGAGATTCCTGTTTGTTGAGCTAATGTTCGTGTTGATTTACTTGGGCTTCGCAGCATTATACCGGAGATTTCATCAAGTTTTTCGTTTGTTAAAAGCGTAGGGCTGCCTGTTCCCGGTACATCGTGAACTGAGCCAGTCACACGAAATTTACTTACCAAATCCCGAATGGTATCACGGTTTGGACACTTTAAATTAGGAAACCGCGCCTGAAATCTTAATTTTACATTTTCTGTAAACCGATCGCCTTCGCGAAAAACGTATTCCACAAAAAAAAAAAAAACCTCTCTCTTCTGTAGTAAACATTACCGCCTGTATACTGTTGCACTCTTCCAATAATAATCTCAAGGGGCAGATGACCTCGTAGTTCCGCCCCTTAAAACAACAATAACTAACTAACCAATAATAATCTATCCGAACGCTCGCTGACTGTAATACACGCTGAAGACCTGCAGGCTTGCGCGCTTATCAGATGCACATCGACAGCTCATACGGGGAAGTCCCGCTTTGAAGGACACAGTGCAGTGCAGCCAACTAAAACTCATGACTCAACCACTCACAGCTGCAGGTACCCACTGCGGAGAACATTCTCGGCGCCCTGTATAATTCAACCCGACAATCACATCATGTCTTCGCACGTCATCAGGAACAATTCGGAATCTCGTATTCTCTACCGTGACTCCATCTATCATTAATGTTTCATTGATAACTCCGGGCGATGTAACTACGCTTTCTTTCTTGCCAAATCCTTTCAAAATATGTTCTCTACGCATAACCTCGAACCCTCCCTGAATCACGACTGAAGCTTTAATTGTCTATTCGCTACACCCCGTGTCAATCAGCCCGTCTAAATCCGTGTTCCCAACTTTAACTGTCTTAATAAACTTCACAAATTTGTCTTCTGTGCTTGTGCTGTCCACAGTTTTGACAAGTGTATCATCTTTCTTATCGCGACAATCTTTAGCAAGATGTCCAAACCTCTGACACGAGAAACACTTAACCAGTCGCTTCTCTGAACAATCACGTGCTAAATGACTTTCTTTATTACAACGATAACACGTGAATTTATCACCTGAATTATATCCTCTGTTTGCGTTGTTACTCGCAGTGTTGACGTTCATCCTAACCTCTGCCAGTGTCTTCGTCTCTAGCTTGAAGCCACTGCTGCCACTGTTACCACTGCTTCCACCTGTTTTATGCCGGTAACTTGCCGACGATGAACCTCGGTTGCTACCAATGCGCAACCTGCGCGCTTCTTCTAGCACCTCCAGTTCTTCGATGTCTCGTAATATGGCGTTGTGATCAGCATACGTTTTGCCAGAAATCACGTGGCTGATCTCCCTTGACCACAGCCCAATCGCCACTTGCATCTTAGTCTCCTTTACGTCCAGCCCGACGTCTTTGCACAAACGAATATTGTCGATAAATTACTCCCGTACGTTTTCGTTCTGCTTCAGAGCCCTGTTTTCCATGTCTTTCCAGCGCTGCGACAACGCCTTCTGCCCAAAGAACGTCTCTCTGAAAGTTGTCCGGAATGTCGCCCAGTTGACAATTCCATCCAATTGGCTGATATACCAATTGCGCGCCGCGTCAACAAGATGTGAGCGGGCCGTCTCAAATGCCACCTCTTGCGTCCAGCGATTTAAACTGCGGTCGACTCAAGTTGACTTAACCACGCTTTAGCGGCTGCAGGACCTTCTAAGCCGTTGAAATTGGCTATGTTGTGTGAAAGGTCTGGCAAGACGCTTTACTGCCGCTGCTGACTGGCCACCTTCATTGTCTGCATCAGCCTCGCGTTGCCTGCCAACGCTTGCGCTAAGGCTATAAGCATTTCGTTCATCCCAATGTTATGCTGCATACCTGGTGGCCCACCTCCACCGACAGCACCGCCATCCCCGTTCTCCGTTTGCTTTGCGTCAACCAACTGATCGGTATCTTGATTGACGACGTTGCTCTGGTCGTCCGTGTTCTGGCCGCCATTTGCCGCTTCCTCTGTACTCACAGCCAAACTTGCCAACAAATTCAGATTGTTCATCGTCACAATTGACTTGCTTCCACGGTCACAAAGATATAGACACACTGCCTCGTCGCACCACTTCGTACTGTTCAATTTATCTCACGAACTCACAGCCTAAACTGCACCACAATCCGCCGCACAAAACCAAAACCGATCGCGAAAGAAATACCGGACACTAAACACTTCCTTTCTTCTCACGAACGAATCAGCTGTATCCCACTTCTGAATTGTTAGGGATGGCCAGATGATAAACAGAATAACTCAGGTTAATGTAAAAAAAAAAACGTAAAACGGCTACACATTTTCTCAAGCCCGAACCAACAATCTCTGTCAAAGCCCCTCACAACCCTGGTCACCACAGCACTTCAATATATCTGTATTATCAACTCACAATATTTATTCTCTGAGAATTTCCTAACACTAATCTGGAGCAGTTAGGAACACGACCATTCGCTAGCTTCTTACACGATGGAGTTGCAAATCCTCAAAATGTTTTAAATAAAATATATTCCCAATAATCAATTAGGGGGAAACAATGCTAACTCGTTACCAAGCCAACCTATGACTGAAGATAAAGGAAATAACATCAAAGATGACCAGTACAGCCATCACAATTAACACCGGTTATCAGACAGATTCTACACACACCCAAAGTACACGGGGCTACATGACCGCGTTGTTGCAGCCCCAAAACGGAGCAACCAACCAACCAACATCAAAGATATTCAAACGCAGGTTTTATTTTAAGAAGCCTACTACTTGACGAGACGAGGGGAAGATTAAATAAAAAAAATATTAACTTAACAAAGTAAGGTTATGAAACATGTCTCGTCAAACACAAATTGTTCGCCCAGAACACGCAGACAGAAATGCCTGGTCAGGCTTTACGTAAAAGATGACCAACCCTCAAAACACAATCATAGACCTAAAACACTGATAGATAAAACTGGTTTCTTACTTACGTGAAACAGATAGATAACTCACATTCATAAGAGACGTACATAACAGCATCTTGCATCCCAGATCATATGTTCAACATAAAAAAATCGTAGTCAGGACTACCAACTTCGAAAGTTTTAAAAGGTTTAGTCGACACATATTATCTGCATGCACTAAATCAACCCGGATTTCACACCACAATGAAGGTGAACACATCACAGTTGTAAGATAATTACAACAAACCCAAAATAAGCTAAGTGAAGAGTACAGACATTGCCTTCCATGTACCAACCAGACATACAGTCCAGGCGCGGATTCAAGGGGGGGGGGGGGGGGGTCACGGGGGTCATGACCCCCCTCCAAACGGAGACCAATTTTTTTTGCAAACTCAAAAAACGAAAACACAATTGCCAAACAAATAAAACTTAACGAATTTTAACTGAAAAACAGACTTTTTCATTTTATTCAATACTGAATTATCTTTATTGGAATTATTATGTTCTGTTACAACTGTACATATTTACAACTTCTAACCTCTTGTATAAAAACTATTAGTTATACAACAAAATCAACTCGTCTATTTTGTTTAGCAAATCTTGCGATTACCGAATCGATGTTTATAGTGATGTCACGATGAATGTGCAGCAATGCACGGATAGGAAACTGGGGCTTTTTTCGCACCAAAAATTTTTGCCGACGTCCAAACTGCAAGCCTGGTTGGCAATTTAAGCTGTGACTTTCTCCCTTTTTCGGTACCAACTCGACTTGCCGAAACTGTTACGTACCTTGATCCTTTTCTCGAAGCTCGATGTAAAAGTCGCAAAACACGCCGTTGCAATTTGTACGAATATTTTTGGTGCGCTAAACGCATCAAATTTCTATCCATGAAGCTTGCAAAAAAATTGGTCTGGTTTTGTACGTTTGGTTATTTTGTGATTGCGTTTTTAGTGATACCATTTTTCTTAACAATTTCGATTCTCTGACCCCCCCCCCCCACCGCCCCCCCCCAAGCCAAACTCTAGATCGATTCGCTGACCCCCCCCCAAAACCAAACTCTAGATCCGCGCCTGATACAGTCCATATATCAACATGCTGCATCATGCAAACGTCACTCATTCTCCAATTACTTTTCATTCACGAATACATACATTCAGTAACCAATTTTATCCTACGTCCAAGAAGAAACCTACCTTAATTTTGGGACCACTGTTTTTACATAATTTCTTAATATTAAATAGTAGAAAATAAATCTATATCAAATAGTTTCCGTAAACTGGTTATCATCCGTAATGGTGGTACTGTATTGGACGATGAGCAGTATCAACTGTAGCCTAAAAGCTACCCGAATCTCGAAACTTTTCAGATGAGAAGTTCTTATATGTTGACTCCTAGAAGGTCAGAAAAACAGAAACCTCATTGTTCCTCCAACAAAGATCTTTATCAATTGTCATTGGATACTAACCAAAGATTATTCACGACGAGCCAATAATTATTAGCACGCCATCAGCTATCTGATGACCTAATTGCGCAGCCAGTAGTTCTCAGTTACCGACAAGAATGTGCTGCGGTATCTATACGTGAGTCGAAGATTTTATCCTTGGCCAACAGGTTGCCTTAGCTTACTGAAGGTCGAACCAAGTCGAAGCATAATCACATTTAAACCATTCCCAAGGAAAGAAATCAGAATAGGTGAAATAAATTGTCTCGTCCCCAAGAGGTTTGCAATGATAGACTAAGGGGATACGGAATGGGAAATTTTTCAAAAATTAGTCATTTTTATTATTTATTTATTTATTTATTAATATATAATAGGTCCTCTTTAAAATGCTGTATGAATTAATATGATGTTACAACTATAAGTGTTTTTTTAATAGTTTAGATCATGATGTACACTTGATTTCTGCTGGAAGTAAACATGGCCAGCAGTTAAGGTATCTTCTCTGGCTAAATTTTCAAATATACCGCCTTTAGGGAATATGTTTGTACTTTGGCCACCTCTGTAGTGTGCATCATGTGCATTTTGAGATTCATTTGTTTCTTACTTTGTTTATAGTCTGGATGGTTTCCATGTAAACAGTGCATCTAGCCTTGTATGATTATCAGTGATTAGTCTGTGGTATTGTGTTTACGAAACCCTCTAAAATACCTAGGCATACTGGTCAAGTATTCAAGAGACGTACTAATGGGTAGAAGAAACGTACAATTAATTTGAACTTGTTAGAAGATACACTATGTTCATCAACAATACCTCCACATGTTCCTGTAACAAATAACCTCAACATAGGCCTACAATCAACACCTGTACAAAATATTATTTGCTAGCCTGAAAGTGCCTCACAGAAGAAACTCAGTGGTGAGGAGGAAAAATATGAAGACCTATCAAAAGGGAATGAGAGTTGTGAAATTGTAGATATGTGTATATTATTAGAAGTGATTCAAAATAATACAATTTGTAAAAAGTGTGCTAAAGGGGGCGTGTCTCTGAGGGTGAATACACATGTTGGTCTTGCAGCAGAGTTTGAATTAGTTTGTAAATATTGTGCACACAGTGTGAAGTTCTTCAAATCTTCATCAGTTACTGTAAGTACCAAAGCAAAAGACACTGCATTGTATTGTGTAAATATTAGGTTAGTGTATGGCCTCCGTGCAGTTGGGTGTCCAACAGCTGATGCTATGTTGCGTATTGACATACAAAGACTAAGAGCTGCTGAAAATGCTATTAAAATATTAGCTCACAAGGCCAGAAAGGAACAGAGAGGTGCCGACAAGAGATTACAAGAGAAATTTGAAGAAGATCCAGAGTCCAAACTACGGGCCTGGCATGCATTAGGGTTAAAACTTTGAAACCTGTTTCCCGTAAATCTATTTTTTTCTTACTTAAGGAACATTTTTTCAGCCAATTTTGAATGTAGAAACTTCAAATTTGCATCACTTCTTTATACATACCTATTACAACTACTGAAACAACAGTTTTTAATTTGCATGTTTTTTTTTGTATTTTTTTTGGGGGGGGGGCAAAATATTTCTTAAAAATACCATAAAAACATGTTCCATAAAAAATTGTTTTCTCCTTAAGTATGTACTCATAAAAATTTTGCTTGTTTCAGTGGTATCAGAGAAAATGTTCCTTATATACAGTACATTTTATTATTGTAAGCATAGGGCATTCCGTATCCCCTGGAGAAAGGCAGTGGCGTACGCAGGATTTCCTTCTGGGGGGGGGGGGTTCATTAGTATAATAGGGTAATTGTGTACATTACCGGTATTAAAGGGACAGATGACCTTGCTGTTCTGCCCCTTAAAACGACAGTCATCATCATAATTAAAGTGATATTTCGATTAATAGTCATAAAAGCAACAATTAAGTAAACGTTCTCTTTGCATGAAAAATATTTTAGATCACATTTTTTCGACACAATAAAAAATTGAAAAGAAATTCTAAAAAATATGGACAACAGTAACTAAATATTGAGACTGAAACGTTGCAGTGGTATCATCATGACCGTAGTTACGTGGTTGCTTATAATATTGTTATTATGAGAGAAAAAAATAATGTTTTGCTCTCCGTGTTCCTGCTGCAATTGCTACTGACTCTCAAAATCTGCCTATCTTGATTATTTTATCTGTACCATTAATTGGAATAAATTGCAGAAACTCCTCTTTTACTGAATTATCTTTAAGGAAACGGGCACACACAATTAAAGCAACCCGAAGCGACGTGAAAAAAGTTACGGATCGCCCACTTCAACAGCAAATCTGATCCATGGTTGGGTAGCTCCAACACTGCGAGTAGAGTGCAGGGCATTTAGTAAGTGAGGAACGTGACCACACCTAAAGTATATACGGGAGATAAGATGCCTAACGAGCGATACCGTAAAACAGGTGATAGATGGGACAATATATACGGTAGATTCAAGTAAAGGAATATCTCGGGGGGAGGGGGGGGGGGGGGAGGGGGGTTAACCCTGACCCCCCTCCTCGTCGATACGCCACTGGAGAAAGGTTATGTTTTTATTTCAACCAAATGATTATAGAACACTATTTACATTTCAGGATAAAGTAAAGACTTCAGAATGTTAATATGACATGAAACAGGCGTCATAGCGGTCTCTGGACAGCAATTATGGAGCGTATTTTCCTACAGCAACGGTGTTTGCAAATCGCACAATTCGTACATTTTTTAAAAGTTATTTTTAAATAAATTATAGATATTTATGAAATTATAGTGTAATAAGTCATTGCTAATGTCTATTCTGTTTCATTTGATTGCTCATTTGTCACAATCGTCCGCTTGTGAGCGCCGCTGGAAGGATCTGTACTACTGAAATAATATATTATGATGATGGCCACGTGGCTGCATTAATGGTTGGGTAAATACTACGTAGGCCTACGTCAATGTAATTGTTTAATTTAGGTGTCCACCTCTAAATTTTAAATTCAATTCCAAATTTGTATTCTTAAATCTGTGTTAAGAGGGGCATATGACCTCGTAGTTCCGCCCCTTAAAACAATATCTAACGAATGTAGGCAAATTGTTTTATTTTGCAAAACACTCTCTACCCTTAAAATTTCTAAAAAAATATATTTGAAATATCTTGGAGAGATCTGCACTCGAGGGTTGAGTAAAGCTCTAAATCAAGTAGCCTACAACAGTGAGAGGGATGTTCCATCCTGCGCACGGACACTACTGTGAGATGAATTACAACATCAAATTGTATATTGAGAACGTATTAGTTACGTATCACGAAATGAGTGTCCAGCATCGTGTATTATCCACTCATGACCAATAAGCTATTATATAAGACAAGGGAAATACAGTTTTTGAAGACTTGGAAGTCATCAATTCTGGGGGAGTCCACTAAATGTAAAAGCCCATAAGGGCCCGTAGTGCACCTATAACTCCGGGCGGACAATTTGTCGAATGGGTTTTAATGAAGTAATTTTCACCTGCTATTTTCCAATAAATAATCCCCAATAAATATCTACAATAATAACGAATTTTACATGGAAATAAATAACAATATATTTTTTATAATTCCATTAATGCAACCAATGGCCATTTATGGTATTTTCAGAACTGCCAAGGTGAGATTCGAACCCACGCTCTCCCGATGCCAGCGAGTCGCGAGGTATCGCGTTAACACTCTCGGCCACCGCGGACGGTATAACAAGAATTTTTACGACAGTATATTACTCGTATTGTCCTTGATAGTGGCGGCTAATAAATTATCTTCAATGTCAGTAGCCTAATATTAAAATTTCAAAAAAATATCTACATCATTCTACAGTAGAAGTCTCAGTTATCATTGAGTGACGACACTGTATCTCGATGTGTTTCGTGGCTCACCCACTCCCAGCTGTTTCCAGAACAGAACAATCTAGTACAGATCGGCGTGCCAATGACCTTGCATGGCGAGTCCAACCCCGCGGGTCGGGTAGATCTGTCCTAGTGCTTATCATTTTCATTACCATCCTTATCACTTGGGGCAGATTACCTCGATGGTTCTCGATCACCACCACCACCAAAGTAGGTATATTTTTTAAAGACCGGTGGGACAAATGTATGACAAGGAAGTAATTCTGTTTCTTTTGAGATGACTTGAGGAATAAAGTCCATGTGGTTCAATGAACTGTAATGGTGGCTTAATGAACCCAGTACTTATTATTAGCGTATGGCAAGGAAATTATATACATAATATATGCAATATATACACTATAACAAAAAAACATTGATTCACGTCAGGCATTAGAGTTATCCATTAAAGCTGATTGTCCTACTTTTGAATCCACTGCAGTGCCTCCGCTGTTGGTGATACAAAGTCTTCCAATCTACCTGGATAAGCCCGTAGTTGACACTCGCTTAAAATGTGGGGAATGGTCTGGCGAGGGGCTCCACAAACACATTCTGGAGAAGGTACAAAGTTCCACTTATAGAGGGAATCCCTGCACCTTCCATGACCTGTCCTGATCCTGTTCAGTCTGGACCAAGTTGCACGCGGTAGTTGGAATCCGTTAGCAATTTTTTCACCTCTGAAGATTCTATGTAGGGGCAAGTCAGTGGAGTTATTCCAGCGGCCTTTCCATTCCTCCAAAGCATCGAAGTTGGTGGATGTCTTCAGAGCAGCATCACAAAGAGGTGGATGTCGTGATTTCAATCTTTGTAGACTAAGAGCTGGTATGTCGCCTAGAACAGGTAGCCGAGGATTCTTGCAGATCTTGTTGTACTCTCGAACAAGAGCACTGGATCTTCTTAAGTCAGGTGGCATTATACCAGACAATAGTGGGAGCCAGTGGACAGGAGTTGGTCTGATGGTGCCAGATATAAGACGCATGCTGGTATTCAATTGTGGGTCAATATACTTCGTATACGGGCTATTAAGCCACACTGGAGCACAATAGTCGGCAGTAGAGAAAACCAGTGCTAAGGCTGAAGAGCGCAGGATGTTCGCAGCAGATCCCCAGGTAGTACCAGTTAGCTTCTGAAAAATATTGTTTCGGGTTTTCAGTTTCTTTGACAAGTTCAAAAGATGTTGCTTGAAGGATAAAGTCCGATCCAAGGTAACACCAAGATATTTCGGAAACCTATTGTGATTAAGTACTCTATTGGAAAAGGTAATATTTAGTTTGGAGTAAGCAAGCCGGTTACTAAAATGGAAGCAAGAGACCTCCGTCTTGGCTGCACTGGGTCTGAGCCTCCAGTTCCTGAAATATTCTGTCAGGGTGGATAAGTCCTTAATCAAAATGTCTTCAGTTTTCTCAATGATCTTGTGTTGTGTGGCCAGGGTCAAGTCATCAGCATAGCAGAACTTTCTGGATATTGTTTCTGGAAGATCAGAGATGTATAGTTTAAACAGTAGTGGCGACAAAACTGATTATGCAGTTTTCTCACTGAGCTTTTCTTTTCACCTAAACAGACCTGACATTTTCTGTCACTGAGCATGTTGTTGATAAGCTGTGCAATTGTTCTGCAGGGTATAGCTCTGAGTAATTTATAAATCAATCCTTCCTTCCATACGGTATCAAAGGCAGCAGTGAGATCCACAAAGACAGCAGATGTTTTAAGCTTTTGCTGGAATACGGCCTCAATGTAAGATTTTAATGAAAGTACTTGATCACAGCAGTTTCGGTTAGGTCTGAAGCCTGCCTGATCCACAGGAATGAGTTCTAAAATGGTTGACCCAATTCTGTAGTAGATAAGCCTTTCAAAGAATTTGTAGCAACAGCTAAGGAGGGCTATGGGTCTGTAACTTTCAGGTATATTTGCAGGTTTTCCAGGCTTCAATATGGAAATGATTTTAGCTTTCTTGAAGTCGGGTGGGATTTGTCCAGTCTGGAGAATATCTGTGAAGAACTGTGCCATCCATCTCTTTGCATTGTTTCCCATATGTATGAGGAATTCTGGATGAATTCCATCGAAACCAGGTGCCTTGCCAGGTTTTAGTTCTTTGAGGGCCTCTTGAACATCAAAGGCTGTAAAGGGACGTGAATAGCTAGACATGCGAGGTGTTGATGATTTCTGAGCACGAAGCTGGTATCTAACATACTTCGTATGCTTCTTGTCAGATGGAGCTCGGGAAGTTGTTACAATATGGGAAGCTATTTGGTCTGGTGTCACCTGAGGTTGACTCTTTACTACTGGTGTACCTCCTCATAGCCTTCTAAGAAGACCCCAAGCTTTTCTGCTAGAATGAGTGAAATCTAAGCTTTCGACTATTTCAACCCATCTTTGTCTTCGGCAGTCATTCAAGCTAGCCAGAAGTTTGTCAGCCGTTTCTGCATCTCTGTTTTGTTCGGAATTCTTAAACAATTCCTCACTCTCGGTATTCCAGCCAGGAATATATTCTTTCCGATAGCCCCTGGGCATACATTTCTTAGCAGTAGATATAACTGCGCCAACAAGACGTTGATAGCTTTGGTGATTTGGGGGAATCCAACGAATGCATTTATCAAGCTCCACAGAGAATGCAGACCAATCGGCTTTCTGGAAATTCCACCCAGTACTAATTAGCAATAACAGCGATACTAGACTATTAGTGGTGTGGTCGATATGAAAGTGGATGCAGTTTCTGGAAGGGTGCCAGGGTTTTATCTGCACGTACAATACAAGAACGATAAATTACCGCAGTAAATCTATGACTTATTACGGCAAATGAGTTTTGTACACAAGGGTTGTTTGAATCCCATTATATCCGTGCAGTAGCGTGTTCAAATAAAAGGGAATCTATAGAAACTCTCCCCAGTAGTGGAACCGTCAAACCACATTCCGCGAGGAGAAACATTGTCTCATGTCTAGAGAAGAACACATTATCTTAACGACAACATACAGATGACAGTTCTAGGGAGTCCACTTCCACTGTTCAGCCCGGCTTTGGAATGATCTTCCCGACAACATTAAATCTAAATATATCAAGTGCTATGTTAGGAAACACTTGCCATGAAAAGAAAAAGTATCTGGAAAAATGAATCAGTGAGTGAAAGTTTGAATGAATGAGAAATATCTAAATGTTTATATGTAAATAGTTTAAATGTTTTAGCTTCGTTTGTAAGTCTAACCTATAGCGGACTATAAAGCTAAATGTTAGTTTGTCAGTCTGTTATTTATACAAATCCACACCGTCTCATCGAAATGAACCAAATTGTACGTACTTACCTCTTGGAACCCAGCTGGTAACACTGCCTACTTGGAATTTGGACAGCCCTCTCCATTGCTTATATTTAGGCCTGTAGGCACAAATCCACACCGTCTCATCGAAATGAACCAAATTTTACATACTTACCTTTCGGAACCCTGCAGGTAACACTGCCTACTTGGAATTTGGACAGCCCTCTCCATTGCTTATATTTAGGCCTTAAGTCACAATTACAGTACACACCATTTCACTGAACTAAGTCAATTTTACATACTTACCTTTCGGAACCATATGGGTAACACTGTGAATTTAACATTTGGACAGCCCTCTCCATTCCCCAAAATTTAGGCCCTTTGACACACGTCTACACCATTTCACCGAACTTAACCAAAATTTTGCATACTTACCTTTTCGAATCCTGCAGGTAACACTGTCTACTTGACATTTGGACTGCCCTCTCCATTCTCTAGATTTATACCGTTTGGCACATACTGTAGACGAAATATCGAATTTGTTGTAGAAAGACGAATCTACGCCCATTTAATGCCTCGCAAAGCAAGAAACAAAACTCGGAACGTACTCTTTGACTCAGTTCAGTGCAACGATATAGATGTGTGTAAATAACAGACAAAGGGACCCGAAAACCACGTTTTAAGACCCTAGAACCAATCGTGTCGGAAGTATTTCGGTGTTGTTCTAGGAATTTAGAGATGCTGGGAATTGAGATGCAACTGTAAGATCATTTAAATTAGTCTATTGTTGGCTGGCAATGGGGTCAGCATCACGTCGCCTTACCAGTGTTCTGGTGCGAAATTGTGAAAATAGTTACATCTTGCGCTGCTTACCAATTGCAGTGACGGGGAGTAATTAGTGAAATAAGATTTCTTAGGCCCCTTAGTTATCAATTGTCATCTGGGGTGGAACTGTGAGGTCATCTGTCCCAAACTCTTAGGCCCCTTAAAATAGTTATCGCCAACATGCATATTCATCTGTTTAAGTGCGATGGTGTTGGCGCGGTACATTGAGGTTCTCAGCTCCACTAAGTGTTGGTGCTTTGAAATGTTCTTAGACGCACACCGATCATTTTCCTATAGCGCTATGTGGTGAAATATGACACTTTTGTTCCTTCAGGAGCTTTTCCAAAGTGCTCCGATCATTTTATACAGCACTATACGGCAGAAGAAGACTCTATTACTCCCCAATTTTAGAATAGCCAATGAGGTACGGGTAGCGTCTCTTATTGCACTCATTCCTTTTCCTTATAATTTTTAGCCTACTTTTCACATTTTGCAAAAATGAGGAAAAGTAGACATGAGATCGGGCAAATGTGTGTCTGTCTGTCTGTCCTTCTGTCTGTCTGTCTGGCTGGCTGTGTGTGTGTCCCCCTATCAACTCCTAAACGGCTGCAGCAATCGAAACACAATTTGGTAGGAGTAAAGATCTATACCTGAATATCTCACGGCCATATTTGAAAATGATGTCAGTGCTACCAACTGCTGAAAAATCCCAATTGAAATTTGAGCTCCATGTTGGATGTCTTGGAAGGTATGAATGGGAGCTAATTCAAAATTGGCACACGTATAGGTAATAATATTGCAGTTTAATTTCCAGGAGGGCATACATGGCGGTGTTGCCAAAATGATTATTAGCCTGCTGATAGTTCCAAATTTTAAATACATATAACTTCTACACTATCAATTGGAGTTTAACCAAATTTCGTATGTGCTATGTGTACATAAACAGATATGACTGAGCGTATTCTTAAGAGCCACCAAGTCTGCCAACTGTTAATAAATGCTCTCAATTTTTTTATCCAAATACTCATATATCAGAAAGTATGCAAGCCGACAGCTTTAAACTATGCACACGTATAGTACCTGACATTCTATATTAATTTGGAGTAACTTATATACATCAGTGCTACCAACATGATTCTAAGCCTGCTGAGAGGTCCAACTTTAAATACATGTAACTTCTATACTATCATTTGGATTTCAACCAAATTTCGTGTGTGCTATGTCTACCATAACAGATATGACTATGTCGATTCTTAAGAGTAACCAGGGCTGCCAACTGTTAATAAATACTGTCTCTATTTTTGTTTCCCTAATATGTATATATCAGAAAGTATGCAAGACAATAGCTCTAAACGCTGCACACGTATAGTACCTGGCATTCTAGATTAATTTGGAGTAACTAATATAGGCCTACACCAGTGCTGCCAACATGATTCTAAGCCTGTTGATAGGTCTAATTTTAAAATGCATGTAATTTTTAAATTATCCAATGGATTTTATTCAAAATTGACACAACAATAGATCATATTATTTCAGATTATATCTGACCAATACATGTATGTCATTGTTGCCAACATGATTTTACGCACGCTGTTAGATCCAATGTTTAACTGCAAGCAAAGTCCATGCTATCCATTGGACTTCAACCAAATTTTGTATTCTGTACCTTAAGAGATGGAACTAAGAATATATTCAGTCACCAGGGCTGCCAACTGTACTTCTCTATTAGGCTACATTATGCCAGGTTTACAGTATTTCTAACTAATTGGAAATTTCGATATTACCAACTCATCATTATTCTAGATAGATCCATATAGATTAATCATTGGCATCAATCTTAAATTTTAAGAAAAGTAGGCTCTTGAGTTCGTCACGGAACTTCTTATTTCTATTCTTCACGTTCCAGTTGGTAGTAATCGTTTTAATTTTCATTATTATCAATATCATTGGGGGCCAATGAACTGGGTGTTGCGTCCATTATATTACTAATCACCACCACATAAAGTCTTCATCAACGGTGATTTAATAGTACATTATGCAACGAGCCTACAATGGCTATAATTAAGACACGAGTATGTTTATAAAACGAGCTTTAGCGAGTTTTATAATTTCCATACGAGTGTCTTAATTACCATTATAGGCGAGTTGAATACGACTGTTTATGTTCGACGATAATTATAACTTTATTACATGTTTTAACATAAATATTCATAAATATCTGTTCAGTAACTAGAATTTTGTGATCGGGTGGTGCACTAGGTAGCATATCTCCGTGTTTCAAGCTCTCTGGCCGACCGACGCATGCGCTCTGTGTGCTTCAATGCCAGATGTGCAGATCGTGAACCAGTATTCAGCAAAACTGTCACCGTAGTTGTTTGAAATCAACGCGCTGAGTAGAAATTGGTTTAGGTATATTAAGGTACAGTGCTATTTCTTGTCTCATATTCACCTGTTTATTTACGCGAACATATGGACGGTGCACTTTCGGTAATTTATATAGACACGTTGGATTTTGAGAGCAAGCGCGAAGGTATCCTTATCTAATAGGTCAAACAAATGTTTCTTGAGCTGTGATTGGTGGGAGAAACTGTTTCATAATGAATAATAGTGTTATAATGACCATCATTATGATACAGTTTTCAGACACATAATAGTCAGGGTCGAACATAAACAATATCATTTGTTTGTTTTAGTTTGTAAGTCTGACGACGGAGCTTCAGGAGTCTTTGAGGCTTCATGACCAGTCCTTACGACTACCAAGCAAATGCCGGACCACATTATTTGCAGTCCTTGGGCACCTACCCCATCCCTATCAGTAATACAACTACACTTACTACAGTCATCAAAGACATTCATACTAGTTATCAGACAAGTTCATCACACACCCAAGTACACGGGACTGATGTTCAAGATGTCCAAAGTATCTAAAATGAAAAGTTACGTTTGAGCTTTGAATGCAGCAGTTGTGAATATATTCTGATTTCTTCTTCATTCTCAATGCTCCGTCATTAGAAGCAACTTCAAGGAACTTTGCGGAGCGAACTGAACACAAGTGTGAATAGACGCGATTATCAATAATCGATTACTGAGCATTCATATGCAGAGCAGTGAACTTGTTCGAATCATGAATATATTTCCCCCAATATAAATTCAAAAACTTGCGTATGGTCCTGAATAACTTAACCTGGTAACCGTTGAGAATGTAGGGGGAGGCTAAGTTTGTCGAGCTGATGGCTTCAACATTCCGACAATATTTCAACTTTCTCGTAGATGAATTGAATTTGTATCGAGCCCAGGTATAGTGTGTTTCCCAAGTTAGATTTGGAATACGTTATCGAGCATTCGCTGAAGGAGAAACTGGTCGATGTAAAATCATTGGAATACATAGAAAAGTGTACGCTACCTGGTGTAGAAAGTCGATGTTCAATTAATCGATTAATGATGGATGAATGTAATAATTTGGAATTCATTGAAATTAATTGATTAGTAGATACGAGATAAGAAAATAAGTTTAAAGAGGTCATTGCTTAAATTGAGTTACGCTTATTTTCGGAATGATGTACAGAATAGTACATTATGCAACGAGCTTACAATGCCAATAATTAAGACACGAGTATGTTTATGATACGAGCGTAAGCGAGTTTCATAATTTTCATACGAGTGTCTTAATTACCATTATAGGCGAGTTGCATACGACTGTTTATGTTCGACGATAATTATAACTTTATTTAATTTAATTTTATGTTTGAACATAAATATTCATAAATATCTGTCGAGATTCAGTCACTTGAATTTAGTTATCGGAGTGCGAGCAGCGAGTTTGCTCTCTTTGCTTCCCAAGATCGCTGATCCACGCATCACGCATGCGCTCTGTCTGCTTGGCAATTGCATATGTTTACAGCCTGCCGTATGAAAGAATGCCTGGTGTAGAAATTGGAGTTAGGGATATTAAGGTACAGTGCTATTTCTTTTCTCACATTCGCCAGTATTTTACGCGAAGGTATGGGACGGTGCACTTTCCATGTCGGTGATTTTGTATTTTCGTTTGCCATTGTAACTACAATGGTTGATCGGATATCTTTTACATTGTTAACTTTCAAATCATGTAATCCGACATGTTGGATTCTGTGTTCAAGTGCGAAGCTATCATGTACCTAATTGGTCGCACATCATACATCTTGAACTCTGATTGGTGGGAGAATCTGACCTTAATGAAAACTTGTGCTATAATGAGCCTCATTATAGTACAGTTTTCTGACATATAATAGTCAGGGTCGAACATAAATTTATAAAAGTGTTCTTCCTTCTTTATGTTAATAATAACCAAATAAGAGTCAGTGACAGTAGAAATTGGGAAGGGTTTCGAAAAAAGAAAACGAAGAGTTCTAAGCAAAGATTTTGAATTCTTGTTCAATGTGTACAATTTAGGACAAGAACATTCTTGTTTTAACCGAGTTTTCACAAAGAATTATATAAAAGTAACCGTCATTTGTGGGAATTAATCGTTTTTTTTTCAGCTTCGATTTATTGATTGCTCGTTAGTTGAAATGAATCGATTAATAGTACCAGCCCTAGCAGAAATTCGATGTTATGCTTGTAGTGACACCTAGCAGAGTGTCCACCAACTGATTCTAAGAACGCGGGTTCGATCTTGCCCAAATTACTCTAAATTTTGTGCTGTGGGAAAATCTACCGCATTCAGAGAGTTAGGCTCGTATATTTGGTGACACGACACAAATCAAAAGGTCGCTTTGTAGTGCAGTTGCTATCATCCTTGGCTGTCACCCGTGAGGTCTGGAACGAGGTACACTCAGCCTCGTGAGGTAAAATTGAAATGATATCGTGTCTTTTTCCCCTCAGCTATCCTGGTATTCTTTGGTTTCCCACTTCTACTCCTGGCAAATTCCGGTATTGTTGCTAACTTATTGCCACGGTCGCCTCTTTCCCAATCATCGCCTAAACTACAAATACACACGTTACTACTTCCATCACAATATCACAGGTTATCAGATAAATTCTGAATATAGCATTGAAGACATTTTTCAGTGTTGCCTTATTTACAATTAATATTGTGGTTTTCAGTCGGCCAACACAAAAATCATTCCAATTATTGGAATATGTGAAAAATAATCTGAAATAAATTACATGTGATAAAGATTTATATTACGGACTATTGAAGAAGAAGAAGAAGAAAACTAAGGGATAATTTGTTTCGTTCGTCAATCGAGCATTATCAGATCTAAATATACAAGACAAGACTACCAAACCTACAAGGACACTCAGAGAGAGAATTTTGTTTTTGGAAGGCATAGACTATCTGTAGGCGTCACTGTAGGATTGGTCGTGTGTTGTAGAGCTCTTTGTCTTGCAATTTTGGATCTGATGATGCTCGATTGACGAACGAAACATGTCATCCCTTAGTCTTCTCCTTCGTTTCTTCAATAGTCCGTAATATAAATCTTACACATGTTATTTTCCACATATTCCAGTAATTGGAATGATATTTGTGGTGACCGACTGTAAGGTACAATATTAACCGTTAGATAAACTCTATACACACCCAAGTATACGTGCCTAAACGACTACGAAGTCAAAGTCCCTTAAATAAACAAAGAGACAACAGGCCATTAGTGTCAGATAGGTTAAATATTTCCCTGTTGTCGTGTATTCCTCGCATGTCGAGAAGCGCTTTAATCACTGTTACCCTTTGATACCTAACTCGGAGTAATCTTCAGAGAGCGCTAGAGAAGGTCCATCTTATTATCCTGGCGATGTGCTTTGAAGAGCCCATTTCGTTTTGTGGCGTCATAACTTGATCTGGGAGTGAATGAACTGGAGTAGGCTATTCTGGCCGTCTTCAACATTACATCACCGCAATATTCTGGGATCAGACGTAATAACATAGCCTCAAGTGGGAATTTTATGTCCTCCTCCAGACCACTTCGCTTCAATCGAAAACGGCTGGGCTTCCCGCTGGACCTCATCTCGGTTCTCACACTGAACGTTATTACAATTTCTCTCCTAACAAACGCTCTGGAATGGTCTCAATTCAATTTCAATGACTTCTTTCTACAAGCTAACAAGAGATGACTTATTCCCCTTCGTGTTGGAATATTCTGCTACGGGTGAAATATGCCGCCTCCGACAAGGAGTTATTTCTCATAGTAACAGAAGAACCAGATGACCGCATTACCAGATATTCATTAGTATTCGTCCGTCTCATTGCGTAGTGGCTAGATTCTTGGCTGTCATCGCAGAGTCGCGGGTTCGAATCCCGGCTCTACCAAGTAATTTAATTCCGTTCTGAGGGCTGGAACGGGAGTCACCCAGTCACTCGAGTAGTACCTCAGCCAACCTGGAAGTGGTTTCCCACTTCTACTCCAGGCAAATGCCGGGATGGTTCATAGCTTAAGGCCACGGCCGTCTCTTTCCCAATATTCACTTGCATCACAAATTCCACACACTGAACTAAACAGGGCTACATGACAACGATGTCGCAAAGCCCCTAAGCCAATCAACAACAACAGCAACAACTTTATTTAGTTATTGTAGTTTTAAAGGCGCGGAACAACAACTTTATTAAGGTATGTGCTCTCATTTTCCTTCCATAGTATCCCAAGGAACATTTTGAAGTTGTTGGGAACGCCTCAAGGTGCATTCCGCAGAATTACGCCGAAACATGTGCAGAAGTATTGACATCACGAAAGCGTGATAGTAGTGGAACATCGAGGTCATCTAGCCCCATGTATCCCAACTACAACTTTATTATTATTATTATTATTATTGATGTGTAACATCTTTCCACTCGGTATCTGGGTATTTTTGTGGCACTCGGTAGCTGGACATTTTTGAGGGAGTGATTTTGGAAAAGGGACGGAAGTGGATGGGACGGAAACAATGAGCGCGCGTGGTGGCGGAGATCGGTACAACGACGTACTGTAGGCCATGTATTTGTGGGGAATGTATATCGCATTAAGTTTAGTTCGAGGTTTGGAGACCCCAATTAAGATATTCCTACAATAAATCATCTTCAAGTTTTCGTTCTTTGGTGTGAAAATATTCATTATATCATATTTGCAGGAAACAATTACGATTTATTAAAACTTCATACTTTTGCTGTATTCTTATTTAATGTAAGCACTCGATGTACTGTCGGCCATGTGGCTATGTGGAATCTATATCGCATCAACAAATACTCCAAACAACGTAGGAATTCAGTATATTATCACCGACTACTAATAATACTTGAAACTACGTTGGTCTAAACGTATCACTGGGACAAACACATTTAATATATCTTCTGCACCCGTAATTTTTAATCGCGCCTATACTTGGCAGTGCGCTCTATCGGCAAAAAGAGGCCATTTTCAATAACATCGCTGGCATGGGTTCACTAACTGGCCGGTATAGAGCGCGGATCGCATCCAGTCGGCCGTGCTCCCGCATACCATAGTTCAACTAGTTGCATATCCATTGGAGAACTTTATTTTAATTAAATATATATTTTCCATTGCAAAATGCACAATATAACGCTTAATTGTATAACGCCCCAGTACTCAAAAACAATAAGTATAAAAAAATCAAGCAAAAAAAAAATACAATTCTTTTAGGATTAGAACCCCAGCCAGCGGGCCGGTAGAGAGACCAACGCTGTAACCACAGACCGAATTATGTCCTCCCAAAATGAAGGTTATCAATCGATTAAGATACAACGTCTTAGCCAATAATGACTTTGACTAAACAATTTCTTCACTGGAGTATATTTCAAACAAAGTTCATTTCATACAAAGTTCCTATTATTTTTATATCTGTAGGCTATATTGCATGCAACATACTCAAATATTAGTGAAATATAGTTCAGAACGAGAGATCAGTTCCCATCTTGTCTCCAACCGAGACAGCTCAGCTTTTTAAAGCCACTTCAGCACTATAATATTACAATATACTCTTTTAATTTTCCATTGCAAAATGCACAATAAGTTATCAATCGATTAAGATACGTCTTAGCAAATAACAATTATGATTTATTACGGTCAGGATTTGGCACTGGAGTTTTACAAGTAGTTATTTCAATGACCAACAGAGTTCACTGTTAACAAGGGATTTGCGCTCCCGGGACACACATAGTAGGGTAACATGTCACAAGTTACACATCATATTCGACTGCTGTAAGGCTCGTATTTTTTTATTTATTTAATAATTTAGAGGTGGATACAAAACTGGTAAGGGCCGTTTTCTCCAACGTCAATTATCTCTTTATTCATTATTAAAGTTTATTTAACTTTGCAAGAGCATTTCATCAAACAGAAACGCTCGTTAACTTGTCACTATCAGGCAATTACGTAGGGGAAATAGAATCGGTTTTTCATGAAAATGTCGATTTTTTTAAAATTATCAATATTTATTCCCTGAAGCTTCCCCTTTAAAATGGTGTTTTTCACATTGCTGTATTATAATTATAAATATATTAAACTAGCAGTAGTACCCGGCTTCGCCCGGTGGAATGATGATAATATTTCAGTCTCCTTAACACTCAACGTCATAAATTATATTTATTTATGTATTCATTTCTTACATTATCAAACCCAGTGACAATGTGTATACTTAAGTCACTATGGGAAGGCTCTGTAAAATAATGATCATTCTCGTGATATTTGTCTTCAGTCCGAGTCGAGATATGTCGTTCGCGGTCCCAGAATTCGTGACATCTCAGTCGTAGAAGACTATATGTGGTGGTGATTAGAAATATAATGGACTTAAAATCTATGTCATTTGCCCCCAATGACGTTGAGGGCGTAACATCTAGGTAATTTGCCCTACTGATCAGGATGATATTGAAAATTACTACATAACTGACATATGAAACTTAGAAAATAATAGAAAAAGTTATTTTTAGGACTCACATTTCGGGAAAGACTTGATTATTTTTTGCCAAAGGGCTCCCACTTAGATCGCTATCTGGTTAAAAGTTTCGTCTTGTTACGGTTTAAACTGTACGATAAATGTCTGTAACAATTCCTCCAAGAGAAGCTTCCAGATTACTCAGTCGATATATCGTTAACGTTCCTGAGCATCCAGTTGTCTTTTCTTCTGACGCAAAACATCTTCTACATAGTTATGATGAGCATAGAAGCGACTACTGGCACATATAACTTATCAACGAATGGGAAAAATTGATACTTTAAAGGAATGAAAGGAATAAAATAGAAAAGAGATGTACGATATACCATAACACTCGCAGTGAATTTTCTACGTGACCGGCTTACATGTTTCGGTACAGGTTCTCAAGAAGAGGAACCAGATCATTGGCATAAATGAATACAGTAACAGTAGATTAAATAGTATCCCAGACAGATGACACGCAAAGTAACACGGCCTAATATACGATGTAATGGTTGAACTTCAGAGAAATGTTTCATCTCACTTCGCAGTTGTTATTTAATAAATACTAACATGTTTGTAGCTAACATTGAAATTAATGGAGTGCGTTAGGATAAACGATATTCCTTGTTTTTCCCTCTGGTGAATAAATAAATAAATAAATGTTTAGGCGTGTCCACTCTTGAGCAAGCTACGTATAACTGGTCATGAGAGAAGCATGGACTTTCCAGATTAAGGCCTGCTAGCTTGAGCGACTGTCCTTGGGCCTTGTTTATGGTCATTGCAAATGCAAGACGTGCAGGGAATTGCAGTCGCTTGAAATCAAAAGGCATATCAGTAGGGATCATAGGAATTCTGGGAATGAAGATATATTCTCCTTTGGCATGGCCTGTCAATACGACTACTACTGAACGGGTATATCAAACTTACAAACTAATGGAAATACACATTTTAAAAATCGCAGGCGATGAAGACTGTGGTGTTACTTAGTAGTATAATGGACGTAACATCTAGGTCATTTGCCCTTTTGATGAGGTTGGTAATGAAAACTACTGTTGAATTGACACGACAAACTTGCAAACTACCGTGGTAGAAATAAATATTTCAAAATTCACAGGCGATGAAGAGTTATTGTGTGTGGTGATTAGTGGTATAATGGGCGTAACATCCAGGTCATTTGCCCTTATGATAATAATAAGGTAATGAAAAATGACTACTAAACGAACATGGTGTAATTTTAAATCTGATATAGGTAATTCAGATTTCTACCTTCGTTGTCTTCCAATGTCTGAACGTTATTTTCTGGCTTAGGCCTATACTCGATGCGTGTAGTGAAAGAGCTTATCGAGTACTGCTCGGGTCCAAGCTGCACGAACCTGAGAATATCGCAGATGATGACGATATATTATGATGACAGACGTTCGGGTGGGGGTTCCCGGTCCTATTCACATTGACCGGTGAATCACTCATTCTTTCCTAACACTACAGTGGTTTGAGCAATGACGCAATATGAACATCAGCATAGTCAGCAATACCAGGTAACACGGCGGGGTCTGGACATTTCTCTCATGTTACCTCGCGATGAATCAGCAAGCTATTCTCACACCTGCCCCCCCCCCCTCCTCCCTCCACCCACCAATGTCTCACAACTTGAGGGACGTGGGTTTGCGACCACGGGACCCCAGCTGAGTCTGGCATTGCTTCTACTTACTGGTGCCGGGCTCCTTTCAGTTCTCTTTCCTGTCAGTCTCCCTTGGTCAAACTCTTGTTCTCTTCCGACCCCGATGGTATCAGGGTATCCGAGGCCTAGCGACTCTTTCACTTTCCCGCCTTAATTGGCCCTTGTCTAATCATTCCTGATAGCCTCATTCTTCGTGGTGTCAGCCTTCTTTTTCTTTTCTTAATATCTCATGTCTTTTGCTCAAGACCCTTAAGGAGGCAGGGTGTGTGTAGCCCCACCACTTCTGGTGCACCCTGGATAGTGCTACATCCTCAAGGGCTCATGGCTGGTGAGTTCGGGAGCTGGCAACCCTGAGGGTTTCCTGAGCGGGTCCGGTTTTACCCCTTTTTTCCATTGCCTTTGGGACGGACCCTGTCCTCTTTCCGGGAATGGAGTGGTCTGTCCGCAATTTCAAGCAGACAGTGTTACTCGCAGGGTACCAAAGGGTAAGTATACACATAATGGTTCTGATCGGTGAAACGGTGTAGATTTGTGCCAAAGGGCCTAAATGCAGGGAATGGGGTGATCTGTCCGCAATTTCAAGTGGACAGGGTTACCCGCAGGGTTCGAAAGGGTAAGTATATAAATTTTGGTCTGGATCGGTGAAACGATATAGATTTTTGGCAAAGGACCTAAATGCAGGAAATGGGGTGGTCTGTACGAAATTTGAGGTGGACAGTGATATTCACAGGGTTACAAAGGGTAAGTATACACATTTTGGTTCAGATCTGTGAAACGGTGTTGATTTGAGCCAAGGGGCCTAAATGCAGGGAATGGAGTGGTCTGTCCGCAATTTCAAGCAAACAGTGTTACTCGCAGGGTACCAAAGGGTAAGTATACTAATTTTGGTTCTGATCGGTGAAACGGTGTAGATTTGTACCGAGGGGCCTAAATGCAGGGAATGGAGTGGTCTGTCCGAAATTTCAAGCAGACAGTGTTACTCGCAGGGTTCCAGACGGTAAATAACAACTTTTGGTTGAGATCTGTGAAACGGTGTAGATTTGGGCCAAAGGGCCTAAATGCAGGGAATGGAGTGGTCTGTCCGCAATTTCAAGCAGACAGTGTTACTGCAGGGTACCAAAGGGTAAGTATACAAATTTTTGTTCTGATCGGTGAAACGGTGTAGATTTGGGACAAAGGGCCTAAATCCAGAGAATGGGGTGGTCTGTCCGAAATTTCAAGTGGACAGGGTTACCCGCAGGGTTGCAAAGGGTAGGTATACAAATTTTGGTTCGGATCGGTGAAACGGTGTAGAAGTTTGCCAAAGGGCCTAAATGCAGGAAATGGGGTGGTCTGTCCGAAATTTTAAGTAGACAGTGTTATTCACAGGGTTACATAGCGTAAGTATACAAATTTTGGTTGAGATCGGTGAAACGGTGTAGATTTGGGACAAAGGGCCTACATGCAGGGAATGGGGTGGTCTGTCGGAAATTTGAAGTGGACAGGGTTACCCGCAGGGTTCCGAAGGGTATGTATACAAATTTTGGTTCAGATCGGTGAAACGGTGTGGATTTGTATACATAACAGACAGACAGACAGACAGACAGACAGACAGACAAACATTGAGCTTTATATATATAGATTTGCATATGTCTGAGGTGGAATGTGGCGCTATTCCATTCGCCATCTGCCATGTAGGACTATATATCAGTCAAACAGGGGCAGATGACCTCGTAGTTCCACCCCTTAAAACAACAATAACTAACTATCTGTCAAACTTTTCTCTGCGATTTTCAAACCTCCCATCTTTCAATGGGACATGTATTTGGTGTAAGAGATATAATATAGAAAACCTTATGGGAATGTTGCCATAAGCGTGCGTGCGTGGGACACGTGCAAAAAGGAACGGGGACTAGACTTAGAAGAATGAAGACAACTTCAAAGAGAAAGAAACTAGGGGATGGAAATACATTAGATGGAAAAGAGAGACTGACTGATGCAGTATGGGCTAGCCATCTGACAAAATACAGCCAACGTGGAAGCTATGGGGAAAACTGTGTTGGCTCTGTATTATCACATTGCTTCCACAAATGAGGCTCCCCAACATGGATTATGTCCTGAAGGTGAAAACACCTGGTGTAAATATAATAAAGGGAAAATAAGTTGGAAGACCTACAACGATCACCATAGTTTACCAGCAGTAACAATGGATGAGATCTAACCTATCTTCACTGACTTGGCTGGTAAATATTTCGTAAAGAAATGCCTTCACGGGAGAACCCAGAATCCTAACGAGTGTATCAATAGTGTAATATGGAATCGTCTACCTAATACAGTCTTTGTATGTATTAGCACACTCCATTTTGGTGTCTACGATCTTTTAATCAGAGGAATATCACCAAATGGCAAGTTCTAGAGATGTCGGGATTGCGTTCTGGCAACCAAACAGTGCACGCCATGTTGACTCTAGATCAAGTTAGGCTAAGAAATGCAGATAATGCTGAAAAAATCTTAGCCAAGAAAGCAAGGCAGACCATGAGGGGTGCCAATAGAAGACTACAAGATGCCATCGGAGGGGATGAATATGATCCAAGCTATGGAGCAGGCTTGTTTTAACTTTGTACTCAATTTCCCGTAAGTTCCCTTTTCTTGTATTTAGGGAACATTTTCTCAGCTTCTGTTTAACCTAGAACCAAAAACCTTTAGAAATCAGTTCATTAGAGTGTTTTACATACACTGAAAGAATTTCGTGTTGATATGTAATTTAGAAAAAAATATAATGGTGATAATGTACCGAAAAATGGAGGTAAAAAAATTCTTAGGTAAAAATATATACCAGGTGGCCCACCTGCGCCGTGCAATCTACTTATAAATGTCCCGCATGTACTAGTGTTGAACGGGAGGTCTAATAACTGAATTGCTAAGGGGTAACCTTGCATACAAGCAGGTTACGTCAGATTGCCAAGAGATAACAACCAGACGGCCGCACACTGCATGTTCCTCAGTGCTCCCGTCTAATGCGCCCCAAAGCGGTGTGAGCCTCGCAGACGAGCGCAGAAGAGTAGCTTTGCACGTGGCACAGCAGTATTAAAGTTGCTATCAACACATCGACAATGGCTGAGGTATTCACCAAGAACGAGTGCGCACACACATACTGTATTCCTAATCTATGGAGAATCTGCTCACAATCCCACCAAAGCTCGCAAATTAATGCACAGGATATTCCAAATAGACGCTTGCCTTTTGTACATGAATTTCCCCGAACAGAGCTGTAATTAAGTGCTAATGGATTGAAGCACATGCCAGCATGGCTAGACCCGTCTGCAACAATTCTGATGTTGTGCAGACTGTACATCAGCATTGTGATCGAAGCCTCCACATGGTACGTTGAATTTCACCGTACTGAAATAATGAGTTGTTGTTGAATTTCAGGGGCTTTACAACACAGTGGGCATGTAGCCCCGTGTACTTGAGTGTGTAAGGAATTTGTCTGATAACCTGTGCCACTATTGTTATTTTATTATTACAGTCTAGTGCAGACATCATAGTGACAATAATAATAATAATAATAATAATAATAGGAATCCTGTTACTGGAATTGTGTAGTAAAACTACTGCTAAATAGTTGCACAACTTGCAACATATTGTATACCATGTTGTAACGCTCCTTTGCAAACAACGATGTCTGTAATAATCAGGGTTCGTTTGTAAATACGCCAAAGATGCAGCAAAGAAAGTTTAATAACACATTAATTTGTACATGTAGGCTACAGAAATTCCACGGCGACTATGGCGTTCACTGTCACTCGGCGGACCTGGGTAATGAGTGCATCAACCATCTGGACGTTGTCATCGGTAATGCAGGGGGGTGCCCCAGACCGGGAATCATCGGCTTATGATACCCGTCCTTCCCTGAAGCGCTTATGCCACGCCTTGACCCTTGCAATGGACATGCAGTGTTCGCCGTACACTTGTGACATTCGGCGATGAATGTCCGTTCTACCTACTCCATCCACTGTCAGAAACCGAAGAACACCTCTTTGCTTGCTATGTGGACAAAAACTCACATATTATTGCATCAAAACTTAGAAAATAAAATAAATTATAATGTCACACTTGGACAGCTAGTCATAATGAATATGCTCAAAGACATGTCCCTGGTGGCGAATACAATGCTGAACACGTCCCGCAGTGTCTGCAAGGACACGTCGTAACATTTCAGGTATCACTGCAGCACAGGCCTCACCAATACGTTGTTTTAATTGATCAACATTTTCTGGCGCCGTTTCTTATACTTTTGATTTTATATAGCCCCGCAGAAAGAAGTCCAGAGGGGTTAGATCAGGCGATCGTGGTGGCCACTGCCAGGGGACTCCACGACCTATTCACCGTTCAGGGTATCGTGCATTTAGATACTCCGTAATGGCTCGGAAGTTGTGAGGTGGAGCACCAACATGCTGGTACCAATGCTGTAATACAACGTGGAGTGGAATATCTTCTAGAAGGTTTTCCAGAGTCAAGTCGGTTTGAAGAAAATCAAGATAATCCCTACCTGTGAGTCTGGGGGCTATAAAAACAGGCCCAATTATGTAGTCTCCCAGAATACCACACCACACATTAACTCCCCAGTGGATCTGAACGTGCTCTGCTCGAACCCAGTGGGGGTTCACTGGAGCCCAGTAATGAAGATTGTGAGTATTGTCACATCATTGGCGAAATAGCATTCATCACTCCATAGGATATTCCTGGCAAAATGTGGATCTTGTTGTAATGCAGCGGCCATTCTTCGGCAATATGCTACCCTGCGATTGAAGTCATTTCCATACAGTTGTTGGTGTAGGTGCGGCTTATACGGATACCATTTTCGCTCCTTCAGGATCCTCTGTATTGAAGTTCGTGGCACTCCTAGCTCCCTTGCAGCTTCTCTTTGCCCTAAGCAACAATAAATATGTGCACATTGTAACGTAGATGGTTCGTATTATTATTATTATTATTATTATTATTATTATTATTATTATTATTATTATTATTATGGTGTCAAGAGACTAAATTATCTTGCACCAGCACTATTTAATGAACTAGGTCTACTACCTCGATTGTCCAATATGTACAGCAAACAAACTAGCAATACGTCGCATAAAAATTATTACCTAAATAAACATTATTTTATAACATAAACGTATTATTGTATGCAATCTTGTATTGAAATACAAACCGTATTATGCTGTGAAAAATAATTAATGTCTTACAGATAATGTCTACTGATTTTGCCGTCAGATTCCTTAGACATATCACAAATGTATTATCAATAGTAATTAATAAATAAATTCTAATACAAAATTCAAATTATTACTATTATTATTATTATTATTACTATTATCAGCAGTAGCTCAGTAAGGTGAAGTGTAACTGACTGTGTGTAGGATTCCGTTCGAAGTACTCTTGTACATTCCGTACAACTTGAGCATTACCGCAGACGGGTCCAGTCCTGCTGGTATGTGCCAGGAACATTCCATTCGTTCGTAATTGCAGCTCTGTTCGGCAAAATACTTGTCGAGACGACAGACGTCTATCTGGAAACACCAGTGCATACCGTCTACGAGCTTCAACGGCATTACGACCAGTTTCTCCATATATTAGTATAATGTCCGTGTACTCATCGATGCTGAATACACCAGAAATTGTCAATATGTTGCCAGCAACTGTCGTGTCGTTCTACCACATTTTATGAGTCCATTGGGCTCTCAAATGCGAGGGTCGAAAATGCAATGGGGTGCATTAGACGGGTAGAGCTGATGAACATGCAGCTAGCGGCTGTCCGGTTGATATTCCTTCGTATTCTGACGTAATCCGCCTGCGTTCAGTGTGACCCCAGTGTAAATCAGTTATTAGGCATCCCATACAGCGCTAGTGTATGCGGGACATCTAAAACTAGATTGCACGGGGGAAACGGGCCACCTGGTATATCTCCCTCATTATTCCCACTAAAAATATTAACATTTCAGTAGACGCACAATGCCTATGTTCATACGCTGTAAAAATTTGAGTTATGTAGCTATCATGGTTTCCAAGAAAATGTACCTATAAATTAACATTGTGAAGATAGGCGATTCTACTGTATTTCCCCTAATGGCATAATCTGACCACATAACTTCCTAAAGAATCGTTAAAGTGGAGGGTGGTAGGTTATTACTGAGCGCTAACCCCACCTAAGGGAAGATGATGAGAGAGAAAAGGAGGTGGGTTTAGGAGTGAAAACGAGTATCGGTAGAGAGGAAGAGAATCCAACACAAAACAGAAAGAAAATACGGATTTAGCGAAAGGTTCCACTTCACAAATATAGTGAAGTACCTAAAATGTGTGGGGACCTGTCTACGGCTAACGGGGAGTGCAGCGGGAACTGGGGTCGCCTGCGAACAATTGCTAAGTGCTCTTTCCCTCCCGAGCAGATATTCCGGTACTATGGGGAAGTGTGATACTCTAGCAAGGCCAGGTATGACAAAAGGAAAGGACCTAGACACTTTTACTTCAAAATGGTAAGATTTAAGAAGGCCTTCTGAAATGCTAGAAGAATTTGAATTTGTCGTGATAATTTTGTTTCTAGACACTGTTGAATCCCTGACAGAACGGCCGAATAGCCCAGAGTCGGAAGCGATAAAGCTACTTTATTGCTTTTAGCAATCGTTTTATTATTATTAATGAAAACTTCAAGAAAGTAGCAATTGTTGCATCCAAAGCAGGCTAAACTCGTACCCAGCAGAGTGCTGACTAAAAGTTTAGAACAGAGGAAAACCTCGGGCGTAACTTAAACAAAACCAAAATTTTGATAGTAAACCACAAGTCAGAGAAGAAGTCTCTACAAATAGGAAGCTGGCGGTGTGAGCTATACTTGCCTCAATGATTTACTAGAATTAGCTGTGACAGCTAAGCGAAACTTTGCAAATGTTGTTATTTGAAGTTTCGTTTTAAACGCAACAAGTGGTAAAGTTTTTATTGATTCAGTGATTGCATTTTTATTTTTAAAGATGAAATGATTTTGGGGGAAGAATCAGGGAAGAGAAGGTCCTGCCTAACCTTTGTTCTAGTAATAGAGATAGCAACAAAATATAAATATATATATTTAACAGATGATAGAATTTGAAAAAATTACAATACTTAGATCTGTGATCTTATTTTAAGCGTAAGAACAACTTTTAGTTTGGTTTCAAATATTAAAGGTCTCGGACCTAATAAAAAGGAAGTTCAAAATGATCAATTTTAAATCAGTTCCAGGTTTCAAACCTGTTACACGCACTAAAATCACACAAGATTTTTAAATGATGTGCTTACAATTGGAACATTAAATTATATAAGGAGAATAGCAGATGAATTACACTTTAACTAATATTTCTTTGTATTGGGCTTTAGGATACCAATTACTTAGAAAATGCCCTTTTTTGAGCGAAAAGGCTATAAATTCCTGAACAAGCAGGATAAAAAGAAAGAGATTGATGACTAGTTTCTATAACTTCTTCTATTTACTCAGAATTGAATATATGATACATTTAAATGGGGCAGGTAACATTTTGTGAAACAATTCGAAATCTAGAGGTTCCTGATTACAACAGGAAAGATTACATATTTATGCAGAGTGAATAATTGGGACATGGAGCAAAGTTGGGAAGGCGCTTAATTTAAGCAAGGACTCGTTGAAACTGACTAAATAAGTATGCTAAATTATTAGTAACCAAAGGGGATCAGGAGATAGGAATTGTAGGATAAAGTCCTGGCCAGTTTTATTAATGCGAATGAATCGCGACGTGGTAGATAGTTGAACGGACACTGTTTTGCACTAAAGTTTGTTGATAGGTGTTAAGATTTCACTATTGTAGCACTGAAAGTTCATAGAACAAGAAAAATGTTATTGCAGTTCATGGAAATACTTGGTTATTTTGAACAAGTTTTGCGCGTCGTGCAAGTTTTAAGTTGCAATTGATAGTTCCAGCTAACTTGAGGTTTTCAGCAATTTGACTGGATTGAGCGCAGTTCTTCACGGTTTGAAGTTTATTGAGAATGGAAAATTCCAGAACTGTAATGACAGTTAAATGGAGCGGTAAAAATCCCTCGAAGGCAAGTTAAGTTTTAGAAAGTTATTAATGAGTTTTGGCAAAAATCCTTGGTGTGAGAAAGAATCCCTTTTTATATCGTACAAGAAGGACTAAATTTCATGTTCAGAAATAAGCTTTAGCTAACTTGAACATGACAGAAAATCCCGCGGTGGCAGTTATTTCACAATATTAGAAAATCAGAATATTTCTTGTAAATCCATTGAAGCTTTGCAGTTTAGATTAAAAAAACTCATTAAACTTTGTTTAAAATCACTGTACTTAACTTTGCATGTTGAGCAGGCGATGGTTCCTTGAAACCGTTATATTAAAAATCAGACATGGCATCGATTTTAAAATTGCCTCATGGAGACAGAAGGCTGGCCTCTAAGAGGGAGCACCAAATTGTTCACCTGACGACTGGACTAGAAGTGAGAGCGAGCAAAAGCAGCACGAGGGAACAAGGGGGTAGAGAACAAAGGAACGCATATCAGATTAGGAAACATAAGAACAATAACAACCCTGTACTGAACCCATGTACCATAGGCCTCAAAGGGAGTCGAATCCATGTACTTTGAGAAAGGAATGAAAGAATCATACAGTTTCTAAGGGAACGGAGAGAGATTTCAAGCCAGGATTACAGCCTAACATTGTGCAAGCGCTAGGGCCATTTGTTCCTTAGATGAGCTCATGCCTCTTGACATTTATAAGGAGCCAGTCATGGATATTATTAGAACGAGTGGAAAGTTTTGACTGTAAGACGAAGAAGCTGGACTCGGAAATTGCTCTTACGTTGCAGGAATATGGCAACCTCGCTGCTGAGTCAGAACAGGAATAATTAAATTTAACCCGTTTACGAGTATAAAAATAAGTAAACGGATACAGTACGGTGAATCAATTTGGATTAGAGATTTTTGTGTAAAGAAAAACCTTGTAAAAATTGCACAGGAGAAAACTGCAAAGGCAAGTAGACGTCATTGGGGGTTCACCGAGACCCAAGGAGTGGGAGAATAAAAAAAGAACAGCACCACCCACACAGTTGAGGACGAGAAATTAATTAATATCTCGGAAATGCACGATCGATTTCCATGCACAGGAAGATTATTTTACGTTTGGAAGACGAGCTTTCTGGATATATAATTTTTATAATTGCGCGACAATTAGTTCAAAAGTTGGTCACGAAAAGGACTAGAGTTTTATCTTTTTGTGGCTGAATAGTATAAAGCTTCTGGCAGAGCCAGACCAAACATGCAGTTACTCTGACAGCCCGTGAGGGGTGTTACTCTGTATCACGCCGGAAGAACAGTATTCAAGAGCCCGAGGGGGGCGTCACGACGCATCATGCAGTATTAGTCCGTCCAGGGGGGCGTTACGCTGGAGCATCATAATCATTCAGTCTACGAGCATTCCGTGAGCGGAAGTGCTGCACCACATCGTATACGCAGTATTCAAGAGCCCGTGAGGGGGACGTTAAGCTGTATCAGACATCGATCCAGAGCCTGTGGGAGGCTATGCTACAAGTTCACCGAGTGTAGACCGGTTACGATATAAGTACGCTACGCTGAGGGTTAGCAGTTCGAGACTTTGAAGAGTCCTAAATTATAAAGAACATTAAATATACGGACTTTAAAGCAATATCGCCAAAGTAAGACACAGCGATCAGTAGGGAACTTCGAGTTCCAGAAGAACACTAGTTCAATACAGTTATGAAGTTATAAGAACTCCAACAAATAAACGGCGTTACGTCTAGTAAAAACATTGTTAAAGACATTAAGTCCTGTAAAGGAACTTTACAGTAATTACGATCGCGAAAGATAGAAGTTCAAGCGAAAGGAACTTAGGAACTTAGGTTCGAAACCAGAGGGAAAACGTACTCTAGTGAGAAAACGTCAAAAATATACGATAGACAGTATACGGTCCTCGAAGGCAGGCCAAGATATAGAAACTAAACGGTACGATAGACAGTATACGGTCCTCGAAGGGAGGCCAAGATATAGAAACTATAGGGGGCGATAGACCACCATATATAAATAGAGGTGACGGCAAAGTAAAGACATTTTTCGCCTAGTTAAAGCAGATAAAGTAAAGCCGAGTAATAGACAATAGAAGCGGTTTTGAGAGACTGAAACCAGTAGTTTCCATTGTAGGAGAGAGAAACTTTGAACGAGTAAAATCACACGTCCAATGCAGGTCGATAGGATTCACATCAGGGATCATCAACAGCCGACAGAAATCGTAAAAATCGTTGAGATACGCCCGTGTGATAGGAGTGAAGTGTAAATATTGTAAGAAAAGAAATAAGAGTATCATTTTAAGTGTTTTAGGTAAAGTGAAAGCGTTTTATGCACAGTGATATGTGTTATAATATGTACCAGAGTAATATTTTTTAGTGTTTTAATGTGTGTTCAAAACGGATACACCAGTGTATTAAAAAAAATGTTGTCAGTGTTAAATATAGTGAATATGTGTCAAGAAATTTCTGTACATAAGATGAGATTGTACAATATGGAGTAGGTCAAGAAGGTGGGCCAAAATGTCACATCAAACGAGAATAAAGGTCAGAAAGCGACCTTAAACATGTAAGTAAAGATTTTCATTATGTTTTGGTGTCGGGAAAAATTTTGTGTACAATTCCACCGGAGTTTTGAGTAGAAGGGATGTTTTTTTAAATGAATAATAACTAAATAAGAACGCGATCTGAAAGAAAAAAAAGTTTTAAGAAATAATAAATAAGTATGTGAAATAATAAATCCTGTAGAGGGAATGCATGGAATAAAATGTCAGTATTTAATGAATGTTATAAAAGCAAGCGTGATAATAATAATTATAACAAAGATATTTACATAAAGGTAAATTTGAATTATATGAAAGAAATAGCTTTTGAGCTTTTGTAAGGAATGAAAACATGATGTGAATAACAAGGTAAAGAAATCTAAATAAAGATTAAATTGAATGATATAAAAATATAGAGCGTTGAAGCCTTAACAAATGTATAAGACATGATGCGAATGCATGTTCTTAAAAAGGGAGCGATGTATTGTCAACGGAAAAGATTAATATAAGAATTAAGATATGTATCAATTGTTACTATGAAATTTATCAGTTCTTTGGAAGACATTCGGCCGTAAAGTAATGTGTAGCGTAATGGAACGCAATTAAATAAAAAGTCACGCTAGGAACGCGTAAAAGTTAAAGTACTTGGTAAATTACTTATGGAGGGTAGTTGATTGCAGTGAATTGAGATATGTTGTAAGTCCTCTAAATTGTGACGTGGATCACGAGGCCAAGTGTGTATTATTTAAAAGGGAGCTAATGTATGGTATTATTGAGCGTAGGTCCTGTAAGCTACGGCTTGACCCTAAATCGCGTTTTGTATAAGTCCTCTGATGTGGAAATGTTCCCGAGGCATGTTAAGAGATTCGAACCTAGAATCCTCTTGTTGTTAAAGCCCCTAATTATTCGTCGTAGAATGTGTATTAATCTTCCCAATCAATGAGGACCCTCTCATAATTAATAAATGCCAAGGTTACGAAAGTGGTTTATGAGCCAAAGAATATTGTTGAATGGAAATAAGTGAAGTAAAAGCCAGGTCTCTCCACAGAACTGAGAATAATGTGAAGGTTTGTTTTAAAGCATTGAAGAGAGCTGCCACCGTAGGTTAGGCAGAGAGTCGCTTTCCTTGTCATAAATCACGCCCGAGTATAATGGCCTGACCCTCATAGAGCGAGGGTGGGTAAAAACCGTCTTGTAAGATGTGTTAAATACACCGTGAGTGTTTAAAGTTGTTAATGACCCGGGCGTTGAACCGAGGTCCTTGTAGATTGATATCATCGCTTGCCAATTCAGATCGTAGTTTTCTTATGTGATAATGGTCTTATAAGACAAATGAATTAAATAAAATCCCTATTGTAATATTGTATGGAAAAGAAGGAATCCACGAGTTTTGTGAAGATAACTAGGTTTCGGGAGTGATCATAGTTTTTGATTTTGTCAAGTAATCTTTATAACTCTGGAGTACACAAATAGTTTTCCCGATCACCGTAGTGAATTTTCAAAACTTGAGAGAGATAGTAAATATGGAGAACATGTGATATGCCCAAATATTGAAGTGAATAATTAACATGTAATTTTAAATGTAATTATATATTTGTTTTGATGATAAGAAAAGATAAAAATAATTCTTGAGGTGTACAAAAATATGACACCATTATTATGGGAAGGTATCGAGCCAAAGAAGCTCGTAGTTATTTGGAACTTTAAGATAAGTACTTTATGGAAGTGAAAATAATCGTGAATTGTTGGTTTTAAAGAAAACCATGTGTTTTAATCTAATATTTGTTTTATTTTTATGCTATTCCTTGTTCACTTTGGACAAGTAGAATGATATTGGTCAGTAGTTTATGTGTTTATTTGTTTGTAGCGCCATAATTTTTGATTAATTAAATGTGTTAAAATTGGAGTTGATTTTGTTGTTAATTTTGCAAGTGTATCCTCTATTTAATCCAAAATATGTAAGTCACAGAGTGGGAGAACTTACCGCAGCCCCGAAAAATCCCGAATTGAGCAATGCTGGCATACTGTGATTTGCATATTTCTTGCTGCAAGGGCACAGTACATAAAATTATTTCGTCGTAGAGTAGGGTCTTCATGGAAATGATAGCTGGCGATGAGGACGACGCCTGTTGGAACGGTAAGAAAGTCCTCTTGAGCTCGGGGAATCCGAAGAACTTAGGCGGGTTGCCGCGATATGCCGCTAGGTAGATTTCATAGAAGTTTCTTGTGGACACGAGAACTGCCGTAATTTTGTACCAATCACTTTGCATTTTTTACATAATATGTATCATTTTAAAATTTTGGTCGAGTTTTTAATGGGCAAAATCGGTCGAGGAGGGGGAGGGAGCAAATTCGGGGCTTTATTTTTTTTTCGAAAAAGTTAAATATCGCCATACTCTCTTAGTTCGTGAAATATCGAATCCATTCAAAGTTCATACTATGTGTCGGATAAGGGCCAAAAATGTATGTTAAAAAGGTTTTTGATAGCACAAACCATTGACCAAAGGGGTGAAAAATGTGCGTTTTTCGGGAAACATTAAGCATATCTCTCTTAATAGGCTCAATATCAAAACCGTACAGAATGGAAAATATTCCCCTAGTAATTACCTAAATCTTTTGTCTGAAAGCATTTTTGATATGACCCACCATTACGCCAAGGGATGAGAAAAATGATTTCGGAATTATAAGAAAATGCCAAGTGCCATCAGAGGTTACCATGACAACGCTTCTAAATATTGATGAGGGATGAGTCATCAGAGGTTTGCGATACCAACGCCATTCCACGAGATCACATTCAGTTTTCCATCTGATTCTGTGGGAGGCGGCTTCGGTGACGTAACTTTTAGCATGCTGAACTTCTATGCCCATGGTCGCGGGTTAAAAGCCGGCCGAAGTCGTCGGATTTTCTAAGAGGGCTAAAAATCCCTCAGCATGCTTTCTTTCGGAGGGGAAGTTCCAACATTCGTTGCAAGTTGCTGGTAGCGGTGGCATCTAGTAGCCAAGTTCACAGCTATGTGGCGTTGACGGTAGTATTTGGTAGCAAAATTAGGAACTACTACTCGAAAACCGCGTGAGTCAGCCGTGGTCGTTGCGGCATGACTGTTGGCAGTCGCTCACATCCGGGAGGCGAGGAGGTTCGAATCCCCCCGCCGCCAACCTTGAAGATGGTCTTCTGTGGTTTTCCATCTTCCTTCCAGGCAAATGCCGGGGTTGGTCCCTAACTATAGCTACAGCCGCTACCTTCCAACTCCTCGACCCTCCCTTCCAACTTTCCTCCCCAACGGTAGTTGTAGCTCACCCATTGGGTGTCCGTCTCGAAGCAGCTACAAAACTGGTGAGCCAAACATGTCCTCGGACACTCGCGGAACTGAAAGCCATACGCTAAAAAAAAAAAAAAAAAAAAAACTACTCGAAATTGACTGTCTGCAGATCCCACCTGAATTACAGAGTAATACAGTCAACACAATTAACACCGTTTATCAGACAGATTCTACACAAACCCAATGTACACGGGTTACATGACCACATTGTCGCAGCCCCTAAACTGAAGAACCAACATCTCTGCGAGAGATAAAATTTGGCGTGAAGAAGTAACAGACCGTTAGATAGTTACACATCAGTTCCAAACCTTGCATAAGGACAGAGTGACCACAAGTATAACAAGAAGTTCCGTGATGAACTAAAGAACCTACTTTTCTTAAAATTTAAGATTCATGCCAATCTATAAAGACCTATCTAGAATAATGACGAAATTAAGTTTGTAATATCGAAATTTCTAATTAGTTTGAAATATACCTGGTGTAATGTAGCCTAATAGAGCACCACAGTTGGCAGCCCTGGTGACATTATGTGCTCAGTTCCATCTTTTATGGTACAGAATGCACATACAAAATTTTGTTGTAGTCCATTGGATAGTATGGAAGTTACATGCAGTTGGATCTAACAGCGCACGTAAAATCTTGTTGGCAAAAATGTCATGCATGTGTTGGTCAGAATTAATCTGAAATATTATGATCTCTTGTTGTGCCAATTTTGAATGAAATCCATTTGTTAGTATAGAAGTTACATGCATTTTAAAATTGGAGCTACCAGCAGGCTTAGAATCATGTTGGCAACACTGACGTACATTAGTTACTTCAAATTAATCTAAAATGTCATGTTCTATACGTGTGAAAAATTTAGAGCTGTTGGCTTGCATACTTTCTGATATATTGGTATTATGGTAAAAATTAGAGACACCATTCATTAACAGTTGGCAGCCCTGGTTGCTCTTAAGAATACGCATAGTTATATCTGTTATGGTACACATAGCACGTACGGAATGTGTTTGCAATCCAATTGATAGTAATTAAGTTATATGTATTTAAAAATTGGTTCAATCAGCAGCCTTAGAATCATGTTGGTAGCACTGAAGTATATTAGTTACTCCAAATTAATCTAGAATATCAGGCACTATACGTGTGCATATTTTAAAGCTGTCTGCTTGCATACTTTCTGATATATTGTTATTTGGATAAGAACAAAGAGAGAGCATTTATTAACAGTTGGCATCACTGGTGGCTCTTAAGAATACGCTCAGTCATATTTGATTATGTACACTTAGTACATACGAAATTTGGTTGAAATCCAATTGATAGTGGAAGTTATATGCATTTAAACATTTCACTTATCAGCAGGCTTAGAATCATTTTGGCAACACTGCTATGTAGGGCCTCCTGGAAGTTAAACTGAAATATTATTATCTATATGTGTGCCAATTGTGGAATAGCTCCCATGCATACCTTGCAAGATATCCAACATAGAGCTCAAATTTCAACTACGGATGTTTAGCAGTTGCTAGCACTGACATAATTTTCAAATATGGGCTTGAGATATTCAGGTATAGATCTTTACTGATACCAAATTTGGTTTTGATTGCTGCAGCCATTTATGAGTTGATAGGGGGGACACACACACACACACACAGAGCCAGATAGGCAGAAGGAAAAACAGACAGACAGACAGACAGACAGACAGACAGACAGTCAGAAGGACAGACAGACAAACATTTGACCGAATCGATCTCATCAGTCTACTTTTCCCTCATGTTTGCAGAATGTGAAAAGTAGGCTAAAAATGGACCCCAAAAGACAAGAACCATCCCCATAAGACAATAATATGTTAAAAATATGCATAGAAAGACGAAAAAAAAAGTTAATTTGCCTCCAATTGTAAAATACTTTCTAGCAATAAATGAGGCCTGAACCTCCTACGAAAACCTACATATTTTGCCTATTGTAGCCAATCCCCTAGTTTGCCCGGTAAAATCTACCTCAGCCTTCTGGCGTGCCGAGAGGAATTTTTGAACTTTAAGATGTAATGTTCTTCTTTAACCCGATTTAGAAACACATAATTAGTGAGAAACGTATACAACCCTCGCGGAGTGAGCATGGGAGCTATGAAGTCCTGTGTTCAGAAGTTAGTTCTTGTTGTTTTAAGGGGCGGAACAGGGAGGTCATCTGCCCCTTGTCTGCAGCGTATTTATTATCGAAGACTACACCGTCACATCTGTAGCATAACCTGCAATTTGACATTATACATGATTAACGACTGCATTGCGTAGTCATCACTACATTTAATCCAGCATAGGGACATATAGCATTTTTATGTTCATAGATGCATTTACGAGCAGTCTCAACAAAACACCAAGAAAAAAGTCTATGGACATTTAAATACTTGAACATTCGAGGATTAATACAGGCCTCTTCAGTAGAGTAAGGTATAGGGTAAATTATAATAATTTTTATGTTCGACCCTGACTATTATGTGTCTGAAAACTGTATTATAATGATGGTCATTATAACACTATTTTAATTATGAAACAGTTTCTCCCACCAATCACAGCTCAAGAAACAGTTGTTTGACCAATTAGAAAAGGATACCTTCGCGCATGCGCTCAAAATCCAACATGTCTATATAAATTACCGAAAGTGCACCGTCCATATGTTCGCGTAAATAAACTGGTGAATATGAGACAATAAATGGCACTGTACCTTAATATCCCCAAAATCAATTTCTACACAGCGCGTGGTTTTGAAACGACTTCGGTGACAGTTTTACTGAATACTGGAGCACAATCTGAACATACGGCATTGAAGCACACAGAGCGCATGCGTCGGTTGTCCAGAGAGCTTGGAAAACAGAGATATACTACCCACCGCAGCACCCGATCACAACATTCTAGTGACTGAACAGATATTTATGAATAATTATGATAAAACATATAATAAAGTTATAATTATCGTCGAACATAAACAGTCGTATGCAACTCGCCTATAATGGTAATTAAGACACTCGTATGGAAATTATAAAACTCGCATACGCTCGTTTATAAAAATACTCGTGTCTTAATTATAGCCATTATAGGCTCGTTGCATAATGTACTATTATGTTCGACCCTGACTATTATGTGTTAGAAAACTGTAACGTAATGATGGTCATTATAACACTATATTTAGCCTACTTTTCACATTTTGCAAAAATGAGGAAAAAGTAGACTTATGAGATCGGGCAAATGTGTGTCTGTCTGTCTTTCTGTCTGTCTGTCTGTCTGGCTGGCTGTGTGCCTGAATATCTCACGGCCATATTTAAAAATGAAGTCAGTGCTACCAACTGCTGAAAAATCAGAATTGAAATTTGAGCTCCATGTTGGATATCTTGGAAAGTATGAATGGGAGCTATTTCAAACTTGGCACACGTATAGATAATAATATTGCAGTTTAATTTCCAGGAGGCCATACAAGGCAGTGTTGCCAAAATGATTATAAGCCTGCTGATAGGTCCAAATTTTAAATTCATATAACGTCTGCATTATCAATCGGATTTCAACCAAATTTCGTAAGCGATATGTGTACATAAACTGAGCGTATTCTTGTGAGCCACCAGGGATGCCAACTGTTAATAAATGCTCTCAATATTTTTCATCCAAATACCCATATATCAGAAAGTATGCAAGCCGACAGCTTTAAGCTATGCACACGTATAGCACCTGACATTCTATGTTAATTTGGAGTAACTTATATACGTCAGTGCTACCAACATGATTCTAAGCCTGCTGAGATGTCCAAATTTAAATACATGTAACTTCTATACTATCAGTTGGATTTCAACCAAATTTCGTGTGTGCTATGTGTATCATAACAGATATGACTGTGCCGACTCTTAAGAGTAACCAGGGCTGCCAACTGTTAATAAATACTGTCTCTATTTTTGTTACCCTAATATCAATATATCAGAAAGCATACAAGCCAATTGCTCTAAACTTTGCTCACGTATAGTACCTGGCATTCTAGATTAACTTGGAGTAACTAATATAGGCCTACGCCAGTGCTGCCAACATGATTCTAAGCCTGATGATAGGTCCAATTTTAAAATGCATGTAACTTCTATACTAACTAATGGATTACATTCAAAATTGACACAACAATAGATCATATTATTTCAGATTATTTCTGACCAATACATGTTTGTCATTGTTGCCAACCTGATAATACGCGCGCTGTTAGATCCAATGTTTAACTGCATGTAACGTCCATGCTGTCCATTGGACTTCAACCAAATTTTGTATTCTGTACCTGAAGAGATGGATCTAAAAATATATTCAATCACCAGGGCTGCCAACTGTACTTCTCTATTAGGCTACATTATGCCAGGTATACAGTATTTCGAACTAATTAGAAAAATTCGATATTACCAACTTAATTTCGTCATTATTCTAGATAGATCCATATAGATTAATCATTGGCATGAATCTTAAATTTTAAGAAAAGTAGGCTCTTTAGTTCGTCACGGAACTTCTTGTTCATTATGAAACAGTTTCTCCCACCAATCACAGCTCAAGAAACAGTTGTTTGACCAATTAGATAAGTTTAGCATCGCACCTGCGTGGAGTTCCAAGGCCTCCTAAACTGCGTTGCCTAGTGTCATAGCGGGGTAATCGAGAAGGCCATAGTCAAATACAAGGCATTCTCTGCGTCTCATCCGTCTGTTCAGTACATAAAACTGGCGAAATCTCGACAGATATTTATGAATATTTATCTTCGAACATAAAATAGTTATAATAATTATAGTCGAACATAAACAGTCGTATGCAACTCGCCTATAATGGTAATTAAGACACTCGTATGGAAATTATAAAACTCGCATACGCTCGTTTTATAAACATACTCGTGTCTTAATTATAGCCATTATAGGCTCGTTGCATAATGTACTAATAATACATTTATAATAATGTTTAATTATTTTTCTTTGACGTTTCGGAGTTAAGAGAAAGCGTAGGCTAAAGAAGTGCAAGTAGTTGTCAAGAACTTTAGGGTTATTTTGGTTGGTTGGTTCCTCAGTTTAGGGGCTGCGACGATGCGTCATATAGCCCCGCGTACTTTGGGTGTGAGTAGAATCTGTCTGATAAACGGTGTTAATTGTGATGACTGTATTAGCGTGTGTTATCTGTTTTTTTTTATTCAAGTAAGGACTGTAGACTTTGAATTTTTCAAAAAGTTCCTACTTTTGCCGCCAAATGCCACCGCTAACGACTACTAGTTCAGAACTTAGCTACTAGACGCCACCGCAGTCGGCTCTTGGCAAAGAACGTAGGATCCTAAGAGCGTTGTTTACATTCTTAACCTATACAATTTAGCTTCACACAGGTGTAATTATTGGAAGTTTCTTTAACATGCCATAATTCTATGACATGGGACCGCCGGCTTTACTTCCCCTCCGAAGGAAGGCATACTGAGGGTTATTTACAATGAATTAATTTACCTATGGAAAGAAATGCCCGATCCTTTTTTAAACGACTCCTTACATCTATACGCGACACTGTAATACACCATTCTGGCTTAGTAATGAATAAAGCTCACTTTAAAAAGCCCAATTCTATCATCACGTGTGGTATTTCAGTGTTCCGAACTACCACAGTTCACTTCAGTCAGCTGTTGCTATCAACAATCTGACGCCATCAGTCATCTATTGGATTTATGATCGAAGGATTAAATGAATGACAGATGAAATGAAATGATAGAGGAGAATGTTGCTGGAATGAAATTTTTGACAGAGAAAACCGGAGTTCCCGGAGAAAAACCTGTCTACCTCTATTTTGTCCAGCCCAGATCTCACACGAAGAGACCGGAATTTGAACCACGGACCCAGCGGTGAGAGGCCAGCGTGCTGTCGCCTAAGCCAAGGAGGCTGCTGATTGAAATCTCTACTTACGGTACTATAAAACAAACTCCACGGTTCTTGGATGTTACAGGTAATTTCGAGAACCTCTGGATGGATTTTGATGCGGTTTTCATCATTCTGTAAAGGATATCTCGAGGAAGGTTTCTGGAGAAAGTAATTTATTTCTGATCAAAGGAAGCCAAGCAGTAACGATTTCAGTGAAAAAGAAAGTTGAAAAAAATCCTGTCGTCCGTGCGCTTTTTAAGCTTACGCTGGGAAAACCGTTAAAATATGTATATACTTTGAGTGTCAGAATATTTCAGCATGAAAAGTTCTACAAAAAAGTCCGCGTCAGCATATCTCTATCTGCAATACCTCCCCCACTATAAGTGTTTTTACGTTTTCATTTCTTTCAACAATCTCCATTCATTTACTAGCTTTGATACAGTTTACGAGCTAGCTGGCTGGCAAGCGAGCCTATCGCCCTAGACACTGTAGAGTCATGTCGAGTTAAGACTTCAGAGAAGAGTGTATGGGTTTGAAGATTCCCTGGAAGTGCAACTCGGGTTTACTTTATTTCGCCTGTGAACTTTTCGTTCCGCAGAAAACACAGTCGGTTTAGATAGGACGGAAGGAGGATTTGTGATTGCTGCAGCTCGCCATATTTAAATTATGTCTGACAAGAATTCCTTGCACATGCCATCTCCATGATAATATAATTAATGGTCCAGTCAGTGTTAACATTTAACAACTCATCATACCGAGACGGAAAACGGATATACCCAGGTAGATCGTTGTTCATTAAATTCGAAGAATATAGACTACGCTTATCAAGTGACAATGGAACTGAGCAACACATAATGTCTCGATTGTCACAAAACAGAGAAAGAAAGAATTCACAATGACAAAGAGAGTCATCCCCAAAGTTGCTTTGACACAGGGAAGAAATGTTCATGGTTTGTGATCCGATAGAGAGAATTCTGCTATCAATTATGATTCTTCCAAAAATTATTTAAATGATGCTTCAGTTTCCGAGCGAATACGGGACGGGTTGCTAATATACAATAAAGTATTGCCTAGGCGAAAGGCTTTTATTGTTATAATTTAAACGTTATACCAAATATATAAGTTGTCAATACGGAACCATGATGAACTTCAAAAGTTCCACAAAGAAAACTAGAGCAAATCCTTTTATATAATTGCTTTATCGCAACAAATCACACCTTTTGTACGTAACGCCTCAACACTACACGGCAACTACCACCTCTGCTCCACCTTGGGCCAGCCATTGTTGAGTACGACCGCCTCAAGCTGAACATCACTACTTATTCGACTTACAAATCCAACGACAGAGTTTACCAACTTTATTAGTCGCTCTAGGGCAAATGTTGGGTTCAGCTTCTGTACTTAGGGCTCCTTTTGGATATTTTTGACGTGGATTACCTTTCGAAGATTGCATTAGAGGTTTACCTTCTTCGCCTTGAAATGTCCTGCGGTAACAACATATCACTATGATGAAATATCCGTGGTACACTGCAACAAGAGCACAAAATATCAATTGTATGAGTTTAATTTTGTAATATGCCAATATTATCTGTGGACTTGCTATGGTTTGAACCGGATTCTAAAACCTCTATTGCCACGACCCTAAACCAACTTGCGGACCAACATGAGCTAATTAGAGATGGATATAGCCGATGTTTCGTTAATCAATTAATTTGAAATGAATCGAAAACGATTAATCGGCTAAACAAAGATTCGATTAATTGATTAGTAGACACGAGATAAGGACAGAAGTTTAAATGAGAGGTCATTGCTTAAGTTGAGTTACGCCTATATTTGGAATCATGTCTAGAAATCTACAGATATAGTTTGAAAGGCAGTGCACATAGTCTTTAGAGTAAATTTGCTGATAGTTTTTATAATACAATCCGAACTTGTTGAATATCATTACTAGGACCCGGATGTTTCTCGTGTCGAGCTCAATCGCACATTAAGAACTATCGAGCATCCAGCGTTTAGAAAAGACTGTGGGTCTTATGGGCTTTTACGTTTAACGGAAACCCCCCTACACTGGTTTTGTTCCCTTACCTTTTATCATGAAGGAACTCTGAACATATATATTTTTCGTCATAATAGCTTCCTACAATTATCTGCCAATTGATTACCTTTGTTATTGCATACAAATATCGTTTATATTACGTCTTAGTAATTTAAAAAAAATTGAGGTTAGCATGCTGGAAGAAAGAGCCTTGTCCTGTGCTGCATGCTCTCCCGGAGTGGAGCACGTGCTCAGTTCCGTCGGCAACATAAGTTCTGAAGCACTATCCGTCATTGGTGTTATTGTTGTGTGTCTGTTTTATTTTTTGTTCGATCGAATCAGGGCTGCCGACAGTTGGGTTCGACCCACTATCTCCCGAATGCCAGCTCACAGCTGCACGGCTAACTCACTACAATAGTACAAATAATAATCTAAACAAAACAAGAATAAAATTGAAAGAAACTAAATTATAGCCTAACTAATAACAAAAAAGGTGATGATCAACAGTATTGCTGACGTAAAAATTGTTAACCTCGTCAGCATACAGTACATCCGAGAAGGAAGGGTTGTGCTCTCGAGTCTCGACAACTGTCAATCTGTAATGCGTCATATCACACCGAAATGAATGCCGTTATTGGTTCTCTTTGCGTACGGTATCCTTAATACTGGTCCAATCCGTTAAAACCTACAAAACTGCTCCTTCCTGGGTGTGTTCTATTTCAGATAGTTGTTGGTGTTGTGTTGTCTCACTAACTTATGAAAGCGCAGTACTCGAATCGGGTGAACATAACGTATGACGTCAGCGCTAACTCTGCCTAGAGTTAGCAACACTGTCGCCGTAAGGCTCCACAGTCTTTTCTAAACGCTGGATGGATATCAACTACGTAATGACAACACGTTTTATGTAGGTTTTAAAAGAAACAAGATAAATTTAATATAAGAGACATAACAAATGAGGACGTGAGGGACGCATGATGTGGAGTATGAAGATGATTAAGGGGCTGGAATAAAATGCATATATTATCAAACTATAAAACATACTGTAAATATAAAAACACAATCAAAGACATATAAAAAAGAGAAGAGATCTTGACGGAGATGTACTAAACAGCAGAGGTTTGGAGATCGTTCTGGTATGAAAATAATTTAGGAAAGGAGGTAAATAAGCAAAGGAACTAATTAACAATAATTGTGATAATATCTTCGTCCCACCACAGGCTAACTACAAGAACGTAGTCAGAAGGAATATTCTAAGAAGCTTACGAAGTCATAAGGTAACCCATGAACTGCATAACCCCCCTTTAAAACAACGTATGTCACTCCACAAACACAACGAGCCAGGAAAACAAAGGACACGCGAACAAAACCAACTACAAGAACCGCATGAACACAACAATGAATTACATAATAACATGACGTGTCGGACATACATAACCCCTAAGAAAATAGTACAGTTCGAGTTAACCGCTACAAGAAAAGACATAAGAATAACCTCAAAGAAGAACAACAAAATGACTTCATAGACTTCCTGAAAAAATCTTCTTTTCGGACGAAGGTATGAGATTCGTTCAACTTACAGGGGGAAAGATGGGCCCCGAACCCAGTATCCGGATACTCGGATTCGAACATACATATTACCACCTGAAAGGTTGATCGATATAAGTTACCACATTTAATAACTTAGTGAGCTCACAGGTTATTTCTGACTGGATAAAACAAAAAGCAAGAAAACGCTTTTCTTTTACGAGATTTTTGTTTACTACGATCGCTTCAAGACATAACCGTTAGAAGTAATTAGCGTCTTAATAGTGCCTGTTAAGCTGTTAGAAGTAATAACGGCTCATTTATGACCTAACATATTTGTCCGTTATGTTTTTTCCATGACAAATGCAAGATGATGATTTAAGCTAATTTCATTCAAATTATGTCATTAAGCATAATTAACTCTCCTAACTGAAAAGGGTTGCAATTCTGGTGGTATAACATTCATTTTAAAAATAGCACATGACACACACAAAGCCTAAGGGAACGACTTACTCCTCAAAATGTCTGTGTTGCTTTAATACTTTATGCTTTACCTAATAAAGTAAAAATAATACTGTAACGTCAGCGGATTGGGATAACAAACGTGCTGCTGCGGGGTGAATGCGGATAACAGACGTGCTGCTGCGGGGTGAATGCGGATAACAGACGTGCGGCTGCGGGGTGAATCCGGATAACAGACGTGCGGCTGCGGGGTGAATGCGGATAACAGACGTGTGGATGCGGGGTGGATGCGGATAACAGACGTGCTGCTGCGGGGTGAATGCGGATAACAGACGTGCTGCTGCGGGGTGGATGCGGATAACAGACGTGCGGCTGCGGGGTGAATGCGGATAACAGACGTGCTGCTGCGGGGTGAATGCGGATAACAGACGTGCTGCTGCGGGGTGAATGCGGATAACAGACGTGCTGCTGCGGGGTGAATGTGGATAACAGACGTGTGGATGCGGGGTGGATGCGGATAACAGACGTGCGGATGCGAGGTGAATGCGGATAACAGACGTGCGGATGCGAGGTGAATGCGGATAACAGTCATGCGGCTGCGGGGAGAATGCGGATAACAGTCATGCGGCTGCGGGGTGAATGCGGATAACAGACGTGTGGATGCGGGGTGGATGCGGATAACAGACGTGCGGATGCGAGGTGAATGCGGATAACAGTCATGCGGCTGCGGGGAGAATGCGGATAACAGTCATGTCGCTGCGAGGTGGATGCGGATAACAGACGTGCTGCTGCGGGGTGAATGCGGATAACAGTCATGTGGCTGCGAGGTGGATGCGGATAACAGACGTGCTGCTGCGGGGTGAATGCGGATAACAGTCATGTCGCTGCGAGGTGGATGCGGATAACAGACGTGCGGATGCGAGGTGAATGCGGATAACAGTCATGCGGCTGCGGGGTGAATGCGGTTAACAGACGTGCTGCTGCGGGGTGAATGCGGATAACAGTCATGTGGCTGCGAGGTGGATGCGGATAACAGACGTGCTGCTGCGGGGTGAATGCGGATAACAGTCATGTCGCTGCGAGGTGGATGCGGATAACAGACGTGCGGATGCGAGGTGAATGCGGATAACAGTCATGCGGCTGCGGGGTGAATGCAGATAACAGACGTGCTGCTGCGGGGTGAATGCGGATAACAGTCATGCGGATGCGGGGTGGATGCGGATAACAGTCATGCGGATGCGGGGTGAATGCGGATAACAGTCATGCGGCTGCGGGGTGAATGCGGATAACAGTCATGCGTCTGCGGGGTGAATGCGGATAACAGACGTGCTGCTGCGGGGTGAATGTGGATAACAGACGTGTGGATGCGGGGTGGATGCAAATAACAGACGTGCGGATGCGAGGTGAATGCGGATAACAGACGTGCGGATGCGAGGTGAATGCGGATAACAGTCATGCGGCTGCGGGGAGAATGCGGATAACAGTCATGCGGCTGCGGGGTGAATGCGGATAACAGACGTGTGGATGCGGGGTGGATGCGGATAACAGACGTGCGGATGCGAGGTGAATGCGGATAACAGTCATGCGGCTGCGGGGAGAATGCGGATAACAGTCATGTCGCTGCGAGGTGGATGCGGATAACAGACGTGCTGCTGCGGGGTGAATGCGGATAACAGTCATGTGGCTGCGAGGTGGATGCGGATAACAGACGTGCTGCTGCGGGGTGAATGCGGATAACAGTCATGTCGCTGCGAGGTGGATGCGGATAACAGACGTGCGGATGCGAGGTGAATGCGGATAACAGTCATGCGGCTGCGGGGTGAATGCGGTTAACAGACGTGCTGCTGCGGGGTGAATGCGGATAACAGTCATGTGGCTGCGAGGTGGATGCGGATAACAGACGTGCTGCTGCGGGGTGAATGCGGATAACAGTCATGTCGCTGCGAGGTGGATGCGGATAACAGACGTGCGGATGCGAGGTGAATGCGGATAACAGTCATGCGGCTGCGGGGTGAATGCAGATAACAGACGTGCTGCTGCGGGGTGAATGCGGATAACAGTCATGCGGATGCGGGGTGGATGCGGATAACAGTCATGCGGATGCGGGGTGGATGCGGATAACAGACGTGCTGCTGCGAGGTGAATGCGGATAACAGTCATGCGGCTGCGGGGTGAATGCGGTTAACAGACGTGCTGCTGCGGGGTGAATGCGGATAACAGTCATGCGGCTGCGGGGTGAATGCGGATAACAGTCATGCGTCTGCGGGGTGAATGCGGATAACAGACGTGTGGATGCGGGGTGGATGCGGATAACAGACGTGCGGATGCGGGGTGAATGCGGATAACAGTCATGCGGCTGCGGGGTGAATGCGGATAACAGTCATGCGTCTGCGGGGTGAATGCGGATAACAGACGTGTGGATGCGGGGTGGACGCGGATAACAGACGTGCGGATGCGTGGTGAATGCGGATAACAGACGTGCGGATGCGGGGTGAATGCGGATAACAGACGTGCGGATGCGGGGTGGATGCGGATAACAGACGTGCGGATGCGAGGTGAATGCGGATAACAGACGTGCGGATGCGGGGTGGATGCGGATAACAGTCATGCGGCTGCGGGCTGAATGCGGATAACAGACGTGCGGATGCGGGGTGAATGCGGATAACAGACGTGTGGATGCGGGGTGGACGCGGATAACAGACGTGCGGATGCGGGGTGGATGCGGATAACAGTCATGCGGCTGCGGGCTGAATGCGGATAACAGACGTGCGGATGCGGGGTGGATGCGGATAACAGACGTGCGGATGCGAGGTGAATGCGGATAACAGTCTTGCGGCTGCGGGGTGAATGCGGATAACAGACGTGTGGATGCGGGGTGGATGCGGATAACAGACGTGCGGATGCGAGGTGAATGCGGATAACAGTCATGCGGCTGCGGGGAGAATGCGGATAACAGTCATGCGGCCGCGGGGTGAATGCGGATAACAGACGTGTGGATGCGGGGTGGATGCGGATAACAGACGTGCGGATGCGAGGTGAATGCGGATAACAGTCATGCGGCTGCGGGGAGAATGCGGATAACAGTCGTGCGGATGCGTGGTGAATGCGGATAACAGTCATGTCGCTGCGAGGTGGATGCGGATAACAGACGTGCGGATGCGAGGTGAATGCGGATAACAGTCATGTCGCTGCGAGGTGGATGCGGATAACAGACGTGCGGATGCGGGGTGAATGCGGATAACAGTCATGTCGCTGCGAGGTGGATGCGGATAACAGACGTGCTGCTGCGGGGTGAATGCGGATAACAGTCATGTGGCTGCGAGGTGGATGCGGATAACAGACGTGCTGCTGCGGGGTGAATGCGGATAACAGTCATGTCGCTGCGAGGTGGATGCGGATAACAGACGTGCGGATGCGAGGTGAATGCGGATAACAGTCATGCGGCTGCGGGGTGAATGCGGATAACAGACGTGCTGCTGCGGGGTGAATGCGGATAACAGTCATGTGGCTGCGAGGTGGATGCGGATAACAGACGTGCTGCTGCGGGGTGAATGCGGATAACAGTCATGTGGCTGCGGGGTGAATGCGGATACCAGACGTGCGGCTGCGGGGTGAATGCGGATAACAGACGTGCGGATGCGGGGTGGATGCGGATAACAGACGTGCGGATGCGGGGTGAATGCGGATAACAGACGTGCGGATGCGGGGTGAATGCGGATAACAGACGTGCTGCTGCGGGGTGAATGCGGATAACAGACGTGCGGATGCGGGGTGGATGGGGATAACAGACGTGCGGATGCGAGGTGAATGCGGATAACAGTCATGCGGCTGCGGGGAGAATGCGGATAACAGTCATGCGGCTGCGGGGTGAATGCGGATAACAGTCATGTGGCTGCGGGGTGAATGCTGATAACAGTCATGCGGCTGCGAGGTGAATGCGGATAACAGTCATGCGGCTGCGGGCTGGATGCGGATAACAGTCATGCGGCTGCGGGTTGGATGCGGATAACAGTCGTGCGGATGCGTGGTGAATGCGGATAACAGTCATGCGGCTGCGGGGTGAATGCGGAAAACAGTCATGCGGCTGCGGGTTGAATTCGGATAACAGTCATGCGGCTGCGAGGTGAATGCGGATAACAGTCGTGCGGATGCGAGGTGGATGCTGATAAAAGTCTTGCGGCTGCGGGGTGAATGCGGATAACAGTCGTGCGGATGCGAGGTGGATGCGGATAACAGTTGTGCGGATGCGGGGTGAATGCGGATAACAGTCGTGCGGATGCGGGGTGGATGCTGATAACAGTCATGCGGCTGCGGGCTGAATGCGGATAACAGTCGTGCGGATGCGTGGTGAATGCGGATAACAGTCGTGCGGATGCGAGGTGGATGCTGATAACAGTCATGCGGCTGCGGGGTGAATGCGGATAACAGTCGTGCGGATGTGGGGCGAATGCTAATAACTGTCGTGCGGATGCGGGGTGAATGCGGATAACAATCGTGCGGATGCGGGGAGGATGCTGATAACAGTCATGCGGCTGCGGGGTGGATGCGGATAACAGTCGTGCGGATGTGGGGCGAATGCTAATAACTGTCGTGCGGATGCGGGGTGAATGCGGATAACGTTTATATTAACCACGCAGGGCTCTTTACTATAGTACAGTTTTATATTTTGTTCAGTATGTAATGTACAAATTCATTTCTAGCCTATTTTCAATTTTGAAAAAATAGGCATATGAGATCACCTTTTGTGTGTGTGTGTGAGGTGTGTGCGTGTGTGTCCCCAATAAAATCTAAACGGCTTGAGCGATTTCAATGAAACTCGGTAAGTTCATAGCACTATTCCCGGCGACCTCGACCGTGCCTTTCAAATTTTGTTACGTCTCACCAATCCAACATGGCGGCTGTGCGAAATATTTCACTAGCATTCAATATCTCCGAAACTATTACCGATATCGCCCTGAAATTGTGTATGGTGATAAAGGGCACTACTAGAAGTTAACCTAAGAGACATTCAAAAACCTGGTGACCACAAAACCAACATGGCGGTCAAGCGAAATTAATACTTTTAAATAGACATTTCTCGCGATTTAACTATCCAAACGTAATGAAACTGGATACAGCAATTGTTTATACACATTGTAAAGCCCTGGAGTCTAATTTAGTTCAATTGATTACATAACCTCAAGATGGCGGGTGTGCGAAATATTTCACTGACATTCTATATCTCCGAAACTATTATAGATAATACCCTGCAATTTTGTACGGTGATAAAGGGTACTGATACAAGTTTACCTATGTATATTTCATAAACCTGTAAAGTACAAAACGAACATGGCGACCAAGCGAATTTGAAATATTTTAATAGACTTTTCTCGTGATTTAACTCTCTGAGCGCAGTGAAATGTAGTACAGTAAATGATTTTGCAGATTGTAATGCACTGCCATCTAATTTAATGCAATTGTTTACATAACCTCAAGATGGCGGCTGTGCGAAATTTTAAAATTATGTTTTTATTTCTTGTGTCGTAATCATGCGATCGAAGTGAAAGTTTGAATAATGAACCGAGGCAATAATTGTCCTTGAATGGTACATAACTCTATGGCCTATACATATAACAATCCTAAATGGCGAGCTTCCGAAATATTTAGACGGTTCTCAATATCTATGAATCTTTTACAGCAACCAAACAGATTTTTTTTATGTTCATAGAGACTATGAACATATGTTCACCTATAGGACTTTGAGTAACCTGGTGAGCACAAATCCAACATGGCGGCGACGCGAAGTATAAATATTTAAATGGACGTTTCTCGCGAATTAACTATCCGAGTGCCGTGAAACGTTGCAGGTTAAATGCTTATACAAATGTTGATCCACTGGCATCTAATTTATTTCAATTGTTTGCATAATCACAAGATGGCTGCTGTGCGTAATTTTAAAATCTCGTTTTTACTTCTTGTGTTCTAACCATGCGATTGAAGTTTGAATACCACACGTACACAATAATCTTAATGTAATAGTACAAAAATAAAAATCCAACCTGGCGACCATCTGAAATATTTAGACGGTTCACAATATCTACGAATCTGTTACAGCAATTAAACTGAAATGTTGTATGTTGATAGAGGCAATTAACATGCGCAGGATATATGAAAATAGGCTGTATAGTTCTTCACGGAACTACTTGTTTATTTCTGTCTTGACCCAATTTCGATTTTTAAAACGTGGCTCTTTCCATTTAATGACACTTGCCCACGATGAGCACTGTACTTGTATTCCCTTGTGTTATTTACCAAAAAATTATTGGTCCATTGCTGGCCAAATGTTTACTTTATACTTAACAACTCATTCTATGAGCAGAGGAGTGCAAATACCGTTGGTATGTTGTTAGTTGCAGTACCAGTGCTGGCTCGTACGTTGAACATCAGGTGAAAGCCAAACTCTCATTTCAGCGGTGCATGGAGTTTGCGTTCATGATTATTGACATGCTCCTTTCCGTATTTTAATGCTAAAACACTGCTAAAAAGCGTAACCAAATATAAACATTACTTACCGTACTAAAAATTCAAACTCACCTATTTTTAGCCTATTTTCATTTATAAAAAAAAATAGGCTTATGGGATCACCTTTTGTCCGTGTATCCCGTGTATCTGTGTGTGCGTATGTGTGTGATTCATGTGTGTGTCCCTAATAAAATATAAACGGTTGGAGCGATTTCAATTAAACTCGGTAAGTTCATAGCACTATTCCGGACTACCCCGACCGTGCCCGTCAAATGTTGTTACGTCTCACCAATCCAGCATGGCGGCTGTGCCAAATATTTAACTAGCATTCAATATCTCCGAAACTATTACCGATATCACCCTGGAATTTTGTACGGTGATAAAGGGAACAACTGGAATTTTATCTGTGCGACTGTTGAAAACCAGTTAACTACAAAACCAACATGGGGGCCAAGCGAAATTGCGACATTTAAATAGATGTTTCTTGCGATTTAACCAACCAAACGCAATGAAACTTGGTACAGTATATGTTTACACACATTGTAATGCACCGACGTATACCTTCGTTCAATTGTTTACATAACCTCAAGATGGTGGCTGTGTGAAATATTTCACCGGCATTTAATATCTCTGAAACTATTACCGGTATCACCCTGAAATTTTGTACGGAGATAAAGGGCAATACTGAAAGTTCATTTATGAGACCTTCAGAAACCGGTTAACTACAATACGAACATGGCGGCCATGCGAATTTGAACGTTTTAAATGAACTTTTTTTCGCGATTTAATCATCCAAACGCAATGAAACTTGGTACAGCAAATGTTTATACACATTGTAATGCACTGGTATCTAATTTAGTTCAATTGTTTACATAACCTCAAGATGGCGGCTGTGCAAATTTTAAAATGAAGTTTTATTTATTGTGTCGTAACCATGCGATCGAAGTGAAAGTTGGAATAATGAACCTACGCAATATTTTACCTTTAATGGTGCATGACTCTATGGCCATATACATTTAACAATCCAACATGGCGACCATCCGAAATATTTAGATGGATCTCAATATCTACGAATCTATTACAGCAATCAAACTGAATGTTTTAATATTCATAGGGGCTATGCACATAAGTTCACCTATAGGTCTTTCAATAACCTGGTGATCACAAATCCAACATGGCGGCGACGCGGAAATAAATATTCACATGGACGTTTCTCGCAATTTAACCATCCGAGTGCAGTGAAACTTGGTACAGTAAATCTTTATACAAATGTTAATCCATTGGCATCTAATTTTTTCAATTGTTTCCATAACCACAATATGGCAGCTGTGCGAAATTTTAAAATCTCGTTTTTACTTCTTGTGCCCTAATCATGCGATTGAAGATTGAGTACTACAGGTACAAAATAATCTTCATGTAACAGTAGTCTACATTATTCTATGACGAACATATATAAAAATCGAACATGGTGACCATCGGAAATAATTAGTCGGTTCTCAATATCAACGAATCTATCACAGCAAAAGAACTGAATTTTTTTATGTTGATAGTGGGAATTAACATAAGTAAGATATATGAAAATAGGCTTTAGTTCTTCACGGAACTACTTGTTTTATAGATTAAATCATTCTCCGCTCCTTAAGGATGGCAAAGTTATTAATTTGTGATATCCTCATATCATAAGGGTTGGACTTTTATAATTTTCTACAACTTTTCATAGCGTATGGACATGACAGCCAATGATGTAAGTCTGGGCTGAGATATTGAGTTTCTTATAAAAGTTTCGAGCCTTTTCAAACAAGAAAAACTGCGTTCCATTGATGCACTTGGAGTTATTGCCAGTAATAAGTGGAAAAGGTGTACCTTAATGGATGTGGTACATCTTAGGGGATTTCGATAGAATGAGGTTTCAGGCACAAGAGGTGATAACGAAGGACAGTGCGGGAAGAGACCAAAATGTTAAAACTTAGATTTTAATGATATTTATTTATTATAAAGCAAATATTGCAAGGAATGGATACTTTCAAAGAAATTGCCTTAAAATGACAATAAGAAACAGTAACAATTAAAAATTACTCGTTTCTCCAGGAAACGTAAATTGCTTGCAAGCTGTAGCTCCCTATAAAGGATTAAATACAAAATTACTGAATAAAAAGAGCATAATAAAATAACCTACAATAATAATTTAAATTCATCCCAGAGTAGAATTAAAACAAAGTACTCTTATTACGGAAAGAATCCGGGCAGAGTGTATGAAGTGAAAGGGTTACCACCTCTTCTGATGTGTGATACAGGAAGTATCAGATCTCCTTAAACATCTTCCGAAGGTAGGCCGGCTGCCGGAGGACATCAGTAGCTGGCGGTAATCTAGTGCGCCCGCTCGGGGCTTGTGCGAGGTCAGTCAGGCATACTCCAGGGTTCCGGGTTCGGAACTAGAGTTGATGATGGTAGATTCTCCTTATAAAAAGCGACCAGCATAGAGAGTCTCTTGGTAGTAACTCCCTCGGCTGGTGAAGTTATGTCCTTATAATCAAGACTTGCAGAGTAGATCCGTGTTGAAGATTTGGCCGAAGTGAAGGCCGATGAGTTTAGACTGCCCGGGCAGGCAGCCAGGTCCAGAAGAGAGATTTTGACGGCGGAGAAGGGCCTCCGGCTGCAAGAGGTACCCCGAGAGGGCAATAACCCCAGCAGGTACGTAGCGAGCAGTGGTGACCAGTGGAGAAGAGTGGACACTGTAGGCCGGTAGACCTAAGGTTATATAGCGGTAGTGACGTCAGCGCGCCGAACCTTCCAGTATGAAGGAGGGGTGAAAGAGCAGCCAATCAAAGCACAGCCCCATGCACATTGCGAGCGTTACCGCTGGGGAGAGCTCAGTACCTCATGAGAAAATGTGACGGTATGGTGCGTCTAGAAAGACACTACAGAAAAAAGGTGAGTTGACATGAATATTACAGAAAAGCAATTAAACTGAAACACCAATACTAAACAAATCAGAACACCGCGTTCAGACTGCAATTAACGAAAATAAAAATAATGGGGCAGAAAAATTGAACGTGTGTTTCACACCGTAAGGGAAACATAGCCAACAAAAAACATTCGCAGAAGCGAACAATAAGGAAGAAAATGTTAACAAGTCGCTACAAAAATATCTTCGTTTTCATGAACTTCTTGAGCATTTCTTCCGATTTTTTTTAAATTCTAAGATTCATCAGCATAAGAGAGTTTTTGTTCGAGTCTGCAGTCTTTTGACTGGTTTGATGCAGCCCTCCATGCTTCCCTGTCCTGAGCTAATAGTTTCTTCTCTACATAGCTACCACACCCTACATCCGAGGCAATCTGTTTAACATATTCTAACCTTGGTCTATCCCTACAGTTCTTATCCTCGACTCTTCCTTACGTAACTAAGTTCGCCATAGGTATTCCCGGGTGTCTTAGTATGTGTCCTACTAACCTATCTCTTCTCTTCATTAGCAGTCGCCACAAATATCTCTCCTCTCCCAGTTGTCTTAATACCTCTTCATATGTAACCACATTCCAACGCTTCGATTCTCCTCTTTTCTGCAGCACCAACAGTCCAAGTTTCACTTCCATAGAGCGCCACGCTCCAGACAAAGGCCTTCAAAAATGACTTCCTAATACCTAAATCTATATTCGGTGTCAACAGATTCCTTTTCTGTAGAAATGTTTTCCTTTCCTGTGCTAACCTACTGTTTACACCCTCTTTGCTTCGCCCATCACTGGTTATTTTGCTTCCTAAATAACTGAAGTCTCCTACTTCCTTTAGATTTTCACCTGCCAATTCGACGTCCATAGGGGTTTCTGAAAGTCCTCGACTGCATCCAATATTTTTTAGCCTACTTTTCACATTTTGCAAAAATGAGGAAAAAGTAGACTTATGAGATCGGGCAAATGTGCGTCTGTCTGTCTGTCTGTCTGTCTGTCTGGCTGTGTGTGTGTCCCCCCCTATCAACTCCTAAACGGCTGCAGCAATCGAAACAAAATTTGGTAGGAGTAAAGATCTATACCTGAATATCTCACGGCCATATTTGAAAATGATGTCAGTGCTACCAACTGCTAAAAAATCGCAATTGAAATTTGAGCTCCATGTTGGATATCTTGGAAAGTATGAATGGGAGCTATTTCAAAATTGGCACACATACAGATCATTATATTTCAGTTTAATTTCCAGGAGGCTAAACATGGCAGTGTTGCCAAAATGATTATAAGCCTCCTGATAAGTCCAATTTTTAAATGCATATAACTTCTATACTATCAATTGGATTTCAACCAAATTTCGTATGTTGTATGTGTGCATAACCAGATATGACTGAGCGTATTCTTCAGACCTACCAGGGCTGCAAACTGTTAATAAATGCTCCTAATTTATTTTATCCAAATACCAATATATCAGAAAGTATGCAAGCCGACAGCTTTAAACTATGCACACGTATAGTACCTGACATTCTATATTAATTTGGAGTAACTTATATACGTCAGTGCTACCAACATGATTCTAAGCCTGCTGACAGGTCCAACTTTAAATACATGTAACTTCCATACTATCATTTGGATTTCAACCAAATTTCGTATGTGCTATGTGTACCATAACAGATATGACTATGCGTATTCTAAGGAGCAACCAGTGCTGCCAACTGTTAATATGTGCTGTCACTATTTTTGTTACCCTAATATCAATATATCAGAAAGTATGCAAGACAATAGCTCTAAACTTTGCACACGTATAGTACCTGGCATTCTAGACGAATTTGGAGTAACTAATATACGTCAGTGCTGCCAACATGATTCTAAGCCTGCTGATAGGTCCAATTTTAAAATGCATGTAACTTCTATACTAACTAATGGATTTCATTCAAAATTGGCACAACAATAGATCATATTATTTCAGATTATTTCTGACCAATACATGCATGACATTGTTGCCAACATGATTTTACGCGCGCTGTTAGATCCAATGTTTAACTGCATGTAACGTCCATGCTATTCATTGGACTTCAACCAAATTTTGTATTTTGTACCTTAAGAGACGGAGAATATATTCAGTCATCTGGGCTGCCAACTGTAGTGCTCTATTAGGATACATTATGCCAGGTATACAGTATTTCGAACTAATTGGAAATTTCGATATTAGCAACTTAATGTCGTCATTATTCTAGATAGGTTCATATTCTGTAGAATAATCATTGGCATGAAAAGTAGGCTGTATAGTTCTTCACGGAACTTCTTGTTATTTTACATTTATTATTTTCATCATGAATTCTTTCCTCAAGACAGTCTATGCAATTAAAAAACTCATTCAATCCTCTGGTGTGTGACGTATTTCTCTTTCAATCTGTACTCCTACTTTCAATTTTTCTCCAATTTCCTTCATTTATTGTTCAATGTATAGATTACAAAGTATGGGTGATGCGTTGCAACCTTGCCTTACAAATTTCTGAATACCAGCTTATCTCTCATGTGAGTGATAGTTGTAGAGAATTTCTTAAACGTGGGGTACCGGTATTGCTGAATATTTGCGGATAGCTTTGTTGCAAGTTCTGCACGGATGTGACTGGAAAATATTTGTTATACAGTTCAAACTTGCTGGGCTTTGTAATACGTAAGATTTATAATTTATCACAATCATGAAATCGTCCTAGATTTATTCATTATGAAATAATAGTCACTCTTTTTATCATTTCAAATGATCTTGTTGACTTCATCGTTATGCTTCGGTCTACCGATATGCGTCACGGTTACGGCGTGTATGACGTCATCATGTTGTTCAGTGCATATGCACCGAGTCTGAGTTTACTCCTGGGGTCTGGCGTTATGCGAACGGAGACGGTGAGTGCGTGACGTAATGCAGCAGAGTGCACGGGAAGCCTAAGTTAAAGGGTAATGGAGTCTCTTGAAAGAGTCCTGGGGCTTCGAGCGAAGCGAGAAGCCCTCCTGACCCTTTCTAACATGCGTAGGATTTGTAGCATGAGCCATATGCAATGATATAAAGTCTAGTCTCTCAGACTGACTATATCTTTTTTTCTTCGCTTCCATTTCGATAATATATGAATTTTATACCTTATTATTCATCCTCCTGGGGGACATTATGAATTGTAATTACCAACCTTGGTCTCTTCTGCACCTGCACCCGATAAATGTGCTAAATCACGTAAATATGTGTTTTTATTTATTGGTCATTTCATGAGGGCCGCCATGTTCGACAGCGTATTTAGTATTTCAAACTGGTACTGCCACTAAAGGGCTCAGAACGAGGTGCACATATTGACGTCACTAGTTGCCAACATGTCCGATAAAAAATGCACCACATGACTCACGTAACGTGCTAGCGGGGCACGGTTGATAACAAAAAACAAAAAGCTTTACGACCCTTAAAGTAGTCGCATATATTGTGTAACATCTGACATAGAAGAAACCTCACGTGGAATTGTTGATACACCAGTATTTTATTATATTATTGGCACAAATATTAATCTGTTGTAAAAGGGAGTGTTTTACAGATATTTTAGTTTACAATACGGAACTCATTTTATTAGATGATTTGTAGCTTCCACCATCACTAGCCTAAATAAAAAATGCGATATGGATCAACTAGATTAATAGACGCGACACCGCTCATAACCTTACATTCCTATAAATAGGCCAACTTGCGAGTAAATGCAAAGTGCACAGCAGTAGATCATGAAAGGCTTGCCCAGTTCCCGGACCTCTTGATTCACAGACCAGCAAGTAATTTCATATTGATTCTGTTAAAATGAGTCATATTGATATGATTAGCAGCAGAGTATCAAGAGGACAGAGCGAGAACAATCAAGAAGGCAGTGCGAGAGTAGAAATATCAAGTAGGCAGTGAAGAAAGAAAAAAGAAAGTCTTGAAATTGTTATGTATTATTAGTGTGTGAATAAAAAAGATTTTTGTGTGTTGATGAATGTCCAGGAAAGCCTCCGTGGCTTAGGCGGCAGCACGCCGGCCTCTCACCGCTGGGTCCGTGGTTCAAATCCCGGTCACTCCATGTGAGATCTGTGCTGGACAAAACGGAGGCAGACAGGTTTTTATCCGGGTACTCCGGTTTTCCCTGTCAAAATTTCATTCCAGCAACACTCTCCACTATCATTTCATTTCATCTGTCATTCATTTAATCATTGCCCCAGAGGAGTGCGTCAGGCCTCGGCGGCCGGCACAGTTCATATCTTCGCCGCTGGATGGGGGCTTCATTCATTCCATTCCTGACGCGGTCGGAGACTGGAAGCAGGCTGTGGATGATTGTCCAGGAGGGATACCATCCAGCTTACACACTTCCGTCCGATCCACTTCCGTCCCATTTTTCAAAATCACTCCCACAAAAATATCCAGCAACCGAATGGAAAGATGTTACACATTAAAAAAAACCAATCAGTACCGTAAGCGCGGGATTGGCAATACTGTCTTTGACGATAATTCACGGTGGACACAGCTGGGATTTCACTTATATAAGTCGTGATCATATTTTGGTTGGAGGGTAGGTTAGCCTACAAAGCGCGGAGGAGTAAACATCTATTACTATATCATCTCCAGATTGTTTCCAGACCATTACTACAGGCATTTTGGTTAATTGTTGCACTTTAGAAAAAATATGAAGGAGTGATCGTTGTTTTAGATTAACTCCTCAATCTCCATCAAAATAGTATCAATGGTTTCGTAATATAAGATACGATACTCTCGACACACATCTTCCAATGTCAAGGCATTACGCCCCGTACGAAGGTTTCTGTTTGACAGCTGCTTCCTTATCTCAATGAGTTCACGAATTTCGTTCCTTTTATTTGTTAGTAGAACCTAGGTGTTTTTAACCTTGGTTACGCAACAATATAATATCCAAAGAGTTTTTCTTCAATATGTCAAATAGGAAATATGAATACTAATGCTAGGAATGAATATGCAGAATCATTGAACTCATTCGGAAAAAGCTTGTATTTTCCTCATTTGTTTCGTCATTCATAAGTTCCTAAAACACCTGTTCCTCAATAACGTTTAGAAGGAGTATGATATTTTCGCCAAGTGGTGAGAAAATGCTGGGATTCCACGCACATTCGGGAAAAACATCCTGCATTTGAAAATCTTCTTACAAATCTGTTGTAGTAACACATTTATAATGAACAACGGCAGCTTATGAAACCTCATGTTTAATCCTTTTTGTAACCAATTTTAATTCCCAGACATTACAGCAGTGCCATCGTAACACTGTGCAACTAATTTACTTTCATAAGAAAATTCTTTCAAAATGTCATCCTACAAGTAGAACAAATTTTCAGCTGTTCTATCCTCACTCACATCATAAGATCCTAAACATCTTTCCACTGTGATACACTCCTTATTCATAAAACTAACAATGATTTTTGACAAATATCTGTGATATCATCAACTTGGATGGTATGAAGTGGAACGTTGTTAAGTTCATTCTTGTTATGATCTCTGACACAGTCTGATATTACATCAGATATTAAAAATTGGACAGTTTTTGTGTTACCAGCGAACACACTTTGAATTATGTGATAATGATTTTTAAGTTCTAAGGGCTTTTCAGATATCAGTAAGTCAATCTTCAATAATTCCTTAAAGTTCACAAGGTTTAAAAAGAGGTCTCGCTATCGTCATGACTTCTAAAAAGGAGTTCCTGTAAACTTAAGTGTAGAACAACCCTAATCACAAGCCTCAGAATCGGCCTATTTAAAATCTCATTCTCATTATTATCTAAGTGCACATAGTGTTCAATTTTCCTTCAACGCATCAGATATTGGGATTGTGTTTCTTTCGAATGTTCTAAGTTGGACAGGCATTTCATTTTGTTCCCCAATGGCATTGAGTTTGTTCAACCCGCGCTTAATGTTTTAGAAATCACCGAAATCTCGTTTATTATGCAAGGACAAGAGAACACATGTTTAAGAATGCAACTACTGCACAGCCATGTGAACTGTTCGAACCAATATCCCTTATAATGAAGGTTGTAAGACCTAACGATTTCTAAATATCTTTCTAGTGCACAGTTATATCAATTCATTTCACCGTCAACAATTGAATAAATCCCTTTTCCCCTCGTCTTCAATCTACTGAAGGGTATTTCTAATAAAATTAATACCGTGTCTTTCACTGGAAACATTAAACACTAAGCACCATTACCTTTCATCTACAATCGGGTATGTAACGTTATAAATCAATGCAATTTATCGAAAAATTAAATATGAGCGTCAACACGAAAGAAATACAATCATGTCGCGATGCCAATTTCACTAACTGTTCTAGACGTATGATCTTTCAGACACAGCAACTTCTTCACTCGTATACTATCCCTCTGTTTAATGGCATGTAGGGTCGTCACTACTGACAGCAGGTTTTCATGGCAACGTGACAAAGTGGTTGGCATTATCACGCTAGCTTTTCTGCTAGAAATTGCCTTCCAAATTACGATATTAGTGCCATCTACCGTCATCGAGTACAACTGACACAAGAACCACAGTCGGTCATGCAGCCTCGCTTGCGTACCATCTAGCTACGGAGTACACTATTACACTTCCGAAATGCAGTATTAGGGCTTAATGAGTGGAATCCTTACAAAATACACTATTAGGACTTCATGAATGGTATACTTACAAAATACACTATTAGGACTTCATGAATGGTATACTTACAAAATACACTATTAGGACTTCATGAATGGTATACTTACAAAACACACTATTAGGACTTCATGAATAGTATACTTACAAAATTTACTATTAGGACTTCACGAATGGTATACATAAAATACACTATTAGGACTTCATGAATGGTATACTAACAAAATACACTATTAAGACTAAATGAGTGGTATACTTACTAAATACACTATTAGGACTTAATGAGTGGAATCCTTACAAAATACACTATTAAGACTTCATGAGTGGTATACTTACATAGTACACCAATAAGACTTCATGAGTGGTATACTTACAAACTACACTATTAAGACGCCATGAGTGGTATACTTACAAAATACACTATTAGGACTTCATGAATGGTATACTTACAAAATACACTATTAAGACTTCATGAGTGGTATACTTACAAAATACACTATTAGGACTTCATGAGTGGTATACTTACAAAATACACTATTAAGACTTCATGAGTGGTATACTTACAAAATACACTATTAAGACTCCATGAGTGGTATACTTACAAAATACACTATTAGGACTTCATGAGTGGTATACTTACAAAATACACTATTAGGACTTCATGAATGGTATACTTAATAATACACTGTTAGGACTTCATTAGTGGTATACTTACAAAATACACTATTAAGGCTTCATGAATGGTATACTTACAAAATACACTATTAAGACTCCATGAGTGGTATACTTACAAAATACACTATTAGGACTCCATGAGTGGTATACTTACAAAATACACTATTAGGACTCCATGAGTGGTATACTTACAAAATACACTATTAAGACTCCATGAGTGGTATATTTACAAAATACACTATTAAGACTCCATGAGTGGTATACTTACAAAATACACTATTAGGACTTCATGAGTGGTATACTTACAAAATACACTATTAAGACTTCATGAGTGGTATACTTACAAAATACACTATTAAGACTTCATGAGTGGTATACTTACAAAATACACTATTAAGACTTCATGAGTGGTATACTTACAAAATACACTATTAAGACTCCATGAGTGGTATACTTACAAAATACACTATTAGGACTTCATGAGTGGTATACTTACAAAATACACTATTAAGACTCCATGAGTGGTATACTTACAAAATATACTATTAAGACTTCATGAGTGGTATACTTACAAAATACACTATTAAGACTCCATGAGTGGTATACTTACAAAATACACTATTAAGACTTCATGAGTGATATACTTACAAAATACACTATTAAGACTCCATGAGTGGAATCCTTACAAAATACACTATTAAGACTTCATGAGTGGTATACTTACAAAATACACTATTAAGACTCCATGAGTGGTATACTTACAAAATACACTATTAAGACTCCATGAGTGGTATACTTACAAAATACACTATTAAGACTTCATGAGTGGTATACTTACTAAATACACTATTAAGACTCCATGAGTGGTATACTTACAAAATACACTATTAAGACTTCATGAGTGGTATACTTACAAAATACACTATTAAGACTCCATGAGTGGAATCCTTACAAAATACACTATTAAGACTTCATGAGTGGTATACTTACAAAATACACTATTAAGAATCCATGAGTGGTATACTTACAAAATACACTATTAAGACTTCATGAGTGGTATACTTACAAAATACACTATTAAGACTCCATGAGTGGTATACTTACAAAATACACTATTAAGACTTCATGAGTGGTATACTTACAAAATACACTATTAAGACTTCATGAGTGGTATACTTACAAAATACACTATTAAGACTTCATGAGTGGTATACTTAAAAAATACACTATTAAGACTCCATGAGTGGTATACTTACAAAATACACTATTAAGACTTCATGAGTGGTATTCTTACAAAATACACTATTAAGACTCCATGAGTGGTATACTTACAAAATACACTATTAAGACTTCATGAGTGATATACTTACAAAATACACTATTAAGACTTCATGAGTGGTATACTTACAAAATACACTATTAAGACTTCATGAGTGGTATACTTACAAAATACACTATTAAGACTTCATGAGTGGTATACTTACAAAATACACTATTAAGACTTCATGAGTGGTATACTTACAAAATACACTATTAAGACTCCATGAGTGGTATACTTACAAAATACACTATTAAGACTCCATGAGTGGTATACTTACAAAATACACTATTAAGACATCATGAGTGGTATACTTAATAATACACTGTTAGGACTTCATTAGTGGTATACTTACAAAATACACTATTAAGACTTCATGAATGGTATACTTACAAAATACACTATTAGGACTTCATGAGTGGTATACTTACAAAATACACTATTAAGACTCCATGAGTGGTATACTTACAAAATACACTATTAAGACTCCATGAGTGGTATACTTACAAAATACACTATTAGGACTTCATGAGTGGTATACTTACAAAATACACTATTAAGACTTCATGAATGGTATACTTACAAAATACACTATTAAGACTTCATGAGTGGTATACTTACAAAATACACTATTAAGACTTCATGAATGGTATACTTACAAAATACACTATTAGGACTTCATAAGTGGTATACTTACAAAATACACTATTAAGACTCCATGAGTGGTATACTTACAAAATACACTATTAAGACTCCATGAGTGGTATACTTACAAAATACACTATTAGGACTTCATGAGTGGTATACTTACAAAATACACTATTAAGACTTCATGAGTGGTATACTTACAAAATACACTATTAAGACTTCATGAGTGGTATACTTACAAAATACACTATTAGGACTTCATGAGTGGTATACTTACAAAATACACTATTAGGACTTCATGAGTGGTATACTTACAAAATACACTATTAAGACTTCATGAGTGGTATACTTACAAAATACACTATTAGGACTTCATGAATGGTATACTTACAAAATACACTATTAGGACTTCATGAATGGTACACTTACAAAATACACTATTAGGACTTCATGAATGGTATACTTACAAAATACACTATTAGGACTTCATGAGTGGTATACTTACAAAATACACTATTAAGACTTCATGAATGGTATACTTACAAAATACACTATTAAGACTCCATGAGTGGTATACTTACAAAATACACTATTAGGACTTCATGAGTGGTATACTTACAAAATACACTATAAAGACTCCATGAGTGGAATCCTTACAAAATACACTATTAAGACTTCATGAGTGGTATACTTACAAAATACACTATTAAGACTCCATGAGTGGTATACTTACAAAATACACTATTAAGACTCCATGAGTGGTATACTTACAAAATACACTATTAGGACTTTATGAGTGGTATACTTACAAAATACACTATTAAGACATCATGAGTGGTATACTTACAAAATACACTATTAAGACTTCATGAGTGGTATACTTACAAAATACACTATTAAGACTCAATGAGTGGTATACTTACAAAATACACTATTAAGACTCCATGAGTGGTATACTTACAAAATACACTATTAAGACTCCATGAGTGGTATACCTACAAAATACACTATTAAGACTCCATGAGTGGTATACTTACAAAATACACTATTAAGACATCATAAATGGTATACTTACAAAATACACTATTAAGACTTCATGAGTGGTATACTTACAAAATACACTATTAAGACTCCATGAGTGGTATACTTACAAAATACACTATTAGGACTTCATGAGTGGTATACTTACAAAATACACTATTAAGACTTCATGAGTGGTATACTTACAAAATACACTATTAAGACTCCATGAGTGGTATACTTACAAAATACACTATTAAGACTCCATGAGTGGTATACTTACAAAATACACTATTAAGACTTCATGAGTGGTATACTTACTAAATACACTATTAAGACTCCATGAGTGGTATACTTACAAAATACACTATTAAGACTTCATGAGTGGTATACTTACAAAATACACTATTAAGACTCCATGAGTGGAATCCTTACAAAATACACTATTAAGACTTCATGAGTGGTATACTTACAAAATACACTATTAAGACTCCATGAGTGGTATACTTACAAAATACACTATTAAGACTTCATGAGTGGTATACTTACAAAATACACTATTAAGACTCCATGAGTGGTATACTTACAAAATACACTATTAAGACTTCATGAGTGGTATACTTACAAAATACACTATTAAGACTTCATGAGTGGTATACTTACAAAATACACTATTAAGACTTCATGAGTGGTATACTTAAAAAATACACTATTAAGACTCCATGAGTGGTATACTTACAAAATACACTATTAAGACTTCATGAGTGGTATTCTTACAAAATACACTATTAAGACTCCATGAGTGGTATACTTACAAAATACACTATTAAGACTTCATGAGTGATATACTTACAAAATACACTATTAAGACTTCATGAGTGGTATACTTACAAAATACACTATTAAGACTTCATGAGTGGTATACTTACAAAATACACTATTAAGACTTCATGAGTGGTATACTTACAAAATACACTATTAAGACTTCATGAGTGGTATACTTACAAAATACACTATTAAGACTCCATGAGTGGTATACTTACAAAATACACTATTAAGACTCCATGAGTGGTATACTTACAAAATACACTATTAAGACATCATGAGTGGTATACTTAATAATACACTGTTAGGACTTCATTAGTGGTATACTTACAAAATACACTATTAAGACTTCATGAATGGTATACTTACAAAATACACTATTAGGACTTCATGAGTGGTATACTTACAAAATACACTATTAAGACTCCATGAGTGGTATACTTACAAAATACACTATTAAGACTCCATGAGTGGTATACTTACAAAATACACTATTAGGACTTCATGAGTGGTATACTTACAAAATACACTATTAAGACTTCATGAATGGTATACTTACAAAATACACTATTAAGACTTCATGAGTGGTATACTTACAAAATACACTATTAAGACTTCATGAATGGTATACTTACAAAATACACTATTAGGACTTCATAAGTGGTATACTTACAAAATACACTATTAAGACTCCATGAGTGGTATACTTACAAAATACACTATTAAGACTCCATGAGTGGTATACTTACAAAATACACTATTAGGACTTCATGAGTGGTATACTTACAAAATACACTATTAAGACTTCATGAGTGGTATACTTACAAAATACACTATTAAGACTTCATGAGTGGTATACTTACAAAATACACTATTAGGACTTCATGAGTGGTATACTTACAAAATACACTATTAGGACTTCATGAGTGGTATACTTACAAAATACACTATTAAGACTTCATGAGTGGTATACTTACAAAATACACTATTAGGACTTCATGAATGGTATACTTACAAAATACACTATTAGGACTTCATGAATGGTACACTTACAAAATACACTATTAGGACTTCATGAATGGTATACTTACAAAATACACTATTAGGACTTCATGAGTGGTATACTTACAAAATACACTATTAAGACTTCATGAATGGTATACTTACAAAATACACTATTAAGACTCCATGAGTGGTATACTTACAAAATACACTATTAGGACTTCATGAGTGGTATACTTACAAAATACACTATTAAGACTCCATGAGTGGAATCCTTACAAAATACACTATTAAGACTTCATGAGTGGTATACTTACAAAATACACTATTAAGACTCCATGAGTGGTATACTTACAAAATACACTATTAAGACTCCATGAGTGGTATACTTACAAAATACACTATTAGGACTTTATGAGTGGTACACTTACAAAATACACTATTAAGACATCATGAGTGGTATACTTACAAAATACACTATTAAGACTTCATGAGTGGTATACTTACAAAATACACTATTAAGACTCAATGAGTGGTATACTTACAAAATACACTATTAAGACTCCATGAGTGGTATACTTACAAAATACACTATTAAGACTCCATGAGTGGTATACCTACAAAATACACTATTAAGACTCCATGAGTGGTATACTTACAAAATACACTATTAAGACATCATAAATGGTATACTTACAAAATACACTATTAAGACTTCATGAGTGGTATACTTACAAAATACACTATTAAGACTCCATGAGTGGTATACTTACAAAATACACTATTAGGACTTCATGAGTGGTATACTTACAAAATACACTATTAAGACTTCATGAGTGGTATACTTACAAAATACACTATTAAGACTTCATGAGTGGTATACTTACAAAATACACTATTAAGACTTCATGAGTGGTATACTTACAAAATACACTATTAAGACTTCATGAGTGGTATACTTACAAAATACACTATTAAGACTTCATGAGTGGTATACTTACAAAATACACTATTAAGACTTCATGAGTGGTATACTTACAAAATACACTATTAAGACTTCATGAGTGGTATACTTACAAAATACACTATTAAGACTTCATGAGTGGTATACTTACAAAATACACTATTAAGACTCCATGAGTGGAATCCTTACAAAATACACTATTAAGACTCCATGAGTGATATACTTACAAAATACACTATTAAGACTTCATGAGTGGTATACTTACAAAATACACTATTAAGACTCCATGAGTGATATACTTACAAAATACACTATTAAGACTTCATGAGTGGTATACTTACAAAATACACTATTAAGACTCCATGAGTGGTATACTTACAAAATACATTATTAGGACTTCATGAGTGGTATACTTACAAAATACACTATTAAGACTTCATGAGTTGTATACTTACAAAATACACTATTAAGACTCCATGAGTGGTATACTTACAAAATACACTATTAAGACTTCATGAATGGTATACTTACAAAATACACTATTAGGACTTCATAAGTGGTATACTTACAAAATACACTATTAAGACTCCATGAGTGGTATACTTACAAAATACACTATTAAGACTTCATGAGTGGTATACTTACAAAATACACTATTAAGACTTCATGAGTGGTATACTTACAAAATACACTATTAAGACTCCATGAGTGGTATACTTACAAAATACACTATTAAGACTTCATGAGTGGTATACTTACAAAATACACTATTAAGACTTCATGAGTGGTATACTTACAAAATACACTATTAAGACTCCATGAGTGGAATCCTTACAAAATACACTATTAAGACTTCATGAGTGGTATACTTACAAAATACACTATTCAGACTTCATGAGTGGTATACTTACAAAATACACTATTAGGACTTCATGAGTGGTATACTTACAAAATACACTATTAAGACTCCTTGAGTGGTATACTTACAAAATACACTATTAAGACTTCATGAGTGGTATACTTACAAAATACACTATTAAGACTTCATAAGTGGTATACTTACAAAATACACTGTTAGGACTTCATGAATGGTATACTTACAAGATACACTATTTAGACTTAATGAGTGGTATCCTTACACTATTAGGATTCCATCAAGTGTATACTTACAAAAATACACTATCAGGAAGATTCCATTAGAGATGGCTACTTGGTGGTCGATTGGCCACACCTCGAACGTATAGTAGATACAAAGAACCTCGAAGGTCACCAGCGTAATTACAGACACCACCAACCACGGAGTAACCAGGCACTTCTCTTTCTGGAAAGATAATGATTCTTGTTCAGGATTTCTATACTTTTCAGCCAGAGAAATAAATCAGAATAGGGACAGTGTTCTTGTCATCAACGCAGTTCATCTACGTATTATGTCATCGCGACTTTTGCTTTGATATGCCACCATTTCAGAATTTGGTCGGTTGAGCGTGGGACCAGAGCGGTTGTGAGCTGTTCTAAGGAAATAAGTCCTCTCGGCAGTGGCGTAGCTAGATCTGTAGGGGCCCCGGGGCAAGAAGTTGAAATGGGCCCCCTCACTATCTTTTGAAAACCTGACCTAACTGCAGGCCCTTAATATTAATACTTTTTGAAGATAAGAACTTATCAAAGTGACTTTATGCACTTTTTGAATTCCTCCCCCTTTGTCACTTCCCTTTTTCTAGAAATATTTAATTTATACTTTCGCTGTTGGCTCCATAAAATGTCCTAAATAATTATAATAAATAATAGCTATAGCTTTTCAATTTGTGAAATTGTGATATCGTAATAAGAAAACTACGTCTACACAAATATCAATTAGAAAGATGTTCACAAAAATTTTTGGTTGAGTTATTATTATTAAACAAACTATTTAATTAAAACAAATAAACTTATCAACTAACCTAATTTACACACAACTTTTCTTTCTACACTTTGCATCTGCAAACATGTTAATTACATGTGGGAACTTAAATTTTCGAGCTCCTTCAATTTCCTTCGATAAAAGGGCTAAACCACTTAAACGTTCTTGGCTCATTGTGCTTCTTAGGTAAGACTTGATAATTTTCAGCTTGGGAAAAGATCTTTCTGCTTTAGCCACTGTGATAGGTACAGTCAAGAACGTAAAACAAGCAGTGCACACATCAGGATAGCTTGCAACCAGAATGTGATTTTCAATGTAAAGGAGGTCTATCAATTGCTTAACAGTTGACATTTTCTTAATTTTAGAGGGAAAACATGCACGCACGCTGGAAATTTGTGCAGGAAATGTTGGCGACATATCAGAAAAAGTTTCGGTGAAACCTTCTGCCTCTTTAATCAGTTCGCCAACTGAAGCATTGTTCAAGAAATAAGACTGAACAACTTTGTAGGCATTAATAACTGACTTTATGCCTTCAAATCTGCTGTTTAACTGAGCCATAATTGTATGAATTATGGGGTAAAACACAGATACCCGAAATCTAGTTTCAGGATTGAGAAATCGATGGTCTACACTCAGTTCATCAAAATGCTTTTTAACTTGCTTTAGTCATTTCTCAGAAAACTCACAAGGTATTCCACACTTGAAGATAGTTGAAGTTTCTTTTTACGGTCCTCAAATGAATTTCTTAGTACTGTAACACCTAAGAGAGCATCACCTACTGTAATAGATCAAAAGCTGAAACAATATCCATATTTTCAGTTTGGAGACATTTAGATACGATGTTCAGTTGCTGCAAAATCTTCGTTTGTACAACTAACAGAACAAACTCAAAACTTTCAATTTTCTTTTTCAATCCTATTGCATCGTTCCTTTCTGCCTTATTACTTGTCAAAATAAGTTGGATAGCTCTCTTAATAAATCGCCAAACCTCTCATTTAAAGAAAAAACTGATTCGTACCTTCCCGACCATCTTGTTGGGTTGAGTGTTTTTAACGTTATGTTTGCATTTTCAGACGCATCTTGCAGCCCCAGCCAGTGTTTTATCCTGTGTCCAAAAAAGTTGTAGACATTTTTTACATCCTCAAGAAACTGTGATATTTGACGATTGGCTTCTACAGCGTCTTTCAACACCAGATTTAAATTGTGACTTGCACAATGTACAAAATATGCATGTGGCGCAACTTCTTGATTCTGCACTCCATTGTATACTCCACTCATTACACTTGCGCTGACATAACCTTCGCCACGACATTGTTTATCTTTAATAGATTCCACTATTTTACTTGCCAAACCAAATGCACATTGATCTTCAACTTTTGTAAAAGAAGTAAACGTCTCGCAAATCCTTATTTCTTAGGGTTTATTATTTTCATAATTTAACACTTTGACGTACCTGAAAACTTTACTTAACTGATCAACTTTACTTATATCCTGAGTTGTATCCATAATAACAGAGAAAAAAAGGAGAGCTCTGTATTTCATATTTGATTTCATTCAACACTTCATTTGCCATCAAAGAAATAACTTCATTTTGGATGCTTGGGCATAAATAGTTTACACTTCCTGCTGGATTTTGCAACAGGGATTTTAGTACAGGGTCATAGTCACACAGAAGGTATATTTAGACAAGAAATTTCCTTTATTTGGATCTTCCATTTTACTACTTCTTCCGCGGAAAACAAGGTTACAGGTGGCCAAAGTTAATGAAACATTAACTATTCTTTCTAGAACGTTCATCCAGTAATTTTTCTCCTCTTTTAACTGTTTTTCTAAAGCATCCGTCATTGTTTCATCATTCCTCCATTTCTCAAATATAGCACAAGAAAATATGTGTCATCCGATTGTTCATGAGTTTTAATTCTATCAGAAAGATGTTTCCAGTCGTTTAGTCCCGTACTCCTGAACGTATTCTCTGAATGTTGTGGGAACTGGGAACAGCCAAAATGGTTGACAGTATACACCGTCGTCCATCAGGCTGTTTTGGAAAGGGACCACGAGGTTGACCAAGTCCTGATGCTATGATTAACCTTTTCATTTCTGGATTATTGACGGGACTGGAAAATTCAATTTTGTCTTGCAGAACATAATTTTCAGCGTGTCCAGTTTCAGCAAGCTTACTGCGTCCTTGTTATTATCGACTGGCTCATCAAGACATGAAAGGCCGCTATGAGTGGTCGGATAATCGATGTTATGTACTTCAGACTGTTGATGAGCGTCAGCAACTGAAGAAAATACACAATGAATAATTTTGAGCAATAAAATTTAGTGTAGTGGTTTATGGTTGTTTGCAGTGTTTTATTTGTAGAAACAGATTCAACTAACTGTTGAACTAAACCATCTAACTGATTATTGGTTACTGATTTTCTCATTTTCTCCGGACAGCTGGAGGAGATCTACAATTAAGTTGCTTTATAAGGGAAAAGGGGATACCAGTGACCCGAATGCATACAGAGGTATAGCTCTTGAGTGTACACTCTTCAAAACTTTGACGAAGCTGATATGTGAACGTCTAACAGAGATTGTTGATATAAAAATGCCAGATATGCATTTCGGTTTCCGGAGAGGTAGATCCACCTTACAAGCTATTCAGTGTCTTCAGATGGAAATTGAGGAGGCATTAGCACCACCAAGTGGAAAACTTTACGCAGTGTACATTGATTACAGCAAGGCTTTTGACACATTAAACAGAACTTTCCTATTGAAAAAATTGGAGGAAATTCATAGGCGATGAGCACTACCTGACCACTATAATACGGAATATTCTTAGCTGGAATTGTGTGGAGATTAATGACAACATCTCCAAGTCTAAGCCGATACTATAAACTAATGGTGTACTAGAGGGGAACCCTCTAAGTCCCCTGTTGTTCAACATCGCCACTGCGGACATAGTAGAAGCAACATTGTCGGACAAAGTCAGGTTATATATTATGCAGACGACATGGTTCTATCATCATCAAGTACGGAATATCTCTAAAGAGCTTTCAACAAGTTGGTGGATTGGGCTGAAGTCAATGAATTACGCTTAAACGAGAACAAGACAGTTATGATGACATTCAGGAAAGGAGGGAAGCGGGGAAAGATAAGCTATAAAGACAGACTTCTTCCATCGGTGACTCATTTGAAGTATCTCGGGATAACTTTGCAGCCTCTGGGAAACGTTTTTACAATCCATATGAGAGACAAGCTGACCGCTCCAGTGAAAGCGATGAGTGACATAAAACAGATTCATAAATTGTCCCTAAAGACTGCAATCCAACTGTTTCATGTAAAAATAGCACCAATTGCATCTTATGGGTAGGAAAATATATGGATACACCTCAAGAGAAAACACCTGGCAGATCTGGAAAGAGTAAAATCCATCTATCTCAAGAGAGCGTTGTGCCTTTCCAAGCACACGCCATCCCGTTTGGTTTACCTGCTAGCTAGAGAGCCATATTTTGTTGAAGACCTGAGACTGAACCTACTGCTGCCCGTTACACCTGGAGATGAGACTCTACTGACAGAATTGAAAAGGAAGAGAGAAGACATATGGGATGACTTTTATGGCACTGACGCGATGCTTTCAACTGAATGGCCAAATGCATTGTACGATTTGCGTCATATAGTCACGAGATTCTCGGTGCATGGTTTTCACTATAAAGTATGCACCAAGAAGAAATTTCATCAGCCGGACCAGCAGTGCATCTGTTTGCTATGTGGAGAGCAGTGTGATAGGTATCACGTGATGTCGTGCAAACAAAGACGGGTCACACACAATGTTTTGTAGTGAAGACTAAGGCAAGCTTTGTTTTGTTTTTGTCTTTTAATGTTAATTTATTAATTTGGCCATTGGCTGCAATACAGTTCTTATAATTTTCTTCGTTTTGATCTTGTTTCTGCACCGAAACGTACTCTAAACCTGATTGAGTTTGAGGGTGCAACCATACAGTTAACGATTTAGTACAAGCACGAACCGTCTCCTCTCTTTTTCTTTTATCCTTCCTTTTTCTAGCTCCACTTTCATGTGTATGTTTCATAGCGTCGTTAAAAAAATAGCACAATGCAAGCCACAACTTAAGTTCAGCCACTTAACCGGGAACCGCTGTGGCGACGTACCAACTACACTACTGCTACTACTCTGCCACTGTGCATTGCTGTGGTGTGATGTCGCAGTGGAAGGGGAAAGGGTCATGGTCATGTGCTGAATGGGGTCGGGCGCCCGGCTATCAACAAATACTCATAGAATACCACACAAATGGATCTTACATACAGATTGCACTGAACGTGACTAGTTTCTAAACACAAGTTTAGACGCGTAGTTCCGTACAATTGGGGCCCCTGAACTGAATTGAATTCTCAAATGTTTTTCTAGTACTACTTTAATTTATCTATTATTTATTTATAATTTTTCTTTTACGGTTTGGGGGCCCCGGGGCGGTGCCCCGCTTGCCCCATTGTAGCTACGCCTCTGCCTCTCGGCACGCCGGAAGGCGGAGGTAGATTTCACCGGACAAACTTGGGGATAGGCGAAAATAGGCAGAATATGCAGGTTTTCGTAGAAGGATCAGACCTTATTTATTGCGAGAAAGTATTTTATAATTGGAGATTAATTAACTTTGTTTTTCGTAACTTTATGCATATTTTAAACATATTATTGTCTTATGATGACGGTAACCTTCTTGTCATTTGGAGTCCATTTTTATACTTGTGGTCACACTGTCCTTATGCAAGGTTTCGACACTGATGTGTAACTATGTAACGGTCTGTTACTTCTTCAGGCAAAATTATATCTCCCGCAGAGATTTTGGTTGGTTCTTCAGTTTAGGGGCTGCGACAACGCGGTCATGTAACCCCGTGTACTTTGGGTGAGTGTAGAATCTGTCTGATAAACGGTGTGAATTGTGATGGCTGTATTAGTCTGTAATTCAGGTAAGGACTGCAGACGGTCAATTTCAAGCAGTAGTTCCTAATGTTGCTACCAGATACTACCGTCAGCTACACCTAGCTGTGAACTTGGCTACTAGATGCCACCACAACCAGCAACTCGCATCGAACGTTGGAACTTCCCCTCCGAAGGAAAGCATACTGAGGGATTTTTAGCGCTCTTAGAAAATCCGACGACTTTGGCCGGCTTTGAACCCGCGACCTTGGGCATAGAAGTTCAGCATGCTACCAGTTACGTCACCGAAGCCGCTTCACACATAGATGAAAATGTGAATCTGATCTCGTGCAAGTGCGTTGTCATGGCGACGTCTGATGGATCATCCCTCATCAATTTAGTAGTGTTGCCATGGTAACCACTGATAGCTCTTGGCATTTTCTTATAATTCCGAAATCATTTTTCTCATCCCTTGGCGTAATGATGGGTCATATCAAAAATTCTTTTAGACAAAAGTTTTAGGTAATTATTAGGGGAATATTGTCCATTTTGTACGGTTTTGATATTGTGCTTATTAAGAGAGATATGATTAATGTTTCCCGAAAACCCCACTTTTCCCACCCCTTTGGTCAATGGTTGGTGCTATAAAAAACTCTTCAAACATAAATTTTTGGGCTTTATCCGACCCATAGTATGAACTTTGAACGGATTCGATATATCATATATTAAGAGAGTTATAGCAATATTTCACTTTTTCGAAATAAAAGCCCCCCATTTTCACCCCCTTCGACCGATTTAGCCCAGTAACGAACTCGACCGAGATTTTATAAGTATACATATTCGGTAAAAAAATTCAAAGTGATTGGTGCATCATGACGGCAGTTATCGTGTCCACAAGAAACCCATTGCAATAGTTAGCGGGAGGTTTCTCTTTCTCTGCTGTCACCACTCGTCGGATAGCTGGAGCCGCAATGCCAGCGAGAGGGTAGATCTACTGTACTAGAGTAGTTCTCAGACATCCAGTGACAATACGGGTGGACTCGTTAAGAGCTGTGTCCACTTGCTGGCTGCTTAAAGTTGGAAAAGGTCATCAGGAAACAGGCATCACAGATGACATTGTACTAGACAGAGCTAAGTTCAGAGAATTAGAGTAGTGGATTTTGGGGGGTTCTATATCCACCTCCACCTCCCCACCTCACAAGATGGTGGCGACGAGATATCTCTCGAACTTATGGTCGGATTTTAACAAATGAGGTGTTGTTGAACTCGGGCTGATACCCCCTTTCCAATGGACAACATATTTCCACCCCAAAATAAACCCTACCGCTACTAGGGGTGAAAATTGTAATTTATTAGAAAATCTCGCTTTCCAAGTGCAACATGTGAGAGTTTGAATCCCAATATGGAATTAAACGTTGTTCTACACAAGAGACATGTATTCGGTGGAAAGCCACTATGAATTAGCATGCTTGTTTTTTGTTTTTATGCATGCCCACTCATGGCTTTTATAAGAGGGTGGGGGAGAGGTTCCCTGTGGACGGGTAATTGTTGACAGGTCATTGTTGACGAGTCCTTGTTGACAGGTCATTGTGGACGAGTCCTTGTGGACAAGTCCTTGTGGACGAGTATTGGTGGACAAGTCCTAGTTGACAGGTCCTTGTGGAAGAGTCCTTGTGGAAGAGTCCTTGTGGGCGAGTCCTTGTGGACGAGTCCTTGAGGATGAGTCCCTTTGGACTGGTCCCTACGGACTAGCCCATGCATTTATTTAAATTATATCAAAGGGCCTAACAACATTTGCGTGTAAAGCAGTGTGTTGAACTGACGTTGTTCACCAGCCCCCCACTACTATAATGTGATAAAGATATGAAAGGAAAGTGACGAAATACATGTGAACATACAAGGGATCTAACTTGGTGGATGGATGTGTTCTAACGAGTCATTTGTAGTTGAAAGAGAATAATACATGTTCTTAAGATGTTAAAACTGTGGAGATGGTACGCGCAGCAAGACGTTTTGTTATTTCCTGTGTCATATTACAGACATGGCAGAGAGCGCACAGATCTGTTGCTATGACTAAGGCTGCAGTAATTTGGAACCGCAAGTGTTCATTAAGACAATGGGTGATGATCATGCAAAGTTAGCAGTTATTGGATATTACACAGGTGTTCCTTCCGGTGTCATGTTGCTGACATGGCAGAGAGCGCACACTGCTGTTGCTATGACAGACGCTGCAGTAATTTGAAACCCCAGGTGTTGAACAAGACAATGGGTGATGATCATGCAAAGTCAGCAGTAATTAGATACCCCACAGGTGTTCCTAGTGTACTTTGGACTCTCAGCTGTATTGGGAAAGGAATTGCAATGATCTGCAAAAAACTGCTGACACGAGCGATGAGAGTTTATATAAAAGAGGTGTCATATATTTCCCTACTGTCAGTCTTTATTACTCGCTTTGAGTGAACAGTGCTCTATTACTGCTCAAGAGTTGTAAAAAAGTCTTTTTGGCAGAAAATCATTAAATTATTTTGCAAGGTAAGTACTTATTATTAATGGATTGTAGTTTTTATTACTAATTGATGTTGAAGTTATTGATTGGAATGTATTTATTGATTGATTGAATGATTTGTTTACAGATAATTGGGTACCTGTAGGTTACCAGATTCCTACAATCCGTTCTTTCAGTGGCAGCAGTTGATAAATTATAAAAAGGTAAGTGCCCCCTATAATAACTTTTAAACAGTTAGAGTGATATTTTCCAATGTTCACCACTACATGTCAGTGAAAATGGTATATTTGGCAGTCAAAAGTTGGAACTACTTGACCATGGTGTGTAAAGCTAATTTTGTAGGTTAGATTTTGATTACCGCTCTATTAAGTCTGAATGTTCATTGCAAAGTGTCAGTGACAAAGGGGATATTTAAAGACTTAACCTCAGTTCACCTAACATAACCTAACTTTGCCTAACTTAACCTTGTCACGTGACATGATTTACAAGTTCAGACTTGCTTTATGACTGACTATGACGTCACACTTAGCTCACTTAACTGCTGGCTGCTGGTTTCTACCACGTGACATGTACTACAAGTTTAGACTTGTTTTAAGACTGGCTATGACGTCACACTTAGCTCACTTAACTGGCGATCGCTGGTTTCTATCACGTGACAAGTTCTACAAGTTTAGACTTGTTTTAAGACTGGCTATGACGTCACACTTAGCTCACTTAACTGGTGATCACTGGTTTCTACCACTCGATCAAGTTCCAATGTTCACCGCTAGGTGTCAGTGACAGTGGTATATAGTAACCCCCACTTAGAACTACATGAAGTTAGACTTGCTAGGAGTTCACAGATTATCGATTTAAGTACCCTGCTATAACCATTGGTTGGAATATAATTAAACTATTTATATTTTACTTTGTTTATCATTTATTAACATTTATGATTTCTTTCTTTTATAGGTAATATCGAAAGTGATCATTATGTTCAAGTGTGGTGAATGTAAGAAACAGTTCTCAAGACCTGACAGCCTTCAACGACATGCAAATGCTAAACATGACATTAAAATGTGTGTGTGCAGTCATTGTGCTACCACATTTAACAGACAAGATAATCTTGCACGTCATGCAAATTTAATGCAAGTGAGTTCAGCACCATTTTCGTGTTCAGTTTGCGAACTTGGTTTTTCTGCTGTAAAGCGATATCAATCCCACATGGTTGAAGTGCATGGAGAACAACAGGAATTGAAATCTGTAAAACCTTTAAATGAATGTGATGCTCCAAAGCGTAAACGTTCTTAAGATTGTGAAAATAGTCATGCAACAAAAAGAAAGAAGAATGGTGAACCTTTGATAACACATTGTAATGTATGTAATATTGATATACTTTCCTCAATCATTCATGGACATTTAAGCAGTATTCATCATAAAAATAACGCTTGCCATGAAAGAAATTCTGGAAATATTCAACAAATTGGTAGTGCATTTAAAAGTTGAATTGCTAGTTATAGACTTTATAGTAAAGAAAAAACTCAAAGTATTGAATCATTTTTAAAAATTGTTCAACCTACTGTGTTTGGCTTAGTAGAAATTGTTTTAGTAGAGCATAAAATAATTAAAATGAATTTTGAACTTTTTGGACTCTATGTAAAAACTGGGAGTGAAGGTGAAATTACGGATATCAAATCTTTTAATACAAAAACATAATTGTTAGCGAATCAACTAATATTAGTGATATATACCGAAATATTTCAAGTGATATCATTGTGAAGAGTGAAGAGTTCCAGGAAAGGGAGTCAGGCTGGGCGTTGGTTGAAGTACTTTATTTAGAAACCAACCTGAATAAATATAACCCCCTTCGAGCATCATCATACATTAATTTGCCAGAATGGATCAAACGAAAGAAAGCTGTTGTGAACGTTTTGAATAATGATGACGCATGTTTTGCGTGGACTGTAACTTAAGCTCTCCATCCAGCAGTGGAGAATATGGATAGATCATCATCTTATCCTCACTATTCTTCAGTGTTAGATTTAAAAGAAATAGAATTTCCTATGGCGATAAAAGACATTCCACGTTTTGAAGAGCTGAACAATGTAAGTATTAATGTTTATGGAATTGAAAATAAGAGTATAGTAGGTCCTCTATATTATACTCAGGAAAAAAAGAATGCTCATGTAAATTTACTGTACATAACTGAAGGTGAAAAAGCCCACTATTGTTGGATAAAACATTTAAGTAGACTTGTTGGTAGTCAAGTATCAAAACATAAATCTAAGAAGAGGTTGTGTGATGGTTGTTTGCTATATTTCAGAAAAGAGGATCAACTAACTCAACATCAAAAGTGGGGTTGTAATCATGTTTGTACGGTATTACCGACTCCTAAAAATAACATTCTAAAATTTAAGGATTATGAGAAACAGCTTCGAGTACCATTTGTTATATATGCTGACTTCGAGGCTTTGCTAAAACCATTTCATACATGTTCATCGAATCCAGCCCAACTTTTCACCAACACTACTCACATTCATGAACCTTTTAGCTTTGCATATTATATTAAATGTAGTTATGATGACTCTTTAAATAAGTTTGAGCTCTATAGAGGACCTGATGCACCTAAAGTTTTTATGGAAAGGCTTGAGGAAAATGCCATCCCTATATCCTCTATTTTAAATACGATCATTCCAATGAAGCCACTAACTTCATCAGAGCAAATGAATTTTGAAACTGAAACTAATTGTTTTATATGTGGTGAATGTTTATATACAGACAGGGTTCGCGATCATGACCATTTAAAAGGAAAATATCGTGGTGCTGCTCACCAAGAATGTAATTTAAATTATAGAGTAAGTAAATTCATTCCGGTCATTCTACATAACGGTAGCAAATACGATAACCACTTTATCGTTAAAGAATTTGGAGCTTCAGATGAGAAAATTGATGTGATTGCAAATAATAAGGAACAATACATATCGTTCAGAAAATACATCAAAACTGTCAATAAAAAAAACTATAAAACTGCGAATTTTAGATTCATTCCGCTTTATGCCGAGTAGTCTTGATAAGCAGGCTAGTAATTTTAATCAGATCCAGTTTCATGAAATTCAACGTGTCTTTCCTAAAGAAGATGATTTTAATTTGATTCGTCAAAAGGGTATATTCCCTTATGAATATATTAACTGTGTGGAACGTCTTGAGGAGTGTTCTTTACCACCGAAAGATGCATTTTACAGTTCCTTAATCACAAGTCATATCAGTGATCAGGAATATTTACATGCACAACGTGTATGGACACAGTTCGACATTCAAACTTTAGGAGAATTTTCAGACATATATTTGAAGACAGATGTGTTGTTATTAGCAGATATTTTTGAAAATTTTCGGAATGTTTGTATGAAAACTTATGACCTTGATGCTTGTCAGTATTTCACTGCTCCTGGGTTAAGTTTCAGTTAAATGTTGAAAAAAACGAAAGTTAATTTTGAATTAATGACTGATATAGACATGATCAATTTTATAAAATAATCAATTCGAGGTGGATTAAGCCAATGTAGTGGACGGTACTCTAAAGCGAATAATAAATAAATGCCTAGCTACAACCCTTGTGAAGAGTCAAAGTACTATAAAACTGCGATTTTTAGATTCATTCCGCTTTATGCCGAGTAGTCTTGATAAGCTGGCTAGTAATTTAAAATCAGATCAGTTTCATGAAATTCAACGTGTCTTTCCTAAAGACCTCGATGCAAATAACCAATATGTTAGGGCTATGAGTCAATATCTACCACTGAAAGATTTTCGCTGGCTGACACAATCTGATATTGATGTCTTACATGTTAACACTCTAAATGATAACGATGATAAAGGATATATTTTAGAGGTAAATCTTGAGTACCCTAAAGAGATACATGATGATCATAATGATTTACCATTCTGTCCTGAGACTATGAAATCTCCGTACATCACATCACGAACGAAAATGTTAATTGCTAATGTGAATGATAAATGTAAATATGTAATACATTATCAAAACTTGAAACAGTGTCTACAGCATGGATTGAAATTAACTAAAATTCATCGCGTATTGCAATTTCATCAGTCAGCATGGCTCAAACCGTATATTGATCTAAACAATAATTTAAAAACACAGTCAAAAAACGCGTTTGAAAAAGATTTTTATAAACTCATGAATAATAGTGTTTTTGGAAAGACTATGGAGAATGTAGATAAGCGAGTTGATGTAAAGCTGATAACAAAGTGGGAGAATGATGGTAAAAGGTATGGTGCGAGTAACTTAATAAGCAAGCCTATCTTTCATAGCTGTTCAATTATTCATGAGGATTTAGTTGTAATACAAATGAATCGTCTTAAAGTAACTTACAACAAACCTATATATGTGGGTTACACCATTCTGGAATTGTCAAAAACACTTATGTATGAATTTCACTATGATTATATAAAGAAAAACTATCTTGATAATGCTAAATTACTCTACACAGACACAGATTCTTTTATTTATGAGTTTAAAACTGATGATTTTTATGAGGATATCAAAACTGAGCTAAATAGGTTTGATACAAGTGACTATCCCGAGGATAATATTTACCAGTTTCCTCTTGGAAACAAAAAGGTTCTTGGGAAATTTAAGGATGAATATGCTGGTGTTATTATAGACACCTTTGTAGGCACAAAATCTAAATCATACAGCTATATGACAATTGATGATGTAGTAGTAAAAAAATTAAAAGGAGTGAAAAGGAATGTTGTTAGTAAAGAGTAAGATATAAGTGATTATAAGAATTCTATAGTCAGTAACCCACCTATATTATATAAGAAAATGTGTGTATTTAGAAGTAAAAATCATCAGCTGTATACTAATTTGTTGAACAAAGTTGCTTTAAGTAATGAAGACAACAAACGATTCATTATACCCAGCTCATTTGATACTCTCGCTGGGGGAAACAGTCGCATTGACGACTGTTACTTTACTTAAGTCTGATGTTCATTATATTGTATTATCATTTGTAGTTGTATGTTTATATTGTAATATATTTTTAAAAACTCTAAGTATAATGTATAATGTGAGGCTACTGTAGTTTAGTAAAAAAAGAACATAAGTAATACATTTTAGTGTAAAATGTTTGCTTATTATATTACGGAAAAGATTTTCAAAAATGTACAGAATGTGTGAACTAAACAAGGGGAATGTAAAAAATGTAAAGTGGAAATTGTAAATATCCATATGTGAAAAAATGAAATGGCTATTACCATTTTAAAATTAAAAGATATAGCGATTTGGTAAACCTTGTTTTTATTTCACAACAATAACAATAATGTACAAAATGTGTGAACTAAACAAGGGGGATGTAAAAAATGAAAAGTGGAAATTGTAAATATTCATGTGTGAAAAAATGAAATGGCTATCACCATTTTTAAAATTAAAAGATATAGTGATCTGGTGAACCTTATTTTTATTTCACAACAAAAAAAAATGTACAGAATGTGTGAACTAAACATGGGGAATGTAAAAAATGTTAAGTGGAAATTGTAAATATCCATGTGTGAAAAAAAATTAAGAAATGGCTATCACCATTTTTTAAAATAAAAGACATTGTGATCTGGTAAACCTTGGATTTATTTCACAACAAATAGGGCTTTACAAAATAGAATATAAAGAAATACCAATCCCTCAATCCTTTTCATTGTTCATGTCCACTCATCATTAACTTTCCTTTTATAGCCAACCTCTTTCCCACTGAGGCATTATAGGATGTCAAACGTTGTTTAGCTCTTTTCAGCAATACTTTATCCGCCACACGTCGTAAGCAGAATGACTATGACTATGGTGTTCTTTACATGCATGATCCAGAGAATTAATAGATATTCACATAGCATAGGGACTTGCGACCATGATTTTGGTACATGTTGCCAGATTTCTTTCACGGTATTGACTGTCACATAATAAATGAACAACTTGGAGAATACTAATAATTCTTCTTTGGTAAAACTATCTGTATATCGAGGGCAGATAACCATGTAGTTCCACCCTTAAAACAACAACACTACCTCTTGCATAGTATGTGATGTTGATGGCTCCTGAGACGTGGAAGAAGGATTAAACATAACTTTTACAACAAGTTGCTCAATAAACAATGCTCAATCGTGAGTCACAGTATTTTTTTCATAAAACGTGATAGCAAAACACTATTGATTATCATTCAACATTAGAGTTCTACATGAAATAGATAAGAAAAGGGCCATACTATACTTTTATATAGGTAATAAACGGGTCACACTATACTCTCAACTACCCTAGTTTCAACTACGTTTCAAGGTCACTCTCTTGAACATTGTCGGAGACTATCGATAACCACCTATGTTAACACGGCACACTCTTGCGGCGCGCGCGATCATAAATAATTCAGGATGATGTTAATGGCTTATGTGGATGGCTTAGGTTGGTGGCTTATGACGGTGGTTTATGGTGGCTTTTGTTGGTGGCTTACGGTGGTGGCTTATGGTGGCTTATGTTGGTGCATTACGGTGGTGGCTTATGGCGGTGGCTTATGGTGACTTATGTTGGTGGCTTACGGTGGTGGCTTATGGTGGCTTATGGTGGTATTACAGGCTCGCCAAGTAGCCCTACCTGTGGCCGGCTGACCATACCATTACCGTGTATTAAGTGTAAAGACGGCAAACATGACCACGTAAAACCGTGAGTTCAGGTTTCGCTGACGTAATCGTATGTTTCCACGCACTTCCTGGTGTTTGCGCGCGTCATAGTGGCTAAATTTGAAACTCAAGACGAGATGTTTTGATCGTATTTAAAATAGAGGATATACGGATGGCATCTTTCTCAAGCCTATCCATAAAAACTTTAGGTGCATCAGGTCCTCTATAAAGCTCAAACTTATTTAAAGAGTCATCATAACTACATTTAATATAATATGCAAAGCTAAAAGGTACATGAATGTGAGTAGTGTTGGTGAAAGGTTGGGCTGGATTCGATGTACATGTATGAAATGGTTTTAGCAAAGCCTCGAAGTCAGCATATATAACAAATGGTACTCGAAGCTTTTTCTCATAATCCTTAAATTTTAGAATGTTATTTTTAGGAGTCGGTAATACCGTACAAACATGATTATAACCCCATTTTTGATGTTGAGTTAGTTGATCCTCTTTTCTGAAATATAGCAAACAACCATCACACAACCACTTCTTAGATTTATGTTTTGATACTTGACTACCAACAAGTCTACTTAAATGTTTTATCCAACAATAGTGGGCATTTTCACCTTCAGTTATGTACAGTAAATTTACATGAGCATTCTTTTTTTCCTGAGTATAATATAGAGGACCTACTATACTCTTATTTTCAATTCCATAAACATTAATACTTACATTGTTCAGCTCTTCAAAACGTGGAATGTCTTTTATCGCCATAGGAAATTCTATTTCTTTTAAATCTAACACTGAAGAATAGTGAGGATAAGATGATGATCTATCCATATTCTCCACTGCTGGATGGAGAGCTTAAGTTACAGTCCACGCAAAACATGCGTCATCATTATTCAAAACGTTCACAACAGCTTTCTTTCGTTTGATCCATCCTGGCAAATTAATGTATGATGATGCTCGAAGGGGGTTATATTTATTCAGGTTGGTTTCTAAATAAAGTACTTCAACCAACGCCCAGCCTGACTCCCTTTCCTGGAACTCTTCACTCTTCACAATGATATCACTTGAAATATTTCGGTATATATCACTAATATTAGTTGATTCGCTAACAATTATGTTTTTTGTATTAAAAGATTTGATATCCGTAATTTCACCTTCACTCCCAGTTTTTACATAGAGTCCAAAAAGTTCAAAATTCATTTTAATTATTTTATGCTCTACTAAAACAATTTCTACTAAGCCAAACACAGTAGGTTGAACAATTTTTAAAAATGATTCAATACTTTGAGTTTTTTCTTTACTATAAAGTCTATAACTAGCAATTCAACTTTTAAATGCACTACCAATTTGTTGAATATTTCCAGAATTTCTTTCATGGCAAGCGTTATTTTTATGATGAATACTGCTTAAATGTCCATGAATGATTGAGGAAAGTATATCAATATTACATACATTACAATGTGTTATCAAAGGTTCACCATTCTTCTTTCTTTTTGTTGCATGACTATTTTCACAATCTTAAGAACGTTTACGCTTTGGAGCATCACATTCATTTAAAGGTTTTACAGATTTCAATTCCTGTTGTTCTCCTTGCACTTCAACCATGTGGGATTGATATCGCTTTACAGCAGAAAAACCAAGTTCGCAAACTGAACACGAAAATGGTGCTGAACTCACTTGCATTAAATTTGCATGACGTGCAAGATTATCTTGTCTGTTAAATGTGGTAGCACATGACTGCACACACACATTTTAATGTCATGTTTAGCATTTGCATGTCGTTGAAGGCTGTCAGGTCTTGAGAACTGTTTCTTACATTCACCACACTTGAACATAATGATCACTTTCGATATTACCTATAAAAGAAAGAAATCATAAATGTTAATAAATGATAAACAAAGTAAAATATAAATAGTTTAATTATATTCCAATCAATGGTTATAGCAGGGTACTTAAATCGATCATCTGTGAACTCCTAGCAAGTCTAACTTCATGTAGATCTAAGTGGGGGTTACTATATACCACTGTCACTGACACCTAGCGGTGAACATTGGAACTTGATCGAGTGGTAGAAACCAGTGATCACCAGTTAAGTGAGCTAAGTGTGACGTCATAGCCAGTCTTAAAACAAGTCTAAACTTGTAGAACTTGTCACGTGATAGAAACCAGCGATCGCCAGTTAAGTGAGCTAAGTGTGACGTCATAGCCAGTCTTAAAACAAGTCTAAACTTGTAGTACATGTCACGTGGTAGAAACCAGCAGCCAGCAGTTAAGTGAGCTAAGTGTGACGTCATAGTCAGTCATAAAGCAAGTCTGAACTTGTAAATCATGTCACGTGACAAGGTTAAGTTAGGCAAAGTTAGGTTATGTTAGGTGAACTGAGGTTAAGTCTTGAAATATTCCCTCTGTCACTGACTCCTAGCAATGAACATTCAGACTTAATAGAGCGGTAATCAAAATCTAACATACAAAATTAGTTTTACACACCATGGTCAAGTAGTTCCAACTTTTGACTGCCAAATATACCATTTTCACTGACATGTAGTGGTGAACATTGGAAAATATCACTCTAACTGTTTAAAAGTTATTAGAGGGGGCACTTACCTTTTTATAATTTATCAACTGCAGCCACTGAATGAACAGATTGTAGGAGTCTGGTAACCTACAGGTACCCAATTATCTGTAAACAAATCAATCAATCAATCAATAAATACATTCCAATCAATAACTTCAACATCAATTAATAATAAAAAACTACAATCCATTAATAATAAGTACTTACCTTGCAAAATAATTTAATGACTTTCTACCAAAAAGGCTTTTTTACAACTCTTGAGCAGTAATAGAGCACTGTTCACTCAAAGCGAGTAATAAAGACTGACAGTAGGGAAATATATGACACCTCTATTATATAAACTCTCATCGCTCGTGTCAGCAGTTTTTTGCAGATCATTGCAATTCCTTTCCCAATACAGCTGAGAGTCCAAAGTACACTAGGAACACCTGTGTGGTATCCAATTACTGCTGACTTTGCATGATCATCACCCATTGTCTTGATCAACTCCTGGGGTTTCAAATTACTGCAGCGTCAGTCATAGCAACAGTAGTGTGTGCTCTCTGCTATGTCAGCAACATGACACCGGAAGGAACACCTGTGTAATATCCAATAACTGCTAACTTTGCATGATCATCACCCATTGTCTTAATGAACACTTGCGCTTTCAAATTACTGCAGCGTTAGTCATAGCAACAGATCTGTGCGCTCTCTGCCATGTCTGTAATATGACACAGGAAATAACAAGACGTCTTACTGCACGTACCTTCTCCTCAGTTTTAACATCTTAAGAACATGTATTATTCTCTTTCAACTACAAATGACTCGTTAGAACACATCCATCCATCAAGTTAGATCCCTTGTATGTTCACATGTATTTCGTCACTTTCCTTTCATATCGTTATCACATTATAGTAGTGGGGGGGGGGGGCTGGTGAACAACGTCAGTTCAACACACTGCTTTACACGCAAATGTAGTTAGGCCCTTTGATATAATTTAAATAAATGCACGGACTAGTCCGTAGGAACCAGTCCAAAGGGACTCATCCACAAGGACTCGTCCACAAGGACCTGTCAACAAGGACTCGCCCACAAGGACTCGTCCACAAGGAACTGTCAACAAGGACTTGTCCACAAGGACTCGTCCACAAGGACTCTTCCACAATGACCTGTCAACAAGAACTCGTCAACAATGACCCATCCACAGGGAATCGCTCCCCCACCCTCTTACAAAAGCCATGAGTGGGCATGCATAAAACAAAAAACAAGCATGTTAATTCATAGTGGCTTTCGACCGTATACATGTCTCTTGTCTAGAACAATGTTTAATTCCATATTGGCATTCAAACTCTCACATGTTGCAGTTGGAAAGCGAGATTTTCTAAAAATTACAATGATCACCCCTAGTAGGGGTAGGGTTTATTTTCGGGGTGGAAATATGTTTTCCATTGGAAAGGGGGTGTCAGCCCGAGTTCAACAACACCTCATTTGTCAAAATCCGACTATAAGTTCGAGAGATATCGCGTCGCCGCCATCTTGTAAGGTGGGGAGGTGGAGGTGGATATAGAACCCCCCCAAAAACCTCCGCTTTGCAGAGCATCCAAGCACAATCACCAACAAAACCTGATCAGAAGATCGCAAGAGAAGCCACAGCGAGAAGATGAAGAGATTTTTGAGAACAGAAAGGCAATGCCATGAGCTAAATAAGTTCAATCGCGCTCCTTAGTCGGGCATGACGATGACAGAAAGAAGAGTAATCATAATAACAAACATGTAAGGAAAAAAAAAGTAAACTAAAGATACACGTGTCTACGACGTAGATTACCCTCTTGACAGTTCTAAAATCCTTAGTCTTATGGAGCCAGGTGTCGAAGGGCGGGCATCAATTCCACCCGGGAATTCCAGTCAGGTAGCGAGGGTTACCTAAATTCCACCCGGTCCTCCAAGGGACCCAGAAATGAGTTCCTCAACTCTGCCCAGGCTTTTCCCCAGTGACGTAAACAAATGTCATAACCCTCCTGCTCGCATACCAAGGGCCGTGTCAAACACCTTATGCAGTGCATGAGTAGAAAAAATTAGAAAAACTTGGCAGACTTATGTAAAAGAATATTATGATTAATTTTAAATCACCACCACCAAGTCCGCTCAAACGTTAAATCAGATATAAACATAATACAAAGAGCTAGATATTAATCACTGTTGTTAAATAAAAATATGGACAGGAAATTTAATAAAATAAGAAAAATCAGCATCTTAAAATCACATAAATTTTTACTTCATTTCAAACTATACAAAAAACATTAGATGAAACTATTTTCATTCCCTAACTATTGTGTGAGAAACACACTTCATTGTTTGGTTGGCGTACTGCATGAGCTTGTTTTCAATGAATTCTTTTCTCACACGACTATTCTTGTCTTTGCTCGACACCCGCCCGCTGCTGTTAAGTAGAATGTACGTGTCTGTCTGTATCTGATGTAGACAGTTTAAAAAACAAATATATTTGGATGAGGTGTTGTACTTTGTGCTTTGAATTTTGAGTGAAAAGCCTCGCAGGCATTATTTGTTCACCACAACTCTGCATACGGTGACGCCCACAGATGTGGGGGAAGCAACGTACCTGGAGCCTCTTCAATGTAGGTTTCCAGAAGGTGTTTGACGTTGACCCGGCCCTTGGTATGCGAGCAGGAGGGTTATGACATTTGTTTACGTCATTGGGGATAACCCCTTTGCCGACACCTTGTCAAAGCCTGAGCGGAGTTGAGGAACTTATTTTTGGGTCCCTTGGAGGACCGGGTGGAATTAAAGAAAATCGGGCGGAATTGATGTTCGACCGTATCGATCTCGGTGCCTCCTAGATAACAGACAAGCACGGGACCGGCGCACAGTGGTCCGGATTCGAAAAAAAGCGGACAAAAATATTTTCCGTTAAAAGAAATGAAATACTTTTATGTAAAACTTTAAATTAGATGTTACTATGAGGCAAATTTGTCGTAGTGCATAAAATTACTTGCTTATTCATCCTCTGATCCGGATGAGTCGACTTCTTCTGCTTCCCCTTCCGGCTCCATCTCGTCCTCGGGTATTGACAATAAATTACACACCTCCTGAGGCAACTGACTTCTTTACTTCTTCGGTAGACCTCCCGTGCTTGAAATTACTGGATCAGAGCTTAGCAATAATCTATTGAACAAGTCAAAATTATTGGAAATTCTTGAGGATTTTCTGGTATGGTCTTCCCTCTATTTTCTTAAGTCTTTGTTTCTAGACTCTAGTCTAAGGCCTCTTCTGAGAGGTCTCCAATCGGCAAAATAGCTGCTTCTATAAAGGGTTGCTGTGAGTTATTAACTCACAGTCTACCCCTGTTATTTCGGATGCTACTTGAGGTTGTTCAAAAAACCTTCGGGCAGTGTTGCCATCATTGGTTGTTCCATATCCAGACTTCGGAATGTCACCTAGAAGACCTAATCTCGTTATGAATGAGTCTTGCACATTTTTTTCTTTCTTTCGAATAAGTCCCGATTACCATCTTTCACGCTCACTTTCCACTTTTTAAAACCCAGGCGGTATGAAATATGCATTAGACTTTCTAAAAATCGGATGTGGGCGTGTAGAACTGGAATTCCAAATTCAAGCTGTAAATTGTCGACGGGCTTTAGTGCCATTTTTTGTAGATTGTTCATTTCTGAAATTTTCGCTCCACAAATATAGCACTTCATGTTTGAAGACTGTGCTAGAGCATTGCATATTTTTCCATCTATCATTGACAATATTAAGGAATACTGCACTTCGGTGTTGTTTATAACCAAATTATGTACATTCTCAATTTGATCATTTAGATACATCCTTTCTGTCCGTGTAATTTCCGATGTTTCATGAACCCACTGCATTCGAATAGGCCTGCAGAATCGTGAGGATGAGGTTCTTGGATTTTTCCACGCAATAATTCCTGTTTTACTGTCAACGAGGCGCAGAGACACGACAGATGACATAAATAAGCTCTGGTCTCTCTTTTCAGCTTCTGACCAAGTTTTTTTTTATATTGGGAATGGCCGGAGCTACCACCAAAGCCCCTTTTACAATATAATGTATAGCTCTTATAACTCACATCTGGTAACAATGATAAAATTCTGGAGGAAGTGTGGTCCAGCAAGTCTTGTATTTTCACTTCACATTCAATTTCCTTAATTATTACATTTTGTGGATAAGTAGCCTATTTAGCGTTCAAAATAGCATAATAGCTAGGGTATAAATTATGGTTATGTTTATTAGCTTATCTTCTCATTGTCACATACTAGTGCTTGGATAACTTTGCATTAATTATGAACGATACGGCTTCTTCCACTGATATGTTTGTAGGTCGTTGACCCTCCTTTCTCCATGCATCCTGTATTCGTTTACCCCTTGTTGGTGTAGTCGTGGTAGCTTCTATTAATAGCTTGGCTGATGGAACCTCTCCCTCTGCCATTAAATCCATAGCGGTCGCGTAGGCAAGCTCTGAAGTGGCACTCTCCCTTAGGTCAATAATTTTTCTTCTTTTGCTGCTCTCCGTTAGCTCCTCAAATTCTTTTGAAGGACGACCTCGATATTCTGATTTTGTGGAGCCAGGCATGCTCGGAATTGAAATCACAATTTCTTTTTTCAACAAGTCTGAATGTTTCTCCAAAAACGCATGTTCAAAGAAGTGACACTTTCTCCACCGGTCGAAATAAGGCAAAAAGAAAAAGGTTTTTATATTATTATACACTGCTTTCTCGGCACTCTCGTCAATATCTAATTGGAATTTGTTATTGAGATATGTTACCACAAACTTTTCTTGGCGAGGACGAGACTGATTTTTGTTCTCTCGAATCTTGTTATGAAGTTCATTGCGACTAAGAACGAAATTCATTTTTCACACTTCACAACACACACAACTACCACTAATCAATTACTTCTCGCGACTGAAGATTATTTTGGTTTCCCGGTCTCGATATATCCCTTGCGTAGCATAAACAAATGTCTCAACAGGCCCTTATCTCGCGCGAGTGTTTATCCTCAGAGCGCGCAGAAATGTTCTCTCCCTTCTCAATCACGTATCTGGCGTGTTCTGGCGATGAAACCTTTAAGGATGTATTCTCCAGTCTTTATTTTAAGACTTGCATAAGTTTCATGCTATACATATGTATACATTTTTTTGTAGGTCAAGCAAAATTTATTTTTCTTGAAAAAGAATAATGCACTATAAAAGTAAGTATAAGAGTCCTTATAAGTGATTTGAAATTGAAAATCATGCTATAAACACATATATCAGACCCCAAACTACATACATATACAGTATTAAAGACCCCGAGTTTAATTTTGAAGTTAGAATGATATTTCAAAGTTTACTTAACGGAGTGCGGAGTTCAGAAACGAAGAATTGTTTCACATTTGCAGTAATATATCTGAAAAACACAGAAGCAATTTTTGAAGAAAAAGTGAAATTAATGTACACTGATTAACATACTTCACTTGGAAGGTGGTTTGGCGTTTCTAAAGTGAAGTTGAAAAATCGATTTTTGACCGCTTTTTTACGGATCCGGACCACTGTGCGGCGTACATACACACTTTCATTTGCCTATAGACTGGTGTGTATTCCAGCGCTCAGTTTAAATATACTGAATCTGAGAAAGTTGTTGTTAGGACACTTAAGTTAGTTATTGAGATTTGAAGGGGCTGAACAGGGAGGTCATCTTCCCCTCTTAACACAGATTAAATAATACAAATTCTGCGTACATTCAAATTTAGAGGTGGACGCCTAATATGAAAGTGACCTAAAATAATAATACAAAAAATTAATAAACAAAAATTACTGAAAATATAAATTCAGAATTAAAAAAAGAACAAAATGAGTCAATGATCACTTGTAAATTTAGATTGCTGGCCCTGACCCACCCTCAATATAAAGCGGATGAAGAGATCAGCAGACAACGTGTCATCGGCTAATATAAGTTTGAGTGTTATCTTCAAACCAAGGTTTCTTCGTAAGTCAGCAATATCCACACACTCGGTTAAAATGTGGGCCACGGTGAAAACGGCTCCACAGGTACAAAGTGGGGGATCAGGATATTTTAACCGTTTCTGCCGGCGCATGAACCTATAGAGCTCCTGGAGCAGTCTGGGTCTTGCAGCGGCTATAGTTTACCACTTCAAGTGCTGCGTTACCCAGTTAGCTATTTGATATCTCAGTGCCGAGTTCTGTACACACTGAGTACCGGGATTCGAACCTTCAACCTCCAGACTTCACTCGGTGCGTGGTCCTGGTATTTACAATTGGATAAACTTATTATCACTGACCTTGCGTAACATTCCCTCTTTCTCCCGCCGCGGTACGATGCAAACATCTCGGCCGCACCAGCAGCAGCTGTGAGTCCCTGAGGATAACAAATGTCTGGGTTAAGCTAACATTGAAGCGTGAGAAAGAGAGGATATTACAATCAAGGATACGCACGCCAGGTGCACTTCTTACTGCTAAAAACTAAAAATAATTACAAGATAAAATATTAAAAAAGAGGTAAATAACCAACCCTCGACAACGTAGGAAGAAAAGAGGGACGTAAGGTAGGAGGGATGAAAGTGGGAAGGAATAGTTAGTTATTGAGGATTTAAGCGGCGGAACTGCAAGGTCATCTGCCCCGAGGGAAGGAAGGTTGGAAGGAATAATGGAAAGTTATAAGGAAGGAATGAGGAAAGGAAGGAAGGTTGGAAGGAATAATAGAAGGAAGGAGGGAAGGCTGGAAAGAAGGAAGGAAGGAAGGAAGGAAGGAAGGAAGGAAGGAAGGAAGGGATGAAGCAAGGAAGGATGGGAGGAAGGAAGGAAGGAAGGAAGGAAGGAAGGGAGGGAGGAAGCAAGGAAGGGAGGAAGGAAGGAAGGATGCAAGGAAAGAAGGAAGGAAGGGAGGAAGGAAGGGAGGAAGCAAGGAAGGAAGGAAGGGAGTAAAGAAGGAAGGGAGGAAGGAAGGAAGGGAGGAAGGGAAGAAGGGAGGGAGGAAGGAAGGGAGGAAGGAAGCAAGGAAGGGAGGAAGCAAGGAACGGAGGAAGGAAGGGAGGAAGCAAGGAAGGAAGGGAGGAAGCAAGGAAGGAAGCAAGGAAGGGAGGAAGGAAGGGAGGAAGGAAGCAAGGAAGGAAGAAAGGGAGGAAGGACGGAAGCAAGGAAGGAAGGGAGGAAGGGAGGAAGGAAGGAAGGTAGGAAGGAAGGGAGGAAAGAAGGAAGGAAGGAAGGGCGGAAGGGAGGAAGCAAGGAAGGGAGTAAAGAAGGAAGGGAGGAAGGAAGGAAGGAAGGATGGAAGGGAGGAAGGAAGGAAGGGAGTAAGGAAGGAATGGAGGAAGGAAGGGAGGAAGGAAGGGAGGAAGGGAGGAAGGAAGGAAGAAAGAAAGAAAGGAAGGAAGGAAGGAAGGAGGGAAGAAAGCAAGGAAGGTAGGATGGGAGGAAGGAAGGAAGGGAGGAAGGAAGGAAGGAAGGGAGGAAGCAAGGAAGGGAGGAAGGAAGGAAGGAAGGATGGAAGGGAGGAAGGAAGCAAGGAAGGAAGGGAGTAAAGAAGGAAGGGAGGAAGGAAGGAGGGAAGGAAGGAAGGAAGGATGGAAGGAAGGGAGGAAGGGAGGAAGGAAGGGAGGAAGCAAGGAAGGGAGGAAGGAAGGATGGTAGGAAGGAAGCAAGGAAGGAAGGGAGTAAAGAAGGAAGGGTGGAAGGAAGGAAGAATGGAAGGGAGGAAGGAAGGAAGAAAGGAAGGAAGGGAGGAAGGGAGGAAGGGAGGAAGGAAGGAAGGAAGGAAGGGAGGAAGGAAGGAAGGAGGGAAGAAAGTAAGGAAGGGAGGAAGGAAGGAAGGAAGGGAGGAAGGAAGGGAGGAAGGAAGGAAGGATGGAACGAAGGAAGCAAGGAAAGGAGGAAGGGAGGAAGGAAGGAAGGAAGGATGGAATGAAGGAAGGAAGGGAGGAAGGGAGGAAGGGAGGGAGGAAGGAGGGAAGAAAGCAAGAAAGGGAGGAAGGAAGGAAGGGAGGAAGGAAGGAAGGAAGGATGGAACGAAGAAAGCAAGGAAGGGAGGAAGGGAGGAAGGAAGGAAGGAAGGAAGGGAGGAAGGAAGGAGGGAAGAAAGCAAGGAAGGGAGGAAGGGAGGAAGGATGGAACGAAGAAAGCAAGGAAGGGAGGAAGGGAGGAAGGAAGGAAGGAAGGAAGGGAGGAAGGAAGGAGGGAAGAAAGCAAGGAAGGGAGGAAGAGAGGAAGGAAAGAAGGGAGGGAGGAAGGAAGGAAGGGAGTAAAGAAGGAAGGGAGGAAGGAAGGAAGGAAGGATGGAAGGGAGGAAGGAAGGGAGTAAGGAAGGAATGGAGGAAGGAAGGGAGGGAGGAAGGAAGGGAGTAAGGGAGGAAGGAAGGAAGGAAGAAAGAAAGGAAGGAAGGAAGGAAGGAAGGAGGGAAGAAAGCAAGGAAGGGAGGAAGGGAGGAAGGAAGGAAGGGTGGGAGGAAGGAAGGAAGGAGGGAAGAAAGCAAGGAAGGGAGGAAGGGAGGAAGGAAGCAAGGAAGGAAGGAAGGGAGTAAAGAAGGAAGGGAGGAAGGAAGGAGGGAAGGATGGAAGGAAGGAAGGAAGAATGGAAGAAAGGGAGGAAGGGAGGAAGGAAGGAAGGGAGGAAGGAAGGGAGGAAGCAAGGAAGGGAGGAAGGAAGGATGGAAGGAAGGAAGGAAGCAAGGATGGGGGTAAAGAAGGAAGGGAGGAAGGAAGGAAGGATGAATGTCAGGGAGGAAGGAAGGAAGGAAGGAAGGAGGGAAGAAAACAAGGATGGGAGGAAGGAAGGAAGGAAGGGAGGAAGGAAGGAGGGAGGAAAGTAAGGAAGGGAGGAAGGAAGGAAGGAAGGGAGGAAGGAAGGGAGGAAGCAAGGAAGGGAGGAAGGAAGGAAGGATGGAACGAAGGAAGGAAGGGAGGAAGGGAGGAAGGAAGGAAGGGAGGAAGGAAGGAGGGAAGAAAGCAAGGAAGGGAGGAAGGAAGGAAGGGAGGAAGGAAGGAAGGTTGGAACGAAGAAAGCAAGGAAGGGAGGAAGGAAGGAAGGAAGGAAGGGAGGAAGGAAGGAGGGAAGAAAGCAAGGAAGGGAGGAAGGGAGGAAGGATGGAACGAAGAAAGCAAGGAAGGGAGGAAGGGAGGAAGGAAGGAAGGAAGGGAGGAAGGAAGGAGGGAAGAAAGCAAGGAAGGGAGGAAGGGAGGAAGGAAAGAAGGGAGGAAGGAAGGGAGGAAGCAAGGAAGGGAGGAAGGAAGGAAGGATGGAACGAAGGAAGGAAGGAAGGAAGGGAGGAAGGAAGGGTGGAAGGGATGAAGGAAGGAAGGAAGAAAGGAAGTAAGGAAGGAAGGAGGGAAGAATGCAAGGAAGGGAGGAAGGGAGGAAGGAAGGAAGGAAGGGAGGAAGGAAGGGAGGAAGCAAGGAAGGAAGGAAGGATGGATGGATGGAAGGAAGGAAGGAAGGAAGGAAGCAAGGGAGGATGGGATGATGATTATTGTTATAAATCTTAAGGGTGGAACATTGATGTAATCTTCCCCTTGAAACATGTTAATATACAAACTTTATATTTATAAAATTTAGAGTTGGATTCCAAAATGAGGAAAACAAATTAATTATTATTACAAAAAAGCACGAAAAAACTAAGAAAACTATTCAAATAAAAAAGATGTTCCTAGAGGAAAAATTCGTTGGAACATTTAAGCTGCTAACTCTAACCCACACAGCGGATGACGCGATCAGCAGCTCAAATAGGATCGAGTGAATTCTTGGTAGAACAACAACATCCCAACAATAGCATTCAATTATTAGCTTATACAGGCTGTTTCGGAGATAAGTACAATATTTCTTCTCTTGGTTGTTAGCATGGCCCTGAATACATATGACGTGAAAATATTGTCATATTTCAAACATAAACATAGTAAGATGGAAATATGTTTGTAGCTAACTTACTTCTAACGAAGAATGACGTAGCGCTTTGCTGAAATGTTCTTATGTTAAACCGTTTGTTGTCTGTACGAAGAACGTTTACACACAATTTATCCATGCATACTACCAGGAGCTGTAATAAAATGATGTTCTGACCAAATGTGTCATAGAAACATAACTCGATGCTTGTCCTTCGGATGTCAACAACATCATAATCTACTAAATGCAGACATTCATTTCTACTTTCAGTAAGATTATTTGTGCATAGCAACTTTGCGTATGGGTGCCCAATATGTATGAAACGATACCCGAAATTCCGAGGCATTCATATCAGAGTACCGTACCTCCTGCAAGCGTCGTGATAATTATGAAAGCCTATCAAGGGCCCTGATCTCCTAGATATTGGCTTCCTTAGTGAATTCAAGGCACTGTTTGGATCCTGGAGCATTTGGAACAAATTGGGTGAGGTGTACACACGACCATCGCAATGTCCCTGGCGGAACGATGCCGAATCTCTGGCATTGATTGCGGTGCATAGCTGGAGAAATGTACGGTCTAACATCGCAATGGTGCAATGGGAAATATTAAGGTATTTTCTACATCACCCTCAAAATGGACAACGAAAGCGCCGATGTTTTGACACTATATTCCCCAAGTTTCCGAGTGATGCACCTAATCTTAGTGATCCCTCTCTTCTCCAGAACCCGCATTCGCTCCGTATCGCTATTAACAACGAGGTTGCGATGGAATATTACTCCACGTACCTCATTCAGCGTTTCGTGTTATGTCACCTAAACGGGAATTTTGCCGAATTGTGTGCATTCCAGCAACACTCCGGTCTGCTTCCGGTCGAAGTCATTGATGTTCCTGAGGGCTGCATGCCATTGTTTAGTCCAGGGGTTCTCAACATCATGGCTGGCCTCACAGCTGTCTTGTAGGCCTTTTTTTCACCCTTATATTGAGCCTTTCGTCACACAGATTCGCAGAAAACCTTTTCCAGTTCATCCAGGCCGACTGAACCCTGTGGTTAATCTCAGTATTTATGTTGCCATCTTCAGACAATGTTTCCCAAGATACTTGAAGCTACTGATTGGCCTTAAGCTTACTAATGCATTGCCCTCACCACCAAGGCACAAATACTCGGTTTTCTTTCGACTGATTTCCAGGCCTCTGGTCTCCAAGGCTTCTCGCCAGTTCTCCAGTCGCCTTCCCATTTATCTCTTACTGGTGTCGCACAAAACAATGTCATCGGCAAAAATCTTTCGATGCCTTATATATTGCCCTCGCTATCCTGGTATTCTCTAAGTCCCTCATATACATCATCCCAAGCATCTGCCCTTGCCTGTCCTACCACTCGCTTTTATATAAAAATATTATCTAACTACAAGACATTTTGTAGTGCGTTCCATTGGTGTTTATATATTACAACTAGCAGAAGTACCCGCTCTTCGAACGGTCTTCGGTATTAATAACCAGACGCTATCAATCGAGCCAGTGTTGCAATGGTTAGGGGCTTGTCAATCCTTCATAAGTTTATCAGAACGAAGTTAGTTTTCTGGGTATATCACAAACACTGTTAATTTAAGGGCCTTAAAATGTGGTTTTCGGAGACCCATTATAGACTTCCTACTTTTGTGTCACACATTGAGAAGCGCAACATATGCTTTGGTCGTCTTTCTAGGACAATTTTTATTTTTCGCCTATTTTAGCATGTATTTTCAAAAGTTTTTCCCTATACCAACCCTTCTATGAGAAGTACGGTGAAGAGTTTTATGAATGATTCGTGTATTGACTCATGATTACAATACCTAACTTTACGATGCTCCAAGCACCCGAACACGAGTTACAGCCGTACATAAACATAAGATATTTCAACCACACAGTGTCAAAGAAAATCATCTTTACGATGAACCCGTTTGTCGACAAAAATATGATTAGTTAAAATTTGCTCTCAAATTAAATGTACCTAACGTGTACATCCTGACGTGAAAATAATATTGAAAACCTTGTTGACGAAACGCAATATATGTCAAATAAAAACTTACTCTCACCGTTGTGGAAAGTCCCCATTCCCAGGAAGACTCCTTTAATAAATTATAAAGGATTGTGGTGCATGAAAATTCAGGATTTTTAGCTTTCAATGGCCCAAATTCCCAAAAGCTGAAATAAACACTATTTCAATTCAGAAATTTTTGAAAATAATGCTGCTGTTTGGAGATATAATAGACCATCTGTACAACATATCGCACGTGTAAGTTGCGTTTAAAAATTCTAGGGTACCCCATGACCCCCTTAAGCGCATTGATGAAGTTTACAGTCTATGTTTGTTTCCATGATAACCTTATAGCCATTTGCAAACTTTTAAAATTTAATAAATTGAGTGGCATTGCATCTTATAGAAATAGATGGAAAGTTGGAAGTCACCTCTTGAGATACTGTTGTCATGGTTACCGGCTTGCATTCCTTCATTTGTTTCTTCTTGTTCTTCTTCTTTAGAATGGGCCAGATAAGGACCACGACGTTCAACTTTTCAGCTTGGCGAGGGACTTGATGTTTGCCCAATATTCGCGTATTCTCTGGCTATGTTTCTCCTTTCTCTCTTTTGTCCAGATGATGCCGGTTTTCTTACTGGGTGGTCTGTCCTGAAAACTTTTCTGTGCAAGTATCTATCTGAGATGTGGTTGGCTTCTAATATCACTTTCCATTATCTTCAGTTCTTGGATGTCCTTGTTAACTTCTGTTAACCACGGTGTAACGCTCTTTCTATTCTCCCAGTAGTTGAGAAGCCGATTGGTTAGTCCTGTTGGGTTCATCCTTGAGACATGTCCGTAGAAAGTCAGACTTCTCTTCCTGGCCACATCTGTGATTTTCTCAGTATATCTATATAGCTCCTGATTTGGTCTTCTTCTGTACTCGTCATCCATTTTTATTAGTTTATTATTCTGGGAATATCTCAGAAATGTGGTTTTAGAGCCTTAAAAGGTAGTAAGTAGCCTCCGAGCCACCGAGGGGCTGAAAATGAGTTTTGACTCGTCCTTGTACGCCATAATATAATAATAATCATAATAATAATAATAATTTAATAATATAGGGATAGGGATATATTAGTCCTTTAGTACCACACCCGCACGTGTAAATCGCGTGAAGAAATTCAAGAGTACCCCTTGACCCCCTTAAGCGCATTATATACGTATTGATGAATTTTACACGTAAAGTTGGTTCCGTGATAACCTTATAGCCGTTTGCGAACGTTCACAGTATTGTAATAAATGGAATGACATTGCGTCTTACAGGAATAGATGGACTTCTGAGATTGTGTTGGCGTGGTTACCGGCTTGCATTCTTTCAATAGCTTAATAAATTAATAATTAGTTTTCTTGGAATATCTCAAAAACTGTTGGTTTTAGGACCTTAAAATGTGGTTTTCGGGACCCGTGGGGCCTCCAAGTATTGTTTCTCACATTGAGACGCTGAAAATGAGCTTTGTCTCGTCTTTCTAAGACCATTTCAGCATGCATTTTAAGGGGGTACGCCCGAGAGGTATGGAGAAGAGTTACATCAATGATTACTTTCCTGCCTCTGATGGACATCTGTACCAAACTTTACGTTGATCCTCTCAGCCATTCTCAAGTGATGCGCGTGCAAAATTGTAAACAAACACACAGACAGACAAAAATTTTGTTTTTGCGCGCAACCGTCATAAACCAGTCTGAAACGCGTTAATAACTCAAATTTCTGTGGAAATTCAGAAAGAAAAACACAAACTTTCTTTTTTATATATATAGAGAGATTCACAACTTAAGGTAAGCTTTTCTCTATCGGTTTGTGAATTACATATGAGTATTATGCACGTCTAGTACACAGTTAGAATAAAACAAAGTAATAAAATAAAAATAAAAACAAGAAGTTCCGTGACGAACTAAAGAGCCTACTTTTCATGCCAATGATTATTCTACAGTATATGAACCTATCTAGAATAATGACGAAATTTAGTTGCTAATATCGAAATTTCTAATTAGTTCGAAATACTGTATACCTTGCATAATGTAGCCTAATAGGGCACCACAGTTGGCAGCCCTGATGACTGAATATATTCTTAGTTCCATCTCTTAAGGTACAGAATACAAAATTTGGTAGAAGTCCAATGAATAGCATGGACGTTACATGCAGTTAAACATTGGATCTAACAGCGCGCGTAAAATCATGTTGGCAACAATATCATGCATGTATTGGTCAGAAATAATCTGAAATAATATGTTCTATTGTTGTGCCAATTTTGAATGAAATCCATTAGTTAGTATAGAAGTTACATGCATTTTAAAATTGGACCTATCAGCAGGCTTAGAATCATGTTGGCAGCACTGACGTATATTAGTTACTCCAAATTCATCTAAAAAGCCAGGTACTGCACGTGTGCAAAGTTTAGAGCTATTGGCTTGCATACTTTCTGATATATATTAGGGTAACAAAAATAGATATAGTATTTATTAACAGTTGGCAGCCCTGGTTGCTCCTAAATATACGCATAGTCATATCTGTTATGGTACACATAGCACATACGAAATTTGGTTCAAATCCAAATGATAGTATGGAAGTTGCATGTATTTAAAGTTGGACCTGTCAGCAGGCTTAGAATCATGTTGGTAGCACTGACGTATATAAGTTACTCCAAATTAATATAGAATGTCAGGTACTATACGTGTGCATAGTTTAAAGCTTGCATACTTTCTGATATATTGGTATTTGGGTAAAATAAATTAGGAGCATTTATTAACAGATGGCAGCCCTGGTGGGTCGTAAGAATACGCTCAGTCATATCTGGTTATGTACACATACAACATACGAAATTTGGTTGAATTCCAATTGATAGTGTAGAAGTTATATGCATTTAAAATTGGACCTATCAGCAGGCTTATAATCATTTTGGCAACACTGCCATGTATGGACTCCTGGATATTAAACTGCAATATTATTATCTATACGTGTGCCAATTTTGAAATAGCTCCCATTCATACCTTCCATGATATACATCATGGAGCTCAAATTTCAATTGCGATTTTTTAGCAGTTGGTAGCACTGACATCATTTTCAAATATGGCCGTGAGATATTCAGGTATAGATCTTTAATCCTACCAAATTTTGTTTCGATTGCTCCAGCCGTTTAGGAGTTGATAGGGGGAGGACACACACACAGTCAGTCAGACAGACAGAAGGACAGACAGACAGACAGACAGACAGACAGACAGACACACATTTGCCCGATCTCATAAGTCTACTTTTTCCTCATTTTTGAAAAATGTGAAAAGTAGGCTAATAAGTAATACTCAACTTGATGATACACTCTCATACCTGTTACCTACTGGTGGCAAAGTCTCTTTATTTACTTATGGGGCCACCTGAGCTTCTTGGGAGTGGGGGAACAAAACAAAACTCAAATCACATAACGGAAATACACAAGAAAACCCTTTAATCTTGTCAAATACAACCAAAAGAAAGAACTAACGACCATGGTTTGACAAGGTCTGTTACAACGAGCGAAGGAAAACTTTACTAGCACTACACCGTTTGAAAACCTCATCGCAGAAAGATGACCTATTGCAATATGCAAAACAACGGAAGGCATACAAAGCTATACTCAAGGTAAAGAAGGCGAATTATCTTGAAGATGAAGCCAGAAAACGTGCTGAAATCGCACGGAAAGACCCTTTCATAGCTCTCAGGAAATCAAAACCTCAAGCAACGAGCTGTATCCCAATGGAAACATGGGAAATTCACTTTAACACCATCCTCAACCATCAAAATCAGGCAGTATCATTCACACTTCCCCCAAAAAGAAAAACACAAAACCACTCCCTCATAACAAGAGACGAAATAAACAATGCAATACTAGAAGCAAGAAACGGCAAGGCATCAGGTCCAGACATCATATTCACAGAGCATCTTAAAGACTCTGTGCATATCCTACAAGATTACTGGACAGAACTCTTCAATAAATGCATAAGTACAGGGCAAATTCCAGAACAGTGGCGGACTTCGACTATAAAAGTTATGTACAAAGGCAAAGGTGACATTGACAATCACCGGGGAATAGCACTAGAAAACACCACATTCAAGATCTTCATGACAATCATAACGAACAGGCTTACCTCATTAACAGACTCCCAAATACCAGAAAATCAATTTGGTTTCAGAAAAGGGAGAAGTACATTGCAGGCCGTCAATTTCCTAATAGATCAAGCTCAAGATTCGCTTAGACACATGGGGAAGAAATACTTTATAGTATTTATAGATTATAGTAAGGCCTTTGATCTTATCAACAGAGATATACTCATTCGGAAACTTACACACATGATGGGAGAAAATCATCCACTCGCAATTATTCTCTCCAACATCCTAATGTACAATCACATCCAAATATCAGATGGCACAACTACACACATCAAAAAAAGTTTTGCATCACCTCGGTTCCAAGAGTTCCGGAACCGTTAAATACAAAGGGAATAGAGATCAACACAAACAACATTTCAGCTCGTTTTATTGCTCATGAGACCCACACATTGCATGTTGTACCATCATACAGCTAGACTTTCAGCATTTGTGGTCCAGATTGCAGTACACACCACTACCTCTAATACCCAGTAGCACGTCCTCTTGCATTGATGCATGCCTGTATTCGCCGTGGCATACTATCCACAAGTTCATCAAGACACTGTTGGTCCAAATTGTCCCACTCCTCAACGACAATTCGGCGTAAATCTCTCAGAGTGGTTGGTGAGTCAAGACGTCCATAAACAGCCCTTTTCAACATATCCCAGGCATGTTCGATAGGGTTCATGTCTGGCGAACATGCTGGCCACTGTAGTCGAGCGATGTCGTTATCTTGAAGGAACGCATTCACAAGATGTGCACGATGAGGTCGAGAATTGTCGTCCATGAAGACAAATGCCTCTCCAATATTCTGCCGATATGGTTGCACTATGGGTCGGAGGATGTCATTCAGGTATCGTAAAGCCGTTTCGGAGCCTTCCATGACCACCAGTGGCGTACGTCGGCCCCACATAATGCCACCCCAAAACATCAGGGAACCACCACCTTGCTGCACTCGCTGGACAGTGTGTCTAAGACGTTCAGCCTGACCAGGGTGCCTCCAAACACGTCTCCGACGATTGTCTGGTTGAAGGCATATGCGACACTCATCGGTGAAGAGAACGTGATGCCAATTCCGTGGGGTCCATTCAGCATGTTGTTGGGCCCATCTGTACCGCGCTGCATGGTGTCGGGGTTGCAAAGCTGGACCTCGCCATGGACGTCGGGAGTGAAGTTGCGCATCATGCAGCCTATTGCGCACAGTTTGAGTTGAAACACGACGTCCTGTGGCTGAACGAAACGCATTATTCAACATGGTGGCATTGCTGTCAGGGTTCCTCCGAGCGGCAATCCGTAAGTAGCGGTCATCCACTACAGTAGTAGCCCTTGGGCGGCCTGAGCGAGGCCTGTCATCGACAGTTCCTGTATCTCTGTACCTCCTCCATGTCCGAACAACATCGCTTTGGTTCACTCTGAGACGCCTGGAAACTTCCCTTGTTGAGAGCCCTTCTTGACACAAAGTAACAATGCGGACGCGATCGAACTGCGGTATTGACCTTCTAGGCATGGTAGAACTACAGACAACATGAGCAGCGTACCTTCGTCCTGGTGGAATGACTGGAACTGATCGGCTGTCGTACCCCCTCCGTCTAATAGGCCCTGCTCATGCATGGTTGTTTACATCTTTGAGCAGTTTTAGTGACATCTATGAACAGTCAAAGGGACTGTATCTTGGATACAATATACACAGTCAACGTCTATATGCCGGAGATCTGGGAACCGAGGTGATGCAAAACTTTTTTTGATGTGTGTATATCCAAGAGCATTATACAGACAAATGGAGTCCTACAAGGTGACCCAGTAAGCCCAATAATGTTCAATATCATGACTGCAGACGTCACGGAGATAATCAGAGACACATCAGCGTCACTTATACTATATGCTGACGACATGGCAATTGGCTCAAGTGATAAAGAAGAGCTTCAAGATGTCCTAAACAGACTCATCGCATGGGCAGACAGAAATGACTACATATCAACCAAAGTAAAACCAAACTAATGACCTTTAGGAGAGGAGGGAAACATGCTTCAAGAAACACAATAACACTACACAATAACCCTTTAGAAGTAGTCTCAAAATTTAAATACCTTGGAGTTACTTTACAAACAATATTATCATCCTTCAACTTCCATGTTACAGAGAGAGCCACTGCTGCAATAAAAGCCATGTATCATATCCAACAACCACAGCGAATCTCAATAGCCACTGAATTAACACTGTTCAAGACTGCTATAGCACCAATAGCAACCTATGGGATTAACATCATCTCGGACAAACTAACAATCACAAATCTATCAACAATTGAGAAGGTCAAAGCCCGTTACCTAAAACGGATTCTAGGAGTAGGGAAGTCAGCACCATCGAGGCTAACATATGTGCTAACAAAAGAAACCTTCTTCGTTGAGGACATAAGAGCACAATTCTGGCTACCAAGTACTAAGGCTTATTAAAAGACACTACACCTGTTAAAAGAGAAAACTAACGCCACATGGCCCGAATTTTACTCTACAGACGCTATGACAACATCGGAATGGAAGCAGCCAAATTATGAACTTAGACACATACTGTCAAGATTTGCAACGCACGGCTTTCATCACAAGCTATGTCAGAACCTAAGATTTCATCAACCGGAAGAATCTTGCATGTGCAAATTGTGCAATAAACATTGTGAGCGATATCATGCACAAAACTGCCCAAACAGGACAATCTCAATAATAGGACCAGGTCAAGGATAATTTGTGTACCATTATCCACATTGTGCGCTTTTCTTAAATAACAAATAACCACAAAAACACACAAAACACACACAAGAAATGTGCTGAACTTCTCTACATTTATTATGTCAGCATCGAAGATAAACCATAGTTTTAATAATCAGCTGATCTCATAAGGGAATCTGAATATTACTCACCCTTAACAAACCAATGAACAGCATAATGCTAAACACTGAGAGGATCACTCCGTATATCTGGTAGGCCAAGGCTATTGGGTCAGTAACTGTAAAGAGAAAACTTGAACTTTTCAGAACGTGTCCTAAACTAAACATACACCAGGCTACTCTACTTAGGCAAGTGCAGGAAGAAATCCGACTGCGCACGCTTCTTCGGCCTCTACTGACAATGAGTCAGTTTTAATATATTTAATGCAGCCAAATCGGGTAACAATATTACAATACCAATTTACGTTACTGAACTCGCTCACATCTTGGCATAAGTTATTCACTTAATGATAGAGTTCTCTGGGAAAATAATTCTAACTGATAGTGATCACAGGTTTGCTTACAAAGCTTACATTTACACGTTTCATTTGGGTCGTTAAAGGATGTATTTTTCGCAGATAAGGTGGTGAAAGCCATGAACAGCCAGTCTCATGAACTACAGCCCATGAAGGGCCTAGGCCTACCAAGCGACCGCTGCCCAGCCATTTGGCCTGCAGATATTGGCATGACTCGTGATAAGCGCTTCGGGTCCCCTCGGCCGTTAATCTTGGGTTTCGTGATCGGGGTGCTGCCTCACTGTCAGACAGCTACTCAATTGTCCTCACGAGGCTGAGTGCACCCAGTTCCAGCCCTCACGTCAGTTTCTAAAATCCCTGACGGAGCCTGGAATCGAACCCGGGGCCTCCGGGTGAGAGGAGCTGCGCTACCCCAACATCACGGGGCTGGCAGTCTCGTGAAGACATGTCTAATCTGGTAATTTTCTTTTGGTCAAGTTCGGTCAATCATGGCCCCTGTGCCGGTAGAACTCTTGACATTTTCTTTTCTTTTCCTGTGTAGTGTTCTTTGTAAGATTTCTGATGCGCTGGTATTTGGTAGTGTCAATCAAGTCCTCAAGTCTTCTATGAGACAGGTCTCTTTCGCTAATATATATACCAATCTTGACCGTGTAGACTCCTATTGCCTTCCTTATGTACACTGCTTTCACTCTTTCTAGAGTGGACAAGTTCCTAACTGTAAGATGAGGCCAAATGATGTCTATTTCATAAATAATAAAATTGAAGACCTTAGGAAAGGACGGTGTAAGTCCATTTTTTCAGAAATGGCGCATTCTGGTGGCCAGCCAATATGGCACAACATACCTGACATTAATTCCACGGAACAATGGCGCCAAAACTGGAAGTCTGCTCCTGTGAAACATCAAGGTATTCTAGATACTGCTATAAGATTTCCGGGATTTAACCAAAGAGAAACCAGTGGGTAAAGTTAAATCGCCTAAGAACAGGTCACGCCAGATGTAACGCCACGCTACATAAATGGGGAATTCATCATTCTTCTGCCTGTGACTGCGGAGCTCCTCTTCAAACCGTAGAGCATATTATTCAAGAATGTCCGCTCGGGAAGTATGCCGGATCACCTCAATATGTTGTTTCTGCTGCACCTCCCTTTCTGGACTGGCCTCAACAATTGGATATCTCTTTGTGAATGCGAACGCAACCAATGTTCTAGTGATGTATATATTGTACATATGATTTATATATTTATATGTACATTTATTATATTGTTATTCATATAGTTGCTAGCCATACGATAAATAAATAGTTGAAAATAATTAATTTATGCTACCGTCTACGACACCTAGCTGTGAACTTCACTACTACTAGATGCCATCGCAACCAGCGCCCGGTGATGAACGTTGGAACTTAAGATCATTAATCAAACCTAACCTAAAATTTTGGCTTCACACAAGTGTAGTTAACTTAGTGGAAGGTTCTTTTTCATGCCATTAATCTATGACATGGGACCGCCGGCTTTACGTCCCCTTCGAAGGAAGGCATACTGAGGGATTTTTAACGTTCTTAAAAAATCCGACGACTTCGGCCGGGTTTGAACCCGTGACCTTGGGCATAGAAGCTTAGCATGTTACCAACTATACTATTGAAGCCGCTGTGGGAAACAGGTTACGTCACTATGTACTGGATTGTCTATGGGGATGATGTACTGCGGGATTTCGTGAGTCCCAGAACCGCTAGGGTAGCTGGGGAGGCCCAACTAGAATCCGGACAAGCGACAGCTACGGCGGACAAGAAGATCTTTGGTACGCCAAATCTGGTAGATGAGTTAACCCTCCCTTTTGGGGATCAAATATGAAATGGGATCTACAAAGGCTTGTATGCTGTGAGCTAACAACCCGCACATCTCAAATGTAATTGCTATCAAAGAATCCGAAGTGAATAGTAGCCTGATGGATGCTTCGATAACGACATTTAGCACGAATCGGACAATGAGAATTGGTTTCTGGAACATTCAATCTTTGACAAAAGGCGGCAAACTAAAGCAAGTGGAGAAAGAGATGCAAAACTATGGTTTGGATAGGAGGGAGGAGATGACTAGGCCACACCTTGAGAAAGTCAGTACCGGTAGCATCTGCACAACGAACAAAATTGGAAAGGAATTTGCAAGGTTCACGGAGGAGAGGTCGTCCTAGGAACCTAGACGAGGACTGTAGAGGAAGAAACACCTGAAGTGGGAAGTGGGAAGACCTGGAAGGAAGATAAACATTGGCTAGTCAAAGATCACAATGGAGACGTTTCACAGATGCCTTATGATCTTGTAGAAACGAGAGCAATGAAGTCAAAGTCAAGACTAAAGGGAGCTACAGACTTCACGCCATTACGTGACCGGTGATTCAAACAAGATGGCGTTCGAGCAAAGATAGTGCTTTTGAAGCAGTATTGCCATGAAATAATTTCAACACTTATTTATTTATTCATTTGAAGCCTCTGTGGCTTAGGCGGCAGCACGCCGGCCTCTCACCGCTGGGTCCGTGGTTCAAATCCCGGTCACTCCATGTGAGATCTGTGCTGGACAGAACGGGGGCAGACAGGTTTTTCTCCGGGTACTCCGGTTTTCACTGTCAAAATTTCATTCCAGCAACACTCTCCACTATCATTTCATTTCATCTGTCATTCATTTAATCATTGCCCCAGAGGAGTGCGTCAGGCCTCGGCAGCCGGCACAGTTCATATCCTCGCCGCTAGATGGGGCTTCATTCATTCCATTCCTGACGCGGTCGGAGACTGGAAGCAGGCTGTGGATTTTCATTTATTTATTCATTTCTCGTGTCGGAAACATGCAAATGTACAGTTGATATATATAGAATGGTTAAACTGTCTAATTATATAACACGTGCCCAACACTGAGCAACATCCAAGGCACTCGGAGTGGCTAACAGGAGATCTTCCTCTGCACAAGATGAAGGGCACAGAGGGCAATGAAGCATGAGTGTTGTGGTTTGTTCTTGTCCACATTCGCAAGACGTGTCATATGTACTGAGGCCCCATCTCCTCAGATTGTCTCGGGATCTTCCAACTCCTGATCGTAGCCTGTTTAGGGATTTCCACACCAACCAGCTTTCGTTGTGTCAGGGTGGTAGATCTTCAGCTACTGGCATCCAACCGCAGGGATGGGGGGTCGACTTCCTTCATAAATCCAGCCTTGCCTTCTCCGGTGAGACGGTATGCATCTCAGATGTCCTCAGGAAGATCTTTCGGGACCTCAGCCGTTGCTGAGGAGGATTATATCCATGCAGTGGGTGGGCGCTGTTCAGCCTCTCCCTGTTGGCAGCCACCTCTCTGCGTACACAAGGTGGTGCTATTCCAGCCGGGTAGTATAGAGTTTATCTGTTGGGGTAGGCTTTAAGCTACCTGTTATCAACCTACAGGATTCGTTCAGAGCTGTATCTACCTGTCTGGCATGAGATGACCTGCACCAAACTGGGAAAGCAAATTCAGCAGTAGAAAAGCGCAATGCCATTGCGGAAGAACAAATAGTCTCTAGATGTGAGCCCCATTGTGTCCCTACTAGTTTGCGAATCTGGTTGTTTCGTGTGGAGGTTTTGATTTTGTTATTCTTACAGTGGGTTTTGAATGTAAGAGCTCTATCAAGGGTTACTCCCAAGTATTTAGGGGTGTGACAATGCTGCATTCGGATACCTGACCATTCATTGCGTAACTCACGATGAGCTTCCCTGTTCCTTAAGTGGAAGGCGCATACTTGTGTCTTAGATGGATTTGGTCTGAGTTGGTTCCAACTGTAATAACTTGATATATTGCTCAGGGAAGATGTCAGATCTCTTTCCACTGATTCAAACCTTTAACTCTGCGCAGCAAGGGCTAGGTCGTCTGAATACAAGAAGCTTCTAGTGTCTGGGGACAGTGACTGATCGTTGGTATAGATGTTGAAGAGATTGGAGATTTGCTGATGACAAACCGAATCATAACCGATTCACCAGAGGATTTGAATGAGTTTTCAAAGGGTATGGACTACGTATGATTCTTGATGAAAACCAATAAATGTAAAACAAAAATAATGGAATGCTGCCGAAAGAAATCAGAAACCCATATTGACGTCAAATTGGCAGGTGAAAAGCTTAAAATTACTCCCTGTCCTGAACTAATTGTTTTTATATCCAAATAGCTGCCACACCAGACATCTGAGGCAATTTATTTAACATATTCTAACCTTGGTTTACACCTACAATCCATATCCTTGACCCTTTCTTCCATAACTAAGTTTGCTATTTCTCGGTGTCTTAGTAAGTGTCCTACCTACCTATCTCATTTCTTCATTAACACTCGCCGGAAATATCTCTCCTCCAGCAATCGTCCTAATACCTTCTCATTTGATACTATTAACTTTCATTCTCCTGTAACACCACATTTCAATCTGCTGCACCAACAGTAGGCTACAAGTTTCACTTTCATAGAGCGCCATGCCCCAGACAAAGGCTTTCAAAATAGTACATAATGCAACGAGCCTATAATAGGAAAAATTAAGACACGAGTGTCTTATTTACCATTATAGGCGAGTTGCATACGACTGTTTATGTTCGACGATAATTATAACTTTATTATATGTTTTAACATAAATATTCATAAATATCTCTGGAAATTCAGTCACTTGAATTTTGTGATCGGAGTGAAAGCGCTGGGTTTGACATGTCTGTTTTCCGAGTTCTCTTACCGACCAACGCATGCGCTCTGTGTGCTTGGCAGTGCCATATTTACGTCTACAGCCTGCCGATGTGTACCAGCATTCAGTCAAACAGTCACAGAAGTCGCTTGAAAGTAATGCGCTGTGTAGAAATTGGAGTTGGGGATATTAAGGTACAGTGCTATATCTTGTCTCATATTCGCCAGTTTATTTACGCAAACATATGGACGGTGCACTTTCCATGTCGGTGATTTATATAGAAGAATGCTGTGTTCATGTCCGACATGTTGGATTTTGAGCGCATGCGCGAAGGTATCCTTACCTAATTGGTCAATGAATGAGCTCTGATTGGCTGAAGAAACCGTATCATAATGGAAAACAGTACTATAATGACCATCATTATGATACAGTTTTCTGACGTATAATATTCACATTTCGACATCGTCGAACATAAATGATTTTAATACCTAACAAGTAGTTCCGTGAAGAACTATACAGCCTATTTTCATATATCCTACTTATGTTAATTGCCACTATCAACATACACAATTTCAGTTTGATTGCTGCAATAGATTCGTAGATATTGAGAACCGACTAAATATTTCGGATGGTCGCCATGTTGGATTTTATATATGTAGGTCCTAGAGTTATGTACTGTTACATGCAGATTATTGTGAACGTGTAGTATTCAAACTTCACTCGCATAATTAGGACACAAGAAAAAACAAGGAGTTTTAAAAATTTTTCACAGCTGCCATCTTGAGGTTATGGAAACAATAGAAATAAATTAGATGCCAGTGGATTAACATTCGGATAAAGATTTACTGTACCAAGTTTCACTGCACGCGGATGGTTAAATTGCGAGAAACGTCCATGTGAATATTTATAATTCGCGTAACCGCCATGTTGGATTTGTGATCACCAGGTTATTTAAAGTCCTATAGGTGAACTTAAGTTCATAGCCCCTATGAACATTAAAAAATGCAGTTTGATTGCTAAAATAGATTCGTAGATATTCAGTATCGTCTAAATATTTCGGATGGTCGCCATGTTGGATTGTTAAATGTATAGGCCATAGAGTCATGTACCATTAAAGGAAAATTATTGCGTAGGTTCATTATTCAAACTTTCACTTCGATCGCATGAATACATCACAAGAAATAAAAACTTAATTTTAAAATTCGTACTGCCGCCATCTTGAGGTTATGTAAACAATTGAACTAAATTAGATACCAGTGGATTACAATGTGTATAAATATTTCCTGTACCATGTTTCAGTGCGCTTGGAACATTAAATCGCGAGAAAGGTCTATTTAAAATGTTCAAATTCGCTTGGCCGCCATGTTCGTTTTGTAGTTAACCGGTTTTTGAAAATCTTATAGATGGACTTCCAGTAGTGCCCTTTATCTCCGTACAAAATTTTAGGGACATACCGCTAATAGTTTCAGAGATATAGAATGCCGGTGAAATATTTCGCATATCCGCCATCTTGTGATTATGTAAACAATTGAACGAAGTTAGATGTCGGTGCATTACAATGTATATAAACATTTACTGTACCAAGTTTCATTGCGTTTGGTTGGTCAAATCGCGAGAAACGTCTATTTAAAAGTCGCAAATTCGCTTGGCCGCCATGTTGGTTTTGTAGTTACCAGGTTTTCAAAAGTCACATAAGTGAACTTATAGGAGTTCCCTCTATCACCATAGAAAATGTCAGGGTAATATCGGTAATAGTTTCGGAGATATTGAATGCTGGTGAAATATTTCGCACAGCCGCCATGTTGGATTGGTGAGTCGTAACAAAATTTGAAGGGCACGGTCGAGGTCGCCGGGAATAGTGCTATGAACTTTCCGAGTTTCATTGAAATCGCTCCTGCCGTTTATATTTTATTTAGGGGGGGGGGGACACACACACACACTCACACACACACACACGCACACACACACGGACAAAAGGTGATCTCATAAGCCTATATTTTTCAAAATTGAAAATAGGCTAAAAATGCATTTAAAAGTAGAGAATTGGCTAGTATGGAAAGTAGATTACTCACATGTCGCCCTGTGCACGTAGTAGTACAACGCCTCCATCATCAGTCCTTGCGTCTGAAAACAAACAGACATAACTCAGTGATTGGTAGCTTCTAACAAGTAGTTCGTAGATATTGAGAACCGACTAAATATTTCGGATGGTCGCCATGTTGGATTTTATATATGTAGGTCCCAGAGTTATGTACTGTTACATGAAGATTATTGTGTACGTGTAGCATTCAAATTTCAATCGCATGATTAGGACACAAGAAGTAACAAGGAGATTTTAAAATTTCGCACACCTGCCATCTTGTGGTTATGGAAACAATTGAAATAAATTAGATGCCAGTGGATTAACAATCGTATAAGGATTTACTGTACCATGTTTCACTGCACTAGGATGGTTAAATTGCGAGAAACGTCCATGTGAATATTTGTAATTCGCATCACCGCCATGTTGGATTTGTGATCACCAGGTTATTTAAAGTCCTATAGGTGAACTTATGTTCATAGCCCCTATTAACATAAAGAAATTCAGTTTGATTGCTATAATAGATTCGTAGATACGCAGAGCCGTCAAAATATTTCGGATGGTCGCCATGTAGGATTGTTAAATGTTATAGGCCATCGAGTCATGTACCATTAAAGGAAAATTATTGCGAAGGTTCATTATTCAAACTTTCATTTCGATCACATGATTTCGACACAAGAAATAAAATCTTAATTTAAACATTCGCACAGCCGCCATTTTGAGGTTATGTAAACAATTTAACTAAATTGGATACCAATGCATTACAATGTGTATAAACATTTCCTGTACCAGATTTCATTGCGTTTGGAACATGAAATCGCGAGAAAGGTCTGTAAATTTTTTTAATTCGCTTGGCCGCCATATTCGTTTTGTAGTTAACCGGTTTTTGGAAGTCTTATAGATGAACTTCCAGTAGTACCCTTTATCTCCGTGCAAATTGTCAACGTGATACCGCTAATAGTTTCAGAGATATAGAATGCCGGTGAAATATTTCGCACTTCCGCCATCTTGTGGTTATGAAAACAATTGAACCAGGTTAGATGTCAGTGCATTACAATGTGTATAAACACATACTGTACCAAGTTTTATTGCGTTTGGTTGGTCAAATCGGGAAACGTCTATTTAAAAGTCGCAAATTCGCGTGGCCGCCATGTTGGTTTTGTAGTTACCAGTTTTTCAAAAGTCACATAGGTGAACTTCTAGTAGTTTCCTTTATCACCGTAAAATATTCCAGGGTGATATCGGGAATAGTTTCGGAGATATTGAATGCTGGTAAAATACTTCGCACAGCCGCCATGTTGGATTGGTGAGACGTAACAAAATTTCAAGGGCACGGTCCGGGTCGTCCAGAATAGTGCTATGAACTTACCGAGTTTCATTGAAATCGCTCCAGCCGTATAGACGTTATTAGGCGGGACATACACACACCTCACACACACACACGCAAACACAGACACACGGACAAAAGGTGATCTCATAAGCCTACTTTTTCAAAATTGAGAATAGGCTAAAAATAGTATTTTTGTTAATCAATTTAGTTGTTTTGTTTTAAGAAATTGACTGGAAACAAGGATCGTATGAGTCATATCACATATTATATCATAACAAAGCATTGGTCATCCATCATACTACACGCAAATATACAACTTACTCAATCATTCTATTTGTTAATTAAAAGTTAGTATTTTGAGGTTAACAAGAATTGGAAGGAAGCGAAAGATGATTGGTTGAAAGAGAAATGTGCAGGTATAGAATATTGTCTGAAATTAGGAAAAGTAGACACAGTTTATCGAAGGATTAAGAATACTTTTGGGGAAAAGAAGACTAAGTGCTGTAATATTAAGGACACAAATGGAAAGCCTCTAACAGATAGGGACGAAAAGGTTGATAGATGGAAAGCTTACATAGAGTGATTGTATAAGGGAAAGGAGATTGAGAATCATATAATGGAAAGGGAAGGGGAGATTGATGAGGATGCGAAAGGAGATTTAATATTGAGATCAGAATTAGACAGAGCATTGGAAGAGTTAAGCAGGAACAAAGCATCAGGCATAGATGATATACCGATTGAGTTGCTACGCTGTTTAGGTGATGATGATCTAATCAGGTTATTTCTCTTAGTATGTAGGATTTATGAGACAGGTGAGGTACCCTCTGATTTCAATAAGAATGTTATCATACCTATATCGAAGAAAGTAGGAGCTGACAGATGTGAATATTACCGTACAATCAGCTTGATTAGTCATGCTTCAAAGATCCTGTCTAAAAGAATTTACAAGAGGATGGTAAGCCAGATAGAAACGGAGTTGGGTGAAGACCAGTTTGGTTTCAGGAGAAATTTAGGAACAAGGGAAGCTGTACTAAGTCTTAGGCTGATTTTGGAAGGTAGAATAAGGAAAGATAAGAGAACGATCATGGCATTTGTATACTTAGAAAAGGCTTTTGATAACGTTGATTGGGCTAAATTATTTGATATTTTGAAAACGATTGGAATAAAGTACAGGGATAGGTGGGTGATCTACTATCTACACAGAAACCACACAGCAGTCATTCGAGCTGAAGGGCATGAGAGTGAAGCTGGTATTCAGAAAGGTGTAAGGCAAGGCTGTAACTTATCACCCACACTTTTCAATCTATACATTGAACAAGCAATGAAGGAAATTGGAGAAAAAAATAAAGTGGGAGTGAGGATTCAAGGAGAAAATATTTCTACTCTGAGATTTGCTGATGACATCGCCATTTTGGCTGACACACCGAAGGATTTGAATGAGTTTTTGAGGAAAGAATTCATGATGAAAATTAATAAATGTAAAACAAAAATATTGGAATGCAGCCGAAATAAATCAGAAACCTCTATGGACATCAAGTTGGCAGGTGTAAAACTAAGGAAAGTAGGAGACTTCTGTTACTTAGGAAGCAAACTAACCAGTGATGGACGAACCACAGAGGATATAAAAAGTAGGTTGGCTCAGGCAAGGAAGCATTTTTACAAAAAAGGAATCTGTTAACATCAAATATAGACTTAGGTATTAAGAAGTCATTTTTGAAGGCCTTTGTCTGGAGCGTGGCACTCTATGGAAGTGAAACTTGGACTATTGGTTCAGCAAAAAAGAGGAGAATTGAAGCGTTTGAAATGTGGTGTTGCAGGAGAATGATGATGATCAGATGGGTAGATAACAAACTAAGAGGTATTAAGACGAGTGGGAGAGGAGAGATGTTTCTGGCGACTGATAATGAAGAGAAGAGATGGGATGGTAGGACACATAATAACACATCCAGGAATAGCATGCTTTGTTATGGAAGGAAGGGCCGAGGACAAGAACTGTAGGGGTAGACCAAGGTTAGAATATGTTAAACAGATTGCGTCGGATGTAGGGTGTAGTAGCTATGTAGAGATGAAACGATTAGCTCAGGACAGGGAGGCATGGAGAGCTGCATCAAACCAGTCAAAAGACTGAAGACTCAAACAACAACATTTTGATCTATGGCAGGAAAAGAGATGCCTCGTGTCGAAAATCTTCAACAGGAATCAATCAATCAATCAATCAATCCATAATACAATGTCTGGCCAGATTACTGTATTCTGATCATTCTCAGTTCCTTTGTATTTATCTCTTTTTAGATTTGTTTCCTCTATACACAAGAATTTAGTTACACGTTTGTTGGCATTTTGAGCATAGTGCACTTTAAGTTAAGTTATACTCAGCTGGTTTTGGTGAGCGATTATAGAGGGGCCTAAGTGTTTCAGTGAGTTTTGCTTTTGCAGGTTTTTGATTACAGCTGTATTGTAGATAATGATGAATTTGTGGTTGCTCCTTGCTAAACATCCTTTCATTAATGCTGGTTGGTTGGTTCTTAAGTTTTGGGTCTCTGACAAAGCTCTTAATTATTTGTGCATTCGACATAATCTTCATTATGATAGGAAAATTCAGAAATAATTCGCCCTGGAATAGAACCTGTGATTTCGGGAAACTTGAAAATTGCGACACATTACAAACATTTTTAGGCGATCACTCGTGATACGAGTATGATTGTCTTCCAAGTTACATTTATGTAAATCTTCGCTGTAAACCAACATTAGGCCTAATCATATTGCGTGAGTTCTTTGGTGACTGTACAGTCCGATCCGAGAACCACAGACTCTTCCACAATATTGGCACACAAGGTCTTGAGCAGCCAATTGGATCTTGGGGGTTGATCATTCTGCGAATCATGCGCTCTTTCCTGGCATTTCTTTTTTCAGCCAGAAGCCTCCTTCTCTCTTGTTCGAAGAACAAGTGGCCTTGATGGACGTTGCGGCGCCACTCTGATCGGTCGGATGCGACAGCCTCCCAGTTACCTGTATCAATTTGACATTTCTTCAAGTTGGTCTTCAGAACATCTTTGTAGCGCATTTGTTGCCCACCCTGCTTTCTATGACCGACATTCAGCTGGCAATATAAGATTTGTTTTGGGAGGCGGGACTCAGGCATGCGAACTACATGTCCTGTCCATCGAAGTTGGTGTTTTATAATGAGAGCCTCTATACTAATAGTGCTAGCTTCCTCTAAAACACTTGTGTTAGTGCGCCGGTCTTGCCATTTAATACCAAGAATTCTTCGGAGGCATCGTTAATGATATTTTTCTAAAGATACGAGGTGCCTTCTGTAAGTAACCCAGGTTTCGCAGCCATAAAGCAAAGTGGGAACTACAACAGCTTGATAAACGTGTAATTTTGTTAGAATGCTAATGTCGTGGTTGTCAAACACGCGAACGAGCAAACGACCAAAGGCTGCACTGGCACATTGGAGGCGGTGTTGAATCTCAGCGTCAATGTTCGCATTTGTTGATAGGTGACTACCCAAATAGGGAAAATGATCTATATTCTTTAGTTTATGTCCATCAATCATGATAGCAGGAGCAGTAGCCCTGTCATGTGATGTAGGCTGATGAAGAACCTGTGTTTTATTGGTGTTTATGTCCAGACCAATGCAAACATAAATAAGACAACACACTGGCGAGTAAAATATCAAATGTCTGTGGGAAGGATCAAGAAAATAAAATGAAATGGTAAAAAATTAGGATATGGGTAGAGTAGGGAAAAACATCACGACAAACGTGCACTGGTACATAATCTGGCCATGTACTTTATACATTTTTAACCTCGAATTGATATTAAACACATTCTTAATCTTTCATGAACAAAATACGGTTCATACCTGCCAACTTTCAAAAATTGAAATCCAGAAGATCCCAAAGCGCAAAAATGTAACGCGTGCATGCGCCGCAATGTATCAAAAATAGCGAGAAAATACTACAGGGAAAGAGATTACAAACTCTTGGTGATGTGAGACTATCTAATTCGTTGTGCCAGTTTCCAAAAATATTGCAATTACATCAAGAACACATATAATTGGGAACAGTTCACACGCTACACAAACATGAGCTTTTCCTCACTTTGATCTTGCAAGTCACAGAACACTGGCTATATTCCAACACAGGTTGGAGAGGAGAGATGGAGATAAGAATGCGAATGTTTCACCTTCCCATGATCGCATAATACAAGGAAATTCTGATGAATATACCTCCCTGAAAGACTGATGATATCCTTTCTTACTTGGATTCATCACGGAATCACTAAATCGCACACAAATTCGTCACACAATTGCACGAATACCAGAACTACTGCAAACACCGCTTGAAACCAAGGTTTCCCGCTAACAAACAGTCGAAGCACAAAGAGTAATATAAAAGCAGCGATGATCTGCGAGATGTGATTATCGATAAACAGTTCGATCGACTTTTCAGCGTAAAGACAAACGCAAGGAATCATTGACAAAAGCGCAGCGATAATCTGCGAGACGGGATTGTCGATAAATTTATCGGTCAAATTTCAGTCGAATTTCAAACACTCGCATCTCAGAATACCAGCTATTACCGAAAATCAAAACTGAAATGCGATTTGGATGCAGAGAACAAAAACAAGCTAGGGAGTTGAAAATCCGAAAAAAGAAACTATGTTAATCCGGACTACCGGAAAACACCCCAAATATCCGGAAATATTCCGGGAAAACCGGAAAACTTGGCAGGTACGGTAGGGCCTATTCATTTCACGAAAAGTAATTATCCTTAAAATATGTCGTTCATTTAATTAAAAACTTATAATATCCTTTTATCATCATTATCGCACATTTTCACAAATTTACGACAGCTTAAATCCTAATGTGTGGACTTTAAATCATCAAGGCGCATCAATTAACGAGATCAGTATTAATTGGGCATCTGCTGCTGATGTTAAAAACAACCAATTCTATTCAGCATATAGGCCTATCGTCGTGATTAGGGCTGGTCGGACTACTTATAATAGATTATTATCATTTAGACTTTCACGGCCCGTTATACTATTCATAAAGTTGAATTTTGGGCTTATACCGTGTATTATTATATTAAAATTCGACGCGTTTCGAAAGAAACCATGTCTTTCTTCGTCAGAAATAATCTGAATACGACAAAAGATTTCTAAGAGAAAGCAACAAAGAACATATAAAAGGTGCCCAAAGATGGACGCTATTATAGCCCCATGTTAGGGACAACGAAAAGCAGCAGTGTATTACTTTCTCAGGGTTCTGATAATAGGTAGCCAGGATTCACTGAGATTGTAGCCGGTGTCACGGTTGAAATTATCTGGGTGTTTACGCATTTCAACCGCTTTCGATTTTGAGAACTATTTGCACTCGCATTTAGGAACATAATAGATGTATCAGGCTCCTTCAACTTGGTAAATCAGCTGTTGCTGATCATGCTTTAACACCTGGCCATGATGTCATGTTCCAAGGAGTGGATGTTCTTGCCCGTATAAAGCAATATTGTCCCAGAATCATCAGGGAGGCGGTTGAAATACATAAACACCCAGATAATTTCAACCGCGACACCGGCTACAATCTTAGTGAATCCTGGCTACCTATTATCAGAACCCTGAGAAAGTAATACACTGCTGCTTTTCGTTGTCCCTAACATGGGGATAAAATGGCGTCCATCTTAGGACACCTTTTATATGTTCTTTGTTGCTTTCTCTTAGCAATCGTTTGTCGTATTTCAGATCATTCCTGACGAAGAAAGACATGGTTTCTTTCGAAACGCGTCGAATATTAATATAATAAAACACGGCATATGCCCAAAATTCAACATTATGAATAGTATAATAGATTAATTACAGTTATCAATTAATAGAAGCTGCACAATCGATTAACTGGCTACAAGACGATTAATCGATTGACCGCTTAATTAATTGGTTGGTCGAATATTTTATTGTCGATTAATCGCTCCGTTCACTACGCTCACACAGAAGCAAAACGGACATTGTAATTAATTAAAATAGGCTATTTATTTAGTTAGTTAGTTAGTTATTGTTGTTTTAAGGGGCGGAACTACGAGGTCATCTGCCCCTCTTAACACAGTGTAAAGAATACAAATTTGGAATTTAATTTAAAATTTTGAGTTGGACACCTAAATTTAAAAATACGAAAAATTTATAAAACTAAAACAAAAAATTAAATAAAAATAAAAAAGCGCGCAAATGAGCGCAAAATCGTCCGAGGTATAATGGGGTCAATTTACAAGAATGGCATCCACGATAAAAAAAAAACCAACAAAGAAGTCTACAGTGAAATTGAGAAAATTTCAGAAACGATCCGTAAGAGGCGGGCAAGGTATTACGGTCATCTCAAACGAATGGACGGAAACAGGCTGACTAAACAGATTTTTCATTTCTTTGACTCCAAACCCAAAACCACAATGCCCTGGTTTATGAATGCCAAAGGCGACATCTAAAACCCGACGACGCCTTCAATAGAGATCTCTTCCTCAAAAATATACTGATTAATTGGTTAACCCAAGACGAGACACCGAACCCGAAAAGAAGACAAGGTACCACCTGTACAACGGAGCGCAAGATGGCCCACTCGCAGAGAATGAGGGAATTCTGGGCTCAGAGGAAAGCGAAACAAATTGCCAGACTTAACGTGGTCCTAGATGGTCTCATCGAATTATATAGGCTATATATATAAAAATTATAAAAATAAACAAATATTATGGAAAAACAAAAAAGTTATGATACAAAAACGAACAAGTCGTTGAGTGAATTTACACTGGAAAATTTAGATTGCTGACCCTAACCCACTCTCACTTATAAAGCGGATAACGCGATCAGCAGCCACCGCGTCATCGGCTAATATAAGTATGAGTGTCATCTGCAAACCAAAGTTTCTTCGTAAATCAGCAAGATCCACACACTCGGTGAAAATGTGGGCCACGGTAAAAACGACTCTACATATAAAAAGTGGGGGGTCTTCCCTTCTCATTAGGTACGAGTGGGTGGATCTTGTATGACCTAGCCTTAGCCTTCACAAAATAACGACTCCCTTCGGAGACCGGAAAGAGCTCCGCCACACGCGAGTAGTTCCCTTGATCGCTCTCAGTTTACTGGGCAGTGGGTCAGCTAGCCACTGATGCTCCCAAAATGCCAGAACTTGTAGGCGTAACTGAGAGCGAATATCTCTAGCGGGTACCTCCATTGGTCGAGGTGGTAGTGATACCGCCTCTTTTGCAGCTTAATCCGCTAACTCATTTCCCGCAATTCCCATGTGGCTTATATAGGCTATTTAGTAAGATATATTTTTTAAATAATGTATTATGTAAAATCTAGGCTAAAACAAAGTAAAACAAAATGTTCCTTTCCTAAATACAGTAGTAAACACTGATCAAGAATTCAAAATCTTAGCTGAAAACTCTTCGTTATCTTTTTTTCTAAACCCTTCCCAATTTGATTGATGTTTGTCCTTCTACTGTCAATGACACTTATTTGGTTATTGTTAACATAAACAAGGAAGTACACTTGAGTCGTCCAGTTGCAAAACTTGTTTAATCCACTTGTGAATAAGGCTCATGTCGTAAACTTATTTATTTTATTAGTTTATTTTATTATGTTTTATTTCTCTTTGTTTAATTTTATTTTTGTCGCCTCCGTAGCGTAGCGGTCAGCATGGTTAGCTGCCGCCCCGGAGGTCCTGGGTTCGATTCCCGGCTCTGCCACGAAATTTGAAAAGTGGTACGAGGACTGGAACGGGGTCTACTCAGCCTCGGGTGGCCCGAATGAGTAGAGGGGGTTCGATTCCCCCTCGGCCATCCTCGAAGTGGTTTTCCGTGGTTTCCCACTTCGTCTTCGGGCAAATGCCGGGATGGTACCTACTGTAAGGCCACGGCCACCTCCTTCCCTCTTCCTAGCCTATCCATCCCAATCTTCCATCCGTTCCCATCCCTCATGAGGCCCCTGTTCGCTTTGCAGGTGAGGCCGCCTGGGCGAGGTGCTAATCACACCTCCCCAGTTGTATCCATTCCGACCAGATGTTCCAAGCTCCAGGACACTGCCCATAGAGGCGGTAGTGGTGAGTTCCCTCGCTGAGTCCGTGGGATCCACCAACCTAGAGGGTAAATTGACTAAATAAAAAAATAAAAATAAAAAATAAAAATTATTTTGTTTGTATTATTTTGAATTTGTTTTATTTTATTTTATATCATTTTATTTTGTTTTAAATTGTTTTATTTCATTTTTTGTTTTGTTTTTTGTTTTGTTTAGTTTTATTTAACTTTGTTTTAATTTTGTTTTGTTAATTTTGTTTTATTTATATTTTGTTTTGTTTTACTTTGATTTTCCAGAAAACAAACATAAAACCAAAAACAAAAAACACGAAGCAAAAAGAAAAATTCAAGAACTAAAGCAAAATTCAAAAAAAAAGCAAAATCAGAAAACAAACACAAAACAAAACCAAGAAAGAAAAGCAAAAAGTAAAATTCAAAAGCAAAAGCACAAAGCAAACACAAAACGAAACACCAAAAACACAAAGCAAAAAGAAAAAAGTATAAAACAACCAACACCAAAGAAACGTGAGGCAAATTCCAGAGAAACGTTTCTCATGAAAATGATTCTTATTCACAAGTGGATTAAACGAGTTTTGCAACTGGACGACTCACTTTGTATATTTAGACAAAAAGTAACTTGTATACATTTGTGAACATCATATCGAAGATAAGCGTAACTCAAGCGATGACCTCTCATCTTATCTTATCTCACATGTCTAATAATCAATTAATCAATTCTTCGGTTAGCTGTTTAATCTATTGTTCGATTAATCGCAAAAAATCAGTCGGTTAATCGATTAATCGATTAATCTTTTCGATTAATTTCAAATTGTTGGAATTAATTGTTTTTATTAGCATCTCTAGTGGCAATAAATAGTTTCGAACAAATGCAGTGGCTCATACATGTGCTTGTCTAGCTGTTCACATTCAATATTATTGTAAATGTTCTGATAAATACAAATAGACATTGCTCGAAATTTGCTACCTATATTCAGTTTATAACTGTAAGGCTGCTTGCCACGGTGAGTGAGTGGTTATCGTGTCGGATTACTAACCCCAAGATTGCAGGTTCGCCCCTGACCGTGTCACACGATGTTGGCATGTTAAAGAACCCATTTGAATTCAGTAGGCCGTGTTCATGCTGGCAAAATTATTCACGAGATTTTCCGCCAACACAAAGTTCCTCATTTCTCTACTAGAAAACGCTATAGTGACAAGGAGCTTAGATATCTAACCTCCTTGACTTTCATTGTACTTCAAGGAAATACAAAAATTCGACATGCAAGCTGCCCTCTGGGTGTCAAATAACAAAGCTTGCACCCGGTACCCAAGGCCATACGATATTATTATTACTCTAAGGCTATCCCTCGCTATTCCCATACCTACGTTGTCGGGGATGCGGTCCAATAAATGTTTATGTGATGGATGGTTTTTGTGACTGTATGCCCATGGTAACGCCGACCTGGTGAGAGAATTTAATGAGAGATTATATGAATGAAAATAGGCAGGAAGTAGGAAGGAAGCTGCTGTGGCCTTTTAGAAGATACCATCCCGCCATTTGACCGGAGTTAAAATTGAAAAATACGGAAAACCCTCCGAGGAGGGCCGTAGTTTAGGGCTTAAAAATTTACCGACGGTTCCGAATCTCCCCCGAACAGTTTTTAGCCTATTTCCATTTATGAAAAAATTAGGCTTATGAGATCACATTTTGTTCGTGTGTCTGTGTGTGTGTGAGTGATTCGTCTGTGCCCCCCATAATAACATCTAAACGGCTGGAGCGATTTCAATGAAACTCGGTAATTTCATAGCACTAATCCGGACGACCTCGACCGTGCCATTCAAATTTTGTTACGTCTCACCAATCCAACATGGCGGCTGTGTGAAATATTTCACCAGTATTCATATCTCCGAAACCATTACCGATATCACCATGGAATTCTTTACTATGATAAAGGGAACTACTAGAAGTTCACCTAGTTTTTTGAAAACCTCGTAACTACAAAACCAACATGGTGGCCACGTGAAGTTGCGACTTTTAAATAGACGTTTCTCGTGATTTAACCAACCAAACGCAATGAAACCTGGTACAGTATATGTTTATACACATTGTAATGCACCGACTTCTAACTTCGTTCAATTGATTACATAACCTCAAGATGGCGGCTATGCGAAATATTTCACCGGCATTCTATATCTCTGAAAGTATTACCGGTATCACCCTAAAATTTTGTGCGGAGATAAAGGGCACTACTGGAAGTTCATCTATAAGACTTTGAAAAAACCGGTTAACTACAAAACGAACATGGCGGACAAGCGAAGTTGAAAGTTTTAAATAGATGTTTCTCGCAATGTAATGATCCAAACGCAATGAAACTTGGTACAGCAAATGTTTATACACATTGTAATGCACTGGTATCTAATTTAGTTCAATTGTTTACATAACCTCAAGATGGCGGCTGTACGTAATTTAAAATTAAGTATTTATTTCTTGTGTCATAATCATGCGATCGAAGTGAAAGTTTGAATAATGAACCGACGCAATAATTTTCCTTTAATGGCACATGACTCTACGGCCTATACATATAACAATCCAACATGGTGACCATCCGAAATATTTAGACGGCTCTGAATATCTACGAATCTATTACAGCAATCAAACTGAATTTTTTATATTAATAGGGGCTATGGACTTAAGTTCACCTATAGGACTTCCAATAACCTGGTGGTCACAAATCCAACATGGGGTGACGCGAAGTATAAATATTCACATGGACGTTTCTCGCAATTTAACCATCCGAGTGCAGTGAAACTTGGTACAGTAAATCCTTATACAAAAATGTTAATCCACTGGCATCTAATTTATTTCAATTGTTTAAATAACCACAAGATGGCAGCTGTGCGAAATTTTAAATCTCATTTTTACTTCTTGTGTCCTAATCATAGATTGAAATTTGAATGTTACACGTACACAATAATCTTCATGTAACAGTACTTAACTCTAGGACTTACATATATAAAATCCAACATGGCGACCATCCGAAATATTTAGTCGGTTCTCAATATCTACGAATCTATTACAGGAATAAAACTGAGAATTTGTATGTTGATTTTCTTTCCGTGTGGCCTCCAGGGAGGCCGAGTGCAGGTCTTTCTAGTCGACGCCTGTGGGCGACCAGCGCGTCGGGACGAGAGATGGAATGAATGAAGATGAATAAAACTGGGCAAGGATGTGGAAGGACGCGGCCGTGGCCTATCAGAAGGTACCGTCCCAGAATTTGCCTGGTTTTGAAAATGGGGAAACCACGGAAAACCATTTCAAGGACTGCCGACGGTGGGGCTCGAACCCTCGGGTCTACCGAGTCGGCAGAGAGCTTGGCCCCATGACCTAACGCTGCACTTTAGCAAGCGTAGCCACTGCTGTCGGTGTATGTTGATAGAGGCAACTAACATAAGTAGGATACATGAAAATAGGCTTTAGTTCTTCACGGAACTACTTGTTTTTTTTTAAATTCTTTGGCAGACCATGTACGCGCTATGAGGAATTGCAGTCAATTATACTGTAGGCTACATCTCGCAAGGTAAAAGGTTTGATCTGAAAGTGAATGTGTATTATGTGAAATTAAGATGATAATAGTTGTTTTCAGGGGCATAACAGCGAGGTCATCTTCCGAAATAACATGTAGTTCCGTGAAGAACTATACAGCCTAGTTTCATATTATATCCTATCAGTCTTTTCTATTAAAAATTCCCCTGGCTATTAAAAGTATTTTCCTTTGTGATGTATACTAAGTAGCTTTTGATACACGACCTACAGGTCAGTGTTGAAAATTTGGTGTTTTTAGCACCAGATCTGGTGTTTCTGAAGTTCGTCTGGTGCCAGAAATGTTCTAATAGCGCCATAGCAAAATAATGGTGTTATTTCAATAAAAACCAGTGCCAAATCTGGTGCTTAACGGATTTTACCTTGAAATTGTCTCCTATGACAAATAAGTAAATCCTGGAAGCCATATAATAGTTTTAATAAAGTTAATCAATTAAGATATGCAATGTTCAGCCTTACACGTGTCAAGATCAACACTCCAGCAGGGGATGTCCCTCATTCTCGTGCATAAGTGCTAAGTAAGCGCAATAAGCAGGGCTCAGTGCAAGTGCACTTGTACAAAGAATCCACCTATAATTTATTTTCTTCCCAGCTCCCAGGGGATTTCCCAGTTTCATGCGAAGGCAGTTTATGTACTTTCGCTCCCTCACTCTGATGCAAATGTAGGGAGAGTGTTTAGGCAAGTTTAATTGGTGGAAACAAAGCAATGAAATCGAATGAAAGTTCAAAAATTGCATTCCATTCTGTGTGTGCGATTTGGCCTAAAACAGAGGGAAAATGCTATCACGACTACGAACTTCCGGAGGATATAATAGTGGCCAAAATTGGAAGTATGCTGAGCTACAGCATTACTACACCTTCCTGCTCTAAAGATGTAATAGCGGTAGCAGGCTCCGCAAGTGAAGAAGACGATTTTTAATGAAAGAAATGTAAGTAAAAAGCCGTTTATATATTTATAACTAGCAGAAGTACCCATTCTTCGAACGGTCTTCGGTATTAATAACCAGATGTTATCAATTGAGCTACTGTTGCAATGTTTAGGGGCTTGGAACCTGTTTGTTGGCAAAGAAAGATTATTAGTTAAAATGTGCTCTCAAACTAAATTTACCTAACGTGTTCTTCCTGGCGTGAAAATAAAATTGAAAACCTCGTAGACGAATCGCAATACACGTCACATACGAACTGACCCTAACCGTTGTGTCAAGTGCCCAACTACAGGAAGACCCCTTTTATTAATTATAAAGGCTTGTGGTGCATGAAAATTCAGTTTTTTTTGCCTCCAATTGTCCAAATTCCTAAAATCAGCAAAAAACAGTCTACTATTTCAAATCAGGAATTTTTGAAAATAATGTTGCTGTTTGGAGATATAATAGACTTTCTGTACGACATATCGCACGTGTAAGTCGTGTGAAAAAAATCTAGGGTACTCCTTGAACCTCTTAAGCGCATTGATGAATTTTACAGTTTTAGTTGGTTCCGTGATAACATTATAGCCATTTGCAATGTAATTAATGGAGTGGCATTACTTATTCCAGAAATAGATGGAAAGTTGGATGCCACCTCTTTAGATACTGTTGTCATGGTTAGTGGCTTGCATTCCTTCTTTAGTTTATTAAATGAAATTAGTTTTCTGGGAATATCTAAGAAACTGTTGGGTTTAGAGCCTTAATATATAGTTTTCGGGGACCCTTTACGGCTCTTGAGGGGCCCCGAGTTTTGTTTCTGACCCCAAGGGTTTGAAAATGAGCTTTGTCTCTTCGTTGTACGCCATAATAATGATAATAATTAAAAGAATAATGATAATATAACAATATAGGGATATAATAGACCTTCCGGACCATACCCGCACGTGTAAATCGCGTTAAAAAATTCTAGATTGCCCCTTGACCCCTTAAGCGCATTATATGTTTTGTTGAATATTTCATCTTAATTTGGATCCGTTATAACCCTATTGCCGTTTGCAAACCTTCACAGTTATGTAATAAATGGAATTGCATTGCGTCTTACAGAAATAGATGGACCTCCGAGATTCTGTTGCCAATGTTACCGGCATGCATTCCCTAATTAATTTATTAAGCGAAATTAGTTTTTTGGGAATATCTCAAAAACTGTTGGTTTTAGGGCCATAAAATGTGGTTTTCAGGGTACTTTTAGGGCCCCCGAGTTTTGTTTCTCACATTGAGTGGCTGAAAATGAGCTATGTCTCACGCTTATTTCCGCATGTATTTTAAGGGGGTAGGCCCTCTGTTATGAGAGGTACGGAGAAGAGTTACATCAATGATTAGTGTCGTGCCTCTGATGGATATCTGTATCAAATTTTACGTTAATCCACCCAGCCGTTTTCGAGTTATAAGGACACAAAAAATTGTCCACAGACAAACAGACAGACAGACAAAAATATATTTTTGCGTGCATCCGTCACAAAACAGTCTGAAACGGGCAAATATGACAAATTTCCGTAGAAATGCAGAAAAATCAGACAAACATTCATTTTTATATAATAGAGAAGGGATATAATAGATCTTCAGTAGCACACCCGCACGTGTAAATCGCGTGAAAAAATTCTAGAGTACCCCTTGACACCTTAAGCTCATTGTATGTATTAATGAATATTTCAGCTTAATTTGGATCCGTTATATTCTTATAGCCGTTTGCAAACCTTCACAGTAATGTAATAAATGGAATTGCATTGCGTCTTACAGAAATAGATGGACCTCTGAGATTCAGTTGCCATGGTTACCGGCACGCATTCTTTCATTAATTTATTAAGTGAAATTAGATTTCTGGGAATATCTCAAAAACTGTTGGTTTTAGGGCTTTAAAATGTGGTTTTCGGGGGCCCTGAGTTTCGTTTCTCACATTGAGGGGCTGAAAATGAGCTTTGTTTCATTCTTCTACGCCTATTTCAGCATGTATTTTAAGGGGGTAGGGGCCCTTTTATGAGAGTTACGGAGAAGAGTTACATCAATGATTAGTGTGGTGCCTCTGATGGATATCCGTATCAAATTTTACGTTGATCCACCCAGCCGTTCTCAAGTTATAAGGACTCGAAGAAGTTGTCCACAGACACACTGACAGACAGACAGACAGACAGACAAAAATTTTATTTTTGCGCGCATCCGTCATAAAACAGCCTGAAACGCGCAAATATCGCAAATTTCCGTGGAAATTCAGAAAAAACAGACAAACTTTCATTTTTATATATATAGAGATTTATGGTGTTTTTCTAGTGTTTTGAATCATTGAGTCCAGCTGGTGCTTTTCTGGTGTTTTAAAGCGTAGGGGTTAGTTATTTACCATTCCAAGATTTGGCAACACTGCCTACAGTGTATTTCCACCAACACCATTGGATTGATAAAGTATGTGCTATAACCTTCAGTATCGGTGAATAAGACACCTCATACGAGATGTCATCTTTCTGTAACGCATCATGGGTGTTTAATTTTAGTAAAGTCAAATGCACGTCGTCTATGATTTAGGAAAAGTAAGCTGCATAATTTAGTACCATTAAATTATGATTATTATAATAACCTAACATACGAATCCTATGTTCAATCACTTGAATAGGGTGCGAGAGATAAAAAAGAGACAAGGTTTTAAAATTTCGAACTGATGCCATCTTGAATTTTTGAAAACAATTGAACATGATATGTCACTATACTATACTGAATAAAGATTCGCTCTTCTTATCATCACTGCTCTCGAGAGATTGGATCGCTAGAAAAATAATTTGAAATTCTTATTTGAAAATCACTTAGCTGCCATATTACTTTTGTGCTTCTTATGATTTGGAAAGTCATAATCAGTATATGTACTTAGTTAATAGTCTTCTATCACTATACCTGGTGGCCCGTTTCCGCCGTGCAATCTAGTTTTAGATGTCCCGCATACACTAGTGCTGTATGGGATGCCTAATAACTGATTTCCACAGGGGTCACAGTGCATGCAGGCCGATTACGTCAGAATACGAAGGAATAACAACCGGACAGCCGCTAGCTGCAAGTTCCTCAGCTCTACCCGTCTAATGCACCCCATTGCCTTTTCGACCCTCGCATTTGAGAGCGCAATAGACTCATAAAATGTGGTAGAACGACACGCCAGTTGCTGGCAACATATTGACAATGGCTGATGTATTCAGCATCGATGAGTACACGGACATTATACTAATATATGGAGAAGCTGGTCGTAATGCCGTTGAAGCTCGTAGACGGTATGCACTGGTCTTTCCAGATAGACGTCTGCCGTCTCGACTAGTATTTCGCTGCAATTATGAACGAATGGAATGTTCCAGGCACACACCAGCAGGACTTGACCCGTTTGCGGTAATGCTGAAGTTGTACGGAATGTACAAGAGTACTTCGAACGGAATCCTACACACGGTCAGTTACACTTCAACTTACTGAGCTACTGCTGATAATAGTAATAATAATCATTTGAATTTTGTATTAGAATTTATTTATTAATTACTATTGATAATACATTTGTGATATGTCTCAGGAATCTGACGGCAAAATCAGTAGATATTATCTGTGAGACATTAATTATTTTTTCACAGCATTATACAGTTTGTATTTCAATACAAGAGTGCATACAATAATACGTTTGCTGTTCATGTTGGACAATCGAGGTGGTAGTTCATTAAATAGTACTGGTGCAAGATTATTTAGTCTCTTGAAACCATAATAATAATAATAATAATAATAATAATACGAACCATCTATGTTACATTGTGCACATATTTATTGTTGCTTAGGGCAAAGAGAAGCTGCAAGGGAGCTAGGAGTGCCACGCACTTCAATACAGAGGAACCTGAAGGAGCGGAAATGGCATCCGTATAAGCCGCACCTACACCAACAACTGTATGGAAATGATTTCGATCGCAGGGTAGCATATTGCCGAAGAATGGCCGCTGCATTACAACAAGATCCCCATTTTGCCAGGAATATTCTGTGGAGTGATGAACGCTATTTCGCCAATGATACCAACGTCAATACTCACAATCTTCATTACTGGGCTCCAGTTAACCCCCACTGGGTTCGAGCACAGCACGTTCAGATACACTGGGGAGTTAATGTGTGCTGTGGTATTCTGGGAGACTACAAACAAACTCCAGGTTATATTACAGCATTGGTACCAGCATGATGGTGCTCCACCTCACAACTTCCGAGCCGTTACGGAATATCTAAATGCACGATATCCTGAACGGTGGATAGGTCGTGGAGGCCCCTGGCGCTGGCCAGCACGATCGCCTGATCTAACCCCTCTGGACTTCTTTCTGTGGGGCTATATAAAATCAAAAGTCCACGAAACGGTACCAGAAAATGATGAACAATTAAAACAACGTATTGGTGAGGCCCGTGCTGCAGTGACACCTGAAATGTTACGACGTGTCCATGCAGACACTGCGAGACGTGTTCAGCATTGTATTCGCCACCAGGGACATGTCTCTAAGGATATTCATTATGAATAGCTGTCCAAGTGTGACATTTTAATTTATTTTATTTTCTAAGCTTTGAAGCAATAATATGTAAGTTTTTGTCCACATAGCAAGCAATGCTATTGTAGAGTGGAATTTCTGTAGCCTACATGTACAAGTTAATGTGTTATTAAACTTTCTTTTCTGCATTTTTGGCGTTTTTACAAAGGAACCCTGTTTATTACAGAAATCGTTGTTTGCAAAGGAGCGTTACAACGTGGTATACAATATGTTGCATGTTGTGCAACTATTAAGCTGTAGTTTTACTACACAAGTACTGTAACAGGATTCCTATTATTATTATTATTATTATTATTATTATTATTATTATTATTATTATTGTCACTATGAAGTCTGCACTAGACTGTAATAATAAAATAACAATAGTGACACAGGTTATCAGACAAATTCTTCACACACTCAAGTACACGGAGCTACAAGCCCACTGTGTTGTAAAGCCCCTGAAATTCAACAATTCATTATTTCAGTACGGTGAAATTCAACGTACCGTGTGAAGGCTTCGATCACAATACTGATGTACTGTCTGCACAACATCAGAATTGTTGCAGACGGGTCTAGCCATGCTGGTATGTGCTTCAATCCATTAGCACTTAATTACAGCTCTGTTCGGGGAAATTCATGTACAAAAGGCAGGCGTCTGTTTGGAATCTCCTGTGCATTAATGTGCGAGCCTTGGTGTATTGTGACCAGATTCTCCATAGATTAGAACTATGTGTGTGCGCGCTCGTTTTTGGTGAATACCTCAGCCATTGTCGATGTGTTGATAGCAACTTTAATACTGTTGTGCCACGAGCAAAGCTACTATTCTGCCCTCGCCAGCGAGGCTTCACATCGCTTTGGGGCGCATTAGACGGGAGCACTGAGGAACATGCAGAGTGCGGCCGTCTGGTTGTTATCTCTTGCCATTTTGACGTAACCTGCTTGTATGCAAGGTTACCCCTTAGCAATTCAGTTATTAGAACTCCCGTTCAACACTATTACATGCGGGACATTTATAAGTCGATTGCACGACGCAGGTGGGCCACCTGGTATAAAAATTCAGTTTGATTGCTTAAATAGTTTCGGAGGTATTGTGAACAGGTGGAATATATTATATGGACGCCATGTTGAATTGTTTCATATAAACTGTAGGTTATATATGCCAGCAGATGAATATTCTAATGATAGTTAATTATAGGCTACCAACTTACATTTGTATTGCTTGATTAGGACACGAAAAATAACAAGTAGTTCTGTGAAGAACTAAGTAGACTATTTTCATAATACCCTTATGTTAATTGCCTCTATCAACATACAAAATTTCAGCTTGATTGCTGCCATAGATTAGTAGATATTGATAACCGTCTAAATATTTTGGATGGTCCCCATGTTGGATTGTTATATATAAGTAGGCCATAGAGTCATATACTATTGTAGATTCTTTATTCGAACGTTGTCTTCGATCGCATGATTAGGAAAAAAGAAATAAAAACTTAATTCTAACATAAAATTTCGCAGAGTCACTATCTTGAAGTTATGTAAACAATTGAACTAAAATATATGTCAGTGCATTACAATGTGAATACACGTTTGCTGTACCATGCCTCACTGCGCTCGAGTGGTTAAATTGCGAGAAAAGTGTACATAAATGTTTCAAATTAGCTTGGCCGCCATGTTCGTTTTGTACTTAACAGGGTTCTGAAAGTCACATAGATGAACTTGTAATAGTGCCCTTTATCACCGTAGAAAATTTCAGGGTGATATCAGTAATAGGTTGGGAGACATAGAATGCTGGTGAAATATTTCGCATAGCCGCCATGTTGGATTGGTGAGACGTAATAAAATTTCGAGGGCACAGTCGGGGTCGGCCGAAAGAGTACTATGACCTTGCCGAGTTTCATTGAAATCGCTCGAGCCGTTGAGATCCTATTAGGTGGGTGGTACACACACACACACACACACACACACACACACACACACACACACACGGACAAAAGGTGTTCTGATCAGCCTATTTTTTTTCATAAATGAAAATAGGCTAAAAACAAGATTTTTAAAGAAGCACAGCCGCTATGTTTATGTTCTCATAAAATTCAATTACATTAGACGTCAGTATATTAAGGCTCGTATAAAGATATACTGTGGCAAGTTTCATTGCGCTCGGATGGAAGGTCGCGAGGAAAATCTATTTAAATTTTTAATTTCGCGTCGCCGCCATGTTATCATTGTATTCACTAGGTTATTGAAAGTCCCATAGGTGAACTTGTGTTAATAGCCTCTGTCAACATAAATGAATCCTGTTTGATTGCTGTAATAGATTTGTAGACATTGAGAAGGGTCTAAATATTTCGGATGGTCGCCATGTTGAATTGTTATATTAGCCCATATAGTTATATACTGCTCGGGACCAAGCTTCGTGCACCTGAGAGGAATCTGGATCGCGGACTATGAGGAGTGATGGTGACGAGTGATGAGGTTTCTCGGTCCGTGCAAAGTACAGAACCAAATACATTGGTCGGTGACTCACTCACTCATTCGCAACACCACAGTGGTTTGAGCCACAGCCTTATGTTAGCAGTATTGGAATAGAAAGGAATACCAGATATCACGGCGGGCTGTTGGCAGACACTTCTCTTCTCGCCTGACCCTTCCCTGCCTCTTCCCCTCACCCCGCAAGTTCACAGAGCTTGGACCCGAGCAGTACTCTTAGATGACAATATAATTGCGTAGGTTCATTACTCAAACGTTTATTTCGAAGCTTGATTAGGACACAAGAAATAGAAACTTAATTTTAAAATTTCGCACAGTCACTATCTTGAGATTATGAAAACAATCGAATTAAATTAGATGCCAGAAGATTGAAGTTTGTATAAACATTTACTGTATCAAGTTTCATCGCGCTCAGATGGTTAAATCGCGTGAAAAGTACATTTAAATATTTTAAAAAGGTTTTTGAAAGTCACATACATAAGGTGAATTTCTAGTAGTACCCATTATCACCTTACAAACCTTATACCTGTTCAGATATAGAATGCCAGTGAAATATTTAACTCGACCGCCATGTTGGATTGGTGAAATGTATTAAAATTTGAAGGTCATGGTCGAGGTCGTACGAGGTGCTAATGCTTAATTGAGTCACAAATCTTGCACTCATCGAGTTTCATTAAAATCCCTTCGGCCGTTTTCATTTTATTACAAACAATGTTACACACACACACACACACACACAGCCTAACCACACACACATACACACATACGAAGAAAAGGTGATCTCATCAGCCTACTTTTTCATAAATGAAAATAGGCTATAAATCTATATAAATATTTGGAATTTACTCAAAAATAATGTATTATTTTTGTAAGAAATACCGCCATGCATACAGTATTTAATGTGTTTCTTAACTCGACATTTACGATTTATATTCACATCTCATGAGTTACGATACATGATCTATATCTTCTAGAAGGCTGTGGTTTTGGTCTTTGGAATAATATCTCACACATTGGCTACACTGATTGTGACTGTAATTTGCTCACATTGAATTCTAAATTCTAGGCATTCTTTCTGCCAAAATAGTTAATAATAATAATCATATTTTGCAAAATTATTTTAAATATTTGGTCCTTGGATTTGGTATAATTTCACATATTAGTCAAGAAAGTGGAAAAAGGAAGCATTTGGAATATTAGAAATAATTTATGCAATATTTTAATTATTGTCTAATCCTAAAACCACGTGAAACATGGGTAATAGTTTGATATTGATAGATGTGTGTTACATGTAATGCGTTTTAACTTGAATATACTCAGAACATGAAATTTCCTAACTGACTTCCTAATTTGGTTGGTTGGTTTCTCAGTTTAGGGGATGCGACAACGCGGTCATGTAGCCCTGTGTACTTTGTGTGTGTGTAGAATCTTTCTGATAACCTGTGTTTACTGTGATGTTTGTATTAGTGTGTGTGTATCTGTTTTTTATTCAAGTAAGGACTGCAGACATTGAATTTTCAAGCAGTTCCAACTTTTGCTACGAAACACCACAGTCAACGACCAACTAGTTCTGAACTTGGTTACTACAGTAGATGCCACCGCAGTCGGCTCCTGGCAATGAACTTTGGAACCTATGAGTGTTAGTCAAATCTAACCTATAATTTAGCTTCACGCAAGTGTAATTAGTGGTAGGTTCTTTATCATGCCATAAATCTATGACATGGGACCGCCAGCTTTACTTCCCTTCCGATGGAAGGCATACTGGGGGAATTTTAACGCTCTTAAAAAAATCCGATGGCTTCGGCCGGGTTTGAACCCGCAACCTTGAGCATAGAAGCACAGCATGCTACCAACTACGCCACTGAAGCCACTGAATTCCTAATTTCTAAGCAACTTATAGTGACAGAAACATGAAAATTTTGGAGTACTTTTTTATAATAGAAGTAATTATTTGGATCTACAAAGATTTCCTTTAGGGTGGTTATTGATGCTGTGTTGTGTGAAACGCAACATTTCTCTCCCCCTCTCCTCGACCCCCCCCCCCCCAAAAAAAAATGAAAAGAGCCACATGTAAAATAAAATATATCTCGCCTCCCAAGATGTGTGTGTACCTTCTTCATTCAAGATCAGTGAACTTAAGGCACACAGATGTAGAATTGGTTGACATTTGCTAGCGACATGGTCAATAGTTTCAGAGATCGTTGTTGTTTGAGTCTTCAGTCTTTTGACTGGTTTGATGCAGCCCTCCATGCCTCCCTGTCCTGAGCTAATAGTTTCATCTCTATATAGCTAGCACACCCTACATCCGAGGCAATCTGTTTAACATATTCTAACCTTGGTCTACCCCTACAGTTCTTGTCCTCGACCCTTCCTTCCATAACTAAGCTTGCTATTCCTGGGTGACAGAATTTGTCCTACCAACCTATCCCTTTTGTTCATTAGCAGTCGCCAGAAACATCTCTCCACTTCCACTCGTCTTAATACCTCTTCGTTTATAACCCTATCTACCCATTTGATCTTCATCATTCTCCTATAACACCACATTTTAAACGCTTCAATTCTCCTCTTTTTTGCTGCACCAACAGTCCAAGTTTCACTTCCATAGAGCGCCACGCACCAGACAATGGCTCTCAAAAATGACTTCAGAGATCATGGGTAACAAAATGTCATACATTAACATGGTTGGCGTAGGGGTCTGATGTCCCTTTAAGGAAGGCAGGTTTTATTGAACCTTACATTTTCTAGGTGGATGGGAGAGGGGCGCTGGCCTACGCGTTCTCAAGACGACATGGCAAAAACTTAGAAGATTCGTAGGAGTTAATGCACAGACTGTTTTTATATTGTTTTATGGTAAAACAGACTTGTATAGAGATGAACTTTCCATTTTCTGCCATATTATACTAACACATGTCCGATAATTTGCGGATGTTCCTTCTCCCAATATACTGTACTCACGAACGTTAGAATTGAAATGAGGAAGCAGCCCAAGCGCCGAGGTACACAGCCACAGCAAACCGGGCCACGTTTGCTATCATCCACGATTTTCTGCAACCACAAGAGTTGAGTTGAGTTGAGTCGAGTTGGGTTAAAACATCCATACACAACATGAAGTGCATAGAAAGAGTCAAGGCAACTTTCATGAAAAAAGTCCTGTGTACCTCAAAGTATACCCCATCGCGACTGTGCTATGAAATGTCACGAGAGACCTTCTATGTCGAAGATTTAAGGTGTCAACTATTGCTCCCATCTACCGCCCAGTACGAGGACCTTCTAAAAGACCTCAAAACGAAGAGGATGCAAATATCGAGTGACTTTTATTTAACAGCCGCAATGACGTCCGATCAGTGGAAGGGTCCATGTTACGACCTCTCGTTTCGCAATACATGGATTCCATTTCAAGTTAAGCAAAATGGAAGGTTATCGTGAGTCTAGTATGGAATGCATTTGCAAATTGTGTAGAAGTGTCTGTGAAAGGTATCATGCTATGACATGCGGACGGAGGGTTGAGTCACTTAATAGCTTTTGTTGTCAATGAGAGTTGAATATGATCTTGAATATTTTGGGGTTTTATTAATTTTATATTGCCTCATGGCCATTGGCTGCAATAAATACCTTATTAATTAAATTTAAATGCAAAATCGTTTAAGAGGATCATTATTAAGAAAGAAACTCTACGTTTCGATAACTGGGTTTGATCTGTTATATGCATGTGTATGAATTATTTGAAAATGGGCCTTCTTTGAGGGCAGAATTTTTAATTCTAGCTCGCACCAAGAACATTTATTTTACACCGTATCAACGAGTGAAATTGTAGAGATAATTTTTCACAATTAATAATAATAAATGTACTTGGCCAATCGCAATACTAGCGAAATCATATTTTGTAGCACGTTTTCATTTATGAAAAATAAAATAAAAATAAGAATAGGCTTATGAGATCACCTTGTGTGTGAGTGCCTAATAAAATCTAGACAGCCTAAGCGATTTCAATGACACTCGTCCGACCTTGATCATGCCTTTCAAATTTTAATACCTTTAACTAATCCAACATGGCGGCCGCGCGAAATATTTGACTGGCATTCTATAGCACCGCAATAGTTACAGATACCACCAGAAATTTTGCACGATAATAAAGGGTACCACTCGTAGTTTACATATTATGTGACTTTCAAGAACCTGTCAAGTACAAAACCAACATGGCGGCCAAGCGAACTTTAAACGTTTAAATAAAATGTTATCGCGATTTAATCATCTGAGCGCAGTGAAACTTTGTACTGTAAAAGTTTATACACAATTGAATCTACTAGCATCTAATTTTATTCGATTGTTTTCATAACCTCAAGATAGTGGCTATGCGAAATTTTAAAATTAAGTTTTTATTTCTTGTGTTCTAAACAAGCGATTGAATTACACGTTTCAATAATGAACCTACGCAATAATTGCCATCTAAAGGTACATAACTCTATGGCCTATATATATATCCAACATGGTGACCATCCGAAATAATTAGACGATTCTCAATATATACGAACCTATTACAGCAATTAATCTGACATTTTGTAAGTTGATAGAAGCTATTAACCTAAGTTCACGTACGTGTCTTTCAATGGGACTTTCAATAACCTGGTGAACACAAAACTAACATGGCGGCGATGTGATATTAAAAATTTAAATAGATTTTACTCGTGACTTCTCATCCGAACTCGTGCTCGATTAGTTCTAAAACGTGGCGCGATCTAACAGATTATTCATTCATCTCCAACCCATTTCCAGTTCGAGCATTACTACAAATGTGTAGTTGTTTATTTTAGGGGCTGAGACATCGTGGTCTTAAATCCCCATGTATTTGTGTGTGTGTGTGTGTGTGTGTGTGTAATTTGTGTGATATCCTATGCTATTGTGATGGCTGTAACCTACTACTAGGTTACTAATGTATTTGTAAATTGGGGATAATATTGGGAAGGAGGCGGCCGTGGCCTGAAGTTAGGGACCAACCCAGCATTTGACTGAAAAAAGTGGAAGGAGGGGGGACCACTTCCTGGATGGCTGAGGTGTGAATCGAATCCTCTTCTTTACAGTTTGACCTCACGAGGCTGAGCGTGCCTCGTTTCAGCTCTTAGGTCAGAATTAAAATTTCTTGGCAAAGCTGGGAATCGAACCCGGTCCTCCGGGTGACAGCCAAAACGCTGTCCACTAATCTACGAGGTGGTCTACTAATTTTAATGTCTCTTCCCAACGCGGATTAGACTATGTAGAGACGTAGAACTACTATTATATTTAGTCTACTTAGACTTATCAGATCCCCCGGGCAGATATGTTAGTTATTGTTGTTTTATGGGGAAGAACAGTGAGGTCATCTGCCCCTGATGCGTGTGTGTCTGTCTGACCTTCTGTGTGTGTGTGTGTGTCCCTTCCTTATCAAATCCTGAACGGCTGCAGGTATCAAAACCAAATTTGGTATGAGTAAAGACCTATACCAGGACATCTCAAAGCCATATTTCAAAATCTCGTCAGTGCTACTAACTGCTGAAAATACAGTTGAAATGTGAGCTCTCTCCAATCTGCTGGAAAGGTGGTGGTCACACTGTTCTATGATTACCGGGACCCGTTGCGTATTGATTTCAGGGAACCTGGTGTCCCCAGGTTACTGGGTAACACTAGAGAAATTTCGCCTTGCAGTTAAAGTGAAACGTACAAGAAAACTGCGACAAGGGGTACTGCTGCTTCATGATAACGCACGTCCCCATACCGCAAAGGTCGTAACGCAGAAGGTACATCAACTCAAGTGGGAGACACCCGAGCATTCGTCATATAGTGCTGATCTCTCCCTATGCGATCCCTTAACCCTCTTAGTGTCAACCCATTTCCTGAAATACTTGCCAAGAATACCGAGCCATTTTCAATGGTCATGCAGACTATTCGAAATAAAAAAAACAACATAAATACCACATTTCCTACGACAGAATCATTATTTGTGCTTTGCATTATAACCAATACCTTATTCCTTCATGCATTATGTTCATAAAAGTAAATACGGCATCTAAACCTTTTCAATTGAGGTTGGTTGGTTGGTTCCTTAGTTTAGGGGCTGCGTTCAATTGAGGTTATTCTGATAATTGTTCAATTTTTCAATTTTCAAATTTTGTTAAAGAAAAAAAGAGTTTTGAGCCTAAATTAAGGACACCTAAGAGTCATATTAGAAGAAACACTACGTTTCCAGTTGTAGAAAGTTCTTAGATACATCTGTAGGCAGAAAACTTCAAAAAGAAGAAAACGACTGCACCGCAAGTTTGGCGGGATCGAGCGTGATTGGGTGCGCGCAAAGGGAGGCGGTGAATACAAACTCAAACCTATCGCGTAACGGACTTCGAAGGAAAAAAGTAGACACCGCACAGGCAACCTTGGAACCTAACCTTTCCAACAGTATGAAATAATCACGGACATATGCCTACAGAAATCTTCAAATATAAGATAAGCAGCGCGCCGATTGAATCGGCTTTGGCACTTTTGGCGCGAGCAGTGAGAGGCGATCTGATCGGCGCGTGGCACTGACAGGGTTAAAGAAGTCCTTGTAAGGTCGAGGATCCCTGTCAGGCGAGGATGTGCAGCAGGTAGTTACAGACTTCTTCAAGCAGGACACAGTGTTTTACCACACGGGGATCATCAACCTGGTGTGTCGGTGAGATGAGTCATACTCAATGCTCACAGCGATTGTGGACTGTGCGGCCGTCCAACGGAAACTTTTTGATCACGCCTTATATAATTGACATACATAGGCAACTCACATAATAAAAAGGGGAAGATGACCTCGCTGTTCCGCCTATTAAAACTCCAATAACTAAATAACTAACACATGATGCAGTTAATTATCTTTATTATTATTATTTATTTTGCGCATGCGCTTACATATTCTCAGCAAATTTTTGGGAAGAAATCATTTACAATCCCAGATACCATGTACGAAGTACGTCCAGAAAGTTAAGTTCCGTTTGATAATAACATTAAATTGTGAACAGATACAGAAAAATTATTCATTGCACAAAATTCTACAACCCTTAAACTACTTTTCCACATAACTGCCGAAATGTTGCAGGCATTTGTCGTAGCGTGGCACGAGTTTTTGTATACCTTCTTCATAGACGTGTGCCGCCTGTGTCTTCAACAAGTTGTACGTTCCGCTGCAGCGCAGTTCCGCATATGCGCGGTAGACGTTCTGTATCAAGGAGAAGAAACTTGCGTCATTTGGAGAGCGCTGTCAGCCACGTACGCGTTGTTGTGCATATATACTCGTACAATTTGAAAATCCCGCCGCTTGTGAAATCAGATCTGTGATTCGTTTTCTGAATGCGAGGAAAGTGAAACCAAATGAAATTTATCGGCTAATTTGCGAAGTGTGTGGACAAAATGCGATGAGTGATTCAATGGTGAGAAGATGGGTCCGACAGTTAAATGAAGGACGTAGTGAAGTGCATGATGAAGAACGAAGTGGGCGTCCATCTTTGGTTACAGAAGAACTGGTTCACGCGATTGATGACAAGATCCGGGAAAACCGCAGGTTTACAATTAGTGCTCTCGCTATGGAATTTCCCCAAATCTCACGATCACTAATTCATGAAATTGTTACAGAAAAACTGATCTTTCGCAAACTTTGCCGACGTTGACCCGTTACAATGAAGGCGGCGAAGAATTTCTGACACAGACAGTCACAGGAGATGAAACTTGGGTTTCTTACGACACCCCTGAAGGTAAGCGGCAATCAATGGAATGAAGGCACACTTCATCCCCAGCAATGGTTAAGCCGAAACAAATCTTGACACCTCGGAAAATGATATGCACAGTGTTCTGGGACTGAAAAGATATCTTACTCATTGTTTTCTTACCGCGTGGTCAAACAATCAATGCAGATGCTTACTGCAAGCCACTTAGGAAATTGCGCCACCCAAAACAGAATAAGCGCCGAGGGTTGCTGTCAAAAGGTGTTGTTTTTCTTCACGACAACGCACGACCACACACTGCAAATGTGACGAAAAACCTCCTACAGGGATTTGGCTGGGATGTGTTTGACCACCCTCCGTACAGCCCTGACCTCGCTCCTAGCGACTTTGATCTGTTCACATATCTCAAGTCTTTCCTTGGCGGTCAACACTTCAACAATGACGACGAGCTGAAAGAAGATGTTTCCAACTGGTTGAAGACACACGCGGCAAACTTCTATGAAGAAGGTATCCAAAAACTTGTGCAACGCTATGACAAATGCCTGCAAAAGTTCGGCAGTTATGTGGAAAAGTAGTTTAAGAGATGTAGAATGTTGTGCAATAAATAATTTTTCTGTATCTGTACATAATTTAATTTTATTACCAAACGGAACTTACTTTCTGGACGTGCCTCGTAGATCATAAGGAGCAAATTCTTGGTGACTGCATTGAGTAGTTGCTTTATACTTTTCCCCTCACTCATTCAGGCCTGATTGTCCAAGAACAGCCTTACTACGCGACACGTAGAAAGTATGACTGTTTTCTGCATCAGTTTGAAAAGGCCTGGATCTAATTTCAACTCTGTGAGCGATTCCTTTAAGTTGCTGGGAATCACGCCAGTGCTGGAGATGATAATAGGAATTGTCCGGACTTCAATGTGCCATTGCTTCCTTATTAGTTCTGAAAGCTCTGTGTATTTCGACAGCTATTCAACATGCTTTGTTAGCATGTTGCCACTGTTTGGGATCGCCACATCTATGAAGGTGGTGTGCTTCAAGAATTTGTCAACAAGAACCGAATCTGGTCTGTTGTGCACAGCTAACTGGTCTGTCAATAAAGTACGATACCAGTACAACGTTAAGCTGTAATTTTCCAGTACACTTTCAGGAGCATATTTATAGTACGGCACTTTCTCTTGGCTCAGCGGTTGAAGGTGTATAGCCAGTTCTTGATGTATTATCTTGGCAACAAAATCATGTCTCTTCCTATATTCTGTCCCTGCAAAATGGCGACAACCTGATATGATATGCTGAACAGTCTCAGATGTTGGTCAACCTTATCTGCAATGGTCATCTTGCACAGACGCATCCTTGATAATGAACTTTAGGTAGTTTCTCGTGGGGACAACCTGGCCCTGAATAGCCATCATAAAGCCTTCTGTTTCAGGAAACATCTGCCCAGAAATCAACCAAAATTTTGACGCTAGCTTGTCGACGAGAATTTGGATGACTTCATTGGGATGTCTTCTGTGTAGTGGCTTGAATAACCAGGCATTGAATCTATACAAATCATTGCGCACCTGATTTTGAGTCTCTTGCTGATTTAAGGGTAGTAAGTATTATTATGGGAGGGGGAGTGCGACAGGCATCGGCAGTCGGCACAGTTCATATCCTCGCCGCTAGATGGGGGCTTCATTCATTCCATTCCCTGACCCGGTCGGAGACTGGAAGCAGGCTGTGGATTTTCATTTTCAAGTATTATTATGGGGAACAGGTGGGGCGACACATCGGTTGGATCATATTTTAATTGTCGCATCAAATGAACATGCCAGTACGAACCTTGAATATGCAGATAAATGCGCGTCGTCATCGCCCAGACGACGTGGGAAATGAGCGAGGGCTACCTGCTTATGGACGGGACCGGCTATAGAAGTGAGTCCAACACCTACGTCTGGCGACCATCAACATCAGTACGCTCACAGGTCGAAGCCATGAACTAGCAGCTGTCTTGAAGAGTCGATCGATAGATATAGCATGTGTAGAGGAGACGAAATGGACAGGAGCCAAGGCCAAGGATATCGGTGAGGGGTACAAGTTGTTCTACTATGGCAGGAAATCTACACAGAACGGTGTCGCAGTGGTCGTCTGTGAGAGGCTTCAGGGCAGTGTAGTAGAGGTTAGCCGCATCACAGACAGACTGCTTTATGTGAAGCTTGACTACAACAACTCAACTATTCGTGTCGTCTCATGCTACGCCCCTCAAGTGGGTTGCTCAGGGGATGAGAAATATGAATTTTGGGGCAGTGTTGACACTCATCTTCGTTCATTCGCAGAGGATGAATATGTGTTCATTGGCGGAGATCTAAATGGTCATGTTGGGTCAGAAAGAGATGGCTATCCTCATTGCCATGGTCGGCGAGGTTTCGGGACCAGGAATGAAGACGGATGTCGCATCCTTGAATGCGCAGAAGCACACGATCTTGTTGTGGCTAACACCTATTTTACGAAACGGCCAACTCACCTGATCACCTATTACAGCGGTGGTCGAACATCTCAAATCGACTACTGGCTTCTCAGGCGGAATGATTTCAAGTTGGTAACAAATGTCAATGTCATCCCGTCAGATGACATCGCTCCCCAACACCACCTTCTTGTACTAGATCTCAAGTTTGACACCGTACCCACGAAAAGATCTCGAACAACGGGACCTGAACGCATTAAGTGGTGGAAGCTACCGGACCATAGGAACGAATTGGTGAATGCCCTTGGATCACTCACGTTCGACCCAAGCCAACCAATACAGATCAACTGGACTAGGATAGTCGACTGCCTTCACTCGGTTGCAACAGAGACGTTGGGAAAATCGAAACATGGGAGGCGTTTTCTTGACAAACAAGTATGGTGGTGGAATGAGGATGTGCAGACCGTGATCAAAAAGAAACGGCTTGCATTCAAGACTTGGCAGACCTCGCGTCTTACCAGCGATCATCTGGAATATAAGACCCTCAAGTCTGCTGCAAAGCGAGCTGTTGCAGCAGCTAAGGCCCAACATTATGCAGATGTGTACAATCAGCTGGGCTCACCTGCAGGAGCCAACAAGATATTCCGGCTTGCAAAACGCAGGTCCTCGCAAGACATTGGTCACGTTATGCACATCAACGATGAAGACCACCAAATTCTCAGAGACCCATCTGCTATTCTGAGTCGTTGGGAAAGACACTTCTCAGTAATAAGTAACGAAGAGTTCCCTCATCCACCTATCCACAGTGTGGTAAATGTCATTAGACCAGTACCGCTAATAACTATGGCGGAGGTTGCACAGGCAGTCAGAAAGATGAAGAACGGGAAGGCTACAGGTCCTGATGACATTCCAGCCGAACTGTGGAAATTACTTGGTCAGAATGGTATTGAACTACAGACATCTCTGTTCAACCAGATTTTGGAAGAAGGTGTAGTGCCTCAAATTTGGACCACGAGTACCACGGTGCCTATTTGGAAAGGCACGGACGATGTCAGTGAATGTGTCACCTATAGGCCTATTCGCCTCCTCTGCCACACGATGAAGATCTTTGACCGAATCCTTGACAGTCGACTGCGTGACATTGTCCAGATCACTAGCAACCAGTGTGGATTCCTGAAAGGATGTGGAACAACTGATGCTATTCACGCAGCACGGCTCCTCATTGAGAGATACCGTTAGAAGAACAGATATATTCATATCGCCTTTTTAGATCTCGAGAAAGCATTTGATCGGGTTCCACATGAACTGATTTGGCATGCACTCCGTTCACATTGTGTTCCTGAAGAATACGTCCGCTGGACAAAACTTCTGTATCGTAAGTGCAGTAGTGTTGTGCGATGTCCCGCGGGAATCACATCTCCTTTCCCGATTCAAGTCGGTGTCCATCAAGGATCAGCCCTGTCACCACTTCTGTTTATTCTATGCATGGATACAATAACATCAGATATCCAATCGCAACAACCATGGACGCTCCTGTATGCTGATTATGTCTAATTGGCTGCAGAAGAACGCAACGTTCTTGAAGAGAAACTGCAGGAGTGTAATACGAGGCTGGCTGAGAATGGACTGAAGCTCAATGTCCAGAAAACCGTGTATATGGAGTGTGGGTCACCGACGCCTGGCACCATCCTTGTAGGTAGTCAAGATCTTCAAAGATTCGACCAATTCATGTATCTTGACTCGTTCAGATGGTGACACCCTCCCTGATGCCCGAGCTCGTGTGAGTGCCAGTTGGTTCAAATGGAGGGAGGTAACTGGAATCCTCTTTGACTGCCAGATACCCACCTATCTTAAGGCCAAGATTTACAAGACCGTCGTGCGCCCAGTCGCCCTCTACGGTTCTGAATGCTGGCCGGCCTCTGTTAAACACGAGCAAGCCCTGCATGTTATGGAGATGCGCATGCTTCGTTCGGTGCTTGGTCTGACGCGACTTGACCATATCAAGAATTGCGATGTCCGAGGGAGGATGGGAGTTTCGCCTATACAGGATAAAATGCGGGAGGCTCGTCTACGCTGGTACGGCCATATCATACGCAGTCACGAACAATCAGTGGCTAAAACTGCCTTATGCCTCAATCCGGGTGGCAAACGTCCTCGTGGGCGACCTAAGAAGAGGTAGCTTGATCGCCTTAGAGAAGACATGCGACAAGTTAATCTGTGTCGGCATGATGTCCTTGACCGACATAAATGGAGATTGGCATGTAAAGAAGCGGACCCTGCTCCAAAGCGGGACAAACGCTAGGAAGATGATGATGATTATTATTATTATGTAAAGAATAAGCGATGGGGGCACTAGAGATAGGAAGCTTCCTGATTAAGAAGACTGTATCCTTCAAATATCTAGGAAGCATCGTAAATTGGAATAACAACATGGAGGAAGAGATAATGGACCGTATAAAATCTGCAGAGAGGTGCATGTTTACAATGAATAAACTATTCAGCAGTAAACTGTTATCAAGGACATCACAACTCCGTGTTTATAAGACAATTGTACGACCAGTATTAATATATGGGGCAGAGGCATGGACGCTGAGCAAGAAGATGGAGAGGAGAATATTGACCTTTGAAAACAAAGTGTTAAGAAAAATCTTCAGGTAGGTATTAGAGCAGGGAAACTTCAGAAGAAAAAAAACACCGAGATTCACGCACTGTATAACGAGCCGGATGTGATAGTAATAAGGAGCAGAAGAATAGAATGGCTGGGACATGTACTGAGAAGGGAAGAAAGGATGGTAAAAAGAGTGCTAGAAGGAAAACTACAAGGGAAAATACCCCTCGGTAGACCAAAGTTGGGATGGCAGGATGGAGTCAGGAAAGACCTGGAGGCCCTGGGAGCCAACGAGAATATGGCCGGAGACAGAAAGCAATGGAAGATGTTAAAGAGCGAGGCAATGACCCGACTCCGGTTCGTGTGGCCAACTAAGTAAGTATTATTATTATGATTAATGGGATTTATGTAGCTGTAACCTTCTACTAACCATATTGTTTGCAATTGTGGATCAAATTTAATAGTGAAAATTAGCATCTCCAGCTTGAAATGCAGATCAGTTAATTTGGATCTGTAAATAATTTTTGTAAGTTATATTTAATTTTAAAGACAGTTTTCTCACAAAGATAAGTAGTGTAAAAAGTTGAAAAAAATCATCGAGCACTTTTATGCTACTGTTAAAACTGTGAGTCAAAGACTGTTATAAAATTCCAGCAAGTGCAACAACTTTAAATATATTATCATTTAGAATTTCACGGCCCGTGTTACTAAACGTAATGTTGAATTTTGGGCTTATGCCGTGTTTTATTATATTAAAATTCGACGCGTTTCGAAAGAAACCATGTCTTTCTTCGTCAGGAATAGTCTGGAATACGGCAAATGATTGCAAAGAGAACGCAACAAAGAACATATAGAAGGTGCCCAAAGATGGACGCCATTATAGCCCCATGTTAGGGACAACGGAAAGCAGCAGTGAATTACTGTCTCAGGGTTATGAGAATAGGTAGCCAGGATTCACTGAGATTGTAGCCGGTGTCGCGGTTGAAATTATCTGGCTGTTTACGTATTTCAGCCGCCTCGCTGATGATTCTGGGACGATATTGCTTTATACGGGTAAGAACATCCACTCCTTGGAACATGACATCATGGCCAGGTGTTAATGCATGATCGGCAACAGCTGATTTATCAGGTTGAATGAGCCTGATACATCTGTTATGTTCCTTAATGCGAGTGCATATTGTTCTCGAAGTCTGCCCGATGTAAACCTTGCCACAAGTACAGGGAACTCTGTAGATAACCGGTTGTTGCAATTTAGGCAAACTGTCCTTAGTTGGTCGCAGGAGTTGCCTAATCTTAACAGAAGTTCCAAATACAGTCCATATGTTGTACCGACGTAGGATTTTAGCATTACGATCCGTCGTGTTATGTATGTACGGTAGGTACCGGTAAGCAGTTCCTATTATATCTCTTTTCTCAACTGACGTCCTATTATTATTTGTTGGATTCAGAACCGTAGAAATCAAAGCCTTGCTATAACCGTTGCTCTCAAAGGTGGTTCGCAAGGTATTAATTTCTTCTTGTAAAGAAGACACTTCACAAATCCTCCTAGCCCTGGTAGTTAGAGTTGTAAGGATACCATGTTTCTGGGCAGGGTGATGGTGAGAACTTGCGTGGAGATATCTATTGGTGTGTGATGGCTTACGAAAAACGCTGTGTCCTAAAGATCCATCCACTTTCTTGGTGACGAGAACATCAAAAACAGGTATTTTGCCGTCAGATTCCTTTTCCATGGTGAAACAAATAGAAGGGTGCTGGAGATTAAGGTGATACAGCAAATTGCTAAGATTTTCCTCACCTTCCGTCCAAACAACGAACGTGTCATCCACATAACGCCACCAGATCTTCGGTTTGAAAGGAGCCGACGACAAAGCTTTCTCTTCAAAGTTCTCCATGAAGAAATTAGCCACAACAGGAGAGAGAGGACTACCCATGGCCTCACCATCAGTCTGCTCATCATTGGGCACCTTCTATATGTTCTTTGTTGCTTTCTCTTAGCAATAATTTGCCGTATTCCAGATTATTCCTGACGAAGAAAGACATGGTTTCTTTCGAAACGCGTCGAATTTTAATATAATAAAACACGGCATAAGCCCAAAATTCAACATTATGAATAGTAACTTTAAATATTTCTCTTTGCAAATATCGCTACACTGAAAATCACCCCTCCGCATTGCACCATGGATATCTTACTCGCAGGCTAGTACCAACAATGTTAAACTACAGTATGAGAGTGTTGTAGAACGGCTGGGTCGAATGGCGCACAGAGGAATTACAGTGCGCAGGGTGGGAAAAATCGGAACTACAAATCAAAACCTAAAATGTAGGTTATGTTATGGTGTTTGTACATGACGATATTCCTATACTGCTGTGTTATTTTAAAATAATGCAACAAAAGTCAACAGTTCATCTAAAGAACTACCTGACATTCACTGATACTGGAAAAACTACTCGGGATATTTCATGTGGAAACGTCCAGTTGTCAAACGATTTGATAAGACTGGATGGTTTTCCCCAAGGTGTTTTCTCAATTTCAGGAAATATCAGTTCATGAAGGCAATTTAATAAATGCACAAACACAACTTACTTCTTTCTCATCTACTTTGTGCTGACTGCTACTGTCGGGAGGACGCGTCGCTGGAATTCGGCTCATATTCGCAAAATCAGTGGGTTTTTTCTGTCCGTAAAACATGGCCTTTTACGTGTTCAAATCTCACCAGGACTGAACCAACCAGTGTTTCAACCAGCATGCACGGCAAGAGGTTCAGTTGTTTCTCTGGAAACAGCATTAGTAACCATGGTAATTCTCTGTCATAACAAAGCAATCTATACGAACGTACTACTATAAAAGTAGGCCTATGTACCACAAGTAGTGTTTTTGTCAGTTCTAGGCCCTCCTCATCCTCCTCACAAGATAGGCGCTCGGCTACGTTGATCGGCCGTAAGATGGCGGCCGTGCGCATTCACCCACAAGGATGGCGCGCTTTTCAAATACAGATAGTAAGCATAGCTTAACCTAACCTAACCTAGCCTACCTATCCGGAACCGAACCAAAACGGAACCAAACCAAACCGGAACTGAACTAAACCGGAACCGAAACGAACTAAACCGGAACTGAACCGAACCGAACTAACCGGAACCGAATCGAAACAAACCGGAACCAAACCAAACTAAACCGGAACCGACCCGAATGAAACTGGAACCGAACTAAACTAAACCCGAACCATACCGGACTAAACCGGAACTGAACTTAATATAACCAGATCTGAACCGAACCAAACCGGAACCATACCGAACTAAACCGGAACCGAACCGAATATAACTGGAACTGAACTGAACCAAACCGAACTGAACTAAACCGGAATCGAACCAAACCGGTGGGTGGATGCTCCCTAGCTTTACCTCACCTTCCATAAGAAGAGCATTGGATAGTTGAGTGCTCTCCATGGACTTGGGTGTGCGCATTAGCCCGTGCGCTAGAGAGCATCCACCCACCGGTACGGTTCGATCCCAGTTTAGTTCGGTTCGGTTTGGTTCAGTTCGCTTCCAGTTAAATTCAGTTTGGTTCTGGTTTAGTTCAGTTCGGTTTAGTTCGGTTCAGTTCCGGTTTAGTTTAGTTCAGTTACAGTTTCATACCACCTCTACATTTTTTTGAAGTAAGTCTGTTTCTATTAGGAGATAGAATGTCTTTGTAGATGCTAAAACTTCTTTCGACATCCACAGAAACCAGTGGGCCAACCTTGTATTCACTCGGAATGGCAACTCTACAACATTCCACAATGTCTGGATTCTTCTGAAGACTAGACTCAAGTTTGTCTTTGACAGAGGCATCTAACTGCTCCCTCACGGAAGTAAACATATCCCATTGTTTATCCTTTTCCAGGCCTTGTTCTTCTAATCGTTTAATACCTGCAGTCAGGTACTTGTAACAATGGACACAATATATTTCTGTCTGCAATGAATTTTCTCGGGTAACAGAAGTTGCTGGGCCTTGGAAATTGCACCTGCGTCGGCTGGATCCAAAGAAAGCACAAACTCTCTAATTTTGTCAAAATTCTCACACAACATAGCAGCACACTCAATCCACGATCCCCAGCGAGTAATGACCGGGAAATTAGGAAGGGGCAGGCCAGAGGTTTCCCTGTAGGCAACAACATGATTCCGAGCTTTCAGTACAATCTTCTCCAGGGCAGAGGTGAATTGATTTGCGATGTCGTATTCGTTCCTTATTGACTCGCAAACCCTGTGAAGGGCATGAACCAAGCATTTTTACATGCTTCAACTTAGGAAATAAAGGTTTCAATTTGTTGGCAGCTGAAACCATGTAGAGAGCCTGGTCCGTAACCACAAGAAGAAGTTTTTCAAACTCGATACCAGTAGGCCAGAGTTTTTGGCAGAAGTCCATAATTGGTTGCATTACTGTACAGGCATTGGTTTTTTGCTGCTCATATATTTTTTAAAACATGGGCTTAACGTTCTCCCTTGCTAAGGGAAAAACTGAAATGTTCAATACATATCGTTCCATTGAGTCTATGGTTTCATCCACAATGATTCCGACATCGCAATCAGACACTTTCTCATTGATTCGTTTTATGGTTTCTCGGTAAACAGGCTCCATGTAGTTTTTTCCTTAAGTACTCTCATTGGGCATTGGACATCTTCGTGTATTTTTCAAGAAATCCCTTGAAGGCTGGATGGTTCACCTAATTGAGTGGAATTCCTGTTCGAGTACGAGCTGCACACAAATCAATGTTTAATTCCTTTAAATTTTGGCTTTTTGAAGAATTCTATTGAAACGCATTTCGTAATAGAGGTTGCCGCGATTTTTTTTGCTTGAAGAGTCTCATTCATTTCGTGCTTTGAGCTGGAAATGTGTTGTTTGATGCGATCTCGCTGGTGTTTTTCATCTAACAAAATTCCTGAATCACAAATAGTACATCGAATTACAGTTCCATCAGTGTCTATGAAATTTTGTTTGAATTCATGAGCCAGAGCAAAAAATCGGGCACTGGACACCTTTGACATGGTAAAATCTAGTAGTACACTCGTTTAGTGATGTAACAAAGTGCTAACATCAGTTGACTTGCTAACTCAATGCGGCTATCACATAGCTCACTCTTGCACTCACTCATTTGCTGTCCACTCTCTCTCGACAATTACCAGAATGTTCTCATTGAAGCTGGAACTGCAGTCTCAGCGATTTCTAGTAGATTTGACCAGAACTCAGTCTCAATTCTCGGAAATACGCGGGTGCAGTTGCTGACATCTCTGCGTCACCAGCCTCCGTCTCAATACGTCCCTCACAGTTACAAATGAAGATGTGCTTTCAACTCCCGCGCATTGTTTACAGAAAGTACTATTCGCACGTGCACAGCAAGCTGAGGAGACGTTAATTGAAAGTTACGTATTTTATATTGATTAGAAATCTTATAGAATACATTGGAGTTAAACTTACAAAAAAAACAAGATGTTCAGTAAAGAACATATAGCCTACTTTCTCTTAAATGTATGAGTATAGTTATAACTCGTTATTATCAAAGAGTATAATAGAACTATTCTTTGTTGAAGGCCATAGAAACGATTTACCTCTACCAAACGCCACAATCTAGATAAAAACTGCTACCATCATTGAAGAAAGAAAGATAAGAAGTATCTCAAGAATGTTATGGATCTGGAGACATAATCGACCGGACTGGCTGCGTGGCTCGGCGGTAACGTTCTCGCTTGCTGGGCCCTAGGTTGCAGGTTCGTATCCTGGCGCAGTCAGCTGGCATTTGAGGGTGCACAAATGCGAGGGAGCCGTGTCAGTACATTTACTGGCACGTTAAAGTTCCCCTTCGGGCCAAAATTCCGGCACCCCGGTGTCTCTAAAAGCAGCAGTAGTTAAAAGGGATGTAAAACCAATAACATTATTATTATTATTATTGTTTTAATGTGCTAAACGGTTCCAGGCTAGTGTTCAGAAGTAAAGGGGGAGTTTTAGTCGGTAGTCTGCTACTCAGCAGCAGGAGCCCGACACTCTGTGCGTAAATGCATTTCTTCCCCTAAAAAAAAAAAAAAAAAAAAAAAAAAAAAAATATTATTATTATTATTATTATTATTATTATTATTCGAGAGCCTCCGTGGCTCAGGCGGCAGCACGCCGGCCTCTCACCGCTGGGCCCGTGGTTCAAATCCCGGTCACTCCATGTGAGATCTGTGCTGGACAGAACGGAGGCAGACAGGTTTTTCTCCGGGTACTCCGGTTTTCCCTGTCACAATTTCATTCCAGCAACACTCTCCACTATCATTTCATTTCATCTGTCATTCATTTAATCATTGCCCCAGAGGAGTGCGTCAGGCTTCGGCAGCCGGCACAGTTCATATCCTCGCCGCTAGATTGGGGGCTTCATTCATTCCATTCCTGACCCGGTCGGAGACTGGAAGCAGGCTGTGGATTTTCATTATTATTATTATTACATATACGACCTGCCGTGGGCAACATCCAACTTTGAGTTGAGGCATGTCTTTACACGTCTGGTTGTGCAGGGCTTTCACAACCCTAATTGAAAAAAAAAGGAAGGAAGATTGTAGTTTTACGTGGCCGTGAATCTTGTGATTATGAGCCACGGGACCTCCTTTTTACGTGGAATCCGAACCACAGGACATGGCATTTCACTTCAAAAATCTCACATGCATTGACCGGGAATCGAAAACCCTAATTGAATTAACAAATCTTTCCATGACCCTACAGAGACGTGTGTATACAAACTATGTGGATATTTCGATTGCTATTTGCCTGAAATAAAAGTAGTAATTAATACCTGAACTAACACCAACGGCTTGAACTCAGTTACTATGAGAAATCGTTTTGTTCTTTACTTCAAATAACATTTTCAAGTAACGCAAAATAGGCTGTTACAAACCCTTTAAAATAAAAAGTAAAAATGTATCGTAGTATCATCTTGTCATTCTTCAAATTCGATGCGCATAGAATGCCAATGGTATATTAATCAATGGAGCCCCACGTAGACTATTCGTGACTTCTAGTGGTGAAATATCGAACAATATAATCCTAACAGAGCGAGTGCATTCTAGCGGCCAGAAGAAGAAACTCTTCAAAAAAATCTGGAAGTAAATAAGTATGTCGGCGTGCAGTTACCTTTTTGGCAGCTAGATGTCTCGAGTAAATCTGCTGGCGAATTATGTTTTAATTAAATATATATTTTACACCATAATATGCACAATATAACGCTTAATTTTAAAACATCTGAGTCATTACAAAACAATAAACATATAACATTTCAAGCAAAAAATCTAGCTCTGATCGGGTTTGAACCATAGGCATTTGAGCGATAGTCTAACGCTCTACCACTGAGCTAATTGTGTCAACGAATATCGTTCTTTATAAAATGACTTACATAGAACTTGTTAGCAAATAATGATTTAGACCTAACGATTTCATCACTGGAGTATATTATTTATATATAAAGCATTTCATACAAAGTTTATTTATTTTGTATCAGTACGCTATATTGCATTCAATACTCAAATTAGTGAAATATAAGTCAGGCACAAGATATCCGCTGCCATCTTGTCTTATTACTGAATCAGCTCAGCTTTTTAAAATCACGTCTGCACTATAGTATTACAAAATAAACTTTTAATTTCGAACGTGCCTCTTCCTTTAGAACAGTTAAAACGATTCTCGGCTCGATAATCGGAACTGGTGGGTCCCATGATATGGATTATAAAGTTTGCATAATTCGCACGGCCGACATCCTGAAATGGTATGGCGGACGACCTTGTAGTTTGGTCACAAGACGCATCCTATACGAAGGTATGTTGTTACCAAATTTGGTAGAGATCGGATGATTTGGTTAGTCGTTATTTGATTTTACGTTTTGAACGTTTGAGTGGCCGCCATTCAGTTTTAGTAAAGATGGCGGCGATATAAAACATGACACTGAGGTGTCCTTTGCTAGTGCTACCTTTGTACCAAATTTTGTTCAATTCGCATTCACCGTGTTCGAATTGATAGGGGGGACAGACATTCAGAGTACACACACTCACACACACACAGACACACACACACACACACACACACACACATAGACTCACACACACACACATACACAGACACACACACACACACAGAATCACACACACACATACACACACACAGACAGACACACTTTTTTCGCCCTGTGTTGATCTCATAAGTCTACTTTCATTTTTTGCAAAAATCGAAAGTAGGCTAACAACAAGGTGTTCAGTAAAGAACATATAGCCTACTTTCTCCTAAATGCATGGGGATTGTTATATATCTTTGTCCTTTTCAAGGAGTATAATTGAATGTTGGTTGTAGTAGCTTGTTGAAATACAACGTTCTATATGGATATCAAACATGAATATGAGGTGTCCATTGCTAGTGCTACCTGTGTAAAATATTTCATTCTATTCAAATTCACCGTGTTTGAATTGATACGGTGATTTTATATGCACACATACAGGGCCGCTATCTGTAAACTATTGGGCTAATGACCTTGTAGTTCAGTCAAAAGATGCTTCCGAAAAAAGTATGTTGTTGCAAAATTTGGTAGATCTCAAATAATTAGGTTGATCGTAATTTGATATAAGGTTTTAATATTTGGGTGGCCGCCATTCCGTTTCCGTCAAGATATCGGCGATATAAAACATGACAATGAGGTGCCCTTTGCTAGTGCTACCTCTTTACCAAATGTCATTCAATTCGGTTTCACCGTGTTTGAATTGATAGGGGAATCGATTTGCACACATATATGGCCGCCATCCCCAAATTATCAGGCTGATGACCTTGTAGTTCGGTCAAAAGATTCTCCGTGCACAAAGGCATAATGTTGCAAAATTTGCTATAGATCAGGCGATTAGGTTGGTCGTAATTTGAATTAAGCTTTTTTACATTTGGGTGGCCGCCATTGCGTTTTCATCAAGATGGCGGCGATATAAACATGACACTGAGGTGCCCTTTACTAGTGCTACCTCAGTACCAAATTTCGTTCAATTCGGTTTCACCGTGTTTGAATTGATAGGGGGCGACAGACATTCAGAGTACACACACACACAGACACATTTTTTCGCCCTGTGTTGATCTCATAAGTCTAGGCTAAAAAAAAGGGGAGGGGGGTAAGGGAAATATGGGCATGTTTGGGGGAAGAAGGGAAGAAACTAATGCCTCTTTTCACAACCAGAAACAAAATTTCACACTGCGATATCTCGCCTAACAGCTTTAATTTACCTTAAGATAAAACCCTGGTTATCACACAGTTACTCATGTACATGACCGCGTTGTCGCCGCCCCTAAAAAAAAAAAAAATACAGCCAAGCTTTCTGTTCATCTTCGCCTCACAACTGCATTACGGCACAGCTATCGTTCTGCAGATATGACAGGACATATCAATCATGTGGAATGATTGAGTGCGACACGACAGGACGTGACGGAGAATGACCATGTCGAAATAGGAAATAGCGGAAAAATGTCAGCAGACAAGACAGAAACGTTCAACATATTGCTGCATGATCGATATGGACTTGACCATCAGATCAGCCATCTATCTCTTCTGTCCCTCCGACCCTCACGGGGAACGGCTGTTCTTTCGGCAACGTGAATGCCTCCCAGTGTTAAAATTAATGCGGAGGTTTCCTTTACCTGTTGGAATGTACCTCACTCTCACCTGTCGAGGGTACTTTTTATTCTTAGCATATTTTAATAAGTTTACGGAAGTGGAAATAAACATAAATTTTACAAACAAATGAATATAAATCTTAGATGGAGTATTTCCTCAATAATGTATCACAATACATCTAAACATAGTGTTACTGGAAGTAGATATACTATTCTGAGAGTACGTATACTCTTCTGGTTGGTGCCTTAGTTTAGGGGCTGCGACAACGCGGTCATGTAGCCCCGTGTACTTTGGGTGGGTGTAGAATCTGTCTGATAACCTGTGTTAATTTTGATGACTGTATTAGTGTGTGTTATCTGTTTTAATTCAAGTAAGGACTGCAGACGATAATTTCAAGTAGTTCCTACTTACGCTACCAAATGCTACCGTCCACGACACCTAGCTGTGAACTTCACTACTACTAGATGCCATCGCAACCAGCGCCTGGTGACGAACGTTGGAACTTAAGAGCATTAATCAAACCTAACCTACAAATTTTGGCTTCGCACAAGTGTAGTTTGTGGAAGGTTCTTTTCCAAGTCACAACTCTATGACACAGGATCACCGGCTTTACTTCCCCTCTAAGTAAAACATACTGAGAGATTTTTAACGCGTATACTCTTCTCCTGGATCCTCTATCTTGTATACACTCATTTCCCTCAAGCATTTCCTACAGTCCACTATGCTACACGGAGTGGATCCACTGGGCTTGAATTTTGAAAACCATAAACATCTTGTACATCCGGGAGGCGAAAAATTGAAGAAGAAATTTTAATTGAATTTCAATAAAGTGGCCAATGACCATTTGTTTTATTTCCATGGTGGGTCTGGGAAATAGGCCGTGGCCCTATTGAAAGGAACCGTAGTGGTAGTCTATTTGGCTGCTGGTGAAAATGGGAAACCATCGACAACTACTTCCAGGACGGCCGAGGTGGGATTCAAATCCACGCTTTCCCGGTGCCAGCAAGGCACGAGGTAGCGCGTTAGTGCCTCGGCTACCGCGGCTGGTTGAAGAAGAAATACTGTCAGTACCGGGATTCGATCTTCGTACTTGATGTAGCTCTCCGTCACGAACGTGGTGCACGGCTGCGTCACGGGTGTATTTCTTGTTGTGTGGTTGATGATAATGATGGTAATGATGATAATAATAATAATAATAATAATAATAATAATAATAATAATAATAATAAAGATGGGGTCCTGGGAATCAACCCGGGAGGAGTCAGTGTGACTCTGGGCAAACGAGAGTGAAATGCGCAATATATTGGATTCAAGAAGAGAAACCAACGCTAGCCTCTTTCACTCTAACTCCAACACGTAACCTGCAAGAGGTGCCCCTGTTAAGCCGAGCAACCCAGTGGAAGGTTGGGTATCCAATCCCAGCGGGAAGGTGGGTCGGCGAGCCGATCAGTGTTGGGGGCTCCAAGGCTCACAACCTTGGCAGTATATTGGCCGGTGTGAAATATCACCGACCCCAGATTACAGTTTTTCAACTGTCTGTACAAAGTATGGAGGAAAATTCAGCAAATGCTACTACCCCAGGTGGTAACCAATCCACCATCGCTTCGAGCGATGCATGCGGGTCTTCGGATTCTGGGGAGCCTGCACCAACATGCTTGGAGGTATCGGAGACTCCAGGAAAGATCAAACACAAACATCTCAATTTCTTTGCTACCTTCAATGTGAATTCCCTTTTAAAGACGGGTAAACTGAAACATCTACTTGACACCCTTTCCAAGCATCAGATCTTGATCACGGCAATTCAAGAAACGAGGTTTACAGATGAACATGCTTTTGAGTCCCAAGGTTACAGAATTTTTAAAGGTAAAGTAGGTAAACGTGTCATAAAAAATATCCCTCACCTTGGCACTGGATTTATTGTTAGCAGAAAAATTCTGGATTCAATCACAAATTTCAACTCTCCTAACAGCCGAGTCTCGACCCTTTCTTTCCGAAGTACAAACAAGGTCTATACAATGGTTAACGTTCATGCGCCGATTAATCAGGCAAACAAGAAAGATCCAGAAGGGACGGATACATTTTGGGAAGAGCTAGAGGAGATACTCTCTGAGATCCCTGCCAAGCACTCGGTTATCTTGCTTGGAGATTTCAATGCCCAACTCGGCAGAGAAAGAAAATTCCAAAACATAATTGGAGATTTCCCAGCTCACCGCAGAACCAATCGGAATGGAGAGAGACTTGTGGAACTGTGTAAGGCATTCAACCTTTTTATGAAATCCACAGCTTTCAAACATCTGCCAAGGAAACAGAAAACATGGACATCCCCAAATTCCAACCTTGGTGAGTTCCAGATCGATCACGTCACTATTTCACGTAAAGCCCATCGAGAGATCCAGAATGTGAGGGTTCCTAGAAGTGCCAACCTAGATTCAGATCATTACCTCTCTAAAATCAAAGTTAAACTCATTCCGAGAAATACTAGAAAGGTCCAGCGACGAAAGATGAATAGGTTTGACTTGCAAAAGCTACAGTCTAATGATGAGTTCACTCAGAAGCTTGAAACACTGGATCCACAAAACTGGGAACAACTACGAGATGCCATAGGATCAGCAGCTAAGGAAACAGTCCCATTAATAAAACGCAGAAAGCATGCCTGGTGGACCAGTGAATGTGAGGCGGCAATAAGGCTCAGACAACTTGCATGGCAGAGATGGAACTCACAGAAGAGTGAAGACAACTGGGAAAGTTTCTTATGTATGAGAAAACAGGCTGCAAAAACTATTCGAGGTGTAAAACGTGCTTTTGACAAGAACAAGCTGGCACAAATTGAGCTAGACTTCAAGAAGAATAACACCCGGGATTTCTATAGAACTTTTAAACAGAAACTCAGTAAATATGCTCCACCTAGCCTACATTTCAGGGACCTAAATGGAAAAGTTGCTTATAATGACAAGGAAAACTGCCAAATATTGGCAAATTACTTCGAGTCTCTCCTCAACTGCGAGGCTCCAGAATCAACATTTCAGTTCGAAGACAATCCGTACGTACACCCAGATTCCACCCCACTCACAAAAGAAGAAATTAATCAGATCATCCAGTCACTCAAAAACAACAAAGCACCAGGTGAGGACTCCATAGTTGCTGAATTATGGAAGCATGCTGGCGACAAGGCTGTCGATAAGTTAACAGAGATTATTCATGAGATTTGGGAAACGGATGAACTCCCTAGCAACTGGACCTCAGCTCTACTTCACTCTCTTCATAAGAAGGGTGACCGAATGGATGTGAACAACTACCGTGGAATCTCTCTCCTTACAATAACATACAAGATCCTCTCAAAAGTCCTCCAAATAGGGCAGAACAACAACTAGATTCCCAATTGGGAGAATGTCAAGGAGGGTTCAGGAAAGGACGATCATGTGCTGAACAGATCATGAATCTTAAGTCTATTGTTTCATATATAAAGCTTAGATCTAAAGATTTTGTGGTGACCTTCGTTGATTTCAAGAAGGCATACGACTCCATTGATCGATTCTCCCTATTTCAAATCCTGAAGGAACTGGGATTGGACAATAAAACAAGAAAAATCATTGAGAAGACCTTGACTAACACCACCTCCAGAGTGAAATTTAGGGGAGAAATTTCAGAAGCTTTTGAAATCAGAACCGGGGAAAGGCAGGGAGACGGATTATCACCTCTGCTTTTCAAATGCGCACTTGAGAAGGTCATCCGAGAATGGCGCAAAGAATTGAACAACAATGGGTTCGTAAATGGAGTCAGATTGGGCTACAAAAATCATAATCTGACGGTTGATTGCCTAGCCTTCGCAGATGACCTTGCAATTTTTTCAGATTCCCTTGGCACGGCAGCAGTGCAGATCAAGCAAACTCAGCACTCAAGCTGCAAAAGCAGGCCTTAAGATCTCCTTTGAGAAAACCTTGTTTATTACTAACATTAAACAAGCACCCAAGGAGCTAGACATAGGAGAGGGACGCATTAAGCAAACTCAATCATTCAAATATCTAGGCGAGTGGATAGAACCCAACACATCCGAGAAGGCTGCTTTCGAATCGCGCATCAGAAAAATGGAAATGGCATATCATCTAACAAAGGGTATTTACAACAAGAAATCAATATCCCTAAATGCCAAGCTAAGACACTATCAAACTGTCATCCGCCCAGAGGCTCTATATGCTGCAGAATGCCTTGCAATGCATAGGAAAGGACTTATGGAGAAACTAGAAGCTAAAGAAAGAAAGATTCTCAGGAAAATCTTGGGCCCTGTAAAAGAAAACGATGAATACAGGAGACGGCACAACCACGAGCTCTACACATGTGTAGAAAAAATAACTGATGTGAAGAGAAAAAGAAGAATTTCATTTTATGGCCACATTTCACGAATGAGCTCTGTAAGGTTGACAAACAGGATCTTTACATACTTTCTAGAGAAGAAAACAAAGGGGGCATGGTTCACAGAAGTTGACAGAGATTTGAAAGAAATTGGGATTACAAGTGATGATGTACTGGAACGTGTAAAATTTAAGGTGAAACTTACAACTCACCGGAGTTTCCTAGAGAAACCTAAGCTCAAAACAGGCAAGAAGTGGACAGAAGAAAGGAAGCAACAACATGGAGAATTCATGCGGCAGTACTGGGCGAATATTAAAGCTCAAAGCAGAAACCAGTTGAAATAACGTGGTCCTTAGTTGGCCGTAACGCAAGAAGAAGAATAATAAAGATGGGTCCCAGGAATCAACCTGGGAGGAGTCCTTACGGCTCTGGGCTAATGGGCGTGAAATGCGTTGTTGCATGTCATCTGAGACATAAACATATTGGATTCAGCAAGAGAATCCAACTTAGCCTCTTTCACTCCAACTCCAGCATGTAACCTACAAGAGGTGCCCCCTGTTAAACCGAGCAACCCAGTGGAAGGTTGGGTAACCAATCCCAGCGGGAAGCTGGGTCGGCGAGCCGAACAGTGCTGGGGGCTCCAAGGCTCACAACCATGGCAGTACATTGGTCAGTGTGCAATATCACTGGCCCCCTATCTACAGTTTTTTCAACTGTGAAAAGCATGGAGGAAACGTCTGCTGAAGCAACTACCCCAGGTGGTAACCAATCCACCGTCGTCTTGAACGACGCATGCAGGCCTTCGGACTCTGGGGAGCCTGCAACGAAATGCTTGGAGGTATCAGAAACTCCTACAAACAAGATCAGACACAAACTCGCAACTTCTTCGCAACATTCAACGTGAACTCCCTTATGAAGGTTGGTAAATTGAAACAACTGATTGATACCCTACAACATCATCAAATCCTGATCGCAGCAATTCAGGAAACAAGGTTTGTTGATGCAGAAGCTTTTGACTCCCAGGGGTATAGAATCTTCAAAGGTAAAGTCGGAAAACGTGTAGTAAAATCCATCCCCCACCTTGGTACAGGATTTGTGGTCAGTAAGAAGATTTTAGAGTCCATCACCAACTTCACGGCCCCCAACAGTCGAGTCTCGATCCTTCCGTTTCGAAGCACAAATAAAATATACAACATGGTGAACGTCCATGCCCCAATTAATCAAGCTAAGAGAATTGATCCACAAGGGACGGAAATCTTCTGGGAAGAGCTTGAAGATATTCTATCCAAGATTCCCAATGAACACATCATCGTGCTTCTTGGGGACTTCTATGCTCAGCTCGATAAGGAAAAAAATTCAAGAATATTATCGGAGATTACCCGGCCCACAGAAGAGCAAACCACAATGGAGAAAGGTTAGTGGAGTTGTGCAAGGCGTTCAACCTAGTGATGAAGTCAACCGCTTTCAAACGACTTCCTGCAAAACAGAAAACATGGACATTCCCAAATCCCCATCTCGGCGAATTCCAAATTGACCACGCTGCTATTTCTCGTAAATCTTGTAGAGAAATCCAGAATGTAAAAGTCTTAAGGAGCGCGAATCTTGACTCTGATCACTATCTTTCCTAGATAAAATTAAAACTTCTTCCAAGATCCACCAAGAGATTTCAGGAAAGAAAGATCAACAGGTTTGATGTGGAAAAATTGAAAACACAAAGCGAATTCAGTCAGAAACTTGAAGCACTTGAGCCACAGAATTGGGAACAACTCAAAGAAGCAATTCTTGAAACGGCACAGGAAACCATCCCACTGACAAAGACGAGGCGGCATCCTTGGTGGACTAATGAATGTGACGATGCCATTCATCAAACGCAGCTTGTCTGGTTGCGATGGAACAAACAGAAGAATGAAGAAAACAGAGAGGAATTCCTGGTCGTGAGAAAGCAGGCTGATAAAACCATATGCGGTATAAACCGAGCATTCCACAAAAATCAGTTGGCACAGATAGACCAAGATTTCCAAAAGAACAACACCCGTGATTTCTATAAAACCTTCAAGCAAAATCTCAGTAAATACACACCACCCAGTCATCACTTTAGGAATCCCGATGGGAAAGTTGCTTACAATGACAAAGACAACTGCCAGATCCTGGCGAAATACTTTGAGTCCCTTCTCAATTGTGAGGCTCCAACATCGAAATTTTCCTTTCACAATAATGTGCTCGTCAATCCAGACTCAAGACCACCAACTAGGGAAGAAATCAAGCAGATCTTTCACTCACTTAAGAACAATAAAGCACCAGGTTAGGATTCAATAGTTGCCGAACTCTGGAAATACGCAGGTGAAAAACCAGTTGACAAGCTAACGGATATCATCCGGGAGATTTGGGAAACAGAGAAACTGCCCAGTGATTGGACATCGGCCCTGATTCACCCCCTGCACAAGAAAGGTGATAAAGCGGACGTAAACAACTATCGTGGCATATCACTCCTCTCGATAACATACAAGATTCTCGCGAAAGCGCCTCAAACGAGAGCGGAAGGACAGCTCGATCAACAACTGGGCGAATACCAAGGTGGATTTCGAAAGGGACGCTCTTGTGTTAAGCAAATCATTAATCTAAAATCAATTATATCGTACATGAATCTGAGAAGTAAGAAATTTGTTGTGACCTTTGTTGATTTCAAGAAGGCTTACGACTCGCTGGATCGAAATACCCTGATCCAGGTTTTAAGATAATTTGGTTTAGATAATGAGACAAGAGCAATCATTCACCAATCCATATTGGATACAGCTTCCAAAGTGAAATTCAGGGGAGAGATTTCTGAATCCTTCGCAATACAGACAGGCGTGAGACAGGGAGATGGGCTCTCGCCTCTGTTATTCAACGCCCGGAGGCGTTATATGCATCAGAATGCCTGGTGATGAATAAGAAAGGCCTGGCAGAACAACTCGAAGCCAAAGAGAGGAAGATTCTGAGAAAGATCTTGGGCCCGGTCAAGGAACGAGGAGAGTATAGAAGACTACACAACGATGAACTCTATTACATGTGGAGAAAATAACGGACACCATTCGCAAAAGGAGACTTTCTTTTTATGGCAATTTAACACGAATGAACTCTGAAAGATTGTCCAATCGAATCTGTGCCTACTTTGTGGGAAAGAAAACCAAAGGGATCTGGTTTACAGAGGTGGAAAAAGACCTACAAGAACTGGGGATATCACATGAGGACATCTTGGAACGTGACTCTTTCAAGATGAAACTTGGGGAGATACAGAGTTTTCAGCCAAAACCTGCATTGAAAACCGGCGAGAAGTGGACCGAAGAACGAAGGGAAGCTCACCGAAGTAGAATGCGTGAATACTGGGCCAATGTGAAAGAACGAGGGAAAAGGCAGTTGAAATAACGTGGTCCATAGACGACCGAAACGATTAAATAATAATAATAATAATAATAATAATAATAATAATAATAATAATAATAATAATAAAGATACGAGCCTTAAAGTAGTCGCATATGATGTGTAACATGTTATCCTACTATGAAATTGAGATGAAATGTATGGGAAGTCATCTGACATGTTATCCTACTCGTATACTACACAGCTTGGACATTCTTAAAATGTTAATTTACGCTCCGTTTTCATACTGGTACTATGATGAATGTATAGATTAAATTGGAGAAATGCTACTTTCACACTTGTTTGAACAAACATCACATATTATATTGTAAATTAAGAGGAGGAATGAAACCATAGTCTCTAGCATATCTATAGACTACTAGAAATAATGTTCAACACAGTCAATTTTCCCCAACTCCTGCTTGGAGGAAACTATTGTAATTAAAATTAGATAAATCGTAATTTCATGTAGATTATGTTAAAATGACGCATAATGTTATGATATATATAGTTTAAATCGATAATCCGGTAGAAAAATAATAAAATTACCGGGACTGGGGTTCGAACCCGAGACCACATGAATAGCAGAACAAGATGTTATCCACGCAGCCATTACAACCAGAGACATGTTGAGTACAAGACAGGTACTCATTTCCACGTGCCGCTAATAATATGGAAGAATTTTTTGCTCCATTAATATTTTGCTTCTTTTTTCGATAATGTTCCTGCGTGGAATCGAGTTTTAAATTATTTATGAGTAGGCCTACATCGCCTCCGTAGCGTAGCGGTCAGCACGGTTAGCTGCCGCCCTGGAGGTCCTGGGTTCGATTCCCGGCTCTGCCACGAAATTTGAAAAGTGGTATGAGGACTGGAACGGGGTCTACTCAGCCTCGGGTGTTCCAAATGAGTAGAGGGGGTTCGATTCCCACCTCAGCCATCCTCGAAGTGGTTTTCCGTGGTTTCCCACTTCGTCTTCGGGCAAATGCTGGGATGGTACTGTCCCCGTTTACCCGGATAGTAGGCTGTCAGATATCCGCCCCCTCAATCGGATTGCCAATAATCAACCGCACCGGCTCAGCTACACCAATGAAAATGGCACTGACAGATACTACCGAGGTTTGAGCACAGAAGTTAACAAGAAATTATTGTGGAACACACCAAAATAGACGGGGTTCATACTTACCTTTACTTACCTCTTAAAAATTATCTCGGGGATTGGGTTGACAACAGGATCTCTAAAGTATGCTCCCACAATAACCTCCACCATGACATTTAAAAATGAACCAGAACGAAGACAAGAACTTTGAACTGTACAAAAGCTTTTATTTCAAATAAAGGGTATGATTTTAACAACTCAACAAAATAAATGTGGCTATCAGTAGCCCATGTCAATCTGACTATGTCCTCCTGTAGGACTTGCAAAGTTATCAAACAATATGTTAGCTCCCACGAGCTCAAAATAACGTAACATTCATAGCACACTTGGACTGGAAAAGGAAGTCAGGACGAGACACATATACAGAGCATTTGTTTTCTTTTAATAAACATGACACTGATATATATAGGCACAAGGCCAGAATGTAGACGACCTTGCCCGCTGATAACCAGTTGTCTGGCCAGCTGCGGTCTACCCTTCAACCTGTCGCACACCTGTCAAATGGACTCACTTGTCCTGCTATGTTGCGTAAGAGTCCAGCTCCCTCTCAAAAGCTTTAAATGTCCGCAAGACAACACATATATTGTTACGCAAATCTTTCAAATGCTTTACTCACACACCACTGGATTATTCTGACAATCCCTAAACTTGTTTAATTAGCATCCAAATGTTTAATAAGCGTTGTTTAGAGTATGAAACAAACTCTTAAATGTTTATAACAAAAAGCTCAAAAATAATTTATAACAATTAGAAATTGTTTATAATATTTGTCAAAGACAATTAGGAAAAAATTTAAACACGCCTCTAACCTTACTTTCGTTCCACATTATTGTCACAGATATTTACATCATTATTTACAATATTAACATTTAAATTATTCAAATTATTAATTTAAGAAATACATTTAACCACATGTTCATCCGGTTGGTAATTTCATAATCGTGTCAATATAATCGACCAATGAAGGTTAGTTATACATATTTAATGTCACAATCTGGTTTAATAAAGGTTGTAATAATTATTATAATTATTTGTGACGGTAATCTTCATTCAAAATCTTATCTCAAATTCTTTCAATACTCTTGTTAATTATAACAGTAAATTCACTTGATTAATTTTCAAAGGACTAAGACAATACACTCCATCGGAAAATACTTCGCTTACAAAATAATGCACAAAACTGCATTAAAATAGGCCCAAAATTCATCATATATTAATATATATGGCATCAAAATCTTCCACAGAACTTACAAAAACCTCCACTAACAAATTCTTCAACATCATTAATTACTGTGGGAACCTCCTTCATTAATTCAAGGGCATTATACATCAGCGACTTTCAACCCGTCCGCTGCACTAGCGATTATACATTCATAGTTCCACTTCAAAAATTCTTATAATCATTAATTGTTTCAAAACTGTTATCTTAAACCTTCGTGAATTTCATTCATGGATCGAAATGAAGTAAAAATTTGCCAATCACAAACAAATTTAATAGTGAATACGCTTATATACGCCTGTCTGGTCTATCAAAATTTACGATTAACATCTTCAAAGAATTGTAGTATAAAAATACTATCATCAAACGAAGTGCGACTAAACTGCAAAATAGTCGAATAGAATCCAATTAGACTGGGGAATGCAAACATCTATTATTCAAATCTATAATTGAGAAAAAACTCCTAACAAAAGTTCATGACTTTAATGCATTCACTAATTCATAATTAAAGTTCATCTTTCACAAAATTGTCTATGATGCAATGGTCGTTCATAACTGACGATAAATGTCTGTGTTGCAATCAATTCAAATAACGACTAGTATTTCCAAGATCGTCGACAACGTAATGGATTTTAACGCTCTAAAATCATTTAAATGTTCTTCCTTCTTGATGATGACAGAAAATTGGTCAAAGTAATTAAACTGGGGTAGAATTACTTTAATGAAGAGACACGCTGTCTGAATTTAAATCTGCCATAAAAATCATTAACTTATAGTCAAATCGTGACTACAAAAATAAGCAAATTACTGAAAAATCTAAATATCAGTCTCTACTGATCCAAAATCATTTAACTATGCCCATGACATAACCATGTCTTAATAAATCGTCGAAAAAGGCATAACACATCAAGGTGTACTGAGTATAGGAATCTCAAACAAGAATATAGGGCAAAATACATGAGGACAGAAAATATGGGACAAAGGTTGCTCAGATATCGCTAAAAAACTCAAATAAAACAATAAACGTTCACGACTACCTTATCTGCCGATTGACGTTCCAGAGGAAAATTCCCCAAAGAAGACTGCTGATGGATCCATTTCACCAACTTGAAGATGAGCTCCATCCTCCAAACAGGAAACAGCACCCTCGGAGAATCGAACTGCTTCCTCCTCCGGAAATTGCACTGCTCCGTGTAGACGAAAGACATCCTTCCGGCAAAATTCTTCTTTGTGAGTCGGGACTACCCTGGCCTCTCTTGAAAAATCCCTGAAGTTCCAGTAGAAAATCGCCATGAAGTTTTTGTAGTAATTTCCGAAGAAATATTCATATTCAGTGAGTATGAAATCGTTTCCATTGCTGTTTGATAGTATTCAGCGTTGAACCACGAAACATGGGTGTAGATGGTTATTCACAACATGTTCGCTTGTGTGGAATGGCAATTAGCGAAGTTCCATGCTGCTATCTTACTCCAACGATATATGTCCCAATTGCATTAAAGTCCTTTAGCCTTCCATCTTCTCTTCGGTTATGGTAATAGTAGAACAAACTGCCATATTAAACTGCTCCATAATACTGTAGCGTTGTGTCACAATACAATCTGAAGTCTCCCTATTTCACTAGCCGTGTCAGCCGTGGCGTAGAATCTGACGATATAAAGTGCTTCTCAGGTGGCGAGAAAATCACTTTTGTCAGTCGTCTAAAATTGCCAATATCTTCCAAAATAACTCCGCGAAATTGTTCAACTTTTCTACACTCCTTAATGTAGCACTGCACAATAGAATTAGCTTATAGGCAAACGCTAACTGTTCATAGCTAATCTTGTAGACGCGTTATAATGTGCGTTTTAACTTCACCTAGTTTTACTCACTATAAACTTGCACTGCTTGTCTGCTCGAATCTCGTTTAATGCGGTGGCTTCACCACGCGTTATAATGACGACTCTTTCTACTAATTTCACTCGACGTCTCACCGAAATGACTATATAAGAAATGAGACTGAAGATCTGAGCTTAGGTTCTGACGATTTGAGATCTGACGATTTGAGATCTGAGTTGAGATATGAGACTCCTCTCTTCTGCGCAAGGCCTTTTATAAACTTCATAAGGGGCGTATCCATCCCTTCCATAGCGTGATACTGCGTCATCACTAGAAGTTCCAACTTCGTCAATACATGACGGATTTTCAAAATTCAAAAACTGAAAATAAACTTCACCAAAATTCCAGAACAATGCCTCTACTGCAAATGGAATTCCACAATTCTGCATTCCAAAAAGTAATAAAAATACCATAGTTTCAGCAATCTCCGTCTTCCTTCAAACTATCGTTCATTGGTTCGAGCCTCCCCTCCAATAGCATAATTTCTTCCTCAGCATAATTCCACGTTTCCTGCGACTGCGTCGTAAATCTCGGATCTTTCTCGAATAAATGCTGACGTCACTGAGAATCTCAGCTCAAGTAGCCTGCTGGCATAACGTCTGCGTCATCCGTGCTTACGTCATGACTATCCAGGCCATAACTATGACAGCCATAACTTTCTTTATAATTTTCCAAAATAGCCACCGTGGTCTCTATATAATTCAATTTATGGGGGCAGTACCTTCTTCAAGGCCACGGCCGCCTCCTTCCCTCCTCCTTGCATATCCATCCTGACCATCCATTACCTTCCCTCATGAGGCCCCTGTTCGCTTTGCAGGTGAGGCCGCCTGGGCGAGGTGCCAATCACACCTCACCAGTTGTATCCACTCCGATTAGTTGTTCCCAGCTCTAGGACACTGCCCGTAGAGGCGGTAGTGGTGAGTTCCCTCGCTGAGTCCGTGGGTTCCACCAATCTGGGGGGTAAACGACTAAAAAAAAATAAAAAAAGTAAGAGGAGGAATGAAACCATAGTCTCTAGCACATCTATAGACTACTAGAAATAATGTTCAACACAATCAATTTTCCCAACTCCTGCTTGGTGGAAACTATTGTAATTAAAATTAGATACATAATTTCATGTAGATTATGATAAAATGACGCATAATGTTATGATATATATAGTTTAAATCGATAATTCGGTAGAAAAATAATAAAATTGCCGGTACTGGGGTTCGAACCCGAGACCACATGAATAGCAGAACAAGATGTTATCCACGCAGCCATTACAACTACGGTCATGTTGAGTACAAGACAGGTACTCATTTCCACGTGCCGGTAATAATATGAAAGATTTTTATTTTTTGCTCCATTAATATTTTGCTTTTTTTTTTCGATAATGTTCCTGCGTGGAATCGAGTTTTAAATTAGTTATGAGTAGGCCTACTTGACAGTAAAGGTAATTTCTATAGTGGTCTATGAAAGGCTATAAAATCTTTTTTTTTTTTTTACCCTCCAGGTTGGTGGAACCCACGGACTCAGCGAGGGAACTCATCACTACCGCCTCTACGGTCAGTGTCCTAGAGCGGGGAACATCGAATCGGAAGGGATACAACTGGTGAGGTGGGATTGGCACCTCGCCCAGGCGGCCTCACCTGCAAAGCGAACAGGGGCCCCACGAGGGAAGGTAAGGGATGGTTAAGATGGATGGGCAATGAAGGGGGAAGGAGGCGTCCGTGGCCTTGAAGAAGGTACCATCCCGGCATTTGCCCGAAGACGAAGTGGGAAACCACGGAAAACCACTTCGAAGATGGCTGAGGGGGAATCGAACCCCCTCTACTCATTTGGGCCACCCGAGGCTGAGTAGACCCCGTTCCAGTCCTCGTACCACTTTTCAAATTTCGTAGCAGAGCCGGGAATCGAACCCAGGACCTCCAGGGCGGCAGCTAACCTTGCTGACCGCTACGCTACGGAGGGGCTGCTATAAAATCATTGATATAGTATATTACATTGATCACTGCATTACCGCATTGTGGGTTAATAACTGAATAGCCATTGTGCAGAAACATAATACCGGCTTTGCCGATTAGTTACAATGTTTCATATAAAACATAAGTGGGCAATGAGAGAGCGCAGCTGCTGGAGCCAAGGAGCTGACTGCTCGCTAATAGTTTGTGCTGGAACGACTAGAAGGCAATATGCGCAGTCAAGGCGCAAGCATAGGTACTGCATTGTACCGGGTTGAGTAGGCCTATATTCTGTGTACGGCTGTACCGCATGTACGCTAAATATGAATCATGAAGAAGCATAACACATTTTTATGAATAGTTTTCGCAAACAGATTTTCCAAACATGCACAAAATGACTGCCAAACTTCTATCAATGTTTGGTTCAACATATCTGTGTGAGAAACTGTTCTCTCTCTAATGAAGATAAATAGATCTCCACGAAGAGCCACTCTAACTGACGCACATCTCACTGCCGTTCTTCGAATTGCAAGTGCATGATCGAACGCTCCAAATGTAACCCGTCTACTTCAGCGAAAGGATACGCACACCTCCTCATCTGCAGAATGACAGTTCGGATATATAAGAACACATAGGCCTATGTTTTGTTTATGGGGAATGATATTTATTCATGTATTTATTTCTGTACTCCTAGAGCAAGTTTTCGTTCCTTGTGTTCTAAACAAGTTGTTAGGTTGGCTTATTGTAGCTTCAGGACTGTCGGTAGTGGGAAAAGGAGTGTGTACTTATAAGCTGTTGAAGTAATTATTTATGTTTCCTACACAGAAACTAATAAAAGGAATATAATTAAGCGTATGTACTTAGCACCATAATCTAATTATCTAATGCACAACAAACAGGGCACAAGTATAAAGCTGTTGTGATACGCCGCTTGTAACGCCAAGCTGTGCAAGCAGCTATATGGTTAACTTCGGTGAGAGCACATACTCGGCTCTTTCTCCTGCCGGAGCGGGAGCGCTGCTCAATGAGCCGAATTGTGCCCATCTCTGATATAAAAGCATATCATCATTTAAATACTGATATGAAGACATGTGGTTTGTGTTTCAATGAGTTGACACCAGAGTTCGCATGATCGTTTACTGTTCAGTATGAATGTGTTGAGGAAAGTTACTCGGCGAGTAGATGCCCTCACTTTTATCCAGAGATTGGAAAACAGACTCTTTATAAATCATAATTGTTTTCAGCAAATACCGTATGATTTAATGAAAAATTTTACAGCAAAGAACGACAACTTGATGATGCCTTATTGTAGAAATACCTGTAATGGCGCCTCCAAAGCTTGAAGTATTCCGTATGTTATATACATTCCACATGGTACCACTGCCAGCTCGATCGGATCGCATCCCTCTTGGCTGCTGGCAGTGCGTCTTACACACTTCCGTCCGATCCACTTCCGTCCCATTTTTCAAAATCACTCCCACAAAAATATCCAGCAACCGAGGGGAAAGATCTTACACATCAATAATAATAATAGTAATACAGGAAGCAATAATACAGATAAATGAACTAAAAGAATTCGCTGGGAAAACAGGGCTACAAATCTCTTTTCCAAATACAGAGATGATGAGCACCAACAAGAACTACATGAAGACAACAGTTAAGACGAAATATGGGAGGAAAAAGGTCTCGAAACAGTTTAAATACCCCGGAGAGATCATTAGCAACAATGGACTGGACAAAGAGTCAATGGAAAACAAAAGACTTAAACTAGAAAAACTCAACTTCTCCACTAAAAAATATATATATCTTTATATATATAATTCTTCGACACGTGTGTATGTGACTGAACTCCTCCTAAACGACTGAACCGATTTTGATGGAATTTGGTATGTATATTAGGGTGGGTCCATGTATGGTTTAGATTCACAATCTGACCCGGTAGGTGGAATGAACACAATTTTAGAACCACAATTTTCACACAATTTTAGAACCACAATATACAGTCATAAACAGTCGTCATGGAAACCGTTAGCCTTAGTGAAAAGTGATGCTTTTGGACTTAGCATGTAGAGCCACCTGGTCGCAACCTGTGCAACTACCGCCATTACATACACTCCGCCCGTGGCGAAAAGTTGTGTTTTATGCCAAAGGTGGCAGTGATGTCGAATTCTACTGTTTGTCTCTGCACGTTAGAGCGTTTCAAAGTCCCGTATGCGTTCATATACAATTCATCCGATTGCCATGAAACTTGGGTGATAGGTTGAGTGAGCTCCAGGGAAGGTGTTTGGCTTAGCAAATCCATTTTACAATAGATAGCGCACGAATAGATTCAACAAATGAGCGACGACGCACGAAGCGTTTCAAAAAGGTCCCGTATGCGTTCAAATAACATTCGTCCGATAGCGATGAAACTTGGGTGAGATGTTGTGTACACCCTACGGAAGGTTTCTGGCTTAATAAATCCATTTTACAATAGGTAGCGCACGAGTAGATTCAACAAATGTGTGACGGCATGCGAATCATTTCAACAAAGTACCGTATGCGGCCATATACCATTTATCAGATTGCGATGAAACTTTGGTGAATTGTTGTGTACACTCCAGGAAATGTTTCTGTGTTAGTAAATCCAGTTTTTAATAAGTAGCGCACGAGTAGATTCAACAAATGTGCGACGGCGCGCGAGTCGTTTCCACAATGTCCCGTATGCGGTCATATATCATTCATCCGATTGCGAACAAACCTTGGTGAATCATTGAGTACACGCCAGAGAAGGTTTCAGGCTTAGTAAATCTATTTTTCAGTAGGTAGCGCATGAGTAGATTCAACAAATGAGTGACGGCACGCGAATCGTTTAAAGAAAATCACTTATGCGTTCATATATCATTCATCCGATTCCGGTGAAACTTTTATGAGTTGTTGTGAACACGCCAGGGAAGGTGTTCAACTTGGTAAATCCATTTTACAATATTGGTAGCGCACGAGTAGATGTAACAAATGAGCGACAACGCGCGAAGCGTTCCAACAAAATCCTGTATAAGTTTATATACCACTCATGGATTGAGATGGAACTTTGATGAGTTGTTGTGTACACTTACGTGAAGGTTTCTAACTTAGTAAATCCATTTCACAGGAGGTTGCTCAGGAGTAGATTCAACAAATGAGCGACGACGTTCGAAGCGTTTCAAAAATGTCCCTTATGCGTTCAAATGCCATTCGTCCGATTACGATGAAACTTGGGTGAGATGTTGTGTACACCCTACGGAAGGTTTCTGGCTTAATAAATCCATTTTACTATAGGTAGCGCACGAGTAGATTCAAAAAATGTGTGACGGCACGCGAATCATTTCAACAAAGTACCGTATGCGTCCATATACCATTTATCCGATTGCGATGAAACTTTGGTGAATTGTTGTGTACACTTCAGTAAAGGTTTCTGGCTTAGTGAATTCACTTTAGAATAGGTAGCGCACGAGTAGATTCAACAAATGTGCGATAGCACGCGAATCGTTTCAACAAAGTCCTGTATGCGTTCATATACCATTTATCCGATTGCGATGAAACTTTGGTGAATTGTTGTCTACACTCCAGGGAAGGTTTCTGGCTTAGTAAATCCAGTTTTTAATAAGTAGTGCACGAGTAGATTCAACAAATGAGCGACGGCGCGCGAATCGTTTCCACAATGTCCCGTATGTGGTCATATATCATTCATCCGATTGCGATGAAACCTTGGTGAATCATTGAGTACACTCCAGAGAATGTTTCAGGCTTAGTAAAACTATTTTACAATAGGTAGCGCATGAGTAGATTCAACAAATGTGTGACGGCACGCGAATCCTTTTTTAAGAAAATCCTGTGTGCGTTCATATGTCATTCATCCGATTCCGATGAAACTTTGATGAGTTGTTGTGTACACACAAGGGAAGGTGTTCAACTTGGTAAATCTATTTTACAATATTGGTAGCGCACGAGTAGATGTAACGAAAGAGTGACGACGCGCGAAGCGTTCCAACAAAATCCCGTATGCGTTCATATACTATTCATCGATTGCGATGAAACCATGATGAGTTGTTGTGTACACTTACGTGAAGCTTTCTAACTTAGTAAATCCATTTCACAGTTGGTAGAGCACGAGTGGATTCAACAAATGAGTGACAGCGCACGAATCATTTAAACAAAATCCCGTATGTGTTATATGCCATTTATCCATCTGCGATGAAACTTTGGAGAGTTGTTGTGCACGCTGCCACGAATGTTTCTAGATTAGTTAATACATTTCGCGATAGTTTAGAGTCAGCTAACAGAAATTGAAAAACATATTGTGTATCCAAAAGCACTTCAAGAAGCAAAGTTACAACACTTTCTTTGATTGGCAGGACAACGTCTGCCGGGTCAGCTAGTATATATATATATATATATATATATATATATACAACAAAATGAACCTCTCCCTTAATGCCAAACTACAACACTACAATGCTGTGGAAAAACCGGTGATCTTATGGTGTGGACACGGCAAACTTGATGGACCTGGAAAAGCTTCTGAAGATTGAAAGGAGGATATTGAGGAGGATTTACGGCCCAAAAGTGGTACAGGGAACCTACAGACTAAGATCAAACAAGGAGATATATGAAAAGGTGGAAGACCTGGAAACAACAATTAGGAAAATACGTTTACTTTTCTCTGGGAATATGGTTAGAATGGATCCAACAAGAATAAATATACACATTTTTTAATAAAATATACAATCTGAAGAGCCAAGGGGGTTACACCAAGCAGATGAAGGAATAACTCCGGAGGCTAGGAATTACATATGCCGACTGTCGAGACAGAACAGAGTTCAGGGAAATATTTTCTAACATAAAGGTTCTTGTGGGAAAATGGAGAGAACGCAGGGGAGGAAGACGGAGCAAACAGAAGGCGCAACACTCTGAAAGGATGAAGGAAGTGTGGAGGAAGAGAAAGGAAAAAAAAAGAACTATGAGAACGAAATGAAATGATATTTGCGTGGTCCTTAGTTTTGACCAGTTCGCATAATGTAATGTAATAATAATAATACCGGAACAGGAAAACCTGCCTAAAGCGGAACGTGATCGTTCCGGATTTTTTTCCGTTTTCAGAGGTTTCCGTTTTAAAAAGGGTTGAGTTTTAATAAGACAAAATACATCACAAAGAAATTCTGTATTTTCGCATAGGATTACAATGAATAATAACTTAGAATATAGGTCTGAAAATAAAAATGAAAATAGGTTCACATGCATTTTCAACTTACGTACAAACATTTCAATTTCTCTGCTCGTTTCTATGTTTTACATGTCTGTCAATGTGTATTATCGCGATTTCTTTACAAGAGAATGTTATGTGATCTCCTTTGCATCCTGCGTTAACTCCAGGAGTTCTGGAACATTCTTGGAAGCTGCAAATTCCACAAGGTCACTCACAACAGATAGTGCTTATCCAGAAGTGTGTACTTTTAGCTCTCTTTCATTGCCTTCGTCGTCGTCATCCATTTCTTCCATGACTTCGCACCTTCTTTTTTCGGCAGCAATTTCAGTTGCACTTTGAATGCTTTCAGTCGTTAATGTTTACTAGAACTTTGGTGCAAGTACAGTCGCGGTCAAAATTTCATACTGTGCATATATTTGTATTTTGGATAAGATCCGTCTTAGTCAGGTTATTTTCGCCTGCAGTTCCGGAATTTATTTCCGTTTTCGCGTTAGGCAATTTTCCAGTTAACAGTGTCATTTTACATAGGAAATACCTCCGTTCGGAATTTGTTCCTTTTGTTCAGGTTTCCGGTATATGAAGGGTCCGGTTTAGGCAAGTTTTTCTGTAATTTATAGGTTAGAGACGTTAGGATGCCAGGTTTTCACCCTGAAGGCGATCTTTAAATGACAGTAATTCTACTGACAAGCACCTCAAATGCCAGCTGACTGCGCCAGGATTCGATCCCACTACCTTGGACACAGCAGGTGAGAGCATTAGACTACTAACACACACACAATAATACAGATATCACAATAATACAGGTTATCAGATAAATTCCACAGACATAGCCAAGTACACGGGGATAAATGACTACTATGTCACAAAACAAACTACACAGCTGGTGCTCATCTTGATAACTTCATAACGCCCTGTAATATTGGGCACCATTTATTGTGGTACATGGAAGAAATATACAGTGAGTCCGGGAATGTTCTCCGCAGCGCCTACATGCGTCTGCGAGAGCTAGCTACAGCAGTTACGTTGGTAGCACGGCGTCATAACAAATAAACAGTAAACGTTGTACTCACCACAGCCATTCATAACAGATGCTGGAACCATTCACAGTACATCACTCTTTTTCCGTAATCAGTTTGTTTTAATTCATGAACCACGGTAACTTTATAAGGGAACAACTGAAGCTTGTCTCTTACAGCTTTATGTGCTGTCGACTTAGAGATTCCTGTTTGTTGAGCTAATTTTCGTGTTGATTTACTTGGACTACGCAGCATTATATCGGAGATTTCATCAAGTTTTTCGTCCGTTAAAAGCGTAGGCCTGCCTGTTCCCGGTACATCGTGAACTGAGCCATTCACACGAAATTTACTTACCAAATCCTGAACGGTATCACGGTTTGGACACTTAGAATTAGGAAACCGCGCCTGAAATCTTAATTTTACATTTTCTGTAAACCGATCGTCTTCGCGAAAAACGTATTCCACCACAAAAAACTCTCTCTTCAGTAGTAAACATTACCGCCTGTATACTGTTGCACTCTTCCAATAATCTATCTGAACGCTCACTGAGAGTAATACGCTCTGAAGACATGCAGGCTCGCGCGCTTATCGCAATACACACTGACAGCCCACAGGTGGGGAGTCCCGCTTTGAAGGACACAGTTCAGTGCAGACAACTAAACTCATGACTCAACCACTCACAGCTGCACGTACCCACTGCTGAGAAAATTTTCGGGCGCCCTGTAGCACAGTGAACACAAAATACAAAGCTGATTTATGAAGATATAATATACCTATTAAGTGAGGTATAGCTTGCCACGGTGGGTGAGTGGTTATCGTGTTGGTCTACCAACTCCAAGCTTGCTAGTTCACTTCTGGCCATGATAAGTGATTTTTTAAAGGCAACAAAAATTACGACACGCATGTCATACGTTGTTGGCATGTCAAATAACCCATTTGAATTCAGTAGGCCGTGTTCATAATGGCAAAATTAATCTCGGGATTTTTCGCAAACAGAAAAGTTCTTCCTTTCTCTACTAGAAAGCGCTCTAGTGTCAAGGAGCTTAGATATCTAACCTCCTTGACTTTCATAGCGCTCCAATGAACAACAAAATTCGACATGCAAGCTGCCTTCTGGGCGTCAAATAACAAAGCTTGCACCCAGCAGCCGAGGCCATACGATATTATTATTATTATTTTATTATTATTATTATTAGTAGTAGTAGTAGTAGTAGTAGTAGTAAGAAGCCGACCTCGTGGTGTTGGGGTAGCGCGCTTGCTTCCCACCCGGAGACCTCGGGTTCGATTCCCGGCTCCGTTAGGGATTTTAAAACTGACGTGAGGGTTGGAACGGGGTGCACTCAGCCTCGTGAGGACAATTGAGTAGCTGTCTGACAGTGAGGCAACGCCCCGATCACGAAAACCAAGATTATACGCCGAGGACACCCGATGGGCTGACCACACGTCACCAAATGCAGACCAAATGGCTGGGCAGCGGTCGCTTGGTCGGCCTAGGCCCTCACGGGCTGTAGTGTCAGGGGTTATTATTAGTAAGAATTCCTGCTCGACAAACCGGAAAGGAAAATATATTTTCACAAACCGAAAAGGGGAGAATAGAAGCATTTTAAAAGTGGTGTTACAGGAGAACGATGAAGCTCAGATGGTTCGATACGGCTACAAATGAAGAGGGCGAGAAGAGATGTTTCTGGCGACTGCTAATGAAGAGAAGAGATAGGCTGGTAGGACACATATTAAGACACCGAGGAATAGCAAACATAGTTGTAGAAGGAAGGGTCGATGATAAGAACTGTAGGGGTAGACCAAGGTTAAAATATGTTAAACAGATTGCCTCGGATGTAGGAAGTGATAGCTATGTAGAGACGAAACGATTAGTTCATGACAGGGAAATGTAGGAGAGCTGCAACAAACCAGTCGAAGGACTGAAAACTCAAACAACAACAACAACAAGATTACTTCTGACATCAACCTGATAATGGTAATACTGTGCTGATGTCCAAGTCCCTAAGAATGGAGTGGCCTGCCGATTCATCCAACATGGGCAGATGTCAGGGAGCTGTTAATAGTATTGTACGTCCAGATCGACCGCAAAATCTGCGACAATTAGGTGGAATCACCAGTACCAGGTAATGAATGGGACAAATATGAACTCGATGATCTTATGGACGAACTTCTAAAATGGATTCTAGCAAATGTCTGTGCTCATTAGGTTATCGATCTTTGAACGACACGAATTTCGCGACCAATTACATCGATATTGGCAAGCATCATGGTTATCGACGGATCTCGAGTATCGCCATCCCAACCCCTAATTATAGTGTGAGGGCTGGAACGGGGCGCACTCAGCCTCGTGAAGCAAAACTGAGAAGAGGTGGTTTCGATTTTACCCCAGCCATCTTCGAGATTGTTTTCCGTGGATTCCCACTTTTACTCCAGCCGAATGTCTGGATGGTCCCTAACTTAAGGCCACGACCACCCTCTATCTAAATCCTAGCTCCAGTTACAATCACACACACTAGTACAGCCATTACAATGACACAGGTTATAAGACAGATTCCACATACTGTTCACCCAAATACACAGGGATATTACCACTATGTCGCAAAAGCTCCTAAATGAGTCAACAAGAACTATTACCCTTTCACGAATTGATTGCCGGCGGTCGAGATGGGAACTATTCTCTGTTTACTTGTGTCACACGTCAGCCTGCTTCGTTGACAGGTACAGTTGCGCGAGTAGGATATGACTCAGCTACAGTAGCTGTCTGTGGTGACATGACGCTTATGTGCGCTTCTAAGACAGGTAGCGCACGCAATGCTGCTAGACTTGTGTGCAGACTACACTGTGTCATCACAGTGTCCTCTTCTTTACCCCGCGGGGCTCCTGCTACCCTAATCAACAAACCTTGGCGCGCTCACGCTCAGCGGCAATCAAATGTTAAATGGGTAATACGTCCCACTTCTTATGTTCTTACGTCACACTGAGTTAACCACATGTCTGTTCGACTCTACTGCCTTATGGTCTACGTCAGAGGTTCTCATTAGGTAGTCCGCGGACCCCTGGGGGTCTGCGACGGTTTGCCAGGGGGTCCGCGAAGAGTCGTCAAGAAGTAACGCAATAATGATAATGGAAAACTGAGAAAGTACAATGAGTTCCTTAAAAATAATAATAATTATGCGTTGCCACCCACAGCATAAGTTGCGCACTCATATGTGGCGCAGCGTAATTTGAGCTTTCCAAGTTTCCAGTTAGAGAGCGTTATGCTCCTTGATCTCTGTATTCTGCTCCGCAGCCATTTTGTGTCTTTACATATTTACATGAGTTTTGAAAGTTGAAACTTTCATTGTTTTATTGTTAAAAGTCCATTGGATATGGATCGTTGGTTGAAGAATGGATATTTAAAACGAGGTAGGTGCACTGCTCTAGATAGTGACGAAGAGGAATCTGTGATAATAAAATAATATAGAAGTGAATGGGCCGCCTGCTGCCTCTCTTGAGCCATTCATAGAGTAAGCCTAGTGCAAAAAGTAGGAAATACGACATAAAATATTTGGAAAATGGCTTTACGTATTGTGTACCTGAAGATTGTTCTAAGTCTCAATGCGAGGTATGCTTTGAAACCCTTGCCAACGGGAGTATGAAACCTCCGGAGGCATCTAGATACCAAACACTCGGAGCACAAAGGTAAACCCATTGAATTCTTCAAAATAAAGTTATCTGAACTGAAATCAAGCCAGAAAGTAATTACCAAAAGTTCTGGTGCAAATGAGAAGGAAAATTCAACGCTTGCATCCTACGAAGTACCCCAGCTTGTCGCAAAACGTGCCAAAAACCATACAATTCCTGAAGAGCTCATTCTACCTTCAGCAATTATTTTTGCAAGAGAATGCTGGGCGATGTTGCCGCAAAGCTTGTGAGTACCGTCCAGCTGTCTAACAATACTGTGCAAAAGAGATTTACAGATGACAAGCAATATTGAAGAGACGTTGTTGCAAGGCTCCACATGTGTGACATGTTGGATGAGAGTACCGACATATCAAGAAAGGCGAGAATGTTGATTTTTTAATGTTGGTTTTGTACGTTTCTTTTATCTCATGACGAAATATAAGAAGATTTTCTTTTTTCCCTGTGAACTAGTACACACAACAGCAGACGATATTTTCGCAGCTCAGAACGATTATTGTAATCAACATGATATCGCCTGGAAGAAATGTGTGGGTCTGTCTACAGATGGTGCGAAATTTCTGTCCGGATGCCGGAAGGGCCTTCAAGCTGAAGTGAGAAAGGTAGTCCAGATATGAAGTGGATGCAATGTATATTGAGCTACCTTTTTCACTTCATTGCTTTACATATTGGACACATTGCTGTATTAACCGGGAAGCATTAGTAGCCAGGAGACTGCCTGAACTGCTGCAGAGCACCCATATTGAAGTGGTGAAATTAATAAACAATGTCAAAACCAACTCCTTAAAATGCAGGTTATTTGCATTGCTCTGCAAAGACATGGATGGGTAGCGAGCATAAGCAGCTTCTCATTCATACTGAATGCTTTCACGGGGAAGGATCTTAACGAGGTTTTTCGAGCTGAAAGATGAGGCACGGATCTTTCTTCTTGGGGCGATACATGAGTATTTGCTCAATGACATTTCTTGGCTTTGCAGAACTGTGACTGTTGGCTGACGTGTTTGATCACTTAAATGTTTTGAATTCGAGTTTGCAAGGTAACTACGTTGATGTCTTCAGAGTTGGAGACAAGATCAGTGCGATTGTGAAAAAGTGTAATAGTTGGTCAGCAAGGGTCCAAAATGGCTCATATGCCAATTTCCCCACAATAAAAACGTTTCTACCTGTCGGGAATATTTTCCTGAGCCCGATGGAGATAACTGCTGGATTCGACCCCCATTCAGCACCCATCACAAAATTGAAAGTATTCAGCTACTATCAGAGGAGGAACAACACCAACTCGTTGAATTGACCGCAAGTGGTGAAAAGAAGAAAATTAATAATTAAAATGAGCTAGCAGACTCCTGGGTGACAGCTCGAAAGGACTACATAGGAGTCAGCGACAAGGCAATAAAAATATTCTTACGTTGGCAACAACTTAGTTGAGCGAACAAGCTTTCTCCACAATGTGCGTAATGAAGAGCAAATGTAGAAATAAACTAGATATGGAGCCTGATTTCAAGGTGAACATTTTGAAATTGCAACCCGACATCGAGAAATAATTGTAGGAAAGAGTAGGTTACGTTCGTGTTATTGAACGTCGGCCCGATTGAATCATTAGTGCTCTTAACAAAATGATAATAAACAGGACTTGTTCCTTCTCAAACGCTGCATTGCTATTTTTAGGTCTGTAGCACTACCTAGCTTTACGACTTAAAAAAATATATAATGCAATAGGAATAAGTAAATTAATATTAACACACAAATAATACAGCACAGTACTCCAAGGCAAAGTTTCTCATTAGGAATTTAAATATTGTAAGTCTTGACTTAAAATGATTTTGGAGCAGGGGGTCCGTGCTTACATAACGATCGCTTTAGGGGGCCCGACAAAAAATCCTAATGGGAACCTCTGGTCTACGTTGATATAAAGCATTTTGAAATCGGCCATAAGGATTTTTCTTTTATCGTAAGTGAACATTGACAAGGGGGAAAGGGGCACAATCTAATAAAATGTTTGCAAAGAACTGTATGTTCAGCGCTAATAAATATGGCAGGCTCTCACTTGGAAAGTGCAATATGACGGGGAAGAGTGAGATGAGAGATAACAGCTACTGGCTCTGAAGCGGTTAATGATGTGAACCACACAGATACGACTTCTCGCCCAAGCCCGCATCTCCCATATCAGCCGTCAGCTGCTGTGCTGCTCGCCAGCATATCACAAGCCACCACATGCAAGCGAAGGTGGGACATTATTCCCAGTTTTGTGTAATAGCTTATGAATGAGTTTTGATATTGGGGTGCGTATTCTTATTTCTGTTAAATAAAAAAATATTTAAAAATAAATAAATAAGTAAGTACGTAAATAAATAAATAAGTAAATAAGTAAATAAATACATAAGTAAGTAAATAAATAAATAAGTAAATAAGTAAATAATTAAATAATTAAATAAGTACATAAGTACTTAATTAAGTAAATAAATAAATAAGTAAATAAGTAAATAATTAAGTAAATAAATAAATAATTAAATAAGTAAGTAAATCATACTAATATATAAAAATGAGATGGTGTGTGTCTGTCTGTGTGTTACTCAATAACTCAAGAACCACTGGTCCGATTTAAATGCAATTTTGCATGGATGTAGCTGCTTTACAAGGTTTACATATAGGATATTTTGAGTTCGATATTTTGCACTATTAAAAAATGGCAACCATTTAAGTGATGTCACTAAACCCTTTGGTTCCAAAATGTGAAAAATCCACTGCCTGCTTCCAGTCTCCGACCGGGTCAGGAATGGAATGAATGAAGCCCCCATCTAGCGGCGAGAATATGAACTGAGCCGGCTGCCGAGGCCTGACGCACTCCTCTGGGGCAATGATTAAATGAATGACAGATGAAATGAAATGATAGTGGAGAGTGTTGCTGGAATGAAAGTTTGACAGGGAAAACCGGAGTACCCGGAGAAAAACCTGTCTGCCTCCGTTCTGTCCAGCACAGATCTCACATGGAGTGACCGGGATTTGAACCACGGACCCAGCGATGAGAGGCCGACGTGCTGCCGCCTAAGCCACGGAGGCTTGGTTCCAAAATGTAATATTTCCAATTCAAATAACAAGAGAACGCTAAGAAATAGCAAACTTTTGATGGCATACACGAGCAGCTTTAACATTTAATTTTCTATCCGAAAGGTCCTTATCACTTTTCGTGTATCTCCAACGGTTAGCGAGTAAAACCTGAATTTGTGCTATAAAACAAGGTCAACACTGAGCGGTGATATGTCTATTATATAAAAATGAACGTTTGTCTGTTTTTTTTTCTGAATTTCTACGGAAATTTGAGTTATCTACGCGTTGCAGACTGTTTTATGACGGATGCGCGCGATTTTTTTTGTCTGTCTGTCTGTCTGGTTGTTTGTTTGTCTATGGACAACTTGTTCCCTTATAACTCGAGAACGGCTGGGTGTATCAACGTAAAATTTGTTACAGATATCCATCAGAGGCACAACACTAATCATTGATGTAACTCTTCTCCGTACCTCTCTTAAAAGGGGGCCTACCCCCTTAAAATACATGCTAAAATAGGCGTAGAAAGACGAGATAAAGCTCATTTTCAGCCCCTCAATGTGAGATACAAAACTCGGTCACATTTTAAGGCCCTAAAACAAACCGTTTTTGAGATATTCCCAGAAAACTAATTTCATTTAATAAACTAATGAACGAATGCAAGCCGGTAACCATGGCAACAGATTCTCAGAGGTCCACCTATTGCTGTAAGACGCAATGCAATTCCATTAATTACATTAGTGTGAAAGTTTGCCAACGGCTAGAAGGTTATCACGGAACCAAATTAAGCTGTAAAATTCATCAATACGTATAATGCGCTTAAGGGGGTCAAGGGGTATTCTAGATTTTTCACGCGATTTACACCTGCGGGTGTGGTACGGCAGGTCTATTATATTCCTATATTATATTATTATTATTAGTATTATATTATGGCGTACAACGGCGAGACAAAGCCCCTCGGTGCCAGAAACAAAACTCTGGGGCCCTAAAGGGTCCTCAAAAACTACATTATAAGGCTCTAAAATCAACAGTTTCTGAAATATTCCCAGAAAACTAATATAATTTAATTTAACGAACTAATGAAGGAATGCAAATCGGTAACCATGACAACATCATCTCAAGGGGTGGCATCCAACTTTCCATCTATTTCTGTAAGAAGCAATGTCACTCCATTTATTACATTTCTGTGAAAGTTTGCAAATGGAAGGTTATCACGGAACCAACGTAGGCTGTATAATTCATCAATGCATTTAAGGGGGTCAAGGGGTAACCTAGAATGTTTTCATTCAATTGTTACGTGCGACATATAGTACAGAAGGTCTATTATATCTCCAAACAGCAACATTATTTTAAAAAAATCCTGAATCGAATCAGCATTTTTTGCGGCTTTTAGGAATTTGGGCCATTTGAGGCTAAAGAACCTGAATTTTCAAGCACCATAAGCCTTTATAATTTATGAAAGGGGTCTTTCTGTGTATGGGGACCTAACACAACGTAGAGGGTCAGTTTTTATGTGACGTGAATTGCGTTTCGTCTACAAGGCTTTCAATTCTATTTCACGTCAGGAAGTACACGTTAGGTGAATTCAGTTTGAGAGCACATTTTAACTTTTTTCTTTTTCGACATACGAGTTCATCGTAAGGATGATTTTGTTTGATACTGTGTGGTAGATATATCCATATTTGGATATCTGGGTGATATGTTATAGACAATAGAATTGTCTGTCTGTCTTTCTGTGTATCTTTATGTACGCCGATAACTCGTGTTCGGATGGTTGGTGCATCGTAAAATTAGGTATAGTATCCATGAGAGTCAATACACCAATCATTTATAAAACTCTTCGCCGTACTTTTCATACAGTAGAAAGGTGGATATAGGGAAAAACTTCTCAAAATACATGCTAAAATAGGCGAAATATAAATATTATCCTAGGACGACCAAAGCATATGTTGCGCTTCTCAATGTGAGACAGAAAATTCGGGAGTCTCTAAAGGGTCTCCGAAAACCACATTTTAAGGCCCTTAAATTAACAGTGTGTGTGATATTCCCAGAAAACTAACTTCGTTCTGATAAACTTATGAAGGAATGACAAACCGCTAACCATTGCAACAGTAGCTCAATTGATAATATCTGGTGTTAACACCGAACACCGTTCGAAGAACGGGTACTTCTGCTAGTAAATAAATAAATAAATAAATAAGTAAGTAAATAAATAAATAATTAAATTATTAATTAAATAAATGAATGAATAAATAAATGGAGGATGTTGGGGTCAGCCTAAAAGAGATATGCAATAGAGAGGTGTTTCGAGCTACGATTGATAAATTCAAGGGGTTCCAGGAAAAGTAAAGTACAAAAGCCAAGTACATCTGGTCGGAAGACAGGAAAAGGAACCACAGCGAAATTATGACGAAGTTCTGGTAAAAGAAAGAAAGGACTAACCAGCAGGTCAATTGTTTCCCGTGGACCAAAGTAGGCCAAAGTCGAAGAAAGGAGAAGAAGAAATATTGTACTCATAGGGTCAGTACTATTGTTCTGACTCAGTGTGAAAGCAATGACAAACTACCTCACTCTTCCTAGTATGCCTCATTATAGTGCAGCCCTAGGTTTTTGTGTGTATCTACCGACCTAATCTGTGGTGGTACCTTTTGAGGATCCAACGAGTCTCTGGGCTGACTACCTAAAATAATAAATAAATAAATAAATAAATAGTTTGTTGGTTCTTAGGTTAGGATCTGCAACAACGCGGCCATGTAGCTCCGTGTACTTTGGGTGTGTGTAGAATCTCTCTGATAATCGGTGTTAATTGTGATAGCTGTATTAGTGTATGTTATCTGTAATTCAGGTAAGGACTGCAGGGGATCAATTTCAAGTAGTTCCTACGTTCGGTACCAAATGCTACCAACATCGAAACCTAGCTGTGAACTAGGCTACTAAATGTCACCACAATCTGCACCTGGCTGCGAACGTTGGAACTTATGGAGCGTAAATCAAATCTAACCTACAAAGTTAGCCTCACACAATTGTAGTAAGTGGAAGGTTCTTTTACATGCCATAAATCTATGACATGGGCCCACCGGCTTTACTTCCCCTCCGAAGGAAGGCATACTGAGGGATTTTTAACGCTCTTAAAAATCCGACGACTTCGGCTGGGTTTGAACCCGAGATCTTGGACATAGAATGAATGTTACAGTAATAATGTAGTAAAAAACAAATAAAAAAGAACCTGGAAGATAACACACAAGGATGCTGATGACGACCAAGGTGGAACACAGTGGATCCAATGTTCACAGTACTTGGCGGCATTCTGATAGTTTTGTATAAGGACCATCTGTTACCAACGTGATGAATGTATCATAGTACATAATGCGAGCGGCCGCCATCCTGGAATTATATAATATACAAATAAATTGCTCTATTTATTCTAGAGATATAATATCTCAAATTAGTATTAAAGTCGAGCCGTATATGTGCTTTGTATGCCAAAGGCTAAAGAACATCCCCGCCATATATTCATGATGGTGGCTGAACATTATTAAAACTTAAAAATCAATAGCTCAGAACCCCATTGGGCAATTGACACGAGAATTTGTACGAGGGGAGAAACAGATAAGATAACTTGAAGTGCTTTAGTCGTAATGTTATCGCACTGCACATAGGACGCAGCCGCCATATTTAATATATAGTGTGGTCCACCAGCCCCTTATTAGCCTACTTTTCACATTTTGCAAAAATGAGGAAAAAGTAGTCTTATGAGATCGGGCAAATGTGTGTCTGTCTGTCTGTCCTTCTGTCTGTCTGTCTGGCTGTGTGTGTGTCCCCCCCCCCCTATCAACTCCTAAACGGCTGGAGAAATCAAAACAAAATTTAGTAGGAGAAAAGGTCTATACCCGAATATCTCACGGCCATATTTGAAAATGATGTCAGTGCTACCAACTGCTAAAAAATCGCAATTGAAATTTGAGCTCCATGTTGGATATCTTGGAAGGTATGAATGGGAGTTATTTCAAAATTGGCATACGTATAGATAATAATATTGCAGTTTAATTTCCAGGAGGTCATACATCGCTCTGTTGCCAAAATGATTATAAGCCTGCTGATTGGTCCAATTTTTAAATGCACATAACTTCTACACTATCAATTGGAATTCAACCAAATTTCGTATGTTGTATGCATACATAACCATATATGACTGAGCGTATTCTTAAGACCCACCAGGGCTGCCAACTGTTAATAAATGCTCCTAATTTATTTTATCCAAATACCAATATATCAGAAAGTATGCAAGCCAATAGCTCTAAACTTTGCACACGTATAGTACCTGGCATTCTAGATGCATTTGGACTAACTAATATACGTCAGTGCTGCCAACATGATTCTAAGCCTGCTGATTGGTCCAATTTTAAAATGCATGTAACTTCTATACTAACTAATGGATTTCATTCAAAATTGGCACAACAATAGATCATATTATTTCAGATTATTTCTGACCAATACATGCATGACATTGTTGCCAACATGATTTTGCGCACGCTGTTAGATCCAATGTTTAACTGCATGTAACGTCCATGCTATTCATTGGACTTCAACCAAATTTTGTATTCTGTACCTTAAGAGATGGAACTAAGAATATATTCAGTCATCAGGGCTGCCAACTGTAGTGCTCTATTAGGCTACATTATGCAAGGTATACAGTATTTCGAAATAATTAGAAATTTCGATATTAGCAACTTAATTTCTTCATTATTCTAGATAGGTTCTTATACTGTTGAATAATCATTAGCATGAAAAGTAGGCTCTTTAGTTCGTCACGGAACTTCTTGTTTTTTTTTTGGAGGAAGGCAACCCAACAAACGCGTATATCATAGTCGTCCTGAAAACATTAGTTCCTTCTCCTTTACGGCCTAGTACATCTTTACGGTTGAGTTCATGCTCGCGAATATAGTCGAAATCATTGGCAGCAGTGTTATTTCAATGCCATCAACTATAACGAATGTGTAAATCGACACATCCGAACAACACTGCCTTACGAAGGACATGAAGTGTCTATGAGGACTACAAATAGACTCAATACGTGACATTATCCCACAGCAGCTCACGGTAGCTAAGATGGTTAAATCGTGCTTCTCTGCTATAACGTCAGCCATGCTGCAATGTAGCAGGTTCGATCCCAAGGCGAAGAAGTTAATCTTTTTTCGCTTAATACCATTTACAGTAGCTGCACTACGGTCACACACCTGCTTCAATGAATTAATTTTTATTTGGTCCTGAAAAGGACCGTTTTTATTCGATGCTACGTAGGCAGGTTAGACGATGACATAATGGTCTGTAGGAAGAAAAAGAAGAAAGCTTGTAGATTAGCGTGACCGTTAATCTCGCGATCATAAGCCACGGGATCTCCATTTTACGTGAATTCGAACCACAGGACATGGCGTTGGTGAGAGGCAAAAAGCTTGACCGTTGCGCCACTACACCCCCTGTAGGGATAAAGCAAGGTACTCTGCATATTCAGTGTAGCAAGTGTTCGAAATGTTGACCAACTAGGTTGATGCAGATTTCAGCACGACGTATTACAGACAGTCTTGCACGCTGTAACATCTGAGGTGTAACAGCTTGGCATGCCTCGGTGATTAGTTGCCGAAGGAGGTCAGGATCTTCAGGCTCCTGTGCATATATTACTTGCTTTACGTGACCCCACAGGAAGAAGTCAAGTGGCGTAAGATCGGGTGATCTGGCAGGCCAGTGAACGGGTCCTCCTCTTCCTATCAATTTATTTGGAGATGTATCATGAAGATGGTTCCTGACTAATGATACGTGAGGTGGGGCCCCATCCTGTTGCCACCACATTCGCAATCGCTCGCGCAGTGGCACGTTTTCCAGCAACTGTGGGAGTTCATTTTGCAGAAAATGAAGGTATCGTGCTCCCGTAAGATGGCCGTCGTAGAAATATGGTCCGATTAGATTGTCACCCAAGATCCCACACCATACATTTACACCCCAATGCACTTGAAATGCGCCTAGTCTTACCCAATGGGGATTCTCCACGCTCCAATAGTGCATGTTATGCCGGTTGACGGTGCCATTGTTGTGAAATCGTGATTCGTCTGAAAAGAGAACATTTGACAAAAAGGCTGCATTATTGGTCATACTGCGTAACGCCCATTGACAAAATGTTACTCTAGCATCGAAATCACGTTCGTGGAGCTGCTGGTGTAACTGAAGATGATATGGGTGAAATCTATTGTTATGCAATATTCGGATGATAGATGACCGGCTGATGTTGGTCTGTTGTGCAAGTGTCCGTGTACTAATATGAGGATTATTAAGGACAGTGCCCAAAACAGCTTCTTCATTTGGACCAGATGTTATAAGAGCATCTCTAACAGGAGATACCCTTCCAAGTGTCCCAGTTGACTGCGCTCTTCGTTCAAGATTGCGAAACGAATTGGCAGTCGGTAGTCTTCTGTCAGGATAGCGCTCGTGATACAGGCGTTGAGACTGCAATGCGTTCTTCCTTGTTTCTCCATAAATGAGCATCATGTCAACGTACTCGTCACTGGACTACATCGTGAGTGAATACGTGCTGTGATGTGATCTAGTACAAGTAGGTGTGTATTAGAGCCGGGAAAATTAGTTCCTGTTGCGTTTGATATCGTAAGCTGCCGTATGGCCAGTATCGTCCCCCAGCAAGTGTACTCAAGGTCAGGTCACTCCGCTGAGTGAGTCTCGATAATACTGGAACTACTTTTGTGTTCGACGATGTGGAAATGTAATTATTACATGTCAGAAAACTGTACTATACTGTGACTCATTATAGTACAAGTTTTCATTATGAAACTGTTTCTCCCACCAATCAGGTAGGTAAGGATATCATCGCACCTGCACTGAGTTCCAAGGCCTTGTAATTTAAATTTCACTGCCTGGCCTAGTGTCATAGTGGGGTGTCGAGGAGGCCATGGTCGAATACAAGGCATTCTGTGCGTCCCATGCGCTCTGTTCAGTACATAAAACTGGTGAAATCTCGACAGATATTTATGAATGCTTATGTTCGAACATAAAATAGTTATAACAGCTATTGTCGAACATAAACAGTCGTATGCAACTTGCCTATAATGGTAATTAAGACACTCGTATGGAAATTATAAAACTCGCGTACGCTCGTTTTATAAACATACTCGTGTCTTAATTATTGCCATTATAGGCTCGTTGCATAATGCACTATTATGTTTGACCATGCCGAAATATAAATATGATATGCTAGAAAACTGCATCTTAAAGAGGCTCATTATAGTTCAAGGTTCTCCAAAATCTGAGCTCAAGATTTTCATTGCGATACAGCTGTTTGACCAATTAGGTAAGGATCGCATCGCACATTCGCTGACTTCCAAGGCCTCCTATTTTAAATTTCACTGCCTGGGAAGTGTCATAGTGGCGTATTCGAGGAGGCCATGAAAGAATATAAGCGTCCAATGCGCACTGTTCAGTAAACGAAACTTGACAGTTATTTGTGAATATTTAATTTTCTGCTGAATTAACTCTCAGGTAGGATTATTTTTGTGCAAACAAAATAACGTGTATTGGCATGCTTGTGGAATTGATTATCAAATCTTTATCATCTACTCGAGGTCAACCTAAATCATCTAGGAAGTGGTTTCTCGTGGCATCCCACTTCTCACTTTCCATCATTCTGAATTATTCTGCACCACTTGTAGTGTAAGCAACCGTGGCTGAAAGGGTAAAGCGTTGGACTGCGGATCGAAGGGTTTGGGGTTTCAATACTTAGTAGAGGGGGAAGATTTATAATTTGTTTTCCGTACGTTTTATCGTCTGTGTCGACAACTTTACCAATGTCTTACGACAGAAATGATGCAAGAAGTCACAGTTAATTATTGAGGCTGGGGCACTAGTAATATACCGAGCAGATGCATTTTCAGGTTGGATTACATGAACGTTACGTAGTGTTAGAATTCGGTATTACACGAAACATCTTAATATGTACACGTCAAATAGAGTTCTTTTCTTCTTGCTAGAATTTAATGACAAAATATATTTTTTAGTCGGTTTACCCTCCAGGGTTGGCTTTTCCCTCGGACTCACTGAGGGATCGCACCTTTACCGCCTCCAGGGCAGAGTCCTGGAGCATGAAACATATATCGGGGGATACAACTGGGGAGGTGGGACGAGCACCTCGACCAGGCGGCCTCACCTGCAAAGCGAACAGGGGCCTTATGAGGGATGGGGAGACTGGGAGGGATAGACAAGGAGGAGGGAAGGAGGCGGCCGTGGCCTTACGTTAGGTAGCATCCCAGCATTTGCCTGGAGACGAAGTGGGAAACCACGGAAAACCACTTCGAGGATGGCTGAAGGGGAAATCGAACCCTCTATGCTCATTTGGATCACCCGTGGCTGAGTAGACCCCGAACAAAATAATACCACTGGAAATTTTACGGAATACGTATACTTCGATGCTAGCACTGGCGATCAGAATCTTGTTTCATTAGAGGGGCTAGAACATCGCGGTCATTTAGCCCCGTGTACTTGGGTGTGAGTAGAATTCCTCTGATAACCTGTCTATAGCGGTGTCTGTATAATTTATGTATTAGCAATTAAGGTGAGGATGGGGAAGGAGGCGGCCGGGGCCTTAAGTTATTATAATGTTATTGTTTTTACGGCCCTTTTAACTACTCTGGCTTTTAGAGACGCCGAGATGCCGGAATTTTGCCCCGAAGGGAATCTTTAACGTACCAGTAAATCTACCGACACGGCTCCCTCGCATTTGTGCACCCTCAAATGCCAGATGACTGCGCCAGGGGGCCTTAAGTTAGAAACCGTCCCGGCAATAGCCTGGAGAAGAAGTGGGAAACCACAGAGAACCACTTCCAGGGTGGCTGAGGGGGAATCGAACCCACCTCTTCTCAGATTTGCTTCACGAAGCCGAGTATATCCAATTTCAGCCCTCAGACCAGTATTGAATTTCTTGGCAGAACTGGGAATCGAACCTGGACCTCTGGAGCGACACGTCGATATGTTATGTTAATATCCATGACAGTTTTTAAATTTTCTGCCATTACAGGTCACGTGGCAGAAGCTATCAATTCGGTCGTATTATCTTTATAAATCAGCAAAATTCTACCTACTCTTCACAAAAATACATCGTAAGGTAACGAATGTGGCTATGTAGTTACATCCCTACTAAAATGGAGCGTGGGCCTTCATTCAAAAAAATCTGCCTGCCACTGTATTCGATGCACTATCCTACCCATTCTCGCCCGCCGTCTACGGACGTGTTTTAACCGAATCCGCTGCCAATGCATGGTATACAGCACGCGCTGCACTTGCAGTTGTTACTGTAGCCGTCCCACCTCAAACATTTAAGTCCATATCAAAGTCTTCAGTCACGGTTTATGGTGTTGATTTAACTTTTTACTATTAAAGATCACGTGGCGTAAGCTATTAATTCGATCTATTACGTGTATGTGTGTTATTTCAAGGAGCAATAAGTCATATGTTAGTAGAATGGGCCATAGTATTTGGCGGGGAAAAGTTTAAGGTCGGTTTTTCTTTGCTAGACCCATGACCCAATTACATTGCTGTCACACAGTCAGAGGGCAAAGCAATATCGACCATCGGGAGAAATGCAGTGTTAGTTGGGTTTCATAAAACTAAATAATAAGGGGCGGGTGGACCACACTGTATAAGACATAAATCTTTTAAGTGCTGAGTTCTTTCATTCGCGTATTCAAAAAATTTAGAACCCGTAAATTGTAACTTATCAGGGAAGTAATAAGTAATAATGTATAGTTTTTTTTAACCTAATGAAAAATCAAAATCCTACGTTTATATTTAATTTTATTTTGAGACAAATCGAAATTAAAACTGCCCACGCTTGCATCATTTCCCCACCGGGTGAAGAGCCCAAAAGAAAATTATTTCCTAAAATCAGTTGGCAAGTAATACTTGTTGCTCCTTATTAGCACAAAAATTCATATTCTTTAATCCGAAATCACAATGGTACGTGAAGAATTTCTTATTGTTCCGCCATGCATGATCACATCACAGATGAACTCCAGCTGTAGAGGACAGATGTACACAGAATTCTCTTATAGCTATTTGTGGTAGCAAAAATCCAAATTAAAGTTGTACTAATAATGTCCAACAGATGGCAGTATATGCAGAGATCGACTCGGCACTGGAGAGCGAACGGGGACTGTGAAAATATAAAGTTCTTGTGCACCGTGTATAGACGGGCGTAGCAATCAACGGGTTAATAACGACAATCCAGTATTTATTACAGTTACAATGACAAAACGCAGCAATGATGCAGTGTCACATAAAAGGCTTTCTCTACAGAAGGCGCGAAATAAACGACTCTATACTTTCAAGATGGTGAATGAGTGTAATTTTCTAATCTTCCAATCAATTATTCTGGATGCAAAAGCGCAATTACAACGAACCTTAGTAAACGGGGAGTCTTATACAGGATGCAAGACTTAACGCTCATCAAGAGAACATTGAATTATACCAAACTTGTGGGCCCCCCGTGTAGGTGCGGGTTAGAATACACCCACGGTATGCTCTGCCTGTCGTAGGAGGCGACTAATAGGGCCGACAAGACCGACTGACTTTGATTTTTAAGACCAACTGTGGATGGGGAGGGCAGAAATCATCCAAGGTATCCTCTGCCTGTTGTAAAAGGCGACTAATAGGTGGGCCTTTTTAAGTTTTTTCGACTTCCGGTCCCACTTTTGGTTTGACCTTTCGAAATAAACGTGCATTCTGCCTGGGGAATGGCCACCAACTTGGCCATTGGCCAGAAAGACTGGACGGTATTCCCCATCCCGTCAGGTTGGTGCGCCATGTACCCTTGCAGTAGGATCCGCCTCACAACGGAGGTCCATGCACGGCCGAATACTTGCGCTGAACATATCACTGTGCATGCTGAGGGGTATGTGCCTGTTCAAGGCATTAGGACCCCGGGCAATACTTCGCGCGGAAACTGAAGCATCATTTAACTTATATACTTTATGGAGGAATCATAATTCATTGCAGAATTCTCTTTATTGGACCACAAACCATGAATATTATTCCCTGTGTCATAGGAACTTTGGGAATGACTCCCTTTGTCTTTGTGAATTCTTTCTTTCTGTCTCTTGTGGCAATCAAGAAATTATTTTTTGCTCAGGTTCATTGTTGCGTGCTAAGCGTATTTTGTTTTCTGATTTCAATGAACTACAACCAATATCCTTTTTCTGTCTCGGCGTGATGGGTTAAAATCACTGACTGTATTATTCTGTATTATCATGGAGATAGCATGTGGAACGAATTTTTATCAGACTAAATTTAAGAATGGCGACGTGTATGAAACACAAATCCCCCTTCCGTCCAATCCAAACTTGACTGTGTATTCTGCGGAACGAAAAGTTCACAGGCGAAGTAAAGAAAAGCCGAGTTGCACTTCCAGGGAACTTCAAACACATCCACTCTTTTCTGAGGTCTTGAGCCGACACGACTCAACAGTGTCTGGGGTGACAGGCTCGCTTGCCAGCCAGCTAGCTCGTAAACTGTTACGAAGCTAGTAATTGATTGGAGATTGTTGGAAGAAAAGAAAACGTAAATACACTAAATAGTGGGCGAAGTATTGAAGATACAGATATTCTGTCGCGGACTTTTTTGTTGAACATTTCATGCTGATCAATTCTTACACTCAAAGTATATATATATATATTTAACAGTTAGCCCAGCGTAAGCTTAAAAGGAGTACGGACACCAGTTTTCGACTTTTTCACTGAAATCGTTATTACTTGGCTTACTTTGGTCATAAATCAATAATTCCTCGGGATATCCTTGACAGAATGGTCAAAACCGCATCAAAATCCATCCTACGGTTCTCGATATTACCCGTAACAACCAAGAATCGGGGACTTGGTATGATAGTAAGTAGAGATAAGGACAGAGTCCGCCAGTTCTTCTTACTTCCAACTTGATGTTCTGGCGCCGTCAAGTGGCGAGGAGAAGAATTTCTTTAAACCAGCCAATCCTAGGCAGCAGCTTACATCGATAAAGCGATATGGCGAGGCGTTGTTGCCGCTAGTCTTTGTTTATATTCCCCACGTGGTAAGCTAACCCGCTCAGCGCGCAGTGTTCGGTTCTGTTGTGCTATTTTGTCAGTCGTTTGATTCGTTATTTTGAATATCTCGTAGTTATTTGCATACTTCCTCTTTAGTAGTATAGTGTGGTATAGAAGAGCATTACCGGCACGTAAAATAATATATTACAGCCTCAGTAGTTTAGTTGAGTCGTAGGTTAATTTTAAGTCCGTGCGAGTATTCGTGAACTTACTGTGTGTGTAGCTTTGAGTGAATTTCACAATGTCAGAGGGCTGTTCTACCCCACGGAAGGCAAATGCCAAGAGAAAGAAAGGAATTAAACAAGGCACTCCACTGAGGTGTCAGGCTCGTGAAGTTTTGTGTAATGTGCGCTAGTATTTCGAACGAGAAAAAACTGGTACACCCTATTTATTACCTGTGGCGCAAGCAATGCAGAGAATGGCTGATGCTACTGTACAAAAAAAGGTCTTTCCTCAGTTATTCCAATTGGGAAGGAGAAGTGCCGTACCGAGGAGCAAGGAGCTGGGAAGATTGCTACGACCGGGTAGGAACAGGAATCTATCCAAACGATTTACAAATATAGACTGTTTTCAGCAATATGCTATACATCGGCATATCTATGCGTATTATCGCAGAGAGGAACATCCGACTCTTACGAACCTGCTCCTTTCTTTGTGATAGTGTGTTCTTTTCTATGGTAGTAATGCCCGGTAACCGTAGTTGTGAATGATCTGGGGTTAAGGCATAAGAAAGTGAACTGCGTTCGAATCAGCTGACCGCGCTCCGCCAGCGCACTGGCAACACTGCCCAGCTGATCGGAGAACTGTTAAGTTGAAAGGTATAACCGGCAGAGTATACTGTATACCCATTCATTTTAGAGAAAGTACGCTACATGCTCTTTACTGGGCATCTTGTTTCTGTTTACGGTTTCTTATTGTTCCAACGAAGAGTTTAATATTTACTTGAAATCCTTTGAAGGAGTGACAACATTCAGAAACATGTCCGGATTGTAATCATTAATGCTACATTATACTGTAAATATTTAGATGGTGGAACATCACAGGTTTTTATTATTTTTATCTGTATCACTCCGTAACTACCCATTTTGACGTAATTAAAATTAAAATTAATAATAATTATTATTCAGAATGGTGTTGCATTTCGTCATTGCAGGAATGTTTTGCTGTACACCCTGGGTGGAATCAGAGAGGTTTGCGAGCCTCAGTTAGAAAACCTATTGTCTACTCTAATCATTCTGTCACCATGCATATTATTTGCGTTGTTTTGAATGCGATACAGAGTGCACAGCAGTTATTGACATAAAAGTATTGTGCCTAGACATTTATTTAATGTTACGATCTAGAGCAGATACGTCACACCCCCATATGCAAATTAGAACAAATGGCACATCGTGTATAAAATCAAATGACTGATATTCCGATAAAAAATAAATTAGCGAGCTGGTGATGATAATAAATTACTTGTCGCTTATCGGAGGCAATTCACTGAATTATCGAAATAGGCTATGGGAGAAGCTCTGAATATAATGTGACTGGAGGCTGTGTATATTTTCGATCGATTAGTCTCGTAATAGCTCTCAAATATTGTATCATTAATAGGAAATGGTCACAGTTGGTAGGAGACGCTAATTGATATTCTATCCGGAGCTGTGAAGCACAGAAATAATTCCACATTTAGAGAAAAATAATCATAAATTATATACCATTATTTGTAGAACTGAAGCTATGTTTTGCCAGTCTTCGTTTGAATTAATTTAAAAAAATTAATAAATAAATAATGAAAACAATAAATAAATAAATAAATAAATTATGAAAATTAATAAATAAATATTGAAAAAAAACACAATAAATAATGAAAATAAATAACATATAAATGAATAAATAATATGTAAAATAAATATATTAATTAATTAATAAATTAATTAATTAATTACATAACTGAGGAAATATATACAGTGGAACGTCGTTTATCCGAACTAATTGGGACCGAAAGTGTTCCGGATAACGATTTTCCGGATAATCAAACATGCGTTTATTTCATAGGAGAAAACATGCACAGTACATAATGGCGATAACCAGCAAGCTTCTTATTTGGCAGCAACGCTTTCTCACATAACTAAGGTCCAGAAATGGGATCTCCCTTACTTCTAGTCTGAATAAACAATAAGTACGCCGCTTCTTCCAATTTTTCATCCGTAGCTGATCTCATGTTTTTTTTTTACCACTATCTAACTTCAATGCATAATTCAGAATTTCACCTTTTCGATTCTTCAAATCATAAATTGTGGATTTCTCAACAATGTAAGTTTTCATTAGACACTGCACACTCCCACCTTTATCCAGTTTATTAATGATCTCCACCTTCTCCTCAATCGATAAAATATTGCGATTTCCTTTTTCCTTTTTGCCACTCGTAGAAGCCATTTTCACAACGTAATAGAGTTAAATAAGCACACTCACATACTGTAACACGTTGAGACATTATAGAGTAAACAAACTCTAGGAGACAACGAGACAGCAGTTGAAAACGAGAACCGACTCACTACTTTAAGCAGCGCGCACTTCCGCATAACAACAGTAGGCGCACGCTGCTCCGTCAATTTTTTTTTCTCGTCCGGATAATTGACGTTCCGGTTGTTTGACGTCCGGATAAGCAACGTTCTACTGTATAAATAAATAGATAAATAAAATAGTCAACAAAATAAAGATGGACCTACGTGCAGTACAACTATATTATGTGATATGAGTGTACCATTTGGGGAATGGTTTTTGCGGTCTTATGCCCTTCATAAGCGAAGCTCATCCGAGATGTTGTTGCTTATTTTAGGGGCTGCGTCATCGTGTGTGTGGGTGTGTGTGGAATTTGTGTGATTAAGTGTGTTTGTGATGACTCTACTAGTGTGTGCATTTGTAAATTGGATAGGATTGTGAAGGAGGTGGCTGTGGCCTTAAGTTTTAGGAACCATCCCACTTTTGCCTGGAGTGTAAGTGGAGAAACCACGGAAAACCACTTCCAGGATGGCTGAGGAGGGAATCGAACCCTCGTCTTCTCAGTTTTGCCTCACGAGACAAGTTCCAGCCCTCACACAGAATTAAGTTTTCTTGGCAGAACTGAAAAATCGAGCCCGGACCTCCGGGGTGACGAAGTTAATGAGAGATGAAACGAATGAACCTGGGAAAATATTTGGAAGGATGTGACTGTGGTCTATTAGAAATGACCGCCATGTCATTTGTCTGCAATTAATCATAGGTAACCATTAAACATATTTCAACACGGCTAGCGGTGTGTTGTGGCTCTAACCTATTTGAGTCCCGGCTACATCGGTCGGTATACATCATTCAACCAGCCAATGTTACATTCGTTACTCTATGTGCGGACCCTACGCGTTTGATTTCTTCAATAACAGGTATGTGAGCTATTATTTATCTATAAGTAATGAGTGGTGGGTGGGCTTTAATGATGAACATCGACCCTACAGTTACAGAAGGTTTGCAGTTGCAGCCACTTCGAAACTCGCTACTTGCACATGCTACCGCCGTTAGTCGACAGATAGCAGCACCTACCAGAACCCTGTCGAGATGCATGTCTACCCCAATGCAATGTTTGATAGCGGTGGTGCTCGCGAATTATCTAGTTGTGGAACGTGGAGGGGGTGGGGGTATATTCCTACAAAATCCCATGAGTTACGTTATTTATACATTCAATCACCACGGTGGCCGAAATCTAATGGCTCACTGACATTGGGAGAGCGTGGATTCGAATTCCACCTCGGCTCTCCTGGAAATGGTTTGCGTGGTTTTCCATTTTCACCACCCGTCAAATACCGGAACGGTTCCTTCCAAAACACCTACCCTGACCCTTTCTTAATTAGACCCAAGTTAGCGGTCGTCTGTCACCATCCTCAGTTGTATCTGCTGACAAAGTGGGTTTGGCTCCCAGACCCTGTCCTTGCGAGTCCATGGGTGAACACGAGGAGTGTAAGCAATTTTAAACATTCTTTGCCAGAGATCATATTACCTAGTAGAATACAGAATTCTGCATTAAAAGCGACATCTTATGAGACAGGAGGAACCGGAGAGGAAGATGGAAGACGAAAGAAGACAAGAATGCAGAATTCAGCATTAAAAGGGACATCATATGAGGCAGGACGTACTTGAATCAGTTGTAGGTATAACTTTGAGATGGATTTTCTGGAAAATAAATTTTCCATTCTTTCGGTATTTCCAAAATTTTAACATTAAATCCAATTATCCTATTTCACTGAATCTTCTTTTAAATGAAAGCCAGAGACCTACTCCATGGAACTAACCTCAAACATTAAACTTATGTTGAAAAATGTAGTTGATATTGTGATTTATTTATGAACACTCACCAAAGAATTTAATATCCACTGAAGTAATAGGCCTATCTCACAAGCAGGCACTGCTTCATTCAAGGATCAAGTAGTTTAGGTCTATGCTCTACCTTAAAGTGTTCTGAACAATGTGCAAAAATCATGTTTGAGGAAAGTCAATTAATTTGGGAGCAGTTGTGTTTAATAGAATATTAAATTTTTAAATAAAATAATATGTTAATGACAAATGTTCTGTGCATAAATATTTACTCATGTAGCCTATCTACATTTTCTTCATCATACCAGTAACCTATATTTCAAACATCTAATTTTGTAAATGCTGGGTGTACACACAGCCTACCAATATTCAAGGATAAAGGCGGGTTCACATGGGGTCGTGAAGCGGGCGAGAGCACCACTAGTTTTGAGCATGCGTCACGACTTGCCTATTCAACTTAAGAACCCACGACCTTGTTCCGTTCACACGGACAAAGTGTTCTCGCTGGTCGTAAGTTTCTCGCTCGTTGTTCAATCATAGCCGAACGTGAAGCTGTGAAAGAATACGACTGAAGCGGTCGTGCTCACTCCAACCAGTCGGAGATTTTACGCCCCACCTTTTCGAGGGCGAGCGAGGGCGAGTAGTGCTCTCGCCCGCTTCACGACTCCGTGAGAACCCGCCTTTAAAGGCAACAATGGGTACATATAAACACAAGATTAATGATCCAAAGATGAATTCCCCCAAGGGTTAATAATATGAATACCTAACCAGGTCTGCGCCTTGTTTGGGACATAGACGATGCTTTAGTCAGAAATGTAAAATGATCTCAGAGATGGATTATTTTATTTATACGTTCCTTGCACTGGCGGCATACTTCTGGTGAATTCAGTTTCACTGAGAGCAAGCTCTCTTCTCTTCAACACAAAGGCACTGAGCAATGAGCAGTGAGTTGGAAACTTTTAACGTGATGAAAAGAATATGATGCCGAGATATTTAAGCTTGAGAGGCTGTTCGATTTAAAACGTAATATGTAGGCCTACTTAGTACTTTGTAAGTACGATATTAATGAAAGAGGTAATCTACTTTGCCAAGTTGTGAGATTACTGTTCTGTGCTGTCGATAAGAGGATCTTCACAAACTTTCCCAACTTCTTGTCCTGGTATTCAATGGCATCTCGCTTGGTTGCCTTCATATTTAGCACTAACACAGTTTAGCTGTTCTTCTAAACAAGCTAGAAGCAAGCGAATATTGCTTGTGCAATTTCCAGCTGTCACATTCCACGTACGTGAAATGTATTTATCTGATATGTCTGATAAGTTATTATCAGCCCTGATTATCAAAACGCACCCGCGCAGTAACCCCAAACCCCCGAGGTAGCACTACAGTAAAGTGAGGCTATTAGGCAAAGTGTTGTGAAACGTAGCCCTACTGTACTTGCCACCGGTTCCCTCACTGAGTCAATGCGACAATGGGGTGCTGTCAGTAGCGTAGCCAGGATTTTAGTTTGGGGGGGGGGGGCATTAGGTCTACATCTATTACTGCAGGAGTTCATATACTTTAGCCTATTTTCATGTGTGTACGTTTGTCTGCCCCCCCCCCCCCTCCCTCCCCCCCCCTCCCCCCCCACCTACTCTTAATAAAATCTAACGGACCGGAGCGATTTCAATGAAATTCGGTACTACTACCTCATCCAACCTCGACCGTGCCTTTCAAATTTTGATACGTTTCACCAATTCAACATGCGGACCATGCGAAATATTTCACTGGCATTCTAGGCCTCTATCTCCTGAACGGTAACATATATCAGCCTGAAATTTTGTACAGTGATAAAGGGTACTACTACAAGTTTACCTATGTGACTTTACAAAACCTGTTAAGTACAAACCGAACATGGCGGCCAAGCCAAGTTGAACCATTTTAATGGATATTTCACGCGATTTAACCATCCGAGCGCAGTGGAACTTGAAACGGTAAATGTTTATACAAATTCTAATCTACTGACATCTAAGTTTGTTCAATTGTTTACATAACTTAAAGAAGGCGGCTGTGGGAAATTATAAATTAAGTTTTTATTTCGTGTGTCCTAATCATGCGATCGAAGTGGAAGTTTGAATAATGAACCTACGCAATAATTTTCATCTAGTGGTACATAATTTTATGGCCTACATATATAACTTACTCAACCAACATGGCAACGATCCGAAATATTTAGATGGTTCTCAATATCTACGAATCTATTGCAGCATCAAACTGACATTTTGTATGCTGATAGAGGCTAATAATATAAGTTCACCTATTGGACTTTCAATAACATGGTGAGCACAACACAAACATGGCGGCCAAGCGAAGTTAACGCATTTAAATGGAATTGACTCGCGATTTAATTATCCGAGCGCAGTGAGACTTGGTACGGTAAATGTTCATACAAAAGCTACTGGCATCTAATTAAATTCAATTGTTCCATAACCCCAAGATGGCGGTCGTGAGAAATTTTAAAATTGACTTTTTATTTCATGTTTCCTAATCATGCGATCGAAGTGAACGTTTAATTTTTTTTTAAACCTTCTGAGAGGCCGATTGCAGGTGTTTCTAGTCGAGTTCCGTGGGCGACCTGCGCGTCGTGATGAGAGATGGAATGATGAAGATGAATGAAACTGGGCAAGGATGTGGAAGGAAGCGGCCGCGTCCTAGCAGAAGGTACCTTCCCAGCATATTCCTGGTGTTGAATATGGGAAACCATGGGAAACCATTTCAAGGGGCTTGAACCAATCCGTCTATCGTGTCAGAAGAGAGTTTGGCCCCATGGCCTAACGATGCGCCTTAGTGAGCGTAGCTACCACTGTCGGTTGTTTGAATAAACCTACGCAATAATCTTCATCTAATGGTGCATAACTCTATGGCCTACATACAGAACAATCCAACATGGCGTTCCTTTTCATAGGCGGGAGAATTTTTTAATAAAGAAGACCAATAAGATATATGAAAATATGCTATATAGTTCTTCACGGAAATACTTGTTCTGATTATAAGTAGTTTAGGGTTCACTTTTAGCTTCGGACAAAAATCTTCGGTCTGTTCATGTCTGTCTGAATTCCACCCTTCGTTGCTTTGTTTTGAGGCAGCTCACAGCTGTGTCAGTGTCTATATTTGCCTCTGTCGCTCAGATTTTCAATTATCAGTTATCAGAATACTACTATTATGGCATATTCACACGTTTCAGTTCAGAATGTTCTTTACATTAATACCGCACTATGTCTTGGTGTTTTTAAATAGTTTATTTACCAGAAATATTTTTTGTCAATTGAATGAATATGTCCAAACCAAACCCATCAGGAGAAGATAACCGGAAGAAGGGACACTCATAAAGGCATCAAGCAAAGAAGGTAGGTTGCAAAACATTTAGGTCTATTATTGTTAGTGTAATTTATACAGTGCTGTTTAAAGGTAAGCCTAACGGTCCCCGTGGACCTCATTCTAGTTTATTATTATTATTATTCAGAGGAAACTGTAACACCCTTTAAATAATAATAAATAAATACGAGCCTTTTAAAAAGATCGAATAACGTAACATTTTATCAGTGAACAATGCGTCTTTCTCGTGCTGTGCTTATATAATGAAGTGGGGCCTCGATTTTCTACACCTACAATAAAAACTTATCATAACTTACCGAACATGTATCCAGTTTTGCCTTCTTTACGACAAAGCGGTCGATCTTCTGAACACTCGCTAATGTGACAAAAAGAAGAAAGAAAAGAGCAACTATCAAATAACTCCCGATTCTTCCAAAATACAAACTGTATATCTCCTCTCGCACAGACACACAACCACCGTATATCACGACAGTGGCGACAATCAACCACGCTGCGCCAGTATTGCAGAGTGGGACATTTAAACACTGCTATTCCCAGGAAATGGAAATTAAAAGCTGACAAGAGAGTATAAGCTGACAAGCTGGCCCCCTCCAGATAGGTCTCTTGCTAATTGGCAATCTCCTAATTTCTTGGTAGACATTTTTCATCATCACCTGGTTGTATTCCCAGTACTGAGGCACCTACTATTCTTTTCGTTGTAGGTTCTAAATTTGTTTGAGCCGTAAGAAAATATCTGGAATTATTTGGGGGGGGGGGGCGGCCCCACTGCCCCCCCCCCCCCCCTCAGGCTATTCCACTGGGTGCTGTAGAGTTGGTTCCATGATCTGCTCGGAGGAACGTTCGACTTGGTCCCAAGTGACCGCCCCCAGTAGTCACCTACTCATCGACCCTAAGTTAGGTTATTTAACCTTAATTAATGTTATATTATAAATACCAAATTAAGACATTATAATAATCATGTATTTATTTATTTGGCTGATGACATTTAGTGCCGGGAGTGTCCGAGGACATGTTCGGCTCACCAAAGGCTGTAGCTGCTTCAAACGGACACCCATGGAGTGAGCTACAAGTTCCGTTCAATTTCAAGTAGTTCCTACTTTCGCTACCAGATATTACTGACACCCAGTGGTGAACGTTGGAACTTTGATAGAGCGTTTCAACAAAATCTAACCTAGAAATTTAGCTTCACAAAAGTTTAGTTAGTGGAAGGATCTTTTACGTGTCATAAATCTATGACATGGGATCGCCCGCTTTACTTCCCCTCTGAAGGAAGGCATACTGATGTATTTTAACGCTCTTAAAATATCCGACGACTTTGGCCGGGTTTGATCCCGCGATCTTGAGCGCAGCGGTTCAGCATGCTACAAACTACGCCAACGAAGCCGCTATTGTAATCGTACGTTTTCCAAACTTCGGGGTGTAGTGGTAATTATTTACCATAAGGTATACTTTTCTATAAGTAGGCTATAAATACAGTATTAACCTCTTCTCATTCTCCCTTTTCATATCACAATTTACAGCCACTTTTGTATGCATGTCTACCCCTTATTATTCCCGTTTTCCAACGGGGTCGGGGATGAGATGCGATGGAAGTCTTTGTGGCGATGATTTTTACGGCCGGATGCCCTTCCTGACGCCAACCTCATGAGAGGAGTTAATGAGAGATGAAATGAATGATGGTGAATGAAACTGGGCAAGGATGTGGAAGGAAGCGGCCGTGGCCTGTCAGAAGGTACCGTCCCAGCATTTGCCTTACAGCCACTTTTATAATCTAAAAACATTTAATCCGCTCGATTCTTCTTTCTCCATTTCCAAAACTTACTTCCTTATAAGCAACTTGTTTTATCTCCCCTTCAACCAACCATTGTGTCTAACCTAACCTTATTTTTTGTGTGGAACCCTGCTCTTTCCTATTAATGACTTTATTCTGAAACAAGCTTCCATTAGCTAGTTACTCTTTTAAAATATAGGTGAAGACATCTGCTCCTATTGTAGGACTGCCAGAGCTCACGTTCACAAACTCGGCATTACAGAATGCGCTCTAACTAGGGCACCTACTGAGGCTCTACATTACTCTACATTAAATCTAACCAAGAACACAATAATCTGCATAGATTTTCGAAACAGATACTCACAATCCTACATACATTATAATAAAGTCATAGAAAAATAAAAAATAAAATAAAAAACAGCATCATAAAAGGAATATAAAAACAAGATGTTCAGTAAAGAACATATAGCCTACTTTCTCCTAAATGTATGAGTAAAGTTATAACTCGTTGTTATTATCAAAGAGTATAATAGAACTATTCTTTGTTGAAGACCTTAGAAACGATTTACCTCTACCAAACGCCACAACCTAGATAAAAACTGCTACCATCATTGAAGAAAGAAAGATAAGAAGTATATCAAGAATGTTATGGATCTGGAGACATAATCGACCGGACTGGCGGCGTGGCTCAGCGGTAACGTTCTCGCTTGCTGGGCCCTAGGTTGCAGGTTCGTATCCTGGCGCAGTCAGCTGGCATTTGAGGGTGCACAAATGCGAGGGAGCCGTGTCAGTACATTTACTGGCACGTTAAAGATCCCCTTCGGGCCAAAATTCCGGCACCCCGGTGCCTCTAAAATCAGCAGTAGTTAAAAGGGATGTAAAACCAATAACATTATTATTATTATTATTATTACGACCTGCCGTGGGCAACATCCAACTTTGAGTTGAGGCATGTCTTTACACGTCTGGTTGTGCATGGCTTTCACAACCCTAATTGAATTAACAAATCTTTCCATGACCCTACAGAGACATGTGTATACAAACTATGTGGATATTTTCGATAATATAATCCTAACAGAGCGAGTGCATTCTAGCGGCCAGAAGAAGAAGCTTTTCAATAAAATCTGGAAGTTACCTTTTTGGCAGCTAGATGTCTCGAGTAAATCTGCTGGCGAATTATGTTTTAATTAAATATATATTTTACACCATAATGTGCACAATATAACGCTTAATAACATTTTCAAGTAACGCAAAATTGGCTGTTACAAACCCTTTAAAATAAAAAGTTAAAATGTATCGTAGTATCATCTTGTCATTCTTCAAATTCGATGCGCATAGAGTGATAATGGTATAGTAATCAATGGATCCCCACGTAGACTAGTCGTGACATCTATTGGTGAAATATCGAACAATATAATCCTAACAGAGCGAGTGCATTCTAGCGGCCAGAAGAAGAAGCTTTTCAATAAAATCTGGAAGTTACCTTTTTGGCAGCTAGATGTCCCGAGTAAATCTGCTGGCGAATTATGTTTTAATTAAATATATATTTTACACCATAATGTGCACAATATAACGCTTAATTTTAAAAAATCTGAGTCATTACAAAACAATAAACATATAACATTTCAAGCAAAAAACCTAGCTCTGATCGGGTTTGAACCATAGGCATTTGAGCGATAGGCTAACGCTCTACCACTGAGCTAATTGTGTCAACGAATATCGTTCTATTTAAAATGACTTACATAGAACTTGTTAGCAAATAATGATTTATACTAAACGATTTCATCACTGGAGTATATTATTTATATATAAAGCATTTCATACAAAGTTTACTTATTTTTTATCAGTACGCTATATTGCATGCAATACTCAAATTAGTGAAATAAAAGTCCGGCACAAGATATCCGCTGCCATCTTGTCTTATTATTGAATCAGTTCAGCTTTTTAAAATCACGTCTGCACTATAGTATTACAAAATAAACTTTTAATTTCGAACGTGCCTCTTCCTTTAGAACAGTTAAAACGATTCTCGGCTCGATAATCGGAACTGGTGGGTCCCATGATATGGATTATAAAGTTTGCATAATTCGCACGGCCGCCATCCTGAAATGGTATGGCGGACGACCTTGTAATTTGGTCACAAGACGCATCCTATACGAAGGTATGTTGTTGGTAGAGATCGGATGATTTGGTTAGTCGTTATTTGATTTTACGTTTTGAACGTTTGAGTGGTCGCCATTCAGTTTTAGTAAAGATGGCGGCGATATAAAACATGACACTGAGGTGTCCTTTGCTAGTGCTACCTTTGTACCAAATTTCGTTCAATTTGCATTCACCGTGTTCGAATTGATAGGGGGGGGGGACAGACATTCAGAGTACACACACTCACACACACACACACACACACACAGACTCACACACACACATACACACACACACAGACTCACACACACACATACACACACACAGACAGACACACTTTTTTCGCCCTGTGTTGATCTCATAAGTCTACTTTCATTTTTTGCAAAAATCGAAAGTAGGCTAATACGCCTCACTGGCAAGGCCCCCGATTACCTCACTGCCAGAAACGACATATCTGTAACTTTGGGTAATGGACAGCACTCCCAGCAAGCGCCATTTTTCGAACCTAAAAACTATAAAAACTATGTAACCACATTGGGTTACACTATAATAATCATTAAACGAGGATGTATCAATTTCAATAATTGGCTTCCTTATTGAAAAGTAATTTAGATACTTGTTGATGACAAGACCGGCCACGATGCTCGAGAGCGCTAAGGCGCTAGCCTCGTTGACATCGGGAGAGCCTAGGTTCGAATCCCACGTCGGCCGTCCTGTGTATGGTTTTTGTGGTTTCCCATTTTCACCACCAGACAAATGCCGGGACGGTCCACGGCCAACTTCTTCCCAAATCCCTTTCCTAACCTCTCGTATTGGCCAATTGAAAAGCTTCTGTATGTATGTATCTGTAACTAATTACGGGTCTATTGGATTGTTGTATTTATGGATTTTGGAAATACTTTAGCTGTGGGTAAAATGGGATTCATATTAGTGACACAATCGTTCTTGCTCTTTATTACGACTGTAATTCCTTTGTGACGATTAGGTCGTTATTTTTAGTTTTCTGTTTAGATCCATTAATTGATTTTGTGTTTTTTTATACTCTGAGTCCGGGTTTTGATTTTTAATTCTGACAATCTGCTGTTTGGCTTCATATGTAGCTATAGGTTGATCGTTAGTTTTAAGCTTCCATGGAGTAGAGCAATTAAGTTTTGGACCTTGACTGAGAATATTCATTACTTCATCCGTAAAATATAAGACTGACAAGTCTTTTTTGTAGGTGGAGAAAACGTATGTGTGTGGTGGTGGAGATTGGTCGGTCGGATTTGCGGTGGAGAGATTTTTAGAAAACTATTTTTCTGGTTAATCAATTTGATATGTTTTGTACGAGTGTCCTTTGCCTCTTAGGAAAAATATCATACATTTTACGTACCGTAATGAATTGTAAGTCTGGATGAATTAATTTTTTATTTAGACTTGTGGGACACTGACCCATAAAATAAGTGTACAAATCCAGGTTTAAGTAAATCAGTTGATGAAACACTTAGTTCTGGGCACCAAGACTGTCAGTAACTGGAACCAACGTTACGTGCACTGACTATACCAGACAAGGCCTCATGCAATCTCCATATCTCGTGCAGAATTCGTAAATGCGGCAAATGCGGAATACGGCTTTATGGATTCTTTATACTGTATGCAGGCAGGCCTTGGATAAACATCTTATCTTTTATTTATTAGGTTATTCCTTGCTTGCAGTTATCTTGTTGGTTAGTTGAACAAACACGCTCTCCTTGAGCTTTTCTCAGAGCTTTAAGGAGGACACTTTACTGCCTCAGTAGGTGCCCTAGTTAGAGCGCATTCTGTAATGCCGAGTTTGTGAAAGTGAGCTCTGGTAGTCCTAAATAGGAGCAGATGTCTTCCCCTATATTTTAAATTTTGTCAGTGTGTTTAAAAGAGTAACTAGCTAATGGAAGCTTGTTTCAGAATAAAGTCATTAATAGGAAAGAGCAGGGTTCCACACAAAAAATAAGGTTAGGTTAGGTTAGACACAATGGATATTTCTCAACTCCCCCAATCTTCGAACAAATTATTGTAACTAAGCACGTTAAATGAAACTGAAAAGTGATAGGTACATCTTAATATCTGTCCATTTGTGAAACATTCAGAAGTGTTTCACTTTTTGAGGAATGGAGGTTGCTGCGTCGGTGAACATAAGATGTCACCCCTTGGGGCTTACAATAGATGAAGATAAAGTAAGCGTTAGTGTTCAAACATCATGAATACCGTACCTTGTATTAATTACAACATTTTACATCACTAATATATATTACTAATAGACTAAATAGTCAAAGGAAGAGGAGATTTTGGGAAGAGAAGAGGAAAAAGGGAGAGAAGTGAAAATTGGGTCATCATGAGTTCAAACACTGTCCATAAGGGCAAATATGATATAATAATAATAATAATAATAATAATAATAATAATAATAATAATAATAATAGCCTGTATGATTCTGCTACATTGTCTTCATTTTTCCCAATATTAGAAAGAAGTCTATATTGATAAAGTACTGTAGTTATATCACACTAGCAGTAGTGCCCGGCTTCGCCCGGTTGATTTATTCGTTTTACAGAACTGGAGCTCTCAAGGGTAAGGATCGGAATAAATGAACGTAAATTTTAAAAGCACCAACGCTTATTGCAGCTGATAACCTCAGTATACTGCGCCAACACCATCGCCCTTGTACAGAGGCATACTACTGTCATGATGATAACTGTTTTAAGGGGCCTAAGAAATCTTTTTGCACTAATTACTCCCCGTGACTGCAATTTATAAGCAGCTCGCAATTCTGCACCAGGTCATTGGTAGGGGCGACATGATACGGCCCGCATTACATGGCAACAATATACTTTGGTATGATTGAAGCCGTTCTGGAGCGCTTGTTCTTCCGACTTACTGAACAAAAATCAATCTTTAAGATTACCTGAGAAGTGTAGCCTAATGATACATAGCCTAAACTATTCCTCTTGAATCAGGCTATCATATACAAAAATAGATTAGCGCGTTTAAACACACAAACACACAAACAAACTCTTCAGCTTTATTATATTAGTATAGATGTACAGTACATTCATACGGTACCAACAATAGTCCTACAGCAGTGCAGTAATGGGTGGTGTAATGAGGTAGTCGGGAACATATCGCTCATTTGCGACAGCAGGGACATAACTCAAAACATGTTAGATTTAAGCTTGATTTAAGGTGGCGCTAGGCGAATAGTTGAAGAAAACAGTTCCATTTCTCACACAAACTACTGAATCAATTGTTATGAAAATATTTACCTTGATAAGATTAAATAGTTAAGTTACTGAACAGGCGATATCATTCACTGTTACCAACATAACAATTAATCAATTCTTATTGGAGCGCCAGAGAGGTAGGATGTACAAAGGGAAGTCCACAGATTAGAGACATGGACGGAGGAAAACAGCCTACAGATAAACGAAGAAAAGAGAGTACAAAAGGGGGGAAGTCAACGCCCAGAAACAACATAACTATACAGCAGAAGCCACTACACAAAGTATGAAATTATAAATTTTTGGAAATAACACTACAGACAACAGCGGCGTCTTTTGGTATACATAGGCCCTATTCAAGAAAAAGCAGCAGCAATCAGGGCCTCATACATCATCCAAAACATAGCAAACCTATCAACTAGCACGGCAATGGAACTATTCAAGACGACAGTAGCGCTAATGATAACTTATATGGAATCGAGACTGTGTGGGAAAAGCTGAAGATCGGAGACCTGATGAGAATAGAAATAATAAAAGTAATGTTCATGAAGAGGATTACACGAGCTAGAAAAACAGCGCCATCTCGCTTGGTAAACGAAATAATGAGGGAGACGTATTTCATAGAAGACATACGATTTCAATTCTGCTTACAATCAACAGAAGCAAGCGAGGCATTATTAGTAAACATTAGGGAAAGAAAGAAATGTGAAATAGACCTCGATTTTTACACCTCACAAGCGATGATGGACGACAGATGGACAGATGGACCAAAGAATGCAACACGAAGCGTCACGTTAGAACACGACTCTCCATTCATGGGTTTCACCACAAGATATGTGTAAACAAGAAGTTCCACGAGCCAGACGATGAATGCAAGTGTATATTGTGCGGGTAGAAGTGTAGTAGATATCATATCATAACATGCACGAAAAGAACCAGGACAATTACAGACTATAGCAAAGATTAAATGTGAAATTTATCTAATGCTCAAACTTGAGTGTACATTTCTCAATTTAAAAAAAACTTTACGAGCCTTACAGCAGTCGCATATGATGTGTAACATATGACATAGAAGAAACCTCACGTGAAATATTGTTGGTACACCGGTATTTTATAATATTATTGGCACAAATATTGTCACAGATATTGTAGTTTATAATACGGAACTCATTTTATTAGATGATTTGTAGCTTCCACCAGCACTAGCCTAAATAAAGAATACGATATGGATCAACTAGATTAATAGACGCGACACCGCTCATAACCTTAAATTCCTTATAAATAGGCCAACTTGCGAGTAAATGCCATGTGCACAGCAGTAGTTCATGAAAGGCTTGCCCAGTTCCCGGACCTCTTGATTCACAGACCAACACGTAATTTCATATGAATTCTGTTAAAATGAGTCATATTGATATGATTAGCAGCAAAGTATCAAGAAGGCAGTGCGAGAACAATCAAGAAGGCAGTGCGAGAGTAGAAATATCAAGTAGGCAGTGAAGAAAAAAAGAGAGTCTTGGAATTGTTATGTATTATTAGTGTATAAATAAAAGAATTGTGTGTTGATGAATACGATCGAGCTGACAGTGCGTCTTACACACTTCCGTCCGATCCACGTCCGTCCCATTTTTCAAAATCACTCTCACAAAAATATCCAGCAACCGAGTGGAAAGATGTTACACATAAAAAAAGGTAGCCTACATTTATGACCATACTATGGTAGTCAAAGATTTGAAACTAAATACACTTTGAGAAGATATCACGGCTGCAATCCAACATAGAATCTAGTTCTTAAAATTTATTGTTTGTAAATTTTTCTTTGATAAGTTTAAAAAGAGCTTTGTTTTTCAAGCAACACATAAACACCACAGCCATTATTCTAGGTATTGCGCATATTCACATAAAGATACTGAGAAAATTTCAAGTAGATCGGTGCAGTAATATCTGAGATAATGCGCCTTATTTACATAATAATAAAAGTTGTAAGAAATGGCTGTCAAAGAAATGTCTGCAAATTGATTAATAGAGAAATGGTAGATGTTTACCAAAGTTGAAAAACTTCAAAAGTACTTTTCTCGCAAATACACTCACTGGCATAAAAAGCGAAACACTACGAACAGCAGACAAAGCTATATATTTGACCGTTTTTAACCTGGTATAAATTGAATACTGTGACTTTGCAGCGATATGGCAATGTGCCGTGATTTAATTAGCTCATTTGAGAAGTTTCAGCGCAACAATAAATTGATAAGCATTGTTGTTCTTGACAATCACAACACCAAAGTTACAGTTTCCCGCCTTTGGACAACAATTACCACAATTAGCTGTGAATACTCGCGCCTCGTATTATTGTGAACATTACGGTTTGTCTACAATATTCGTAATCATACAGTGCAACAGGTCAGAGGACAGTACGATGGATTCCAGATTTCAACATTTCCAAATTCGTGTTTGTGCATTGTTGTGATTGTCATGATCAATAATTTTTTTCAATTATTGTCCTAATTAGGGTATCGTAATTAACTTATGATACATAGCCTTATTGTTGTAATGTCATAGTAGCCTAAATGATTAATACAAGGTTTGGAACGGTCCAACATTGAATATAGTCTGAAATACGCAGTGTTTCGCTTTTTTGCCGGTGAGTGTTCAATAACATTTTTGCTCCAAACTAATTTCCTATGATATTTCAAGATGCTGACAACCCCAAACATCAAAAAAGAGAAAATTGCTTTATTTTTCACCAAAACCTAAACTAAAGATTAAAGATATAAAGGCATTTATTAAATTGTGGATTATTTAACTATTGCCAAGGTTTTGACGGCATATTGAATAGGTTATGAATGTAAAAAACAATAATAATGTTATTGGTGTAAATGAAATATTTTTGGAAACTGACAGAATTAATTCGCCTACGTAGTCTCACATCGCCAAGAATAACGATGAAGCTGTGTCGATTTATATCTGCCGATAAAGAATATTGGTAACGCTGAATCAGACGCCATCGAAATTTTCTAAAGTATTGAAATTAGCCAAAATATAATTTCTAATGAAGACACATAAATCAGGATATGACCATAACCCGCCCCCGTCTCCTTTTTTGATCACTACATATAATTTTATTATGCAGAAATGGCCAGGTACTTTTCAGAACGGGTCAGGGAAGGGATATTGGAAGGAAATCGGCAATGGACCTATTGAAAGGAACCGTCCCTGCATTTGCCTGGTGGTGAAAATGGGAAACCAAAAAACCTTTTTCAGGACGGCTGACGTGGGATTCGAATCCACGTTCGCCCGATGCCAGCTGGCACGAGGTAGCGCGGCCGGTTGAGATCACAAATTATATACTGAAGTAAAATTCCAGCTGGCGCTCTATGGAAATGAGACATGGACTATTGCTGCAGCAGAAAAGAAGAGAATAGATGTACTTGGAAACTGGTGTTACAGGAGAATGATGAAGATCAGATGGGTAGATAAAGCAACACATGAAGAAGTAATAGGACGAGTGGGCGATGAGAGATGTTTCTGGCTACTGACAATTTAAAGAAGAGATTGGTTAGTGGAACACATACTACTGTAATACACACAGGAATAGCAAACCTAGGTAAGGAAGGAAGGGTCGAGGACAAGAATTGCAGGGATGGATCAAGGATAGAATATGTTCAACATATTGACTCGGATGTAGGGTGTGGTAACTATGTAGAGACTAGCGGACCCGTGCGAGAAATCTCGCATGTTCGTAAACCACACTTTCCCCAATAGGTTTATAATAAGAGACATAAGGAGGAAGGTTGTTATGTTTTTATTTGAACCAAATGATTATAGAACACTATTTACGTTTCAGGCGTCCCTACGGCCAAAATGCGAACTGAACAACAATGATGTCGCATATTTTCCTACAGCAACAGTATTTGCAAATCGCACACTCCTTACAAAAATTGATATTTATGAAATTAGAATGCAATTCGTCACTGCAAATATCATTTGCGTGCTGAGTCTATTGATTGACAGCTTAGCCGTAACACTCACCGGTTATTCGATATTTATGAAATTATACGATTTGAGTGCTCATTCCTTTAAATTACTGTTTCTGAAATCGATACAAAATGATAAAGGAAATACCTCAGAATGTTAAAATGACATGAAACAGACGTCACAGCGGCCAAAATGTGAAGTGGACAGAAATTATGGAGCGTATCTTCCTACCGCAACAGTATCTGCAAATCGCACACTTCGTACAGTTTCTTAAAAGTATTTTTTTTAAAGAAATTATAGATATTTATGAAATTACAGTGCAATGCGTCACTGGTAATGTATATTCTCTTTCATTTGAATGCTCATTTTTGACGATAGGTCGCTTGTGAGCGCCGCAGGAGGGATCTATACTACTGAAATAATATATATGATGAAAAGATTATCTCAGGACAGGGAGGCATGGATAACACCATCAAACCAGCCCAAAGACTGACAACTCAAACAACACAACATCCGTGATAATTACAATATAATAGCTAAATGCTCAAATATTTTAAGACCGAAATATGGTTTAACCCTTAGCTACTGACGTGGAGTCTCGCAGACTCCAGGAGATAGTAAATCATTCCCTTCCGTTCACACTTTTCAATTTACGAGTACTTTCTTGTCTTTCCTGGTACCTTCGTCTTTCAACATCTTAGGCAATAACGCAGCTGGTCATTATTGAGCAATAATGTGCAACCTAGATAACAGTGTCTGAAGTATAGGATGAGTCTCATAGACTCCATGTCAGTAGGAGCGTCATTACTGTGAGTTGTGAAGCTTTCGGTGCCCGCGCGTAGATTTTGCTTTTTATGTTATGTTGTGAGTAAAATCGAAAAGGACTCGAAACCTGGTCCATTTAGGGAGACAGTAAATATTGCCGTTGCTCAATTCGAGGAGACTTTAACGATGTGTTGAGCACAGTGATAGTGATGAAAAACAGTGAGTGATGAAGTACGTGTCATTTAATTATCAGGTGTGATAACAGACGTATATATGCTGTATTTTCACTGTATCATACCTTACGGTTTAGTGTGTAGTATTTACTAATTTATGCACATAGAGGGTTTACTCGATAGGGCAAAAAAATGTGAAACTTAAAATGTTTTTTCAGTCATAAAAAATATGTCGTGTATTACAGCCCAAAGAGTACGTCTTGTAGAATCTTACACTAAAACGTTTCATTCAATGTGTGTTAAAGCGATTGTTAAAACCCTTTATAGGTCCTTGGGATACTATCTTCCCACCATGTATTTGTAGAACGGTGTTAGGGAGAGAATCTTCCCACCCCTTTCATTTCAAGCAATTCCACATGCATCCACAAGCTAGATGCAGACAAATATTGAAAACCCAATAATTTGATGTATACTATCATCCGAAACCAAAGGTGGGAAGCATATATCCCAGTGGTCTCCACAGTGCACGTGCTCGCCAGTTCGGTTGAGTTGAGTGAAAAAAAATGCATTGTTTTACAGAAGAATGTGTTTTTATTGAAGATAAGAGATGAGTAAACGTTGGTATATAACTGAAATACAATGTTAATAATGGTTTTGGTCATTTGAGTAAATATATTTGAGCTAGAATGGAAATAAGTATCCTGCTTAGGGTGTTAGCCATGGAATAGAAGATTTTTAAAATTAATTTTCTGTGTTTTTAGTAAAATACTATTTTGAAATTATTGAATTATATTCGAATATACTAACTTTTAACATTCCAAAATCACTTTTATGTTTTTTGTGCAGTTTTCGGCAAAGATGATATAGGTCACTGACCTTGTGTTGCGTGGAAATTAGTTTTTTTTCTAAATTATAGAGCGTGATGGGTGTTTTTATATATTATATCCTGTTAAATAAACCTCATTATTGAGTGATAAACACAGTATCATCATAACTTGGAGGTGGGAGATTATTACCCCCATTGCTCATTTAAGAATACATACTGTCGGGTGTGGGCAGTGGGATAATAATTGCCCACCCTATATTTCATAAAACAAAATCTACACTCATAAAAGCATTGCATATTCCTACACATCTATCACCCCCAATTACTAATGTGCAAATAAAAACAAATATTTTATACCCCCAGTCTTTTGCCCTATAAAGGGTTAATACATTGTTCATTAAAACGTATACTAGCTGTCTATAATTTGAAATTAATTTCGTGGAGTCCTTTAGACTCAACGTCAGTAATAACGTTACTGATTTCTCACCTCAGTAGCTAAGGGTTCATGGGTTAATATAGATTTCGGTCTGATCTGTAAGGATCTTTATGCTTCTTGTGTACGGATGCTGCGAGGAGGGGGGTTCTCGTTGACTGCCAAGCGTCAGCTCGGTTTCAATCTCTAGGCCCCAGAGTTTAACTTTTGGACGTGCGCGAGGCTTTTAAGCCGTGGTTCCCTCCTACACAGCAAGCAATCCATCGCCGTTGAGCCATCCATTTCACGCGACCGAGTAATCGATTATCGCGGGTGTCGATACCAGGCGGGCCGCGCGCTGCCTGGCACCGTGCCGTCAGTAATGATCGATACATCGCATCGCATTGCATCGCCTGGCCCCATTTAGATAGCCCAGTTCAGCAACTAAGTGGCGAGGACGCCACTGATTAGGGAGACTTTATGGTCTCCAGATCTCAAAACACTGCAGCAGAATGATGGATTAATGTAAAGCTAATTTTAAGGGACTTACTCTCTCTCTCAGTCGCAAGGGAGAAATATGATTTATTTATGAGAGAAAACAAAAAACTTACTATAAGTACCATCTGTTAGCAATTGGCATCATACACTAATTCACAGAAGAAACAAGTGTAGGACTGCAGTTCCATTACTCCGAATTTTGGGAACAAGGCACCTCTGGCCCCTTCAAATTACAAAGTGAGATTCAACCCTCCCCTTTGATTTTACAGTATATGAAGGTTCTTGGCTCACTATTTAATTCCAAGATAAGTATTTTATTTTTAAATATTGTCAGTGTGTTTAAAGAGTAACTAGCTAGTAGGAAGCTTGTTTCAGAAGAAATTCATTTGTAGGAATGAGCTGAGTCCCACACAACAATAAGGTTAGGTTAGGTTACTATCCATAATGTAGATTTTTGGACTTACGTCGTGTTTCATTTAATCAAACTCAACGCGTTTCGAAAGAAACCATGTCTTTCTTCATCAAGAATAAACGGAAATACGACTAAATTGTTGCTAAGAGAAAGCAACAAAGAAACTAAGAAAGGTGCCCTAAGACGGACGTCATTTTAGCCCCATGTTAGGAACAATGAAAAGCAGCAGTGTATTACTTTCTGAGGGTTCTGATAATAGGTAGCCAGAACTCACTGAGATAATTTCAACCGCGACACCGGTTACAATCTCAGTGAGTCCTGGCTATCTCCCTTTATAAGAAGCGCAACTGCGCCTCTTTACTGCGAGAACTTAAAGCTCAAGCAGCCATAACCACCCTATGAAGGCTTCCTAAAATATGGTATATTGATAGTGCCCAGTTCGCTACTCAGTGGGGGTCCGGGTGGGGACAGCAAGGGCCCGCTGATGAGCCAGTTTGGTGTCCTAGGCGAAACCCCACACAAGACACGGCACAGACATAGACCAATTGCTAAGTTTCACTTCTTGCTATTAGAGCAAAGTTTAAAATTTTCAAAATTCAAATCATAACGAATTTTATCTATTTTTCAAAATGTGGGTCGTGCATTGTGCATCTCCTTTGCTTATAGAATTTGTGGACTTTACTTTTTAATGTAGAAAAGTATTGTAGTGTCCCCATCTTAGCAAGAACATAAAATTAAGCAATTTCCTTAATAGTACTGTCCCCGATAATCCGGATAGTAGGCTGTCAGAAATCCGCCCCCTCAATCGGATTGCCAATAATCGATTGCACCGGCACAGCTACATCAACGAAAATGGCACTGACAGATGCTACCGAGATTAGAGCACAGTAGTTAACATGAAATTATTGTGGAACACACCAAAATATACGGGGGTTCATACTTAACTTTTACTTACCTATTCCATTTAATCTCGGGTCTGGGTTTTCAACAGGATCACTTAATAGTATGCCCTCACAATAACCTCCACCACGATATTTAAAATGAACCAAGTCGGAGACCAGAAAATTTAAACGGCACAATAATTTATTTCACATAAAGAAAAAAAAAATATTTTAAAAAAATTTAACAACAAAATAGTTATGGCTGTCTGAAGCCATTGTCAATGCAACCATGTCCTCCTGTAGGACTGTAGACTTCACATACAAAAATTCAGCTTTCTCTAGCTCAAAAGAACGTAATAATAACAACAATGCACATTGGAATGGATAAGGGAGCTGGGACGAGACATATAGCATTTGTTTCCTTGTTCATGAACTTCATAATTTAGTTCATTGACACACATTTATTAATAACCGCAAGGCCGCTAAGTAGTTGACCTTGACCTCCACCATTCAGTTATCTGGCCACCTGCAATACACCCTATGCAGTGTTGCATGCTTGCTTCGTCAAATGGACGCAGCTGCCTAACCAGTGTCACCATATGCTGGCCAACGCAGAGTCTAGCTCTCATTCTAAACAATTTAAATGCTCACATCTCAACTCAAATATTATCACGCAAAATTTATACAAGTTCCGTTCACAATTCAGTGGATTACTCTGTTAATCACAAATCTTATTTAAATGTATATTCCAATTATCGAACTAGCGTTGTTTAAATGTTAATAGCAAAACGCATAATGTTATATCATAGTGTTCAATAATTATTTATAACATTTAGATTGTTCATAACTTAGTCAAACGACAATTGAAAAAATTTTACACGCCTCTATTAATCCCGTTTGTTTCAAATTATTATTATAGATATTTACATAGTTATTTACATTATTTATATTTTATTTATATTTGAAATACATTAACCACACGTTTATCCGGTTGATAATTACTTAAATCGTGGTGATATAATCGACCAATGAAGGTTAGTTATATTTAAATTTTATATTCAGGTTTAATAAGTTTAATAATTATTATCTGTGACGGTAACCTCCATTCAAAATCGTTATCTCAAATTATTTAAACACTCTTGTTAATTTTAACAGTAACTTCACATGAATAATATTCAATGGACCTGAACAATACACTCAGCGGAAAAATACCTCGCTCAAAACGCACAAAATTGCACAAAAATTGGCCCATAATTCATCATATATCTCATTATATATGGCATCAAAATGTTCCACAATACACACAAAAAAACCTCCGCTTATAAATTCATCATCATCATCAATATTACTGTGGGAACCTCCTTCACTTATTAAAGGGCATTATTCATCAGCGACTTTTACACGTCCACTGAACTAACGATTATACATCCATAGTTCCTCCTTAAAAATTCTTATATTCATCAATTGTATCGAAAACTGTTATTATATTTAACCTTCGTGGGTTTCATTCATGAAGCGATATGAAGTAAAAATTTGCCAGTCACAAATAAATTTAATAGCAAATACGATTAGACACGCCTCCCTGGTCTATCAAAATGAATTAATCTCATCATAATTATCGCAGTATAAAAATACTATATTCAAGCAAAATTCATTTAACTGCAGAAATAGTCGAATAGAATACAATTAGACTGTGGACTGCAAACATTATTGTTCCAATATAGAATTGAGAAACACTCCTATCAAATGTTCATTACTATAGTGTACTGAATAAATCGTATTCAAAGTTCATATTTCATACTATTTTCTCTATGCAATGGTATTTCAGAATTGACTAAAAATGTCTGTGTTTCAATCATGTTCATAAAAACGACTAGTATTTCCAAGATCGTCGATAAAGTAGTAGATTTTAACGCTCTAAAATCTTTTAATCATTCTTCTTTCTTGAGGATGACAGAAAATTGGTCAAAGTAATTTACTGAATAGAATTACTTTAATAAAATGACACGCTGTCTGAATTCAAATTTGCCATAGAAAATCGTTAACTTTACAGTCAAATCGTGACTACAAAAATATGCAAATTACTGAAAGAATATATAATATCAGTCTCAACTGATCCAAAATTATTTAAATATGCCAATGACATAATAATGTCCCAATAAATCGTAGAAAAAGGCATAAATCTGCAAAGTGTACAGAGTACAGAAACATCTAGCAAAAGAATATGGGGCAATCAAATATATGACATAAATATGGGAAAGATAGTTGCTCAGATCTCGCTAAATGGCTCAAATAAATCAAGAAACGTTCACGACTACCTTATCTGTTGATTGAAGTTCTAGAGGAAAATTTCAAAGAAGACTGCTGCTGGTTCCATTTCACCACAGGATAGATGTGCACCGAACTCGAACCTGGAACCTGCGCCCTCGGAGAATAGAACAGCTTCCTCCTCCGGAAATCGCACTGCTCCGTGTAGATGATAGACATCCTTCTGGAAAAACTCTTCATTGTGTGCAGGGAAAAACCCTTGCCCCTCTTGAAAGTTCCCTGAAGTTCTTGTAGAAATCAGCCATGAAGTTCATTGCAAATATTTCCGCAGAAATGTTCATAATTGTGGAGTATGAATTTATTTCCACTGCCATTTGATGTAATTCAGCGATGGATTACGATGCATGAGTGTAGCTGAATGTTCACTACATGCTCGTCTTTGTAGAATGACGATTATCGAAGCTCCATGTTGCTACTTCACACTACTGATGTATGTCCCAATTGCATTAAAGTTTTAGTCTTCCATCTCCACTTCCATTATAATGTTAGTCGAAAGTACTGCCGGATTGTATAGTTCCATTGTAGCGTTGTATCACCAAATGTAATCTTCAGTATCACGGTTGCAATACACGTGTCTGCCGTAGCGTAGAATGTGGTAGTAAAAGTGCTTCTCAGGATTCGAGAAAAACACTTTTCTCTGCAGTCTTTAAATGCGAATATCTTCTGAAGTATTATAATGAAAATGTTCAACTTTCGCACACGCCTCAATATTGTAATGCACTATTGAATTAGTATAAATGCAGTAGCTAATTCTTGATAGATAAGCTTGTAGAATCGTTTATGTGTGCGCTCCAACTTCGCCTAGTTTTAGTAAGAGTTAAATTGCACTGCTGGATTCCCAATACTGTTCGATGCGGTGGGCTCTGCCACGCTTGCTTATGACGATATGCTTGTTCTATCAGAACACGAAGTCAGACTATGAAGTCAGAATAAAACCACGAAGTGAGAAGCTCCTCTCTGCTGTGCAAGGCCTTTTATCAACTTTGAAGGGGCGTATCCATCCCTACCATAGCTTCTTCTTCCATCATTACTCGAAGTTCCAACTTTGGCTATTCTTGACGGATTTTCAGATTTCAAAAACATATAATTAATTTCTTCAAAATTCCAAATCAATGCCATAACTGAAAATAGTTTTCCACAATTCTGCATGCCAAAAGTTATTAAACATGGTAGTTTCAGTAATCTCCGTCTCCCTCCAAGCTATCATTCATTGGTTCGAGCCTCTCCTCCAATAGCGTAACTTCTTCCTCAGCACGTTTACTTGCTTCCCTGCGACTGCGTCGTAAATCTAAGATCCTTCTCGAACAAAATCGTGACGTCAGCAAGAATCTAAGCTCAGCCAGCCTACTTGCTCGAGCGTTGCGTCATCCACGCCTACGTCATGAATATACACGTCACAACTATGACGGCCATAACTTTATTCACATATGCCAATACAGCCACCGTGGTCTCAGTATAATTCAATTTACGGGGGCATTCTCCCTTCACCACGTTTTAAAAACAGTTGCAAATTGTTTTTAAACTCTGTTACAAATATCTGAATTCACTTGAACACGAAATTGAATTATTATTGGCTTACTCTTGGATAATATTTCTTCAAGTTTCCAGCATTGAACTTGCCATATACGACATCATTCTCATCATCGTAGAGTTCATAACAGTTGTTTCCATAAGCATTCGTAATTCTGAACGGACCCATAAACACTATTCCAAACTTGGGATAGATTTTCTTACTCACGTCAGCCTTATCTTATACTTATAGTCTTTAATCAATCCAGGCTTTTCATCAAATATATCTTTGAATTCCTTTATCAAATCCTCAAATTCCCCCTGAATTTCTTCAAATCCTTCAGTTTTTCTACTGGGTATTTCTGTTAGATTCTCCACTTCATTGATAATGGTATTTAAAGTCTCTTCCCTAAGGTCTATCTCCAGACTGTTTTGTCACGTCCTGTTCTTCGATCTCTTCTGTGATCATGTACCCATCATTAAAGCTAATAATCCTATTCTTCATATCAATAATGGCTCCAACTTTCGATATAAAATCGATTCCTAGCACAATGTCGAAATGGATCTTGTTCACCACAATAAAGATCTGTTCATAATTCCTTCCATTAATTTCAAAGTTCAACAACACTTGGATCTTGCATTTCACTGCCTTGTCTTGGAAAATTCCTCTCACTTTGACGGTAGAAGCAGGTAAAACTGTCATGTTTTCTCCCTTTAATAGACTTTGATAGCATTCATCAGAAATGATAGAAATAATTGCGCCGGTATCCATAAGAGCTTTGTACTGTTGGCCATCTATCAGTACAGAAATAATAGGTAAGGCACATGGTCTTTCCTCTTTGACGATTCCTCTCTCTTCTAATAAATCCTCATCAGTTACTTCGTAAATTTCATTGATAGTAATTATGTGTGGTGTGGCAATGTATTCATTGTTTCTCACTTTCGTGGAGAAATCGGCGTTTTTTTTCTGTGTTACCATTTTCAAAGTTCCCCTGCTGGCTTGTAGAAGGACCAGGATCGATCACTAAATCCTGTCTTTTCTTCTGGTTTTCAGCTTCCTTCTCTCGTAATTCCTTCAAATACTGCTGACTTTCTTTCTCTCTCTCTCTCTTGATACTTGTCCGGTGTCATAACCTGACCTTGAGAATTTTGATTCCGATTCTGGTACTGGTTATTTCTGTTGTAGTTCCTATTGTACCCATTGTTATTATAATATCTACCTCTTCCGTTATTATAGTTCCCTCTATTGTTATTCCAGCCTCGTCTTTGCTGATATGGACGGTAACCTTGTGATCTGTTGTTGCGAAAATAATTGTTCCTGTGAGGACCTACATTTTCAGTTTTCTCTTCAGCAGGCGTATCAGTTTGCTGAACTTGATCCATGTAGACTGTATTAATGTCTTTGAATTCGTGCCTCTGACCTTTTTGAACCAAATTTGGCACCGGACTCGTGTAATCAAGCCTTCTCAATAGTTCGTCCATACTGGTCAAATCCCTTATATTTGACGATATAATAAGCCTTCTTACCTCAACAGGTAGCATACGTGAAATGGCATCTATTAACTGCTCTGTAGACAATGGGGGTTGTAAAAATCTTAAGCGCGATAACTGGCTCGTGAAGAAATCAGCGTACCGTGTTGGAAGAGTACCCGAATACTTCCTGGAGTATACCTCAGCTCTTAATGAATTTTGTGCTTCTATCGACCAGAATTGTTTTATCAGTGCCTCTGCAAATTCATCGAAATTACTAAAAGTGTACCGAAATGCTCTGAACCACTCAAGAGGTCCTCCAGCTAGAAATCTTTCTACGATTCTCATTCCTCTTTCTCTAGGAATATGGGCTTCAATAAAATAGTCTTTCAGGTTTCTGATATACTCTATCGGTGTTAGACTATCTGTATTACTAACTTTCTGAGGCTTGTCCTCAAAGTTTCGGATGACTGTCACATTTCTTGGATATGAATCCATGTAATTCTTCCCACTATCACGATATTTCCATTCAGGTTCAATATTCCTATCCTCTTCTTCTTCCCGGAATCTGAATATACGTTCCTCAGGACTAATATCTCTCTCTTCAGTAGCGAGGTTACATCTTCTAACGTAATTCCTATTATCTTCAAAAGTCAACCCTTCTGGATCCTTATCTGTGATTTCCGTGATGACTTTCCTAATCTACTCTTCTTTATACGTTTCCAACATGCTAGCTTCTCCTAGGTTTAAATTCTGAAGTTTGCTCGTAGTTTCATTGACATCAGAGACAACCTTATGAATTTGTTCCTCTAACGCGGTTTTTAATGCTTGCACGTCCTGGCTCATTTGAGTTCTATCCTCTACCTGCTTTTCGGATAGCGAATCCATCCTTATACTCAAATCCTTTCTAATTTGAACTACCTCATTATTTATATCTACTTGTGTTCTGGCTAGTTTTCGTTCAATTCGCTCCTGAATCTGATTGACATGTTCCCCACTTGACTTGTTCCATTCATCTTTCCAAACCGTTACATTTGCAGTTAACATTTCAGCAATATCTACTTCAATGTCTTCCTTAAGTAAACGATTATGATCTAAGACTTTGGTCCTCATGACCTCTACATCATGTTTTAATCCAGCTAGTGAAGCTGTTGTCCTAACAGACTCGTCAACCAATCTAGTTGTTAAAGCACTAATGTTACGAGTACAAAGCGGTTTTGAAGTTTCAATTTCTTCTCTAACCTTTTTAACATCAGTTTGAACTTTGGCAATGTCTACAAAAACTGTATTAACTTCTATTTGCACCTTATTGATATCGCTTTGCATATCATTAACATCAGACTGAATATTATTTATGTCTACTTGAACGTTTGACACATCGGTTCGAACATTTCTAATCTCTCTTTGAACTTCTTCTACCTTGTCTTGTACAGTAGCAACATCATTCCTAACAACGATTACTTCTGCTCTATCACATGAAATATCACCCCGGACATTAGCAACATCAAGATTTAACAAAGTAAGGTCTTTCTGGACTGAATCAACTTTTCCCTGTACATTGGAAACATCAATTTTTACATCTGAAACATCTTTATGGACATTGGATAAATCTACTTTAACATCTGAGACATCCTTGTGAATGTCAGTCACGGCATTCTGGACCTCCTGTGTACTGGTCTGTAAACGCGACATGTTATTTTCCAAATTTGCAGAACTGGTCTGGAGATCCTTCAAATTCTCCTTCATCATCTCCTGCATTCGACTAGCATTCCTAGCTTCCATCTCCCTCACACTTTCATTCATGCTAGCTTTCAAACTGTTGGACATCTCCTCCAACATCTTTCTCATACTCTCATCTGCCATCTCAATAATATTTCAATAATAGACTGCGTTAGGGACATACATCAATTAGAGCAAGATAACAACATCTGAGCAACGCCTTTCACCATATATAAAGTTTGAGCAATTTTCTGTCTTAAATCTAACTTATAATTAGCTTATCACTAACTTCATAAACACCCTATGTTGAAACAAACTCAAGCACATGTTCAAATTTCTTTGGTTCATTTTAAATATCCTAACACAAATAATTTACATTTACAATCCAAATAGTTTAATTTTATCTTTAATATGACTAAACATGTCATAAGCCGGTCAAATAAAATAAGACTCCAGATCATAGGCGATTTTTCAAGTTTCCAGCCTATTTAACCTCTCTCAGGTTGTATAAGATCTGATCTTTTCTGAGTGTAATTTTCCTAATACAACACAACATTTAATCCCTATATAATCACACTCTCAAATTCTAGAATTGGCCAAGACATCTAACAAAGAATCAACCTCTTTATTTGAGTCTTCACAATCCCATTGACATCGATAACTTGGTAATCCAATGTTATTCGAGCCCCACACGTTGATTGCGCCAATCCTACTGTCCCCGATAATCCGGATAGTAGGCTGTCAGAAATCCGCCCCCTCAATCGGATTGCCAATAATCGATTGCACCGGCACAGCTACATCAATGAAAATGGCACTGACAGATACTACCGAGATTAGAGCACAGTAGTTAACATGAAATTATTGTGGAACACACCAAAATATACGGGGGTTCATACTTACCTTTTACTTACCTATTCAATTTAATCTCGGGTCTGGGTTTTCAACAGGATCACTTAATAGTATGCCCTCACAATAACCTCCACCACGATATTTAAAAAGAACCAAGTCGGAGACCAGAAAATTTAAACGGCACAATAATTTATTTCACATAAAGAAAAAAAAATATTTTAACAAAATTTAACAACAAAATAGTTATGGCTGTCTGAAGCCATTGTCAATGCAACCATGTCCTCCTGTAGGACTGTAGACTTCACATACAAAAATTCAGCTTTCTCTAGCTCAAAAGAACGTAATAATAACAACAATGCACATTGGAATGGATAAGGGAGCTGGGACGAGACATATAGCATTTGTTTCCTTGTTCATGAACTTCATAATTTAGTTCATTGACACACATTTATTAATAACCGCAAGGCCGCTAAGTAGTTGACCTTGACCTCCACCATTCAGTTATCTGGCCACCTGCAATACACCCTATGCAGTGTTGCATGCTTGCTTCGTCAAATGGACGCAGCTGCCTAACCAGTGTCACCATATGCTGGCCAACGCAGAGTCTAGCTCTCATTCTAAACAATTTAAATGCTCACATCTCAACTCAAATATTATCACGCAAAATTTATACAAGTTCCGTTCACAATTCAGTGGATTACTCTGTTAATCACAAATCTTATTTAAATGTATATTCCAATTATCGAACTAGAGTTGTTTAAATGTTAATAGCAAAACGCATAATGTTATATCATAGTGTTCAATAATTATTTATAACATTTAGATTGTTCATAACTTAGTCAAACGACAATTGAAAAATTTTTACACGCCTCTATTAATCCCGTTTGTTTCAAATTATTATTATAGATATTTACATAGTTATTTACATTATTTATATTTTATTTATATTTGAAATACATTAACCACACGTTTATCCGGTTGATAATTACTTAATTCGTGGTGATATAATCGACCAATGAAGGTTAGTTATATTTAAATTTTATATTCAGGTTTAATAAGTTTAATAATTATTATCTGTGACGGTAACCTCCATTCAAAATCGTTATCTCAAATTATTTAAACTCTCTTGTTAATTTTAACAGTAACTTCACATGAATAATATTCAATGGACCTGAACAATACACTCAGCGGAAAAATACCTCGCTCAAAACGCACAAAATTGCACAAAAATTGGCCCATAATTCATCATATATCTCATTATATATGGCATCAAAATGTTCCACAATACACACAAAAAAACCTCCGCTTATAAATTCATCATCATCATCAATATTACTGTGGGAACCTCCTTCACTTATTAAAGGGCATTATTCATCAGCGACTTTTACACGTCCACTGAACTAACGATTATACATCCATAGTTCCTCTTTAAAAATTCTTATATTCATCAATTGTATCGAAAACTGTTATTATATTTAACCTTCGTGGGTTTCATTCATGAAGCGATATGAAGTAAAAATTTGCCAGTCACAAATAAATTTAATAGCAAATACGATTAGACACGCCTCCCTGGTCTATCAAAATGAATTAATCTCATCATAATTATCGCAGTATAAAAATACTATATTCAAGCAAAATTCATTTAACTCCAGAAATAGTCGAATAGAATACAATTAGACTGTGGACTGCAAACATTATTGTTCCAATCTAGAATTGAGAAAAACTCCTATCAAATGTTCATTACTATAGTGTACTGAATAAATCGTATTCAAAGTTCATATTTCATACTATTTTCTCTATGCAATGGTATTTCAGAATTGACTAAAAATGTCTGTGTTTCAATCATGTTCATAAAAACGACTAGTATTTCCAAGATCGTCGATAAAGTAGTAGATTTTAACGCTCTAAAATCTTTTAATCATTCTTCTTTCTTGAGGATGACAGAAAATTGGTCAAAGTAATTTACTGAATAGAATTACTTTAATAAAATGACACGCTGTCTGAATTCAAATTTGCCATAGAAAATCGTTAACTTTACAGTCAAATCGTGACTACAAAAATATGCAAATTACTGAAAGAATATATAATATCAGTCTCAACTGATCCAAAATTATTTAAATATGCCAATGACATAATAATGTCTCAATAAATCGTAGAAAAAGGCATAAATCTGCAAAGTGTACAGAGTACAGAAACATCTAACAAAATAATATGGGGCAATCAAATATATGACAGAAAATATGGGAAAGATAGTTGCTCAGATCTCGCTAAATGGCTCAAATAAATCAAGAAACGTTCACGACTACCTTATCTGTTGATTGAAGTTCTAGAGGAAAATTTCAAAGAAGACTGCTGCTGGTTCCATTTCACCACAGGATAGATGTGCACCGAACTCGAACCTGGAACCTGCGCCCTCGGAGAATAGAACAGCTTCCTCCTCCGGAAATCGCTCTGCTCCGTGTAGATGATAGACATCCTTCTGGCAAAACTCTTCTATGTGCGCTGGGAAAAACCCTTGCCCCTCTTGAAAGTTCCCTGAAGTTCTTGTAGAAATCAGCCATGAAGTTCATTGCAAATATTTCCGCAGAAATGTTCATAATTGTGGAGTATGAATTTATTTCCACTGCCATTTGATGTAATTCAGCGATGGATTACGATGCATGAGTGTAGCTGAATGTTCACTACATGCTCGTCTTTGTAGAATGACGATTATCGAAGCTCCATGTTGCTACTTCACACGACTGATGTATGTCCCAATTGCATTAAAGTTTTAGTCTTCCATCTCCACTTCCATTGTAATGTTAGTCGAAAGTACTGCCGGATTGTATAGTTCCATTGTAGCGTTGTATCACCAAATGTAATCTTCAGTATCACGGTTGCAATACACGTGTCTGCCGTAGCGTAGAATGTGGTAGTAAAAGTGCTTCTCAGGATTCGAGAAAAACACTTTTCTCTGCAGTCTTTAAATGCGAATATCTTCTGAAGTATTATAATGAAAATGTTCAACTTTCGCACACGCCTCAATATTGTAATGCACTATTGAATTAGTATAAATGCAGTAGCTAATTCTTGATAGATAAACTTGTAGAATCGTTTATGTGTGCGCTCCAACTTCGCCTAGTTTTAGTAAGAGTAAAATTGCACTGCTGGATACCCAATACTGTTCGATGCGGTAGGCTCTGACACGCTTGCTTATGACGATATGCTTGTTCTATCAGAACACGAAGTCAGACTATGAAGTCAGAATAAAACCACGAAGTGAGAAGCTCCTCTCTGCTGTGCAAGGCCTTTTATCAACTTTGAAGGGGCGTATCCATCCCTACCATAGCTTCTTCTTCCATCATTACTCGAAGTTCCAACTTTGGCTATTCTTGACGGATTTTCAGATTTCAAAAACATATAATTAATTTCTTCAAAATTCCAAATCAATGCCATAACTGAAAATAGTTTTCCACAATTCTGCATGCCAAAAGTTATTAAACATGGTAGTTTCAGTAATCTCCGTCTCCCTCCAAGCTATCATTCATTGGTTCGAGCCTCTCCTCCAATAGCGTAACTTCTTCCTCAGCACGTTTACTTGCTTCCCTGCGACTGCGTCGTAAATCTAAGATCCTTCTCGATCAAAATCGTGACGTCAGCAAGAATCTAAGCTCAGCCAGCCTACTTGCTCGAGCGTTGCATCATCCACGCCTACGTCATGAATATACACGTCACAACTATGACGGCCATAACGTTATTCACATATGCCAATACAGCCACCGTGGTCTCAGTATAATTCAATTTACGGGGGCATTCTCCCTTCACCACGTTTTAAAAACAGTTGCAAATTGTTTTTAAACTCTGTTACAAATATCTGAATTCACTTGAACACGAAATTGAATTATTATTGGCTTACTCTTGGATAATATTTCTTCAAGTTTCCAGCATTGAACTTGCCATATACGACATCATTCTCATCATCATAGAGTTCATAGCAGTTGTTTCCATAAGCATTCGTAATTCTGAACGGACCCATAAACACTATTCCAAACTTGGGATAGATTTTCTTACTCACGTCAGCCTTATCTTATACTTATAGTCTTTAATCAATCCAGGCTTTTCATCAAATATATCTTTGAATTCCTTTATCAAATCCTCAAATTCCCCCTGAATTTCTTCAAATCCTTCAGTTTTTCTACTGGGTATTTCTGTTAGATTCTCCACTTCATTGATAATTGTATTTAAAGTCTCTTCCCTAAGGTCTATCTCCAGACTGTTTTTCACGTCCTGTTCTTCGATCTCTTCTGTGATCATGTACCCATCATTAAAGCTAATAATCCTATTCTTCATATCAATAATGGCTCCAACTTTCGATATAAAATCGATTCCTAGCACACTGTAGAAATGGATCTTGTTCACCACAATAAAGATCTGTTCATAATTCCTTCCATTAATTTCAAAGTTCAACAACACTTGGATCTTGCATTTCACTGCCTTGTCTTGGAAAATTTCTCTCACTTTGACGGTAGAAGCAGGTAAAACTGTCATGTTTTCTCCCTTTAATAGAATTTGATAGCATTCATCAGAAATGATAGAAATAATTGCGCCGGTATCCATAAGAGCTTTGTACTGTTGGCCATCTATCAGTACAGAAATAATAGGTAAGGCACATGGTCTTTCCTCTTTGACGATTCCTCTCTCTTCTAATAAATCCTCATCAGTTACTTCGTAAATTTCATTGATAGTAATTATGTGTGGTGTGGCAATGTATTCATTGTTTCTCAGTTTCGTTGAGAAATCGGCGTTTTTTTTCTGTGTTACCATTTTCAAAGTTCCCCTGCTGGCTTGTAGAAGGACCAGGATCGAGGATCGATCACTAAATCCTGTCTTTTCTTCTGGTTTTCAGCTTCCTTCTCTCGTAATTCCTTCAAATACTGCTGACTTTCTTTCTCTCTCTCTTGATACTTGTCCGGTGTCATAACCTGACCTTGAGAATTTTGATTCCGATTCTGGTACTGGTTATTTCTGTTGTAGTTCCTATTGTACCCATTGTTATTATAATATCTACCTCATCCGTTATTATAGTTCCCTCTATTGTTATTCCAGCCTCGTCTTTGCTGATATGGACGGTAACCTTGTGATCTGTTGTTGCGAAAATAATTGTTCCTGTGAGGACCTACATTTTCAGTTTTCTCTTCAGCAGGCGTATCAGTTTGCTGAACTTGATCCATGTAGACTGTATTAATGTCTTTGAATTCGTGCCTCTGACCTTTTTGAACCAAATTTGGCACCGGACTCGTGTAATCAAGCCTTCTCAATAGTTCGTCCATACTGGTCAAATCCCTTATATTTGACGATATAATAAGCCTTCTTACCTCAACAGGTAGCATACGTGAAATGGCATCTATTAACTGCTCTGTAGACAATGGGGGTTGTAAAAATCTTAAGCGCGATAACTGGCTCGTGAAGAAATCAGCGTACCGTGTTGGAAGAGTACCCGAATACTTCCTGGAGTATACCTCAGCTCTTAATGAATTTTGTGCTTCTATCGACCAGAATCGTTTTATCAGTGCCTCTGCAAATTCATCGAAATTACTAAAAGTGTACCGAAATGCTCTGAACCACTCAAGAGGTCCTCCAGCTAGAAATCTTTCTACGATTCTCATTTCTCTTTCTCTAGGAATATGGGCTTCAATAAAATAGTCTTTCAGGTTTCTGATATACTCTATCGGTGTTAGACTATCTGTATTACTAACTTTCTGAGGCTTGTCCTCAAAGTTTCGGATGACTGTCACATTTCTTGGATATGAATCCATGTAATTCTTCCCCCTATCACGATATTTCCATTCAGGTTCAATATTACTATCCTCTTCTTCTCCCCGGAATCTGAATATACGTTCCTCAGGACTAATATCTCTCTCTTCAGTAGCGAGGTTACATCTTCTCACGTAATTCCTATTATCTTCAAAAGTCAACCCTTCTGGATCCTTATCTGTGATTTCCGTGATGACTTTCCTAATCAACTCTTCTTTATACGTTTCCAACATGCTAGCTTCTCCTAGGTTTAAATTCTGAAGTTTGCTCGTAGTTTCATTGACATCAGAGACAACCTTATGAATTTGTTCCTCTAACGCGGTTTTTAATGCTTGCACGTCCTGGCTCATTTGAGTTCTATCCTCTACCTGCTTTTCGGATAGCGAATCCATCCTTATACTCAAATCCTTTCTAATTTGAACTACCTCATTATTTATATCTACTTGTGAACTGGCTAGTTTTCGTTCAATTCGCTCCTGAATCTGATTGACATGTTCCCCACTTGACTTGTTCCATTCATCTTTCCAAACCGTTACATCTGCAGTTAACATTTCAGCAATATCTACTTCAATGTCTTCCTTAAGTAAACGATTATGATCTAAGACTTGGGTCCTCATGACCTCTACATCATGTTTTAATCCAGCTAGTGAAGCTGTTGTCCTAACAGACTCGTCAACCAATCTAGTTGTTAAAGCACTAATGTTACGAGTACAAAGCGGTTTTGAAGTTTCAATTTCTTCTCTAACCTTATTAACATCAGTTTGAACTTTGGCAATGTCTACAAAAACTGTATTAACTTCTATTTGCACCTTATTGATATCGCTTTGCATATCATTAACATCAGACTGAATATTATTTATGTCTACTTGAACGTTTGACACATCGGTTCGAACATTTCTAATCTCTCTTTGAACTTCTTCTACCTTGTCTTGTACAGTAGCAACATCATTCCTAACAACGATTACTTCTGCTCTAGCACATGAAATATCACCCCGGACATTAGCAACATCAAGATTTAACAAAGTAAGGTCTTTCTGGACTGAATCAACTTTTCCCTGTACATTGGAAACATCAATTTTTACATCTGAAACATCTTTATGGACATTGGATAAATCTACTTTAACATCTGAGACATCCTTGTGAATGTCAGTCACGGCATTCTGGACCTCCTGTGTACTGGTCTGTAAACGCGACATGTTATTTTCCAAATTTGCAGAACTGGTCTGGAGATCCTTCAAATTCTCCTTCATCATCTCCTGCATTCGACTAGCATTCCTAGCTTCCATCTCCCTCACACTTTCATTCATGCTAGCTTTCAAACTGTTGGACATCTCCTCCAACATCTTTCTCATACTCTCATCTGCCATCTCAATAATATTTCAATAATAGACTGCGTTAGGGACATACATCAATTAGAGCAAGATAACAACATCTGAGCAACGCCTTTCACCATATATAAAGTTTGAGCAATTTTCTGTCTTAAATCTAACTTATAATTAGCTTATCACTAACTTCATAAACACCCTATGTTGAAACAAACTCAAGCACATGTTCAAATTTCTTTGGTTCATTTTAAATATCCTAACACAAATAATTTACATTTACAATCCAAATAGTTTAATTTTATCTTTAATATGACTAAACATGTCATAAGCCGGTCAAATAAAATAAGACTCCAGATCATAGGCGATTTTTCTAAGTTTCCAGCCTATTTAAACTCTCTCAGGTTGTATAAGATCTGATCTTTTCTGAGTGTAATTTTCCTAATACAACACAACATTTAATCCCTATATAATCACACTCTCAAATTCTAGAATTGGCCAAGACATCTAACAAAGAATCAACCTCTTTATTTGAGTCTTCACAATCCCATTGACATCGATAACTTGGTAATCCAATGTTATTCGAGCCCCACACGTTGATTGCGCCAATCCTACTGTCCCCGATAATCCGGATAGTAGGCTGTCAGAAATCCGCCCCCTCAATCGGATTGCCAATAATCGATTGCACCGGCACAGCTACATCAATGAAAATGGCACTGACAGATACTACCGAGATTAGAGCACAGTAGTTAACATGAAATTATTGTGGAACACACCAAAATATACGGGGGTTCATACTTACCTTTTACTTACCTATTCAATTTAATCTCGGGTCTGGGTTTTCAACAGGATCACTTAATAGTATGCCCTCACAATAACCTCCACCACGATATTTAAAATGAACCAAGTCGGAGACCAGAAAATTTAAACGGCACAATAATTTATTTCACATAAAGAAAAAAAAAATATTTTAACAAAATTTAACAACAAAATAGTTATGGCTGTCTGAAGCCATTGTCAATGCAACCATGTCCTCCTGTAGGACTGTAGACTTCACATACAAAAATTCAGCTTTCTCTAGCTCAAAAGAACGTAATAATAACAACAATGCACATTGGAATGGATAAGGAAGCTGGGACGAGACATATAGCATTTGTTTCCTTGTTCATGAACTTCATAATTTAGTTCATTGACACACATTTATTAATAACCGAAAGGCCGCTAAGTAGTTGACCTTGACCTCCACCATTCAGTTATCTGGCCACCTGCAATACACCCTATGCAGTGTTGCATGCTTGCTTCGTCAAATGGACGCAGCTGCCTAACCAGTGTCACCATATGCTGGCCAACGCAGAGTCTAGCTCTCATTCTAAACAATTTAAATGCTCACATCTCAACTCAAATATTATCACGCAAAATTTATACAAGTTCCGTTCACAATGCAGTGGATTACTCTGTTAATCACAAATCTTATTTAAATGTATATTCCAATTATTGAACTAGCGTTGTTTAAATGTTAATAGCAAAACGCATAATGTTATATCATAGTGTTCAATAATTATATATAATATTTAGATTGTTCATAACTTAGTCAAACGACAATTGAAAAATTTTTACACGCCTCTATTAATCCCGTTTGTTTCAAATTATTATTATAGATATTTACAAAGTTATTTACATTATTTATATTTTATTTATATTTGAGATACATTAACCACACGTTTATCCGGTTGATAATTACTTAAATCGTGGTGATATAATCGACCAATGAAGGTTAGTTATATTTAAATTTTAAATTCAGGTTTAATAAGTTTAATAATTATTAACTGTGACGGTAACCTCCATTCAAAATCGTTATCTCAAATTATTTAAACACTCTTGTTAATTTTAACAGTAACTTCACATGAATAATATTCAATGGACCTGAACAATACACTCAGCGGAAAAATACCTCGCTCAAAACGCACAAAATTGCAAAAAATTGGCCCATAATTCATCATATATCTCATTATATATGGCATCAAAATGTTCCACAATACACACAAAAAAACCTCCGCTTATAAATTCATCATCATCATCAATATTACTGTGGGAACCTCCTTCAATTATTAAAGGGCATTATTCATCAGCGACTTTACACGCCCACTGAACTAACGATTATACATCCATAGTTCCTCTTTAAAAATTCTTATATTCATCAATTGTATCGAAAACTGTTATTATATTTAACCTTCGTGGGTTTCATTCATGAAGCGATATGAAGTAAAAATTTGCCAGTCACAAATACATTTAATAGCAAATACGATTACAATTAGACTGTGGACTGCAAACATTATTGTTCCAATCTAGAATTGAGAAAAACTCCTATCAAATGTTCATTACTATAGTGTACTGAATAAATCGTATTCAAAGTTCATATTTCATACTATTTTCTCTATGCAATGGTATTTCAGAATTGACTAAAAATGTCTGTGTTTCAATCATGTTCATAAAAACGACTAGTATTTCCAAGATCGTCGATAAAGTAGTAGATTTTAACGCTCTAAAATCTTTTAATAATTCTTCTTTCTTGAGGATGACAGAAAATTGGTCAAAGTAATTTACTGAATAGAATTACTTTAATAAAATGACACGCTGTCTGAATTCAAATTTGCCATAGAAAATCGTTAACTTTACAGTCAAATCGTGACTACAAAAATATGCAAATTACTGAAAGAATATATAATATCAGTCTCAACTGATCCAAAATTATTTAAATATGCCAATGACATAATAATGTCCCAATAAATCGTAGAAAAAGGCATAAATCTGCAAAGTGTACAGAGTACAGAAACATCTAGCAAAAGAATATGGGGCAATCAAATATATGACATAAATATGGGAAAGATAGTTGCTCAGATCTCGCTAAATGGCTCAAATAAATCAAGAAACGTTCACGACTACCTTATCTGTTGATTGAAGTTCTAGAGGAAATTTTCAAAGAAGACTGCTGCTGGTTCCATTTCACCACAGGATATATGTGCACCGACCTCGAACCTGGAACCTGCGCCCTCGGAGAATAGAACAGCTTCCTCCTCCGGAAATCGCTCTGCTCCGTGTAGATGATAGACATCCTTCTGGCAAAACTCTTCTATGTGCGCTGGGAAAAACCCTTGCCCCTCTTGAAAGTTCCCTGAAGTTCTTGTAGAAATCAGCCATGAAGTTCATTGCAAATATTTCCGCAGAAATGTTCATAATTGTGGAGTATGAATTTATTTCCACTGCCATTTGATGTAATTCAGCGATGGATTACGATGCATGAGTGTAGCTGAATGTTCACTACATGCTCGTCTTTGTAGAATGACGATTATCGAAGCTCCATGTTGCTACTTCACACGACTGATGTATGTCCCAATTGCATTAAAGTTTTAGTCTTCCATCTCCACTTCCATTGTAATGTTAGTCGAAAGTACTGCCGGATTGTATAGTTCCATTGTAGCGTTGTATCACCAAATGTAATCTTCAGTATCACGGTTGCAATACACGTGTCTGCCGTAGCGTAGAATGTGGTAGTAAAAGTGCTTCTCAGGATTCGAGAAAAACACTTTTCTCTGCAGTCTTTAAATGCGAATATCTTCTGAAGTATTATAATGAAAATGTTCAACTTTCGCACACGCCTCAATATTGTAATGCACTATTGAATTAGTATAAATGCAGTAGCTAATTCTTGATAGATAAACTTGTAGAATCGTTTATGTGTGCGCTCCAACTTCGCCTAGTTTTAGTAAGAGTAAAATTGCACTGCTGGATACCCAATACTGTTCGATGCGGTAGGCTCTGACACGCTTGCTTATGACGATATGCTTGTTCTATCAGAACACGAAGTCAGACTATGAAGTCAGAATAAAACCACGAAGTGAGAAGCTCCTCTCTGCTGTGCAAGGCCTTTTATCAACTTTGAAGGGGCGTATCCATCCCTACCATAGCTTCTTCTTCCATCATTACTCGAAGTTCCAACTTTGGCTATTCTTGACGGATTTTCAGATTTCAAAAACATATAATTAATTTCTTCAAAATTCCAAATCAATGCCATAACTGAAAATAGTTTTCCACAATTCTGCATGCCAAAAGTTATTAAACATGGTAGTTTCAGTAATCTCCGTCTCCCTCCAAGCTATCATTCATTGGTTCGAGCCTCTCCTCCAATAGCGTAACTTCTTCCTCAGCACGTTTACTTGCTTCCCTGCGACTGCGTCGTAAATCTAAGATCCTTCTCGATCAAAATCGTGACGTCAGCAAGAATCTAAGCTCAGCCAGCCTACTTGCTCGAGCGTTGCATCATCCACGCCTACGTCATGAATATACACGTCACAACTATGACGGCCATAACGTTATTCACATATGCCAATACAGCCACCGTGGTCTCAGTATAATTCAATTTACGGGGGCATTCTCCCTTCACCACGTTTTAAAAACAGTTGCAAATTGTTTTTAAACTCTGTTACAAATATCTGAATTCACTTGAACACGAAATTGAATTATTATTGGCTTACTCTTGGATAATATTTCTTCAAGTTTCCAGCATTGAACTTGCCATATACGACATCATTCTCATCATCATAGAGTTCATAGCAGTTGTTTCCATAAGCATTCGTAATTCTGAACGGACCCATAAACACTATTCCAAACTTGGGATAGATTTTCTTACTCACGTCAGCCTTATCTTATACTTATAGTCTTTAATCAATCCAGGCTTTTCATCAAATATATCTTTGAATTCCTTTATCAAATCCTCAAATTCCCCCTGAATTTCTTCAAATCCTTCAGTTTTTCTACTGGGTATTTCTGTTAGATTCTCCACTTCATTGATAATTGTATTTAAAGTCTCTTCCCTAAGGTCTATCTCCAGACTGTTTTTCACGTCCTGTTCTTCGATCTCTTCTGTGATCATGTACCCATCATTAAAGCTAATAATCCTATTCTTCATATCAATAATGGCTCCAACTTTCGATATAAAATCGATTCCTAGCACACTGTCGAAATGGATCTTGTTCACCACAATAAAGATCTGTTCATAATTCCTTCCATTAATTTCAAAGTTCAACAACACTTGGATCTTGCATTTCACTGCCTTGTCTTGGAAAATTTCTCTCACTTTGACGGTAGAAGCAGGTAAAACTGTCATGTTTTCTCCCTTTAATAGACTTTGATAGCATTCATCAGAAATGATAGAAATAATTGCGCCGGTATCCATAAGAGCTTTGTACTGTTGGCCATCTATCAGTACAGAAATAATAGGTAAGGCACATGGTCTTTCCTCTTTGACGATTCCTCTCTCTTCTAATAAATCCTCATCAGTTACTTCGTAAATTTCATTGATAGTAATTATGTGTGGTGTGGCAATGTATTCATTGTTTCTCAGTTTCGTTGAGAAATCGGCGTTTTTTTTCTGTGTTACCATTTTCAAAGTTCCCCTGCTGGCTTGTAGAAGGACCAGGATCGAGGATCGATCACTAAATCCTGTCTTTTCTTCTGGTTTTCAGCTTCCTTCTCTCGTAATTCCTTCAAATACTGCTGACTTTCTTTCTCTCTCTCTTGATACTTGTCCGGTGTCATAACCTGACCTTGAGAATTTTGATTCCGATTCTGGTACTGGTTATTTCTGTTGTAGTTCCTATTGTACCCATTGTTATTATAATATCTACCTCATCCGTTATTATAGTTCCCTCTATTGTTATTCCAGCCTCGTCTTTGCTGATATGGACGGTAACCTTGTGATCTGTTGTTGCGAAAATAATTGTTCCTGTGAGGACCTACATTTTCAGTTTTCTCTTCAGCAGGCGTATCAGTTTGCTGAACTTGATCCATGTAGACTGTATTAATGTCTTTGAATTCGTGCCTCTGACCTTTTTGAACCAAATTTGGCACCGGACTCGTGTAATCAAGCCTTCTCAATAGTTCGTCCATACTGGTCAAATCCCTTATATTTGACGATATAATAAGCCTTCTTACCTCAACAGGTAGCATCCGTGAAATGGCATCTATTAACTGCTCTGTAGACAATGGGGGTTGTAAAAATCTTAAGCGCGATAACTGGCTCGTGAAGAAATCAGCGTACCGTGTTGGAAGAGTACCCGAATACTTCCTGGAGTATACCTCAGCTCTTAATGAATTTTGTGCTTCTATCGACCAGAATCGTTTTATCAGTGCCTCTGCAAATTCATCGAAATTACTAAAAGTGTACCGAAATGCTCTGAACCACTCAAGAGGTCCTCCAGCTAGAAATCTTTCTACGATTCTCATTTCTCTTTCTCTAGGAATATGGGCTTCAATAAAATAGTCTTTCAGGTTTCTGATATACTCTATCGGTGTTAGACTATCTGTATTACTAACTTTCTGAGGCTTGTCCTCAAAGTTTCGGATGACTGTCACATTTCTTGGATATGAATCCATGTAATTCTTCCCCCTATCACGATATTTCCATTCAGGTTCAATATTACTATCCTCTTCTTCTCCCCGGAATCTGAATATACGTTCCTCAGGACTAATATCTCTCTCTTCAGTAGCGAGGTTACATCTTCTCACGTAATTCCTATTATCTTCAAAAGTCAACCCTTCTGGATCCTTATCTGTGATTTCCGTGATGACTTTCCTAATCAACTCTTCTTTATACGTTTCCAACATGCTAGCTTCTCCTAGGTTTAAATTCTGAAGTTTGCTCGTAGTTTCATTGACATCAGAGACAACCTTATGAATTTGTTCCTCTAACGCGGTTTTTAATGCTTGCACGTCCTGGCTCATTTGAGTTCTATCCTCTACCTGCTTTTCGGATAGCGAATCCATCCTTATACTCAAATCCTTTCTAATTTGAACTACCTCATTATTTATATCTACTTGTGAACTGGCTAGTTTTCGTTCAATTCGCTCCTGAATCTGATTGACATGTTCCCCACTTGACTTGTTCCATTCATCTTTCCAAACCGTTACATCTGCAGTTAACATTTCAGCAATATCTACTTCAATGTCTTCCTTAAGTAAACGATTATGATCTAAGACTTGGGTCCTCATGACCTCTACATCATGTTTTAATCCAGCTAGTGAAGCTGTTGTCCTAACAGACTCGTCAACCAATCTAGTTGTTAAAGCACTAATGTTACGAGTACAAAGCGGTTTTGAAGTTTCAATTTCTTCTCTAACCTTATTAACATCAGTTTGAACTTTGGCAATGTCTACAAAAACTGTATTAACTTCTATTTGCACCTTATTGATATCGCTTTGCATATCATTAACATCAGACTGAATATTATTTATGTCTACTTGAACGTTTGACACATCGGTTCGAACATTTCTAATCTCTCTTTGAACTTCTTCTACCTTGTCTTGTACAGTAGCAACATCATTCCTAACAACGATTACTTCTGCTCTAGCACATGAAATATCACCCCGGACATTAGCAACATCAAGATTTAACAAAGTAAGGTCTTTCTGGACTGAATCAACTTTTCCCTGTACATTGGAAACATCAATTTTTACATCTGAAACATCTTTATGGACATTGGATAAATCTACTTTAACATCTGAGACATCCTTGTGAATGTCAGTCACGGCATTCTGGACCTCCTGTGTACTGGTCTGTAAACGCGACATGTTATTTTCCAAATTTGCAGAACTGGTCTGGAGATCCTTCAAATTCTCCTTCATCATCTCCTGCATTCGACTAGCATTCCTAGCTTCCATCTCCCTCACACTTTCATTCATGCTAGCTTTCAAACTGTTGGACATCTCCTCCAACATCTTTCTCATACTCTCATCTGCCATCTCAATAATATTTCAATAATAGACTGCGTTAGGGACATACATCAATTAGAGCAAGATAACAACATCTGAGCAACGCCTTTCACCATATATAAAGTTTGAGCAATTTTCTGTCTTAAATCTAACTTATAATTAGCTTATCACTAACTTCATAAACACCCTATGTTGAAACAAACTCAAGCACATGTTCAAATTTCTTTGGTTCATTTTAAATATCCTAACACAAATAATTTACATTTACAATCCAAATAGTTTAATTTTATCTTTAATATGACTAAACATGTCATAAGCCGGTCAAATAAAATAAGACTCCAGATCATAGGCGATTTTTCTAAGTTTCCAGCCTATTTAAACTCTCTCAGGTTGTATAAGATCTGATCTTTTCTGAGTGTAATTTTCCTAATACAACACAACATTTAATCCCTATATAATCACACTCTCAAATTCTAGAATTGGCCAAGACATCTAACAAAGAATCAACCTCTTTATTTGAGTCTTCACAATCCCATTGACATCGATAACTTGGTAATCCAATGTTATTCGAGCCCCACACGTTGATTGCGCCAATCCTACTGTCCCCGATAATCCGGATAGTAGGCTGTCAGAAATCCGCCCCCTCAATCGGATTGCCAATAATCGATTGCACCGGCACAGCTACATCAATGAAAATGGCACTGACAGATACTACCGAGATTAGAGCACAGTAGTTAACATGAAATTATTGTGGAACACACCAAAATATACGGGGGTTCATACTTACCTTTTACTTACCTATTCAATTTAATCTCGGGTCTGGGTTTTCAACAGGATCACTTAATAGTATGCCCTCACAATAACCTCCACCACGATATTTAAAATGAACCAAGTCGGAGACCAGAAAATTTAAACGGCACAATAATTTATTTCACATAAAGAAAAAAAAAAATATTTTAACAAAATTTAACAACAAAATAGTTATGGCTGTCTGAAGCCATTGTCAATGCAACCATGTCCTCCTGTAGGACTGTAGACTTCACATACAAAAATTCAGCTTTCTCTAGCTCAAAAGAACGTAATAATAACAACAATGCACATTGGAATGGATAAGGAAGCTGGGACGAGACATATAGCATTTGTTTCCTTGTTCATGAACTTCATAATTTAGTTCATTGACACACATTTATTAATAACCGAAAGGCCGCTAAGTAGTTGACCTTGACCTCCACCATTCAGTTATCTGGCCACCTGCAATACACCCTATGCAGTGTTGCATGCTTGCTTCGTCAAATGGACGCAGCTGCCTAACCAGTGTCACCATATGCTGGCCAACGCAGAGTCTAGCTCTCATTCTAAACAATTTAAATGCTCACATCTCAACTCAAATATTATCACGCAAAATTTATACAAGTTCCGTTCACAATGCAGTGGATTACTCTGTTAATCACAAATCTTATTTAAATGTATATTCCAATTATTGAACTAGCGTTGTTTAAATGTTAATAGCAAAACGCATAATGTTATATCATAGTGTTCAATAATTATATATAATATTTAGATTGTTCATAACTTAGTCAAACGACAATTGAAAAATTTTTACACGCCTCTATTAATCCCGTTTGTTTCAAATTATTATTATAGATATTTACAAAGTTATTTACATTATTTATATTTTATTTATATTTGAGATACATTAACCACACGTTTATCCGGTTGATAATTACTTAAATCGTGGTGATATAATCGACCAATGAAGGTTAGTTATATTTAAATTTTAAATTCAGGTTTAATAAGTTTAATAATTATTAACTGTGACGGTAACCTCCATTCAAAATCGTTATCTCAAATTATTTAAACACTCTTGTTAATTTTAACAGTAACTTCACATGAATAATATTCAATGGACCTGAACAATACACTCAGCGGAAAAATACCTCGCTCAAAACGCACAAAATTGCAAAAAATTGGCCCATAATTCATCATATATCTCATTATATATGGCATCAAAATGTTCCACAATACACACAAAAAAACCTCCGCTTATAAATTCATCATCATCATCAATATTACTGTGGGAACCTCCTTCAATTATTAAAGGGCATTATTCATCAGCGACTTTACACGCCCACTGAACTAACGATTATACATCCATAGTTCCTCTTTAAAAATTCTTATATTCATCAATTGTATCGAAAACTGTTATTATATTTAACCTTCGTGGGTTTCATTCATGAAGCGATATGAAGTAAAAATTTGCCAGTCACAAATACATTTAATAGCAAATACGATTACAATTAGACTGTGGACTGCAAACATTATTGTTCCAATCTAGAATTGAGAAAAACTCCTATCAAATGTTCATTACTATAGTGTACTGAATAAATCGTATTCAAAGTTCATATTTCATACTATTTTCTCTATGCAATGGTATTTCAGAATTGACTAAAAATGTCTGTGTTTCAATCATGTTCATAAAAACGACTAGTATTTCCAAGATCGTCGATAAAGTAGTAGATTTTAACGCTCTAAAATCTTTTAATAATTCTTCTTTCTTGAGGATGACAGAAAATTGGTCAAAGTAATTTACTGAATAGAATTACTTTAATAAAATGACACGCTGTCTGAATTCAAATTTGCCATAGAAAATCGTTAACTTTACAGTCAAATCGTGACTACAAAAATATGCAAATTACTGAAAGAATATATAATATCAGTCTCAACTGATCCAAAATTATTTAAATATGCCAATGACATAATAATGTCCCAATAAATCGTAGAAAAAGGCATAAATCTGCAAAGTGTACAGAGTACAGAAACATCTAGCAAAAGAATATGGGGCAATCAAATATATGACATAAATATGGGAAAGATAGTTGCTCAGATCTCGCTAAATGGCTCAAATAAATCAAGAAACGTTCACGACTACCTTATCTGTTGATTGAAGTTCTAGAGGAAATTTTCAAAGAAGACTGCTGCTGGTTCCATTTCACCACAGGATATATGTGCACCGACCTCGAACCTGGAACCTGCGCCCTCGGAGAATAGAACAGCTTCCTCCTCCGGAAATCGCACTGCTCCGTGTAGATGATAGACATCCTTCTGGCAAAACTCTTCATTGTGTGCTGGGAAAAACCCTTGCCCCTCTTGAAAGTTCCCTGAAGTTCTTGTAGAAATCAGCCAAGAAGTTCATTGCAAATATTTCCGCAGAAATGTTCATAATTGTGGAGTATGAATTTATTTCCACTGCCATTTGATGTAATTCAGCGATGGATTACGATGCATGAGTGTAGCTGAATGTTCACTACATGCTCGTCTTTGTAGAATGAAGATTATCGAAGCTCCATGTTGCTACTTCACACTACTGATGTATGTCCCAATTGCATTAAAGTTTTAGTCTTCCATCTCCACTTCCATTATAATGTTAGTCGAAAGTACTGCCGGATTGTATAGTTCCATTGTAGCGTTGTATCACCAAATGTAATCTTCAGTATCACGGTTGCAATACACGTGTCTGCCGTAGCGTAGAATGTGGTAGTAAAAGTGCTTCTCAGGATTCGAGAAAAACACTTTTCTCTGCAGTCTTTAAATGCGAATATCTTCTGAAGTATTATAATGAAAATGTTCAACTTTCGCACACGCCTCAATATTGTAATGCACTATTGAACTAGTATAAATGCAGTAGCTAATTCTTGATAGATAAACTTGTAGAATCGTTTATGTGTGCGCTCCAACTTCGCCTAGTTTAAGTAACAGTAAAATTGCACTGCTGGATACCCAATACTGTTCGATGCGGTGGGCTCTGCCACGCTTGCTTATGACGATATGCTTGTTCTATCAGAACACGAAGTCAGACTATGAAGTCAGAATAAAACCACGAAGTGAGAAGCTCCTCTCTGCTGTGCAAGGCCTTTTATCAACTTTGAAGGGGCGTATCCATCCCTACCATAGCTTCTTCTTCCATCATTACTCGAAGTTCCAACTTTGGCTATTCTTGACGGATTTTCAGATTTCAAAAACATATAATTAATTTCTTCAAAATTCCAAATCAATGCCATAACTGAAAATAGTTTTCCACAATTCTGCATGCCAAAAGTTATTAAACATGGTAGTTTCAGTAATCTCCGTCTCCCTCCAAGCTATCATTCATTGGTTCGAGCCTCTCCTCCAATAGCGTAACTTCTTCCTCAGCACGTTTACTTGCTTCCCTGCGACTGCGTCGTAAATCTAAGACCCTTCTCGAACAAAATCGTAACGTCAGCAAGAATCTAAGCTCAGACAGCCTACTTGCTCGAGCGTTGCGTCATCCACGCCTACGTCATGAATATACACGTCACAACTATGACGGCCATAACTTTATTCACATATGCCAATACAGCCACCGTGGTCTCAGTATAATTCAATTTACGGGGGCATTCTCCTTTCACCACGTTTTAAAAACAGTTGCAAATTGTTTTTAAACTTTGTTACAAATATCTGAATTCACTTGAACACGAAATTGAATTATTATTGGCTTACTCTTGGATAATATTTCTTCAAGTTTCCAGCATTGAACTTGCCATATACGACATCATTCTCATCATCATAGAGTTCATAACAGTTGTTTCCATAAGCATTCGTAATTCTGAACGCACCCATAAACACTATTCCAAACTTGGGATAGATTTTCTTACTCACGTCAGCCTTATCTTATACTTATAGTCTTTAATCAATCCAGGCTTTTCATCAAATATATCTTTGAATTCCTTTATCAAATCCTCAAATTCCCCCTGAATTTCTTCAAATCCTTCAGTTTTTCTACTGGGTATTTCTGTTAGATTCTCCACTTCATTGATAATGGTATTTAAAGTCTCTTCCCTAAGGTCTATCTCCAGACTGTTTTTCACGTGCTGTTCTTCGATCTCTTCTGTGATCATGTACCCATCATTAAAGCTAATAATCCTATTCTTCATATCAATAATGGCTCCAACTTTCGAAATAAAATCGATTCCTAGCACAATGTCGAAATGGATCTTGTTCACCACAATAAAGATCTGTTCATAATTCCTTCCATTAATTCAAAGTTCAACAACACTTGGATCTTGCATTTCACTGCCTTGTCTTGGAAAATTCCTCTCAATTTGACGGTAGAAGCAGGTAAAACTGTCATGTTTTCTCCCTTTAATAGACTTTGATAGCATTCATCAGAAATGATAGAAATAATTGCGCCGGTATCCATAAGAGCTTTGTACTGTTGGCCATCTATCAGTACAGAAATAATAGGTAAGGCACATGGTCTTTGCTCTTTGACGATTCCTCTCTCTTCTAATAAATCCTCATCAGTTACTTCGTAAATTTCATTGATAGTAATTATGTGTGGTGTGGCAATGTATTCATTGTTTCTCAGTTTCGTTGAGAAATCGGCGTTTTTTTCTGTGTTACCATTTTCAAAGTTCCCCTGTTGGCTTGTAGAAGGACCAGGATCGATCACTAAATCCTGTCTTTTCTTCTGGTTTTCAGCTTCCTTCTCTCGTAATTCCTTCAAATACTGCTGACTTTCTTTCCCTCTCTCTCTTGATACTTGTCCGGTGTCATAACCTGACCTTGAGAATTTTGATTCCGATTCTGGTACTGGTTATTTCTGTTGTAGTTCCTATTGTACCCATTGTTATTATAATATCTACCTCATCCGTTATTATAGTTCCCTCTATTGTTATTCCAGCCTCGTCTTTGCTGATATGGACGGTAACCTTGTGATCTGTTGTTGCGAAAATAATTGTTCCTGTGAGGACCTACATTTTCAGTTTTCTCTTCAGCAGGCGTATCAGTTTGCTGAACTTGATCCATGTAGACTGTATTAATGTCTTTGAATTCGTGCCTCTGACCTTTTTGAACCAAATTTGGCACCGGACTCGTGTAATCAAGTCTTCTCAATAGTTCGTCCATACTGGTCAAATCCCTTATATTTGACGATATAATAAGCCTTCTTACCTCAACAGGTAGCATACGTGAAATGGCATCTATTAACTGCTCTGCAGACAATGGGGGTTGTAAAAATCTTAAGCGCGATAACTGGCTCGTGAAGAAATCAGCGTACCGTGTTGGAAGAGTACCCGAATACTTCCTCGAGTATACCTCAGCTCTTAATGAATTTTGTGCTTCTATCGACCAGAATCGTTTTATCAGTGCCTCTGCAAATTCATCGAAATTACTAAAAGTGTACCGAAATGCTCTGAACCACTCAAGAGGTCCTCCAGCTAGAAATCTTTCTACGATTCTCATTTCTCTTTCTCTAGGAATATGGGCTTCAATAAAATAGTCTTTCAGGTTTCTGATATACTCTATCGGTGTTAGACTATCTGTATTACTAACTTTCTGAGGCTTGTCCTCAAAGTTTCGGATGACTGTCACATTTCTTGGATATGAATCCATGTAATTCTTCCCACTATCACGATATTTCCATTCAGGTTCAATATTCCTATCCTCTTCTTCTTCCCGGAATCTGAATATACGTTCCTCAGGACTAATATCTCTCTCTTCAGTAGCGAGGTTTCATCTTCTCACGTAATTCCTATTATCTTCAAAAGTCAACCCTTCTGGATCCTTATCTGTGATTTCCGTGATGACTTTCCTAATCAACTCTTCTTTATACATTTTCCAACATGCTAGCTTCTCCTAGGTTTAAATTCTGAAGTTTGCTCGTAGTTTCATTGACATCAGAGACAACCTTATGAATTTGTTCCTCTAACGCGGTTTTTAATGCTTGCACGTCCTGGCTCATTTGAGTTCTATCCTCTACCTGCTTTTCGGATAGCGAATCCATCCTTATACTCAAATCCTTTCTAATTTGAACTACCTCATTATTTATATCTACTTGTGTACTGGCTAGTTTTCGTTCAATTCGCTCCTGAATCTGATTGACATGTTCCCCACTTGACTTGTTCCATTCATCTTTCCAAACCGTTACATTTGCAGTTAACATTTCAGCAATATCTACTTCAATGTCTTCCTTAAGTAAACGATTATGATCTAAGACTTGGGTCCTCATGACCTCTACATCATGTTTTAATCCAGCTAGTGAAGCTGTTGTCCTAACAGACTCGTTAACCAATCTAGTTGTTAAAGCACTAATGTTACGAGTACAAAGCGGTTTTGATGTTTCAATTTCTTCTCTAACCTTATTAACATCAGTTTGAACTTTGGCAATGTCTACAAAAACTGTATTAACTTCTATTTGCACCTTATTGATAACGCTTTGCATATCATTAACATCAGACTGAATATTATTTATGTCTACTTGAACGTTTGACACATCGGTTCGAACATTTCTAATCTCTCTTTGAACTTCTTCTACCTTGTCTTGTACAGTAGCAACATCATTCCTAACAACGATTACTTCTGCTCTATCACATGAAATATCACCCCGGACATTAGCAACATCAAGATTTAACAAAGTAAGGTCTTTCTGGACTGAATCAACTTTTCCCTGTACATTGGAAACATCAATTTTTACATCTGAAACATCTTTATGGACATTGGATAAATCTACTTTATCATCTGAGACATCCTTGTGAATGTCAGTCACGGCATTCTGGACCTCCTGTGTACTGGTCTGTAAACGCGACATGTTATTTTCCAAATTTGCAGAACTGGTCTGGAGATCCTTCAAATTCTCCTTCATCATCTCCTGCATTCGACTAGCATTCCTAGCTTCCATCTCCCTCACACTTTCATTCATGCTAGCTTTCAAACTGTTGGACATCTCCTCCAACATCTTTCTCATACTCTCATCTGCCATCTCAATAATATTTCAATAATAGACTGCGTTAGGGACATACATCAAATAGAGCAAGATAACAACATCTGAGCAACGCCTTTCACCATATATAAAGTTTGAGCAATTTTCTGTCTTAAATCTAACTTATAATTAGCTTATCACTAACTTCATAAACACCCTATGTTGAAACAAACTCAAGCACATGTTCAAATTTCTTTGGTTCATTTTAAATATCCTAACACAAATAATTTACATTTACAATCCAAATAGTTTAATTTTATCTTTAATATGACTAAACATGTCATAAGCCGGTCAAATAAAATAAGACTCCAGATCATAGGCGATTTTTCTAAGTTTCCAGCCTATTTAACCTCTCTCAGGTTGTATAAGATCTGATCTTTTCTGAGTGTAATTTTCCTATTACAACACAACATTTAATCCCTATATAATCACACTCTCAAATTCTACAATTGGCCAAGACATCTAACAAAGAATCAACCTCTTTATTTGAGTCTTCACAATCCCATTGACATCGATAACTTGGTAATCCAATGTTATTCGAGCCCCACACGTTGATTGCGCCAATCCTACTGTCCCCGATAATCCGGATAGTAGGCTGTCAGAAATCCGCCCCCTCAATCGGATTGCCAATAATCGATTGCACCGGCACAGCTACATCAATGAAAATGGCACTGACAGATACTACCGAGATTAGAGCACAGTAGTTAACATGAAATTATTGTGGAACACACCAAAATATACGGGGGTTCATACTTACCTTTTACTTACCTATTCAATTTAATCTCGGGTCTGGGTTTTCAACAGGATCACTTAATAGTATGCCCTCACAATAACCTCCACCACGATATTTAAAATGAACCAAGTCGGAGACCAGAAAATTTAAACGGCACAATAATTTATTTCACATAAAGAAAAAAAAATTAACAAAATTTAACAACAAAATAGTTATGGCTGTCTGAAGCCATTGTCAATGCAACCATGTCCTCCTGTAGGACTGTAGACTTCACATACAAAAATTCAGCTTTCTCTAGCTCAAAAGAACGTAATAATAACAACAATGCACATTGGAATGGATAAGGGAGCTGGGACGAGACATATAGCATTTGTTTCCTTGTTCATGAACTTCATAATTTAGTTCATTGACACACATTTATTAATAACCGCAAGGCCGCTAAGTAGTTGACCTTGACCTCCACCATTCAGTTATCTGGCCACCTGCAATACACCCTATGCAGTGTTGCATGCCTGCATCGTCAAATGGACGCAGCTGCCTAACCAGTGTCACCATATGCTGGCCAACGCAGAGTCTAGCTCTCATTCTAAACAATTTAAATGCTCACATCTCAACTCAAATATTATCACGCAAAATTTATACAAGTTCCGTTCACAATGCAGTGGATTACTCTGTTAATCACAAATCTTATTTAAATGTATATTCCAATTATCGAACTAGCGTTGTTTAAATGTTAATAGCAAAACGCATAATGTTATATCATAGTGTTCAATAATTATTTATAACATTTAGATTGTTCATAACTTAGTCAAACGACAATTGAAAAATTTTTACACGCCTCTATTAATCCCGTTTGTTTCAAATTATTATTATAGATATTTACATAGTTATTTACATTATTTATATTTTATTTATATTTGAAATACATTAACCACACGTTTATCCGGTTGATAATTACTTAAATCGTGGTGATATAATCGACCAATGAAGGTTAGTTATATTTAAATTTTATATTCAGGTTTAATAAGTTTAATAATTATTATCTGTGACGGTAACCTCCATTCAAAATCGTTATCTCAAATTATTTAAACACTCTTGTTAATTTTAACAGTAACTTCACATGAATAATATTCAATGGACCTGAACAATACACTCAGCGGAAAAATACCTCGCTCAAAACGCACAAAATTGCACAAAAATTGGCCCATAATTCATCATATATCTCATTATATATGGCATCAAAATGTTCCACAATACACACAAAAAAAAACCTCCGCTTATAAATTCATCATCATCATCAATATTACTGTGGGAACCTCCTTCACTTATTAAAGGGCATTATTCATCAGCGACTTTTACACGTCCACTGAACTAACGATTTAACATCCATAGTTCCTCTTTAAAAATTCTTATATTCATCAATTGTATCGAAAACTGTTATTATATTTAACCTTCGTGGGTTTCATTCATGAAGCGATATGAAGTAAAAATTTGCCAGTCACAAATAAATTTAATAGCAAATACGATTAGACACGCCTCCCTGGTCTATCAAAATGAATTAATCTCATCATAATTAATGCAGTATAAAAATACTATATTCAAGCAAAATTCATTTAACTGCAGAAATAGTCGAATAGAATACAATTAGACTGTGGACTGCAAACATTATTGTTCCAATCTAGAATTGAGAAAAACTCCTATCAAATGTTCATTACTATAGTGTACTGAATAAATCGTATTCAAAGATCATATTTCATAAAATTGTCTATAATGCAATGGTATTTCAGAATTGACTAAAAATGTCTGTGTTTCAATCATGTTCATAACAACGACTAGTATTTCCAAGATCGTCGATAAAGTAGTAGATTTTAACGCTCTAAAATCTTTTAATCATTCTTCTTTCTTGAGGATGACAGAAAATTGGTCAAAGTAATTTACTGAATAGAATTACTTTAATAAAATGACACGCTGTCTGAATTCAAATTTGCCATAGAAAATCGTTAATTTTACAGTCAAATCGTGACTACAAAAATATGCAAATTACTGAAAGAATATATAATATCAGTCTCAACTGATCCAAAATTATTTATATATGACAATGACATAATAATGTCCCAATAAATCGTAGAAAAAGGCATAAATCTGCAAAGTGTACAGAGTACAGAAACATCTAGCAAAAGAATATGGGGCAATCAAATATATGACAGAAAATATGGGAAAGATAGTTGCTCAGATCTCGCTAAATGGCTCAAATAAATCAAGAAACGTTCACGACTACCTTATCTGTTGATTGAAGTTCTAGAGGAAAATTTCAAAGAAGACTGCTGCTGGTTCCATTTCACCACAGGATAGATGTGCACCGACCTCGAACCTGGAACCTGCGCCCTCGGAGAATAGAACAGCTTCCTCCTCCGGAAATCGCACTGCTCCGTGTAGATGATAGACATCCTTCTGGCAAAACTCTTCTTTGTGCGCTGGGAAAAACCCTTGCCCCTCTTGAAAGTTCCCTGAAGTTCTTGTAGAAATCAGCCATGAAGTTCATTGCAAATATTTCCGCAGAAATGTTCATAATTGTGGAGTATGAATTTATTTCCACTGCCATTTGATGTAATTCAGCGATGGATTACGATGCATGAGTGTAGCTGAATGTTCACTACATGCTCGTCTTTGTAGAATGACGATTATCGAAGCTCCATGTTGCTACTTCACACTACTGATGTATGTCCCAATTGCATTCAAGTTTTAGTCTTCCATCTCCACTTCCATTATAATGTTAGTCGAAAGTACTGCCGGATTGTATAGTTCCATTGTAGCGTTGTATCACCAAATGTAATCTTCAGTATCACGGTTGCAATACACGTGTCTGCCGTAGCGTAGAATGTGGTAGTAAAAGTGCTTCTCAGGATTCGAGAAAAACACTTTTCTCTGCAGTCTTTAAATGCGATTATCTTCTGAAGTATTATAATGAAAATGTTCAACTTTCGCACACGCCTCAATATTGTAATGCACTATTGAATTAGTATAAATGCAGTAGCTAATTCTTGATAGATAAACTTGTAGAATCGTTTATGTGTGTGCTCCAACTTCGCCTAGTTTTAGTAACAGTAAAATTGCACTGCTGGATACCCCATACTGTTCGATGCGGTGGGCTCTGCCACGCTTGCTTATGACGATATGCTTGTTCTATCAGAACACGAAGTCAGACTATGAAGTCAGAATAAAACCACGAAGTGAGAAGCTCCTCTCTGCTGTGCAAGGCCTTTTATCAACTTTGAAGGGGCGTATCCATCCCTACCATAGCTTCTTCTTCCATCATTACTCGAAGTTCCAACTTTGGCTATTCTTGACGGATTTTCAGATTTCAAAAACATATAATTAATTTCTTCAAAATTCCAAATCAATGCCATAACTGAAAATAGTTTTCCACAATTCTGCATGCCAAAAGTTATTAAACATGGTAGTTTCAGTAATCTCCGTCTCCCTCCAAGCTATCATTCATTGGTTCGAGCCTCTCCTCCAATAGCGTAACTTCTTCCTCAGCACGTTTACTTGCTTCCCTGCGACTGCGTCGTAAATCTAAGATCCTTCTCGAACAAAATCGTGACGTCAGCAAGAATCTAAGCTCAGACAGCCTACTTGCTCGAGCGTTGCGTCATCCACGCCTACGTCATGAATATACACGTCACAACTATGACGGCCATAACTTTATTCACATATGCCAATACAGCCACCGTGGTCTCAGTATAATTCAATTTACGGGGGCAGTACCAAACGTTGAAGCGCTAAAGGGCCCGAAAAAGTTCCAAATTGTGAGTCTTAAAGAGCTACATCAAACTAAAAAAAAAAAAATTATACGAGCTTTACAGTAGTCGCATATGATGTGTAACATCTGACATAGAACAAACCTCACGTGAAATTGTTGATACACCGGAATTTTGCAAAAAATGAAAGTAGACTTATGAGATCACTACAGGGCCAAAAATTGTGTGTCTGTCTGTGTGTGTGTATGTGTGTGTGCGTGTGTGTGTGTGAGTGTGTGTACTCTGAATGTCGGTCCCCCCCCCTATCAATTCGAACACGGCGAAACCGAATTGAACGAAATTTGGTACAGAGGTAGAACAAGCAAAGGGCACCTCAGTGTTATGTTTTATATCGCCGCCATCTTTACCAAGCCTGAATGGCGGCCACTCAAATGTTCAAAACGTAAAATCAAATAGCGACTAACCAAATTATCCGCTCTCTACCAAATTTGGTAATAACATACCTTCATATAGAACGCGTCTTGTGACCAAACTACAAGGTCATCCGCTGTACCATTTCAGGATGGTGGCCGTGCGAATTATGCAAACTTTATAATCCATATCATGGGACCCACCAGTTCCGATTATCGAGCCGAGAATCGATTTATCTGTTCTAAAGGAAGAGGCACGTTCGAAATTAAAGGTTTATATTGTAATACTATAGTGCAGAAGTGATTTTAGAAAGCTGAGCCGTCTCGGTAAGAAGTCAAGATGGCAGCGGATATCTTGTGCCTGACTTATATTTCACTAATTTGAGTATTGCATGCAATATAACGTACTGATACAAAATAAATAAACTTTGTATGAAATGCTTTATATATAAATAATATACTCCACTGATGAAATCGTTAGGTCTAAATCATTATTTGCTAACAAGTTCTATGTAAGTCATTTCATATAGATCAATGTTCGTTGGCACAAATGGCTCCGTGGTAGAGCGTTAGTCTGTCATTCATATGCCTATGGTTCAAACCCCATCAGAGTTAGGTTTTTTGCTTGACATTTTACATATTTGTTGCTTTGTAATGACTCAGACGTTTTAAAATTAAGCGTTATATTGTGCATGTTACGGTGCAAAACATATATTTAATTAAAACATAATTCGCCAGCAGATTTGCTCGAGACATCTAGCAGCCAAAAAGGTAACTGCACGCCGGACTACTTATTAACTTCCAGATTTTATTGAAAAGTTTCTTCTTATGGCCGCTAGAATGCACTCGCCCTGTTAGGATTATATTGTTCGATATTTCTACACTAGATTTCACGACTGGTCTACATTGATAGTATACCATTGGCATTCTATGCGCATCGATTGAAGAATGACAAGATGATACTATGATACATTTTTACTTCTTATTTTAAAGGGTTTGTAACAGCCTATTGTGCGTTATTTGAAAATGTTATTTGAAGTAAAGAACAAAACGATTCCACATAGTAACTGAATTCTAGCCGCTGGTGCTAGTTCAGGTTATTAATACTTTTATTTCAGGCAAATAGCAATCGAAAATATCCACATAGTTTGCATACACACGTCTCTGTAGGGACATGGAAAGATTTGTTAATTCAATTAGGGTTGTGAAAGCCATGCACAACCAGACGTGTAAAGACATGCCTCAACTCAAAGTTGGATGTTGCCCACGGCAGGTCGATTATGTAATAATAACAATAATAATAATATTATTTGTTTTACGACCCTTTTAATTACTGTTGCGTTTAGATACGCCGGGGTGCCGGAATTTTGGCCCGAAGGGGATCTTTAACGTGCCTCTAAATCTACTGACACGGCTCCCTCGCATTTGTGCACCCTCAAATGCCAGCTGACTGCGCCAGGATACGAACCTGCAACCTAGGGCCCAGCAAGCGAGAACGTTACCGCTGAGCCACGCAGCCAGTCCGGTCAATTATGTCTCCAGATCCATAACATTCTTGAGATACTTCTTATCCATCTTTTTTCAATGATGGTAGTAGTTTTTTTCTAGGTTGTGGCGTTTGGTAGAGGTAAATAGTTTCTAAGGTCTTCAACCAAGAAATGATTCTATTATACTCTTTGATAATAACAACGAGTTATAACTATACTCATACATTTAGGAGAAAGTAGGCTATATGTTCTTTACTGAACATCTTGTTTTATATTATTGGCACACATTTTAGTCTATTTTAAAAGGGAGTGTTTTAGAGATATTGTAGTATATAATACGGAACTCATTTTATTAGATGATTTGTAGCTTCCACTAGCACTAGCCTAAATAAAGAATGCGATATGGATCAACTAGATTAATAGACGCGACACCGCTCATAACCTTAAATTCCTTATAAATAAGCCAACGTAGTCGGTAGCATGCTGAGCTTCTATGCCCATGATAGCGGGTTCAAACCCGGCCGAAGCCGTCGGATTTTTTAAGAGCGTTAAAAGTCCCTCAGTATGCCTTCCTTCGGAGGGGAAGTAAAGCCGGCGGTCCCATGTCATAGATTTATGGCATGTTAAAGAACCTTCCACTAATTGCACCTGTGTGAAGCTAAATTGGATAGGTTATTGTAAACAACGCTCTTAGGTTTCTAAGTTCGTTGCCAAGAGCCGACTGCGGTGGCGTCTAGCAGCTGAGTTGCGAACTTAGCCTAGTAGTCGTTGACGGTGGCGCTTGGCGGCAAAAGTAGGAACTATTTGAAAAATTCTAAGTTGCAGTACTTAAATTAAAATAACAGATAACACACACTAATACAGTCATCACAATTAACACCGGTTATCAGACAGATTCTACACACACCCAAAGTACACGGGGCTACATGACCGCGTTGTCGCAGCCCGTAAACTTAAGAACCAACCAACCAAATAAGCCAACTTGCGAGTAAATGTAAGTAGATCAGATCATGAAAGGCTTGCCCAGTTCCCGGACCTCTTGATTCACAGACCAACACGTAATTTCATATAGATTCTGTTAAAATGAGTCATATTGATTTGATTAGCAGCAAAGTATCAAGAAGGCAGTGCGAGAACAATCAATAAGGCAGTGCGAGAGTAGAAATATCAAGTAAGCAGTGAAAAAATTAGAGAGTCTTGGAGAATTGTTATGTATTATTAGTGTATAAATAAAAAGTGTTTTGTGTGTTGATGATGTCCAGGAGGGATACGATCCAGCTGGCAGTGCGTCTTACACACTTCCGTCCGATCCACTTCCGTCCCATTTTTTAAATCACTTCCCCAAAAATATCCAGCAACCGAGTGGAAAGATGTTACACATAAAAAAATAAAAAATAAACGAAAATCACTTCCGGTCTAAAAGCAACCTGAAAAGCAACCTAAAATCACTTCTTTCTTTATTTCTTTCCCAGCCAAATTGCCCTCTTTATATAATTATTTCTTTAATGTGTTCTTTGGTTCAATAGCCTCAGGCATTTTTTGTTTTTCTGAAGAATCTTCACACCGGGAGTAGTTATAAGTGCTTAAGTGAAACTCGGCATTTACTCACACTAGCACTCATACTGATAGAAAAGGCAAACTGCTAGTCTAATCAACCGGATATGGTTGAATTTCCGGTATAATAATAATAATAATAATAATAATAATAATAATAATAATAACATCGTATGGCCTTGGGTGCCGGGTGCAAGCTTTGTTAATTGACACCCAGAGGGCAGCTTGCAATTCGAATTTGATCGTTCCTTGGAACGCTATAAAAGTCAACGAGGTTAGATATCTAAGCTCCTTGACACTATAGCGCTTTCTAGTAGAGAAATGAGGAACTTTATATTGGTGGAAAATCCCGAGATTAATTTAACCATTATGAAACGGTCTACTGAATTCATATGGGTTCTTTAACATGCCAACAACGTATGACATCCATGTGTGATTTTTGTCGCCTTTCAAAAATCACGTACCACGGCCAGGAGCGAACCTGCAAACTTGGGGTTGGTAGTCCGACACGTTAACCACTCACCCACCGTGGCAAGCTAATTTCCGGTGATAAATCATCAGTCTACCGTATGGCATCATGCCAACACTTCGTAAGAAACGTTTCGGCGGCTTCGGTGGCGTAGTCGGTAGCATGCTGAGCTTCTATGCGTAAGATAGCGGGTTCAAACCCGGCCGAAGACGTCGGATTTTTAAGAGCGTTAAAATTCCCTCAGTATGCCTTCCTTCGTAGGGGAAGTAAAGCCGGTGGTCCCATGTCATAGATTTATGGCATGCTAAAGAACCTTCCACTAATTGCACCTGTGTGAAGCTAAATTGGATACAGTAGGTTAAGAATGTAAACAACGCTCTTAGGTTTCTACGTTCGTTGCCAAGAGCAGACTGCGGTGGCGTCTAGTAGCTAAGTTCTGAACTTGGCCTAGTAGTCGTTGACGGTGGCGCTTGACGGTAAAAGTAGGAACTATTTGAAAAATTCTAAGTTGCAGTACTTAAATTAAAAAAAACTGATAACACTCTCTAATACTGTCATCACAATTAACACCGGTTATCAGACAGATTCTACACACACACCAAGTACACGGGGCTACATGACCACGTTGTCACAGCCCCTAAACTGAGGAACCAACCAACCAAGAAAGGTTTCGGACGAAAATGTAACAGTGATTGACAGATAACGAGAAGATATTGTCACGAACGAGGAGGAACCTCCCAAGAAACGACAACGAACTAGTCTATGACATTAAAAATGATGTTTCCAACATTGAGTAACTTACCTGAAGTGGGTGTTGAACCTTCAGCTGCAAAATGAATCTCACTCATTTACACATTTTAAATTATTTAAGTGCTATTATTTAATTTTTATTCTGAGAAAAATCACTAAATATGCAGGGTGTTTTAGGAGGAATAGTGAATATTTTAGGCGGTGGTAGTATAGATGAATTGCAATAAAAATTCCATATGACATGTGTCCTATTTGTATTGCATACCAAGATACAGATGTTGGTATGTAACCTGGGCAGTTGTCGTTTCGTGTGTTGGCACACCGGTTGCTATGGGCACCTTTCTTGGCCACCAAGGTCCCCGGACCTTACCCCTGTGGATTATTGCCTGTGGGGATGGTTGAAAGGCGAAGTCTACAAGGAAAAAGTAAACACAGGAGCCAAGTTGGTCCTTCGGATTATGCATAGTGCAGCCCCCATCAAAGAACGCCAAGACGCGCTCAGAAGAGTTACACGCATTGTTATCAAGAGAAGTGCAAATTGCATTGAAGTTGGTGGTGGAATTTTTGAAAATCAACTTTGAGCGTCCTCATTTGCCTTGGCTTTACATTTGTTTGTGTTAAATACTACCGCCTGCACCTCTGTACGCAATAAAAATAGGACACATGCTATATGTTTTTTTTTAAATTGCAATTCATCTATACTACCATCTCCTAAAATATTTACTATTCCTCTTGCAACACCCTGTATTTAACGCTTTATAGAAATACTACCTAATATTAAAGCCACAAAGCTTTGAGTGAGTTTCATTTTGTAGCTGAAGGATTAACACCCACTTAAATCGATGCTCCCCAGGACTTGCTCACCTGATGAGTTAAAACTGAGCAATTCCCTGCAAAGCAGGAGGCCATAGCCCTTATGGGATTTGTAAGGCTTATTATTATTATTATTTTTAAGTCCATGATGTGGTTTCTGCTGATCTCGTCATCCGCTTGATAAGTGAGAGTGGGTTAGGGCCAGTAATCTATAAATTTTCAAGTGTACGTTTACTCAAAGAACTTGTTCCTTTTTGAAATTCTGAATTATTGTTTTTCCGTAATTTTTGTTATTTTGAGTGGTCAACGTGTCGGTCTACTGACTCCCAGCTTACAGGTTCGCTCCTGACCATGGTAAGTGATTTTTGAAAGGGGGCAACAGTTACGACATCATGTCATACGATGTTGGCATGCCAAAGAACCCATTTGAATTCAGTAAGCTGTGTTCATAATGGCAAAATTAATCTCGGGAGTTTCCGCCAACATAAAGTTCCCCTTTTCTCTACTAGAAAGCGCTATAGTGTTCAAGGAGCTTAGATATCTAACCTCCTTGACTTTCATAGTCCTTCAAGGAACAACGAAATTCGACATGCAAGCTACGCTTTGGGTGTCAAATAAAAAGCTTCCCCCGGCACCCCAGGCCATATGATATTATTATTATTATTATTACTTTTATTTAATTTTAAGTTTTATATTTATAGAATATTTCTTATTTAGGTCCTCAAAATTTTAATTTATTCTAATTTAATCCGTGTTAAGAGAGGCAGATGACCTAGTTGTTCCGCCCCTCATAATTAATAATAATATTGTATGGCCTCGGGTGCAAGCTTTGTTATTTGACGAGGGCTCACCGGTCAAGCTGTCTGCCTCTCACCAAGGCGGACCGGGTTCGATTCCCGGTCAATGCATGTGACATTTTCGAAGTGAAATATGTCCTGTGGTTCGGATTCCACGTAAAAAGGAGGTCCTGTGGCTCACGTTAAACTACAAGCTACCTTCCTTTTGTTATTTGACGCCCAGAGGGGCAGCTTGCATGTCGAAATTTTGTCGTTCTTTGGAGCGCTATGAAAGTCAAGGAGGTTAGATATCCAAGCTCCTTGACAATATAGCGCTTTCTAGTAGAGAAAGGAGGAACTTCGTGTTGGCGGAAAATCCCAAGATTAATTTTACCATTACGAACACGACCTACTGAATTCAAATGGGTCCTTTAACATGCCAACAACGTCTGACATGCGTGCCGTGATTTTTGTCGCCTTTCAAAAGTCACTTACCATGACCAGGAGCGAATCTGCAAGCTTGAGGTTGGTAGTCCGACACGATAATCACTCGCCCACCGTGGCAAGACCCTCGTAACTAACTAACCAACTAACACCCACTTTAAAAAAAGAAGATTCAAACAATCCTATAAACTAGGGAGATATGAGGTAAACAGCGAAGCTCAGTACAATGCACGACCCACATTTTGAAAAATGGATAAAATTAGCTATAATTTGAATTTTGAAAATTAAAACTTTGTTTTTAAAAGCAAGATGTGTGTTTCCTTGGAAATGTATACAATTTATTGTTGTGCAAGATTTATAACAGTCACAGTCATAATGTTGCTTTGGATCCATAAGCTGTATACAAGGTGTCTTTTATGTACCTTTGGAGAATGATAGGTCGTGTAGGGGATGGGTATAGAAGTAATTTGAGATAGGGGACTTGGGGTCCGAGTGGCCTCCTTAACCCCTAATATAAGGGTTGATTCAGGCCCTCCACCTTGTAAGTTACGCAACCGACCCAAGCCTCTATTACCTATCTCAATCGTTTAATTCTTGGCAAGATTCATTTCACCATGTGACGCTGGCGTAATAGATAGCGTTGCGGTGCGAAAGGCCGGTAGTCCTGGGTTCGATTCCGGACATGAGCGTTTTTTAAAATGTTACTTTAGGTGTAAGGTTTTTAAGCTTGATACCTTCGGTAAATTAAACCGATATTTGTGCACTTTGTAGCATTGAATTGTTTAAGTCCGTTATTACGTTTAAATCACGTTGATTTGCAACCCTTATTTTAAGGGTTAAGGAGGCCGCTCCGACCCCAAGTCCCCTATCTCAAATTACTTTTATACCCGTCCCCTACACGACCTATAATTCTCCAAAGGTACATAAAAGACACCCTGTACAGTATTTCTCCGTGAGAAAATAAGGAAATTGTCAAGAGAGCTATGGTCTAGCTAGCAATTAGTTTAGCATATTTCATTGAGAAGTCTGTGGCGCGATACTTTGGGCAAGGAACTGTATTAAATAATTATGTTTATAAGAATTAGGCTACTTCTTTACTCTGCAATGAGTTTAAGGATTAGAGCTACTACTCGGAGAAGTTAACAATGTGTATTTTTAATTTCTGCTCGCTGGAAGGAACCGATTGTGTCAGCCGTCTCGTTTAATATTGGAGCTGGTAATTGTGAATGTCTTTGCTCAGTGGATTTCTTTGCTCGAGGAAGCGATTACGTAGATAGCGTCTGCTCTCTCACGTCCGCCATTAACTTAATCCTTTGTTCGCCCTGAGAAAACACAGGCTGCAGGGCGAGGCGCTACAAAAACAGCGGTGTAGAGAACCCTGTGGATGTCATGTTCAATGTATCGCCCAACATCTGGTCTCAATCCCATGTAACAATCATCATGAAAATGGATGAACGTTTCTCATCGATTTGTAGAGGTCCTCTCTGATTGTTTTCCTCCTGCTTCTGTTGTTCCACCTTCAGCAAACAAGGAGATCGCAATGGATCCGATTATAGAGGGCGGCATTTCTTAACCCTTTATAGGGAAAAACTATTAAGTCTTTTTATGTCTTTTTACATTTTAATTTATTTTAATTATTATAATTATTAATAATGTTAGTTTTTGTTTCTCTAATTATATTTTTTATATATTTATTTTTAATTTTCATTTTATGTTCTTCTAGATTTAATTTTGATATTTTATTGAATTAATTAACTAACTAATTTCGAATTGATTTTTACAATTGGATACCTATCAGTAGAAAGGTGCTAAGTGCCATTTTTATGAACATTGAGTATTATAGTAAAAAGTGTTTAGTCAGTTTATTTGTGAGTATTTATTCTTCTAATTTGAATAACATACAGATATAGTATTCCTTACTATCCAGTGGCAGATACAGGTTCATAATATGAAAACTGTGGAATTCTGTTTGAGTGAAATGTTAGAAGTTGTGAAAGGTGCTAAGTCCACTAGTCTTTACGAATGTGCTACGTGCTAATTAAACAAAGATAACGGCTTTCCGTCACGCAAACACGTGACATACAGTTGTCCATGCATGAAACACGGAAACTCCAAGTTGATTCCACAAATTTCCAACGGCTGACCTTGTGATTTGTTGATGGTCATTGCGAAGGCCAGAAGCATGGGAAATTGCAACCATTTAAAATCGAATGGCACGTCCGGTGGAAACATTGGGATGTGCAGAATCAAAACAACTTCTCCATCGATGACGTTGTTCATTTGCTTTTCCACAGCCAGTCGTGCTCCATTGCATAGTCGAAGTTGATTGATGTTACACAACATGATGATGAGCCTACTTTCAATTGCAAATTGTGAGGTGGTAATCCAGGCAATTCCAGCGAATTCAAAAATTCTGTGAGATGGCTGACTACCTCATCCAGGTTGATAACTAAGTCAACCGATTTGAAGGAAAACAACTGTCCCGGAATGAAATTTTGAATGGACTTGTTGGGATCTTTATTTTTCTCTGCCAATATGGCTCGTTTGCTCAGCCAATTATGGTTTTTGAAGTTCTGCGCTACGTTCGGAAAAACACGCCGAATGAGCTTCTTCTTTGATTCGGTCAACTGACGTTCCAGGTTCATAGGAGCATCGCGTCGGCGCAATCGGTCATGCCCATTGTGTCGTGCTCGCTGGCGTTGTGTTTGATATTCACGAACTCATTGCATTCTGAATCTATTCGCTGTTCGTTCATTTTCAGTCGCTTTCGAACGTAAGTCAGACATGCCCATACGACTATTTTCATTATCCGTCACTCTTTGGTCATCAGTGTGGTTTGCACGTCAAGTAGCTCGCCGCGCATTTAACTGGCTTCGACGACCTCTGTCAGCTCTTCCTCTCCTTGGCATTGCAATGGACACTGTAAAACGACACGGAATTTGAGTAATGTAATGAACACTGTAAAACGACACGGAATTTGAGTAATGTAATGGACACTGTAAAACGACACAGAATTATTTTCATAGTAACTCAAATCTATCGAACTTACCTTGAGAACTTGACAATATTGACATCCTTTCTGTTAGTAGTACGTTTTCACATTAGATATGTTGGTCGAAACACATTAACGTGAAATGTAATTGGATTATACAGTATGATTCTGTTACGTTAAGTATTATTTTATTGCACGTATTGATCAAAGGGTATGGTATGGGATGTTATCTTTGCTCACAGAAGATTTTGAAGTGGATGCACTGTGTCACCATCTGTCCGTCAAGTTATTAGATTCAATATTGGCGTGGCTTTTTGATGTAAATTAATTTAAAAATACTGCCAATTTGATTTCGTTCAAACCACTTTCTAAACACTGTCTACCATAATGACAACAAATTGTAAAATTTTCACTGAAATCGGAGCAGTAGTTTTCGAGATTTTGCGAGACTAATGCACGGCAAAGCCGCGTGTCCAACAGGAAACAACTATGCTATCCGTACACAGGTTCCCACCAGTACGAACTGCTAATAATTGAGTATTCTAAGTTCTTTAAACAATTCTGTCAACGATGCACATATTGGAGGGAAATGAGAACAAATGATTGGCACATTGCACCTTTCTTCTGAAAGAGCTGCAGGACTTACCACTAGTGCCATCTTGTGATGCTCTTGGATGGTCCTTCGAAATCACTGAGGAGTTAGCCCTTTTGATAAGTAATGCTACATCGCACATAGCACCATTTTAGCAAAAAAAAAAACGCTTTTTTCAAAAAATGGCACTTAGCACCTTTCTACTGATAGGTATCCAATTATTTTCATAGTTCTTCTATAGATATGTTTATTCTTCTTTCTTCTTTTTGACCACTTAGGGAGCGCGCTTGAACTTGTTGACTCGGGTTGATGGAGTTTTCCTCTTCTTCTCCTCCCAAAATCTCCTCATGAACTCACTCTTACATTCCTCCGTCCATTTTTTCCAGTGGTCTTTTTAGCTTCTTTTGGTGGAAGAGTGATTCGTAACTAGAGTTTCAAAAGTCTCGCGATTCATGATGATATCTTCTGTAATGTTTATTTACATTAAGTCCTGTTCGATTTCTTCTAACCAACTGATTTTGACCGTCTTTGAATTAGTTATATCAAACATTTTTTTTTCATATCTGGTGTTGTCCATTCGGCAGATGTAACCATAAAATTTCAGTCTTCTCTTACGCACGGTATCAGAGAACGTATTGATTACTGTGTACAGGCCTGTGGTTTTCCTTTTAATCCATATAACATTAACATGAACGGGGCCATATATTTTCCTGAGAATTTTACGTTCCTGGATTTCGATTTTTTCTCCGATTTGAGAGTGGCCTCCTAGAGATATAGTTTCGGAGGCGTGCAATGCTTCCGGAAGAACAACTGTCTGGTAATGTGGTAGTTTTGCATTTCGTGACAATTTTTTATAGTGATTCCATTTTATTCGGTATGCATTCTGAAGTTTGGTAGCTCTTTCTAAATAATTAGGTTTCCTCTCCAATCCAGAAGGTTCAATAATTTCTCCTAAATATTTGAAGTCAGGTACGTGTCTAATTATTCCATAGTTGGTCTGTAGTGGTGATGTCGGGATATTCTGGTGTCCATTTACTATGAAATGTGTCTTCTCATATGATATTTAAAGTCCTGTCTTTGATGCTAACTCATGTAACATCTCTATGGCATACTTGGTTTCTTCACTAGTCTTGGTAAAGATAGCTAGATCATCAGCAAAAGCTAGGCATTTTACTTTTATTTTCTGTTCCAGAGTACCAATGCTTATGCCTTTGATGTTATTTTCCCACTCCCTGATGACTTTGTCTAACAGTAAATTAAACAAGATGTTCAGTAAAGAACATATAGCCTACTTTCTCCTAAATGTATGAGTATAGTTATAACTCGTTGTTATTATCAAAGAGTATAATAGAACTATTCTTTGTTGAAGACCTTAGAAACGATTTACCTCTACCAAACGCCACGACCTAGATAAAAACTGCTACCATCATTGAAGAAAGAAAGAAAGATAAGAAGTATATCAAGAATGTTATGGATCTGGAGACATAATCGACCGGACTGGCGGCGTGGCTCAGCGGTAACGTTCTCGCTTGCTGGGCCCTAGGTTGCAGGTTCGTATCCTGGCGCAGTCAGCTGGCATTTGAGGGTGCACAAATGCGAGGGAGCCGTGTCAGTACATTTACTGGCACGTTAAAGATCCCCTTCGGGCCAAAATTCCGGCACCCCGGTGTCTCTAAAAGCAGCAGTAGTTAAAAGGGATGTAAAACCAATAACATTATTATTATTATTATTACGACCTGCCGTGGGCAACATCCAACTTTGAGTTGAGGCATGTCTTTACACGTCTGGTTGTGCATGGCTTTCACAACCCTAATTGAATTAACAAATCTTTCCATGACCCTACAGAGACGTGTGTATACAAACTATGTGGATATTTTCGATAATATAATCCTAACAGAGCGAGTGCATTCTAGCGGCCAGAATAAGAAACTTTTCAATAAAATCTGGAAGTTACCTTTTTGGCAGCTAGATGTCTCGAGTAAATCTGCTGGCGAATTATGTTTTAATTAAATATATATTTTACACCATAATGTGGACAATATAACGCTTAATAACATTTTCAAGTAACGCAAAATAGGCTGTTACAAACCCTTTAAAATAAAAAGTTAAAATGTATCGTAGTATCAACTTGTCATTCTTCAAATTCGATGCGCATAGAATGATAATGGTATAGTAATCAATGGATCCCCACGTAGACTAGTCGGGACATCTAGTGGTGAAATATCGAACAATATAATCCTAACAGAGCGAGTGCATTCTAGCGGCCAGAAGAAGAAACTTTTCAATAAAATCTGGAAGTTACCTTTTTGGCAGCTAGATGTCTCGAGTAAATCTGCTGGCGAATTATGTTTTAATTAAATATATATTTTACACCATAATTTGCACAATATAACGCTTAATTTTAAAACATCTGAGTCATTACAAAACAATAAACATATAACATTTCAAGCAAAAAAACTAGCTCTGATCGGGTTTGAACCATAGGAATCTGAGCGACAGGCTATCGCTCTACCACTGAGCTAATTGTGTCAACGAATATCGTTCTATTTAAAATGACTTACATAGAACTTGTTAGCAAATAATGATTTATACTAAACGAAGCAAGCAAGCAAGCTTGTAGTTTAACGTGACCGTTAATCGCGAGATCATGAGCCACGGGACCTCCTTTTTACGTGGAATCCGAACCACAGGACATGGCATTTCACTTCGAAAATCTCACATGCATTGACCGGGAATCGAACCCGGACCGCCTTGGTGAGAGACATACAGCTAGACCGCTGAGCCACCACGCCCCCTTATACTAAACGATTTCATCACTGGAGTATATTATTTATATATAAAGCATTTCATACAAAGTTTATTTATTTTTTATCAGTACGCTATATTGCATTCAATACTCAAATTAGTGAAATATAAGTCAGGCACAAGATATCCGCTGCCATCTTGTCTTATTAATGAATCAGCTGAGCTTTTTAAAATCACGTCTGCACTATAGTATTACAAAATAAACTTTTAATTTCGTACGTGCCTCTTCCTTTAGAACAGTTAAAACGATTCTCGGCTCGATAATCGGAACTGGTGGGTCCCATGATATGGATTATAAAGTTTGCATAATTCGCACGGCCGCCATCCTGAAATGGTATGGCGGACGACCTTGTAGTTTGGTCACAAGACGCATCCTATACGAAGGTATGTTGTTACCAAATTTGGTAGAGATTGGATGATTTGGTTAGTCGTTATTTGATTTTACGTTTTGAACGTTTGAGTGGCCGCCATTCAGTTTTAGTAAAGATGGCGGCGATATAAAACATGACACTGAGGTGTCCTTTGCTAGTGCTACCTTTGTACCAAATTTCGTTCAATTCGCATTCACCGTGTTCGAATTGATAGGGGGGGACAGACATTCAGAGTACACACACTCACACACACACACAGAGACTCACACACACATACACACACACAGACTCACACACACACATACACACACACAGACAGACACACTTTTTTCGCCCTGTGTTGATCTCATAAGTCTACTTTCATTTTTTGCAAAAATCGAAAGTAGGCTAAAAACAGTGGGGAGAGCCGTCACCTTGTCGGACTCCTGTTATGTTTATTTTTATATTTCTCATATAATTTTAATTTTATTTGTATGATTTTTATTTCTACATTTATATTTTATTTTTACATTTTAATAGTTAATGTTTTAGTTTATATTTTTATAAATGTTATCTAACACATTACGTCAAGTAGATACGTATATAATATTTGATTTTTAGAAATGCCTAGCACTTCGGCATGAAAATTCTCCAAAATTTGGCTTAAATATTCAACTAGGCTATCAGCATCTTTGAAAGCATCAACTGTCATTATGACAGGTGGTTACCATAGAAACCACTAACCCATAAAGGGTTTAAGCGATTATACTGGAAGAGTGAGAGTTAAGCTCATGCATGTTTTCCTTAACATGGATATGTTTAAGGGCTTGGAGTCAATCTGTGATTAGAGATTTATTGTAGTTTTAAGGAGCGAAAGAGCGAGGTCATCTGTCCCTCAATCTATAATTAGCATGGACAAAACACTGACATGGTTATCCGGTGGTTACCATGGCAACATGTAGGGCTATTCGTCGTCTAAGGCTTATGCATTCTAGTTCAGTAGAGACATCTGTATGTTCCTATAGGAATATCTTATTTACTAGCCTATTGTCGTCTAAGGCTTATGCATTCTAGTTCAGTAGAGACATCTGTATGTTCCTATAGGAATATCTTATTTACTAGCCTATTGTCGTCTAAGGCTTATGCATTCAAGTTCAGTAGAGACATCTGTATGTTCCTATAGGAATATCTTATTTACTAGCCTATTGTCGTCTAAGGCTTATGCATTCTAGTTCAGCAGAGACATCTGTATGTTCCTATAGGAATATCTTATTTACTAGCCTATTGTCGTCTAAGGCTTATGCATTCTAGTTCAGCAGAGACATCTGTATGTTCCTATAGGAATATCTTATTTACTAGCCTATTGTCGTCTAAGGCTTATGCATTCTAGTTCAGCAGAGACAAATGTATGTTCCTATAGGAATATCTTATTTACTAGCCTATTGTCGTCTAAGGCTTATGCATTCTAGTTCAGCAGATACATCTGTATGTTCCTATAGGAATATCTTATTTACTAGCCTATTGTCGTCTAAGGCTTATGCATTCTAGTTCAGCAGAGACATCTGTATGTTCCTATAGGAATATCTTATTTACTAGCCTATTGTCGTCTAAGGCTTATGCATTCTAGTTCAGCAGAGACATCTGTATGTTCCTATAGGAATACCTTATTTACTAGCCTATTGTCGTCTAAGGCTTATGCATTCAAGTTCAGCAGAGACATCTGTATGTTCCTATAGGAATATCTTATTTACTAGCTTATTGTCGTCTAAGGCTTATGCATTCTAGTTCAGTAGAGATATCTGTATGTTCCTATAGGAATACCTTATTTACTAGCCTATTGTCGTCTAAGGCTTATGCATTCTAGTTCAGTAGAGACATCTATATGGTCCTATAGGAATACCTTATTTACTAGCCTATTGTCGTCTAAGGCTTATGCATTCTAGTTCAGCAGAGACATCTGTATGTTCCTATAGGAATACCTTATTTACTAGCCTATTGTCGTCTAAGGCTTATGCATTCAAGTTCAGCAGAGACATCTGTATGTTCCTATAGGAATATCTTATTTACTAGCTTATTGTCGTCTAAGGCTTATGCATTCTAGTTCAGTAGAGATATCTGTATGTTCCTATAGGAATACCTTATTTACTAGCCTATTGTCGTCTAAGGCTTATGCATTCAAGTTCAGCAGAGACATCTGTATGTTCCTATAGGAATATCTTATTTACTAGCCTATTGTCGTCTAAGGCTTATGCATTCTAGTTCAGCAGAGACATCTGTATGTTCCTATAGGAATATCTTATTTACTGGCCTATTGTCGTCTAAGGCTTATGCATTCTAGTTCAGCAGAGACATCTGTATGTTCCTATAGGAATATCTTATTTACTGGCCTATTGTTGAAAGTTAGTACGCCTATTGGTCACTGCAGGTGTAACCAATATTTCTATGAGTCCCCCATAACAGTTTGATTTATGCTATTGATAGCATTAATTTCTTTATGTTCGACGATGTCGGAATGTAAACATTATGTGTCAGAAAACTGTATCATAATGAGGCTCATTATAACACTATTTTCATTTTGAAACAGTTTCTCCCTCCAATCAGAGCTCAAGAAACAGTTGTGTGACCAATTAGGTAAGGATACCTTCGCCCACGTGCTCAAAATCCAACATGTCTATATAAATTACCGAAAGTGCACCGTCCATATGTTCGCGTAAATAAACTGGCAAATATGAGACAAGAAATAGCACTGTACCGTAATATCCCCAAACCCAATTTCTACACAGCACATCGTTTTCAAACGACTTCGGTGACAGTTTTACTGAATACTGGTGCACAATCTGCACATAGGCTATGGGATTGAAGCACACAGAGCGCATGCGTCGGTCGGTCAGAGAGCTTGGAGAACAGAGATATCCTACCCAGCGCTGCACTCCGATCACAAAATTCGAGTGACTGTATCTCAACAGATATTTATGAATATTTATGTTAAAACATATAATAAAATTATAATTATCGTCGAACATTATGTTCGACGATGTCGAAATGTAAATATTGTGTCAGAAAACTGTATCATAATGGCGGTCATAAAAGTACTACTTTTCATTATAAAACAGTTTTTCCAATCAGTCATAGCCCAATATTGTTATTCATTGACTAATTGGGTAAGGATAGCTTCTCACATGCACTCAAAATCCAACTTTTGGACATGAATTACATGATTTTAAAGTTGACAATGTAGCCTATTTTGGATCAACCATTGTAGTTACAATGCATATACAAACTGGGCAATATTGCCCATGTACCTTATTATGCGCAACTCTAATTTCTACACATTCGTAAGATTTCGCCGACAATTTTAGTGAATGCTGTTGTTGACATAAACACACCAGAACGTCATGGAGGAAGCAGGCATATGTCTTTAGTTCCACGGAAATCGTAACTCAGCTCTCTGTTCAGTAAAGGGAATTTTCTGCCAGATGTCATAACTGTTCTATTTGGGACTCAATTTATTTGCCTTCCGTTGACATTCTATACACATCGAATTTAAAGAATAACCAGTTGATAATAGGATACATTTAAATTTTAAAGCGTCTGTAACAGCCTATTTTGTGTTATTTGACCAAGATAACAAAATGATCCAACATAGTAGTCTACCTGTGTGCTATCTCTTGGTGCTACTTCAGGATAAACAATGTCTCAAAGCTTTGGGATTCGTTATTGGGTAGAGATCAAATGCTGAGCCCACACAATTATCAAGGAGAAGAATTCAATCGACAGAATCTCGACAGATATTTATGACTATTTAGATAGAACATATAATAAAGTTATAATTATCGTCGAACAAACAGTCGTATGCACATCGCCTATAATGGTAATTAAGACACTCGTATGGAAATTATATGACTCACTTCGCTCGTTTTACAAACATACTCGTGTCTTAATTATTGCCATTATAGGCTCGTTGCATAATATACTTTTATATAAATTGCATATCAATATTTAATCGTGTTGGCAAAGTGTCCAATTGCATCGGCCCGGTCGCAGTGTCACTTATATTATTATTATTATTATTATTATTATTATTATTATTAATATTAATTATATTATTATTAACATCAACGCAGTACTGATAGTATGGCATAATACATGGTTGGTCTTTCGGCCCCTTATGGTAGGAAAATACAGTATATTGTATTGACGAAACTCACCGACAAAGCGTTTCAATTTGTTCTGGACATTAGCGTATAATTTAGTGAGTCACGCATCTCTGCTTTGCATAGCCTTTGATGTGTAATCCCCATGATCCCCACATTACATCATCAAAACATTACGTGTTGGCTGATTATAGGAATTGTCTATAGTTGAATATAATGCGTCAATTGGCTAATGGAAATGCCAGATGTGTATGGCACCTTTTCATCTCCGGACCTGTTATTATCCAATCGCAAATGTAGTTCACTGTAGCTGGGCATCGTCTAGAACGAGCAGGTTCTGTGTAGCCGTGCGTGTTAAATCGGGCGCCACGACTGCCGGATGTTGCAGATCGGTGGTTTGAATTCTGGCATTGAAAGCGGCTACTCTAGGTATGGTTTTCTCCGCGATCATCCACACTCCCAGCGGGAAAATGACGGGCTGGTTTCTTACACCCCCACCACCAGGGGATCATAACTAGTGGGACGTTGGTTAACGACCACGGGACCCCAGCTGAGTCCGGCATTTCTTCCACTTATTTTTGCCGGCCTCCTCTCTTTCTCCTTTGCTATCGACCTGCCTTGGTTAACTCTTGTTCTCTTCCGACCCTGTGGTAGTACGGTATCCGAGACCTAGGTTGTCTTTATTTTCCAGCCTTAATTTGGCCCTTATATCCTCATTCTTCGAGGTATCAGACCTTTTCCTTTTCTTTGCTTGTTATCTCCTGTCTTCTCCTCAGGGTCCTCAAGGAGGCAGGGTGTGTAGCCCCACCATTTAAGCTACGCCTTCAAGGACTCAATACTGGTGAATTCGGGAATTGGTGACCCTAGGAATTCCTGAGATGAGCCCATTTTCCCACTGACTTTGGGACGGACTCCTCTTTCCCTTCCTACCTTCCTTTCATGCCTCTACTTCCCTCCAAGTCCCTCAATCCTCATTCTTCGAGTGCTCAGGATTTTGTTTTTCCTTCAGTAATTTATTTTCCTTATTCCTTATTGTTTATTTCTTCTCCTAGTAAGTAAGTGATGATAGGAATGGAAAACCTCTCAACTCTCGAAGAATGTGTTTTGAGGAATTGGATGGAAATAGAGCAGCGGGTGGGGCCTTATGGTAATGTAAGAAGGTGGAGCCAGCTCAGGAATCACTCGTGATCGCTAAGGCCCTAACTCACTAGCCGTGAGCCCTTAAGTGCAAAGCACTATCCAAGGTGCACCTTGCGAGGTGGGGCTACGCACACACTGTCCCTTTTAGGGCCCGTAACGTTAAGTAGCAAATCCCAAAGCAGAACATAAAGAAGAAACGTTGTAGCCCCTCAAAAATGAGGGGTAGATTCTGGATATCTGATATATAAGCTAGAGGTATCTGATATGATGGTAGCACGGATGATTGCTGGGACAAATAGATGGGAGCAATGGCAGGAAGGCACTTGTAATCTCTACTTAGTATAAAACAAAGTCCCCGATTCTTGGATGTTACGGGTAAACTCGAGAACCACTGGATGGATTTAGATGCGGTTTTCACCATTCTGTAAAGGATATCTCGAGGATGATTTCGGTAGAAAATAATTTATTTATGATCAAAGGAAGCCGAGCAGTAACGATTTTGGTGGAAAAGTAAAAAAAAAACTGGCGTCCGAGCGTTTTGTCAGCTTACGCTGGGCAAACCGTTAAAAATATCTAAATACTATGAGTGTAAGGATTGTTCAGAATGAAAAGTTCTACAAAAAAGTCCGCGGGAGCATATGTCTATCATCAATACATCGCCCACTACAAGTGTTTTTACGTTTTAATTTCTTCCAAACATGTCCATTCAACTACTGAGGCGACAGTTTACGAGCTAGCTAAGGGCGAGTCTATCATCCCTGTTACAGCCTAGCTAGCGGGCGAACCTATTGCCCCAGGTACAAACAGCAGCAAACCGTCGAGCCGTGTTGAGTTAAGACTTCTGTGAAGGCTGGTTGTGCTTGGAGTTCTCTGGAAGTGCAACTCGGGTTTTCTTCATTTCGCCTGTGAAACACAGTCGAGTTAAGATTGGACGGAAGGGGGATTTGAGTTTCATTCACCTCGCCATTCCCTGGAAGTGCAACTCTCATTTCGCCTGTGAACTTTTCGTTCCGCAAAATTCACAGTCAATATAAGATTGGACGGAAGGGGGATTATATTATATTAAATTATACTGATTGGCGTATAATATATACTTAGTATAAAACAAAGTCCCCGATTCTTGGATGTCACGGGTAATCTCGAGAACCACTGCTTGGATTTTGATGCGGTTTTCACCATTCTGTAAAGGATACCTCGAAGAAGGTTTCTGTAGAAAATAATTTATTTATGATCAAAGGAAGCCAAGCAGTAACGATTTCAGAGAAAAAGCCGAAACAAATCCTGGCGTCCGTGCGCTTTTTAACTTACGCTGAGCAAACCGTTAAAAATATCAATATACAATGGGTGTAAGAATTATTGTTCAGCGTGAAGCGTTCTACAAAAACGTACGCGAGAGGACATCTCTATATTCAATATATCGTCCACTATAATTGTTTTTAGATTGGACGGAAGGGGGATTTGTGTTTCATGCACCTCACCATTCTTAAATTAAGTCTGACAAGAATTTGTTTCACATGCATCTCCATGCTAACATAGTTAATAGTCCAGTCAGTAATGTTAACCCATCATGCCGAGACGTAAAACGGATATAGATCTTAGTTCATTGACATCGTAAAGAAGCGCTTATCACAACTGTTCTCGGGCGAAGCCGGACCGGGTTGCTAGTGAAGAAATAAATGCTAAGTTAGAAAGAACAGACAAGAACCATTTAGGGTGAGAAATTCATAGCCTTGGAACCCTAATACCGTCGGGGTAGGCAAGAGAACAAGAGTTGATTAATGGAGGTCGATGGGATACGTTACAAAGAGGAGTGGAAATCAGCAATCCAAAAACAAAAGTTATTTCGCTAGGAAAGAAACACAAGCAATTAGAATGGCAGACAGGAGGAACTAAATGAAGCAGGCGGACCATTTTATGTACTTGGGCTGCACATTCTCTCAGGGTGGTAGTGTGGGGATGGAAATAGAGTCGAGGTGTGGAAAAACCCATGCATTAGGTTCTCAGTTGCGATCCACAGTATTCTGCAAGAAGGAAGTTAGTGTAGACATGAAACTCTCCCTACATCGCTCAGTATTTAGATCGACCTTGCTGAATGGAAGGGAGAGCTGAGTAGATTCAGGATATCTGATACATAATCTAGAACAGTGCTTCCCAAACATTTGTGTGTGTGTACCACTGTAAGAGATGGGAATCTCTTGCGTACCACCTAATGGTTAGGAGATATAGTAACTATAACCCCCATCAACACTACGTAGTAGACCAAAATACGGATGGTAAATTGTGTTAGAGTTACTCTGTGAGTTCAAATAATAAAAAGTGTGTCCAGTTGTTTTATTACTTATTACAATAAGTATTCAATTCAAACATTCAGAAATGACACTGTACAAATAATATTAATAAAAGAACTCGTAATAATCTTATATATAAAAGTCAAAGTCTGTATGTATATATGTGGGTGGGTGGGTTGGTTCCGTATACAAATCTACACCGTTCCACCAATCTCAACCAAATTTTGCATACACATAGTTTAGGACCCAGAAGGAACCGCTGACTACATGAATTTTCGATAGTCTTTCTCATTCTTCTTATTTCGGCCCTTTTGCACTCGAGCAAAGGCTAATAAATTCACAACATATTCTCATGAAGGAATGGCAAGGCAGATAGTTTCCATGGCAATATAGGTCAAGTCGAGACACGGCCGTCTGGATGCCAGTTGCGCTCTGCACTACCGGTATAGAAAATAAGGAGCTTTACTTGAAATCCCGTTAGTTACTCAACTGCTCACACAGTGAGTATAGCATAACAAAGACTTGACACTATCTACTAGATATTTGTCAAGTACCACTCACTCACTCACTCACACACACATTCATCACGAAATCTCAGAAACCACCCAACGGATTGGAATGAAATTTGGTATGCAGCTTCCTCAATGGCCGCAAACGCTCACTAAGAAAGGATTTTTGGATATTAACGTTCTAAAGAGGTGTTAAGGGGGTAGACCTACATTTCATTGAATAGCAATATCTCCTATTGGTTTCATAGGGGGATGTAATACTCGGCATATAAACTCATCATCAAAATAAGAAGACATGTGTCTGAGGGGTTTTCGATGTGGCGTGTATTATGAGATGAAAGGGGTGAAAAGTGGCGTTGAAAGATTCCTAATGGAGCCTGTATCTCTTAAACGACATAGGTGAGGAGTTTGAAACTCAGCGGAAAATAATCAGCATAAAAATTAAATAGGTGTTTGACCGTTTTTTCATAAATCCAATTTAAGGGGCCCATGGGGAGGGGTGAAATTCTGGGGGGAAAATAAACAGGAAAGAAAGTGTCCTAACCGATTGACTCACTCGCTCTTCAAACTCAGGGGGAAAAACTGCTTAAAAATAAGTAAATATGTGTTCGACAGTTTTTTTTGATAAATCAAATTTAAGGGGTTCATCGGGAGGGGTGAAATGCTGAAGAAAAAAAAATGGAAGAATATGTCCTGACTCACTCACTCAATCATCATCTCCCAGCCAAAAATATTGAAGTTGGAAACCTGGCATTTTCGGAATATGTTCGTTGTATGTCAAAACCATACAATAAGTGAGGATATTTGAATATTCTTTTCTAAAGGGGTCTTAAGGGGGTTAAACCTGCATTTCATTGAATAACAATATCTCACGAGTGGTTTCATTTGTGGATGTGATACACGGCATATAAACTAATCATAAAAAATAAACAGACATGTGTCTAAGGGTTTTTCGATTTGGTGTATTATTATGAGGTGAAAGGGGTGAAACTTGGGGGTTGAAGGATTCCTAACGAAGCGTGTAGGCCTATCTCTTAAACGACATAGGCGAGAAATTTGAAACTCAGCGAAAAAAATCAGCTTAAAAATAAGTTAATCGGTGTTCCACCGTTTTTTCATAAATTAATTCAAGAGGCCAATGGGGTGGGGTGAAATTCTGGGAGAAAAAAGGAGAGGAAGTGTCTTAACTGACTGACTAACTCACTCACTCATCAAACTCAGGGGGAAAAGACAGCTTAAAAATAAGTTAATAGGTGTTCAAGCGTTTTTTCATCAATCCAATTTAAGGGGCCCATGGGGGAGGGGTGAAATTCTGGTAAAAATAATTGAAAGAAAATGTCCTGTCTGACTCACTCACTCATCACGCCCAGCGAAAACTATTAAAGTTAGAAACAAGAAATTTTGGGAATATGTTCGCTGTATGTCGAAAACGTCAACTAAGGAATGATTTTTGCGTATTCTGGTTTTAAAGAGGGGTTAAGGGGGTAAACGTGCATTTCATTGAATAACGATATCTCATGAGTTGTTTCTTTGGGGAAGTGATATTCGGTATATAAACTAATCATTAAAATAAGCAGACATATGTCTAAGGGTTTATCGATGTGGTGTATATTATGAGGTGAAAGGGGCGACAATTGGGGGTGAGGGATTCTTAACGGAGCGTGTATCTCTTAAACGATATAGGCGAGAAGTTTGAAATTCGGCGGGAAAAAACAGCTTAAGAAATAAGTAAATAGGTGTTCGACCGTTTTTTCATAAATCCAAATTAAGGGGTTCATGTGAGGGGTGAAATTTTGAAAAATAATTGAAAGAAAATGTCCTGACTTACTCACTCATCATCGCCCAGCCAAAATTATTGAAGTTAGAAACATGACATTTTGGGGCTCTGTTCGTTATATGTCGAAAACGTCCACTAAGAAAGGAATTTTGGATATTCAGGTTCTAAAGGTGTGTTAAGGGGGTAGATTTGCATTTAATTGAATAACAATATCTCCCGATTGGTTTCCTTTGGGATGGGATACTCGACATATAAACTCATCATTAAGAATAAGAAGACACATGTCTGAGGGTTTTTCGATGTGGTGTATATTATGAGGTGTATGTGTGAAAAGTGAGTGTTGAAGGATTCTTAATGGAGCAAATATCTCTTAAAAGACAGAGGCAAAAAGTATGAATCTCAGGGAGAAAAATCAGCTTGAAAAAGTAGTAAATAGTTGTTCGATCGTTTTTTTCATATCTCCAATTTAAGTGGCTCATGGGGAGGGGTGAAATTCTGGGGAAAGAAGTCCACTAAGGAAGGATTTTTGGATATTCACTCATCATCCACCAGCAAACCTATTGCAGTTAGAAACTTGAAATTTTGGGGATATGTTCGTTGTATGTCTAAAAAGTCCACTAAGGATGGGTTTTTGAATATTCATGTTCTGAAGGGGTGTTAAGGGGGTTAAACTTGCATTTCATTGAATAATATCTCACGAGTTGTTTCATTTGGGGATGTGATAATCGGCATATAAACTAATCATTCAAAATAAGCAGAGATATGTCTAAGGGTTTATCGATATGATGTATATTATGAGGTGAAAGGGGAGAAAATTGGGGGTTGAAGGATTCTTAACGGAGCATGTACTGTATCTCTTATTCAACATAGGCGATAAGTTTGAAATTCAGCGGAAAAAGCAGCTTAAAATAAGTAAATAGGTGTTCGACCATTTCTTCATAAATCCAATTTAAGGGGCCCATGGGGAGGGGTGAAAATCGGGGGAAAAAAATGTCCTAACTGATTGACTCACTTACTCACTCACGAAACTCAGGGGGAAAAACAGCTTCAAATAAGTAAATAGGTGTTCGACCGTTTTTTTTTCATAAATTCAATTTAAGGGGTTCATGGGGAGGGGTGAAATTCTCAAAAATAAATGAAAGAAAATGTCCTGACTGACTCACTCATCATCGCCCAGCCAAAATTATTGACGTTAGTAACATGAAATGTTGGGGATATGTTCGTTGTATGTCGAAAACGTCCACGAAGGAAAGTGTTTTGGATGTTCAGGTTCTAAAGGGGTGTTAAGGGGGTAAACGTGCATTTCATTGAATAACAATATCTCACGAGTGGTTTCATTTGGGGATGTGATACTTGGCGTATATACTAATCATTAAAAATAAGCTGACACATGTCTAATGGTTTTTCGATGTGGTGTATGTTATGAGGTGAAAGGGATGAAAAGTGGGGGTTGAAAGATTCCTAACGGAGCGTGTATCTCTTAAACGACCTAGGCGAAAAGTTCGATTTTTTCGGAGTTTCAATCAACTTAAAAATAAATAAATGAATAAATAATTAAAATAAGTAGGTGTTCGACCGTTTTTTCATAAATCCAATTTAAGGGGCCTGTGGGGAGGGGTGAAATTCTGGAAGAAAAACGTCCACTAAGGAAGGATTTTTGGATGTTCTCTCTCATCGACCAACCAAAACTATTAAAGTTAGAAGAAGGGGATATGTTTGTTGTTTGTCGAAAAAGTCTACTAAGGAGGGATTTTTGGATATTCAGGTTCTAAAGGGGTGTTAACGGGGTTGAACCTGCATTTCATAGAATAACAATATGAAACGACTATGACGCGAGCGAAGCGAGGCTCAAAATGAGATGGTGTGTGCATGTGTATTACTCAATCACGCAAGAACCATTTTCCGATTTACATGAATTTTACATGGAAGTAGCTGATTTACCTGGTTAACATATAGGCTAGTTTTGATTTCAATACTTTGCACTATTTAAAGATGGCGACCATTTTAGTGACGTCACTACACCCTTTGGTTTCAAACTTCCATATTTCCATTTCAAATAAAAACTGAATGCTAAGAAATAGCACACTTTTTATGGCATATAAGAGGTTTAAAATTACATTTTCTATCCGAAAGGTATCTCCAACGGTTAGCGAGTGAAACCTAAATTTGTGCTATAATACACGGTCAACGCCGAACGGTGTAGTTGGAAAAAAATGTTCCATCCTTAATCTCCCTGTGCGCAGCACCTCGCCAATCCCCTGTTTTAACTGTCACCTTCACATTTTAATTTATTTATAACGCGTAGCGAAGCACGGGTACTTCAGCTAGTCTAATATATAAAAGTGAAAGTCTGTATGTATGTATGTGGGTTGGTTCCGTATACAAATCTACACCGTTCCACCAATCTCAACGATATTTTGCATACACATAGTTTAGGACCAAGAAGGAACCGCTGGCTACATGAATTTTCGATAGTCTTTCTCATTCTTTTAATTTCGGTCCTTTTGTACTAGAGCAAAGGCTAAAAGTCATAAAATATACTCATGCAGGAATCATCATTTCCATGGCAACATAGCTCAAGTCGATACATGGCCGACTGGATACGAGTTGCGCTCTGCACTACCGGTATAGAAATTTAGGATCTTTACTTGAAATCCCGTTAGTTACTCAACTGCTCACACAGCACTGTCAACCGAGTATAGCATAACAAAGACTTGACACTATCTACTATATTTTGTCAAATACCACTCACTCACTCACTCACTCACTCACTCATTCATTCATCACGAAATCTCAGAAACCACCGAACAGATTAGAATGAAATTTGGTATGCAGCTTCCACAAGGGCCGCAAACGCCCACTAAGAAAGGATGTTTGGATATGCAGGTTCTAAAGGGGTGTTAAGGGGGTAGACCTGCATTCCATTGAATAGCAATATCTCCCGATTTGTTTCATTGGGGATGTGATACTTGGCACATAAACTCATCATTAAAAATAAGAAGACACGTGTCTGAGGTTTTTTGATGTGATGTATATTATGAGGTGAAAGGGGTGAAAAGTGGGGGTTGAAAGATTCCTAACGGAGCGTGTATCTCTTAAACGACATAGGCGAGGAGTTTGAAACTCATCGAAAAAAACAGCATAAAAATAAGTAAATAGATGTTTGGCCGTTTTTTCTTAAATCCAATTTAAGGGGCCCATGGGAAGGGGTGAAATTCTGGGGGGAAAAACAGGAGAGAAAGTGTCCTAACTGATTGACTGACTGACTCACTCATCAAACTCAGGGGGAAAAACTGCTTTAAAGTAAATAAATAGCTGTTCGACAGTTTTTTTCATAAATCAAATTTAAGTGGTTCATGGGGAGGGGTGAAATTCTGAAAAAAGAAAATTGAAAGAAAATGTCTTGACTCACTCACTCACACACTCATCATCACCCAGCCAAAATTATTGAAGTTAGAAACATGACAGTTTGGGGAAATGTTCATTGTATGTCAAAACCGTCTACCAAGGGAGGATTTTCAGATATTCAGGTTCTAAAGGGGTCTTAAGGGGGTTAAACCTGCATTTCACTGAATAAATATATCTCCCGATTGGTTTCATTGGGGGATTTGATACACGGCATATAAACTCATCATTAAGCAAGATGTTCAGAAAAGAACATATTGCCTACTTTCTCCTAAATGCATGGGTATTGTTATAACTCTTTGTCCTTTTCAAGGAGTATAATTGAATGTTGGTTGTAGTAGCTTGTTGAAATACAACGTGCTATAGGGATATTAAACATGAATATGAGGTGCCCTTTGCTAGTGCTACCTCTGTAAAAAAAATCATTCATTCGGTTTCACCGTGTTTGAATTGATCTGGGGAATGGATTTGCACACATACATGGCCGCTATTTGCAAACTATGGGCTGATGACCTTGTAGTCAGTCATAAGATTCTTTCCACAAAAGGCATGTTGTTGCAAAATCCGGTAGAGATCAAATTATTAGGATGGTCGAAATTTGATTTAAGCTTTTAACATTTGGGTGGCCGTCATTCCGTTTCCGTCAAGATGGCGGCGATATAAAACATGACACTGAGGTGCCTTTTCTAGTGCTACCTCTGTACCAAATTTCGTTCCATTCGGTTTCACCGTGTTCGAATTAATAGGGAAATCGATTTTCACACAAAGATGGCCGCCATACGCAAAATATTAGGCTAATGACCTATTAGTTTGGTCAAAGGATGCTCCCTCCATAATGGTATGTTGATGAAAAATTTGGTAGAGATCGGATGATTAGGTTAATCGTAATTTGATTTAAGCTTTGAATATTTGTGTGGCCGCCATTACGTTTTCGTCAAGATGGCGGCGATATAAAACATGACACTGAGGTGCACTTTGCTAGTGCTACCTCTGTACCAAATTTCATTCCATTCGGTTTCACCGTGTTCGAATCAATAGGGGTAATCGATTTTGACACAAAGATGGCCGCCATCCGCAAAATATTAGGCTAATGGCCTATTAGATTTGTCAAAGGATGCTTCCTCCATAAAGGTATGTTGTTGCAAAATTTGGTAGAGATCGGATGATTAGGTTAGTCGTAATTTGATTTAAGCTTTGAACATTTGTGTGGCCGCCATTACGTTTCCGTCAAGATGGCGGTGATATAAAACATAACACTGAGGTGCCCTTTGATAGTGCTACCTCTGTACCAAATTTCATTCCATTCGGTTTCACCGTGTTCGAATTAATAGGGGTAATCGATTTTGACACAAAGATGGCCGCCATCCACAAACTATTAGGCTAATGACCCATTAGATTTGTCAAAGGATGCTTCCTCCATAAAGGTATGTTGTTGCAAAATTTGGTAGAGATCGGATGATTAGGTTAGCCGTAATTTGATTTAAGCTTTGAACATTTGTGTGGCCGCCATTACGTTTCCGTCAAGATGGCGGCGATATAAAACATGACACTGGGATGCCCTTTGCTAGTACTACCTCTGTACCAAATTTCGTTCCATTTGGTTTCACCGTATTCGAATTAATAGGGGCAATCGATTTTCACACAAAGATGGCCGCCATCCGCAAACTATTAGGCTGATGACCTATTAGTTTGGTCAAAGGATGCTGCTCCCATAAAGGTATGTTGTTGCAAAATTTGGTAGAGATCGGATGATTAGGTTAGTCGTAATTTGATTTAAGCTTTGAACATTTGTGTGGCCGCCATTACGTTTCCGTCAAGATGGCGGCGATATAAAACATGACACTGAGGTGTCCTTTACTAGTGCTACCTTTGTACCAAATTTCGTTCAATTTGCGCTCACCGTGTTCGAATTGATAGGGGGGGACACACATTCAGAGTACACACTCACACACACACACACACACACACACACACACTCACACAGACTCACACACATACACACACACACACAGACAGACACACTTTTTTTCGCCCTGTAGTGATCTCATAAGTCTACTTTCATTTTTTGCAAAAATCGAAAGTAGGCTAAAAATAAGAACACACGTGTCTGAGGGTTTTTCGATGTGGTGTATATTATGAGGTGAAAGAGGGTGAAAGATGGGGGTTTAAGGATTCCTAATGCAGCGTGTATCTCTTTAACGACATAGGCGAGGAGTTTGAAACACTGCGGAAAAAAAATCAGCTTAAAAATAAGTAAATAGGTGTTCGACGTTTTTTTTTTAATAAATCCAATTTAAGGGGCCCATGTGGAGGGGTGAAATACTGGGGGAAAAAATAACAGGAAAGAAAGTGTCCTAACCGATTGACTCACTCACTCTTCAAACTCAGGGGGAAAAACTGATTAAAAGTAAGTAAATATGTGTTCGACAGTTTAAGGGGTTCATCGGGAGGGGTGAAAACCTGAAGGAAAACAAGTAGTTCCGTGAAGAACTATACAGCCTATTTTCATATATCCTACTTATGTTATTTGCCACTATCAACATACACAATTTCCGTTTGATTGCTGTAATAGATTCGTAGATATTAAGAACCGACTAAATATTTCGGATGGTCGCCATGTTGGATTTTATATATGTAGGTCCTAGAGTTATGTACTGTTACATGCAGATTATTGTGAACGTGTAGTATTGAAACTTCAATCGCATAATTAGGACACAAGAAAAAACAAGGAGATTTTAAAAATTTTCACAGCTGCCATCTTGAGGTTATGGAAACAATTGAAATAAATTAGATGCCAGTGGATTAACATTCGTATAAGGATTTACTGTACCAAGTTTCACTGCACTCGGATGGTTAAATTGCGAGTAACGTCCATGTGAATATTTATAATTCGCGTCCCCGCCATGTTGGATTTGTGATCACCAGGTTATTTAAAGTCCTATAGGTGAACTTAAGTTCATAGCCCCTATGAACATTAAAAAATGAAGTTTGATTGCTAAAATAGATTCGTAGATACAGTATCGTCTAAATATTTCGGATGGTCGCCATGTTGGATTGTTAAATGTATAGGCCTTAGAGTCATGTACCATTAAGGGAAAATTATTGCGTAGGTTCATTATTCAAACTTTCACTTCAATCGCATGACTACGTCACAAGAAATAAAAACTTAATTTTAAAATTCGCACTGCCGCCATCTTGAGGTTATGTAAACAATTGAACTAAATTAGATACCAGTGGATTACAATGTGTATAAATATTTCCTGTACCAGGTTTCAGTGCGCTTGGAACATTAAATCGCGAGAAAGATCTATTTAAAATTTTCAAATTCGCTTGGCCGCCATGTTCGTTTTGTAGTTAACCGGTTTTTGAAAGTCTTATAGATGGACTTCCAGTAGAGCCCTTTATCTCCGTACAAAATTCTAGGGAGATACCGCTAATAGTTTCAGAGATATAGAATGCCGGTGAAATATTTCGCACATCCGCCATCTTGTGATTATGTAAACAATTGAACGAAGTTAGATGTCGGTGCATTACAATGTATATAAACATATACTGTACCAAGTTTCATTGCGTTTGGTTGGTCAAATCACGAGAAACGTCTATTTAAAAGTCGCAAATTCGCTTGGCCTCCATGTTGGTTTTGTAGTTACCAGGTTTTCAAAAGTCACATAAGTGAACTTATAGTAGTTCCCTCTATCACCATAGAAAATGTCAGGGTAATATCGGTAATAGTTTCGGAGATATTGAATGCTGGTGAAATATTTCGCACAGCCGCCATGTTGGATTGGTGAGTCGTAACAAAATTTGAAGGGCACGGTCGAGGTCGCCGGGAATAGTGCTATGAACTTTCTGAGTTTCATTGAAATCGCTCCTGCCGTTTAGATTTTATTAGGGGGGGACACACACACGAATATCACACACACACACACACACACACACACACGCACACACACACGGACAAAAGGTGATCTCATAAGCCTATTTTTTCAAAATTGAAAATAGTCTAAAAATGAAATATTATGTCCTGACTCATTCACTCACTCATCATCGCCCAGCCAAAAATATTGAAGTTGGAAACATGGCATTTTGGGTATATGTTCGTTGTATGTCAAAACCGTACACTAAGGGATAATTTTTGGATATTCAGGTTCTAAAGGGGTCTAAAGGGGGTTAAACCTGCATTTCATTGAATAACAATATCTCACGAGTGGTTTCATTTGTGGATGTGATACTCGGCATATAAACGAATCATTAGTCATAAGAAGACATGTGTCTTAAGGGTTATTCGATGTGGTGTATTATTTTGAGGTGAAAGGGGTGAACAGTGGGGGGTGAAGGATTTCAAACGGAGCGTGTAGGCCTATCTCTTAAACGACATAGGCGAGAAATTTGAAATTCAGCGAAAAAAAAATCAGCTTAAAAAATTAGTAAATCGGTGTTAAACCGCTTTTTTCATATGTTAATTTAAGGGGCCAATGGGGTGGGGTGAAATTCTGGGGGAAAAAGGAGAGAAAGTGTCCTAACTGACTGACTAACTCACCCTCTCATCAAACTCACGGGAAAAAGACAGCTTAAAAAATAATTTAATTGGTGTTCAAGCGCTTTTTCATCAATCCAATTTAAGGGGCCCATGGGAAGGGGTGAAAATCTGGTAAAAATAATTGAAAGAAAATGTCCTGTCTGACTCACTCACTCATCACGCCCAGCGAAAACTATTAAAGTTGGAAACATGAAATTTTGGGAATATGTTCGCTGTATGTCGAAAACGTCAACTAAGGAATGATTTTTGTTTATTCGGGTTTTTAAGAGGTGTTAAGGGGATAAACGTGCATTTCATTGAATAACGATATCTCATGAGTTGTTTCTTTCGGGATGTGATATTCGGTATATAAACTAATCATTAAAAATAATCAGACATATCTAAGGGTTTATCGATGTGGTGTATATTATGAGGTGAAAGGGGTGAAAATTGGGTGTTGAGGGATTCTTAACGGAGCGTGTATCTCTTGAACGACATAGGCGAGAAGTTTGAAATTCGGCGGGAAAAACAGCTTAAAATATAAGTAAATAGGTGTTCGACCTTTTTTTTTAAATATGCAGTTTAAGGGGCCCTTGGAGAGGGGTGAAATTCTGGGGGGAAAACAGGGAAGAAAGTGTCCTAACTCATTCACTCATCAAACTCAGGGGGGAAGAACAGCTCAAAAATAAGTAAATAGGTGTTCGACCGTTTTTTTTTTCATAAATCCAATTTAAGGGGTTCATGAGAGGGGTGAATTTCTGAAAAAAAATGAAAGAAAATGTCCTGACTTACTCACTTACTCATCATCGCCCAGCCAAAATTATTGAAGTTAGAAGCATGACATTTTGGGGCTATGTTCGTTGTATGTTAAAAACGTCCACTAACGAAGGATTTTTGGATATTCAGATTCTAAAGGGGTATTAAGGGGGTAGACTTGCATTTAATTGAATAACAATATCTCTCGTTTGGTTTCCTTGGGGATGGGATACTCGGCATATAAACTCATCATTAAGAATAAGCAGACATATGTCTAAGGGTTTATCGATATGGTGTATATTATGAGGTGAAAGGGGTGAAAAGTGGGGGTTGAAAGATTCCTAACGGAGCGTGTATCTCTTAAACGACATAGGCGAGGAGTTTTGAAACTCGGAGGAAATCAATCAGCTTAAAAATGAATACATAAATAAATAATTAAAATAAATAGGTGTTCGACCGTTTTTTTTTCATAAATCCAATTTAATGGGCCTATGGGGAGGGGTGAAATTCTGGAAGAAAAACGTGCACCAAGGATGGATTTTTGGATGTTCTCTCTCATCGACCAACCAAAACTATTAAAATTACAAGAATGATATTTTGTGGATATGTTTGTTGTATGTCGAAAACGTCTACTACGGAGGGATTTTTGGATATTCAGGTTCTAAAGGGGTTTTAACGGGGTTAAACCTGCATTTCATTGAATAACAATACGACACGACTATGACGCGAGCGAAGCGAGACTAAAAATGAGATGGTGTGAGTCTGTGTATTACTCAATCACGCAAGTACCACTGGTCCAATTTACATGAATGTTACATGGAAGTAGCTGATTTACCTGGTTAACATATAGGCTACTTTTGATTTCAATACTTTGCACTATTTAAAGATGGCGACCATTTTAGTGACGTCACTACACCCTTTGGTTACAAACATTCATATTTCCATTTCAAATAAAAAGAGAACGCTAAGAAATAGCAAACTTTTGATGGCATATACGAGGTTTAAAATTACATTTTCTATCCGAAAGGTATCTCCTACGGTTAGCGAGTAAAACCTAAATTTGTGCTATAAAACACGGTCAACGCCGAGCGGTGTAGTAGGACAAAATGTTCCATCCTTAATCTCCCTCTGAGCAGCACCTCGCCTATCCTTTGTTTTAACACTGTCACCTTCACATTTTAACTTATTTATGACGCGTAGCGAAGCACGGGTACTTCAGCTAGTTAAACATAAAAACCAAAGTTCAAGTAACATCTTCAGTGTGAAGGAGCCTGAAGATTAGAAGCCAACTTAGGAATGTCTAGTTTAAGATTGCGGAGTCTCAAACGAAGTTCGTTTTCCATTGTATTCGGGTATTAATTCTTGAGATAAACAAGTGAAGAAAATGCAGTCTCACACAAGTACGAAGTAGTGAAAGGTAGTAAAAATCCAACTGCTTTGTCAGCTATGACTGCATAGTCCTCACGCCTCTCAACTCAAAAGTTCTCAAGAGCCATTTTTGAAAAAGTTTGCCTTAGTTCTGAATCTCAATTCAATTTGTAAATCTGCTCCTTATCTTTGGCCTTTAAGTCCTCCGGCAACATATCAATGCTTTATATTTTTAAATTTGATATTTTTATATTTTTCGTAACATCACCACGTACCACCAGTGGTACGCGTACCACAGTTTGGGAAACGCTGATCTAGAGGTACCTGATATGAGGGTAGCCCGAATGATTTCTGGGACAAATTGATGGGAGGAATGGCTGGAAGGTACTTGTAATGAAGAGATAAAGGCTAAGTTAGAAATGAACACGCTAGATGAAGCTGTTCGTATGAGCCGACTGAGATGGAGGGGTCATGTGATGACAATACGGGAGGAGAGATTACCTGCTAATGAGTTCGGTTTTAGAGGGTAGGAGAAGTTAAGGTAGACCTAGGAGGCGATGGTTATATTCAGTGAACTGTTTCAAAGTGAGGGATGTAATAGCAGTGGAGGTAGCAGTGCAAACTGCTAATAGGGGATCATGGAAATGACTTGTTCGCAAACAGAGGCTTGCAGACTAGACTGGAAGCTGAAACAGTCTCACATGAGAATGTATGTGTAGTTGTGAGCCCCTCAGGGGTGGGAAACTGGATATTATAAAGATTCTCGTGTCCAGCGCGGCCCCGGACCAGTGTCTCTGCGGAAGTGAAGATCCGCACAATCCCTGTAAATCCCAGGCCGCACGCTGTGTTAGTGTGGTCCTCGCAAGGATGGGAGCTAGGAGGGAGGAGGGGAGGGAGGAATGAAGGAAGGAAGGAAGGGAGGGAGGAAGGGAGGGAGGAAGGAAGGGAGGAAGGAAGGGAGGGAGGGAGGAAGGTAGGAAGGAAGGCAGGAAAGAAGGAAGGGAAGGAGGAAGGCAGGAAGGAAGGAAGGAAGGGAGGAAGGTAGGGAGGAAGGAAGGGAGGGAGGAATGAAGGAAGGAAGGGAGGAAGGAAGGAAGGGAGGGAGGAAGGAAGAGAGGGAGGAAGGAAGGAAGGGAGGGAGGAAGGAAGGGAGGGAGGGTGGAAGGGAGGGAGGGAGGAAGGCAGGAAGGAAGGGAGGAAAGAAGGAAGGGAGGGAGGAAGGCAGGAAGGAAGGAAGGAAGGGAGGAAGGGAGGGAGGAAGGAAGGGAGGGAGGAATGAAGGAAGGAAGGGAGGAAGGAAGGAAGGGAGGGAGGAAGGAAGGGAGGGAGGCAGGAAGGAAGGGAGGAAGGAAGGGAGGAAAGAAGGAAGGGAGGGAGGGAGGAAGGCAGGAAGGAAGGAAGGGAGGAAGGCAGGAAGGAAAGAAGGAAGGGAGGGAGGAAGGCAGGAAGGAAGGGAGGAAGGAAGGAAGGGAAGTAAGAAGGAAGGGAGGGAGGAAGCAGGAAGGAAGGGAGGGAGGAAGGCAGGAAGGGAGGAAGGAAGGGCGGAAGGGAGAGAGGGAGGAAGGCAGGAAGGAAGGGAGGAAAGAAGGAAGGGAGGGAGGAAGGAATGGAGGAAGGAAAGAAGGAAGGGAGGGAGGAAGGCAGGAAGGAAGGGAGGGAGGAAAGAAGGAAGGGAGGGGGGAAGGGAGGAAGGAAGAAAGGAAGTGAGGGAGGAAAGAAGGAAGGGAAAGGAAGGGAGGGAGGAAGGAAGGGAGGAAGGAAGCTTGCAGACATGTGGACGTTAATATCGCGATCATGAGCCACAGGACCTTCGAAAATATCACATGCACTGACTGGGAAGCGATCCCGGTCTGCCTTCGTGAGAGGCAAGCAGTTTGATCACTGCACCATCAAGCCCCCCGTGATCATCAGAGTAAATTTATAGGTTTACTTTGAAACTGGATCATTTAACTCTGTTGTAGAGCACATTCCATTTACTGTATTCTGATCCGCGCTACACAATACAATAGGGGGCGTGGTGGCTCAGCGGTCTAGCTGTATGCCTCTCACCAAGGCGGTCCGGGTTCGAATCCCGGTCAATGCATGTGAGATTTTCGAAGTGAAATGCCATGTCCTGTGGTTCGGATTCCACGTAAAAAGGAGGTCCCGTGGCTCATAATCACAAGATTCACGGTCACATAAAACTACAATCTTCCTTCCTTCCTTCTTCACAATACAATATGTATTGAGGATTTAAACTAGTGGAAGCCCTGTTCATGTTGGAGACGAAGGTGACAAGATGTCGACAAAGGAAGCAAGTCCCTGATAATCAACTCGATCAAGAGGAGTCCTCAAATCTTGGGAAAAATGGAGTTTTTCAAAAGGAGAATGGAGAAATCGACTGAACTATGGGATAAAAATATACACGCCACAGCGTGTACTATATGGAAAGTACTTCCTAAAGAATTTGTTTGCTTAATAGCATAATAATGATAATAATAGTGGTTAATTGGAAGTTCAGGAAGCCGAGCAAGAAACTAAAACAGATAAGTTTGATTTCCGTGGATTCTTTTTAAGAGACTGTGCAAAATTAGGAATTATTCAAGATTTCGAATTAAAACGGTAAGAATTAACCAAGTCAATTTTATTTTGTTTTGTTTTATTTTTTCATTTATTATATTTCACATTCTTCTCTACACAGACATTAAATAATAATAATAATAATAATAATAATTACAGGCAAGAAGTAGTTCAGGGCCTTGAAAAACTTCATGAAATTGCCTCAAAGACCGGTCTCGAACCAGCATACGAAGAAACTCATTACATGGAAGGATCCACCCGCTATCTAGATGGAAATCCTCTGAGTCTAAATTAGGCAAAATTCATAAGATAAATACATTCAAGTACTTACGATAAGGATTGAACCGTAAGGTAAACAATGAGAGAATTTTAAAATTACGTGAAACAGATATAACAGCAAATACATATAAGACAAAGCAAAATTAAGACATTACACCCCAGTAATCAAACAAGAAGCACTGTATGCCTCGGGAACCTTGATCATTGGAGACAAATCTCTTATTAAAGACGTGATGATTATGATGATGACAGGCATTTATTCGTCAACGAATATATAGTATGTAAAATACAATGTTATTTGGAAGTACTGTGTAGTCTCAGATGGCTGAACAGACCAATTCTGAAAGCACACACTTTACTGCAGTGACAGCACACACAGTTGTATCAGCAGATGATTGTGCAGGCCCACCATCCCTTGCACTCGCACGTTCTTTCCTGCGGTTACTCCTTTCAGCTTCTAGTCTTCTCCTATCTTGTTCTAATTATTCAACTCCGTTGTATACGATTTTACGCCATTTAGTTCTATCTTCAGTTGCGGTTTCCCAGTTGATCGTATCAATTTGACACTCTTTGAGGTTTAAGGACATCCTTGTATCGTTAAAGCTGCCCTCCATGGCTGCGCAGTCCATTCTTTAGTTGGGAGTACATGATTCTCTTTGGGAGGCGTGGATCTGGCAAGCGGACAACATGGCCAGCCCAGCGTATCTGATGCCTGACTACCTTTGCCTCCATGCTTGTAGTGTTGGCTTCTTCGAGGATACTAATGTTTGTTCGACGATCTTGCCATTTAACTTTCAGTATTCTCCGTAAGCATCGTTGATGGTATTTTTCCAGGGATATTAGGTTTCTCCTGTAAGTTGTCCAGGTGTGGCAATCATAGATAAGAGTAGGGATTACAATAGCGTTTAAACGTAGAGTTTAGTTCTCACACCGATATCATCATTGTCAAACAAGAAAGGAAAATATTGAGGGAGATCTTTGGTCCAGTCTGCTCAGAAGGAATCTGAATGGAACGGAAGTCTCAGGAGCTTTATCAGTATACTGAAAAGATCACAGGACCTTCAGAAAAAGGCAATTGAAGTTCTACGGCCATATTCTCAGAATGAACAAATGACACGCTCACCAAAAGGATTGCAGAGGAAATTATACAAGATCGACTCCAGTTCAGATCATTAATCAACAACCAGCATTTCTCTGAGAAAATGGCTACCAGGGCCAAGAAATCATGGACTGAAGAACGGAGGAAGGTTTTTCTGTGCCCAGATGAAGAGATTTTGGTAGAAGAAAAAAGCATCATAAGCTAAATACATTCTATAGCGCTCCCCAGACGGGCTTAACGATGTAATAGTAATAATAATTAAATTTTAATTGTAATTTATTTATTAAATACTATTGATATTACATTAATGTGATATGTCTCACGAATCTGACGGCAAATCCAGTACAGAATATCTGTGAGACATATTAATTATTATTTACAACTTATATACAGATTGTATTTCAATACAAGAGTGTATGCAAAAAAATATGTTTTGTTATTCAATCTTTTTTAATTTATATATTTTAATCATAATTATCGATATTCTTAAATTTTGTTTTGTTTTAATATTCATTCTTTTCCATTTTCCATTGCCTATATAATTTGATTTAGCAATCGGAGGAAATCTCGGACACATTTAGGAAAAGACGATAGAAATTTTACGGGCATATCCTCAGGATGGGCAATCAGAGACTGACCAAAAGGATTCTTAACCTTGACCTGTCAATGAAAGTTAAAAACACCTGGCTGCTTGAAGTAGGAAAAGATCTTCAGAAAACAGGCATCACAGATGACATTGTACTAGACAGAGCTAAGTTCAGAGAATTAGTCGATAATCACCGCTTTGCAGACCACCCAAGCACTATCACCAACAAAACCTGGTCAGAAGATCGCAAGAGAAGCCACAGCGAGAAGATGAAGGGATTTTGGGAGAAGAGAAAGGCAATGCCATCAGCTAAATAACTTCAATCGCGCTCCTTAGCCGGGCATGACAAAAAAAAAGAAAGAAAGAAAGAAAGAAAGAAAGAAAGAAAGAAAGAAGAAGAGTTTGATTTAACATGTTAGGTGATAATGAGAAAAATATTAATGTAAATAATTAAAGACACAAATAGATACACTATAGCAGTTATAATAATAAGTTTATGTTCGACCCTCACTATTATGTGTCAGAAAACTGTATCATAATGATGGTCATTATAACACTCTTTTTCATTATGATACAGTTTATCCAGCCAATCAGAGCTCGTTCATTGACCAATTAGGTAACGATACCTTCACGCGTGCGCTCAAAATCCAACATGTCGGACATAAACACAACATCGAACTATAATAAATTACCGACATGGAATACGCACCGTTCATATGTTCGCGTAAATAAACTGGCGAATATGAGACAACAAATAGCACTGTACCTTAATATAATTTCTACACAGCGCATTCATTGTCTTCAAACAACTCCAGTGACAATATTACTGAGGGGCGACAGATGTCAACATATGGCCTGCATATGGCATTGCAAGCACACAGAGCGCATGCGTCGGTCGTCCAGTGATCTTGAAAGACAGAGATATAACACCCAACGCTCGCTCTGTGATCACAACATTCAAGTAGCTGACTCTCAACAGATATTTATGAATATTTATGTTAAAACATATAATAAAGTTAAAATTATCGTCGAACATAAACAGTCGTATGCAACTCGCCTATAATGGTAAATAAGACACTCGTATGAAAATAATAAAACTTGCTTACGCTCGTTTTATAAACATACTCGTGTCTTAATTATTGCCATTATAGTCTCGTTGCATAATGCACTATTAGTCTCTTGAAACCATAGATATTTATACATATTTTACATATTTAGTACTTGTTATGGCTCATGTTTGTATGTTGTGAGAGACCTTATGCCTGAATCTTGGATCATGGTAGTAGAGATTCAGTACAGTAATTTTGAACAATTCTTTAATATTAAAATACCGACAGCAGTGGCTACGCTCGCTAAAGCGCAGCGTTTGGTCATGGGGCCAAGCTCTCTGCTGATTCGGTAGACACGTAGGTTCGAGCCCCACCGTCGGCTGTCCTTGAAATGGTTTTCCGTGGTTTCCCATTTTCAACACCAGGCAAATGCTGGGACGGTACCTTCTGACAGGCCACGGCCGCTTCCTTCCACATCCTTGCCCAGTTTCATTCACCTTCATCCATTCCATCTCTCATGCCGACGCGCAGGTCGCCCACGGGCGTCGCCTAGAAAGACCTGCACTCGGCCTCTCAGGAGGCCACACGATAATAATAATAATAATAATAATAGGCCTAATAATAACGCCGGTGCATTCGGAATTTTACCTGATGGAGTCTCGGCTCTCTCGTATTTATGTATCTCCAAACGCCAACTTGCCTGGGCCAGGATTCGACCCCGCAATCTTGGACACAGCAGGGGAGAACATAAAAGCTGCTTCAGTCAGATTGATATAATTCCTTTAAAACAGCAGATTTGTGATGCGGTACAATTCATTACTACCACCCTCAAATCATTAAAAATTGTGCACGATATTGATTGTGGCTGTTAGGTTGCCCAAGTTCGAACCTGGAGCCTGACACTCGACTGTGGTGATAATTAAAAGTGCGCGGTGGCTCCATTCTGTTTTTCAATTAGTAATCATCTCCTCCATTGTGAATCTCCCCGCGGGCTGGTCTAATTAAAGTGGAACTGTCAGTTGTTGAATAGGACCTCATTCTGCAGTTAAATATAAAAGGTACAATGAATAAATGTATAATTGCAGCTTTTGGTTGGTTGGTTGGTTCCTTAGTTTAGGGGCTGCGCTAACGCGGTCATGTAGCCCCGTGTACTTTGGGTGTGTGTAGAATTTGTCTGATAACTGGTGTTAATTGTGATGGCTGTATTAGTGTGTGATATCTGTGATTCAGGTAGAAGGACTGCAGACGATTACATTTTTCAAGTAGTTCCTACTTTTGCCACCAAATGCTACCATCCACGACACCTAGCTGCAGTCGAGGCTACCAAATGCCTTCGCAGTCAGCAACCGGTGGCGAACGTTGGAACTAATAGAGCGTTATCACACTAACATACGAATTTTTGCTTCCACAAGTGTAATTAGTGGAAGGTTCTTTTTCATGCCATAAATCTATGACATGGGACCGCCGGCTTTACTTCCCCTCCGAAGGAAGGCTTACTGATGGATTTTTAACGCTCTTAAAAATCCGACGACTTCGGCCGCGTTTGAACCCGTGATCTTGGGAATAGAATCTCAGCATGCTACCAACTACGCCACCGAAGCCGCTAATTTCAGCTTTTAAATTATATTCCAAGAATATATAAAAATAAAGAGAGTGCTAATAATAACCAGACTTTCAAGTCTTCAATCACACATGAACGATAGACCCGAGTGAATGAACATTTTGACTAGTATTTGTTAAAAGAAAAAAACCAATTTTAGCTAATAATAATGTTACATGATAATGCCATTGAACAAGTAACGGAATTTTGTTTTGGGAGGTGTGATTAATTATTACAACAGATGCATCCCATAAATTAAGAAAAGAATAGTGTTGGCGAAGAAAGCCTTTCAAAATAAGAAGAATTTGCTGCACAATGAGCACCTCAACTTGAAGATAAGGAAGTCATTTCTCAAAACATTTGTTTGGAGTGTGTTGACCTATGGTTGTGAAACATGGACACTGGGGAAAAGAGATGAAACAAAACGTGAGGCGGCTGAAATTTGGTTTCGGAGACGAATGACCCGAACAAGCTGGATAGAAAGAAAGACAATTGAGCTTGTTCTGAACGAAATTCAGGAGAATCGATACATGTTGAACACCATCAAGAAAAGGAAACAAAAATTCATGAGGCACATACTCGGACATGACACTGTCCTCCAGGTAATCTTTGAAGGAAATATATTAAAAAAAAAAAAAAAAAAAAAAAAGGCGGCTTCGGTGGCGTATTTGGATTTTTAAGAGCGTTATAAATCCCTCAGTATGCCTTCCTTCGGAGGGGAAGTAAGCCAGCGGTCCCATGTCATTGATTTATGGCATGTTAAAGAACCCTCCACTAATTACAGCTGTGTGAAGCTAAATTGTATAGGTTAAGAATATAAACAACGCTCTTAGGTTCCTACGTTCGTTGCCAAGAGCCGACTGTGGTGGCGTCTGGTAGCTAAGTTCTGAAGTAGTAGTCGTTGACGGTGGTGTTTGGCGGCAAAAGAAGGATCTATTTGAAAAATTCAAATTCTGAAGTCCTAACTTGAATTAAAAAGCAGATATCACACACTAATACAGTAATCATATTTAACACCGGTTATCAGACAGATTATACACACACCCAAAGTACACGGGACTACATGATGCGTTGTCGCAGGCCCTAAACTTAGGAACCAACCAACCAACAAACCAACCAACCAACCTAAAAAAAAATATATATATACTAGCAGAAGTACCCATTCTTCGAACGGTCTTCGGTATTAATAACCAGATGTTATCAATTGATCTACTGTTGCAATGTTTAGGGGCTTGGAACCTGTTTGTTGGCAAAGAAAAATGATTAGCTAAAATGTGCTCTCAAACTAAATTTACCTAACGTGTTCTTCCTGGCGTGAAAATAAAATTGAAAACCTCGTAGACGAATCGCAATACACGTCACATACGAACTGACCCTAACCGTTGTGTCAAGTGCCGAACAACAGGAAGACCCCTTTTATAAATTATTCAGTTTTCTTTAGCCTCCAATGGCCCAAATTCCTAAAATCAGCAAAAAACCGTCTACTATTTCAAATCAGGAACTTTTGAAAATAATGTTGCTGTTTGGAGATATAATAGACCTTCTGTACGACATATCGCACGTGTAAGTCGTGTGAAAAAAATCTAGGGTACTCCTTGAACCCCTTAAGCGCATTGATGAATTTTACTGTTTTATTTGGTTCCGTGATAACCTTTTAGCCATTTGCAACCTTTCACAGAAATGTAATAAATGGAGTGGCATTACTTATTCCAGAAATAGATGGAAAGTTGGATGCCACCTCTTGAGATACTGTTGTCATGGTTAGTGGCTTGCATTCCTTCTTTAGTTTATTAAACGAAATTAGTTTTCTGGGAATATCTGAAACTGTTGGGTTTAGAGCCTTAAAATATAGTTTTCGGGGACCCTTTACGGCTCTTGAGGGGCCCCGAGTTTTGTTTCTGACACCAAGGGTTTGAAAATGAGTTTGTCTCGTCGTTGTACGCCATAATAATGATAATAATTAAAATAATAGTAATAATAATAATATAACAATATAGGGATAGGGATATAATAGACCTTCCGTACCTTACCAGAACGTGTAAATTGCGTTAAAATATTCTAGAGTACCCCTTGACCCCTTAAGCGCATTATATGTATTGATGAATATTTCAGCTTAATTTGGATCCGTTATAACCTTATTGTCGTTTGCAAACCTTCACAGTAATATAATAAATGGAATTGCATTGCGTCTTACAGAAATAGATGGACCTCTAAGATTCTGTTGCCATTGTTACCGGCATGCATTCCTTCATTAACTTATTAAGTGAAATTAGTTTTTTGGGAATATCTCGAAAAATGTTGGTTATAGGGCCTTAAAATGTTGTTTTCGGGGTTCTTTTGGGGCCCCCGAGTTTCGTTTCTCACATTGAGAGGCTGAAAATGAGCTTTGTCTCACCCTTCAACGCTTATTTCAGCATGTATTTTAAGGGGGTAGGCCCCCTGTTATGAGAGATACGGAGAAGAGTTACATCAATGATTAGTGTCGTGCCTCTGATGGATATCTGCATCATATTTTACGTTAATCCACCCAGCCGTTCTCGAGTTATAAGGACACAAAATATTGTCCACAGACAAACAAACAGACAGACAGACAAAAAAATATTTTTTGCGTGCATCCGTCACAAAACAGTCTAAAACGGGCAAATATGTCAAATTTCCGTGGAAATGCAGAAAAAACCGACAAACATTCATTTTTAGCCTACTTTTCACATTTTGCAAAAATGAGGAAAAAGTAGTCTTATGAGATCGATCCGGGAAAATGTGTGTCTGTCTGTCTGGCTGGCTGGCTGGCTGTGTGTGTGTCCCCCCCCTATCGACTCCTAAACGGCTGCAGCAATCAGAACCAAATTTAGTATGAGTAAAGATGTGCACCGGAATAGCTCACGTCCATATTTGAAAATGATGTCAGTGCTACCAAGTGCTGAAAAAACGCACTAGAAATATGAGCTCCATGTTGGATATCTTGCAAGGTATGCATGGGAGCTATTCCAAAATTGGCACACATGTAGATAATACTATTTCAGTTTAATTTCCAGGAGGCCAACCATGACAGTGTTGCCAAAATAATTTTAAGCCTTCTTATAGGTCCAATGTTTAAATGCATATAACTTCTGCACCATCAACTGGATTTCAACCAAATTTTGTATGTAATATCTGTACATAAACAGATATGACTGAGCATATTCTTAAGAGCCACCAGGGCTGCCAACTGTTAATAATTGCTCTCTCTATTTTTTTAAATCCAAATACCAATATATCAGAAAGTATGCAAGCCAACAGCTTTAAACTATGCACACGTATATTCTGACATTTTAGATTAATTTGGAGTAACTTATATACGTCAGTTCTACCAACATGATTATAAGCCTGCTGATAGTACCAATTTTTAAATACATGTAACTTCTATACTATCAGCTGGATTTCAACCAAATTTCGTATGTGCAATATTTACCATAACAGATATGACTATAAGTATTGTTAAGAGCAATCAGGGCTGCCAACTGTTAATAAATGCTGTCTATATTCTTTTTACCCTAATATCAATATATCAGAAAGTGTGCAAGCCAACAGCTCTATACTTTGCACACGTATAGCACCTGACATTCTAGATTAATTTGGAGTAATTAATACAAGGCGGTGCTGCCAACATGATTCTATGCCTGCTGATATGTCCAATTTTAAAATACATGTAACTTCTATACTAACAAATGGATTTCATCCACAATTGGCACAACAAGATATCATAATAATTCAGATTATTTCTGACCAGCACACGCATGGTATTGTTGGCAACATGCTTTTACGCGTGCTGATAGATCCAGTGACTAACTGCATGTAACGTCCATTGGACTTCAACCAAATTTTGTATTCTGTACCTTAAGAGGTGGAAATAAAAATATATTCAGTCACCAGGGCTGCCAACTGTAGTGCTCTATTAGGCTACATTATACCGGGTATATTTTGAACTAATTAGATATTTCGATATTACCAACTTAATTTCGTCATTACTCTAGATAGGTTCATATACTCTAGAATTATCATTGGCATGAAAAGTAGGCTGTATAGTTCTTCACGGAACTTCTTGTTATATAATAGAGAAGGGATATAACAGACCTTCCGTACCACACCCGCACGTGTAAATAGCGTGAAAAATTCTAGAGTACCCCTTGACCCCTTAAGCGCATTGTATGTATTGATGAATATTTCAGCTTAATTTGGATCCGTTATAACCTTATAGCCGTTTGCAAACCTTCACAGTAATGTAATAAATGGAATTGCATTGCGACTTACAGAAATAGATGGACCTCTGAGATCCAGTTGCCATGGTTACCGGCATGCATTCTTTCATTAATTTATTAAGTGAAATTAGTTTTCTGGGAATATCTCAAAAACTGTTGGTTTTAGAGCCTTAAAATGTGGTTCGGGTCCCCGAGTATGGTTTCTCACATTGAGGGGCTGAAAATGAGCTATGTCTCACCCTTCTACGCCTATTTCAGCATGTATTTTAAGGGGGTAGGCCCACTTTTATGAGAGATACGGAGAAGAGTTACATCAATGATTGGTGTCGTGCCTCTGAAGGATATCTGTATCAAATTTTACGTCGATCCACTCAGCCGTTCTCGAGTTATAAGGACACAAAAAAGTGTCCACAGACAAACAAACAAACAAACAATTAAACAAACAAACAGACAGACAGACAGACAAACAAATTATTTTTGCGCGCATCCATCATAAAACAGTCTGAAACGCGCAAATATCGCAAATTTCCGTGGAAATTCTAAAAAACAGACAAACTTTCATTTTTATATATATAGAGATAAAAAGACGACCAAGACAATCGCATCTCAAGAACATTGTCAAGGAAATTGAATGTGGCTCGTATGCCCATATGAAGAAAACTGCGGAAGACCGTAAAAAGATTTCTGCTACGACAAGCCTTTAGAAGCTGAGGATGATGATTTGAAGCCTAGGAGTAAACAGATGTGTGTAAAATATTAGGCTCCAATAAAGAATTAATATTGTTTATTCAAAATCATTTTATTTTATGTTTATTACTCTATTTACTAATAAAACTTTTAACATTATACGCCAAATCAATACTTGACATATTGTGCCCTTTTAGCAAGAAATATGCAGATCACAGTATACCAGCGTAGCTCAATTCGGGATTGTCGGGGGTAGCGGTAAGTTCACCCACTCTGTGACTCACATATTTTGGATTAATTAGAGGATACACTTGCAAAAATAACAACAAAATCAACTCCTATTTTAACACATTTAATTAATCAAAATTATGGCGCTACAAACAATTAAACAATTAAATTACTGACCCATAATCATCTACTTGTTCCAAATGAACAAGGAATAACATAAGAATAAAACAAATATTATATTAAAACATCTGGTTTCCATATAAACCAACAATTCCTAATTATTTTTACTTCCATAAAGCATCAACTGTAAGTTTCATATAACTCCGAGCTCTTTTGGCTCAATGCTTTTCTGTAATAATGGTGTCATTCTTTGTACACCTCAAAAACTACTTTTTTTATATTTTCTTAATCATCAAAACAAATGTATAATTACATTTAAAATTACATGTTAATTATCTAACTCAATATTTGGGCATTTCACATGTTTTCAGCTTTTATCATCTCTCTCTAATTTTACAAATACATCAAGGTAATCAGGAAATCATTTGTGTACTCCAGAGTATGAAGATTACTTGACACAGTCAAAAAACTATGGTCACTCCCGGAACCTAGTTGCCTTCAATTAACTCATGGAATCCAACTTCCATACAACATTACAATAGGGATTGTTATTTATCTCATATGTCTTATAAGACCATTATCACATAAAAACTACGATCTGAACAGGCAAGCGGAAATATCAATCTACAAGGACCTCGGTTCAACGCCCGGGTCGTTAACAACTTTAAACACTCACGGTGTATTCATTACTCCTTACAAGACGGCCTTCAGACACCCCTCCTGCTCCAAGGGTCTGACCGTGATACTTGAGAGTTATTTATGACTATGCGGGAACCCTTCCGTCTAGTCTAAGCTAGAGCTCTCTTTAATGCTTTTACAAACAGCTTTTCGTTCATTCTCAGTTCTCTGGGGAGACCTGGCATTCTACTCCTCGTTTACATTCAACAATATTATTGGGCTCATAAACCACATTCGTAATCTTGGCATTTATTAATTATGAAAGGTCCTCATTGATTGGGGAAGAGTTATACACATTCTACGACGAATAATAAAGGGGCTTTCACAATAAGAGGATTCTGAGTTCGAATCTCTTCACATGCCTCGGGAACCATTCCCATATAGAGGACTATACAAAATGCGATTTAGGGTCAGCCTATAGCTTATAAGACCTACGCTCAATACCATACACTTGCTCCCTTTCAATACAACATACACAATGCCTCGTGATTCAATGTCACAATTAGAGGACTTATACCAATTCTCAATTCGCTACAATCAACTACCTCTCATAAGTAATTTACCAAGTACATTAGCTTTTACGCGTTCCTAGCGTGACATTTTACTTTAATTGCGCTCCTTTGCGCTATATTTTATTTTTAAGCCTAGCGTCATCCAAAGAACTGATAATACCATATTAACAATTGATACACATCTCAATTTTTATATTATTCTTTTCCTTTGACAATAAATTTCTCTATCTTTAAGAACATGCATTTGAACATCATGTCTATACTTTTTATTAAAGCTCTAACGCTCTTATGTTCACATCAATTAATTTCATCTTTATTTAATATTTCCTTACTTGGTTATTATTATTATTATTATTTCATATCTTCATTCTTTACACAAGCTCAAAAGCTATTTCTTTCATATAACTCAAATTTACTTTTATTTAAATATCTTTCATGATAATTATTAATATTTCGCTTGCTCTTATGACATTCGTCAAATACACTGACATTTTATTCATATATTTCCTCTACTGGATTTATTCTTTTACATAATTATTTATAGTTTCTCAAATTTCTATTATTGTTCAGACCGCGTTTTTCTTTATTCAATATTTATTTATTTAAACACATCCCTTTTACTCGAAAACTCCGGTGGATTTGTACACAACCATTTCCCGACACCAAAATATAATGAAATTCATTACTCACATGTTTTTAAGGTCGTCTCGTGACCGTTATCCTTGTGCGGTGTTTCATTTTGGCCCACTTTTTAACTTACTCCATATTGTAGAAATTCATCTCATGTACAAACACTTCTTGACACATATTCAATACACTTAACATTGACAACATTTTTAATACACTGGTGTATCCATTTAGAACACACAATAAACACTAAAAAATATTATTTTAACACACAATCTTGATAGATTTACACTTCACCACTTTTGATCACTAGGCCGTATTTTCCTAGCCTATCACACGTGACCTCTTAATCTCCCGTTTCTAAGGGTGAAATTTATTCAATGTCGGCTTCCTCTCCTGCAGAATACGAAAGTCTCGAATCATCTACTTTTCCCTGGAATCCTAATTCTTCGAATCCTATTCTGGATGACCGGCTATTTCTCTAGCTTGAACGGCTTCTTTTTTAGATCTAGTTTATCGATCCTAGTGAAAGTATGTTCGGATCGAGGTCCCCTCGATAACCTATCGATGATCGATGGATTTATTTTATAGCAGCTAGTACTTCTCGAGTCTAGTGCTTTAGAATAGTTCGTCTGCTTTCTGGAGATAATGTCTATAGTCTCCGTTCTTCTTTGTTTATTCGGTTCTCGCACTCCTACTTTTCTGAAATACGTTGCGAACCTTACTCTGTTTTTCCCTATTTGGGTTCTTTAAATTAGATAACTGTTTATCTTTCTATTACGGTACTTCCGTACGTTATGATATTTTCGGTCGTTTATTTAAAGACCTATCGCCTTAAGTCCAACGTTCGCAGCCTGCTTTGACTATATTTTACGAACTTTTCACTGTAAACTTGTGTACTGTCGGACCTAAATCCTGTAACTAGGATTTTCCTAATTTTTCAACACGGCGATACTTTAATATTTCTTCTTTACAACTCCTTATGGAGGCACGCAAGTTATTAATACTGCGACGCCCGTGGCTATCAGATATTAATTCTGCGGTGTAATACAGCGTTTCTCCCCTAAAGGAGTACTGGTAAACTGTCTTCGATGTGAAGCAGAATGACGCCCCACACGGCTGTCTGAATACTGATGCGTAGCAACGCCCCCCTCGGGCTGTTTGGAACTGCTTGTACTGATGCTCCAGCGTCACGTCCCCCGGACTGACTCGTAACTGCATGTTTGGCTTGGTGATGCCAGGAGCTTTATACTCTTTCGCTACAAAAAGATAAGACTCTAGCCCTTTCCGTGCCCAACTTTTAAAATAATGGTTGCACCATTATAAAAATTATACCTTCAAAAAGCTCGTCTTCTCAATGTTAAATAATCTCATTGCGCATAAGAATCGATCGTGCAATTCGGAGATATTAATTAATTTCTCGTCCTCAACTGTGTGGGTGTTGCTGTTCATTTGCATTCTCCCCTCTCCACAGGCCTTGGTAAATCCCCTATGACGTCTACTTGCGTTTGCAGTTTTCTCCTGTGCAATTATTAAAGGGTTTTTCTTTACACAAAAATCTCTAATTCGAAATGATTCACCGTACTGTAATTGTTTACTTATTTTTATACTCGTAAACGGGTTAAATTTAATTATTCCTCTTCTGGCGCATAGGCGGTGTTGTCGTTTTTAAGCAAGCTCAGCTCGATTTCCGAGTCAGGCTTCCTTGTCTAACAGCCGGAATTTTCCACTCGGTTATTAATACTCATGACCAGCTCCTTCTGAATGTCAAGAGGCGTGATATCATCTCTCAAACACCTGGCTCGCGCCGCTTGCACAATGTTAGGCTAGAATCCTGGCTTGATCTTTCTCTATGTTACATTAGAAACTGTACGTTTCTTTCATTTCTTCCCCAAATACATGGATTCGACCTCCTTGGACCCTATGGCACATGGGTTCATCTCTCCCCTCCTTAGGTAAATACATTTTCGAAAAATTTTGAGGAAATTTATTTCAATGAATCTTATCTTTCTTTATTCGTCGAAGCCATCATAACGTTGTCCGTACCTTCCGTCTCTTTTTATTTCTTTAAAGTCGTATCCGGTAATTGTATAGGTCGGGTACGCTCTGTCCCTACCCTTTCTTTCTTTTTCCTTTATTTGTTTGGACTATAAGTCTCCAGAACCTCATTCTTCTTTACGGTTTGGTCTATCCCTACCCGTTTCCTTATTTCATCATTCTCCTTTCTTAAATTGAAATTTTCTTCTTCAATAAACTCAATTATTTCTTTGATTTCCCAATATAATTTCTCCAATTCGCATTCGCACTCGAATGCTTGAGCTCTATTTCCTTTTTCTATCTCCTTTTCGTTCCTATCAAAAGTGGATTCTTCATCTCTAAATGTTTCCATAACCAGGGCTTGTTCATTTGATTCATCGAAATCTTCGGGAGGGTAATATAATTTCAAATTTGCTGAATTCATGGTCACTTCGTGATCCGTTTCACAGTGCCGAATTCTATATGCGTTATTCCTCAAATCTCTGATTATTTGATACGGTCCGTGGTACATTTTCTGGAACTTCTTGTACACACGGTTCCCTGGATCCGAAATGGCTGGTCTTTTTACTAACACCATTTCTCCTGCTAATAATGGTCGATGATACCTCTTATGCCTATTTCTTCTTTGCCTCCTGTCGGCTTGAGCTTTTAGATGCTCAAAGGCTCTTCTAATACGTACATCTCTTCCAGGCTGAGCGTCTGCTGGCCTAGGAATTACCAGACTCCAAGGTCTTTCTGGTTGCTCATTCCGATGTAACGTTATGGGTATCTCTCCCGTGGATTCATGGATTGTATTATTTATACAAAATTCGATAATATCCAAGATATCTATCCACTTCCAATTTTCTTCGGCACAGTATATTCTACAATACTTGGCCGTCTCTCTCATCACTCTTTCTACAGGATTTGCCTCAGGATGGCGAATACTTGACAAAATCTGACGTATTCCAAGTCTTTCTAATTCTCGTCGGAACTCTACACTGGTGAAACAACTGCCGTGATCCGACAACAAATTCTCAGGTTTCCCCAGAATCGGTATCACTTTTTCTTTAAGTCGTTTTAACACCTGTTTTGTACTAGTCTTCTGTATGGGAGCAAGGACAACCATTTTAGTGAAGACATCCATAGCCACCATTATGTGTCGATTTCCTCTTCTTGCCTTTGGCAAAGGTCCGAAGTTATCAATAGATATAATTTGACCTGGCCTTTCGGGCAACAATGGTATAGGCTTTTGCCTCATCAGAAATGCATTAGGTTTGATCCTTTGACATAAATCACATGTCTTTAGCGTGTCCCTTACAGTTTCTCTCAGTCTCGGCCATACAAATGCTTCTTTCAGCGTCGAGACTGTTTTGTCGACTCCCATATGTCCGAACGATCTATGGGCTAACCATACTATTTTCCTCTGCAAAATTGCAGGTACAACAATCCTTAATTTGGTATGGTGAGAGTCCACAAACTTATATAATAATCCATTATAAAACGTGTAGTCTTGAGCTATCTTATTAGCTTCCGTGTACGCTGGTGTTCCCCTTATCAAGCTTCCCTCAAGGAAAGATATGAGCATGTTCATCCATGGATCCTCCCGTTGTCTTTGACTAATGCTTCTTAACTCATTTAGAGTACGCTGATCCCTGTCTTCCAAATCTATAGCCATTACTTCCTCTTCTATGGACTCTTGCTGTCTACTTAAATAGTCTGGAACTATATTTTCTTTTCCTGGACAGTATTCTATCTTGACATCAAATTGTTGAATGTATAAAGCCCAACGCATTAACCTTTGACTGGATAAGTCAGTCTTCATCAAAAAGGTTAAGGCTTTATGATCCGTCCTTAAGATGACCTGAAACCCATATACGATCTTCCGCCAATATTGCAACGCGTGCAGTATCGCTAACAGCTCGATTTCGCTGATCGTATAATTCTTCTCGTGTGGTTTCAGTCTCCGACTTGTGAACGCTAGATAGTTTTTCTTATCAGGGTTTTCCGGGTTTTCCTGATATAGCATTGCCCCTATTCCAATCTGGGATGCGTCTGTTTGAATGATAAATCTCTGATTAAAATCAGGATACCCTAGCTTCACGTAATTTAAGAGCATTTCCTTGGCCTCCACGAACGCTTTTTCTGTTTCCTCCGTCCATTTCCACTTGCCCCCCTTCTTCAGAAGGTCCTGTAGTGGTGCAACAGTTTTGGTGTATGATGGACAATGTCCTGAGAAGAATCCAATCAATCCCAAAAACTGGCGAACGTTCTTTACTTTCAAAGGCCTTGGAAAATCCCTTATCGATTCCAATTTGCACGGATTTGGTTTAACACCATCCTTATCAATCACATGCCCTAAAAATGTTACTTGTCTTTGACAAAAATTTGACTTCTTTAAATTGATTTTAAAATTTGCCCTTCTTAAGTCTTCCAATAAATTTTACAACTTTTCTAAATGTTCCTCAATATTCTCCGAGGTAAGCAAAATATCATCCACATAACGGATAGTGCACTCTTTCACTTCCTCTGACAGGTTTCGATCAAGCGCTCTTATTAAGGCAGATCCGGCGGTCTTCAATCCAAACGGACATCTCCTAAAACAATAGGTTTGTTGGTCGAACTGAAATCCAGTCAACCAGCTGGTTTTCTCTTCCAGTTCGAGATGATGATACGAAGAAGTCATGTCAATATTTGTAAAAATCTTCTTGCCTTTGAACTTCCTCAGTATTTCTTTTATGGGTGGTGCCGAATCATTTTCTGGTATGATTTTTGCATTTAAATTTCTGGCATCTAGACACACCCTTACTGAGCCATCCGGTTTACTCACAATCACTAATGGACTAACATATGGTGTCGCCATCTTTTCTATAACACCTGCATTCATCATCTCCTGCAGTGTTTTCTTCGTTTGTGGGTAATGTTTTTCCGCAACCGGGTATGGTTTTTGTCTGAACGGTGCCCAATCATTGACTTGGAACGCGTATTTAAAATTTTCAATCTTCCCTGGCTTGGAATCAAATACGTCCCTAAAATTCAATAATAATTTCTTTAACTGTTCCTTATTTTCGAGGTTCACTTTAGCTTCCTCTACTTTTCCTGACAGGTTGGTTTCGAACTCAGTTTCCAAATTATCTTCGAGTTCTATGTTGAGGACTTCAAATATCTTTTCTATGTCCTTATAACCTTCCTCCGTTACTTCTTCCACATGCCATACCTGTTCTCCTATTTTCACATCCTGTTCCTGTAGGTTAATGTTTTGCTCATCCACATCCTCTCTTTGAACTCTAATGCAGTTTTGCGCTAGGTCTATAATGACCTTGTTCTCACGGATAAAATCAATACCTAATATGACATTATACGGTAATTGATTTACCAGCAAAAAGCATTGCGAAATTTCAGCGTTACCCATGATCAGATCGATGTATACCTGAAATTTACATGTTAAAGATTTTCAGGGATAATCCCCTTAATCTTCACACTTGATGTGGGAATCTTTAATACTCGGCCCCTTATTTCCAGTTCATTTAGAAGGGTTTGTGTAATTAGACTTATTGTGGATCCGGTATCAATTAATGCTCAGACCAGTAATCCTTCTATCCTTAGCATAATTATAGGTAGTTCTCTTTTAACAGGTGGGATTCCTTCCACATCCTCATTAATTAGCTCATCTGGTCTTGCTATCCAATTCACAATTTCTACCTCCTCCCAGCTCCTGGTATGTTTCCACTTTTGACAATTTAAATTTGGAGTTTTTTTTTTTATCCTGAGGGCTTCCTTTCCCCTCATTCTTTAATTGAGCTTGTAGTTCCAAGCTTTGAGCTCCGTCTTGTCGGTCGGGTGATTTCCGGTTCTTGATTGCCTCACTCCAACGGACTTTTTGCCTATCAGGTTCATCTGGTCGTTCGTTCATGTAACGAAGACTTTCCTGATTCTTTCCTCTATTTCGGCCCGATATTCATCATCCCTATCCTCTGGCCTTACGTTCCTTCTGGGATAATTCTCCCATTTCTTTCTGTTTTCTTGCCTTTGATGGTTATTGTTATAGGGTCGGCTCTCTTGTTGCCTATAACCCGTATTCCTAGGATTTCTTCCTCGATATCCTCCTCTGTAATATGGCTGTATCCCTCTAGGCTCCTGGTGCCCATACTCTCGACCTAGTCCTTGAGTATCCGTGCTGGTGGACTGATTCCTGGTCGATGGTTTTTCTCTGGTTTCCTGACTGCTGGCCATGTGTACTTGCTCAGTCTGTCTTTGGTGCCTAGGAGTTACGTGCGAAGTCGTCATATCTAATTGACGTAATACACTCTCCACTTCCACAGCACTTCTTGCTTTGGATGAGATTAACAGCCTCTGAATCTCATACGGAAGTTGTCTTGCAATGGCGGCACACAGGTCGTTCTCTGCCGGAGTTCTCGGAATTTACATAACTGAGCAGTGAAAAATTCTGAGTACTTAGTAGGTGCATTTGTGCTGTACTTCCTAGAGTACCGATCTAGCCTTAAATTCTCTTGGACGTCTGCTGCCCAATATCGTTTTAAAAATGCTTCCCTAAAGCCTTCCACCGTATCAAAGGTGTACCTGAAGCTTCTGAACCAGGTGAGACAATCACCTGCCAACAGCTTTTCAATAGCTCTCAGTCTCCGATCCTGAGGAACCTTCATTTCGTTTAAATACTCTGCAACTTCCTTTAGCCAGTATTTTGGAGTAATTGACATGTTATTACCCGTAAACTTTACTGGTCTGTCCTCATTCGATTTAATAATGTTTATTATCTGGCCATTTGCCTGATTCATGTACGGGGTTGACATCGCCATCGGATATCCTGGGTTCTTAGAAGGGCTCTCCCCTCCTAAGTCCCTATCCGTATCTGTGCCTTGTTCACGGGAATCTACCCATCCTGTCTTTGGAAACTCCTCCTGATTCTCAAATTCTAACTTCCTTTCCCTTCGGGCACTTTCTTCATTAGCCATGAGTTGGATTTCCATTTGACTATTCTTATGTTCAGTCCTCTCCAACCGGGATCTTAATTCATTCTGAATTCTTTCTTGATTCCTTTTACTATCTTCCTCTGCCTTTTTGGATTGGAATTTCTCCTCCCTGTAACTATCCCTGAACTCATTTAGTTGGTCTTCTACCTCTTTCTTAATGACCATGGCCTGTTGATTGATAATTTCTGGCTTAACGTCACCTATGGTATCTAGGTCTTTTCGTATTTCCTTTATCTTCTTCTCCACCTCTCCCTTAATTCCTTCCAGCTTTTCTTCCGTCTTCTTAGACACTTCCGTTAATTCACCTTTGATCAGTTTCACTTCATTATTTGTTCTTTCTACTTGCCCCTCTAAGGTTTCCACGTTTTCCTTAACCTCATTTATACCCTTACTTATTTCATCTATCTTCTGGGTATTTTCCTTATTTTCTTTATTTCGTTGTTCTCTTTCTTTCTGGATATGGTTCTCGTATCTACCGAATCTTTTATCTATTTCCCCCTCGTACTTCTTCAGGTTCTCATCTACCTGCCCGGTAAAATGATCAATCTGATCTTTCATACCCTGAACATCCTTTTTATTTTGATTTTACATCTCAGTTACTTCGGTTTGAACTCCATCGATTTTTCCCTCAAGATTTCCTACTTTGTCCTTTACCCCTTTAAATTCTTCTCCTAATTTCTTAAAACTTTCTTTTATCTCATCCCGGGTTGTTTTACAGATATCGCTATTAAATTTTATCTGAGCTTCTAATTTTTCCTGCACACCTTGGATCTGGGTTACAAGTTCCTTTTCACATGCATCCACATTTTCTTTACAAGCTATTTCCATATCAACTAATTTAGTTTCCATAGAACCCAACCTTCCATTCAAAATTTTAAAATTTTCTTGGCCTTGAGTTTGGGACTCTACCGTACTATCCTTTAAGGTTCTTATTTGGTCTTGCAATTCTGATTTAAGTGCCCCATTTTCCTCCTGAATTTTACTGGTGATTTCCCCTTTTAACTCAGTTAGCTTTTTCCCAAACTCAGTGTCAAAACCTTGGAACTTGTCATTTATTTTATCTATCTCAACCTTCAATTCACCGTTCATTTTTACACAGTTAGTTTCGATAGCTTCTAATTTAGTTCCCTTGTTAGCACTATCAATTTCGATAGCTTCTAATTTAGTTCCCATATTATCACTTTTAATTTTTAGTGACTCTAAACTTTCAGTTATGGATCCTAACCCTTCTTTATTTTCAGTCTGTTGGCTATCCAACTTATTCAAACTCTCATTTAGGGATTTGAACTCTTCTTTATTTTCCTCCTTTTGGAGACCCAATGTATGGTCTATCGTTCCCAATTTATTGTTCATGGCCTCCAAGAGCCGTTGCACTTCCTCACTCAATGCCATCTTATGAGAATATTGTGGGCTACTCATGCCACCACAATAGTACATGCTTGAGAGATGTTACTCTGAATCATTGTGTCCCAATTTTTTTAAAATCTTACTTTGGTACGGGTATTTTACTACAACGTACCCTTTTGATACTTTTATTCAAACTCAAAACCTTTATGGAAGTATTTAAAATTCAAAATTTCGAAAAACCGTTTTTTTTTTCAAAAAATGAAAATTTTGATTTTTCGAGAAAACTCGGGTTTTCCCTAGGAAAACTCATCCTTGCGTACTGGGCGCCAAAATAGAAATGCGTGCTAGGGGGGTTAATTATATAATTCAGGGCTGCTCGGTATGAGTTTCCAGGGACCCATGCGGTCAGTTAATATTTTACGTTGTAGCTATTCCTATCATTACTTTACTTTACATGATATGACCGTCTTAAGTGTTCCTCTAGTTATTAATCCAGCACATTACTTCTATGCCCCCCATGTGCCCTTTTAGCAAGAAATATGCAGATCACAGTATACCAGCGTAGCTCAATTCGGGATTTTCGGGGTAGCGGTAAGTTCACCCACTCTGTGACTCACATATTTTGGATTAATTAGAGGATACACTTGCAAAAATAACAACAAAATCAACTCCTATTTTAACACATTTAATTAATCAAAATTATGGCGCTACAAACAATTAAACAATTAAATTCCTGACCCATAATCATCTACTTGTTCCAAATGAACAAGGAATAACATACGAATAAAACAAATATTATATCAAAACATCTGGTTTCCATATAAACCAACAATTCCTAATTATTTTTACTTCCATAAAGCATCAACTGTAAGTTTCATATAACTCCGAGCTCTTTTGGCTCAATGCTTTTCTGTAATAATGGTGTCATTCTTTGTACACCTCAAAAACTACTTTTTTATATTTTCTTAATCATCAAAACAAATGTATAATTACATTTAAAATTACATGTTAATTATCTAACTCAATATTTGGGCATTTCACATGTTTTCAGCTTTTATCATCTCTCTCTAATTTTACAAATACATCAAGGTAATCAGGAAATCATTTGTGTACTCCAGAGTATGAAGATTACTTGACACAGTCAAAAAACTATGGTCACTCCCGGAACCTAGTTGCCTTCAATTAACTCATGGAATCCAACTTCCATACAACATTACAATTGGGATTGTTATTTATCTCATATGTCTTATAAGACCATTATCACATAAAAACTACGATCTGAACAGGCAAGCGGAAATATCAATCTACAAGGACCTCGGTTCAACGCCCGGGTCGTTAACAACTTTAAACACTCACGGTGTATTCATTACTCCTTACAAGACGGCCTTCAGACACCCCTCCTGCTCCAAGGGTCTGACCGTGATACTTGAGAGTTATTTATGACTATGCGGGAACCCTTCCGTCTAGTCTAAGCTAGAGCTCTCTTTAATGCTTTTACAAACAGCTTTTCGTTCATTCTCAGTTCTCTGGGGAGACCTGGCATTCTACTCCTCGTTTACATTCAACAATATTATTGGGCTCATAAACCACATTCGTAATCTTGGCATTTATTAATTATGAAAGGTCCTCATTGATTGGGGAAGAGTTATACACATTCTACGACGAATAATAAAGGGGCTTTCACAATAAGAGGATTCTGAGTTCGAATCTCTTCACATGCCTCGGGAACCATTCCCATATAGAGGACTATACAAAATGCGATTTAGGGTCAGCCTATAGCTTATAAGACCTACGCTCACTACCATACATTTGCTCCCTTTCAATACAACATACACAATGCCTCGTGATTCAATGTCACAATTAGAGGACTTATACCAATTCTCAATTCGCTACAATCAACTACCTCTCATAAGTAACTTACCAAGTACATTAGCTTTTACGCGTTCCTAGCGTGACATTTTACTTTAATTGCGCTCCTTTGCGCTATATTTTATTTTTAAGCCTAGCGTCATCCAAAGAACTGATAATACCATATTAACAATTGATACACATCTCAATTTTTATATTATTCTTTTCCTTTGACAATAAATTTCTCTATCTTTAAGAACATGCATTTGAACATCATGTCTAAGCTTTTTATTAAAGCTCTAACGCTCTTATGTTCACATCAATTAATTTGATCTTTATTTAATATTTCCTTACTTGGTTATTATTATTATTATTATTTCATATCTTCATTCTTTACACAAGCTCAAAAGCTATTTCTTTCATATAACTCAAATTTACTTTTATTTAAATATCTTTCATGATAATTATTAATATTTCGCTTGCTCTTATGACATTCGTCAAATACACTGACATTTTATTCATATATTTCCTCTACTGGATTTATTCTTTTACATAATTATTTATAGTTTCTCAAATTTCTATTATTGTTCAGACCGCGTTTTTCTTTATTCAATATTTATTTATTTAAACACATCCCTTTTACTCGAAAACTCCGGTGGATTTGTACACAACCATTTCCCGACACCAAAATATAATGAAATTCATTACTCACATGTTTTTAAGGTCGTCTCGTGACCGTTATCCTTGTGCGGTGTTTCATTTTGGCCCACTTTTTAACTTACTCCATATTGTAGAAATTCATCTCATGTACAAACACTTCTTGACACATATTCAATACACTTAACATTGACAACATTTTTAATACACTGGTGTATCCATTTAGAACACACAATAAACACTAAAAAATATTATTTTAACACACAATCTTGATAGATTTACACTTCACCACTTTTGATCACTAGGCCGTATTTTCCTAGCCTATCACACGTGACCTCTTAATCTCCCGTTTCTAAGGGTGAAATTTATTCAATGTCGGCTTCCTCTCCTGCAGAATACGAAAGTCTCGAATCATCTACTTTTCCCTGGAATCCTAATTCTTCGAATCCTATTCTGGATGACCGGCTATTTCTCTAGCTTGAACGGCTTCTTTTTTAGATCTAGTTTATCGATCCTAGTGAAAGTATGTTCGGATCGAGGTCCCCTCGATAACCTATCGATGATCGATGGATTTATTTTATAGCAGCTAGTACTTCTCGAGTCTAGTGCTTTAGAATAGTTCGTCTGCTTTCTGGAGATAATGTCTATAGTCTCCGTTCTTCTTTGTTTATTCGGTTCTCGCACTCCTACTTTTCTGAAATACGTTGCGAACCTTACTCTGTTTTTCCCTATTTGGGTTCTTTAAATTAGATAACTGTTTATCTTTCTATTACGGTACTTCCGTACGTTATGATATTTTCGGTCGTTTATTTAAAGACCTATCGCCTTAAGTCCAACGTTCGCAGCCTGCTTTGACTATATTTTACGAACTTTTCACTGTAAACTTGTGTACTGTCGGACCTAAATCCTGTAACTAGGATTTTCCTAATTTTTCAACACGGCGATACTTTAATATTTCTTCTTTACAACTCCTTATGGAGGCACGCAAGTTATTAATACTGCGACGCCCGTGGCTATCAGATATTAATTCTGCGGTGTAATACAGCGTTTCTCCCCTCAAGGAGTACTGGTAAACTGTCTTCGATGTGAAGCAGAATGACGCCCCACACGGCTGTCTGAATACTGATGCGTAGCAACGCCCCCCTCGGGCTGTTTGGAACTGCTTGTACTGATGCTCCAGCGTCAAGTCCCCCGGACTGACTAGTAACTGCATGTTTGGCTTGGTGATGCCAGGAGCTTTATACTCTTTCGCTACAAAAAGATAAGACTCTAGCCCTTTCCGTGCCCAACTTTTAAAATAATGGTTGCACCATTATAAAAATTATACCTTCAAAAAGCTCGTCTTATCAATGTTAAATAATCTCATTGCGCATAGGAATCGATCGTGCAATTCGGAGATATTAATTAATTTCTCGTCCTCAACTGTGTGGGTGTTGCTGTTCATTTGCATTCTCCCCTCTCCACAGGCCTTGGTAAATCCCCTATGACGTCTACTTGCGTTTGCAGTTTTCTCCTGTGCAATTATTAAAGGGTTTTTCTTTACACAAAAATCTCTAATTCAAAATGATTCACCGTACTGTAATTGTTTACTTATTTTTATACTCGTAAACGGGTTAAATTTAATTATTCCTCTTCTGGCACATAGGCGGTGTTGTCGTTTTTAAGCAAGCTCAGCTCGATTTCCGAGTCAGGCTTCCTTGTCTAACAGCCGGAATTTTCCACTCGGTTATTAATACTCATGACCAGCTCCTTCTGAATGTCAAGAGGCGTGATCTCATCTCTCGAACACCTGGCTCGCGCCGCTTGCACAATGTTAGGCTAGAATCCTGGCTTGATCTTTCTCTATGTTACATTAGAAACTGTACGTTTCTTTCATTTCTTCCCCAAATACATGGATTCGACCTCCTTGGACCCTATGGCACATGGGTTCAATATATATTCGGACATGTTTCGACCTCCAATAAGGTTATCTTCAGCTTAAGAAGGAAAACAATTAAGAATTAAAAACTAACAAGTAGTTCCGTGAAGAACTATACAGCCTACTTTCATATATCCTAATTATGTTAATTGCCTCTATCAACATACACAATTTCAGTTTGATTTCTGTAATAGATTCGTAGATATTGAGAACCGACTAAATATTGCGGATGGTCACCATGTTGGATTATTATATATGTAGGTCTTAGATTTATGTATCATTAAAGGACAATTATTGCGTAGGTTCATTATAAAAACTTTCACTTCGAACGCTGGATTACGACCCAAGAAATAAAAACTTGAGGTTATGTAAACAATTGAACTAAATTAGATTCCAGTGCATTACAATGTGTATAAACATTTGCTGTACCAAGTTTCGTTGCGTTTGGATCATTAAATCGCGAGAAAAGTCTATTCAAAACTTTCATCTTCGCTTGGCCACCATGTTCGTTTTTTAGTTAATCGGTATTTGAAAGTCTCATATATGAACTTTCAGTAGTGCCCTTTATCTCCGTACAATAGTTTCGGAGATATTGAATGCTGGTGAAATATTTCGCACAGCCGCCATGTTGGGTTGGTGATACGTAACAAAATTTGAAGACACGGTCGAGGTCGTCCCGAATAATGCTATGAACTTACCGTGTTTCATTGAAATCGCTCCAGCCGTTTAGTTTTTATTAGGGGAGGGGGGACACAAGCACACACAGACACACGGACAAATGGTGATCTCATAAGCCTATTTTTCATCAATGAAAATAGACTAAAAATAGAATTATGACTTAAATCTAAATAAGAAATGAAAAGTTAATGATAAGAATTGTAATAAATGAAATATAATAATAAAAATAGGTATCCTTACAAATGTGGTATTAAATTAAATAAATATAATATTGGTCTTTTTACAATAATTTTCAAAAGTAGTTAGAAAATAATACATATTTATGGTGAGTGTAAAAATTTTAAGCTTTAATTTTCTTAATCAAAATATACAAAATATACACAAAAGTAATTTAGAAAATCAAGTTCTAAAATCAATAAAACAATTCAGTTCAGCGCTTGACTAAGTAAGCTGAATCTTCTTCAATACGGAGTTATTTATTTTATTTAATACTACATTTGTAAGGATATACATTTCATACTATATTACATTTATTACTATTATTATCATTAACTTTCCATTTCTTATTTAGATTTAAGATATATATACTATTTTTAGTTTTTAATTCTTAATTGTTTTTAATTTGAAGCTGAAGATGACCTCATTTAAGGTCGAAACATGTCCCAATATATTAAATATATATTTGTTGAGTATTGATTTGGCGTATAATTTTAAACGTTTAATTCTAATATTAATACGGATATTTAAAACATTTGTGTTTACAATGGCAAAAGTGTTTGCATTCTATTCACTAAAGTTTTCACCCCTGTGAACTAAATTTTTTTTTCATAAGGATTTGCATCTGGAAATTTAAAAAAATTGAGATTTTTAGGGACACTTGAGGTTAGGTCTGTTTATTATTATTTTCATTGGCTTTCGAATTGTAATAGGTTATGTTAAATTGAATAATGTTAATATGCAAAGGTTAATAATTAAATAGTCGCCCACTCTTGGGTGATCAAAATGAAACATTTAATTGTGTATTATTTTAATAACGTGTTTGTACTGTTGTCAGCATCACTAAAAAAGTACATAATGTGTAGTATAATATGTAGCCAGGGCGCCAGATCTTTCATATATCATGATCAAAATAATATATTAAACCTCGGATAAACAGAGGTAGAGCAGCGAAATTCCTTTCTCCAGCCGTAGTGAAACATTACGTAATCTAACCTTATGATAATTAGTTTAGGAGTGAGTGGTGTTGCCTTATAGTAATTTCTAGCTACTAAAGGAAACCAGTCAAACATTTGAATTTAAAAATGAATTTAATATATAAAAACAACAAGTGCAAAAAAAGAATAAAATACTAAAGATAATAATAATTATAAATTTAAATTAGTGAATCTACTGAATTTACCTTTATTATGGGACTTGATTGGTAATTGGAGTATACTGAGTTAATTGAATAAAATATCTTGAATTTAATAAGCATGATTGCTTCCTGATTTGACTGGAGTAAAACTGTCTATATCGCTCACCGCATTGGAGATCATTGTAGATGGATTGTTGCGTAGAGAGTTCATGATGATCCTGATCTTCCTCAACGTAATGAATTTATATGTGGATGACGGAATAAATTCCATCAAAACAGGCTAATCAAATCATAAAATATAAAATATACTCATGAAGGAATGGCAAGGCAGATAGTTTCCATGGCAACATAGCTCAAGTCGAGACACGGCCGTCTGGATGCCAATTGCGCTCTGCACTACCGGTATAGAAAATGAGGATCTTTTCTTGAAATCCCGTTAGTTACTCAACTGCTCACACAGCACTGTCAACCGAGTATAGCATAACAAAGACTTGACACTATCTACTAGATATTTGTCAAATACCACTCACTCACTCACTCACTCACTCACACATTCATCACGAAATCTCAGACCCACCCAACGGATTGGAATGAAATTTGGTATGCAGCTTACTCAAGGGCCGCAAACGCCCACTAAGAAAGGATTTTTGGATATTCAGGTTCTAAAGGGGTTTTAAGGGGGTAGACCTGCATTTCATCGAATAGCAATATCTCCCGATTGGTTTCACTGGGGGATGTGATACTCGGCATATAAACTCATCATTAAAAATAAGAAGACATGTGTCTGAGGGTTTTTCGATGTGGTGTATATTATGAGGTGAAAGGGGTGAAAAGTGGGGGTTGAAAGATTCCTAACGGAGCCTGTATCTCATAAACGACATAGGCGAGGAGTTTGAAACTCAGCGGGAAAAAATCAGCATAAAAAATAAGTAAATAGGTGTTTGACCGTTTTTTTTTTTCATAAATCCAATTTAAGGGGCCTATGGCGAGGGGTGAAATTCTGTGTAAAAGAAAAACAGGAAAGAAAGTGTCCTAACCGATTGACTCACTCGCTCTTCAAACTCAGGGGGAAAAACTGCTTAAAAATAAGTATAACTTATATGTGTTCGACAGTTTTTTTGATAAACCAAATTAAGGGGTTCATCGGGAGGGGTGAAATTCTGAAGAAAAAAATTGAAAGAAAATGTCCTGACTCACTCACCCACTCATCATCGCCCAGCCAAAAATATTGAAGTTGGAAACATGTCATTTTCGGGATATGTTCGTTGTATGTCAAAACCATACACTAAGGGAGGATTTTTGAATATTCAGGCTCTAAAGGGGTCTTAAGGGGGTTAAACCTGCATTTTATTGAATAACAATATCTCACGAGTGGTTTCATTTGTGGATGTGATACTCGGCATATAAACTAATCATTAAAAATAAGCAGACATGTGTCTAAGGGTTTTTCGATGTGGTGTATTATTATGAGGTGAAAGGGGTGAAAATTGGGGGTTGAAGGATTCCTAACGAAGCGTGTAGGCCTATCTCCTAAACGGCATAGGCGAGAAATTTGAAACTCGGCGAAAAAAAATCAGCTTAAAAAATAAGTAAGTCGGTGATCCACCGTTTTTTCATAAATTAATTTAAGGAGCCAATGGGGTGGGGTCAAATTCTAGGGAGAAAAAGGAGAGAAAGTGTCCTAACTGACTGACTAACTCACTCAATCATCAAACTCAGGGGAAAAAGACAGCTTAAAAATAAGTTAATAGGTGTTCAAGCGTTTTTTCATCAATCCAATTTAAGGGGCCCATGGGGAGTGGTGATATTCTGGTAAAAATAATTGAAAGAAAATGTCCTGTCTGACTCACTCACTCGTCACGCCCAGCGAAAACTATTAAAGTTAGAAACATGAAATTTTGGGAATATGTTCGCTGTATATCGAAAACGTCAATTAATGAATGATTTTTGTTATTGGGGTTTTAAAGAGGTGTTAAGGGGGTAAACGTGCATTTCATTGAATAACGATATCTCATGAGTTGTTTCTTTGGGGATGTGATATTCGGTATATAAGCTAATCATTAAAAGAATCAGACATATGTCTAAGGGTTTATCGATGAGGTGTATATTACGAGGTGAAAGGGGTGAAAATTGGGGGTTGAGGGATTCTTAACGGAGCGTGTATCTCTTAAACGACATAGGCGAGAAGTTTGAAATTCGGCGGGAAAAAACAGCTTAAAATATAAGTAAATAGGTGTTCGACCGTTTTTTCATAAATCCAATTTAAGGGGCCCTTGGAGAGAGGTGAAATTCTGGGGGAAAACAGGAAAGAAAGTGTCCTAACTCACTCACTCATCAAACTCAGGGGGGAAGAACAGCTCAAAATAAGTAAATAGGTGTTCGACCGTTTTTTTCATAAATCCAATTTAAGGGGTTCATGAGAGGGGTGAAATTCTGAAAAATAATTGAAAGAAAATGTCCTGACTTACTCACTCATCATCCCCCAGCCAAAATTATTGAAGTTAGAAACATGACATTAAGGGGCTATGTTCGTTGTATGTTGAAAACGTCCACTAAGGAAGGAATTTTGGATATTCAGGTTCTAAAGGGGTGTTAAGGGGGTAGACTTGCATTTAATTGAATAACAATATCTCCCGAATGATTTCCTTTGGGATGGGATACTAGGCATATAAACTCATCATTAAGAATAAGAAGACACATGTCTGAGGGTTTTTCGATGTGGTGTATATTATGAGGTGTATGTGTGAAAAGTGAGTGTTGAAGGATTCTTAACGGAGCAAGTATCTCTTAAATGACAGAGGCAAAAAGTAAGAATCTCAGGGAGAAAAATCAGATTGAAAAAGTAGTAGATAGGTGTTCGATCGTTTTTTCATAATCCAATTTAAGGGGCTCATGGAGAGGGATGAAATTCTGGGGAAAGAAGTCCACTAAGGAAGGATTTTTGGATATTCACTCATCATCCCCCGGCAAACCTATTGCAGTTAGAAACTTGAAATTTTGGGGATATGTTCGTTGTTTGTCGAAAAAGTCCACTAAGGATGGATTTTTGGATATTCATGTTCTGAAGGGGTGTTAAGGGGGTTAAACTTGCATTTCATTGAATAACAATATCTCACGAGTTGTTTCATTTGGGGATGTGATATTCGGCATACAAACTAATCATTTAAAATAAGCAGACATGTGTCTAAGGGTTTATCGATATGGTGTATATTATGAGGTGAAAGGGGAGAAAATTGGGGGTTGAAGGATTCTTAACGGAGCGTGTACTGTATCTCTTATTCAACATAGGCGATATGTTTGAAATTCAGCGGAAAAAGCAGCTTAAAAATAAGTAAATAGGTGTTCGACCATTTCTTCATAAATCCAATTTAAGGGGCCCATGGGGAGGAGTGAAATTCGGGGGGGGGGGGGGGGAACAGGAAAGATGGTGTCCTAACTGATTGACTTACTTACTCACTTATCAAACTCAGGGGGAAAACAGCTTTAAATAAGTAAATAGGTGTTCGACCGTCTTTTTTTCATAAATCCAATTTAAGGGGTTCTTGGGGAGGGGTGAAATTCTCAAATATTAATGAAAGAAAATGTCCTGACTGACTCACTCACTCATCATCGCCCAGCAAAATTATTGATGTTAGAAACATGAAATTTTGGGGATAAGTTCGTTGTATGTCGAAAACGTCCACTAAGGAAAGAGTTTTGGATATTCAGGTTCTAATGAGGTGTTAAGGGGGTAAACGTGCATTTCATTGAATAGCAATATCTCACGAGTGGTTTCATTTGGGGATGTGATACTTGGCATATATACTAATCATTTAAAATAAGCTGACACATGTCTAATGGTTTTTCGATGTGGTGTATATTATGAGGTGAAAGGGATGAAAAGTGGGGGTTGAAAGATTCCGAACGGAGCGCGTATCTCTTAAACGACATAGACGAGGAGTTTGATTTTCTCCGAGTTCCAATCACCTTAAAAATTAATAAATGAATAAATAATTAAAATAAGTAGATGTTCGACCGTTTTTTTTCATAAATCCAATTTAAGGGGCATATGGGGAGGGGTGAAATTCTGGAATAAAAACGTCCACTAAGGAAGGATTTTTGGATGTTCACTCTCATCGACCAATCAAAACTATTGAAGTTAGAAGAAGGGGATATGTTTGTTGTGTGTCGAAAATGTCTACTAAGGAGGGATTTTTGGATATTCAGGTTCTAAAGGGGTGTTAACGGGGTTAAACCTGCATGTCATTGAATAACAATTTGACACGACTATGACGCGAGCGAAGCGAGGCTAAAAATGAGATGGTGTGTGTCTGTGTATTACTCAATCACGCAAGAACCACTGGTCCGACTTACATGAATTTTACATGAAAGTAACTGATTTAACTGGTTAACATATAGGCTACTTTTGATTTCAATACTGTGCACTATGGCGACCATTTTAGTGACGTCACTACACCCTTTGGTTCCAAACTTTCATATTTCCATTTCAAATAAAAAGTGAACGCTAAGAAATAGCAAACTTTTGATGGCATATACGAGGTTTAAAATTACATTTTCTATCCGAAAGGTATCTCCAACGGTTAGCGAGTAAAACCTAAATTTGTGCTATAAAACACGGTCAACGCCGAACGGTGTAGTTGGAGAAAATGTTCCATCCTTAATCTCCCTCTGCGCAGCACCTCGCCTATCCCCTGTTTTAACTGTCACTTTCACATTTTAATTTATTTATGACGCGTAGCGAAGCACGGGTACTTCAGCTAGTTATATATATATCACACTCAAATACACAAGCCTATAGCCGACAAAATATTCTTTATATTTCCTTTGTGCTCTCCAAGACACACAATATCATAGGTTGGTGCAACACCTTGCCATTATCTGCTCGATCAGACCACAACCTGTAACTTACCATTAGTTACACTTCTTATTACTCATGATACTTATTTCCTTAAGGATCTCACATTATAAGTACCGTATAATCGTTTTCCTGCATTCTCTGATTACTCACCTTTTTAACCTTAGTTACTCACCTTTCTAACCGTAGTTACTCCGCTTATTTCTCACAATTACACTCCATTCTACTCTAGATTACACATCTTAATCACCTTATTTCTCAAAATTACACTCCATTCTACTCAAGATCCCCTTATTTCTCACAATTACACTCCATTCTACTCAAGATTACACATCTGTAGATACTCACCTTATTTCTAAAAATTACCTTTCTTTCGCGGAATCCGTATTCACTCACTTTATTTCTCAAAATTACACTTCTTTCTACTCAAGATTACCTTTCTTTCGCGGAATCCATATTCACTCACTTTATTTATCAAAATTACACTTATTTCTACTCAAGATTACCTTTCCTTCTCGGAATCCGTATTCTCTCACTTTATTTCTCCAAATTAAACTTCTTTCTACTCAAGATTACCTTTCTTTCCCGGAATCCGTATGACAAATAAAATTTAATTTCTCCACTACAAAAAGCGACCTACCTTTAAATCCTTGCATTACCATCCTAGCTACTGAAATATTAACTGTTCACAAAAATCTGCCTAGTTAAATTACGGGAATCAAAATATAGCCTTACTTTCTTTCTGACTACCCTTAACGAATTAATATTTGGGCTAATATAGGGTTCTATAATTTTATCCTGCAACATGCTTTCAATCTGCCTTCCCACAGCTTCCTGAAATTTTTAAGGTACGGGGTAGCGATGACCTACAAAAATACTGCGATCATGTACATTTAATGAATGTTCGTAGCAATTAGCTAATCCAATACGGTTCTCAAATATATACTAATTCTCTTACAACACCTTCAACAATCGATCCACACGATCACACTCTAACGCACTCTGTAATGCAGCCTTACGCAAGGAATCCTCTAGATAATCCTTCGTCATCATACTGCCTAAAAATGTAAAAGAAACAAGGTTCCCTCTCAAGAGATACCCCCAACAATCTCACCACTAACCTCACTACAAATATCGACTCCTTTAGTCGTTAACACCTCCTCAAGCGTACATAAAACCACCATAAAACTGATTTGAATTATTAAATGACATGATCACATCTTCATTCATCCATCTGAATTTAACACTACCCTCCTTATAACTTAGCTGGACAGAATGTTGCGACATCCACTCAGAACCCATAATTAATGAATAGGCTATACTAGATTTGGAATCAATAAACATACTTGTGTTCCAATCTTACCTTTTTTAAAATTTATCCAACCACTTGTTTAGAAATTGTGTGAGATATCTATCCCACCGCAGTTAACACAATAGTAGTTCTAATTGGAATTTCCTATATTTTTTATGCCATGTTTCCTTCCTATTATTATAAAATGCTGCACCGATGCAGAAAACCTGACAGCCACTATCAAAAAGTGTATCGATACACGCCCCTAACACTTGTAATTTTTCGACTGAGTAAAAATTAATAACGGTAGGTTCCTTAGATACCTCCACAATTTCTCTTTATAAATAATTACGGAAGTTTAGGTCATACGGTTCGCTCAAAATAGTAATACCGACTTAAATAACTACTCTATCTGGCATTTTTAAGTTCTTATCACCTTCTTCTTCGCTTCTATATTTATTTATAATTACACTCTCTTCTCTCCTCATAACAATAGTTTCTTCCTCCACCGTACTATATTTATCAATAGTAACACTGTATTTCGCCTTTGCCCCTATTACTTCCCCTATTCTACCTTCTATGGCAAGCCACTGCAATTTCTCACTCTCTTTCATTATATTCTCTATTTCCTCTAACAACTTCATGTTCTCCCCTTTCATTTTACTTCTGGACTTACTAATTTCATGCCTTCCCTTCATTTCTCCACTACTGTTATTTAACGCCCTTTTTAACTGTTGCTTTTTGCTTCTGCTCTCTTCTATCTCCATCCTTCCTTCGTATTCTACACTATCTCTCTCCACCATTTCCACCAACATCGCGCTCTGATTGAGCTTTTTCTTCCTATTCTTTGAATTCATTACCTCAGCTTTCTGCTTTCCTTGTTCAATAATTATGTCTTTCTGACTGTGCCTTAACGCACGCTTCTCTATCTCTGTTAGCTTCATATTAACTTCCTCTATATAGGCTCTGACTTCTTCCCTTGTCTGCCTTTTTTGTTCGTCTATAATTTTCTGCATTAGGTAGATTTCTTTAGAAAGCTAACTATTGCAATGGGTCCCATGTTTCGACTTCCAGAATATTTCGACATATCTTCGCGTTTCACATCCCCCAGACCCCAAAACCACCGTCAGTTCAAAAGTTTATATATAATTTATGTATATATCTATCTATCTATCTATCTATCTATATATATATATACATATATATATATATATATATATATCAGTTTCTTGTGGACACGATAACTGCCGTAATTTTGCACCAATCACTTAGAATTTTTTACATAATATGTATCCCTATAAAATCTCGGTCGAGTTCGTTAATGGGCAAAATCGGTCGAAGGGGGTGAAAATGGGGGGCTTTTTTTCGAAAAATTGAAATTTCGCTATAACTCTCTTAATACGCGAAATATCGAATCCATTCAAAGTTCATAATATGTGTCGGATAAGTGCCAACAATTTATGTCAAATAAGTTTTTTGATAGCACCAACCATTGACCAAAGGGGTGGAAGAAAGTGGGTTTTTCGGGAAACATTAATCATATCTCTCTTAATAGGCACAATATCAAAACCTTACAAAATGGACAATATTCCCCTAATAATTACCTAAAACTTTTGTCTGAAAGAAATTTTGATATGACCCACCATTACGCCAAGGGATGAGAAAAATGATTTCGGAATTATAAGAAAATGCCAAGAGCTATCAAAGGTTGCCATGGCAACACTACTAAATTGATGAGGGATGAGCCGTTGCCATGACAACGCACTTGCACGAGATCAGATTCAGTATTTCCATCTGACTAAGCCGGCCCCGTGGTGTTGGGATAGCGCGCCTGCCTCTCACACGGAGTCCCCGGGTTCGATCCTCGGCTCCGTCAGGGATTTTAAAACTGACGTGAGGGTTGGAACGGGGTGCACTCAGCCTCGTGAGGACAATTGAGTAGCTGTCTGACAGTGAGACAGCACCCCGATCACGAATACCAATATTAACGGCCGAGGGGACCCGACGCGCTGATCACGCGTCACCCCAATATCTGCAGGCCAAATTGCTGAGCAGCGGTCGCTTGGTCGGCCTTAGCCCGTCATGGGCTGGTTGGTGCCAGGGGTTGACTTTGACATCTGACTAAGTGGGAAGCGGGTTCGGTGACGTAACTGGTAGCATGCAGTAAGTCTATGCCCAAGGTCGCGGTTTCAAAGCCGGCCGAAGTCGTCGGATTTTCTAAGAGCGCTAAAAATCCCTCAGTATGCTTTCCTTTGGAGGGGAAGTTCCAACGTTCGTTACGAGTTGCTGGTTGGGGTGGCATCTAGTAGCCAGGTTCACAGCTAGGTGTCATTGACGGTAGTACCTGGTAGCAACATTAGGAACTACTGCTTGAAATTGACCGTCTGCAGTCCTTACCTGAATTACAGATTAATACATCCATTACAATTCACACCGTTTATCAGACAGATTCTACACTCACCCAAAGTACACGGGGTTAGATGACCACGTTGTCGCAGCCCCTAAACTGAGGAACCAACCAGAGGTAGATTTCATTAGAAAGCTAACTATTGCAATGGGTAGGCTACCATGTTTCGACTTCCGGAAAATGTCGACATATCTTCGCGTTTCACATCCCCCAGACCCCAAAACCACCGTCAGTTCAAAAGTATATATATATCAGTTTCTTGTGGACACGATAACTGCCGTAATTTTTCACCAATCACTTTTTACCGAATATGTATACCTATAAAATCTCGGTCGAGTTCGTTACTGGGCTAAACCGGTAGAAGGAGGTGAAAATGGGGGGCTTTTTTCGAAAAAGTGAAATATTGCTATAACTCTCTTAATATATGAAATATCGAATCCGTTCAACGTTCATACTATGTGTCGGATAAAGCCCAAAAATTTATGTTTGAAGAGTTTTTTTATATCACCAACCATTGACCAAAGGGGTGGGAAAAGTGGGATTTTCGGGAAACATTAATCATATCTCTCTTAATAGGCACAATATCAAAACCGTACGAAATGGACAATATTCCCCTAATAATTACCTAAAACTTTTGTCTGAAAGAATTTTTGATATGACCCACCATTATGCCAAGGGATGAGAAAAATGATTTCGGAATTATAAGAAAATGCCAAGAGCTATCAGAGGTTGCCATGGCAACACTACTAAATTGATGAGGGATGAGCCATCAGACGTTGCCATGACAACGCACTTGCACGAGATCAGATTCAGTATTTTCATCTAAGTGGGAAGCGGCTTCGGTGACGTAACTAGTAGCATGCAGAATGTCTATGCCCAAGGTCGCGGTTTCAAAGCCGGCCGAAGTCGTCGGATTTTCTAAGAGAGCTAAAATCCCTCAGTATGCTTTCCTTTGGAGGGGAAGTTCCAACGTTCGTTGCGAGTTGCTGGTTAGGGTGGCATCTAGTAGCCAAGTTCACAGCTAGGTGTCGTTGACGGTAGTACCTGGTAGCAACATTAGGAACTACTGCTTGAAATTGACCGTCTGCAGTCCTTACCTGAATTAAGACTACTACAGCCATTACAATTCACACCGTTTATCAGACTGATTCTACACTCACCCAAAGTACACGGTGTTAGATGACCGCGTTGTCGCAGCCCCTAAACTGAGGAACCAACCAGAGGTAGATTTCATTAGAAAGCTAACTATTGCAATGGGTACCATGTTTCGACTTCCGGAAAATTTCGACATATCTTCGTTTTTCACATCCCCCAGACCCCAAAACCACCGTCAGTTCAAAAGTTTATATATAATTTATGTATATATATATGCATATCAGTTTCTTGTGGACACGATAACTGCCGTAATTTTGCACCAATCACTTTGAATATTTTACCGAATATGTATACCTATAAAATCTCGGTCGAGTTCGTTAATGGGCTAAATCGGTCGAAGGGGGTGAAAATGGGGGGCTTTTTTTTTCGAAAAAGTGAATTATTGCTATAACTCTCTTAATATGTGAAATATCGAATCCGTTCAACGTTCATACTATGTGTCGGATAAAGCCCAAAAATTTGTGTTTGAAGAGCTTTTTATAGCACCAACCATTGACCAAAGGGGTGGGAAAAAGTGGGTTTTTCGGGAAACATTACCATATCTCTCTTAATAGGCACAATCTCAAAACCGTACAAAATGGACAATATTCCCCTAATAATTACCTAAAATTTTGTCTTAAAGAATTTTTGATATGACCCACCATTATGCCAAGGGATGAGAAAAATGATTTCGGAATTATAAGAAAATGCCAAGAGCTATCAGTGCTTGCCATGGCAACTCTACTAAATTGATGAGGGATGAGCCATCAGACGTTGCCAAGATAACGCACTTGCACGAAATCATATTCAGAATTCCATCTGACTAAGTGTGAAGCGGCTTCGGTGACGTAACTGGTAGCAAGCATGCTGAATGTCTATGCCCAAGGTCGCGAGTTCAAAGCCGGCCGAAGTCGTCGGATTTTCTAAGAGAGCTAAAAATCCCTCAGTATGCTTTCCTTTGGAGGGGAAATTCCAACGTTCGTTGCGAGTTGCTGGCTGCGGTGGCATCTAGTAGCCAAGTTCACAGGTAGGTGTCGTTGACGGTAGTACCTGGTAGCAACATTAGGAACTACTGCTTGAAATTGACCGTCTGCAGTCCTTACCTGAATTACAGACTAATACAGCCATCCCTAAGTACACGGGGTCACATGACCGCGTTGTCGCAGCCCCTAAACTGAGGAACCAACCAAAATCTCTGCGGGAGATATAATTTTGCGTGAAGAAGTAACAGACCGTTACATAGTTACACATCAGTGTCGAAACCTAGCATAAGGACAGTGTGACCACAAGTATAAAAATGGACCCCAAATGACAAGAAGGTTACCGTTCCCATAAGACAATAAAATGTTTAAAATAAGCATAAAATGACGAAAAACAAAGTTAATTAAGCTCCAATTATAAAATACCTTCTCGCAATAAATGAGGTCTGATCCTTCTACGAAAACCTGCATATTCTGCCTATTTTCGCCTATCCCCAAGTTTGTCCGGTGAAATCTACCTCCGCCTTCCGGCGTGCCGAGAGGACTTTTTTTAATTTCTTGAGTACATAGCACTTTCTTCATTTTACTTACTTCTATTCCTATCTTATCTCTAATCTTCATCTCTTCTTTCTTACTACGTTCCGTAATCTCTACCTTCACTTCTTCTACTCTTTCCCTTACCTCTTGATTAATCTCTTCTACTCGGGCAGATGACCTCGTAGGTCATATAGCCCCGTGTACTTACGGTGTGTGTTGAAATCTCTCTGATATAACCGGTGTTAATTGTGATGGCTTTATTAGTGTGTGTATCTGTAATTCAGGTAAGGACTGCAGACGATCAATTTTCAAGTAGTTCCTACTTTTGCTACCAAATGCTACCATCCACGACACGTAGTTGTGTACTTGGCCATTAGATGCCATCGCAACCATCACCTGTTGGTGAACGTTGGAACTAATATAGCGTTATCAAATCTAACCTACAAATTTTAGCTTCACATACATGTAGTCAGTGGAAGTTTATTTTACATGCCATCTATCGATGACATCGGACCGCCGGATTTCCTTCCCCTCCAAAGGAAGGCATACTGATGGATTTTTAATGCAAGGATATATTCAATAGGGACACATTTAGAATGATGATCACAACTTCCGACACTCTCCAGTCATTGACAGCTAAACCATTGCGTCTTGGAGAGGGAGTGAAGCGGGCTCAGGAAAGGAAAGCAACCAATAAAGATGAAGGAATACTGGGCAAACAAGAAATCTCACCAGAGTTTAGATTAGATTAGATTTTTATTAATCCATTTGATCAATTACATGTGTACAATACATTTTTGATATAGGACACGTCATTAATTACACCTATAAAAGAACTTACAGGTATATATTACTAATACAATAGCTATTTATAACTTATTATACTAACAGATCTTAAGAGATATAATCTTATTGGACAACTATTTACACCTCGCTCTCTTATCATAATATGAAAACTTAATTCTATAAATACAACAACTTACAGCTAGGTATTACAATTAAAATAGAAAAGTAAAATATAATTATAGATTTCATCGCTTCTATACGCTAAGATATTCAACTACAGAGTAAAAATAATGGCACTGCTGATAAGCTTTCAACATTCTTTCAAAGGTTTTTTATTTATTTTGGGGGCAAATTTTATATACTGGGGTAGTTTATTGTATAATTTTACTCCTGTGTGAAAAGGAACCACGTGGTCCAAGGGGCCTCAACGAACCAAGAAGAAGACCGCCGTTGGGAATCGAAGTTGAGTTCTCCGATGCCGCTGGCGGTGGTATCATTCTTAACTCCCAGAAAGTATCCAACTACACCCGGTTACACCTTATAATAACTAGTACTCTCTAGACTTCCAATCTCTAACATGATTGGTTCCTCAGTTTAGGGGCTGAGACAATGCGGTCATGTACTCCGTGTATTTTGGATGTGTGTAGAATCTGTCCGATAACCGGTGTTAATTGTAATGGCTGTATTAGTGTGTGTCATCTGTTTTTAATTCAGGTAAGGACTACAGACATTCAATTTTCAAGTAGTTCCTACTTTTGCTACCAAACGACAACTAGTTCTGAATTTGGTTACTAAATGCCACCGCTGTCGGCTCCTTGCAACGAACGTTGGAACGTAAGAGCGTTAGTCAAATCTAACCTATAATTTAGACTCACACAAGTGAAACTAGTGGAAGGTTCATTTACATGCCATAAATCTATGACATGGGACCGCCGGCTTTACTCACCCTCCAAAGGAAGGCATACTGAGGAATTTTTAACGCTCTTAAAAAATCAGACGACTTTGGCTGGGTTTGAACCCGTGACTTTAGGCATAGAAGCTCAGAATGCTACCAACTAGGCCAACGAAGCTGCTTCAACTTCTAAGATTATCAAGAGACACACATAGCTTCCACGGCGGGTGAGTGCTCAACGTATCGGTCTACCAACCCAAGCTTGCAGGTTCGCTCCTGGCCGTGGTAAGTGATTTTTTGAAAGGTGGCAAAAATTACGACACCATTGATACGATGTTGGCATGTCAAAGAACCCATTCGAATTCAGTAGGGCGTGTTCATAATGGCAAAATTAATCTCGGGAGTTTCCGCCAACACAAAGTTCCTCATTCCTCTAATAGAAAGCGCTATAGTGTTCAAGGAGCTTAGATATCTAACCTCCTTGACTTTCATAATGCTTCAAGGAACAACGAAATTTGGCATGCAAGCTACCCTTTGAGTGTCAAATAACAAAGCTTGCACACGGCACCCGAGGCCATACGATATTATTATTTTATAAGTGACACACATGATGCTTTATCCACTACAGCACGTGACTTGCTTCTACGGGGACCGTGAGTGTGAGCAACTCACAGGCTCACCACTGGGTTAGAACATCCACTGTATCCAGAATGCAGTTTCGAAGAACCTCGAAATATTTCAATCTTCAGCGGGATCCAATGTCAGTCTGTAAATCTTATGCAAATTAAAAGTTAATTCACCCCATTCTTAGTGTTCTGCGTACATTATATGAACAGCAATGTTCAGGATAGAGCCACATTTTACTGCTTCATTCGTTACTCCTCGTGCTGTGGTCGTAAACAAAAGAAAGTTGTACGGGTTTAATGGGCCCATAACTCGTCTGGAAATAATATTTCTGGAGGAAGTTGGCTTAGTTAGGATATAACAAAGTTAGTTGCATGGAAGAAGTTTGGAGGGCTGATGTGGATTAAGGCCACAATCACGTCACTTAGTCCTGGATTGCAAAGATACCTGTGTTTTCTTTGAGCTCTCTAAACTCTTTACATGACCTCCCTAAACTCCTTATGGAAGGTTTAGTACACCCGCACTTTTATTAGTCACAATGAAGATACAAGTAATTTACACACGAGTTGTGCTTGTAATCAAACGTGTGAGGTTAGAGATTGATCAATGGAATTTTCATACCTCCATGATTGGAGTACATGTGACAACAGTTGGTAGCGGAACTGAATGTATGTTTTGTTTATGTTGTAGCTTTGTTGATGGGTTGTAAGTCGATTGAGACGGCCGCTGCGATACTAAATAATAAAAAACGTATTGCCACTCACAATTTCATTATTCTCAATTCACGTGCTACAAATTGGTGACCCTGAAGTGATCTAAAATGTTGAACGAACAGGACAGCGATACATCAGCATCTGGAATCAGCGAAACGGTACCGTTGTCCATATCGTGAGTCACCGTGAAGCCACCACCGTTCTGGAGAAACAGACCAGATTTATGGTTTCAACAAGTACGAATCCAACTTCTTACTCTCTAACATCACCAATGACAGAACAAAATACCACTATGTACTAGCGGCTCTTGAGTGCGACGTCTTACAACAGGTTAGTGCAATCGTATCCTCACCACCAGGGCAAGATAAATATGCAGCTATTAAAGAAGCCTTAATCAGAGTGTTTGCTGTTATCGAAGAGTAGAATCTCCGTAAGCTACTAACTGAAGTCGAACTAGGAGATCGTAAGCCTTCTCGACTTTTGGAACAAATGAGTAATCTTGTAGGCAGTAAAGTAGGCAATGACTTATTAAAATCACTTTGGTTACAACGGTTGCCTCAATTTGTGCTGACAATAATCTAGCTATAAGCAAAGAACATCTCCACCAACTCGCTGCCAAGGCAGATCGCGTAATGGAAGTACAACAATCTCCTAGTCCTAGTGTTATTGGTGCTGTCAGTAACCTTTAGATTATTCGTAATAAAGTTACATTTGATGATACTCCAATTGTTCCTGACGTAAGGCAGTTTTCAGTTCCGCTACCAACTGTTGCCCAAAGTACTCCGCCTTCGAAGATCCATACCAGGGTCCCTTTCCAGTTATCAGAAGAACAGATACATTCTTTGTAATCAATAAGGATGCAAAGAGGATATTATTGTCTCCATTGGACGCCTCAAGTCAGCCTACCTTGCTGCCTCTCCTGTATGTACAGCGTGTTCCGATTCAACACGGAACTGTAAAATGGGTTGCCTGCCCACCCGCAATTTGCTTGAAATCTGCTCGCAGCGCGCTAGCGACGGGGCTGAGTTCGATTTCACTGATTGCCGCCTTCTTATGCAGCACTGCAAAGTATTTTGCTGTTTCTAAATATAATTACACAGGCTATACAATAATTTTGAACGATTTCTGTTTCAGAACTTGTTATTTTACGTTTCTATTAATGGATTTTGCAGAGCATTTCTATGAAATAAAATTTTATTTTACAACATAGCTTATCACAACACAATGTATTTTTGAGTTGTATTTTATTTACAACACAATGTATTACTTTGTAACCCAATATCACAAAACGAGATACAGTTTTGAAATGATTTGTTACGAAATGTAATCAGTCTTCGATGCGACTAAAAAAGTTAATTTATCACAGACGTTACATCTACTGCAAATGGACATCTACATAAGGTGTTCGGAGTGGCGTCCTTCATTTTCCAAGCAGAGTGCCACTCGTCGCACGAAGTTCTCTCTTGCGTTCGACAACATCTGAGGAGTAATTGGCTCAAAGGCTTCGGTAATGACGAGCTCCAATTCTTCGGGTGTTTGTGGTGATCTTAAAAATACTCTCGACCTGACGTAGCCCCAAATGAAGAAATCCAGGACGGTAAGATCAGGTGAATGTGGTGGGAATTATATAAAGCCTCCAATTCATATCCACCGGCCAGGAAACAAATGGTTTAAAACTTCTCTCGCCAGTCTGGAGGAGTGCGCTGGATGACCATCATGTTGTTCAACTCCGCCAAGGTAAAATCATCCAAGATGTACAGGAGTATGAAGTAAGACTAAACTGCCTGTGTTCGTCGTTCTATCATTTTACATTGTTGCAGGTAAATAGTTCTGAAATATAAATCAATGAAACTTATTCTTAATTAAACACAAGTTTGTAACAAATCATTTCGACATTGTATCTTGTTTTGTGGTATTGGGTTAAAAAGAAATACATTGTGTTGTAAATAAAATACAGCACAAAAATACATTGTATTGTAATAAACTATGTTGTTAAATATAATTTTATTTCATACAAATGCTCTGCAAAAGCCATAACAGAAGCGTAAATTAACAAGTTCTGAAACAGAAAAGATTCAAACTTAGTGTGAAGCCTGTGTAAATATATTTTGAAAGAGAAAAATACTTTGCAGTGCTGCATAAGAAGGCGGCAATCAGTGAAATCGAAGTCAGCCCCGTCGCTAGCACGCTACGAGCCGATTTCAAGCCGATTGCGGGTGGGTAGGAAACCCACATAACAGTTCCGTGTTGAAAGGGAACACGCAGTACACCACATTCTAATGATCAGCCCCTTCTTATACCACCTGTACCGGTTTCACACAAGTTGCAGGATGAATCTGCACCCGCTACTACCCGGAGTGGGAGATGTGTTAGATTCCCTGTGCGATTCCTCGAACCATGTTCCTTTATTTCAGAAGCCAACATTGTTTTCTTGTATGTGTGTGTTCATGCTTTAGTTGTGTTTGTGTATGGAAAGGGGAATACTTGTGGCAACAGTTAGGGCATGATTATTTATTTATTTATTTTATTTTTACTGGCTTTGCGGACTAGCCGATTTCAAATCCTCCGAAATAGGATAGGGGTCTGTCTTTCACTGGATAAATTATTACGAATTTTTACTTAAGCCTGGATCTTTTTATTTGCTAGCTTTGTGATTAGGGTGTTCTTCTTTGGGCATGTCTATGACATTTCGACCGTTACAGCCCGATACCCCGGGTTATTGGTCTTGTGCCGGAACTGACCTAAGGAAGCACATCCATTCCTCTCAGGGTGTGTGTTTGGAAGATGGGGGTGTCTGGAATGCCATGTATGGTTGGTGGTACCCCGGCAAACTCGTCTGACGGGCACAGTATGTACCGTATGATGTAATTTTGTCATTGTTGTGTATTTACATGAACATTCTAGAAAGTGCTATGTTAACATGAACATTCTAGTCAGTGTTGTGTATTTAGGCTACTTGAGTTAACACGAACATTCTAGTCACTATGCCCAGAACATTCCAATCTGGAACATTCGATTCTGGAACTTTCCAGCTACTATGTATATATGCACCCGCGGACTGTAGACGATAGTTCCGCTCAAGTTAGTTCACATTGTGTATCGTGGTGTATCGACTAGTGTTTAATAAACCGTTGTGTTATATTAACAAGTGTATGTTATTTATCTTGTATCTCCCACGATATAACAGTGGTGCCAGAAGTGGGATAAGATAAATAACGTTGTGAAACCGAGTGACTTTCTAACCTCAACGCAAGTGTTGCACCGAACGACGTTCATCGCAGTGCGTGTTGGAAACTAAACCGAGTGAACTTTCTAACCTCAACGCAAGTGTGTGCACCGAACTAAGTTCATCGCAAGTGCGTGTTAGAAATACTGTTCTCCACTCATCTTCACCATGCCGGACTCAACCTCTGAGCAACTCCAACAATTCTCGGCAATGATCGCCGACGCTATCCGACAGATAATAGGGTCAACAACGTCATCAGAACCTCGACCGCCAAAGTTCACAATGCAACCGTATCGCACTACCGACGGAACGACTGTAGCCGACTATTTCACTCGCTTTACCTGGGCGCTCAACCTCAGCAAGGTACCCGCGGAACAGCATGCAAACTTTGCACGGGTTTACATGGAATCTGAACGCAATGATGCCCTGAAGATCCTGGTGAGTCCTAATAATCCGGAAACTCTGTCATACAACGAGATTCAATCTAAGCTGAAAGGCCACTTTGACGCCACACGCAACAAGTTTGCTGAGAGCATCAAATTTCGCAGTGTAATGCAGAAGCAAGGAGAAACCATCGCTAGCTTCACCTTAAGACTGCGGCAGGCTGCAACGTTTTGTGAGTATGGCACATTTCTTGATCGCATGTTAATTGAACAAATGCTCGCAGGTTTGGAATCACGAGAAATGTGCGACGAGATTATTGCAAAACTAACAGAGAACTTCTCCGCAGCATATGAAATCGGGCACGCACTCGAAGCTACTCGCATTACCCCCGACGAGGTCAAAACAGCTGCCGCTAAGTCTGAATCAACCAATCGGATTGGATACGAGAAGCCTCTGTCCATGAAGAACATCAACCAGCAGCCGCCACGCAGAAAGTCAGCTCATCGAAGTCAAGGGTCTTACAACCTAACCAGACAGCACCAATGGCCACACCAGGCAAACCAGAGTGCATCCCAGGACAACCAATCAACATGTGCAGGGTGCGGTGAAGCTCACCCTCGTAGTCAGTGTAGGTTCCTGAACGCAGAGTGCCTGAAGTGTGGTAAGAAAGGTCACATCAGAAAAGTTTACCTATCGAAATCGAGGAAACATCGAACAACAAACCATGTGACCGAAGAAGAGCTTCCAGAAGAAAACCTCGTCGTTGTGGACTACCTCAGCAAAATTGAGGTCATCGGATCGGTCAACGCAGCACCTAAGCCTCTGGTTGATGTCAATATAGAGGGAACCACCGTCAAAATGGAACTCGACACCGGCGCCCCCTGCTCAACCATGAGCAAATCAAAGCTAAGTATGATCAAACCAGGTTTTGTGTTACAGAGAAACGATCGTAACTTCGTCAGTTTTACTGCCATCCGATTAAATGCATTGGCAAAACGTCAGTGTGCACCACCATCGGAACCACAACCAGGAACCCGAATCTCTACGTGGTTGACGATGAAGTCGAATCGCTCTTTGGCCGAGATTGGATTTCAGAGTTTGTACGGGAGATCGACTTTGGTGACCTCTTCGCAAAACCCGACCCAATCCACAAGCTCTCAGACAAGCAGGCTCTGACCTTGGAACAACAGAAGCAGCTCGACAACATTCTATCTCGCTACCAGGATGTGTTCAGTGACACCCCCGGGAAGATCTCAGGTCCCCCAGCGAAAATGCACCTGAAGGCTGGTGCCACACCTGTTTTCGCCAGAGCTCGAGACGTACCAGTTGCCCTCCACGATGCCTATGCCAAGGAAATCGACAAGAAAATTGCATCTGGCTTCTACAAAAGAGTGGACTACTCTGAGTGGGCATCGACAACGCACGTCGTCGCCAAGAAGAGCGGCAAACTGAGGATCACAGGCAACTACAAGCCTACTCTCAACCCGCGGATCATCATCGATGAACATCCGATTCCCAAGATGGAACAACTGTTCAACCGAATGCGCGGCGCCACTCTCTTCTGCCATCTGGATATCACCGACGCGTACACTCATCTCGAGGTCGACGATGAGTTCAGCCATGCTCTCACGCTTAACACGCCAACTCACGGTCTGATCCGCCCAACACGAGCAGTATATGGAGCAGCTAACATTCCCGCTATCTGGCAGCGGCGAATGGGCACAGTCCTGTATGGTCTCCCAAACGTCGTAAGTTTTTTCGATGACAGTATAGTTTTTGCTGATGGCTTTGACAATCTGATGCAGGCCCTCAGCACCACTCTGGAACGGTTTCGGCAACACAACCTCAAGCTCAACCGAGCCGAATGCGTTTTCGCTCAAACTTCTCTGGAAGCCCTTGGCCACAAAATCGATGCGTCAGGCATAGACCAGTCGGATGCACACATCCGAGCTGTACGTGATGCACCGAAACCAACTACACCAGAAGAACTCCAACTGTTTCTTGGTAAAGCAACCTACTACAGTTCGTTCGTCCCCGATTTGTCCACCAGAGACAGACCACTCAGAGACATGCTGCTCAAGGACCCTCTCATCTGGACACCAGAAGGCGACAGGGCATACAAAGACATCAAGAACGCCCTAACCTCGCCCCAGGTACTCATGCAGTATGACCCAGCGTTACCACTCCTGTTGGCCACGGACGCCAGCAAGTCCGGCCTGGGCGCAGTATTGTCACACCGGCTCAGCAACGGGCAAGAACGTCCAATCGCTTACGCCAGTCGAACGATGACAGCAACGGAGCAAAGGTATCCTCATCTCCGCACGAGACTCAACTTGACCAGGCCACGTCGAGGTCACCGCACAACCGACCAAGTCATCGTGCAACCGACCAAATCACCATGCAACAGACAAGGTCACCGTGCAACCGACAAGGTCACCGTGTAACCGACCAAGTCATCGTGCAACCGGCCAAGTCACCGTGCAACCATCCAAGCCACCGCACAACTGACGGAGTCACCGCCCAACCGACGAAGCAACCACACAACCGACCAAGCCACCGAGCCTGAGACGAGTTCGCTTCACCGAGACACCAGCAACAGCCTAAACACCACCAGCCACACCAGCTACACCCGTAGACAGGGCACCGCCTATTTCGCAAACCCCTTTTATTCCCCGCAGGAGTACTCGCCAGCGCCGACCACCGTTGAGATTCTCTCCTGATTCCTAAATCATCCATTTAAAAGAGGGAGGAAATGTTGTGTATTTACATGAACATTCTAGAAAGTGCTATGTTAACATGAACATTCTAGTCAGTGTTGTGTATTTAGGCTACTTGAGTTAACACGAACATTCTAGTCACTATGCCCAGAACATTCCAATCTGGAACATTCGATTCTGGAACTTTCCAGCTACTATGTATATATGCACCGCGGACTGTAGACGATAGTTCCGCTCAAGTTAGTTCACATTGTGTATCGTTGTGTATCGAATAATGTTTAATAAACCGCTGTGTTATATTAACAAGTGTATGTTATTTATCTTGTATCTCCCACGATATAACAGTCATAAATTGACGAAAGTGTACGTTGATGATGACGATGATGATCACGAAATAAATTTAGTATGATTAAGGTGGTCGCCTTCGTGGTGTAGTGGTCAGCGTGCTTAGATGCCATCCTGGAGGTCCGAGGATTGATTTCCGGCTCTGCTACGAAATTTGAAAAGTGATATGAGGACTGGAACGGGGTTTACTCCGCCTCATTCGCTCTTCCTTGCCTATCCCTCCCAATCTTCCCCTCCTTTCCCATCCCCCATGAGGTCCCTGTTCGCTTTGCAGGCGAGGCCACCTGGGCGAGGTGCTGGTCCCACCTCCCCAGTTGTATCACAACAACTGGTGTTTCAAGATACAGGACACTGCCCTGGCGGCGTTAAAGGTGGAATCCTATCTGAGTACGAGGGAGAAGCCAACCTGGAGGGTTAACCGACTAAAGAAATGATTAGGGTGTAAAAAACTATTTCTAAATAATTTTTAGTGGTTAGAATGCGTAATTGGGAAGAATAACTAAATCCAATCTCCTATAACCAAACTTCTAAATCGATGAAACATCTGGTCTGAATATATCAATAAAGAACTGAGGTCCTCACATGTGGACCATCAATTATGCCCTTAAGAAATCCATACTAATATATAAAAATGAGATGCTGTGTGTCTGTCAGTGCGTTACTCAATCACGCAAGAACCACTGGTCCGATTTAAAATGAAATGTCGCATGGATGTAGCTGATTTACCAGGTTAACATATAGGATACTTTTGATTTCGATATTTTGCACTGTTTAAAAATGGTGACCATTTTAGTGACGTCACTTCACCCTTGGGGTTCAAAATTTCATGTTTCCATTTCAAATAAAAAGGGAACGCTAAGAAATAGCAAACTTTTGATGGCATGCACAAGGTTTGAAATTTAATTTTCTACCCGAAAGGTCCTTATCCCTTTTCGTGTATCTCCAACGGTTAGCGAGTAAAACCTAAATTTGTGCTATAAAACACAGTCAACACCGAGCTATGTTAGTTAATGTTAGTCCGTACATGAACTGTTTTATTTATAGAGGTGTTTTGTGGGGCCAGAAACGAGGCGTGATTTTGAGTCTAATTTTATACTCTTTGTGCCGGTTATTGTATGTGAGTATTTTGGTCTTTACGCTGTTTAAAATGTTATAGTGTTTTCTACTTTGCACGGTATGCTTTCTTACTGTTTATAGATTTGTTTTTTGTTAACTGAATATTTCTGATGACCAATATTTATCTGGTTTTTGTAGGTTTTTACCATGAACAGAAACTCAAATTCACAGACTAATGTGTCGTAATCTACCGACTGTCACATTAGTATATTTAGTTTTCATAATTAATCTTACTGCAGAATTTGGCAAACTTATTTCAATAAAGTTGGTATTTTGCCTTTCACGGCCCATGAAACCCCACACAAAACACGGCGAAAACCTAGAAAAGTAGCTGAGTTTTAATTGCTTGGCTCTGAAATTCAATATACAATCATTTTGGAAGCCATTATAGGGAGGTTAAAGACTGATTGAGAGTTTAGCTCTCGCAGTAAAGTTGGAGGTGTTCTAGATAAGAAGAGAGGTATCGCATAGTTTGATACTCCTTAGGTGGTCCGCAAATGGACCACAAGAGCTCGCTGATGAACCACCACGGAGTTACTAGGCGAAATCTCGCACAAGACACGGCATAAACTTAGAAAATTTTCTGTGATTAAAACTGATTCTTTAATTATTACTTGGGACGATTAAAGTTTGTTTTGTTACTGTTAGTATTTATCATGACATGATACGTAGTTTCGCAATATAACTTTCTGCCGATATGACAATTGCTCCTAAGTTTGATGTATTTTTAGCATACTGTTTATATGTTTAAATGAAGTATGAAGACGTTAAACGATGTTGAATATTTAAAAAAAGGTTATTTAAATTTTACTACATAGAAGCTGATAATTATTTCCAGTATATAAACGCACTTTGCTACCTACAAATTGGAGGCAGACAGGTTTTTCTACGGGTACTCCGGTTTTCCCTGTCACAATTTCATTCCAGCAACAATCTTCATAATCATTGCATTTCATCTGTCATTCATTTAATCATTGCCCCAGGGGAGTGCGACAGGCTTCGGCAGCCGGCACAGTTCATATCCTCGCCGCTAGATGGGGGTTTCATTCATTACATTCCCTGACCCGGTCGGTCGACTGAAAGCAGGCTGTGGATTTTCACTTTCCTACCTCTGATTAATAATAGGGTGATTGAAAATGTACGTAGTCTACACATGTAGTTGGTAACATGGAAATAACATAACTACATAACGAATGTGTGATTATATTAATGATTAAGGCCAGCAAGTACTAAAGGCCATTCGAAGAACGGGTACTTCAGCTAGTGTTGCATAAACTAATATGATTGCAAATGACCTTTCAAATGGCGTAGTCTATCAGAAACATAATATTAAAAAAAATCCATTTACAAACCATTTGTCTCAGATCTCTGGAGGTTACTGTATTGTAAACTTTTTTAAAATTTTATTACGAAAATATGTAAACCAATGAAATAATACTGCACACTTAACCATCAGCATTCCTATTTGAAAGGTACCTACACAGCCAGCTCTTGGAACTGCGTTTCCAAATTTCACTAGGTATCTAATGTGCTTCTAGAACAAAAAGATGATTTGAACAACCGGTGCATGTGAAACTACACAGTTGTTCTGTTTACACCGCAGGTAGCAAAGAGATCGCTGCCTTTTACCCTATTTTAATTTATGAAAGAAATAGGCGTATGGGAACACCCTTTGTCCGTGTGTGTGTGTCGACTCTAATAAAATCTAAATGGCCGAAGCGATTTCAATGAAACTCTGTAAGTAAATACTACTACCTCGTCCAACGTCGACCGTGCCTTTCAAATGTTCATACGTGTCACCAATTTAACATGGCAGCCACGCAAATTACTTCACAAGTATTCTATATCTCCGCAATCGAACGGAAATTTTGTATGTTGATAGAAGCTATGAACATAAGTTCACCTATGGCACTTTAAATAACCTGGTGAGCACAAATCCAACATGGCGGTGACGCGAAATATTCATATTTGAATGGACGTTTCTCGCGATTTAATCATCAGAGCGCAGTGAAACTCGGTGCGGTAAATGCCTATACAAATTTTAATTCGCTGGTATTAAAATACCAGTGAATCACAAGTAGTTCCGTGTAGAACTAAATAGCCTATTTTCATATATCCTTCTTATATTAATTGCCCCTACCAACATACAAATTTTCGGTTTGATAGCTGTAATAGAACAGTAGATATTGAGAACCGTCTAAATATTTCGGATGGTCAACATGTTGGATTATTATATACAGGGAGTATTTGATATGATGGAAGTCCGTTACACTGGTGATAGAAGAGACTATTCTAAGCTTCCTAGGTAAAAGAAAATCACCTATCTTGAAATTGATAATTAATCATTAAATAGTCAATGTTTTTAGTTATTTCAGAAACTAATCAGGTAGAAAGTGGTGCGGCAGGCTGGGGGAAACGAGACGGAGCCTGTGTTACGACGCGCGGAGGGGAAGTTGTTAAGTAATCGGAGCATTGACCTTACCGGTTGACTTGAGGGGTGGTAGGCTATCAGCTGTTATGAGGATAAGCGCTACCGTCTCGTAAGAAAATGTGCATTGCCGTTGTTGTTGTTGTTGTTGTTGTTGACAAGGCACGCAATGGCTTGGGACGTTAGGACCGGTAGTATTGTGTAGCCTACTTTGTAAGTGTTCATGTATAAAATAATTTCGATACTCAGCCCTGGTGTATCGTTGGCGTACGTGTCGGACCTTCTGTTGACTAGTTTCTGAAAATACTAAAAACATTCACTTAATGAAATACAGTGTGACAAAATTCCGACATCCCGTAGTCTGTTCAGAACTAGGCATTTAAGACGGAAGTAAAATACTTGATGTTTTGTTTGAGAGGCTTGGCGATTTTGGTCATTTAGCCCCATGTAGCTGGGTGTGGGTAGAATTTGTGTGATAACCTGTGTTTTTGTGTTTTCTGTAGTAATGTGGGTATTTGTAATTCAGGCGAGGATTCGGAAGAAGGCGACGGCCCTGTGGTGTTGGGGCAGCGCAACTGCCTCTCACCCGGAGGCCCTGGGTTCGATTCCCGGCCCAATCAGGTATATTAGAAAATGACGTGAGGGCTGGAACGCGGTGCACTAAGTCTCGCGAGGGCAATTGAGTAGCTGTCTGACAGTGAGGCAGTGCCCGAGTCAGGAAAATCAAGATTAATGGCTGAGGGGACCCGATGCACTGACCAAGCGTCACCCTAATATCTGCAGGCCAAATGGCTGGACAGCGGTCGCTTGGTAGGCCTAGGCTCTTCATGGGCTGCACTGCCAGCGGTTATGGTTATTGAGAAGAAGGTGGCCGTGGCCTTAAGTTAGGAACAATCCCAGCATTTTCCTGGGGTAGAAGTGGGAACCCATGGAAAACTACTTCCAAGATTTAATACTAGTACGGTACCACATGTTCATATTGTGAATTGTCACATCCCATCTCCAGCCCTGGGGTGGCCAAAAACTGGAGAGGGGGGGAGGGGGAGGGGGTGTTGATTTATTGGTCAATCAACAATGTACATACATATGAAAATACACGAAAATGAAAATAAAATACAAATACATTGTTATAATACAGTGTTATTAAATATAATAATAATAATAATAATAATAATAATAATAATAATAATAATAATAATAATAATAATAATAGGCTAATAATAATATTAATAATAGTCTAATAATAATACTAATAAGAGTCAGCATGTGTAGTTCTGGTGGTAGAGTGCTAACCTTCCCTAGGGTGCGATCTACGTTCAGTCATGTAGTAAATGAATGGGATCTAATACGATCATGTCCATGGATTTCATGGCACACAAGAAATCCTACGTACATTAAAGTCTGGCAACTCGACATACCAAAAAGAAACACAAAAGAAGTTAGTGTGTCTAAAAGCCTATTATTACTAGTATTAGTGTTATTAATATTTTTATTACAGTTGTTGCACTATCTTCACACAAAGATAGACCAACAGTTCCTTAAATTAATTACCCAAATCTTTAGGATTTCTATTTTCTATTCATAGTCCATGAGGCTGGCAAAATCCTAAACAGATCCACCATCACTAGTCATGTAGCCACTCCCCATGAAGGTGTGAATCAGCTGTTCATAGGCTCGGTTTGTGTATTTCAATGCCATTGGCAGACAAGGCGAGTAGGTCACTCGACTTCAGACTCTTGTCAACATTCCTCAGCGAGGGAGGGGAGGACGACGGGGAGAAGTCAGCTGTGCTGCTGAGGGGAACGCAGCCTAAGACCTTTTCCAAGACATTGACCGACGATTTTTGTGATTTAATTCCACATACACTAATTAAGATACGACTAAATTTCATGAAGATATGTGCTTAGAATAGTCGCTTCTATCAGCAGTGTAATGGACTTCCATCATATCAAATACACCCTGTATATGCCTTAGAGTTATGTACTAATACTTGAACAGTATTGTGTAGGTGTTTTATTCAAACTTCAATCGCATTATTAGCACAGATGAAATAAAAACCAGATTTTAAAATTTTGTTCAGCCGCCATCTCGTGGTTATGAATATAATTTAAATGAATTAGATATCAGGGGATTTATAAATAAAAATTTTTAAATAAAAATTTATAAGTTAATAACAAATAAGTAATGATTTGAAATGCCCGCCATTAAGGAGTATGGTTGCGCGTGGCAGCCATTTTGCCCATTAGCCCCTGCGCGAGCCATGACACTCCCTGAATAAGACCAGCATGGGGTTGGACTCACGCGGCCGCCATCTTGCGCATTAGCCCCTGCACCAGCTTCGGCTTATATTACCTACTTGAGATGACCCACGCCCGATGAATTGCCAGCCCGTCCACAACAGACGACGAACCATGCGATCAGTCCATTTATCCGCTGCACGTCCCGTGTTCATCGGTACACCAGAAGGTCTCAGGAGGAGCTTTCACGTGCCCTAAAGGTAAGGCCCTGGGCTGATGCGGATATCCGCGGATAAACGTGTAAACACATGCCTCAACTCAAAGTTGGATGTTGCCCGCGTCCGGTCGGTCTTGTCCCCATTTCCATAAAATTCTTGAGATATGTCTTATCTTTCTTTCTTTCTTTCTTTCTTTCTTTCTTTCTATCTTTCTTTCTTTCTTTCTTTCTTTCTTTCTTTCTTTCTTTCTTCAATGATGGTACCATAGTAGTTTTTCTGAGGTTCTGATGCATGGCAGATGTAAATAGTTTCTAAGGTCTTCAACCAAGAAATGATTCTATTATACTCTTTGATAAATGGTTGGTTGGTTCCTTAGTTTAGGGGCGGCGACAACGCGGTCATATAGCCCTGTGTACTTTGAGTGTGTGTAGAATCTGTCAGATAATTGGTATTAATTGTGATGACTGTATTAGTGTGTGTTTCTGTTTTCAATTCTAGTAAGGACTGCAGACAGCGAATTATTTTCAAGTGGTTCCTACTTTAGCCGCCAAACGCCACCGTCAACGACTACTAGTACAGAACTTGGTTACCAGACGCCACCACGGTCGGCTCCTGATGTCGAAGTAGGAAACTAAGAGCGTTTGTCAAATGTTTAACTGTAATTTAGCTTCACACAGGTGTCATTAGTGGAAGGTTCTTTAACATGCCATAAATCTATGACATGGGACCGCCGGCTTTACTTCCCTTCGGAAGTAAGGCATGCTGAGGGATTTTTAACGCTCTTAAAAAATCCGAAGATTTCGGCCTGGTTTGAACCCGCGATCTTGGGCATAGAAGCTCAGCATGCTACCAACTACGCCACAGAAGGCGCCTCTTTGATAAAGGCAAGGAGTTATAACTATACTCATACATTTAGGAGAAAGTAGGCTATATGCTCTTTACTGAACATCTTGTTTCAGAAATTAAAATAGGCTAAAAATAAGGAGAGGTTGGATATGATTATGAAGAAGAGGCAGAAAAAGAAGGAGCGGATGAGTAAGAAGAAGAGGTAGAAGTAGAAGAAGAAAATGAGAAAGAGGCAGATGAACAAGATGAAGAAGAAATAAGACAAAAGGAGAAAGAGGAAAAACTAGGCGAAGAGGATAAAGGAGGTTAAGAAGAGGAAGAAGAAGAAGAAGATGAATAAATGGAAATAGTATGATGATGGAGAATATGAAGAAGGTAAAAAAGAAAACGGAGTGAGATGAAGGTTCTTCTTTTAATTTACTGCACCGCTGAAACGGGGAAGGAATGCCAAATGTGCGAAGTGAAACATCAAACCCTTATGGGCTACTAGTCTCTGAAGACTTAACTCAACACGATTCGACAGTTTGCATTAGTAATTAATGCTTTATCTAATTTATATAATTAACAAGTAGATCCGTGGAGAATTATACAGCCTATTTTCATATATCCTACTGTTAATTCCCTCTATCTACATACAAAATTTCAGTTTGATTGCTATGTTAGATTCGTAGATACTGAGATCCGACTAAATATTGCGGATGGTAGCCAGGTTGGATTTTTATTTATGTACTATTACATGAAGATTATTGTGTACGTGTGGTTTTCAGACTTCAATCGCATGATTAGGACACAAGAAAAAAAAACGAGATTTTAAAACTTCGCACAGCTGCCATCTTGTAATTATGAAAACAATTGAAATAAATTAGATACCAGTGGATTAACATTTGTATAAGCATTAACGTGCAATGTTTCACTGCACTCAGATGGTTAAATCGCGAGAAACGTCCATTTAAATATTTATACTTCGCGTCGCCGCCATGTTGGATTTGTGCTCACCAGGTTACTGAATGTCATACAGGTGAACTTACGTTCATAGCCTCTATGAACATAAAAAAATCAGTTTGATTGCTGGAAACGATCCTTAGATATTGAGAATCGTCAAAATATTTCGGATGCTTGCCATTTTGGATTGTTATATGTATAGGCCATAGAGTTATGTACCATTAAAGGAAAATTATTGCTTAGCTTCATTATTCAAACTTTCACTTCGATCGCAGGATTACGAAACAAGAATAAAAACTTAATTTTAAAATTTCGTACAGCCGCCATCTTCAGTTTATGAAAACAATTGAACTATATTAGATGCCAGTGAATGTCAATATGTATAATTATTTACTCTACCAGATTTCAATGCGCTCATATGATTAAATCACGAGAAAAATGTATTAGAATGTTTCAAATTCGCTTGGCCGCCACGTTTGTTTCGTAGTTTACAGGTTTTTGAAAGTTACATAGATAAACTTGTAGCATTGCTCTTTATCACCGTACAAAATTTCAGGTTGATATCATAAATAGTTTTGGAGATATTGAATGCCTGTGAAATATTTCGCACAGCCGCCATTTTGAGGTTATGTAAACAATTGAACGAAGTTAGATGTCGGTGCATTACAATGTATATAAACATATACTGTGTCAAGTTTCATTGCGTCTGGCGGTTACATCGCGAGAAACGTCCATTTAAAAGTCGCAACTTTTCTTGGCCGCCATGTTGGTTTTGTAGTTACCAGATTTTCAAAGGTCACATAAGTGAATTTCTAGTAGTTCCAGGGTGATATCGGTAATATTTTCGGAGATATTGAATGCTGGTGAAATATTTCGCACAGCCGCCATGTTGGTTTGGTCAGACGTAACAAAATTTGAAGGTCACGGTCGGGGTCGCCCGGAATAGAGCTATGAACTTACCGAGTTTCATTTAAATCTCTCCAGCCGTTTAGATTTTATTACACACACACGCACACACACACGGTCAAAAGGTGATCTCATAAGCCTATTTTTTCAAAATTGAAAATAGGCTAAAAATATTATTGTATTGCCAGTATGTTCGAATAACAAACGTGGGAATGCGGGAAAAAATCAGGCGAATGCGGGGCGGTTAACAGTCGTGCGGATAACATTTTTAGCCTACTTTCGATTTTTGCAAAAAATGAAAGTAGTCATGAGATCTACACAGGGACAAAAATTGTGTGTCTGTCTGTGTGTGTGTGTGTGAGTGTGTGTACTCTGAATGTCTGTCCCTCCCTATCAATTCGAACACGGTGAACCCGAATTGAACGACATTTGGTACAGAGGTAGCACTAGCAAAGGGCACGTCAGTGTCAAGGTTTATATCGCCACCATCTTGACGGAAACGTAATGTTGGCCACCCAAATGTTCAAAGCTTAAATCAAATTATGACTAACCTAATCATCCGATTTCTACCAAATTTTGCTACAACATACATTTATTTAGCGAGCATTTTTGACGAAACTACGAGGTCATCAGCTGAATAGTTTGCACATGGCAGCCATGCATGTGTGCAAATCGATTCCCCCTATCAATCCAAACACGGTGAAACCGAATTGAACGAAATTTGGTACAGAGGTAGAACAAGCAAAGAGCACCTCAGTGTCATGATTTATATCACCGCCATCTTGACGGAATCGTAATGGTGGCCACCCAAATGTTCAAAGCTTAAATCAAATTACGACTAACTTAATCGTCCTATCTCCACCAAATTTTGCAACAACATATATTCATATGGCGAGCGTCTTTTGACTAAAATACAAGGTCACCATCCCATGGCGGCCATGTATGTGTGCAAATCGATTCCCCCTATCAATTCAAACACGGTGAAACCGAATTGAACGAAATTTGATACAGAGGTAGCACTAGTAATGGGCACTCCAGTGTAATGTTTTATATCAATTCAAACACGGTGAAACAGAATTGAACGAAATTTGATACAGAGGTAATGGGCACTCCAGTGTAATGTTTTGTATCGCCGCCATCTTGACGATAACATAATGGCGGCCACCCAAATATTAAATGCTTGAATCAAATTACGACCAACCTAATCATCTGATCTCTACCAAATTTTGTAACATTATACCTTTTAGTATAAAGAATCCTTTGACCAAACTACGAGGTCATCTGCATAATCATTTGCGGATGGTGGCCATATTTGTGTGCAAATCGATTCCCCCTATATTTTCAAACACGGTGAAACCGAATTGAATGAAATTTGGTACAGAGGTAGCACTAGCAAAGGGCACCTCAGTGTCGTGCCTTATATCGCCACCATCTTGATGGAAACGGAATGGCGGCCATCCAAATGTTGAAGACTTAAATCAAATTACGACCAACCTAATCATTTGATCTCTACCAAATTTTGCAACAACATACCTTTTTGTGGGAAGCATCGTTTGACTGAGCTACAGTTTCCAGATAGCGGCCATGTATGTGTGCAAATCAATTCCCCATATCATTCAATCACGTTGAAACCGAATTGAATGACGTTTTTTTTACAGAGGTAGCACTAGCAAAGGGCACCTCATATTCATGTTTAATATCCGTATAGCACCTTGTATTTCAACAAACTACTACAACCAACATTCAATTATACTCCTTGAAAAGGACAATGAGTTATAACAATACCCATGCATTTAGGAGAAAGTAAGCTATATATTATTTACCGAACATCTTGTTTTATCAGTACAGGCTACTTGTTAACCATCTGCATCTTCTTCCTGGTCTTCACTGTCATCACGTAGGTTCTTGTACCAAATTGCTTGACCAGCAAACCTCGCACATCTCGTTTCTTGGTCGCTGCCAGATTATGTTTAAAGCCCAGCGCGGATACAGATTGCAAGCCTGGGCTGATAGCGGGCAAGCTGTGGATAATGTTTGAAGAAACTTCGCGGATAGTTTTTAGAATACAATCCGAACTTATTTAATATCATTATTAGGACCCGGATGTTTATGTCATATATTTGTCCTTTATGCTTGTTTTTTAATGACAAATGTAAGATGATGATTTAAGCTAATCACATTCACGTTATGTCATTAAGCATAATTAACACTCCGAACAGGAAAGGGTTGCGATTCTAGCTGTAAAACATTCCTTTTAAACATAGCACATTACAGACAAAGTCTAAGGGGACGATTTTACCTCAAATGTCTAAATATGTTCCTTTAGTAAATTATGCCTTATCTAATTAAAAAATATTGTTGTAATGCCAGTAGATTCGGTTAACATACGTGCGAATGCGGAAAAAATCGTGCGGATACGAAAAACAGTTGTGCGGATGCGGATAACGTTTGGTTTATCCGCGCAGTACACCCATAGTACGGTGTGTTCTAACACAATTGCACACCTATAAGAAAAAATCACAGGCTGCTTATCACCGCCACAAAAATACTTACTAAACAGTTATTAGCCTACTTTTCACATTTTGCAACAAGAAGTTCCGTGACGATCTAAAGAGCCTACTTTTCTTAAAATTTATGATTCGTGCCAATCTAGAAAAATAGCGAAATTAAGTTGGTAATATCGAAATTTCTAATTAGTTCGAAATATACCTGTAGCCTAATACAGCATTAGAGTTGGCAGCCCTGGTGACTGAATATATTGTTAGTTCCATCTCTTAAGGTACAAAATACGATATTTGGTTGAAGTCCAATGGATAGTGGTCGTTACATGCAGTTAGACATTGAATCTATTAGCGCGCGTAAAATCATGTTGGCAACAATGTCATGCATGCGTTGGTCAGAAATAATCTGAAGTATTATGATCTCTTGTTATGCCAATTTTGGATGAAATCCAATTGTAAATATAGAAGTCACATGTATTTTAAAATTGGACCTATCAGCAGGCTTAGAGTCAAGTTGGCATCACTGACGTATATTAGTTTCTCCTAATTAATCTAGAATGTTAGGTACTTTACGTGTCCAAATTTTAAAGCTGTCGGCTTACATATTTTCATATAGCGTATACTAATATTTGGGTAAAAATATAGAGACAGCATTTATTAACAGTTGGCAGGCCTGGTTGCTCTTAAGAATAAGCATAGTCATATATGTTATGGTACACATAGCACATACGAAATTTGGTTGAAATCCAAGTGATAGTATTGAAGTTACATTTATTTAAAAAATGGTCCTATCAGCAGGCTTAGAATCATGTTGGTGGCACTGACATACATAAGTTACTCCAAATTAATCTAGAATGTTAGGTACTATACGTGTGCATAGTTTAAAGCTGTCGGCTTGCATAATTTGTGATATATTGGTATTTGGATAAAAGAATAGAGAGAACATTTATTGACAGTTGGCAGCCCTGGTGGCTCTTAAGAATACGCTCAGTCATATCTGTTTATGTACTCATAGTACATACAAAATTGTTGAAATCCAATTGATAGTATAGATGTTCTATGCATTTAAAAATTGGACCTATCAGCAGGCTTATAATAATTTTGGCAACACTGCCATGCATGACCTCCTGGAAATTAAACTGAAATATTATTATCTATACGTGTGCCAATTTTGAAATAGCTCCCATGCATACCTTTCATGATATCCAACATGGAGCTCAAATGTCAATTGCGGTTTTTCAGCAGTTGGTAGCACTGACATAATTTTCAAATATGGGCATGAGATATTCAGGTATATATCTTTTAGGAGTTGATAGGGGGACACACACACACAGCCAGCCAGCCAGACTGACAGACAGACAGACAGACAGACAGACAGAAATTTGCTCGGATCGATCTCATAAGAGAAAAATGAGAAAAAGGAGACTTTTGAAATCGATCCGGGCACATGTCTGTCTGTCGATCTGTCCTTCTGTCTGTCTCCTACACCACTGCAGCAATCGAAACCAAACTTGGTATGAGTAAAGATCTATACCTGAATATCTCAAGCCCATATCCGAAAATGATGTCAGTGCTACCAACTGCTGAAAATCCGGAATGAAATTTGAACTCCTTGTTGGATATCTTGCATGGTATGCGTGGCAGCTACTCCAAAATTGTCACACATATAGATGACTAGCAGAAGTACCCGCTCTTTGAACGGTGTTCGGAATTAATAACCAGACGTTATCATTTGAGCTACTGTTGCAATGGTTAGGGGCTTGTCATTCCTTCGTTCGTTTATCAGAGCAAAGTTAGTTTTCTGGGAATATCAGAGACATTGTTAATGTAAGGGCCTTAAAATGGTTTTCGGAGACACTTTATAGACTCCCTAATTTTGTGTCTCACATTGAGAAGCGCAACATATGCTTTGGTCGTCCTCCTAGAATAATCTTTATATTTCGCCTATTTTAGCATGTATTTTGAAAAGTTTTTTTTCCTATAAGCAACCTTCTTTGAGAAGTACGGTGAGGAGTTTATAAATGATTGGTGTATTGACTCTCATGGATACCATACCTAATTTTACGATGCTTCAAACGTCCAAGCAAGAGTTATAGACGTACAGTACATAAAGATACACAGAAAGGCAGACAGACAAATCCATTGACTACAACATATCACAGCGGCCTCGGTTGTGTAGTTGGTAGCATGCTGATCTTCTATGCGCATGATCGCGGGTTCAAACCCGGCCGAAGTCATCGGTTTTTAAGAGCGCTGAAAATCCCTCAGTTTACCTTCCTTCGGAGGGGATGTCAAGTCGGCTGGCTCATGTCACAGAAGTATGGCATTTTAAAGAGATTTCCACTAACTAAAATTGAGTGAAGCTAAATTTGTAGGTTAGATTTGGTTAACGCTCTATTAGATCCAACATTTTCCGCCAGGTGCCGGTTGCGGGGGCATCTAGTAGCCACGCGCACAGCTAGGTGTCGTTGACGGTAGCATTTGGTCAAAAGTAAGATCTACTTGAAATTGATCATCTGCAGTCCTTACTTGAAATACAGATGACCCACACTAATACAGCCATCACAATTAACACCGGTTAGCAGACAGATACCACACACACAATGTACACGAGGCTACATGACTACATTGACACAGCCCCTAAACTGGGGATCCAAGAAACCAACCTAAAACATATCACCCAGATGTCCAAATATGGATATATCAACCACACAGTATCACACAAAACCATCCTTACGTTGAACCCGTTTGTCGACAAAAGAACTGATAAGTTAGAATGTGCTCAAACTAAATTCACCTAACGTGTTCTTCTTGACGTGAAAATAAAATTTAAAACCCCGTAGACGAAACGCAATACACCTTGCATAAAGACTGACCCTCACCGTTGTGTCAAGTCCCCATCCCCCATCCAAGTCCCCATCCTTTTAATAAATTATAATGGCTTCTGGTGCATGAAAATTCAGGTGTTTTGCCTCCAACGGCCTTAATTCCTAAAAAGCCGCAAAAATACTATTTGAATTCAGGAATGTTTGAAAATAATGTTGCTGGAGATAAAATTCTTTACGACATGTCACACGTGTAAATTGCGTGAAAAAATTCTAGGGTACCCCTTGACCCCCTTAAACGCACTAAACGTATTGATGAATTTTACAGCTAAATTTGGTTCCGTTTGAAAACTTCCACAGTAATGTAATAGATGGAATTGCATTGCGTCATACAGAAATAGACTTGTGAGATTCTGTCGCCATGGTTACCGGCTTGAATTCTTTCAATCAATATTATTAAAAATATTGATGAAAATTTATCCGAGTCCGTGCGGCCATACTATCCAGCCGATTTTCTTCATCTTTTTTTAAATGAAAGGTATTCATGCACAGATTTGTCATCAAGTATTACAAATCACTTAAATTGCGCCTTTCTCAAATTATTTGATTTTTCAACTTTTTCCAACTTTTTCCAACTCTGAAGCAATTATATCTTCGGTTCTAATTCAGTTACGAAGGTCGTTTTAGTCTAAGAACACTCAGTGAATCAAGCGCCATCATTTGAGCTCTTAACGATTCAAATCGGATGAATCTGAGGAAAGTTATGAGTGGACATACGATATTACATCTCATTTTTTCAATATTTGTTCTCATTTTAGCAATCATATCTTTAGTTCTAATTGAGTTACACTGTTCGTTTTGGTCTAAGAGCTATCAGTGGATCAAACTCTATCTTTTGAGGTATTACATATTTGAATTGGTTGATTGTGAGGAATGTTATGAGTGCCGAAGCGAATATTACAAATATTTATGAAAACTTAACCGAGTCCGTCCGGCCATACTATCCGGCCGATTTTCTTCATCCTTTTTTTAAATGAAAGGTATTCATGCAAAGATTTGTCATCAAGTATTATAAATCACATAAATAACGCCTTTCTCAAATTATTTGCTTCTTCAACTTTTTCCAACTTTTCCAACTTTGAAGCAATCATATCTTTGGTTCTAATTGAGGTACGCAGGTCGGTTTTATCTAAGAGCACTCGGTAGATCACGCTCTTTCATTGGAGCTCTTAGCTATTCAAATCGGCTGATTCTGAGGAAAGTTATGAGTGGACATTTAATATTATTTCTAATTTTTCATTTTCTTGCACCGAAAAATGAACATTGCCATGAAATTAATAGGGTAGTTTCAGATCGACTTCCAGGAACTTCTAGATTTTACACGAGTGTGAATACATTAGTAACTGAAGAAGAAAATTGAAGTTTTGCATTTTTCCACTGAATTTTTGAACATGCTTAAGATGAGTGGTCTACCTCCCCATGTGCTAACTTTGAAAGAAGGTGCTATGGCAATGTTCCTTAGGAGTTTCAATGCAACTAAGGTATTAATGAACGGGACGAGGCCAATGGTTAGAAAAATGTATGACAATATCATAGATTTCTAAATTCTAACTGGTGTGAATAGTGGGGTGCGAATACTGCTACCTCGCGTAGATTGTCATCATCTGCCACTAGAATGACGGCAATTTCCTATTACACTAGCGTTTTGTATTACAATCAACAAAGAGCAGGGTCAAACGATTTATCGAGTTGGAATCTACTTGCCTGATCCAGTTTTAGGCCATGGAATGTTTTATGAAGCCTTATCCGGAGGAAGATCATTTAAAGATGTAAAAGTAGCAATTAAACCTAAGGGTCGACGCACAGCGAACATTGTCTGGCAGGAAGTATTGTGAAATAAAAGTTATAAACTATTACATAATTTCGTAATTGTTTAATTCCATGAGTCAGTGAGGAAAGCAATGGCAAACTACCTCACTCCTCTTCTTGCCTAGAACGCCTCAAAATAGCGCTGCCTTGGGTTTTTGTGGGTATCTACTCACATAACGTAACGGCGGTACTTTTTGAGGATCCAACCAGCCTTCGGGCTGACTACCTATTAGACAGACAGACTGAAAGATGATGCTGCAGAGCAGCACGGGCGCCCTAGTAGTTGATTAAATGAAATCAGTTTTCTGGGAATATCTCAAAAACTGTTGGGTTTAGGTCCTTAAAATGTCGTTTCTCACATTGAGGGGCTGAAAATGAGCTTTGTCTCACTATTCTACGCCTTTTTCAGCGTGTATTTTAAGGGCGTAGGCACCCTTTTATGAGAGGTATGGAGAAATGTTACATCAATGATTAGTGTCGTGCTTCTGATGGATCTGTATAAAATTTTACGTTGATCCACCCAGCTGTTCTCGAGTTATAAGGACACAAATTTGTCCACAGACAAACAAACAGACGTACAGACAGACAGACAGACAGACAGACAAAAAATATTTTTGCGCGAATCCGTCATAAAACAGTCTCAAACGCGCAAATATCGCAAATTTCCGAGGAAATTCAGAAAAAAACAGACAAACTTTCATTTTTATATTTATAGAGATAATATTTCAGTTTAATTTCCAGGAGGCCATACTTGGCAGTATTGCCAAAGCCTGCTGATAGGACCAATTTTTAAATAAATGTAACTTCTATACTATCACTTGGATTCCAACCAAATTTCGTATGTGCTATGCGCACCAAAACAGATATGACTATGCGAATTCTTAAGAGCAACCAGGGCTTCCAACTGTTAATAAATGATGTCTCTACGTTTTTACCCTTATATCAATTTATCAGAAAGTATGCAAGCCAACAGCTCTAAAATTTGCACACGTATAGTACCTGGCATTCTAGATTAATTTGGGGTAACTAATATACGTCAGTGCTGCCTACATGATTCTAAGCCTGCTGATAGGTCCAATTTTAAAATGCATGTAACTTCTATACTAACTAATGGGTTTCATTCAAAATTGGCACAACGATAGATCATATTATTTCAGATCGTTTCTGACCAACACATACATGACATTGTTGCCAACAGCATGTTACGCGCGCTGTTAGATCCAATGTCTAACTGTATGTAACGTCCATCCTATCCATTGGACTTCGACCAAATTTTGTATTCTGTGTCTTAAGAGAGAGAACTAAGAATATATTCAGTCACCAGGGCTGCCAACTGTAGTGCTCTATTAGGCTACATTATGCCATGTATACCGTATTTCGAACTAATTAGAAATTTCTATATTAGCAACTTAATTTCATCATTATTCTAGATAGATCCATTAAGATTAATCATTGGCATGAATCTTAAATTTTAAGTAAAGTAGGCTCTTCAGTTCGTCACGGAACTTCTTGTTTTCAAAATATTATTTTATAATAATATGTGTCAGTGCAGCATAAGCAATGCAGTGAGAATGTTTAAAATCTGTTCAGGACCCAAGCAAGCGAAGTCGGCGTAGCGTGCATTTTAGCCTGTCGGCTCCCTTTGGAGACTTTAGAGCTTTATCAGGGGGGAATAGGACTTGAAACTTAATAGGTTAAATGTAGGGGTAGGTACTGTACCCAATCGTCATCATATGGAACATGTGTTCGTATCCCAGCTAACTCACGGTCTTTCGAGGTATGGGACATTCATGCCCACCATACGATCACATGCTCAGGATTTGAGTCTGTCAGGTGACTACTCTACTTGAAAGAAACAACATATTCATAAATATAACATTTAATGATATAAAATCATGGCAACACAACATAAAACACAAAAAAAGAATACTTTACATTTACTTCCCACAACGAAAATCAAAGTCATCTGTGAGTCTCTCCTTAAAATTAGTGCTTCACCGCACTCAAGTCTATTCAAAACATCCTATTATTGATACTCTCTGGCATTTGCGAGTGTCCATAGTGTTCTTCACGTGGCACAATTTAACACAAACTGGAATATCACAACACAATAAACACAAATTATTTAAGTGACATTAAATCTGCGATTATTAAAATTTATCCGTTTTACACGGGCATTTACTTTCAGTAACATTAATTCATTATCTTATGCCTTAATTAACAAGTGTTGTGACGTGCAACTCGTATTCTTTTTCCCATCAATTTGAAACGCTGAAGTGGTACGTTTTCCCTTCCAAAATACACATGGATAGAAATGTTTTATAGCTTCACCATACAACGATATTCTGGGTCTAGTCAAAACATTATCGTTACAAACGTGTCATGTCATTGAAATTACTTTACCCGCATGAATAAATTAGTGTGAACTGAGCAAATACACTTTACAAAGATGCCTATATTTATTTGGTGCAGTATTCCTCCTTAGAGAATAACTGGGCCAAATATTATCCGATCACAGCGATCCAACATGGTATGTGTGTGGAAATAAAGCATTTAATTCAATTGGCATCATCACAACAATCATATCTTAATTACTTTTCGAAATATCTAGATTCTTCAGTGTCCCACTACGCTTTTAAAATAAAAGGATCAGGTCAACAGACCACCTTTCCAAGCGGACAATAAATTAGTTTCGGCTGCCTGAGAAAGATGGCCGCCGGTCTAGTAGCCTTCCTGCCACCCCATCTGGCTCCTCACAAGGTCAAGTTTATTTACTGGTGCGGTATGCTGGAGGTACCCTGAGTGTTTGTCCCTAGTAATTGAGTCATTCTAATTATTTAACACCTACATTTAGAGTATAATGGGCTCAACTCGGCTCCTAATTAATATTCATGGCAGGGGATGGATCACGGATAGCTTTGCCGTTCTGTGGCGACATTAGTGGCTTCTGGCGCGCATCTCAAGTGAGTATCGAAGTTCTCTCACTGGTGCAGCTGCCTATAACAAGAGGAAATCGGCGTTTCCTATACGACGAACCATTAGTCTTACCTCTAAGGGCAGATCAATTAATACATGGGCTCACACAGGGTCTCTAATAGTTATCCCTAGTGGCACAATTCTGCAAACGGTGGATACAGACAGTCTCTGTCCCACTTCGCTGCGAATAATACAAGTATGCTCCAAGGCGATACTATCTCGTAGATATCGAAGATTTTGCCGACTAGATTCGCCTAACGCGCAAGCTAAGTTTGGATGATCCCCGCAACTTATTGACGCAAATCTCTTGATTCTACGTTACTTGCTCGCTGAACGCGGCTCAAACAATACTTCTTATAGATGACTCAATTATTAAAGCACTCACGTCCTCTCTGCAATTACTCTTAAGCCAAAGCTTTATGTAGCTCCCAAAACAAGTATAAATTCACTGGCTTACATTAACTACCTTAATGGTTCTCAAATACAACCCTGTAGAATTTACCATAATAACCATTCATTCAACATATCAATGACACTGAAAAACTCTCATTATCTCGATATTTTACGCTTCTTTCTTACTGTTTACAATAATACAGTATTCTTACGTTTGGCATGACCCACTTTGCACGTACTATAGGCCTGACATGCCCATTTATTTATTCATTATTGTTACCGACCCCAGATTATTATAATTATTATTATTTAACGTTACCGTTACTTTCATCAATATCTTAGGCCGAAATGGCCGTAAACAAATCACCCTCCAAGCCATATTTTTACCAAAATACGAGGGGTGTAATCTCGTACATAAATGACTGTCAATTCTTAGTCTTAGAGTGATGCTTCGTTGTATGGTGAACTATTTAATCATATCAACATATTAAATTTGTACTCACTTTCATTTTTACTGGGTTAGTCCAGCACGCCAGCCACGAGCCTACCATAATGCTTGGCTTAAGCCATCATGATATCTATCACACGACACATGGTATACACTTCACACATGATAATCATATTTTCCATCACTGGCTTTTCTCACTTTGACACAATACATATTATTTTACCACATAAATACTTTAAAAAAATCACTGTAATATAACTTTATATACACTTCCCGCACTATTTCACACATGGATCCTTGATTGGACTCTAACTATCGCCTGTCCTCAGAGATGCGATGCAGCTAACTCCTGACAACCACTGGTCTCCATGAAAGTCTGTCCTGCGTGTGTGTGCGTTTGATTCCCGTCATCTACAGTTTATATCACCTCTACTGCAATTCTGTTCAATCCTCTGTCACGACTATTTGTGACGCCTTCCAGGCTCCCATAACTGTAGTGATCCTGACAATAATGTGTCATTTTTAACTATGACAACACCTCCTGGTATGTTCACTGTCTATAAACATCCTAAATTATCCCTACGCTGTACTGAATTTATACTTGCGTATGTTATTGGTTAAACGTCTGCTGTAGACTAAATCTTACACGATGCGTAATTACTGTTGTGAAGCTGCATGGTGCGCTTCCATTGTTCTCCAAATACATTTGAGCGTCGATACTTTATAAATTCGCGCACTTTCCTGCGTGATCTGGCAGCGTGTTAGTTCACGTGTTGAGTAAAGACGAACTGAAGACGAACTAACTTCCCTGCGAAGCTGCTCCTATATAAGGCTTTCTTGTGAAACATAGGCCACTGGACATTCAGGACCCACTCCCTTCCTGAAATAATACATTTCCAGACAAAGTGAAGTATAATCCTCGTTTGTCTAGGTGTGGAGGTCCCAAAATCACTCGCGTGCAAGCGATCGCTTCGGCCAATTAATTAGAATTAATTGCCTCCTTCCATGGCGTCATGACGCTATCCTGGTAATTCCCCCTCTGCTGATCTCCAAAACCTTCCTCCCGAGCTGAAGCAGTCTGTTCAGAGGCTCGTTTATAGATGTAGGCTTTAATTTAGGCGTGAGAACACTCCTAAATTGTCTTTCCTAGAATATATTCACCTGGGTGTAAGTTTTATTTCGTTTCAATGCTCCAATTGGCTGTAATCAATTAATTTCTGTGGGCGACTGCCCCCTCTCTACTCTTATGCCTTGTGAACCGGTAGATCCCAGAGTCATTAATCTTTAGCTGTTCCTGCGGTCCAGACGAAAATTAGTTCCTTGGCGTCACCTAAATACGCCCCTTCGCTAACTCCGATTTGTCAACTGTCAAATTCACCGGCCGTGAAAGCCAATGTACCATCTTTTTGGAAGCCTTCATAGGGAGGTTCAGGCTGCTTGAGCTTTTAGTTTTCGCAGTCAAGGAGTGCAGTTGCACTCTATATAAAGGGAGGTGGCGCGCAGTTCGTCACTCCTGTGGGGGTCCGGGCGGGGACACCAAGAGCCCGCCGATGAGCCAGCTTGGGTCCTAGGCGAAACCCCACACAAGACACGGCACAAACCTAGAAGAATTGCTGAGTTTTAATTCACCGGCCGTGAAAGCCAATGTACCATCTTTTTGGAAGCCTTCATAGGGAGGTTCAGGCTGCATGAGCTTTTAGTTCTCGCAGTCAAAGAGTGCAGTTGCACTCTAAATAAAGGGAGGTGGCGCGCAGTTCGTCACTCCTGTGGGGGTCCGGGCGGGGACACCAAGAGCCCGCCGATGAGCCAGCTTGGTGTCCTAGGCGAAACCCCACACAAGACACGGCACAAACCTAGAAGAATTGCTGAGTTTTAATTCACCGGCCGTGAAAGCCAATGTACCATATTTTTGGAAGCCTTCATAGGGAGGTTCAGGCTGCTTGAGCTTTTAGTTCTCGCAGTCAAGGAGTGCAGTTGCACTCTATATAAAGGGAGGTGGCGCGCAGTTCGTCACTCCTGTGGGGGTCCGGGCGGGGACACCAAGAGCCCGCCGATGAGCCAGCTTGGTGTCCTAGGCGAAACCCCACACAAGACACGGCATAAACCTAGAAGAATTGCTGAGTTTTAATTCACCGGCCGTGAAAGCCAATGTACCATCTTTTTGGAAGCCTTCATAGGGAGGTTCAGGCTGCTTGAGCTTTTAGTTCTCGCAGTCAAGGTGTGCAGTTGCACTCTATATAATGTCAAGCTGGTTTGCTTTCATGCATTCAGGCTTCTAAAACGTACATGGGCCTGCATTTTCTTGCAATTATCCACCTTAAAGAGCTATGATATTGCCGTTCTAGCCGTGAAATCCTGCTATTATGATTATGTGCATATATAACTCATTGCTATTCGGGTTCCCTGTAGCTGTTCCCCCTCAGAGATCAATGATTCCATTCTGGGCAGAATCATGGGCCTGGTCTTCTTTGATAAGACCCGAGTTCGATGCCAGTCTGCCGTGTCTAATTGGGCACAGTACATTGGAATCAAACTGACCAGAATATGGCCTGGGGGGAATTTTTGAGTAGGGGAAGGAATAGGAATTTGGAAGGGGGGAAGGTTGGGGAGAGGTAGAATGCAGTTGGCATATAAATCAAGGAGAGCTGTAGCTCGTGCGTAGACTAGAAGAAAGCAGCAGAAAGACAGTTACCATCTCATCTTGTGGCGTGCAGAGGGCCCGCGGCCCACTGGGCACCATCCCGGAAGGGGACAGCCGTGGCCGATCCTCCGAATAGGTGCACAGCGGAACCGCGGGGCAAGAGGGGTCTAGAGTGCTTACATGGAGTGTGGGGGAGCTAATTAGCAGTAATTAGCTGTTACAGGATATGTAGTATGCTTGTGAGGGCAGTGTTGTTAAGTTTAACTGGGCTTGGCGGGGAAATGGTCATGGCGAGGAGAGAGGGGATTTTTGTGCCCTGTCGTTGCCAGTGTTGTTGTTTTAGCGCGTCCTTGATGTATTTACATCCTAAATAGGACGCGGCATGGGATCCCCTACAGTTTATACACGTGGGGGAGTCCCTAGGCACTAAACATTCACTATGCTGGTGCGGCCCGCCGCAGCGGTTACACCTGGCATCGTGTTTACACTCGTGAGCAGAGTGATTGAGCCTTTGGCAACGATAGCATTGGATGATGAGGGTAGAATGTTGTCTTGGAGGAGGGCGTCGCGACGCCGCTGTTACTGAAGGTGTAGGCAGTGGGGACGCTGAAGGCACAGATGTGGAGGGGGAGGACGCTGAGGGCGAAGGTGTAGCAGAGCTATCTGAGGGATTAGCTACTGCGGTTGTGTCAATGACAACTGGGCTTGTGTCACGTGAGGTTAGAATGCACTTATTCTTCCTCCTTGGCTTGGGAGGAGGTCGAATAAGAGCCTTAGAGGTTTGAGTCCAATGGTCGCTAGTTACTGGAGCTTTCTGCGTGAACTCTTCCTGATCACTTTCGAGTGTATCCTCTGATTCAGAGCCGGACTCTGCCAAGCCCGAATCTGATTTCCTATCATAGTGATTTGGATCTGGGCAAATGATCAGTCTCCGGGGAATATCTGGGTGTTCGTATAGTGCATTGTCTACAGTGGAAAAGTGTTCATTGTCTGTAGGAATGACGGTAATGTAGTGCTGGGCTGTTTCCTCTATACAGGCTATGATGTCGGAGTGTGGGGCCAGTAATTGTAAGATAATCTGTCTGTATCTAGTAAGAGGAATCTGAGGGGGGGGGGGGGGGCTGGATGGATCATGATCATATTGTTATCCATAGGGATATCCTTATGCCTAGCGGCATAGAGGGGATCAAATCTGTCCATTTTCTCTATCCAGTTTAAGATTGATTTCGTGTCTGAGACGGGAGATGGTGATTTGGGTTTCATGTTGTATGAGTGAAAGAAGTTGTTGAATTGAGAGATGGAGAGAGTGGTCAAATACCTGGGCAGACCAGTGGGGCAGAAAAACAAAAGTATCAGTCACTCAAAATTTCCAGATTAAACAGTTGGAGCTTTGACGATGAGTGAGCTGATAAATTTGGAATTAATTAAATAAAATATCAATTAATGGCTGCTTGGCGGGGGGATCAGGACGGGATTGTTGGGCAAGGGAGGGGCCGACAGGCTCGATGTTATCTCGACAGCGATGTTCGGCAGCTGCAGCGGACGACTCGGTAGGGCGCCTCGATGGAGTTTGCGAAGGCAGGCAAGGCTGGCGGGACATCAGTTTCATCAATTATGAATTCGGCAGATTAAATCGGCTGGAGCTTGGAGATACAGCGTGCAGCTTGAACGAAACGATCTGGACTGTTTAACATCTGTGGAAACACGCTTATTTTTAAATAGACTGCTTTATAAATTGTAAGCGTGTTCGTGAGAACAGTAAGCAGCTGAAGAAACATATAGTGGAGACTTAACTTACGCTGCAGTACTCGGAAGATACCTTTTCTACACAGAAATACTCCAACGCAAGAGACGAGTTTATTTTACCAGCTGTGTTGAGTCAACTATTGAATTTTCCTTGCCTCTGCATCTCGAAACAACTACTTCCACCTGGTGGTAAGATTGTGAAAACCTGTGTTGTGGTTTGTTTTTAACGTCTTTATAAAATCTCATGCATTTCGGTGTTGTGGTAGTGGTAGTAATGAAACATATGATTAGATTCATCATATTATGTTATATTTCGACACGTTACCGTGGATTTGGCTCTACTAACAAATTTAGTAGCCCAGATGCAAAGGCCGCTAAGTGCACTGTTTGTCGATTTTTAGTTGCTGCACACCGTCACGTTCGTCGTTTAACTGGCTACACGATGGAAGAAGTTTCAGGGTGAATAACCCGCTCAAAACCGTTGAAAATGCCCAACAAGGATCGCGTTCGTTTGCATAAACCGCTAAATGCATGTTGGCTTCGGTTGCAAAGCCAGTTTAATGTTCCACGTGTCCAAAGACCGTTAAGTTCCGTAAGTATGACGTCTGCCTTGCCACATACGGCTGCAAAACACGCTAACTGGAACAAGAACTGCCGATATTCCTACTACAATACTTTTTTTAATAATAAATTACGATCGGGAAGAATAGTTTTGTGTTTCGGATTTACATTGGCTGCACTATCGAGGAAGCGTACGCAACAATGCCATACTGCATTGTGGAAATACACCGTTTAGAAGCACAGTTGATCGACAAGTTGTTTCTTGTTTGTGGGCATTTCAAGCCAGAAAAATGAGTGATCTTGTTGATTTAAGTGAATCAGCTATTGCATTTGAGGACTGTAATTCTATTGTTGGTGTTCCAAATACGGAGGGAAGAGCAGACACGGCAGAAATAGTCGGAGAAATTGTGCAAGTTGAAGTAGTTGAACCCGTTGATATTGGAGTTGAAAACAACATCTTACGTCTGGTTAGAGTATCCACATGCCAAAGGATCAAACCAAATAGAGTCGGAAGTTCATCAAAAACTGGCTGGCATTAATTTTAAAGGTGCAAAATGCTTCGGTTATTCTCTGATGGCTGTGGGAGACAGAACAATAACGAGACTATGATCAGCATGCTCTCACTGGTTACGGCTCAAAGCTCCTGCATCTCTAGAGGAAATAGTGGGCCACTCATTTATCACAACTGACAGAGTTTTGGAAATATTGAATGGCAACTTCGCAAAGTGAGAGTCTTTGAAAATCCCTCCGGATACATCAAGCACATTGAGAAATTTGCGACGGTAGTTCTCCTGGGACAAGATAGATGTCCTGTTAGAAATTGGAAAGCGTATGCGGATGGCATGGTAAAAAATCCGGGTAGTAGGCATTTCCAATTCCAAAAAGCAAAGGAAATCGTTTTCACAATTGGCAAAACAAAACATGTCTGGTCTAAGGAGAACCGTTCTACAATTTTCAGGTTGGTAAGGGGAAGAGCATCATGAAAAGAGGAACGAATTTTAACAAACATCCTGGTCCCTCACCAATTCAAGTAGGTGTTGCACTCAAAGAAATGAATCTTGAAGAAGTTTGACGGCTTTTAGAGCTGCACTTCGGGGAAAACTGGACAGCGAACGGCAACCTAACATTTGTTTTCAGTGAGTTCTTCCAGGAGCAAGAAGTCATTCGCAACAATATCGTCCAACCTCAAGAGGAAGAAGACGCAGAACCAGCAGATTTTGAGCTGGTGGACGGTGTGGAGGATGACCTGACCCAACGTAAGTGCCATTTTTCTTTGTTTTGTGCATTTTATTATTTATACAAATTTTATGCTGTCTAAATGACGTTACACGGTGTTCAAGATGTATTAAAAACCTTTTTATGTTCGACCCTGATTATTATGTGTCTGAAACACACTATTTTTCATTATGAAACAGTTTCTCCCACCAATCACAGCTCAAGAAACAGTTGTTTGACCAATCAGATAAGGATACCTTCGCGCATGCGCTCAAAATCCAACATGTCTATATAAATTACCGAAAGTGCACCGTCCATATGTTCGCGTAAATAAACTGGTGAATATGAAACAAGAAATAGCACTGTACCTTAATATACCCAAATCCAATGTCTACACAGCCCGTTGATTTCAAACGATTACGGTGACAGTTTTACTGAATGGTTCACGATCAGCACATATGGCATTGAAGCACACAGAGCGCATGCGTCGGTCGGCCAGAGAGCTTGGAACACGGAGATATGCTACCTAGCGCACCACCCGATCACAAAATTCTAGTTATTGAACATATATTTATGAATATTTATGTTAAAAAATATAATAAAGTTATAATTATCGTCGAACATAAACAGTCGTATGCAACTCGACTATAATGGTAATTAAGACACTCGTATGGAAATTATAAAACTCGCATAGGCTCGTTTTATAAACATACTCGTGTCTTAATTATAGCCATTATAGGCTCGTTGCATAATGTACTATTATCGCACCCGCCGTGTTCTATTTTTCAAAATCAATTTTTACTAATAAACAACATTAAAGCTAAAATAGTTCTTTATTACAAATCTCATCCAAATGCCATTCATTAAACAACAAAATAGAGAGTTTTGCAACCGAAGTTTCATTAACAAATCTCGTCGTCATGGGTGCAAAAGTCACTAACTGCATAAAACGTGAGCAAAAACCGGTGAGTCAATATTTTAATGTATGTTTTGGGATAGAAGATCCAACCGTAGATGTCACAGATTTTAACTGAATAATAAATGTTTTTATGTTGATTTCAGAAAAATTAAGGTATTAGCTTAAATAGTTTGGTCGTAGAAGTTTTTCGTCATTTACTCGGTTTCGTTTATAATGCACTTAACGGCCTTTGCAAACGGACTACAACAAAAATAACCTTAAATGTTTCTAAATTCTAATTTCTTAAAAGTGTTATTAGCCTATTGATGTAGGCAACCCATTCCTAATGACATTTTAAGAACTGAATTTATGTTCCAATAATTATGTATTATTATATAAATAATTCATGCTTTTGTGCTAATGCCGTGTGTATTTTTAATTTAAACCATACGTTTCGGAGAAACCTTGCCTCCTTTTTCAATGGAAATAAACAATGTGGCCAAGGAAAGTATATCAATGAGATTAGAAAAAATAGATAAATTCCTCTGTTCGTCACCAGAGAGCAGCTGCCAGAAATTACTGTATGGACCATGGTGGAACGGCGGACAGAGTAGTAAGTAACGAGAAGGTAAAGGGGGCGGTGTGAAAATATAGAAACTCCTCGAAGAATGAGGAGGGTGGGGGGGGGGGGAGGTGGGAGGCTTAGATGGATATAAGGAAACAGAAACAAAAGGGAAGTGTAGCTGAACGATACCTAACGTCATACAGTCAACGGCGAAAAAACAGATGGAAACTCCTCCAGTGACGAACAAAGGAGATCAAATCCAGGCTCTGAGCCCTAGAGGGAAAATGTACAATTTTAAATATGTGAAGAACAGAGAGACTGAGAGGAACTATCTCCCTAGATCCTTAATAACTGGTAGCCAAGTGTCACTTAGCTGATATCCAGTGTCTCTGTTAAAATTATTGGGATTTTTACGAATTTCAACTGCCTCCCTTATAATTCTAGACCAGTTGTGCTTAACAAGGGCAAGCGCATGAGCATCCTTGAAACATACATCGTGCCCTGAAGACAGGGCATGGTTCAGCTATAGCTGATTTGTCAGGTTGGTTTAGACGGATGTTCCTTTGATGCTCTTTGATGTGAGTTGCAATGGACCGTTTTGTTTGTCCAATGTAGACTTTTCCGCAAGTACATGCGACTTCATACACCCCAGGTTGTAGTATTGGGGACAATTTATCTTTGTTTAATGCTGAACGATGACCAATTTTGGTCATAGTGCCGAAAACTGTTTTTATCTTGTGCTTGCTGAGAATCCTAGCAACGCGGTCAGTGGTGTTGTGAATATAAGGGAGGTAAGCAGTTCCTCTCACGTCGGAGCTCTGAGAAGGTTGTCTATCCCTCCTTCTGGGGTGTAGGGACTTATATATAGTGGATTCATTATAGCCATTACACTTAAACATGGTTTGTAATGGAGTTAAAAATCTAGAGATAGACACCTAATTTAGAAAAGACCAAAAATTAATAAAACAATGAATTAAATAAAACTAATATTTATAATATAAACCAAAATATGCGGGAAAAAACATTCAGAATTCAAAAAAAGAACAGTCTTTGAGTCAATGAATACTGGAAATTTGTGCATGTGTGTGCATGTGTGTGTGCGTCCGAGTGTGTGTGTGCGCGTCCCCCTAATAACTTTTAAACGGCTGGAGCGATTTAAATGAAACTCGGGAAGGTCATAGTACAGTGCGCCAGGGAATGTTCTCCGCAGTGCCTAGGCACTGCTACGTTAGGTGAGACCCGGAGTTAAGTTGGCAGTGCGGTGTCAGACCTTTCGCTCACTCGCCGAGCTTGTTTCTCCAGGGTCGACAGGATATCAGAACACACGTGTGAGCTGTGCTGTGCTGTGCTGTGCTGCCAACTTAACTCTGGCTCTCACCTAACGTAGCAGTGCCTAGGCACTCAGGAGAACATTCCCTGACACCCTATACTAATTCGGCCGACCCCGACCGTGACCTTCAAATTTTATTACGTCTCACCAATCCAAAATGGTGGTTGTGCGAAATATGTCACCGGCATTCTATATCTCCAAAATTATTGCTGATATCAGCATTCAATTTTGTTTGGTGATAAAAGGCATTACTAGACGTTCACCTATGAGACTTTCTAAAACCTGTTAACTACAAAATGAACATAGTGGCCCAGCAAAGTTGAAACTTTTAAATATAATTTTCTCGCGATGTAACCATCCACACGCAATGAAAATTGGTATGGCAAATGTTTATACACATTTTGATACACTGGCATCTAATTTAGTTCAATTGTCTACATAACCTCAAATTGGCGGCTGTGCGAATTATTTCACCGGCATTCTAGCTCCGAAACTATTATTGATATCACCCCGAAATTTTGTTAGGTGAAAAAGGGCACTGCTTGAAGATCATCTATAAGACTTTCGAAAACCTGTTAACTACAAAACGAACATGGCGGCGAATTGAAACATTTAAATTGACTTTTCTCGGGATTTAACCATGCAAACGCAGTGAAACTTGGTATAGCAAATGACTATAAGAATTGGAATGCTCTGATATCTAATTTAGTTCAATTGGTTACATAACGTCAAGATGGCGGCTGTGTGAAATTTTAAAATGAAGTTTTTATTTCTTGTGTACTAATCATACGATCGAAATCAACGTGTGAATAATGAACGTACACACTAATCCTCATCTAATAGTGCATATCTCTATGGCATACAGTACATATGAGGGGTCTAGATGCAAAACTCACATTCTCCACACATGTTCGAAATTGAGTTAGCAAGGCATTCTTATTCTTCGTTCCAGACTACACACAACTACCTTAGTGCTGAAAAGCTAAACTCACAATATCCAGTGGTTTTCAAATGCCAAAACCTCAATTTAGATGCCAAACTATCATTCTCCACACTGTTTAGTTACAAGGAGCACATTCCCCCTGTTAGCCAATCACAAGACAGCTTCTGGTCATGTGACTTTCTACAGCTGCAAGCCAATATTATTATTGCCTGTTCAACTCCTAACCTCTACATAATAAATACATAATATGTTCATTCAAACAATGCAATTGGTTTCATTTGTCTAAATTTTTCACAAACTTGGCCAACTTGTCTATTGTTTTGTCTGAAGTGATTAATTTTGTTTAGTGTCAAAAGTAACATTCTCCCACTTGTTCAGACACAACACTCACAGTCTCCGATGTTTGGATGCAAAAGTCACATTCTCCAAAATGTAAACCTATTTTTCAGATAAATTAATATAAATAATGAAACATAGTTTATACAAGAAGGTGTAATTAAGTACAGCCTGCAACAAAAGCAAAGTCTCTTAGGGATTCCATTAGTTACATACATTTAAGAAGTTTTTTTTAGTTCCTGTAAATTTTGTAAAAATGGAGAACGTGAGTTTTGCATCTAGACCCCTCTCATATTAGAAATCATCATGAAGACTATCCGAAATATTTAGACGGTTCTCAATATCTATAAATCTATGACAGCAATCAAGCAGTCATTTGTATGTGTATAGAGGCTATAAACAGAACTTCATATATGGGACGTGCAATAACCTGGTGAACACAAATCCAACATGGCTGCAACTCGAAATTTAAATATTCAAATGGACGTTTCACGCGATTTAACCATCCGAACCCAGTGAAACATGGTACGGTATGAGCTTATATAATTGTTAATCCACTGGCAGCCAATTCATATAAATTATTTTCACAACCATAAGATGGCGGCTGAGCGAACATTTAACATCTCGTTTTTAGCCTACTTTTCACATTTTGCAAAAAAGTAGAATTATGAGATCGATCTGGGCAAATGTGTGTCTGTCGGTCAGTCGGTCTGTCCTTCTGTCTGTGTGTGTGTCCCCCTCTATCAACTCCTAAACGGCTGCAGCAATCGAAACCAAATTTCGTATGAGTAACGATCTATACCTGAATATCACAACGCCATATTTGAAAATGATGTTAGTCCTAAATATATATAATAATATTTCTGTTTAATTAACCGGGGGACATACATGGCAGTGTTGCCAAAATTATTCTAAGCCTGCTGATAGGTCCAATTTTAAAATACATGTACTTCTATCCTATAAATTGGATTTCAACCAAATTTCGTATGTGCTATGTGTACCCTAACAGATATGACTATGCCTATTCTTAAGAGCATCCAGGGCTGCCAACTGTTAATAAATGCTCTCTCTATTTTTTACCATAAAATCATTACATCAGAAAGTATGCAGGCCAACTGCTCTAAACTTTGCACACGTTTAGTACCTGGCATTCTATATTAATTTGGAGTTACTAATATACTTCAGTGCTGCCAACATGTTTATAAGCCTGCTGATAGGTCCAATTTTAAAATACGTGTACGCTCTACACTAACAAATGGATTTGATCCAAAATTGGCACAACAATAGATCATAATATTTCAGATTATTTCTGACCAACAAATGCATGCCATTGTTGCTAACATGATTTTACGCTTGGTGATAGATCCAATGTCTAACTGCAAGTAACGTCCATGATATCCAAAATTTTGTATTCTGTACCTTAAGAGATGAAGCTAAAATCTATTCAGTCACTAGGGCTGCCAACTCTAGTGCTCTATTATTCTACATTATGCCAGGTATATTTCGAAGTAATTAGAAATGTCGTTTTTCCCAAATAAATTTCGTCATTATTCTAGTTAGGTCCATATAGATTAATCATTGGCATGAATCTTAAATTTTAAGAAAAGTGGGCTCTTTAGATCGTTACGGAACTTCTTGTTATTTCTTCGTAATTCTTGTGTCCAAATCATGCCACTGAAGTTTGAATAAAACACCTACACAATGATATTCTTGTAATAGTACATAACATTAAGACCTATAAATACAAATCCAACATGATGACCATCCGAAATATTTATATTAATGTATCATTGCGCATATAGCTGAGTCTCCACTACAGTTGAAAATATTCCATTATAGTATTGACAAAGGCGGAAAAACTGAGTTATTTTTAGCCCATTTTCATTTAGGAACAAGTAGTTCCGTGAAGAACTATACTGCCTATTTTCATATATCCCACGTAAGTTAATTGCCTCTATCAGCATACAAAATTTCATTTTTAGCCTATTTTCAATTTTGAAAAAAAAATAGGCTTATGAGATCACCTTTTGTCCGTGTGTGTGTGCGTGTGTGTGTGTGTGTGAGGTGTGTGTGTGTGTCCCCCTAATAAATTCTAAACGGCTGGAGCGATTTCAATGAAACTCTGTAAGTTCATAGCACTATTCCGGGCGTCCCCTACCGTGCCCTTGAAATTTTGTTACGTCTCACCAATCCAACATGGCGGCTGTGCGAAATATTTCACCAGCATTCAATATCTCTGATACTATTCCCGTTATCACCCTGGAATTTATTACGGTGATAAAGGGAACTACTAGAAGTTCACCTATGTGACTTTTGAAAAACTGGTAACTACAAAACCAACATGGCGGCCACGCAAATTTGCGACTTTTAAATAGACGTTTCTCGCGATTTAACCAACCAAACGCAATAAAACTTGGTACAGTAAATGTTTATACACATTGTAATGCACAGACATCTAACTTCATTTAATTGTTTACATAACCACAAGATGGCGGATGTGCGAAATATTTCCCCGGCATTCTATATCTCTGAAACTATTAGCGATATCGCCCTGAAGGTTTGTACGAAGATAAAGGGCACTACTGAAATTTCATCTGTAAAACTTTCAAAAACCGGTTAACTATAAAACGAACATGGCGGCCAAGCGAATTTGAAAATTTTAAATAGACCTTTCTCGCGATTTAATGTTCCAAACGCAATGAAATCTGGTAGAGGAAATGTTTATACACATTGTAATGCACTGGTATGTAATTTAGTTCAATTGTTTACATAACCTCAAGATGGCGGCTGTGCGAATTTTTAAATTAAGTTTTCATTTCTTGTGTCGTAATCATGCGATCGAAGAGAAAGTTTGAATACTGAACCTACGCAATAATTTTCCTTTAATGGTACATGACCCTATGGCCAATACATTTAACAATCCAACATGGCGACCATCAGAAATATTTAGACGGCTCTGAATATCTACGAATCTATTATAGCAATCAAACTGATTTTTTTATGTTCATAGGGGCTATGAACTTAAGTTCACCTATAGGACTTTAAATAACCTTGTGATCACAAATCCAACATGGCGGCGACGCGAATTATAAATATTCACATGGACATTTCTCGCAATTTAACCATCCGAGGGCAGTGACACTTGGTACAGTAAATCCTTATACGAATGTTAATCCACTAGCATCGAATTTATTTCAATTGTTTCTATAAACACAAAATGGCAACTGTGCGAAATTTTAAAATCTCCTTGTTACTTCTTGTGTCCTAATCATGCGATTGAAGTTTGAATACTAAACGTACACAATAATCTTCATGTAACAGTACATAACTCTAGGACCTACATACATAAAATCCAACATGGCAACCATCCGAAATATATAGTCGGTTTTCAATATCTACGAATCTATTACAGCAATCAAACTGAAATTTTGTATGTTGATAGAGGCAATTAACATAAGTAGGATTTATGAAAATAGGCTGTATAGTTCCTCACGGAACTACTTGTTATTGCTGTAATCGATTCGTAGACATTGAAAACCGTACACATATTTCAGATGGTCGCCATGTTGGATATTTATATACGTAAACCATAGAGTTATGTTCTATTACATGACGATTTTTGCGTAGGTTCATTATTCAAACGATCACTTCGATAGCACGATTAATGCATAAGGAATAAAAACTTAATTTTAAAATTACGCCCTGCCGCCATCTTGAGGGTATGTGAACAATTGAACTAATTTAGACGGCAGTGCATTACAATGTGTATAAAAATTTACTGTACCATATTTCACTGCGCTCAGATGGTTAAATCGCTTGAAAAGTCAATTAAAATGTTTCACATTCGTTTGGCCGCCATGTTCGATTTTTACTTTACAGGTTATTGGAATTTACATAGCTGAACTTCTATTAGTGCCCTTTTTCACCGTACAAAGATTCAGGGTGATATCTGTAATAGTTTCGGAGATGTAGAATGCCATGAAATATTTCGCACAGCCGCCATCTTGAGGTTATGTAAACAACTGAACTAGGTCACATACCAGAGCATTACAATGTCGATAAGCATTTGCTGTACCATGTTTCATTTCAATTGGATGGTTAAATCGCGAGAAAAGTCTATTTAAGAGTTTCAACTTCGCTTGGCCGCCATGTTCGTTTTGCAGTTAACAGGTTTTTGAGTCTTATAGGGAGAGGGAACCCACACACGGGCGCACACACATACAAACACATACGCACACGGACAAAAGGTGATCCCTTAAGCCTATTTTTTCATAAATGAGAACAGACTAAAATTTGGCTTATGAGATCACCTTTCGTCCATGTGTGTGCATCAGTGTGTGTGTGTGTGTGTGTGTGTGTGTGTGTGTCCCTAATAATTTCTGAACGTCAGGAGCGATTTCAATGAAACTTGGTAAGGTCATAGTACTATTTCGGCCAACACCGACAATGCTCTTCAAAATTCATTACGTCTCACCAATCCAACATCGCGGCTGTGCGAAATATTTCACCGGTATTCTATATCCTCGAAACTATTACTGATATCACCCTGAAATTTTGTACGGTGATAAAGGGCACTACTAGAAGGTTATTTATATGACTTTCAAAAACCTGGAAAGTACAAAACGAACATGGCGGCCAAGCAAAGTTGAAACATTTTAATAGACTTTTCTCGCGATTTAACCATCCGAGCGCAGTGAAATGTTGTACTGTAAATTATTATACATATTGGACTGCTCTGGCATATAATTTAGTTCAATTGTTTACATTACCTCAAGACGGCTCCAGCCGTTTAGAAGTTATTAGGGACACACACACACACACACACACACACACTCACACACATGGACAAAAGTGATCTCATAAGCCCATTTTTTTCATAAAATGAAAATAGTCTAAAATGGTTAAATAGGTTTTTTTTTTCAAATGATTAACCGATAGTCTTAATTACATTTTCTCTTAGGAAATTGACACTATGTTTAGCCTACTTTTCACATTTTACAAAAATGAGGAAAAAGTAGACTTATGAGATCGATCCGGCAAAGTGTGTGTCTGTCTGTCTGGCTGTGTGTGTCCCCCCCCCCCCCTATCAACTCCTAAACAGCTGCAGCAATCGAAAGCAAATTTAGTACGAGTAAAGATGTATACCGGAATATCTCACGTCCATATTTGAAAATAATATCAGTGCTACCAACTGCTGAAAAAACGCACGAGATATTTGAGCTACATGTTAGGTAGATTTCATTAGAAAGCTAACTATTGCAATGGGTCCCATGTTTCGACTTCCGGAAAATGTCGACATATCTTCGCGTTTCACATCACCCAGACCCCAAAACCACCGTCAGTTCAAAAGTGTATATATAATTTATGTATATATGTATATATATCAGTTTTTGTGGACTCGATAACTGCCGTAATTTTGCCCCAATCAGTTTGAATTTTTTACATAATAAGTATCCCATTAAAATCTCGGTCGAGTTCGTTAATGGGCAAAATCGGTCGAAGGGGGTGAAAATGGGGGGCATTTTTCGAAAAAGTGAAATTTCGCTATAACGCTCTTAATACCTGAAATATCGAATCCATTCAAAGTTCATAATATGTGTCGGATAAGTGCCAAAAATGTATGACAAATACGTTTTTTGATAGCACCAACCATTGACCAAAGGGGTGGAAAAAAGTTGTTTTTTCGGGAAACATTAATCATATCTCTCTTAATAGGCACAATATCAAAACCGTACAAAATGGACAATATTCCTCCAATAATTACCTAACACTTTTGTCTGAAAGAATTTTTGATATGATCCACCATTACGCCACGGGGCGAGCAAAATGATTTAAATTATAAGAAAATGCCAAGTGCCAAGAGAGGTTGCCATGACAACTTTACTTTTAATTGATAAGGGATGAGCCATCAGCAGTTGCTATGACAACGCCACTGCACGAGATAACATTCAGTTTTCCATCTGTCTGTGGGAAGCGACTTCGGTATCGGAACTGGTAGCATGCTGAACTTCTATGCCCAAGGTCGCGGGTTCAAACCCGGCTAAAGTCGTCGGATTTACTAAGAGCGCTAAAAAACCCTGAGTTTGCTTTCCTTCGGAGGAGAAGTTCCAACGTTCGTTGCGAGTTGATGGTTCCGGTGGCATCTAGTAGCCAAGTTCACAGATAGGTGTCGTTGATGGTAGTATTTTAGGTAGATTTCATTAGAAAGCTAACTATTGCAATGGGTACCATGTTTCGATTTCCGCAAAACTTTCGACATATCTTCGCGTTTCACATCCCCCAGACCCCAAAACCACCGCCAGTTCAAAAGTTTATATATATATATATGTATATCAGTTTCTTGTGGGCACGATAACTGCCGTAATTTTGCACCAATCACTTTGAATTTTTTTCCGAATATGTATACCCATAAAATCTCGGTCGAGTTCGTTACTGGGCTAAATCGGTCAAAGGGGATGAAAATGGGGGACTTTTTTTTTTCGAAAAAATGAAAAATTGCTATAACTCTCTTAATATGTGGAATATCGAATCCGTTCAAAGTTCATACTATGTGCCGGATAAAGCTCAAAAATTGATGTTTGAAGAGTTTTTTATAGCACCAACCATTGACCAAAGGGGTGGGAAAAAGTGGGTTTTTCGGGAAACATTAATCATATCTCTCTTAATAGGCACAATATCAAAACCGTACAAAATGGACAATATTCCCCTAATAATTACCTAAAACTTTTGTCTGAAAGAATTTTTGATATGACCCTCCATTACGCCAAGGGATGAGAAAAATGATTTCGGAATTATAAGAAAATGCCAAGAGCTATCAGTGGTTGCCATGGCAACACTACTAAATTGATGAGGGATGAGCCATCAGACGTTGCCATAACAACGCACTTGCGCGAGATCAGATTCAGATTTCCATCTGACTAAGTGTGAAGCGGCTTCGGTGACGGAACTGGTAGCATGCCCAAGGTCGCGGGTTCAAAGCCGGCCAAAGTCGTCGAATTTTCTAAGAGCGCTAAAAATCCCTCAGTATGGTTTGCTTTGGAGGGGAGGTTCCAACTTCGTTGCGAGTTGCTGATTGCGGTGGCATCTAGTAGCCAATTTCTCAGCTAGGTGTCGTTGACGGTAGTATCTCGTAGCAACATTAGGAACTACTGCTTGAAATTGAGCGTCTGCATTCCTTACCTGAATTACAGACTAATACAGCCATCACAATTCACACCGTTTATCAGAGAGATTCTACACTCACCCAAAGTACACGGGGTTACAAGACCGCGTTGTCGCAGCCCCTAAACTGAGGAACCAACCAACATCTCTGCGGAAGATATAATTTTGCGTGAAGGAGTAACAGACCGTTACATAGTTACACATCAGTGTCGAAAACTTGCATAAGGACAGTGTGACCACAAGTATAACAAGAAGTTCCGTGAAGAACTATACAGCCTACTTTTCATGCCAATGATTATTCTACAGTATATGAACCTATCTAGAATAATGACGAAATTAAGTTGGTAATATCGAAATATCTAATTAGTTCAAAATATACCTGGTATAATGTAGCCTAATAGAGCACTACAGTTGCAGCCCTGGTGACTGAATATATTCTTAGTTCCACCTCTTAAGGTACAGAATACAAAATTTGGTTGAAGTCCAATGGACGTTACATGCAGTTAGACACTGGATATATCAGCACGCGTAAAAGCATGTTGGGAACAATGTCATGCGTGTGCTGGTCAGAAATAATCTGAAATGTTATGATATTTTGTTGTGCCAATTTTGGATGAAATCCATTTGTTAGTATAGAAGTTACATGTATTTTAAAATTGGACATATCAGCAGGCATAGAATCATGTTGGCAGCACTGCTTTGTATTAATTACTCCAAATTAATCTAGAATGTCTGGTGCTATACGTGTGCAAAGTATAGAGCTGTTGGCTTGCATACTTTCAGATATATTGATATTAGGGTAAAAAGAATAAAGACAGCATTTATTAACAGTTGGCAGCCCTGATTGCTCTTAACAATACTTATAGTCATATCTGTTATGGTACACATATCACACACGAAATTTGGTTGAAATCCAACTGATAGTATAGAAGTTACATGTATTTAAAAATTGGTACTATCAGCAGGCTTATAATCATGTTGGTAGAACTGACGTATATAAGTTACTCCAAATTAATCTAAAATGTCAGAATATTCGTGTGCATAGTTTAAAGCTGTTGGCTTGCATACTTTCTGATATATTGGTATTTGGATTTTAAAAAATAGAGAGAGCAATTATTAACAGTTGGCAGCCCTGGTGGCTCTTAAGAATACGCTCAGTCATATCTGTTTATGTACAGATATTACATACAAAATTTGTTTGAAATCCAATTGATAGTGTAGAAGTTATATGCATTTAAACATTGGACATATCAGAAGGCTTAAAATTATTTTGGCAACACTGTCATGGTTGGCCTCCTGGAAATTAAACTGAAATAGTATTATCTACATGTGTGCCAATTTTGGAATAGCTCCCATGCATATCTTGCAAGATATCCAACATGTAGCTCAAATTTCTAGTGCGTTTTTTCAGCAGTTGGTAGCATTGACATCATTTTCAAATATGGATGTGAGCTATTCCGTTGCACATCTTTACTCATACTAAATTTGGTTTTGATTGCTGCAGCCGTTTAGGAGTTGATAGGAGGGGACACACACACAGCCAGACAGACAGACAGAAGGACAGACAGACAGACAGAAGGACAGACAGACAGACACACATTTTCCCGGATCGATCTCATAAGTCTACTTTTTCCTCATTTTTGCAAAATGTGAAAAGTAGGCTAAAAATGGACTCCAAATGACAAGAAGGTTACCGTCATCATAAGACAATAAAATGTTTAAAATATGCATAAAATAACGAAAAACAAAGTTAATTAATCTCCAATTATAAAATACTTTCACGCAATAAATGAGGTCTGAACCTTCTACGAAAACCTGCATATTCTGCCTATTTTCGCCTATCCCCAAGTTTGTCCGGTGAAATCTACCTCCGCCTTCCGGCGTGCCGAGAGGACTTTTTGAATATCTTGGAAGGTATGCATGGGAGCTATTCCCAAATTGCCACACATGTAGATAATAGTATTTCAGTTTAATTTCTAGGAGGCCTTATATGACAGTGTTGCCAAAATAATTTTAAGCTTTCTGATAAGTCCAATTTTTTAATGCATATAACTTCTGCACTATCAATTGGATTTAAACCAAATTTTTTATGTAATATGTGTACATAATCAGATATGACTGAGCGTATTCTTAAGAGGCACCAGGGCTGCCAACTGGTAATAATTTCTCTCTCTCTATTTTCTTCATCCAAATACCAATATATCTGAAAGTATGCAAGCCAACAGCTTTAAACTATGCACACGTATAGTACCTGACATTTTAGATTAATTTGGAGTAACTTATATACTTCAGTTCTACCAACATGATCTAAGCCTGCTGATAGGACCAATTTTTAAATACATGTAACTGCTATACTATGAGTTGGATTTCAACCAAATTTCGTATGTTCTATGTGTAACATAACATATATGACTATAAGTATTCTTAAGAGCAATCAGGGCTGCCAACTGCTAATAAATGCTGTCTATATTGTTTCACCCTAATATCAGTATATCAGAAAGTATGCAGGCCAACAGCTCTATACTTTGCACTCGTATAGCACCTAACACTCTAGATTAATTTGGAGTAATTAATATAAGTCAGTGCTGTCAACATGATTCTATGCCTGCTGATAGGTCCAATTTTAAAATACATGCAACTTCTATACTAACAAATGGATTTGATCCAAAATTGGCATAACAAGATATCATAATATTTCCGATTATTTCTAAACAGCACGCATGACATTGTTGCCAACATGCTTTTACGGGTGCTGATAGATCCAATGTCTAACTGCATGTAACGTCCATTGGACTTCAACCAAATTTTGTATTCTGTATCTTAAGAGATGGAACTAAGAATATATTCAGTCACCAGGGCTGCCAACTGTAGTGCTCTATTAGGCTACATTAGACCAGGAATATTACGAACTAATTGGACATTTCGATATGACCAACTTAATTTCGTCATTATGCTAGATAGGTTCATATACTGTAGATTACTCATTGGCATGAAAAGTAGGCTCTTTAGTTCGTCACGGAACTTCTTGTTTTTTATAATTTCCACTGATTGAAGAACATTGCTAATTCAGAATGTCTCACGTTTTGTTTGTTTTGATTACGTTATTCCAGTTTTCTTGTGAATTTTGTGCAGAACGATTCGAAGCTTTTTATTACCGATGGTCCGCTCTTTAACTATTCAACCATTCGTGGGCCATGGATTGAAACCACCTGATTTAGAGGCTACATTCCAAAGTCAATAAAAAAGAGAAAACAGACACAGTTGATGTATCCCTCAGAATCTCCAATTTGGGAAATGTCTCCATGCAATTCCTTATGGGAAAAGTTGTAAGCCTTTAGGGGAGAAAACAACATTAAGTAGTATAATAATAAAAAAGAGATACGGGCCTTACAGTAGTCGCATATTATGTGCAATGTGTTATCCTACAATGAAATTGAGATGAAATGTATGTGAAGACATCTGACATGTTATCCTTCTCGTATACTACACAGCTTGGGCATTATTAAAATGTTAATTTACGCTCCGTTTTCACACTGATACTATGACGAATGTAGATATGTAATTTGAGATATGCTACTGCCACACTTGTGTGAACAAACATCTCATATTATATTGTAAATTAAGAGGAGGAATGAAACCATAGTCTCTAGCCTATCTATAGACTACTACAAATAATGTTCAATACAATCAAATTTCTCAACTCCTGCTTGGTGCAAACTATTGTAATTAAAATTAGATAAAACGTAATTTCATGTAGATTCTGTTAAAATGACGCATAATGTTATGATATATATCGTTTAAATCGATAATCCGGTAGCAAAAATATATGCTGGGCCTTGGTTTCGAACCTGAGACCCCATGATTCGCAGACCAAGATATTATCCACGCAGCCATTATCAGCTCAGATATTTCAAGTACAAGACAGGCACTCATTTTCACGTGCCGGTAATAATATGGAAGTATTTTTTATTTTCTTCTTTTCTTCTTTTCTTAGTCGTTTACCCTCCAGGTTGGTGGAACCCACGGACTCAGCGAGGGAACTCACCACTACCGCCTCTACGGGCAGTGTCTTAGAGCTGGGAACATCTAATCGGAGTGGATACAACTGGTGAGGTGTGATTGGCACCTCGCCCAGGCGGCCTCACCTGCAAAGCGAACAGGGGCCTCATGAGGGAAGGTAATGGATGGTTAGGAAGGATAGGCAAGGAAGAGGGAAGGAGGCGGCCATGGCCTTGAAGAAGGTACCATCCCGGCATTTGCTCGATGGCGAAGTGGGAAACCTCGGAAAACCACTTCGAGGATGGCTGAGGTGGGAATCGAACCCCCTCTACTCATTTGGAACACCCGAGGCTGAGTAGACCCCGTTCCAGTCCTCATACCACTTTTCAAATTTCGTGGCAGAGCCGGGAATCGAACCCAGGACCTCCGGGGCGGCAGCTAACCATGCTGACCGCTACGCTACGGAGGCGACCTGAAGTATTTTTTATGCTCAATTAATTTTTTTCCCGATAATTTTCCTACGTGGAATTGAGTTTTAATTAGTTATGAATACGCCTACTTGACAGTAAAGGGAATTCCTATAGTGGTCTATGAAAGGCTAGCCCAGTTCCCGTATAAAATCATCGATATATATTACATTGATCACTGCATTACCGCAATATGGATTAATATCTGAATAGCCATTGTGCAGAAACATAATACCGACTTCGCCGATTAGTTACAATGTTTCATACAAAAGCATACCATCATTTAAATACTGATACGAAGACATGTGGTTTGTGTTTCAATGAGTTGACATCAGAGTTCGCATGAGCGTTTACCGTTCAATACGAAAGCGTTACTCGGCGAGTGGATGTCCATCACTTTTATGCAGAGATTGAAAAACAAACTCTTAATAAATCATAATTGCTTTCAGCAAATTTGATTTAATGAAAATTTTTACACCAAAGACCGCCAACTTGATGATGATTCATTGTAGAAATATCTGTAATGGCGGCATCAAACCTTGAAGTAATCCGTATGTTATACACATTCAACATGGTACCACTGCCAGCTGGATCGGATCGCATCCTTCTGAGCTGCTAAAGCAGACAGGAGGGATCCGATCTTACACACTTCCGTCCGATTCACTTCCGTCCCATTTTTCAAAATCACTGCTACAAAAAATATCCAGCAACTGAGTGTTACACATCAATAAAATACGATAAAATGATATAGAATGGAAAATTGTGACTGATTTAAATCTATTAATTTTCTCTAAGTAGCCTCCGTAGCGTAGTGGTCAGCATGGTTAGCTGCCGCGCCGGAGGTCCTGGGTTCGATTCCTGGCTATGCCACGAAATTTGAAAAGTGGTATGTGGACTGGAACGGGGTCTACTCAGCCTCGGGTGTTCCAAATGTGTAGAGGGGGGTTCGATTCCCAACTCAGCCATCCTCGAAGTGGTTTTCCGTGGTTTCCCACTTCGTCTTCGGGCAAATGCCGGGATGGTACTGTACCGTATATTTTCATAAGATTATGCCCAGATACTGTAATAAAGACGACGAGAGACGCGATGCTGTCGAGCTCGTGAGACAAGTCATGAAATATCACGCTGTTAATATGAGAAGTGTCATTCGGTTTGAGATCGGAAAGTAACGAGCATTCCCGAGTGGGTGGACTCTCAGATAGACTGATCAATAAATGTATACGTGACGTCATGTCATATATCGATCCACGCTACAGGATTATCTTTATTGTTTTGAAGCGAATTAGAGTATTAGAAGACGTTTCAAAGGACATAGAACGCTGATTACCATAGCAGAAAGCTATTTCATATGAGGAATATAATATAACAAGCGACGTGCAAGAATAACATCTATAATGATCAAGCCATAAGCGAGTTATTGACACATCGAGATATTGATGAAGGAAGGCTTTAGTGGGGGTTGCTTGCTGTGGCGTTTGGCTGCAAGCAAGGCGATTTCACTTGGACGTGTACTGTCGTATTCGCAGTGTCATATGTATGGTTACGCAACTCGGCTAGCAAGCGAGATCGCAGGTGCAAGGCAGGCTGTGATAACTTCGCGTCTATACTCAGCGAAGCCGAACAGTTCTTTTTCAAAGTGCGCTAGTAACGTGCAGAGCATTTCGTGTCTCGACAAGCGGACGTGTACCGTGCTCAAGTATTTATTAAAGCTACAAGTTTATAATGGATCTGAGATATTATCAGAACAGTTGTTAATGTATACTGCCATCTTGGTCAGGAAGAAATGTGTCGAAGCGGACCGTGGATTGGCTGTATGTCTCTGTCGAGCGGTGTCCATTATTAAGGCAGCCATTTTGAAACCTTGTGAGGTTTTCATCACGAGTAATAGTAACGTGTCTGATTGTGCTGATACATGCTAACTTCAGGACTTGTTAAGCTGTACATTATGCAGACACTAGAACGCATATTATCGTCTGAGATGTCAGTGGGGAAGGTCAACGTTATAGTTATGACTTCCAGAATGGCAGGCTAATTTAATGATGTAGCTTCATGAGGAATGCATAAGCGAAATGACCGCCAGCCACAACTGCATTCTCCTTGTGGGAGAGGAGTATATTTTCACCGCACTCCAGTGGTTGTTCGCGAGTGCTTCCATGAGCGGCCACATGCAGGACAGTGCTTTTTCTCAGGCGGATGATAGTATTTCTGGCATGAAGGGAGCAGGCTCGTATGGTCATCTGACAAGTATGCGTGTGCGCTGCAGTCCCGGGTTCGATTCCCAGCTCCAGAGAAGAAGAAGAGTGTATTATCTGGTGATACCCTGGATTTTCATCAGATATTTATATATCCCGCTTAAGACGCTTCAAGATGCAACAAAAGGTACTGGACCAACAGATTCCATCAACGTAGCTTAGTGGAGGCACTTGTTAGCAATTGCAATTGTCATTTCTTTTTTGTAGATTAAACGGGTAGTCACAAGTTTAGGTTCGATGTTTCTGTCGAATCTGACTTGCTGTGTACCCGGGATTTTGTATTCGCTTAACGAAATCATCCCTTGTGTATTACTAGTTTGGATCATTTAATCAGTAGAATCAGTAATTTCTTAGTAGTGCGTATTTTTATTTGCCGAGAAGAGCATTTAGGGGAAGATCTCAAATATTTTGTCCAAGCATAGTTTTAATCGCGTTTGTTTCTCAGTGTTTGGAACACTGATTTATTTGAGGCCAGTACATGTTTTTCATGTACTACTGTTCTGTTAGGAACTTCGTTTTCTCGCAGCGATTTGAATCTTGAAAAGTTTATTTTGGTGTCCGTTGCATTTATAGTTTTAATCCCCCTGTTGGATTATTTTTATGGAAAGCAATTCGCTTTTGAGGGTGCAGATTTATTAGTGGATTTACTTATTGATTGTCATTGGATTAACTTGATTAGTTAACTTGCATTCATGGTGTAAGTTTTATCCACTGATACTTCGAAGCCCACCGAAGTTGGAGGCTATCCTGATTCAGGAAAATATCAGTTTTACCTTCTATTAGGTATTGATTTGAGATTAAATTAATTTAGGATGTCATTTTGAGACATGCATTTTCCACAGTATTAACGTAAATAATTGCATTTAATGCAATTGTGTGAGTGATATATAGTATAGCAGTCTTGAACACCATTTACAAAGTTGATTAAATTATTCCAGGAAAGCCTGACTTGGAGTCAAGAGAAATGAACAAGTATTATTAATATACATTATCGGGAGGCAAGATAGGTGAATTTGCTAGTGGAATGTTTCAGTGTCTCGACTTTGAACAACGTGCAGGTTAGTGTGTGAGTTAAGCATGTTTGTAGCTCTTGTGTGAATATTGAGATTAAAATAATAGTAGTGTTGTGATGGTTCGTACAACCTTGTTGTGTTTTGGATGCACATCTGGGATGATGCATATTTGTGAGATTTCATGCTTGTTGAAGCATTAGGCCTATTTTAGATTGAGCCGGTAAATGCTTTTTCAGCCGGTAAGTGCCAATCTGTTTGTGACTTCGAGTAGTCCACACCCGTAATATAGATGAGTTTTCTGGTATTTTAATGTCTGCTGGAGACATTGGCGTCGTCATTCTTATAGAGCGATCCCCATGTTTTTTCTTCACCTAATCAAAGGCAACGCTTGGATAATCTGTTCGAGCTACTTAAGACATTTCCACAGCATATAATCGTTAAAACCTCTACAATTTTGTACAAGTTTTCTTGAAATTTGAAGCATGAACATAGTCGATAGACACACTATTTAGCTTAATTGCTTGATAAAAATTGGTAACCTGATATATTAAATGTTAATTGCACATCACGGTGCGAATGTTATGGCCAAGATCAGCTGTTTAGGCTGAATCATGTAAATGTCTGAGGACATTCCTGTATATAATCTTATAAATACTTGTATATAATCTTGATATTGCTACACTTTTGGAATATCGTTTAAGACGATACACGTGTATAAATTTTGATAATTCCTCTTTATTCATCGTCTAATATTTCATCCAGTCCTCCTAATATCATTAGGAGATTGATGCCTAATTTCCTTATTACATATTGTGAGTTATTTTTTTTAGAACCACCCCAGCGTGTAGGTGATGATCGTAATCCATTTCTGGAATCATGTAGGATTTTCTTACTACAGTTGTGTTTAGCTGTGATTTTGTTTTCTTGACGACAGGGTATTAATATTTTTTTTTCTTGTCTGTTACCTTGTTCTCATGGAATGAATTGTTTTCCCAATTTTAAATCATGGTGTGATATTTTAACGAAGAGATTGGAGGTCGTTTTAAGATGGCCATCGCTTAGATTTTCTTTTTCCAGGGTTTTCCACCCTTGAGATAGTTCTTTTTAGAGTCGTTTTTCATGTTCTTGAGCAAGTTTCTTGTTTGTTCGTTCGTTGTAGCCATGGTCATTCTTAAAACAGCCTGATAGGATGACTAGTACCCCCATTCATTCCTCTACTTGGTGGTAGGACCTGGGAGTGTTTTTCGCCGGGCATTTTTCAGGTTCTACGATCCAGTGACCATCGAGGGATTTCACCAGGTATTGGTAAGTGTTTCGGGTACATAGTTATGTGGCGCCGAACGTTTGGGCTCGAATAAACTTGGATTACAAGGTTTATAGCCATAGTTTTGTGGAGGCCAACGTTATGGGTTTGAATAGATCTGGTTTACCAGATTTATAGCCACAGTTATAGGCCTAAAATAAAATTGGAACACCAGAGAATAGAGACCAATCTTATTATCATGCTATACCTAGCGCGAATTGGGACATCGTGTTTCGTTGAGGTAGTGATGAAGGCACATGGATAATGGTGAATCAATATTTTGGAACAAATTATTGAAATTCCTGTGGAATAAAAGCAATTACGATGTTACTCGAACTACTTGATTTTGGTAGTATTGCAACCGTTATCAGATTCTTGATTTAAATATATTGGAGTGGTGCCACACTTTTTATTTGGTTATAAACGACTAGAACTTGTTCAATAAGAGTTATTCACAGTGATCTCCTTTGACGTGTTAAGTCGAGTGAGACACTTACTGTAACACACGTGTGAGTTGCACATAGGTGATTTGTCCTATTTAACTCCGGCTGATGATTTTTGCTGACATCATCTTTAAGTTAGGATGCTTCGTGTAAGTTTAATTTTGTTTTATGATAGTATCTAGGACCATTTCTGATTTAAAATATCACACATATTGGGATTTTGGGCAATCTCAGAATGATACTGGATGACATGAATTTAATTTAAGTTTAAATATAAGTTAATGCTAGGCAATAAAAATACGCACTCTTATGGCAATTTGTGGTTGTGTGCAAATGTTTTCGCTATGCTTTCTCGTGAAGTGTTCCCATGTTTTCTAGTGACAAGTGTATTTGTGTTGAATTATGGCTGATAACCAGGCAGTCACAGTTGCAGATTTTAAAAAAATGTTTGAGATGATAGAAGGCAAGCTACAGCATCTCAATAATGACATTGAGAATATCAAATCTCAAACCAAGACTACATTTGAAAATTTATATGAAAATGCAACACATAATAATGAGATTCTCAAGGATGCAGTAACTGAAGGCATCCGGGGTGAATTAGATAACTTAAGGTCATCCATGAAAGAAATTAAAGACAGTTCAAAAAAGATTCAGGCTAATGTTTGTCATGTTAGGTCGAATCAACAATCCATGGAGACAAGTATTGGCAATGTTAAAACTAGTCTTCAAACTGACATTAGTAATGTTAAAGCTGACATTGAAAATGTCCAAACCAATGTTACAACTAGCCTTCAAACTGAAATTAGCAATGTTAAAACTGAAATTAGCAATGTTAAAACTGAAATTAGCAATGTTACAACTAGTCTTCAAACAGATATTGGCAATGTTAAAGTAGAAGTTTGGAATGCCCAGGCTAATCTTAATAAAGAAATCACTAATGTCAAAACGAATCTTGATCAAGTACAGGAAAGTCAAAAAGAGGTTGAAAAAACTGTTAAATATGTTAGCACTAATGTTAGAATGATGCAAGCACAGGTTAACGATCTGAAAACAGACATGGGTTTAGTAGAAACCACACAGAAAGAAATACAATCTCAGGTTAAGAACATTCAAAATGACGTCAATCAGATTGAGTCGAAACAAACCAAGATCCAATCCCAAGTAAATAAGATCGAGTCAAGTCAAGCCTATACTGAAATAAAACTTAATGAAATGGAACAGTCAAATATCAATTTCCGTAGCGAAATCAAATGGGATTTCGAAAGGGGTAAAAAGGAAGGTAAGGATCTTATTGATGCACTACAGTCGCAATTTACTCACGACACCAGTCAAATGCAAAATAGTTTGAGCATTTAAAAGGTGAAATGAGCACGTTGCAGACTCAAGTGACTGATTATACTAAATTAATTATGGCAGACTTTGACATCGACCTCAAAACTATTATTAATGAGAATCTTGCTCTTTTAAAACAAGAACTGAATAAGGTCAATGAGGATAGTTTTCAAAATGCTAAATCTAGTATAGAAAAGAGTCTTGCCACTAATCTTTCCAATGCCACTAGGGAAATCATTGATGTAAGGACTGATTTAAACAAAAGAGTGGATGCTGTTCAAGAAAAACAGATAGACAATTTTACAGGGTTAGAGACTCGAATTAAAGCCGTAGAACTTAAGATTGATCAGGGACAGATTGATTTAAACGAGATAAGGCAAAATAAAACTTCCGAGATCAATGAGCTAAGGAAAGGCCTCGAGAACATTAATTTGGGAGGTATTATCAACTTGGATACTCTTAAAGAACAATTGCGATTGCTAATAAATAGTGATTTTAGAGTCGTTGTAGATGAGCCAGTTAACCCAGTACAGAACAAAGGAATCGACATTCAGGAATCTTTTAAGGCTCCAACGTCTATTCAGTTTAGTCCGATGGAACAGTCGAATAGGGCTATACCTCGTACATCAGAACTCCAAACCCAAGCGGAAGAATTTACTTCTTCAACTCCCAATGTAGGTGCACATAGTAACGTCACAAGAACGTCAGATAGGGCATCTAATATAACCATCATTAGGAACTTTGAAGATAAACCAAGAAAATTTAACAATCTAGATGGAACCACCACTTTAGAATTTATTAGAAGCATTCAAGTTTATTTTGGGGAATCTCATGTACCACATGAACGTAAATTGCGGGTAGTAGAGAGATTTTATCGGACGCTCCTCTTCAGTGGTTCAAAGCGTTCAGGTACACCTTTGAGGATTTTGACCAGTTCACACAAGCGTTTGTTCAGCGTTTTTGGTCAATTGAGGTCCAACAGAACATAAGATCCGAAATTTATTCAAGGAAATATGCTACTACAGGACCGACTAGTTATACAGAATATTTCGCTTGTCAGTTGGCTAAACTGAGATTTCTTGATCCACCCTTGTCGCAGGTTGAATTATTAGAAGCTATATCGCGACAGCTTCCAGCTGAAGTTAGGAAGTCACTCATAACCTCTGGTATCTCGACCTTAGCATCGATGGATGATCTACTGCGTCGCCTCGATCATATTTGTTTAATGACGCAACCGACAGTCACCAAGAGTTCTAGACAAGAACCTAAGACTGTAAACGCAGTCATGATGAATAGGACTCAACAAACTGAGCGTTTCCAACCTCGAAACGAAAATAGAACAGGTCCAATCAGGAATAGCTATCAGAATGATAGGAGATGGAACGACCAACAGAGAGATGAAAATAGTAGACCTTGGCAACGTCGATATGAGGACAGAAATTATTATAACTGTCGATATAGTCAGAATGACAGGGATCGGAGAGAAGCTCCATACCACAGGAACCGGAGAGAAGCTCCATATGACAGGGATCGGAGAGAAGCTCCATACGACAGAAATAGGAGAGAAGCTCAGTACAACCGGAATCAAGGCGATAACCGACAGAATCAAGGTTACTCCAGACATAAAAATTACAGAACAGAGGAATATGAGAGAAAGAGACAGCATGATAGGCTCAAGAGAGGGTGAGATAGGTCCCCAGAAGAAGGACGAAGAAGGTCAAAAGAGAGAAAGGAGGGAGAGAGAGATCAGGCTCAAGCCAGCACCAGCAGAAAGGAGAGAAGTCAGGAAAGAATTCCTGACAGATAAAAAAAACTTCAATTACGCAGTAAGAATAGAGACTGACGCTGGCATACATTCGCATCTGATTACCATACATGAAATTTTTGAAACCACGGATGATGATTTATTATTTGAACAAAAGTATCTGCCTACAGGAAGAACGGTAGAGTTACCTATTATTAACGTTCAAGTCGGCAGAAAACTATGTAAAGCTCTAGTGGATACGGGTGCCATGATTTTGATTGTGAATGAGGAATGTTTTGAGAGATTGAAGATGGAAAATCAGTTCATTACGTTGCCTGCTTCTCCGACAAAGATCAGAGGGATATTAAAGACAAAAGTATGAAATGTAAATTCAAGTTCTTATGAAGATTGGGATTAACCAGAAAATGTATGAACATGTTTTTATCATCGTGAAGAACATTAATTTTGATGTAATATTGGGAATCGACTTCATCACAAAGGCCAGGGGTATCATTGATATGGATCAGAGGATAATAAAATTTCAGGAATAGACTGTAGATAGAACCGTCCATGAAGAGATAGACAGTAAGGAAAATGACATAGAAATCCCCAGATTGGAAATCCTGGAGAATGTAGTGGAAGAATCCGAGGGAAAAAAGGAACGTTATACTCCAAAGGCAGAAGGATTCGAAGATGAGGAGAAAGAATTTGATGATTTGATTCAAGAATATTATGACATATTCCATGACAAACCCGGTCTTATAAGACTTCAAATATCAGATTAGGCTTACGGACGAATCCCCGTATCAAGCAAAATTATATCCCATACCCGAAAAATACCATGAAGAGGTAAAAGAGATAATTGTCAAGATGGAAAGAGAGGGTATAATCAAAAAGCCGGCTTCCTCATATCTCAATCTCATCACGGTTGTTAAAAAAGCGAATGGACAGCTGAGGCTATGCCTGGACGCCAGAAAAATTAACACCAGAATCATGCTTGAGACAGACCGACCATCAAAGATTAGAGAGCTTTTAAGGAAATTTAAAGGGAAGGCGTGTTTCAGTGTCCTAGACATGACCGCTTCCTTTTATCAGGTTGAACTAGAAGAAAATAGTCGACAGTATAATGGTTTTCTGTTCGACCAGACCACGTTTGTGTTCTGTCGCGTACCATTTGGTATGGTAAACAGTGGTCCGGCACTTATTAGAGCCCTAGACGCTAAACTGACTGAAGCAGTAAAACGTAATGTGATCTGCTACATCTACGACCTGATTATATCGTCAGAAAATGTCAGAGAACACTTGATACCCCTGAGACAGTTGTTTGAGAATCTCAGAGATCCAAACATCAAAGTTAATATGCAGAAATGCCAATTCATGCATGAGTCGATCAAGTTTTTGGGCCATACTATTGATCAACACGGGTATCACCCGAATACGAAGAACATAGAAGCCATCTGTAAATTCCCCAGACCGGCAAAGATCAAGCAACTACGTGAATTTCTTGGCATGTGCCAATTCCTTAGTAGTCACTGCCCGGGATACTCCACAACAATGGCTCGGCTGTATGAAGTTCTAAAGAAGAAGAATCGGAGGAAGTGGACAGAAGAGACAAATAGGGCATTTGAAGAGGCGAAACATATGCTTCAGAATTGTATCAAACTAGAATATCCGGAATTTAATCGAACGTTTTACGTCGAGTCAGATGCATCAAGAGTAGGGGTAAGTGCGGCCCTCTATCAGAAGGACGAGGACGGGAGAAAGCACTACTTGGATTTTCACAGCAGAAAGCTGCAGGAGCATGAGAGAAACTATTACACTACCGAATTGGAAGCGTTAGCATTCGTTTCAGCCCTTCAAAAGTGGAAGAAACTTCTGCTGGGACATCAAGTGGTCATTATAACAGATCACAGAGCGCTCCAGTTTATGATGCAAACAGACCTTTCCAGTGGCAGGCTGACGAGGTGGACATTGTTTCTCCAGCAGTTCAATGCCACCATCGTTCATCAGCCTGGGAAGGATAATCTGCTCGTGGATGTTCTCTCAAGAAATCCAGTAAGCAAAATCGAGATTAAAACTGTACAGTTGGAGAGGGAGCAAGAACTTACCCTAGACAAGCTACGCAAGATAGCCGTGTCACAGAAGAGACACACCCCAACTAGACAAATGTACAGGTTTTTGAGAGGCACCATGGACGACACTGATCCTAATTACGAGCATGTTAGGAGACGCTCTGTGAAATTCCTGTTGTGTGACGACACAGTTTGTAAATACATTGACCGAGAGAGGACGAAAATCAGAATTGTAGTCCCTCCTAAGCTGATCACTGGTTTGGTGTGGTTAGCCCACTGCACGATTTGTCATGGGGGTGTGGATAAAACATTTCGAACGCTTTTAGAAACATTCACGTGGTCGAGAATGTGGGGCTCCATAGCAACCATTATCAGGTCATGCCCAGAGTGCCAACGTGGGAAATACCCGTCTGCTCTGACGAAGGAAGAACCTTGGTCCATTATTCCGGAAGGGCCGAGACAGCTAATGGCTTGCGATATCTTCGGCCCTTGTCCGAAGGGGGCTAGGGGGAACCAGTTCCTCTTAGTCACGGTGGATGTATTTTCAAAATTTGTGACCCTTGACCCTATGCAAAGAGCCACATCAGCCCAAGTCCTTAGTCGATTGGAGAACAGTGCTTTTCGGAAAGCTGGAATCCCTGCAACTTTATTGTCAGACCATGGAACCCAGTTTACTGCGCAGAGTTTTGAAGATGCCATGATCAGATTGGGTATCAAACACATCTTCTCGAGCGTGAGATATCCCGAATCTAACGTCTCAGAGAGAATTATGGCAGAGGTTAGCAAATTCACAAGAATTTATTGCCCCGACGACCATGCAAGTTGGGTCAAGTATGTTCCAGTCATGGAAGATGTCTGAATTCGACTTTCCATGAAAGTCTAGCTGATATTCCGATGAGAGTCAATTTAAATAGAAGGCCAGAGAGAGCCTGGACAGAAGATTTCAGACTTTTGCCAAGGGACGCTGAACCCACAGAGCTAGAACGAATACATGCAGCAAGAGAAAAACTGATGGATGCAGCCGAAAAGAGGCAAAAAAATTAAGAATAAAATATATCGTCCACCGTTGAGAGTGAATGATTTAATTCTTATCAAGAAACCGTCAAAAGCAGACGTTAAAAAGAAGATATACACGAAGTTCTCTCATGTCTTTCATGGCCCCTATATGATAGCAAGAGCATTTGGAAATAACTGCTACGAGATTGTAAGCACAAATGGTAGAGATGTTATAGGACGTTTTAATGCTAAAAACCTCAAGAGATTTGTGGAGAAGATTGTTTAAGATCTGTATGAAAATAACGATACATATATCGAAATTACATAGATTGGTGCAAATAAAAGCAGAATGACTTTTATTTGAGATATCAGTGGGGAAATGTACCGTATATTTTCATAAGGTTATGCCCAGATACTGTAATGGAGACGACGAGAGACGCGATGCTGTCGAGCTCGTGAGTCAAGTCATGAAATATCACGCTGTTAATATGAGAAGTGTCATTCGGTTTGAGATCGGAAAGTAACGAGCATTCCCGAGTGGGTGGACTCTCAGATAGACCGATCAATAAATGCATACGTGACGCCATGTCATATATCGATCCACGCTACAGGATTATCTTTATTGTTTTGAAGCGAATTAGAGTATTAGAAGACGTTTCAAAGGACATAAAACGCAGATTACCATAGCAGAAAGCTATTTCATATGAGGAATATAATATAACAAGCGACGTGCAAGAATAACATCTATAATGATCAAGCCATAAGCGAGTTATTGACACATCGAGATATCGATGAAGGAAGGCGGTAGTGGGGGTTGCTTGCTGTGGCGTTTGGCTGCAAGCAAGGCGATTTCAATTGGACGTGTACTGTCGTATTCGCAGTGTCATATGTATGGTTACGCAACTCGGCTAGCAAGCGAGATCGCAGGTGCAAGGCAGGCTGTGATAACTTCGCGTCTATACTCAGCGAAGCCGAACAGTTCTTTTTCAAAGTGCGCTAGTAACGTGCAGAACATTTCGTGTCTCGACAAGCGGACGTGTACCGTGCTCAAGTATTTATTAAAGCTACAAGTTTATAATGGATCTGAGATATTATCAGAACAGTTGTTAATGTATACTGCCATCTTGGTCAGGAAGAAATGTGTCGAAGCGGACCGTGGATTGGCTGTATGTCTCTGTCGAGCGGTGTCCATTATTAAGGCAGCCATTTCGAAACCTTGTGAGGTTTTCATCACGAGTAATAGTAACGTGTCTGATTGTGCTGATACATGCTAACTTCAGGACTTGTTAAGCTGTACATTATGCAGACACTAGAACGCATATTATCGTCTGAGATGTCAGTGGGGAAGGTCAACGTTATAGTTATGACTTCCAGAATGGCAGGCTAATTTAATGGGGTAGCTTCATGAGGAATGCATAAGCGAAATGACCGCCAGCCACAACTGCATTCTCCTTGTTGGAGAGGAGTATATTTTCACCGCACTCCAGTGGTTGTTCGCGAGTGCTTTCATAAGCGGCGACATGCAGGGCAGTGCTTTTTCTCAGGCGGATGATAGTATTTCTGGCATGAATTGAGTAGGCTCGTATGGTCGTCTGACTAGTATGCGTGTGCGCTGCAGACCCGGGTTCGATTCCCAGATCCAGAGAAGAAGGAGAGTGTATTATCTGATGATACCCTGGATTTTCATCACTTATTTATATATCCCGCTTAAGACGCTTCAAGATGCAACAAAAGGTACTGGACCAACAGATTCCATCAACGTAGCTTAGTGGAGGCACTTGTTAGCAATTGCAATTGTCATTTCTTTTTTGTAGATTAAATGGGTATTCACAAGTTTAGGTTCGATGTTTCTGTCGAATCTGACTTGCTGTATTCCCGGGATTTTGTACTCGCTTAACGAATTCATCCCTTGTGTATTGCTAGTTTGGATCATTCAATCAGTAGAATCAGTAATTTCTTAGTAGTGCGTATTTTTATTTGCCGAGAAGAGAATTTAGGGGAAGATCTCAAATATTTTGTCCAAGCATAGTTTTAATCACGTTTGTTTCTCAGTGTTTGGAACACTGATTTATTTGAGGCCAGTACATGTTTTTCATGTACTACTGTTCTGTTTGGAACTTCATTTTCTCGCAGCGATTTGGATCTTGAAAAGTTTATCTTGGTGTTCGTTGCATTTATAGTTTTAATCCCCCTGTTGGATTATTTTTTTGTTAGTGCAGATTTATTAGTGGATTTACTTAATGATTGTCATTGGATTAACCTGATTAGTTAACTTGCTTTCATGGTGTAAGTTTTATCCACTGATACTTCGAAGCCCACCGAAGTTGGAGGCTATCCTGATTCAGGAAAAGATCAGTTTTACCTTCTATTAGGTATTGATTTGAGATTAAATTAATTTAGGATGTCATTTTGAGGCATGTATTTTCACAGTATTAACGTAAATAATTGCATTTAATGGAATTGTGTGAGTGAGATATAGTATAGCAGTCTTGAACACCATTTACAAAGTTGATTAAATTATTCCAGGAAAGCCTGACTTGGAGTCAAGAAAAATGAACAAGTATTATTAATATACATTATCGGGAGGCAAGATAGGTGAATTTGCTAGTGGAATGTTTCAGTGTCTCGACTTTGAACAACGTGCTTAAGGTTAGTGTGTGAGTTAAGCATGTTTGTAGCTCTTGTGTGAATTTTGAGATTAAAAATAATAGTAGTGTTGTGAAGGTTCGTATAACCTTGTTGTGTTTTGGATGCACATCTGGGATGATGCATATTTGTGAGATTTCATGCTTGTTGAAGCATTAGGCTTATTTTAGATTGAGCCGGTAAGTGCTTTTTCAGCCGGTAAGTGCCAATCTGTTTGTGACTTCGAGTAGTCCACACCCGTAATATAGATGAGTTTTTCTGGTATTTTAATGTCTGTTGGAGACATTGGCGTCGTCATTCTTATAGAGCGATCCTACATGTTTTTTCTTCACCTAATCAAAGGCAACGTTTGGATAATCTGTTCGAGCTACTTAAGACATTTCCACAGCATATAATCGTTAAAACCTCTACAATTTTGTACAAGTTTTCTTGAAATTTGAAGCATGAACATAGTCGATAGATACACTATTTAGCTTAATTGCTTGATAAAAATTGGTAACCCGATATATTAAATGTTAATTGCACATCACGGTGCGAATGTTATGGCCAAGATCAGCTGTTTAGGCTGAATCATGTAAATGCCTGAGGACATTTCTGTATATATTCTTATAAATACTTGTATATAATCTTGATATTGCTACACTTTTGGAATATCGTTTAAGACGATACACGTGTATAAATTTTGATAATTCCTCTTTATTCATCGTCTAATATTTCATCCAGTCCTCCTAATATCATTAGGAGATTGATGCCTAATTTCCTTATTACATAGTGTGAGTTATTTTTTTAGAACCACCCCAGCGTGTAGGTGATGATCGTAATCCATTTCTGGAATCATGTAGGATTTTCTTACTACCGTTGTGTTTAGCTGTGATTTTGTTTTCTTGACGACAGGGTATTAATATATTTTTATTTTCTTGTCTGTTACCTTGTTCTCATGGAATAAATTGTTTTCCCAATTTAAAATCATGGTGTGATATTTTAACGAAGAGATTGGAGGTCGTTTTAAGATGGCCATCGCTTGGATTTTCTTTTTCCAGGGTTTTCCACCTTTGAGATAGTTCTTTTTAGAGTCGTTTTTCGTGTTCTTGAGGTAGTTTCTTGTTTGTTCGTTCTTTTTAGCCAGGGTCATACTTAAAACAGCCTGATAGGATGACTAGTACCCCATTCATTCCTCTACTTGGTGGTAGGACCTGGGAGGGTTTTTCGCCGGGCATTTTTTAGGTTCTACGATCCAGTGACCATCGAGGGTTTTCACCAGGTATTGGTAAGTGTTTCGGGTACAGTACCTACTGCAAGGCCACGGCCGCCTCCTTCCCTCTTCCTTGCCTATCCATCCCAATCTTCCATCCCTTCCCATCCCTCATGAGGCCCCTGTTCGCTTTGCAGGTGAGGCCGCCTGGGCGAAGTGCTGATCACACCTCCCCAGTTGTGTCCATCCCGACCAGATGTTCCAGGCTCCAGGACACTGCCCATAGAGGCGATAGGGGTGAGTTCCCTCGCTGAGTCCGTGGGAACCATTAACCTAGAGGGTAAATTGACTAAATAAAAAATAAATAAATTTTTCTCTAATAATTTGCTAACTCAAGTAGGCCTACTCGGGCAGCAACTTCTATCGTAGACGCAAATAATACATTCACCAGGTCCTCAAAAACATTCATCATACACAAAAGTACACTGAACTTTCCACGATAAAATCAACAACAACATCAAGCAGTACTAAATTTATATTTTGTCGCCATTAGATATAAAGACTTGTTTCTTAAGTAGGCAACTATTCGTAGGGTATCTTAGGTCTCGAAATGGGCAATCTAGGGGCAGATGTTAGTTCATTATTGTTGTTTTAAGCGGCGGAACAGTGAAGTTATCTGCCCCGCACCTTAGGGGCAGATGACCTAGACATTATGTCCCTTAAAAACAACAGTCACATCCTGCACAAAACTTGGCTAGTTTGAACCAATCCTCACCAGAAGTGTCCGCCACTCAATACTTGACCGATATTTTCTTCTAATGGTGTGTTGACAAGTGTCTCTTTGCTTGCCACTCCACTATTACTTACTGCGCGAGCAAACTGCTTCAGTTTCCCATTAGTCCAGGTCACCGTGGCAGTAATTGAACACGATAACTCCTTGTTCGACTGGATGTCGTCTAGGGCTAGACAATTGAACGGCGTAGGACAAGTGCCACAGAAGAAACTGTGTAGGCGAGGCACTTCAAAACACTTCACCTCATGCTGCACCTCTGTGCACTTATCCAGTTGTTCCACTCAACCAGAAAGATTCCAGTAATACTGAGATTAATTCTCACCATCATGGTATTCCTTCTCTATCATCTCCACTCATTCATGGTTCCTCCTCAATAAAAGAAAAAGAAAAAGGGACCACTTAGAGATAGCACGTAATTTCTAGGCATCCACTTCTTGAGGCTGCAAGTGTTTGCAAATACCTAGGTAGACTCTGAGCAAATGTTACAGCGAACTATTTTTAGCCTACTTTTCACATTTTGCAAAAATGAAAAAAAAGTAGACTTATAAGATCGATCCGGGAATATGTGTGTCTGTCTTTCCTTCTGTCTGTCTGGCTGTGTGTGTCCCCCCTATCAACTCCTAAACGGCTGCAGCAATCGAAACCAAATTTAGTACGAGTAAAGATGTATACATGAATATTTCATGTCTATATTTGAAAATGATGACAGTGCTACCAACTGCTGAAAAACTGCACTAGAAATTTGAGCTCCATGTTGGATATCATGGAAGGTAGGCATGGGAGTTATTCCAAAATTGGCACACATGTACATAATACTATTTCAGTTTAATTTCGAGGAGGCCATACATGACAGTGTTGCCAAAATTATTTTAAGCCTTCTGATAGGTCCAATTGTTAAATGCATATAACTTCTACACTATTCATTGGATTTCAACCAAATTTTGTATGTAATAAGTGTACATAAACGGATATGACTGAGTGTATTCTGAAGAGCCACCAGGGCTGCCAACTGTTAATAATTGCTCTATCTATTTTCTTCATCCACATACCAATATATCTGAAAGTATGCAAGCTGACAGCTTTAAACTAAGCACATGTATAGTACCTGATATTTTAGATTAATTTGGAGTAACGTATATACTTCAGTTCTACCAACATGATTCTAAGCCTGCTGATAGGACCAATTTTTTAATACATGTAACTTCTATACTATCAGTTGGATTTCTACCAAATTTCGTATGTGCTATGTGTAACATAACAGATATGACTATAAGTATTCTTAAGAGCAATCAGGGCAGCCAACTGTTAATAAATGCTGTCTATATTTTTTTACCCTAATATCAATATATCAGAAAGTATGCAAGCCAACAGCTCTATACTTTGTACAGGTATAGCACCTGACACTCTAGATTAATTTGGAGTAATTAATATAAGTCAGTGCTGCCAACATGATTCTATGCTTGCTGATAGGTCCATTTTAAAATACATGTAACTTCTATACTAACAAATGGATTTCATCCAAAATTGGCTCAGCAAGATATCATAATAATTCCGATTATTTCTAACCAGCACACGCATGACACTGTTGCCAACATGCCTTTACGCGTGCTGATAGATCCAATGTCTAACTGCAAGTAACGTCCATTGGACTTCAACCAAATTTTGTATTCTGTACCTTAAGAGATGGAACTAAGAATATATTCAGTCACCAGGGCTGCCAACTGTAGTGCTCCATTAGGCTACATATTACCAGGAATATTTCGAACTAATTAGACATTTCGATATTACCAACTTAATTTCGTCATTATTCTAGATATATTCATATACTGTAGAATAATCATTGGCATGAAAAGTAGGCTCTTTAGTTCGTCACGGAACTTCTTGTTTTTTACAAGAAAGTGTGATTTTCTTCTATACTATATCAGTTGGCAAACTTGAATATTGGGTCAGATAAGTAAATAAAATAAATGCGTCGTAGAGATAATCTGACAAATTAAGGGGATGTAATACATTGAACAAGCAATGAAGGAAATTAGAGGAGAAATTAAAGTAGGAGTAAAGATTTGAAGATAAATAAATTCAACACTGAGCTTAGCCGATTCACCAGAGGATGGTATGAACTCCGTTAAAACCATATTAATATTATTATTGGACTCCGTCTTGAGGAAAGTCTTGTTGTTGTTGATTTTTTTAGGATCTTTGTGACATCGTGGTCATGTAGCCCAGTGTACTTTGGCGTGTGTAAATGTTGTCTGATAACCTGTGTCACTGTCATGTCTGTACTAGTGTGCGTGTATTTGAAATTGAGGTAGGATTTGGGTAGGTAGCAGCCGTGGCATTTGCCTGGAAGAGGAGTGGTTAACCACGGAAAACCACTTCCATGATGGCTGAGGTAGGAATGGTACCCACCGCTTCTCAGTTTTGCCTAACGAGGCTGTGTGCATCCCGTTCCAGCCCTCAGGTCAGAATTAAACTTCTTGGCAGAGCCGGGAATCAAACCCAGGCAGTGACAGCCAAGAATGCTAGCCACTGTTGAGAAATGAAAATCAATAAATGTAAAACAAAAATAATGCAATGCAGCCGAAAGAAATCAGAAACACCTTTTGACGTCAAATTGGCAGGTGAGAAGCTAAAAAAAAGTAGGAGACTTCTGTTATTTAGGAAGCAAAATAACCAGTGAAGGACGGAGCAAAGAGGATATAAAAAGTAGGTTAGCTCAGGCAAGGAATGGATTTCTATAGAAAAGAGCTCTGTTGACATAAATATAAATTAGAAAGTAATTTTTGATAGCCTGTGTCTGGAGCATGGCGTTCTATGGAAGTGATGTTGATGATAATTGTTGTTGTAAGGGGCCTAACTTCTAGGTAATATTAATAATAATAATAATAATATCGTAGGGCCTTGGGTGCCGGGTGCAAGCTTTGTTATTTGACTCCCAGAGGGTAGCTTGCATATCGAATTTCGTTGTTTCTTGAAGCACTATGAAAGTCAAGGAGGTTAGATATCTAAGCTCCTTGAACATTATAGCGCTTTCTAGTAGAGAAATGAGGAACTTTGTGTTGGCGGAAACTCCCGAGATTAAGAACACGGCCTACTGAACTCAAATGGGTTCTTTGACATACCAACTACGTATGACATGGTGTCGTAATTTTTGCCGCCTTTCAAAAATCACTTACCACGACCAGGAGCGAACCTGCAAGCCTGGGGTTAGTATACCGACACGTTGACCTCTCACCCACCGTGGCAAGCTAACATCTAGGTTATCGGCCCCTAATGGTTGGGTGATCGTGAAGATGAAAATTAAATGTAAACTGTAACTAAAACTATGGAAAACAAAAGGAGAATAAGGCAAAAAAGGGCAGGAGGAAAGGAAATGCCCTCACCCCTCGAAGAATGCGGATTGATGGACTTGGAAGGAAGGCGAGCCATGGAAGGCAGATAGGAAAGGAAAAGAGGAGAGGGTCCGCTCCAGAGGTAATGGATAAAGCTCATGAATCCCTCGGGGTCGCCAACTCCCGAACTCACCAGCCCTGAGGGTGTAGCAATATCCACGGAGCACCAGAAGTGGTGGGGCTACATACACCCTGCCTCCTTGAGGACCTTGAGCAGAAGGCAGATTACATGAAAAGAAAATGAAGGCTGATCCCTCGCAAAAGGAGAATATCAGAAAATATGAGACAAGGGCCAATTAAGGCGAGAAAGGAAGAGACTCCTAGGCCTCCGATACCCTAATACCGTCGGGGTCAGAAGAGAACAAGAGTTGACCAAGTGAGGTCGACAGGAAAGACGACGAAGTGGAGCCCTGCAAAGTGGAAGCAATGCTGGACTCAGCTGGGGCTCCGTGGTCGCCAACCCACGTCCCACTAGATGTGATCCCCCCGGAGGGGGGGGCATGGAGTGAAACTTGGACTGTACTGTAGGTGCAGCAGAAAAGAGGAGAATTGAAACGTTTGAAATGTGGTGTTACAGGAGAATGATGAAGATCAGATAGAGTAACATATAAAGTGGTTTTAAGACGAATGGGCGACTGCTAATGATGAGAAGAGATAGGTTGGTAGGAAACATTCAGTAGTCTACTAAGACACCCAGCAATAGCAAACTTAGTTAAGGAAGGAAAGGTTAAGGAGAATAACTGTAGGGGAGGACCAAGGTTATAATATGTTACACAGATTGCCTTGGATGTAAAGTGCATGTAGAGATGAAACGATTAGCTCAGGGCAGGGAAGAAACATCAAACCAATCAAAAGACTGAAGAGATGTTTTCCTTTTGATCTGACCGTCATGTATACTAAGTCACATTGAGTGCACGTTTGAGAGCTAGTCTAATATAGTTAAAGCCCTGCGCGGATGCGGATATCCACAGATAAACCCGCGGATATCCGCAAATATTTTCGCCACAAGGATATAGTTTGCATGGTTGTGCGGATAGCGGATACGCTGTGGCTAATGTTTCGAGTAAATTTGCGGATATTTTTTAGAATACATCTTACGATAATATTTCATATTTGATATGCCAATCAACTGATTCATGCTTAAAAGAGGATTAGCCTATTGCGAACGAAATATTGTACTTACTATATACACGAGAAGATTATTTTACTCATTTTGCTTTCAACTACATTTTATTAAGTACCGTATGTTTGTAGTAGATGGTCTTGACATCTCATCATCATCATCATCAATTCTCACTGCCATTATTACTGCACGTACGAGATATAATGCTGTCAATAAGCTTGTTAGTTCATCGTGGTGACATCATTAACATTCCTCAAGTCAGCTACTTCACCGTCTAATCTATCCTGGAAGATTTGGTTCCTACTTGAAGTCCCTTGCAATGAAGCAATTTGTCAGGAACGACTTTCTCCTCAAATGTCTAAATGTGTTGGTTTGACACTTTATGCTTTATCTAATAAATTAAACATAATATTGAAAATATCAGCGGAATTGGATAAAAGTCACGCGGATGCGGGGCGGATGCAGATAACAGTCATGCAGATACGGGGCGGATGCGGATAACAGTCGTGCGGATGCGGAGCGGATGCGGAGCGGATGCGGATAACGTTTTGTTTATCCGCACAGGGCTCTAAATATAGTCTAGTCTGGTCTAATAATGTGGCTGTGATTAAGGGCAGGGATATAAACTACTGTGTCGCGGTCGTGGCAAATTGAGAGGCGACCTACCCTCCAACCAGCTGTATTCAGTTCTGTGGAGGAGCTAAATGAACGAGACAATTGTAGCGAGAGAGTTGAGTTATTAGCAGCCACAATAACTACTTGTCGATACTGCAGATTTACAGCACCCTGGCTGCCCTGTACTCTGTATTCACCTTACACCGTTTGCTTAATGACCAATACCGTAAAGGCAATTACTACGAAGTTAGTTTGGTGATAAGACTGAGCCTAACTATCATTTATACTGTACCTCGTATATTGAACCTGATATTTTATCCTTTTATATTGGCCTTTCATCACATATTGAGTTCCTGTTTATCTTTTTGTTTCTCATTTCACAGATGAGTAAATGGTGATCACTCAAATCATTATCAATATTATAGACATTACATATTTTGTCACAGTCGTTCGCCAATACATGATCAATTAGAGTAGAGCTAGTTTGTGTTACACGAGTTGGATATTTTGTATTACATAAGACTAGACCGTATGATTTGACTAGGTTAATATAACTACTAGTATATCTGTCCCCAAATAATAGATCGATATTCATATCACCTAGTATTATAACAGGATTTGTTGAGTAAGAACTAATAATTACTTCGAGATCAGTTAGAAAGTGTGAAATGTTGCTTTTATGAGGGTTATAAGCAGTGATTATATTGTATTCTTGATGGCCTTTTCTCACAGTAATGTGCAGTATGCTGTGGGTGGAATTTATTTCCTTTACAAGGGTACTGCTACATTTGTTTGAAATATACAAAGATACTCCCCCGCCAGTTTGCTTTCTAACTATGTGATATGCAACATATTTCTTAATATTGAAAAACATTTTTGTTTATTCTGTTAACCAATTTTCTGAGATTGCTAGGACATCTACACCTTTGATTCTGTCTAACATTATTTGGATATCATCGAACTTGTTTTTTATGCTATGTGCATTTATGTGTACGCATTTTAGTGTACTGGTATCGGTTATTATCTGTTTACTGTCCTTAATCTTATAATAATCGCTAAGTGTATTACAGTTACACTCGGTTAATTCTAGTGTATTATTATTAGCATTACCTAAAAAATTTAATTTCTGTAATTCTAGTTCCATATGGGATAATACTTAGTAGATATCTTACTATTACATTGATTTTAGTTTGAGAGGGCGAGTTCATCCAGTATTTCAGCACTTGATATAAGCTTTGAGGGTCCATTTTGATTTTTCCGAATGTATATTTTACAGTCTCTGACCCAAGTTGCAAAGATTTTTCCCTGTTGTCTCAATTCACGGCACTTTTTGGCGATGGTTTCATTTCTTGGGGTCAGGTGTTCATTGATATATATATATTACCACCATCACTGTAACCAATTTCACTCGTCTTCAGGGTCTTCTTTTGTCTTCTGCTACTGAGAATCTCTTCCTTCTTCCACCTATTATTTAATTTCACAATTATCGGTTGAGGCCCAGGCTTTGTTGACGGGAGGCGGTGAGCTGCGTCTATGTTTGCCCTGGTGATTTCAACTCCTAACGTCTTGCCAATGTCCGAGATTTTGTGAAATACATCCTCCTCTCTTTCCGTGGGTATTCCATACACTATCAAGTTGTTCTTGCGCTGGTACTGTTTTAGTTCCTCCAATTCGTTGATAGCTCTAGATGCTGCCATTTCTGCGTCCTTGACGGTTTTTCTCTCTTTCTTCAGAGTTTCAATTTCCCGGTGGAGTTCATCATACTTTTCTGATAAGAAAGTTGCTAGTTTTCTTACCTCGTGGTTTTCTTCTCTCATCGCCGAAAGGGATTCCTCAAGTTTCTGGGAGAAAGATGCCATAACCTCTTTGAGGTTAGGTTGCGGGAGGCAGTCTTCCCGATTGCATGACCATTTGAAAGTATCATCTTTCCGGAATTGTTGGTACGTGTCTTTACTCATTTTCATGCATGTTACATGAAACCAGCGTCCACACTCACCATCACATCCTACAGCCTGCTGATTGTTCTTGATCTTTTTGCCGCATGGAGCACAGTTGACCGTCATGATATTAAATGTTATATGACTTCTCTTTTAGCAAGTTATGTATTGTATTTCTCTTACGTATTTTACCTACACTGTTCACACAATATTTAACACTTTAGTCACTCGCGTAATCCTCGGTAAACCTGCGTAATTTCTTAATTTTGCTTACGTTTAGAATATAAACCTTTTACATATCCGCCATTTTGCAGCAGTCATTTATAAGTTAATAACAAATAAGTAATGATTTGAAATGCCCGCCATTAAGGAGTATGGTTGCGCGTGGCAGCCATTTTGCCCATTAGCCCCTGCGCGAGCCATGACTCTCCCTGTATAAGACCAGCATGGGGTTGGACTCACGCGGCCGCCATCTTGCGCATTAGCCCCTGCACCAGCTTCGGCTTATATTACCTACTTGAGATGACCCACGCCCGATGAATTGCCAGCCCGTCCACAACAGACGACGAACCATGCGATCAGTCCATTTATACGCTGCACGTCCCGTGTTCATCGGTACACCCGAAGGTCTCAGGAGGAGCTTTCACGTGCCCTAAATGTAAGGCCCTGGGCTGATGCAGATATCCGCGGATAAACGTGTAAACACATGCCTCAGCTCAAAGTTGGATGTTGCCCGCGTCCGGTCGGTCATGTCCCCATTTCCATAAAATTCTTGAGATATGTCTTATCTTTCTTTCTTCCTTTCTTTCTATCTTTCTTTCTTTCTTTCTTTCTTTCTTCAATGATGGTACCGTAGTAGTTTTTCTGAGGTTCTGATACTGGTAGATGTAAATAGTTTCTAAGGTCTTCAACCAAGAAATGATTCTAATATACTCTTTGATAAATGGTTGGTTGGTTCCTTAGTTTAGGGGCGGCGACTACGCGGTCATATAGCCCTGTGTACTTTGAGTGTGTGTAGAATCTGTCAGATAATTGGTATTAATTGTGATGACTGTATTAGTGTGTGTTTCTGTTTTCAATTCTTGTAAGGACTGCAGACAGTGAATTATTTTCAAGTGGTTCCTACTTTAGCCGCCAAACGCCACCGTCAACGACTACTAGTACAGAACTTGGTTACCAGACGCCACCACGGTCGGCTCCTGACGACGAAGTAGGAAACTAAGAGCGTTTGTCAAATGTTTAACTGTAATTTAGCTTCACACAGGTGTCATTAGTGGAAGGTTCTTTAACATGCCATAAATCTATGACATGGGACCGCCGGCTTTACTTCCCTTCGGAAGTAAGGCATGCTGAGGGATTTTTAACGCTCTTAAAAAATCCGAAGATTTCGGCCTGGTTTGAACCCGCGATCTTGGACATAGAAACTCAGCATGCTACCAACTACGCCACAGAAGGCGCCTCTTTGATAAAGGCAAGGAGTTATAACTATACTCATACATTTAGGAGAAAGTAGGCTATATGCTCTTTACTGAACATCTTGTTTCAGAAATTAAAATAGGCTAAAAATAAGGAGAGGTTGGATATGAGTATGAAGAAGAGGCAGAAAAAGAAGGAGCGGATGAGTAAGAAGAAGAGGTAGAAGTAGAAGAAGAAAATGAGGAAGAGGCAGATGAACAAGATGAAGAAATAAGACAAAAGGAGAAAGAGGAAAAACTAGGCGAAGAGGATAAAGGAGGTTAAGAAGAAGAAGAAAAGGAAGAAGAAGAAGAAATGGAAATAGTATGATGATGGAGAATATGAAGAAGGTAAAAAAGAAAACGGAGTGAGATGAAGGTTCTTCTTTTAATTTACTGCACCGCTAAAACGGGGAAGGAATGCCAAATGTGAGCAGTGAAACATCAAACCCTTATAGGCTACTAGTCTCTGAAGACTTAACTCAACACGATTCGACAGTTTGCATTAGTAATTAATGCTTTATCTAATTTATATAATTAACAAGTAGATCCGTGGAGAACTATACAGCCTATTTTCATATATCCTACTGTTAATTCCCTCTATCTACATACAAAATTTCAGTTTGATTGCTATGTTAGATTCGTAGATACTGAGATCCGACTAAATATTGCGGATGGTAGCCAGGTTGGATTTTTATTTATGTACTATTACATGAAGATTATTGTGTACGTGTGGTTTTCAGACTTCAATCGCATGATTAGGACACAAGAAAAAAAACGAGATTTTAAAACTTCGCACAGCTGCCATCTTGTAATTATGAAAACAATTGAAATAAATGAGATACCAGTGGATTAACATTTGTATAAGCATTAACGTGCAATGTTTCACTGCACTCAGATGGTTAAATCGCGAGAAACGTCCATTTAAATATTTATACTTCGCGTCGCCGCCATGTTGGATTTGTGCTCACCAGGTTACTGAATGTCATACAGGTGAACTTACGTTCATAGCCTCTATGAACATAAAAAAATCAGTTTGATTGCTGGAAACGATCCTTAGATATTGAGAACCGTCAAAATATTTCGGATGCTTGCCATTTTGGATTGTTATATGTATAGGCCATAGAGTTATGTACCATTAAAGGAAAAGTATTGCTTAGCTTCATCATTCAAACTTTCACTTCGATCGCAGGATTACGAAACAAGAATAAAAACTTAATTTTAAAATTTCGTATAGCCGCCATCTTCAGTTTATGTAAACAATTGAACTAAATTAGATGCCAGTGAATGTCAATATGTATAATTATTTACTCTACCAGATTTCAATGCGCTCATATGATTAAATCACGAGAAAAATGTATTAGAATGTTTCAAATTCGCTTGGCCGCCACGTTTGTTTCGTAGTTTACAGGTTTTTGAAAGTTACATAGATAAACTTGTAGCATTGCTCTTTATCACCGTACAAAATTTCAGGTTGATATCATAAATAGTTTTGGAGATATTGAATGCCTGTGAAATATTTCGCACAGCCGCCATTTTGAGGTTATGCAAACAATTGAACGAAGTTAGATGTCGGTGCATTACAATGTATATAAACATATACTGTGTCAAATTTCATTGCGTCTGGTGGTTACATCGCGAGAAACGTCCATTTAAAAGTCGCAACTTCGCTTGGCCGCCATGTTGGTTTTGTAGTTACCAGGTTTTCAAAGGTCACATATGTGAATTTCTAGTAGTTCCCTTTATCACCATACAATATTCCAGGGTGATATCGGTAATATTTTCGGAGATATTGAATGCTGGTGAAATATTTCGCACAGCCGCCATGTTGGTTTGGTCAGACGTAACAAAATTTGAAGGTCACGGTCGGGGTCGCCCGGAATAGAGCTATGAACTTACCGAGTTTCATTTAAATCTCTCCAGCCGTTTAGATTTTATTACACACACACGCACACACACACGGTCAAAAGGTGATCTCATAAGCCTATTTTTTCAAAATTGAAAATAGGCTAAAAATATTATTGTATTGCCAGTATGTTCGAATAACAAACGTGGGAATGCGGGAAAAAATCAGGCGAATGCGGGGCGGTTAACAGTCGTGCGGATAACATTTTTAGCCTACTTTCGATTTTTGCAAAAAATGAAAGTAGTCATGAGATCTACACAGGGACAAAAATTGTGTGTCTGTCTGTGTGTGTGTGTGTGAGTGTGTGTACTCTGAATGTCTGTCCCTCCCTATCAATTCGAACACGGTGAACCCGAATTGAACGACATTTGGTACAGAGGTAGCACTAGCAAAGGGCACGTCAGTGTCAAGGTTTATATCGCCGCCATCTTGACGGAAACGTAATGTTGGCCACCCAAATGTTCAAAATTAAATCAAATTATGACTAACCTAATCATCCGATTTCTACCAAATTTTGCCACAACATACATTTATTTAGCGAGCATTTTTGACGAAACTACGAGGTCATCAGCTGAATAGTTTGCACATGGCAGCCATGCATGTGTGCAAATCGATTCCCCCTATCAATCCAAACACGGTGAAACCGAATTGAACGAAATTTGGTACAGAGGTAGAACAAGCAAAGAGCACCTCAGTGTCATGATTTATATCACCGCCATCTTGACGGAATCGTAATGGTGGCCACCCAAATGTTCAAAGCTTAAATCAAATTACGACTAACTTAATCGTCCTATATCCACCAAATTTTGCAACAACATATATTCATATGGCGAGCGTCTTTTGACTAAACTACAAGGTCACCATCCCATGGCGGCCATGTATGTGTGCAAATCAATTCCCCCTATCAATTCAAACACGGTGAAACCGAATTGAACGAAATTTGATACAGAGGTAGCACTAGTAATGGGCACTTCAGTGTAATGTTTTATATCAATTCAAACACGGTGAAACAGAATTGAACGAAATTTGATACAGAGGTAATGGGCACTCCAGTGTAATGTTTTATATCGCCGCCATCTTGACGATAACATAATGGCGGCCACCCAAATATTAAATGCTTAAATCAAATTACGACCAACCTAATCATCTGATCTCTACCAAATTTTGTAACATTATACCTTTTAGTATAAAGAATCCTTTGACCAAACTACGAGGTCATCTGCATAATCATTTGCGGATGGTGGCCATATTTGTGTGCAAATCGATTCCCCCTGTCTTTTCAAACACGGTGAAACCGAATTGAATGACATTTTTTACAGAGGTAGCACTAGCAAAGGGCACCTCATATTCATGTTTAATATCCGTATAGCACCTTGTATTTCAACAAACTACTACAACCAACATTTAATTATACTCCTTGAAAAGGACAAAGAGTTATAACAATACCCATGCATTTAGGAGAAAGTAAGCTATATGTTATTTACCGAACATCTTGTTTTATCAGTACAGGCTACTTGTTAACCATCTGCATCTTCTTCCTGGTCTTCACTGTCATCACGTAGGTTCTTGTACCAAATTGCTTGACCAGCAAACCTCGCACATCTCGTTTCTTGGTCGCTGCCAGACTATGTTTAAAGCCCAGCGCGGATACAGATTACAAGCCTGGGCTGATAGCGGGCAAGCTGTGGATAATGTTTGAAGAAACTTCGCGGATAGTTTTTAGAATACAATCCGAACTTATTTAATATCATTATTAGGACCCGGATGTTTATGTCATATATTTGTCCTTTATGCTTGTTTTTTAATGACAAATGTAAGATGATGATTTAAGCTAATCACATTCACGTTATGTCATTAAGCATAATTAACACTCCGAACAGGAAAGGTTTGCGATTCTAGCTGTAAAACATTCCTTTTAAACATAGCACATTACAGACAAAGTCTAAGGGGACGATTTTACCTCAAATGTCTAAATATGTTCCTTTAGTAAATTATGCCTTATCTAATTAAAAAATATTGTTGTAATGCCAGTAGATTCGGTTAACATACGTGCGAATGCGGAAAAAGTCGTGCGGATACGAATAACAGTTGTGCGGATGCGGATAACGTTTGGTTTATCCGCGCAGTACACCCATAGTACGGTGCGTTCTAACACAATTGCACACGTATAAAAAAAATCACAGGCTGCTTATCACCGCCACAAAAATACTTACTAAACAGTTATTAGCCTACTTTTCACATTTTGCAACAAGAAGTTCCGTGACGATCTGAAGAGCCTACTTTTCTTAAAATTTAAGATTCGTGCCAATCTAGCAAAATAGCGAAATTAAGTTGGTAATATCGAAATTTCTAATTAGTTCGAAATATACCTGTAGCCTAATACAGCACTAGAGTTGGCAGCCCTGGGGACTGAATATATTGTTAGTTCCATCTCTTAAGGTACAAAATACGATATTTGGTTGAAGTCCAATTGATAGTGGTCGTTACATGCAGTTAGACATTGAATCTATTAGCGCGCGTAAAATCATGTTGGCAACAATGTCATGCATGCGTTGGTCAGAAATAATCTGAAGTATTATGATCTCTTGTTGTGCCAATTTTGGACGAAATCCAATTGTAAATATAGAAGTCACATGTATTTTAAAATTGGACCTATCAGCAGGCTTAGAGTCAAGTTGGCAGCACTGACGTATATTAGTTTCTCCAAATTAATCTAGAATGTTAGGTACTTTACGTGTCCAAATTTTAAAGCTGTCGGCTTACATATTTTCATATAGCGTATACTAAGATTTGGGTAAAAATATAGAGACAGCATTTATTAACAGTTGGCAGGCCTGGTTGCTCTTAAGAATAAGCATAGTCATATATGTTATGGTACACATAGCACATACGAAATTTGGTTGAAATCCAAGTGATAGTATTGAAGTTACATTTATTTAAAAAATGGTCCTATCAGCAGGCTTAGAATCATGTTGGTAGCACTGACATACATAAGTTACTCCGAATTAATCTAGAATGTTAGGCACTATACGTGTGCATAGTTTAAAGCTGTCGGCTTGCATAATTTGTGATATATTGGTATTTGGATAAAAGAATAGAGAGAACATTTATTGACAGTTGGCAGCCCTGGTGGCTCTTAAGAATACGCTCAGTCATATCTGTTTATGTACTCATAGTACATACAAAATTGTAGAAATCCAATTGATAGTATAGATGTTCTATGCATTTAAAAATTGGACCTTTCAGCAGGCTTATAATAATTTTGGCAAAGCTGTCATGTATGACCTCCTGTAAATTAAACTGAAGTAGTATTATCTACATGTGTGCCAATTTTTGAATAACATGTATACCTTCCAAGATATCCAACATGGAGCTCAAATTTCTAGTGCGATTTTCCTGCAGTTGGTAGCACTGACATCATTTTCAAATATGGGCATGAGATATTCAGGTATATATCTTTTAGGAGTTGATAGGGGGACACACACACACACAGCCAGCCAGCCAGCCAGACTGACAGACAGACAGACAGACAGACAGACAGAAATTTGCTCGGATCGATCTCATAAGAGAAAAATGAGACTTTTGAAATCGATCCGGGCACATGTCTGTCTGTCGATCTGTCCTTCTGTCTGTCTCCTACACCACTGCAGCAATCGAAACCAAACTTGGTATGAGTAAAGATCTATACCTGAATATCTCAAGCCCATATCCGAAAATGATGTCAGTGCTACCAACTGCTGAAAATCCGGAATGAAATTTGAACTCCATGTTGGATATCTTGCATGGTATGCGTGGCAGCTATTCCAAAATTGTCACACATATAGATGACTAGCAGAAGTACCCGCTCTTTGAACGGTGTTCGGAATTCATAACCAGACGTTATCATTTGAGCTACTGTTGCAATGGTTAGGGGCTTGTCATTCCTTCGTTCGTTTATCAGAGCAAAGTTAGTTTTCTGGGAATATCAGAGACATTGTTAATGTAAGGGCCTTAAAATGGTTTTCGGAGACACTTTATAGACTCCCTAATTTTGTGTCTCACATTGAGAAGCGCAACATATGCTTTGGTCGTCCTCCTAGAATAATTTTTATATTTCGCCTATTTTAGCATGTATTTTGAAAAGTTTTTTTCCTATAAGCAACCTTCTATGAGAAGTACGGTGAAGAGTTTATAAATGATTGGTGTATTGACTCTCATGGATACCATACCTAATTTTACGATGCTTCAAACGTCCAAGCAAGAGTTATAGACGTACAGTACATAAAGATACACAGAAAGGCAGACAGACAAATCCATTGACTACAACATATCACAGCGGCCTCGGTTGTGTAGTTGGTAGCATGCTGATCTTCTATGCGCATGATCGCGGGTTCAAACCCGGCCGAAGTCATCGGTTTTTAAGAGCGCTGAAAATCCCTCAGTTTACCTTCCTTCGGAGGGGAAGTCAAGTCGGCGGGCTCATGTCACAGAAGTATGGCATTTTAAAGAGACTTTCACTAACTAAAATTGAGTGAAGCTAAATTTGTAGGTTAGATTTGGTTAACGCTCTATTAGATCCAACATTTTCCGCCAGGTGCCGGTTGCGGGGGCATCTAGTAGCCACGCGCACAGCTAGGTGTCGTTGACGGTAGCATTTGGTTAAAAGTAAGATCTACTTGAAATTGATCATCTGAAGTCCTTACTTGAAATACAGATGACCCACACTAATACAGCCATCACAATTAACACCGGTTAGCAGACAGATACCACACACACAATGTACACGAGGCTACATGACTACATTGACACAGCCCCTAAACTGAGGATCCAAGAAACCAACCTACAACATATCACCCAGATGTCCAAATATGGATATATCAACCACACAGTATCACACAAAATCATCCTTACGTTGAACCCGTTTGTCGACAAAAGAACTTATAAGTTAGAATGTGCTCAAACTAAATTCACCTAACGTGTTCTTCTTGACGTGAAAATAAAATTAAAAACCCCGTAGACGAAACGCAATACACCTTACATAAAGACTGACCCTCACCGTTGTGTCAAGTCCCCATCCCCCATCCAAGTCCCCATCCCTTTAATAAATTATAATGGCTTCTGGTGCATGAAAATTCAGGTGTTTTGCCTCCAACGGCCTTAATTCCTAAAAAGCCGCAAAAAAAAACTATTTGAATTCAGGAATGTTTGAAAATAATGTTGCTGGAGATAAAATTCTTTACGACATGTCACACGTGTAAATTGCGTGAAAAAAATCTAGGGTACCCCTTGACCCCCTTAAACGCACTAAACGTATTGATGAATTTTACAGCTAAATTTGGTTCCTTGGTAACCTTAAGTTATAGCCGTTTGAAAACTTCCACAGTAATGTAATAGATGGAATTGCATTGCGTCATACAGAAATAGACTTGTGAGATTCTGTCGCCATGGTTACCGGCTTGAATTCTTTCAATCTATATTATTAAAAATATTGATGAAAATTTATCCGAGTCCGTGCGGCCATACTATCCAGCCGATTTTCTTCATCTTTTTTTAAATGAAAGGTATTCATGCACAGATTTGTCATCAAGTATTACAAATCACTTAAATTGCGCCTTTCTCAAATTATTTGATTTTTCAACTTTTTCCAACTTTTTCCAACTCTGAAGCAATCATATCTTCGGTTCTAATTCAGTTACGAAGGTCGTTTTAGTCTAAGAACACTCAGTGAATCAAGCGCCATCATTTGAGCTCTTAACGATTCAAATCGGATGAATCTGAGGAAAGTTATGAGTGGACATACGATGTTACATCTCATTTTTTCAATATTTGTTCTCATTTTAGCAATCATATCATTAGTTCTAATTGAGTTACACTGTTCGTTTTGGTCTAAGAGCTATCAGTGGATCAAACTCTATCTTTTGAGGTATTACATATTTGAATTGGTTGATTGTGAGGAATGTTATGAGTGCCGAAGCGATATTACAAATATTTATGAAAACTTAACCGAGTCCGTCCGGCCATACTATCCGGACGATTTTCTTCATCCTTTTTTTCAATGAAAGGTATTCATGCAAAGATTTGTCATCAAGTATTATAAATCACATTAATTACGCCTTTCTCAAATTATTTGCTTTTTCAACTTTTTCCAACTTTTCCAACTTTGAAGCAATCATATCTTTGGTTCTAATGGAGGTACGTAGGTCGGTTTTATCTAAGAGCACTCGGTAGATCACGCTCTTTCATTGGAGCTCTTAGCTATTCAAATCGGCTGATTCTGAGGAAAGTTATGAGTGGACATTTAATATTACTTCTAATTTTTCATTTTCTTGCACCGAAAAATGAACATTGCCATGAAATTAATAGGGTAGTTTCAGATCGACTTCCAGGAACTTCTAGATTTTACACGAGTGTGAATACATTAGTAACTGAAGAAGAAAATTGAAGTTTTGCATTTTTCCACTGAATTTTTGAACAGGCTTAAGATGAGTGGTCTACCTCCCCATGTGCTAACTTTGAAAGAAGGTGCTATGGCAATGTTCCTTAGGAGTTTCAATGCAACTAAGGTATTAATGAACGGGACGAGGCCAATGGTTAGAAAAATGTATGACAATATCATAGATTTCTAAATTCTAACTGGTGTGAATAGTGGGGTGCGAATACTGCTACCTCGCGTAGATTGTCACCATCTGCCACTAAAATGACGGCAATTTCCTATTACACTAGCGTTTTGTATTACAATCAACAAAGAGCAGGGTCAAACGATTTATCGAGTTGGAATCTACTTGCCTGATCCAGTTTTAGGCCATGGAATGTTTTATGATGCCTTATCCGGAGGAAGATCATTTAAAGATGTAAAAGTAGCAATTAAACCTAAGGGTCGACGCACAGCGAACATTGTCTGGCAGGAAGTATTGTGAAATAGAAGTTATAAACTATTACATAATGTCGTAATTGTTTAATTCCAAGACTCAGTGAGGAAAGCAATGGCAAACTACCTCACTCCTCTTCTTGCCTAGAACGCATCAAAATAGCGCTGCCCTGGGATTTTGTGGGTATCTACTCACATAACGTAACGGCGGTACTTTTTGAGGATCCAACCAGCCTTCGGGCTGACTACCTAACAGACAGACAGACTGAAAGATGATGCTGCAGAGCAGCACGGGCGCTCTAGTAGTTGATTAAATGAAGTCAGTTTTCTGGGAATATCTCAAAAACTGTTGGGTTTAGGTCCTTAAAATGTCGTTTCTCACATTGAGGGGCTGAAAATGAGCTTTGTCTCACTATTCTACGCCTTTTTCCGCGTGCATTTTAAGGGCGTAGGCACCCTTTTATGAGAGGTATGGAGAAAAGTTACATCAATGATTAGTGTCGTGCCTCTGATGGATCTGTATAAAATTTTACGTTGATCCACCCAGCTGTTCTCGAGTTATAAGGACACAAATTTGTCCACAGACAAACAGACAGACAGACAGACAGACAGACAGACAGACAAAAATTTATTTTTGCGCGAATCCGTCATAAAACAGTCTCAAACGCGCAAATATCGCAAATTTCCGAGGAAATTCAGAAAAAAACAGACAAACTTTCATTTTTATATTTATAGAGATAATATTTCAGTTTAATTTCCAGGAGGCCATACTTGGCAGTATTGCCAAAGCCTGCTGATAGGTCCAATTTTTAAATGCATATACCGTCTACACTATCAATTGGATTTCAACCAAATTTCGTACGTGCTATGTGTACATAACCAGACATAACAGAGTGTATTCTTAGGAGGCACCAGGGCTGCCAACTGTTAATGAATGCTCTCTCTATGTTTTTATTATCCAAATACCAATATATCAGAAAGGATGCAAGCCGACAGCTTTAAACTATGCACACGTATAGTACCTGGCATTCTTGATCACTTTAGAGTAACTAATTTACGTCAGTGCTACCAACATGATTCTAAGCCTGCTGATAGGACCAAATTTTAAATAAATGTAACTTCTATACTATCACTTGGATTCCAACCAAATTTCGTATGTGCTATGCGCACCATAACAGATATGACTATGCGAATTCTTAAGAGCAACCAGGGCTTCCAACTGTTAATAAATGATGTCTCTACTTTTTTACCCTTATATCAATTTATCAGAAAGTATGCAAGCCAACAGCTCTAAAATTTGCACACGTATAGTACCTGGCATTCTAGATTAATTTGGGGTAACTAATATACGTCAGTGCTGCCTACATGATTCTAAGCCTGCTGATAGGTCCAATTTTAAAATGCATGTAACTTCTATACTAACTAATGGTTTTCATTCAAAATTGGCACAACGATAGACCATATTATTTCAGATCGTTTCTGACCAACACATACATGACATTGTTGCCAACAGCATGTTACGCGCGCTGTTAGATCCAATGTCTAACTGTATGTAACGTCCATCCTATCCATTGGACATCGACCAAATTTTGTATTCTGTGTCTTAAGAGAGAGAACTAAGAATATATTCAGTCACCAGGGCTGCCAACTGTAGTGCTCTATTAGGCTACATTATGCCATGTATACCGTATTTCGAACTAATTAGAAATTTCTATATTAGCAACTTAATTTCATCATTATTCTAGATAGATCCATTAAGATTAATCATTGGCATGAATCTTAAATTTTAAGTAAAGTAGGCTCTTCAGTTCGTCACGGAACTTCTTGTTTTCAAAATATTATTTTATGATAATATGTGTCAGTGCAGCATAAGCAATGCAGTGAGAATGTTTAAAATCTGTTCAGGACCCAAGCAAGCGAAGTCGGCGTAGCGTGCATTTTAGCCTGTCGGCTCCCTTTGGAGTCTTTAGAGCTTTATCAGGGGGGAATAGGACTTGAAACTTAATAGGTTAAATGTAGGGGTAGGTACTGTACCCAATCGTCATCATATGGAACATGTGTTCGTATCCCAGCTAACTCACGGTCTTTCGGGGTATGGGACACTCATGCCCACCATACGATCACATGCTCAGGATTTGAGTCTGTCAGGTGACTACTCTACTTGAAAGAAACAACATATTCATAAATATAACATTTAATGATAGAAAATCATGGCAACACAACATAAAACACAAAAAAAAGAATACTTTACATTTACTTCCCACGACGAAAATGAAAGTCATCTGTGAGTCTCTCCTTAAAATTAGTGCTTCACCGCACTCAAGTCTATTCAAAACATCCTATTATTGATACTCTCTGGCATTTGCGAGTGTCCATAGTGTTCTTCACGTGGCACAATTTAACACAAACTGGAATATCACAACACAATAAACACAAATTATTTAAGTGACATTAAATCTGCGATTATTAAAATTTATCCGTTTTACACGGGCATTTACTTTCAGTAACATTAATTCATTATCTTATGCCTTAATTAACAAGTGTTGTGTCGTGCAACTCGTATTCTTTTTCCCATCAATTTGAAACGCTGAAGTGGTACGTTTTCCCTTCCAAAATACACATGGATAGAAATGTTTTATAGCTTCACCATACAACGATTTTCTGGGTCTAGTCAAAACATTATCGTTACAAACGTGTCATGTCATTGAAATTACTCTACCCGCATGAATAAATTAGTGTGAACTGGGCAAATACACTTTACAAAGATGCCTATATTTATTTGGTGCAGTATTCCTCCTTAGAGAATAACTGGGCCAAATATTATCCGATCACAGCGATCCAACATGGTATGTGTGTGGAAATGAAGCATTTAATTCAATTGGCATCATCACAACAATCATATCGTAATTACTTTTCGAAATATCTAGATTCTTCAGTGTCCCACTACGCTTTTAAAATAAAAGGATCAGGTCAACAGACCTCCTTTCCAAGCGGACAATAAATTAGTTTCGGCTGCCTGAGAAAGATGGCCGCCGGTCTAGTAGCCTTCCTGTCACCCCATCTGGCTCCTCACAAGGTCAAGTTTATTTACTGGTGCGGTATTCTGGAGGTACCCTGAGTGTTTGTCCCTAGTAATTGAGCCATTCTAATTATTTAACACCTACATTTAGAGTATAATGGGCTCAACTCGGCTCCTAATTAATATTCATGGCAGGGGATGGATCACGGATAGCTTTGCCGTTCTGTGGCGACATTAGTGGCTTCTGGCGCGCATCTCAAGTGAGTATCGAAGTTCTCTCACTGGTGCAGCTGCCCATAACAAGAGGAAATCGGCGTTTCCTATAAGACGAACCATTAGTCTTACCTCTAAGGGCAGATCAATTAATACATGGGCTCACACAGGGTCTCTAATAGTTATCCCTAGTGGCACAATTCTGCAAACGGTGGATACAGACAGTCTCTGTCCCACTTCGCTGCGAATAATACAAGTATGCTCCAAGGCGATACTATCTCGTAGATATCGAAGATTTAGCCGACTAGATTCGCCTAACGCGCAAGCTATGTTTGGATGATCCCCGCAACTTATTGACGCAAATCTCTTGATTCTACGTTACTTGCTCGCTGTACGCGGCTCAAACAATACTTCTTATAGATGACTCAATTATTAAAGCACTCACGTCCTCTCTGCAATTACTCTTATGCCAAAGCTTTATGTAGCTCCCAAAACAAGTATAAATGTACTGGCTTACATTAACTACCTTAATGGTTCTCAAATACAACCCTGTAGAATTTACCATAATAACCATTCATTCAACAATTCAATGACACTGAAAAACTCTCATTATCTCGATATTTTACGTTTCTTTCTTACTGTTTACAATAATACAGTATTCTTACGTTTGGCATGACCCACTTTGCATGTACTATAGGCCTGACATGCCCATTTATTTATTCATTATTGTTACCGACCCCAGATTATTATAATTATTATTATTTAACGTTACCGTTATTTTCATCAATATCTTAGGCCGAAATGGACGTAAACAAATCACCCTCCAAGCCATATTTTACCAAAATACGAGGGGTGTAATCTCGTACATAAATGACTGTCAATTCTTAGTCTTAGAGTGATGCTTCGTTGTATGGTGAACTATTTAATCATATCAACATATTAAATTTGTGCTCACTTTCATTTTTACTGGGTTAGTCCAGCACGCCAGCCACGAGCCTACCATGATGCTTGGCTTAAGCCATCATGATATCTATCACACGACACATGGTATACACTTCACACATGATAATCATATTTTCCATCACTGGCTTTTCTCACTTTGACACAGTACATATTATTTTACCACATACGCATAAATACTTTAAAAAAAATCGCTGTAATATAACTTTATATACACTTCCCGCACTATTTCACACATGGATCCTTGATTGGACTCCAACTATCGCCTGTCCTCAGAGATGCGATGCAGCTAACTCCTGACAACCACTGGTCTCCATGAAAGTCTGTCTTGCGTGTGTGTGCGTTCGATTCCCGTCATCTACAGTTTATATCACCTCTACTGCAATTCTGTTCAATCCTCTGTCACGACTATTTGTGACGCCTTCCAGGCTCCCATAACTGTAGTGATCCTGACAATAATGTGTCATTTTTAACTATGACAACACCTCCTGGTATGTTCACTGTCTATAAACATCCTAAATTATCCCTACGCTGTAATGAATTTATACTTGCGTATGTTATTGGTTAAACGTCTGCTGTAGACTAAATCTTACACGATGCGTAATTACTGTTGTGAAGCTGCATGGTGCGCTTCCATTGTTCTCCAAATACATTTGAGCGTCGATACTTTATAAATTCGCGCACTTTCATGCGTGATCTGGCAGCGTGTTAGTTCACGTGTTGAGTAAAGACGAACTGAAGACGAACTAACTTCCCTGCGAAGCTGCTCCTATATAAGGCTTTCTTGTGAAACATAGTCCCCTGGACATTCAGGACCGACTCCCTTCCTGAAATAATACATTTCCAGACAAAGTGAAGTATAATCCTCGTTTGTCTAGGTGTGGAGGTCCCAAAATCACTCGCGTGCAAGCGATCGCTTCGGCCAATTAATTAGAATTAATTGCCTCCTTCCATGGCGTCATGACGCTATCCTGGTAATTCCCCCTCTGCTGATCTCCAAAACCTTCCTCCCGAGCTGAAGCAGTCTGTTCAGAGGCTCGTTTATAGATGTAGGCTTTAATTTAGGCGTGAGAACACTCCTAAATTGTCTTTCCTAGAATATATTCACCTGGGTGTAAGTTTTATTTCGTTTCAATGCTCCAATTGGCTGTAATCAATTAATTTCTGTGGGCGACTGCCCCCTCTCTACTCTTATGCCTTGTGAACCGGTGGATCCCAGAGTCATTAATCTTTAGCTGTTCCTGCGGTCCAGACGAAAATTAGTTCATTGGCGTCACCTAAATACGCCCCTTCGCTAACTCCGATTTGTCAACTGTCAAATTCACCGGCCGTGAAAGCCAATGTACCATCTTTTTGGAAGACTTCATAGGGAGGTTCAGGCTGCTTGAGCTTTTAGTTCTCGCAGTCAAGGAGTGCAGTTGCACTCTATATAAAGGGAGGTGGCGCGCAGTTCGTCACTCCTGTGGGGGTCCGGGCGGGGACACCAAGAGCCCGCCGATGAGCCAGCTTGGTATCCCAGGCGAAACCCCACACAAGACACGGCACAAACCTAGAAGAATTGCTGAGTTTTAATTCACCGGCCGTGAAAGCCAATGTACCATCTTTTTGGAAGCCTTCATAGGGAGGTTCAGGCTGCTTGAGCTTTTAGTTCTCGCAGTCAAGGAGTGCAGTTGCACTCTAAATCAAGGGAGGTGGCGCGCAGTTCGTCACTCCGGTGGGGGTCCGGGCGGGGACACCAAGAGCCCGCCGATGAGCCAGCTTGGTGTCCTAGGCGAAACCCCACACAAGACACGGCACAAACCTAGAAGAATTGCTGAGTTTTAATTCACCGGCCGTGAAAGCCAATGTACCATCTTTTTGGAAGCCTTCATAGGGAGGTTCAGGCTGCTTGAGCTTTTAGTTCTCGCAGTCAAGGAGTGCAGTTGCACTCTATATAAAGGGAGGTGGCGCGCAGTTCGTCACTCCTGTGGGGGTCCGGGCGGGGACACCAAGAGCCCGCCGATGAGCCAGCTTGGTGTCCTAGGCAAAACCCCACACAAGACACGGCACAAACCTAGAAGAATTGCTGAGTTTTAATTCACCGGCCGTGAAAGCCAATGTACCATCTTTTTGGAAGCCTTCATAGGGAGGTTCAGGCTGCTTGAGCTTTTAGTTCTCGCAGTCAAGGAGTGCAGTTGCACTCTATATAATGCCAAGCTGGTTTGCTTTCATGCATTCAGGCTTCTAAAACGTACATGGGCCTGCATTTTCTTGCAATTATCCACCTGAAAGAGCTATGATATTCCCGTTCTAGCCGTGAAATCCTGCTATTATGATTATGTGCAGATATAACTCATTGCTCTTCGGGTTCCCTGTAGCTGTTCCCCCTCAGAGATCAATGATTCGATTCTGGGCAGAATCATGGGCCTGGTCTTCTTTAATAAGACCCGAGTTCGATGCCAGTCTGGCGTGTCTAATTGGGCACAGTACATTGGAATCAAACTGACCAGAATATGGCCTGGGGGGAATTTTTGAGTAGGGGAAGGAATAGGAATTTGGAAGGGGGGAAGGTTGGGGAGAGGTAGAATGCAGTTGGCATATAAATCAAGGAGAGCTGTAGCTCGTGCGTAGACTAGAAGAAAACAGCAGAAAGACAGTTACCATCGCATCTAGTGGCGTGCAGAGGGCCCGCGGCCCACTGGGCACCATCCCGGAAGGGGACAGCCGTGGCCGATCCTCCGAGCAGGTGCACAGCGGAACCGCGGGGCAAGAGGGGTCTTGAGTGCTTACATGGAGTGTGGGGGAGCTAATTAGCAGTAATTAGCTGTTGCAGGATATGTAGTATGCTTGTGAGGGCAGTGTTGTTAAGTTTAACTGGGCTTGACGGGGAAATGGTCATGGCGAGGAGAGAGGGGATGTTTGTGCGCTGTCGTTGCCAGTGTTGTTGTTTTAGCGCGTCCTTGATGTATTTACATCCTAAATTGGACGCGGCATGGGATCCCCTACAGTTTATACACGTGGGGGAGTCCCTAGGCACTAAACATTCACTATGCCGGTGCGGCCCGCCGCAGCGGTTACACCTGGCATCGTGTTTACACTCGTGAGCAGAGTGATTGAGCCTTTGGCAACGATAGCATTGGATGATGAGGGTAGAATGTTGTCTTGGAGGAGGGCGTCGCGACGCCGCTGTTACTGAAGGTGTAGGCAGTGGGGACGCTGAAGGCACAGATGTGGAGGGGGAGGACGCTGAGGGCGAAGGTGTAGCAGAGCTATCTGAGGGATTAGCTACTGCGGTTGTGTCAATGACAACTGGGCTTGTGTCACGTGAGGTTTGAATGCACTTATTCTTCCTCCTTGGCTTGGGAGGAGGTCGAATAAGAGCCTTAGAGGTTTGAGTCCAATGGTCGCTAGTTACTGGAGCTTTCTGCGTGTACTCTTCCTGATCACTTTCGAGTGTATCCTCTGATTCAGAGCCGGACTCTGCCGAGCCCGAATCTGATTTCCTATCATAGTGATTTGGATCTGGGCAAATGATCAGTCTCCGGGGAATATCTGGGTGTTCGTATAGTGCATTGTCTACAGTGGAAAAGTGTTCATTGTCTGTAGGAATGACGGTAATGTAGTGCTGGGCTGTTTCCTCTATACAGGCTATGATGTCGGAGTGTGGGGCCAGTAATTGTAAGATAATCTGTCTGTATCTAGTAAGAGGAATCTGAGGGGGGGGGGGCTGGATGGATCATGATCATATTGTTATCCATAGGGATATCCTTATGCCTAGCGGCATAGAGGGGATCAAATCTGTCCATTTTCTCTATCCATTTTAAGATTGATTTCGTGTCTGAGACGGGAGATGGTGATTTGGGTTTCATGTTGTATGAGTGAAAGAAGTTGTTGAATTGAGAGATGGAGAGAGTGGTCAAATACCTGGGCAGACCAGTGGGCCAGAAAAACAAAAGTATCAGTCACTCAAAATTTCCAGATTAAACAGTTGGAGCTTTGACGATGAGTGAGCTGATAAATTTGGAATTAATTAAATAAAATATCAATTAATGGCTGCTTGGCGGGGGGATCAGGACGGGATTGTTGGGCAAGGGAGGGGCCGACAGGCTCGATGTTATCTCGACAGCGATGTTCGGAAGACTAACCAGAGAAGTGGGATCAGCCCTCTTAAATGCTGAAGAGGTCGGACAGCGCAGAGAACGGTCGATCAGGCAGCAGCAGCGGACGACTCGGTAGGACGCCTCGATGGAGTTTGCGGTGGCAGGCAAGGCTGGCGGGACATCAGTTTCATCAATTATGAATTCGGCAGATTAAATCGGCTGGAGCTTGGAGATACAGCGTGCAGCTTGAACGAAACGATCTGGACTGTTTAACATCTGTGGAAACACGCTTATTTTTAAATAGACTGCTTTATAAATTGTAAGCGTGTTCGTGAGAACAGTAAGCAGCTGAAGAAACATATAGTGGAGACTTAACTTACGCTGCAGTACTCGGAAGATACCTTTTCTACAGAAACACTCCAACGCAAGAGACGAGTTTATTTTACCAGCTGTGTTGAGTCAACTATTGAATTTTCCTTGCCTATGCATCTCGAAACAACTACTTACACCTGGTGGTAAGATTGTGAAAACCTGTGTTGTGGTTTGTTTTTAAAGTCTTTATAAAATCTCATGCATTTCGGTGTTGTGGTAGTGGTAGTAATGAAACATATGATTAGATTCATCATATTATGTTATATTTCGACACGTTACCGTGGATTTGGCTCTACTAACAAATTTAGTAGCCCAGATGCAAAGGCCGCTAAGTGCACTGTTTGTCGATTTTTAGTTGCTGCACACCGTCACGTTCGTCGTTTAACTGGCTACACGATGGAAGAAGTTTCAGGGTGAATAACCCGCTCAAAACCGTTGAAAATGCCCGACAAGGATCGCGTTCGTTTGCATAAACCGCTAAATGCATGTTGGCTACGGTTGCAAAGCCAGTTTAATGTTCCACGTGTCCAAAGACCGCTAAGTTCCGTAAGTATGACGTCTGCCTTGCCACATACGGCTGCAAAACACGCTAACTGGAACAAGAACTGCCGATATTCCTACTACAATACTTTTTTATAATAAATTACGATCGGGAAGAATAGTTTTGTGTTTCGGATTTACATTGGCTGCACTATCGAGGAAGCGTACGCAACAATGCCATACTGCATTGTGGAAATACACCGTTTAGAAGCACAGTTGATCGACAAGTTGTTTCTTGTTTGTGGGCATTTCAAGCCAGAAAAATGAGTGATCTTGTTGATTTAAGTGAAGCAGCTATTGCATTTGAGGACTGTAATTCTATTGTTGGTGTTCCAAATACGGAGGGAAGAGCAGACACGGCAGAAATAGTCGGAGAAATTGTGCAAGTTGAAGTAGTTGAACCCGTTGATATTGGAGTTGAAAACAACATCTTACGTCTGGTTAGAGTATCCACATGCCAAAGGATCAAACCAAATAGAGTCGGAAGTTCATCAAAAACTGGCTGGCATTAATTTTAAAGGTGCAAAATGCTTCGGTTATTCTCTGATGGCTGTGGGGGACAGAACAATAACGAGACTATGATCAGCATGCTCTCACTGGTTACGGCTCAAAGCTCCTGCATCTCTAGAGGAAATAGTGGGCCACTCATTTATCACAACTGACAGAGTTTTGGAAATATTGAATGGCAACTTCGCAAAGTGAGAGTCTTTGAAAATCCCTCCGGATACATCAAGCACATTGAGAAATTTGCGACGGTAGTTCTCCTGGGACAAGATGGATGTCCTGTTAGAAATTGGAAAGCGTATGCGGATGGCATGGTAAAAAATCCGGGTAGTAGGCATTTCCAATTCCAAAAAGCAAAGGAAATCGTTTTCACAATTGGCAAAACAAAACATGTCTGGTCTAAGGAGAACCGTTCTACAATTTTCAGGTTGGTAAGGGGAAGAGCATCATGAAAAGAGGAACGAATTTTAACAAACATCCTGGTCCCTCACCAATTCAAGTAGGTGTTGCACTCAAAGAAATTAATCTTGAAGAAGTTTGACGGCTTTTAGAGCTGCACTTCGGGGAAAACTGGACAGCGAACGGCAACCTAACATTTGTTTTCAGTGAGTTCTTCCAGGAGCAAGAAGTCATTCGCAACAATATCGTCCAACCTCAAGAGGAAGAAGACGCAGAACCAGCAGATTTTGAGCTGGTGGACGGTGTGGAGGATGACCTGACCCAACTTAAGTGCCATTTTTCTTTGTTTTGTGCATTTTATTATTTATACAAATTTTATGCTGTCTAAATGACGTTACACGGTGTTCAAGATGTATTAAAAACCTTTTTATGTTCGACCCTGATTATTATGTGTCTGAAAACACTATTTTTCATTATGAAACAGTTTCTCCCACCAATCACAGCTCAAGAAACAGTTGTTTGACCAATCAGATAAGGATACCTTCGCGCATGCGCTCAAAATCCAACATGTCTATATAAATTACCGAAAGTGCACCGTCCATATGTTCGCGTAAATAAACTGGTGAATATGAAACAAGAAATAGCACTGTACCTTAATATACCCAAATCCAATTTCTACACAGCCCGTTGATTTCAAACGACTACGGTGACAGTTTTACTGAATGGTTCACGATCAGCACATATGGCATTGAAGCACACAGAGCGCATGCGTCGGTCGGCCAGAGAGCTTGGAACACGGAGATATGCTACCTAGCGCACCACCCGATCACAAAATTCTAGTTACTGAACATATATTTATGAATATTTATGTTAAAAAATATAATAAAGTTATAATTATCGTCGAACATAAACAGTCGTATGCAACTCGCCTATAATGGTAATTAAGACACTCGTATGGAAATTATAAAACTCGCATAGGCTCGTTTTATAAACATACTCGTGTCTTAATTATAGCCATTATAGGCTCGTTGCATAATGTACTATTATCGCACCCGCCGTGTTCTATTTTTCAAAATTAATTTTTACTAATAAACAACATTAAAGCTAAAATAGTTCTTTATTACAAATCTCATCCAAATGCCATTCATTAAACAACAAAATAGAGAGTTTTGCAACCGAAGTTTCATTAACAAATCTCGTCGTCATGGGTGCAAAAGTCACTAACTGCATAAAACGTGAGCAAAAACCGGTGAGTCAATATTTTAATGTATGTTTTGGGATAGAAGATCCAACCGTAGATTTCACAGATTTTAACTGAATAATAAATGTTTTTATGTTGATTTCAGAAAAATTAAGGTATTAGCTTAAATAGTTTGGTCGTAGAAGTTTTTCGTCATTTACTCGGTTTCGTTTATAATGCACTTAACGGCCTTTGCAAACGGACTACAACAAAAATAACCTTAAATGTTTCTAAATTCTAATTTCTTGAAAGTGTTATTAGCCTATTGATGTAGGCAACCCATTCCTAATGACATTTTAAGAACTGAATTTATGTTCCAATAATTATGTATTATTATATAAATAATTCATGCTTTTGGGCTAATGCCGTGTGTATTTTTAATTTAAACCATACGTTTCGGAGAAACCTTGCCTCCTTTTTCAATGGAAATAAACAATGTGGCCAAAGAAAGTATATCAATGAGATTAGAAAAAATAGATAAATTCCTCTGTTCGTCACCAGAGAGCAGCTGCCAGAAATTACTGTATGGACCATGGTGGAACGGCGGACAGAGTAGTAAGTAACGAGAAGGTAAAGGGAGCGGTGTGAAAATATAGAAACTCCTCGAAGAATGAGGAGGGTGGGGGGGGAGGTGGGAGGCTTAGATTGATATAAGGAAACATAAACAAAAGGGAAGTGTAGCTGAACGATACCTAACGTCATACAGTCAACGGCGAAAAAACAGATGGAAACTCCTCCAGTGACGAACAAAGGAGATCAAATCCAGGCTCTGAGCCCTAGAGGGAAAATGTACAATTTTAAATATGTGACGAACAGAGAGACTGAGAGGAACTATCTCCCTAGATCCTTAATAACTGGTAGCCAAGTGTCACTTAGCTGATATCCAGTGTCTCTGTTAAAATTATTGGGATTTTTACGAATTTCAACTGCCTCCCTTATAATTCTAGACCAGTTGTGCTTAACAAGGGCAAGCGCATGAGCATCCTTGAAACATACATCGTGCCCTGAAGACAGGGCATGTTCAGCTATAGCTGATTTGTCAGGTTGGTTTAGACGGATGCTCCTTTGATGCTCTTTGATGCGAGTTGCAATGGACCGTTTTGTTTGTCCAAAGTAGACTTTTCCGCAAGTACATGCGACTTCATACACCCCAGGTTGTAGTATTGGGGACAATTTATCTTTGTTTAATGCTGAACGTTGACCAATTTTGGTCATAGTGCCGAAAACTGTTTTTATCTTGTGCTTGCGGAGAATCTTAGCAACGCGGTCAGTGGTGTTGTGAATATAAGGGAGGTAAGCAGTTCCTCTCACGTCGGAGCTCTGAGAAGGTTGTCTATCCCTCCTTCTGGGGTGTAGGGACTTATATATAGTGGATTCATTATAGCCATTATCCTTAAACATGGTTTGTAAGGCATGTAACTCTTCCTGAAGAGTTGATGCCTCACAAATACGTTCCGCTCTTTTGGCTAGAGTTGTTATAATTCCTTGTTTTTGTGTTGGGTGGTGGTGAGAGTCCGCATGTAAATAACGGTTAGTGTGAGTTGGCTTACGGTAGACGCTGTGCCCCATGGAGCCATCCGCTTTCCTCCTCACAAGAACATCCAAAAAAGGTAAGCATCCACCTGACTCTAGCTCCATTGTGAAGTGGATTGAAGGATGCAGCTGATTTAGGTGGTTCAGAAAGTGGTTCAGTTTCTCAGAACCCTCCTCCCACACCACGAACGTATCATCCACATACCTCCACCAAATCACAGGTTTGAAAGACGCCGAAGATATAGCTTCCCCCTCAAAATGTTCCATGAAAAAATTTGCCACGACAGGCGAGAGTGGACTTCCCATGGCCACACCATCAGTCTGCTCGTAATATTTACCATCTCATTGATATACTTTCTTGGGCCACATTGTTTATTTCCATTGAAAAAGGAGGCAAGGTTTCTCCGAGCGTATGGTTTAAATTAAAAATACACACGGCATTAGCCCAAAAGCATGAATTATTTATATAATAATCCGGGCCGTGAAAGCCTTAATATGCAAATTATGTATTAATTTAATTTTTATCATAATTAGCCTATTTTCATATATGAAACAAAGAGCCGTATGAGATCACCTTTTGTCCGCGTGTGTGTTAGTAGTTAGTAGTTAGTTATTGTGTTTTTAAGGGGCAGAACTACGAGATATTCTGCCCCTTTTAACACAGATTTAAGTATACGAATTTGGAATGGAGTTTAAAATCTAGAGATGGACACCTAATTTAGAAAAGACCAAAAATTAATAAAACAATGAATTAAATAAAACTAATATTTATAATATAAACCAAAATATGCGGGAAAAAACATTCAGAATTCAAAAAAAGAACAATCTTTGAGTCAATGAATACTGGAAATTTGTGCATGTGTGTGCATGTGTGTGTGCGTCCGAGTGTGTGTGTGCGCGTCCCCCTAATAACTTTTAAACGGTTGGAGCGATTTAAATGAAACTCGGGAAGGTCATAGTACAGTGCGCCAGGGAATGTTCTCCGCAGTGCCTAGGCACTGCTACGTTAGGTGGGACCCGGAGTTAAGTTGGCAGTGCGGTGTCAGACCTTTCGCTCACTCGCCGAGCTTGTTTCTCCAGGGTCGACAGGATATCAGAACACACGTGTGAGCTGTGCTGTGCTGTGCTGTGCTGCCAACTTAACTCCGGCTCTCACCTAACGTAGCAGTGCCTAGGCTCTCAGGAGAGCATTCCCTGACACCCTATACTAATTCGGCCGACCCCGACCTTCAAATTTTATTACGTCTCACCAATCCAAAATGGTGGTTGTGCGAAATATGTCACCGGCATTCTATATCTCCAAAATTATTGCTGATATCAGCATTAAATTTTGTTTGGTGATAAAAGGCATTACTAGACGTTCACCTATGAGACTTTCTAAAACCTGTTAACTACAAAACGAACATAGTGGCCCAGAAAATTGAAACTTTTAAATATAATTTTCTCGCGATGTAACCATCCACACGCAATGAAACTTGGTATGGCAAATGTTTATACACATTTTGATACACTGGCATCTAATTTAGTTCAATTGTCTACATAACCTCAAATTGGCGGCTGTGCGAATTATTTCACCGGCATTCTAGCTCCGAAACTATTATTGATATCACCCCGAAATTTTGTTTGGTGAAAAAGGGCACTGCTTGAAGATCATCTATAAGACTTTCGAAAACCTGTTAACTACAAAACGAACATGGCGGCGAATTGAAACATTTAAATTGACTTTTCTCGGGATTTAACCATGCAAACGCAGTGAAACTTGGTATAGCAAATGACTATAAGAATTGGAATGCTCTGATATCTAATTTAGTTCAATTGGTTACATAACGTCAAGATGACGGCTGTGTGAAATTTTAAAATGAAGTTTTTATTTCTTGTGTACTAATCATACGATCGAAATCAACGTGTGAATAATGAACGTACACACTAATCCTCATCTAATAGTACATATCTCTATGGCATACAGTACATATGAGGGGTCTAGATGCAAAACTCACATTCTCCACACATGTTCGAAATTGAGTTAGCAAGGCATTCTTATTCTTCGTTCCAGACTACACACAACTACCTTAGTGCTGAAAAGCTAAACTCACAATATCCAGTGGTTTTCAAATGCCAAAACCTCAATTTAGATGCCAAACTATCATTCTCCACACTGTTTAGTTACAAGGAGCACATTCCCCCTGTTAGCCAATCACAAGACAGCTTCTGGTCATGTGACTTTCTACAGCTGCAAGCCAATATTATTATTGCCTGTTCAACTCCTAACCTCTACATAATAAATACATAATATGTTCATTCAAACAATGCAATTGGTTTCATTTGTCTAAATTTTTCACAAACTTGGCCAACTTGTCTATTGTTTTGTCTGAAGTAATTAATTTTGTTTAGTGTCAAAAGTAACATTCTCCCACTTGTTCAGACACAACACTCACAGTCTCCGATGTTTGGATGCAAAAGTCACATTCTCCAAAATGTAAACCTATTTTTCAGATAAATTAATATAAATAATGAAACATAATTTATACAAGAAGGTGTAATTAAGTACAGCCTGCAACAAAAGCAAAGTCTCTTAGGGATTCCATTAGTTACATACATTTAAGAAGTTTTTTTTAGTTCCTGTAAATTTTGTAAAAATGGAGAACGTGAGTTTTGCATCTAGACCCCTCTCATATTAGAAATCATCATGAAGACTATCCGAAATATTTAGACGGTTCTCAATATCTATAAATCTATGACAGCAATCAAGCAGTCATTTGTATGTGTATAGAGGCTATAAACAGAACTTCATATATGGGACGTGCAATAACCTGGTGAACACAAATCCAACATGGCTGCAACTCGAAATTTAAATATTCAAATGGACGTTTCACGCGATTTAACCATCCGAACCCAGTGAAACATGGTACGGTATGAGCTTATATAATTGTTAATCCACTGGCAGCCAATTCATATAAATTATTTTCACAACCATAATATGGCGGCTGAGCGAACATTTAACATCTCGTTTTTAGCCTACTTTTCACATTTTGCAAAAAAGTAGAATTATGAGATAGATCTGGGCAAATGTGTGTCTGTCGGTCAGTCGGTCTGTCCTTCTGTCTGTGTGTGTGTCCCCCTCTATCAACTCCTAAACGGCTGCAGCAATCGAAACCAAATTTCGTATGAGTAACGATCTATACCTGAATATCACAACGCCATATTTGAAAATGATGTTAGTCCTAAATATATATAATAATATTTCTGTTTAATTAACCGGAGGACATACATGGCAGTGTTGCCAAAATGATTCTAAGCCTGCTGATAGGTCCAATTTTAAAATACATGTACTTCTATCCTATAAATTGGATTTCAACCAAATTTCGTATGTGCTATGTGTACCCTAACAGATATGACTATGCCTATTCTTAAGAGCATCCAGGGCTGCCAACTGTTAATAAATGCTCTCTCTATTTTTTACCATAAAATCATTACATCAGAAAGTATGCAGGCCAACTGCTCTAAACTTTGCACACGTTTAGTACCTGGCATTCTATATTAATTTGGAGTTACTAATATACTTCAGTGCTGCCAACATGTTTATAAGCCTGCTGATAGGTCCAATTTTAAAATACATGTACGCTCTACACTAACAAATGGATTTGATCCAAAATTGGCACAACAATAGATCATAATATTTCAGATTATTTCTGACCAACAAATGCATGCCATTGTTGCTAACATGATTTTACGCTTGGTGATAGATCCAATGTCTAACTGCAAGTAACGTCCATGATATCCAAAATTTTGTATTCTGTACCTTAAGAGATGAAGCTAAATTCTATTCAGTCACTAGGGCTGCCAACTCTAGTGCTCTATTATTCTACATTATGCCAGGTATATTTCGAAGTAATTAGAAATGTCGTTTTTCCCAAATAAATTTCGTCATTATTCTAGTTAGGTCCATATAGATTAATCATTGGCATGAATCTTAAATTTTAAGAAAAGTGGGCTCTTTAGATCGTTACGGAACTTCTTGTTATTTCTTCGTAATTCTTGTGTCCAAATCATGCCACTGAAGTTTGAATAAAACACCTACACAATGATATTCTTGTAATAGTACATAACATTAAGACCTATAAATACAAATCCAACATGATGACCATCCGAAATATTTATATTAATGTATCATTGCGCATATAGCTGAGTCTCCACTACAGTTGAAAATATTCCATTATAGTATTGACAAAGGCGGAAAAACTGAGTTATTTTTAGCCCATTTTCATTTAGGAACAAGTAGTTCCGTGAAGAACTATACTGCCTATTTTCATATATCCCACGTAAGTTAATTGCCTCTATCAGCATACAAAATTTCATTTTTAGCCTATTTTCAATTTTGAAAAAAATAGGCTTATGAGATCACCTTTTGTCCGTGTGTGTGTGCGTGTGTGTGTGTGTGAGGTGTGTGTGTGTGTCCCCCTAATAAATTCTAAACGGCTGGAGCGATTTCAATGAAACTCTGTAAGTTCATAGCACTATTCCGGGCGTCCCCTACCGTGCCCTTGAAATTTTGTTACGTCTCACCAATCCAACATGGCGGCTGTGCGAAATATTTCACCAGCATTCAATATCTCTGATACTATTCCCGTTATCACCCTGGAATTTATTACGGTGATAAAGGGAACTACTAGAAGTTCACCTATGTGACTTTTGAAAAACTGGTAACTACAAAACCAACATGGCGGCCACGCAAATTTGCGACTTTTAAATAGACGTTTCTCGCGATTTAACCAACCAAACGCAATAAAACTTGGTACAGTAAATGTTTATACACATTGTAATGCACAGACATCTAACTTCATTTAATTGTTTACATAACCACAAGATGGCGGATGTGCGAAATATTTCCCCGGCATTCTATATCTCTGAAACTATTAGCGATATCGCCCTGAAGGTTTGTACGAAGATAAAGGGCACTACTGAAATTTCATCTGTAAAACTTTCAAAAACCGGTTAACTATAAAACGAACATGGCGGCCAAGCGAATTTGAAAATTTTAAATAGACCTTTCTCGCGATTTAATGTTCCAAACGCAATGAAATCTGGTAGAGGAAATGTTTATACACATTGTAATGCACTGGTATGTAATTTAGTTCAATTGTTTACATAACCTCAAGATGGCGGCTGTGCGAATTTTTAAATTAAGTTTTCATTTCTTGTGTCGTAATCATGCGATCGAAGAGAAAGTTTGAATACTGAACCTACGCAATAATTTTCCTTTAATGGTACATGACCCTATGGCCAATACATTTAACAATCCAACATGGCGACCATCAGAAATATTTAGACGGCTCTGAATATCTACGAATCTATTATAGCAATCAAACTGATTTTTTTATGTTCATAGGGGCTATGAACTTAAGTTCACCTATAGGACTTTAAATAACCTTGTGATCACAAATCCAACATGGCGGCGACGCGAATTATAAATATTCACATGGACATTTCTCGCAATTTAACCATCCGAGGGCAGTGACACTTGGTACAGTAAATCCTTATACGAATGTTAATCCACTAGCATCGAATTTATTTCAATTGTTTCTATAAACACAAAATGGCAACTGTGCGAAATTTTAAAATCTCCTTGTTACTTCTTGTGTCCTAATCATGCGATTGAAGTTTGAATACTAAACGTACACAATAATCTTCATGTAACAGTACATAACTCTAGGACCTACATACATAAAATCCAACATGGCAACCATCCGAAATATATAGTCGGTTTTCAATATCTACGAATCTATTACAGCAATCAAACTGAAATTTTGTATGTTGATAGAGGCAATTAACATAAGTAGGATTTATGAAAATAGGCTGTATAGTTCCTCACGGAACTACTTGTTATTGCTGTAATCGATTCGTAGACATTGAAAACCGTACACATATTTCAGATGGTCGCCATGTTGGATATTTATATACGTAAACCATAGAGTTATGTTCTATTACATGACGATTTTTGCGTAGGTTCATTATTCAAACGATCACTTCGATAGCACGATTAATGCATAAGGAATAAAAACTTAATTTTAAAATTACGCCCTGCCGCCATCTTGAGGGTATGTGAACAATTGAACTAATTTAGACGGCAGTGCATTACAATGTGTATAAACATTTACTGTACCATATTTCACTGCGCTCAGATGGTTAAATCGCTTGAAAAGTCAATTAAAATGTTTCACATTCGTTTGGCCGCCATGTTCGATTTTTACTTTACAGGTTATTGGAATTTACATAGCTGAACTTCTATTAGTGCCCTTTTTCACCGTACAAAGATACAGCGTGATATCTGTAATAGTTTCGGAGATGTAGAATGCCATGAAATATTTCGCACAGCCGCCATCTTGAGGTTATGTAAACAACTGAACTAGGTCAGATACCAGAGCATTACAATGTCGATAAGCATTTGCTGTACCATGTTTCATTTCAATTGGATGGTTAAATCGCGAGAAAAGTCTATTTAAGAGTTTCAACTTCGCTTGGCCGCCATGTTCGTTTTGCAGTTAACAGGTTTTTGAGTCTTATAGGGAGAGGGAACCCACACACGGGCGCACACACATACAAACACACACGCACACGGACAAAAGGTGATCCCTTAAGCCTATTTTTTCATAAATGAGAACAGACTAAAATTTGGCTTATGAGATCACCTTTCGTCCATGTGTGTGCATCAGTGTGTGTGTGTGTGTGTGTGTGTGTGTGTGTGTGTGTCCCTAATAATTTCTGAACGTCAGGAGCGATTTCAATGAAACTTGGTAAGGTCATAGTACTATTTCGGCCAACACCGACAATGCTCTTCAAAATTCATTACGTCTCACCAATCCAACATCGCGGCTGTGCGAAATATTTCACCGGTATTCTATATCCTCGAAACTATTACTGATATCACCCTGAAATTTTGTACGGTGATAAAGGGCACTACTAGAAGGTTATTTATATGACTTTCAAAAACCTGGAAAGTACAAAACGAACATGGCCGCCAAGCAAAGTTGAAACATTTTAATAGACTTTTCTCGCGATTTAACCATCCGAGCGCAGTGAAATGTTGTACTGTAAATTATTATACATATTGGACTGCACTGGCATATAATTTAGTTCAATTGTTTACATTACCTCAAGACGGCTCCAGCCGTTTAGAAGTTATTAGGGACACACACACACACACACACACACACACTCACACACATGGACAAAAGTGATCTCATAAGCCCATTTTTTTTCATAAAATGAAAATAGTCTAAAATGGTTAAATAGGTTTTTTTTTCAAATGATTAACCGATAGTCTTAATTACATTTTCTCTTAGGAAATTGACACTATGTTTAGCCTACTTTTCACATTTTACAAAAATGAGGAAAAAGTAGACTTATGAGATCGATCCGGCTAAGTGTGTGTCTGTCTGTCTGGCTGTGTGTGTCCCCCCCCCCCCCTATCAACTCCTAAACAGCTGCAGCAATCGAAAGCAAATTTAGTACGAGTAAAGATGTATACCGGAATATCTCACGTCCATATTTGAAAATAATATCAGTGCTACCAACTGCTGAAAAAACGCACGAGATATTTGAGCTACATGTTAGGTAGATTTCATTAGAAAGCTAACTATTGCAATGGGTCCCATGTTTCGACTTCCGGAAAATGTCGACATATCTTCGCGTTTCACATCACCCAGACCCCAAAACCACCGTCAGTTCAAAAGTTTATATATAATTTATGTATATATGTATATATATCAGTTTTTGTGGACTCGATAACTGCCGTAATTTTGCCCCAATCAGTTTGAATTTTTTACATAATAAGTATCCCATTAAAATCTCGGTCGAGTTCGTTAATGGGCAAAATCGGTCGAAGGGGGTGAAAATGGGGGGCATTTTTCGAAAAAGTGAAATTTCGCTATAACGCTCTTAATACCTGAAATATCGAATCCATTCAAAGTTCATAATATGTGTCGGATAAGTGCCAAAAATGTATGACAAATACGTTTTTTGATAGCACCAACCATTGACCAAAGGGGTGGAAAAAAGTTGTTTTTTCGGGAAACATTAATCATATCTCTCTTAATAGGCACAATATCAAAACCGTACAAAATGGACAATATTCCTCCAATAATTACCTAACACTTTTGTCTGAAAGAATTTTTGATATGATCCACCATTACGCCACGGGGCGAGCAAAATGATTTAAATTATAAGAAAATGCCAAGTGCCAAGAGAGGTTGCCATGACAACTTTACTTTTAATTGATAAGGGATGAGCCATCAGCAGTTGCTATGACAACGCCACTGCACGAGATAACATTCAGTTTTCCATCTGTCTGTGGGAAGCGACTTCGGTATCGGAACTGGTAGCATGCTGAACTTCTATGCCCAAGGTCGCGGGTTCAAACCCGGCTAAAGTCGTCGGATTTACTAAGAGCGCTAAAAAACCCTGAGTTTGCTTTCCTTCGGAGGAGAAGTTCCAACGTTCGTTGCGAGTTGATGGTTCCGGTGGCATCTAGTAGCCAAGTTCACAGATAGGTGTCGTTGATGGTAGTATTTTAGGTAGATTTCATTAGAAAGCTAACTATTGCAATGGGTACCATGTTTCGATTTCCGCAAAACTTTCGACATATCTTCGCGTTTCACATCCCCCAGACCCCAAAACCACCGCCAGTTCAAAAGTTTATATATATATATGTATATCAGTTTCTTGTGGGCACGATAACTGCCGTAATTTTGCACCAATCACTTTGAATTTTTTACCGAATATGTATACCCATAAAATCTCGGTCGAATTCGTTACTGGGCTAAATCGGTCAAAGGGGATGAAAATGGGGGACTTTTTTTTTCGAAAAAATGAAAAATTGCTATAACTCTCTTAATATGTGGAATATCGAATCCGTTCAAAGTTCATACTATGTGCCGGATAAAGCTCAAAAATTGATGTTTGAAGAGTTTTTTATAGCACCAACCATTGACCAAAGGGGTGGGAAAAAGTGGGTTTTTCGGGAAACATTAATCATGTCTCTCTTAATAGGCACAATATCAAAACCGTACAAAATGGACAATATTCCCCTAATAATTACCTAAAACTTTTGTCTGAAAGAATTTTTGATATGACCCTCCATTACGCCAAGGGATGAGAAAAATGATTTCGGAATTATAAGAAAATGCCAAGAGCTATCAGTGGTTGCCATGGCAACACTACTAAATTGATGAGGGATGAGCCATCAGACGTTGCCATAACAACGCACTTGCGCGAGATCAGATTCAGATTTCCATCTGACTAAGTGTGAAGCGGCTTCGGTGACGGAACTGGTAGCATGCCCAAGGTCGCGGGTTCAAAGCCGGCCAAAGTCGTCGGATTTTCTAAGAGCGCTAAAAATCCCTCAGTATGGTTTGCTTTGGAGGGGAGGTTCCAACTTCGTTGCGAGTTGCTGATTGCGGTGGCATCTAGTAGCCAATTTCTCAGCTAGGTGTCGTTGACGGTAGTATCTGGTAGCAACATTAGGAACTACTGCTTGAAATTGAGCGTCTGCATTCCTTACCTGAATTACAGACTAATACAGCCATCACAATTCACACCGTTTATCAGACAGATTCTATACTCACCCAAAGTACACGGGGTTACAAGACCGCGTTGTCGCAGCCCCTAAACTGAGGAACCAACCAACATCTCTGCGGAAGATATAATTTTGCGTGAAGGAGTAACAGACCGTTACATAGTTACACATCAGTGTCGAAAACTTGCATAAGGACAGTGTGACCACAAGTATAACAAGAAGTTCCGTGAAGAACTATACAGCCTACTTTTCATGCCAATGATTATTCTACAGTATATGAACCTATCTAGAATAATGACGAAATTAAGTTGGTAATATCGAAATATCTAATTAGTTCAAAATATACCTGGTATAATGTAGCCTAATAGAGCACTACAGTTGCAGCCCTGGTGACTGAATATATTCTTAGTTCCACCTCTTAAGGTACAGAATACAAAATTTGGTTGAAGTCCAATGGACGTTACATGCAGTTAGACACTGGATATATCAGCACGCGTAAAAGCATGTTGGGAACAATGTCATGCGTGTGCTGGTCAGAAATAATCTGAAATGTTATGATATCTTGTTGTGCCAATTTTGGATGAAATCCATTTGTTAGTATAGAAGTTACATGTATTTTAAAATTGGACATATCAGCAGGCATAGAATCATGTTGGCAGCACTGCTTTGTATTAATTACTCCAAATTAATCTAGAATGTCTGGTGCTATACGTGTGCAAAGTATAGAGCTGTTGGCTTGCATACTTTCAGATATATTGATATTAGGGTAAAAAGAATAAAGACAGCATTTATTAACAGTTGGCAGCCCTGATTGCTCTTAACAATACTTATAGTCATATCTGTTATGGTACACATATCACACACGAAATTTGGTTGAAATCCAACTGATAGTATAGAAGTTACATGTATTTAAAAATTGGTACTATCAGCAGGCTTATAATCATGTTGGTAGAACTGACGTATATAAGTTACTCCAAATTAATCTAAAATGTCAGAATATTCGTGTGCATAGTTTAAAGCTGTTGGCGTGCATACTTTCTGATATATTGGTATTTGGATTTTAAAAAATAGAGAGAGCAATTATTAACAGTTGGCAGCCCTGGTGGCTCTTAAGAATACGCTCAGTCATATCTGTTTATGTACAGATATTACATACAAAATTTGGTTGAAATCCAATTGATAGTGTAGAAGTTATATGCATTTAAACATTGGACATATCAGAAGGCTTAAAATTATTTTGGCAACACTGTCATGGTTGGCCTCCTGGAAATTAAACTGAAATAGTATTATCTACATGTGTGCCAATTTTGGAATAGCTCCCATGCATATCTTGCAAGATATCCAACATGTAGCTCAAATTTCTAGTGCGTTTTTTCAGCAGTTGGTAGCATTGACATCATTTTCAAATATGGATGTGAGCTATTCCGTTGCACATCTTTACTCATACTAAATTTGGTTTTGATTGCTGCAGCCGTTTAGGAGTTGATAGGAGGGGACACACACACAGCCAGACAGACAGACAGAAGGACAGACAGACAGACAGAAGGACAGACAGACAGACACACATTTTCCCGGATCGATCTCATAAGTCTACTTTTTCCTCATTTTTGCAAAATGTGAAAAGTAGGCTAAAAATGGACTCCAAATGACAAGAAGGTTACCGTCATCATAAGACAATAAAATGTTTAAAATATGCATAAAATAACGAAAAACAAAGTTAATTAATCTCCAATTATAAAATACTTTCACGCAATAAATGAGGTCTGAACCTTCTACGAAAACCTGCATATTCTGCCTATTTTCGCCTATCCCCAAGTTTGTCCGGTGAAATCTACCTCCGCCTTCCGGCGTGCCGAGAGGACTTTTTGAATATCTTGGAAGGTATGCATGGGAGCTATTCCCAAATTGCCACACATGTAGATAATAGTATTTCAGTTTAATTTCTAGGAGGCCTTATATGACAGTGTTGCCAAAATAATTTTAAGCTTTCTGATAAGTCCAATTTTTTAATGCATATAACTTCTGCACTATCAATTGGATTTAAACCAAATTTTTTATGTAATATGTGTACATAATCAGATATGACTGAGCGTATTCTTAAGAGGCACCAGGGCTGCCAACTGGTAATAATTTCTCTCTCTCTATTTTCTTCATCCAAATACCAATATATCTGAAAGTATGCAAGCCAACAGCTTTAAACTATGCACACGTATAGTACCTGACATTTTAGATTAATTTGGAGTAACTTATATACTTCAGTTCTACCAACATGATCTAAGCCTGCTGATAGGACCAATTTTTAAATACATGTAACTGCTATACTATGAGTTGGATTTCAACCAAATTTCGTATGTTCTATGTGTAACATAACATATATGACTATAAGTATTCTTAAGAGCAATCAGGGCTGCCAACTGCTAATAAATGCTGTCTATATTGTTTCACCCTAATATCAGTATATCAGAAAGTATGCAGGCCAACAGCTCTATACTTTGCACTCGTATAGCACCTAACACTCTAGATTAATTTGGAGTAATTAATATAAGTCAGTGCTGTCAACATGATTCTATGCTTGCTGATAGGTCCAATTTTAAATTCATGCAACTTCTATACTAACAAATGGATTTGATCCAAAATTGGCATAACAAGATATCATAATATTTCCGATTATTTCTAAACAGCACGCATGACATTGTTGCCAACATGCTTTTACGGGTGCTGATAGATCCAATGTCTAACTGCATGTAACGTCCATTGGACTTCAACCAAATTTTGTATTCTGTATCTTAAGAGATGGAACTAAGAATATATTCAGTCACCAGGGCTGCCAACTGTAGTGCTCTATTAGGCTACATTAGACCAGGAATATTACGAACTAATTGGACATTTCGATATGACCAACTTAATTTCGTCATTATGCTAGATAGGTTCATATACTGTAGATTACTCATTGGCATGAAAAGTAGGCTCTTTAGTTCGTCACGGAACTTCTTGTTTTTTATAATTTCCACTGATTGAAGAACATTGCTAATTCAGAATGTCTCACGTTTTGTTTGTTTTGATTACGTTATTCCAGTTTTCTTGTGAATTTTGTGCAGAACGATTCGAAGCTTTTTATTACCGATGGTCCGCTCTTTAACTATTCAACCATTCGTGGGCCATGGATTGAAACCACCTGATTTAGAGGCTACATTCCAATGTCAATAAAAAAAGAGGAAACAGACACAGTTGATGTATCCCTCAGAATCTCCAATTTGGGAAATGTCTCCATGCAATTCCTTATGGGAAAAGTTGTAAGCCTTTAGGGGAGAAAACAACATTAAGTAGTATAATAATAAAAAAGAGATACGGGCCTTACAGTAGTCGCATATTATGTGTAACATGTTATCCTACAATGAAATTGAGATGAAATGTATGTGAAGACATCTGACATGTTATCCTACTCGTATACTACACAGCTTGGGCATTCTTAAAATGTTAATTTACGCTCCGTTTTCACACTGGTACTATGACGAATGTAGATATGGAATTGGAGATATGCTACTGCCACACTTGTGTGAACAAACATCTCATATTATATTGTAAATTAAGAGGAGGAATGAAACCATAGTCTCTAGCCATCTATAGACTACTACAAATAATGTTCAATACAATCAAATTTCTCAACTCCTGCTTGGTGCAAACTATTGTAATTAAAATTAGATAAAACGTAATTTCATGTAGATTCTGTTAAAATGACGCATAATGTTATGATATATATCGTTTAAATCGATAATCCGGTAGCAAAAATATATGCTGGGCCTTGGTTTCGAACCTGAGACCTCATGATTCGCAGACCAAGATATTATCCACGCAGCCATTATCAGCACAGATATTTCAAGTACAAGACAGGCACTCATTTTCACGTGCCGGTAATAATATGGAAGTATTTTTTTATTTTCTTCTTTTCTTCTTTTCTTAGTCGTTCACCCTCCAGGTTGGTGGAACCCACGGACTCAGCGAGGGAACTCACCACTACCGCCTCTACGGGCAGTGTCTTAGAGCTGGGAACATCTAATCGGAGTGGATACAACTGGTGAGGTGTGATTGGCACCTCGCCCAGGCGGCCTCACCTGCAAAGCGAACAGGGACCTCATGAGGGAAGGTAATGGATGGTTAGGAAGGATAGGCAAGGAAGAGGGAAGGAGGCGGCCATGGCCTTGAAGAAGGTACCATCCCGGCATTTGCTCGATGACGAAGTGGGAAACCACGGAAAACCACTTCGAGGATGGTTGAGGTGGAAATCGAACCCCCTTTACTCATTTGGAACACCCGAGGCTGAGTAGACCCCGTTCCAGTCCTCATACCACTTTTCAAAATTTCGTGGCAGAGCCGGGAATCGAACCCAGGACCTCCGGGGCGGCAGCTAACCATGCTGACCGCTACGCTACGGAGGCGACCTGAAGTATTTTTTATGCTCAATGAATTTTTTTCCCGATAATTTTCCTACGTGGAATTGAGTTTTAATTAGTTATGAATACTCCTACTTGACAGTAAAGGGAATTCCTATAGTGGTCTATGAAAGGCTAGCCCAGTTCCCGTATAAAATCATCGATATATATTACATAGATCACTGCATTACCGCAATAAGGATTAATATCTGAATAGCCATTGTGCAGAAACATATTACCGACTTCGCCGATTAGTTACAATGTTTCATATAAAATCATACCATCATTTAAATACTGATACGAAGGCATGTGGTTTGTGTTTCAATGAGTTGACATCAGAGTTCGCATGAGCGTTTACCGTTCAATATGAAAGCGTTACTCGGCGAGTGGATGTCCATCACTTTTATGCAGAGATTGAAAAACAGACTCTTAATAAATCATAATTGCTTTCAGCAAATTTGATTTAATGAAAATTTTTACACCAAAGACCGCCAACTTGATGATGATTCATTGTAGAAATATCTGTAATGGCGGCACCAAACCTTGAAGTAATCCGTATGTTATACACATTCAACATGGTACCACTGCCAGCTGGATCGGATCGCATCCTTCCGAGCTGCTAAAGCAGACAGGAGGGATCCGATCTTATACACTTCCATCCGATCCACTTCCCTCCCATTTTTCAAAATCACTCGTACAAAAAATATCCAGCAACTGAGTGTTACACATCAATAAAATACGATAAAATGAAATTGAATGGAAAATTGTGACTGATTTAAATCTATTAATTTTCTCTAAGTCGCCTCCGTAGCGTAGTGGTCAGCATGGTTAGCTGCCGCGCCGGAGGTCCTGGGTTCGATTCCCGGCTCTGCCACGAAATTTGAAAAGAGGTATGAGGACTGGAACGGGGTCTACTCAGCCTCGGGTGTTCCAAATGAGTAGAGGGGGGTTCGATTCCCACCTCAGCCATCCTCGAAGTGGTTTTCCATGGTTTCCCACTTCATCTTCGGGCAAATGCCGGGATGGTACTGCACCGTATAATTTAATAAGGTTATGCCCAGACGAGAGACGCGATGCTGTCGAGCTCGTGAGTCAAGTCATGAAATATCACGCTGTTAATATGAGAAGTGTCATTCGGTTTGAGATCGGAAAGTAACGGGCATTCCCGAGTGGGTGGACTCTCAGATAGACCGATCAATAAATGTATACGTGACGTCATGTCATATATCGATCCACGCTACAGGATTATCTTTATTGTTTTGAAGCGAATTAGAGTATTAGAAGACGTTTCAAAGGACATAGAACGCAGATTACCATAGCAGAAAGCTATTTCAAATGAGGAATATAATATAACAAGTGACGTGCAAGAATAACATCTATAATGATCAAGTCATAAGCGAGTTATTGACACATCGAGATATCGATGAAGGAAGGCGGTAGTGGGGGGTGCTTGCTGTGGCGTTTGGCTGCAAGCAAGGCGATTTCACTTGGACGTGTAATGTCGTATTCGCAGTGTCATATGTATGGTTACGCAACTCAGCTAGCAAGCGAGATCGCAGGTGCAAGGCAGGCTGTGATAACTTCGCGTGGAGACGGCCCGTGTCTATACTCAGCGAAGCCGAACAGTTCTTTTTCAAAGTGCGCTAGAAACGTGCAGAGCATTTCGTGTCTCGACAAGCGGACGTGTACCGTGCTCAAGTATTTATTAAAGCTACAAGTTTATAATGGATCTGAGATATTATCAGAACAGTTGTTAATGTATAATGCCATCTTGGTCAGGAAGAAATGTGTCGAAGCGGATCGTGGACTGACTGTATGTCTCTGTCGAGCGGTGTCCATTATTAAGGCAGCCATTTCGAAACCGTGTGAGGTTTTCATCACGAGTAATAGTAACGTGTCTGATTGTGCTGATACATGCTCACTTCAGGACTTGTTAAGCTGTACATTATGCAGACACTAGAACGCATATTATCGTCTGAGATGTCAGTGGGGAAGGTCAACGTTATAGTTATGACTTCAAGAATGAGGAATGCATAAGCGAAATGACCGCCAGCCACAACTGCATTCTCCTTGTTGGAGAGGAGTATATTTTCACCGCACTCCAGTGGTTGTTCGCGAGTGTTTTTATGAGCGGCGACATGCAGGACAGTGCTTTTTCTCAGGCGGATGATAGTATTTCTGGCATGAAGGGAGTAGGCTCGTATGGTCGTCTGACTAGTATGCGTGTGCACTGCAGACCCGGGTTCGATTCCCAGAGAAGAAGAAGAATTTATTATCTGGTGATACCCTGGATTTTCATCAGATATTTAGATATCCCGCTTAAGACGCTTCAAGATGCAACAAAAGGTACTGGTCCAGCAGATTCCATTAACGTAGCTTAGTGGAGGCACTTGTTAGCAATTGCAATTGTCATTTCTTTTTTGTAGATTAAATCGGTATTCACAAGTTTAGGTTCGATGTTTCTGTCGAATCTGACTTGCTGTGTTCCCGGGATTTTGTATTCGCTTAACGAATTCATCCCTTGTGTATTACTAGTTTGGATCATTTAATCAGTAGAATCAGTAATTTCTTAGTAGTGCGTATTTTTATTTGCCGAGAAGAGAATTTAGGGGAAGATCTCCAATATTTTGTCTAGGCATAGTTTTAATCGCGTTTGTTTCTCAGTGTTTGGAACACTGATTTATTTGAGGCCAGTACATGTTTTTCATGTACTACTGTTCTGTTAGGAACTTCGTTTTCTCGCAGCGATTTGAATCTTGAAAAGTTTATCTCGGCGTTCGTTGCATTTATAGTTTTAATCCCCCTGTTGGATTATTTTTATGGAAAGCAATTCGCTTTTGTAAGTGCAGATTTATTAGTGGATTTACTTAATGATTGTCATTGGATTAACCTGATTAGTTAACTTGCTTTCATGGTGTAAGTTTTATCCACTGATACTTCGAAGCCCACCGAAGTTGGAAGCTATCCTGATTCAGGAAAAGATCAGTTTTCCCTTCTATTAGATATAGATTTGATATTAAATTAATTTAGGATGTCATTTTGAGACATGTATTTTCCACAGTATTAACGTAAATAATTGCATTTAATGCAATTGTGTGAGTGAGATATAGTATAGCAGTCTTGAACACCATTTACAAAGTTGATTAAATTATTCCAGGAAAGCCTGACTTGGAGTCAAGAAAAATGAACAAGTATTATTAATATACATTATCGGGAGGCAAGATAGGTGAATTTGCTAGTGGAATGTTTCAGTATCTCGACTTTGAACAACGTGCTTAAGGTTAGTGTGTGAGTTAAGCATGTTTGTAGCTCTTGTGTGAATATTGAGATTAAAAATAATAGTAGTGTTGTGAAGGTTCGTATAACCTTGTTGTGTTTTGGATGCACATCTGAGATGATGCATATTTGTGAGATTTCATGCTTGTTGAAGCATTAGGCCTATTTTAGATTGAGCCGGTAAGTGCTTCTTCAGCCGGTATGTGCCAATCTGTTTGCGACTTCGAGTAGTCCACACCCGTGTTTGGTGTTAAGTTAATATAGATGAGTTTTTCTGGTATTTTAATGTCTGTTGGAGACATTGGCGTCGTCATTCTTATAGAGCGATCCTACATGTTTTTTCTTCACCTAATCAAAGGCAACACTTGGATAATCTGTTCGAGCTACTTAAGACATTTCCACAGCATATAATCGTTAAAACCTCTACAATTTTGTGCAAGTTTACTTGAAATTTGAAGCATGAACATAGTCGATAGATACACTATTTAGCTTAATTGCTTGATAAAAATTGGTAACCCGATATATTAAATGTTAATTGCACATCACGGTGCGAATGTTATGGCCAAGATCAGCTGTTTAGGCTGAATCATGTAAATGTCTGAGGACATTTCTGTATATATTCTCATAAACACTTGTATATAATCTTGATATTGCTACACTTTTGGAATATCGTTTAAGACGATACACGTGTATAAATTTTGATAATTCCTCTTTATTCATTGTCTAATATTTCATCCAGTCCTCCTAATATAATTAGGAGATTGATGCCTAATTTCCTTATTACATAGTGTGAGTTATTTTTTTAGAATCACCCCAGCGTGTAGGTGATGATCATAATCCATTTCTGGAATCATGTAGGATTTTCTTACTACGGTTGTGTTTAGCTGTGATTTTGTTTTCTCGACGACAGGGTATTAATATTTTTTTATTTTCTTGTCTGTTACCTTGTTCTCATGGAATAAATTGTTTTCCCAATTTTAAATCATGGTGTGACATTTTAACGAAGAGATTGGAGGTCGTTTTAAGATGGCCATCGCCTGGATTTTCTTTTTCCAGGGTTTTCCACCCTTGAGATAGTTCTTTTTAGAGTCGTTTTTCGTGTTCTTGAGGTAGTCTCTTGTTTGTTCGTTCGTTGTAGCCATGGTCATTCTTAAAACAGCCTGATAGGATGACTAGTACCCCATTCATTCCTCTACTTGGTGGTAGGACCTGGGAGGGTTTTTCGCCGGGCATTTTTTAGGTTCTACGATCCAGTGACCATCGAGGGATTTCACCAGGTATTGGTAAGTGTTTCGGGTACAGTACCTACTGCAAGGCCACGGCCGCCTCCTTCCCTCTTCCTTGTCTATCCATCCCAATATTCCATTCCTTCCCATCCCTCATGAGGCCCCTGTTCGCTTTGCAGGTGAGGCTGCCTGGGCGAAGTGCTGATCACACCTCCCCAGTTGTGTCCATCCCGCCCAGATGTTCCAGGCTCCCGGACACTGCCCATAGAGGCGGTAGTGGTGAGTTCCCTCACTGAGTCCGTGGGAACCACCAACCTAGAGGGTAAATTGACTAAATAAAAAATAAATAAAAAATTTCTCTAATAATTTGCTAACTCAAGTAGGCCTACTCGGGCAGCAACTTCTATCGTAGACGCAAATAATACATTCACCAGGTCCTCAAAAACATTCATCACACACAAAAGTACACTGAACTTTCCACGATAAAATCAACAACAACATCAAGCAGTACTAAATTTATATTTTGTCGCCATTAGATATAAAGACTTGTTTCTTAAGTAGGCAACTATTCGTAGGGTATCTTAGGTCTCGAAATGGGCCATCTAGGGGCAGATGTTAGTTCATTATTGTTGTTTTAAGCGGCGGAACAGCGAGGGGCAGATGACCTAGACATTATGCCCCTTAAAAACAACAATCACATCCTGCACAAAACTTGGCTAGTTTGAACCAATCCTCACCAGAAGTGTCCGCCACTCAATACTTGACCGATATTTTCTTCTAATGGTGTGTTAACAAGTGTCTCTTCGCTTGTCACTCCACAATTACTTACTGCGCGAGCAAACTGCTTCAGTTTCCCCATTAGTCGAGGTCACCGAGGCAGTAATTGAACACGCGAACTCCTTGTTCGACTGGATGTCGTCTAGGGCTAGACAATTTAACGGCGTAGGGCAAGTGCCACTGAAGAAACTGTGTAGGAGAGGCACTTCAAAACACTTCACCTCATGCTGCACCTCTGTGCACTTATCCAGTTGTTCCACTCAACCAGAAAGATTCCAGTAATACTGAGATTAATTCTCACCATCATGGTATTCCTTCTCTATCATCTCCACTCATTCATGGTTCCTCCTAAATACAGGAAAAAGAAAAAGGGACCACTTAGAGACAGCACGTAATTTGTAGGCATCCACTTCTTGAGGCTGCAAGTGTTTGCAAATACCTAGGTCGACTCTGAGCAAATGTTACTGCGAACTATTTTTAGCCTACTTTTCACATTTTGCAAAAATAAGGAAAAAGTAGACTTATAAGATCGATCCGGGAATATGTGTGTCTGTCTTTCCTTCTGTCTGTCTGGCTGTGTGTGTGTCTCCCCTATCAACTCCTAAACGGCTGCAGCAATCGAAACCAAATTTAGTACGAGTAAAGATGTATACAGGAATATTTCATGTCTATATTTGAAAATGATGTCAGTGCTACCAACTGCGGAAAAAACGCACTAGAAATTTGAGCTCCATGTTGGATATCATGGAAGGTAGGCATGGGAGTTATTCCAAAATTGGCACACATGTACATAATACTATTTCAGTTTAATTTCGAGGAGGCCATACATGACAGTGTTGCCAAAATTATTTTAAGCCTTCTGATAGGTCCAATTGTTAAATGCATATAACTTCTACACTATTCATTGGATTTCAACCAAATTTTGTATGTAATATGTGTACATAAACAGATATGACTGAGTGTATTCTGAAGAGCCACCAGGGCTGCCAACTGTTAATAATTGCTCTCTCTATTTTCTTCATCCACATACCAATATGTCTGAAAGTATGCAAGCTGACAGCTTTAAACTAAGCACATGTATAGTACCTGATATTTTAGATTAATTTGGAGTAACGTATATACTTCAGTTCTACCAACATGATTCTAAGCCTGCAGATAGGACCAATTTTTTAATACATGTAACTTCTATACTATCAGTTGGATTTCTACCAAATTTCGTATGTGCTATGTGTAACATAACAGATATGACTATAAGTATTCTTAAGAGCAATCTGGGCAGCCAACTGTTAATAAATGCTGTCTATATTTTTTTACCCTAATATTAATATATCTGAAAGTATGCAAGCCAACAGCTCTATACTTTGTACAGGTATAGCACCTGACACTCTAGATTAATTTGGAGTAATTAATATAAGTCAGTGCTGCCAACATGATTCTATGCTTGCTGATAGGTCCATTTTAAAATACATGTAACTTCTATACCAACAAATGGATTTCATCCAAAATTGGCACAGCAAGATATCATAATAATTCCGATTATTTCTAACCAGCACACGCATGACACTGTTGCCAACATGCCTTTACGCGTGCTGATAGATCCAATGTCTAACTGCATGTAACGTCCATTGGACTTCAACCAAATTTTGTATTCTGTACCTTAAGAGATGGAACTAAGAATATATTCAGTCACCAGGGCTGCCAACTGTAGTGCTCTATTAGGTTACATATTACCAGGAATATTTCGAACTAATTAGACATTTCGATATTACCAACTTAATTTCGTCATTATTCTAGATATATTCATATACTGTAGAATAATCATTGGCATGAAAAGTAGGCTCTTTAGTTCGTCACGGAACTTCTTGTTTTTTACAAGAAAGTGTGATTTTCTTCTATACTATATCAGTTGGCAAACTTGAATATTGGGTCAGATAAGTAAATAAAATAAATGCGTCGTAGAGATAATCTGACAAATTAAGGGGATGTAATACATTGAACAAGCAATGAAGGAAATTAGAGGAGAAATTAAAGTAGGAGTAAAGATTTGAAGAGAAATAATTTCAACACTGAGCTTAGCCGATTCACCAGAGGATGGTATGAACTCCGTTAAAACCATATTAATATTATTATTGGACTCCGTCTTGAGGAAAGTCTTGTTGTTGTTGATTTTTTTAGGATCTTTGTGACATCGTGGTCATGTAGCCCAGTGTACTTTGGCGTGTGTAAATGTTGTCTGATAACCTGTGTCACTGTCATGTCTGTACTAGTGTGCGTGTATTTGAAATTGAGGTAGGATTTGGGTAGGTAGCAGCCGTGGCATTTGCCTGGAAGAGGAGTGGTTAACCACGGAAAACCACTTCCATGATGGCTGAGGTAGGAATGGTACCCACTGCTTCTCAGTTTTGCCTAACGAGGCTGTGTGCATCCCGTTCCAGCCCTCAGGTCAGAATTAAACTTCTTGGCAGAGCCGGGAATCAAACCCAGGCAGTGACAGCCAAGAATGCTAGCCACTGTTGAGAAATGAAAATCAATAAATGTAAAACAAAAGTAATGCAATGCAGCCGAAATAAATCAGAAACACCTTTTGACGTCAAATTGGCAGGCGAGAAGCTAAAAAAAAGTAGGAGACTTCTGTTATTTAGGAAGCAAAATAACCAGTGAAGGACGGAGCAAAGAGGATATAAAAAGTAGGTTAGCACAGGCAAGGAATGAATTTCTATAGAAAAGAGCTCTGTTGACATAAATATAAATTAGAAAGTAATTTTTGATAGCCTGTGTCTGGAGCATGGCGTTCTATGGAAGTGATGTTGATGATAATTGCTGTTGTAAGGGGCCTAACATCTAGGTAATAATAATAATAATATCGTAGGGCCTTGGGTGCCGGGTGCAAGCTTTGTTATTTGACTCCCAGAGGGTAGCTTGCATATCGAATTTCGTTGTTTCTTGAAGCACTATGAAAGTCAAGGAGGTTAGATATCTAAGCTCCTTGAACACAATAGCGCTTTCTAGTAGAGAAATGAGGAACTTTGTGTTGGCGGAAACTCCCGAGATTAAGAACACGGCCTACTGAACTCAAATGGGTTCTTTGACATACCAACTACGTATGACATGGTGTCGTAATTTTTGCCGCCTTTCAAAAATCACTTACCACGACCAGGAGCGAACCTGCAAGCCTGGGGTTAGTATACCGACACGTTGACCTCTCACCCTCCGTGGCAAGCTAACATCTAGGTTATCGGCCCCTAATGGTTGGGTGATCGTGAAGATGAAAATGAAATGTAAACTGTAACTAAAACTATGGAAAACAAAAGGAGAATAAGGCAAAAAAGGGCAGGAGTAAAGGAAATGCCCTCAACCCTCGAAGAATGCGGATTGATGGACTTGGAAGAAAGGCAAGCCATGGAAGGCAGATAGGAAAGGAAAAGAGGAGAGGGTCCGCTTCAGAGGTAATGGATAAAGCAGGGTCCCGGAACAGAACGTAACGCGGAACGGAACTCTTGTCTATGTGGAACGGAGAAATTCCGTTATCTCCAAGGTTATTTCCAAGTTGTAACGTTACCGCTGTCTGTTCCAAGCGTAACGTTACCGTCCTGGAACGGAACTGATTCTGAAACCGTACCCGGTATCTGGAACAGTGGAATGTTAGCTGAGCCTGTACCGGTACAGCGTATTGGAGACGGGTGGAACGTTACGTTGTCCCGTACCGAAATGAACAGAGGAATATCCGATACGTTACAGTTCGGAACATTCTACTTATAATAACGGAACAAACAGACGGAACGGAACGTTACAAATTTAACGGGATTGTATTGTTACAAGGCTGCATTATGACGTCTCAAGGTCAAGCAGAAGGCGTGCGATGTAGCTGTTATTTTTATTGGGACGACGTGCATGCATTTACTCACTCAATCCCATTTTCCCGCTCACCTCACAGCACGCCAGCCTTCTGTTTCAGCTAATGTAGAGATCCTGTACCCCCAAAAGAAGCTGCGCGACTCCGTCCCCTCGTTGTGATCGGTTGATCAAAATTTCTTTGGGATACCGTACACGATTTGTGAGGTAGGGCAATGGGCAAAGCACAGTGCTATCAAGCGGTTCCGTGGCACATTTTCCGTATATAACTAAGTAGATCTAAGTTGCGGGAACACCGTAGTGTTTGTTTGTACTTCAACGTTGATTATCACCGAGACATGAGGTTTGAGTCCACATATAAAATTTATACATTTCAAGCTGCCTGGAGTTGGAGAGGGGAGTACAGACGATTCTCTAGTTTAATCAAATTTTGGTTGGCTTACATATCATTGACAATCATCTCATGTCTCTGCTTTCAGAATAAGGCTATATTATGACTACCCACATCGTCACTCCAAGAGGACAGCGAAATACTTATTATTAGACTATTGTTATTATTATTATTATCATCATCATTAGACAGTTATTATTATTTTCATAATTATTAGTCAATAATGATTATTATTAGTATACTATTATTATTATAATTTTCATTATTCTAGACAATTGAGTTTGTACAAAAATTCGCTATCCAGCAACAGAGAAACTACCTTATACTATCGGGGCGCAGTTAGCCTATTATTAGGAACCGGATTTTTAGGTTCTTATCTATTTTTCCCATACTTCTAAATACTTTTACGAATCACACTGAAATTCCGTACTACCTAATAAACTTAATAATACGCGAGTACCTAAAAATAACTAATTGCAGTTTTGTACCATTTATTGTAGTATATTTCAAATTGTGTCCATAATCCTTGAAATTAAATGTGAAGATAGTGATTATTCCTAGCTCCAGTTGATTGAAAGCAATCCTACCTAATGGAAAAATGAAATATTTTCAGCACTTTCCTGCTTATATATTATTGTTTGGTTATTTACCGAGAGGAAAGAGCGAATAAATCTCTTATTATTCCCAAGAATCCAATATTGTAAAGAATCAACATTATTTGAGCGAGATAGAGTGTGAAAATCATCTCTGACATCCTTGGCTTTATTGCAATCCCTAAAAGTGTAAAGTTATCGGTGATAATTTGATTACGCATGAAAATGAAAATCCACAGCCTGCTTCCAGTCTCCGACCGGGTCAGGAATGGAATGAATGAAGCCCCCATCTAGAGGCGAGGATAGGGACTGTACCGGCTGCCGAGGCCTGACGCACTCCTCTGGGGCAATGATTAAATGAATGACAGATGAAATGAAATGATAGTGGAGAGTGATGCTGGAATGAAATTTTGACAGGGAAAACCGGAGTACCCGGAGTAAAACCTGTCTGCCTCCGTTTTGTCCAGCACAGATCTCACATGGAGTGACCGGGATTTGAACCACGGACCCAGCGGTGAGAGGCCGGCGTGCTGCCGCCCAAGCCACGGAGGCGAGTTGATTACGCATCATTATGTAAAATATTTACTCTCTCGTTGCAATCAGCTTGTCTACTAACAATGAGGTATTAATTTTAAGCCTTATGTAATGTGTGTCAACTTTCGCTACCCTTTAAACATTTGAACCTATTGTAAAAACCCATTCTACCTAATAAAAAACTAAAAAGAACAATTTTAGGTTTTTGAAAACCTAAAATGACAATTTTAAAAACCACCAAAATCCGGCCCCTATTTATTATATTCTGATGGTTGAGTGGTAGAGCAGCGGACTCTGTACTGGGATAAACGCCAGGAAAGAAGAAGATGGTTGGGTGGTTTCGTAAGTAAGACAAGAAGTTCCGTGAAGAACTATACAGCCTACTTTTCATGCCAATGATTATTCTACAGTATATGAACCTATCTAGAATAATGACGAAATTTAGTTGGTAATATCGAAATATCTAATTAGTTCAAAACATACCTGGTGTAATGTAGCCTAATAACGCACTACAGTTGGCCGCCCTGGTGACTGAATATATTCTTATTTCCATCTCTTAAGGTACAGAAAACAACATTTGGTTGAAGTCCAATGGACGTTACATGCAGTTAGACACTGGATCTATCAGCACGCGTAAAAGCATGTTGCCAACAATACCATGCGTGTGCCGGTCAGAAATAATCTGAAATTTTATGATATCTTGTTGTGCCAATTTTTGATGAAATCCATTTGTTACTATAGAAGTTACATGTATTTTAAAATTGGACCTATCAGCAGGCATAGAATCATGTTGGCAGCACTGACTTATATTAATTACTCCAAATTAATCTAGAAAGTCAGGTGCTATACGTGTGCAAAGTATAGAGCTGTTGGCTTGCATACTTTCTGATATATTGATATTAGGGTAAAAAATATAGGCAGCATTAATTAACAGTTGGCATCCCTGATTGCTCTTAACAATACTTATAGTCATATCTGTTATGTTACACATAGCACATACGAAATTTGGTTGAAATCCAACTGATAGTATAGAAGTTACATGTATTTAAAAATTGGTACTATCAGCAGGCTTATAATCATGTTGGTAGAACTGATGTATATAAGTTGCTCCAAATTAATCTAAAATGTCAGAATATACGTGTGCATAGTTTAAAGCTGTCGGCTTGCATACTTTCTGATATATTGGTATTTGGATAAAAAAAAATAGAGAGAGCAATTATTAACAGTTGGCAGCCTTGGAGGCTCTTAAGAATACACTCAGTCATATCTGTTTATGTACACATTTTACATACAAAATTAGGTTGAAATCCCATTGATAGTGTAGAATTTATATGCATTTAAACATTGGACCTCTCAGAAGGCTTAAAATTATGTTGGCAACATTGTCATGTATGGCCTCCTGGAAATTAAACTGAAATAGTATTATCTACATGTGTGCCAATTTTGGAATAGCTCCCATGCATACCTTGCAAGATATCCAACATGGAGCTCAAATTTCTAGTGCGTTTTTCAGCAGTTGGTAGCACTGACATAATTTTCAAATATGGACGTGAGATATTCCGGTGCACATCTTTACTCATACTAAATTTGGTTTTGATTGCTGCAGCCGTTTAGGAGTTGATAGGGGGGGGGACACACACACAGCCAGACAGACAGACAGACAGACAGACACACATTTTCCCGGATCGATCTCATAAGACTACTTTTTCCTCATTTTTGCAAAATGTGAAAAGTAGGCTAGGGCCCACAGCCACTCCTATTTCAGTACACGAGCTATCGAGTCTAATACCAACAGGCCGAGTGGTTCGAGGCTGACTGGCGTACCTCTGGTCGTATTGGGTACTGACGCACATTAGTAGTATATGCCAAAAGCATAAGATGGCGTCGATAATTTAGAGGTGGAACACGGGATTCGACGAGTTGGCTGGGTATCGGGCTGGTCCGGAAGGCACCAGTAGCCAGCCTAACGCCACTATGGTGGATACTGTCCAGCATTTTCAAGGTTGCCGGTCTTTCTGAACCGTAAGCCACAGAACCATAGTCTAGCCGGGACACGACGAGGGCTTGGTAGAACCGTAGCAGCACCGCTCCGTCAGCCCCCCACGTAGTGCTACTAAGAAACTTGAGCATGTTCAGTTTCCTGAGACACGTCGTTCTTAGTTGCCGTATATGGGGCTGCCACGTTAATTTGCTGTCAAAATGGAGCCCCAAGAAGCGATAAGTGTCAACCAACGGCAACGCAGCATACCTGAGATGTAGTTCAGGGTGTAAGTGTAGCCTTCGGAGCCGACAAAAATGGACGACGGAGGATTTCGCTGATGAAAACCGGTCGTGAGCCCACCTGTCGACCCGGTTAATAGCTATCTGCAATTGCCATTCCACGATTGACATACTTCCAGAGTTGTAAAGCAGAGCTAAATCGGCTACATACAGCGATGGAACTATCGTGGGCCCGGTGGCGGTAATAATGCCGTTTATGGCAACCTCTTTTACTTTTACGCTCATCGGCGTATCGCAGATTCTTTCTTCTTTTATATTTAAGGAAAATATATCAATTCAAAACAACCATTTATTGACACTTCTGGATGCCATGACAGTTAATTTTACAACTGTGGAAAAAAGATAATAATGAAAAAAATGACAATCTTAATGTAGCATCTTTGGCCAAAAGATATGACACACTCCCACCTTGAGTTGGTGGAAGAACAACTCAACCATACATAAATAACTATAATTACCTCAAAATACAGTAATCATAAATCTAATCTCTTTGGTGTATTTACAGCTCTACCACTTTTAGTGGTTACTCTTGACATCCCTTCTCATCCCTAAACACATTTAGGCTAATGAGACTTTTGTCATTTTTTGAAGAGAAAGGCTCTTCCTGTACCAATCTTGCGACTATTTTTTCTGCTGACATTATCTCCTCACATGATAATTCTCCACGAGCTCTTGTAAGGTTTGCTCTTCGCGTATTTTGGGTACTACTGCTAGTAAATATTAAAGACGAACATTTGAGTTAATGGTAAATGTTATTCAGGGTCACTTTTCTCGGTCTAGCAACATAGCAGCACACTGGAAAAATACATGCGTAGTCGGATGACTCATTGCTGAGAGATATAGTGCTGTGGTGCTATGTTATTAGACCTATAAGAAAGACCCTGTTCAAATCGTAGTCTTTCTTCTCAGTCACATTATACTATTAAAACGGATGAAGTTAAGGCATAATATCCGTATGTAAATGACTGGAGAGTAACTACTTACAATCAGGAACCCGTAACTTAACGTAACGGGTAACGTAACGAAACTCGAGGTGTAACAGTATCATTCGGTTACATGATTTCGTTCGGTACTGTAGTAACGTTATAGACTCTTCGTTACATGAGCACGGTACAAATTGGAACTCTATTCCCATACGGTACACGGTGGAGTAACGTTACTCATTTCGTTCCATTCACCTCTTTATCCAAGCAACCAACCGAATTATTTTTCCATAGCTTGAAAAATATAAGTAATACCAATTAAAATCGTGGTACCTGCACTGATCATTATTTACATGTTTTGGGGTGCTACATGAAGTATCTACAAAGTAACTCATTATTTGAGTTGATTTTCTCTTTTCTTGCAAAATCAGCTCTGCCTCTGCAGGTGGAAATTCACCAGGCCACTCTGTCCGGTCCTTTCGTAAAAACTCTGGCCCCTCCCACCATTGAAGTGCTAACAATTTTTCTGCCAGACAACTCTTGAAGGAAGATCTGCAGGATTCAAATGGCCAGGAACATATCTCCACAATTCTGGTAAAGTCAACCGATGGATTTCTTTAACACGGTTGTTGACAAACACAGTCCAAGTTTCTTCCTATACTGTAGAATCCATGCTAAAACCGTTGTCGAATCAGTCTAGAAATTCAACTTGACATCTTGGTAGTTTAGTCCTTCTAGCACTGAATTACCTAATCTAGCTCCCACTGTTGCAGCAATTAGTTCCAGTCGGGGAATGATGACTGTGTTTAATGGGGCTACTCTTGCTCTGGCTGCAAGAAGGTGTACCTTACTCTCACCGTCAATTTGTAGTCGTATGAAGACTACTGCAGCGTAGGCCTGTGTACTAGCATCACACAAAATATGTAGACTGACATCCCTGTGGTTCTTGGAATAATGAAACCAGCGTGGAATTCTCATCTCTTTCAGGAGAAAAAGGCTTAAATACCAGGTTACAAATTGGTCCTTAATATCAGTAGTAACCTCTTCATCTCAAGATATACCACTTAGCCATATCTTTTGTAATAACAATTTAGGAACTAGAAGTACTGGACTAACTATGCCAATCGGATCAAATATCTTTTGTGCAACTGACAGAAAGGATCTTTTCGTGATCACTCCCAATTCATGGTTCTGTAACCATTCCAAGTTTAACAATAAATTGTCAGATTCCAAATCCCATCGTAAACCTAGCACCGCTGTCCGTCCTACAAGAATGAAAGCATCATTGTTGGCTTGCCAACCTCTGAGGTCGAACTTTCCTTCCTGCATTATATCACGTGCTTCATTAATGAATTCTTTCAGTTCTGATTCAGTATCAACACTGGTTACAACATTGTCCACATAAAGGCTCTGTTTAAGTCTTGATATCTGTCCTTTACTATATTGACAATCTTCCATTGCCTTGTCCAAATGGTAATCAAGAACTGCTCCTAAAAGGAAAGTGCTACATTTTAATCCAAATACCACCCTCCGATGCCGAAATATCTTTATATTCTTCCAGTCATATGGATCACACCAGAAGAACCTAAGAAAATCTCTGTCTTCTTAACGAACACTTATTTGTAGAAAAGCCATTTCTACATCAGCTGTCACCCCAAATCTCCCTTCCCGAAATTTTAGTAACAGGGAAGGAATCAGTTCAATCAGATTGGGTCCACACTCTAAACAATGATTGAGAGAAGGAGCATTTCTACCTCTTGCTGACACGTCAAATACAGGACGAACTCTGGTGGTGCTATTCTCCTTAATAACAGTTCGATGTGGTAGGTAGTGTCCATAATTCCCTACTTCTTTGACTGGTACTTCTTCAATAATTCCCAGTTCTTCCCACTCAGCTAGAACTGCATCGTATGAAATGAGAAGATTTTGAGACTGAAGCTTTCTAGTGGTAGATTCTAAACTTTTGAGTGCTAGCTCCCTGTTACTAGGAAGAGCCAAGCTATCTTCTTTCCATAGCAATGAAACTTCGTAACGTCTCTCATCATTTACAGTAATACCTCTTAGAAAATCATCTCTAATTTCAAGCTGTCTTTCATTTTTGGACATTTTAACAGCTGAGCCTGAGATTCCAATGGTATCCAGGCTCCAGCGATCGTTGATCTCATTAACAAACAGAGCTGTAACTTCTTCTGCCAAGTTAACAGAAGATTGTTGTGGATCTTTCCCCATCAAAGTCCAGCCTAAATTTGTTTCCACAGCAACCAAACCAGAAGATAGAACTTTAATATTTCCTGTCAGAAGTTTGTCCGCTACATCCACTCCAATCAGCAAGTCCACAGGCCTAGACTCATCCCCAATATCTGTTAGGCTGATATTCCCTTCCTCAAGTTCATTCAACCAAGGTCCTTTCTTGACCGGAGGGATGCCATTACATATTAAAACCTGATCCAATACTTCAAAATTACATTGATATTTTCCATCCAGGCTTTCAATTTCTAGTTTGTAACATGAATGTTCATTAACACTCGTTTTCACTCCCCCAAAAAGGTCATGTTTAATTGTTTCAGTTCTGACTGGAGTGTAACCTAATCTTTTAACAATGTCTTTCTTAACATAGGATCTTTGGGATCTTGAGTCAATTAAGGCTCTAACAGAGAAGGAAGAGCCAATACCTTTCATCTTTATAACCAAAGTTTGCAAAATAACTTTAGGATATTTAGAAATATTACTCAGCGAATTTGTCTTTTGTTCATTCTTCCCCTCGGATTGCCTGTGTTCGACATTATTATGGGATATATTTTGTTTATTCTGAGGTAAATCAGGGCACATCAGAACTTGGCAGCTCTTACTAAAAATAATGCACCGTACTACGCCTTTACATTTATTGACACAGTGTCCCTTCTTAAAGCACTTAAAACACCCACCCTTGTCCTTAGGACCTTCTGTTTCTCAGATAGACCTAATTAGTGTGCTTTAAAGCAATTAAGGGCATCATGTTGACCTCCACAAAAAATACAGTACCCTCTCCTCTCCTCAACTGGGTTAGTGTTAAGTCAGCTGCAGTAGCAATGTGCTCTGACAATTTGGGTTGGTCTCTACTCCTGTTATTATCTTTGATTCCAAAACCGGAAATTGCTAAACTGATTCGTTCCTCGGCTTCCACTTCCCTTTTCATGAATAGCATGAGATTGTCTAACCTATCTTTCGAATCACGTGTGTGTGCAAAATTGGAACTTCTTTGCCAGGCCCTAAGAAACTCCTCAGGCAAACATGACTCTACTAAAGGATACAACATAGATGCACACTTATCTGTTGTAACACCTAAGGTTTCAAGTGACCGTATGTGCGATTCCAAGTTGTCATAAAGGCTACACATTGAATTGCCATCACCGGGAGTGGAAGATTTCTTAAGAACTAAAGATAACAACTCTCTTACGTAAACTTCAACCAACAGATCATCTCTACCGAACCTGCTCTTTAAGCATTCTACTGCCTTCGTATAATTTTACCCAATAGGTGGAAAACTTTCAGTAATTTCTCGAGCACGAGACCCTTTCACTGTAGCTTGCATTAAGTATTGAAACTTATCTTCCGGTGCAATATCCGGCTCCATGTCTATCTTTTCAAACTGGCCCATGAACTGTATCCATTGTTTTACATCGCCATCAAATTTCCTTAGTTCTAATTTAGGTAGTTTGAATTTTCTCTTACTCACAAGATCTACACTGCTACAATCACTGTTGTCTTGAGCGATACCTCCTGAAGGTAGAATATATTCAACACTCACCTCTATATCAAGAAATTGACGTTGATAGTCATCGGCAAGTCTACATTCGTCGTCCAAGTCCTCTTGGCTGACGTCAAGTTTTAGACTTACGACCTTACCATCCAGCTGCAGGAGCTCATCATTTTTCTTCCGAAGTAAGGAAAGGGAAACCTGAACTTTCCTTCGCTTTTCATGAGCTGTCATCTGGACGTCATCAATTTCACCTTTGAGGTTATTCAACTGCCTCGAAAACGCCGCCCGTGTTACCTTACGTAGCTTTATCGCTCGATCCAGTTCACGTTGGGTTGTCTCCATAATTAAAATATATTGATATATTTATCCTATCACTGGTCGCCACTTATTTTACTTTTACGCTCACCGGCGTATCGCAGATTCTTTCTTCTTTTATATTTAAGGAAAATATATCAATTCAAAACAACCATTTATTGACACTTCTGGATGCCATGACAGTTAATTTTACAACAGTGGAAAAAAGATAATAGAGAAAAAAATAACAATCTTAATGTAGCATCTTTGGCCAAAAGATATGACAACCTCGAACAAGGTGACAGAACAGAACCCTTAGGAACTTCGTTTTCTTGGGTATAATATTGCGATATGTTCTACCGACCTTTACACGGAAGAGTCGGACTACATGAAATTCGTAATGAAAGTCGGTAGATTACCACGGAGTCCCCACTCATGAAGGGTGGAAAGGATCTCGTAGCGCCATATGGTGTCGTAGGTAATTCGGAGAAATGCCTCCTGTATGGCGCTCACAAGTCGCACCAGATGGGCGGTGGTGGACATATGGGAGCGAAATCTAGACTGGTACTCTGACAGTAAGCCTCTCTCTTCCAGGAACCACACCAGTCGATGGTTCACCATCTTCTCTCGCAGCTTACATAGGGCATTTGAGAGGCCTGTAGCTGCTGACAAGTTTGGGATCCTTTCCAGCCTTTGGAACCGGTATCATGATCCACTCTCGCCATTGAGATGGAAACTGCCCATCAATCCATATACGATTGAAGAGGACCAACAATTGCTTTATACTGGATTCGCACAGATGTTTTAACATTTGATTCTGTATGTTATCCGGTCCGGGAGACGTATCCCTACACAGTGAAAGCGCACTGCGCAGTTCCCTTTCAGAGAATGGTACATTGTAGGACTCCAAAGCAGCAGTGGCAAAGGACAAGGGGTGAGCCTCCGCCTCCCGCTTCAGAGTCAGAAAGGTAGGATCGTAACTCCCAGAACAGGATACATCATTGAAGTGCGATCCAATACGGTTGGCAATGGCGAGTTGGTCCGTGATGATGTCTCCGATGATGGAGACTCCTTGTGCCATCAATGATATCGGGAGTCCGGAGATCCGACGAAGCTTAGTCCACACTTGAGATGAAGGAGTATGTGTCGTATAAACAACACATACTTTTACCACGTCGTTTTATTACTCTCCCGAATCAGATATCGGGCTCTAGCACGCATCCTTTTGAAGGTGATAAGGTTGGCCATAGTGTTTTGCCTCCGATAGCATTTGAAAGCACGTCGACGATCTTTAAAGGCTGCTGCAATCTCGGCTGTCCACCAAGGGGCAAGTTTCCGGTGGGAGTTGCCGGATGAGGAAGGTATTGTTTCCTCAGCAGCAGCCGAAATACCATGCGTTATGTGAATGGTATGATCATAGACACTCTCAAAGGTATCTTTGGCAAAATCAGCACGTGCTGTGAAAGTTGTCCAATCAGCCCGACGGAGAAGCCATCGACTTGGTAATTCGATGGCTCTCTGGTTCGGAAGAGTAACGATAATCGGGAAATGGTCACTAATACAAAGGTCGTCGTGTACACCCCACTGTAGCAGGGGAACCAGCGCACGACAGCACAAGGTGATATCGACATTTGAATAAGTGCCGTGTGCAATAGAGAAGTGGGTAGGTTCCCCTGTGTTTAACAAATACAGCTCCAGCGCCTGATCAGTCTCTCAAAATCTCTCCCTCCATCACTAGTGGTAGCGGAGCCCTAGATGATGTTGTGGGCATTAACATATCCCAGAAGGAGAAAAGGAGGGGGGGGGGGAAGCTGAGAGACTAGATCCACCAGCTGGTTTCAATCCAGTTGAGAATCAGGTGGAATGTACACGTTACATACTGTTGCCATTACTGGCGACGAAGTACGAACTGCAACTGCCTCTAGCTGAGTACGCAACGGCACCTCTTCACTAAAGAGGCTAGAGTGGACGAGAATGCAGACGCCACCGACGGCCACAGCTCCATCCACTGGGTCTTCAGAGAAGAGGTTGAAGTAACGCATTATTGTCTCACGTCCAGGACGAAACCTGGATTCCTGAAGACAGACAATGGTTGCCGAAAACGAAGATATTAATTGACGTAACTCATTGAGATGACCAGAATAGCTATTACAGTTCCCTTGTAAGTAGAAGTGGGTCTTCTACTTACACTTGACCGTTTGCCACCATTCCCCATCTCTAGTTGGATATGATGGGGCAGGAGAGCGCACCTCAATCTCCACATCTCGGTCCGAAGACGAAGAAAATGGAGCGGGCAGTCCCCTGGATGGCGCGAGGTCCTCGTCGGACTTCACGAGTCTCGCTCTTGGGGAAGAGCGAGAGCGGTGTCGAGGGACTTTCTCCCGGTCCGAAGACTGGGTGTCTGTCCCCGACATGTCCCGAAGAGATTTCTTTCTTGATCGGCGCTGACGTCAATTTGGGGAAGTAGATGGTCGCTTCCCCACAGACGCCAGTTCCTTAAAAAATATGGCCGCTCCTGCTGACACCGCTCCACTGGTGGTGGTGGGAGTGGAATGGCCAGCAGATACCTGAGCAGCCCTGTCTCTAGGAGAGGAAGAGAAACGGCGCTGAACCGTTCCTCTCTCCTCCGCTGATGTATTTTCCTATTTGTAGGGGAGTTCCTCCATACGGACGAGTTTGGCTTCAGCCGGCTTCCCTCCCTTGATGGTCGTGGGAGCGGGAAGGCCAGCAGAGTCAGTAGCCACTCCGTCAGGAGGAGGGCGAGAGAGATGGCGACGAACCTTCTCTCTCATCTCCACTACTACTTTTGTCATATCGGGTGGACTGGAAGAAGGACCAGCCCTGGTCGGCAAACTCTTCTTTCCCCTGTTAACTGAGGAAGACATGTTAGCCGACCGGTTCGAAGAAGAAGAAGAAGAGGACTTCTCCGATTTCGCCGGTTTAGATGGTATAACTGTCGCCTTCTTTTCCTTGCCCGAAGAAGTTTGTGGGACCTCCTTCGGGCAGACAATTTTCGCTGATACAGCGAGGGGTGATTTCAAATCTGCTGAATTACCGGACGTCGAGTTTACTACACTGGGAACTGTGACAGCAGGGGTGAATGAGGGCGTCGCTGCGGCCACAAATGTCACCCGAAATTCGGGGGCATTAATATCACGGTACCTCTTGCGAGCATCGTGATATGAAAGCCGATGCAATGTTCTGATTTCTTGGATTGTGGCTTCTTTACAGAACTCAGGGCACTGCTTCGATCGTGGAGAGTGGCTTCCTTGGCAGTTATACCAGGCCCAATACAACTGTGAACATGAGGGAGGAGCCAGATTCACGCGCTCACCCGCGCCAGCCAATTGCATAGCGCGGCGTTGCCTAGTTAACTACGCAATCTGGGCTCGCTGTGCCGTACGAAATCCCTATTTCTCTCCGCGCACGAAAATCATTAATTATCCAATTATTTAGATGAACCTATGTTACAGAGCTAAACATTTTGAAGCTGACTGTGCAAACCCCATGACGATACGACCAGCCGTTCGGGAGATATCATCTGCTCTTGAACTGAAGGGATAATTAGAGCGAAGAATGGTTAGGTGTTGAAATATTTAGTTTCGCTGGGGAAGATAACAGTGACAGCATGGCTGTATCAATTCAGTAGTGGAGCTTATAGAAGTTAGTGCTGTGAGCTGAAGTTTTGAACTCATAACAATGTTCCGTAGCAAGTCGAGTGGCAGTCGAACAGCGAGGCAAGAACAATATTTTTCAGGGTATACGGCCTTTTAAAGAATCTTTCGAATACAGAAGTACGTGAAAACACAAAATCTGATAACCTGTGTTGTTGTGTTGTCGGCAAATATGTTTTCTTTTTTAAAATTGAGTCGAATAAAACTCACCTCTTCACAGTCTTACCTCACGAGGCATAGAGTACCCGGTTCTAACCCTAAGACCAGAACTAAATGTCTTGATTGAGCCGTGAATCGAATCTGGACATCATGGGTAACAGCAAGAGTTGTTGTTGTTGTTGTTGTTGTTGTTGATTATTATTGTTGTAGGGGCTTTGTGACATCGTGGTCATGTAGCCCCGTGTATTTGGGTGTGTGTGGAATTTATCTGATAACATGTGACACTGTGATGTCTCTACTAGTGTGTATATTTGTAATTGAGGAAGGATTTGCGTAGGAAGCGGCCGTGGCCGTACGTTAGGTACCATCCCGGCATTTGCCTGGAGTAGAAGTGCGAATCCACAGAAGAACCACTTCCAGGATGGCTAAGATAGGAATCCAACCCACATATTCCTAGGTTTGCATCACGAGGCTGAGTGTACCATGTTCCAGCCCTCAGACCAGAATTTGTTGGGAATCGTACCCGGGACTCCGCGGTGACAGCCAAGAATGGACAGCAATGTGCTAGCCAGTACACCACAAGGTGGTCTCCAATAAACAAAAACTGATCCCAAAAATTGTATTCTCTGTTTCTATTACCTTATAAAGGGCTACCAAGCAATGTTACTCAGAATGGCTTGGGGTGTAGATTACGTCATGTGATATAATAACGTTGTAATTGTTGTTTCATTTGAGGGGCTTGGACATATTGGTATTTTAGCCCCGTGTACTTGTCTGAAAATCTGGGTTACTGTGGTGTCTGTATTAGAGTGTGTGTATTATTATTATTCTGGTGAGGATTGGGAAGGAGGCGGCCGTGTCCTTAAGTTAGGAACCATCCCGGCATTTGCCCGGAGTATAAATGAGAAACCACTTTCAGGATGACTGAGGTAGGAATTTTACCTACATCTTCCCAGCTTTGCCTCACGAGATTGAGCGAACCCTGTTCTAGCCCTCAGACTAAAATTAAATAGCTTGGCAGAGCCGGGAATCGAACCTGAACCTCCTGCGCGACAGCCAAGAATGCTGGTCGCTGGTGGTCACTTTCACGAATAACGTTTGTGTGGCATCTTATATCTGCCTCATATCACATTGTGTGCAATCCGTTGTGAGGATAGATATTCGTAGGATTAGGTCCCCCAGCTCGTACATGCGCTTGCATTCGGAGCGCCTTGTGTTCTGGGGGAAGGTCGTGTGTATACTGCGAGCGTAGAGCTGTGTCATCTCTGCCAGTCTCACTGTGGCAACAGCGCTCCGCTGGACGCACGCTAATGGGCGAGCCCATGTTCACAGTTGTTTTGGGTCTGGTATAGGACAAATCGGGGGAGGCGTACACCTCTCACCCTCATGTGTCCCCTTGTCACACTCTCTACACACGGCCTTGGCAGTGCACCTGGCAGAAACATGCTCGAATTTCTGGCATTGATAACATCACATAGGTGGAGGGATGTACGGTCGAACATCGCAGTGGTTCGATGTGACCTACATCTGCTTAGGTAAAACATCACCCTCAAAATGGAGAATAAAAGCGCCAGTATCGACGCTGTTCTCTCCAATCTTTCGGGTGATGCGCCCAATCTTGGTGACGCCTATCTTCCCCAGATTCCGCAACAATTCCGCATCGCTATTCAAAATGAATTTACGATGGAAAATAACTCCACGGACCTCATTCATCGTTTCGTGTTTTGAGACCTTAACGAGAATTTCGCTGAAATGCGTGCATTCCAGCAACGTTTCGGTTTGCTGTCGGCTAATTGTATGCAGTAGGAGCTGTCCGTTCCGGAGCTTGGAAATCCCGTTTAGATCTCCAAATTTCCCCTCGAATTCCTCGGAAAAGATCATTGATTTCACCACTTTGAAATAATCCCCGTCTGTCCTGATAGCTACCAGGTAGCGATGTGACTTGTCAACAGGGAAACGTGCATTGAAAGTTTTATCCCTGATCCGACATTCAAGAGACGGCTATTTAAGGGGGACACCCTCTGATGATTTATTGGGCCGCTTTCGCGTCTTCCCGAAATCACCCTCCCCGAATACAACCTACTCCGAACGAGGGTCATCACTGTGGGCGCCACCCAGCCAAGGCAATACCTACCTGGCATAGCAGGTATTGCCCGGGGTCCCAGTGCCTTGAATAGGAACTTCCCCCTCGGCATGCAGAGTGATATGTTTGGCGAAATTATTCGGCCGTGCAGGGACCTCCGTTGTGAGGCGGATACCACTGCAAGGGTACATGGCGCACCCCCCTGACGGGATGGGGAATACCGTCCAGGCTTTCTGGCTAAGATGGCCAAGTTGGTGGCCCTTCCGCAGGCAGCATGCCGTTTATTTCTAAGGGTCAAACCAAAAATGTTACCGGAAGTCGGAAAAGACCTTTTACAGGCAGGGGATACCGTAGATGAATTTTCTCTTCCCATCAACAGGGAGTCTTCAAAATCAAAGTCAGTCATGTCAGTCTGTCTTGTCGGCCCTATTAGTGTCCTCCTACGACAAGCAGAGCATACCGTGTGTGTATTCTAACCCGCAACCCACACGGGGGTGTACCTAAAAGGATGTCTGTCGCACCCAATGGGGATTATCCACACTCCAGTAATGCATATTATGACGATAAACGGTTCCATTGTTGTGGAATCGTGCTTCGTCCGTAAATAAGATGGTCGCTAGAAAAGCCGGATCAGTTTCCACAGAACGCCACCCGTGCTTCGAAATCATGACCATGTATCTCCAGGTGTAAGTGCAGATGGTACGGGTGAGACCAGTGGGTGTGCATTATCCACATAACAGACACTCGGCTGATGTTCGTCTCCAGTGCAATGGCCCATGTGGTAGTATGAGGGTGACGCCGGATATCGTCAAACACAACCTCTTCATGTGAGCAGACGTCACGCGATGATCTCAAACAGGCCGTGTTTTTCCCAGGGATCCAGTATCTCCCAGGCGTCTTCATTTTATTCAATACTGAAAACTTCGTTATTGCAATTATTATGTTCTGTTACAACTGTACTTATTTACTACTTCATACCTGTTATATAAAAACGAGTATTTATATAAGAAAATCAACTCGTCTATTTTGTTTAGCAAACCTTGTGATTACTGAATCGATGTTTATAGTGATGTCAAGATGAATGTGCAGCAATGCACGAATAGGAATTTGGGGCTTTTTTCGCACCAAAAAATTTTTCCGACGTCCAAACTGCAAGCTTGGTTGGCAATTTAAGCTGTGACTTTCTCCCTTTGTCGGTACCAACCCGACTTGCCAAAACTGCAACGTACTTTGGTATTTTTCTCGAAGAACGATGTAAAAGTCGCAAAACACGCCGTTGCAATTTGTACGAATATTTTAGGTGCGCTAAACGCATCAAATTTCTATCCATGTAGCTTGCAAAAAATTGGTCTGGTTTTGTACGTTTGGTTATTTTGTGATTGCGTTTTTAGTGATACCAGTTTACTTAACTATTTCGATTCGCTGACCCCCGCCCCCAAGCCAAACTCTAGATCCGCGCCTGAACATATTCATATACTCTTCGCTGGAATACATCCCGAGGCAGTGAATACGCTTCGTGTTGTGAATTACGTCGAAGGAGCGAGTTCGCGCAGCTACATACTGACTTGCCATCGCATGTTGTTTTCGTTCCAATGGGGCACACTTTGCCCTAACTGTGGTCTACGAAGCTTGGAACATGTACGCCGTAGCTAACTGGTTGCCTTTGCCCTAGCCAGAGACAATCACCTCCTCGTCCTTGTCCAATCCAGCACCTTAGCTTATGCAACGATACACACGGTCTTCTTTTTTTTTTCTTTTTATTTGATCGCTTACCCTCCAAGCTCGGCTTTACCCTCGGACTTTGCGAGGGATCAGTCCTCTACCGTCGAATTCCAGGACAGTGCCTCGGAGCTGATCACACCTTGACAGCAGATACAACTGGGGATGGTGACAAGCCAATCGCCTAAGTGACCACGAACTTGGGTCTAATGAAGGAAAGGGCAGCGAAGGGAGTGGGAAGAAAGATGCCGTGGTCCTGTCGAAAGGAACCATCCCAGCAATCGCCTGGAGGAGACGTGGGAAACCACGGAAAACCACTTCTAGGATGGCTGAGGCAGGAAGCGAACCTGCCTCTACTAAGTCTGTGTGCCCCACGAGGTTGGGTGAACCCCGTTCCAGGCCTCAGACCAGGAACAAAATTTCGTGGCAGAGCCGAGATTTGAACCCGGGCCTCCGCAGTGACATGATCTTTTACAGAGCCAAATAAACAAATCGTGTCGCCTCCGTGGTGTAGTGGTCAGCGTGCATAAATGCCACCCCGGAGGTCTGAGGTTCGATACCCGGCTCTAACAAGAAATTTGACAAGTGGTATGAGGGCTGAAACGGGGTCTACTCAGCCTCGGGGAGAAGAGTAGAGTGGGTTCGATTCCCACCTCAGCCATCTTCGAGTGGTTTTCCGTGGTTTCCCACTTCGTCTTCGGGCAAATGCTGGAAAGGTACAGTACCTAACCAAAGGCCACGATCGCCTCCTTCCCTCTTCCTTGCCTATCCCTCTCACTCTTCCCATCCCCTCATCAGGCCCCTGTTCACTTCGCAGGTGAGGCCGCCTGGGCGAATTGCTAGTCACACTCCCCAGTTGTATCCCCTGATTCAGAGCCTCAAGCTGCAGGACACCGTCCATCGCTTAGTCCGTGGGAAAAGCCAACCCTGGAGGGTAAAAAGATAACGAAAAAAACAACTAATCAGTCTGTGAAAACGATTAAGTATATAACCTTGCCACTTGCCAGGCAACTCCAATCGCGCACTTGCCATGTGAGCTACTGCGACATTTGACCTGCAGCGCGCACCTCCCGGTCTATACAATACCTGCTCTCGGTGTGTGCGTGCACCTCTTCTTTTCAAGTGGGTGTTCTCCGTATCTCGGCTCGTTTAACGGGTTCATTCGAGGTGCCCATACTGAATTAATAGTGGCGCTCACGATTCCTGCTGTCTTCTAGCCCGTAAACACACATCTCGTTATATTACCCCGGTTTAGGGAGAGGGACCTATGTCTTTCAGAATTGTAGTACATGTGACAGAATGCATAAAACTGGATCGCAAGGGGCCAGTGGACCGTTCGGTATGTAGGCCATAGAGTTTTGTAGACTACTATTACCTGAAGATACCGGTTGAGTTAGCCGTGCTCGTTACGGCGTGACTGCAGGCAGTCGCCACATCCGGTAGGCGAGGAGAATCGAAACCCTCCACCGGCAACCTTGAAGATGGTTTTCTGTAGTTTCCTATCTTCCTTCCAGGCAAATGCCGGGGTTAGTCCCCAACTATAGGTCACAGCCTCTACCTTCCAATTCCTCATCCTTACATTAACACTTTCCTCGCCAGACAACCACCACACGGGACGGTACTTGTAGCTCACCCCATGGGTGTCCGCATAGAAGTAGCTGCAAACTTGAGCGAGCCGAACATGTACTCGGACACTCCCGGCACTAAAAGCCATACGCTTAAAAAATATAATATAAGAACATGAAGATTATTGCGTAAATGTATTATTCAAACTTCAATCGCATAATTAGGACACAAGAAATAACAAGTATTTCCGTGAAGAAATGTGTAGCCCAGTTTCATTTATCCTGCTTATGTTAATTGCCTCTATCAACATACAAAATTCAGTTTGATTGCTGTAATAGATTCGTAGATATTGAGAACCGTCTAAATATATCGGATAGTCGACATGTTGGATTGTTATATATGTAGGCCTTAGAGTTATATACTATTACATGAAGATTATTGTGTAAGAGTATTATTCAAACTTCAATTGCATTATTAGGACACAAGAAATGGTAAAAACGAGATTTTAAAATTTTGCACAGCCTCCATCTTCTGGTTCTGAAAAAAAAATTGAAATAAATTAGATGCCAGTGGATTAAAATTTGTATAAGCTTATACCATACCAAGTTTCACTGTGCTCATCCTTTTCAATATTCGCATTTCGCGTCGCCGGCAGGTTGGATTTGTGATCACCAGGTTATGAAAATTCCATAGGTGAACTTATGTTTATAGCCTCTATCAACTCACAAAATGTCAGTTTGACTGCTGTCAGATTATCAGATTTTGTGATCCGTCTAAATATTTTGGATGCTCGCCATGTTGGATTGTAACATATGTAGGCCATATAGTTATGTACTATTAGATGACTATTATTGCGTAGGTTCATTATTCAAACGTTGATTTCGATCGCATGATTGCGACACAAAAAATTAAAACTTAATTTTAAAAATTTGCACAGCTGCCATCTTGAGGTTATGTAAACAATTTGACAAAAATATATGTCAGTGCATTGCAAAGTGTATAAAGAATTGCTGTACCAAGTTTCACTGCGTTCGAATTTTTAACCCGCGAGAAAAGTCTATTTAAATGTTTCAAATTCGCATGGTCGCCATGTTCGTTTTGTAGTTAACAGGTTTCTGAAAGTCCCTTGAACGATTTTGTAGTAGTGCCTTTTATCACCGTACAAAATTTCAGGTTGATATGAGTAATAGATTCGGAGATATAGAATGACAGTGAAATATTTCGCACAGCCGCCACGTTGGATTGTTGAAACGTAATAAAATTTGTAGGGCACGGTCAAGGTAGGCCAGAATAGTACTATGACCTTTCCGAATTTAATTGAAATCTATCCAGCCACTTAGATTTTATTAGTGGGGCGTGGGGGCTCACACACGGACGCACACACACGGACAGAAGGTGAACCATAAGCCTATTTTTTTCATAAATAGAAATAGGCTAAAAGCGAGATTTTAAAATTTGACACTGGCGCCATCTCGTGGTTAAAAAAACAATTAAGTTTGATTGCTGTCACAGATTAGTTGACATTGAGAATCGTCTAAATATTTCGGATGGTCACCATATTGGATTTTTATATACTTTGTAGGCCATAGAGCTATGTACTATTAGATGATGATAATTGCGTAGGTTCATTGTTCAAACGTTGGTTTCGATCGCATGATTAGGACACAAGAAATTAAACCTTAATTTTAAAATTTCGCACAGCCGCCATCTTGAAGTTATGTAAACAATTGAGCTGATTAGGATGTCAGTGCATTACAAGGTGCATACCATTTGATGTACCATGTGTGACGGCACTCGGAAGGTTTAAATTCGAGAAAAGTCTATTTAAATACAACTACTTCGCTTGACCGCCATGTTCGTTTTGTAAAGAGGTTTTTGAGAGTCCCATCGTTACACTTCTATTAGTGCTTTTATCCACCACACAAAACGTCAGGGTGATATCTGTAATAGTTTCGGAGATTTGGAATGCCGGTGAAATATTTCGCGCAATGCCAAGTTGGATTGGTGTGATGTAATAAAATTTGAAGAGCACAGTCGGGGTTGGACAAAATAGTACTATGACCTTACCGAGTTTCGTTGAAATCACTCCAGCAGTTTAGATTTTATTAGGGAGAGGAGCGAGGCGACGGTCACATGCAAACACACACATACGAACACACACACGGACTATATGTGATGTCATAGGCCTATCTTTCATAAATGTAAATAATAAAGGAAGCTTTCCAGTCGGTCAACACGACTGAATGGCTTTCATTATTAGAATTAAGCATCACTGAAAAATGGCTTCTATCAATACTAAATGACAAAAGGCCAACAAGTAAACGAAAGGCAGGAACGGGAGGTTTAATTTAGAAAATAAATACTATTATTGGTCACAAAGGAACTAAAGTTCCGCTTACACGTACCTTGATGCTCGCTACAGTTGGGAGTCTAGTTCCGACTGTAACGTTCCAGGGCTGTAACGTTCAACATGCTCGTTCTGAGTTCCAAGTTACAGTTCCGGAACGATACTCGGGGCCGCGGTATGGCGTACGTTACGTAACGTGGAACACAAGCGGTACGTAAAGCAATTCAGTTCTGTTCCGTGTCCCTGATGATTAGTTTAGTCGTTTATTTAAGTTAAGTTTTGACCAATTGAGTAGCTACAATTGAGATTTGGTAAAGATGGCGGCAAAATAAACATGACACTGAGGTGCTCTTTTCTAGTGCTACTTCTGTACAAAATGTCGTGTTTCAATTGATAGGGGGGAGCCGACATATACACACAGATACACAATGTTTCTTGAAAAAAGTCCCTTAATACTAGCCACGTTCTTCTACTGGCAGTGATCTGTAAGAAAATCATGCATTTTTAGTCTACTTTTGACATTTTGCAAAAATGAGGAAAAAGTAGACTTATGAGATCGATCCGGGAAAATGTGTTTCTGTCTGGCTACCTGTCTCTCTGTCTGTCTGGCTCTGTGTGTGTCTCTCCCCCCCTCCCCTATCAACTCATAAACGGCTTCAGCATTCGAAACCATTTTTTAGTATGAGTAAAGTTGTATACCGGAATATCTCAAGCCCATATTTGAAAATGATGTCAGTGCTACCAACTGCTGAAAAAAACGCACTAGAAATTTGAGCTCCATTTTGGATATCTTGCAAGGTATGCATGGGAGCTCTTCCAAAATTGGCACAGAAGTAGATAATGCTATTTTTGTTTCATTTCCAGGAGGCCATGCGTGACAATGTTGCCAAAATAATTTTAAGCTTTCTGATAGGTCAAGTTTTAAATGCATATAACTTCTGCACTATCAATTGGATTTCAACCAAATTTTGTATGTAATATGTGGACATAAACAGATATGACTGAGCGTGTTCTTAAGAACCACAAGGTCTGCCAACTGTTAATAATTGCTCTCTCTATTTTTTATCCAAATACCAAAATATCAGAAAGTATGCAAGCCGACAGCTTTAAACTATGCACACGTTTAGTACCTTAAATTTTAGATTAATTTGGAGTAACTTATATAGTTAGTTCTACCAACATGATTCTAAGTCTGCTGATAGCACCAAATGTTAAATACATGTAACTCCCATACTATCAGTTGGATTTCAACCAAATTTCGCATGTGCTATGTGTACCATAACAGATATGACTAGGCTTATTCTTAAGTGGAATCAGGGCTGCCAACTGTTAATAAATGCTGTCTATATATTTTTTCCCTAATATCAATAAATCAGAAAATATTCAAGCAATCAGCTCCATAATTTGCACACGTATAGCACCTGGCATTCTAGATAAATTTGGAGTAATCAATATAAGACAATGCTACCAACATGATTCTATGACTGCAGATAGGTTCAATTTTAAAAAGCATGTAACTTGTATACTAAAAATGGATTTCATCCATAATTGGCACAACAAGATGTCATACTATTTCAGATTATTTCTGACCAGCACACGCATGACATTGTTGCCAAACATGCTTTTACGCGTGCTGATAAATCCAGAGTCTAACTGCATGTAAAGTTCATTGGAATTCAACCAAATTGTGTATTCTGTACCTTAAGAGATGGAACGAAGATGTATATATTAAGTCGCCAGGGCTGCCAACAGTACTGCTCTATTAGGCTACATTATACCAGGTATATTTCGAACTAATTAGACATTTAGATATTAACAACTTAATTTCGTCATTATTCTAGATAGGTTCATATACACTAGTTTAATCATTGGTATGAAACTTAATTTTAGGAAAAGTAGGCTCTTTAGTTCCTCACGGAACTTCTTGTTAGGTTTTTAATATGTGTTTGAAATTTGTTGCAGATGATTATTTTATCATATTTTCATACATCATGTTTTTTTTTTTTTTTTTTAGAGTATGGCTTTTTTAGTGCCGAGAGTGTCCGAGGACATGTTCGGCTCGCCAGTTGTGTAGCTGCTTCGAGACGGACACCCAATGTGTGAGCTACAAGTACCGTTGGAGAGGGAAGGAGGGAAGTTGGAATGTAAGGACGAGGAGTTGGAAGGTTAGCGGCTGTGTCCTATAGTAAGGGACCAACCCCGGCATTTGCCTGGAAGGAAGATGGGAAACCACAGAAGACCATCTTCAAGGTTGCCGGCGGGGGGATTCGAACCTCCTCGCCTCCCGGATGTGAGCGACTGCCATCAGTCATGCCGTAACCACCACGGCTAACTCACCATACATCATGTTGCGGTATGTTGATTTAGGCGTTCAATTTTCAATCCTTCTTAATGGTGCACCATGCAAGGTTTAATACCAAGGGACTTTTTAGTGTTACGCTAGACATTTATCTTGTGTCTTTGATATTTATCAATTCATTCATATCGGCTGATGTTGTTGTTTTTGTCTTCAGTCGTTTGACTGGTTTTATCCCGCTTTCCATGCCTCCCTGTCCTGAGCATACCGTTTCATCTCTACATAGCTACCACACCCTACATTCGAGGCAAACTGTTTAACATATTCCCATCTTGGTCTACCTCTACAGTTCCTGTCCTCGACCCTTCCTTCCATTACTAAGTTTGCCATTCCTGGGTGTCTTAGTATGTGTCCTACCAACTTATCTCTTCTCTTAATTAGCAGTCGGCAGAAACATCTCTCCTCTCCCGCTCGTCTTAATACTTCTTCGTTTGTAACCCTCTCTTCCCATCTGATCTTCATCATTCTCATGTAACACCACATTTTAAACGCTTCAAATCTCCTCTTTTCTGCTGCACCAATAGTCCAATTTTCACTTCCATAGAGTGCCACGCTCGATGTCAACAGATTCCTTTTCTGTAGAAATGCCTTCCTTGCCTGAGCCAACCTAATTCTTATATCCTCTTTCCTCCAACCATCACTGGTTATTTTGCTTCCTAAGTAACAGAAGTCTTCTGAGATTCGGAGATATAGAATGCCAATGAAATATATCGCACAGCCGCCATGTTGGATTATTGAAACGTAATAAAATTTGTTGGGCACAGTCGGGGTCGACCTGAATATTACTACAGTATGACCTTACCGAATTTAATAGAAATCTATCCAGCCACTTAGATTTTATTAGTGGGGGGTGGGGGCACACACACGGACACACACGGACAAAAGGTGATCTCATCAGCCTATTTTTTTCATAAATAGAAATCAGCAAAGAACGAGATTTTAAAATCTGACACTAGCGCCATCTCGTGGTTAAGAAAACAATTAAGTTTGATTGTTGTCAGAGATTAGTTGACATTGAGCATCGTCTAAATATTTCGGATGGTCACCATATTGGATTTATATATACATTGTAGGCCATAGAGCTATGTACTATTAGCTGATGATTATTGCGTAGGTGCATTGTTCAAACGTTGGTTTCGATCGCATGATTAGGACACAAGAAATTAAACTTTAATTTTAAAATTTCGCACAGCCGCCATCTTGAAGTTATGTAAACAATTGAGCTGAATAGGATGTCAGTGCATTACAAGGTGTATACCATGTTCTGTACTATGAGTGACGGTGCTCGGATGGTTTAAATGCGAGAGAAGTCTATTTAAATACAACAACTTCGCTTGGCCACCATGTTCGTTTTGTAAAGAGATTTTTGAGAGTCCCATCGTTACACTTCTATTAGTGCTTTTTTTTCACCATACAAAACGTCTGTAATAGTTTCGGAGATATGGATTGCCGGTGAAATATTTCGCACAGTTGCCATGTTAGTTTGGTGTGATGTAATAAAATTTGAAGAGCATAGTCGGGACGGACAAAATAGTACAATGACCTTACCGAGTTTCGTGAAATCGCTCCAGCAGTTTAGATTTTATTAGGGAGGGGAGCGAGGCGACGGACACATGCAAACACACACATACGTACACACACATGGACTATATGTGATGTCATAGGCCTATCTTTCATAAATGTAGAAAATAAAGGAAGCTTTTCAGTCGGTCAACACGACTGAATAGCTTTCATTATTAGAATTAAGCATCACTGAAAAATGGCTTCTATCACTACTAAATGAAAATAGGCCAACAAGTAAACGAAAAGCAAGAACGGGGGGTTTAATTTAGAAAAGAAATACTATTATTGGTCACAAAGGAGCTAAAGTTCCGCTAACACGTACCTTGATGCTCGGTACAGTTGGGAGTCTAGTTCCGACTGTAACGTCCCAAGGCTGTAACGTTCCACATGCTCGTACCGAGTTCCAAGTTACAGTTCCGGAACGATACCGCAAGCCAGCTCGGGGCCGCGGTATGGCATACGTTACGTAACGTGGAACACAGCGGCACGTAACGCATTTCAGTTCTGTTCCGTGTGCCTGATGATTAGTTTAGTCGTTTATTAATGTTACGTTTTGACCAATTGAGTAGCCACAATTGAGATTCGGTAAAGATGGCGGCAAAATAAACATGACACTGAGGTGCCTGTTTCTAGTGCTACCTCTGTACAAAATTTTGTGTTTCAATTGAAAGGGGGAGCAGACATATTCACACACAGACACATAACGTTTCTTGAAAAAAGTCTCTTAATATTAGCCACGTTCTTCTACTGGCAGTGATCTGTAAGAAAATCAGGCATTTTTAGAGTTTTAATAAGTGCTTGAAATTTGTTGCAAATGATTATTTTATCATATTTTCATACATCATGTTACGGTATGTTGATTTAGGCGTTCAATTTTCCATCCTTCTTTATGGTGCACCAAATAAAGTTTAATACCAAGGGACTTTTTAGTGTTACGCTAGACATTTATCTTGTGTCTTTGATATTTATCAATTCATTCATATCGGCTGATGTTGTTGTTTTTGTCTTCAGTCGTTTGACTGGTTTTATCCCGCTCTCCATGCCTCCCTGTCCTGAGCTAAGCGTTTCATCTCTACATACCTACCACACCCTACATTCGAGGCAAACTGTTTAACATATTCCCATCTTGGTCTACCTCTACAGTTCCTGTCCTCGACCCTTCCTTCCATTACTAAGTTTGCTATTCCTGGGTGTCTTAGTAAGTGTCCTACCAACCTATCTCTTCTCTTCATTAGCAGTCGGCAGAAACATCTCTCCTCTCCCGCTCGTCTTAATACTTCTTCGTTTGTAACCCTCTCTTCCCATCTGATCTTCATCATTCTCATGTAACACCACATTTCAAACGCTTCAAATCTCCTCTTTTCTGCTGCATCAATAGTCCAATTTTCACTTACATAGAGTGCCACGCTCCGTGTCAACAGATTCCTTTTCTGTAGAAATGCCTTCCTTGCCTGAGCCAACCTAATTCTTATATCCTCTTTCCTCCATCAATCACTGGTTATTTTCCTTCCTATGTAACAGAAGTCTTCTGAGATTCGGAGATATAGAATGCCAGTGAAATATATCGCACAACCGCCATGTTGGATTATTAGAACGTAATAAAATTTGTAGGGCATGGTCGGGGTCGGCCTGAATAGTACTATGACCTTACCGAATTTAATTGAAATCCATCCCGCCACTTAGATTTTATTAGTGGGGCGTGGGGGCACACACACGGACACACACGGACAAAAGGTGATCTCATAAGCCTATCTTTTCATAAATAGAAATAGGCTAAAAACGAGATTTTAAAATTTGACACAGGCTCCATCTCGTGGTTAAGGAAACAATTAAGTTTGATTGCTGTCACAGATTAGTTGACATTGAGAATTGTCTAAATATTAAGGATGGTCACCATATTGGATTTTTATATACATGGTAGACCATAGAGCTAAGCACTATTAGATGATGATGATAATTGCGTAGGTTCATTGTTCAAACGTTGGTTTCCATCGCATGATTAGGACACAAGAAATTAAACCTTAATTTTAAAATTTCGCACAGCCGACATCTTGAAGTTATGTAAACAATTGAGCTGAATAGGATGTCAGTGTATTACAAGGTGTATACCATTTGCTGTACCATGTGTGACGGCGCTCGGTTGGTTTAAATGCGAGAAAAGTCTATTTAAATACAACAACTTCGCTTGGCCGCCATGTTCGTTTTGTAAAGAGGTTTTTGAGAGTCCCTTAGTTACAATTATATTAGTGCTTTTTTCCACCATACAAAACGTCATGGTGATATCTGTAATAGTTTCGGAGATATGAAATGCCGGTGAAATATTTCGCGCAATCGCCAAGTTGGATTGGTGAGATGTAATAAAATTTGAAGAGCACAGTCGGGGTTGAACAAAATAGTACTATGACCTTACCGAGTTTCGTTGAAATCGCTCCAGCAGTTTAGATTTTATTAGGGAGGGGAGCGAGGCGACGGTCACATGCAAACACACACATACGAATACACACACGGACTCCATGTGATGTCATAGGACTATCTTTCATAAATGTAAATAATAAAGGAAGCTTTCCAGTCGGTCAACACGACTGAATAGCTTTCATTATTAGAATTAAGCGTCACTGAAAAATGGCTTCTATCACTACTAAATGAAAATAGGCCAACAAGTAAACGAAAAGCAAGAACGGGGGGTTTCATTTAGAAGAGAAATACTATTATTGGTCACAAAGGAGCTAAAGTTCCGCTAACACGTACCTTGATGCTCGGTACAGTTAGGAGGCGAGTTCCGACTGTACCGTTCCATACGTAACGTTCCGCTAACACGTACCTTGATGTTCGGTACAGTTGGGAGTCGAGTTCCGACTGTACCGTTCCAGGGCTGTAACGTTCCACTTGCTCGTACCGAGTTCCAAGTTACAGTTACGGAACGATACCGCAAGCCAGCTCGGGGCCGCGGTATGGCATACACAGCGGTACGTAACGCATTTCAGTTCTGTTCCGGGTCCCTGATGATTAGTTTAGTCGTTTATTAATGTTATGTTTTGACCAATTGAGTAGCCACAACTGAGATTTGGTAAAGATGGCGGCAAAATAAACATGACACTCAGGTGCCCTTTTCTAGTGCTACCTCTGGACAAAATTTCGTGTTTCAATTGAAAGGGGGGAGCACACATATACACACACAGACACACAATGTATCTTGAAAAAAGTCCCTTAATACTAGCCACGTTCTTCCACTGGCAGTGATCTGTGCGAAAATCAGGATTTATTAGTCTACTTTTCACATTTTGCAAAAACGAGGAAAAAGTAGACTTTTGAGATCGATCCGGGAAAATGTGTGTGTGTCTGTGTGTCTGTGTGTCTGTGTGTCTATCTGTCTGTCTGGCTGGCTGTGTGTGTCCTCCCCCCCCCCCTATCAACTCATAAACGGCTGTAGCAATCGAAAACAATTTTTAGTATGAGTAAAGATGTATACCGGAATATCTCAAGCCAATATTTGAAAATAATGTCACTGCTACCAACTGCTGAAAAAACGCACCAGAAATTTGAGCTCCATGTTGGATATCTTGAAAGGTATGCTTGGGAGCTATTTCAAAATCGGCACAGATGTAGATAATGATATTTCTGTTTAATTTCCATGAGGCCATACATGACAGTGTTGCCGAAATAATTTTAAACTTTCTGATAAGTCAAGTTTTTAGATGCATATAACTTCTGCACTATCAATTGGATTTCAACCAAATATTGTATGTAATATGTGGACATAAACAGATGTTGCTGAGCGTATTCTTAAGAACCAACAGGGCTGCCAACTGTTAATAATTGCTCTCTCTATTTTTTTTCCAAATACCTGTATATCAGAAAGTGGCAAAGCCGACAGCTTTAAACTATGAACACGTATAGTACCTTACATTTTAGATTAATTTTTAGTAACATATATAGTCAGTTCTACCAACATGATTATAAGCCTGCTGATAGCACCAATTTTTAAATACAATTAACTCCTATACTATCAGTTGGATTTCAACCAAATTTCGTATGTGCTATGTGTACCTTAACAGATATGACTATGCTTATTCTTAAGAGCAATCAGGGCTGCCAACTGTTAATAAAAGCTGTCTATATTTTTTCCCCAAGATCAATATATCAGAAAATATGCAAGCCAACAGCTCCATACTATCCACACGTATAGCACCTAGCATTCTAGATAAATTTGGAGTAATCAATGTAAGTAAGTGCTGCCAACATGATTCTATGCCTACAGATAGGTCCAATTTAAGAAAACATGTAACTTCTATACTAACAAATGGATTTCATTCAAAATTGGCACAACAAGATATCATAATATTTCAGATCATTTCTGACCAGCACACGCATGACATTGTTGCCAAACATGCTTTTACGAGTGCTGATAAATCCAGAGTATAACTGCATGTAAAATTAATTGGACTTCTACCAAATTGTGTATTCTGTACCTTAAGAGATGGAACTAAGTCGTATATATTAAGTCGCCAGGGCTGCCAACTGTAGTGCTCTATTAGGCTACATTATACCAGGTATATTTCGAACTAATTAGACATTTCGATATTACCAACTTAATTTCGTCATTATTCTAGATAGGTTCATATACTGTAGATTAATCATTGGCATGAATCTTAATTTTAGGGAAGGTAGGCTCTTTAGTTCGTCACGGAACTTCTTGTTAGAGTTTTAATATGTGTTTGAAATTTGTTGCAAATGATTATTTTATCATATTTTCATACATCATGTTACGGTATGTTGATTTAGGCGTTCAATTTTCCATCCATCTTTATGGTGCACCATAAAGGGACTATTTAGTGTTACGCTATACATTTATCTTGTGTCTTTGATATTTATCAATTCATTCATGTTGGCTGATGTTGTTGTTTGAGTCTTCAGTCTTTTGACTGGTTTGATGCAGCTTTCCATGCCACCCTGTCCTGAGCTAAGCGTTTCAGCTCAACATAGCTACCACACCCTACATTCGAGGCAAACTGTTTAACATATTCTAATCTCGGTCTATCCTTACAGTTCTTGTCCTCGACCCTTCCTTCCATAACTAAGTTTGCTATTCCTGGGTGTCTTAGTATGTGTCCTACCAACTTATCTCTTCTCTTCATTAGCAGTCGCCAGAAACATCTCTCCTCTCCCACTCGTCTTAAATACCTCTTCGTTTGTAACCCTCTCTTCCCATCTGATCTTCATCATTCTCCTGTAACACCACATTTCTAACGCTTCAAATCTCCTCTTTTCTGCTGCACCAATAGTCCAATTTTCACTTCCATAGAGTGCCACACTCGATGTCAACTGATTCCTTTTCTGTAGAAATGCTTTCCTTGCCTGAGCCAACCTACTTTTTATATCCTCTTTCCTCCAACCATCACTGGTTATTTTGCTTCCTAAGTAACTTAACAGAAGTCTTCTGAGATTCGGAGATATTGAATGCCAGTGAAATATTTCGCACAGCCGCCATGTTGGATTGTTGAAAAGTAATAAAATTTGTAGGGCACGGTCGGGGTTGGCCAGAATAGTACTATGACCTTACCGAATTTAATTGAAATCTATCCAGCCACTTAGATTTTATTAGTGGGAGTTGGGGGCAAACACACCGACACACACGGACAAAAGGTGATCTCATAAGCCTATTTTTTCATAAATAGAAATAGGCTAAAAACGAGATTTTAAAATTGACACTGGCGCCATTTCGTGGTTAAGAAAGCAATTAAGTTTGATTGCTGTCACAGATTAGTTGACATTGAGAATCGTCTAAATATTTCAGAAGGTCACCATATTGGATTTTTATATGCATTGTAGGCCATAGAGCTATGTACTATTAGATGATGATTATTGCGTAGGTGCATTGTTCAAACGTTGGTTTCGATCGCATGATTAGGACACAAGAAATTAAACCTTAATTTTAAAATTTCGCACAGCCGCCATCTTGAAGTTATGTAAACAATTGAGCTGAATAGGATGTCAGTGCATTACAAGGTGTATACCATTTGCTGTACCATGTGTGACGGCGCTCGGTTGGTTTAAATGCGAGAAAATTCTATTTAAATACAACAACTTCGCTTTGCCGCCATGCTCGTTTTGTAAAGAGATTTTTGAGAGTCCCATCGTTACACTTCTATTAGTGCTTTTTTCCACCTTACAAAACGTCAAGGTGATATCTGTAATAGTTTCGGAGATATGAAATGCCGGTGAAATATTTCGCACAATTGGCATGTTGGATTGGTGAGATGTAATAAAATTTGAAGAGCACAGTCGGGTCGGACAAAATAGTACAATGACCTTACCGAGTTTCGTTGAAATCGATCTAGCAGTTTAGATTTTATTAGGGAGGGGAGCGAGGCGACGGACACATGCAAACACACACATACGAACACACACACGGGCTATATGTGATGTCATAGGCCTATCTTTCATAAATGTACATAGTAAAGGAAGCTTTTCAGTCGGTCAACACGACTGAATAGCTTTCATTATTAGAACTAAGCATTACTGAAAAATGGCTTCTATCACTACTAAATGAAAATAGGCTAACAAGTAAACGAAAAGCAAGAACGGGAGGTTTAATTTAGAAGAGAAATACTATTATTGGTCACAAAGGAGCTTAAGTTCCGCTAACACGTACCTTGATGCTCGGTACAGTTAGGAGGCGAGTTCCGACTGTACCGTTCCATACGTAACGTTCCGCTAACACGTACCTTGATGTTCGGTACAGTTGGGAGTCGAGTTCCGACTGTACCGTTCCAGGGCTGTAACGTTCCACTTGCTCGTACCGAGTTCCAAGTTACAGTTACGGAACGATACCGCAAGCCAGCTCGGGGCCGCGGTATGGCATACACAGCGGTACGTAACGCATTTCAGTTCTGTTCCGGGTCCCTGATGATTAGTTTAGTCGTTTATTAATGTTATGTTTTGACCAATTGAGTAGCCACAAATGAGATTTGGTAAAGATGGCGGCAAAATAAACATGACACTCAGGTGCCCTTTTCTAGTGCTACCTCTGGACAAAATTTCGTGTTTCAATTGAAAGGGGGGAGCACACATATACACACACAGACACACAATGTATCTTGAAAAAAGTCCCTTAATACTAGCCACGTTCTTCCACTGGCAGTGATCTGTGCGAAAATCAGGATTTATTAGTCTACTTTTCACATTTTGCAAAAACGAGGAAAAAGTAGACTTTTGAGATCGATCCGGGAAAATGTGTGTGTGTCTGTGTGTCTGTGTGTCTGTGTGTCTATCTGTCTGTCTGGCTGGCTGTGTGTGTCCTCCCCCCCCCCCTATCAACTCATAAACGGCTGTAGCAATCGAAAACAATTTTTAGTATGAGTAAAGATGTATACCGGAATATCTCAAGCCAATATTTGAAAATAATGTCACTGCTACCAACTGCTGAAAAAACGCACCAGAAATTTGAGCTCCATGTTGGATATCTTGAAAGGTATGCTTGGGAGCTATTTCAAAATCGGCACAGATGTAGATAATGATATTTCTGTTTAATTTCCATGAGGCCATACATGACAGTGTTGCCGAAATAATTTTAAGCTTTCTGATAAGTCAAGTTTTTAGATGCATATAACTTCTGCACTATCAATTGGATTTCAACCAAATATTGTATGTAATATGTGGACATAAACAGATGTTGCTGAGCGTATTCTTAAGAACCAACAGGGCTGCCAACTGTTAATAATTGCTCTCTCTATTTTTTTTCCAAATACCTGTATATCAGAAAGTGGCAAAGCCGACAGCTTTAAACTATGAACACGTATAGTACCTTACATTTTAGATTAATTTTTAGTAACATATATAGTCAGTTCTACCAACATGATTATAAGCCTGCTGATAGCACCAATTTTTAAATACAATTAACTCCTATACTATCAGTTGGATTTCAACCAAATTTCGTATGTGCTATGTGTACCTTAACAGATATGACTATGCTTATTCTTAAGAGCAATCAGGGCTGCCAACTGTTAATAAAAGCTGTCTATATTTTTTCCCCAAGATCAATATATCAGAAAATATGCAAGCCAACAGCTCCATACTTTCCACACGTATAGCACCTAGCATTCTAGATAAATTTGGAGTAATCAATGTAAGTAAGTGCTGCCAACATGATTCTATGCCTACAGATAGGTCCAATTTAAGAAAACATGTAACTTCTATACTAACAAATGGATTTCATTCAAAATTGGCACAACAAGATATCATAATATTTCAGATCATTTCTGACCAGCACACGCATGACATTGTTGCCAAACATGCTTTTACGAGTGCTGATAAATCCAGAGTATAACTGCATGTAAAATTAATTGGACTTCTACCAAATTGTGTATTCTGTACCTTAAGAGATGGAACTAAGTCGTATATATTAAGTCGCCAGGGCTGCCAACTGTAGTGCTCTATTAGGCTACATTATACCAGGTATATTTCGAACTAATTAGACATTTCGATATTACCAACTTAATTTCGTCATTATTCTAGATAGGTTCATATACTGTAGATTAATCATTGGCACGAATCTTAATTTTAGGGAAGGTAGGCTCTTTAGTTCGTCACGGAACTTCTTGTTAGAGTTTTAATATGTGTTTGAAATTTGTTGCAAATGATTATTTTATCATATTTTCATACATCATGTTACGGTATGTTGATTTAGGCGTTCAATTTTCCATCCATCTTTATGGTGCACCATAAAGGGACTATTTAGTGTTACGCTATACATTTATCTTGTGTCTTTGATATTTATCAATTCATTCATGTTGGCTGATGTTGTTGTTTGAGTCTTCAGTCTTTTGACTGGTTTGATGCAGCTTTCCATGCCACCCTGTCCTGAGCTAAGCGTTTCAGCTCAACATAGCTACCACACCCTACATTCGAGGCAAACTGTTTAACATATTCTAATCTCGGTCTATCCTTACAGTTCTTGTCCTCGACCCTTCCTTCCATAACTAAGTTTGCTATTCCTGGGTGTCTTAGTATGTGTCCTACCAACTTATCTCTTCTCTTCATTAGCAGTCGCCAGAAACATCTCTCCTCTCCCACTCGTCTTAATACCTCTTCGTTTGTAACCCTCTCTTCCCATCTGATCTTCATCATTCTCCTGTAACACCACATTTCTAACGCTTCAAATCTCCTCTTTTCTGCTGCACCAATAGTCCAATTTTCACTTCCATAGAGTGCCACACTCGATGTCAACTGATTCCTTTTCTGTAGAAATGCTTTCCTTGCCTGAGCCAACCTACTTTTTTATATCCTCTTTCCTCCAACCATCACTGGTTATTTTGCTTCCTAAGTAACTTAACAGAAGTCTTCTGAGATTCGGAGATATTGAATGCCAGTGAAATATTTCGCACAGCCGCCATGTTGGATTGTTGAAAAGTAATAAAATTTGTAGGGCACGGTCGGGGTTGGCCAGAATAGTACTATGACCTTACCGAATTTAATTGAAATCTATCCAGCCACTTAGATTTTATTAGTGGGAGTTGGGGGCAAACACACCGACACACACGGACAAAAGGTGATCTCATAAGCCTATTTTTTCATAAATAGAAATAGGCTAAAAACGAGATTTTAAAATTGACACTGGCGCCATTTCGTGGTTAAGAAAGCAATTAAGTTTGATTGCTGTCACAGATTAGTTGACATTGAGAATCGTCTAAATATTTCAGAAGGTCACCATATTGGATTTTTATATGCATTGTAGGCCATAGAGCTATGTACTATTAGATGATGATTATTGCGTAGGTGCATTGTTCAAACGTTGGTTTCGATCACATGATTAGGACACAAGAAATTAAACCTTAATTTTAAAATTTCGCACAGCCGCCATCTTGAAGTTATGTAAACAATTGAGCTGAATAGGATGTCAGTGCATTACAAGGTGTATACCATTTGCTGTACCATGTGTGACGGCGCTCGGTTGGTTTAAATGCGAGAAAATTCTATTTAAATACAACAACTTCGCTTTGCCGCCATGCTCGTTTTGTAAAGAGATTTTTGAGAGTCCCATCGTTACACTTCTATTAGTGCTTTTTTCCACCTTACAAAACGTCAAGGTGATATCTGTAATAGTTTCGGAGATATGAAATGCCGGTGAAATATTTCGCACAATTGGCATGTTGGATTGGTGAGATGTAATAAAATTTGAAGAGCACAGTCGGGTCGGACAAAATAGTACAATGACCTTACCGAGTTTCGTTGAAATCGATCTAGCAGTTTAGATTTTATTAGGGAGGGGAGCGAGGCGACGGACACATGCAAACACACACATACGAACACACACACGGGCTATATGTGATGTCATAGGCCTATCTTTCATAAATGTACATAGTAAAGGAAGCTTTTCAGTCGGTCAACACGACTGAATAGCTTTCATTATTAGAACTAAGCATTACTGAAAAATGGCTTCTATCACTACTAAATGAAAATAGGCTAACAAGTAAACGAAAAGCAAGAACGGGAGGTTTAATTTAGAAGAGAAATACTATTATTGGTCACAAAGGAGCTAAAGTTCCGCTAACACGTACCTTGATGCTCGGTACAGTTAGGAGGCGAGTTCCGACTGTACCGTTCCATACGTAACGTTCCGCTAACACGTACCTTGATGTTCGGTACAGTTGGGAGTCGAGTTCCGACTGTACCGTTCCAGGGCTGTAACGTTCCACTTGCTCGTACCGAGTTCCAAGTTACAGTTACGGAACGATACCGCCAGCCAGCTCGGGGCCGCGGTATGGCATACACAGCGGTACGTAACGCATTTCAGTTCTGTTCCGGGTCCCTGATGATTAGTTTAGTCGTTTATTAATGTTATGTTTTGACCAATTGAGTAGCCACAACTGAGATTTGGTAAAGATGGCGGCAAAATAAACATGACACTCAGGTGCCCTTTTCTAGTGCTACCTCTGGACAAAATTTCGTGTTTCAATTGAAAGGGGGGAGCACACATATACACACACAGACACACAATGTATCTTGAAAAAAGTCCCTTAATACTAGCCACGTTCTTCCACTGGCAGTGATCTGTGCGAAAATCAGGATTTATTAGTCTACTTTTCACATTTTGCAAAAACGAGGAAAAAGTAGACTTTTAAGATCGATCCGGGAAAATGTGTGTGTGTCTGTGTGTCTGTGTGTCTGTCTGTCTGTCTATCTGTCTGTCTGGCTGGCTGTGTGTGTCCTCCCCCCCCCCCCTATCAACTCATAAACGGCTGTAGCAATCGAAAACAATTTTTAGTATGAGTAAAGATGTATACCGGAATATCTCAAGCCTATATTTGAAAATAATGTCACTGCTACCAACTGCTGAAAAAACGCACCAGAAATTTGAGCTCCATGTTGGATATCTTGAAAGGTATGCTTGGGAGCTATTTCAAAATCGGCACAGATGTAGATAATGATATTTCTGTTTAATTTCCATGAGGCCATACATGACAGTGTTGCCGAAATAATTTTAAGCTTTCTGATAAGTCAAGTTTTTAGATGCATATAACTTCTGCACTATCAATTGGATTTCAACCAAATATTGTATGTAATATGTGGACATAAACAGATGTTGCTGAGCGTATTCTTAAGAACCAACAGGGCTGCCAACTGTTAATAATTGCTCTCTCTATTTTTTTTTCCAAATACCTGTATATCAGAAAGTGGCAAAGCCGACAGCTTTAAACTATGAACACGTATAGTACCTTACATTTTAGATTAATTTTTAGTAACATATATAGTCAGTTCTACCAAGATGATTATAAGCCTGCTGATAGCACCAATTTTTAAATACAATTAACTCCTATACTATCAGTTGGATTTCAACCAAATTTCGTATGTGCTATGTGTACCTTAACAGATATGACTATGCTTATTCTTAAGAGCAATCAGGGCTGCCAACTGTTAATAAATGCTGTCTATATTTTTTCCCCAAGATCAATATATCAGAAAATATGCAAGCCAACAGCTCCATACTTTCCACACGTATAGCACCTAGCATTCTAGATAAATTTGGAGTAATCAATGTAAGTAAGTGCTGCCAACATGATTCTATGCCTACAGATAGGTCCAATTTAAGAAAACATGTAACTTCTATACTAACAAATGGATTTCATTCAAAATTGGCACAACAAGATATCATAATATTTCAGATCATTTCTGACCAGCACACGCATGACATTGTTGCCAAACATGCTTTTACGAGTGCTGATAAATCCAGAGTATAACTGCATGTAAAATTAATTGGACTTCTACCAAATTGTGTATTCTGTACCTTAAGAGATGGAACTAAGTCGTATATATTAAGTCGCCAGGGCTGCCAACTGTAGTGCTCTATTAGGCTACATTATACCAGGTATATTTCGAACTAATTAGACATTTCGATATTACCAACTTAATTTCGTAATTATTCTAGATAGGTTCATATACTGTAGATTAATCATTGGCATGAATCTTAATTTTAGGGAAGGTAGGCTCTTTAGTTCGTCACGGAACTTCTTGTTAGAGTTTTAATATGTGTTTGAAATTTGTTGCAAATGATTATTTTATCATATTTTCATACATCATGTTACGGTATGTTGATTTAGGCGTTCAATTTTCCATCCATCTTTATGGTGCTCCATAAAGGGACTATTTAGTGTTACGCTATACATTTATCTTGTGTCTTTGATATTTATCAATTCATTCATGTTGGCTGATGTTGTTGTTTGAGTCTTCAGTCTTTTGACTGGTTTGATGCAGCTTTCCATGCCACCCTGTCCTGAGCTAAGCGTTTCAGCTCAACATAGCTACCACACCCTACATTCGAGGCAAACTGTTTAACATATTCTAATCTCGGTCTATCCTTACAGTTCTTGTCCTCGACCCTTCCTTCCATAACTAAGTTTGCTATTCCTGGGTGTCTTAGTATGTGTCCTACCAACTTATCTCTTCTCTTCATTAGCAGTCGCCAGAAACATCTCTCCTCTCCCACTCGTCTTAATACCTCTTCGTTTGTAACCCTCTCTTCCCATCTGATCTTCATCATTCTCCTGTAACACCACATTTCTAACGCTTCAAATCTCCTCTTTTCTGCTGCACCAATAGACCAATTTTCACTTCCATAGAGTGCCACACTCGATGTCAACTGATTCCTTTTCTGTAGAAATGCTTTCCTTGCCTGAGCCAACCTACTTTTTATATCCTCTTTCCTCCAACCATCACTGGTTATTTTGCTTCCTAAGTAACTTAACAGAAGTCTTCTGAGATTCGGAGATATTGAATGCCAGTGAAATATTTCGCACAGCCGCCATTTTGGATTGTTGAAAAGTAATAAAATTTGTAGGGCACGGTCGGGGTTGGCCAGAATAGTACTATGACCTTACCGAATTTAATTGAAATCTATCCAGCCACTTAGATTTTATTAGTGGGAGTTGGGGGCAAACACACCGACACACACGGACAAAAGGTGATCTCATAAGCCTATTTTTTCATAAATAGAAATAGGCTAAAAACGAGAATTTAAAATTGACACTGGCGCCATTTCGTGGTTAAGAAAGCAATTAAGTTTGATTGCTGTCACAGATTAGTTGACATTGAGAATCGTCTAAATATTTCAGAAGGTCACCATATTGGATTTTTATATGCATTGTAGGCCATAGAGCTATGTACTATTAGATGATGATTATTGCGTAGGTGCATTGTTCAAACGTTGGTTTCGATCGCATGATTAGGACACAAGAAATTAAACCTCAATTTTAAAATTTCGCACAGCCGCCATCTTGAAGTTATGTAAACAATTGAGCTGAATAGGATGTCAGTGCATTACAAGGTGTATACCATTTGCTGTACCATGTGTGACGGCGCTCGGTTGGTTTAAATGCGAGAAAATTCTATTTAAATACAACAACTTCGCTTTGCCGCCATGCTCGTTTTGTAAAGAGATTTTTGAGAGTCCCATCGTTACACTTCTATTAGTGCTTTTTTCCACCATACAAAACGTCAAGGTGATATCTGTAATAGTTTCGGAGATATGAAATGCCGGTGAAATATTTCGCACAATTGGCATGTTGGATTGGTGAGATGTAATAAAATTTGAAGAGCACAGTCGGGTCGGACAAAATAGTACAATGACCTTACCGAGTTTCGTTGAAATCGATCTAGCAGTTTAGATTTTATTAGGGAGGGGAGCGAGGCCTCGGACACATGCAAACACACACATACGAACACACACACGGGCTATATGTGATGTCATAGGCCTATCTTTCATAAATGTACATAGTAAAGGAAGCTTTTCAGTCGGTCAACACGACTAAATAGCTTTCATTATTAGAACTAAGCATTACTGAAAAATGGCTTCTATCACTACTAAATGAAAATAGGCTAACAAGTAAACGAAAAGCAAGAACGGGAGGTTTAATTTAGAAGAGAAATACTATTATTGGTCACAAAGGAGCTAAAGTTCCGCTAACACGTACCTTGATGCTCGGTACAGTTAGGAGGCGAGTTCCGACTGTACCGTTCCATACGTAACGTTCCGCTAACACGTACCTTGATGTTCGGTACAGTTGGGAGTCGAGTTCCGACTGTACCGTTCCAGGGCTGTAACGTTCCACTTGCTCGTACCGAGTTCCAAGTTACAGTTACGGAACGATACCGCCAGCCAGCTCGGGGCCGCGGTATGGCATACACAGCGGTACGTAACGCATTTCAGTTCTGTTCCGGGTCCCTGATGATTAGTTTAGTCGTTTATAAATGTTATGTTTTGACCAATTGAGTAGCCACAACTGAGATTTGGTAAAGATGGCGGCAAAATAAACATGACACTCAGGTTCCCTTTTCTAGTGCTACCTCTGGACAAAATTTCGTGTTTCAATTGAAAGGGGGGAGCACACATATACAAACACAGACACACAATGTATCTTGAAAAAAGTCCCTTAATACTAGCCACGTTCTTCCACTGGCAGTGGTCTGTAGGAAAATCAGGCATTTTTAGAGTTTTAATATGTGTTTGAAATTTGTTGCAAATGATTATTTTATCATATTTTCATACATCATGTTACGGTATGTTGATTTAGGCGTTCAATTTTCCATCCTTCTTTATGGTGCACCATATAAGGTTTAATACCAAGGGACTTTTTAGTGTTACGCTAGACATTTATCTTGTGTCTTTGATATTTATCAATTCATTCATATCGGCTGATGTTATTGTTTGAGTCTTCAGTCTTTTGACTGGTTTTATCCCGCTCTCCATGCCTCCCTGTCCTGAGCTAGGCGTTTCATCTCTACATGGCTACCACACCCTACATTCGAGGCAAACTAACATATTCTAATCTCGGTCTACCCCTACAGTTCTTGTCCTCGACCCTTCCTTCCATAACTAAGTTTGCTATTCCTGGGTGTCTTAGTATGTGTCCTACCAACCTACCTCTTCTCTTCATTAGCAGTCGCCAGAAACATCTCTCCTCTGCCACTCGTCTTAATACCTCTTCGTTTGTAACCCTATCTACCCATCTGATCTTCATCATTCTCCTGTAACACCACATTTCAAACGCTTCAAATCTCCTCTTTTCTGCTGCACCAATAGTCCAATTTTCACTTCCATAGAGCCCACGCTCGATGCCAACAGATTTCTTTTCTGTAGAAATGCTTTTCTTGCCTGATCCAACCTACTTTTTATATCCTCTTTCCTCCGTCCATTACTGGTTATTTTGCTTCCTAAGTAACAGAAGTCCTGAGATTCGGAGATATAGAATGCCAGTGAAATATTTCGCACAGCCGCCATGTTGGATTTTTGAAACGTAATAAAATTTGTAGGGCTCGGTCGGGGTCGGCCAGGATAGTACTATGATCTTACCGAATTTAATTGAAATCTATCCAGCCGCTTATATTTTATTAGTGGGGGGGGGGGGGCTCACACACGGACGTACACACACGGATGAACGGTGATCCCATAAGCCTATTTTTTCATAAATAGAAATAGGCTAAAAGCGAGATTTTAAAATTTGACACTGGCGCCATTTCGTGGTTAAAAAAAAAACAATTAAGTTTGATTGCTGTCACAGATTAGTTGACATTGAGAATCGTCTAAATATTTCCGATGGCCACCATATTGGATTTTTATATACTTTGTAGGCCATAGAGCTATGTACTATTAGATGATTATTGCGTAGGTTCATTGTTCAAACGTTGGTTTCGATCGCATGATTAGGACACAAGAAATTAAACCTTAATTTTAAAATTTCGCACAGCCGCCATCTTGATGTTATGTAAACAATTGAGCTGAATAGGATGTCAGTGCATTACAAGGTGTATACCATTTGCTGTACCATGTGTGACGGCGCTCGTTTGGTTTAAATGCGAGAAAAGGCTATTTAAATACAACTTCGCTTGGCCGCCATTGTGGAGAAAGTGAACTAAAGCTCTTTCGAGCAATCTACTTCCTGTAGAAAATAGACAGTGTTTTGATTTAGAAAATAGACAGTGTTTTGATTTACATAGTTTTGATTTTGTTATCTTTGAGTGTAGTGTCTTTGGAATGTCTTTGGATGCGATGTTGAGTTGTGTTAATAAAATATTGATTACTGTATATTAAAATGATTTGGTATGTTATAACTGGCGATCGTGACAGGATTACTGGCAATCTTAACATCAAATAAAACAGAACAACGATGACCGAACGTCGAGTATTACGCGGTGTATTTACACGTGAGTAAATAAGCTTGAAGAACTGTTGGCGCTTGCTGATGGTGACCACGTGGAGATTCGTAGCAGATATGCTTCACTTGTGGAACGCTACGAGAAGTTAAAACGTCTGGATGATGAAGTTTACAATGAGCTGCTGTTACAGGAAGACCTTGAAGACATCGTGCTTGAAACAGAGATCAACAATTGCAGTGAGTACGACTTGAAATATTTTAAGGTTAGGGAAAAGTGCAGGTCATACAAGTTGGAGATCAAGCCGTTTATGAAGCTAAAATGAGTAACTGTTCACGTACTTCTAATCAGAGACTACTGAGACTACCAAAACAAGAACTGAAAAAAATTGACGGAAACGTGAAGTGCTGGATTGGGTTTTGGGCGCAATTTACTAAAATACATGAAGATAGCAGCCTTAAAGATGAAGATAAATTTGTTTATTTGATTCAGTGTATTCCTCCTTCAAAGGAAAACTACAAAAAGGCTATAGAATTGTTGAAGTCTAGGTATGGGAAGGATGAGTTGCTCATTGAGTACTATGTTAGGGAACTTTTATCCTTGGTGTTAAAGAAGGATAGTTTAAGATCCAGCGCCCAACTGTGTGACAGTCTGGAGGGACAGTTGAGAGCACTTGATTCCTTGGGAGTAACAAAGGAGAAATATGCCTCAATGTTATTTCCACTAGTAGAGAGTGCCTTGCCAGAGGTTATGTTTAGAACTTGGGACAGGTATCGTGTATCAAAAGGAACGTCTACCAAGGAACCTGACTGTTGCTTGAGTGAATTGTTAGCCTTCTTAAAGACTGAGGTAGAAGGTGAAGAACGGCTTAAGCTAAGACATAGTTCTTTTGAAGTTAACGAGAGGACGGATCGAGTTAAGCAAGATGATAGGACCAAGACTAAGAATAGGGACATACCTTCAGCGGCTTCTTTAATTTCAATAGAGGATGTTTCAGTTAGTAAGGGAAACAGAAATAACAAAGATACGGCTTGTATATTCTGTGGCAGAACCTCACATCTTTCTCAAAACTGTGCTGTAACTATTGATTATTCTCAAGAAGAACGCCAAGTAACGTTGAAGAAAAAGGGAGCTTGTTTTAGGTGTCTACGACCGGGACATGTCAGTGTTAAGTGTAAGATGTTTGTGAAGTGCCCATTTTGCAAGGGGAAACATTACGCTTTGATGTGCGCGAAAACAGACTCAGATGAACCAAAAGGTAATTCGGTTCCAAAAACAGTTAGCATGATGGAAGGTAGTAATAAAGGACATGTGACCTATCTGCAGACTTTAGTTGCTAGAGTAGTTGTTGGTGGATCCACGCACAGAGTATGAGTTCTGTGTGACAGTGGATCGCAGATAAGCTACATAAAGAAGTCTTGTGCTAAGAAATTAAAGTTGGAACAAACTGAAAAGGTAACACTAAGTCAAGAATTATTTGGAGGTAGGAAAACAGCACCTGTTTGTTTCGAGTCCTATCAAATAACTTTGCTGGGTATGAACGAGGAAAACAGATGTGAGGTTGCAGTGTTAGGCTCCTGTGGAGGTGCTCCCCTAGTTGATGCTGACTTGTTTAATTTACTGAGGGACAAGGGAGTTGAACTTAGTGACGTTGGCCAAGATAATGGTGGCAACAGTACTGACATTCAGGTATTGTTAGGAGCTGACGTGTGGGCTCAGATAATCACGCCAGACTTTCTACATGTAAACAAGAGTCTAGTAGCTGTGAGAACTTGTTTAGGGTGGACACTTATGGGCTCTTCTGAGATCACTTCAACAACTGCCTCGTCTTACACACTACTTACTTTAACTCAATCAACAAGAGTGGCGGATTTGTGGGAAATTGAGACTTTGGGTATTAAAGATCCTGGCGAACAGATAAAAAAGGAAGAAAGGGAACAACAAGTTCAGATGTTCTTCGATAGGACTGTGAAGAGGAATCTGGGCGCTACATTGTCAAACTACCCTGGATTGATGGTTGTACGTCTCTGGAAACGAATCGTGAAATTTTTCAGAAACGATTATTGAACACTTCAAGAAAGTTACGAGGGATGCAGAAATTTCAGGATTATGATGAGGTGTTACAGGAATGGGTAAACAAAGGGATTATCGAAGGTGTTGAAAACGAGGTTTTGGATGGACCTACACATTATTTGCCTCATAGAGCTGTGCTGAAAGATGGTGGCACTACAAAGATAAGGCCGGTGTTCGATGCTTCCAACAAAGACAGAAATGGTCATTCCTTGAATGATTGCCTCGAGCCCGGACCCAACCTCATCGACTTCGTTCCATCAGTGCTGACCAATTTTCGAACCTATCCAATAGGTCTAATAGCTGATATAGAGAAGGCATTCCTGCAGATTATAATTGATCCTGAAGACAGGGATATGCTCCGTTTTCTCTGGTGGGATAATGATAAGATTACCACTTTTCGACATTGCCGGGTGGTTTTTGGTGTTTGTTCCAGTCCCTTCCTATTTTATGTGGACAACTGTCTTACTGGAGTCGCTTCAAAGGAAGAAATTGGACCCTTTATTTTAAAGGCACAAGAATTGATGTTATCCGCAGGTTTCAATTTGAGGGGATGGGTGAATTCCTTTGATTGTGGTGTTGGTAAAACTGAGAATGTCTTAGGACTTCGTTGGTATTGCGACGTAGATGAACTTGGATGTAACTTCAGCCCGACTACCGGTTTAGTAACCCGAAGAGTGGTACTATCCAGCGTGCAAAAAATATTTGATCCGATTGGATTTTCAGCCCCAGTAACTCTGATTCCCAAGCTCACTGCAGAAGACATGGCAGAAAAGTATAGGATGGGATGAGGTTTTACCAGGAGACATTTGTGAGGAATTCTGTCGATGGACTCAGCAGTTGCAATACCTACATGACTGTCGGATACCTAGAAGGATTTTCCTGAATGACAACAGCACTTTGCATGTATTTGTGGACGCTAGCAAAAGAGCGTTTGGTTGTTGCATATTTCTGAGAACGGAAGAAGAAGGTAAGATCAAACTGAGTCTTCTGATGGCTAAATCTAGAGTGGCGCCTCTCAAAGAACTGACACTACCCCGCCTTGAACTGATGGGAGCGCTCCTTGGAGTTAGAATGTCTCGGTTGAGCTTTCGATGCCTACACCGGAATGACATACACACAGTGTTTTGGTCCGATTCAACAGTAGTCTTGGCTTGGATTGCTAATAAAGGGCTTTGGTCGGTGTTCGTAGAGAATCGGGTAAAGGAAATTCATGAGTACAGTAAGGCTAGTTCATGGAGACACATACCGGGCAGCCTCAATCCAGCAGATCTCCTGTCTAGAGGGTGTTCACCAACACAACTTTGGAGATCCAGATGGTGGGAGGGTCCGTCTTGGCTTAAATGTAAAGAAGAAGAATGGGTATTTAATCGTCCTGAACCATTGTTGGAAGAAGTCAACAGGGAAAGGAGGAAGACAGTTGTAGCTGCTAAGAACACTGTTGTGGAAACTATTTTACTGCAATTAAGTTCACGATTCACTGGATACATCAAAATCGTTAGGACCATTGCTTGAATTTTGAGATTGAAACAAAGGAATCGTAGAGACCACGTATCAACGGAAATTGATAGCGAAGAGTTTCTCAATGCTGAGAAGAAACTGTACTTCCTTATTCAGATGGAAACGCTTTATTTAGAAGAGAGAAAAGAACAATTGAAGAATCTGGAGGTGTTCACAGACGATGAAGGAATTCTACACATGAAGTCAAGAGTCGTTGATTCTGACGACACTCCTGAGTATACCTATCCAGTTGTACTTCCATCAAAACATGTGATGGTTGAAAGAATGATTGAACAATTTCATCGATTCCATAACCATGCTGGGACGCACACACTGCTTGTTTTGTTGCGCCAAATGGTTTGGATAATTAGAGGAAGAAGGACGGTGGCAGCAGTTGTTCGGAAATGCGTGATCTGTCGTCGTAACTCTGCTAAGGGTTTTGAGGTACCTTTTCCTCCGTTGCCACAGGATCGAATCAAGGCATCGAGTGTTTTCCAGATCACGGGCACAGACTTGGCCGGCCCTGTATTTCTACGAGGAGGAGAAAAGGGATGGATTGTGATATTCACTTGTGCAGTTTATCGGGCTGTACATCAGGAATTGATCACTTCACTTAGTACAGTAGCGTATATCCAAGCACTACGCCGATTTGTGGCAAGAAGAGGAAGAGTGAATACCATGTATTCGGACAATGGGACGAATTTCACCGGACTTCGCAGAACCATGGAGCAATTGGATTGGACTGAAATAGAGAGGATATGCAGCCTTCTGAAGATTAAATGGAAGCTGAACCCTCCCACTGCAGCCTGGTGGGGAGGATTCTGGGAAAGGTTGATTAAGATTCTAAAGGATTTGCTTCGCCGTAATTTGGGTAAAGCTTGCCTAAATTATGAGGAAATGTGTACTCTTCTGTGCGATTGTGAGAACCTGATGAACAATCGACCTTTGACTTATCTTTCTGAAGAAGATGAACTCAAGCCACTCAGACCCTCCATGTTCCTACAGAGCCTAGAGGGTAATGATGTAACCGACTCACACCAAATTCAAACCAGCAGTTTAAACGACAGATGGCGTTATCTACAAGCTGTTCGGGAGAGCCTGAGAAATCGCTTCAAAAAAGAATACCTGGGATTTCTCCGATCACGGAGCAAAAAGCAACAGGGATCCATACAAGTAGGAGACATAGCACTGGTGGAGAGCGACAACAAGAAACGTATCAACTGGCCCTTAGGGAGAGTGGTGGAGCTGTTACCTCGAAGAGACAGTGTGACTCGTCTGGTTAAAATTAAGACAGCAACTGGCATTCTACTTCGTCCAGTACAGCGACTTTATTCGTTAGAGATAAACTGTCTTAACAAAGGTGATTCTATCAACACTTCACAACACCGACTAAGTGAGCCGGTCCTTAATGAAGATATTCCCTGCAGTAACTCAGGAACTGAAAAGGAGAGTGAATTCAAGACTCGTTGTGGTAGAACTGTTAGGCAACTCAAGAAACTAGACTTATAGTGGTTCACATTCCTGAGCTCAATGTTCAACTATAATTTTAGAATGTTTACTTCAGTTTATGAGTGTGTGTTGCAAAACTACCTTTTGCAGGGTGGGAGAATGTGGAGAAAGTGAACTAAAGCTCTTTCGAGCAATCTACTTCCTGTAGTAAATAGACAGTGTTTTGATTTAGAAAATAGACAGTGTTTTGATTTACATAGTTTTGATTTTGTTATCTTTGAGTTTAGTGTGGAATGTCTTTGGATGCGATGTTGAGTTGTGTTAATAAAATATTGATTACTGTATATTAAAATGATTTGGTATGGTATAGCCATGTTCGTTTTGTAAAGAGGTTTTTGAGAGTCCCATCGTTACACTTCTATTAGTGCTTTTTTCCTTCATACAAAACGTCAGGATGATATCTGTAATAGTTTCGGAGATATGGAATGCCGGTGAAATATTTCGCACAGTTGCCATGTTAAATTGGTGAGATGTAATAAAATTTGAAGAGCACAGTCGGAGTTGGACAAAATGGTACTATGACCATACCGAGTTTTGTTGAAATCGCTCCAGCAGTTTAGATTTTATTAGGGAGGGGAGCGAGGCGACGGACACATGCAAACACACACATACGTACACACACACGGACTATATGTGATGTCATACGTCTATCTTTCATAAATGTAAATAATAAAGGAAGCTTTTCAGTCGGTCAACACGACTGAATAGCTTTCATTATTAGAATTAAGCATCACTGAAAAATGGCTTCTATCACTACTAAATTAAAATAAGCTAACAAGTAAACGAAAAGCAAGAACGGGAGGTTTAATTTAGAAAAGAAATACTATTATTGGTCACAAAGGAGCTAAAGTTTGCTGTGCAGGTTACACTCTGCCTTATATGGCAACACTGCGAGAAGGTGAGTTGGATTCCCATCTAAGCCATCTTAGATTGGTTTTCCGTGGTTTGCCACTTCTACTCCAGGAAAATGCGTGGATAGTTCCTAAGTCAAGGCCACGGCCTACTCCTTCCCAAGCCATGCCATCATTACAAATACACACGTTACTACAGACATCACAATAACAAAGTTTAGACCTATCAGACAAATTCCATAAAAACATCAACTACATGGACCGATGAACAATAACCTATGTTCCAAACCTCTATATGGAGCAACAATAAATATTTCGAATCAATGGGATCCATCGTATTGTTTTCAGGAAACATATTTCTAACGTAGGCTACAGTATGACCGCGATCGAAACGTGCAACGTGCCTTGCCCTGTCTGATGCGGCAAGCACTCAGACTGAAATCAGTATTTTTTAGCCTATTTTCAATTTTGAAAAAATAGGCTTATGAGATCACCTTTTGTCCGTGTGTGTGTGCGTGTGTGTGTGTGTGTGATTCGTGTGTGTGTCCCCCCCTAATAAAATCTAAACGGCTGGAGCGATTTCAATGAAACTCAGTAAGTTCATAGCACTATTCCGGGCGACCTCGACCGTGCCCTTCAAATTTTGTTGCGACTCACCAATCCAACATGGCGGCTGTGCGAAATATTTCACCAGCATTCAATATCTCCGAAACGATTACCGATATTACCCTGACATCATGTATGGTGATAAAGGGAACTACTATAATTTCACTTATGTGATCTTTGAAAACCTGGTAACTACAAAACCAACATGGCGGCCAAGCGAATTTGCGACTTTTAAATAGACGTTTCTCGCGATTTATCCAACCAAACGCAATGAAACTTGGTACAGTATATGTTTATATACATTGTAATGCACCGACAACTAACTTCGTTCATTTGTTTACATAACCACAAGATGGCGGATGTGCGAAATATTTCACCGGCATTCTGTATCTCTGAAACTATTAGCGGTATCTCCCTGAAGTTTTGTACGGAGATAAAGGGCACTACTGGAAGTCCATTTATACGACTTTAAAAAAACGGTTATATACAAAACAAACATGGCGGCCAAGCGAATTAGAAAATTTGAAATAAACCTTTCTCGCGATTTAATGCTCCAAACGCACTGAAATCTGGTACAGGAAATATTTATACACATTGTAATGCACTGGTATCTAATTTAGTTCAATTGTTTACATAACCTCAAGATGGCGGCTGTGCGAATTTTAAAATTAAGTTTTTATTTCTTTTGATGTAGTCATGCGATCGAAGTGAAAGTTTGAATAATGAACCTACGCAATAATTTTCCTATATTGGTACATGACTCTATGGCCTATACATTTAACAATCCAACATGGCGACCATCCGAAATATTTAGACGGCTCTCAATATCTACGAATCTATTGTAGCAATCAAATTGAATTTTTTATTGTTCATAGAGGCTATGAACTCAAGTTCACTTATAGGACTTTAAATAACCTGGTGATCACAAATCCAACATGGTGGCGACGCGAAGTATAAATAATCACATGGACGTTTATCGCAATTTAACCATCCGAGAGCAGTGAAACTTGGTACAGTAATTCCTTATACGAATGGTAATCCACTAGCATCTAATTTATTTCAATTGTTTCCATAACCTAAAGATGGCAGCTGTGCGAAATTTTAAAATCTCCTTGTAACTTCTAATGTCCTAATTATGCGATTGAAGTTTGAATACTACACGTACACAATAATCTGCATGTAACAGTACATAACTCTAGGACCTACATATATAAAATCCAACATGGCGACCATCCGAATTATTTAGTCGGTCCTCAATATCTACGAATCTATTACAGCAATCAAACTGAAATTGTGTATGTTGATAGTTGCAATAAGTGGGCTATATGAAAATAGGCTGTATAGTTCTTCACGGAACTACTTGTTATTTTTATTTTTATTGATATTTCAAGAAGTAATTATCCTATGTTTGAATAAATAATTTGCCTGGAATTGCATATGGCATCGTTTAAACTGGGTAGTTGTTGACGCAGAAAAAAGGATCTTTTCATCAGGGTTCTAGGTAGGACAGTAGATACTGAAAAATATCCTTAGGCTAGATAGAGTATTTCGATATCATGAAAGAAATGCCCCTAGATTAGATAACAGGTATGTAATTGATGTAGTTGTTGTGTAATTAGGCTATTATGTGACAGTTTGTAACAACCAGCGTAACAGTGTAATAAACGCAGTGTTACAATTGCCGTGGTAACTAAATAGACTGTGTAATAGCCGTAATAGTCTACGTAAAAATTCGGTGTAATAGCCATAATGGTTTTAATAGCTAATGGACAGTAGTACCGGTAACAGTCCTGTAATAGTCTGTAGGCCTACATACATTTTGGGAAATGCTGCTGTACTGTTACAGGCTCTGTACCGTTCCACTTTCCGTTGGAACATGAGAACCTGGAACGTTACGCATAGATACCGGGTGGCTGGTTGGTATAACCTGGAACGGTACACAGTGTAACCGGGTACTGGTGGAAACGTTACTCTATTTCGATAACCAAGAACGGTACGCAGAGTAACTTTCCAACTGGTAACGCTGAGGAATCGTTCCAGTCATGTACCGTTCCATACGTAACGTTCCGCTAACACGTACCTTGATGCTCGGTACAGATGGGAGTCGAGTTCCGACTGTACCGTTCCAGCGCTGTAACGTTCCACATGCTCGTACTGAGTTCCAAGTTACAGTTCCGGAACGATACCGCAAGCCAGCTCGGGGCCGCGGTATGGCATACGTAACGTAACGTGGAACACAGCGTTACGTAACGCATTTCAGTTCTGTTCCGGGTCCCTGGGATAAAGCTCATGAATCCCTCGGGGTCGCCAACTCCCGAACTCACCAGCCCTGAGGGTGTAGCAATATCCACGGTGCACCAGAAGTGGTGGGGCTACATACACCCTGCCTCCTTGAGGGCCTTGAGCAGAAGGCAGATTACATGAAAAGAAAACGAAGGCTGATCCCTCGCAAAAGGAGAATATCAGAAAATATGAGACAAGGGCCAATTAAGGCGAGAAAGGAAGAGACTCCTAGGCCTCCGATACCCTAATACCGTCGGGGTCAGAAGAGAACAAGAGTTGACCAAGTGAGGTCGACAGGAAAGACGACGAAGTGGAGCCCTGCAAAGTGGAAGTATTGCTGGACTCAGCTGGGGCTCCATGGTCGCCAACCCACGTCCCACTAGATGTGATCCCCCCGGTGGGGGGGGGGGGGGCGGCATGGAGTGAAACTTGGACTGTACTGTAGGTGCAGCAGAAAAGAGGAGAATTGAAACGTTTGAAATGTGGTGTTACAGGAGAATGATGAAGATCAGATAGAGTAACATATAAAGTGGTTTTAAGACGAATGGGCGACTGCTAATGATGAGAAGAGATAGGTTGGTAGGACACATTCAGTAGTCTACTAAGACACCCAGCAATAGCAAACTTAGTTAAGGAAGGAAAGGTGAAGGAGAATAACTGTAGGGGAGGACCAAGGTTATAATATGTTAAACAGATTGCCTTGGATGTAAAGTGCATGTAGAGATGAAACGATTAGCTCAGGGCAGGGAAGAAACATCGAACCAATCAAAAGACTGAAGAGATGTTTTCCTTTTGATCTGACCGTCATGTATACTAAGTCACATTGAGTGCACGTTTGAGAGCTAGTCTAATATAGTTAAAGCCCTGCGCGGATGCGGATATCCACAGATAAACCCGCGGATATCCGCAAATATTTTCGCCACAAGGATATAGGCCTAGTTTGCATGGTTGTGCGGATAGCGGATACGCTGTGGCTAATGTTTCGAGTAAATTTGCGGATATTTTTTAGAATACAATCTTACGATAATATTTCATATTTGATATGCCAATCTACTGATTCATGCTTAAAAGAGGATTAGCCTATTGCGTACGAAATATTGTACTTATACACGAGAAGATTATTTTACTCATTTTGCTTTCAACTACATTTTATTAAGTACCGTATGTTTGTAGTAAGCCTCCGTGGCTTAGGCGGCAGCACGCCGGCCTCTCACCGCTGGGTCCGTGGTTCAAATCCCGGTAACTCCATGTGAGATCTGTGCTGGACAAAACGGAGGCAGACAGGTTTTTCTCCGGGTACTCCGGTTTTCCCTGTCAACATTTCATTCCAGCAACACTCTCCACTATCATTTCATTTCATCTGTCATGCATTTAATCATTGCCCCAGAGGAGTGCGTCAGGTCTCGGCAGCCGGCACAGTTCATATCCTCGCCGCTAGATGGGGGCTTCAGTCATTCCATTCCTGACCCGGTCGGAGACTGGAAGCAGGCTGTGGATTTTCATTTTCATGTTTGTAGTAGATGGTCTTGACATCTCATCATCATCATCATCAATTCTCACTGCCATTATTACTGCACGTACGAGATATAATGCTGTCAATAAGCTTGTTAGTTCATCGTGGTGACATCATTAACATTCCTCAAGTCAGCTACTTCGCCGTCTAATCTATCCTGGAAGATTTGGTTCCTACTTGAAGTCCCTTGCAATGAAGCGAATTGTCAGGAACGACTTTCTCCTCAAATGTCTAAATGTGTTGGTTTGACACTTTATGCTTTATCTAATAAATTAAACATAATATTGAAAATATCAGCGGAATTGGATAAAAGTCACGCGGATGCGGGGCGGATGCAGATAACAGTCATGCAGATACGGGGCGGATGCGGATAACAGTCGTGCGGATGCGGAGCGGATGCGGATAACGTTTTGTTTATCCGCACAGGGCTCTAAATATAGTCTAGTCTGGTCTAATAATGTGGCTGTGATTAAGGGCAGGGATATAAACTACTGTGTCGCGGTCGTGGCAAATTGAGAGGCGACCTACCCTCCAACCAGCTGTATTCAGTTCTGTGGAGGAGCTAAATGAACGAGACAATTGTAGCGAGAGAGTTGAGTTATTAGCAGCCACAATAACTACTTGTCGATACTGCAGATTTACAGCACCCTGGCTGCCCTGTACTCTGTATTCACCTTACACCGTTTGCTTAATGACCAATACCGTAAAGGCAATTACTACGAAGTTAGTTTGGTGATAAGACTGAGCCTAACTATCATTTATACTGTACCTCGTATATTGAACCTGATATTTTGTGCTTTGTCGACACGCACGGTACTAAATCCCGGGTGCCATTAATTGCAGGGGTAGAGGAAAGGGAGGATAAGGAAAGAAGGAGGAATCCTCCTGTAATTTTTCGAAAACATCTCAGGATTTCAAAAGATTCTTAGGGTAATGGTACAATTTGTTTGTTTCGTTGGTTGGTTGGTTCCTCAGTTTAGGGGCTGCGACAACGCGGTCATATAGCCCCGTGTACTTTGGGTGTGTGTAGAATCTGTCTGATAAACGGTGTTAATTGTGTTGGCTGTATTAGTGTGTGTATCTGTTTTTTAATTCAAGGAAAGACTGCAACTTTGAATTTATCAAATAGTTCCTACTTTTGCCGCCTAAACGCCACCGTCAACGAATACTAGGCCTAGTTCAGAACTTAGCTACTAGACGCCACCGCAGTCGGCTCTTGGCAACGAACGTAGGGACCTACTAAGCATTGTTTACATTCTTAACCTATACAATTTAGCTTCACACAGGTGTAATTAGTGGAAGGTTTTTTAACATGCCATAAATCTATGACATGGGACCGCCGGCTTTACTTCCCCTCCGAAGGAAGGCATACTGAGGGATTATTAACGCTCTTAAAAATCCGACGACTTCGGCCGGGTTTGAACCCGCTATCTTGGGCATAGAAGCTCAGCATACTACCGACTTTGCTTGTTTAATCAACTAATTAATTAATTGGTTAATTTATTATTTATTTAATTCATTCTTTCTCTCCCTCATTCGTTCCTTCTTACTTTCATGCATTCATTGTTTAGTGCTCTTTTCTTTATTTCATCATTCATTCATTCATTCATTCAACCCTTCTTTCTTTTATTAATTAACTCGCAACCCGCCCCGGCTTCGCCCGGTATCTTTAACGGTTTACCCAGCGTAAGCATAAATGGCGCATGGATGGCAGGTCGCAGAAAAATTCATAAAGCCGAGGTGAACAGTGAAACTCCAAACACATATACTCTTCTCTGAAGTCTTATCTCGACACGACTCGACAATTTGATGCTGGTCGAAGGTGGTGTTATACGCTCTCTCGCTCGTAAACTCGCTCCGAACCTAGAAATTTAAATTTCCACTGAATGGAGATAGTTGGAAGAAATGAAAACGTAAAGCCACCGTATTAAAAATACGGATTTGCTGTCACGGACTTTGTTGTAGAACTTTTCATTCTGAACAATACTTACACTCATACTATATAGATATTTTTAACGGTTTACCCACCGTAAGCTTAATAGCCGCACGGATGGCGGGATATTCTTCGATTTGATTCACTGAAATCGTTAATGCTCGGCTTCCTTTGGTCATAAATGATTGTTTTCTACCGAAGCTTTCCTCAAGAAATCCTTTACAGAATGGTGAAAACCACATCAAAATCCATCCAGTGGTTCTCGAGATTACGCGATACATCTATACTATGTAGAGATTAATTAATTAATTAATTAATTCATTCTCTCTTTCATTTTATTTTTCTTTTTTCTCTGCCTGTAGTATGGAACTTTATGTTACCCCAGAAGCAGGAGTTTGTCAGCCCATTCTTGGTGCAAACTTTTAGCCACTGCTTCGTGCCTTTGGCTCTATTATGTACCGGATAACATTGTACATCCAGATGTAATATGGTGGATAGTCTCCGACACAGTACACCCGTACCGACACTTATCATCTTACAGAGTTTCATTCTTAATGATGAACATCAAATAATTACGTGTTCCCTGTAGTCAGTCAAACGTTCGACATTACCATATCGGTATGAGCATGAGCGGTTCAAAGAGCAGCAGGCTGGTTTATACAGTGAGTCCGGGAATGTTCTCCACAGTGGCTACGTGCAGCTGCGAGTGGTTGCGTCATCAGTTAAGTTGGCAGCACAGTGTCCTTGATAGGGTGAAGGCCACATGTGTGGACTATGGGCTGTCGAATTCGTCAGTGCGTATTGTTAGATTATTGGAAGAGTGCAACAGTATGTTATGAATGGCTGTGGTGAGTATAAAGTTTACTGTTTGTTTGCTATGATACAAGCCACAGCCGTGCTGCCAACGTAACTGGTGACGTAATCTCTCGCGGCAGCTTGTAGGCACTGCGGTGAACATTCCCTGGCTGCCTGTATAAGCGTGCATCCTTGTTGTACCTTGTACTGGTACCTTGACCAGATAAAGAGTCTGACTAATCTGCCACTTCAGAAATTAACGCACACCGCAGAAGACCGCGATATATGGCGGGTAATGTTAACAGAATTGCGTGAAGGGTTACGACGTTCGAAATCGAACTACGACCAAGAAGAGCATCCTTGTTGTGCAGGTCTATTGTCACGAATTTGACTAGCCCCTTCCTAGGTTGCCCTCGAATGAATGAAGGAGAGAGGCTCACGACCAAACCGGTTGACCAAAAAACTGTCTTTAAAATCATCACTAGCGCTACATATAATTTCGAAACGTGGTTTCCAACCCGTCGTTCAGTAAGAACTTTCAGTATTTTATGAGTTGATTAGTACTTCCGGAAGGACGCAAAGAACAATTTCATCCACCAGTCCGTCCACTTCAAAGGGTTAGAATCAGACAAAGTGTGTAATTGTATCAATGCTTAAAATAAACAAGGTGGCTAAACTTTTCAAAATATTCAACATTGTTAGTTCGCAGGATTCTTACAATCATAAGCTTTTATTTGTTGTATCAATAATATTCCTATGTCAAATTTGATGTTGATTTTGTTAATTTGAAAGGCATAAAATGTTAAAGAATTAATTCCGAGAGTAACATAAATTACGTTACACATTTCTGATATGACAAAAAATACTTGGGTATATTAAAACTGCCCAGGATCTGATATCTGTTGGATATGACCAGGAAGAATGCTGACTGGTACCGACAAATTTCAATCAAGAAATTAGAAAATTTTCAATGCAAGTAAGATGCCACACTTTCTAGAAATGTGAGCACGAGCCCCTTTATAATTGTTTCTTACTCTTTACAGGTGTGAGCGATCAAGGGAACTACCAACACCACCTCTCTCTGTGGCGTTGGAACTACTCGCGTCTGGCGGAGCTCTTTCCGGCCACGAAGAGAGTCCGTCATGTTGTGTAGGCTAAGGATAGGTCATACAAGATCCACCCACTCGTGCCTAATGAGGAGGGAAGATACCCCACTTTGTACCTGTGAAGCCGTATTCACCGTGGCCCACATTTTAACCGAGTGTGTGGATCTTGCTGACTTACGAAGAAACCTTGGTTTGCAGACGACACTCAAACTTATATTAGCCGATGACACGGTGGCTGCTGATCGCGTTATCCGCTTTATAAGTGAGAGTGGGTTAGGGCCAGCAATCTAAATTCTCCAGTGTACATTGACTCAAAGACTTGTTCTCTTTTGAATGCAGAATTTTTGTTTTTCCGTAATTTTTGTTTATATTATAATTATTAGTCTTATTTATTTTTTGTTTTATTAATTTAGGTGTCCACCTCTAAATTTTAAATCCTATTACAAATTTGTATACTGTAATCTGTGTTAAGAGGGGCAGATGACCTCGTAGTTCCGCCCCCTAAAACAACAATAATTAACTCTCTTGAGGTGGAATATCAACATGAAATATGTATTAATTCGAAGCAGAAAAAATAAATCTTTCATTTACATTGAGAAAACGAACATTAAATTTTTGGTTAAAAAAAAAAACATGCCATTTTAAACTTATATAAGCCTACATACCTTAGTGAATGCGTCAGAAGAACAAAATCGCTGCGGAAAAATAGCCAATAATGTATATTAATGTTAGTAATTAGATTAAGTTGTATTTTATGGCCATTGGCTGCATTAAACTATTATTATATAAGGTGCATTCAAAAAGTAACGAGCCGGAGGCATAATTACAGAAACCAGTATCTGTATGTTAGAAGTATTGGCCCTGATTCTTGACGCACTTGTCCCACTGTGACACGAGGCGGTGAACGGCCGTCTCATAAAATTCCCTGGGCTGCGATGTGAACCAGTTCCGCACGTACAGCTGGACGTCGGCGTCCCAGGTGAATCGTTGGCCCCGTCGAGCCCTTTTCAGGGGACCAAACATTGGGTAATCACAGGGAGAGAGGTCCGGACTGTATGGAGGATGACCAAGAACCTCCCATTTGAATTTCTGCAGGAGTGCCGCGACTGTGTTGGCCGTGTGAGGTCGTGCATTGCCGTGGAGTGACCACGGCACCTTTGGCGTTCACTGTCACTCGGCGGTCCTGGGTAATGAGTACATCAGCCAGCTAGACGTTGTCATCGGTAATGCAGGGGGGTGCCCCAGCCCATGCATCATCGGCTAACGACACCCGTCCTTCCCTGAAGCGCTTGTGCCACGCCTTGACCCCTGCAAGGGACATGCAGTGTTCGCCGTACACCTGTGACATTCGCGATGAATGTCCGTTCCCCCTACTCCTTCCCCTGTCAGAAACCGAACAACACACCTTTGCTCTTCGGTTGATGCCGCCATGTCACTGTTTTTAATGCGACTGGCAGCGTTGGACGATTGATGCATGCTGCTGCTCGCTTTGTATCGTCACGTGACGTGCACGCGCGCCCTCTAGCGACGGGCTATGACCTTCCACGCTCTGGTTGGAACTACACCTCGTTACTCACGCCACAATTAGCCAATGTCATCAACGGTTTGCGCATTCCAGCCTCCGGCTCGTTACTTTTAGAACGCACCTTATATATGAATTGCAGCCAATGGCCATAGTTGGGTATTTTTGATTGACCTCCAGAGGGCCCCCAACAAGTTCAATTTCAAGTAGTTCCAACTTTGGCTACCATATGATACTGCCACTAACACCTAGCGGTGAACCTTTGAACTTGATAGAGCGTTTCTAACCAGTCAAATATAACCTACAAATTTGGCTACACACTACCAATTACAGTGGTAGGTTCTTTTACATGCAATAAATCTATGACATGGACGCGCCAGCTTTACTTCCCCTCCGAAGGAAGGCATACTGAAGGATTTGAACGCTTTTAAAAATCCGAGGACTTCGGCCGGGTTTGAACCCACGATCTTGGGCTACCGACTACGCCACCGAAGCCATTGTTATACCTTAAAATGACAATTATTGCTATTTGCTTCAAACATGGGGCTTAGTGCTAAGTTTGGTATCCCTAGAGGGTAAAGACAAGGTGTACCAAGTTTCTGCTGATGAACCCGATTTGCAACATTCACGGCAAAACGTAGAAGACTTGCTGAAGTTTAATACCAACTTCTATACCTTGATCTTGTTGGGCAAGTCTGTGACCATAAATCTTAATTAGCATCTTGGGACGAAAGAGTGCGCTAAGAGAGCTGTAATTGCCGTGTGGTCGTCAAGATGCCAATCGCCGAGAACAATCGAGGAGCAGAATAATGCATTAAAAGTCTGGGGAACTCATTCTAAATCTTGGCTGTCGATTCCATTGAGCAAGTTAAAAGGTTCGCAACGTCGAATCTTATCGAGCCAACTTCTTTTAAAAGAGCGTCGATAATAGCCTGCAGCCGTCACGAGGGCGTTAGCGGGGAAGTCAATGGGAATTTTAAATGCTCCTTGCCTCAGCCTGTTGTGGAGGAACTCACTCGTCTTAAATGTTGCCGTCAACTTTGAACTTCCCAGTTGAAATATCCGGGATCGAGGACATCTCAGAGGCATAAGATATGAAGTTCAGTCATAATAGTACATTATGCAAATAGCCTATAATGGCAATAAATGAGACAGTAGTAGACTATGCTTATAATTTCCATATGAGTTTTATAATTTCCATATGAGTTTTATAATTTCCATGTGAGTCGTTAAGTTGCAAAACTCGTTTAATCCACTTGTGAATAAGAATCATTTTCACGAGAAACGTTTCTCTGGACTTTGCCTCACGTATCTTTAGTGTTTGTTGTTTTCTACTTTTGCTTTGTGTTCATGGTTTTTGGTTTTGTGCTTTTGCTTTTGAATTTTACATTTTGATGTTCTTTATTGGTTTTGTGTTGTTTTCTGCTTTTGATTTTTTTTAAATTTTGCTTTTTGCTTTGTGTTTCTTGTTTTTTTCTGCTTTTGCTTCTGTTTATGAATTTTGCTTTTTGATTCGTGTTTTTTGGTTTTGTGTTTGTTTTATGGAAAGCCAAAATAAGACAAAATAAAATAAAACAAAATAAACAAAACAAACGCAAATTAAAAAAAATTAAATAAAACAATATAAACAAAATCAAAATAAAACAAAATCAAACTAAATCAAAACAAAATAATAGTAAAGAAATTAAAAATAAATACATAAAATTAAACAAAACAAAAAACAAAACAAGAAATTAAAAAACATTTTAAAACAAAATAAAACAAACTAAAATAAAACAAAACAAAATAAACAAAACAAAAACTAAATAAAACTAAACAAAATAAAATTAAATTAAACAAAACAAATTAAAACAAAATGCAATAAAATAAAATAAAATAATAAAATAAATAAATTTTACGACATGATCCTTATTCACAAGTGGATTAAACGAGGTTTGCATCTGGATGACTCAAATAATGCTTTAATTACCATTATAGGCGAGTTGCATACAACTGTTTATGTTCGACCATGGTGAAATGTAAATATTATATGTCAGAAAACTGTACTATAATGATGCTCATTATAGTACAAGTTAGCATTATGAAACAGTTTCTCCCACCAATCAGATCTCAAGAAACAGTTGTGTGACCAATTAGGTAGGATAGCATCGCACCTGCGCTGACTTCCACGGCCTCCAATTTTAAAATTCCACTGCGTGGCTTCTGGTGTCATAGTGGGGTATTGGAGGAGGCCATGGTTGAATACAAGGTATTCTCTGCGTCCCATGCGCTCTGTTCAATACATAAAACTGGCAAAATATCGACAGATATTTATGAATATTTATGTTGAAACATAGATAGTTATAATATATTATCGTCGATCAGAAACAGTCGTATGAAACTCGCCTATAATGGTAATTAAGACACTCGTATGGAAATTATAAATCTCACTTCGTTCCTTGTATAAACATACTCGTGTCTTAATTATTGCCATTATATACGTATTGCATAATGTATTATCATGTTCGACGATAATTATAACTTTATTTTATGTTCGAACAAAAATATTCATAAATATCTGTCGATATTCGGCCAGTTGCGTTTACTGAACAAAGTGCATGCTCTGGGTTATTGATCTTCCGTGGATCAAAGACCTTGACAATGTAATATGTTTCCAAGGCATTGAAACGAAAACATGGATATAAGGTTATCATAACATCAATGTTGTCAATTGCGTCCGACGTGATTGATTTTGGAAACAAGTCCGTTGAGCCGAGGTGCGTTGCTATCCTTACCTAATTGGCCAAACAGCTGTATCATAATGATAATCTTGAGCTCTGATTGGTGGAGAACCTGTATCGTAATGAAACTTCAACCATAATTAGCCTCTTTAAGATGACGTTTTTTGGCATATAATATTTATATTTTGGCATGGTCCAACATCTTCTATCTATATATATAAAGCTCAATGTTTGTCTGTCTGTCTGTCTGTCTGTTTGTCTGTTATGTATACAAATCCACACAGTTTCACCGATCTAAACCAAAATTTGTATACTTAACCTTTGGAACCCTGCGGGTAACCCTGAAATTTCCGAAAAACCACCCCATTCGCTGCATTTAGGCCCTTTGGCCCAAATCTACACCGTTTCACCGATCTCCACCAAAATTTGTATACTTACCCTTTGTAACCCTGTGAATAACACGGTCCACGTAAAATTTCCGACAGCCCCTCCCCCCCCCCCCCATTTCCTGCATTTAGGCCCTTTGACAAAAATATACACCGTTTCACCGATCCGAACCAAAATTTGTATACTTACCCTTTAGAACCCTGCGGGTAACCCTGTCTGCTTGAAATTGCGGACAGACCACACCATTCTCTGCATTTAGGCCCTTTGGCTCAAATCTACCCCGTTTCACCAATCTCAACCAAAATTTGTATTTTTGCCCTTTGGAACCCTGCGAGTAACACTGTCACTTAAAATTTCGGACAGACCACCCCATTTCCTGCATTTAGACCCTTTGACACAAATCTAGACCGTTTCACCGATCTAAACCAAAATTTGTATACTTACCCTTTATAACCCGACGAGTAACACTGTCCACTTGAAATTTCGGACAGACCACTCCATTCTCTGCAATTAGGCCCTTTGGCACATATCAACATCGTTTCACCGATCTGAACAAAAATTTGTATACTTACCCTTTGTAACCCGACGAGCAACAGTGTCCACTTGAAATTTCGGACAGACCACTCCATTCCTTGCATTTAGGCTCTTTGTCACAAATCTACAACGTTTCACCGATCTGAACCGAAATGTTTATACTTACCCTTTGGAACCCGACGACTAACACTGTCTGCTTGAAATTTTTGACAGACCACTTACTTACCCTGTTCACTTACACTGTCCACACTGTCCACTTGATATTTCGGACACACCACTCCATTCCCTGCAATTAGGCCCTTTGGCACATGTCATCACCGTTTCACCGATCTGAACCAAAATTTGTATCCTTACCCTTTGGAACCCAACGAGCAACAGTATCCACTTGAAATTTCGGACAGACCACTCCATTCCCTGCATTTAAGCCCTTCGGCACAAATCTACACCGTTTCACCGATCTGAACCTAATTTTACATACTTACCCTTTGGAATCCGACGAGTAACACCGTCAACATGATATTTTGGACAGACCACTCTATTCCCTGCATTTAGGTCCTTTAGCACAAATTTATACCGTTCCACCTAATTGCACCGTATTTTACGTACTTACCCTTTGAAACCCTACTGGTAACACTGTCCACTTGATATTTTGGACAACCCTCTCCATTCCTTATATTTAGAACAACAGACAAATGGATCTTAAAACACACATTTTAAGGCGCTAGAACTATTCATATCCGTAGTAGTGTAACTGTAAGAATATTTTAATAAGTCTTTTATTGGCTGGCAATGCGGGCTGTATCACGTCACCCCTACCAGTGTTCTGGTGCAGAATTGTGAAAATGATTACATCTTAAGCTGCTTATAAATGGCAGTCACAGGGACTAATACGTTCAAAAAGATTTCTTAGGCCCTTAAAACAGTTATTATCTTGAAAATATTATGCCTCTGTTTAAGGGCCATGGTGTTGGTGCAGTACATTGAGGTTATCAGTGACAATAAGCGTTGGTACTTTCAAATTTACATTCATTTATTCCGAACCTTATCGTTGAGTGCTATGTGACGATAAATAACATTTTTGCTACCGGTACCTCAGGAGCATGGGCCAGCCGACTTTTTTTTCCAAACTGCTCTGCATATTTTCCTTCGGCACTATGCGACAAGAGACGACACTATTGGTGTCTATTTTTCGAACAGCTAATGAGATATAGGCCCTAGGCAGTGTCTTTTAGTTCACTGACTCCTCTTTCTAATCATATCTTTCAATTCGATTGTAAATTACATGTGTCAGTACTGTAGTTAATAAATAGCCGTTTCCCTATTCATTATTATCATTATACTAGCAGAAGTACCCGTTCTTCGAACGGTGTTATATATTAACACCAGACATTATCAATTGAGCTACTGTTGCAATGGTTAGCGGTTTGTCATTCCTTCATAAGTTTATCAGAACGAAGTTAGTTTTCTGGGAATATCACACACACTGTTAATTTAAGGGCCTTAAAATGTGATTTTCGGAGACCCCTTATAGACTCGCGAATTTTGTGTCTCACTATGAGAAGCGCAACATTATGCTTTGATCGTCCTTCTAGGATAATTTTTATATTTCGCCTATTTTAGCATATATTGAGAAGTTTTCTCTATATCCACCCTTCTACTGTATGAAAAGTACGGTGAAGAGTTTTATAAATGATTGGTGTATTGACTCTCATGGTTACCATACCTAATTTTAAGATGCACCAAGCATCCGAACACGAGGTATAGGCGTACATAAAGGTACACAGAAAGACAGACAGACAGACAATTCTATTGTCTACAACATATTACCCAGCTATCCAAATATGGGTATATCTACCACACAGTATCAAATAAAATCATCCTTACGATGAACCCGTACGTCGACAAAAAAAAAGTTAAAATGTGCTCTCAGACTAAATTCACCTAACGTGCACTTCCTGGCGTGAAATAGAATTGAAAGCCTTGTAGACGAAACGCAATACACGTCATAAAAACTGATCCTCTACGTTGTGCTAGGTGCCCATACACAGGAAAACGCCTTTCATAAATTATAAAGGCTTGTGGTGCATGAAAATGCAGGTTCTTTAGCCTCAAATTGCCCAAATTCCTAAAAGCCGCAAAAAATGCTGGTTCAATTCAGGAATTTTTGAAAATAATGTTGCTGTGTGGAGATATAATAGACCTTCTGTACTATATGTCGAACGTGCAAATTGCATGAAACAATTCTAGGTTACCCCTTCATCCCCTTAATTGCATTGATGAATTATACGGTCTACGTTAGTTCTGTGATAACCTTTGCAAACTTTCACAGAAATGTAATAAATGGAGTGACATTGCTTCTTACAGAAATAAATGGAAAGTTGTATGCCACCCCTTGAGGTAATGGTCTCATGGTTACCGATTAGCATTCCTTCATTAGTTTGTTAAATTAAATTAAATTAAATTAGTTTTCTGGAAATATTTCAGAAACTGTTGGATTTAGAGCCTTATAATGTAGTTTTCGAGGACCCTTTAGGGCCCCCGAGTTTTGTTGCTGGCACCGAGGGGATTTGTCTCGTCGTTGTACGCCATAATATAATACTAATAATAATATAATATAGGGAGAAATTATAACACCTATTTTTATTTTATTTTTAATTCAGCCAATGGCCATGTACTTTTCTTTTCAGGACGGGTCAGGGAAGGGATATTATCAGAGAAAGAACCATTCACATCACGCATGAGCAAAATGGAAATGGCCTACCATTTAACTAAGGGTACCTATAAGAAAAGGTCAATATCCTTCAACGCAAAACTAAAACATTACTGCAGTGTCATCCGTCCGGAGGTCTTGCATGCTTCTGAATGCCTCACGATGAACAAAAAAGGCTTGGTCGAGAAACTGGAGGCCAAAGAAAGGAAAATTTTGAGAAAGATATTGGGTTCCATCAAAGACAATGGGTACAGAAGACGGCATAACCATGACCTATATACTCATGTGGAGAAGATAAGCAACGTCATCCGGAAGAGAAGGTTACCATTTTTTGGGCATGTGAAACGAATGAGCCCAGCGAGACTGAACAACCGCAACATAACTTACTTTCATGAGAGGAAAACAAAATGGGCCTGGTTCATTGAACTGGATAAAGATCTGAAAGAAGTGGGGATTACACCAACAGACATTCAGGAGCGCGCCCCACTCAAAGGGAAACTTCAAGCTTGTAAAGGTTTCCAAGAAAAACCGAAGCTGAAAACGGGAAAGATTTGGACCCAGGAAAGGAAGGAAGTCCACCGAGAACGAATGCGGGTGTACAGGGCAAACATCAAAGCCAGTAGGAGACGGTTGGAATGACGCGGTCCATAGATGGCCTATACGAAATGAATGAATGAATGAATGAATAATATGGGTATAGGAATATAATAGACGTGCCGTACCACACCCGCAGGTATAAATCGCGTTAAAATATTCTAGAGTACTCCTTGATCCCCTTAAGCGCATTATACGTATTGATGAATTTTACGGCTTAATTTGGTTCCGTGATAACCTTCTAGCCGTTTTCAAACTTTCAAACTAATGTAATTAATGGAATTGCATTGCGTCTTACAGCAATAGATGGACCTCTGAGAATCCGTTGGCATGGTTACTGGCTTGCATTCGTTCATTAGTTTATTAAATTAAATTAGTTTTCTGGGAATATCTCAAAAACGGTTGGTCTTCGGTCCTTAAAATGTGGTTTTGGGGGACCCGAGTTTTGTCTCTCACATTGAGGGGCTGAAAATGAGTTTTGTCTCGTCCTTCTACGCCTATTTCAGCATGTATTTTAAGGGGGTAGGCCCCCTTTTATGAGAGGTACGGAGAAGAGTTACATCAATGATTAGTGTCGTGCCTCTGATGGATATCTGTACCAAATTTTACTTTGATACACCCAGCCGTTCTCGAGTTATATGGGAACAAATTTGGCCACAGACAAAGAAACAAATACACAGACAAAAAAATTATTTTCGAGCGCATCCATCATAAAACAGTCTGAAACGTGTAAACAACTCGAATTTCCGTAGAAATTCAGAGAAAAACACACAAATTTTCATTTTTATATATAGAGATATATACTGCACCGCTCGGTGTTGACCGTGTTTTATTGCACAGATTCTGGTTTTACTCGCTAACCGTTGGAGATATACGAAAAGTGATACGGACCTTTCGAAAAAAATATGTTAAAACTCATGTATACCATCAAAAGTTTGCTATTTCTTAGCGTTCTCTTTTTATTTGAAAAGGAAATATGAAATTTTGAAACCAAAGGGTGTAGTGACGTCACAAATGTCGGTTTTACTTGCTAACTGTTGGAGATACACGAAAAGTGATAAGGACCTTTCGGATAGGAAATTAAATTTCAAAGCTCGTATGTACCATCAAAAGTTTGCTATTTCCTACCGTTCTCTTTTTATTTGAAATGGAATTATGCAATTTTGAAACCAAAGGGTCTAATGACTTCACTAAAATGGTCGCCATTTTTTAATAGTGCAAAATTTCGAAATCAAAAGTATCCTATATGTAAGCCTGGTAAATCAGCTACATCCATGCAAAATTTCATTTAAATCGGACCAGTGGTTCTTGAGTTATTGAGTAACAGACAGACAGACAGACAGACAGAAAGACAGACACACACCATCTCATTTTTATATATTAGTATGATTACGGGAAAATGACCTGAATGTTACGTCAATTAGACTGTAGACTACTACTTATCACCCCCACTACCACCACCACCATCACAAAAAGTTATATTATTTATTTTCTGTTAGATTTAATATCATTTCTGTAGTAAGTTAGTATTCATTATCATCCATAAAACAAATAAATCCTCCGGGCGAAGCCGGGCACTACTGCTAGTAAATTATAAATAAACATTCCTTTTCAAACTGAAGCATTGCCCACATGCAGAAATACAAACATTTTTGAAGCCATTTTCCAGTGTTGCCTTATTGACAGTTAATATTGCAACGTTACAATCGGCAAGCTCAATATAATCCCAATTACCGGGACATGCCAACCTGAAAAAAGAATTACTTGGAATACATATACATAGGTATACATATTATGGACCACAAAAGGGGGAGAAAGTTCTTGTTGATTCTTTTTTGCGACATCGTGGTCATGTAGCCCCGTGTACTTGGTTGTGTGTATAATTTGTAGGATAACCTGTATCACTATGATGTCTGTGCTAGTGTGTGTACTTGTAATTGAGGTAGGATTTGTGTAGGAAGCGGCTGTGGCCTTAAGTTATGAACCATCTCGGTAATTTCCAGGAGTAGGAGTGGGAAACCACAGAATACTACTTCTAGGATGGCTGAGGTAGGAATAGAACCCTTTTGCCATACGAGTTTGAGTGTACCCCGTTCCAGTCCTCACACCAAGAGGGAGAAGACCAGGTGCAGTGTGAATTAGTAATTGAGTAGGAAGCAGCCGTGGTGAACTAATCAACCACCCAATTAAACAACCAACCAACCAGCCAATTAAACAACCAACCAGCCAATTAATTAAACAACCAACCAATTAAACGACTAACCAACAATGACAATTGCCATGCCGTATTATTCCGATACCGGTACTGTATTATACAAGCTTATAAAAATTCAAATAGATTCCAAACTACATATCCTGTGCATGTGTTGACTGCAATAGTTTATTATTATGCTCCAGGTTTGGGGTAGGCGAATGTGACATGCAATAAGGAGCTCTCTTCTAGGAGGTGTCCATTGTCATCGCCCTCTATCCCTTTCTTGCTGTCTTTTATTATAATGCCCAATGACCTGTGACCAAATTACACTTTTCAAAACGAATTTATTTCTTTTTCCAGATCAAAGACGAGTGGTAACTTGTGGCAGGGTTCAAGGCAGTTCTGTGTCCAGTGCCAGCAGTGGCGTGTGACACCAATAAAATGAGGGGTGATAGGTCTCGACCCTGCGCTACTTCGACTCCATTATCGGAAGTGATCGTTGTGCCAACCAGCGGCGAGCAGGCTCTTTCTGTCGCCAATATCGACAACTCAACTCCGAGCCTCGCTAAGCCTTGGAGAGAAGATTACAAGACCTGCACCCGCTGAACTCATTCAGAACCGAGCAGTCGTATCAATAATAATAAGAGTAATAATGCCATTGTCGTCCTAGCAGACTCACCAGAGAATTTGAATGAGTTTTCATATGGCATGGGCTTCGTCTTGAGGAAGGCGGCTTCAGTGGCGTAGTTGGTAGCATGCTGAGTTTTTATGACCAAGATCGCTGGTTTAAACCTGGAAAAAGTCGTCGGTTTTTTAAGAGCGTTAAAAATCCCTCATCATGCCTGTTTTCGGAGGGGAAGTAAAGCCAGCGGGCCCATGTCATAGATTTTTATGGCATGTTAAAGAACCTTCCACTAATTACACTTGTGTGAAGCTAAATTATAGGTTAGACACCTTGCCACGGTGGGTGAGTGGATACCGTGTCGGTCTACTAACCCCAAGATTGCAGGTTCGCTCCTGGCCGTGGTAAGTGATTTTTGAAAGGCGGCAAAAATACGACACGCATGTCATACGATGTTGGCATGTCAAAGAACCCATTTCAATTCAGTAGGCCGTGTTCATGATGGCAAAATTAATCTCGGGAGTTTCCGCGAACACAAAGTTCCTCATTTCTCTAATAGAAAACGCTATAGTGTTCAAGGAGCTTAGATATCTAACCTCCTTGACTTTCATAGTGATTCAAGGAACATCGAAATTCGACATGCAAGCTACGCTCTGGGTGTCAAATTACAAAGCTTGCACCCGGCATCCGAGGCCTTACGATATTATCATTATTATAGGTTAGATTTGGCTAACGCTCTTCGGTTCTAATGTTCGTCACCAGAAGTCGACTGCGGTGGCAACTAGTAACCACGTTTTCAGCTAGGTGTCGTTGACGGTAGCATTTGGTAGCAACAGTAAGAACTAGCTGGCATTGATCGTCTGCTGTCCTTACCTTACCTGAATTACAGATAACATACACGAATACAGTCATCACAATTAACACCGGTTATCAGACACATTCTACACACACACAAATTACTCGGGGATATATGACCGCGTTGTCGCAGACCCTAAACTGAGAAACCAACCAACTATGTCTTGAGGAAAGAATTTATCATGATAAATCAATAAAGATAAAACAAAAACGATGGAATGCAGCCGAAAGGAATCATAAACCCCTACTGACGTCAAATTGTCAGGTGAAAAGCTAAAGGTACTTCTGGCACGATTACCGGCAGTTAACTGGGCACTTCTCTGGTATACTACTGCAGCGTAAAACATTTGCCACGCCTAGCGTGTCTGTGTCTGATTGTGAGAACCTACTGTCACGCGCGTCAATGATCTCAGATAGAAAAGTATTTGGCACGTTCCCCAGGCCAGTGTTGCCAGTTTGGTGTTTTGAGCACCAGATCTGGTATTTCTGAAGTTCGTCTGGTGCCAGAAATGTTCTAATAGCGCCATAGCAAAATACTGGTGTTATTTCAATAAAACCAGTGCCAAATCTGATGCTTAATTGATTTTTCCATGAAATTGTCTCCTATGACAAATAAGTAAATTCTGAAAGCCGTGTAATAGTTTTAATAAAGTCAATCAATTAAGATAGACAATGTTTAGCATTACACGTTTCAAGGTCAACACTCCAGCAGGGGAAGTCCCGGAATCTCTCATTCGCGTGTATGAGTGCTAAGAAAGCGCAACATGCAGGGCTCAGTGCAAGTGCACTTGTACAAAGAATCCACCTATAATCTATTTTCTTCCCAGCTCCCAGGGGATTTCCCAGTTTCATGCGAAGGCAGTTTATGTACTTTCGCTCCCTCACTCTAATGCAGATGTGGGGAGAGTGTTTAGCCAAGTTTAATTGGTGAAAACAAAGCAAAGAAATCGAATGAAAGTTCAACAAAAATTGCATTCCATACTGTGTGTGCGATTTGGACTAAAAACAGAGGGAAATGCTATCACGACTACGAACTTCAGAAGGATATAGTAGTGGCCAAAATTGGAAGTATGCAGAGCTACAGCACAACTACACCTTCCTGCTCTAAAGATGTAATAGCGGTAGCAGGCTCCGCAAGTGAAGATGACGATTTTTAATGAAAGAAATGTAAGAAAAAACGTTTACATATTTATAATTTTGGTGTTTTACTAGTGTTTTGAATCATAGTGTCCGGCTGGTGCTTTTCTGCTGTTTTAAAGAGTAGGGTTTAGTTCTTTCCCATTTCAAGTTCAGCAACACTACTCCCCACACCATTATACGCCCCTTTCCTACCACTGAGCTCTCAACGTCAAGTGCACATTTAAACGCCAGTATCTGTGCTCAAGAAGCAAAATAACCAATGAAGGACGAGGCAAAGAAGATATAAAAAGTAGGTTAGCCGAGGCAAGGAAAGCATTTCTATAGAAAAGAAATCTGTTAATCAAATATAGATTTAGGTATACGAAATTCATTTTTGAAAGCCTCTGTGTTGTACTCGAATTTATCAGTGACAATGGAAATGCATCGACTGAGATACGAACTGTGGCACAAGACAATTTTATGCTTAGAAATAATGTCGTGATATGAGTTACTTTTCACACACGATAAGAGTCTGTGATGTGAAAGAAAGTATTTGTCATGTTTTAAGCGCTTAGAAAAAGCTTTATTGGAAGAAGGAATGGTAATTGTATTATCTGAATTATTTTAACTAAGGATGAATGACTTTTAAACGAGGCTGGATTTATGACAAGTTACACAGGAACCGGTTTTTGCACGTCAGACTACCGAGTTCAGAGAGCCCGAGGACGACACGCGCAAAGTCGGAGGGGAGGTAATATCGGCACACGACACTATCTTGATAGCGAGAACAATGGAAATTGACATAGCAACAGAGCAACCAATCAAAATTATTTACAGTTCCGAGAGACTAGATTGTTATAATATTTAAATATAAACATTATAAGCAACTAAAATATACTAACATCAAGAGAATAATAAATGAAATTTAACTATCAAAATATAATTTAATTTGAAATACAACAATGGGAAATATGAGAAAATAAGTGATATTATTAGGAGGAGTGAGGCTAGTGTCGCCATTTTGAGCGGGGAACAGTGCCCAGGAGACTAGCAGGACAGAATCAGGAGGGACACTCTATTACATCGCTTGGTCGAAGTCAGACTTCTTTAAAAATAGTCACTCCAAGAAAAGCTGAATAGATTGGACCGAGGAAGGAAGAAGTACTTTGACGGAAGGAGATGAGTCGTTCATAGTCTACCAGGAGTGGAGACTCCGTTGAAATGTATCCCAGTAATATACAGAAGAAAATTAGCAAATAACTACAATATTATAAGCAGTATATTTCGAACACAGTACTACGAAAGAATAAGAAGAGATCCTTACTACAGGTATTCACTATACATTAAGTGATATACTACTGAGATTTTACGATAACGCAGCGGAGGCATTCCACAAACATTTTATCATCTCAATTCGATAGAACTATTAAAATTGCTTTCTATATTAAGTCGCAGGGGAAGGATCTTATGCAACACTTCGTTTGAGGTTGTGAATATGTTCTAAGTTCGTCTTGGAGGGGAGTTAGCCTACACTGATTGAGTGAAGTCCAGAGATGATCATACAGCAACGATGGAACTTGACTGCAAGAACATCAGCAGTACGCTAGAACCACAAAACATAAAACAACTACATAAGTTTCCAATGTTACTTCGGAATCCTTATCGTAAGCATATTGTCAAAGAGGAGACGACTGAAGAGAAATGCATCAGAAGTCATAGGCCTCGGAAGCGTAAGCGGATTCTAGACTGGTGGTTGAGAAGAATGAAGATCCAGATGACCATGCAGTTCCGAGCCAAACAGAGCGCAGTGCGGAGTGGACTCGGTCAGCTGTAGCCTACTTTCTGCCAGCCAGCAGCCAACACCTGCAGAGCGGGGAGTGAGCACGTGCATTACAAGAATGCAGGCTTGCTTCGTGAAGTATGTGGGCGTGTGCCAGGCGCACGTGGCCACATTCCAACGCTTCCAGACCATAGATTTTCACCGGAAACGAGCCAACTAAAGGTATATCAGTGATTTTTCATCAGCTATGTAGTTAACAATTGTTTTGGAGATATTTCAGTGTTTGACCAGCATATTCATGTATTATTTATTTATTTATTTATCGTATGGCTTTTAGTGCCAGGAGTGTCCGAGGACACGTTCGGCTCGCCTGAGTCTGTAGCTGCTTCCAGCGGACACCCTAAAGGGTGAGCTACATGTTCCGTTCAATTTCAAGTAGTTCCAACTTTCTCCGCTAGATATCAATGATACCTAGTGGCGAACGTTGGAACTTTGATAGAGCGTTCTGACGAAACCTAACCTAACACATTTTGCTTTACACAAGTTTTGTCTGTGAAAGGATCTTTTGCATGCCATAAATCTATGACTTGGGTCCGCCGGCTTTACTTCCCCTCCGAAGGAAGGCATACTGAAGGATTTTTAACGCTCATAAAAAATCCGACGACTTCGGCCGGGTTCGAACCCGCTATCTTGGGCATAGCAGTTCAGCATGCTACCGACTACGCCACCGAAGCCGCTATATTCATGTATATTTACTCCTAACTCATGTTATTATTGTTGCTATAATCTTTTTGTAAATTTCACAGTAAACTTTTTTAAGTCAATGAGTTTTGTTTTTGACATTTTTAATGATCTGTGTTAGAGATTTCACGTTTTACTATTTCAATTTTCGTGCAGCAAGTTTACGATTTTTAAACTATCTGTTTTACAAAGAGTGATATAATTTCGTTAGTTCCGATCGTTATATTTGTCATGATTGTTCGACAATTTCGTTAAATAAGTTCAGCTATGCTCTGATCATTATTGTTAAGTTCATAATTAAGACATTGAAATAGTCAGATTATTAAGTCTGAGAATGAGTAAAGAGAATAATTAGTGGATTGATGGCAACAAAGTCAATATTGTTTATGATGACAGAAAACTCATTGTTGGAGTTCTAACGTTTGTAAAGACTATATGAGCACATTTTATAGAAACAAGACTAGGTGCGATTGTGGAAATCAACCTATAGTCATGTTGTAGTCAGTAAAGACTAATATGAATTTATTTATTCATTTGATTGACCCAGAACGTGAGGATATATGTATATTTATTACATTGCGAATACGTGGAGAATAAAAAACTCAGAAGAATATTTTCATTATGTAACAAAGTTTAAGTTTGAATTTGGAAGTGGAAATAACGTGTATTTAACTACGAAAAGTATAAGAAGCTGTACGATGAGATTAGAGATGTATTATTGGAACGAACAAGGAATTATAAAGCACGACGTTTGTATAATCGGTAGAAGTTATGTAGAGGAGGAGGAGTTTGTTTCTTGAAAAAAATATTACAGTGGTAATATTGGATAGGGATACTGAATCTCTTGAATTGTTGAATGTAGTTGAGATGGTTTTAAAATTTTGTGATAACGTGCTACGTCGAATATGAAGAAAGTATTGTTGAAAGAAGCGTGGTGTAGACGCTCTTAAGTTTGTTCACTATTAGCGTGAGATAAGGATAGTCATTACAGCGAAGCAATTTAAGTACAGTATGGCAACGAATTTTTGTGGATTATTGAATTACGTAGAGGGAGGTGTGAGTAGTGAAGGTCAATGCCACGCACCTAGAATGTTATATTTGTAATCTGAGTAAGTCTAGCATCGTAGTTCATTCATTGGAAATTATTAACTGGATGTGTATTCATGAACTGTATTTAGCTCAACTGTTCGATATTTATATTCGATTGGACATGACTGAGTATTTTCAATATACGTAAACCAGAGAAGTATTGTGTATTCTGAAAGAGAGTGTAGATTTTGAGGACGATTTAATATCGCAGAAGGAGAGGAGATGTATCGTGCAGGACGTGATAATGTAAATAACATATATTTGTAATAATAATAATCAATTGAATATTTTTAAAAAATTAAGTGTAGATTTGGAACGATAGTTCGAGAGTGTGATATAATGTATTAAATAGGAAAATATTTGTAATAAGCGTTATATGTTTGACAGTTCTATAATTTGATAGAATTTAAAGAACTACACGGTGTTCAATAAGTTTGTACATTTTTGATGAAATGTTAACACGTTGTCTTATTGAAGCAGACATGTAAATTTTTGTTGGAAGATGACATAGTGAAGCTTAAATATATCAGAGAACGATATGATTTTTAGATACAGGATTCATAATCCTTTTGAATTTTTGTTGTGTTTAGAAAGAAATCATATTATTTTAATTTTAGAGAGGGACATAGTTTTGTATTGTCCTTAGCAAATAAACCTTGCAAGCACTGGTTAGTCTGCTTGCCTATTTTTTTAAAGAACTGATCTTTTATTCATAGCTTAATTGACATAGGATAGTACTACGAGTTAGGTACAGGCGCCCTTTTTCGACATATTTGTAACCTTAATATCCCTGAGATCCAAGTTTCTCGATCTAACTTTTATTTTCATGGTTAGATATTGTATGTAACTAGATGGTAGTACTATCGTGTGGTTCTTATGAGTCGAGAGTTCCGTAGTTGATCGCCTAGTAGGGAATTGTTGATTTATCTGGCTGGGTATCAACGTCCCTGCAATCCTTTCCATCTTAGCGGATAATAGGTGGTGACTACGCGGAATTTGGGCACAGTATGGAGCGTGGCGCTCTATGGAAATGAAACTTGGACTTTGGGAGTAGAAGAAAAGAGGAGAATATAACCATTTGAAATGAGATATTGCAGGAAAATGGTAAAGATCATATTCATTCATTCATTCGTTTATTTGCAATTGGGGGTATGTCCCCCGGTGGCAAATTAGATATACATAACAAATACATAATTGTACATAACAATTCACTAACAATTAAACTAGAGTATTTACACAAATAGTCAGTCTTTTCTTAAACACACCTATATGTTTGGAAAAAGGCTCTAAGATTGTGGCAGGTAGAGAGTTCCAATTATCAATGGCACGGTTTACGAAATAATATTTACCATAATTTGCTCGCTGTGGTCGGCCCTTAACTTTGAAAGGATGATGGCTCCTACCCATTTAAGTAGGCTTTTCCACACGTTTCCTAAGCTCACCCCATGCTTGTTGATTTGTATATGTGTTGTGGATAGCGCAGAGTCTAGATTTCATCCTCCTAGCCTCAAGTGATTCCCACCCAAGTTTCTTTAACATACGGCTCACACTGCTCCTGGGATTAAAGTCACTGAGCACAAATCTAGCGGCCTTTCTTTGTACCATTTCCAACTCAATTATGAGCCCTACTTGATATGGATCCCAAACCGCCGATGCGTATTCCAGAATAGGTCTTACAAGTGACAAATATCCTAATTCTTTAGCACAGGTACTACTTCTTTTTAATACCCTCATTACAAAGTGCAGGGATTTGTAAGCTTTAGAAACTACACATCCTATATGACTACTCCATTTCATATCATTTCTTACGTGAACCCCCAAATATTTGCAAGAATCTTCTTCTACAAGTATTTCCGAGCCAAGGCTATATTGAAAATCTTGCCTTCGCACTTTCCCTATTTTTATTAAACTACATTTTCTTGTGCTTATTTTCATTTTATTTTCAATCGCCCACTTATAGACCAGGTTCAGGTCATCTTGAAGTACTGCATTGTCTTGTGAGTCAAGTATCTTTCGATATATTACACAATCATCCGTAAACAATCGACAGTCACTGCGAATCCCATTTGGTAAGTCATTTATAAACGCCAAAGTAACAAAGTTCCAATTACGCTGCTCTGAGGGATACCCGACGTTACGGTAATTTCATCCGAGAATCGGCCTTCAACTTTCACTTTCTGGGAACGACCCGTCAAAAATTCTTGGATCCATAAAATTACTCTTCTATCAATCTTCGTCGAAGCTAATTTATGGAGTAGCATGTCATGCGGCACGACATCAAATGCCTTCGCAAAATCTATAACTACGGCGTCGACTGAAACTCCATCGTCTAACGATTCGCTAATATCTTGAAAAAGTGATAGCATCTGACTCTCGCATGAGTAACCTTTCATAAATCCATGTTGCCTATCATTAAACCATGATAATGTTTCCCACTGTTCCCTCAAGTAGTCGCAAATGAGATGCCCCATCTATTTACAAACGATGGACGTAAGACTAACCGGCCTGTAGTTGCCCAATTCAAGTCTGCTCCCTGCCTTAAATAGCTTAAGTAGCTCCTTCTGTTCCCGTCGGCTGGCAATCTCTGGACCTACTCCTCCTCCCAATGGCCGGCACGAACCGATGACCCTGTCATGTAGGCTCCCTAGGTTGAAAGCGCCCCGTCGATTTAAATTCAGCCCTTCTCGGGCGAAGTCACGGCCACCAATCCAGCAGTCAGCATCTACGTACACTAATCCCAGTTGTGCACAAACCCAGTCCATGCGGTCATTTACAGTCTTAACTCGCCTTAACGGAACATATCCCCACCGAACAATGCCACTCATTATAATTTTTGGATTTCAAAACTTGCTTTTAGCTTTTCTGCCTAGTTCGTAGAGCTCCCCCGTGATGTAATCAGCTGTAGCCCTATTCTTCAAATCGTTCGTCCCAACATGGAGCAACAACACTTTAACTTTGTCATAGTCCTCTACAATTGCTTCTTCCACTTGTTGGGCAAGCTGGTCAATTTTAATCCCCGGATAACACCGCACTTTCGCACCTGATTTCCTCGAGATATTCGCACTTCATCGTATCATAGAATCACCCAATATGATGACGTCATCCTCAGTTTGCTCCTGCACGCCCTCTTCCACACTGATCCCAGTAGAAAGCCGTTCAGTCACATCCTTCACCGTTTCCTCTCATTCAGGAAGCTTTGTTCTAAGTTCCTTTATTATTTTATCCCTTGCTTTGATTTGCACCCTCAAACAGTCCGGCGTATCACATACTTTACAAAACCAATTTCCGACATCAAAATCCTCTTTCTTGACCTTAATACACCCGAAGTGAAACCATTTCTCACATTGTCCACACTGAACACCGTTCTTCAATGTTTTGCTGCACGTCGAACACTTTAATGCTGCCACTGGATCATTTGCCTGATTCACATTTGGAGTAACAGGGCCTGGATTCACTTCCACTCCACCAATAAGTAACAACGCAGCTATCACTAGGGCTATAAACCACAAGTTACTAGGTCCCGTACGCACACACAAACACCGGAAATCCCGACTACCCTTCACATACCACAGTCCGATCCTCGCGCGATAACACTCCAGAGAACAACCCATTTCAGCACACCTGAGAATTCGGGAAAAACATGCCTTTTCACTTTGACTGCCAACTGCCAATTGGGTAGATAAACAAATGATGAGGTATTAGGATGAAATTAAGTTGGTAATACTGTCATTTATGATTTGTTCTATATATACCTGAAATATTGTATCCTAATAGAACACTGCAGTTTGTTTGAAATAGTTACCTTACATGTATTCTGAGATACTGACAGTCTACGTCTCAAATGCGCAGAGAGAGAATTATTAGGAAGTTGGTAGATCTGCTGCGTAGAATTATATTCCTTACGGCAGTCATGGGCAAAGTATTACGGTATAAGCACAATTTATAAAACTTGGTACTTACCCATTAAATGTTATGGAAATTGGATGCAGTTAAACATTGAAAATATCAGCATGCGCAGAGTTGTGTTGGCAACACTGTCACGTATGGGTTGCTCGAAATGAAACTGCACAATTATCGTCCACATACATGTGCCAAATTCTGAACTTTTTGCCTTGATACATTGAGACAAGGGTTCAAAATTATGGAGAGCATTTATCAACAATTGGTAGCCCTGATGACTGCAAAAATATGCCTAGTTATATCTCTTGCACATACGAAATTAGGTTGAAATGCAAGTGTTAATGTGGATGATACGCTAGCATTGCATTATGTATTATGTTGGTAGCAATGAATTATTCTAAAACATCTTGGACTTACAGAGCTGCGGAAATTATTAGAGTCGAATAATTAATTTAAATCAGTCACATTTTTTTGAAATTAAAAATCATATCCTTTATTACCCTATTTAGTAATAATCTCTCCCCTGTGGACTTAAAACGTTTCCCATTTATTTATTCATTTATTATTTATTTATCGTATGGCTTTTAGTGCCGGGAGTGTCCGAGGACATGTTCGGCTCACCAGAGTCTGTAGCTGCTTCAAGCGGACACCTATTGGGTGAGCTAAAAGTTCCGTTCAATTTCAAGTAGTTCCAACTTTCACTACCAGATGTCACTAGTGGTGAACGTTGGAAATTTGATAGAGCATTCCAGCGAAATGTAACCAAGAAATTTAGCTTCATACAAGTTTAGTCTGTGGAAGGATCTTTTACATGCCATACATCAATGACATGGGACCGCCGGCTTTACTTCCCCTCCGAAGGAAGGCACACTGAAGGATATATAACGCTCTTAAAAAATCCGACGACTTCGGCCGGGTTTGAACCCGCTATGTTGGACACAGCAGTTCAGCATGCTACCAACTACGCCTGCGAAGTCGACAGTTCAGACATAACAGTGACACAGGTTAGCAGACAAATTATACACACACCGAAACACACGGGGCTTTATGACCACAATGTAGCAAAACCCCTAAAAGGATCAACAACAACAACAACAACAACAACTGAATATTATATATCAACTAGCACAAGTACCCATCTTCGAACGGTCGTCGGTATTAATAACCAGACGTAATCAATTGAGCTACTGTTGCAATGGTTAGGGGCTTGGAACCTGTTTGTCTACAAAGATAAATGATTAGTTGAAATATGCTCTGAAACTAATTTACCTAACGTGTACTTCCAGACGTGAAAATAAAATTGAAAACCTCGTAGACGAAATGCAATTTACGTCACATAAAAACTGACCCTCACTGTTGTGTCAAGTGCGCATCCAGAGGAAGACCCCTATAATAAATTATAAAGGCTTGTGGTGCATGAAAATTCAGTTTTTTAGCCTCCAATGGCCCAAATTCTTAAAAGCAAAAAAAATAAAATAAAAAATAAACTATTTCAATTCAGGAATTTTTGAAAATAATGTTGCTGTTTGAAGATATAATAGACCTTCTGTACGACACATCGCACGTTTAAGTCTTGTGAAAAAATCGAGGGTACCTCTTGACCCCCTTAAGCGCATTGATGAAATTTACAGTTTTTGTTGGTTCCGTGATAACCTTATAGCCATTTGCAAACATTCACAGAAATTTAATAAATGGAGTGGCATTACTTCTTGCAGAAATAGAGGGAAAGTTGGATGTACCTTTTTCAGACACTGTTGTCATGGTTACAGGCTTGCATTCCTACATTGGTTTATTAAATGAAATTAGTTTTCTGGGAATATCTCAGAAACTCTTGGTTTTAGAGCATTAAAATGTACTTTTCGGGGACCCTTTACGGCTTTTTTTAGAGGCCCCGAGGTTTTTTTCTGACACCAAGGGGCTGAAAATGAGCTTTGTCCCGTCGTTGTAGGCCGTAGTATCATCATCATCCTCTTGCACAGTTTCCAGCCACTGGCCGGGTCTGTTTGGAACACAGGCCACTCCAACGTCTTCTGTCTTCCCACCATCTCTCAGCCTCCACCCCTGTCCAGTCTTCTCCTCTCTTCTTCACGCTTTCTTCCATCCCTTTCAGCCACCTGTCTCTCGGTCTTCATCTCGGTCTTCCTCTCGGTCTCTTTCCTTCCCACTTCGTCTCGTGTATCCTCTTGGGTATCCTCTTATCCTCCATTCGGTTTACATGTCCATACCATCTAAGTCTAGATTTCTCTATACCATCCCGTAATGGTTCCTCCTTTATTAATTCTCTGGTCCTCTCATTTAATATTCTGTCCATCTCTGTAGCTCCAATACTGCTTCTCATGAACCTCATGTCACTGGCCAGTATTTTGCTCTTCTTCCTTCCTTTCATAACCCAGGTCTCCAAGGTATACGTCAGGATAGGGACATAGTACGTCCGATATATGATCTTTTTTCTGTTCTGAGGGACATCCTTGCTCCATAACATGCTTCTCACACTCCTCAGGAATGCTTCTGACTGTCTCCCCCGCTCATTTTTTCTCTATAGTTTCTTCCATTATCTTGTGTCAGGCTTCCCAGATACTTGAAACTCTCCACTTTCTTCAGCTGTTCCCCACCAACTGTTATTCCCGTTGTGGTTCTTACCTTCTTCCTCGTTGTGATCACCATCTCACTCTTATTTATGCTAAATTTCATCCCATATCCTTGTATTATTCCTTCCCACACGTCCAACTGTTCCTGTACCTCCTCCTCCTTGTTTCCCCAAATCATCAAATCATCCGCTAACACCATTGCTTTCATCTTTCCTTCCCCAATTACTTGTGCCACTCGGGTCATTATGTCATCCATCACCACAATGAAAAGTAACGGTGCCAGTGCACTTCCTTGTTTCAGGCCGTTTCTCTGTTCCAGCCAGTCCGAACTCTCTCCTCCCACTTTCACACAGCTCACGCTTCCCTTGTACATCTCCTTTATCCTCCTTATAGTCCATTTTTCTACTCTATCCTCCAGGGAATTCCATACTTTGTTTCTGCATACACTGTTATATGCTTTCTCAGTGTCCAGGAAGGCCATCAGTAGATCTGTTCCATACTCATAGTGCTGTTCTTGCCTTACAGCAAAAAAACAAATCCACTGTGGACCTTCCTGCTCTGAAGCCATGTTGTTCTTCATCCCTCCTTCTATCCTTGTCCTAATTCTCCTTTCCAAAACTTTCTCAAACATCTTTGCACAATGACTCATCAGTTTTATTCCCCGATAGTTTCTGCATTCTGTTCTACTACCTTTCTTGAAGATCGGGACAATTATTCCTTTTTTCCAGTCCTCTGGGGTCTTCCTTTCCGTAGTGTAATAATAATAAGTATAATAATAATATAACAATATAGGGATATGTATATAATAGACCTTCCGTAGCACACCAGCACGTGTAAATCGCGTGAACAAATTCTAGAGTACCCCTTGACCCCCTTAGGCGCATTATATGTATTGATGAATTTTACAGCTTAATTTGATTCCGTTATAACCTTCTAGCCGTTTGCAAACTATCTCAGTAATGTAACAAAATGTTCAGTAAAGAACATATAGCCTACTTTCTCCTAAATGTATGAGTATAGTTATAACTCGTTGTTATTATCAAAGAGTATAATAGAATCATTTCTTGGTTGAAGACCTTAGAAACTATTTACCTCTATCAAACGCCACAACCTAGATAAAAACTGCTACCATCATTGAAGAAAGATAAGAAATATCTCAAGAATGTTATGGATCTGGAGACATAATCGACCGGACTGGCTGCGTGGCTCAGCGGTAACGTTCTCGCTTGCTGGGCCCTAGGTTGCAGGTTCGTATCCTGGCGCAGTCAGCTGGCATTTGAGGGTGCGAAAATGCGAGGGAGACGTGTCAGTACATATACTGGCACGTTAAAGATCCCCTTCGGGCCAAAATTCCGGCATCCCGGCGTCTCTAAAAGCAGCAGTAGTTAAAAGGGACGTAAAACCAATAACTTTATTATTATTATTATTTATTTATTTTACACGTTACAGGCCTATTAGACCACGCGAAGCAATCATGACTTTTTGTTCTTCCTGTCTTTCCAGTACTCTTTCTTTCGTGCACTAAAGGCCCTCTTCCTTTCTTCGGTCCTCTTTGGTATTTGGGCTGTAGGTGCAGCTCTCTCTGACAACACTTCCCACTTGTATACTTTGTGTCTAAATACGCTTTTGTCTATGACGTCTTCTGGGTCGACCTGTGCTTTTACTAGATCAATTTTGACTTGCATCATCCAGGGTGTAGTAATCTTGAGCCGCTGTATGTATCTAAGGATTTTGTTGGTGAGTCTGGTTTGTGGGAGTCTGCTGATGTGGCCGTAAAATTTTAGTCGCCTCTTTCTGATGTCTGCTGCGAGGTTGGACAATTTCTCTGTGGTGTCTCTGGAGTGAAGCCTGTATCCTTCATCTGTGTGCTTTGGTCCAATTATTTTCCTTATTATTTTTCTTTCCTCCGTGAGGATTTTATCCAAGTCGCCCTTAGTGTGTAACGTCAACGTCTCACTAGCATAAAGCACCCCAGGTTTAATTACCGTGTTGTAATGACGAAGTTTAGTGAATGTGGACAGACATTTTTTGTTGTAGACACTCTGTGTCTTGTATAAGGCTCTCTTCATTTTCATTAACCTAGTGTTCTGCGCGATTTTCTCTTTTCCCGTCGGTTCAAGCACTTCACCTAGGTATTTAAAGTGGGCGACTCTATTGATCTTGCCATATTCCGTGTTTAAATTCTGTATGTCGAATTTGTACAGATAAACTCTGTCTTTTGGAACGAGATCTGTAGTCCTACTTTTTCGGCGCACTCTTGGAGTACTTCTATCTGTCTGATTGATGTGGTTTCATTATCTGAGAGTAGAGCCAGATCATCCGCGAAGGCTAGACATCCAACCTCCAGTTCGTCCTTTGGTCGTCCTAGTCGCACTGGCCACCAGTAACCTTGAAGCCTCAGCTCTTTCTCCCATTCCTTGATAACTTTGTTCAGCACTAGGTTGAAGAGGAGCGGAGAGAGCCCGTCACCTTGGCGAACACCTGTATTGATCTGAAATGGTTCTGAGATTTCCCCCCATGAATTTCACTTTTGATGTCGTGTCTGTAAGTGTCTGTTTGATCAATCGCAAGGTCTTGCTATCCAAACCTTGCTTGTGTAAGATGTTGAACAATGACTGACGGTCAATGGAGTCATATGCCTTCTTGAAGTCAACGAAGGTACATATAACTGGAGTATTCCTGAGGGCTTTGATTTTCAATATACTTTTTAGGTTGAAGATTTGTTCCGCGCAGGAGCGACCAGGACGAAATCCCGCCTGGTACTCGCCAATCTTGTGTTCCAGCTGGCCCAGAGCCCTTTGGAGTAGGCACGCAGAGAGGATCTTGTACGTAACCTGTAATAGTGAAATGCCCCTGTAATTCTTTACGACAGAGCGGTCGCCTTTTTTGTGTAATGGGTGGATCAATGCACATTTCCACTCATCTAGTAGCTTTTCTGATGTCCAGATGTCAGTGATAATCTGTGTGAGTTCCCTAAGTGAGTGTGGCCCTAGGTTTTTCAGTAGTTCGGCCACTATGCCGTCTTCACCAGATGTCCTGTTGTTCTTAAGTTTGATGACGTGCCTGTGGACTTCCTCTTGTGTCGGAGGTAATGAGTCTGCGTTCTTGACTGTAGGTTCTTCCTCTGAGAATCTCTCTATTGGTTCTGGACAGTTGAGAAGATCAGAGAAGCATTTTGCCATCACCTTGAAATTCTCCTTATTCGTTAGTGCTAATTTTCCATCACATTTTCTGAAGCAAATGTTTGGTGGTGTGTACGCTCTGATGTGTCCTACAAACGTTCTGTAGAAGTCCCTTACGTTGTAGTTACGGACGTTGTCCTCAATGGAGTCCAACTGTTCCTTCAGGTATCTCCTCTTGGATTGTCTGATAATTTTTGCGGTTGCTTTTCGTGTTTCATGAAAAGTCTGTAAATTTTCTGGGGATTTTTTACTGTCGTATTTCTGATATTCCAATTTCCTGGTAATGAGTGCATTCTCACAATCAACATCCCACCAAGGATGTTTGGAATTCTTCTTCAAAGGAATGAGAGCTTGTGATGTTTCTATGATTTTTCGGTGGAAATTTTGCCAGTCATTGGCATGTTCTTTTTCCCAGGCTTCCTTCACTCCAGAGTCTGTGATCTTTTTTGTGTCAAATTTTGGTAGGGGGGTTTTCTTACAGAAAGTTCTCTTTGGGGTGAACTTGACCTTGTCGCGGGTTAGGTAATGGTCAGAGTCAATGTTGGCTCTTCTACGTACCTGTACATCATGAATCTCCTTCTGTACTGGATATGAGATTGCCACATGGTCGATTTGGAACTCACCTAACTGCTGGACTGGAGAACGCCAGGTTTTCTGTTTTCTAGGGTGTTTTCTAAGAGATGTTGACATGAGCTTGAGGTTATTCTGCTGGTAGAGTTCTATGAGTCGTGTGCCATTTTTAGCCTATTTTCAATTTTGAAAAAATAGGCTTATGAGATCACCTTTTGTCCGTGTGTGTGTGCGCGCGCGTGTGTGTGTGTGTGTGTGTGTGTGAGGTATGTGTGTGTGTCCCCTAATAAAATCTAAACGGCTGGAGCGATTTCAATGAAACTCGGTAAGTTTATAGCACTATTCCCGGCGATTTCACTAGCATTCAATATCTCCGAAACTATTACCGATATCGCCCTGAAATTGTGTACGGTGATAAAGGGCACTACTAGAAGTTCACCTATGAGACATTCAAAAATCTGATGACTACAAAACCAACATGGCGGCCAAGCGAAGTTGAGACTTTTAAATAGACTTTTCTCGCGATTTAACTATCCAAACGTAATGAAACTTGGTACAGGAAATGTTTATACACATTGTAATGCACTGGTGTCTAATTTAGTTCAATTGTTTACATAACCTCAAAATGGGGGCTGTGCGAATTATTTAAACTGACATTCTATATCTCCGAAACTATTACAGATATCATCCTGCAATTTTGTACGGTGATAAAGGGTACTGATACTAGTTTACCTATGTATATTTCATAAACCTGTAAAGTAAAAAACGAACATGGCGACCAAGTGAATTTGAAATATTTTAATATACTTTTCTCGTGATTTAACTCTCTGAGCGCAATGAAATGTGGTACAGTAAATGATTTTGCTCATTGTAATGCACTGCCATCGAATTTAATTCAATTGTTTACATAACCCAAGATGGCGGCTGTGCGAAATTTTAAAATTAGGTTTTTATTTCTTGTGTCGTAATCATGCGATCGAAGTGAAAGTTTGAATAATGAACCTAGGCAATAATTGTCCTTGAATGGTACATAACTCTATAGCCTATACATATAACAATCCTAAATGGCGAACTTCCGAATTATTTAAACGGTTCTTATTATCTATGAATCTTTTACAGCAACCAATGAATTTTTTTATGTTCATAGAGACTATGAACATATGTTCACCTATAGGACTTTCAGTAACCTGGTGAGCACAAATCCAACATGGCGGCGACGCGAAGTGTAAATATTTAAATGGACGTTTCTCGCGAATTAACAATCCGTGTGCCGTGAACCGTTGCACGTTAAATGCTTATACAAAGGTTGATCCACTGGCATCTAATTTATTTCAATTGTTTGCATAATCACAAAATGGCTGCTGTGCGTAATTTTAAAATCTCGTTTTTACTTCTTGTGTTCTAATCATGCGATTGAAGTTCGAATACCACACGTACACAATAATCCTAATGTAATAGTACAAAAATAAAAATCCAACCTGGCGACCATCTGAAATATTTAGACGGTCCTCAATATCTACGAATCTGTTACAGCAATTAAACTGAAATTTTGTATGTTGATAGAGGCAATTAACATGAGCAGGATATATGAAAATAGGCTGTATAGTTCTTCACGGAACTACTTGTTATTTGTGAATTTATGTGCAGGATAGTTTCCGACTGTTTTCCAGTACATCTTTTCTCTACCGATCTGTGCATTGAAGTCGCCCATGAGGAGTTTGACGTCATCCCTGGCGACTTTGGACATCACTGTGTCAAGGGTCGACCAGAATTTTTCTGCGGACTGTGGATCGCTTTTGTTACTTTGGTTAGTGGGGGCGTGTGCGTTGTTCAGTGTATATTTTTTGTTGGCGCACCGGAAGCGCATGCTCATCAATCTGTTGTTTACTGGAGTAACTTCTTCTAAGTATTCTACTATGGTTTTGTGGACCATGAAGGCCATCCCCAGAAGTGGGGCGCCTTTGGCAACGCGCCTGTCAGTCTTGCTCTTGAACAAGCGGTAATTGCCGTAGTCCAGGGTGTCTTCATCTGTGATACGTGTCTCCTGCAGCGCGAGGATTAGAAACTTCTGTCTTTCGAGTTCTGTCACTAGATTGTGCAACTTTCAGGCTGTATGAGAGTGTTGATGTTTATAGTGCCTACGTATGTTGGTGTCTTATGTGGAAGTTTGCCAGAGAACTCCGATTTTCTCTGTGGCCGTGGTTGCCCGGGTCCCCCAGAGTCCGAACGCCCGGGTGCCGTCAGTTGACGGGTGGATTGGTTACCACATGGGCTAATACTGTTATTATTTGCACGCGCCATGGTTACTTGTAAGAAATGGGGTCTAGTGGTTATCCACTAGGTTTCTTAGAACCAGGGATTGTTAGTTCCTGGAGCATGTTTACAGCCGCACCACTTGGTGAACAGACGCTGACCATAAGCCGCCCAATCTGGGAACAAACGCTTTTGGATTTAGAGTTCTTTATTGGTGGGGAAACCACCTGGCTCTTCCGCTCCATCCATCGTTGGGAATCTTAGATTCCTCTTCCGCCATCAGGACCGTTGACCAATTTTCACCTAGTAACCCTAGGCAGGGGCCCTTACAGGGTGCTACCACCCGGAGCCAGATGGACCCAGGTTTTTTAACGAGGTGTTACTCCTCCCCCTCCTCCTTCCTCATCACTTACGAGATGAGGCCCCGGGCTTGGGACCGGCAGAGGCGGAGTTATTATTATTATTATTATTATTATTATTATTACATAATCGACCTGCCCTGGGCAACATCCAACTTTGAGTTGAGGCATTTTTTTACACGTCTGGTTGTGCATGGCTTTCACAACCCTAATTGAATTAACAAATCTTTCCATGACCCTACAGAGACGTGTGTATACAAACTATGTGGATATTTTCGATTGCTATTTGCCTGAAATAAAAGTATTAATTAATAACCTGAACTAGCACCAACGGCTAGAATTCAGTTACTATGTGAAATCGTTTTGTTCTTTACTTCAAATAACATTTTCTAATAACGCACAATAGGCTGTTACAAACCCTTTAATATAAAAAGTAAAAATGTATCGTAGTATCATCTTGTCATTCTTCAAATTTGATGCGCATAGAATGCCAATGGTATAGTAATCAATGGAGTCCCACGTAGACCAGTCATGACATCTAGTGGAGAAGTATCGAACAATCTATTCCTAATAGGGCGAGTGCATTCTAGCGGCCATAAGAAGAAACTTTTCAATAAAATCTGGTCGGCGTGCAGTTACCTTTTTGGCTGCTAGATATCTCGAGCAAATCTGCTGGCGAATTATATTTTAATTAAATATATATTTTCCACCATAATATGCACAATATAACGCTTAATTTTAAAACGTCTGAGTCATTACAAAACAATAAATATATAAAATTTCAAGCAAAAAAAATCTAACTCTGATGGGGTTAGAACCATAAGCATATGAGCGATAGGCCAACGCTTTACCACTGAGCCCATTGTGCCAACGAATATCGTTCTATATAAAACGACTTACATAGAACTGGTTAGCAAATAATGATTTATACTAAACGATTTCATCAGTGGAGTATATTATTTATATATAAAGCATTTCATACAAAGTTTATTTACTTTGTATCAGTACGCTATATTGCATGCAATACTCAAATTAGTGAAATATAAGTCAGGAACAAGATATCCGCTGCCATCTTGTCAAATAATGACTCAGCTTTTTAAAATCACGTCTGCACTATAGTATTACAAAATAAACTTTTAATTTCGAACGTGCCTCTTCCTTTAGAACAGTTAAAACGATTCTCGGCTCGATAATCGGAACTGGTGGGTCCCATGATATGGATTATAAAGTTTGCATAATTCGCACGGCCACCATCCTGAAATGGTAGTTTGGTCACAAGACGCGTCCTATATGAAGGTATGTTGTTACCAAATTTAGTAGATATCGGATGATTTGGTTAGTCGTTATTTGATTGTACGTTTTGACCGTTTGAGTGGCCGCCATTCAGTTTTGGTAAAGATGGCGGCGATATAAAACATGACACTGAGGTTCCCTTTGCTTGTTCTACCTCTGTACCAAATTTCGTTCAATTCGGATTCACCGTGTTCGAATTGATAGGGGGGGGGGGCATACATTCTGAGTACACACACACACAGACTCACACACACACATACACACACACACACACACACAGACAGACACACATTTTTTGGCCCTGTAGTGATCTCATAAGTCTACTTTCACTTTTTGTAAAAATCTAAAGTAGGCTAATAAATGGAATTGTATTGCGTCTTACAGCAATAGATGAGCCTGTGAGTTTCTGTTGCCATGTTTACCGGCTAGATTTCTTTCATTATTGTATTAAATGAAATTAATTTTCTGGGATTATCTCAAGAACTGTTGGTTTTAGGGCCTTAAAATGTGGTTTTCGGGGGCCCTTTAGTGTGATTAGTGTCGTGCCTCTGAAGGATATCTGTACCAAATTTTACGTTGATCCACCCAGCCGTTCTCGAGTTATAAGGGAACAACTTTGTCCACAGACAGATAGACATACAGACAAAAAAATATTTTCGCGCGCATCCGTCATAATACAGTCTGAAACGCGTAAATAACGCAAATTTCCGTAGAAATTCAGAAAAAACAGACAAACTTTCATTCTTATACATAGAAGAGAGATGTTGGCCGTTGTATAGGTACACAGCATACATACATTTCCTTTTGAAACCTTTCAGCGTCCAGTCTAGTCTGCAAGCCTCTGATGGGGAACAAGTCGCCTCTATGATCCTTCCTTCCTTGCTTACTCCCTCACTTCCTTCCTTCCTTCTTCCCTCCCTTCCTTGCTTCCTCCCTCCCTTCCTTCCTTCTTCCCTTCCTTCCTTCCTTCCTTCCTTGCTCCCTCTCTTCCTTGCTTCCTCCTTCCTCCCTTCCTCTCTTCCTTACTCCCTCCCTTCCTCCCTTCCTTCCTCCCTCCCTTCCTCCCTTCCTTCCTTCCTTCCTTCCACCCTTCCTCCCTCCCTCCTAGCTCCCATCCTTGCGATCACCACACTAACACAGCGTGCGACCTGGGATTTACAGGGATTGTGCGGATCTTCACTTCCCCAGAGACACTGGTCCGAGATCGCGCTGGACACGAGAATCTTTATAACATCCAGCTTCCTATCCCTGAGGGGCTCACAACTATACATACATTCTCATTTGAGACTGTTTCAGCTTCCAGTCTAGTCTGAAAGTCTCTGTTTGCGAACAAGTCACCTCCATGATCCCCTATTAGCAGTTTGCACTGCTACCTCCTCTGCTTCTACACCTCTCACTTTGAAATAGTTCACTGGATATAGCCGTCGCCACCTAGCTCTACCTCTGCTGTTCTTACCCTCTACAGCGAAACTCATTAACCTCTTAGGTAATCTCTCCTCTCCCATTCTCATCACATGACCCCACCATCTGAGTCGGCTCATACGAACAGCTTCATCTAGCGTGTTCATTTCTAACTTAGGCTTTATCTCTTCCTGCCATTGCTCCCATCTATTTGTCTCAGGAATCATTCGTGCTACCTTCATATCACATTGGGTGAGTGGTTATCGTATCGGACTACCAACCCAAAGCTTGCAGGTTCGCTCCTGGTCGTGGTAAGTGATTTTTGAAAGGCGGCAAAAATTTACGACACACATGTCATACGATGTTGGCATGTCAAAGAACCCTTTGAATTCAGGAGGCCTTATTCATAATGGCAAAATTAATCTCGGGAGTTTCCGCCAACACAAAGTTGCTCATTTCTCTACTAGAAAGCGCTATAGTGTTCAAGGAGCTTAGATATTTTACCTCCTTGACTTTCATACTGCTTCAAGGAACAACGGAATTCGACATGCAAACTACCCTATGGGTGTCAAATAATAAAGCTTGCACCCGGCCCCCGAGGCCATACGATATTATTATTATCAGTTATCTCTAGCGTATGCATCAAATATCCTGAATCTACCCAACTCTCACTTCCATACAGCAAGATTGGTCTAAATACTGAGTGATGTAAGGAGAGTGTCGTCGTTAGACTAACTAGTTTCTTGCAGAATACTGTAGAACGCAACTGAGAACTCACGGCATTGGCTTTTCCACATCCCAACTCTATTTCCATCCCCATACTGTGACTATCCTGAGCCCAAATACGAGGGCTGTTTCTTAAGTAAGGGCCGTTTTTTTTAAATCAACCGAACATTTTATTTTGAAACCACATTTATTTTTAGGTTTTACATACATCTCTATCGCCACAAAGACTTTATGGTAACTGTGTTACACGGCAAAATTGCGGGCAAGAGGGGAAGAGGGCGACCGAGACTGGAATACATCAAGCAGATCATAACTGATGTTAATGTCCATTCATACAGAAACATGAAGAGACTGACTGGCGACAGGGAAGAATGGAAGAGGAGGATTGTTGCCGACCAATCTACGGATTGAGAACATGAATGAATACCTTCCTCTATTTTTCTACATAGTTGCCTTGTTTATTTAGGCACTTGTCATACCTTAAAAATAAGTTCTGAAATACCTCTGCATAAAAGATTGCCGCCTGCTCTGACAACCAAGAATTCGCACTTGAGGAAAATGCATTGATAGAGTGGTTATCATGAATCCTCGGTCTTCGTGAATTTTCATGTCAATTGCAGTCACCAAGTCATCTGTGATCGCAGACCTGAGCGTTCATCGTCATGAACATTTTCACGGCCACATTGGAACTCGCGTACCCATTTTCGCACTTTACCTTCCGTCATTGCATTATCACCATACACCACACAAAGCTGACGATGAATGTCTGCAGCCGACATGTTTCTAGCACTCAAAAAAAGTATCACAGATCGTAAGTTACACGTGGCGGGCGAATCAATAATCTTGAACATTGTAAAGATGCACAGTTCAGCGTACAGGTTAGCTACACAGCTGCAACTAACGCCTGCTTGTTCGCAAAGAACGCCGGGAGGTAGCGCGCACGCTTGTTGCGGCATGCGCACTAACTATGGGCTTAAAAACGCCTCTTACTTAAAAAATACCCCTCGTAGTTACAGTGTTCCACCTGCTCTGATTTAGTTCCTCCTACCTGCCATTCTATATTCTTCAGTTTCTTTCCTACCAACATAACCTTCGTCTTTGAAATGCCGATCTTCATACCCTATTCCCCACTTTCTGTTCAAGTTCAAAAATCAAGAAAATCCTTTTCCTTCAACTTGACCAGATAGGGTTGTGGGTTGACAAGTACAGACACTGTTTGTTAGGTAGGGACGATAAGACTATGCTGCTCTTCCACGTTTCAAACGAGCTCGTAAGACACTTCAATTAAGAAGCCCTTTCTTCATTGAGCCTCTTTGAAGCGCCCGCGTCGGGAGATTAGCAAATGTAAACAGCCTCAATGTGACCTCACGGCACAGTCTTTCAGCATCGTATAAAACCCTTTTAACAGTTTCTCTCAGCATCAGGAGCAGATAACCCATTAGTTCCGCCCATTAATAACTATCTGTCTCAGTATAATGTAGTTGATGGTATGATAAGAATGTTTATGTTCGACGTTGTCGAAATGTAAATATTATATGTCAGAAAACTGTATCATAATCAGGGTCATTATAACACTATTTTTCATTAGAAACAGTTTCTCCCACCAATCAGAGCTCGAGAAACAGTTGTGTGACCAATTAGGTAAGGAGAGCATCGCATCTGCCCTGACCTTCACGGTCTCCTATTTTAAATTTCACTGCGTGGCTAGTGTCATAGTGGGGTATTTGAGGCCATGGTCATATAGAAGGTATTCTCTGCGTCCCATGCGCTCTGTTCAGTACATAAAACTGGCGAAAACTCGACAGATATTTATGAATATTGTTGTTCGAACATAAACTACAGTAGTTATAATTATCGTCAAACATAAACAGTCGTATGCAACTCGCCTATAATGGTAATTAAGACACCCGTATGGAAATTATAAAACTCGCTTCGCTCGTTTTATAAACATACTCGTGTTTTAATTATTGCCATTATAGGCTCGTTGCATATTGTACTATATTGGTTTTACGTCCTACTGCGGTTTTTAGAGACGCCGGGGTGCCGGAGTTTTGCCCGAAGGCGTGCCAGTAAATCTGCTGATACGGCTGCCTCGCATTTAAGCACCCTCGTATGCCAGCTGACTGCGCCAGGATTCGATCCAGCAACCATGGGCAGAGCAAGTGAGAACGTTGCCGCTGAGCCACGCAGCCAACCTTTGGTGGTATAAACAAGTGGGGCTTTATTGATCAGCCATCTTTTGTATCCCTTGACTGGCGGGTTCGGTGGCGTAGTTGGTAGCATGCTGAGCTTCTATGCCTAAGGTCACGGGTTCAAACCCGGCTGAAGGCATCGGATTTATTAAGAGCGTTAAAAATCTCTCAGTATGCCTTCCTTCGGAGGGGAAGTAAAGCCGGCGAGGCGGTCCCGTGTTATAGATATATGGCATGTAAAGGAATCGTCCACTAATGACACTTGTGTGAAGCTGAATTATACGTGGCATCTAGTAACCAAGTTCAGAACTAGTTGTTGACGGTGGTGTTTGGTAGCAAAATTAGGAACTACTAGAAAATTGAATGTCTGCAGTCCTTACTTGAATTAAAAACAGAATACACACACTAATACAGCCATCACAATTAACACCGGTTATCAGACACATTCTACACACACCCATTGTGCACGGGGCTACATGACCGCGTTGTCGCAGCCCCTAAACTGAGGAACCCACCAACCAAAGTTGTACGAAATAACAAGTAAAATTTATCCGTGTGAACTTGAGTTACCTTAATTTTTGAAGTGCCTTTATACTTCATGACTGATCTGCGATGTTATACGAAGAAATGTAATACAAATACGCTAAACGTACGAGATTTGGCACAATAGAGACTTGTTGGGTACATTCTGAATTTCCTTAGTAACTACGCCACACGTAGGAGTGTTGGCACTCTAAACCCGGTCACAAGTCAAATAAGCCAAGTTAAGTTGAAATCCTTTCAATCGTATTAATTTTCAAGGTTAATAACCGGTCTGTCTATCGGTAGCCAAAACCTTCCCTTCCGCACACGCGTCTTGTTGCACAGTCAGTCGGAACCTAGACACAGTTGTGGTTAAGTTTAGATGATGATGATGGTAATTATTGTTTTAAGGGGCCTAACATCTAGGTTATCGGTCCCTAATGGTTTGTGTGATAATGAAACATGAGATGAGAATGATAACTATAACTAATACTAACTACAAACTTATATACTAGAAGAAGAAATGGTAAACAAATATAGGAAAGGAAGATAAGAAATGCCCTCAACCCTCGAAGAATGAGGATTGAGATACTTGGAAGGAAGGAGAGCCATGAAAGGCAGATAGGAAAGGGGAAAGAGGAGAGGGCCCGCCCCAAGTCAGTGGAGAAAGGAGAATAAACGGACCCAGCTCAGGAATCCCTCGGAATCGCCAACTCCCGAACTCACCAGCCGTGAGCCCCTGAGGGTGTAGCAATATCTAGGGTGCACCAGAAGTGGTGGGGCTATACACACCCTGCCTCCTTGAGGGCCTTGAGCAGAAGGCAGGAGATAACAGGAAAAGAAAAGGAAGGCTGACCCCTCGCAGACGGTGGGTATCAGGAAAGATGAGACAAGGGCCAATTAAGGCGGGAAAGTGAAAGACTCCCTAGGCCACGGATACCCTAATACCGTCGGGGTCGGAAGGGAACAAGAGTTGACCAAGTGAGGACGACAGGAAAGAAAGACGGAGAGGACACGGCACAAGTAAGTGGAAGCAATGCCGGAATCAGCTGGAGCCCCGTGGTCGCCAAACAACGTCCCACTAGATGTGAGACCCTGGGGGGGGGGGGTTAAGTTTAGATACAGAACACCTATTGAATAAGGAAGTGGAAGATATGTTCGTTATCTTACAACACAATTTTATTGTTTTTTTGTTTAAATTGTACGTTTATAGACAGCATTTTTGTTACCTCAAAATTAAGAGATGTCAATGTTTTTATTTACATACCGACTCGCTAAAGCGAAGCGTTAAGTCATGGGGCCAAGCTCTCTGCTAACTCGGTAGACGCGTGGGTTCGAGCCCCACCGTCGGCCGTCCTTGAAATGGTTTTCCGTGGTTTCCCATTTTCAACTCCAGGCAAATGCTTGGACGGAACCTTCTGACGGCCGCTTCCTTCCACATCCTTGCCCAGTTTCATTCACCACCATTCATTTCATATCTCATTAACTCATCTCATGAGGTTGGCGTCAGGAAAGGCATCCGGCCGTAAAAACCATCCGCCACAAAGGCTTTTATCGCCTCTCATCCCCACCCCGTTGGAAAATGGGAATAATAAGGGGTAGACTTTCAAAAAATGTTTTTATTTACATGTTGGATCTTATAATAACCCCTGGCACTATACAGCCCGTGAAGGGCCTAGGCCTACCAAGTGACCGCTGCCCAGCCATTTGGCCTGCAGATATTGGGGTGACGCGTGATCAGTGCATCGGGTCCCCTCGGCCGTTAATCTTGGTTTTCGTGATCGGGGTGCTGCCTTATTGTCAGACAGCTACTCAATTGTCCTCATGAGGCTGAGTGCACCCCGTTCCAGCCCTCACGTCAGTTTTTATAATCCCTGACGGAGCCGGGTATCGGACACTGGACCTCCGGGTGAGAGGCAGGCGCGCACCCCAACACCACGGGGCCGGCACATGTTGGATCTTGTCGAGGTATATTTCCTTTACAGACTTGAAATTTAGACGAATACCAATTGTTTAACACAATAACATTGTCGGCCCTCATCCGCCATATTGTTTTACATTCATTCAAACTTAAATGTTAAGTTAGTTAAACGATTGCAACACAGCAATTTTTCGTTTTTTCTCTTGTAGATCCTTTGTTCAAGCACACCGTCTTTACCTCTAGTTGAAAATAATAGCGACAAAACTATAGAGGAAGGCGAAGAGGACGATGACCAACAGCTTGGCACTGAATATAGGTAAATATATTGCAAGATCACGGGTTCAAACTCGGCCGAAGTCGTCGGATTTCTTAAGAGCGTTAAATATCCCTCACTATGCCTTCCTTCGGAGGGGAAGTAAAGCGACGGGCCCATGTCATAGATTTACGTCATGTAAAAGAACCTTCCACTAACTACAACTATGTGAAGCATAATTTGTGGGCTAGATTTGATTAATGCTCTAAGTTCCATCGTTCGTTGCTAGGGGCTGGTTGCGGTGGCAGCTAGTAGCCAAGTTCACAGCTAGGTGTCGATAACGGTAGCATTTGGTAGCAAAAGTAGAAACTACTAACTTACTTGAAATTGACCGTCTATAGTCCTTACCTGAATTACAGACTAATACAGCTATCACAATTAACACCGGTTATCAGACAGATTCTACACACACCCAAAGTACACGGGGCTACATGACCGCGTTGTCGCAGCCTCTAAACTGAGGAACCAACCAACATCTCTGCGAGAGATACAATTTTGCGTAAAGAAGTAACAGACCGTTAGATAGTTACACATCAGTGTTTAAACTTTGCATAAGTACAGTGTGAGCACCAGTATAAAAACAGACTACAAATGACGAAAGGTTACCGTCCTCATAAGACAATAAAACCTAAAAAATATGCATAAAAAGACAAAAAAAAAGTTTATTAACCTCAAATTTGTAAAACACTTTCCCATAATGAGAGATGTAAAATGAGGTCTGGTCCATCTATGAAAACCTCCATATTTTGCCTATTTTCGCCTATCCTCTAGAGTGCCCGGTGAATTCTATCTCGGTCTTCTGGCGTGCCGAGAGGAATCTTTTGTAACAAGTTTGTATACTAACATCTAATTAAGGTAATTTTTTTTTTCATTTGATCACATTGCGAAAAAACAACATTATCATAATTTCAACCGGTATTTGAGTGCAAATACTCCTACGTGCGCAGTGAGAGATTAATTTTCGAATTAAATGTCTTAGCATGTATGAAAGATTGGGGAATTAGGAATGTCTTAGTCCATGGATTATAAATTATGTATTTGTATAGGACAAGGATAATCATGTGTGCGAACTGGCCCCGACTTTGGCTGTCGCATCGTGTGCATCATCCATTCGTATTCAAAGGAATGGAATGCAGTCATTTTTCACCCCCTGATACTTGAGAGAACTGTCGTTTTGGGGACAGCGATTTATGTTATCCGCTGTCGTTCCAGGCCGTGCCACGGGTTATAAACGTGAACGGTTGGGGAGTTCAGGTGGACGTATATTTCCTCAGGAAATATACTGATCTGATCGATCCAGCTCTAGGTATGTAAAGCATAGCTGTTTTTCTTTGCTCAATGCTACTACACAAAGGTTTATTTCTTCCTCGCTTGGGCGAGAACTAGATCAGAGTGAGCAGTGGCTAACTCTATAGATCTTGCCGGGTGATATGAAATGTAGCCCCAAGGTTACGTTACATGAATCACAAAAAAAAAAAAAACCAGATTAATTTACCGTGTATTCTGAGAACATTTTTTTAGTCGTTTACCCTCCAGGTTGGTGGAACCCACGGACTCAGCGAGGGAACTCACCACTACCGCCTCTACGGGCAGTGTCCTAGAGCTGGGAACATCGAATCGGAAGGGATACAACTGGTGAGGTGGGATTGGCACCTCGCCCAGGCGGCCTCACCTGGAAAGCGAACAGGGGCCTCATGAGGGAAGGTAAGGGATGGTGAGGATGGATAGACAAGGAAGAGGGAAGGAGGCGGCCGTGGCCCTGAAGAAGGTACCATCCCAGCATTTGCCCGAAGACGAAGTGGGAAACCACGGAAAACCACTTCGAGGATGGCTGAGGGGGAATCGAACCCCCTCTACTCATTTGGGCCACCCGAGGCTGAGTAGACCCCGTTCCAGTCCTCGTACCACTCTTCAAATTTCGTGGCAGAGCCGGGAATCGAACCCAGGACCTCCGGGGCGGCAGCTAACCATGCTGACTGCTACGCTACGGAGGCGACTCTGAGAACATAAGATACATTATTATCATTGTTTCTGGTATTATTGTCGTAGAGGCATCACTTAGTGTTTCTTTCATTAGCTTTTGCGCTTTCGGTGGTGTAGTTGGTAGCACGCTGAGCGTCTTTGCCCAAGATCGCGGGTTCAAACCCGGGCGAAATCGTCGGAATTTTTAGAGCGTTAAAAATTCCCCAGTATGCCTTCCTTCGGAGGGGAAGTAAATCCTGGGGGCCCATGTCATAGAATTATGTCATGTAAAATGAACTTCCACTAACTGCAATTGTGTGAAAATAAATGTGTATGTGAGATTTGATTAACGCTCTATTATGTTCCAACGTTCATCGCCAGGTGCCGGTTTTGGTGGCATCTAGTAGCCAAGTTCACAGCTCGTCGTTGATGGTAGCATTAGGTAGCAAAAGTAGTAACTACCTGAAATTGATCATCTGCAGTCCTTACCTGAATTACAGATAACACACATTAATACAGCCATCACAATTAACACCGGTTATCAGACAGATTCTACACACACACAAAGTACAGGTGACTACATGACGCTTTGTCGCAGCCCCTCAACTGAGGAACCAACCACCAACCAACCAACAATATACAAACTTTAAAAAAATGCATTTTAACAGAGTTACAAAGGGGCAAATGACCACGATGGACCTCCAATTAAAACATAAATCATCATATCATTATCATGTAGGTGTTGATTTTAAACCTAAAATATTTAAGTTATTATTTGGAATATTTTCTTAAAGAACATTATTTATTTCCTCAAACTAGAGTGCAGAATATGCTCTAATAAGTCATGCAAGTAGAAAGTGGTCTGATTACATTTGCACTAGTTAGCATTGCAATTAAAGGCAACATTTTCACTTGGTTGGTAAGGTCATTCTTGGTGAATTCAAGGACGATTTTCTTTCTCATGACGATGTTCTGGAATTTGTAGGTTTGTTTTGATAACGCTCTATCAAGTTCCAACGTTCGCAACGAGGTGCCGGTTGCGGTGGATCTAGTAGGATGGGTTTAGCCTTTGAATACTGGTTGTAGTAGCTCGTTGAAATACAACGTGCTATACGTATATTAAACGTTTATTGATTGAATCCTCACCTGAATTATATATACACACACTAATACAGCCATCCCAATAACACAGGTAATCAGACAAAATTCAACACTCACCCAAGTACACGGGGATAAATGACCATGATGTCCATACATCTCAAATGAAACAACAACAACAACAGCTTCCTACCCAAATCCTTCCTCTTAAAAAAGTACACACACACTAGTAAGCCTACAGACATAACAGTGACACAGGTTATCAGACAACTTATATCACCCTGAATTATACGGTGATAAAAGGCACTACTAGAAGTTCACCTATGAGACTTTCAAATACTTGTAAAATATAAAACGAACATGGCGGCCAAGCGAACGTGAAACATTTAAATAAACATTTCTCGCGATTTAAGCATCTGAGCGCAGTGAAATATGGTACAGTAAATGTTTATACACATTGTAATGCACTGGCATCTAATTTAGTTCAATTGTTCACATAACCTCAAGATGGCGGCTGTGCACAATTTTAAAATTATTATTTTATTTCTTGTGTATTAATCATGTGATCGAAGTGAACGTTTGAATAATAAACCTAAGCAAAAATCGGCTTCTAATAGTACATAACTCTATGGCCTACATAATTATATAACAATCCAACATGACGATGTTCTGGAAGGAATGGTGCGGTATTCTACAGAGCATCTTCTACCATCCCTGATGAGTAGTGACGAACTCGAGCTGTAGGCGTGACCACTGTCTAAACGGTCTCAATCATGTGTCCTCCGCTCGATCGATGGCTCCTAGTTTATTTGGAAGCCAGAGAAAGGGCGGAGGGCACGGCCACAGGAGTTGAGACGTATTGATGGATTGGAGGAGATGTGGTCACAACTACACGTGGACCTTCCAGGCAAAACCAATTTTCTGGTCACTGTCTTCAACAGATAAGAGCTCTCCGCTTCGGGCTGGAGAGAAATTGCTCGTATATTTCAGCTCTGCTTAATGGTCCCACTTATCCTTGGACCCGTCTCTCCTGAATGAAGAATCTGTAATGAGATTCAGAGGGTGGTCCTTCAGAACAGTGTTATCATAAGTGGCCACTGGTACCACCTACACTCACCCTGCTACAGGGTATCTCACCCAGTGTTACCAACCCTGCTGGTTTTTCAGTAGATCTAATAATAATAATAATATCGTAGGGCCTCGGGTGCCAGGTGCAAGCTTTGTTATTTGACACCCAGAGAGCAGCTTGCACGTCGAAGTTTGTCGTTCCTTGGAGCGCTATGAAAGACAAGGAGGTTAGATATCTAAGTTCCTTGACACTATAGCGCTTTCTAGTAGAGAATGGAGGAACTTTTGTGTTGGCGGAAAATACCGAGATTAATTTTGCCATTATGAACACGGCCTACTGAATTCAAATGGGTTCCTTAACATGCCAACAACGTATGTCGTGATTTTTGTCGCCTTTCGAAAATCACTTACATGGCCAGAAGCATACCTGCAAGCTTGGGGTTGGTAGACCGACACGGTAACCACTCACCCACCGTGCCTAGATCTAATAATGATTGTTTTTTTAGCGTATGGCTTTTAGTGCCGGGAGTGTCCGAGGATATGTTCGGCTCGCCAGTTTGTAGCTGCTTCTAAGCAGACACCCAAGGGGTGAGCTACAAGTACCGTCGCGTGCGGTGTGTTGTCTGGGGAAGGAAAATGTGATTGTAAGGACAAGGAGTTGGAAGGTAGCGGCTGTGGCGTATAGTTAGGGACCAACCCCGGCATTTGACTGGAAGGAAGATGGGAAACCACAGAAGACCACCTTCAAGGTTGCCGGCGGGGGGATTCAAACCTCCCTTCAATCTTTTGAAAATTGAATCTCTTGTTTTTTGAAGTTATTTATCGGAGAATATATAAATACTGTTAATTTAAAAAATATATTTGACTGTGAGCATATCAATTTTAATTCGATAATTTTTCGTTTAAGAGAGCTATTATGATAATTTAAGTTTATAATAATACGTTTTTAATTAAGAGACGCTGGAGATGGCTCTAATGCAGGCCGAAACATGTACGCTGTATTGATAGACGTTCTATTTATTTCCGAGACTTCTATATAGAATGGAGCTTCGCCTGCGCCTTGGGCGGGCGAAGCGCGTTAAGACAGCACCAATTGACTAGCATTTACCGTTACACAACAGCTTGTCGGGAAACCTCGAATGCTGGCATTGCAATTATTACATATGAAGCTGGCAAGATAGCTTAGTTGAAATAATTACGACTTGTGGTGAAGTACTGTAGGCTATCTCGTATCCCGTGAACATGGTTAGGTAAGGAACAAAACATCGAATTTTCCTAGTGGAAATTTATCTTCTCAAGAAGAAGTCTTCGAATAAATGTGTTCGTAAGTTTCAGCGAAGTGCGATTTTTACTTGTGGGAGAACCTCAAACAAAATGCCTTCAGATACAATACGCGTACTCTGGAGGCTTTCAAGAACGAAATAACTGCACTGATACGATATATGAGTGAGGATGAATTACAGCGAGTGTACCAAGACTTCCTACATTGGTGAAATAAATGAAATAAATGGCGGCTTCGGTGGCGTACTTGGTAGCATGCTGAGAATCTATGCCCAAGGTCACGGGTTTAAACCCGGCCGAAGTCGTCGCATTTTTTAAGAGCGTTAAAAATCCCTCAGTATGCCTTCCTTTGGAGGGGAATTAAAGGCAGCGGTTCCATGTCATTGATTTCATCATCATCATGTTTTTCAGTCAAGCGACTGGTCTGCCCCTACAATGAGTCCTTTCCACGTTGTTCGGTCTTGTGCTGTCCTTTTGACCACTTCATATCTTCGTAGGCCAGAGCTTTCTAGGAATGATCCCGTGAAAGTGTTCTGTGGCCTCACGCGAGGGCGTTTTCCAGGTATTTTGCCTTCTAGTATGTCGATCATCAGGCCACCATGTCGCAACCTGCGGCCAAGCCAGGTGGATCTCCTTCTATATATCTGGCGGATCATTTGCCATTTTTCCTTTATTCGATCCAGCACCGTTATGTTGGTCATTTTCTCTACCCAGCTGATCTTTTCCATTCGGCGCCTACACCACATCTCAAACGCTTTTAGTCGTTTAATGTCACCTCTCTTCATTGTGCAGGTCTCACTGCAGTACATTGCAATTGGCCATATATAGGTCTTAACCAGTTGTTTGTCATTGATTTATGGCATGTAAAAGAATCTTCCGCTAACTACACTTGTGTGAAGCTAAAATTTTTAGGTTAGTATTGATAACGATATATTAGTTTCAACGTTCGCCGCCTTTTGCTGACTGCGATGGCATCTAGTAGCCAAGTCCACATCTAGGTGTCGTGGAAGGCAGCATTTGGTAGCAAAAGTAGGAATTATTTGAAAATTGACCGTCTGCAGTCCTTACCTGAATCACAGATAACACTCACTAATACAGTCATCACAATTAAGACCGGTTATCAGACAGATTCTACACACACCCAAAGTACACGGGGCTACATGACCGCGTTGTCGCAGCCCCTAAAGTTAGGAACCAACCAACCATGTTTAGAGAATGAAGGACAGCATTTCCAGCAACTACTCTGAAATTCATGTAAGTAATGATGGTTATTAAATACGTTAAAGACCCTAAATGTGTTGAACTAGTTGGGGGCTATGCTGCTGCTAGTGCCAATGCCTTGCTTGACAGGCGGTTAGCCGGAGTGCCTAACCGTCACACGGTGCATGTTAAGTTCCGTTCTGTAGAGAAGGCTCTCTCTGCGGATTGCCAACATGGCGAATGTATTTGCATTTTATGATTCAGTCTAAATTATATGACTCAAAGAATTGATATTTTTGATTTGAATTATAATTTTTGTATTCCAAAATTTTGCTTGCTTGTTAACGTTATTATTTTAATCATTGTTTCTTTATGTTACGCTCTTCTCTTATTTAGACATCAATTTTAAAGATTTTTAAATAACCAACATTTGTATTTTGAGAGTGTTCAACAGGCTGATGACCTAGCTGTTTCCCACCTTAAAACAATTATCGTTATCTACTGATAAATTAAAATTATTGGCTAATAATACTGTTGCGTAATATTTCACAATCATATAATTCAATAATGAAGGTTTGAGGCATTTGGTTCGAGATATCGACGCATTCCGAGACAGCTGCCTAAGATAACAATGGCTATTGCTCTGTAGAGATTTAATACAAATAGGTATGAGGCCATGTCAAAACTTCAAAACACAATGATATAGAAAGTTTTTTTGGCGTCCTTACTTGTATTTTAAGGGTGGGAGTGCAGAACATACATAGTAGTACATATTAGTGCTGTTAATTTTATTAACTACTGTATAGGCCTATACTGAATTGTTACGAGAGAGAGGTTGCTTCATTCCCTCTCGCGTGACTCATAGCCGCCTGAGGCTACCTCTGGTCTCTGTCGGCCGGCTACTTGTGCAGCGAGAACAAAGACATGGTCTGGAATGTTCCCGGCCTACCTGGTGATGGAACTGTCGGGAGGAGCCGTGAACTCGCCTACTCTGGAAACATCCATTGATTCACCACCCTCCCTATATAAAGCGGCCTGGTCAGCGAGGTTCGAAGAGTGTTTTTGAGCGAGTGCGACAATAGTTGGTGACATGACGTGCGAAATTACGAAACCCAAGTGAGGCTATTGCAGTGCGGATAATTGCCGTATGGATTGCGAAACGCAGTGGACTGTTTTGCTAGGCTGCGGATGGCGAGACAGTGTACATTCAGAACAAGTGAATGTGGCTTGTTTGCATGAGAAAGAGTGCCGTTACTTCTAGCTATACCTAACGGCAAGTCAAGACCTAAGCGGTCCCTTTGATGTTCTGGTCTGTGAAAAGGCTGTCGCACAAGGAAATAGTTCCCACTCTTTCTGCTTGTTTTTGCAGTACACGATTTTTCAGCGTATGTTACTATGTTTCGATGAACTGGCTAGATTACTTTTAAGAAATTCCTTGGTATAAATCTGTGGATAAGTCAATCATTTTCTCTTTAATTGGATGCTGCACCAACTTTGCTTTTCATATGATTAATTGTGTGTGTGAATATAGTTTCTAGTGGTATTTGAAACGATAGGCAGAGTAATTCAGTACGAATTTGATATTATATTGTATTTCGTTCTGTATAAACCTTGTTTGAGCGGCATAAGATTACCCAAGTCATTCGATTGTGTGGCGAATCAGGTTCAAATGTTGGCAATACTGTTACGAGTTCAACATGGCATCTTCAAGTACACAACGTGTTCAAACTGCAGCTGTAAAGCTTGAATCACCAATAAGATACTTCAAAGGTAACAAAAGTGGAGAGAAGTTGAGTAAAAGGTGCAAACAAATTATTTTAAATGTATATAGTAGGTTGAGGGATGACAATCCAGAGTGGACAGTAGAAGAGTTGGTGAAGAAGACTGCATACTTGACTGGCGTTTCAACATACAGTGTTTACTCGTCACGCGCTCAATTCAAAGTTCATGGCGAAAGCAAGTCTCCAGCGAGAAGTCGACCAGCGTCACAAGGAAAGAGGGTTCGTGTGTCGCAGTATTCGGAATTTGTTTTGTGTGGAATTCGTAGGAAAGTGCATTCTTTTTTTCTCAAGAATGAAATTCCAACTGTGAAGAAAGTGACATGCGCAGTGAATAGTGATGAGGATTTCCCTAGTTTCAGTGAGAGTACTGTTCGTAGGATGGTCAATCGGCGCCTGGTGTGGGTCCTGGAGAAACGGGGACTCCTGTCTGAATACCAGTGTGGTTTCAGGGCGTCTCCGTGTACCAACGACCATCTGGTACGCCTGGAGACCGCCATACAGGACGCATTTCTCCGGAGACAGCACCTAGTCGCTGTTTTCTTTGACCTCGAGAAGGCCTATGACACCACTTGGCGTTACGGCATCCTCTCTACCCTGCATCAATGGAAATTCCGAGGTAACTTGCCGGTTTTTATTGCGAATTTTCTGTCCCTTCGCCTGTTCCGTGTCCGAATTGGGGGGACATATTCGCAATATCATATACAGGAGAACGGAGTCCCACAGGAATCGGTGCTTAGCGTAACATTATTTGCGATTGCCATAAACGGTATAGTCCCACATCATCATCAAAGAAAAGTGGCATGCAAACATTTCTGAAAGAAAAGGGTGTTCACTTCGAGGTCAGTTGGATAAAGGCAGAGATGATGGGTGCCATTCGAAGTATCAAACATAAGTATGAAGGATATCGTATTGACAGCATTGCTCAGCTGGCTGGACATACTGTGCTTCGCTTACCACCATATCACTGCGAATTGAATCCAATAGAATTAGCATGGAGCCAAGTAAAGGGCTACGTTGCTCGTAACAACAACACTTTTAAACCTGAAACTGTCGAAAAACTACTGCAGGAGGGAATCGCTCAAGTTACACCGGAGAAGTGGGAAAACTGTGTCCGCCACGTCAAGGGAGCAGAAAAGAAACTTTGGGATCTGGACTTTATTGTGGACAAAATGGAAGACAAATTTGTGATTAACGTTAATGGTGATAGTGACAGTAGTGAATCATCTGACGGCGGTCTGAGTGGAATAGAAGCAATGGAGGAAGATTAGCGACAATATCTGTAAGTTGTATCTACACATGTTGTATCCTAACATTTAATCTTATTTATAGGAGAGTGTTTAGTTCTCAGTAGCCTATGTCAACCGAAAATATATTGCCTACTCGCAATGTATTGTAATGACATTTTGATGATGGCTAATACGCCTATACACCTGATAGTATTATTTTCCTATGCGCGGTATAATTATTATTTTGTTTCATAATTACCCTCCACTTCACGTTACAGTTAAGTCTTTGTACTGACAGTAGATCATTCTGCCTTCTGATTCTCAAGAGCACGTTTCGTACCCCTTAAAGGAAGCTGCCTGTTTCTCCCCGTCTACTTTCGATCGTTCCCAAGATAAGATGCTTATGGATGACACATAAGCAATTAGTTGGTTCATAGGGTTGAAGGACACACGCCATTTCATGTTCGATTATATGTCATACCTCGCCTAACACAAATAATGTTATGTTTTTAATAATCGCACGCCAACGTAAAACTACAAGCATCCTTTTTTTTAATTATCACAGAGCCTCGGGTTTCGACTGGGTGATCCAACACGATAAAAAACATAATTATTTGGTTCAGTGAATATACCTTAGATAAATTCGTAATTGAAGGGAATCAAAGGTCCGAACGCAATAAAGTCGTTTGTGGTTAACGTAGTTTCAAATACTCGATCACATGCGCGCCATGCTGGAAACACAAGACGGGACGCGCGGAAGGACAGAGAGAGAAGTTACGCGGAGGAATATTTTCCTCAGTTCTTGACCTGACGTGGGGTATAGGTCTCGGGTTCACCTAATTAGCGAGAGGATTAACTGCAAGGCCGAGTGAAAGGGTGAGTCGAGCTCCATAGAGGTAGCTTCTGTAAGACAGTTAATTGTTCCTTTCTGCTTATTGCACGGAGTATATTTCTGACCTGCAATAAACCTAACATTTCTTTAAAGGAACAATTGCGTTGTGCTTCTACCCACCGTAATCCAGTTAACGAAAGTGCCAATAGATATAAAATAAATTTTTAACAAAGACTGTAAGTGAAACATTGTCGTTGTTGTTGTTGTTGTTGTTGTTAAGGAGTGGAACAGTGAGGTTGTCTGCTCGAGTGAAACTTTAACTTGTGTTTTCTCAAAACTTTGAATTTTCTAAATTATGTACATTTCTCAGGAGCCATGAACACAATCAAGTTCAAATTTTTCATACTTATAGGTGTTTCGATCCAAAAGTTGTGAAGAGAAATGAAACCAATCAAAATAAAAGAAGGCAAAATATTATTTAACAAGATGTTCAGTAAAGAACATATAGCCTACTTTCTCCTAAATGCATGGGTATTGTTATAACTCTTTGTCCTTTTCAAGGAGTATGATTGATAGTTGGTTGTAGGAGCTTGTTGAAACACAACGTGCTATAGGGATATTAAACATGAATATGAGGTGCCCTTTGCTAGTGCTACCTCTGTACCAAATTTCGTTCAATTCGGTTTCACCGTGTTTGAATTGATAGGGGGAATCGATTTGCACACATACTTGGCCACCATCTGCAAACTATTGGGCTGATGTTCTTGCAGTTTGGTCAGAATATGTTTCCCACATAAAGATATGGTGTTGCAAAATTAGGTAGAGACTAGATTATTAGGTTCGTCGTAATTACATTTTAGCTTTTAACATTTGGGTGGCCGCGATTACGTTTCCATCAAGATAGCGGTGATTTAAAACATGACACTAAGGTGCCCTTTGCTAGTGCTACCTCTATACCAAATTTCGTTCCATTTGGTTTCAGCGTGTTTGAATTAATAGGGGGAATCGATTCTGACACAAAGATGGCCGCCATCCGCAAACTATTAGGCGAATGACCTATTAGATTGGTCAAAGGATGCTCCCTCCATAAAGGTATGTAGTTGCAAAATTTGGTAGAGATCGGATGATTAGGTTAATCGTAATTTGATTTAAGCTTTGAACATTCGTGTGGCCGCCATTACGTTTCAGTCAAGATGGCGGCGATATAAAACATGACACTGAGGTGCCCTTTCCTATTGCTACCTCTGTACCAAATTTCGTTCCATTCGGTTCCACCGTGTTCGAATTAATAGGGGGAATCAATTTTGACATAAAGATGGCCGCCATCCGCAAACTATCAGGTGAATGACCTATTAGATTGGTCAAAGGATGCTCCCTCCATAAAGGTATGTAGTTGAAAAATTTGGTAGAGATCGGATGATTAGGTTAATCGTAATTTGATTTAAGCTTTGAACATTTGGGTGGCCACCATTACGTTTCCGGCAAGATGGCGGCGATATAAAACATGACACTGAGGTGCCTTTTGTTAGTACTACCTCTGTACCAAATTTCGTTCCATACGGTTACACCGTGTTCGAATTAATAGGGGGAATCGATTTTCACACAAAGATGGCCGCCATCCGCAAACTATTACGCTGATGACCTATTGGTTTGGTCAAAAGATGCTCCCCCCATAAAGGTATGTTGTTGCAAAATTTGGTAGAGATCGGATGATTAGGTTAGTCGTAATTTGATTTAAGCTTTGAACATTTGTGTGGCCGCCATTACGTTTCCGTCAAGATGGCGGCGATATAAAACATGACACTGAGGTGTCCTTTGCTAGTGCTACCTTTGTACCAAATTTCGTTCAATTCGCATTCACCGTGTTCGAATTGATAGGGGGGGACAGACATTCAGAGTACACACACTCACACACACACAGACACACAGACACACACACACACAGACTCACACACACACATACACACACACAGACAGACACACTTTTTTCGCCCTGTGTTGATCTCATAAGTCTACTTTCATTTTTTGCAAAAATCGAAAGTAGGCTAAAAATGAACTGAAAAAGTGTCTTATAAATATTGAGAAAATCACCACATGCCTATCAACAATAAGATTGCTTTACAAGCGTTAACATTAACATATATTTACATACGTATTATAGTTTTCATTAACTTATCTACAGTAACATCACAGAAAATGATACAGTACATAAATAAATCCTTTGTTTTAGATGTCTGTACAATCAATTATACTATAAACTAGCAGTAGTACCCGGCTTCACTCGGTGGGTTAATATGTTTTATGAATGATAATGAATGTTACTACTGAACTGACACATCTGACTTACAAACTAACAGAAAAAAGGTATGTTCAAAATATAACTTTTTATGGTGGTGATAAGTAATATAATAAAAGTAACACCAGGACATTTTCCGCTAATGATAATGATAATAATGAACAGGGAAACGGCTATTTACTAACTACAGTACTGGCACATGTAATTTACTACAAATTGAAGAAAAAAACAAGATGTTCAGTAAAGAACATATAGCCTACTTTCTCCTAAATGCATGGGTATTGTTATAACTTTTTGTCCTTTTCAAGGAGTATGATTGAATGTTGGTTGTAGGAGCTTGTTGAAATACAACGTGCTATAGGGATATTAAACATGAATATGAGGTGCCCTTTGCTAGTGCTACCTCTGTACCAAATTTCGTTCAATTCGGTTTCACCGTGTTTGAATTGATAGGGGGAATCGATTTGCACACATACTTGGCCACCATCTGCAAACTATTGGGCTGATGTTCTTGCAGTTTGGTCAGAATATGTTTCCCACATAAAGATATGGTGTTGCAAAATTAGGTAGAGACTAGATTATTAGGTTGGTCGTAATTACATTTTAGCTTTTAACATTTGGGTGGCCGCGATTACGTTTCCATCAAGATAGCGGTGATATAAAACATGACACTGAGGTGCCCTTTGCTAGTGCTACCTCTATACCAAATTTCGTTCCATTTGGTTTCAGCGTGTTTGAATTAATAGGGGGAATCGATTGTGACACAAAGATGGCCGCCATCCGCAAACTATTAGGCGAATGACCTATTAGATTGGTCAAAGGATGCTCCCTCCATAAAGGTATGTAGTTGCAAAATTTGGTAGAGATCGGATGATTAGGTTAATCGTAATTTGATTTAAGCTTTGAACATTCGTGTGGCCGCCATTACGTTTCAGTCAAGATGGCGGCGATATAAAACATGACACTGAGGTGCCCTTTGCTAGTACTACCTCTGTACCAAATTTCGTTCCATTCGGTTCCACCGTGTTCGAATTAATAGGGGGAATCAATTTTGACATAAAGATGGCCCCCATCCGCAAACTATTAGGTGAATGACCTATTAGATTGGTCAAAGGATGCTCCCTCCATAAAGGTATGTAGTTGCAAAATTTGGTAGAGATCGGATGATTAGGTTAATCGTAATTTGATTTAAGCTTTGAACATTTGTGTGGCCGCCATTACGTTTCCGTCAAGATGGCGGCGATATAAATCATGACACTGAGGTGCCTTTTGTTAGTACTACCTCTGTACCAAATTTCGTTCCATTCGGTTCCACCGTGTTCGAATTAATAGGGGGAATCGATTTCCACACAAAGATGGCCGCCATCCGCAAACTATTACGCTGATGACCTATTGGTTTGGTCAAAGGATGCTCCCCCCATAAAGGTATGATGTTGCAAAATTTGGTAGAGATCGGATGATTAGGTTAATCGTAATTTGATTTAAGCTTTGAACATTTGTGTGGCCGCCATTACGTTTCCGTCAAGATGGCGGCGATATAAATCATGACACTGAGGTGCCTTTTGTAGTACTACCTCTGTACCAAATTTCGTTCCATTCGGTTGCACCGTGTTCGAATTAATAGGGGGAATCGATTTTCACACAAAGATGGCCGCCATCCGCAAACTATTACGCTGATGACCTATTGGTTTGGTCAAAGGATGCTCCCCCCATAAAGGTATGTCGTTGCAAAATTTGGTAGAGATCGGATGATTAGGTTAGTCGTAATTTGATTTAAGCTTTGAACATTTGTGTGGCCGCCATTACGTTTCCGTCAAGATGGCGGCGATATAAAACATGACACTGAGGTGTCCTTTGCTAGTGCTACCTTTGTACCAAATTTCGTTCAATTCGCATTCACCGTGTTCGAATTGATAGGGGGGGACAGACATTCAGAGTACACACACTCACACACACACAGACACACAGACACACACACACACAGACTCACACACACACATACACACACACAGACAGACACACTTTTTTCGCCCTGTGTTGATCTCATAAGTCTACTTTCATTTTTTGCAAAAATCGAAAGTAGGCTAAAAATGATTAGAAAGAGGAGTAAGTGAAATAATAGACGGTGCCTATATCATTGGCTGTTAGAAAAGTAGAGAGCAATAGTGTCATCTTTTGCCGCATAGCGCTGTAGGAAAATACTTGGTTCAGATCGGTGAAACGTTGTAGATTTGGCCAATGGGCGTAAATGAAGGGAATGGAGAGGGCTGTCTGAAATTTCAAGTGGGCAGAGTCACTCGTCGGGTTTCAAAGGGTAAGTAAGTAAAATTTGGTTCAGATCGGTGAAACGGTGTGGATTTGTGTCAAAGGGCCAAAATGCAGGGAATGGAGTGATCTGTTCGCAATTTCAAGTGGATAGTGTTACTCGCAGGGTACGAAAGGGTAAATACGTAAAATATGGTTCAGATAGGTGAAACGGTGTAGATTTGTATAAATAACAGACAAACAGATAAACATTGAGCTTTATATATGGAGATTTACGCAATACATTATTAGCACAAAGCCATGAATGTTTATAACCTCTGAGAATTTGAAATTTCTAGTTGCCATGGTTACCTAATAATGAAGGTTTCGTAAGTAGTCGGATTGTTGTACTAGGCGGTTCCTTAAACTATTATTAAATTAATTGTCCACGTTTCATGATTTCAGTGCATAGCATCCGACGAGTTCTTTCTAATGCCTGCTGCTTCACGTCATATGACATCGCATTCACGAGCTGCATTGAACTGAATATCACGAGCATGTTCACCCATTTTAGAACCAAATTTTAATGAAGAGACATGTTGTCGAGTTCAACGACGTAAAGAATTCGAAGTTCGTCACGTTTGGAGTAAGCTATCCTACTGCGGTCCACGAACGTGATTTACGTAATCAGATTCCGTCTGTCACTTTGCTGGCACTGGGTGCTGATGTGACGACAATTGAAATGCGATGATAGCGGTGTCAGCCTCATCTGTCGTGAGATCGTTAGCAGTGTCCACATGTATAGCAGTGACAGCGCCTGGACTCGCTCTACAGTAAGAATGCCAAGTATAATGCTGCAAATTCTCCTGAACTATTCTGAATATAAAATGAGGTTTATTTATATTTTTCAAATTAAACATGCAGAAAAATTACAATCATTTTCGTGACTGCATAAATGACCTTGATAATGGCGGTAAAGAAGTCATCTCGATCTTTTTGAACAAAAGATCTGATGACCACGGTGTCTCTAGACCCTAAAATTGTATCAAGGTGATTGTGCTGCACCAAAATAGTTGTATTTTCTCCCTTATTTTGTACAGATTGTCCCGACTGACGTAGGCCGAAAATTGTCACGCGAGGACTGGCGCCATGGGTAAATCTGACCCGACCGTAAATAACTTGGGTGTTCACTAAGCTATGGACATGTTTCTTATGCAAGGTGAAGTTCAAGGCTAGGAAGGAAGGTACAGTAAGCGACAGGAAGCAAGGGCTGACCAAAACGAAAATATACAGCATTATTTAAGCATTGTGTGAAAAATACCCATGCGCGGGTTAAGTGTGAGTAGTGGTTTTGTACGGGTTCAGATACCTCCTCCTCCTCCCCTCCTCACAAGATGGCGGCAGCCCGATAACTCCCGAACCCGTGGTTGGATTTTGACAAATGAGGTGTCATTGAACTCGGGCTGACACCCCCTTTCCAATGGACAACATATTTCAACCCCAAAAGTAAAACCTACCCCTACTAGAGGGTGAAATTGTAATTTTTTAGAGAATCTCTCCTTCCAATTGCAACATGTGAGAGTTTGAATGCCCTATGGAATGAAACGTTGTTCTACATAAAGTGGATGTGTTCGATGGATAGCCACTATGAATTAACATGCTTGTTTTTTGTTTTTACGCATGACCACTCATGGCTTTTGTAAGAGGGTGGGGGAGCGTTTCCCTGTGGACGGGTCCTTGTTGACAGGTCCCTGTTGACGGGTCATTGTTGCCGGGTCCTTGTGGGCAAGTCCTTGTGGACAGGTCCTTGTGGACAAGTCCATGTGGACAGGTCCTTGTGGATGAGTCCTTGTGGATGAGCCCCTTTGGACTGATCCCTTTTGGACCGGTTTCTACGGACTGGCTCATGAATTTATTTAAATTATGACAAAGGGCCTAACTACATTTCGCGTGTGTTGAACTGACGTTGTTCACTAATCCCCTGTGAGAGTTTGAATGCCGATATGGAATGAAACGTTGTTCCACACAAGAGACATGTTTTCGGTGGATAGCCACTATGAATTAACATGCTTGTTTTTTGTTTTTGTTTTTTTTTGTTTTTACGCATGCCCACTCATAGCTTTTGTAAGAGGGCGGGCTTTTTAAAAGATGGCGGCTGTAGTGTAACCTAACCTAACCCAACCCACGAGTGGTGATCAAAAAGTATTTTAAGTGACGCTTGTCGATTGGCAAACCAATAATCAAAGAGGGATATGTCAGGCCTTGAGTTGATAGCCCCTTTTGATTGATCCCTGTTGATTGATCTCTGTTGATTTGTCCCTTTGGACTGGTCTCTATTGACTAGCCCCTTTTGGACGGGCCCTTTTTGACAGGGGGTCATTTTCGATGGATCCTTTTTGGCAGGTCCTTTTCGACGGGTCCCTGTTGACGAGTCATTGCTGACGGGTCCTTGTTGATGAGTCCCTGTGGACGGGTCATTGTTGACGGGTCCCTATTGACAGGCCATTGTTGACAGGTCATTGATGACAGGTCATTGTTGACGGGTCATTGTTGATGGGTCCTTGTTGACAAGTCCCTGTTGATGGGTCCCTGTGGAAGGGTCCCTTTAGACCGACCCCTTTAGACTGGTCCCTATGGACCGGCCCATGAAATTTATCCAAATTATGTCAAAGGGCCTAACTACATTTGTGTGTAAAGCAGTGTGTTGAACTGACGTTGTTCACCAGTCCTTACTACTACAATTGGATAACGATATGAAAGGAATTGATTAACCAGACATGAGTTAACTACCAACGAAACACTTTGGCGACTCTGCTCGTTATTGACCAATGAGTAGGGTTTTAGAAAAACTGTTTGCTATTTTGGGTTATACACAAAAAATGCTTAGACCTTTTGAGTGACTATGTTTGCTAAACAAGACATTATACCAGACACGATTAGGATTCTTATGTAGCTCAGACAAGGAAAGCATTTCTACAGAATCAGTTGACATTGAATATAGATTTAGGTATTAGGAAGTCATTTTGAAGGCCTTTGTCTGGAGCGTGGCACTCTATGAAAGTAAAACTTAGACAATTGGTGTAGCAGAAAAGTGGTGAATTGAAGTGTTTGAAATGTGGTGTTACAGGAGAATGATGAAGATTAGATGGGTAAATAGGGTTACTAACAAAGAGGTATTAAGACGAGTGGGGGAGAAGAGATGTATCTGGCGACTGTTAATGAAGTAAAGAGATAGGTTGGTAGGACACGTACTAAGACACCCAAGAATAGCAACCTTAGTTAAGGAAGAAAGGTTTGAGGACGAGAACTGTAGGGGTAGACCAAGTTTAGAATATGTTAAACAGATAGCCTTGAATGTAGGGTGTGGTAGCTATATAGAGATGAAACGATTAGCTCGGGACAGATAGGCGCTGAGATCTGCATCACACCAGTCAAAGGACTAAAGACTCAAACAACAACATGTAAGTTCACTAAAATAATGGTGTGTAACGGTAAATGTTAGTCAACGAACAGTAATGCATTACTAAAACCCATGACACGATACCTAAGAGCTTTTCTAAAATGATTTTAAAATGCCTTTAACCCTATATTGAACACCCAGTTCACAAGACTCATAACTGCAATTTTATGGTAAAACAAAACAAAATCTATATTTCAAAACAAGCAAGTGGTTTAGTCAATGTATACTGGAAAAGTTTTGTAAACACTCAAGTCCTCAAGACTAATTAAATTAGTAACTGTCAGGTTGACCGAGTGGTTAAGGTGTTTGACTTAAGATCAAATTTTCTGTATAAGGAAGCAAGGGTTCGAATCCCTTACCTGACATAACTATTGCCTTGACATGGCTTGGCCACACTGCATTATTATGATACTCGGTACACAAACCATTGATATAGTGTATTGTTTAAGGCCACTCTCTTTCTGAACATAGTCAGAGACTGTTGATGGTTAACAATTGTATTAATAGTGGGACATGGGGATAGTAATTAAGAAAAACAGACAATACCCATACAATATTTTTATTAAATTCATTTTATAATAGTTACACACTGAATTCAACTCTATCTCTTTACCATTGTTCTATATAGATTTTTAAACACAACGCTTGTTGTAGATCCTTTTACAACTTTCTCCAGGTACTCTTGCTCTTAAAAACTGGGGAAACCGCAATGGTTTTATAAACATAAAACTCTCATCCTCTTCTTTTTCATAATTATCGTCATCATCATCATCATTATGAATATTATCATCAAAATTATTATAGTCATTGTCACCATCATTATCATCATCATCATTATCATTCTCAAAATCACTAGAACTATCCAATTCCTCTTGTTTGTTTTCCACAGGGACCTCTTGTAGAGTCTGCGTTGCTTTTGATACTGTTAAGGGTTTTTTGAACGATGGTATTTGTCCTAACATGTCTTTTTGAGGTGATGATGAATGCTTTTTAACAAACAATACACTATCTTGAGCAGCAATATATTTTTCTTGGACTTGCTTTTTTACCTGGGTTAGAGTATTTTGCGTATTTAAATGTGTATTAATTTGAGATTCACAATGATGTTCTTTTGAAGTAAGTACGTTGGAGTCTTTTGTTGTAATCATTCCTCGACACTTTTTGGATCGTTGTTTTGAACATCGCCAAATAACAGTTCCATCTTTATTGGTTGTTTTTACAATATATGTATATCCTTTATAGAAGACACATGGCTTGCCATGATTGGTTGTTGAGACTTCCATATCAACTAATACATTTGAATTAAATTTTTAGTAAAGTCACATGAACAATCTTTAGATTACAAGTGATTTACACACACACACACACACACACACACACACACACTTTCCTAAATGTCAAGATTTATGGATGTTGTTTTCCGCCAACAGCTGCTTACTGCGTATGACAAGGCTGGAAACTGGTAGGTGAGACGGTCTTTCACGATGTGAACACTGTAACAGGCAGTACTCAACTGACAATATTCTTATACCCTAGTCAAGGTTAACAGGTACTTACTGCGTATGACAAGACCGTACACTCGTAGGTTAGACCGTATTTTTTGTTTATTGCTAAGGATCCCATATATACCCTAGACATGTTAGTTCTGAACACTTAGTGGTTAATTGTATATATTGAATTTAAATACACAGATCATACAAGCACGTTTTGCGGATGGGAGGGGTGAGAGGCTAGCAAAAAAGGAAATGTTTTAGTTTAATGAAACGTCATGTCCTAGTAGGCGTGATTTATAGTAGACGCAATTGATAGTAGACGTAATTGATATTAGGTGTAATCAATACTAGACGTGATTAATAGTAGACGCAATTGATACTAGGCGTGATTGATAGTAGGCGTGATTTGTAGTAGACGCGATTGATAGTAGGGGCAATTTGACATGGGCGCGACTCAGATCATTTTTGATATTATAAAGTTACAGTGTCAATGTTTATACAAAGTACAAGGTAGAGGGTATTTTAAGACATAACCTCAGCTCACTTAACATAACCTAACTTTACCTAACCTAACTTTGTCACGTGACATGTTCTACAAGTTTAGATTTGCTTTAAGACTGATTATGTCGTCATAGATTGATGGGAGGGGTGAGAGGCTGACAAAAAGGAAATGTTTTATTTAATGAAACGTCATGTCCTAGTAGGCGCGATTTATAGTAGACACAATTGATAGTAGGCGCGATTAATAGTAGACGCAATTGATAGTAGGCGTGATTGATAGTAGGCGTGATTTGACATGAGCGCGATTTATAGTAGACGCAAATGATAGTAGGCGCGATTGATAGTAGGCGTGATTGATAGTAGACGCGATTCTTAGTAGGCGCAATTTGAGATGGGCGCGACCCAGATCATTTTTATATCATAAAGTTACAGTGTCAATGTTTATACAAAGTACAAGGTAGAGAGGGGGTATTTTAAGACATAACCTCAGCTAACTTAACATAACCCAACTTTACCTAACCTAACTTTGTCACGTGACATGTTCTACAAGTTTATACTTGCTTTAAGACTGATTATGACGTCATAGATTGATGGGAGGGGTGAGAGGCTGACAAAAAAGGAAATGTTCTGGTTTAATGAAACGTCATGTCCTAGTAGGCGCGATTTATAGTAGACGCAATTGATAGTAGGCGCGATTAATAGTAGACGCAATTGATAGTAGACGCAAATGATAGTAGGCGTGATTGATAGTAGACGCAATTGATACTAGGCGTGATTGATAGTAGGCGTGATTTGTAGTAAGCGCATTTCATAGTAGGCTCAATTGATAGTAGATGCAATTGATAGTAGACGTGATTGATAGTAGGCGCGATTGATAGTAGACGTGATTGATATGGGCGCGACTTAGATCATTTTTGATATTACAAAGTTACAGTGTCAATGTTTATACAAAGTACAAGGCAGAGAGGGGGTATTTTAAGACTTAACCTCAGCTCACCTAACATAACCTAACTTTACCTAACCTAACTTTGTCACGTGACATGTTCTACAAGTTTAGACTTGCTTTAAGGCTGACTATGACTATGACGTCATAGATTGATGAGAGGGGTGGGAGGCTGACAAAAAAGGAAATGTTTTGGTTTAATGAAAAGTCATGTCCTAGCAGGCGCGATTGGTAGTAGACGCAATTGATAGTAGACGCGATTAATGGTTGGCGCAATTGATAGTAGGTGTGATCAGGTACTTACTGCATATCAAAAGGCTGTACACTCGTGTGTTAGACACTCTATCTTGTTAAGGACCCCTATATATTCCCTATACAAGGCTATACATGTTAGTTCTAAACACTTAGTTGTTATTTGTATATTAAATTTATATACACAGGTTATACAAGCACGTTTTTTCACACAGTAAAACTTTGTCAAATAGCCACATGCGACACGCAAAGTATGTTTCCGCTATCTAGCGGTGACTATGGAAACTACCTGAACATATCCTAATCTAATCCTAGCTAACTTCACCTGACGTGACCATACCGGTTTGTAAGCAACAACAACAACACACTAAGATTCCATGAATTCCAGAGTACTTTTAGATTAATTATCGACTCTCAACTCTTATAACTATGTATATCCCACTCTGTCAAAAAGACGATATATTTTTTTTAAAATTTTTGCTTGATGTCAATACTAAAGTGATAATGGGTTTTCCGATCCTATCACTATAAATTCATTACCCCCCACTCTTATCTCGGTCTCGACAACAACCATGCCTATTTTTATTATGTCAGATGATGTAATGTTCGAGTGCAAAGTGGATGTAAAAGTGAGTGCAAAGTGAGTGTAAAAGTGAGTGCAAAGTAAGTGTAAAAGTAGTTGTAAAAGTGAGTGCAAAGTGAGTGCAAAAGTGAGTGCAAAAGTGGGGTGTAAAAGTGGTACCCTATTTGTAATGGCTTATTTGACAAGTTATTTTGTGGTACCCTATTCGTAATGGCTTATTTCACAAGTTGTTCTTGTCAATGTATTTTGAGGATATTTCTCTTGTTCATGGAAAGTATCTCAGCCCTTTTTATGATAGCATAATGCTTACCGTCATGTTTGTAAGCAACAACAACACACTAAAATTCCAAGAATCCAAACTACTCTAAGGTTAATGATGGTCTCTCAACTCCATTCCACGCCTAGTCAAAAACATTATACATTTCAAATTTTTCAAAAAAGGTAAATTGAGAAAGTAGGCTATATATTTAAACTAAAAATCATATGCTAACTCCAACACCTACGTCTATCCCATTCTCAGTCAAAAAAATAAAATATATATATATTCTTTAAATTTTTCCAAAAAATATTTGGAAAGTAGGCTATAATTTGAAAACTAATCATCCTAAAAAGTCATATATAGACTCAAACCAATGGCTTTTATGTCCTTAATCGTTAGAACAAAACATGGAATTTGACATTTTTCCAAATATTGATCATTTTTATAAATGGGCTATATTTTGTAAACTATGAATTACACAAAAAATGTGTTTGACATAAAAATGACAGGTATTTACCCCCTCTACCCACAAACCAAGTCCCAGGTCTCTGGGACAAAATCCAAAAAGGTTCAATTTTGAAAGTAGACGATGTTTTGAAAACTAATCATTCTAAAAAGTCATATATAGACTCAAACAAATGTCCTTTAAGTCCCTTAACGTTAGAACAAAACTTAACATTTTTTTCATTCTTTCAAAAAAAAAGTCCAGTTTTCAAAATTGCCTATATTTTGGAAACTAAGAATTAGTTCCAAAATGGCGGTCGTAGCTTAACTCAACCTAACCTAACCCTACGAGGTGTGCTCAAAAAGTTCCAAAATGGCTGCCGTAGCTTAACTTAACCTTTGATTGATCCCTGTTGATTGACCCCTTTTGATTGATCTCTGTTGATGTATCCCTTTGGACTGGTCCCTGTTGACTACCTAGCCTAACCTAACCTAACCTACAACGTGTGTTCAAAAAGTTTCAAAATGGCGGCCGTAGCTTCACTTAACCTTACCTAACCTAACTTAACCTAAACCTACGAGGTGTGATCAAAATTTTTTCAAAATAGTGGTCATAGCTTAACTGAACCTTGCCTAACCTAACCTAAACCTACGAAGTGTGGTCATAAAGTTCCAAGATGGCGGTCGTAGCTTAACTCAACCTAACCTAACCCTACGAGGTGTGATCAAAAAGTTCCAAAAATGGCGACCGTAGCTTAACTTAACCTTTGATTGATCCCTGTTGATTGACCCCTTTTAATTGATCTCTGTTGAGGTATCCCTTTGGACTGGTCCCTGTTGGCTAGCCCCTTTGGTCGGGTCCTTTTTGAAGGGAGTCATTTTTTTTACGAGTCCCGGAGGACGGGTCCTTGTTGACGGGTCCCTGTGGGCGGGTCCTTTGGACTTATCCCTATGGACTGGCCCATGCATTTTTTCCAAATTATGTCAAATGGACCCGCCCACAGGGACCCGTCAACAAGGACCTGTCCTCCGGTACCAGTAAAAAAAATGACTCCCTTCAAAAAGGACCCGACCAAAGGGGCTAGCCAACAGGGACCAGTCCAAAGGGATACCTCAACAGAGATCAATTAAAAGGGGTCAATCAACAGGGATCAATCAAAGGTTAAGTTAAGCGTCGGTCGCCATTTTTGGAACTTTTTGATCACACCTCGTAGGGTTAGGTTAGGTTGAGTTAAGCTACGACCGCCATCTTGGAATTTTATGACCACACGTCGTAGGTTTAGGTTAGGTTAGGCAAGGTTCAGTTAAGCTATGGCCACTATTTTGAAAAATTTTTGATCACACCTCGTAGGTTTAGGTTAAGTTAGGTTAGGTTAGGTTAAGTGAAGCTACGGCCGCCATTTTGAAACTTTTTGAACACACGTTGTAGGTTAGGTTAGGTTAGGCTAGGTAGTCAACAGGGACCAGTCCAAAGGGATACATCAACAGAGATCAATCAAAAGGGGTCAATCAACAGGGATCAATCAAAGGTTAAGCTACGGCAGCCATTTTGGAACTTTTTGATCACACCTCGTAGGGTTAGGTTAGGTTGAGTTAAGCTACGACCGCCATTTTGGAACTAATTCTTAGTTTCCAAAATATAGGCAATTTTGAAAATTGGACTTTTTTTGAAAAAATGAAAAAAATGTTAAGTTTTGTTCTAACGTTAAGGGACTTAAAGGACATTTGTTTGAGTCTATATATGACTTTTTAGAAGGATTAGTTTTCAAAACATCGTCTACTTTCAAAATTGAACCTTTTTGGATTTTGTCCCAGAGACCTGGGACTTGGTTTGTGGGTAGAGGGGGTAAATACCTGTCAATTTTATGTCAAACACATATTTGTGTAATTCATAGTTTACAAAATATAGCCCATTTATAAAAATGATCAATATTTGGAAAAATGTCAAATTCCATGTTTTGTTCTAACGATTAAGGACATAAAAGCCATTGGTTTGAGTCTATATATGACTTTTTAGGATGATTAGTTTTCAAATTATAGCCTACTTTCCAAATATTTTTTGGAAAAATTTAAAGAATATATATATATATATATTTTTTGACTGAGAATGGGATAGACGTAGGTGTTGGAGTTAGCATATGATTTTTAGTTTAAATATATAGCCTACTTTCTCAATTTACCTTTTTTGAAAAATTTGAAATGTATAATGTTTTTGACTAGGCGTGGAATGGAGTTGAGAGACCATCATTAACCTTAGAGTAGTTTGGATTCTTGGAATTTTAGTGTGTTGTTGTTGCTTACAAACATGACGGTAAGCATTATGCTATCATAAAAAGGGCTGAGATACTTTCCATGAACAAGAGAAATATCCCCTAAATACATTGACAAAAACAACTTGTGAAATAAGCCATTACGAATGGGGTACCACAAAATAACTTGTCAAATAAGCCATTACAAATAGGGTACCACTTTTACACCCCACTTTTGCACTCACTTTTGCACTCACTTTGCACTCACTTTTACAACTACTTTTACACTTACTTTGCACTCACTTTTACACTCACTTTGCACTCACTTTTACATCCACTTTGCACTCGAACATTACATCATCTGACATAATAAAAATAGGCATGGTTGTTGTCGAGACCGAGATAAGAGTGGGGGGTAATGAATTTATAGTGATAGGATCGGAAAACCCATTATCACTTTAGTATTGACATCAAGCAAAAATTTAAAAAAAAAATATATCGTCTTTTTGACAGAGTGGGATATACATAGTTATAAGAGTTGAGAGTCGATAATTAATCTAAAAGTACTCTGGAATTCATGGAATCTTAGTGTGTTGTTGTTGTTGCTTACAAACCGGTATGGTCACGTCAGGTGAAGTTAGCTAGGATTAGATTAGGATATGTTCAGGTAGTTTCCATAGTCACCGCTAGATAGCGGAAACATACTTTGCGTGTCGCATGTGGCTATTTGACAAAGTTTTACTGTGTGAAAAAACGTGCTTGTATAACCTGTGTATATAAATTAAATATACAAATAACAACTAAGTGTTTAGAACTAACATGTATAGCCTTGTATAGGGAATATATAGGGGTCCTTAACAAGATAGAGTGTCTAACACACGAGTGTACAGCCTTTTGATATGCAGTAAGTACCTGATCACACCTACTATCAATTGCGCCAACCATTAATCGCGTCTACTATCAATTGCGTCTACTACCAATCGCGCCTGCTAGGACTTGACTTTTCATTAAACCAAAACATTTCCTTTTTTGTCAGCCTCCCACCCCTCTCATCAATCTATGACGTCATAGTCATAGTCAGCCTTAAAGCAAGTCTAAACTTGTAGAACATGTCACGTGACAAAGTTAGGTTAGGTAAAGTTAGGTTATGTTAGGTGAGCTGAGGTTAAGTCTTAAAATACCCCCTCTCTGCCTTGTACTTTGTATAAACATTGACACTGTAACTTTGTAATATCAAAAATGATCTAAGTCGCGCCCATATCAATCACGTCTACTATCAATCGCGCCTACTATCAATCACGTCTACTATCAATTGCATCTACTATCAATTGAGCCTACTATGAAATGCGCTTACTACAAATCACGCCTACTATCAATCACGCCTAGTATCAATTGCGTCTACTATCAATCACGCCTACTATCATTTGCGTCTACTATCAATTGCGTCTACTATTAATCGCGCCTACTATCAATTGCGTCTACTATAAATCGCGCCTACTAGGACATGACGTTTCATTAAACCAGAACATTTCCTTTTTTGTCAGCCTCTCACCCCTCCCATCAATCTATGACGTCATAATCAGTCTTAAAGCAAGTCTAAACTTGTAGAACATGTCACGTGACAAAGTTAGGTTAGGTAAAGTTGGGTTATGTTAAGTGAGCTGAGGTTATGTCTTAAAATACCCCCTCTCTACCTTGTACTTTGTATAAACATTGACACTGTAACTTTATGATATAAAAATGATCTGGGTCGCGCCCATGTCAAATTGCGCCTACTATCAATCGCGTCTACTATCAATCACGCCTACTATCAATCGCGCCTACTATCATTTGTGTCTACTATAAATCGCGCTCATGTCAAATCACGCCTACTATCAATCACGCCTACTATCAATTGCGTCTACTATTAATCGCGCCTACTATCAATTGTGTCTACTATAATTCGCGCCTACTAGGACATGACGTTTCATTAAATTAAACATTTCCTTTTTGTCAGCCTCTCACCCCTCCCATCAATCTATGACGACATAATCAGTCTTAAAGCAAGTCTAAACTTGTAGAACATGTCACGTGACAAAGTTAGGTTAGGTAAAGTTAGGTTATGTTAAGTGAGCTGAGGTTATGTCTTAAAATACCCTCTACCTTGTACTTTGTATAAACATTGACACTGTAACTTTATAATATCAAAAATGATCCGAGTCGCGCCCATGTCAAATTGCGCCTACTATCAATCGCGTCTACTACAAATCACGCCTACTATCAATCACGCCTAGTATCAATTGCGTCTACTATTAATCACGTCTAGTATTGATTACACCTAATATCAATTACGTCTACTATCAATTGCGTCTACTATAAATCACGCCTACTAGGACATGACGTTTCATTAAACTAAAACATTTCCTTTTTTGCTAGCCTCTCACCCCTCCCATCCGCAAAACGTGCTTGTATGATCTGTGTATTTAAATTCAATATATACAATTAACCACTAAGTGTTCAGAACTAACATGTCTAGGGTATATATGGGATCCTTAGCAATAAACAAAAAATACGGTCTAACCTACGAGTGTACGATCTTGTCATACGCAGTAAGTACCTGTTAACCTTGACTAGGGTATAAGAATATTGTCAGTTGACTACTGCCTGTTACAGTGTTCACATCGTGAAAGACCGTCTCACCTACCAGTTTCCAGCCTTGTCATACGCAGTAAGCAGCTGTTGGCGGAAAACAACATCCATAAATCTTGACATTTAGGAAAGTGTGTGTGTGTGTGTGTAAATCACTTGTAATCTAAAGATTGTTCATGTGACTTTACTAAAAATTTAATTCATATGTATTAGTTGATATGGAAGTCTCAACAACCAGTCATGGCAAGCCATGTGTCTTCTATAAAGGATATACATATATTGTAAAAACAACCAATAAAGATGGAACTGTTATTTGGCGATGTTCAAAACAACGATCCAAAAAGTGTCGAGGAATGATTAAAACAAAAGACTCCAACGTACTTACTTCAAAAGAACATCATTGTGAATCTCAAATTAATACACATTTAAATAGCAAAATACTCTAACCCAGGTAAAAAAGCAAGTCCAAGAAAAATATATTGCTGCTCATGATAGTGCATTGTTTGTTAAAAAGCATTCATCATCACCTCAAAAAGACATGTTAGGACAAATACCAACGTTCAAAAAACCCTTAACACTATCAAAAGCAACGCAGACTCTACAAGAGGTCCCTGTGGAAAACAAACAAGAGGAATTGGATAGTTCTAGTGATTTTGAGAATGATAATGATGATGATGATAATGATGGTGACAATGACTATAATAATTTTGATGATAATATTCATAATGATGATGATGATGATAATTATGAAAAAGAAGAGGATGAGAGTTTTATGTTTATAAAACCATTGCGGTTTCCCCAGTTTTTAAGAGCAAGAGTACCTGGAGAAAGTTGTAAAAGGATCTACAACAAGCGTTGTGTTTAAAAATCTATATAGAACAATGGTAAAGAGATAGAGTTGAATTCAGTGTGTAACTATTATAAAATGAATTTAATAAAAATATTGTATGGGTATTGTCTGTTTTTCTTAATTACTATCCCCATGTCCCACTATTAATACAATTGTTAACCAACCAACAGTCTCTGACTATGTTCAGAAAGAGAGTGGCCTTAAACAATACACTATATCAATGGTTTGTGTACCGAGTATCATAATAATGCAGTGTGGCCAAGCCATGTCAAGGCAATAGTTATGTCAGGTAAGGGATTCGAACCCTTGCTTCCTTATACAGAAAATTTGATCCTAAGTCAAACACCTTAACCACTCGGTCAACCTGACAGTTACTAATTTAATTAGTCTTGAGGACTTGAGTGTTTACAAAACTTTTCCAGAATACATTGACTAAACCACTTGCTTGCTTTGAAATATAGATTTTGTTTTGTTTTACCATAACATTGCAGTTATGAGTCTTGTGAACTGGGTGTTCAATATAGGGTTAAAGGCATTTTAAAATCATTTTAGAAAAGCTCTTAGGTATCGTGTCATGGGTTTTAGTAATGCATTACTGTTCGTTGACTAACATTTACCGTTACACACCATTATTTTAGTGAACTTACATGTTGTTGTTTGAGTCTTTAGTCCTTTGACTGGTGTGATGCAGATCTCAGCGCCTATCTGTCCCGAGCTAATCGTTTCATCTCTATATAGCTACCACACCCTACATTCAAGGCTATCTGTTTAACATATTCTAAACTTGGTCTACCCCTACAGTTCTCGTCCTCAAACCTTTCTTCCTTAACTAAGGTTGCTATTCTTGGGTGTCTTAGTACGTGTCCTACCAACCTATCTCTTTACTTCATTAACAGTCGCCAGATACATCTCTTCTCCCCCACTCGTCTTAATACCTCTTTGTTAGTAACCCTATTTACCCATCTAATCTTCATCATTCTCCTGTAACACCACATTTCAAACACTTCAATTCACCACTTTTCTGCTACATCAATTGTCTAAGTTTTACTTTCATAGAGTGCCACGCTCCAGACAAAGGCCTTCAAAATGACTTCCTAATACCTAAATCTATATTCAATGTCAACTGATTCTGTAGAAATGCTTTCCTTGTCTGAGCTACATAAGAATCCTAATCGTGCCTGGTATAATGTCTTGTTTAGCAAACATAGTCACTCAAAAGGTCTAAGCATTTTTTGTATATAACCCAAAATAGCAAACAGTTTTTCTAAAACCCTACTCATTGGTCAATAACGAGCAGAGTCGCCAAAGTGTTTCGTTGGTAGTTAACTCATGTCTGGTTAATCAATTCCTTTCATATCGTTATCCAATTGTAGTAGTAAGGACTGGTGAACAACGTCAGTTCAACACACTGCTTTACACACAAATGTAGTTAGGCCCTTTGACATAATTTGGATAAATTTCATGGGCCGGTCCATAGGGACCAGTCTAAAGGGGTCGGTCTAAAGGGACCCTTCCACAGGGACCCATCAACAGGGACTTGTCAACAAGGACCCATCAACAATGACCCGTCAACAATGACCTGTCATCAATGACCTGTCAACAATGGCCTGTCAATAGGGACCCGTCAACAATGACCCGTCCACAGGGACTCATCAACAAGGACCCGTCAGCAATGACTCGTCAACAGGGACCCGTCGAAAAGGACCTGCCAAAAAGGATCCATCAAAAATGACCCCCTGTCAAAAAGGGCCCGTCCAAAAGGGGCTAGTCAATAGAGACCAGTCCAAAGGGACAAATCAACAGAGATCAATCAACAGGGATCAATCAAAAGGGGCTATAACCTCAAGGCCTGACATATCCCTCTTTGATTATTGGTTTGCCAATCGACAAGCGTCACTTAAAATACTTTTTGATCACCACTCGTGGGTTGGGTTAGGTTAGGTTACACTACAGCCGCCATCTTTTAAAAAGCCCGCCCTCTTACAAAAGCTATGAGTGGGCATGCGTAAAAACAAAAAAACAAAAACAAAAAACAAGCATGTTAATTCATAGTGGCTATCCACCGAAAACATGTCTCTTGTGTGGAACAACGTTTCATTCCATATCGGCATTCAAACTCTCACAGGGGATTAGTGAACAACGTCAGTTCAACACACGCGAAATGTAGTTAGGCCCTTTGACATAATTTAAATAAATTCATGAGCCAGTCCGTAGAAACCGGTCCAAAAGGGATCAGTCCAAAGGGGCTCATCCACAAGGACTCATCCACAAGGACTCGTCCACAAGGACCTGTCCACATGGACTTGTCCACAATGACCTGTCCACAAGGACTTGCCCACAGGGACCCGTCAACAATGACTTGTCAACAATGACCTGTCAACAATAACCCGTCCACAGGGAACCACTCCCCCCACCCTCTTACATAAGCTATGAGTGGGCATGTGTAAAAAAAAAACAAAAAACAAGCATTTTAATTCATAGTGGCTATCCACCGTACACATGCACTTTATGTAGAACAACGTTTAAATCCATATCGGCATTCAAACTCTCACATGTTGCAATTGGAAAGAGAGACTCTCTAAAAAATTCAATTTCACCCCTAGTAGGGGTAGGTTTTATTTTTGGGGTTGAAATATATTGTCCATTGGAAAGGGAGTGTCATCCCGAGTTCAATGACACCTCATTCGTCAAATTCCGACCACGGGTTCGGGAGTTATCGTGCTGCCGCCATCTTGTGAGGAGGGGAGGAGGAGGAGGTATCTGAACCCGTACAAAACCACTACTAGTGTGCGATCGTTTTTTTTTACATTGCTTTGAGCTGCTTTTAATGTGCATATCTGTGTCACTGTGTGACTGTTTTGTAAAGAAAAATGCTCGAAGCTTGTGGTTTAAGGGAGGTTGGGACTGAATTTATGAAAAATAGTAATTATTGATAGAATTGAATGAAATTTGGTTTGTGGTCTCCTGATGGTGAAATAAGGCCATATACCAATTTTCAGGAAAATATCAACAGAACCTTTGGAGAAATTAACACACCTAAAATTGTAAATTAAAAAAAATCGATAAGCATAAAAAATGCTCCAGCTGAACAGTTACTTCAAATATCACATTAAAAACTGGTTTTCAGGCACACCAAGGTATGGAAAGAATTTTAACAGAGAGAAAGTCTGCATATGTAGTCCATGAATGTGAGGGAAAAATTTGTTTTATGTGTTTATGTTTTTCTCAATTTATGCTAAAAAAAATACTCATTTGAAGGCTACTATCGTTTAAAGAATCAACATTATAAAAAAATCCTTCTGTTAATATCAAGACAATATAGGTGTTAACTACCCTTGACATTCTCATGGAATTTGAAACCAAATTGGTTCAGCTGGAACATTTTAAATACCTGATAAATGTATATATGAAAAAAAAATCACATTTTAGTAAATAAAACATGGTTGAAGGCTAAACTAATAATATAAATAAAACTTAACACAGAAGAAACACGTTACGTAATTGGCATTTCTATAGTTACCGTAGTATTGTTACCTCGTCACTCACTAGATAGTAGCTCTGGGGGCAATTTGAAGATGGGCATTGTTGCGTTGAAGCTAGTGGATGGGGCGTTTCCCCAGCATTCAAGCCGACATTTAAATGTCACGCTAGTACTTAAAAATGGCAGAATCCGAAAAATGCCACCGCCAAATGATCCGCAGGAGTCCGGCGTACAATAAATAATATGCACAAATTGAAAAATCGATAATTTTTACTTTTTTCACCAAAAACTCAGTCCCAAGCTCCCTTAACGTGACGGTTAATATTGCGATCATGAGCCACGGGACCTCGTTTTTACGTAGAATCTGAACCACAGGACATGGCATTTCACTTCGAAAATCTCACATGCATTGACCGCGAATAGAACCCAGTCCGCCTTGGTGAGAGGCATACAGCTTGACAACTGCGCCACCACGCCCCTGCTGACCGTTTTGTTAATGATAATTTGGTACGAGGAGAGTTTCTGAAATTTGTTCCTATCAATGATGCAGATAAAGCCATCAAGAAAGGCAGATTTTGAGAGTCAATGGTAGCCTAATGGCAGTAAGAACATGGAGTGAAGACATTTTTCTCTCACATAATATCAGTATTATAAGCAGTCACATACGGACATGTTGGTACCACTGGATCTTTTCAGTTGTAGCATTTACTTACTGATTTTTAATTTAAAAATTATTTTTTTCAAATTTTTAAATTGATTTTTTCAATTTACTTATTGTAACGTACTGGAAAATATAATTAAAAGTGACAGTCAGTCTGAAAGACTACACTTTGTATCATTTTAATGCTACAAATGCTGAAAAATGCTAGAAAGGCTGGAGCCGGGATGCCGTCACGCTCACCAGAGCGCGCGGGGACATGCCCCTTCCATCCAGTCAAAAAACACTTATAGTGGGCGATGAATTGAAGATAGAGATATGCTCTCGCGGACTTTTTTGTAGAACTTTTCATGCTGACCAATTCTTACGCTCATAGTATATTGATATTTTTAACGCTTTGCCCAGCGTAAGCTTAAGAAGCGCACGGACGCCAAGTTTGTTTTCGACTTTTACACTGAAATCGTTACTGCTTGGCTTCCTTTGGTCATACATAAATTATTTTCTACAGAATCTTTCCTCGAGATATCCTTTACAGAATGGTGAAAACCGCATCAAAATCCATCCAGTGGCTCTCGAGATTACCCGTGACATCCAAGAACCAAGGATTTTTGTCTTATACTAACGAAGTATCAAACCCGGCCGAAGCCGTCGGGTTTTTTAAGAGTGTTAAAAATCCCTCAGTATGCCTTCCTTCGGAGGGGAAGTAAAGCCGACGACGGCCCCATGTCATAGATTTATGCCATGTTAAAGAACCTTCCATTGCACCTGTGTGAAGCTAAATTGGATAGGTTAAGGATGTAAACAACGCTCTTAGGTTTCTACGTTCGTTGCCAAGAGCCGACTGCGGTGGCGTCTAGTAGCTAAGTTCTGAACTTGGCCTAGTAGTCGTTGACGGTGGCGCTTGGTGGAAAAAGTAGGAACTATTTGAATAATCTAAGTTGCAGTCTATACTTAAATTAAAAAAACAGATAACACACACTAATACAGTCATCACAATTGACACCGGTTTTCAGACAGATTCTACAGACGCCCAAAGTACACGGGGCTACATGACCGCGTTGTCGCAGCCCCTAAACCTAAGAACCAACCAACCAACTAACGAAGTAGAGATTGTCGTGGAACTCATGCACCAAGCAGTACTATGACATCACACACCTCAGTGCATCTGGGTACATTTCGTCCTGTCACCGTAACGTAACGCCAGACCACAGCGTAACGACGAAGTCGACAAGATCATTTAAAATTATAAAATAGTTTTCATGCGAAGAGAATGTTTTTTTAATTATTGCTTTCTATGAATAATAATCGGAATATCATTTTAATAATGTACATAACTACCGTAATGTATGAATGACCCCCACCCCCGCTCCTCCAGAAAGAACCTTGCGTACGCCACTGAGCATTACAGTATAGAACGTTATTGTTCATTAGGCCCACTATAGTTATGTTGCAAAATGCAAATCTTATCTCACTTCCCAATAAGAATTACTAGTGGGCCCGCGCGAGCTTTCGCAACGTGAATATAGTTTTATGGGTTAGTGGGGAAGAATGAAGAACGAAGTTTTAAATATTGAAGAAATGTATTTATTGCTGTGAAAAAGCATATGTACATGAGAAGAACACAAAGAATTGGGTGTACTTGTCACAGCACCTCTTTGTAGACAATATTAGTAGGGGAGCAGTGAGAGTTCTGACTCATGAGGGTTGATTAAAAAGTACCCACGGGGCGCTTGTCGATATCTCGCGAAACCATGGTCGGATTTTGACAAATGAGGTGTCGTAGGACTCGGGCTGACGCCCTCTTTCCAATGGACAACTTATTATCATTTTAAATTATCTTGTCGATTTCGTCGTTACGCTGAGGTCTGGCGTTACGTTACGGTGACGGGACGAAATGCACTTAGAATGCACTGAAGTGTGTGACGTCATAGTACGATGTAGCAGCCGAGTACCAAAAAGGCAGTGCGAGAACAACAAAGTTTAAAGAAGGCAGTGTGGGAACAATCAAGTAGGCAGTGAAGAAACAAAATAGAATCTTGAAACTTTGTTCTCGCACTGCCTTCTTGGTACTCGGCTGCTAGCATTTAAAATGATTTAAAGTTCAGTCTTTCAGACTGACTATCCGTGTCTTTTTTCCACCCCAAAATAAAACCTACCCCTACTAGGGGGTGAAATTGTATTTTCTTAGTAAATGTGTCTTTCCATGTGCAACATACGTGCTGTTCATTGCTAATATGAAATTAAACGTTGTTCCACATGAAAAACATGTAGAGTCCTGGATGCCGCTATGGTTTAACTTTTTTGTTTTTTGTTTCTACGCTTGCACAATTGTTTTTTTTTTGTAAGAGTGTAGGCTTTTTGAATAATGATTTATAGATTAGTTAATTTAAAAAAAAAAATAACCAAAAGATCCAAAACTAATAGGTCATCGACATTTTAATATCTCATGAACCAATAAGGCTAGGGACTTGTATGAGGGGTCGTTGGACTTGTGGTTTTTGAATGTATTATTCATTTTTGTCAAAAGGGCATAACTACAATTTTTTTAATATCTCGCTAACTAATAATCAGAGGTGGTCAAGTGAGGTGTCATAGGACTCAGGATGGCCAACCCTTTCCCATGGCCAACGAATTTACCCAAAAGACCCGAAACAGCAAGGTCATCGACCTAAGATTTTATAAACTAATATTTAGAGAGGGTCAAGTGAGGTGTCATGACTTAGAATGGTTAACCCTTTTCTATGACCAATGAATTTACCCCAAATATCCAAAACAGCACGATCATTGACCTGAGATTATATAAACTAATATTCGGATATCGACAGGTGAGGTGTCATAGGACTTAGAATGGTCAACCCTTTCCCATCGCCAATGAATTTACCCCAAATACCCAAAACATCAAGGTCATCGACCTGAGATTTTATAAACTAATAATCGTATACGGACATGTGAGATGTTTACCGTGAGGGATGAAACATAGCTAGGTAGAGAAAGAATTATTGTAGGCTACATGTATGGTGACTGACAAGTCTTTCACCATTGGAACTTGTTTTCAGATCAGACTGCAGTTCAGAGAGAGTATAGGTTGCAGGCATGGGTTAATAAATGGCAAACGGTGTACCCAAAATCTAATTTATTGATTCAAGAATTAAGAGTAGACTATCTTTAATTGATTGGTTAAAGAGGATAGCTAAAAAAATCGTGATTACATCGAACTAAACTGAACCAAGCTGAATCAAACCCATCTAAACCAAACTAAACCGAACCAAACCGAAAACAAGCCAAGGGTTTTAGTGTAAAACTTGTGAGTGGATAACGCTCTACCTATAGAGGGTAAGGTAAAGCTAGTGCATGGTGCTAATGCACACACCCCAGTACATGAAACTCACACAACTATCCTATGCTGTTTTATGGGTTGACTGTTAAAACTTGCTCAGTGGTTACTGGGAAAAGATGGTCGCTACATACAACAAGCTTTAAATACCTGAGACTAATAATCTATACACACACACTCGCTTCTTCTAAACTAAACTGTCTTTCTGGCAGTGCTCACACAGTAGGCAGATGACAGAAATGCTTGGCTAACAGTAATACAATCATTTCCGGTTGTCTAATGTTACCAGCAAACCATTTTGTGCTGCAGTGGCGAGCACATGTGCCTCTTTCATTGGAGATCTTAACTCGATTTCCAGCTCGAAGGCCTAGAACGAATCAAACTAAGAAAGAATGGCTTGGTGGCTCAGTGATTAAGCTGTTAGTCTTTCACTAAGGTAGACTAGGGTTTGATTTCAGGTTAATATGCATGTCTTAAACATATAAAAAGCAGAGATAATGTTTAAAAACGATTACACTTGTTTATTTTCAAATTATTACTTGGATTACAAATAAAAAAGGTGGACTGGGTTCGATATACAGTTAATGCTGCCTACCGCACACTAGACTGTAAGAAAGCCAAAAGGGCAATAGCCGTAGGTAGAACAGTGGTAAAAATCTCCAAGTGTAGAGAACTACTTAGCGGTTTTATGAACTGGCAAAGCTATGTCGCATAAACAGTGCAGGATACAATCCATTAACCATAATTTGTATTTTGTGGAACAGAAAAAATGCACTTTTGCTTTGATGGATTACAAATGTATGCAGACGAATGACCTATGCATTAGCCTACCATGGGGTTATAACCACGAGGAGGAGGTGTGATTTTTATATTTTATTGTTTAGAGACATGGCTTTTTGTAACCAGTAGATTTAGTTGATTTAGTATTTTGTAAATATTCATTTTAGTAATTGAAATAGTTATTTTTTATAAATAGTGGAAACCATTTTTTATAATAGTAAATGGTAAATGTTTAACTAAAAGTTCTTCGGGATGAGTGTGCGTGTCAAGGATGTTTTTGGGGATAAATAGAGTGGTTGTGTTTGTTCTCAAAGACAGGCATGGTTGTGTAAATGTATGACAACACCGAAAGAGAGAGAGAGAGAGAAAGCTTGTGTGTGTGTGTGGGTAGCATTGATTGTTTAACCAGAGCAAACACGGTGAGGTAGGGTAAGGGGGGGGGGGGGAAGTCAACACATATATAAATGGTAAATAGTAATTTTGCTTTTTCAATAGTTTTGTTTCTTTGAAAAGCAGCGGTAGATAGGCGTTATTTTGTAAAACAGTCATAACTGCAGTAGTAGTAGTAGACCTCTATGTTTTGTAAACACATAGACTGACTGTACCATTGCCATGGTCAAGCAATTTCTTCAACACCATTTACATTTACATTTACAATAACTAGCATATCAAGGGCAGATGACACAACAACAACACTACCTCTTGCATAGTCCTTGATGTTGATAACTCTTGAGACGTGGAAGATGGATTAAACGTAACTTTTATAACAGGGGTTAAACGTAGCTCAATAAACACTGCATTATTTTGTCTAGCAACATTTATTTCTTGTACTAGCTTTTTAGCATTGTTATCATTTTTTGTTGACATTAACAGTGTTTTAATTGGAGAACTACATTGATGATCACTCACACTTAAAACCTCACCATTTCTACTTTTTAGATTGGCTCGACATTTTTTTGACCTCTCTTTTGAGCATTGCCAGAATATTATTCCATTTATATTTTGTCGTTTATAGTCATACTGTTTTAGAGGTAGTATTTTGTTGTTGGTGGAACTTTAGTAGTTTTCGTTAGTAGAATTTTGGTATTTAATTGTTAATAGAAGGTTAGTATTTTTGTTAGTAGAATTGCTCTATTACTTATTCTGAAAGGGAGTATCAGCCTTTCAGAATAAATCAATTCTTTACTTGTCTTATAGACGGATAATATAAGCCAACTAATGGTTACACTGCGTTCTGCTGCACGCCTGAAAGCAAAGGGAAAATACAGCCGTAATGCTCTTCCCGAGGATATGCACCTCTCTATGCATAATTACATGAGATGATGGCCTCCTCCCTTGTAAAATTCCAATCCGGAGGTAAACTAGTCCCCCGTTCGGATCTCCGGGTGGGGACTACTCGAGAGGGGGTTCACATCACAGAAGTGACAAAGAGGAAATCTGACATTCTACGGATAGGAGCGTGGAATGTTAGAAGTCTGCTGGGAAATGGAAGGTTAGAAAACTGAGAAATGGAAATGGATAGGTTGAGGTTGGATTTGGTTGGGATTAGTGAAATGCGCTGGCAGGAAGAACAGGACTTTTGGTCAGGGGACTATAGGGTCATAAGCACAAAATCAAACAATGGCCAAGCAGGGGTTGTTCTCATATTGTGTAGGAAACTTGGACAGCGAGTGGAATATTATGAGCAATATAGTGAACGGATTATTGTAACAAAAATCAATACAAAACCTACGTGCACCACAGTGGTACAAGTCTATATGCCTACCAGTCAAGCTGATGATGAAGATGTTGAAAAGGTCTACGAAGAAATAGATGAAATTTTGTGGTATATCAAGGGTGATGAAAATGTTATAGTAATGGGAGATTGTAATGCTGTTGTAGGAAAAGGAAGAGAAGGGAAGATATTAGGAGATTTTGGATTAGGTGAAAGGAATGATCGAGGAAGCAGACTGATAGAATTCTGTACCGAGCATGAGTTGGTCATAGCTAACACCTTATTCAATAACCACAATAGAAGAATATACACATGGATGACACCAGGAGATACAGGGCGTTACCAAATCGTCTTCATTATGGTCAAGCAGAGGTTTCGAAACCAGATTTTGGATTGTAAAACATATCCTGGTGCTGACATAAACTCTGACCACAATTTGGTTGTTATGAAATGCATATTAAAGTTGAAAAATCTGAAGAAAAGTCAAAAGCCAAAAAGATGAGCAATAGACAGACTGAAAGAGAGGGATGTTAACGAAATATTCAAGACGAGTATAAAGGAAGGACTAATGAAAACCCCTAAACAAACTTCAATTGCAAACGAATGGGCACTTTTCAAGAATGAAATAACAAAATCCGCAGAAGAAAACATTGGCAGGAAAGAAAGAATAGGTAGAAAACCGTGGATCACACAGGATATACTAGAATTGATATATGAAAGGCGGAAACACAAGAATGTAAAAGATGAAAAGGGGAAAACAGAATACAGACGTCTGAGAAATGAGGTTAACAAGAAGTGCAAGGAAGCGAAAGAAGAATGGTTGAAAGAGAAATGTGCAGGTATAGAAAATTGTCTGAAATTAGGAAAAGTAGACACAGCTTATCGGAGGATTAAGAGTACTTTTGAGGAAAAGAAGACTAGGTGCTGTAATATTAAGGACACAAATGGAAAGCCCCTCACAGATAAAGAAGAAAAGGTTGAGAGATGGAAAGCTTACATGGAGTGTTTGTATACGGGAAAGGAGATTGAGAATCATGTAATGGAAAGGGAGGAGGATATTGATGAGGATGCAAACAGAGATTTAATATTGAGATCAGAATTTGACAGAGCATTGGAGGACTTAAGCAGGAACAATGCACCAGGCATAGATGATATACCGATTGAGTTGCTACGCTGCATAGGAGATGAAGGTCTGATCAGGTTATATCACCTGGTATTCAGGATTTATGAGACAGGTGAGGTGCCCTCTGATTTCAAGAAGAATGTTATCATCCCTATACCGAAGAAAGTGGGAGCTGACAGATGTGAAGATTACCGTACTATCAGCTTGATTACTCATGCTTCAATGATCCTGTCTAGAATAATTTACAAGAGGATGGAAAACCAGATAGAAACGGAGTTGGGTGAAGACCAGTTTGGTTTCAGAAGAAATGTAGGAACAAGGGAAGCTGTACTGTCTTAGGCTGATTTTGGAAGGTAGAATAAGGAAAGATAAGAGAACATTCATGGCATTTGTAGACTTAGAAAAGGCTTTTGATAACGTTGATTGGACTAAATTGTTTGACATTTTGAAAACTATTGGAATAAAGTACAGGAATAGGAGGGTGATCTACAATATATACAGAAACCAGACAGCAGTCATTCGAGCTGAAGGACATGAGAGAGAAGCTGGTATTCAGAGAGGTGTAAGGCAAGGCTGCAACTTATCACCCATATATTTCAATCTTTACTTTGAACAAGCAATGAAGGAAATTGGAGAAAAATTTAAAGTGGGAGAGAAGATTCAAGGAGAAATAATTTCAACTCTGAGATTTGCCGATGACATAGTCATCTTGGCCGACACGCCTGAGGATTTGAATGAGTTTTTGAATAGTATGGACTCCGTCTTGAGGAAAGAATTCAAGATGAAAATTAACAATTGTAAAACAAAATATTGGAATGCAGCCGAAATAAATCAGAAAACTCTATGGACATCAAATTGGCAGGTGAAAAGCTAAAGGAAGTAGGAGAATTCTGTTACTTAGGTAGCAAAATAACCAGTGATGGACGAAGCAAAGAGGATGTAAAAAGTAGGTTAGCTCAGGCAAGGAAAGCATTTCTACAGAAAAGGAATCTGTTGATATCGAATATAGATTTGGGTATTAGGAAGCCATTTTTGAAGGCCTTTGTCTGGAGCAAGGCACTCTATGGAAGTGAAACTTGGACTATTGGTGTAGCAGAAAAGAGGAGAATTGACGTGTTTGAAATGAGGTGTTACAGGAGAATGATGAAGATCAGATGGGTAGATAGGGTTACAAACGAAGGGGTATTGAGACTAGTGGGAGAGGAGAGACGTCATTCAAATCCTCTGGTGTGTCGGCTAAGATGACGATGTCATCAGCATATCTCAGAGTTGATAATTTATATTTCCGGATTGAGCGCAAATCCCAGGATACACCTTGCAGTCAAGTCACAGTGACCATTACAATATGGACGTGAAAATACTGGCCGTATTTCAGAATATCAAATCCCCGTGTATAGTGAGGGATTGAGGCTTTTAACAGTAACATTGGAAAGGCCTTTGTTCAATCTGAGTGCATTAAGCGGATCAGGTCTCTATTTGGTGGAGAACAACGGGACCGATTCTATCATTCAGGTTGCACAAATGTAGTGTTGTATTCTAACCAGGCCTCGCCATCAAAAACGCTTCTTCGATGTCAAGATTAAGCGATAAAAACATCTGATAAAAAAAATAATTCAAAAATAAAGTTTTTCGGAAACGTTTAAACGATTCCAAGGGTTCGAATCCCGATTGGGTTCATATTATACAAGGCTTATACAACAAATATAAGTATTGTCAGAAGAAACAATTTGCATTTATTAACCAGTCGGTGTGTGTACAATATTGAATTCATTAGTGTGTTCATAAAAATAAAAGTATATTAAATTCTTAATTGCTTTAGATATATAACTTTAGAAAGAATGAAGCAAGCTTTCTCTGGCACAAAGTAATTAATTTTGACGAGGTTAATAACTGACGGCTAGAGATAGGGAAAATAATTTAAATTGGTATTGCAATATATCGTAAGCCCAATTTCCATAATCGATATACAGTATATTCCGTTCAATATATCTGTATCTCGAAACCATTATCGATATATTGATATTAATAAATCATATTAGTGGGCATGACATTTATTGTATTTCTAGGAGTTCAGTTATTACAATAAACTTAGTTCAGTTTTAATATTCCCTATTGAAATTAACAACAGTCAGAAGCATGAAATACAGAATAAAACCGTAATGGAGGTTGGGTGAGCTATTGATACAGAGGGACAGTATGAACATTCTGTGATTATAAGGATCCAATGCTCTTCTCTACCGATCAACAAAATCATTGCAGGTGCGCTTTATAAAAAGGGAGGTAGCTCGCAGTTCGCTTCTACTGTGGACTCCGCGCGGGGACACCAAGAGCCCTCTGATGAGCCAGCTTGGTGTCCTAAGTGAAACCCCACACAAGACAAGGCACAAACCTAGAAAAATTGCTGAGTTTTAAAATAATTTTTAATTGTAAGTAAAGACTATTTAGAATGCTTCACGTTTTAACAAACTTCCAAGATGATTTGATAAAATCCTTTTGCAAGTATTGTTACTGAAATTTAATGTTTTACACTCCGTAAATACTATTGTACCCAATTAGAATTGATGGATACGTAATCTTAAAAAACATGTACATGAGATTAATATAGAAACTTGGATGACCAGTTTCGATCGTCAAGCGATCATCATCAGATCCAATACTCTTAGGCTATTACATCTATGTCTACAAGTATGGGTGATGATATTTACAATATCTACACTTATTTATTGCATAAACAAACACAATTAGTCAAGATATGCGATTTTTTGTTTAGATATTGATAGTGGTGATTGACCTTCAAGTTTGCTTGCTTAGTGTGATTATGTGATTGTTATTAAATGGTCATGTTATTGTGGATTGTGCACTTAGCTGTTTGGGCGATGTAGCTACCACCTCCCGCTGCCTGAAATGAACTGGAAGGTATTTCCTGTCTTGTTACGTTATCTCTTAACCTCCTTGGTCTTTCCCCCGCATTCCTAACTGCCTGTGTTTGTCGAGCAATTTAACATGTTTGTTGCTAAGTCTAAAACATCTTAATATGGTGTATGCCCCTGTATTCTGAACTTCTTCAACTATCAAAGGCCAGTTTTCATTCTCGCCATGCGTAAGCTAAAATGCCCAATAAGCGCTGCCCAGCCTACCCGGAACCATTAATACTGCCATTAATTGTGGTCTTGGTTTATTGAAGATATGGTACAAAGTACGTCCTGATCCGGCGGCATGTTTTCCTAAGTTACTCCCTTATCTACCTTGGATCCAACGTTATGTTGTTTCTCGTTTCCAACGGTGGGGGGGGGGGGGTCCTATTAGGGTAAAGAGGGGTGAAGTCCCTATAATTGTGTGCTCGTTTATATAATTAGGGTTATCAAGAGTTTAGTGCTTTTCAGTCGGTCTACTCGAATGTACCCAAAAGAGATGGGTTATGCCCTAATCCTGAAATAAATTACATGAGATTAATAAAACTCTAGGATGACCAGTTTCGATCGTCAAGCGATCATCATCAGATCCATTAAACTTAGGTTACAAAATCTATGTTTGAAATACAGGTGACAATATTTACAATATGTACAATTATTTAGTTGCAGTATTGGTACTGCAACTGTCAGTGTATACTAAATGCAGTATATATGTTAGGTGAAATGCTAAATGGTGATAGCTATCCGTAGATTGTACTTTAGAGAGATTATATGGTTGTAAACTATGATTAAACTATAACATTTTAGGCTAACTACTTATCTGATTGTCTTCCGTACAACAGCTACTCGCAGTTTTCGTGCTCATTGGAACTCACTGTGCGGTCGACTGCGGTGGTTATCTTAATGACTGGTTTTTCCCTGCTTTCTCTCCCCTGCTCCTACGTGCTGTGGCGAGTGATAGCGATGTGTTTATGTGAGGTGTTGCCAACCTAGATAAGATGTATGTTATTGAACGAGGTGGGTCTACAACTATTAAAGACCGTGGATTAGCCCTCGCCACGCGTGGAGCATAACCCATTCGAACTAAGCGTTGACGGTCTTATGAGGACGTCCCGGCACCTTTAATACTGCCGCGAATATGGGCCTTGGTTTATTGCAGAAGAAAAGTACATCGTACACCTGATCCAGATAACATTTACCTATTAATAACCGCCTAATTTCCCCCCTTTTTTTATCTAGCTTGGCTGTGTCGCTAAATTGTGTTTTGTTTCCGACAGGGTGTGTTTTTAGTAGCGTGAAGAGGGGTGAGCTCTCCATGAACGTCTGTTCATTTAGATTGTTGGGATTGTTTCGTTTGGCTAGGTGTATCTCGATTGCTTCCTTTATGTCAAGAACTCTGCCTTTCGATTCGTGATGGATTATTTTAAGGTCCGACTCTATGTTGGTAAAGCTGTGCCCTGCGTCACACATATGTTCGCACACGGCTGAATGTGTTCCGTATCTTATCGCATTCCTATGTTCATTATAACGTGTGTCTACTCGCCTTCCACTCTGCCCGATGTAATTAGCTTGACAATCGGTGTCTTGGCACATTATAGAATATACCCCTGACCTTGAATACGGGTCACGTTTATTTAGATTACTATTTAGGAGGTGCCTAGCGGTTGTGTTTTTCGTCGTGAAAGCTATCTTTATGCCTTGCTTTTTGAATAGGTTAGTGATTTTATATGTATTCGTATTCACATAGTTGAAACGCGCAAATTTTTTCTCATTACTGTCCGGTTTGGGAATCGTTTTATCTTTATTTTTATGTTTGGCTATAATTTGATTTATTTTGCTTGGCGAGAAGTTGTTTTCCTTTGCTATTTGCATAATAGTTCTTATTTCCTTATTATAGTTGTCTTTTGACATGGGTATGTTTAAAGCTCTGTGCACCATTGAATTGAAACCCGCTAGTTTGTGCGTACTGGGGTGATTAGACTGATTGTCGATTGCATGCGAGGTTTGTGTTGCTTTCCGGAATATGGAATATGAAAGGTCGTTGTCTTTACGTTCAATAGTTATATCGAGATAATTTATTTTCCGGTCTATTTCGGATTCCTTAGTGAATTTGATAGAGTGGTGAAGGCTATTAATGGATTGGAGAATTGTTTCTTCGCTTGTTAGTTCAGTATCGTAGATGCAAATTACATCATCTACGTATCTTTTCCATATTACTATTCCCTTTGTTGAAGTCTTTTCTAAGAACGCATTTTCTAGTGCATTGATGAATATGTCAGCGATTAACCCACTTAATGGCGATCCCATTGCCAGGCCTTCTCTCTGTGTGTATATTTTATTGTCGAATTGAAACACGTTTTGGGTGAGAACGACCCTCAGTAATCTCACAATCTCTTCAATTTCTTTTACCGAATTGTTGGATTTTAAGTTGTTTTCGATAGTGTTGATTGCTTCAATAATCGGAATATTGGTGTACATGTTAGTTACGTCGAAGGATACTAGCCTGAAGCTAGGTTTCATTTGTAGGGTGTTCAATGCTGTTACTAGTTCTGTTGTGTTCTTTACAGAGTTGTTTTTGTCGTTGGAAAGACGGCATTTTAAGATTTTTAGTAACTCTTTGCTGATTTTGTAATTAGGGGCATTCCTATAATTGACTATTGGTCTCATTGGGTATTCCTTTTTGTGTATTTTTGGTTGTCCCCTAAATGACGGTATTTTCGGGTTCATGTTTATTAGTTTTGATTTTTCGGCTTTGGTCAGTATGTATTCTGTTTCTTTTAGCGCACTTTGTATTTGTTTTTGGAACTTGTTGGTGGGGTCTTTTGTTAATTCCTTGATTTAGTTGTTGTTTAGGAATTCGACTGTTTTTTCAATGTATTCTGTTTTGTTCGAAATCCTGTAGTGTTTCCCTTATCTGCTTTTGTGATGATTAAGTCATGTTCTTTTATTTTTTGTTTCAACGACTTTATTTCTTTGAGTTGTTTGTTGTTTTGAATGTTATTGCTATCGCCCTCTCGTTTGAGGATTTTTTTGGCTTCGTTGGTGGCGAGATTTTTGGTTAATTCCCTGTCTTCTGCTGGGAGCTTGTGACTGGCTATCTCAATATCTGTGATTAACTGTTTTATATTGTGGTTCGTGTGTGCGTCTGTGCAGTTGTATTTCAAACCTTTGTCTAACATATTCATTTCACCTTGAGAAAAGGTTACGTTCGTTCTGTTGTTTACTCAGCTGTGGAAATTGAATTCATTGTTATTCGTGTGTTGTTCGTTAGATTGATGGTTCTGTGTTTCTCCTAGTTTTCTTAATTTATTTTCTAGCGTTTCATGCTTCCTCGTTGCTCTGATTTTGATGGTGTCATGTAGGTGCTCGGTGAAGCTGTCCCATTGGGCTGCGTGCCAGAAATTACTTAGTTGCAATTGAATGTCGTACAATTGTTGGTTAATTTTTTGTTTTCTTATGTATGCAAATCTTAATTCGTTTTTTATCCAAAGCGCTTTGGCTTGTTTGGTTGAAATGATCGAGGCTGGTGTGTTCGGTACGGTTTTAATTGGTACGTATTTAGGGGTGAGGTTTAGTTCTATACATTTTTTGTTGAACCAAATTGACTTGTCTAAATTCATGAGTTTAAGCCTGAGTGATATGAATTTCTTGGCTTCACGATTTGCCTGACTAGCCGTGAACATTGTGGTGTTTGAAGCCATATTTTCAGTGTTGCCTTAGTAAACAAGAGTTTAGTGCTTTTCAGTCGGTAAACACGAATTTACCCAAAAGAGATGGGTTATGCCCTAATCCTGAAATAAATTACATGAGATTAATAAAACACTCGGATGACCAGTTTCGATCGTCAAGCGATCATCATCAGATCCATTACACTTAGGCTACAAAATTTATGTTTGAAATACAGGTGAAAATATTTACAATATGTACAATTATTTAGTTGCAGTATTGGTACTGCAACTGTCAGTGTATGCTAAATGCAGTATATATGTTAGGTGAAATGCTAAATGGTGATAGCTATCCGTAGATTGTACTTTAGAGAGATTATATGGTTGTAAACTATGGTTAACCTATAAAATTTTAGGCTAACTACTTATCTGATTGTCTTCCGTACAACAGCTACTCGCAGTTTTCGTGCTCACTGGAACTCACTATGCGGTCGACTGCGGTGGTTATCTTAACGACTGGTTTTTCCCTGCTTTCTCCCCCCTGCTCCTACGTGCTGTGGGGAGTGATAGCGATGTGTTTATGTGAGGTGTTGCCAACCTAGATAAGATGTATGTTATTGAATGAGGTGGGTCTACAACTATTAAAGACCGTGGATTAGCCCTCGCCACGCGTGGAGCATAACCCATTCGAAATAAGCGTTGACGGTCTTATGAGGACGTCCCGGCACCTTTAATACTGCCGCGAATATGGGCCTTGGCTTATTGCAGAAGAAAAGTACATCGTACACCTGATCCAGATAACATTTACCTATTAATAAACCCCTAATTTCCCCCCTTTTTTTTATCTAGCTTGGCTGTGTCGCTAAATTGTGTTTTGTTTCCGACAGGGTGTGTTTTTTAGTAGCGTGAAGAGGGGTGAGCTCTCCATGAACGTCTGTTCATTTAGATAGTTGGGATTGTTTCGTTTGGCTAGGTGTATCTCGATTGCTTCCTTTATGTCAAGAGCTCTGCCTTTCGATTCGTGATGGATTATTTTAAGGTCCGACTGTATGTTGGTAAAGCTGCGCCCTGCGTCACACATATGTTCGCACACGGCTGAATGTGTTCCGTATCTTATCGCATTCCTATGTTCATTATAACGTGTGTCTACTCGCCTTCCACTCTGCCCGATGTAATTAGCTTGACAATCGGTGTCTTGGCACGTTATAGAATATACCCCTGACCTTGAATACGGGTCACGTTTATTTAGATTACTATTTAGGAGGTGCCTAGCGGTTGTGTTTTTCGTCATGAAAGCTATCTTTATGCCTTGCTTTTTGTGATTTTATATGTATTCGCATTCACATAGTTGAAACGCGCAAATTTTTTCTCATTACTGTCCGATTTGGGAAACCTTTTATCTTTATTTTTATGTTTGGCTATAATTTGATTTATTTTGCTTGGCGAGAAGTTGTTTTCCTTTGCTATTTGCATAATAGTTCTTATTTCCTTATTATAGTTGTCTTTTGACATGGGTATGTTTAAAGCTCTGTGCACCGTTGAATTGAAACCCGCTAGTTTGTGCGTACTGGGGTGATTAGACTGATTGTCGATTGCATGCGAGGTTTGTGTTGCTTTCCGGAATATGGAATATGAAAGGTCGTTGTCTTTACGTTCAATAGTCATATCGAGATAATTTATTTTCCGGTCTATTTCGGATTCCTTAGTGAATTTGATAGAGTGGTGAAGGCTATTAATGGATTGGAGAATTGTTTCTTCGCTTGTTAGTTCAGTATCGTAGATGCAAATTACATCATCTACGTATCTTCTCCATATTACTATTCCCTTTGTTGAAGTCTTTTCTAAGAACGCATTTTCTAGTGCAAACGAGAGGGCGATAGCAATAACATTCAAAACAACAAACAACTCAAAGAAATAAAGTCGTTGAAACAAAAAATAAAAGAACATGACTTAATCATCACAAAAGCAGATAAGGGAAACACTACAGTAATTTTGAACAAAACAGAATACATTGAAAAACAGTCGAATTCCTAAACAACAACGAAATCAAGGAATTAACAAAAGACCCCACCAACAAATTCCAAAAACAAATAAAAAGTGGGCTAAAAGAAACAGAATACATACTGACCAAAGCCGAAAAATCAACACTAATAAACATGAACCCGAAAATACCGTCATTGAGGGGACAACCAAAAATACACAAAAAGGAATGCCCAATGAGACCAATAGTCAATTGTAGGAATGCCCCTAATTACAAAATCAGCAAAGAGTTACTAAAAATCTTAAAATGCCGTCTTTCCAACGACAAAAACAACTCTGTAAAGAACTCAACAGAACTAGTAACAGCATTGAACACCCTACAAATGAAACCTAGCTTCAGGCTAGTATCCCTAGACGTAACTAACATGTACACCAATATTCCGATTATTGAAGCAATCAACACTATCGAAAACAACTTAAAATCCAACAATTCGGTAAAAGAAATTGAAGAGATTGTGAGATTACTGAGGGTTGTTCTCACCCAAAACGTGTTTCAATTCGACAATAAAATATGCACACAGAGAGAAGGCCTAGCAATGGGATCGCCACTAAGTGGGTTAATCGCTGACATCTTCATCAATGCACTAGAAAATGCGTTCTTAGAAAAGACTTCAACAAAGGGAATAGTAATATGGAAAAGATACGTAGATGATGTAATTTGCATCTACGATACTGAACTAACAAGCGAAGAAACAATTCTCCAATCCATTAATAGCCTTCACCACTCTATCAAATTCACTAAGGAATCCGAAATAGACCGGAAAATAAATTATCTCGATATAACTATTGAACGTAAAGACAACGACCTTTCATATTCCATATTCCGGAAAGCAACACAAACCTTGCATGCAATCGACAATCAGTCTAATCATCCCAGTACGCACAAACTAGCGGGTTTCAATTCAATGGTGCACAGAGCTTTAAACATACCCATGTCAAAAGACAACTATAATAAGGAAATAAGAACTATTATGCAAATAGCAAAGGAAAACAACTTCTCGCCAAGCAAAATAAATCAAATTATAGCTAAACATAAAAATAAAGATGAAACGATTCCCAAACCGGACAGTAATGAGAAAAAATTTGCGCGTTTCAACTATGTGAATGCGAATACATATAAAATCACTAACCTATTCAAAAAGCAAGGCATAAAGATGGCTTTTACGACGAAAAACACAACCGCTAGGCACCTCCTAAATAGTAATCTAAATAAACGTGACCCGTATTCAAGGTCAGGGGTATATTCTATAACGTGCCAAGACACCGATTGTCAAGCTAATTACATCGGGCAGAGTGGAAGGCGAGTAGACACACGTTATAATGAACATAGGAATGCGATAAGATACGGAACACATTCAGCCGTGTGCGAACATATGTGTGACGCAGGGCACAGATTTACCAACATAGAGTCGGACCTTAAAATAATCCATCACGAATCGAAAGGCAGAGCTCTTGACATAAAGGAAGCAATCGAGATACACCTAGCCAAACGAAACAATCCCAACTATCTAAATTAACAGACGTTCATGGAGAGCTCACCCCTCTTCACGCTACTAAAAAACACACCCTGTCGGAAACAAAACACAATTTAGCGACACAGCCAAGCTAGATAAAAAAGGGGGGAAATTAGGGGGTTATTAATAGGTAAATGTTATCTGGATCAGGTGTACGATGTACTTTTCTTCTGCAATAAACCAAGGCCCATATTCGCGGCAGTATTAAAGGTGCCGGGACGTCCTCATAAGACCGTCAACGCTTAGTTCGAATGGGTTATGCTCCACGCGTGGCGAGGGCTAATCCACGGTCTTTAATAGTTGTAGACCCACCTCATTCAATAACATACATCTTATCTAGGTTGGCAACACCTCACATAAACACATCGCTATCACTCCCCACAGCACGTAGGAGCAGGGGGGAGAAAGCAGGGAAAAACCAGTCATTAAGATAACCACCGCAGTCGACCACATAGTGAGTTCCAATGAGCACGAAAACTGCGAGTAGCTGTTGTACGGAAGACAATCAGATAAGTAGTTAGCCTAAAATTTTATAGTTTAACCATAGTTTACAACCATATAATCTCTCTAAAGTACAATCTACGGATAGCTATCACCATTTAGCATTTCACCTAACATATATACTGCATTTAGCATACACTGACAGTTGCAGTACCAATACTGCAACTAAATAATTGTACATATTGTAAATATTTTCACCTGTATTTCAAACATAGATTTTGTAGCCCCTGTGTAATGGATCCGATGATGATCGCTTGACGATCGAAACTGGTCATCCTAGTGTTTTATTAATCCCATGTAATTTATTTCAGGATTAGGGCATAACCCATCTCTTTTGGGTAAATTCGTGTTGACCGACTGAAAAGCACTAAACTCTTGTTTACTAAGGCAACACTGAAAATATGGCTTCAAACACCACAATAATTAGGGTTATATTGTTATATTACATTACAACATTCCAAACATCAATGGCGATGATAGGGGTAGAATTTTTAAGTACCGTACTGAATGACAATGACAGTAGTAGGTATGAATTCGTCCACAACCTTCAAACACAAAACTACCCTTAATAGTACAATATGCAACGAGCCTATAATGGCAATATTTAAGACACGAGTATGTTTATAATTTCCATACGAGTGTCTTAATTACCATTGTAGGCGAGTTGCGTGCGACTGTTTATGTTCGACGATAATTATAACTTTTATGTTTTAACATAGGTTAAATATTCATAAATGAATGAGGGATTCAGTTAATTCAATTGTGAACTGGGTGCGTTGGCTTTGCTGACTGAACAGAGTGTACGTGGATCAAGGCACTCCGAAAGCAGACACAGAACACCTATTGTTTACAGCCTGCCGTCCAGATCAATAGCATTCACTAATATTGTCATCGAAGTCGTATGAAAGCAATGCGCTCTGTAGAAAGTGAACTTGGGGATATTAAGGTTCAGTGCTATTTCTTGTCTCATATTCGCCAGTTTATTTACGTGAACATATGGACCACACTCCATGTCGTAAATTTATATAGACATGTTGGATTTTGAGCGCATGCGCGAAGGTATCCTTACCTAATTGTTCACACAACTGTTTCTTGATCTCTGATTGGTGGGACAAACTGTTTCATAATGAACAACAAGTTCCGTGAAGAACTATACAGCCTACTTTTCATGCCAATGGTTATTCTACAGAATATGAATCTATCTAGAATAATGACGAAATTAAGTTGGTAATATTGAAATATCTAATTAGTTCGAAATATTCCTGGTATAGCCTAATAGAGCACTACAGTTGGCAGCCCTGGTGACTGAATATATTCTTAGTTCCATCTCTTAAGGTACAGAATACAAAATTTGGTTGAATTCCAATGGACGTTACATGCAGTTGGACACTGGATCTAACAGTACTCGTAAAAGCATGTTGGCAACAATGACATGCGCGTGCTGGTCAGAAATAATCTGAAATATTATGATATCTTGTTGTGCCAATTTTGGCTGAAATCCATTTGTTAGTATAGAAGTTACATGTATTTTAAAATTGGACATATCAGCAGGCATAGAATCATGTTGGCAGCAATGCCTTGTATTAATTACTCCAGATTAATCTTGAATGGCAGGTGCTATACGTGTGCAAAGTATAGAGCTGTTGGCTTGCATACTTTCTGATATATTGATATTAGGGCAAAAAATATATAGACAGCATTTATTAACAGTTGGCAGCCCTGATTGCTCTTAACAATACTTATAGTCATATCTGTTATGGTACACATAGCGCATACGAAATTTGGTTGAAATCCAACTGATAGTATAGAAGTTACATGTATTTAAAAGTTGGTACTATCAGCAGGCTTATAATCATGTTGGTAGAACTGACGTACATAAGTTACTCCAAATTAATATAAAATGTCAGAATATACTGTACGTGTGCATAGTTTAAAGCTGTTGGCTTGCATACTTACTGATATATTGGTATTTAGATGAAAAAAATAGAGAGAGCAATTATTAACAGTTGGCAGCCCTGGTGGCTCATAAGAATAAGCTCGGTCATATCTGTTTATGTACAGATAGTACATAAAAAATTTGGTTGAAATCCATTTGATAGTGTAGAAGTTATATGCATTTAAACATTGGACTTATCAGAAGGCTTAAAATTATTTTGGGAACACTGTCATGATTGGCCTCCTGGAAATTAAACTGAAATAGTCTTATCTACATGTGTGCCAATTTTAGAATAGCTCCCATGCATACCTTGCAAGATATCCAACATGGAGCTCAAATTTCTAGTGCGATTTTTCAGCAGTTGGTAGCACTGACATAATTTTCAAATATGGACGTGAGATATTCCGGTGCACATCTTTACTCATACTAAATTTGGTTTTGCTTGCTGCAGCCGTTTAGGAGTTGATAGGGGGACACACACACACACACAGCCAGCCAGACAGACAGAAGGACAGACAGACAGACAGACAGACAGACAGAAGGACAGACAGACAGACACACATTTTCCCGGATCGATCTCATAAGTCTACTTTTTCCTAATTTTAGCAAAATGTGAAAAGTAGGCTAAAGATAGTGTTATAATTACCCTCATTATTATACTGTTTTCTGTCATATAATGTTTACATTTCGGCATCGTCGAACATAATAGTACATTATGCAACGAGCCTATAATGGCTATAATTAAGACACGAGTATTTTTTATAAAACGAGCGTATGCGAGTTTTATAATTTCCATACGAGTGTCTTAATTACCATTATAGGCGAGTTGCATACGACTGTTTATGTTCGACGATAATTATAACTTTATTATATGTTTTAACATAAATATTCATAAATATCTGTTGAGAGTCAGCTACTGGAATTTTGTGATCGCAGAGCGAGCGTTGGGTGTTATACCTTCGTCTTTCAAGAGCTTTGAACGGCCGACGCATGCGCTCTGTGGGCTTGCAATGCCATATGCAGCCATATGTTTACATCAGCCGTCCCTCAGTAATATTGTCACCGCAGTCATTTGAAGACAATGCGCTGTGTAGAAATTAGTGTTAGTGATTTTAAGGTACTGTGCTATTTCTTGTCTCATATTCGCCAGTTTATTTACGCGAACATATGGACGGTGGGTATTCCATGTCGGTAATTTATTATAGTTCGATGTTGTGTTTATGTCCGACATGTTGGATTTTGAGCGCATGCGCGAAATTATCGTTACCTAATTGGTCAATGAACGAGCTCTGATTGGCTGGAGAAACTGTATCGTAATGAAAAACGGTGTTATAATGACCATCATTATGATACAGTTTTCAAACACATAATAGTGAGGGTCGAACATAAAGATCATTAAATATTCATATACCGCCTTTTCCCTTTGATTGATTAAAGATAAGCTTCATTGAATGTGTGATAAAAAGCAACACTACCGGAAATAGAATATAATAGCACTAATATACATTTCAAAATTACCGACAGCGGTAGCTGCGATCACTAAAGCGCAGTATGGGCCATGGGGCCAAGCTTTCTGCGGATTCGGGGACGTGGGTTTGAGCCCCACCGTCGGCCGTACTTGAAATGGTTTTCCGTGGTGTCCCCATTTTCAACTCCAGGAAAATGCTGGGACGGTAGCTTCTGACAAGCCACGGCCACTTCCTTCCATATCTTTGCCTAGTTTCCTTCACCTTCATTCATTTCATCTCTCATTAATTCCTCTCAGGAGGTTGGCGTCAGGAAGGGCGTCCGGCCGTGAAAACTATCCGCCACATAGACTTTCATCGAATCTCATCCCCGACCACGTTAGAAAACGGGAATAATAAGGGGTAAACATACATACAATAATACATTCCAAAATTCCAAATATTTTGACTAATATTATGTTTTTCTGATGAATCATTTTATCTGGATAAAGCGAGTTTGGCAATTTATTAATCAATAATTTGACTGCATTTTAAACTGTGTGGTGTTCACCCGATGCATTCTAACATTTCAAAATAATTAAAGTAGGCTTACTTTCTTGTTGTGTTTTAATTTCTTCATCTAGCTGACTGATTCATTTAATAATTAAAAGTATACAATGCTTTTCTGAACCCAGTGATAAAAGGACATGCTTATATCGTTAACAGTGGCTGGGATTTTGTTTAGCTTTTAACAAAACTTCGAGCTCACTTCGCAACTCGGATGGACATTAAGTGATGCTGATGGGTTATTTAAAATATTAATCACATTCGTTCAAAGCTTCACAGAGAAGACTAATTACCTTACATCACATTACCCGTAACTTGTTAACTTTGTACAGGAGCTCCTTAAAACTTCATTGGGAGACAGTGTAGTCAGAAAGTATAGTAGATGGAAAGTGCTTAGAGACAGCTTCCCAGAATCTGACAAGGGAGCAACGCGATTGTGATTCCTCCGATCTCGGTGAAACTTTGCATACATGTTGATCAGTTACATGGAAAATAAGTATGGTGTCATTTCTGTTGGGTCATCCCTAGACAGGGTGAAATTTTACGCGAGACTCGGAACAACCCTGGTGGGTGTGCAAGCTCCGACCATTCGCATTTCCACTAATAGTGTGTGGATCTATAATAGATGTTAGAGGAAGTAGTTGCACCAGCCACTAAAAATATGGCAATGGTAGTCATAATTGAAATATAACAAACCCATGGGACTATATTAGTACATTATGCAACGAGCCTATAATGGCAATACTTAAGACAGGAGTTTTATAATTTCCGTACAAGTGTCTTAATTACCATTATAGGCGAGTTGCATACGACTGTTAATGATCGACGATAATTATAACTATTTTATTCTCGAACACAAATAATATTCATAAATATCTGTCGAGATTTCGCCAGTTTTATGTACTGAACAGAGCGCATGGGACGCAGAGAATACCTTGTATTTGACTATGGCCTCCTCGAATACCCAAATATGACACGAGCTACGCAGTGGAATTTACAATAGGAGGCCGTGGAAGTCAGCGCAGGTGCGATGCAATCCTTACCTAATTGGTCACACAACTGTTTCTTAAGCTCTGATTGGTGGGAGAAACTGTTTCATAATGAAAAATAGTGTTATAATGACCCTCATTATGATACAGTTTTCTGGCTTATAATATTTACATTTTGACATCGTCGAACATAAAATGATTTAGTTTTCGTTTCAGCGTCGTACTTTTGACATCCTCTAGATAATGTGCTCATTACATTGCCTATGACTATTTCAGGAATAAGCAACTCGTGCTTTCGATATCCTCTAGAGATCAACTGCTCGTTACATTGCATCAAGAATAAGCAATCAGATTTTCGATGTCTGCTAGATCAGTGTTTCCCAAACTATTTTTGGGTGTGTACCACTGTAAGAGATGAGAATCTCTCGCGTACCACCTAATGGTTGGGAGATATAGTAACTATAACCCCCACCACCACTACGTAACAGACCAAAGGATGGATTGTAAATTGTGTTTGTTAAAGTTTGACTGTTGGAGTTAAAGTTCAAATAATAAAAAGTGTGTCTAGTTGTTTTATTATTTTTTTACAATAAGTAGGCCTATTCAATTGAAACATTAAAAAAACACAGTACAAATAATATTAATAAAAATCTCTTAATAATTAAACATAAAAAAACAAAGTTCAACTAACGACTTCAATGTGAAGGGTGAGCTTGAAGATTAGAAGCGAACTTAGGAATGTCTGGTTTAAGATTGCTGAGTCTCAAACGAAGATCGTTTTCCACTGTAAGGAGCCTATTCTGGTATTTATTCATGAGATAAACAAGTGAAGAAAATGCAGTCTCACACACGTACGAAGTAGTGAAAGGCAGTAAAATCTAACTGCTTTGTCAGCTATGTCTGCATAGTTTGCACGCCTCTCAACCCAAAAGTTCACCACAGTCATTTTTGAAAACGTTTGCCTTAGTTCTGAATCACAATTCAATTTATAAAACTGCTCCTTGTCTTTGGCCTTAAAATCCACCGGGAAAATTTCATTGTTTTTATATTATTAATATTTTTCGTAACCTATCTAATATTTTTTATATTGTTTGTTACATCACCGCGTACCACTGAAGCAGTACGAGTGTACCACCAGTAGTACGCGTACCACAGTTTGGGAAACGCTGCTCTAGATAATGTACCTCGCTACTCGTACTTTTGACATTCTCTAGATAAATCACCTCGCAACTAGTGTGTTTTATATCCTATTTTGATATTCTCTAGGTAGAATACTCGTTATATTCCTATGAACAAAGCACGAGTTAGCTGAATGTTAACTCATTGTATTCACAGTTTAACCCTACTGTGATTATCCGGCAGTGGCGAGTATTGTCTGGTATGCTAATTGGAGAGCGGAAGTTTAGCTCATTCTCCAACTGTCGCCGCTACTGACAGACAATATTAATTGGCCTTTAATAATCCGTGGTGCGACTACTTTACAGAACTGCTCATTAACCGCACCAACAAGTTCTCTCTGCCAGTCCCTCGCCATACAAATGAACCCATTGTGATACCTTTGTTATTTAATTTGGTAACTGCAGGGTAAACTAAAGAAGTTGCATAACTCTACCTATTTATGAGCCAATCATCAACTGGCTTTCTTATACTCATGTACAGCCTTACCTTAACCAACACTATATCACGTAACGACTGATGTATAGGGGCTATTCCTTCATTGAAATGAAAGAAATATTCTTGCATCACAAATTTCTGTTGAATTACAGGACCTATTTAGGTGAAATCCGTTTCATAGGCTGTAATATTTGTCCATCTCATGACGTAGTGGCTAGCCTTCTTGGTTGGCACAGGGAAGACCCGGGTTTGATTCCCGACTCTGTCAAGGAATTTAATTCTGGTCTGAGGGCTGGAATGGGGTACACTTGTTAAGTTTGTCGGCCCAACAGTCCTATTTTCTTATAGAGGTTGTTCCTGCTGCTGTTAAGCCAGTAGGTCCCTTAAGCTCTTTCTCACGGATGCGTGTGATGAGATTTCCATGAATGAAGAAATTGGTTGGTTTGGTAACGTATTGTTACGTGCCACCCCCCTAGTGACACTTTTGTTAACTGGATTACGGTGGGTAGAAAGCACAACACAGATTGTTCCTTTAGAGAAATAATTAATTTTATTGCGGCCAGAAAGATACACTACTCATCAGCAAATACAAGCAATCAGAACCTTACTTCAGTTTCCTCAAGTCTCTTGCTTATGGAGAGCTCTTGCCCCCTTTCACTTGTCAACAGTTAATCCTCTCGCTAATGAGTCTGGTGGCCTTGACAGAACTACATGCAACTCTTCCTTATGTACACAAATTACAGTTACTTACGATAACCGGCTACACGCTGCTTCGCTGTTCACGAGCTGGGAAACAATGTCACTGGATTTTGTAACTCGCACGGCACTTCACCACAATATCTCTGACGCTCAGTGAAATCACACTCACTCAAAACACAGGCAGTCCCCTGTATGCTTCTCACTTCCTCGCTGTCAAGAGAAACAGCTTCACTAGGGGTTTCGCAAGTCACCACACTTCTGTCGCTCAGGATAAACGCTCGCACTAGCTTGTAAAACACAACACACACTGCTTGACAGGTCGCTCTTATATAGCAGGCCGGTGACTCAATAAATGCTTCTAGACCCATCCAGGGTTCACGTCTTCTCTAGGTTTTCTTCACTGGCTGAGTCACGAATATTCTGGACCATCCCTTTGTCCTAGTAGTCCTGTTGCATAAGGCGCACGCAATACACTGAGGCAGGGCACAGCCCAGCCCTGGGGCAGTTGTGACTCATGCGGCGAGCGATGACACAAACTCACAGCCGTAACACCACCCCCTTCCTAAAAGGCTGATCGTCCCGATCAATCATTGGTCCGTCTGTGTCCCTCCGTAGGCTGCCAGGCGATCTCGATGCACGATCTTCATCTTCGCCCTCGGGCTCCGCTGGATCCTGTAGACGACATCGTTGATCCGTTTCACGACTCGGTACGGGCCCTCCCAGGACTTCTGCAGTTTGGGTGACAGGCCTTTCTTCTGTAATGGGATGAAGAGCCAGACCAGGTCGTCCTCGTGGAATACTCTGGCATCCGTCTGCTGGTCGTATCGGGTCTTCATTCGGTCGGTCTCGATCCGCAGTTTCCTCCTCGCGAACGCGTGCACGTCCTCCAGTTGGTCGACCAGTTCTTGACAATACTGGCTTACCGGGACCGGACCATTCCCGGGTCGGCCGAAGGCAAGATCGACTGGTAGACGGAGTTCCCTCCCAAACATGGCCCGGGCTGGTGTGCACCCGGTGGCTTCATGCACGGCGGCGCGGTAGGCCAGGAGAAATAGAGGAAGATGTCTGTCCCAATCCCTCTGGTGTTCGCTGACGACTATTCGGAGATGGTTCTCGATGGTGCGATTGAATCGCTCTACCATCCCGTCGGACTGAGGGTGTAGCGGCGTCGTCCTTGTCTTCCGGATTCCCAGTAGCTGGCATAGGTTCTGGAACACCTGCGACTCGAAGTTCCTCCCTTGGTCTGAGTGCAGCTCCAGAGGTACTCCGTACCAGCTGACGAATTCCTTCACCAGGGTCTCTGCGATCGTCGCGGCTTCTTGGTTAGGGAGTGCATACGCCTCCGGCCATATGGTGAAGTAGTCGCTGATGACAAATATGTAGCGGTTCCCTGCCTCGCTTAACGGGAATGGCCCAGCAACATCGATGGCCACTCTCTCCATGGGGCCGCCCACGTTGTAGGTCTTCAGTGGACCCCGTCGTCTTCGTCCTGGGCCCTTGCTGGCTGCGCAATCGTGGCACCTCGCGCAGTGGTTCTCCACGTCAGTTCGGCATCCGATCCAGTAGAACCGCTCTCTCAGCTTCTCCAGGGTCTTCGTTATGCCTAGGTGTCCACCAGATGATCCTCAATGGACTTCCTTCAGGACTTCCTCCGTAATAGCCTTTGGAACGACGACTTGTTCCCGAGATGTCTTCCCGTCGGTGCTCTCCCAGGCGCGGCAGATGAGGCCATCCCTTACAATCAGCGAGTCCCACTGCGCCCAGTAGGACTTAAACTTTGGGCTGCAGTCACTCACAATGTTCACCCGGGTCTGGGGACAAAGGACCTCTTCCATTCGGCTATCAGTCCCAGGTCATCATTTTCTGCTTGTGCCCGCGTGAAAGATTCGCGGCTCCAGCTCCCATGAAGTTCCACGGTAGTCCTTCGGCACTGTATCCCGGTGTTCTCCTCTCTTCTGGTACAGATGGTGCAGTCTTCGGGGCACGGTCTTCGTGACAGGGCGTCGGCGTTAGAATGCAGTTGGCCTTTCCTGTGCTGGATCTCAAAGTTGTACTGTTGAAGCCTCTCTATCCATCGCGCGAGTTGACCCTTGGGCTGTTTGAAGTTCAGAAGCCAACGCAGGGATGCATGGTCGGTCCTGATGATAAATTCTTGCCCGTACCGGTACTTGTGGAAGTGTTCGATGGTCTTCACGATGGCGAGCAGTTCCTTCCGGGTGACGCAGTAGTTCCTCTCTGGCTTCGACAAGGCTTTGTCGAAGTAGGCCACTACTCTCTCCTCGCAGCCTACTATTTGCGACAGGATTCCCCCTATACCAAAGTCGCTGGCATCGGTATCGACGATGAACCTTGTTCCAGGTCTGGGGTAGGCCAGAATAGGTGCGGTGCACAGAGCCTGCTTGAGTTGTTCGAAGGCACTGTGGCATTCTGCTGTCCACGTGAAGAGTTGGTCCTTCTCAGTCAGTCGATGCAGTGGTTTGGCGATGTAGGCGAATCCTCTCACGAAGCGACGGTAATAAGTGCAGAGTGCCAGGAAGCTTCGTAGTTGCGGCTTGTCCTTCGGGACTGGCCACTCCCTCACAGCTGCGGTCTTCTCTGGGTCGGTGCGCACTCCTTCCTCGGAGACGATATGCCCAAGGTACTGGACCTGCTTCTGGAAGAGCTGACACTTCTTGGGGCTCAACTTCAGCTGGGCAGCCCGTAGCTTCATCAAGATCTCCTTCAGGTTGCTGTAGTGCTCATCGAAGCTTCTTCCCAGAACGATGACGTCGTCTAGGTAGACCAGGCAGATCTTCCAGTGTAGTCCCCTCAGAATGGACTCCATTAGCCTATCGAAGGTCGCAGGGCACAGACCGAATGGCATGACGGTGAACTGCCAGAGCCCGCTGCCCACAGAGAACGCAGTTTTCTCTCGGTCCTTAGGGTGGACCTCAACCTGCCAGTAGCCACTCTTCAAATCCAAGATGGAGAACCATCTTGACCCTGATATGGTGTCCAGGGTGACGTCGATCCGGGGTAGAGGGTAGCTGTCCTTTTTCGTGACGCCATTCACCCGCGTGTAATCCACGCAGAACCTGGTGGAACCGTCCTTCTTCTTCACTAGCACGACCGGAGAACTCCAAGTACTATGTGATGGCTCGATCACTCCTTGCTCCTTCATCTCTTCTACCATCCGGTCGACTTCAGCTTGCTTGGCGAGCGGGACACGTCGGAATGGGGCCCTAATCGGTGCGCTGCCCCCAACGTCGATTCTGTGCTGGACCAAGCTTGTCCTACCGAAGTCTTTGCTCCCCACGGAGAAGACATCCTGGAATTCGCGTAGCAGGTCCTGAAGTTGGCGTGATTGCTCCTCGTCTAAATGGTCCTGGGATCCTTGGTACAGCTTCTGTAGTTCTTCTGGCAGGGCGCGTCTTCTTCGGTTGTCCGTCTGCAGGTATCCGTCCGTCGTGTCTGTGATGCGGGCAATCCAGGTAACGGGCTCGCAGACTCCTAGGTTGGTGTCCCGGTGAACCGTAATATCGTAGTCGTTCAGGTTGCACAGGCGGACGTATAGCCGAGATGTCGTGTTGATGAGAGTCCTGGCAACTAGCAATCCTTTTGTCTGGATGTCCTCATATTTTGGCTCGATGACAGCCGCCAATCCCACAGCTGTTCCGTCGACAATTACGGCAGCGCTGACTTCCGTCCTGGCGGGAACGATGACGTCCTCTCTCAGCCTTACTCGTCGTGTGGTGATGGTCTCGTGTGCTGGAAGCAAAGCAAGTTCCTCACCTCCGAAGTGCAGAGTGTTGGTACTCAGATCCAAGATGATGTTGTTCTGGTCCAGGAAGTCCAGTCCGATGATCACTTCATTTGATACGTCAGCCACAAGCACTGGATGCTTTATCGCCCGTCGACCAATGACGAACTCCAGTGATGCTTCGCCATGTACCGGTGCGGTCTCTCTGGCCGCGGTTATTAGCTGGAGGTTCCTTTGTGTGGGTTGCACTCTCTACTTCGGGATCACGGTGGGACTGACGATGGTCCTCGATTCTCCCGTGTCGATTAGCATGGGCCAACTTTCTCCGTTGATGACTCCGTCGACCATCAGGCTGCTATTATCCCTCCGTAACTGCGTCACACGAACTTGGACTGCCGGGGCTTGACGCCTGTCACAAGCCAACCTTTGCCCCCCTAGGCTGGCTGATACTTGCTTTCCTGGGCCGCGCGGTTTCCCTACGACTGACTGTCCCGACGGAAACCCTTGGCGGCGGCGATCACCGCAGTCCTTGCTCAGGTGGCCTCTCTTACGGCAGGTCCAGCAGGTCAGTAGTCCTCTTCCGGGCCGCCTCTCTGGATGTCCTTCGGCTACGTTTTTGCTGGTGGTACTGCGACTCTTGAAGAACCGGCCTAGCGGCTCCATCACTTCATCGGCTAGGGGTTTGGTCTTGTCGGCTTTGGCTGGTTCGTCGACGTCCACTTGAAGCACCCGCGCGTGCATTCTAGATGCCTGTTTGGCCGTCTCGGACACAAGTGCGTGGCTCAGCGCATCTAACAGGGTCTTATTGCGCGCGAGTCGCAGCGCCTATTGAGTGTCCGAGTCCAGTAGCCCGTCGGTGAAGGTCTGCGTCGCAATCTGTTCCAGAAAGTCGGCCGGCGCTGTTGGATAGGCGAGCCTTACGAGGCGTGCGATGTCCATCTCGAACTCCTGCAGGGTTTCGGCGTTCTTCTGTACCCGGGTCGGGAGCTGCATCTGGTAGGCCTGCTGAAGATGGCTATCTCCATATCGGGACTCCATATGGGCGATCAGTGAAGCGTAGTCCTGGGATCCAGTCGGGATGGTCTGAAGGACGTTAAGGGCGTCACCTCTCAGCGCTACAATGAGAGCTGTGGCATTTTCTGTGTTGTTCCAGTTATTTATGGAACAGGTCGCCTCGAACTGACGTAAGTAGGTGCTCCACGGGACCTTTCCGTCTAAGGTTGGGGGCGTCAATTTGCTATGTTCCGTTCCTGATATTCCCGGTGTAACGGTGGGCGGTCGTTGGCGCAGCTCGGCAACTTCCTCTCGTAGAGCGTTGCATTTCTCTTCCACCCCCGTCAGTGGGCGTTGGCGCAGCTCGGCAACTTCCTTTTGTAAGGCGTTGAATTTCTCCTCCACCCCCATCAGCGGGCGTTGGCACAGCTCGGCAACTTCAACTTGTAAGGCGTTGAATTTCTCCTCCACCCCCATCAGCGGGCGTTGGCGCAGCTCGGCAACTTCCACTTGTAAGGCGTCGAATTTCTTTTCCACTGCTGCGACTTCCTCACGTAGGCCCTGTTCTAATTTCCTTTGGCTCTCCTCTAATTTCGTCAGCAGAAACTCTTCCAGATTTTTCTGGCCATCCAGAAATTTGGCAGTTAGGTCCTCTGCTAACTTATTCTGGCCGTCCTTCAGGTCCTCTGCTAACTTCTTCTGGCCATCCTCCATCTTATTCTGGCCGTCCTCCATCTTCTTCTGGCCGTCTTCCATCTTCTTCTGGCCGTCTTCCATTTTGGTTTCCATGCCACTTAAACTTTTCTAGCAATGCTGCCAATTGCGCCTCCATTTTAGTTGTTTGTCTTGTAAAGGGCATGCACTCACAGGAAAATTAGAGAAAATGACCTGCTCGGGTTTTGAAACCAGGACCGCCAGGTGTTGTGCTTGTGCTTGAGTTCGTAATCCGGCTTCTGACACCAGTTGTTATGTGCCACCCCCCTAGTGACACTTTTGTTAACTGGATTACGGTGGGTAGAAAGCACAACACAGATTGTTCCTTTAAAGAAATAATTAATTTTATTGCGGCCAGAAAGATACACTACTCATCAGCAAATACAAGCAATTAGAACCTTACTCCAGTTTCCTCAAGTCTCTTGCTTATGGAGAGCGCTTGCCCCCTTTCACTTGTCAACAGTTAATCCTCTCGCTAATGAGTCTGGTGGCCTTGACAGAACTACATGCAACTCTTCCTTATGTACACAAATTACAGTTACTTACGATAACCGGCTACACGCTGCTTCGCTGTTCACGAGCTGGGAAACAATGTCACTGGATTTTGTAACTCGCACGGCACTTCACCACAATATCTCTGACGCTCAGTGAAATCACACTCACTCAAAACACAGGCAGTCCCCTGTATGCTTCTCACTTCCTCGCTGTCAAGAGAAACGGCTTCACTAGGGGTTTCGCAAGTCACCACACTTCTGTCGCTCAGGATAAACGCTCGCACTAGCTTGTAAAACACAACACACACTGCTTGACAGGTCGCTCTTATATAGCAGGCCGGTGACTCAATAAATGCTTCTAGACCCATCCAGGGTTCACGGCTTCTCGAGGTTTCCTTCACTGGCTGAGTCACGAATATTCTGGACCATCCCTTTGTCCTAGTAGTCCTGTTGCATAAGGCGCACGCAATACACTGAGGCAGGGCACAGCCCAGCCCTGGGGCAGTTGTGACTCATGCGGTGAGCGATGACACAAACTCACAGCAGTAACAGTATATATTCCTTGTTGACAATTAATATACTATAAGACGTGACGCCAGCAAGTCAACCTGTTTAGTTGTTGCGTATAGTAGAGGCCCTTTTTCTCTGAGTACAAGATTTTAAGTAATTTTGGGCAGTCATATGCAAATCGGTGTGTTGCTGGATAGTGAACTAACGTTTAAGGAAGGAAGATTTTAGTTTTACGTGACCGTGAATCTTGTGATTATGAGCCACGGGACCTCCTTTTTACGTGGAATCCGAACCACAGGACATAGCATTTCACGTCGAAAATCTCACATGCATTGACCGGGAATCGAACCCGAACTAACGTTAGCTGACTCAAAAAAAGACACTTGGATTTGTTATCAGGAATACAAAAACATTCAAAAACATAAGCACGTGTATGAAATTCCTTTTCAAAATTATAAACAGTTCAATTGATGATTCCGAATTCCTTTCTCTCTTAAACTTCCATGTACCGCTCATCAATTCTAGGAACAATATCACATTTGAAATTAAAAGAACCAGGACATCTGGCCACAAAAATTCACCGCTGAACAGGCTATGTAATATTTTCAACAATGTTGCTCAAAGATATAATTCCATAGATTTTAGTACTTCCTTGACACTATTTTTGATGGAATTCCTAACCACTCTCCAGAAATAATGTCACAAACCTTGCAAATTGTAATTCTTACCACTGTGTCATTCTACATAGCCAACCTTGTATTACACATGTATTATTTGTACTATATGCTACTGTTTTAATTGTACACCTAGTTTTTTAAATTAGTTTTATTTTGCTACTGTTTAGTTTAAGTTAGTATAAGTTTTAAGATAACATGCTATGTAATCTTTATGCCACTGTAATAGTGATGAAAATCCTGTCGTGCGCAAATAAATAAATAAATAAATAAGTAAATAAATAAATAAATAAATAAATAAATAAATCCCTGAGGGAAGGGGTACAAAGTTATTGGCTAGTACTTAAGAAGTAGGATACATTGCGTTCTTACTGGCTATTTTACCAGGGGAGAGGGAGACATACTTCATAGCAAAGTTGGTAGCATCGGGGATGGACTTTGTTGGGGTGCAATGTCATGAGTGTATGAGTAATGCTGGACTCTGGTTTTGTGACTAACATGTTGTTGAGAATTATGTGTCTCTTGACTCATCCATTATTAATTATGCTGTGTATGAATAGCAGCCAATAGCCATAGCAGGGTATTTTAATTGCATGCCCGTAGGCTCCCAACAAGGCGGCTTCGGTTGCGTAGTTGATAGCATGCTGAGTTTCTATGCACAAGGTCGCGGGTTCAAACCCGGCCGAAGTCGTCGGATTCTTTAAGAGTGTTAAAAATCCCTCAGGATGTCTTCCTTCGGAGGGGAAGTTAAGCCGGCGGTCCCATGTCATAGATTTATGGCATGATAAAGAACCTTCCATTAATTACACCCGTGTGAAGCTAAATTAGGCTATAGGTTATCTTTGACTAACCCTCTTAGGTTCCAACGTTCGTTGCCAGGAGCCTACTGCGGTGGCATCTAGTAACAAAGTTCAGAAACTAGTTCGTTGTTGATGGTGGCGTTTGGTATCAAAAGTTGGAACTGCTTGAAAATGGAATGCATGCAGTGGTTACTTGAATTAACAAGATATTCAGTAAAGAACATATAGCCTACTTTCTGCTAAATGCATGGGTGAAGTTTTATCTCTTTGTCCTTTTCACGGACTATAATTGGATATTGGTTGTAGTACCTTGTTGAAATACAACGTGTTATAAGTATATTAAACACGAATATGATGTGCCCTTTGCTAGTGCTACAGTGTCACAGCTCCTAAACTGAGGAACCAACCAACCAGGCTCCCATCAAGTTCAATTTCTAGTAGTTCTAACTATAGCTAGCAGATGACACTTTCACTGACGTTGGAATTTGACTGTGTGTTTCTAACCTAATGTAACCTAGCAATTTGGCAACACACTACCAATTGTAGTGATAGGTTCTTACGAGCCATAAATCTATGAAAACGGCCCCCGATTTTGCTTCTCCTCCGAAGGAAGGCATTCTGAAGGATTTTAAAAATCCGTTGACTTCGGCTGGGTTGTATCCCGTGATCTAGGGCATAGCAGTTTAGCATGCTGCCGACTACGCCACGAAGAAGACAACTCATCCATTACTGACTACCAATACACATAGTAGAGTCAAACATTTATTAATACCGTGAGCTAATTCATCCAATAGTAATAATAATAATAATAATATCGTATGGCCTCGGATGCCGGGTGCAAGCATTGTTAATTGGCACCCAGAGGGCAGCTTGCGTGTCGAATTTAATGCTCCTTGGAATGCTATGAATGTCAAGTAGGTTAGATATCTAAGCTCCTTGGCGCTATACCGCTATCTAGTGGAGAAATGAGGAACTTGGCGTTGGTGGAAACTCCCGAGATTAATTTTGCCATTATCAACACGGCCTACTGAATTCAAATGGGTTCTTTAACATGCCAACAACGTATGACATGCGTATCGTGATTTTTGTCGCCTTTCAAAAATCACTTACCATGGCCAGAAGCAAACCTGCAAGCTTGGAGTTGGTGGTCTGACACTATAACCACACATCCACCGTGGCAATAATAATAATAATAATAATAATAATAATAATAATAATAATAATAATAATAATAATAATAATAATTGCAAGTTAAAATGGGGTCTGGTGCTCGACCCATTGTGGAATATACACACATCAAAAAAAGTTTTGCATCACCTCGGTTCCAAGAGTTCCGGAACCGTTAAATACAAAGGGAATAGAGATCAACACAAACAACATTTCAGCTCGTTTTATTGCTCATGAGACCCCCACATTGCATGTTGTACCATCATACAGCTAGACTTTCAGCATTTGTGGTCCAGATTGCAGTACACACCACTACCTCTAATACCCAGTAGCACGTCCTCTTGCATTGATGCATGCCTGTATTCGCCGTGGCATACTATCCACAAGTTCATCAAGACACTGTTGGTCCAAATTGTCCCACTCCTCAACGACAATTCGGCGTAAATCTCTCAGAGTGGTTGGTGGGTCAAGACGTCCATAAACAGCCCTTTTCAACATATCCCAGGCATGTTCGATAGGGTTCATGTCTGGCGAACATGCTGGCCACTGTAGTCGAGCGATGTCGTTATCTTGAAGGAACGCATTCACAAGATGTGCACGATGAGGTCGAGAATTGTCGTCCATGAAGACAAATGCCTCTCCAATATTCTGCCGATATGGTTGCACTATGGGTCGGAGGATGTCATTCAGGTATCGTAAAGCCGTTTCGGAGCCTTCCATGATCACCAGCGGCGTACGTCGGCCCCACATAATGCCACCCCAAAACATCAGGGAACCACCACCTTGCTGCACTCGCTGGACAGTGTGTCTAAGACGTTCAGCCTGACCAGGGTGCCTCCAAACACGTCTCCGACGATTGTCTGGTTGAAGGCATATGCGACACTCATCGGTGAAGAGAACGTGATGCCAATTCCGTGGGGTCCATTCAGCATGTTGTTGGGCCCATCTGTACCGCGCTGCATGGTGTCGGGGTTGCAAAGCTGGACCTCGCCATGGACGTCGGGAGTGAAGTTGCGCATCATGCAGCCTATTGCGCACAGTTTGAGTTGAAACACGACGTCCTGTGGCTGAACGAAACGCATTATTCAACATGGTGGCATTGCTGTCAGGGTTCCTCCGAGCGGCAATCCGTAAGTAGCGGTCATCCACTACAGTAGTAGCCCTTGGGCGGCCTGAGCGAGGCCTGTCATCGACAGTTCCTGTATCTCTGTACCTCCTCCATGTCCGAACAACATCGCTTTGGTTCACTCTGAGACGCCTGGAAACTTCCCTTGTTGAGAGCCCTTCTTGACACAAAGTATCAATGCGGACGCGATCGAACTGCGGTATTGACCTTCTAGGCATGGTAGAACTACAGACAACATGAGCAGCGTACCTTCGTCCTGGTGGAATGACTGGAACTGATCGGCTGTCGTACCCCCTCCGTCTAATAGGCCCTGCTCATGCATGGTTGTTTACATCTTTGAGCAGTTTTAGTGACATCTATGAACAGTCAAAGGGACTGTATCTTGGATACAATATACACAGTCAACGTCTATATGCCGGAGATCTGGGAACCGAGGTGATGCAAAACTTTTTTTGATGTGTGTATAACTCACTCAGCATCGTGATTTATTTATTTATTTCGTATGGCAAAAACCAGGATACATTATAAATACATACAGTATATCTGAGAAGAGGCGAGCACTCATACAGGCATCACAGTGGCACAGGTTATCAGACAACTTATACACTCACCCAATTACAGGGGGTTACATGATCACGTTTTTACAAAGCCCCAAAGAATCAACAACAACGACTCTACCTCCTCGGAAGTGGGGAAATTGGTAAAGTCTCAGTGCTTATTTCCGAACTAATAGGTTCAGTATCCCTCCACCCCGTGCTAGCAAACGACTATGAGTAGAACTACTAAGGTAAATCTGATAATCTCTGCTTATGAGTTTGAGTTAGTGGTAATTGCTTTCGCTAATGCAGCCATATTCACAGGAAACCACTGTACAGAGACTCGAGAAAACATTCTGCAGCTGAAGGAAATAGCTCTGAAATTATACGAGACCTAGGACTTAAGATGTGAAATTAATTGTGTAAGATGGTTTTGTCGGTAAATGTGGCTAATGTCAACATCTCTGGAGGAGGCTGGAGACTCGTAACCGCATTACCTGGGCGGCTGTTAATATCATCCCCTGGCGCGCTCTGTCACTGAAACGAGGATTTCCCTCAAAGAAATGGAACGTGCATGCCACATCCTGAGCTACATTATTTCCGAGGGTGTTGCACTACCTCAGGCCCGCAGTACTTTACTCAATAACCACAAACAAAATCTTAATAAAAATCACATATATATTTAAACTAATAGTTTCATGACGAACTAAAGAGCCTACTCTTCTTAAAATTTAAGATGCATGCCAATCTACAGTATATAGACCTATCTAGAATAATGACGAAATCAAGTTGGTAATGCTAATATTTTTGAGTACTGCAGTTTGAAATTCGCCTGAAATAGTGTAGCCTAATAGAGTAACTTACTACAGTTGGCAGCCCTGGTGACTCTGAATATATTTTTAGTTCCATCTCTTAAGATATGAATGCATAGCATATGCTATATCATCAGCATATATGAACTTTCTGCAAATAGTAGGTGGAAGATCTGCAGTGTAAAGATTGAAGAGAAGTGGAGCAAGGACTGAGCCTTGTGGTAATCCATCATTTAATCTATAGGGCCTGCTTATATTTCCATTTAGGTGTACTTCAATTTGTCGCTTGCTGAGCATGGTGTTGAGCAGCGAAGCTAATGTATTGCAAGGAATGATTTTCAGGAACTTCAGGATCATTCCTTTACGCCATACTGTATCGTACGCTGATGATAGGTCCACTAACACTGCAATGGTTTGATTTATTTCTTCAAAGCCTTGTTCAATATGACTGGCTAGTGCTAAAACCTGATCACAGCAGTTTCTTTCGGGTCTAAAACCTGCCTGATCGACCGGGATGTACTGTAGTACAGTAGCTGAGATTCTGTTATAAACCAAAATAATACATATTTAGTATCAAATGGTTTATAGAAGCGCCAAAAAACGCTAATGAAATCGTTGGTTTCAACACAAAAAATACGATACATTTGTACTAAATACGTTATTTACATAGCATTATTGTACTACATCCGTGGCGAAGTGGTAGCGGTCTAGCCTCGTGGTCCGAGGAGCAGTGGTTCGAGTCCCTGTGGCTTCTACTATTTTTACCTCGTTTTTTTTGTATTTATTGATTCATAGCTACTCACACGCTATAATGTTAAGCATATATTGTGTGTATTTGCAATCGAAAACATTATATAATATTCTGTACTCATAACACCACAAATTTCAACACTCGACTAGAGCGATTAAAATTATTTGTCCTTGATCCGCGGTAGAGTCTATTGTCGTTGTTGTTGTTATTTTTGTTGTTGATTCTTTCGGGGTTTTGCGGCATCATGGTCTTGTATCCCCGGGTACTTGGGTGTGTGTAGACGTTGTCTGATAACCTGTGTCACTGTGAGGTCTGTAGGCTTACTAGTGAGTGTACTTTTATACGAGGAAGGATTTGAGTAAGAAGCTGTTGTTGTTGTATCATTTGAGATGCATGGACATCATGGTCATTTAGCCCTGTGTACTTGGGTGAGTGTTGAATTTTGTCTCATAACCCGTGTTATTGTGATGGCTGTATTAGTGTGTGTACATTTAGCCTAATTCAGGTGAGGATTCAATCAATCAACGTATAATATCCGTATAGCACGTTGTATTTCAACAACCTACTACAACCAACATTCAATTATACTCCTTGAAGAGGACAAAGAGTTATAACTAAACTCATGCATTTAGGAGAAAGTAGGCTCTATGTTCTTAACGGAACAACTTGTTTTTCTCTTCATATTTCGATTCAAACCTTGATTGACTTTCTCCTCGGTGACTACACTTAACATATTTGATAGAAAATCCATGACATATTGCATACTTCTCTTGATGCCCGCTATGTCGTTATTTTCACCAACTATAATTTTGTGTTGCGCAGGCAAAGCCATCTGCATCGAGTCAGTTGTCATTTGTGTCATAGTTATTGGACCGATGGATGTCTGTTGGTTTTGACTGTCGCTATCATGTTTCTGCGAGGAGTTGACAGATGGCACCACTTGGCCTGTAAGGGAGCTGTTTTCTCTTTGCGCGTCGTCTGCTTGGCTTCCCATAACCTCGTTTCGATGAGTTTCATTGGCAGTTTTCTTACCGTTTAGAACGGTTTTCATGTCTATAAAACATGTTCTGATGACACTAACCGCATGTTGAATGTCGTCTTTCATCTCCTTTCTGAGATAACCTCCTGCTTCCGCGATAATGCCTAAACTCTTCAGAGCATTTTCGAGTCGCACATTATCTCGTCCGCTATTTTGCTGTTATTCAGTGGTGGTAAATTTCAATATATTATGCTGTTATTCAGTAGCGTGTAATTCCTTGTTGAGAGAAAATACTCTTTGGTATCTAGTGAGCTGTTTTACCGTGGCGGACGATTTCTTTACCAATATATATACTGCGCCCTTATCCTACGGTCATAGTCTAAGTTCGCATGGTTTTCTTTCATGCTAGAGAACAGCGTTTAAATGAGCCTCGATTTGCAGGGAAAAGGAAGCCTGATTTTGCGTCATTTTAATCATATTAAACTCCTGCCGCAGTGTTATTAGGGCAAGTCATGCAACTGGCCGCTTGACGAACCAAAGATACGTCGCACGGAACTCGCAGACAAAGGCGAGTCGAGAACATGCTTCTATAACACGCATTTACTAACGCAGGTGAACGCTCAAAGACTTTCGAGGGGCTTGCATCAGATTTCGTTCTGGAAAGTTCTGTTGTACGTCGTATTCTGGTTACACCACGCTCCTAAGTTGCTAAATTAATTTATTTCCACGTTACGGCAGCACCCAGGATCGAACCATTGACTACCATAAGTCGGAAGTAATCCTGAGATTTTATGCAGATAAACAGAATAATTAAGTCATCAAGAAATTAATAAATCAGTGGTCCAGAACTGGGATCCTTCCGCGGATCCGTCTGGGTTGGAGAGTTTTGGTGTGAGAGTGAGGATGGCGTATATTTCGCCATAAGTAGTCCGGAGGACGCAGTATTGATATCCCCTAAAATTACGATCGATTATCGATGATAATCCTATGATTCGACGGACCTTACTATCACGAATAATCTGTACACAGTGTATTGAAATAGATGTGTTGGAATACGGAGCTCTTGCTTGTGGAACAATCTTCAGGTGCTCGGTCGCCATTATTTAGATATATTGCACCCCCGCGCAGTCCACGGGGTTAGTCTTCCGCAGTCCACGCAGTTAGTTGGTCTTCTGCAGTTTTGTTGTCAGTCGTCACGCAGTTAGTGCGCGAGTTGTGAGTTTTCAGTCGTCACTCGTGAGTGTTGGTTGATGCATAGTTTCGTGAACCCGCCGGAGACTGTTAGGGTGTTCGCAGTGCGCTACAGTGCAGTTCGACACATTTTCGATAAACAGTTATACGCACTCACGATAAGTCAGTTTACAGTCAGTCGTCATGCAGTTTTCACGGTACAGACAATGACACTCAGTTGTATGTAAATGGTCAGTACGACTCAAGGCTGCAGGTTGAACATTTCAGAGAAGCAGTAGTAACTTTAGTAGGCAGCATATGTGTGCAGGAAGAGCCTTCAGTGTTACAAGTTAACACAGGTTGTATAGCTGTAGGAACAGTACTGTCAGTCGCAGAAGTTGGGAGGTGCACAGTTGATCGCTCGAGACTCGAACCCTCGCCACTGGAACAAGGACAGTTCTGTGAATGAACAGTGGGAAGAAGGAACGCATCGAGATTACCAGACCGGCGAGTGTAAAGAGTGAAGTAACAGAAGAATAGGCGCATGGTCTAACGAGTGTTGCGTAACCATAGCCCGATTTTTATATGAAGAGTGTATTGTGATGTAACGTATGCGCGTTGGATAAGGTACTAGAGTACAGCAACCGTACCAGTAGTGTTATTTTTTTGTGTAAGAATAAGGTGAAATTTAGTGATAACCATGATTTTCAATCACTCAGTGGAATAGTGCATTGTATGTGAATATGTGTCGTGCCGGAATGGCGTGAAAGGCACATGGCTGGGGGTTGCCGACGTCTATTGCTGGAGAGGATGACGGCCAACTTTGGAAACGTGATGAGTATTAATTTCCATTAATTATCTATAAGTCATAATTTTATGGGTCGTGTTTATTATAGTTTGATACAGGAATAGATATTTGTCTTAGTGTAATATTAGATTTTTGAGTTTAAGTATTATTTGTGGTAGGTTAGTTGTATCCGTGACGACGGAATGCTATTTGTTTAGTTCAGGAGATGCTTAGCGATGATATTTGTTCACGAACCGCGCCAAGTTGTACATGTTTATAGGATTGCATGTGTTTGCCCCATTATGTTATGTATTTCAGCCCCAGGATGGAGATGGCGGAAAGAGCAGAGCACGTAGATTTGGAAAGAGAGAGAGATTTAAAATATGTAAAATTTATAGACACACTAATGACGTAAGTTATTAATAATCATAATAATAATAATAATAATGAATATGACGTCAAGTAGGGATAATAATAACATATCGAGAGTAATAATAATATCGAGTATGGATGGAAGGGGAGGAAATTTAATGTTAATGCCGTTATTACGACACATGTGGTGATAATTGTTCATATGGATGCACTCTGAACTGTGTCAGGGATGATTTGACGCGTCCTTTTTCTTAGATTAACGCAGGTAAGTGTGGTATTGAGTGGAAGAAGTTATTAGAGTATCTATTTGAGTGTATTGGGGAGCAAGGTGAACATCGGTGTAATCGTGGTATGTTAATGAGAAAATAGTTGAATGGTATGCCGGAAGGTTCCGTGAGGCCCCGGTGGTTCAACGATGAATAAATAAAATGGTATAAAGGTATTGAAAAAGGTATAAGAAGTTGCAGGTGACACAGCCATATGTCACTCGACTGCCATGTGAAAAGAAAAAGAAAGGTAAGAGATGTGTGTTGAGCATACCCAATGGAACAGGTAAGACTAAACTATGCTTACAGGTGTTTTGTGTGATAAATAGGACCACGATAATAATATTGCTCCAAGACCAGGTTTCGCTCGGGTCGAACCAATAACTACCTAGATGGTGAGATCGTTTCTCCCTGTGTTTCATTTTGCCTGTGTATTTTACTGAGAGTGCAGGTTGAGAGCCCGCACCACTTACTGTCTGAGCTACGGTGGCATTCGCCAAGGTCGTACACTCCCTACCCCTCTCCATAACGGGACCTTTTTTTTTATCCTAATGAGGCTAAGTTTGACAGTCATGTTCATGTAGACAGCTGACTTCCTGGTCAGAGGAAATCATGCATAATATTTAGATTCATTTCCAGGATTAATTCATGATGAGATTTATATATGGTACTGTAATACACTAACCTTGTGATCCAAGTCTATTATGAAGGTATTAATTATAATAATAATTATTCTTAATAATAATAATAATAATAATAATAATAATAATCTGTTATCGAGTTGAGGATAGACTTATGTAAAGGGTACTTTAATCCAATAAACTTTCGTGTCCCAGCTTTGCAGCGAAGATTTTATTCAAATAGATTAATAACCAGATGGATCTTGATAATAATAATAATAATAATAATAATAATAATAACAATAATAATTCGTGGATTTCAAGACTGGATTTATTTTAGGGTACAGTTATCCAGTAACCTTTGGATAGTGGATTCCATCACGACGGTAATAATTAAAGGTGATAATCATATTGATAGCATTGATAGCAATGATAATAATAATAATAATAATAATAATAATAATAATAATAATAATAATAATAATAATAATAATAATAATAATAATGACTTTTATTATAGTGGGAATCGTTTGGTGATTGAGTTTTCTTTTTCGTGAAGTTAATAGCTCTCTCAGATAGTAACAAGCGTCTGTGAACGTGCAATGCTCTGAAAAAGGTAGGTGCGAGTCCTTGCTTCGAAGCCTACCAGTGTATATATTTTTCCTGCTAGCGTTTCTCCTGTAAATACATATTTGTGTCATATTGTTTCTTGCAGGGTCGCAGGCATCGTTGACAAGATACACACACCGTTGTTTAATTATTGTTGCTCGATGCGGTATATGAACATAGGATGTTTTTTTTAGTATTGGAATATGCATTTTTTCTGCATACAGCTGGTATTCATTTTGGTTTCCTTATTTTCATACCTTACTGTAAGCATGAGTTTTTGCCATGATACTCGCAAGCATCTCGAGTTGTATTTATGTGGTATAGTTAAGCACACGCCCATAAGACTTTGACAGACGGTATTGAGTCCAGGACCCGGATCATTTTGTTACGAGTCTTGGGTTCAATCCTTGGATGATCATGTTTCTAAGGTATTTTGTGTTTATTTTAAGTATCAGTGTAGCACATCTCAAACTCAAATCCCATTGAGGTCGTGTAAGTATAAATTTGCCAGTTGATGTTAACAAGTACGCATTGACGTATGCTTAAAAGCTCAAAGGTAAAATTGTGCCAAATTTCATATTCATTTGAAGGGCAAAGTTTGTAGTTGTGAATAATGGATACATGGGTATTGTGATTTGGTGAAAGTGTCTTAATCCACCAAAGGGATCATATGGGCAATGTTGCCAGATCATGTTATAAAATGATTACCTCATGAATATTATAATTATGGAATCCCTAAATTAATGGTGGATACGCAAATGGCTTAATGTTTGTTGTATTAATTAATTGGCACACAACGGCAAGTTGCCATGGTATTTTAAATATAGAATTCAGAGATGTGGAATGTATTACAGTGAATATTAATTATGGTCAGATCAGATTGATTGTCATCTTGGCATATGATCAATGATTGGTTGTTTGTTTAATTGAGATGTTGAATTAATTGATTTATAATAGATTATTGATAAATAATTGATAATAATAATAATAATAATAATAATTCATGTATTTCAAGACTGTATTTATTTTAGGGTACAGTTATCCAGTAACCTTTGGAGAGTGGATTCCATCACGGCGGTAATAATTAAAGGTGATAATCATATTGATAGCATTGATAGCAATGATAATAATAACAATAATAATAATAATGACTTTTATTATAGTGGGAATCGTTTGGTGATTGAGTTTTCTTTTTCGTGAAGTTAATAGCTCTCTCAGATAGTAACAAGCGTCTGTGAACGTGCAATGCTCTGAAAAAGGTAGGTGAGAGTCCTAGCTTCGAAGCCTACCAGTGTATATATTTTTCCTGCTAGCGTTTTCTCCTGTAAATACATATTTGTGTCATGTTGTTTCTTGCAGGGTTGCAGGCATCGTTGACAAGTTACACACACCGTTGTTTAATTATTGTTGCTCGATGCGGTATATGAACATAGGATGTTTTTTTTAGTATTGGAATATGCAAATTTTCTGCATACAGCTGGTATTCATTTTGGTTTCCTTATTTTCATACCTTACGGTAAGCTTGTGTTTTTGCCATGATACTCGCAAGCATCTCGAGTTGTATTTATGTGGTATAGTTAAGCACACGCCCATAAGACTTTGACAGACGGTATTGAGTCCAGGACCCGGATCATTTTGTTACGAGTCTTGGGTTCAATCCTTGGATGATCATGTTTCTAAGGTATTTTGTGTTTATTTTAAGTATCAGTGTAGCACATCTCAAACTCAAATCCCATTGAGGTCGTGTAAGTATAAATTTGCCAGTTGATGATAACAAGTACGCATTGACGTATGCTTAAAAGCTCAAAGGTAAAAGTGTGCCAAATTTCATATTCATTTGAAGGGCAAAGTTTGTAGTTGTGAATAATGGATACATGAGTATTGTGATTTGGTGAAAGTGTCTTAATCCACCAAAGGGATCATATGGGCAATGTTGCCAGATCATGTTATAAAATGATTACCTCATGAATATTATAATTATGGAATCCCTAAATTAATGGTGGATACGCAAATGGCTTAATGTTTGTTGTATTAATTAATTGGCACACAACGGCAAGTTGCCATGGTATTTTAAATATAGAATTCAGAGATGTGGAATGTATTACAGTGAATATTAATTATGGTCAGATCAGATTGATTGTCATCTTGGCATATGATCAATGATTGGTTGTTTGTTTAATTGAGAGGTTGAATTAATTGAGTTATAATCGATCATTGATAATTGATGGGATTCACATTTCGATCAAAGTTTAATTGATTTAATTTAGATATTATTTGATTCACTGAGTGATTTGAATTGATAATTGATTTAATTGAGGTTAGTTAAATTGAAATGTAATTAATTTAATTATGGTTAATTAATTGAAGTATAAATAATTTAATTGAGGTGTGATTAATTTAATTGGAAATTAATTATTCTTTTTTTTTGAGGTTTTGAAAATTTTTTATTTTTTACCTATATATTTAAAACACTAAGGCGATTTTTGTTACATCGAGAATGAGATAACGTCTCAACCGATTGACTTCGTAATGCATTCTAACGAGAGCTCTTGGCATGTAGATTTGCAGAGTGTCTTTAAAATAAACAAATATGTTACAGAATATTTTTAAATTAATAAACAAAAATTCAGAAATCTTGCCTATCACGCATGCGCACAATCGCCTTGCCTTATGACAGTCATGGCGGTTACAAGTCCATCGCGTTTTAATTTCATAGTTATGTATAAGAATTATAATGGAAGGGAACATTGTTTATGATATTTCCATAATATAGACTGGAATAAAATTGTACCTGACATAAAATGTTGAAAAACGTAAAGTGACATCAAATTCAGAGTGTGCATGATGTTTAACTACCTTAATATTGCAGGCCATTACCAGTCGTTCGGTAGATCAGGTGACAGAGCCGTACTCTCTTAATTTGTGCATCACCCAATGTAAGGGGTTCGAATCCCCCCTCCAGCACGTTTTTTTATTTCCCTATTTTCCTTTCTTGCAATTGCTATTATATTGTCAAAACATATTTAACTCTTGGCATTCCCGTAACTAAGGAATTCTACGTTCCCATCTCAATTTAAAACGCTATGGTAATTTCATTGCTACGCTTTATAAGTTCCAACATTCGACAGATTACATTTGCAATAACGGTAGGCTATTTATCTTTATTGCTACAGAAGTTTTGGCATATTGTTGCACATGGGATAACTGTGAATCAAGGATTGTACGAATTCCAACACATTACGAAGAATATATGCAGTGAATACACTCGAGTGTCTTCAAATCGCGCCATGTGCTACGTAAGTCATTTGTTTTCCTCCTTTCATTCCGATCACGCATGCGCACATACGCCTTGCCTCATGACAGTCATGGTCGTTACAAGTCCACCGCGTTTTAATTTCATGTTTATGTATAAGAATTATAATGGAAGGGAACATTGCTTATTACGTTTTCATGACATACACTGGAATTACCAGACAGAAAATGCTGTAAAACGTAAACTGACATCAAATTTTGAGTGTGCTTGATGTTTAACTCACTTAATATTGCGCGTTGTTACCAGTGGTTCGGTAGCTCAGGTGGTTACGCCGTACTCTCTTAATTTATGCATCACGCAATGTAAGGGGTTCGAATCCCCCCTCCGGCATGTTTTTTTTATTTCCGTATTTTCCTTTCTTGCAATTGCTATTATATTGCTAAAACATATTTAACTCTTGGCATTCCCGTAACTAAGGAATTCTACGTTCCCATCTCAATTTAACTTAAAACGCTATGGTAATTTCATTGAAAAGCTTTATAAGTTCCAACATTCGACAGATTACATTTGCAATAATGGTAGGCTATTTATCTTTATTGCTACAGACGTTTTGGCATATTTTTGCACATGGGATAACTGTGAATCAAGGATTGTACGAATTCCAACACATTACGAAGAATATATGCAGTGAATCCACCCGAGTGTCTTCAAATCGCGCCATGTGCTACGTAACTCATTTGTTTTCCTCAATTCTTTCTTTGCCTTATAAACATACAAGGCATGTCCAAAATGTTGTTACATGAAATTCCACTAATGAATTGTACCTTTACTAGTTATACGACAATAATACAGTAGGCCTACGTTGAAATTCTGATACCGGTATTACAAAATGTAGGCCTACTTTTGATTAGATTGTTATCCAAATTAACTTCTATATTTCAGTAGCAGATGCCGCTGCAGTTGAATGTTGGAACCGCCATTTGTATTGTGTTTCCGATCTTTCTGTTATATAGTCTTTGGTGATCTGTTATAGTCTTTGGTGGTGAGTCGTTTTCTGTCGAGAATACATATCGCAGCTTCTACGAATTGTTAAACCTTTCATTGTATATACCATAACTACGGCATACTAGAAAGTGACTACGCAGAATTACTGGGCCGGTTTGTCTCGATAATTCATTGCCAGCTTTAAGAGTGGGCTTCCCTGTGTAAATACGACTCTTGACACGTACAGGAAATATAATTGTAAAACTGGCTCCATTATTAAGGTGACTGGCGAAGTGGTTCTATGCTCCTCTTCATAATTTACTGTCATGGATATCCGATGAATTGTACCAATAACAGGTGACGGAAATTGCTTATTTAGAGCAGTTTCGTACTGTTTGTATCGAAACGAAGAACGTCATAGCGAGTTGCGTTTGCAAACTGTTACAAAAATTGTTGCTGACTGGAATATTTATAAGGATTTTATTATTGGCGATGAGTCTTATCGCCATCCCCTCATCAACCAACTTGAGTATGAAAATCTTTTGTCTCTGAAAGGTGAATATGCTGGTCATGTTGAACTCCATGGTATAAGCCAATTGTTTAATGATTATATGTTTAGAGTGCATAACAATGAGACCAACCACGTTGTAGATTATGGCAATGGAAGTGTTATTTGTCATTTATTGTTTAGCGGCTCCGTTGATGCAGGACACTATAGTGTGATCGAATACGACATTAATTTGGGGATAAATCCTACTGTAAATAGAAGCATTCGACGAAAAAGAACATTAACTGGTCGTGTGGAAACTACAAATAGACGCAAAACAATGAGAAATCGGAGAAAAGGCGAAACCACTTTTAATATAAAATATAAATCTGCCATTTCAGAAACAATGCCAGATATTATGCCGTACAGCGTTGGGTCCTTGACGAACGAATGTAAACATTGTTCTGCATTGTTCTTCTCTTGCGAAAAAACTACGCTTGGATACTTCGGCCTTTGCTGTAGCAATGGTAAAATTAATCTGCCGGAATATAAAATACTTGACAGGCTTAAACCATTTTTCACTGGAAATGATGATACCTCAAGGAACTTCAGAGAGAATATTCGGCAGTACAACAATTCTATGTCCTTCGTTTCCTTTGGTGCCAATGTTACCGTACCACCTGAACTCGGTCCATATTGTTTTCAAATTTCAGGAATTGTACATCATCGCATTTCTTCCATATATTCCAAAAATATAAGCGACAGTTGTTACGGCCAATTGTATGTATTAGACTGCTCAGAAGCTAATCAAATCAGATTAGCAAATCGAGCGAATTCTTGCATCAGGGAGGGTACACTTCATATTCTAAATAATATTTTGCAAGAGCATAACCCTTACATTCAACTGTATAAGACAATGCATTCAAAAATATGCGAAGAAAATGAACTGGCTTTAAGAGAAAAACGTCAACCGTTAGATTTGGTCATGCGCTTTTACCATGAACCTCAAGAAGATCCTAGACGTTACAATAACCTAGCTTCCTCAGAGATTGCAGCTATTTTTGAAACAACTGACAGCGCTCCGGCTTCACACCGCCACATAGCCGTATTTTCTAATCAGGGAGTTTTAAAGGAAATTGATGTTGACAGCATGCATTGTGATCCATTAACTTACGTTTTAATCTGGCCTTGCGGAGAAACAGGGTGGCATATTTCACTGCCAACAGGAGGGAACCGTAAGACGAACGTTAGGCAAAATATGGCAATGCGTGAATATATTTTGTATAGGCTGTCGATTCGAGGTTGTCCTCCCACAGGAGGTTTCAACCCTTTACTTAATGCAGGTAAACTTACCCAACAATTAATAGTTGACTATTATTGTCGAATAGAAGGAGATAGACTAAAATATATTCGCAATCAACAAACGAAATTGCGTGTCGATACCTACGTTGGTCTTGCTGATGCTTTACACTTTAGAGCTGAAAATGAAAGTTTAAGAGCTGGTCGCATAGTTATTTTGCCTTCTACTTTTATTGGTAGTCCCCGAAATATGTTGCAAAATTATCAGGATGCAATGGCAATTGTGAGAAAATTTGGCAAGCCAGAGCTCTTCATAACTTTCACTTGCAACCCATCATGGCCTGAAATTACTACTAGCTTCCAACCTTATGAAAATGCAAACAATAGACCTGATGTCGTTGTTCGCGTTTTTCATGCGAAAGTGGAGGAACTCTTGCGTTTAATAAATCAAAAGCAAATTTTTGGCGAGGTACTGTACCCATGTGAGTAATCTCGGTGGATAATATGCATCTGCCTCCAGCTAGCATCAGCTCTCAGGCGTGTACGGTAACCCCAATTGAGCAGTGCATATTTTGGATTTGAGGCTAAAAGGTATCAACTCTACAATGATAAGGCACAACTCTATTCTAAAACTTTAATTCAGTAAAATAAATCATGGCTTCAAACACAAAACAATACCCAAAAAGGCATAAAATAAAGCAAACAAAATTTTTACTTCCACAATCCATAAGTAAACAAATATAAAATCACAACAAAGTCATACCTAGCCATAAGGCTTTACCCTTCTGTGAACTTCACAAGGATATACTAGTGCGCTGATGCACCTACGACTTCAAAACAAACTGTACATTAACATAACAGTCATACAATGTGACTTCTTTAATATTACAACAAGGATTATTCCTTAAACCTCTTTATGTTAACCAATTATGTGTGCCGTGCGTGTTTTAATATTTTTCCTCTCACCAATGAAATGCTTTGCATGCATTTACCTATTTGGACGTTGCACCAAAATCAACGTGCAACTCCATAATTATGTAAGCTACCCCCTACACATCCTCCAATTATATGGTTTCACCGCATGCTGTCTGTGATTCCTAGATAAAACGTTACGTTATAGCTTATGTCGGATTGTACGATAGACTACCTCGCGCTCATGGCGATTGGCATCTAGTAACCAACTACATGACTTGGCTCCAGTGACAGTACAAATATATCATGTAACTATTCGTCAGATAGCTAAGATAATGAACCATCAGGATGAACTATAATTATCCATATGTTCACAAACCACATGGCTATAATATTCAACATAACAATCATGCATTATATGTCCTTTTAACAAGGTCTAGACTCTTCCCTCTTTAACTTGCCTGAGCGGCCCGGGTGGCTAGCACCGACCCTCGGCTAAGGAAGTCGCTACACAATAGAAAGTGGAATGGGTCGTTTCACCAATTATCTCGACCTTTCTAAAAGTTTGAAAGCCTCCCTCTCTAAGCAGTGAAGATTTACAAGACAAATACTGTGTCCTGACCGACACACATGTTCCCAAAGGATCTTAATTGACTATTATGCCAACAGGTATTGAATGAGCTTTTGTAATTATTCCTACGTCGAGGATAATGATTAATTAATGGCCTCACGTGGGTCCATTCAACATGAAGGTTCGGGGTTCGCAATGCATGAGCCTGGCGGTTTGACCGATGTCTCAAGTATAATATAGGCGCAGAAAACCACTGTCGCCATGAGTTTCGCTGCCAACGAGCGTAAATAACTCATCAATAAGTTCTCGGGAAATCATAGAGCTGCGAGGTGTCCTTGTTTCCTCGACTCTATCAAGATTCCAATCCGGAACACATTTCAATCCTTTCTTCAGAGTTAGGGTCCAACACTAAAACTCTGGAATAAATAATATCTCCACAAATGTCCACGACATAGGAGAATTCATACGTAGAATAGACTATCTGGCCCCTAATGCTCCATGCTACGACACTCCGACCTATAATATTAAGAGAAATCTAACATTTACTCTATAAGCTTCTCAATTAAGCTGCAAATTCAATTCACTAAAAGCTCTTTCATTACTGGTATCATTACTGAATATATGCAATATTCTGATATAAAACTTCTTTCCATAATTACTGAAATGTAATCTCACTGTAACATCTTCCTGCTTAGATTAATAAGTCTTGCGATTAGCGTTAATAATTCTCGCTTACAACATTTATTTGTTTCCTGATGTGTTCATTCATACTCTTAATAACCATTATTATTATATCATCATTTCTCACTGACATAAATGACCAAAATCATTATTTATTATTATTATTGTAAATCTCATTGACATAAATGACCAAAATCATCATTTATTATTATTCTCACATAAATTACCAAAATTTCCGACATAGGTAAACGTTTTAAACTCGAACAATCGCGTTCGTTGCATTTACATAACTGATTGCCATTCTTAATTCATAGTGGGAATAATTACTCCACTTAATGATGCAAATTAACATCTCAACTCTATCACAATCAACTCAATACTGATTAAACATGGAGGATCAGCCTCCTAACTGATTTTTACTGGCATCTATAAGGAATTCACAATATCTTTACGGAATCACAGACATGCAGCGGTTCATACTTCTACATAATCATAACCATAATTTGTGGGGTACTTACATCTCTATAGGCATCTAAGGTGGCTCCGACCAATCATATTCTTCCATGTCGCCCGCCATAATGGGTTTAACGCGACATATTTCTCTTGTTTACACACATTTGATTACACATAATTTCTATCACCAACACGACACGTTGCATACCTTTCAGGAAGTTATCACTCCCCAACCAAGTGAAACACTTCATCAAACACTACTTTTAAATGATATTTTTACATATGCATTACACTGAACACTCGTCACTTTATACACTTTTCAATGCTGAAATTCCCTAGCAGAGATCGAAATTGCAGGTGTCGACGGCATCTTACGTTACCAACTCCTGATTGAAAGTCTGGTTATCTGCTCTCGGAACTCTCCAACAGTTTTTATGAATATCATTACTCCTACAGTAAGCGTCCTGCGTTACATCAATACGCTGGCTCCCAAACATGAGCGTTAACATCTGGTACTCTCATGGCAATACCAAACACTTAGTAGAGTTTCTTTCGCGCATTCTATCGTAGTTACACATACACGATTTGTTAATACTATACACACTGCGCTTAATAAAGTTCAACACTTTCACAAATAATTATATACAATAGTTCTACCGTTAGTCTCTACGGTGCTTCATAACTGAACACGTCATAGTTCGTGCTGCTGATTATGCCTGTATCGCGACTATTATTCATACAAGCATGTTTACTGTTTCTTTTACACATACCAGTCTTTGTTCGGCGTCTTGATGAATAGAATCGTCATGCGTTTTGCCTTGACGAACTTGCTTCAACCTGGCTGTAGCTGACTGAAGTTTCACTCGAAGACTGCACGTAACTTATTTGAAGATTTCTGTATGCGGCTTACACGCTGTCTCGTACTGCTGCATATTTGCTGCATACTGATTGCAACTTATTGCCATTGTGCTACAATTGACAATTGAGTAAGACTGTAACTGGCTGTAACTGCGCTTGGCGGCATGTAGACTGAGCTTGACTGCGTTTCAACTTCGACTGACTTAGGCTGAGATACAACTTCGACTGCGCGTGACTGGCTTACAACTGAGCATAGCTGAGAGCTCCTCCTGGGGTCTACTCCCTTATATCGGATTTCCACAGAAAGTAGAGCGAAATCTTCCCGCGTAATCTTGGCTCCTCTCACAGCATGATTCAGGTCTTCAAACCATGATCATTGTGTTCCTCTCTCTTCACAGGTCCCAAAACTATCTGTGTGCAAAGGAATCGCTCGTTCAATTAATTAATATTAATTCCTTTCTCCATGGCGTGGGACGCTACCTAACGGGAAACCCCCGGCAACATCTTCACATCCATCCGCGAACAATGGTCGTTTTACAGTCCTTACGCACATCATTAAATATGCACCAATTTCGCAGGTAAAAGACTCTAAAATTATCTTCTTGCCAAGATATTCACCTGTGTGCAACTCTCATCTCGATTCGTTACTCCAATCGCGAGTAATCAATGATTTTTCTGGGCATTTCTCCGCCCCTACTCTAAATCCATTCTCCGTCGGGGAATAACTATGTCATTATTCAGGCCTCACCCCTGCTCCAGACGACATAATGGGGTCACAGAGATGGACGTGGCTCCACTGGGACCAACCCACAATTCTGGGCCAATTAGTAAATGTCAGCTCTGCCCTCCTCTGTGCTTCAAGCCTCCAATAGCTTACACCAAATCGTCTTATAATGATATAATCTGCTCATTATTTCCTACATTATTTTAATAAATAATGCCATTTCATCAAATATCGCACCAGTGATTAAATATACATTTCTTTCGAGGGGTTTTTACCAAGAAACTCCCTGTACAGATCTCTGGTTCGCTTCCTGGTGGAACCTCTATACTGAGATCACAGTCTCTGAGAACCATGTTCGATTCCAGTCAGCATAACCCCATCGGGTTCATGTTCCCCTTGCAAAACTTATAAAAGTCCAATGCAAGTGGCTTATATAAGTAACCAGCTGACTGTCGACCACCGTCTGTGTTTACGTCTGGGGTCCTTCACCTTGTCTGGCTGCGAGTGGGTTAGTAGTGTTCCCCCTTCCACACTCGGCCTTGTTTCTGAGCTGTCTATTCTCCCTGCGAAGGGTCGCGTTTACAGCCTCAACCTCTCTAGCCACTCTGACCATTTCTTCATAGAATTCTCGCAAACACTGGCATTCTTTCTGCTCTCCGCTTACACTGGGTAAACTGTCTGCTTCTCGTCCCGTCTCGCCGTTCCAACATTCAGGTCTGCCTGCTTGGCTGCCTCCGCTCTCCACGTTGAGTTGGGTGTGCGTTACTAATTCTTCTTCCGGTTCGTCGAATTCTTCTGGCGAGTAATAAACTTTTAAGTTGGCTATGTTCATAACGACCTCGTTTCCATTCTCTAAATGCCTTAACCTGTATGCATTGTTCTGGAGGTCTCTTATCACCTCGAACGGGCCGTGGAAAGAAAAATTAAACTTTTTATACTTCCGTGCCTCTGGATCTGAACTGGCGGGTTTCTTAATTAAAACTTTCTGTCCCACGAGAAGCGGTTTATGATACCTCTTCGCACGATTCCTTCTCTGACGTCTCTCCGCCTGTGCTTTGAGATATTCAAAGGTTCGTTGGATCCTCAATTCTCTACCGGGCTGTGCGTCTACTGGTAATGGAATAACACCATTTCACGGTCTCTCTGGTCTCTGATCCAGATGTAGAGTAACGGGAACCTGACCTGTCGCCTCATGTACAGTATTATTTATACAGTATTCAATGACTTCTAGAAATTCAATCCAACGCCAATTCGCTTCAGAACAGTAGATCTTCATGTATTTCTGGACCTCTCTCATTACTCTTTCAACGGGACTTGCCTCAGGATGGCGAATGGTAGATAAAATCTGCCTAATACCTAGAGTTTCCAGTTCTCGACGAAATTCTGCACTAGTAAAGCAACTTCCGTGGTCCGAGAGAATGTTATCCGGCTTCCCAAGAATCGGAATAACTCTCTCTTTCAGGCGCTTCAAGACCTGTTTTGAACTTGTCTTTTGAATGGGGCACAGCACCACCATTTTCGAAAATACATCCATGGCTACAAAAATGTGTCTATTGCCTCTACGTGCTCTAGGCAATGGTCCAAAGTTGTCGATACTCAATAGCTGCCTTGGCTTCTCTGGTAATAACGGGATAGGTCGTTGCCTCATTAAAAAGGGATTCGGCTTTACCCTTTGGCAAAGATCACATGTTCTAATAGCATTTCTGACCGTTTCTCTCAATTTTGGCCAAGTAAATGCTTCCTTCAACAGAGCACAAATTTTATCTATTCCAGGATGTCCAAATGCTCTGTGGGCTAGCCATACTAATCTCCTCTGCAAAGATGCAGGAATTACAATCCTTTGACGTGTGTGATCCACATCGTCCCACTTGTGTATTATCTGATTATACCATACATAATCTGTTGCCAATGCCTCCGCCTCTCTGTATATCGCAGTTCCCCTTGCTAAGCGTCCCTCGAAGTAATCGATTATCATCTTCAACCATGGGTCTTCGCGTTGTAGGTTGGTAATGTTCCTTAAGTCATCCAACGTCTTCTGATCTCGATTCTCAATCTGGACCGCTAGCACTTCTTCTTCTCTAGGGTAACGACTTAATATGTCCGGTATTACATTCTCTTTCCCTGGACAGTATTCTATTTCCACATTAAATTGCTGGATATACAGGGACCATCTTGTCAATCTCTGACTAGACAAATCCGTCTTTAACAAAAATGTTAAAGCTTTATGGTCTGTTCTCAGAACTATTCGGAAGCCGTACACGAGTTTGTGCCACGATTGCAACGCGTACAAAATTGCGAGCAATTCTATCTCTGTGATCGTGTAGTTTTTCTCATGGGCTCTCAGTCTTCTGCTTATAAAGGCGATAAAAACTTTCTTCTCAGGCTGGTCAACATTTTCCTGGAATAGCATCGCTCCAATCCCAATAAGTGATGCATCCGTCTGTATGATGAACTTCTGGGTATAATCTGGGTATCCCAGTTTCACATATTCCAAAAGCATTTGTTTTGACCTCACGAATGCTTCCTGACATTGCTCCGTCCAATTCCATCTGCCGCCTTTCTTCAATAGGTCCTGCAGTGGTGCTACTGTCGCAGTATAGTTTGGGCAGTGGTTCGAAAAGAATCCAATTACTCCCAAATACTGTCGGACGTGCTTTACTTTCGTGGGTCGAGGGAAATTCCGAATTACCTCCAATTTATCTGGATTAGGCTTCACTCCATTTGCATCAATAACATGCCCTAGGAATTTAACTTCCCTCTGACAGAAGTGCGATTTCTTGATATTGACCTTAAAGTTCGCTTCTCGAAGGTCATCTAGCAACTTCTTCAGGTCTCTCATGTGCTCCTCTAGAGATTCTGATGTGAGTAGAATGTCGTCTACATATCTGATGGTACTCTCTTTAACCTCATCTGATAGATTGCGATCTAACGCTCTTATCAGGGCTGAACCAGCTGTTTTCAACCCAAAAGGTAGCCTTAAAAATGTGAATGTATGTTGATCAAACATAAATCCTGTCAACAGACTAGTTTTCTTCTCTAATTCAAGATGGTGGAAACTGGATGTGATATCCAAATTTGAGAATATAGTTTTCCCTCTAAACTTCCTGAGGATCTCTTTAATAGGTGGCACTTGGTCAAATTCCGGAATAACTCTCAAATTTAAGCGTCTCAGGTCCAAGCAGACTCTGACAGATCCGTCTGACTTTGGTACAATTACCAATGGACTTACATAAGGCGTAGGTGTTTTCTCAATAACGCCGGCCTCCAACATCTCCTGAATTGCCTCTTTCACTTTAGCATAATGCTTTTCAGCTATAGGGTAGGGTTTCTGCCTAAATGGTGTCCAATCACTGACTTGAAAAGCATAAGTGAAGTTCTTTATCCGACCAGGTCTCGAATCAAAGACTTCCTTCTGTTCCAGCAATAACTGCTTTAAATTTTCCTTCTCTTTTAGCCCAATTTTCGCTTCTTCTAGCTTCTCCGAAATGTATTCTTCCAATTTGGGTTCCAGATCTTTTTCCAAGTCTGTGGCTAGTGTTTTGAGCTCCGCTTCTAACTGCTCAATAGCTAACACTTCTTCATCAGCCACATCTCTGTATGTATGCCATACTTGTTCACTGGATCCTGGTTCAATTTCATTGAGTGCGACCTCTAAGCCTTCAGCTTCTTCATTCACATGGAACATAACCCTGTCCTGTGCTAGGTCAATTATCACTCTGTATTCCCTTATAAACTCTGCCCCAATAAGTAGGTTATAAGGTAGTTTGTTTACTAACAGAAAACTCTGTGAGAAAATAGAGCCTCCTATCTGTAAATCTAGGAATACCTGGTATTTACATATCATTGTTCTGTCTGGAATTACCCCTTTAATTTTGACACTGGAGATCGGTATCTTCAAAATGTTCTCTCTCCGGGCTATTTCATTATATAGAGCTTGTGTCATCAGGCTTACTGTTGATCCCGTATCTAACAGACTTCTGACTTTTAATCCTGCCACTCTCACAATTATAATAGGCAATTCTCTCTTGACCATGACCTGTGGTCCTCCTGTATCCTCAATCAATTCTTCTGGTTTGGCTATCCAATTGATGATGTTAATAGACTTCCATCCATCAGTCTCGAGCTCTTCTAATTTTGGCGTTTTTTTTTTTCTTCAGCGCCCGCCCCTTTGGAGTTCCTTCTCTCCTGTTCGCTGCGCTGTAGTTCCAAACTCTTAGCTCCATCTCCATATCTGTCTGGCGATGTCCTGTTCTGCATGACTTCTTGCCAGCGGACTTGCGGTTTCTGGGGCTCATCTCCCCTTTCTTCGAGGTATCGCAAAGAAGCATGATATCGCTCTTCTGCCTCGTCATCGAAGTTATTTCTTCTCTCTTGGGGTCTCCAATTTCTATTATTGCCTTCCTGGCCATTATTACTTCCATTGTTATGGTACGGTTTGCCCCTGTTATTGTGTTTATTCCACGAACTTCGACCCCTTCCTGCTTTATTAGCATTTCCTTTGTACCTTGACTGCCATTTTCTGGGTTCCTGTTCCCATTGCCGTCCATAGGAATCTAAAGTTTCTGTGCTCGTGGCTTTGTTGTTCCTTGGAGCTTGCTGTTGGTCAGTCTGTGTGTTGGTCACGTGGACTTGTTCCACGGTTCGACTCTGACGCATAGTATTTGCTGTGGTGAGGTCCAGTTGCCTTAGAACTGTCTCCATTTCCATAGCAGTTTTCGCATTAGCCGAGATTAGTAGCCTTTGGATCTCGTATGGAAGCTGTTTGGCGATAGCAATGCATAGCTCCAGTTCACTAGGTTTTTGATCCAGCTCTTTAAAACGACACATCTGCGATATGAAGAATTCTGCGTACTTCGTCGGGTTGTTCGTGCTGTACTTTTTGGCATACAAATCCAGCCGTAAATTCTGCTGAGTCGCGGCGTCCCAATATCTCTTCAAGAATGCCTCGCGGAATTCCTCAACAGTATCAAAAGTGTAACGGAAGCTGCGAAACCATAATGCGCACTCCCCCTCTGTTAACTTCTCTATAGCACGTAGCCTACGCTCCTGCGGTATTCGTGCATCATTGAGATATTCAGTCACTTCCTTTAACCAATATTTTGGTGTCATACTACAGTGACTACCTGAAAATTTCCTAGGTTTTTTTCGCTTGCCCTAATGACGTTTATCACCTGGGTGTGCATCGCGTTTTCATATGGCGTCGATGCCGCAATTGGTACACCTGGCGTCATGTAAGGACTTTCTCCTGCGCCTGCAGCATTCCTGCTTATAGGTTGGGTTTCTAGGTCTGCCCACCTTGTTTTTCTCATATCCTCTATGCTGCCTTCACTTGACTTAGGATCTTTCAGAAGTGTCTCCTCCTGTGCTATTATCCTAGTCTCCATTTGGTTATGGCGCATTTCTGCTCTTTCTAGGCGAGTAATGACTTCTTTTTCTATTCTCGTAAGCCTATCTCGGTTTTCCTCGGCTACTTGAAAAATTTTCACCTTGTCTTCTTTCAGACTTTGTTTGATATGGGATATTTCATCCTCTACGTCCTCTTTAATTTGAGCAAGGGTCTTGTCGCTTGCCTCTGTTTTCTGGCCTTCTCTTATTTCGAGTTCTTCTCTCAGACCTTTAATTTCATCTTGAATGTGTCCATTGACTTTAGACAATTCATTCCGGACCTTGGTGATCTCGCCTCTATTTTCCTCTTGTCTTTTATTGACTATGACAATGTCGCTTTGCACTTGGTCCAGTTCTTTATGAACTTGACCCATCTGACTTTTCACGTTGCCTACCAGCTCCTTACTTTCATGAGCGATAGCCTTAATTTCGCCTATTTCCTGGCATTGACCTAATATATTCTGGTCCTGTTTCTTGAGGTCACCGTTAATTGCTCTAGCGTAGCTTTTCAATTTCTGGTCCCATTTGGAGTCGTTCTCCTCTAATCTCTGGTCTACTGTTTTCGTAAACTCTGCGAACTGTTTCGCTTGGCGTTCGAGATTCGCCTCATTTTGGATCTGAATATCCTTAATATCGTTAGACAACGCCTCTAATTTACTGTTGGTTTGCTCCTGAGCATGCCTACACGCTTGCAAATTACCCTCAAGTTTGGCTTCTATAGCCTCGAAACGTTTTTCAGTATTTACCTGCATTTCCGATACAATGCTTACAACATTATTTGTTACTTCGGTCTTAATGACTTCTTGCATTTGACCTAACTTATTGTTTAATTCAATCTGGTTATTATCCATTGCAACCTGATTTGCATTAATTGCCTCCTGATTGGCATCTAACCGACTGTTTATTTCAGTTTTAGTTGCATCTAAACGGTTGTTTAATTCTCTCTGGTTCTCATCTAACCGAGTGTTTATACTATCCTGGAACGCTTTGGTTTCCAGTTTACTCTGCTCGTGAGCAGCATCAAAATGCTGTTTCAGTCCTGCAATAACTTGCAAGATCTCCTGTGTACCTGACATTTTCCAATAACACACTTAAATATGCAGGCAGGCTTCCTGGAAAAATATGTGGATACGTTTCGAAGAGAAACATCAAACACTGCACACATATTGTGAAGTCGTACAAAACCTGATAATATTATAGTAGATTGTGGATTGGGTAAGTAACGCTCGTACCCTTAGGCCATTCTCTTCTCAATAGAGAGATTCTGCGTTACCTCAAAAGCCTACTGAATTCAAAAATCACTCAAACACAGTTTGAGGCAAAACAATTACTATGGTTTTCCCCATGAAATACCATAAAAAATCTATGGGTTTTCCCTAAATCCCATAAGCTCCACGTATTCTGGGCGCCATGATAAATTATATCAATGAGTGTGGTATTAGTAGGACATCGGCCATATTCTAATTTACTATAAAAACTGTTCAGGGAGTGGTTTTTACTGCCGAAAGCCCCACTTGGGCCACGCCATGATAAATTAATAGAAGTGATGTCTACAGGTATCTATCAAAATTTATATATACGTATCGGAACTTAGCTATGGATTAGGAGCGGTCACACCCTACTTCGTTAATTCTTACTTTAATAGAGTTGTGTGCATTAAATCTGACCGACTTTAGTCGTACCTTTAGCTCAAATCACAGTATAGGACATCAATTTCCATGTACCCATGTGAGTAATCTCGGTGGATAATATGCATCTGCCTCCAGCTAGCATCAGCTCTCAGGCGTGTACGGTAACCCCAATTGAGCAGTGCATATTTTCGATTTGAGGCTAAAAGGTATCAACTCTACAATGATAAGGCACAACTCTATTCTAAAACTTTAATTCAGTAAAATAAATCATGGCTTCAAACACAAAACAATACCCAAAAAGGCATAAAATAAAGCAAACAAAATTTTTACTTCCACAATCCATAAGTAAACAAATATAAAATCACAACAAAGTCATACCTAGCCATAAGGCTTTACCCTTCTGTGAACTTCACAAGGATATACTAGTGCGCTGATGCACCTACGACTTCAAAACAAACTGTACATTAACATAACAGTCATACAATGTGACTTCTTTAATATTACAACAAGGATTATTCCTTAAACCTCTTTATGTTAACCAATTATGTGTGCCGTGCGTGTTTTAATATTTTTCCTCTCACCAATGAAATGCTTTGCATGCATTTACCTATTTGGACGTTGCACCAAAATCAACGTGCAACTCCATAATTATGTAAGCTACCCCCTACACATCCTCCAATTATATGGTTTCACCGCATGCTGTCTGTGATTCCTAGATAAAACGTTACGTTATAGCTTATGTCGGATTGTACGATAGACTACCTCGCGCTCATGGCGATTGGCATCTAGTAACCAACTACATGACTTGGCTCCAGTGACAGTACAAATATATCATGTAACTATTCGTCAGATAGCTAAGATAATGAACCATCAGGATGAACTATAATTATCCATATGTTCACAAACCACATGGCTATAATATTCAACATAACAATCATGTATTATATGTCCTTTTAACAAGGTCTAGACTCTTCCCTCTTTAACTTGCCTGAGCGGCCCGGGTGGCTAGCACCGACCCTCGGCTAAGGAAGTCGCTACACAATAGAAAGTGGAATGGGTCGTTTCACCAATTATCTCGACCTTTCTAAAAGTTTGAAAGCCTCCCTCTCTAAGCAGTGAAGATTTACAAGACAAATACTGTGTCCTGACCGACACACATGTTCCCAAAGGATCTTAATTGACTATTATGCCAACAGGTATTGAATGAGCTTTTGTAATTATTCCTACGTCGAGGATAATGATTAATTAATGGCCTCACGTGGGTCCATTCAACATGAAGGTTCGGGGTTCGCAATGCATGAGCCTGGCGGTTTGACCGATGTCTCAAGTATAATATAGGCGCAGAAAACCACTGTCGCCATGAGTTTCGCTGCCAACGAGCGTAAATAACTCATCAATAAGTTCTCGGGAAATCATAGAGCTGCGAGGTGTCCTTGTTTCCTCGACTCTATCAAGATTCCAATCCGGAACACATTTCAATCCTTTCTTCAGAGTTAGGGTCCAACACTAAAACTCTGGAATAAATAATATCTCCACAAATGTCCACGACATAGGAGAATTCATACGTAGAATAGACTATCTGGCCCCTAATGCTCCATGCTACGACACTCCGACCTATAATATTAAGAGAAATCTAACATTTACTCTATAAGCTTCTCAATTAAGCTGCAAATTCAATTCACTAAAAGCTCTTTCATTACTGGTATCATTACTGAATATATGCAATATTCTGATATAAAACTTCTTTCCATAATTACTGAAATGTAATCTCACTGTAACATCTTCCTGCTTAGATTAATAAGTCTTGCGATTAGCGTTAATAATTCTCGCTTACAACATTTATTTGTTTCCTGATGTGTTCATTCATACTCTTAATAACCATTATTATTATATCATCATTTCTCACTGACATAAATGACCAAAATCATTATTTATTATTATTATTGTAAATCTCATTGACATAAATGACCAAAATCATCATTTATTATTATTCTCACATAAATTACCAAAATTTCCGACATAGGTAAACGTTTTAAACTCGAACAATCGCGTTCGTTGCATTTACATAACTGATTGCCATTCTTAATTCATAGTGGGAATAATTACTCCACTTAATGATGCAAATTAACATCTCAACTCTATCACAATCAACTCAATACTGATTAAACATGGAGGATCAGCCTCCTAACTGATTTTTACTGGCATCTATAAGGAATTCACAATATCTTTACGGAATCACAGACATGCAGCGGTTCATACTTCTACATAATCATAACCATAATTTGTGGGGTACTTACATCTCTATAGGCATCTAAGGTGGCTCCGACCAATCATATTCTTCCATGTCGCCCGCCATAATGGGTTTAACGCGACATATTTCTCTTGTTTACACACATTTGATTACACATAATTTCTATCACCAACACGACACGTTGCATACCTTTCAGGAAGTTATCACTCCCCAACCAAGTGAAACACTTCATCAAACACTACTTTTAAATGATATTTTTACATATGCATTACACTGAACACTCGTCACTTTATACACTTTTCAATGCTGAAATTCCCTAGCAGAGATCGAAATTGCAGGTGTCGACGGCATCTTACGTTACCAACTCCTGATTGAAAGTCTGGTTATCTGCTCTCGGAACTCTCCAACAGTTTTTATGAATATCATTACTCCTACAGTAAGCGTCCTGCGTTACATCAATACGCTGGCTCCCAAACATGAGCGTTAACATCTGGTACTCTCATGGCAATACCAAACACTTAGTAGAGTTTCTTTCGCGCATTCTATCGTAGTTACACATACACGATTTGTTAATACTATACACACTGCGCTTAATAAAGTTCAACACTTTCACAAATAATTATATACAATAGTTCTACCGTTAGTCTCTACGGTGCTTCATAACTGAACACGTCATAGTTCGTGCTGCTGATTATGCCTGTATCACGACTATTATTCATACAAGCATGTTTACTGTTTCTTTTACACATACCAGTCTTTGTTCGGCGTCTTGATGAATAGAATCGTCATGCGTTTTGCCTTGACGAACTTGCTTCAACCTGGCTGTAGCTGACTGAAGTTTCACTCGAAGACTGCACGTAACTTATTTGAAGATTTCTGTATGCGGCTTACACGCTGTCTCGTACTGCTGCATATTTGCTGCATACTGATTGCAACTTATTGCCATTGTGCTACAATTGACAATTGAGTAAGACTGTAACTGGCTGTAACTGCGCTTGGCGGCATGTAGACTGAGCTTGACTGCGTTTCAACTTCGACTGACTTAGGCTGAGATACAACTTCGACTGCGCGTGACTGGCTTACAACTGAGCATAGCTGAGAGCTCCTCCTGGGGTCTACTCCCTTATATCGGATTTCCACAGAAAGTAGAGCGAAATCTTCCCGCGTAATCTTGGCTCCTCTCACAGCATGATTCAGGTCTTCAAACCATGATCATTGTGTTCCTCTCTCTTCACAGGTCCCAAAACTATCTGTGTGCAAAGGAATCGCTCGTTCAATTAATTAATATTAATTCCTTTCTCCATGGCGTGGGACGCTACCTAACGGGAAACCCCCGGCAACATCTTCACATCCATCCGCGAACAATGGTCGTTTTACAGTCCTTACGCACATCATTAAATATGCACCAATTTCGCAGGTAAAAGACTCTAAAATTATCTTCTTGCCAAGATATTCACCTGTGTGCAACTCTCATCTCGATTCGTTACTCCAATCGCGAGTAATCAATGATTTTTCTGGGCATTTCTCCGCCCCTACTCTAAATCCATTCTCCGTCGGGGAATAACTATGTCATTATTCAGGCCTCACCCCTGCTCCAGACGACATAATGGGGTCACAGAGATGGACGTGGCTCCACTGGGACCAACCCACAAATCTGGGCCAATTAGTAAATGTCAGCTCTGCCCTCCTCTGTGCTTCAAGCCTCCAATAGCTTACACCAAATCGTCTTATAATGATATAATCTGCTCATTATTTCCTACATTATTTTAATAAATAATGCCATTTCATCAAAAATCACACCAGTGATTAAATATACATTTCTTTCGAGGGGTTTTTACCAAGAAACTCCCTGTACAGATCTCTGGTTCGCTTCCTGGTGGAACCTCTATACTGAGATCACAGTCTCTGAGAACCATGTTCGATTCCAGTCAGCATAACCCCATCGGGTTCAGTACAAACTTTCTTATACACGGTTGAGTTCCAGAAGCGAGGTTTACCTCATATACACCTACTGGTTTGTCTTCGAGATAGTTGTAAATTACGAGAAATCTATGATATTGATATGACAGTTTCTGCAGAAATACCAGATCCTTCCAATACAACATTGTACAACTTAGTAAAGACACACATGGTACATGGACCTTGCGGCCTTCTGAATCCCAATTCAATTTGCATGAAGGATGGAAGATGTAAGAAGGGTTTTCCAAAAGACTTTGTGCCAGAAACTAAAGAGAATGTGAACGGCAATCCACTTTACCGTAGGCGACAGAATGGAAGATCATATACTAAACGAGTACAAGGCACCAATGTTGAAATCGACAATCGCTTCATTGTTCCATACAATCGATATCTATTGATGTACTTTCAGGCCCATATTAACGTCGAAATCTGTGCAAGTGTACACAGCATCAAATACATACATAAATATGTTTATAAGGGGCATGATTGCGCTAACTTGAAAATCACGGCAAACGATGCAATGTTACATCATGACGAAGTTTCTATGTATTTGAATGCTAGATATGTTGGGTCAAGTGAGGCTGCATACAGGATTTTTGGTTACAACATGCACGGACAGTCCCACATTGTTGCCCGGTTACCTGTCCATTTACCAGACCAACAAGTTGTATTTTTTCATGCCGATGATGCTCCCAAAGCATTAATACGGGCTCAGTTAAAAAGTACACAACTCACTACATGGTTTCAGCTGAACCAAAATCCAACAACTAGGAGTGCATATATTTATCCTGAAACACCCGTTCATTATGTATGGGATAAATGCAAAAGCATTTGGAAAAAACGACTTAGATTCGAAAAGGTAATAGGTCGGATGTACAATGTTTCTCCATCTGAATCAGAAAGATACCATCTGCGCTTACTTTTACTTCACATAGTAGGTGCCACAAGCTTTGAGGATCTCCGAACATACCAAGGTGTTACCTGCCCAACATATAAGGATATGGCAATTAAACTTGGTTTGCTTATCGATGATTCAGAATGGCAACGCTGTTTGATGGAAGCATCGGTTTTCCAAATGCCCTTTCAACTGAGACAGTTATTCGCCTACATATGCATATTTCATCAACCTTGCTATGCCAGTCACTTATGGGACATGCACAAAAACTCTCTCTGTGAAGATTATTTAAAGTCTGAAGATGAAAATACAGCTTATCAACTATCTCTCAGAGATATTAATAAAACTCTGCAATTGCATGGTTTCTCTCTGCCAACATTTAACTTGCCTGTTGGGACTGACACACACTCAAACGATCAAACTACTAATGAGCCAGTGTTCCCTTTTGATTTGGCTGACCTGATGTCCTTAGCAAACCAGGAACAACTTTCAATTATTAATGAAATCACTAGCGTTCTTCAAAATAACAACACAGCTGTCACGAACGCATTCTTTATTGACGGTGCTGGGGGCACAGGAAAAACATTTATTTACCGATGCTTAATACAAAAGTTCTGGAGTTTAGGACTTCATGTTATATCAGTAGCATGGACCGGAATAGCCGCTGTTTTGCTACCCAACGGTCGAACAGTACACAGTACATTCAAAATTCCTCTAAATTTAAATGAGAGTTCAGTGTCTGGATTAAAATTAAATTCCAAAGCAGCTGACGATATTCGATTAGCACGGCTCATAATATGGGATGAAGCCCCAATGGCAAATATTCATTCATTAATGTGTGTGAATCGTCTTCTAAAAGATATTATGGGTAATGACATTCCATTTGGTGGGAAAATTACTGTTCTTGGAGGAGACTTTAGGCATGTTTTGCCTGTTGTTCCGCACGCTTCTCGCCAAACAATTATTCAAAACTGTATTAAATACTCTCCTCTCTGGCCCTTCTTCAAAATACGCTGCTTATATAAAAACATGCGGTTGAAACCAGAAGAAATTGAATTTTCTGATTTTTTGTTACAAATTGGTAACGGTGACTACCCCTCTGTAGATGGTGAGGAATCAAATGTTATTGAACTACCACCCAGAATTTTAGCGCATGATGATATCGTGACTGAGATTTTCGGCGAAACATTCATTTCTACGAAAGATATAATCAATTTCTCGAAAGTATGCATTCTAACACCAAAAAATGAACACTGTAATGAAATTAATTTGAAAGTCATCGAACTTATACCCGGTAGTTCAAAAACATACACCAACGTTAACAGATTAATTACTGAAGATGAAAGCCAGCTACTTCAATTTCCTACAGAATTCTTGAATTCCTTGGAATTAAGTGGTTTGCCTCCACATATTCTTACTCTAGAAGTTGGAGCCATAGTTATGCTCCTCAGAAATCGGAACGTTTCCCAAGGGCTCCTGAACGGAACCAGATTATTTGTAAAGAATATGTATGAAAATTGCTTGGATTTGGAAATAATCAGCGGAGATAAAATTGGGCAGAGAGCTCTAATCCCTCGAGTTGATTTAACACCATCCGACAAAACCCTTCCATTTTCTTTTAAGAGACGTCAATTTCCAATTCGCTTGGCATTCTGTATCACAATTAATAAAGCTCAAGGGGAAACTCTCGAACGTGTAGGTCTCTATTTACCTCAGCAAGTTTTCAGTCATGGCCAGTTATATGTTGCAATGTCAAGAGAGCGATCTTTCGACGCCCTTAAAGTTTCAATAGTGCCAAAAAGTAGTCGTACAAAGAATGTCGTATATAAGGAAATCCTTCGGTAATTATTTTACCATTGACCATCATGTTTCGACTTCGTAAAGCACTCTGACAAAAGCTCTTGGCCTGTAGATTTGCAGAGTGTCTTTAAGAGAAAAAAATATGTTACCGACCTGTGTTATTGTGATGGTTGTATTAATGCGTGTATCTGTAACTAACGTGAGAATTAGGAAGGAGAACGCCGAGGCCTTACGTAAGGAACCATCCCGGTATTTGCCTGGAGTGGAAGTGGGAAACCGAAGAGAAACACATCCAAGATAGTTAAGGTTGGAATCGATCCTACCTCTCCTCAGTTTTACCTCACGAGGCTGAGTGCGTCCCGTTCCAGCCCTCAGGCCAGAATTAAATTTCTTGGCAGAGCAGGGAAATGAATCCGGATCTCTGGGGCGATGGCCAAGAATATAGTCTTAATAGTGGGCTTCCCTATGTTAATGCGTTTTTCGACATGCACTGGACATATAATTCTAAAACTGCCTCCTTTACGGTGGCTGGCAAAGAGTCAGTGCTCATCCTGTAATTGGTGAAGTGATTCTATGCTCCCCTGCATAGTTTGCTGTTAAAGAAACCCAAAGGATTCAACCTATAACAGGCGATAGAAATTGCTTATTTCGAGAAGTTTCGTGCTGTTTATATCAAAATGAAGAACATCGCCCTGAGCTTCATTTGCAAACTATTGCAAACATTGTTGCTGGCAAGGATAATTTTAAGGATTTTATTATTGGCGATCAGCCTCATCGCGTTCTCCTCAGCAACCAACTTAGTATGAAAGTCTCTGGACGGTGAATACACTGATCATGTTGAACTTCATTGTATAAGCCAATTGTTCATTGATTTTATTTGTTTAGAGTACATAACAATGAGCCTAACCACACTGTTGTTTTTGCAAGGGGAGTATTATTTGGCATTTAATATTTAGCGGCTCCATTGATGCAGGGCACTATAGTGTTATCGAATAAGACGTTAATTTTGGGAGAAATACTACTATAAAACCCCGTTCGACGAAAAGGAACATTGTCCGGTCGTATGTTAACTGCAAATTGACGCAATAAAGTGAGAAATCGGACAAAATACGAAGCCACTTTAAAAATCCAATATAAATATGCCATAAAAAATACTCCCATTTTTTTTAAGAGCCACCAATTTCCAATCGCTTGGCATAATTTATCACAACCAATAAAGCTCAAGGGGAAGCTATGGAACGTGTAGGTCACTATTTGCCTCATCAAGTTTTCAGTCATGGGCAGTTATATGTTGCAAAGTCGTCTTTCTCTGTAATCATACAAATAATGCATATAAGAAAATCCTTCCGTAAATATTTTCCCAATGACCGTCATGTTTTGACGGGTTTCAACTAGTTTATTTTTAAATCTTTTGGATTGATTTTAACATTTTTTCGTCATCTTTGATTTCTTTTGGATTTATTTCAAAATTTTGTAATTCGTTAAGTTGTTTTGAGATTGGTTCAATTTTGAATAGTTTTCTTATTCTAAATTTTGATTTTCCTGATTTAATATTTTTGGTTTACGCTTTCCTTTCGATCATTTTTGTATTTTTTTAACAGTGTTAATAAAGTTGTTTTTCCTTTGGTTTTGAATCCTGTGTGTGATGATTTATTAATCAGACCTACTGATCTTCCAAATGTTGCATACCAGGACAGTTGTTAGCTTCAAGTAGGAACGCACCACCCCCGAGAATTGAATCCTGTCCTGAAGGTCCTATGTTCAAAAGGGTACAATACAAATCACTAATAAATGAGCACTATCTTTTAACATATCAACTTATGTTAACAGACACCTTCATACAAGCATACTGTATACACCAATCATATCCACTTATTCCGACCTTATTCATACTAATACTCTTTCACAAGAACATTCGATTACCACAGATAATTCACATGCATATTCATCACCGACATTATGCGCCATAGTTTTTGAATTATGATTTATAAGGGAAAGCCCTGCACCCTATGTTCGTTTTGGTTAATGGTATGTAAGATTTATGCACAAATATTGATCGATCATTTTCTCAGAGTTGTGTTTTGACACCCGTTTTAATGGTAACTCAAAAACTAATCGACATACAGTACACTATGAAATGTTTTGTGGGTATTTCTGCTTACTATATCTAAACAATGATGTAAATTCATGTCTCTCTCTAAGATAGATTCTTAAAATAAAATAAAATATAGCAACATTTTTTTTTTTTTGGTGCAAAATGTTGACAATTTCTTTTCAATAGAAAAGTAACAAGAAGTTCCGAGCCGAACTAAAGAGCCTACATTTCTTAAAATTTAAGATTCATGCCAATGATTAATCTATATGGATCTCTCTAGACTACTGACGAAATTAAGTTGGTAATATCGACATTTCTAATTAGTTCGAAATACTGTATACCTGGCATGAAAAATGAAAATCCACCGCCTGCTTCTAGTCGCCGAACGGGCCAGGAATGGAATGAATGAAGGCCCCATCCAGCGGCGAGGATATGGACTGTGCCGGCTGCCGAGGCCTGACGCACTCCTCTGGGGCAATGATTAAACGAATGACAGACGAAATGAATTGATAGTGGAGAGTGTTGCTGGAATGAAATTTTGACAGGGAAAACCGGAGTACCCGGAGAAAAACCTGTCTGCCTCCGTTTTGTCCAGCACAGATCTCACATGGAGTGACCGGGATTTAAACCACGGACTGCCGCCTAAGCCACGGAGGCATAATGTAGCCTAATAGAGAACTACAGTTGGTATCCTGGTGACTGAATATATTCTTAGTTCCATCTCTTAAGGTAAAGAATACAAAATTTGTTTGAAGTCCAATGGATAGCATGGACGTTACATGCAGTTAAACATTGGATCTAACAACTCGCGTAAAATCATGTTGGCAACAATGACATACATGTATTGGTCAGAAAAAATCTCAACTAATATGATCTATTGTTGTGTCAATTTTGAATGAAATCCATTAGTTAGTATAGAAGTGACATGCATTTTAAAATTGGACCTATCAGCAGGCTTAGAATAATGTTGGCAGCACTAGCGTAGGCCTATATTAGTTACTCCAAATTAATCAGAAAAGCCAGGTACTATACGTGTGCAAAGTTCAGAGCTATTGGCTTGCATACTTTCTGATATATTGGTATTAGGGTAACAAAAATAGAGGCAGTATTTATTGACAGTTGGCAGCCCTGGTTACTCTTAAGAATCGGCATAGTCGTATCTGTTATGGTACACATAGCACACACGAAATTTGGTTGAAATCCAAATGATAGTATAGAAGTTACATGTATTTAAAGTTGGACCTCTCAGCAGGCTTAGAATCATGTTGGTAGCACTGACGTAAATAAGTTACTCCAAATTAATATAGATTGTCAGGTAACTATACGTGTGCATAGTTTAAAGATGTCGGCTTGCATACTTTCTGATATATGGGTATTTGGATAAAAAAATTGAGAGCATTTATTAACAGTTGGCAGCCCTGGTGGCTCTTGAGAATACGCTCAGTCATAACTGTTTATGTACACATAGCACACACGAAATTTGGTTGAAATCCAATTGATAGTGTAGAAGTTATATGCATTTAAAATTTTGACATATCAGCAGGCTTATAATCATTTTGGCAACACTGCCATGTATGGCTTCGTGGAAATTAAACAGAAATATTATTATCTATACCTGTGCCAATTTTGAAATAGCTCCCATTCATACCTTCCATGATATCCAACATGGAGCTCAAATTTCAATTGCGATTTTTCAGCAGTTGGTAGCACTGACATCATTTTCAAATTTGGCCGTGAGATATTCAGGTATAGATCTTTACTCCTACCAAATTTTGTTTCGATTGCTGCAGCGTTTAGGAGTTGATAGGGGGACACATACACACAGCCAGCCAACCAGACAGACACACACACACATTTGCCCGATCTCATAAGTCTACTTTTTCCTCATTTTTGCAAAATATGAAAAGTAGGCTAAAAATATTTTTTGTTCAGATACAGTACCGGTATGTTGCTGAAAGTACTTGCATTTCCAGTGGAATATCTTTGCAATAAAATACAAATAGTAGAACCTACAAATGTTGAAAATTACTGCATGGGCGCCCGCAGGGAGGGGCAAGGTGGGGCCGTGGCCCCCCTGGAATTCCGAGAAAGTTGATATTCGATTGGTCATTGTCACCAGTTTATTTCATAAACTGAAGTTTCTGATAATCAACTGACGAATGTCACGATAGAAAACTTCTTTATTGTAGCTGACATAATACGAAATTTATATTCAAAAATACATGGTTCTAATGATGTCATTCCAGTGACGATATGAAAACACGTTCTGGAGATACCTCTATACATTGCAACACCGATTGCGGATTTCAGCCCCTAAAACGAGGTTTTCTTTGCTGACTAGTAAAACACTGGTCCCTTAAGGTCGTGCTTACAATATAGGGTCATTTACTGTATTCAGGCCCGTAATTACGGGGGAACAAACCGGGCAGCTGCCCAGGGCGGCAGGTGTTAGGGGCGGAAGAAAATCTGGAAAAACTGTACAAAACCGCTTGGGCATTAAACGCCAAGTTATTTAAGTTTAACTCCTCCACACAGACGCAAGATAATTATTCATTGTCGCACATTTGCAATGTTGAATATTTAAGGACATACAAAACGGGATTGTGTTAGTCATCTTGGTGTTCTTGCTTTTGAATCTGACTTGAAAGTGAAATTGGACTAATAAAATCGTAATCTTGTTTGCAAATGACTAGGCAGGAAGGAATCCCTTTGTTATTCAAATAATTGTTTTTACTTTCTTTACGTATGGGTTTTAGTGCCGGGAGTGTCCGAAGACATGTTCGGCTCGCCAGAGTTTGTAGCTGCTCCTATGCGGACACCCATGGTGTGAGCTACAAGTACCGTCACGTGTGGACTGTTGTCTGGGGAGGAAAGATGAATGTAAGGACGAGGAATTGGAAGGTAGCGGCTGTGGCATATAGTTAGGGACCAACCCCGGCACTTGCCTGGAACTGGATGGAAGATGGGAAACCACATAAGACCATACTCAAGGTTGCCAGCGGGAGGATTCGAACCTCCTCTCCTCCTGGATGTGAGCGACTGCCTGCAGCCACGCCGTAGCGACCATGGCTAACTCACCCGTTTTTTGCCTTTAGTTGTGTATTTTGAGATTAAAATGTGATTTCTTTGTATTATATTTTTTTTTAATTTGTAATTTTAGTTAACACCTATTTATAGTGTTTGCCACTCATAGTTAAATACACGCTCATTGAAGAAACAGCCCCATATGTTGACACTTTAATAAGTCTACATATTTTAAGACGGGGGTGGCAAAGATTTTTTAATTTAATTATTTCCCGGGGGCTTCAGGTGCCCAAAATACGGGCTTGACTGTGTTATATACTCGTCCAAATTTGCGCCGTTCTGCCTTACTGCGATTGTTATCTACGCTGCGACATGCCGTTTATTTTTATTCAAATTGTGCCATAGTACTGTGGTCCATTTCATGAGAACAGAGCAATTATTGCTACAATTGAACAGCAATCTACCGTTGTTGTAGATTCTTAACCTGTAGTGTTAAATCTTCTACGATTGAAGCCATTTACAGGCTAATAGTTAAATAGTTCTGCAGTGTTTTTGTGGCGTTATCAAAGCGACTAAGATTCGCACTCTCAATCGAATGTAGACGGTAGATCAGTTGAGACAAAATGGTGAATTCAATACTGATAGACTTCGTAATGTTGTAGGCTATATGATTCCATGGAATCTTCTTGCAGGGCAGTTTCCGATGCACAACATGTAGCCTGCGTATATGAGGGGAGAAGCTAATTTAATCCTAATTTAATTGGGCACATAGTCGTATTGACGGACTGAAAGTTACAATTCAATATAGATCAATCAGGTGTAAAGCCAAAGTTCAAGGGGGGATTGATAATGATGTGCTTCTGAGCGGAGAAAATTACAGAACAGACATTGGCATGGCTCTTAACTCAAGGAGCATTTATGTGACATCCTTAAGTACGAATGTAAAATAGTTAAATGATCCCGCGATGTTTGTCGTTATCAAAGCGACTAAGTAAGAAGTACCGTACATGATTGAGTGAGTTTTGGTGCTTACCGGTCAGCAATAATCAAATGAAATATTTTCTTTCTAAAACGAAAATTTGCTAAAACCATGGTCGTCTCAGTACGAGTAACGTACAATACAAATTTATCACTTCGCAAAAAATTCATTATGCTAAGAAGAGCAATGCGAAGTATTCCTGATAGCTTGTTAAGAAGAGGAAAAACGTAATGGATCCGCTATAACGGCTAGTACAATCTAGATATTTGGAAACAGTGCTATTTGAATTATTAGGCAGATTCACATGAAGTGATATTTCCACAGTTTAATCTAACTCAGTAATTTGGAAATATCTGAATATATGTCCTCCAGTTACCGTATTTAGAAAATAGGAGAACTGGATTTACATTAGCATTTTAATGAAATGCTTGATTTTTATATTATTGTCGATACATGGTGATAACACTATTTTTTACCTGTTTTTAAGAACTAAACATTATGACAATGAATCACAAAAGAACAAACTCGAAATTCCGTGGACAAAAACTGTGTACTAAAAACAAAACGTTCCTCCCAATCTTACCATAAAGCAGCCAACGGTTTCACACCAGTCGAAGAATGAATTTCACGAAGCAACTATGAAATAAAAAGAGAATGTGCGGGGGGTAAAGAAATGAAAATTATAACTTCCCCCCTCTGGAAAAAATCCTGCGGGCGCCCATAAATTACAGGTGTTATCACTAAACCGCTACGGCCTTGTATGATGAACAACCATCATTTTGAATTTTTAAAAAATACCCAAATTATTTTCTGACATGAATGTAATTACGTTTTTCAAATAAAATAATGCCAGTGTTTCATGTGCACAAAATTTCATTGTTGTAACTGTTGTGGTTTTGAAGGGAAACAAGAAGTTCCGTGACGAAATAAAGAGCCTACTTTCCTTAAAATTTAAGATTCATGCCAATGATTAATCTATATGGATCTATCTAGAATAATGACGAAATTAAGTTGGTAATATCAAAATGCCTAATTAGTTAGAAAAATACCTGGTATAATCTAGCCTAGTAGAGCAATACAGTTGGCAGCCCTGGTGACTGAATATATTCTTAGTTCCATCTCTTAAGGTACAGATTACAATATTTGGTTGAAGTCCGATGGATAGCATGAACATTATATGCAGTTAAACATTGGATCTAACAGCGCACGTAAAATCATGTTGGCAACAATGACATACATGTATTGGCCAGAACTAATCTGAAATAATATGATCTATTGTTGTGTCAATTTTTAATGAAATCCATTAGTTAGTATAGAAGTTACATGCATTTTAAAATTGGACTATCAGCAGGCTTAGAATCATGTTGGCAGCACTGGCGTAGGCCTATATTAGTAACTCCAAATAAACCTAGAATGCCAGGTACTATACGTGTGCAAAGTTTAGAGCTATTGGCTTGCATACTTTCTGATATATATCAGAAAGTATGATATTAGGGTAAAAAAATAGAGACAGTATTTATTAACAGTTGGCAGCCCTGGTTACCCATAATAATCGGCATAGTCATATCTGTTATGGTACGCATAGCACACACGAAAGTTGGTTGAAATCCAAATGATAGTATAGAAGTTACATGCATTTAAAGTTGGACCTCTCAGCAGGCTTAGAATCATGTTGGTAGCCCTGACGTATATAAGTTACTCCAAATTAATATAGAATGTCAGGTACTATACGTGTGCATAGTTTAAAGCTGCCGGCTTGCATACTTTCTGATATATGGGTATTTGGAGAGCATTTATTAACAGTTGGCAGCCCTGGTGACTCTTAAGAATACGCGCAGTCATATCTGTTTATGTACACATAGTACAAACGAAATTTGGTTGAAATCCAATTGATAATGTAGAAGTTATATGCATTTAAAATTTGGACCTCAGCAGGCTTATAATCATTTTGGCAACACTGCCATGAATGTCCTCCGGGAAATTAAACTGCAATATTAATATATATACGTGTGCAAATTTTGAAATAGCTCCCATTCATACCTTCTAAAATATCCAACATGGAGCTCAAATTTCAATTGCGATTTTTCAGCCGTTGGTAGCACTGACATCATTTTCAAATATGGCCGTGAGATATTCAGGTATAGATCTTTACTCCTACCAAATTTTGTTTCGATTGCTGCAGCCGTTGAGGAGTTGATAGGGGGACACACACACACAGCCAGACTGACAGACAGAAGGACAGACAGACACACATTTGCTCGATCTCATAAGTCTACTTTTTCCTCATTTTTGCAAAATGTGAAAAGTAGGCTAAAAAATTGTAATTGTTAAAATGTTACCATGGTAAACTGTACCTGATCCCTTTCGGCCTAAATGTAAAAATATATGATGATGATCGCTTGATCAAAACTTGTCTTCCAAGTGAATTAACTAATCTCATATAATTTTTTTCAGGATTGTGTTGACCGATTGCAAAGCATTACTTTCGTTGACTAAGGCAACTCTGAAAAGTGACTTCCAACACGATAATTGTTATTAATTTTAATACAGTATTAATAATAACCTTTTCCGAGGCACAGTCAAAGCAAAGCTCCCGCAGTTCCCAAAAGCGGGATACATCAAACAGTTCACAAACCAACTTGAGGTGGAGCAAGTCCTAATGGGCGAGCCTAAAGACAACATACATTAATTACGTGTGAAACTGTTTCATTAAGCCTCGAGTAATGAGCAGAGACTTACTTGTATTCGGTCACAGGATGCGCCACAGGACGCTATAGGGACGCTCTGGAGTGGAATCTGCTTCACGCACTTGTGTCGCGCCTCCATTTCCCGAGTCGTAACCTTACTTCAATATGCAGCTCTCTCAATGCTGTGACGAGAACATTACCTCTTCCTCGAGGTGGCTTATGATGATGGGTTGGCAATACTTTAACCCTTTGTAGGGCAAAACAATTTATTTTAATAATAATAATAGTAATAATCCCTCCCTATATTATTCTGCTAAGTTCCCATTCCAGTTTTGCACCGAAAATAAGGTCCTATTAACTCCAACCTACACATATGAGGTACCTACATGTTCAGCATAACCCAATGCGTAAGCGAAACGCACTCACTTAATCTTTAAATATCTCACAATTAAATAAATACCTTAAAACATGTACTGTATATTTACAATGAAATAATGAAAGAACGCAACATGGTAACCATGGCAACAGAATCACACAGGTCCATCTATTTCTGTAAGACGCAATGCAATTCCAATTATTACATTACTGTGAAAGTTTCCAGACGGTTATAAGGTTATCACTGAACCAAATTAAACTGTAAAATTCATCAATACATACAGTATAATGCGCTTAAGGGGGTTCAAGGGGCACTCTAGAATTTTTTCACGCAATTTTCACGTGTGAGAGTGAAAGGTCTTTTTCACCCGACTATAAAGGGTCTCCGAAAACCACATTTCAAGGCCCTTAAATTAACAGTGTCTGTGATATTCGCTCTGATATACGTATGAAGGAATGACAAACCCCTATCCACTGCACCAGTGGCTGAATTGATAAAGTCTGATTATTCATTCCAAGGATAAATCAGTCATAGCATTCATGATTGAGATTTTGCTAAGTGTACTCTTTACAACTAAATACTCGCGGGCGAAGCCACGACGGGTAATGCTAGTAATAATGATTTTATTAATGCAGCCAATGGCCATCTACTTTTCTTTCAAGGACGGGTCAGGGAAGGGATATTGGAAGGAAATCAGCCATGGACCTATTGAAAGGAACCGTCCCGGCATTTTCCTGGTGGTGAAAATGGGAAACCACAAAAACCATTTTAAGATGGCCGAGGTGGGATCCGAAACCACGCTCTCCCGATGCCAGCGAGGCACGAGGTAGTGCGTTAGCGATCTCGGCCACCGCAGCCGGTCCGCTGTCCTAGGGGTAAATCTGAGACTTGTCGCTTACAAAACTGTCGCTTAGGCCTACAGTGACATCGGACAAGAGTGTAAACTCTCAAAGATTGCCATGCAAGTGGAAAAAGCCGCGCATCAGGATAAGTGATATTTGAAAGGCGGAAAAAATACGACACGCATGTCATACGATGTTGGCATGTCAAAGAACCCATTTGAATTCAGTAGGCCGTGTTCATAATGGTAAAATTAATCTAGGGAGTTTCCGCCAACACAAAGTTCCTCATTTCTCTACTAGAAAGCGCTATAGTGTTCAAGGAGCTTAGATATCTAACCTCCTTGACTTTCATAGTGATTCAAGGAACAACGAAATTCAACATGCAAGCTACTCTCTGGCTGTCAAATAACAAAGCTTGCTCCTGGCACCCGAGGCCATACATTCATTCATTCATTTATTTGCAATGGGGGGAGTGTCCCCCGGTGGCAAATTGGATATACATAACAAATAAATAATTATACATAACAATTCAATAATAATTAAACTGGAGTATTTACACAAATAGTCAGTCTTTTCTTAAACACACATATTTGTATGGGGAAAGGCTCTAAGACTGCGGCAGGTAGAGAGTTCCAGTTATCAGTGGCACGGTTTACGAAATAATATTTACCATAATGTGTTCGCTGTGGTCGGCCCTTAACTTTGAAAGGATGATTGCTCCTACCCATGGAAGTGGGCTTTCCCATACGTTTGCTAAGCTCACCCCATGCTGGTTGATTTGTATACGTGTTGTACATAGCGCAGAGTCCAGATTTCATCCTCCTAGCCTCAAGTGATTCCCACCCAAGTTTCTTTAACATACGGCTCACACTGCTCCTGGGATTAAAGTCACTGAGCACAAATCTAGCGGCCTTTCGTTGTACCATTTCCAACTCATTTATGAGCCCTACTTGATATGGATCCCAAACCAAGAGGCGTAATCCAGAATAGGTCTTACAAGTGACAAATAGCCTAATTCTTTAGCAGAGGTACTACTTCCTTTTAATTACAAAGTGCAGGGATTTGTAAGCTTTAGAAACTACACATACTATATGACTACTCCATTTCATATCATTTCTTACGTGAACGCCCAAATATTTGCAAGAATCTCCTTCTACAAGTATTTCCGAGCCAATGTTATATTGAAAATCCTGCCTTCGCACTTTCCCTATTTTTAAGAGACTACATTTTCTTGTATTTATTTTCATTTTATTTACAATCGCCCACTTATAGACCAGGTTCAGGTCCTCTCGAAGCACTGCATTGTCTTGTGAGTCATGTATCTTTCGATATATTACACAATCATCCGCAAACAATCGACAGTCACTGCGAATCCCATTTGTTAAGTCATTTATAAACGCCAAAAATAACAAAGTTCCGATTACGCTGCCCTGAGGGATACCCGACGTTACGGTAAATTCATCCGAGAATATGCCTTCGACTTTCACTTTCTGGGAACGACCCGTCAAAAATTCTTGGATCCATAAAATTACTCTTCTATCAATCTTCGTCGAAGCTAATTTATGAAGTAGCATGTCATGCGGCACGACATCAAATGCCTTCGCAAAATCTATAACCACGGCGTCGACTGAAACTCCATGGTCTAACGATTCGCTAATGTCTTGAAAAAGTGATAGCATCTGACTCCTGCATGAGTGACCTTTCCGAAATCCATGTTGCCTATCATTAAACCATGATAATGTTTCCCACTGTTCCCTCAAGTAGTCGCAAATCAGATGCACCATCTGTTTACAAACGATGGACGTAAGGCTAACCGGCCTGTAGTTGCCCAATTCAAGTCTGCTCCCTCCCTTAAATATTGGGACTACCGTAGCTCTTTTCCAGTCATCTGGGATCTACGCATTGTTTATGGACACATTAAACATCACCTCCAAGTATCGTGCCACGGCCCCACCTCCTAGTTTAAGTACTTCACTAACAATATTATCAGGACCCTTTGATACATTGAAACGTAGTTTTTGTATTAGCTTTACAATTGCTGACTGGTTTATTTGGAACAGGAGAGCCCCTGATTCGTCGTTAAGGTCCAACACACAGCTATTGGATTTATTGAACACACTGCCGTAAAAGACATTTAATTCGTTAGCAATGGCCTGTTTCTCAGTAATTAATTTACCGTCACCGGACATTATCATCGACAAATTATTTGAATTTCCCTTTCTTCTCCTAACATAACTGTAAAATTGTTTCCACCCATCACCTCCCAAACCAAGTAAACCTTGCATATAACTGTCATGAGCAGCCCTCTTTTTTAAGACGAGCTCTCTTGATAAGGACTTAAATTTCAACATACACTTGTCACTATAATGTCTTTTATTGTATAATTTCCTAATTTTCCGTATTAGACTCCTAATTTCTCGTATGTAATACTCAGGATCTGGGTTTTGTTTCAGCAATTTAAATGGGACAAATTCATCAAGAGCGCTATTTAAAATTTTCAAAAAGGTTGGTCCACAGGATATTAATGTGATTTCCTTCCGATGCCCATCCTACGAATAGGTCATTCAAATACCCCTGAAACTTGCCCTGATCCGCCCTGCGATACTGGAATATGATCTTTTTTGCTACATCAGAGTCTAATTTTGTTATGCCACCATATCTAATATTTAATTCAACCCCAGAATGGTCACTAATTCCTGGTACTTTCAGACAGTAAATATCCAGCTCTACAGGCCTCACGAGAAAAAACATCTAAGGTATTATTGTCTCTAGTTGGGAAGTCAACTACTTGGGAAAATCCCCCCTCCCTTAAGAATTTATTTGCAGCGCTCTGAGCCTGACCACAGCTAGTTGACTCACCAGACCAGTCTACTTTGGGGAGGTTTAAATCTCCAGCAATTATTATGCTCTTTTTCATAGCATTACCCGTACAAGTTTTATCATACAGTGTTTCGAGGAGAGAAAAGTTATCTTTCGGTGCTCTATACGCCCCTATCACCTGAAGAGGGAATTTATTTCCTTTATCCGAAATTTGTACACATAACATTTCATGATCCATATCAGCCCACTTTAAGAAACTAGCTATATTTTTGCGCACACAAATAAATAGCCCACCACCTCGCATCCCCCGATCCCTTCTGTACATTTCGTAGGTCCCTTGAATTATTTCGCTACTATTTATGTCCTCATATAACGAAGATTCAGTTGCAATGACAATGTCCGGAGAATACGTCTCTACAAGATTCCAAAATTCAATTAATTTATTTCCTAAACTCTGACAATTAACCTGCAGTAATCTTAAAGTCTTACCTCCGCAGCAAATTTCTCGAAATAGCTCCTTCTGCTCGCATCAGCTGGCAACCTCTGGACCTGTTCCTCCTCACAAAAGCCGGCACGAACCGATGACCCTGTCATGTAGGCTCCCTAGGTTGAAAGCGCCCCTTCGATTTAGATGCAGCCCGTCTCGGGCGAAGTCACGGCCACCAATCCAGCAGTCAGCTTCTACGTACACTAATCCCAGTTGTGCACATACCCAGTCCATGCGGTCATTTACAGTCTTAACTCGCCCTAACGGAACATCTCCCCGCCGAACAATGCCACTCATTATAATTTTTGCATTTCTAAACTTGCTTTTAGCTCTTCTGCCTAGTTCGTAGAGCTCCCCCTTGATGTAATCAGCTGTAGCCCTCTTCTTCAAATCGTTCGTCCCAACATGGAGCAACAACACTTTAACTTTGTCACAGTCCTCTACATTTGCTTCTTCCACTTGTTGGGCTAGCTGGTCAATTTTAATCCCCGGATAACACCGCACATTCGCACCTGATTTCCTCGAGATATTCGCACTCCATCGTATCATAGAATCCCCCATTATGATAACTTCATCCTCAGTTTGCTCCTGCACGCCCTCTTTCACACTGATCCCAGTAGAAAGCCGTTCAGTCACATCCTTCACCGTTTCTTCTGATTCACGAAGCTTTGCTCTAAGTTCCTGTATTATTTGATCCCTTGCTTTGATTTGCACCCTCAAACAGTCCGGCGTATCACATAGTTTACAAAACCAATTTCCGACATCACAATCCTCCTTCTTCACCTTAATACTGCCGAAGTGAAACCATTTCTCACATAGTCCACACTCAACACCATTCTTCAATGTTTTACTGCACGTCGAACACTTTAAAGCTGCCACTGGATCATTTGCCTGATTCACATATGGAGTAACAGGCCCTGGATTCACTTCCACTCCACCAATAACTAGCAGTGCAGCTATCACTAGGGCTATGAACCACAAGTTGCTAGGTCCCGTACGCACACACAAACACCGGAAATCCCGACTACCCTTCGCATACCACAGACCGATCCTCGCCCGATAACACCCAGAGAACAACCCATTTCAGCACACCTGAGAGCTCGGGAAAAACACGACCTTTCACTTTGACTGCCAACGATATTATTATTATTATAATGCGGTTCTCATCAGGAGGAAAGCAATTTATTTTCATTTCCTGTTTTCATGTGTAGTGTACCCGTTCGTCCTGGGGATGCGATGACCCATCTGCTATAACATCGCATTCCTGGAGTTCCAGGACAGAGCGGAGTTAAATGAACCTCTAGTCAAATAAGGAATGTGTCGGAAATTCAGCTGAGTTATCGAAAAATCAGTGGGTATCACGAGACAAAGTATCTCTAGGGTCGTTACGGGCTTAAGTTTAATAAAAATAATGCAAATATAAATGGGCGCCATCAACTGAATTCCTAGCAAACCACTTCCTTTCCGGATAAGCCTTACTCAAGACAAGGAAAGAAAAAGGAACATCACACCATCATCAGATCACAACTAAGATAAAAACAAATTTATTTTACTTTGATAGTCAGACAGACATTTTAAATATAAATCCTACCTAAGAGTATGGTCGAATGCCAAAGTTAAATTGTCATTGTCCAAAAATCGAACCATCTCTTTTCTATTCCAAAATTATTTTTATCCACATAACAAGAAAATTTTATAAAGTTCTCTTGGGTTCTCAGGATCACTGTAGCACTATGTCTTTCGTCACTGACATTTGTGAAACCTGAGACCTAATTTCTCTTTAATTTAACATCAATGTGGATTTAATAAAGTTATTAATCTGTCTAAACATACACATATAATAATCACACATATTAAATATCACGTAAATTATGGTTTGCATGGTATAATTTGAATGTTGAACATGTTAATCAAATGCTCCTAAACATTGAATAATTAATTTACACTATTTACATCGTCATTAACAATCAATCACTTATCTGTGAATTACAGAAAATTCGTAGCTTATTGAAAATCATTATCGTCATCGTCAAAATTAAATATTTCTCACATTAATTCTCACTTCAAAATCCTACATATTCTTGTCAAAATCCTTAATTCATCACCATTACATCATTTAAATTCTCAACTCAAGTTGCAATTCCTTCAAGTTATATCTCAATTAAATTTATTTAATTCCATGTAAATTCATTAATCATCAGCTTCTTTAATTAATTACCACCTTCTAATTCAGTTATTCATTATCATTACAATCGTCTATTAATTTATTTAAATCAGTTTATTTATCCAATCTTTAATTCATCCATCTATTTAATTCATCGATTTATTTCAAAATTTAATTTATCAACTTATTTAAATTTCAATCATCTGGTTATTTAGTTTTCATTATTTCATCTAGTCATTCTGATTTTTATTTCATTAGGTCAGATCGTTAATATGCTTAAATCTCAGATTATTATTTCATTAATTATTATTTTCAGAAAATCTTGTATTATCAACTTCATTTATTTGTTTAATTTCCTAACAAATTGTTTAATAAGGTTTATAGAACGTTGTCTTACAGTTTTATCACTTCCAAGTTATATCTCGTATTTAATTTATCATGCCAAAAAATATTATTGTCTCCACGACATCACGTTGGATCAAACTATCCACAACGACATTACATTTCTTCAATACTTCAAATATCACATTTGAATACAAGAATTATTCCACAAAACTCCATAAATATTCAGCACATACAGCATGAATCTCAACAATTACGCTAGACTGGGTACGACGACCTCATGTCTGCTTCAAAAATACATTATCAACGTTGCAACTATCACATGGCAACTTCCACAAAATGCCTATCACAAACTCCACTTAACCATGTTGCATGATCTACAAAAAATATATAACTGGCTTCAAATTATCAACGCACACTATCTCCAATAACTGTAATTACTCTGATCACATCTAGACAACTTCTTAAATAATTGGAAAAATATATTACCTCAGTAATTTAAGATCTGCTTTCAAATAGCATAAATTCTCTTACAATTCTTATAATTCACATCGCAGAAAAACACCAATGTGCTATAATCTCTCACATCAAAATCTGCAATACTGATCTGCCTTAAAATAAATCTGACCATTAATGATTAATCTTACAAGATTCAATTACTTTAAATCCTTCTCAAAGGTATCAAACACAATTATAAAAATCATCAAAAGCATCAGCTGTAACAACTGTTAAACTGAAATTACTCTCAAAAGATTATAGCAACAAAATATTGGATTGGCAAACAAGAATTACTAAATGCAATCCTGTTGACATTTATCGTTACTTTATTTAACAAAATTTCGACTGATATGTGACTAGTAGTTCCTTGTTTGATTCACTTACATCTCGTGTACATTCGGATGATAAAAATGAGTCCCTCAATGGCGAGTAAGATGAGTAACCACCGTACAGTCGTATAAATACGAAAGACCTCGCCCCGTCGACTTGGATGATAGTTCCCTGAACGATGGGTAAGGTGAGTAGCCACCATACAATCGTATAAATACGAAGGACCCCACCTCGTAGACTATATGAGTGAATGTATCAGATAGGAATCAACAAGTTTCTACTTGTCATATAAAAGCGATGTTCATTCACTAAAGTGAATAACTTCTTAATATCTCCAAACAATCCAATGAAAAAAATCCCTACTGATGAATAATACACACTCGCTAGTATGCAATGAACTGACGAAGTAATTTTTGATACTCAATTGCAGATCACGAGTTCGAAATACTCGTTACACAAAAAAAAAAACTATTTATGAAAAATATCCTAGCTGGAAAAATGTCTAAAAGACCAAACATCTGCTTAATAAAGTCAATCAATGGTGAGAATATCGTATAATGATGCCTGCCATATCATATGGTCACTCCATATTCTAGCAAATTCGAAGTATATAAAGTCAAACCATGTCTTAATAATCAAATCACTCCTATTAGAAAAATATACATGTGTGCCCAGTATTCATGAAAATAATCGTATCAGGTAGACATAACTCTTACAGTACCTTTCATCATCAGCTGTAATAAATTTCCAAGATCGTCGATTTTCCCTACATAAAGAATTTCTCGAAAGATCGGCGTGAATATCATTTCATGCATGAAATGACGATTGCCTTCGAAATCCCAAGTGAATCAGCTGTTGGACTCCTCTCGTCAGGAATCGAATCCATCGCTCTGCGGTGCCATCTTGTCTCTATTTGCGTCTACTCGGACATGTTGAACTTCGGATTACCCATAGCGGATATTGTCCAACTCCTTCTCGAAAAAGTTCATGGAAACAGCGGACCCCCTACTCCTCTTCTAAGTTACGCCACTGTTCCGTTAAATGTTCAGTTTGAGTATTGCAAGTTCAATCTCAAATGACTGCTAAGTTCCACTTCCGTAAAATAAAATTTTACTTGAGAGTGTTCAAGATTACGAAACACCCTGTAGTTGTCTGTATTAGGTAATTCATGAAAACTGCATAAGATAAAAATCTTATTAATGCACGATCTAATGTTCATCTGTGCCTATGCTAACAACATTCCGTATAATTGAAATAGTTAAAGTCGCTTTGAATGTGTTGTAGAACAGCATAGTTATAAGGTTATTCGTAAAAGCAATGTTCAAACTGTGTTGAAATGAAGCTTATAATAAAGTATTCAACTGCTTGCAGTTCGGTTCTGATATATCCCGGCCGTCTGTAATTGCTTCCTCGGCCAGCCCGCCTGGATCAATGACCCGCCTGGCCTTCGCTGCTCGGCGATGCAGGCACTGTCGCCTACACTCTTGCCGTGACAGTTTCTGTATGTTACGTGACCTTCACGGTGCGTCTCACTTGCGCTATAGAGCTGCTCTTACCTGCTCGTCTGATTGAGCTCAACTGGCTGTGCTGACACTGTCTTCATGCTTATGGGCTCGGCGCAGGCACGTGGCGTAATCCCCCACCACTGTGCTCTCACGTCACGGTCATAGTCTCGAACCCAGTATCATCTCGGCTATTCCGTTATAAAATAACTTACTTCCATAAAATTATTTCCACATATAATGCATGTTATGTATCCTCTTCTAAGATGATTAATTGCTATAATCCCATAAATATCTCAATAAAGCTTCGCATCTTTATCCATAATTCTATCTTCTCACAGATTTCAATGCCTCCTTGATCCTAGACCTCCTACGTCATCTTCACATTCTTCTTGACGCGATCGGTGCGCTATCTTTTCTTAATCCTTTCCAAAACCTCAACTAAAGCTTAATGTCTGCTGGCGTAGCCGATAGCCTAAACTAGGTATCGGGTACATCTCTCCCGTACATCTCCTTTTTTTTTATCAGGATTGAAAAAAAAATACACTCTCAGGCATTCTATATATGATATATGTACACGATAGCTCTACAATTCCCTTACTCAGCATGATGGTTCTTTCTGACTCTCAATAATGATGACTTCCAATGATTAGCATCTTGATTCCGTGTTATTCTGACGTTTATTTCTTCCTTCGCCACTCGTGCTCGCTCGATTGACATCTCTCACTGTCTCCTCGAGTGGTGCATTAGGCTGTCTATCTTCTTGTCTCGACCTCTCATGTCCACGATTATCCCGTCTATCGTTAGGATCGTCTCTTCGGCCATCCTGCCTGTCGTTCCCATTATACTGTTGACCTTGGCTCCAGTTATTCCTGCCCCGATATCTATTGTTATATCGATTCCTGTCTTGATATCTGGAATTCTGGTTATAATTCCTATATCGGCTATCTCTCGCTTCTTGATCGTATGGCCTCTCATATGGTCCTCTATATCGATCATTTCCTCGAGCGTTACGGATGTTTCCTCGATTCCCTTCGTTCCGTCGGTTTTCCCAGGAATCCCTTCTGTCCGTTTGAGCTGCATTGTCTACGACTACCGCATTCACTTCTTGCGTGTTTCTGTTGTCGTTTCTGGTACTTCTAGGCGTAACCTGTGCGCTTGTATAGTCCAATCGCCGTAAAATGTCGTCATAGTGCTCCAGTGTATTGGCTCCCGACGCTATCAGTGATCGCTGTACCTCAATTGGTAACTGTCTCGCTATAGCTTGCAAAAGCTCTTCTTCTGGTAATGGAGGAATAAGGAACTGTAATTTAGCCAGCTGTGACGTGAAATAGTTGGCATAATGCGTCGGATGTGACGTAGAATAGCGTTTTGAGTACATCTCGGCTCTTACGTTAAGTTGATCCTCGGCACTCCAGAATCTCCTCAAGAAAGCTATGGCAAATTGCTCCATGTTCGCAAAATTGCTTCTAAACGCTCTAAGTGCAGATCCATCTAAGGCGCGTTCAACTATCCTTAGCTCTCTTTCTTTGGCTACCCTGTGTTCCGCCATGTAGTCTCGAATATCTCGCAGAAATTCGACTGGTGTGACTCCTGTATTTCCCGAAAACTTTCTCGGCTTGTCATCCAGGTTCCTAATAATGGTGACTGGACCTGAGTATCGTACGCTTGGACCCAACGTACTCCTATTCGAACTTGGATTATCCTGAGGGGTTGAACTAGCCCTTTCGAATGTCACATTCGGTTGCATTTGACGGTCTTCTCCCATGCTCGCTTCCTGATTCGTCATACTGCGGTCTATCGCTGTTTGATTCATCAATGTTTCCCCTGATGTTATATTCTGACTGGTGAAACTGTTAAACATGGATTCTAATTTAGTTATCCTGTCTTCTGCTAATTTCTTGACCTGCGTCTTTAATTCATCTAACGATGTAACATCCTGCGATTTGTTACTTTCGTCTAAGTCGTTTCTTAACTTGTTAATTTCTCCTTCGCACGTGTTCTTTACTGACGCGTCTTGTTCTTTTAACAGATCAACATCTGTTCTAAATAGAGTTGAATCTATCTTCATCGCTTCCTAGTTTTCCGTAAACCTCGCTTCTAAGTTTGCCATACCTGCGATTAATTTTTCATCTAACCCTTCACGTTTCTCTTTTGCTTCGGCATCGACCTCACTATACCGTTCTTCCACGATTGCACCGACTCTATTTTTAAATAAAGCTAAGTTTTCATTAACCTTTTGCTCTATATCGTCGTCTATCTTCCTAATATCTTTCTGCAATTGATTTTCTAATGATTTTAAATTAGAATTGACCTCTCCTAAGACTTCCTCTTTAATGGTCCCAATTACTGTCTTTAAATCTTTAATCTCGTTACCTAGATTCGTTTCTAGACCTTTAATCTTAGTCTCGAAAGATACTTCGGTAGACCAATCTTGAATTTTGCCTACATCTGCCACTAAACCATCGATGTCGAATCTCAACTTCGATACATCTGATTTAATGTCTTTCTGTATGGACATAACGTCAGTTCTTAAAGTAAAAATATTTTCTTCTCCTCTACTTTCTAATTCAATAATATTTTTTCTTAATATTTGAACATTTTCCTCTCCTTTCATGTTTACTGCAATTATGTCTAATTGTAAAGTCTTCAGCATTTCATTATTCTTTAAAGTTAAACTATTCTCTAATCTAGTTAACTTATTTTCTAATTCAGTGTTAGTTTCTTCACTACGAGATTGTAATTTCTCTTCCAATGATTTGAAATTATCTTCACTGTTTGACTGTAGCCTAGTCTCTAATAACATCAACTCATCTTTGCTATTTGACTGTAACCTAGTCTCTAATGATTTTAAATTATCTTCACTAGTTGACTGCAATAATTTTAAATTTTCTTCAGTACTAGTCTGTAATCTTTCCTCTAATGACTTTAAATTATCTTCACTAGTTAACTGTAATCTAGTCTCTAATGACTTTAAATTATCTTCACTAGTTAACTGTAATCTAGTCTCTAATGACTTTAAACTGTCGTTCAGATTGCCTTCGCTATTAGCCTGTAATGCTTGTACATTCTCTTTACATTTAGCTTCTAATCTAGCTTCTGAATTATTAATTTGTTCTTTAACTTCCGTTTCCATCTTAGAAATAGTTTCTGCAATACCAGACATACCCGTCTGTAACTCTCCTAACACCTTAGCTAAATCTTCCGGCAACATAATTATATTTTCAATATAGGTTTAATATAGAGACGTTAGACAACAACACATCACAATGTCTCAATTCCTGTATTCACTTGGGTATAGGAAAAATGTCTTATAACTAACATGATATTACTAATACGATTAACATGAACACTGGATTGGGTACACAAGTACATTGTCTGACTAAGTTTAATAAATTTTGTAACACAATTAAATGAACTTGAGATCAATCTCTCAGTAATCTAAATCTGATGTGATTCCCTAGAATAAACAAAATCGAAAAGCCCCACTAGTTGGATAAAGCCAATTCTCCCTCTCTCTCTGTACCCGTTCGTCCTGGGGATGCGATGACCCATCTGCTATAACATCGCATTCCTGGAGTTCCAGGACAGAGCGGAGTTAAATGAACCTCTAGTCAAATAAGGAATGTTTCGGAAATTCAGCTGAGTTATCGAAAAAGCAGTGGGTATCACGAGACAAAGTATCTCTAGGGTCGTTACGGGCTTAAGTTTAATAAAAATAATGCAAATATAAATGGGCGCCATCAACTGAATTCCTAGCAAACCACTTCCTTTCCGGATAAGCCTTACTCAAGACAAGGAAAGAAAAAGGAACATCACACCATCATCAGATCACAACTAAGATAAAAACAAATTTATTTTACTTTGATAGTCAGACAGACATTTTAAATATAAATCCTACCTAAGAGTATGGTCGAATGCCAAAGTTAAATTGTCATTGTCCAAAAATCGAACCATCTCTTTTCTATTCCAAAATTATTTTTATCCACATAACAAGAACATTTTATAAAGTTCTCTTGGGTTCTCAGGATCACTGTAGCACTATGTCTTTCGTCACTGACATTTGTGAAACCTGAGACCTAATTTCTCTTTAATTTAACATCAATGTGGATTTAATAAAGTTATTAATCTGTCTAAACATACACATATAATAATCACACATATTAAATATCACGTAAATTATGGTTTGCATGGTATAATTTGAATGTTGAACATGTTAATCAAATGCTCCTATACATTGAATAATTAATTTACACTATTTACATCGTCATTAACAATCAATCACTTATCTGTGAATTACAGAAAATTCGTAGCTTATTGAAAATCATTATCGTCATCATCAAAATTAAATATTTCTCACATTAATTCTCACTTCAAAATCCTACATATTCTTGTCAAAATCCTTAATTCATCACCATTACATCATTTAAATTCTCAACTCAAGTTGCAATTCCTTCAAGTTATATCTCAATTAAATTTATTTAATTCCATGTAAATTCATTAATCATCAGCTTCTTTAATTAATTACCACCTTCTAATTCAGTTATTCATTATCATTACAATCGTCTATTAATTTATTTAAATCAGTTTATTTATCCAATCTTTAATTCATCCATCTATTTAATTCATCGATTTATTTCAAAATTTAATTTATCAACTTATTTAAATTTCAATCATCTGGTTATTTAGTTTTCATTATTTCATCTAGTCATTCTGATTTTTATTTCATTAGGTCAGATCGTTAATATGCTTAAATCTCAGATTATTATTTCATTAATTATTATTTTCAGAAAATCTTGTATTATCAACTTCATTTATTTGTTTAATTTCCTAACAAATTGTTTAATAAGGTTTATAGAACGTTGTCTTACAGTTTTATCACTTCCAAGTTATATCTCGTATTTAATTTATCATGCCAAAAAATATTATTGTCTCCACGACATCACGTTGGATCAAACTATCCACAACGACATTACATTTCTTCAATACTTCAAATATCACATTTGAATACAAGAATTATTCCACAAAACTCCATAAATATTCAGCACATACAGCATGAATCTCAACAATTACGCTAGACTGGGTACGACGACCTCATGTCTGCTTCAAAAATACATTATCAACGTTGCAACTATCACATGGCAACTTCCACAAAATGCCTATCACAAACTCCACTTAACCATGTTGCATGATCTACAAAAAATATATAACTGGCTTCAAATTATCAACGCACACTATCTCCAATAACTGCAATTACTCTGATCACATCTAGACAACTTCTTAAATAATTGGAAAAATATATTACCTCAGTAATTTAAGATCTGCTTTCAAATAGCATAAATTCTCTTACAATTCTTATAATTCACATCGCAGAAAAACACCAATGTGCTATAATCTCTCACATCAAAATCTGCAATACTGATCTGCCTTAAAATAAATCTGACCATTAATGATTAATCTTACAAGATTCAATTACTTTAAATCCTTCTCAAAGGTATCAAACACAATTATAAAAATCATCAAAAGCATCAGCTGTAACAACTGTTAAACTGAAATTACTCTCAAAAGAGTATAGCAACAAAATATTGGATTGGCAAACAAGAATTACTAAATGCAATCCTGTTGACATTTATCGTTACTTTATTTAACAAAATTTCGACTGATATGTGACTAGTAGTTCCTTGTTTGATTCACTTACATCTCGTGTACATTCGGATGATAAAAATGAGTCCCTCAATGGCGAGTAAGATGAGTAACCACCGTACAGTCGTATAAATACGAAAGACCTCGCCCCGTCGACTTGGATGATAGTTCCCTGAACGATGGGTAAGGTGAGTAGCCACCATACAATCGTATAAATACGAAGGACCCCACCTCGTAGACTATATGAGTGAATGTATCAGATAGGAATCAACAAGTTTCTAGTTGTCATATAAAAGCGATGTTCATTCACTAAAGTGAATAACTTCTTAATATCTCCAAACAATCCAATGAAAAAAAATCCCTACTGATGAATAATACACACTCGCTAGTATGCAATGAACTGACGAAGTAATTTTTGATAATCAATTGCAGATCACGAGTTCGAAATACTCGTTACACAAAAAAAAACTATTTATGAAAAATATCCTAGCTGGAAAAATGTCTAAAAGACCAAACATCTGCTTAATAAAGTCAATCAATGGTGAGAATATCGTATAATGATGCCTGCCATATCATATGGTCACTCCATATTCTAGCAAATTCGAAGTATATAAAGTCAAACCATGTCTTAATAATCAAATCACTCCTATTAGAAAAATATGCATGTGTGCCCAGTATTCATGAAAATAATCGTATCAGGTAGACATAACTCTTACAGTACCTTTCATCATCAGCTGTAATAAATTTCCAAGATCGTCGATTTTCCCTACATAAAGAATTTCTCGAAAGATCGGCGTGAATATCATTTCATGCATGAAATGACGATTGCCTTCGAAATCCCAAGTGAATCAGCTGTTGGACTCCTCTCGTCAGGAATCGAATCCATCGCTCTGCGGTGCCATCTTGTCTCTATTTGCGTCTACTCGGACATGTTGAACTTCGGATTACCCATAGCGGATATTGTCCAACTCCTTCTCGAAAAAGTTCATGGAAACAGCGGACCCCCTACTCCTCTTCTAAGTTACGCCACTGTTCCGTTAAATGTTCAGTTTGAGTATTGCAAGTTCAATCTCAAATGACTGCTAAGTTCCACTTCCGTAAAATAAAATTTTACTTGAGAGTGTTCAAGATTACGAAACACCCTGTAGTTGTCTGTATTAGGTAATTCATGAAAACTGCATAAGATAAAAATCTTATTAATGCACGATCTAATGTTCATCTGTGCCTATGCTAACAACATTCCGTATAATTGAAATAGTTAAAGGCGCTTTGAATGTGTTGTAGAACAGCATAGTTATAAGGTTATTCGTAAAAGCAATGTTCAAACTGTGTTGAAATGAAGCTTATAATAAAGTATTCAACTGCTTGCAGTTCGGTTCTGATATATCCCGGCCGTCTGTAATTGCTTCCTCGGCCAGCCCGCCTGGATCAATGACCCGCCTGGCCTTCGCTGCTCGGCGATGCAGGCACTGTCGCCTACACTCTTGCCGTGACAGTTTCTGTATGTTACGTGACCTTCACGGTGCGTCTCACTTGCGCTATAGAGCTGCTCTTACCTGCTCGTCTGATTGAGCTCAACTGGCTGTGCTGACACTGTCTTCATGCTTATGGGCTCGGCGCAGGCACGTGGCGTAATCCCCCACCACTGTGCTCTCACGTCACGGTCATAGTCTCGAACCCAGTATCATCTCGGCTATTCCGTTATAAAATAACTTACTTCCATAAAATTATTTCCACATATAATGCATGTTATGTATCCTCTTCTAAGATGATTAATTGCTATAATCCCATAAATATCTCAATAAAGCTTCACATCTTTATCCATAATTCTATCTTCTCACAGATTTCAATGCCTCCTTGATCCTAGACCTCCTACGTCATCTTCACATTCTTCTTGACGCGATCGGTGCGCTATCTTTTCTTAATCCTTTCCAAAACCTCAACTAAAGCTTAATGTCTGCTGGCGTAGCCGATAGCCTAAACTAGGTATCGGGTACAGTAGGTTATTTACTTTAAAATTTTGATTTTTTTAACTCAGCAATTCTTCTAGGTTTGCGCCGTGTCTTGTGTGGGGTTTCACCTAGGACACTAAGCTGGCTCATCAGCAGCTCTTGGTGTCTCCGTTCGGACCCCCACTGGAGTAGCGAACTGCAGTAAACTTCTCGCAGTAAAGTGGCGCAGATGCGCTTCATAAATGGGAGGTAGCACGCAGTTCGCTACTCCAGTGGGAGTCCCGGCGGGGACACCAAGAGCCCGCTGATGAGCCAGCTTGGTGTCCTAGGCGAAACCGCACACAAGACACTGCACACCTAGAAGAATTGCTGAGTTTTAATTCACTGGTCGTGAAAGCCAGTAAGCCTTCATAGGGAGGTTATGGCTACTTGAGCTTTTAGTTCTCGCAGTAAAGAGGCGTATGTACGCTTCATAAAGAGGGAGATAGTGCGCAGTTCGCTACTCCTGTGGGAGTCCGGGTGGGGACACCAAGAGCCCGCTGATGAGCCAGCTTAGTGGCGTAGGTGAAAAGTTGCCCTCTGGGCGGCAATTAACAAAGCTTGCACCCGGCATCCGAGGCCATACGATAATATTATTATTGTTATTATTTTTTATTTATTTTTATTTGCGAATTGACCACTTCGGATCACGATACAATTTCATTTTTTCTTTGCCTGAAGTTTCCTCTTCCTCCAGTACTCCTTCATATGGGCGCTATGCTGTTTCTTCTGCTCATCCGTCCAGGCTCTTCCCTTCTTTGTGGTTCTTGTGACGTGAAATCCTTCAAAATTTTGAATTATGTACCGAAATGTTTCCCTGTTTGACATCTGAACTTCCTGGATGTTGGAATTTTCGAGATCTTTTCGAACTTCCTTAATCCATGTCGTTGTTGTCTTCTTGTTCCACAAGTAGCCGAATAACTGTTTGGTTAGTCTAGTTTTGTCCATTCTGTACAAGTGTCCGAGAAACGATAACCTCCTCTTCTTCATGGTCTCTGAGATTCTCTCCACATTTTTATAGACTTCATTGTTGCTCCGAAGTTTCCAGCCGGTTTCAGTCTGGACTGGGCCCATGATTTTCCGTAGTATTCTTCTTTCTAGGATCTCTAGCTTCTCCAACTTGTAATTCATCGAGAGGCATTCGCTGGGATACAGGCATTCTGTTTTTACTACCGTGTTGTAATGTTTTAGTTTGGCATTCCATGAGATGCATTTCTTGTTGTAGATGTTTTTAGTTAGCCCATAAGCTCTTTCCATTTTTGAGATACGATCTTCCACAGCAGCTTTCTCTAGACCGTTCTCTTGTATGGTTTCACCAAGGTATTTGAACTTTTTCACCCTCTGAATCCTTCCAATCTCTGTTTCAAGGAATTGTGGTCCATGTTTGTCATTCATCATGAACTTGGTCTTCTCTTTCGAGATCCTAAGTCCTGTCTTGCTAGCGATCTTTTCTAAGAGGTTGATCTGTATGGCAGCTTCTTCTAGGTTTTCTGAAAGTATCGCAAAATCATCAGCGAAAGCCAAGCGATTGACTTTGATTCCTCCCGTTTTTCGTCCTAGGCAGATCGGGGCTATCTCTTGATTTTCAAGTTCGGAATTCCAAATTTTCACAATCCTCTCGAGGACACAGTTGAATAGTAATGGTGATAATCCACCACCCTGTCGCACACCTGTCTTGATTTCAAATGACTGAGACAATTCTCCCATGAACTTCACCTTAGAAGTTGTGGCTGTTAAGGTTATTATTATTATTATTATTATTATTATTATTATTATTATTATTATTATTATTATTATTGTATTTAGTACTTTGATTCGGTTTCCAACAGAACCTCCCTTTACTAGATATGTAAATACTTCAACGCGACAATATAAAATATAATCTCCCCTTTCAGATCACATTTCTAATCCAGAAGAACCGAGGAAATCCCGTCTAGCATAAAATATATCCTCTCTGGATGGCATAATATTCCATCATGGAGTTTTTTTCATTTCATATTAAATCGTAGCCATAGTTTGCAACGAATGCACACGTCTGAAATGCAATACAAACAGCAAAACATCATCCATGTAGCTTGCAGCGCTTGGCAAGTAGAGGAATCCAATATTGCAAATTAAAGCCCATTGCGCTGCACTGCCGGCAATTGTCACATCACTTGAGAGCCATTGTTTTCCTAACTGAGCGAGTCTATGCTCAAAGCTACCGAGTGCAATAGAATTGTTGTTGTTGCAATTGGGGGTTTGGATTTCGTGGCCATTTCGGCCCCGTGTACTTCGGTGTATATAGGCCTGTATACCCATAGAGAGAAAAGAATCACCAAAACCGTTTGATAACCTGTGTTATTGTGTTGTCTGTAATAGTGAGTATATATTTGTGACCAGGATTGAGACAAAGGTTGCCGTCGCCTTAAGTTATCAATCACTCCGGCACTTGCGTGGATTATAAATTTTATACCACGATAAATCGCTTCTAAGGTGACTGAGGGCACTTCGTCTTAGTATCACCTCACGAGGCTAAATGGGCCTCTTTTCAACCTTCAGACTAGAATTAAATCTCTTGGAAGAAAGGACGAATGCTTTTAGTTTGATGTGACTGTTAATCTCGCGATCATGAGGCACGGGATCTCCTATTTACGTGGAATCCGAACCACAGGACATGTCATTTCACTTGGAAGAACTGTGGGTCAAATCCGAACCTCAGGGGTGACAGCCAAGAGTGTTAGGGACTAAACCACGAGGTGGTGCAAAGTGATTTTATATTGTTATGTCCCGATGTCAGTTCATCCTTGAACTGTATCGGACATCAGCCCTCGGTTCAACCCAGTGCATGAGGTTCAACGCCACGGTGCTGAGAGGGCCCACACGCTTTGGCAGTTTTTGGTTGATAAAAGCGGCGGCCTCAGGTCAGTTGGGGTCAGTCAGTGGGACCAGGCTGTGAGGTGCGACGAGTTGAGGGAGACGACGGAACGGAAGGCTGGAAGTAAGGTCACTTATCCGCCGATCGGGAGATCGGGCGCTCATTGACCTAAAGGGGACAAAGGACGAGCAGCATTGGGAAGAGCCGAGCGAAGGATCAGGTGAGATCGGACACTGTTAATTCTTAGCTAGTGTGATTCAAGTGAGCCTCGTTTCTGCATGGCGGATTCCTTCAAGGATCTAGAAGGAATAAACCACCACGGCAAATACCTCTTATACATTTTATTGGGGGACAACCCCGTGTTCCAATAACTCCCTCATTCCCCCCACCTCTTTTAGTATAGGTGGTGTGCTGTCAATCGTTGGTAAGATGATCGGTAATGACACGGTAACGACCCAGGTACCTGAGCTTGAAGAACTCCCTGAAACTCGTGACTAATGAACCCCTGGGCGGCCTATGGCTTAAGTCCGTGCCACCCGGTAGGGGCGTTACAAGGGTAGACGCCACCGTCGTATCAAAACAATATCTGTCGGTCTCTGTATCTGTATGTCTGCCTAAAAAGTTAAGATGACAGACCCGTATGTGATCGGGGGCATGGTGGCGCAGCATTCAAGCTCTTGGCCTCTCACCCAGGTGGACTGGGTTCGATTCCCGGTCAATGCATGTGAAATTTTCGAAGTGAAATTCCATGGCCTGTGGTTCGGATTCCACGTAAAAAGGAGGTCCCGTGCCTCATAATCACAAGATTCACGGTCACATAAAACTATAATCTTCCGTATGTGATTTCGGAGTCCTGGGTTCAATTATTACCGGTTCTGTCAAGAAATATAATTTTAGTCTGAGGCCTGGAACGAGGTACACTCTGAGCCAAAAATGAGAATAGGTGGGTTCGATTCCCATCTCAGCCCTCATACAAGTGCTTTTTCCGTGGTTTCCCAATTCTACGCCAGACAAATGCTTGAATGGTTCCTAACTTGAGGCATCGGCCACTCTTTCTCAATCCTAGCCTTAATACCAATTCACAAGCTACCACAGGCTCTACAACAACACAGGTTATAAGACAAATTCTGTATACACCTAAACAGTTTGGTGAACAAGAGTGTTTTCAAGGAAACAGTAAAGTGTTAGTACTGTATTATTCGACCTGACTTCGAGCGTACCTTTTAAACTTCCAACATGGCAGCCACAGATTGAACACAATATAGTAAATACCATAAAAAATAAAACAATAATGACAAATTAGAACATGCCCTTGAATTCAAATAAGTATAATGGTTATTTATATGAGCGGAGCTGTTGGTCGTACAGTTGTTACGAAGTCGTGGACTAGTATACACGTGAATAATAGTTATGCGTAATTCACGAACCCTTATAAAACAAACTAACCTTATATCACGAGATTCAAACAACGAACCGTAATATAAACACCAAAGTAATTCATTAACTGTGCAGTTAAATAGTATTTTTATATAAATTTCAACCTCAACACAGTGATCAGGATCAGTGTTGCCAAATCTTGAAATGGGAAAGAACTAAACCCTACACTTTAAAACACCAGAAAAACACCAGCTGGACTCTATGATTCAAAACCCTAGAAAAACACGAAAAATTATAAATATATATAAACGGCTTTTTACTTACATTTATTTCATTAAAAATCGTCTTCTTCACTTGCGGAGCCCGCTACCGCTATTATATCTTTAGAGCAGGAAGGTGTAGTACTGCTGTAGCTCTGCATACTTCCAATTTTGGCCACTGTTATATCCTTGGGAAGTTTGTAGTCGTGATAGCATTTTCACTTTGTTTTAGTCCAAATCGCACACACAGAATGGAATGGAATTTTTGGACTTTCATTCGATTTCTTTGCTTTGTTTTCATTAATTAAACTTGGCTAAACACTCACCCTACATCTGCATTAGAGTGAGGGAGCGAAGGTACATAAACTGCCTTCACATGAAACTGGGAAATCCCCTGGGAGCTGGGAAAAAATAGATGATAGGTGGATTCTTTGTACAAGTGCACTTGCACTGAGCCCTGCATGTTGAGCTTTCTTAGCGCTTATGCACGAGAATGAGAATTTCATTGACTTCCCCTGCTGGAGTGTTGACCTTGACACGTGTAAGGCTGAACATTGCCTATCTTTATTGATTAACTTCATTCAAAATATTACATGGCTTTCAGGATTTACTTATTTGTCATAGGCGACAATTTCATGAAAAAATCCGTTAAGCACCAGATTTGGCAGGGGCGGATCTAGGGGAGGTCGAGGAGGGTGACCGCCCCGGGCCCTGCGGACCTGGGGGCCCCGCGCCATGGTTTTTTTAATTTAAATAATTAATTATACTTTCAAACCTTTCAAACTAATTTATAATTCTTTTTTTCTTCAGTGCAGATATGACCTCCCTTGACCGTTTAGCAAGTTTAGATTTCAGTGAAATAATATAAGACTTCGGTTGGTTGGTTCTTAAGTTTAGGGGCAGCGACAACACGGTCATGTAGCCTCGTGAACTTTGGGTGTGTGTAGAACCAGTCTGATAACCGGTGTTGATTGTGATGACTGTATTAATGTGTGTTATCTGTTTTTTAATTTAAGTACAGACTGCAACTTAGAATTTTTCAAATAGTTCCTACTTTTGCCGCCAAGCGCCACCGTCAACGACTACTAGGCCAAGTTCAGAACTTAGCTACCAGACGCCACCGCAGTCGGCTCTTGGCAACGAATGCAGAAACCTAGAGCGTTGTTTACATTCCTATCCTAACCAATTTAGCTTCACACAGGTGCAATTAGTGGAAGGTTCTTTAACATGCCATAAATCTATGACATGGGACCGCCGGCTTTACTTCCCCTCCGAAGGAAGGCATAATGAGTTTTTTAACGCTCTTAAAAGAATCCTACGGCTTCGGCAGGGTTTGAACCCGCTATCTTGGGAATAGAAAATCAGCATGCTACCGACTACGCCACCGAAGCCGCCTTAGAAGACTTCAGATCAATACAGGGCGAAAAATTGTGTGTCTCTGTGTGTGAGTGTGTGTAAACTGAATGTCTGCGCCCCCCCCCCCCCCTATCACTTCGAACAAAGTGAAACCGAATTGAACGAAATTTCGTACAAAGAAAAGGGCACCTCAGTGTCATGATTTATATTGCCGCCATCTTGACGGAAACGTAATGGCGGCCACCCAAATGTTCAAAGCTTAAATCAAATTACCACTAATCTAATAATCCAATCTCTACCAAATTGTGCAGCATTATACCTTTAAATATGAAGAATCGTTTGACTAATGTACAAGGTCATCTGGCCAATAATTTGCGGATAGCGGCCATCTATGTGTGCATATCGTTTCTTCCTATCTATTCAAACACGGTGAAACCAAATTGAACGAAATTAGATACACAGGTAGCACTAGCAAGGGGCAGCTCAGTGTCATGTTTTATATCAGAAGGATTTGAGGAAAAACACAACATTATAATTTTACATAATTTAATTCATAAAGAAATATATTCACTCAAAAACATGAAAGAAAAATCAATCACTTGGCATAGTCCCTTCAAGTGTCATTAAAAATATGAAAAAAATCAATCACTTGGCATAGTCTCTTCAAGTGTCATTCAGAATATGAAAACAAATCAATCACTAGACATAGTCTCTTCAAGTGTCATTCAAAACTAAAAATCACTGTGTTAAAAATTCATCAAGATTCACTAAAATGTCATTTCATTATTCTATGAACTTTGTAACCACTTTGTCTTGCTTAAATTTAATTATAATTATTTGTAGTATATTTTACTGAGGCGTCAAGCGCGCCTATCATTCAAGTCACATAATTTCTCCAAGGCCTTGGACATTTATATTCATTTCAATCTTTACCTTCGGGGTTTCTCTAATGTTTACATAATTATCATTTATCTATCACTTATTTAGTCCTTTGGACTTTACTAATCATTCTTCACAAAGCCTTAGATTTTACACATTTAAAATACTGATCAGAACATGCCATGTCTGTGGATCGAACCCCTATTCCACCAGTACCTTTCCCATGCATCAGGTGAACTTTCTCTGCAGCGTACCATGCACTGTGTTATTTATTATTGTGGGATCCTTATTCTTATTTAAACTACATTGTTTCATAACACGTTCTTTCATTCGTTTTGAGGAAGGAATCCTTTTATTTACAATAAAAGTGTTTGACAAAATCCGTCAAAATTCATATAAATACTTCAAACTTATATTCTTGAGAATGGTCTCCATCCCAGCATTATGATTTTATAGGTTAATTTGAGCTTGTATCTTTTAATAAAAACTTTCACATAATGGCCTTTTTATTACTAGTCTTTGACAGACCTTTGCTTGACCGCGGAACTCATTAACCTTTCTGTCTCACTCACTCATTACGGTAGGTTGGGCTCTAACAGCTGCCTCGTCCCTCTGGTGATACTTCACTTGATTTATGGCGTCTCGCCGGCCGCCACGCTCACAACGTTGTTTATTCTATAACCATATGATTCCCAAGACTTACGTTTCACTTCTAAAGCAGCTATTTGTTCCTGCTTTTAATATGATTATTATTATTTATATTTCGTTTTTACAGGATATTTATAACTTATTCCGGAGAGGATGCCTAATAGTTGACTACACCAACCTTAATTACAATTTGTATGACGCCTTATAACAATACTATTTATAACTGATACCCGTGTGGACGGCTAGCGTGGATGTACTTACCTTTATTTAGGGGTCCGCGTCGCTTCCACTGCAAAATCACCTCCAGATGACATGTCCCAACAGAAGAGCTCCAAAGGGGTGGAAGGAAGGTGGAAAAGGGGAACGCACAGGCTATTCTACAGACACCCCCCAATAACCAACAGAACTGCTGCCGACGAAATAATGCCACAACAGTTGTTTAAAAATTTAAAATAAAAATTTAATGTTAAAATTTAAAAAGAAAACACCTCCACCAGAAAACAGAACATGCATCAGGCAGTATAAATTTCAAAGAAAAATAAAATCTCAGCTAGAATTCTCACTGTAGAAAAAATAAATAATTAAGGCCGATATTAAAAAAACAATTACTTGAGGTAAGAGCATAAAAAGCTACAAACCAAAAAAAACACTAAATAAGCACCCGACATATTCCCAAACTGGACCATGAGGGCCTTGGAGAATCAGAAAAAAACTAGTGCAAAATGTTATTACCATAAACAAGGTAACGTAAGAATAACGAAGGAGTACCAAGAAAACTCCAAAAAAGGAAAACCAAAGGAAAATTTAAAACAAATAAGTTAACATCACCATGACCCAAGAACGTGCACTTCAAAAACGCCAGAAAACAAAACCCACAATGCACTACTGTCAACAAGTCACCATGGCGACCCTCGAACAGTTGAAGGTACATCAGTACGTATTTATGTGAAACGCGTAATTTACATTTTTAAATTAAAACTTCTCCAGTGAGAAAACAGCTAGATATAAACAAACTCTAGACATTACGATATCAAATAATTTTTACAGGCAACGGATCAGACTAAAAACCGACCGACTAATGAACCAATTTAGGCCTAGTGTTAATAGATTCGTCTGGCCAGTACCATAATATTATAAGAAGAAAATGCCTTAACCAGATGCCAAATAATAAATTAAGAAGAAAAACAGTAGTGTTCCCCGGACAAATATAGTTTAACAAAAAATTTACATTTTCATAGGTGACATATCTTTTCCAAGGTCAACCTTCCAGAACCAAAACAAACACTCAGTTCACAATGCAAAAATATGGAGCTCCAATAATTTAAAATAATAAAATTTCAAGACATACCTTAATAAAGCCTTTTGGGGAGACACTAATATTTACACTACTTAGACATCTTTAAAGGATTTATATCATCAAAAATAAACTAAATAGCAGATGGCTGCCAGTCGCTGTCGAAGAGATGCACACCAAAGTCGCCTTTCATATTAAGGCCGAAGAAACTATTTACACGATTATTACAGATGATCGTTGCTCACTAATACTTCATGTATCATAAATAAACTGGGATAAATTCCCAAGTTAGCGGGACGAGGGCAAAGCCCTCGCCCTGGCGAGATTCACAATATGCGTAGTTGTTCTCCCAGCAATCAGTCACAACTATTATTCACAAGATGGATGACAAAAGCCACGAAGGCCACCCAGCATGCACCAGGTTTATTTAAATTGGACCAATTAAATTTAGCCACATATTACGACAATGTGAAAACCAAATAATATTCACACGACACCACTAAAATGTTTTGGCGGCATGAAGTATATATAGGCTTTTGTTTATGACGTAGAATATAATAAATAGCCTTCAACATGACTGGAATAGGATGAGTTTAATAAGGCACAACTAACGCATTCTAGCGGAGAAGAAGGAACCATTTGAAGGAACCCCGAAATCCGACAGCAGGTGCCATCTCGTGTACACAAATGGGACCAAACGACCAGGCGGTCGTTTCAAACGTCATGAAGTTACATCCAAGGGTAGATACATGTTTGAAAACTTTGGGACGGGCTCTTGCACGTAACAGTCTCCCTCCCTTAAGCGTGAACACCGTTCACGAATATGCCTAGGCATAGGCAGAACTCCTTAACTAGTCGATTCACCAAGCAAGTTTCCAGAAGATAATGTTCACCAGTTAACTCCAATTGATGGATGAAACCGCATCGTTTTGGTTAGGAAGAGTGCAGGGTCAGATTATCAGTGATGGGATAATTGATCACCTCGCAAACCACTTAGTCAACAGCATCACTGTGTCCATCAGTCTTCAGAAACGCAGAACACCAGCACCAGCAGTGCTTTCATAGTCCGAGACACGGTAGGTAATTTTTTTTTATAAGTCCAATGTAGTTCGCTTTAAACGACGTAGGTGGAAGCAATGTGCCATATATCATGCGACGCGTGGCCAGCCATTTACAAAATAGAAGTTAATCTAATTTCAAAAATAAAGGTTTTCAGAACTACAATTTCTTACTACATTTTACAAAAGAGAAACAAAGTTGAATTTACATGAAGAAAATATTTCTGACCATGACCTAGATCCGTGTTTACAAAATTTCATTTACAAATTTACCTTTTTACAGACTAGAAGTACCTTTCAAGATGACATGAGTTAAACGACTATACATTTAGAAGGAACTACGGTAGAGGAATGACCACTCAAATTCCCAAGGGAACATGTATACAAGATATCATGAGTTAGGTCTCCCACCGAGTCCAACTTACATGTTAGCATCTTTTATGAAAACATCAAAATTTAGTTTCAAATTTTACAATTTACCACAAAAATGGGAATTACCCAACAGTTACAAGTCGTATCCCAGTAGAGTTTGCAAATCCAGTTCAAAATTCCAGAAGGAACAGATGCCTGAAGGCTTCAATGAAGGTTAGGGATACTCTACATTATACAAAATCAGTTTACAAAATTTACGGTAGCATTTCCTCATTAGAAACCTCTCCACCTCGTTTAATGTGCGACAGATGCACTCTGGAAATTTTCTTTGCTTAGGGGTTTCTAATAAGGAGAGTAACGGGAGTCAGGAACGCCTCTACATAACATGGGCCCTTGAAACGAGGGGTCAACTTGCTTGAAACTAGATTACTGACGCCCTTGGGCTCGAAATTGCGAACGTACACAACATCACCAATTTCCAAATCCGTTGGCTTGCGACAGGCATTGTGTCGCTTGGCAAGTTGGTCATGTGATACCTTAATATTCTCTCTAGCCTTGTCGAATTTCGCCCTCATATCCTCGGGCGTGAAACTGTCTGGAAGGAGATCGTGCAGGTTCCACAGATTAGACAACGGAGAATTGGCCATAAAGGAAAACATTAACGAAAAAGGGGTGGCTTGCGTGCTCTCATGCACGGCGGTGTTGAAAGCAAAATTGAGCCAATGCAAATTAGAATCCCACTTGGAATGGTCGTCGTGGTGGAAAGCAATCAGAGCAGAACGGAGATTACGATTGACTCGCTCAGCGATAGACGGGTTAGGAAAATAGGGAGTGGTGGTTACATGCGAAATAGCATAATCAAATAAGAATTGACGGAACTGATGAGATACAAAGCACTTGGCATTATCTGATACCAGGAACTGACTTGGCCCAAAAGATGAAAAGATGGAATTGAGACACTTTATGACGGAACTGGTCGTAGCCTGTCTGGTGGGGAGAATCCAACTAAACGGGGTGAAACCGTCAGTGCAAACATGCGCAAATTGGTTTCCCCGACCAGAGCGAGGGAACGGCCCAACATGGTCGATAAACAGCCTCTCCATGGGTCTAGATGCCGGTTCAGATGACAACAGGCCAACCTTAGTAGAAACCGGAGGTTTGCTAATACTACATGCAGCACAATTCCTAATGAGCCTCCTGATGTCGCCATCCATACTTTGCCAAATGAAAAACTGTCTGATTTTAGCTCGGGTCTTGAATACTCCTAGGTGGCCACCAATAGGAGATTCGTGATAGTAACGAAAGATTTCCGGAATGAGGACTGACGGGAGCACAATTTTAGGTAGACGGTCATGACGAGACGAACAACACAATACACCGTCCTTCAGAGAGTAGGGCTTGATCACTTCACCAGAATTGATTCGGTCAATAAGGCTAGATAAGGAGGGATCTTCTTTCTGGAATCGTCTCACATCCTCAAAAAGCACAGGGGAATTGCTAAGAACGACATTGGCACAATTTACAGCAGATACAAGGTTTACGGGTCCACATTCTTGAATATCCTCTTCAGCTGTTTCCTCGTACATGCGGCTTAATGAATCAGCTACCGCATTTTCGGACCCACGAATATGTGGGACAGTGAACTGGAATGACAGAATCCTAGTTGCCCATCTGGCAATCCTACCAGTTTTACGGGGTTTCCCTAAGACCCAGCTCAAGGCTTGGTTATCGGTCTCAAGGAGAAACTTAGTGTGCTCAAGATACATACGGAATTTTTCTAGAGCGAACAACACAGCTACACCCTCAAGTTCGTATATGGAATACTTCCTCTCTGCGTCCGTTAAGGTACGAGAAGCGTATGCAATGGGTTGCCTACCCAGATCAGATTCCTGCAGTAGGACACAACCAACACCACGACCAGACGCATCAGTCTGCACAATGAACTGCTTCCCAAAATCCGGAATGGCTAATACAGGGGCGTTAGAGAGCGCAAGCTTAAGATCTTCGAAGGCTGCCTGCTGAGAGGGACCCCACTCAAACTTCACAGCCTTTTTGCGTAATAGATTTAGAGGAGCAGCGCTGTCGGCAAAGTTACTGATAAACTTACGGAAGAAGTTCACCATACCAATGTAACGAGCAACACCCTTGGCGTTCTTGGGTGGTTTAAAATCTCTGATGGCCTGCGTACGAGACTGGTCCACGGAGATACCAGATTCAGAAACAATATGTCCCAAGAAGGAAATTTTGGGCTTGGCAAAGGAAACCTTGGACAATTTGACGGTAAGGCCAGCGTCACGCAACCGATCAAGTACAACTTTCAGATGATCAACGTGTTCCTCGAAGGACTCAGAATAGATCACCACATCGTCAAGGTAGTGGTACACAAACTTGAATTTAATTTCGGAAAACACCTTGTCCAGAAGTCTGCTCAACACAGCGGCTCCGGTGGATAGGCCAAACGGGACACGGGCATACTCAAACAGGTTCCAGTCAGTGGAAAAAGCAGTAACATGCCCGGATTCCGGAGAGAGGGGAATTTGGAAGTAAGAAGAATTTAAATCGAGGATCGTGAACATCTTCGCGTTGCGAAACCAACTAAAGCATGTGTGAAGGTTCGGCAAAGGAATGGATTGCAAAACAAATTTTTGATTAAGAGCCCTATAGTCGACCACCGGCCGAAAACCACCGTTAGGTTCTGGCACAAGAAACACAGGGGATGAGTAGGCAGAGATAGAGGGTTGGATTACACCTTCTTCTAACATCTTATCGATAATCTTACGAAGTTCAGCCATCTTGGGCGGGGCAAGGCGATACGGGCTGGAACGCACCGGCACAGAATCGGTTAGCTCAATCTTGTATTCCATCAAATGGGTTACACCCAACTTGTCCGTAAATACATCACTATACTCCTCACATAACCTCTTAATGGCATCCTTTTGAGGACTCGTTAAATTTTCCAGATCGAGATCCTCAATAGTCACAGGTTCACTAACTGAAGCTTGTAGTTTAACGTGACCGTTAATCGGGAGATCATGAGCCACGGGGGTTCACTAACTGAATTGACAGCAGGAGAAGATAAAACCGGGTTAAATGATAATTTACTCTGCGGATTAAACTTAAACCATAAGTTGCGAGCACCAAAATCAAGAAGCATACCAACGTGTGACATGAAATTAGCTCCGATGACCACAGAACAAGAAAGATTTCTGGCAACAAAAAAATTTAAATTTTCAAGAAAAATTTAGAATATGAATTTTGACTGTCATGCTACCCAAAATATTTAAGTTTGAAATATTTGCCGAAATAAAAGATTCATTGTTAGGCTCTAACTCAGGAAATTTGCAAACACTCTTCATAGATAAAAACCAGTCCTCGCTTATAAAGGATGCGACACTACCAGAATCAAGCAATGCAGAAACGGGCTCGTCATTAACACAAATTTCAATAAACGGGGATATTCCTTTAGCCACAGGAGAAATTCCAAAACCATTACTCACTCTAAAACGATTACAAGTAGATGACGAGGACACCCGCACCACAGGTTTCACATTATGTTTAGAATTAGGCTGACTTGCCACGACATTGCTCACCGACAAGTTAGGTGGGTCAGCGACATAAGCAGAATTAGCACGTGAAGATTTAGTTTTCAACGAGTTATCAAGACTTTCATTAGTAGGGCGACCAGAAACTTCACAGGGTTTTCCCAAATTCACATGCACAGAAATATCCTTAGAAGTAACACCCGAGTTGGTCTCCACAACATCCCGTCATTGGCGATACACAACCTGGTTACTCGGACACACCTTCTTGACATGTCCCACGCCACCGCACGTGTGACACTTAATATTGGGTCTTGGGTGGAACATAACCTTAGGCGGGGGACGAGACCTCAAGGAAGGAGGGGGACGAGACATCAAGGAAGGAGGAGGAACATTAGCTACACGAAGGGAATCTGCATGTTTCACAGCCATAGCCTCTATAACGACCTGTTTCAGCTCGACAAATGACGAAGGCCTGGTACACATAGTCATGTATGACCTATATTGAGGCGAAAATCCATTTACAATCGATGACACCAACTGTCGTTCAGTTAAAGGGGATGCAAATACCTGGGCATACACCTTATTGTCACTGACATAGTCGTTAAGTGACTCGTCCAACGTTTGGACACGATAAAAAACGTTTGCTCGAGAGCACTAAGGGCACTCGCAGGGACAAAAAACCACAACACTTCCCTAATAAACATGGCTAAGGACATGCGGAGGTGGATAGCTTCAATTAGCTTATCGCGCAGCATACCGGAAGCAACAGGATATAACAGTTGGAAAATCAGATTTTCCGACATCCCAAAAATCGAGGCATAGTTACCCAATTCGACCACTTGTTTTAAAAATTGGACCTCTTGGGTAACGTTATCTAGGTTGAAATGCTTTAACTTAGTTAAGAAACCAGAAATAGGATGAGGAATCGACCCATAATTAACGGTAGGCGAGAATGTAGCATTAGGAAAAGAGACATTGTTACCAGGGTAGCCCGCTCGCACACCCTCTACAGGAGACAAAACATTTACATTACTAGAGAAGGAACCGGGATGCAATGGGTCGGCAGGACCCAGGAAATCATTAGGTGACCTAACATGAGAAGAATGACCGTAAGCAGGGTTAAGAGGTCTGGGCGAGCCAGAACTAGACAAAAGAGGGGCAGGCAAACCACTACTAGAAATCGATCCCAAAACCTCAGATCTAGTAAACAGAGGTGATTCACGTTCAACCCCAGAAGAACTCTCCAAATTCACAAGGTTATCTCTTAAGTCAATTAAATCGAAAACACTATTGTTGTCGGCCATTTTGGAAAACACAGAATGCAGACAGCCAATATAGAAGGAAACAAATTTTAGGAATTACAAGGACAGTTTACACTTTCACAACAAAACCAAAACTACCAATTACCACCACCATAGATTAGGTTGACACTCGAACACAGCCACCACCTATAATACAAGATCATGCACAATGCTGTCCAGAATTGCATATGTCACCGCCTGCTTGGCTCGAGAACAGGAAGCTAAATTACAAAAATTGGCACAAAACACATGGCGAACAGCTTCCGATAGGGCTCCAGGATGCCTTCACTCGTAGCATGTAGGCTATCAGAATATTAAGAAATCCCCATTTTCCATGCCATGAACCCATGTCAGTCACTCACCGAGCTTCTTTTTCAGTGGGGATGCTGCCCACAAACAGGGTAAAATACAGCAGCAAACGCCTCGCTTCTAAACAGGTCACTTACAGCGTACCGCATGGATATTCAGAGTCAAACATGAAATAAAACAAACGACAAGGATTAGCTTTACATAATATCAAGTGCACTGTTATGACAAGATCCCACCAACAACCGCCCCATCAGCACTAGAAGGGTCCATAAAACAAGCCTGCGGGTACTGGGGAGGGGATAGTTATGGAAGCGAACTCGAGCGCGGTCTGCTACCAGAATGCCAACCCACGTGGACGGCTAGCGTGGATGGGCCTACTTACCTTTATTTAGGGGTCCGCGTCGCTTCCACTGCAAAATCACCTCCAGATGACATGTCCCAACAGAAGAGCTCCAAAGGGGTGGAAGCAAGGTGGAAAAGGGGAACGCACAGGCTATTCTACAGACTCCCCCCAATAACCAACAGAATTGCTGCCGACGAAATAATGCCACAACAGTTGTTTAAAAATTTAAAATAAAAATGTAATGTTAAAATTTAAAAAGAAAACACCTCCACCAGAAAACAGAACATGCATCAGGCAGTATAAATTTCAAAGAAAAATAAAATCTCAGCTAGAATTCTCACTGTAGAAAAAATAAATAATTAAGGCCGATATAAAAAAACAATTACTTGAGGTAAGAGCATAAAAAGCTACAAACCCAAAAAAAAAACACTACATAAGCACCAGACATATTCCCAAACTGGACCATGAGGGCCTTGGAGAATCAGAAAAAAAAACTAGTGCAAAATTTTATTACCATAAACAAGGTAACGTAAGAATAACGAAGGAGTACCAAGAAAACTCCAAAAAGGAAAACCAAAGGAAAATTTAAAACAAATAAGTTAAAATCACCATGACCCAAGAACGTGCACTTCAAAAACGCCAGAAAACAAAACCCACAATGCACTACTGTCAACAAGTCACCATGTCGACCCTCGAACAGTTGAAGGTACATCAGTACGTATTTATGTGAAACGCGTAATTTACATTTTTAAATTAAAACTTCTCCAGTGAGAAAACAGCTAGATATAAACAAACTCTAGACATTACGAGATCAAATAGTTTTTACAGGCAACGGATCAGACTAAAAACCGACCGACTAATGAACCAATTTAGGCCTAGTGTTAATAGATTCGTCTGGCCAGTACCATAATATTATAAGAAGAAAATGCCTTAACCAGATGCCAAATAATAAATTAAGAAGAAAAACAGTAGTGTTCCCCGGACAAATATAGTTTAACAAAAAATTTACATTTTCATAGGTGACATATCTTTTCCAAGGTCAACCTTTCACAACCAAAACAAACACTCAGTTCACAATGCAAAAATATGGAGCTCCAATAATTTAAAATAATAAAATTTCAAGACATACCTTAATAAAGCCTTTTGGGGAGACACTAATATTTACACTACTTAGACATCTTTAAAGGATTTATATCATCAAAAATAAACTAAATAGCAGATGGCTGCCAGTCGCTGTCGAAGAGATGCACACCAAAGTCGCCTTTCATATTAAGGCCGAAGAAACTATTTACACGATTATTACAGATGATCGTTGCTCACTAATACTTCATGTATCATAAAAAAACTGGGATAAATTCCCAAGTTAGCGGGACGAGGGCAAAGCCCTCGCCCTGGCGAGATTCACAATATGCGTAGTTGTTCTCCCAGCAATCAGTCACAACTATTATTCACAAGATGGATGACAAAAACCACAAAGGCCACCCAGCATGCACCAGGTTTATTTAAATTGGACCAATTAAATTTAGCCACATATTACGACAATGTGAAAACCAAATAATATTCACACGACACCACTAAAATGTTTTGGCGGCATGAAGTATATATAGGCTTTTGTTTATGACGTAGAATATATAATAAATAGCCTTCAACATGACTGGAATAGGATGAGTTTAATAAGGCACAACTAACGCATTCTAGCGGAGAAGAAGGAACCATTTGAAGGAACCCCGAAGTCCGACAGCAGGTGCCATCTCGTGTACACAAACTGGACCAAACGACCAGGCGGTCGTTTCAAACGTCATGAAGTTACATCCAAGGGTAGATATATGTTTGAAAACTTTGGAACGGGCTCTTGCTCGTAACAATAACTATGCCGTTATCGGTCTTACTTGCACATTTCATTCGTCGATTATTGCCCACAATATTTTATTTATAACAATGCCCTATGGTCTTGCATGCATATTCGCTTACAACGCGTTATTTCGACGATTTTGGCCTACAATATTTATTTTAACACAGCCTGATCGGACTTAGAATGTAACTATTATTTCGACGCATCAATATGGCAATATTATTTATGGGAATTTCACCTACCCAATACAACACGACGTTTCATACAACAACAATACAGTAAGGGGAATCTTTCATCCACAATATTTCGATGAGACTCTCCATCTCCCGATTAATTATATCCTGATTAACGCACATTTATTAGCTTGAAGCTACATTTATTTATTATTCGGCCTTTCCAGCAACACGATTTCTTGCTTGGTTATTGGCGATTTATTTAATATCTGATATGATATTTCATTTATGGCGGTATGACCTCGGCCTTCCGATCATTTTATTTTCATAATTCTGGCTTGATAGCCTGCGATAATAAATTTTCTTTGGGTGTTTCTATTCACCAATTACTTTTAGAGATTTACAAATTGATCATTTGACAACAATACGTCAAGATATTATTTATTTAGTGCCGTTTTATTACGATTTTCATTATCACTTTATTTTTAGAGTATAACAACTCGATAATATTTATTTCTATTATTTTCATTTCGAACTTTCAATTTTTTTTCATTAGAACTTTTTGTTATTTGCCATTTAATTATAAAATCAGACTATTTTATGTATTTCCTTTTTATTATTTACTTTATCAACTTTTTTACGACGCATATTTATTTCATTACCTGCTTTTACTGGATAAATTCTAAGCCATTTAAGTTATTATTTCCGATTCCTTCCTCCAAATCATTTATTATTTATTATTTCATTTCTTGGGTTTTTTACTTTATATTACTGATCCCATTCATATACTTATTTTGCGAGGTCATTCTCGCAATTATTTATTATTATTATCCCAACATCTCAGTTATATAAGTGCATTCAACTACCCGATGAGTTCGATCGTCAAAACTCCCTAGTTACGACCGATCTCATCGGGTCAGTACATCGTACATCTGCAATTTTAATGAAAAATCATGACTCACCAGTGTGCTTCTTCTGCTTCATCCTTAGGAAGGATTCACCCACCTAACGACATAATTATCACTTTTCCATGGCCCTTTCTTTTGTGAGCGGCACCTCACTTATGTCCAATCGACCTTCACTTAAATTTAAAATTTTGTAAAATACTGTATTAACACTTAAACACATATATCTTGTAACTTATTTACACTGCACTAATTTTCACCACATCTCAGTGACTCTTGGCAGGTTCTATCGGTGATCGACGCCCTGATGAGATCCCCGGACCCTGCATTGGACGTGATGCTAACTCGAACAGCTCCTAATTCTTCACTGGATCTAGTCTCTGCCCTATCTTTTTGATAGTCTATTTTGACTTCCTTTATCGTCCCTTTATAAGCGATTGGCAATTTTCAATTGCCCTACGTTTACGTAGCGGTCTATCGAACCTATGGCCCGTTTACTACTTGACAGTACTTTGTCCTAATAATTTTTCCTCCTTTCTCCTACGAGAATGTCTTTATTTCTACGTTCCTATTCGACACACTGTAGCTTCGCTAAAGTTCACTATATTTGTTCTTGGGTCTCGAACCCGTGTCCATTTACTAGAATTATTGGATTTCGTTCCAATATCGGTCCCTTACTACTGTAGCCTTTCACTTGACTTTCACGGAGACCTTCCTATATTGTCGAAACGATGACCTCTAGCGAAGTGTCTCTACTTGTCTGGACTGCTGTATTCTAGCTAATTATTGTTCTAGAATTTGTCGCGGCGCACTTTACTTCGTCAAGGTTTTCGAGTAGCGTATAATTTATTTGATCTAGCACAAGTGCTTTAGTGATCACTTACAAACAACCGTACTTTTGACGTAGCGGATTTATATTACCACGCACATACAATCTTTTGTTGAAACCGCGGATATTGATGATTGTTAATTTGTCTTAACACGATCCACTTTTTGTGGTTGGTAACGAACTGTGTTACTCACTGTGACATCTCCATACAGGAGTACGATGAGTCCTTTCTAATGTTAGGACGAACTTCCGTCCAGGCAGCTTGATAATACTGCGTACCGTATACTTATGTACTGTGCGGAATTGCGCTGAGCCTTCCCGGGCTTAACTGAACTGCGACTAGTATAATGCAGCGTTTCTGCATTTTATGAGACAGCGTGTAGCGTCTCCCCGCTTACTGAAGGAGAACTGCTTCTGATACAGCCTAAAGCCTCACTTGGCTGACGGATACTGCATGCTCTCTGGTTGAGACCTGGGCTATTTATTGGGAATTTGCAAAAATAAACTACTTTTGTCTTCTTCTTGGAGCTAACTTCTGAAATAGACGTCGCGCGTTTTTGAAAAATATATCATTATGTTCCCTATAATCCAAACGTCTCATTAACATTTCGTTTCCTGAAAATCGATCGTCTATTTAATTTAAATAAAATCTACAAGACTCCTCAGCTGTGTGGGCGAATGCGTTATTTTTCTTCATCCGGCGACATAATTGCTGACTAAGTGCTTTTTCCCTGGGCCTAAATTATTCAATTTTAACCTTTCTTAATTCCTAATTTCCCAGATTATTCTGATCCATGGAAACATATTGTTGTAATTTTGCATTGTTTCCTCGAAAACAGCTTATTTCACAATTTTGCGGTGTTGATTTGCAATCCAATGTTGCCAGAAAAAGGTAATGTTAGCACTCTGCGGTGACTCCCCTGCCAATCTGCTCTGGTTGATTCATCACGGCGTGACTGCCCTCGTGATTCACATATCGCTTGCACCACGTATCTCTAGATAAAGCATCAATGTTCTGCGTCATGCCTTGAATCACTTCCTATTTCCTCATGGCTAGCTTATAACTGGACCTCTTTTCATCTTAAAGATCCGAAGTTCATATCCTGTACCAACCCCAGAGGGTAAAATATAAACTAATCATTAAAAATAAGCAGACATGTGTCTAAGGGTTTTTCGATGTGGTGTATTATTATGAGGTGAAAGGGGTGAAAAGTGGGGGTTGAAGGATTCCTAACGGAGCGTGTAGGCCTATCTCTTAAACGACATAGGCGAGAAATTTGAAACTCAGCGAAAAATAATCAGCTTAAAAAGTAAGTAAATCGGTGTTCGACCGTATTTTCATAAATTAATTTAAGGGGCCAATGGGGTGGGGTGAATTTCTGGGGGAAAAAGGAGAGAAAGTGTCCTAACTGACAGACTAACTCACTCACTCACTCATCAACCTCAGGGGAAAAAGACAGCTTAAAAATAAGTTAATAGGTGTTCAAGCGTTTTTTTTTTCATCAATCTAATGTAAGGGGCCCATGGGGAGGGGTGAAATTCTGGTAAAAATAATTGAAAGAAAATGTCCTGTCTGACTCACTCACTCATCACGCCCAGCGAAAACTATTAAATTTGGAAACATGAAATTTTGGGAATATGTTCACTGTATGTCGAAAAAGTCAACTAAGGAATGATTTTTGTTTATTCGGGTTTTAAAGAGGTGTTAAGGGGGTAAACGTGCATTTCATTGAATAACGATTTCTCATGAGTTGTTTCTTTGGGGATGTGATATTCGGTATATAAACTAATCATTAAAAATAAACACACATATGTCTAAGGGTTTATCGATGTGGTGTATATTATGAGGTGAAAGGGGTGAAAATTTGGGGTTGAGGGATTCTTAACGGAGCGTGTATCACTGAAACGACATAGGCGAGAAGTTTGAAATTCGGCGGGAAAAAACAGCTTAAAATACAAGTAAATAGGTGTTCGACCGTTTTTTCATAAATCCAATTTAAGGGGCCCTAGGAGAGGGGGTGAAATTCTGAAAAAAAAAAAAACAGGAAAGAAAGTGTCCTAACTGATTGACTCTCTTACTCACTCATCAATCTCAGGGGGAGAACAGCTTTAAATAAGTAAATAGGTGTTCGACCGTTTGTTTCATAAATCCAATTTAAGGGGTTCATGGGGAGGGGTGAAATTAACAAAAATAAATGAGAGGAAATGTCCTGACTGACTCACTCACTCATCATCGCCCAGCCAAAATTATTGAAGTTAGAAATAAGAGAGAGCTTGTAGTTTAACTTGACCGTTAATCTTGAGATCATGAGCCACGGGACCTCCTTTTTACGTGGAATCCGAACCACAGGACATGGCATTTCACTTCGAAAATCTCACATGCATTGACCGGGAATCGAACCGCCTTGGTGAGAGGCATACAGCTAGACCGCTGAGCCACCATGCCCCCTGTTAGAAATAAGAAATTTAGGGGATATGTTCGTTGTATGTCTAAAACGTCCACTAAGGAAAGAGTTTTGGATATTCAGGTTCTAAAGAGGTGTTAAGGGAGTAAACGTGCATTTCATTGAATACCAATATCTCACGAGTGGTTTCATTTGGGCATGTGATACTTGGCATATATACTGAAAATGAAAATCCACAGCCTGCTTCCAGTCTCCGACCGGGTCAGGAATGGAATGAATGACGCCCCCATCTAGCGGCGAGGATATGAACTGTGCCGGCTGCCGAGGCCTGACGCACTCCTCCGGGGCACTGATTCAATGAATGACAGATGAAGTGAAATGATAGTGGAGAGTGTTGCTGGAATGAAATTTTGGCAGGGAAAACCGGAATACCAGGAGAAAAACCTGTCTGCCTCCGTTTTGTCCAGCACAGATCTCACATGGAGTGACCGGGATTTGAACCACGGACCCAGCGGTGAGAGGCCGGCGTGCTGCCACCTAAGCCACGGAGGCTTTACTTGGCGTATATACTAATCATTAAAAATAACCTGACACATGTCTAATGGTTTTTCGATGTAGTGTATATTATGAGGTGAAAGGGATGAAAAGTGGGGGTGAAAGATTCCTAACGGAGCGTGTATCTCTTAAACGACATAGGCGAGGAGTTTGAAACTCGGAGGAAATCAATCGGCTTAAAAAAAAAAAAAAAAAAAAAAAAATAGGTGTTCGACCATTTTTAGCCTACTTTCGATTTTTGCAAAAAATGAAAGTAGACTTATGAGATCAACACAGGGCGAAAAAAAAGTGTGTCTGTCTGTGTGTGTGTATGTGTGTGTGTGAGTCTGTGTGTGTGTGTATGTGTGTGTGTGTGTGAGTCTGTGTGTGTGTGTGTGTGTGTGTGTGTCTGTGTGTGTGTGAGTGTGTGTACTCTGAATGTCTGTCCCCCCCTATCAATTCGAACACGGTGAATGCGAATTGAACGAAATTTGGTACAAAGGTAGCACTAGCAAAGGACACCACAGTGTCATGTTTTATATCGCCGCCATCTTGACGGAAACGTAATGGCGGCCACACAAATGTTCAAAGCTTAAATCAAATTACGACTAACCTAATCATCCGATCTCTACCAAATTTTGCAAAAACATACCTTTATGGGGGCAGCATCCTTTGGCCAAACTAATAGGTCATCAGCCTAATAGTTTGCGGATGGCGGCCATCTTTGTGTGAAAATCGATTCCCCCTATTAATTCGAACAAGGTGCAACCGAATGGAACGAAATTTGGTACAGAGGTAGTACTAACAAAAGGCACCTCAATGTCATGTTTTATATCGCCGCCATATTGACGGAAACGTAATGGCGGCCACATAAATGTTCAAAGCTTAAATCAAATTACGATTAACCTAATCATCCGATCTCTACCAAATTTTGCAACAACATACCTTTATAGAGGAAGCATCCTTTGACCAAATGAATAGGTCATTAGCTTAATAGTTTGCGGATGGCGGCCATCTTTGTTTGAAAAACAATTCCCCCTATTAATTCAAACACGGTGAAACCGAATGGAACGAAATTTGGTACAGAGGTAGCACTCGCAAAGGGCATCTCAGTGTCATGTTTTATATCACCGCCATATTGACAGAAACGTAATGGCGGCCACACAAATGTTCAAAGCTTAAGTTAAATTACGACTAACATAACCATCCGATCTCTACCAAACTTTGCAACAACATACCTTTATGGAGGTAGCATCCTTTGACCAATCTAATAGGTTATTAGCCTAATAGTTTGCAGATGGCGGCCATCTTTATGTCAAAATTGATTCCCCCTATTAATTCGAACACGGTGGAACCGAATGGAACGAAATTTGGTACAGAGGTAGCACTAGCAAAGGGCACCTCAGTGTCATGTTTTATATCGCCGCCATCTTGACTGAAACGTAATGGCGGCCACACGAATGTTCAAATCTTAAATCAAATTACGATTAACCTAATCATCCGATCTCTACCAAATTTTTCAACTACATACCTTTATGGAGGGAGCATCCTTTGACCAATCTAATAGGTCATTCGCCTAATAGTTTGCGGATGGCTGCCATCTTTGTGTCAGAATCGATTCCCCCTATTAATTCAAACACGGTGAAACCGAATGGAATGAAATTTGGTACAGAGACAAAGGGCATCTCTGAGTCATGATTAATATCGCCGCCATATTGACAGAAACGTAATGGCGGCCACACAAATGTTTAAAGCTTAAATCAAATTACGACTAACATAACCATCCGATCTCTACCAAACTTTGCAACAGCATACCTTTATAGAGGGAGCATCTTTTGACCAATCTTATAGGTCGTTAGCCTAATAGTTTGCGGATGGCGGCCATCTTCATGTCAAAATTGATTCCCCCTATTAATTCGAACACGGTGGAACCGAATGAACGAAATTTGGTACAGAGGTAGCACTAGCAAATGGCACCTCAGTGTCATGTTTTATATTGCCGCCATCTTGACGGAAACGTAATGGCGGCCACACAAATGTTCAAAGCTTAAATCAAATTACGATTAGCCTAATCATCCGATCTCTAGCAAATTTAGCAACAACATACCTTTATGGAGGGAGCATCCTTTGACCAAACTAATAGGTCATTAGCTTAATATTTTACGGATGGCGGCCATCTTTGTGTGAAAATCGATTCCCCTTATCAATTCGAACACGGTGAAACCGAATGGAACGAAATTTGGTACAGAGGTAGCACTAGCAAAGGGCACCTCAGTGTCATGTTTTATATCACCGCTATCTTGACGTAAACGTAATCGCGGCCACCCAAATGTTAAAAGCTAAAATGTAATTACGACCAACCTAATAATCTAGTCTCTACCAAATTTTGCAACACCATATCTTTATGTGGGAAACATATTCTGACCAAACTGCTAGAACATCACCCCAATAGTTTGCAGATGGTGGCCAAGTATGTGTGCAAATCTATTCCCCCTATCAATTCAAACACGGTGAAACCGAATTGAACGAAATTTGGTACAGAGGTAGCACTAGCAAAGGGCACCTCATATTCAGGTTTAATATCCCTATAGCACGTTGTATTTCAACAAGCTACTACAACCAACATTCAATCATACTCCTTGAAAAGGACAAAGAGTTATAACACTACCCATGCATTTAGGAGAAAGTAGGCTATATGTTCTTTACTGAACATCTTGTTTCATAAATGTAATTAAAGGGGCCTATGGGGAGGGGTGAAATTCTGGAAGAAAAACGTCCACTAAGGAAGGATTTTTGGATGTTCACTCTCATCGACCAACCCAAACTACTAAAGTTAGAAGAATTATATTTTGGGGATATTTATTTATTTATTTATTTATTTGTTGATGGTACACAACAGGGCTCAGTGTGCGCCCCAATAATAGTGCACCTACACAGTAAAATACATTTCCTGATATGTCTGCATTAAGTATTAATATCTTAATGTAATTCTTAAAACTAAGAAGTTCACACAGATCAAAATGCATAGTAGTAAAAAGATAATATAAAAACTAAATCTAAATATGATCTCTTGCCAAATATAAAAACAGGTTTTGAAATTATTACATAATAAACTAAAAGGAAACATCAATAACTAGGGAACAGGCCTATCCACATATATACATTGTTGATTCTGTTATGTGTGATAATTTTATTTCAAGTATGAATTAGAGTGACTGGGTTATAATTTCCAAGAATGGTCTGATTGAGAGACAGAAATCTAGTTTCCAGTTTACACGAACCGCATCGTTGTAAATACTGCAAAGCCTCCATACAGGTGAATTGTTATGTGAAGTGGTATTGGTTATATCAATTTTGAATGTTATGGTTGATCTTGTAGTTAAGCGAGGGATGTTGAAATTTAGGAGCGATAGGAAAAATGAGTTATCAATTTGACCGTTAATGACTTTATAAAGGAATTTCATATCATTCACTTGCCTTCGAGACTCCAAACTGGTCATGCCGAAATTCAACAAAAGTTCACCGTAGGGTACCATGTGTGGGTAATTGCCCGTTATTTTGAGGTGTAAATATCTGAGGAATTTCTTTTGAACTTGCTCAATGGACTTAATGCATGTTTTCTGCCAGGGACTCCATACTTGGCTGGCGTACTCGAGCTTGGATCTCACCATGGCAGTATAAAGTTTTATGCAGGTACTGGTCCTAATGAATGGCTTAGTGTTTCTTATTATAAACCCTAACATGCGGTAAGCATCCCCGACCGTCTTTTGCACATGATAAGTGAAAGCAAGCTCCCGGTCAAACAGAATCCCTAGATCTTTCTTCTCGCTTACTGTTTTCAATGACTTAGGTCCAATTCCATAAACAAATGTGATTGGGTTCTTCTTACGTGTAAAGGTCATAACAACACACTTCGGTACGTTTAAGTATAATTTGTTTTCTATACTCCATTTGTGTATATTATTTAGGTCATTTTGTAGTAGAGTGCAGTCATTAGTGGAAGAAATTGATTTAAAAATTTTGAAGTCATCTGCATATAAAAGACTATTTGAGTGCAGTATACATCGTGGCAAATCATTTATCATTGCTAGAAAAATCAAAGGTCCAAGGTTCGAACCTTGGGGTATTCCGGAATGAACTATGTATTCCTTTGAGACAATTTTCTGGAACAAAACAAATTGTTTCCTGTCTCTGAGATAGGAGATGAACAATTTTAGTAATGGGTGGGAAAATCCCAAAATACATAATTTTTTAAGAAGGATATCGTGATTTATTGTGTCGAAAGCTTTCTCGAAATCTGTAAATATGACATCCATCTGCCCTCCTTTATCTAACTCTTTAGATATAATTTGAGTAAAATTAATTGCATTCGTCACTGTAGATTTCCTGGATAGGAAACCATGTTGGTTATCTGTTACGAGTGGTCTGAGAAATACTGATATTCTTCCGTGCAATATGAATTCAAATACCTTGGCTACTGCGGATAAAATAGATATAGGACGGTAGTTATTAATTAGTGATGGGTCTCCCGATTTTAGTATAGGGCAGACGCGAGTGATTTTCCAGGCGTCAGGGAACGTACAAGTTTGTATTGCTAAGTTAAATATAAAGTGTAACGGGTCCTTGAGGCTTTCAGCACATCCCTTAACTACATACGGTGGAATGTTATCAGGACCAGCCGACGACTTAGGTTTTAATTTTTTAAATGCTATTTCTATCTCTTCCTTTGAGACAAGTTTTATGTGAAGGGTGTTGGGAGTATTCGAATTGCAGGCTGGGACTTTGTATTGGGCTGACTGAGAGTCATACACTGATTTGAAATATGACGCGAAACCTTCAACAATGGAATCACCCCTGTCCAATTCTTCATTATTATATTTAAAAGTGTCGCATGAGTTCCTATTTTTTTTCTTGTTTTTAATAAACGTCCAAAATTTCTTTGAGTCCCTGCTAATGTTTTGTTCAATGTTATGGATATATTTCTTATAAGATAATTTAATGTCCTTTTTAATTTCTGACCTTAATTCTTCAAAACGTAGTCTATGTTGATTTGAGTAATGTTTTCTCTTCCTATGGTGTTCCTTCTCCTTCAATTTACTCTTTATTTCCTTAGAGAACCAGACAGGATATTTTCTGCCCGTTTGTCGTTTACATATAGGAACGGTTTCGCCAAGTACTGTGTTAAAAATCTGATAAAACAGGTCTACTGCAGTATTTACATCAGTGCACTCGTATATTTGACCCCAGGCACTATCCCTCAACCGAGTGTACATTTGCTCAAAATCGGCTTCCCGGAAGTTATAGGTATCATTAGGCTGGATAATTACTTGGTTTCGACATATAGTTAGAGATATTTCCACATCCAGAGCTGGGTGATGGCGATCCTGCGGTAAGAGTGGGTCTGTGTTTTCCGTTACATTTATGTTGGGTTTGTTGGATAGAACTAAGTCCAGCGTCCTCCCGTTACGGTTTAGTACTGAATTATAAGATTTTAGCTGAAGATAATTAATAAAATTTACGAGTTCTCTTGTGTGAATATTGTCATCTTTAATTATTGTACTTTGTATTGTTGGGATATTGAAGTCACCAAATATTAATACATTTTTATCATATATTTCTGTGCGGGATTCCATCCACCGATATAGTTGCCTGTACGATTCTACTTTTGAAGCTGGTGGGATGTAAACATTACAGACGTACCAAATATTTCCTGAAATAACCAGTTTCACTAATAGACATTCCAAGCTGCCAGTCATTCTTTCGAACTTGAGTACTGTTAATCCGCTCCGAACCAAGACAGCCACCCCACCCCCTGTTCTGGCAGGCCTCTCAGCCCTGTATACTCTGTACATATCACAACAGACCTCACTGTCAGCGATTTTACTAGATAACCAAGTTTCTGTAATTAGAATTAAGTCATGCTTTTTGGTGATCAGGTTTTCATTGAATAAATCTAATTTTGTATTCATTCCTCCTACATTTTGATAATAAATGGATAATCTAGATTTTGATACCATTAGAGAGTGTTCAGGTCATCCTCATTTCGAATTACGATGACTCGAGAACCTTCAGATTTGCGTATTTTAATGTGTCCATTTCTTACCCACAAGAAAGAATACTCCTTCTCTCTCCTGATGTTCCGAGCTTGTGACAGTAATTTCCTCTTCTCTGGTGATAAACTTTCGTTCACATAAATTACACTGTCCCCAGGAAGACCGACGTGACGAGTGGAGAGATTCCGTTTCACCCGGCGACGCTCCATGAAACGCTCCTTATCGTCCCGCCGAACGAATTTTAAGATGATGCCACTGTGTTGATGATTAGGTGCCTTAGGCAGTCGATGACAGGCATCTACCATTGTTTCAGTGATGACCACATCCAGAGCTTGACCTACTTTCTTCACAGTTTCAATAATGTTTTCGTTAGGAACTTCCGGGACACCGTGTATTTCCACCGTATTCCTACGTGTGTACTGCTCAGATTCTCCTAGGCGGTTTTCTAGGGATTTTAGCTTCGCCTTGAGATTGACATTTTGCTGGGTTAATGTGTCAATCTGTCCTTTACATTCCTTAATTTCTGTCTGCTGTTTAGAAATTAATGTTACACAATCGTCTAGTTTCTTATGGCACAATTCCAATGAGTTACCTAGATCAGTCTCTCTCGCTCTTTGTTCGTCTTTTATGATTTTAAGTTGTTCTTTTACGTCTTTCAGCATTCCATAAATATTCTCCATTGATGGAGTGTCTTTGTCACTTACACTGTCACTTATAGTTGCACTATAATCCACACATTGCACACACAGCCACTCGGCGAATCTGTTCAATGTATTCACACATTTCTTATGGAACCACTTTTTACATGAACCACACTGTACCTTTCCAGCCTTCCCCAAGCTACCACCACACTCTCCACAGTCGCCCATGTTGCCAATGCAGGTGAAAACTCCTATTTAACCAATTTACGAGGTAGTTAGTAATTCTAACTGATGTTCTTATTAGTTACTGGGCAACGTATGCACTTATATTGTCGGGTGACAAATATGGTTTAGGTTCTTCCTCGAATACACTCTTAAATACACAATGTTTTCGGAGCTACTCCCTGCCGTGTTGTTCACTCAGCCGCCATGTTCCCTATGTTTGTTGTGTGTCGAAAACGTCAACTAAGGGGGGATTTTTGGATATTCAAGTTCTAAAGGGGTGTTAACGGGGTTAAACCTGCAATTTCATTATTATTATTATTTATTTATCGTATGATGAAAGGAGGAATATGTACAAAAATATATACAACAAGATACACATGATCTCATGTTTGTAAAATTAGAGTTCAATTTTAAGTTGTTGAATCCAATCGATGGCTTCTTGATTAAGCTGGTGGAGTTCTTGTATTGTCCCTTTGAATGCTCTGAGAGGACATTCGAAAGCTACGTGGTCCACAGTTTGCCGATCTTCTTCACAGTCACATTCAGGAGAGGACTTACAGCCCCATTGATTCAGTATCGCTGCACACCTGCCTTGGCCCGTTCTTATCCGGTTCAATGTGCACCATTGACGTCGAGGTAAACGAAAACCTGCAGGTCGTTCCCAAGGAGTCACAATTAGATGGTGATGTGTCAGGGAAGTTTGTTCCTGCCATTGATTGTTCCAGGCATCTAGAATGTTGAAGCGATTATCCTGCAGGTTGACTGTTGTTCGCCATGATGGTTGTCTGGACTTCAGTCGCTGCGGTAAAGGTACTGCGAGCTCAGAGTGTATTGGCAGCGATGGGCAGTTTTCAATTCTCTTCCTTGTGTTCAGCAATGATTGAAGTCTTCTCAGGGGTGGAGGTGGAATATTACTTAGAACCGGAAGCCAATGTGTGTTTGTGGATCGCATGCATCCTGTGATGAAGCGCATTGCTTGATTGAGTTGTGTGTCAATAATTTTGGTGTGGGCACTGTAATGCCAGGTAGAGCAGGAATATTCTGCAACTGAGTATGTAAGAGCTAGGGCTGTGGATCTCAGAACTGTTGCGTTGGCACCCCAGGAGGTCCCTGTTAGTTTCTGGAGTATGTTGTTCCGCGTTTTGATTTTAGCTGCTAGGTTCTTTATGTGAGTTTTGTACGTCATCGACCTGTCCAGGATCATCCCTAGATATTTTGGATTGCTGCAGTGTTGAAGAATCTCGCCCCCGAATGTAACTGTAGGTTTGTAGTTCGCATCTTTGTTCCGCAGGTGGAAAGTTGATACAACGGTCTTTTGAGGATTCGGTCGTAAACATTTCTGTTTGAAGTATTCGTCTAATATCTTCAGGTCTGATGTTAATGATGCTTCAGCTCCCTGTAATCGTTGATCCTGCACGATCAAAGTAATATCATCAGCGTAAATACATTTTCTGGACTTGGTTACTGGAAGGTCATTCGTGTACAAATTAAAAAGGAGTGGAGCCAACACTGATCCTTGGGAGAGTCCATCATTTATTTTGTGCACATTGCTTTTAGAGTTCTCTGAGAACACCTGAAAGTATCTGTTGTTCAGCATATTGCCTATTAGGGTAGTTAGTTTCCGACTGATGAGTTTGAGCAGCAGTTTATCACGCCAAACGGTATCATAGGCAGCAGTTAGGTCTAAGAAGACACCAATGCTTATCAACTTGTTCTCAAATCCATTTTCGATATGAGTTGCTAATGCTAGCACCTGTTCCTCACATCCTCTTCCTGGTCTAAATCCAGCTTGCTCCACAGGTACAACCTAGTTGATAGCGGAGGATATTCTGTTATGGATTAGCCTCTCCAAAAGTTTCAGTGTCACACTAAGGAGTGGAATTGGTCGGTAGCTTTCAATTTTTGAAGCATCTGTTTTTGGCTTTAGAATAGCAAGGATATTAGTTTTCTTGAAGAGAGGTGGCAGATTACCTGTTTCTATGTTTGAAAAGAAATTGGTCAACCATCTGATAGTAGCTGGGCCACAGTGTAAAAGGAACTCAGGGTAGATACCATCAACACCTGCTGCCTTTCCAGGTTTTATGCTTTTCATGGTTTCCATAATCTCTTTCAGTTGGAACGGTGCAGAGAACTCTGAAGTTTGTGGGGCTGACCGTTTTCTTGTATTCAGTAAATGTCTGACTTTCCTTTTTATGTGCTTATCCTTTGTTGATTTTGAGATATAGATCATATGCTTGGCTACATCATCCAAATTTACACTGCATTTTTGTCGGACTGTGATTCTTGCTGTATCCAGTTTCCGGATTAAAGACCAGGACTTTCTGCTAGAGTGAGTACAGTACAAAGATTCCACAGTCTCTTGCCATTTCTTACGTCTGTTTTCATTTAATGATTGTAAGAGATCAGAAGCAGTTATAGGATCACCATTATCTTCAAATTCTTTAAGGAGCCTCTCACTATCTTCGTTCCAGCCTGGGATGTACTGTTTACGATAACCTCTTGGTATGCACCGTTGTGCTGCAGCTTTTAAAACACCAATGAATCTGCTATATTCGTTGAAGGTTGGCATTATCCATCTTATGTTGGAATCAGTCTGTTTCGAATAACAATACGACACGACTATGACGCGAGCGAAGCGAGGCTAAAATGAGATGGTGTGTGTCTGTGTATTACTCAATCACGCAAGTACCACTGGTCCGATTTACGTGAATTTTACATGGTAGTAGCTGATTTACCTGGTTAACATATAGCTTACTTTTGATTTCAATACTTTGCACTATTTAATGATGGCGACCATTTCAGTGACGTCACTACACCCTTTGGTTTCAAAGTTTCATATTTCCATTTCAAATAAAAAGAGAACGCTAAGAAATAGCAAACTTTTGATGTCATATACGAGGTTTAAAATTACATTTTTATCCGAAAGGTATCTGCAAGGGTTAGCGAGTAAGACCTAAATTTGTGCTATAAAACACGGTCAACGCCGAGTGGTGTAGTTGGACAAAATGTTCCATCCTTAATCTCCCTCTGCGCAGCACCTCGCCTATCGCCCTGTTTTAACTGTCACCTCCACATTTTAATTTATTTATGATGCGTAGCGAAGCACGGGTTCTTCAGCTAGTATCCTATATACATCGTACCCCGCCCTGTCTAGTAAGAGTGGAGTTTACCTGAACTGAAGTAAAACATTATTTATGTTCGACCCTAACTATTATAAGCCAGAAACCTGTACCATAATGATGGTCATTATAACACAATTTTTCATTATGAAACAGTTTCTCCCACCAATCACAGCTCAAGAAACATTTGTTTGACCAATTAGATTAGGATAGCATCGCACCTGCACTGAGTTCCAAGGCCTTCTAATTTATATTTCACTGCCTGGCCTAGTGTCATAGTGGGGCAATCGAGGAGGCCATGGTCAAATACAAGGTATTCTGTGCGTCCCATGCGCTCTGTTAATTACATAAAATTGGCGAAATCTCGACAGATATTTATGAATATTTATGTTCGAACATAATATAGTTATAATAATTATCGTCGAACATAAACAGTCGTATGCAACTCGCCTATAATGGTAATTAAGACACTCGTATGGAAAATTATAAAACTCTCATACGCTCGTTTTATAAACATACTCGTGTCTTAATTATTGCCATTATAAGCTCGTTGCATAATGTACTATAAACTGCTGAAATAAGCCACAATACCTGTAGTAATGGTAGTGGGAAATCTGGAGAGGTTATAGTAATAGATGTTTACTCCTCCGCTGTATATAACCCGCCCAGCCATCTCAAATAGGATCACGACTTGTATAGATGAAATTCCAGCTGTTTCCGCCATTTTAGCATTATGTACAGTATTGCCAACCCAAGGCATTCTGAACTATATCGCATCCGGTAGACCAATGGTTTTCGCCTAAACCAATAATTGTTTGGTAACGCGGCCCGAAACACTCCTGGTTTTTATCACGCAAAGTGAGGGTAGTCACGCATCAATAATCTTTATCCAGGCTAATGGTGTTGCCTAGACCAATGGTCTTCGTCTAGACCACGGGTTTACAACCTGGGGGGGGGGGGGGGTGAGGGCTTGATCAGGGGGAGGGGAACGTGAGGTGATTTCCAATTTTTAGCCTATTAGCCTACTTTCGATTTTTGCAAAAATTGAAAGTAGACTTATGAGATCAACACAGGGCGAAAAAAAGTGTGTCTGTCTGTGTGTGTGTGTGTGTATGTGTGTGTGTGAGACTGCGTGTGTGTGAGACTGTGTGTGTGTGTGTGTGTGTGAGTGTGTGTACTCTGAATGTCTGTCCCCTCCCCCCCTATCAATTCAAACACGGTGAACGCGAATGAAACGAAATTTGGTACAAAGGTAGCACTAGCAAAGGACACCTCAGTGTCATGTTTTATATCGCCGCCATCTTGACGGAAACGTAATGGCGGCCACACAAATGTTCAAAGATTAAATCAAATTACGACTAACCTAATCGTCCGAGCTCTACCAAATTTTGCAACAACATACCTTTATGGAGGGAGCATCCATTGACCAAACTAATAGGTCATCAGCCTTATAGTTTGAGGATGGCGGCCATCTTAGTGTGAAAATCGATTCCCCTATTAATTCGAACACGGTGAAACCGAATGAAACGAAATTTGGTACAGGGGTAGTACTAGGAAAGGGCACCTCAGTGTCATGTTTTATAACGCCGCCATCTTGATGGAAACGTAATGGCGGCCACACAAATGTTCAAAGCTTAAATCAAATTACGACTAACCTAATCATCCGTTCCCTACCAAATTTTGCAAAAACATACCATTATAGAGGAATCATCCTTTGACCAAATTAATAGGTCATTAGCCTAATAGTTTGCGGATGGCGGCCATCTTTGTGTCAAAATCGATTCCCCCTATTAATTCAAACACGGTGAAACCGGGTGGATCGAAATTTAGTACAGAAGTACCACTAGCAAAGGGCACCTCAGTGTCATGTTTGATATCGCCGCCATCTTGACAGAAACGTAACAGTGGCCACAAAAATGTTCAAAGCTAAAATAAAATTACTACCAACCTAATAATCTAGTCTCTACCAAATTTTGCAAAAACATATCTTTATGTAGGAAGCATATTCTGACCAAACTGCAAGATCATCAGCCCAATCATTTGCAGATGGTGGCCAAGTATGTGTGCAAATCGATTCTCCCTTCAATTCAAACACGGTGAAACCGAATTGAACGAAATTTGGTACAGAGGTAGCACTAGGAAAGGGCACCTCAATGTCATGTTTTATATCGCCGATAGCCTAGATGTTAGGCCCCTTAAAACAACAATTATCATCATCATCATCATCATATCAATTCAAACACGGTGAAACCGAATTGAATGAATTTTTTTTACAGAGAAAGCACTAGCAAAGGGCACCTCATATTCATGTTCAATATCCCTATAGCACGTTGTATTTCAACAAGCTACTACAACCAACATTCAATTGTACTCCTTGAAAAGGGCAAAGAGTTATAACAATACCCATCCATTTAGGAGAAAGTAGGCTATATGTTCTTTACTGATCATCTTGTTTTTATTTACGAAAAAAAAATAGGCTTAAGAAATCAACTTTTATCCGCGTGTCTGTCTGTGTGTGCGTGTGTGTGTGATGGTGTGTGTCCCCCCTAATAACTTCTAAACGGCTGGACCGATTTCAATGAAACTCGGTAAGTTCATACCACTATTTTGGATGACCCCGACCGTGCCCTTCAAATTTTGTTACGTCTCACCAATCCAACATGGCGGCTGTGCGAAATATTCCACCAGCATTCAATATTTCCTAAACTATTACCGATATCACCCTGGAATATTTTACGTTGATAAACGGAACTACTAAAAGTTCACCTATGTGACGTTTGAAAACCTGGTAACTAAAAAGCAACATGGCGGCCAAGAGAAATTGCGACATTTAAATAGACGTTTCTCGCGATTTAACCCACCTAACGCTACAAAACTTGGTGCAGTATATGTTCATACACATTGTAATGCACCGACATCTAACTTCGTTCAATTGTTTACATAACCTCAAGATGGCGGCTGTGCGAAATATTTCACCGACATTCTATATCTCTGAAACCATTAGCGGTATCAGCCTGAAATTCTGTACGGAGATAAAGGGCACTACTGAAATTTCATCTATAAGACTTTCAAAAACCAGTTAACTACAAAACGAATATGGCGACCAAGCGAAGTTGAAAGTTTAAATAGACCTTTCCGGCGATTTAATGATCCAAACGCAATGAAACTTGGTACAGCAAATATTTATACACATTGTAATGCACTGATATCTAATTTAGTTCAATTGTTTACAAAACCTCAAGATGGCGGCTGTGCGAATTTTAAAATTAAGTTTTTATTTCTTGTGTCGTAATCATGCGATCGAAGTGAAAGTTTGAGTAATAAACCCACGCAATAATTTTCTTTTAATTGCACATGGCTCTATGGCCTATACATATAATAATCCAACATGGCGACCATCCTAACTATTTAGATGGATCTCAATATCTACTAATCTATTGCAGCAATCAAACTGATTTTTTTAATGTTCATAGGCGCTATAAACACAAGTTCACCTATAGGACTTTCAATAACCTGGTGATCAGAAATCCAACATGGCAGCGACGCGAACTATATATATTCACTTGGCCGTTTCTAGCAATTTAACCATCAGAGTGCAGTAACACCATGGGCCGATAACCTAGATGTTAGGCCCCTTAAAACAACAATTATCATCATCGGCAGTAACACTTGGTACAGTAAATCCTTATACAAATGTTATTCCACTGGCATCTAATTTTTAACCTATTTTCAATTTTGAAACAATATTTTCAGTAAAGAACATATAGCCTACTTTCTCCTAAATGCATGGGTATTGTTATAACTCGTTGTCCTTTTCATGGAGTATGATTGAATGTTGGTTGTAGTAGCTTGTTGAAATACAACGTGCTATAGGGATATTAAACATGAATATGAGGTGCCCTTTGCTAGTGCTACCTCTGTACCAAATTTCGTTCAATTCGGTTTCACCGTGTTTGAATTGATAGGGGGAATTGATTTGCACACATACTTGGCCACCATCTGCAAACTATTGGGCTGATGTTCTTGCTGATTGGTCTGAATATGTTTCCCACATTAAGATATGGTGTTGCAAAATTTGGTAGAGACTAGATTATTAGGTTGGTCGTAATTACATTTTAGCTTTTAACATTTGGGTGGCCGCGATTACGTTTCCGTCAAGATAGCGGTGATATAAAACATGACACTGAGGTGCCCTTTGCTACCAAATGTCGTTTCATTCGGTTTCACCGTGTTCGAATTGATAAGGGGAATCGATTTTCACACAAAGATGACCGCCATCCGCAAAATATTAGGCTGATGACCTATTAGTTTGGTCAAAGGATGCTCCCTCCATAAAGGTATGTTGTTGCTAAATTTGCTAGAGATCGGATGATTAGGCTAATCGTAATTTGATTTAAGCTTTGAACATTTGTGTGGCCGCCATTACGTTTCTGTCAATACGGCGGCGATATAAATCATGACACTGAGGTGCCCTTTGCTAGTGCTACCTCTGTACCAAATTTCGTTCCATTCGGTTTCACCGTGTTTGAATTAATAGGGAGAATCGATTTTGACACAAAGATGGCCGCCATCCGCAAACTATTAGGCGAATGACCTATTAGATTGGTCAAAGGATGCTCCCTCCATACAGGTATGTAGTTGCACAATTTGGTAGAGATCGGATGATTAGGTTAATCGTAATTTGATTTAAGCTTTGAATATTCGTGTGGCCGCCATTACGTTTCAGTCAAGATGATGGCGATATAAAATATGACACTGAGGTGCCCTTTGCTAGTGCTACCTCTGTACCAAATTTCGTTCCATTCGGTTCAACCGTGTTCGAATTAATAGGGGGAATCAATTTTGACATAAAGATGGCCGCCACCCGCAAACTATTAGGCTAATAACCTATTAGATTGGTCAAAGGATGCTCCCTCCATAAAGGTATGTAGTTGCAAAATTTGGTAGAGATCGGATGATTAGGTTAATCGTAATCTGATTTAAGCTTTGAACATTCGTGTGGCCGCCATTACGTTTCTGTCAATATGGCGGCGATATAAATCATGACACTGAGGTGCCCTTTGCTAGTGCTACCTCTGTACCAAATTTCGTTCCATTCGGTTTCATCGTGTTTGAATTAATAGGGAGAATGGATTTTGACACAAAGATGTCCGCCATCCGCATACTATTAGGCGAATGACCTATTAGATTGGTCAAAGGATGCTCCCTCCATACAGGTATGTAGTTGCAAAATTTGGTAGAGATCGGATGATTAGGTTAATCGTAATTTGATTTAAGCTTTGAACATTCGTGTGGCCGCCATTACGTTTCAGTCAAGATGGTGGCGATATAAAACATGACACTGAGGTGCCCTTTGCTAGTGCTACCTCTGTACCAAATTTCGTTCCATTCGGTTCCACCGTGTTCGAATTAATAGGGGGAATCAATTTTGACATAAAGATGGCCGCCACCCGCAAACTATTAGGCTAATAACCTATTAGATTGGTCAAAGGATGCTTCCTCCATAAAGGTATGTAGTTGCAAAATTTGGTAGAGATCGGATGATTAGGTTAATCGTAATTTGATTTAAGCTTTGAACATTCGTGTGGCCGCTATTACGTTTCTGTCAAGATGGCGGCGATATAAAACATGACACTGAGGTGCCCTTTGCTAGTGCTACCTCTGTACCAAATTTCGTTCCATTTGGTTTCACCGTGTTTGAATTAATAGGGGGAATTGATTTTCACACAAAGATGGCCGCCATCCGCAAACTATTAGGCTAATGACCTAGTTATTTGGTCAAAGGATGCTTCCTCTATAAAGGTATGTTATTGCAAAATTTGGTAGAGATCGGATGATTAGGTTAATCGTAATTTGATTTAAGCTTTGAACATTTGTGTGGCCGCCATTACGTTTCCGTCAAGATGGCGGCGATATAAAACATGACACTGAGGTGCCTTTTGTTAGTACTACCTCTGTACCAAATTTCGTTCCATTCGGTTGCACCGTGTTCGAATTAATAGGGGGAATCGATTTTCACACAAAGATGGCCGCCATCCGCAAACTATTACGCTGATGACTTATTAGTTTGGTCAAAGGATGCTCCCCCCTTAAAGGTATGTTGTTGCAAAATTTGGTAGAGATCGGATGATTAGATTAGTCGTATTTTGATTTAAGCTTTGAACATTTGTGTGGCCGCCATTACGTTTCCGTCAAGATGGCGGCGATATAAAACATGACACTGAGGTGTCCTTTGCTAGTGCTACCTTTGTACGAAATTTCGTTCAATTCGCATTCACCGTGTTCGAATTGATAGGGGGGGACAGTCATACAGAGTACACACACTCACACACACACACACACACACAGACACACACACACACACAGACTCACACACACACATACACACACACAGACAGACACACTTTTTTCGCCCTGTGTTGATCTCATAAGTCTACTTTCATTTTTTGCAAAAATCGAAAGTAGGCTAAAAATAAGCCTATGAGATCACCTTTTGTCTCTGTGTCTGTGTGTGCGTGTGTGTGTGTGAGGTGTGTGTGCGTGTCCCCCTAATAACTTCTATACGGCTGGAGCGATTTCAATGAAACTCGGTAAGTTCATAGCACTACTCCGGGCGACCCCGACCCTGCCCTTCAAATTTTGTTACGTCTCACCAATCCAACATGGCGGCTGTGCGAAATTTTTCACCAGCAATCAATATCTCCGAAACTATTCCCGATATCACCCTGGAATTTTTTACGTTGATAAAGAGAACTGCTAGAATTTCACCTATGTGACTATTGAAAGACTGGTAACTACAAAACCAACATGGCGGCCACGCGAATTAGTGACATTTAAATAGAAGTTTCGCGATTTATCCAACCAAACGCAATTAAACTTGGTACAGTATATGTTTATACACATTGTAATGCAACGACATCAAACTTCGTTCAATTGTTTACATAACCACAAGATGGCGGATGTGCGAAATATTTCACCGGCATTCTATATCTCTGAAACTATTAGCGGTATCAGCCTGAAATTTTGTACGGAGATAAAGGCCCTACTGGAAGTTCATCTGTAAGACTTTCAAAAACCAGTTAACTACAAAACGAACATGGCGGCCAAGCGAATTTGAAAATTTTAAATAGACCTTTCTCGCGATTTAATGTTCCAAACGCAATGAAATCTGGTACAGGAAATGTTTATACACATTGTAATGCACTGGTATCCAATTTAGTTCAATTGTTTACATAACCTCAAAATGGCGGCTGTGCGAATTTTAATATTAAGATTTTCTTGTGTCGTAATAATGCGATCGAAGTGAAAGTTTGAATAATGAACCTACGCAATAATTTACCTTTAATGGTACATGACTACCGTATATGGCCTATACATTTAACAATCCTACATGGCGACCATCCGAAATATTTAGACGGCTCTGAATATCTACGAATCTGTTATAGCAATCAAACTGAATTTCTTTATGCTCATAGGATCTATGAACATATGTTCACCTATAGGACTTTAAATGACCTGGTGATCACAAATCCAACATGGCGGCGACGCGAATTATAAATATTCACATGGACGATTCTCGCAATTTTACCATCCTAGTGCCGTGAAACTTGGTACAGTAGAACCTTGTACGAATGTTAATCCACTGACATCTGATTTATTTCAATTGTTTCCATAACCACAAGATGGCAGCTGTGCGTAATTTAAAAAATCTCCTTGTTACTTCTTGTGTCCTAATCATGTGATTGAAATTTGAATGCTACACGTACACAATAATCTCCATGTAACAGTACATAACTCTAGGACCTACATATTGACCCCTTGCAAAGAAGCTTATGAGACTCAGTTTCGGGGGGTGTAACAGTCCATATCGTAAGTTGTTGTTAAAGCGCTTCATTAACATGCAGGGTAACATATAACAAAATAACACGCAGGAAAAAATGAAGCCAGGGTTATAACAAATGAATTTAATGACAGATCAACTATTTACAAAGATGAATTAACAAACAAAACTCCCATAATGACTCCCACTGAATAAATTAAATTTGCCAAAAACTAGGCCTAATCTCAGGAGAGATTATTACTCGGGCCAAATGTCCCAAAAATCAACAATAATGACAATGTATGTGCGTGTGCCGGTCTACATGCTCCAGGATGAGTACAATTGAATGCATGATTCGTCATCATCCGGAATAAACTTTCAGAAGACGAATCCGCATTACTTAGAGCTAGACAGGCGCGGGAAACAACTATACAACACTTAAAACTAAACCGACACTTCCTATACTTAAAATAAACAACACAATAATTTCCGCATGAAATTGGAATCAAAACAGCCGTAGCAAAACATTACTGCCTAAAAATTAGGACTTCTCACAAAATCAACACAAGTAAGTTAACACGTGACCAACAACAGAAATACACATATGACCGCCGTCATTTTTACAAGTATACTACCACTACACCACACGGGTGTCACACACTAAATTACATGAACTGAGTCATAAAACAAATCACTAGGCTCAAAGCCAAAATTTACATCATTAACACAATATTCCATCCAAACGACATGCAATAATCCGTCACAAACATGGCAAACTCCCCCAATTAATTATGGTTCAAAATAACCATCACAAAAGAACAGGTTTGCTAAATGAAAGCTTAAAGGGGCCAGTCGGACAACAGGACTGCCTAACAAAATAAGTCACCAGGCTAGACGGGCGATTCGAGGAAATCTGCATATCTATCAACCCACGTGTCAAAATAACCCCGACCTCCCAAGGCATGGGATCCAGTCTCGAAGAAGCGTGCCCCAAAGCACAATAATACGTGTGTGTGTGTCAGAACAACAAAAAAATATCTCAGCATTTCCCCTAGGAGATCCAAGAATCAGCATATGGACAAGGAACAGCGGTCTCCTCGGAGCACCCTGCCTTTCCATCAAGATACAACAACAACAAATATATGAGGGCGGTAGGACCTCTACCCCTCTTCACGTAGAATCAAAACACACACCTGACACAATAACACACACAGAATCACACGTATGGGTTTGACAGACCCTGATATAAAATGACATAAATATATTTTCCACCAGCTGGCGCCACCGTTCTATGCCTGTGACTATCGAACCTGAAAAGGACTAAAAAAAATCTAAAAAAATTAGAACTAAGGTGTTCTACAATTACATCTTAATTTGTTGCACTCGGCAACCCTAATATGAATAATAACCTGTTCAGCAAACATCTTACAGTAATTACCTCCCTTTCCTATAAAAAATATGAACTTTAATAAAGCACCACTTATCGAATGTAACGGGTTTCGCATTCGCATGGATAAAAATCACGTACACGCGCCGTGTACACTAAATATTACTCCAAAGAAAAATAATACACAACAAACAACTTTGGCCACGCGCCAACGTACATTTAAAACATTTAGTGTCGGTGCAAGAAAAACAATCTAAAACAAGAAAAAGAAGAAAATGAACTATTTACAAAGTTCCCCCGTCATATCTAACTACATATTGAATAATCAATTTTTGTACATCACCGTATCAGCTTGTAGAACATATAACTTCCATTTCGGCTCATTTCCCTACGGGAAATTAGCCCTCCGTCGTTGCCTTCATAGAAGCGATGGACATCACTCCGGCTGCTGACCACACGTCGGACATCTTGGTGTAGTCTCCTCGACAGAAAAGTTCAATGTTATTGTAAATTGACCTGGCTATAATCTCTTGTGAGTTACTAATTTCGCCCACGATTGTCCTATGCGATTAATCAACGAAGACTTTCCCTAGCTCTCGCTTACACACGCACAATACAACACTTGAAAATTACAATAAAATTTACATGGACTATACACTTCAAACCCATCGTCACTGGCTTGACAATACAAGTTTCAAATCTGACTGGCTCGCAGTCGTTATCTCGCTCGGTAATCTCTACTGCTCTTGTGAAACTTCGCTCGCGTTGAGCGCTAATTGGAATGTTACTCAAGTCTTGCCCCTAAGAGCTGAAAATAGTTGTCTTCCAAATATAAGAGCTTTAAAATCACAACGCAAACTGGCGTGAAGTTAGCTCACCAGTGCGCAAAAAGTATTACTTCGAATAATATTAAAGCTTAAAATCGCCACACAAACTGGCGTGAAGTTAGCTCACCAGAGCTCAAAACGAATAGACTTCAAATAATATTAGAGCTTTAAAATCACTACACAAACTGGCGTGAAGTTAGCTCCCCAGAGCTCAAAACGAATAACATCGAAACAGCGTCTCGTCGATCAATTTATTGGAAACTGACAGAGTGAGGAGGAGTGGGGTGAATTAAGAAAAATTTTCTAGAGTTTTCATCTCACACGCATGGGACTAGTGTCAATCTTCATCATTTAATTCAAACGTCTCAGCGCACTCATGCGGAGATATTTCGGATCGGCGGTTCTTTAGATAATCAATTCCGCGCGCTTTTTACCAGTGACGCCACCCATCGCGTGGTTTTGGCTTGGTCTCATCTGATTGGGTGATTCAATCGTAGGTCGGTTGCAAGAAACTCGTGACCATACCCTTATGACTCCAATTCTGGTGCATGTTGTTACACAATTTGGCCTTGAACTCAGCTTACCCGGCCGTTTTCAAGAATAGCTACCAAGCTCTGTTTCTGTGGCAATCATTGCAACACGCTAACTTGCCTTCCTCTTTGTCAAATTCCACAAGTACTGCCTGGGCCGCAGTAATAATAATAATTAATCATGAATACTTATCTATCGCAGATAAATAAGGGTTCATTTATCCTCAGCAAGGTTTTGAAATTCGAAGCAAGTGATTGATTTGGATTTCAAAAACAATATCCACAGTAGTAACAACAACATCTCTTTAGTACCTCGCTCAGCTGCTCCACTGACCCAATTAATGTGCGCGCTCCTTGCCGGAATGTCATTCATACGTCTCGCTAGACCTCCCCTTCTCCCCACGTGATTACCACTCCTGTCGTCTCAGCTGTCTTGTTGTTTACAAACAAAGCACGCTCTCTCCCAGGCGCTCCACGGCCACGTACATTTGAGTGTTGGCTCTCAAATAAAATTCTGCAATAATGATTCTGCACACATAATCCTGCTTATTCATCAAATCGTTCTCTTCTGTAATATGGTTTTAAGTAAGTCTGTAAGCATTGTTACCCAGATTCTTAATGACACGGAACGGGCCAATAAATTTTGGACAGAATTTTGCAAATACTTTGTTTTTGGGATCAGATATCGGTGGTCTGCGGACAAGCACTAGCTCTTGTTCCTGTAATTCCCGGTGAAACTTCTTTCCTCTGTACCTTCTCAGTCTTCGGTCCGCTTGGTTACTTATGTTCTCTCTCGTTCGCTGAATTCGCAACTCATGCGCTAATAGAGGATCCCTTGGACATGGAATAATCTTGTCCCAAGATCTCTCTGGCAACCTGTTGTGGTGTACAATTAGTGGGACTTGACCCGTCGACTCGTGCTTAGTGGTGTTCATGCACATCTCAATATCTCCTACTTCGTCAACCAACTTATTATGATCGTTAGGAAACATTACTCTGTAGTACTTGGCAACACAGCGAATCGTTCTCTCGCTCGGATTCCCGCAAGGATGACGAATGCTCGAAAATATATGTTTTATCCCCAGGTTCTCTAGACCTTGCCTAAAAACATTGCTCGTGAAATAATTACCATGGTCTGATAAAATGGATTCCAGCTTCCCAAGCATCGGAATAACTTCGTTCTGAATTCTACTGAGGACTTGTTTGATGTCGTCTTCTGGATTGGACATAACACTACCATCTTTGAAAATACATCGACACACACCAGAAGGTGTCGGCATCCACGTTTCCCTTTAACCAGAGGGCCAGAACAGTCGATAGCGAGCATCTCGCATGGTTTTTGAGGTAATAGTGGTCTTGGAGGTTGTTTCATAATGAAGTTGTTTGGTTTAGTGCGCTGGCACGCGTCACAAGTTCTTATTACTTCCACAATGGTGAATCGCATCTTAGGCCAATTAAAAGTCTCCCCTATTGTAGCTTCTGTCTTGTCCGTGCCGATATGTGCTAGGCTCTCGTGGACATGCCACGTCAATCCTCTCTGTAGTGATGCTGGAACTAGGATTCGCAGTTTGGTATGATGCTCATCCACGTACTTATGCAAAAGGTTATTTAAGTAGTGAAATCTCGCTTCATTAGCACGGGCGTCTCGGTATTCAGGTGAATCTGGTTGTAATTCCTTCCTGTAGAACTTGATCATCTTCATCATCCATGGGTCTGCTTCTTGTTCCTTCCGAATTTCCTTTAGTTTCTCCAAAAACTCGCGAGCCTTCGGTGTTAGAGTTATATGGTGAACTTCCGCTGTTATCTCGTTCTCATCTTCAGGATTCCTGCTCAAAGCATCTGGTATGATATTCATCCTTCCAGCGCAATGCTATATTGTAATGTCAAACTGCTGTATGTAGATGGACCAACGCGTAACTCTCTCACTTGCCATCGTCGTCTTGAATAGAAATGTCAGTGCATGGTGGTCGGTTCTGACAATAATGGAATAACCGAAAATCATCTTGCGCCATCGTTGAAGTGAATATAAAATCTCCAGCAGCTCAAGCTCCGTCACAATGTAGTTCCTCTCGTGCTTCCTCAATTTTCGACTCGTAACTTCCAAATATGATCTCTTCTTGGGTTCTTCAGCGTCCTCTTGGTACAGCATAGCACCGATTCCAATCAATGAAGCATCTGCTTGAATAATAAATTTCTTCTCGAAGTTTGGATACCCTAGCTTCACACAGTTCTCCAGTAAGTCTTTCGTAGCTCTAAAGGACCTGTCGCACTCCTCATTCCACGACCATCGATTTGACTTCTTTAACATCTCTTGCATAGGTGCTACTGTTTCCGTGTATGCGGACAACTCTCTCTGAAGAAACCTGTCACTCCCAAAAACGCTCTTACATGTTTGACTTTAGTTGGTGTGGGAAATTTCTTGATTGCATCAACTTTCGCCGGATTAGGTCTCACGCCCTCAACATCAATTATATGACCCAAATACAGAATCTCGCTCTGGCAAAAGTGTGATTTCTTTAGATTAATTTTGAAGTTCATGGTTCTCAAGTTATCCAGAAGTTTGTTTAGGTTTACCAAGTGTTCCTCCATTGTTTCAGATGAAATTAATATGTCGTCAACATATCTCGTAGTGAAGCTCTTGACCTCCTCAGTCAGATTCCTATCTAGTGCTCTTATCAGTGCACATCCAGCTGTTTTTACACCGAAGGGCATGCGAGACCAGATATAACTTTGGTTATCGAATAAAAATCCCGTCAATAGTTGGGATTTTTCTTCAGTTCAAGATGGTGGAAACTATTTGTCAAGTCGACACTCGAATAAATCTTCTACCCACGGAAGCCCTTCAACACATCCTTGATCCTAGGTGCTTGGTCATGCTCAACTAGCAGTTTACTGTTCAAAATTCGCGTGTCTAGGCATAACCTAATTGATCCATTTGGTTTGGCCACAGCCAATATTGCGTTTAGGTACTGCGCCAGAATTTATTGAAGGTCATTACTCAAGAACTGATCTGGAGATGAACCAAGACCCCAGAAAATCAATGAGTGGATGAAAATTTTTATTTATTAAAAATTCGAGAAATATGGAAAAAACTGTATGGAAATGAGTGAAATACTATAGATCTTACGCATTTATAAAAGGAAAGGAAGTAGGAATGATTTAAAGAAGGACATATATTCCATTATATGAATGTGAGAGGTCCATATTACGAGAAACATCACGCCACTTGAAGCGAGGGTTAGGTCATGAGAGAGGGGAAGAGACGAAGGTCGAACTGCGGACTGAAGTGAGGAGGGGTGGTAGGAGTTACGTCACACCACGAGAGGAGAGGCAGAGAGACTGGAACTTGAGGAGTGCGGAGAACAGGACGAGAGAGTTCTTTCCAATTTGAGATTTGAACGAGACAAGACCTCGAGCAGAAACGAGTATTCTTATAATAGTGCTACAGTTCATAAAGGTTGGAAGCAAAGAAGAGTGTAATTCTAGAACTTACAGTAACTTAGGAGCAAGCTACAATATATATAAAGCAGAACGGAACAGTATAACCATATATTGCAGTGCTTATGCAAAGTTGTTCCACATAGCTTGAAACATTTCGACAAGAAGCTATTCAGTATTTCTACGTGTAGAAGCTTATTTGAACATTACATTGAAAATGCAAGTTAAAAGTCAGCAACGGGGAGGTCTTAATTACATTATCAGAAATATGAATATTACCATGTGCTAAGCAAAAGCATAGGGAAGTGAAGACTACAAGGATGTCAGTTGAATTCCAGATTCACTAACATGAAAGGCGCAACAGAATATCTACGCAAAGCGCAACATCACCGAGCAAAAACTTATACTTTTCTACGAGAGTTTTAACACATCTTGAAATACGAAAAACGCTTGCATAAACGACAATATACCACCGTGATGTCTATTCTGAAGAAAACCGATGTCTATTCTGAAGAAAACCGATGTCTATTCTGAAGAAACCCAGATGTCTATTCTGAAGAGATGGGGAATAGAAGCCAGACTACTTGCAGTGTACGAGGGACGGAGAGCTGGCGGAGCTGTTCACGGCGAGGTCATTCACCACGAGTCCAGCTGTTTCTGTCACAAACCGGTCTTCATAGCTGTGGGCGATGCTATGGAACACGACAAGTTTGGTTTGGGAGGAGAGAAGCAGGTATTTTCCAGACCAGAAGCCAACACAAGGTAGTGAAGAAATTGACTTTTATCATGTAGAATTGTAGTTATGTTCTGTGATTATCCAATTGACCAACCGCATATTTTCCAACTGCATTTTTCAACAATATTTTTCAACAGTAATTTTTCAACTTCATTATTTAAAACGTATAATTTTGTCAAAGTAATTAAATTTGTGTAGATCTTGTTATAGTGATTTTTCGTATTTTTCTACGGAGTTATTTGCCTTGTTCTTGAAAATTTCAGTCACTTGGACGAAATTTCGGCATGATGATGCTATTAACACTAGGGTGATATTAAAGTAAAATCGTGTAACATTTTTCATATTTGCGTTAGGTTTAATTTAATTAAATCTGTTTTATCGCAGCGATGGAATATAAATGAATTGTTCAGAGGAACTTAGAACAAATTGTTTAGAGGAATATAAATGAATTATTTAAAAGAATATAAATGAATTGCTTAAAGGAATTTAGAATGAATTGTTTAAAGGAATATGAAGCTAATTATTTAAAAGAATGTAGAGTGAACTATTTAAAAGGAATAGAACGTTGAACGAAGTAAAGAAGGAGTAAGATTGTAATTGAAGTAAAATGAAGTTTATTGGAGCAAATTTAAGTACAGCATAATTAAGAAGTAACGTCAAGAAGTGTAAAGAATATTTCGACAACTCATGATGTTGATTCGAGTGTCAGAAATTATTTTCAATTATTATGAACGAAAGTATTACGAAAAGCTTATACACATATGTCTAATGAGATTTAGAGCATTAAAAAGTATAGATGAATTTGTTAAACAAATATATTCATGGAAAGGAGTCAAACTTATATCTTTTGTTAAGAATATGAATATTTACTGATATTTCTTGAAAAGTTGTAATAAAATATAAAGCTGAATTTAAACACGTGAAAAAGAAAATTAACAAAGTTAAATCACAGGGTGATCAGAAAGTGAAAAGTACAGAGATTTATTACAGAAATGAAATTATAAGCACGAGGCGAAGTTATATCAGGATATAGAGGAGAATGTTAAAGTAAAGGAAGTATATGTATTGAAGTGGAAGTTTATAGTTGAATTACCGTGCAAATTAAGGAGATATAAGCGTAAAAGGAGTTACGTAATTTTACGAAGGAAGGCCGAGGAGTCTCTAAATTTTTCTAGTGTTGATTGCAATAATTGTGAAGTTATGTGAGGGTATTGAAGGAAGATTCTGTACAGGGTGTTTAAGAGAGAAAGTAATTGTTGTACAGTTATGAAGGAGGAGTGTGGAAACGAAGTTTAATGCCGTGCACGTCCAGTATTCACGTTTATTAGAAGATTGTTAACTCAGTAAAGAATTTCAGAACTTATTTCAGTTTCATGATAAATAGATAAAGGTAAAAAGGAACAGTGCTTAGCTTAAATGTTTGTCACTTATGTTCAATTGATTACGACGAGTATTTATTACTTTCAACACGATAGTTGCGGTGTATGTTTGGTATTTGATGTTTAAGAAAATTGAGTAGATGAAAGACTTATTGGAGGAAGAAAATTTAATCTTTATAACATTCTAAAGTGTAAAATTTGAGAGATTCGTAAAGAATGTATATATGCACATAGTTCATGAATAATTTTTGATTTGATATGGAACTACGGTTCATAGTTGAAGCGGACCTGTATAAAATAGGGCAATAATTAATAACACGCCGTTTCACATTTTCTAACTATATTAATGCCACGTGCTACTTTATTTTTGCAGTTATTTTTGTTGAAGTGTCAGGGAGACACAATATTAAGGGGGGAAGCCAGTTTTTATACTTGTTTTTTTAGCTTAATAAACGGCTGGCGCTTTTTAGCGACTTAGTCAAATTTTTATCTAAACTGATACCGTTTTCATTGTCGTCATCGTCGAAAATAGTACTACGAGGTATAGATACAGGCGCTCACAATAGATTAGACCTTATCACCCCTCGAGATTGGAGTTTCTCGATTTGCTCTAAATGTAAATGATAGTAGAAATGTGTACCTTGTCTAGTAGTACTATTTTCTTTACGAATAATATTTATCCTGTATGTTCCTGAAATTCCCAATTTTACTTAGTAGGCATGGTAAGTTTGTGAGCTGGGTAACTTACATGTCTGCAGTCCTTTTTCGAGCTGTGGATATGAGTACTGATGGGTTTCTTCGGGCGCATATAGATATGGTAGTATTTAAATGGCGTGCCCATCCGTGGGGCATTCGAAAAGCATTCGAAAAACATTCGAAAAGCACTCGAAAAGCATTCGAAAGAGCACTCGAGAGAAGAAGTTTGGTAGTACTCGAGAGTGAGGCCATATTAGTTTTGAAAAGAAAAATGCCGATCCCAAATTTAATGATTGTTGAGATGAACACAACATCAGGAGATTAGTGGAGTACACTATAGTTGTGAGGCATAATTTTAAAACCAGCTAACGACATTTGTCATGTAACATTAAATTTAAAAGTAAATTCATGTTGTTAAACATAGGTTAAGTGAGATGATAGAATGAAACGATGTCAGTTCAGTAAAATGGGACGATGAGATATACGATATAACTCGCGATTAAAATAGATCTAAGTAGGATTAAGATGTTCTATATATTCCATCACTGGTATAAAATGCATGCGTTGGTCAATCTGGATATTCACTGGTAATTTTTGTAGTCGATACTTCCCTTATTCTCAAGAAAAGAAGAATTATGTCAACGAATGATATGACGTTCATTCGAACGATGCTTGAAACCATGAAGGAAGGTCAAAGTACGTTGACCAAAGACCTTGAAACCCTCCACCAATTAACACATAACAACATTAAACAGTTGAAAACCGAGATACAGAAATCAGCAGCTACTGTAAAATCAGAAGTCAAGGCAGAGTTATCAGTTGCTCAAACACTTACTACGGCTAGTATAACATTAGCGCAGGAAGAAGCTAAGTTAGCTTTAGAGAAGGCCAGAAAAGAAGATAGACTAGCTAGAGAGAAGGAAAGAGAAGAAGCCAAGTTAGCTTTGGAAGAGGCAAATAGGATAAGAGCAGAGATAAGATTAGCTCAGGAAAAAGCTCGCGAGGAGGACAGGTTAAGTCAGGAGCAGGCTAGATTAGAAGATAGAAAGATCCAAGCCGAAATAAGAGCAGCACAGGAGGAGGTCAGGAAAAATCAGGAAAAAGCTCAGAGAATTTTTGAAAGGGCAGGTAATGCACAGGAAGAATTAAAAGCCTCATTTGATCAAGTCAAACAGGACATGGCAGGAAAAGTGATAGAAATCCAATTAGCTAACAGTAATCACATGATAGAACTAGAACAGAAATTACAGGCTAGTACTAGTTCCATTAAGGAAGAGAATAACACTCATCATGTACACATTTCAGGTGCCCAGAACAAACTCAAGGAGCAACTTGACAATCTAAATGGCACTGTTGGTGAATTACAGGTCGAGTTGGAAGGTCAAAGTAAACTGATTGAAAAGGGTATAAATGTAGATATAAATGCTTCCATTGTAAAGGCAAATTCCGAAGTCCAATTTTAACTTCAGTCGAGAGCCATTTCAAACTGAAATAGGGGAATTTGGAGGAGATTTTGAACCTTACCAGAATAGGTCAAATGCCAATGTCATCATAATCAAGAATAATGATGATAAACCGAACAAATTCAGCGGAGTAGGAAACATTACTGCAGTAGAATTTCTGAGAGACATGAGGTCGTATTTAGAAGACAATAGGATACCTCGTGAAAGCTATATGAGGGTCGTAGAAAAATACTTGGATTCAGAAGCGTTAGTATGGCACAGAGCTTTCAGATACACGTATCAGACATTTGAAGAATTCGCTATAGCTCTGCAGAAACGATTTTGGAGCAAGGAACTTCAACAAGATATACGAGCATAAATTTACTCTAAGAAGTATGCATATTCCAGTCCAACGAAATACGCAAGTTTCTTCACGAAACAATTAGCACGCTTGCAGTATTTGCAACCCCTTTTGTCGGAAGAAGACTTGGTTCACGCTATTTCATGCCAGCTACCAACGGAAGTTAGGAGGCACCTCATTTCGGCAAACGTGAAAACTCTAGAAGGAATGGCAGAAATTTTGAGGAGACTGGATCACACGTCTATTGTGTCCAACAACTCAACTGGAAATCAAAACCAGAGAGGTAGAAACCAGGAACCGAGAGAGATTCACACCATCCACATCGAACAAATGCAGCAAACAGAGGAGAACAAAAATGGAGTGGGTCCAACGAGATCCAGGATGTATGGACAGAAAAGATTTCGACCAGATTATCAAAGACCTAGAGAAGGAAGACCATATGAAAATCAAAGATGGAGGAATAACTATTACACCAGGAACAATGATTATCGTAGAGAGGGATATTATAATCGAAATAACCCTACGAATAATTATGGATATCGGAGATATCAGAACTGGAGAAACACGTATGATTATTCAAGACAGCAACAACAGCAAAGTCAACAAAATCAAGGTTGGGGGAATAATAACAATGTAAGAAGGTATTATGATGATAGGGAAAGAGAAAGTCAGGAATACCTAAGTAATCTCAGAGAAAGGAACGCGAGAGACCAAAATCAGGGACAGCATAACCTGAATCAAGAACCTCAACTTGGAACAAGCAGAGATAGAAGGAATGAAGACCCAGGAGGGGTACAAAAAAAACGTCAAATTCCAAAAAGTGAAGGAGGAAGAAAACAGCACCGTAACCAGACATGAAATCCAGATTAATGAGTTGTATGAAGCCACGAATGAAGATCTCCTGTATGAGAGAGAAGAGACGAAAACAGACAGATTAGCGAGGTTACCGATTATAGAAATCATATCAGAAGGAGAATGCCTGAGAACACTACTAGATACGGGAGCAACAGCATCAATTTTATCAGAGAACTGTTTTCACAGATTGAAGGATGGAAATTCACTTATAGCAATGCCCGTTTCAACTATTAAAGTCAGGGGCGTATTTAACGACAAGACCATGAAATGTAAAGTCCAAGCACTAATGGAATTCTCTATAAATGAATACAGATATGAGCAGGTATTCATAGTCTTGAGCCAGATAAATTTTGATGCTATTTTAGGCATTGATTTTATAACTAAGACTGGAGCTGTGATCGATTTACGAAATGGAGTCATAAGATTTAATGAAGGCCTACATCAACCAGAGGATACGACAAAGGATGAGAATGAGTGTAGTTTGATTGACGAAACTACAGAAGAAAATCTTGTGAAGATTGTAATGGAAGTTGAAGCAGAAGGAATACCTCACTATGGCAGGAAGATTGAGAATTTTGAAGATCAGAGGGAGAAATTGGGAGAATTGGTCACGACTTATGCAGACATTTTTGATAACAAGCCAGGTATTATAAGAGGATATAAATATCAGATTAAGCTCGCTGATGACACACCTTTTCAGAAGAAATTGTATCCAATTCCGGAGAAGTATCAAGCTGAAGTGACAAAGCTCATAAAAGGCATGGAAAAAGAAGGGATTATAAGAAAGCAAGCCACTCCTTATTTAAATCCACTCACTGTTGTAAAGAAAGCAGATGGTAGTCTTAGACTATGATTAGATGCCAGGGGCATAAATACTCTTCTGCTGAAAGAATTCGACAGGCCACCGAAAATTAGAGAACTACTGAGGAGATTCAAGAATAAAACCTGTTTCTCAGTAATTGATTTAACTGCAGCATTTCATCAAATAGAGCTTACAGAAGACAGCAAATGTTATACAGGGTTCATGTTCAATCAAACCTGTTATGTATACCAAAGAGTACCATATGGATTGGTAAATTCAAGTCCAGCACTTATCAGAGCCTTGGATGACAAGTTGAGTGAAGAAGTGAAACAATTTGCTATTTGCTACGTGGATGATATCATCATATCTTCAGAGACACCAGAGCAACATTTCATGCATTTGACGAAGCTATTTGATAACCTCAGAAGTGCAAACATCAAGGTGAAATTGAATAAATGTTATTTCTTTCAAGAAAAGTTCAACTTTCTTGGGCATACTATAGACAGATTTGGTTACCATCCGAACGAAGACAAGATTGAAGCAATTTTGAAATTTCCAACACCCAAGAAAATCAAAGACATCAGAGCTTTTGCGGGTCTTTGTCAGTTTTTCAGTAGTCATTGTCCACGTTATTCAGAAATCATGGCACCTCTACATGAGCTTCTAAAGAAGAACAATAGCTGGAAATGGGATGAAGCTGCTGAGAATGCCTTTATTCAAGCAAAGGAAATGCTCAGAGATAACATCAAGTTGGAGTACCCAGATTTTGAAAGAACATTCATCATAGAAACGGACGCTTCACGAGTTGGTATTAGTGCAGTCTTATATCAGAAGGATCAAGATGGAAATCCTCACTATATTTCATTCAGCAGTAGGAAGTTATGCACGCACGAGCTGAATTACTTCACGACGGAGCTTGAAGCTTTAGCCGTCATAAATGCTCTACAAAATTGGAAGAAATTATTGCTGGGAGACAAGATCATAATCAGAACGGATCATAAAGCACTAGAATTCATGTTGAAGTCAAACTTGTCAAGCGATAGGATGACCAGATGGACCATGTTTTTGCAACAATTTGATGCCACGATAGTTCATGTACCTGGAAAAGACAACCTTCTAGCAGATATTCTTTCCAGACATCCGATTCCTGAGAGAGATGTGAGAGTTAATGTTATCCAGACAGATGCTGAAAATCAAGAAACGCTGGATAAGTTGAATAGAATTCCTCTTTTTCAAAAGAAGCATGCACCATTCAGGAACATTTATCGATTTTTGTCAGGGAGAATGACAAGGAGGCACTCCTCATACTTCGAAACGAGAAGGAAAGCTAGACACTATATTCTCGTGGGAGAAACTGTATGTAAATACATTGATGCCAGACATACGAAAGTACGAGTTGCTATTCCACCAGAACTTATTGTGCCACTAATTTGGTTAGTACGCAAAAGTATAGGCCACGGAGGAGTTGACAAAACATACTATACCATGTTAGAAAAATTCTACTGGATTGATATCAGAGAATCCATAACCATAGTGATCAGATCTTGTGAATTGTGCCAGAAAAATAAATATAATTCTGAACTATTGAAGGAGAGACCTAAAGCGATTATTCCGACGAAACCATTGGAATTGTTTAGTCAGGATATTTTTGGACCTGCACCTAAAGGAGACAGAGGAAACCAGTATGTGTTAGTTACAATGGATGTATTCTCCAAAATTGTAATGCTCAATCCCATGCAGAAAGCAACAACGAGGAATGTTTTATATCACCTCGAGAGGAACATTATTCCAAAGTTAGGAAAACCAGAGCGACTATTAACAGACCATGGAACGCAATTCACTTCTGCAGAATTTCAGGGAGCGATGGATAGGTTGGATATTGTTCACCTATTTTCATCAGTTCGAAGCCCAGAGACGAATCCTATTGAAAGAACAATGCTGGAATTTTCAAAGTACATTCGCTTGTATGGTGCAGATAATCATGCGAATTGGGTAAAGATTGTACCACTAGTGGAATTTTGCATCAATAACACGAGACATGAGAGCACCAACGATATTCCAGTCATGTTGAATTTTGAAGAGAAACCCGTACGATCATGGAACGGAATCTTCAATATTCCGGAAGATAACGAACCACCGATGGACCAGAGAATCGAAGAAGCGAGTATCCAGTTGAACAAAGCGGCTGAGAAGAGATTAAAACGTTTAGAAGGGAAGAGATTCAGTGGACCGCTACGAGAAGGTGACCTTGTATTAGTCAGGATTCCTGTGAAAGCTGACGTACTGAAAAAAGTGTATATCAAATTCAGTAACCTGTTCAGAGGACCGTTCAAAGTAGATACAGTCTACGGTAATAATTGCTATAAAATTGTAAGAGTGGAAGATAATAGATCCATTGGAAAATTCAACCATTCCAAATTGAAAAGATTTTACCCACAGATACAGTAAAATAAATAAATTCAGTCTCAAGGAACAGAGAAATTTACTGGTATTAAAGAAAGTACAGACTATACTTTACTTTAAATTAGCAACGGGGAAATGCGCCAGAATTTATTGAAGGTGATTACTCAAGAACTGATCTGGAGATGAACCAAGACCCCAGAAAATCAATGAGTGGATGAAAATTTTTATTTATTAAAAATTCGAGAAATATGGAAAAAAAACTGTATGGAAATGAGTGAAATACTATAGATCTTATGCATTTATAAAAGGCAAGGAAGTAGGAATGATTTAAAGAAGGACATATATTCCATTATATGAATGTGGGAGGTCCATATTACGAGAAACATCATGCCACTTGAAGCGAGAGTTACGTCATGAGAGAGGGGAAGAGACGAAGGTCGAACTGCGTACTGAAGTGAGGAGAGGTGGTAGAAGTTACGTCACACCACGAGAGGAGAGGCAGAGAGACTGGAACTTGAGGAGTGCGGAGAACAGGACGAGAGAGTTCTTTCCAATTTGAGATTCGAACGAGACAAGACCTCGAGCAGAAACGAGTATTCTTATAATAGTGCTACAGTTCATAAAAGTTGGAAGCAAAGAAGAGTGTAGTTCTAGAACTTACAGTAACTTAGGAGCAAGCTACAATCTATATAAAGCAGAACGGAACAGTATAACCATATATTGCAGTGCTTATGCAAAGTTGTTCCACATAGCTTGAACCATTTCGACAAGAAGCTATTCAGTATTTCTACGTGTAAAAGCTTATTTGAACATTACATTGAAAATGCAAGATAAAAGTCAGCAACGGGGAGGTCTTAATTACATTATCAGAAATATGAATATTACCATGTGCTAAGCAAAAGCATAGGGAAGTGAAGACTACAAGGATGTCAGTTGAATTCCAGATTCACTAACATGAAAGGCGCAACAGAATATCTACGCAAAGCGCAACATCACCGAGCAAAAACTTATACTTTTCTACGAGAGTTTTAACACATCTTAAAATACGAAAAACGCTTGCATAAACGACAATATACCACCGTGATGTCTATTCTGAAGAAAACCGATGTATATTCTGAAGAAAACAGATGTCTATTCTGAAGAAACCCAGATGTCTATTCTGAAGAGATGGGGAATCGAAGCCGGACTACTTGCAGTGTACGAGGGACGGAGAGCTGGCGGAGCTGTTCACGGCGAGGTCATTCACCACGAGTCCAGCTGGTTCTGTCACAAACCGGTCTTCATAGCTGTGGGCGATGCTATGGAACACGACAAGTTTGGTTTGGGAGGAGAGAAGCAGGTATTTTCCAGACCAGAAGCCAACACAAGGTAGTGAAGAAATTGTCTTTTATCATGTAGAATTGTAGTTATGTTCTGTGATTATCCAATTGACCAACCGCATATTTTCCAACTGCATTTTTCAACAATATTTTTCAACAGTAATTTTTCAACTTCATTATTTAAAACGTATAATTTTGTCAAAGTAATTAAATTTGTGTAGATCTTGTTATAGTGATTTTTCGTATTTTTCTACGGAGTTATTTGCCTTGTTCTTGAAAATTTCAGTCACTTGGACGAAATTTCGGCATGATGATGCTATTAACACTAGGGTGATATTAAAGTAAAATCGTGTAACATTTTTCATATTTGCGTTAGGTTTAATTTAATTAAATCTGTTTTATCGCAGCGATGGAATATAAATGAATTGTTCAGATGAACTTAGAACAAATTGTTTAGAGGAATATAAATGAATTATTTAAAAGAATATAAATGAATTGTTTAAAGGAATTTAGAATGAATTGTTTAAATGAATATGAAGCTAATTATTTAAAAGAATGTAGAGTGAAATATTTAAAAGGAATAGAACGTTGAACGAAGTAAAGAAGGAGTAAGATTGTAATTGAAGTAAAATGAAGTTTATTGGAGCAAATTTAAGTACAGCATAATTAAGAAGTAACGTCACGAAGTGTAAAGAATATTTCGACAACTCATGATGTTGATTCGAGTGTCAGAAATTATTTTCAATTATTATGAATGAAAGTATTACGAAAAGCTTATACACATATGTCTAATGAGATTTAGAGCATTAAAAAGTATAGATGAATTTGTTAAACAAATATATTCATGGAAAGGAGTCAAACTTATATCTTTTGTTAAGAATATGAATATTTACTGATATTTCTTGAAAAGTTGTAATAAAATGTAAAGCTGAATTTAAACACGTGAAAAAGAAAGTTAACAAAGTTAAATCACAGGGTGATCAGAAAGTGAAAAGTACAGAGATTTATTACAGAAATGAAATTATAAGCACGAGGCGAAGTTATATCAGGATATAGGGGAGAATGTTAAAGTAAAGGAAGTATATGTATTGAAGTGGAAGTTTATAGTTGAATTACCGTGCAAATTAAGGAGATATAAACGTAAAAGGAGTTACGTAATTTTACGAAGGAAGGCTGAGGAGTCTCTAAATTTTTCTAGTGTTGATTGCAATAATTGTGAAGTTATGTGAGGGTATTGAAGGAAGATTTTGTACAGGGTGTTTAAGAGAGAAAGTAATTGTTGTACAATTATGAAGGAGGAGTGTGGAAACGAAGGTTAATGCCGTGCACGTCCAGTATTCACGTTTATCAGAAGATTGTTAACTCAGTAAAGAATTTCAGAACTTATTTCAGTTTCTGGATAAATAGATAAAGGTAAAAAGGAACAGTGCTTAGCTTAAATGTTTGTCACTTATGTTCAATTGATTACGACGAGTATTTATTACTTTAAACACGATAGTTGCGGTGTATGTTTGGTATTTGATGTTTAAGAAAATTGAGTAGATGAAAGACTTATTGGAGGAAGAAAATTTAATCTTTATAACATTCTAAAGTGTAAAATTTGAGAGATTCTTAAAGAATGTATATATGCACATAGTTCATGAATAATTTTTGATTAGATATGGAACTACGGTTCATAGTTGAAGCGGACCTGTATAAAATAGGGCAATAATTAATAACACGCCGTTTCACATTTTCTAACTATATAAATGCCATGTGCTACTTTATTTTTGTAGTTATTTTTGTTGAAGTGTCAGGGAGACACAATATTAAGGGAGGAAGCCAGTTTTTATACTTGTTTTTTTAGCTTAATAAACGGCTGGCGCTTTTTAGCGACTTAGTCAAATTTTTATCTAAACTGATACCGTTTTCATTGTCGTCATCGTCGAAAATAGTACTACGAGGTATAGATACAGGCGCTCACTATAGATTAGACCTTATCACCCCTCGAGATTGGAGTTTCTCGATTTGCTCTAAATGTAAATGATAGTAGAAATTTGTACCTTGTCTAGTAGTACTATTTTCTTTACGAATAATATTTATCCTGTATGTTCCTGAAATTCCCAATTTTACCTAGTAGGCATGGTAAGTTTGTGAGCTGGGTAACTTACATGTCTGCAATCCTTTTTCGAGCTGTGGATATAAGTACTGATGGGTTTCTTCGGGCGCAGTACGGGGTTGCTGCTTTTCTTATCATTCCGGAATCTAATAAATTATTAATGATGTCCTTCACCTGAGCAAAATGTTTCTCTGGGATCGGGTACAATTTACTTGTAAATGGGGTCCAGTCAGTAACTTGCATGGCATATTGGAAATTTAAAACTTTTCCAGGGATGGTGTCGAAAGCTCCTTTACGAAATCTCAAAATTTCTTCCAGTTTTCTTCTATCAGGTTCCCCTACTATTGCCTCCTTATGCCGCTCCTGAAGTAGAATTTCAAATTTGGTTCCGCTAATTTCTTCTTCCACCAAATGTACCCAAAGTTCCTGCGAAATATCTCGGCTGTCAGTTTCAATCACTGCTGTCTGGTTTACTCGTTCCTCCGTCAAGTTCTTATCTCTAATCACCTCATTAGTGCATTCTTCAATGACCCAAGTATTCGCCTCTCTCTCTAGTGGACTTTCTTCCATGTTTAAACCCTCATGATTCAACCCCTCAACTTGTTTGAAACTTACAGTGTTGTTACGTAAGTCAATTACAGCATGAAAATCACAGATAAAGTTGGCTCCCAAAATGATGTTATAATTCATCTTCGGTATGACAATGATTGTTTGCGAAAATGTGTGGTTCAGTATTTCCAGGTCTAAATATGCTTGCTGCTTACAACTTATGGTCTTCTCTGGAATGACCCCTCTGGCTTTCATTAACGGTACAGGCATAATTGGAACAGTTTGTTTACTTCTGATTTCTTTCACCAATACTTCCGTGACTAAGCTCACCTGGCTACCTGTGTCAATTAAGCATCTCACCCTCATAACTCCAATATGTGCGTAAATAAAAGGCAATTGTCTGACGACATTTTCTCGGTCCTTCACCACTTCCTCCAGGCAATCGTCCGGGAACGCTACCCACTCTTCTATGTTAGCAACAATCAGCTCTTCCCGCTCCCTGGCGTCCTCCATTTTCAGGCTATGAGGTTTTGGTTCATTTGATTTTTTTTTTAAATCCCGGGACCCATTCGTTGAGTTCCGCCGGTTGTCATCGCGCCTCTCCTGCTGCCGTAATAAGCTTTCCGCCCCCTCTCCTTGGCGATTATCCGGGCTCTGCCTATTCGCCATTGCACGCCCCCACTTCTCTTTCTCCGTCTCTTCGGCGTTTAACTGATCCGAATACTTTTGCGATTCGACGTACCGCTCATCCCAATTGTTGCGATAGTCTCCCCGATTATCTTGGCGATAGTTCCTCGTGTTGTTCCACCTGCCATCTCCATTCCTTTGGTAAGGTCTACCCTGCCTTTGGTTTCCCCTCCAGTTGGTGTATTCTCGCTGGTACATCCATTGATTTTGCTGGTTCTGATTGTTTTGATTATAGTTATCCCGGCGATTCTGAAAATTTCGATTATTCTGGTTGAATTGATTTCGGCCATCATAGTCTTGCCGTCTCGGTGTAAACTGCGTTCCCGTAGATTGGGTTTTTGTTTGGTTCCCCTGGTTGTGACTAGTTTGGTGTCCCTGAACCACTTCTGCCGTGTTGACACATTCCATGTTTCGTCTCCCTGTCTGTGGACTAACCATACTTGTCTCGTCTAGATGGCGGAGTAACTCTTCAGCCTGCACTGCGGTCTTAATATTTCCGGCTACTAACAGCTGTTGAATATTCATAGGAAGTTGTTTCCCAATGGTTAGAACCATGTTTTCTTCACTAGGGGGTCGTCAAAATCGCGGAATTTAACCAGCTGTTGGCTAAAAAATTCTGAAAATCTGGTAGGATGCGTGCTGTGATATTTTCTAGTGTACAAATCCATTCTTAATCCCTGCTGCAAAGAAGGAATCCAGAACTTCTTCAAGAACGCTTCTCTGAATTGTGCCATGTCGGTGAATGTATATTTAAAACTCAAGAACCAGATTAAGCTTGGGCCCTCTAAAATCTTTTCCACAAGTCGCAACTGTTTTGCGGGACTGATATGTTGATCGTTAAAATAGTCATCCAACTGACGTAAAAAGGCTTTGGGAGTGGTTGCTGTGTGCTCCCTGAATTTATCGGGTTTGAAATCATTTCCCCTAATGACCTGAATTACTTGGGCGGGTGCCAAGTCGGGTTGCGGTGTGGACGTCTCTCCCCTGTACTGTTGGAATGCGTTGCTCGTTAATTTAGGACTTTGATCTCGGCTGTTATCCTCAGCCAACTTCAAACCCCCGGGACTTCCAATGCTTCCCTGCTTGCCTGCTGTATTTTCTGCCGAAAATAATGTTGCGTTCTCTAATGATCTGATTTCATTTTTAATTATGAGATCTGTGTGTTCTTGGAGTTTGGATTTTACGTTTTTCCTCCAAAGTCTGCATTCTCGAATTGTATTCACCTAAGCGCTTTAAAATTGTCAGCCTGTCTTCTTTCGTTTCGTTGACCTGCTGCTCCCAATCTCTTCGGATCCTGCTCTTCAAACTGTTAATTTTCTCTTCGCTCCTTTCCTGACTCTTCTCCAGCTGTTCCCCTATTTCTTGTATCTGCTGCTGTGTTTGGACTAACTGTTCTCCGACCTCTTCTCTTATTACCTCTTGTGTCTTAACTAATATTGTTCTCCGACCTCTTCTCTTATTACCTGCTGGGTTTTAATTAATTGGTCTTCTAAATTATCCCGATTTTTATTGAGCTGTTCTCCTACCTCTTCTCGTATTACCTGCTGGGTTTTAATTAATTGGTCCTCCAAGTTTTCACGCAAGTGCATACGTTCTGTTTCTGTTTTGATCTCAAGTTTATCGATTTCCTTTATTAATTCAAGTACGTTGCTGTCGACTGAATTAATCTGTTGCTGTAATTTATCCTGTGTGCTCTTTATTCCCGCCGTGTTGTTGACGCATGCTGCCTCGATTTGCTTTAATTTATCGGCCACCATTTCATCAAGTTGTATGAGTTTATTGTCAAATTTCAACTCCAACTTTTTAATCTCACCTAATTGTTTTGCGTTATTCTCCGCGACCTCATCTGCCAGTTTCTCTACTTCCCTAACACGTTGATTTATGTAATGAGTGATCTTTTCTAATTGCTCTGTTTGTACTGTTTGTGTTATCACCTGTTCTGATAGTTTATGATTCAATTCGTTTAATTGTTTATCAGTATCCAATTTCTGGCCCTGTAATTGGACCGTAATGTTACCGCTCATGTCTTGTAACTGTTTTTCACTATTCTCACGCTGAATTTCTAACTGTTCTGTTTGTGTCTGCAATTGCATCGTAATGTCATTTAGCTGTTTATCACTATGCTCGCTCTGAATTTTCAACTGTTCTTCCGTTTTCGCGGACATCTGCATCGACATCTGCTCTAACAATCCCTTGATTTCTTCAACACTCGCCATCGCACAATACACAAATATAACCAGAGAAAAACAGGGTCGTGCACCGAGATTTCAGTCATACACACGCATACATGTCATAATATTAAAATATTACTGATTCTAATTTAATAAAAATTTCAGTAATCAAAATTTACTGAATAAATTACTCTTATTTCCAAACAACAAAATAACTCCCTAGTGATCTGCTTTTAAATTCCTAACCAACAGAATTTACGAACAACACTAATTAACCGAAGTTAATTAAATGTAACATATAAGGCAACACCTTCCTGCTTTGACTGAGTTCAATAATATGCAAATTTTCTAATTTTAATGCCGGGCGCCAGAACAAGTTTATAACAAATACATTATCAAATTCTAACCTTGTTCAATATTTCTAACTTTAGGAACTCAGTGATTTTACTAATGCACATGGCGGTACAACATCGCCTCAATTTACTGAATTTACTTTGCCCGCTTGACCTGGCATCATTTCTCAGCGAAATAAATATGAGAACAGCGAAGCAACAACAACAACAACAATCCCCACTTGGGCAGCCATTTTTGTTTTATGAACCCTTGCAAAGAAGCTTATGAGACTCAGTTTCGGGGGGTGTAACAGTCCATATCGTAAGTTGTTGTTAAAGCGCTTCATTAACATGCAGGGTAACATATAACAAAATAACATGCAGGAAAAAGTGAAGCCAGGGTTATAACAAATGAATTTAATGACAGATCAACTATTTACAAAGATGAATTAACAAACAAAACTCCCATAATGACTCCCACAGAATAAATTAAATTTGCCAAAAACTAGGCCTAATCTCAGGAGAGATTATTACTCGGACCAAATGTCCCAAAAATCAACAATAATGACAATGTATGCGCGAGTGCCGTTCTACATGCTTCACGATGAGTACAATTGAATACATGATCCGTCATCATCCGGAATAAACTTTCAGAAGACGAATCCGCATTACTTAGAGCTAGACAGGCGCGGGAAACAACTATACAACACTTAAAACTAAACCGACACTTCCTATACTTAAAATAAACAACACAATAATTTCCGCATGAAATTGGAATCAAAACAGCCGTAGCAAAACATTACTGCCTAAAAATTAGGACTTCTCACAAAATCAACACAAGTAAGTTAACACGTGACCAACAACAGAAATACACAGATGACCGCCGTCATTTTTACAAGTATACTACCACTGCACCACACGGGTGTCACACACTAAATTACATGAACTGAGTCATAAAACAAATCACTAGGCTCAAAGCCAACATTTACATCATTAACACAATATTCCATCCATACGACATGCAATAATCCGTCACAAACATGGCGAACTCCCCAATTAATTATGGTTCAAAATAACCATCACAAAAGAACAGGTTTGCTAAATGAAAGCTTAAAGGGGCCAGTTGGACAACAGGACTGCCTAACAAAATAAGTCACCAGGCTTGACGGGCGATTCGTGGAAATCTGCATATCTGTCAACCCACGTGTCAAAATAACCTCGACCTCCCAAGGCATGGGATCCAGTCTCGAAGAAGCGTGCCCCAAAGCACAATAATACGTGTGTGTGTGTCAGAACAAAAGATATATCTCAGCATTTCCCCTAGGAGATCCAAGAATCAGCATATGGACAAGGAACAGCGGTCTCCTCGGAGCACCCTGCCTTTCCATCAAAATACAACAACAACAACAAATATATGAGGGCGGTAGGACCTCTACCCCTCTTCACGTAGAATCAAAACACACCCCTGACACAATAACACACAGAATCACACGCATGGGTTTGACAGACCGTGAAATAAAATGACATAAATATATTTTCCACCAGCTGGCGCCTCCGTTCTATGCCGTGACTAATAAACCTGAAAAGGACTCAAAAAATTCTAAAAAAATTAGAACTAAGGTGTTCTACAATTACATCTTAATTTGTTGCGCTCGGCAACCCTAAAATGAATAATAACCTGTTCAGCAAACATCTTACAGTAATTACCTCCCTTTCCTATCAAAAATATGAACTTTAATAAAGCACCACTTATCGAATGTAACGGGTTTCGCATTCGCATGGATAAAAATCACGTACACGCGCCGTGTACACTAAATATGACTCCAAAGGAAAATAATACACAACAAACAACTTTGGCCACGCGCCAACGTACATTTAAAACATTTAGTGTCGGTGCATGAAAAACAATCTAAAACAAGAAAAAGAAGAAAATGAACTATTTACAAAGTTCCCCCGCCATATCTAACTACATATTGAATAATCAATTTTTGTACATCACCGTATCAGCTTGTAGAACATATAACTTCCATCTCGGCTCATTTCCCTACGGGAAATAAGCCCTCCATCGTTGTCTTCGTAGAAGTGTTGGACATCACTCCGGCTCCTGACCACACGTCGGACATCTTGGTGTAGTCTCCTCGACAGAAAAGTTCAATGTTATTATAAATTGACCTGGCTATAATCGCTTGTGAGTTACTAATTTCGCCCACGATTGTCCTATGCGATTAATCAACGAAGACTTTCCCTAGCTCTCGCTTACACACGCACAATACAACACTTGAAAAATACAATAAAAATTTACATGGACTATACACTTCAAACCCATCGTCACTGGCTTGACAATACAAGTTTTAAATCTGACTGGCTCGCAGTCGTTATCTCGCTCGGTAATCTCTACTGCTCTTGTGAAACTTCGCTCGCGTTGAGCGCTAATTGGAATGTTACTCAAGTCTTGCCCCTAAGAGCTGAAAATAGTTGTCTTCAAAATATAAGAGCTTTAAAATCACAACGCAAACTGGCGTGAAGTTAGCTCACCAGAGCTCAAAAAGTATTACTTCGAATAATATTAAAGCTTAAAATCGCCACACAAACTGGCGTGAAGTTAGCTCACCAGAGCTCAAAACGAATAGACTTCAAATAATATTAGAAGTTAGCTCCCCATCGCGTGGTTTTGGCTTGGTCTCATCTGATTGGGTGATTCAATCGTAGGTCGGTGGCAAGAAACTCGTGACCATCCCCTTATGACTCCAATTCTGGTGCATGTTGTTACACAATTTGGCCTTGAACTCAGCTTACCCGGCCGTTTTCAAGAATAGCTACCAAGTTCTGTTTCTGTGGCAATCATTGCAACACGCTAACTTGCCTTCCTCTTTGTCAACTTCCACAAGTACTGCCTGGGCCACAGTAATAATAATAATAAATCATGAATACTTATTTATCGCAGATTAATAAGGGTTCAATATATAAAATCCTACATGGCGACCATCCGAAATATTTAGTCGGCTCTCAATATCTACGAATCTATTACAGCAATCAAACTGAAATTTTGTATGTTCATAGTGACAGTTAACATAAGTAGGATATATGAAAATAGGCTGTATATTTCTTCACGGAACTACTTGTTTCTTTTGTTTCCACAACCACAAGATGGCAGCTGTGCGAAATTTTAAAATCTCGTTCTTATTTCTTGTGTTCTAATCAAGCGATTGAAGTTTGAATACTACACGTGCACAATAATTTTCATGTAACAGTACATAACTCTAATACCTACATATATAAAAATCCAACAGGCCAACCATCCGCAATATTTAGTCGGTTCTCGATATCTACGAATCTATTACAGGAATCAAACTGAAATGTTGTATGTTGATAGAGGCAATTAACATAAGTAGGATATATGAAAATAGGCTGTATAGTTCTTCACGGAACTACTTGTTTTAAATTCGAATATTACAATTTTGTATAATGAACATTTTTCGAATCTCTCCAAGTGATTGTCGCGCTAAGTCAATCGTTCAAATGCACTAGTAATTGCCAACGTTGGCACAAACCTCTGCGCAGCTGCGAGGTTGGAGGTGAAATAAGGAATCTGCTGTGTTGTAAGGAGCAAAATCAAACCTGAGAGCAGATGCACGTACAAGACCACTCAACGCACGTTTAATTGCACACTTTGTGGACCTACTTGCGTGAAAGTAAACTATGACCATACGCGACATGTTTCAACTCATCACCGACGTAGTTATTGCTTCCATCTTTCAGTATTATTGTTACATACAAGGTTTTATGATGTTTATAATGTTATTCCATAATGTAGGGTAAAATTCTAGAGTGCCCCTTGACCCCCTTAAGCGCATTATACTGTATGTATTGATGTATTTTACAGCTTAATTTGGTTCAGTGATAACCTTATAACCGTCTGGAAACTTTCACAGTAATGTAATAATTGGAATTGCATTGCGTCTTACAGAAATAGATGGACCTGTGAGATTCTGTTACCATGGTTACCGTGTTGCATTCATTCATTACTTCATTGTAAATATACATGTTTTAAGGTATTTATATAATTGTGAGGCATTTAAAGAGTAAGTGAGTGCGTTTCGCTTACGCATTGGGTTATGCTGAACCTGTAGGTACCCCATATGTGTAGGTTGGTGTTAATGGGACCTTAGCAGAATAATATAGGGAGGGATATTTGACAAGGGGGCACATACAGCTTAAGGATCCAAAACAATAACGATTCTAATATTATAACTGTGCATATCATAAATCTTGTACAACAATTATATGCATTTCCAAAGAAACACGCACATCTTGTTATTAGAAGCAGGGACCCGGAACAGAACTGAAATGCGTTACGTAACGCTGTGTTCCACGTTACGTTACGTATGCCATACCACGGCCCCGAGCTGGCTTGCGGTATCGTTCCGGAACTGTAACTTGGAACTCAGTACGAGCATGTGGAACGTTACAGCGCTGGAACGGTACAGTCGGAACTCGACTCCCATCTGTACCGAGCATCAAGGTACGTGTTAGCGGAACGTTACGTATGGAACGGTACATGACTGGAACGATTCCTCAGCGTTACCAGTTGGAAAGTTACTCTGCGTACCGTTCTTGGTTATCGAAATAGAGTAACGTTTCCACCAGTACCCGGTTACACTGTGTACCGTTCCAGGTTATACCAACCAGCCACCCGGTATCTATGCGTAACGTTCCAGGTTCTCATGTTCCAACGGAAAGTGGAACGGTACAGAGCCTGTAACAGTACAGCAGCATTTCCCAAAATGTATGTAGGCCTACAGACTATTACAGGACTGTTACCGGTACTACTGTCCATTAGCTATTAAAACCATTATGGCTATTACACCGAATTTTTACGTAGACTATTACGGCTATTACACAGTCTATTTAGTTACCACGGCAATTGTAACACTGCGTTTATTACACTGTTACGCTGGTTGTTACAAACTGTCACATAATAGCCTAATTACACAACAACTACATCAATTACATACCTGTTATCTAATCTAGGGGCATTTCTTTCATGATATCGAAATACTCTATCTAGCCTAAGGATATTTTTCAGTATCTACTGTCCTACCTAGAACCCTGATGAAAAGATCCTTTTTTCTGCGTCAACAACTACCCAGTTTGAACGATGCCATATGCAATTCCAGGCAAATTATTTATTCAAACATAGGATAATTACTTCTTGAAATATCAATAAAAATAAAAATAACAAGTAGTTCCGTGAAGAACTATACAGCCTATTTTCATATAGCCCACTTATTGCAACTATCAACATACACAATTTCAGTTTGATTGCTGTAATAGATTCGTAGATATTGAGGACCGACTAAATAATTCGGATGGTCGCCATGTTGGATTTTATATATGTAGGTCCTAGAGTTATGTACTGTTACATGCAGATTATTGTGTACGTGTAGTATTCAAACTTCAATCGCATAATTAGGACACTAGAAGTTACAAGGAGATTTTAAAATTTCGCACAGCTGCCATCTTTAGGTTATGGAAACAATTGAAATAAATTAGATGCTAGTGGATTACCATTCGTATAAGGAATTACTGTACCAAGTTTCACTGCTCTCGGATGGTTAAATTGCGATAAACGTCCATGTGATTATTTATACTTCGCGTCGCCACCATGTTGGATTTGTGATCACCAGGTTATTTAAAGTCCTATAAGTGAACTTGAGTTCATAGCCTCTATGAACAATAAAAAATTCAATTTGATTGCTACAATAGATTCGTAGATATTGAGAGCCGTCTAAATATTTCGGATGGTCGCCATGTTGGATTGTTAAATGTATAGGCCATAGAGTCATGTACCAATATAGGAAAATTATTGCGTAGGTTCATTATTCAAACTTTCACTTCGATCGCATGACTACATCAAAAGAAATAAAAACTTAATTTTAAAATTCGCACAGCCGCCATCTTGAGGTTATGTAAACAATTGAACTAAATTAGATACCAGTGCATTACAATGTGTATAAATATTTCCTGTACCAGATTTCAGTGCGTTTGGAGCATTAAATCGCGAGAAAGGTTTATTTCAAATTTTCTAATTCGCTTGGCCGCCATGTTTGTTTTGTATATAACCGTTTTTTTAAAGTCGTATAAATGGACTTCCAGTAGTGCCCTTTATCTCCGTACAAAACTTCAGGGAGATACCGCTAATAGTTTCAGAGATACAGAATGCCGGTGAAATATTTCGCACATCCGCCATCTTGTGGTTATGTAAACAAATGAACGAAGTTAGTTGTCGGTGCATTACAATGTATATAAACATATACTGTACCAAGTTTCATTGCGTTTGGTTGGATAAATCGCGAGAAACGTCTATTTAAAAGTCGCAAATTCGCTTGGCCGCCATGTTGGTTTTGTAGTTACCAGGTTTTCAAAGATCACATAAGTGAAATTATAGTAGTTCCCTTTATCACCATACATGATGTCAGGGTAATATCGGTAATCGTTTCGGAGATATTGAATGCTGGTGAAATATTTCGCACAGCCGCCATGTTGGATTGGTGAGTCGCAACAAAATTTGAAGGGCACGGTCGAGGTCGCCCGGAATAGTGCTATGAACTTACTGAGTTTCATTGAAATCGCTCCAGCCGTTTAGATTTTATTAGGGGGGGACACACACACGAATCACACACACACACACACACACGCACACACACACGGACAAAAGGTGATCTCATAAGCCTATTTTTTCAAAATTGAAAATAGGCTAAAAAATACTGATTTCAGTCTGAGTGCTTGCCGCATCAGACAGGGCAAGGCACGTTGCACGTTTCGATCGCGGTCATACTGTAGCCTACGTTAGAAATATGTTTCCTGAAAACAATACGATGGATCCCATTGATTCGAAATATTTATTGTTGCTCCATATAGAGGTTTGGAACATAGGTTATTGTTCATCGGTCCATGTAGTTGATGTTTTTATGGAATTTGTCTGATAGGTCTAAACTTTGTTATTGTGATGTCTGTAGTAACGTGTGTATTTGTAATGATGGCATGGCTTGGGAAGGAGTAGGCCGTGGCCTTGACTTAGGAACTATCCACGCATTTTCCTGGAGTAGAAGTGGCAAACCACGGAAAACCAATCTAAGATGGCTTAGATGGGAATCCAACTCACCTTCTCGCAGTGTTGCCATATAAGGCAGAGTGTAACCTGCACAGCAAACTTTAGCTCCTTTGTGACCAATAATAGTATTTCTTTTCTAAATTAAACCTCCCGTTCTTGCTTTTCGTTTACTTGTTAGCTTATTTTAATTTAGTAGTGATAGAAGCCATTTTTCAGTGATGCTTAATTCTAATAATGAAAGCTATTCAGTCGTGTTGACCGACTGAAAAGCTTCCTTTATTATTTACATTTATGAAAGATAGACGTATGACATCACATATAGTCCGTGTGTGTGTACGTATGTGTGTGTTTGCATGTGTCCGTCGCCTCGCTCCCCTCCCTAATAAAATCTAAACTGCTGGAGCGATTTCAACAAAACTCGGTATGGTCATAGTACCATTTTGTCCAACTCCGACTGTGCTCTTCAAATTTTATTACATCTCACCAATTTAACATGGCAACTGTGCGAAATATTTCACCGGCATTCCATATCTCCGAAACTATTACAGATATCATCCTGACGTTTTGTATGAAGGAAAAAAGCACTAATAGAAGTGTAACGATGGGACTCTCAAAAACCTCTTTACAAAACGAACATGGCTATACCATACCAAATCATTTTAATATACAGTAATCAATATTTTATTAACACAACTCAACATCGCATCCAAAGACATTCCACACTAAACTCAAAGATAACAAAATCAAAACTATGTAAATCAAAACACTGTCTATTTTCTAAATCAAAACACTGTCTATTTACTACAGGAAGTAGATTGCTCGAAAGAGCTTTAGTTCACTTTCTCCACATTCTCCCACCCTGCAAAAGGTAGTTTTGCAACACACACTCATAAACTGAAGTAAACATTCTAAAATTATAGTTGAACATTGAGCTCAGGAATGTGAACCACTATAAGTCTAGTTTCTTGAGTTGCCTAACAGTTCTACCACAACGAGTCTTGAATTCACTCTCCTTTTCAGTTCCTGAGTTACTGCAGGGAATATCATCATTAAGGACCGGCTCACTTAGTCGGTGTTGTGAAGTGTTGATAGAATCACCTTTGTTAAGACAGTTTATCTCTAACGAATAAAGTCGCTGTACTGGACGAAGTAGAATGCCAGTTGCTGTCTTAATTTTAACCAGACGAGTCACACTGTCTCTTCGAGGTAACAGCTCCACCACTCTCCCTAAGGGCCAGTTGATACGTTTCTTGTTGTCGCTCTCCACCAGTGCTATGTCTCCTACTTGTATGGATCCCTGTTGCTTTTTGCTCCGTGATCGGAGAAATCCCAGGTATTCTTTTTTGAAGCGATTTCTCAGGCTCTCCCGAACAGCTTGTAGATAACGCCATCTGTCGTTTAAACTGCTGGTTTGAATTTGGTGTGAGTCGGTTACATCATTACCCTCTAGGCTCTGTAGGAACATGGAGGGTCTGAGTGGCTTGAGTTCATCTTCTTCAGAAAGATAAGTCAAGGGTCGATTGTTCATCAGGTTCTCACAATCGCACAGAAGAGTACACATTTCCTCATAATTTAGGCAAGCTTTACCCAAATTACGGCGAAGCAAATCCTTTAGAATCTTAATCAACCTTTCCCAGAATCCTCCCCACCAGGCTGCAGTGGGAGGGTTCAGCTTCCATTTAATCTTCAGAAGGCTGCATATCCTCTCTATTTCAGTCCAATCCAATTGCTCCATGGTTCTGCGAAGTCCGGTGAAATTCGTCCCATTGTCCGAATACATGGTATTCACTCTTCCTCTTCTTGCCACAAATCGGCGTAGTGCTTGGATATACGCTACTGTACTAAGTGAAGTGATCAATTCCTGATGTACAGCCCGATAAACTGCACAAGTGAATATCACAATCCATCCCTTTTCTCCTCCTCGTAGAAATACAGGGCCGGCCAAGTCTGTGCCCGTGATCTGGAAAACACTCGATGCCTTGATTCGATCCTGTGGCAACGGAGGAAAAGGTACCTCAAAACCCTTAGCAGAGTTACGACGACAGATCACGCATTTCCGAACAACTGCTGCCACCGTCCTTCTTCCTCTAATTATCCAAACCATTTGGCGCAACAAAACAAGCAGTGTGTGCGTCCCAGCATGGTTATGGAATCGATGAAATTGTTCAATCATTCTTTCAACCATCACATGTTTTGATGGAAGTACAACTGGATAGGTATACTCAGGAGTGTCGTCAGAATCAACGACTCTTGACTTCATGTGTAGAATTCCTTCATCGTCTGTGAACACCTCCAGATTCTTCAATTGTTCTTTTCTCTCTTCTAAATAAAGCGTTTCCATCTGAATAAGGAAGTACAGTTTCTTCTCAGCATTGAGAAACTCTTCGCTATCAATTTCCGTTGATACGTGGTCTCTACGATTCCTTTGTTTCAATCTCAAAATTCAAGCAATGGTCCTAACGATTTTGATGTATCCAGTGAATCGTGAACTTAATTGCAGTAAAATAGTTTCCACAACAGTGTTCTTAGCAGCTACAACTGTCTTCCTCCTTTCCCTGTTGACTTCTTCCAACAATGGTTCAGGACGATTAAATACCCATTCTTCTTCTTTACATTTAAGCCAAGACGGACCCTCCCACCATCTGGATCTCCAAAGTTGTGTTGGTGAACACCCTCTAGACAGGAGATCTGCTGGATTGAGGCTGCCCGGTATGTGTCTCCATGAACTAGCCTTACTGTACTCATGAATTTCCTTTACCCGATTCTCTACGAACACCGACCAAAGCCCTTTATTAGCAATCCAAGCCAAGACTACTGTTGAATCGGACCAAAACACTGTGTGTATGTCATTCCGGTGTAGGCATCGAAAGCTCAACCGAGACATTCTAACTCCAAGGAGCGCTCCCATCAGTTCAAGGCGGGGTAGTGTCAGTTCTTTGAGAGGCGCCACTCTAGATTTAGCCATCAGAAGACTCAGTTTGATCTTACCTTCTTCTTCCGTTCTCAGAAATATGCAACAACCAAACGCTCTTTTGCTAGCGTCCACAAATACATGCAAAGTGCTGTTGTCATTCAGGAAAATCCTTCTAGGTATCCGACAGTCATGTAGGTATTGCAACTGCTGAGTCCATCGACAGAATTCCTCACAAATGTCTCCTGGTAAAACCTCATCCCATCCTATACTTTTCTGCCATGTCTTCTGCAGTGAGCTTGGGAATCAGAGTTACTGGGGCTGAAAATCCAATCGGATCAAATATTTTTTGCACGCTGGATAGTACCACTCTTCGGGTTACTAAACCGGTAGTCGGGCTGAAGTTACATCCAAGTTCATCTACGTCGCAATACCAACGAAGTCCTAAGACATTCTCAGTTTTACCAACACCACAATCAAAGGAATTCACCCATCCCCTCAAATTGAAACCTGCGGATAACATCAATTCTTGTGCCTTTAAAATAAAGGGTCCAATTTCTTCCTTTGAAGCGACTCCAGTAAGACAGTTGTCCACATAAAATAGGAAGGGACTGGAACAAACACCAAAAACCACCCGGCAATGTCGAAAAGTGGTAATCTTATCATTATCCCACCAGAGAAAACGGAGCATATCCCTGTCTTCAGGATCAATTATAATCTGCAGGAATGCCTTCTCTATATCAGCTATTAGACCTATTGGATAGGTTCGAAAATTGGTCAGCACTGATGGAACGAAGTCGATGAGGTTGGGTCCGGGCTCGAGGCAATCATTCAAGGAATGACCATTTCTGTCTTTGTTGGAAGCATCGAACACCGGCCTTATCTTTGTAGTGCCACCATCTTTCAGCACAGCTCTATGAGGCAAATAATGTGTAGGTCCATCCAAAACCTCGTTTTCAACACCTTCGATAATCCCTTTGTTTACCCATTCCTGTAACACCTCATCATAATCCTGAAATTTCTGCATCCCTCGTAACTTTCTTGAAGTGTTCAATAATCGTTTCTGAAAAATTTCACGATTCGTTTCCAGAGACGTACAACCATCAATCCAGGGTAGTTTGACAATGTAGCGCCCAGATTCCTCTTCACAGTCCTATCGAAGAACATCTGAACTTGTTGTTCCCTTTCTTCCTTTTTTATCTGTTCGCCAGGATCTTTAATACCCAAAGTCTCAATTTCCCACAAATCCGCCACTCTTGTTGATTGAGTTAAAGTAAGTAGTGTGTAAGACGAGGCAGTTGTTGAAGTGATCTCAGAAGAGCCCATAAGTGTCCACCCTAAACAAGTTCTCACAGCTACTAGACTCTTGTTTACATGTAGAAAGTCTGGCGTGATTATCTGAGCCCACACGTCAGCTCCTAACAATACCTGAATGTCAGTACTGTTGCCACCATTATCTTGGCCAACGTCACTAAGTTCAACTCCCTTGTCCCTCAGTAAATTAAACAAGTCAGCATCAACTAGGGGAGCACCTCCACAGGAGCCTAACACTGCAACCTCACATCTGTTTTCCTCGTTCATACCCAGCAAAGTTATTTGATAGGACTCGAAACAAACAGGTGCTGTTTTCCTACCTCCAAATAATTCTTGACTTAGTGTTACCTTTTCAGTTTGTTCCAACTTTAATTTCTTAGCACAAGACTTCTTTATGTAGCTTATCTGCGATCCACTGTCACACAGAACTCATACTCTGTGCGTGGATCCACCAACAACTACTCTAGCAACTAAAGTCTGCAGATAGGTCACATGTCCTTTATTACTACCTTCCATCATGCTAACTGTTTTTGGAACCGAATTACCTTTTGGTTCATCTGAGTCTGTTTTCGCGCACATCAAAGCGTAATGTTTCCCCTTGCAAAATGGGCACTTCACAAACATCTTACACTTAACACTGACATGTCCCGGTCGTAGACACCTAAAACAAGCTCCCTTTTTCTTCAACGTTACTTGGCGTTCTTCTTGAGAATAATCAATAGTTACAGCACAGTTTTGAGAAAGATGTGAGGTTCTGCCACAGAATATACAAGCCGTATCTTTGTTATTTCTGTTTCCCTTACTAACTGAAACATCCTCTATTGAAATTAAAGAAGCCGCTGAAGGTATGTCCCTATTCTTAGTCTTGGTCCTATCATCTTGCTTAACTCGATCCGTCCTCTCGTTAACTTCAAAAGAACTATGTCTTAGCTTAAGCCGTTCTTCACCTTCTACCTCAGTCTTTAAGAAGGCTAACAATTCACTCAAGCAACAGTCAGGTTCCTTGGTAGACGTTCCTTTTGATACACGATACCTGTCCCAAGTTCTAAACATAACCTCTGGCAAGGCACTCTCTACTAGTGGAAATAACATTGAGGCATATTTCTCCTTTGTTACTCCCAAGGAATCAAGTGCTCTCAACTGTCCCTCCAGACTGTCATACAGTTGGGCGCTGGATCTTAAACTATCCTTCTTTAACACCAAGGATAAAAGTTCCCTAACATAGTACTCAATGAGCAACTCATCCTTCCCATACCTAGACTTCAACAATTCTATAGCCTTTTTGTAGTTTTCCTTTGAAGGAGGAATACACTGAATCAAATAAACAAATTTATCTTCATCTTTAAGGCTGCTATCTTCATGTATTTTAGTAAATTGCGCCCAAAAGCCAATCCAGCACTTCACGTTTCCGTCAATTTTTTTCAGTTCTTGTTTTGGTAGTCTCAGTAGTCTCTGATTAGAAGTACGTGAACAGTTACTCATTTTAGCTTCATAAACGGCTTGATCTCCAACTTGTATGACCTGCACTTTTCCCTAACCTTAAAATATTTCAAGTCGTACTCACTGCAATTGTTGATCTCTGTTTCAAGCACGATGTCTTCAAGGTCTTCCTGTAACAGCAGCTCATTGTAAACTTCATCATCCAGACGTTTTAACTTCTCGTAGCGTTCCACAAGTGAAGCATATCTGCTACGAATCTCCACGTGGTCACCATCAGCAAGCGCCAACAGTTCTTCAAGCTTATTTACTCACGTGTAAATACACCGCGTAATACTCGACGTTCGGTCATCGTTGTTCTGTTTTATTTGATGTTAAGATTGCCAGTAATCCTGTCACGATCGCCAGTTATAACATACCAAATCATTTTAATATACAGTAATCAATATTTTATTAACACAACTCAACATCGCATCCAAAGACATTCCAAAGACACTACACTCAAAGATAACAAAATCAAAACTATGTAAATCAAAACACTGTCTATTTTCTAAATCAAAACACTGTCTATTTTCTACAGGAAGTAGATTGCTCGAAAGAGCTTTAGTTCACTTTCTCCACAATGGCGGCCAAGCGAAGTTGTTGTATTTAAATAGCCTTTTCTCGCATTTAAACCAAACGAGCGCCGTCACACATGGTACAGCAAATGGTATACACCTTGTAATGCACTGACATCCTATTCAGCTCAATTGTTTACATAACATCAAGATGGCGGCTGTGCGAAATTTTAAAATTAAGGTTTAATTTCTTGTGTCCTAATCATGCGATCGAAACCAACGTTTGAACAATGAACCTACGCAATAATCATCTAATAGTACATAGCTCTATGGCCTACAAAGTATATAAAAATCCAATATGGTGGCCATCGGAAATATTTAGACGATTCTCAATGTCAACTAATCTGTGACAGCAATCAAACTTAATTGTTTTTTTTTTAACCACGAAGTGGCGCCAGTGTCAAATTTTAAAATCTCGCTTTTAGCCTATTTCTATTTATGAAAAAATAGGCTTATGGGATCACCGTTCATCCGTGTGTGTACGTCCGTGTGTGAGCCCCCCCCCCCCACTAATAAAATATAAGCGGCTGGATAGATTTCAATTAAATTCGGTAAGATCATAGTACTATCCTGGCCGACCCCGACCGAGCCCTACAAATTTTATTACGTTTCAAAAATCCAACATGGCGGCTGTGCGAAATATTTCACTGGCATTCTATATCTCCGAATCTCAGGACTTCTGTTAGTTAGGAAGCAAAATAACCAGTAATGGACGGAGGAAAGAGGATATAAAAAGTAGGTTGGATCAGGCAAGAAAAGCATTTCTACAGAAAAGAAATCTGTTGGCATCGAGCGTGGGCTCTATGGAAGTGAAAATTGGACTATTGGTGCAGCAGAAAAGAGGAGATTTGAAGCGTTTGAAATGTGGTGTTACAGGAGAATGATGAAGATCAGATGGGTAGATAGGGTTACAAACGAAGAGGTATTAAGACGAGTGGCAGAGGAGAGATGTTTCTGGCGACTGCTAATGAAGAGAAGAGGTAGGTTGGTAGGACACATACTAAGACACCCAGGAATAGCAAACTTAGTTATGGAAGGAAGGGTCGAGGACAAGAACTGTAGGGGTAGACCGAGATTAGAATATGTTAGTTTGCCTCGAATGTAGGGTGTGGTAGCCATGTAGAGATGAAACGCCTAGCTCAGGACAGGGAGGCATGGAGAGCGGGATAAAACCAGTCAAAAGACTGAAGACTCAAACAACAACATCAGCCGATATGAATGAATTGATAAATATCAAAGACACAAGATAAATGTCTAGCGTAACACTAAAAAGTCCCTTGGTATTAAACCTTATATGGTGCACCATAAAGAAGGATGGAAAATTGAACGCCTAAATCAACATACCGTAACATGATGTATGAAAATATGATAAAATAATCATTTGCAACAAATTTCAAACACATATTAAAACTCTAAAAATGCCTGATTTTCCTACAGACCACTGCCAGTGGAAGAACGTGGCTAGTATTAAGGGACTTTTTTCAAGATACATTGTGTGTCTGTGTTTGTATATGTGTGCTCCCCCCTTTCAATTGAAACACGAAATTTTGTCCAGAGGTAGCACTAGAAAAGGGAACCTGAGTGTCATGTTTATTTTGCCGCCATCTTTACCAAATCTCAGTTGTGGCTACTCAATTGGTCAAAACATAACATTTATAAACGACTAAACTAATCATCAGGGACCCGGAACAGAACTGAAATGCGTTACGTACCGCTGTGTATGCCATACCGCGGCCCCGAGCTGGCTGGCGGTATCGTTCCGTAACTGTAACTTGGAACTCGGTACGAGCAAGTGGAACGTTACAGCCCTGGAACGGTACAGTCGGAACTCGACTCCCAACTGTACCGAACATCAAGGTACGTGTTAGCGGAACGTTACGTATGGAACGGTACAGTCGGAACTCGCCTCCTAACTGTACCGAGCATCAAGGTACGTGTTAGCGGAACTTTAGCTCCTTAGTGACCAATAATAGTATTTCTCTTCTAAATTAAACCTCCCGTTCTTGCTTTTCGTTTACTTGTTAGCCTATTTTCATTTAGTAGTGATAGAAGCCATTTTTCAGTAATGCTTAGTTCTAATAATGAAAGCTATTTAGTCGTGTTGACCGACTGAAAAGCTTCCTTTACTATGTACATTTATGAAAGATAGGCCTATGACATCACATATAGCCCGTGTGTGTGTTCGTATGTGTGTGTTTGCATGTGTCCGTCGCCTCGCTCCCCTCCCTAATAAAATCTAAACTGCTAGATCGATTTCAACGAAACTCGGTAAGGTCATTGTACTATTTTGTCCGACCCGACTGTGCTCTTCAAATTTTATTACATCTCACCAATCCAACATGCCAATAGTGCGAAATATTTCACCGGCATTTCATATCTCCGAAACTATTACAGATATCACCTTGACGTTTTGTATGGTGGAAAAAAGCACTAATAGAAGTGTAACGATGGGACTCTCAAAAATCTCTTTACAAAACGAGCATGGCGGCAAAGCGAAGTTGTTGTATTTAAATAGAATTTTCTCGCATTTAAACCAACCGAGCGCCGTCACACATGGTACAGCAAATGGTATACACCTTGTAATGCACTGACATCCTATTCAGCTCAATTGTTTACATAACTTCAAGATGGCGGCTGTGCGAAATTTTAAAATTGAGGTTTAATTTCTTGTGTCCTAATCATGCGATCGAAACCAACGTTTGAACAATGCACCTACGCAATAATCATCATCTAATAGTACATAGCTCTATGGCCTACAATGCATATAAAAATCCAATATGGTGACCTTCTGAAATATTTAGACGATTCTCAATGTCAACTAATCTGTGACAGCAATCAAACTAATTGCTTTCTTAACCACGAAATGGCGCCAGTGTCAATTTTAAAATCTCGTTTTTAGCCTATTTCTATTTATGAAAAAATAGGCTTATGAGATCACCTTTTGTCCGTGTGTGTCGGTGTGTTTGCCCCCAACTCCCACTAATAAAATCTAAGTGGCTGGATAGATTTCAATTAAATTCGGTAAGGTCATAGTACTATTCTGGCCAACCCCGACCGTGCCCTACAAATTTTATTACTTTTCAACAATCCAACATGGCGGCTGTGCGAAATATTTCACTGGCATTCAATATCTCCGAATCTCAGAAGACTTCTGTTAAGTTACTTAGGAAGCAAAATAACCAGTGATGGTTGGAGGAAAGAGGATATAAAAAGTAGGTTGGCTCAGGCAAGGAAAGCATTTCTACAGAAAAGGAATCAGTTGACATCGAGTGTGGGACTCTATGGAAGTGAAAATTGGACTATTGGTGCAGCAGAAAAGAGGAGATTTGAAGCGTTAGAAATGTGGTGTTACAGGAGAATGATGAAGATCAGATGGGAAGAGAGGGTTACAAACGAAGAGGTATTAAGACGAGTGGGAGAGGAGAGATGTTTCTGGCGACTGCTAATGAAGAGAAGAGATAAGTTGGTAGGACACATACTAAGACACCCAGGAATAGCAAACTTAGTTATGGAAGGAAGGGTCGAGGACAAGAACTGTAAGGATAGACCGAGATTAGAATATGTTAAACAGTTTGCCTCGAATGTAGGGTGTGGTAGCTATGTTGAGCTGAAACGCTTAGCTCAGGACAGGGTGGCATGGAAAGCTGCATCAAACCAGTCAAAAGACTGAAGACTCAAACAACAACATCAGCCAACATGAATGAATTGATAAATATCAAAGACACAAGATAAATGTATAGCGTAACACTAAATAGTCCCTTTATGGTGCACCATAAAGATGGATGGAAAATTGAACGCCTAAATCAACATACCGTAACATGATGTATGAAAATATGATAAAATAATCATTTGCAACAAATTTCAAACACATATTAAAACTCTAACAAGAAGTTCCGTGACGAACTAAAGAGCCTACCTTCCCTAAAATTAAGATTCATGCCAATGATTAATCTACAGTATATGAACCTATCTAGAATAATGACGAAATTAAGTTGGTAATATCGAAATGTCTAATTAGTTCGAAATATACCTGGTATAATGTAGCCTAATAGAGCACTACAGTTGGCAGCCCTGGCGACTTAATATATACGACTTAGTTCCATCTCTTAAGGTACAGAATACACAATTTGGTAGAAGTCCAATTAATTTTACATGCAGTTATACTCTGGATTTATCAGCACTCGTAAAAGCATGTTTGGCAACAATGTCATGCGTGTGCTGGTCAGAAATGATCTGAAATATTATGATATCTTGTTGTGCCAATTTTGAATGAAATCCATTTGTTAGTATAGAAGTTACATGTTTTCTTAAATTGGACCTATCTGTAGGCATAGAATCATGTTGGCAGCACTTACTTACATTGATTACTCCAAATTTATCTAGAATGCTAGGTGCTATACGTGTGGAAAGTATGGAGCTGTTGGCTTGCATATTTTCTGATATATTGATCTTGGGGAAAAAATATAGACAGCATTTATTAACAGTTGGCAGCCCTGATTGCTCTTAAGAATAAGCATAGTCATATCTGTTAAGGTACACATAGCACATACGAAATTTGGTTGAAATCCAACTGATAGTATAGGAGTTAATTGTATTTAAAAATTGGTGCTATCAGCAGGCTTATAATCATGTTGGTAGAACTGACTATATATGTTACTAAAAATTAATCTAAAATGTAAGGTACTATACGTGTTCATAGTTTAAAGCTGTCGGCTTTGCCACTTTCTGATATACAGGTATTTGGAAAAAAAAATAGAGAGAGCAATTACTAACAGTTGGCAGCCCTGTTGGTTCTTAAGAATACGCTCAGCAACATCTGTTTATGTCCACATATTACATACAATATTTGGTTGAAATCCAATTGATAGTGCAGAAGTTATATGCATCTAAAAACTTGACTTATCAGAAAGCTTAAAATTATTTCGGCAACACTGTCATGTATGGCCTCATGGAAATTAAACAGAAATATCATTATCTACATCTGTGCCGATTTTGAAATAGCTCCCAAGCATACCTTTCAAGATATCCAACATGGAGCTCAAATTTCTGGTGCGTTTTTTCAGCAGTTGGTAGCAGTGACATTATTTTCAAATATAGGCTTGAGATATTCCGGTATACATCTTTACTCATACTAAAAATTGTTTTCGATTGCTACAGCCGTTTATGAGTTGATAGAGGGGGGGGGGAGGACACACACAGCCAGCCAGACAGACAGATAGACAGACAGACAGACACACAGACACACAGACACACACACATTTTCCCGGATCGATCTTAAAAGTCTACTTTTTCCTCGTTTTTGCAAAATGTGAAAAGTAGACTAATAAATCCTGATTTTCGCACAGATCACTGCCAGTGGAAGAACGTGGCTAGTATTAAGGGACTTTTTTCAAGATACATTGTGTGTCTGTGTGTGTATATGTGTGCTCCCCCCTTTCAATTGAAACACGAAATTTTGTCCAGAGGTAGCACTAGAAAAGGGCACCTGAGTGTCATGTTTATTTTGCCGCCATCTTTACCAAATCTCAGTTGTGGCTACTCAATTGGTCAAAACATAACATTAATAAACGACTAAACTAATCATCAGGGACCCGGAACAGAACTGAAATGCGTTACGTACCGCTGTGTATGCCATACCGCGGCCCCGAGCTGGCTGGCGGTATCGTTCCGTAACTGTAACTTGGAACTCGGTACGAGCAAGTGGAACATTACAGCCCTGGAACGGTACAGTCGGAACTCGACTCCCAACTGTACCGAACATCAAGGTACGTGTTAGCGGAACGTTACGTATGGAACGGTACAGTCGGAACTCGCCTCCTAACTGTACCGAGCATCAAGGTACGTGTTAGCGGAACTTTAGCTCCTTTGTGACCAATAATAGTATTTCTCTTCTAAATTAAACCTCCCGTTCTTGCTTTTCGTTTACTTGTTAGCCTATTTTCATTTAGTAGTGATAGAAGCCATTTTTCAGTAATGCTTAGTTCTAATAATGAAAGCTATTCAGTCGTGTTGACCGACTGAAAAGCTTCCTTTACTATGTACATTTATGAAAGATAGTCCTATGACATCACATGGAGTCCGTGTGTGTATTCGTATGTGTGTGTTTGCATGTGTCCGTCGCCTCGCTCCCCTCCCTAATAAAATCTAAACTGCTAGATCGATTTCAACGAAACTCGGTAAGGTCATTGTACTATTTTGTCCGACCCGACTGTGCTCTTCAAATTTTATTACATCTCACCAATCCAACATGCCAATTGTGCGAAATATTTCACCGGCATTTCATATCTCCGAAACTATTACAGATATCACCTTGACGTTTTGTAAGGTGGAAAAAAGCACTAATAGAAGTGTAACGATGGGACTCTCAAAAATCTCTTTACAAAACGAGCATGGCGGCAAAGCGAAGTTGTTGTATTTAAATAGAATTTTCTCGCATTTAAACCAACCGAGCGCCGTCACACATGGTACAGCAAATGGTATACACCTTGTAATGCACTGACATCCTATTCAGCTCAATTGTTTACATAACTTCAAGATGGCGGCTGTGCGAAATTTTAAAATTAAGGTTTAATTTCTTGTGTCCTAATCATGTGATCGAAACCAACGTTTGAACAATGCACCTACGCAATAATCATCATCTAATAGTACATAGCTCTATGGCCTACAATGCATATAAAAATCCAATATGGTGACCTTCTGAAATATTTAGACGATTCTCAATGTCAACTAATCTGTGACAGCAATCAAACTTAATTGCTTTCTTAACCACGAAATGGCGCCAGTGTCAATTTTAAAATCTCGTTTTTAGCCTATTTCTATTTATGAAAAAATAGGCTTATGAGATCACCTTTTGTCCGTGTGTGTCGGTGTGTTTGCCCCCAACTCCCACTAATAAAATCTAAGTGGCTGGATAGATTTCAATTAAATTCGGTAAGGTCATAGTACTATTCTGGCCAACCCCGACCGTGCCCTACAAATTTTATTACTTTTCAACAATCCAACATGGCGGCTGTGCGAAATATTTCACTGGCATTCAATATCTCCGAATCTCAGAAGACTTCTGTTAAGTTACTTAGGAAGCAAAATAACCAGTGATGGTTGGAGGAAAGAGGATATAAAAAAGTAGGTTGGCTCAGGCAAGGAAAGCATTTCTACAGAAAAGGAATCAGTTGACATCGAGTGTGGCACTCTATGGAAGTGAAGATTGGACTATTGGTGCAGCAGAAAAGAGGAGATTTGAAGCGTTAGAAATGTGGTGTTACAGGAGAATGATGAAGATCAGATGGGAAGAGAGGGTTACAAACGAAGAGGTATTAAGACGAGTGGGAGAGGAGAGATGTTTCTGGCGACTGCTAATGAAGAGAAGAGATAAGTTGGTAGGACACATACTAAGACACCCAGGAATAGCAAACTTAGTTATGGAAGGAAGGGTCGAGGACAAGAACTGTAAGGATAGACCGAGATTAGAATATGTTAAACAGTTTGCCTCGAATGTAGGGTGTGGTAGCTATGTTGAGCTGAAACGCTTAGCTCAGGACAGGGTGGCATGGAAAGCTGCATCAAACCAGTCAAAAGACTGAAGACTCAAACAACAACATCAGCCAACATGAATGAATTGATAAATATCAAAGACACAAGATAAATGTATAGCGTAACACTAAATAGTCCCTTTATGGTGCACCATAAAGATGGATGGAAAATTGAACGCCTAAATCAACATACCGTAACATGATGTATGAAAATATGATAAAATAATCATTTGCAACAAATTTCAAACACATATTAAAACTCTAACAAGAAGTTCCGTGACGAACTAAAGAGCCTACCTTCCCTAAAATTAAGATTCATGCCAATGATTAATCTACAGTATATGAACCTATCTAGAATAATGACGAAATTAAGTTGGTAATATCGAAATGTCTAATTAGTTCGAAATATACCTGGTATAATGTAGCCTAATAGAGCACTACAGTTGGCAGCCCTGGCGACTTAATATATACGACTTAGTTCCATCTCTTAAGGTACAGAATACACAATTTGGTAGAAGTCCAATTAATTTTACATGCAGTTATACTCTGGATTTATCAGCACTCGTAAAAGCATGTTTGCGAACAATGTCATGCGTGTGCTGGTCAGAAATGATCTGAAATATTATGATATCTTGTTGTGCCAATTTTGAATGAAATCCATTTGTTAGTATAGAAGTTACATGTTTTCTTAAATTGGACCTATCTGTAGGCATAGAATCATGTTGGCAGCACTTACTTACATTGATTACTCCAAATTTATCTAGAATGCTAGGTGCTATACGTGTGGAAAGTATGGAGCTGTTGGCTTGCATATTTTCTGATATATTGATCTTGGGGAAAAAATATAGACAGCTTTTATTAACAGTTGGCAGCCCTGATTGCTCTTAAGAATAAGCATAGTCATATCTGTTAAGGTACACATAGCACATACGAAATTTGGTTGAAATCCAACTGATAGTATAGGAGTTAATTGTATTTAAAAATTGGTGCTATCAGCAGGCTTATAATCATGTTGGTAGAACTGACTATATATGTTACTAAAAATTAATCTAAAATGTAAGGTACTATACGTGTTCATAGTTTAAAGCTGTCGGCTTTGCCACTTTCTGATATACAGGTATTTGGAAAAAAAATAGAGAGAGCAATTATTAACAGTTGGCAGCCCTGTTGGTTCTTAAGAATACGCTCAGCAACATCTGTTTATGTCCACATATTACATACAATATTTGGTTGAAATCCAATTGATAGTGCAGAAGTTATATGCATCTAAAAACTTGACTTATCAGAAAGCTTAAAATTATTTCGGCAACACTGTCATGTATGGCCTCATGGAAATTAAACAGAAATATCATTATCTACATCTGTGCCGATTTTGAAATAGCTCCCAAGCATACCTTTCAAGATATCCAACATGGAGCTCAAATTTCTGGTGCGTTTTTCAGCAGTTGGTAGCAGTGACATTATTTTCAAATATTGGCTTGAGATATTCCGGTATACATCTTTACTCATACTAAAAATTGTTTTCGATTGCTACAGCCGTTTATGAGTTGATAGGGGGGGGGGAGGACACACACAGCCAGCCAGACAGACAGATAGACACACAGACACACAGACACACAGACACACACACATTTTCCCGGATCGATCTCAAAAGTCTACTTTTTCCTCGTTTTTGCAAAATGTGAAAAGTAGACTAATAAATCCTGATTTTCGCACAGATCACTGCCAGTGGAAGAACGTGGCTAGTATTAAGGGACTTTTTTCAAGATACATTGTGTGTCTGTGTGTGTATATGTGTGCTCCCCCCTTTCAATTGAAACACGAAATTTTGTCCAGAGGTAGCACTAGAAAAGGGCACCTGAGTGTCATGTTTATTTTGCCGCCATCTTTACCAAATCTCAGTTGTGGCTACTCAATTGGTCAAAACATAACATTAATAAACGACTAAACTAATCATCAGGGACCCGGAACAGAACTGAAATGCGTTACGTACCGCTGTGTATGCCATACCGCGGCCCCGAGCTGGCTTGCGGTATCGTTCCGTAACTGTAACTTGGAACTCGGTACGAGCAAGTGGAACGTTACAGCCCTGGAACGGTACAGTCGGAACTCGACTCCCAACTGTACCGAACATCAAGGTACGTGTTAGCGGAACGTTACGTATGGAACGGTACAGTCGGAACTCGCCTCCTAACTGTACCGAGCATCAAGGTACGTGTTAGCGGAACTTTAGCTCCTTTGTGACCAATAATAGTATTTCTCTTCTAAATGAAACCCCCCGTTCTTGCTTTTCGTTTACTTGTTGGCCTATTTTCATTTAGTAGTGATAGAAGCCATTTTTCAGTGACGCTTAATTCTAATAATGAAAGCTATTCAGTCGTGTTGACCGACTGGAAAGCTTCCTTTATTATTTACATTTATGAAAGATAGTCCTATGACATCACATGGAGTCCGTGTGTGTATTCGTATGTGTTTGTTTGCATGTGACCGTCGCCTCGCTCCCCTCCCTAATAAAATCTAAACTGCTGGAGCGATTTCAACGAAACTCGGTAAGGTCATAGTACTATTTTGTTCAACCCCGACTGTGCTCTTCAAATTTTATTACATCTCACCAATCCAACTTGGCGATTGCGCGAAATATTTCACCGGCATTTCATATCTCCGAAACTATTACAGATATCACCATGACGTTTTGTATGGTGGAAAAAAGCACTAATATAATTGTAACTAAGGGACTCTCAAAAACCTCTTTACAAAACGAACATGGCGGCCAAGCGAAGTTGTTGTATTTAAATAGACTTTTCTCGCATTTAAACCAACCGAGCGCCGTCACACATGGTACAGCAAATGGTATACACCTTGTAATACACTGACATCCTATTCAGCTCAATTGTTTACATAACTTCAAGATGGCGGCTGTGCGAAATTTTAAAATTAAGGTTTAATTTCTTGTGTCCTAATCATGCGATGGAAACCAACGTTTGAACAATGAACCTACGCAATTATCATCATCATCTAATAGTGCTTAGCTCTATGGTCTACCATGTATATAAAAATCCAATATGGTGACCATCCTTAATATTTAGACAATTCTCAATGTCAACTAATCTGTGACAGCAATCAAACTTAATTGTTTCCTTAACCACGAGATGGAGCCTGTGTCAAATTTTAAAATCTCGTTTTTAGCCTATTTCTATTTATGAAAAGATAGGCTTATGAGATCACCTTTTGTCCGTGTGTGTCCGTGTGTGTGCCCCCACGCCCCACTAATAAAATCTAAGTGGCGGGATGGATTTCAATTAAATTCGGTAAGGTCATAGTACTATTCAGGCCGACCCCGACCATGCCCTACAAATTTTATTACGTTCTAATAATCCAACATGGCGGTTGTGCGATATATTTCACTGGCATTCTATATCTCCGAATCTCAGAAGACTTCTGTTACATAGGAAGGAAAATAACCAGTGATTGATGGAGGAAAGAGGATATAAGAATTAGGTTGGCTCAGGCAAGGAAGGCATTTCTACAGAAAAGGAATCTGTTGACACGGAGCGTGGCACTCTATGTAAGTGAAAATTGGACTATTGATGCAGCAGAAAAGAGGAGATTTGAAGCGTTTGAAATGTGGTGTTACATGAGAATGATGAAGATCAGATGGGAAGAGAGGGTTACAAACGAAGAAGTATTAAGACGAGCGGGAGAGGAGAGATATTTCTGCCGACTGCTAATGAAGAGAAGAGATAGGTTGGTAGGACACATACTAAGACACCCAGGAATAGCAAACTTAGTAATGGAAGGAAGGGTCGAGGACAGGAACTGTAGAGGTAGACTAAGATTGGAATATGTTAAACAGTTTGCCTCTAATGTAGGGTGTGGTAGGTATGTAGAGATGAAACGCTTAGCTCAGGACAGGGAGGCATGGAGAGCGGGATAAAACCAGTCAAAAGACTGAAGACTCAAACAACAACATCAGCCGATATGAATGAATTGATAAATATCAAAGACACAAGATAAATGTATAGCGTAACACTAAAAAGTCCCTTGGTATTAAACTTTATTTGGTGCACCATAAAGAAGGATGGAAAATTGAACGCCTAAATCAACATACCGTAACATGATGTATGAAAATATGATAAAATAATCATTTGCAACAAATTTCAAGCACTTATTAAAACTCTAAAAATGCCTGATTTTCTTACAGATCACTGCCAGTAGACGAACGTGGCTAATATTAAGGGACTTTTTTCAAGAAACAGTATGGGTCTGTGTGTGTTTATGTCTGCTCCCCCCTATCAATTGAAACACAAAATTTTGTACAGAGGTAGCACTAGAAACGGGCACCTTAGTGTCATGTTTATTTTGCCGCCATCTTTACCGAATCTCAATTGTGGCTACTCAATTGGTCAAAACGTAACATTAATAAAAGGACTAAACTAATCATCAGGGACACGGAACAGAACTGAAATGTGTTTCGTGCCGCTGTGTTCCACGTTACGTGACGTATGCCATACCGCGGCCCCGAGCTGGCTTGTGGTATAGTTCCGTAACTGAAACTTGGAACTCGGTACGAGCGTGTGGAACGTTACAGCCTTGGAACGTTACAGTCGGAACTAGACTCCCAACTGTACCGAGTATCAAGGTACGTGTTAGCGGAACTTTAGCTCCTTTGTGACCAATAATAGTATTTCTTTTCTAAATTAAACCCCCCGTTCTTGCTTTTCGTTTACTTGTTAGCCTATTTTCATTTAGTAGTGATAGAAGCCATTTTTCAGTAATGCTTAATTCTAATAATGAAAGCTATTCAGTCGTGTTGACCGACTGAAAAGCTTCCTTTATTTTCTACATTTATGAAATATGGGCCTATGACATCACATATAGTCCATGTGTGTGTACGTATGTGTGTGTTTGCATGTGTCCGTCGCCTCGCTCCCCTCCCTAATAAAATCTAAACTGCTGGAGCGATTTCAACGAAACTCGGTAAGGTCATAGTACTATTTTGTCCGACCCGACTATGCTCTTCAAATTTTATTACATCACACCAAACTAACATGGCAACTGTGCAAAATATTTCACCGGCAATCCATATCTCCGAAACTATTACAGACGTTTAGTATGGTGAAAAAAGCACTAATAGAAGTGTAAGGATGGGACTCGCAAAAATCTCTTTACAAAACGACACAAGATAAATGTATAGCGTAACACTAAATAGTCCCTTGGTATTAAACTTTGCATGGTGCACCATTAAGAAGGATTGAAAATTGAACGCCTAAATCAACATACCGCAACATGATGTATGGTGAGTTAGCCGTGGTGGTTACGGCATGACTGATGGCAGTCGCTCACATCCGGGAGGCGAGGAGGTTCGAATCCCCCCGCCGGCAACCTTGAAGATGGTCTTCTGTGGTTTCCCATCTTCCTTCCAGGCAAATGCCGGGGTTGGTCCCTTACTATAGGACACAGCCGCTAACCTTCCAACTCCTCGTCCTTACATTACAACTTCCCTCCTTCCCTCTCCAACGGTACTTGTAGCTCACACATTGGGTGTCCGTCTCGAAGCAGCTACACAACTGGCGAGCCGAACATGTCCTCGGACACTCTCGGCACTAAAAAAGCCATACTCTAAAAAAAAAAAAAAAAACATGATGTATGAAAATATGATAAAATAATCATCTGCAACAAATTTCAAACACATATTAAAAACCTAACAAGAAGTTCCGTGAGGAACTAAAGAGCCTACTTTTCCTAAAATTAAGTTTCATACCAATGATTAAACTAGTGTATATGAACCTATCTAGAATAATGACGAAATTAAGTTGTTAATATCTAAATGTCTAATTAGTTCGAAATATACCTGGTATAATGTAGCCTAATAGAGCAGTACTGTTGGCAGCCCTGGCGACTTAATATATACATCTTCGTTCCATCTCTTAAGGTACAGAATACACAATTTGGTTGAATTCCAATGAACTTTACATGCAGTTAGACTCTGGATTTATCAGCACGCGTAAAAGCATGTTTGGCAACAATGTCATGCGTGTGCTGGTCAGAAATAATCTGAAATAGTATGACATCTTGTTGTGCCAATTATGGATGAAATCCATTTTTAGTATACAAGTTACATGCTTTTTAAAATTGAACCTATCTGCAGTCATAGAATCATGTTGGTAGCATTGTCTTATATTGATTACTCCAAATTTATCTAGAATGCCAGGTGCTATACGTGTGCAAATTATGGAGCTGATTGCTTGAATATTTTCTGATTTATTGATATTAGGGAAAAAATATATAGACAGCATTTATTAACAGTTGGCAGCCCTGATTCCACTTAAGAATAAGCCTAGTCATATCTGTTATGGTACACAAAGCACATGCGAAATTTGGTTGAAATCCAACTGATAGTATGGGAGTTACATGTATTTAACATTTGGTGCTATCAGCAGACTTAGAATCATGTTGGTAGAACTAACTATATAAGTTACTCCAAATTAATCTAAAATTTAAGGTACTAAACGTGTGCATAGTTTAAAGCTGTCGGCTTGCATACTTTCTGATATTTTGGTATTTGGATAAAAAATAGAGAGAGCAATTATTAACAGTTGGCAGACCTTGTGGTTCTTAAGAACACGCTCAGTCATATCTGTTTATGTCCACATATTACATACAAAATTTGGTTGAAATCCAATTGATAGTGCAGAAGTTATATGCATTTAAAACTTGACCTATCAGAAAGCTTAAAATTATTTTGGCAACATTGTCACGCATGGCCTCCTGGAAATGAAACAAAAATAGCATTATCTACTTCTGTGCCAATTTTGGAATAGCTCGCATGCATACCTTGCAAGATATCCAAAATGGAGCTCAAATTTCTAGTGCGTTTTTTTCAGCAGTTGGTAGCACTGACATCATTTTCAAATATGGGCTTGAGATATTCCGGTATACAACTTTACTCATACTAAAAAATGGTTTCGAATGCTGAAGCCGTTTATGAGTTGATAGGGGGGGGGGGGGGGAGACACACACACAGAGCCAGACAGACAGAGAGACAGGTAGCCAGACAGAAACACATTTTCCCGGATCGATCTCATAAGTCTACTTTTTCCTCATTTTTGCAAAATGTCAAAAGTAGACTAAAAATGCATGATTTTCTTACAGATCACTGCCAGTAGAAGAACGTGGCTAGTATTAAGGGACTTTTTTCAAGAAACATTGTGTATCTGTGTGTATATGTCGGCTCCCCCCTATCAATTGAAACACGACATTTTGTACAGAAGTAGCACTAGAAAAGAGCACCTCAGTGTCATGTTTATTTTGCCGCCATCTTTACCAAATCTCAATTGTAGCTACTCAATTGGTCAAAACTTAACTTAAATAAACGACTAAACTAATCATCAGGGACACGGAACAGAACTGAATTGCTTTACGTACCGCTTGTGTTCCACGTTACGTAACGTACGCCATACCGCGGCCCCGAGTATCGTTCCGGAACTGTAACTTGGAACTCAGAACGAGCATGTTGAACGTTACAGCCCTGGAACGTTACAGTCGGAACTAGACTCCCAACTGTAGCGAGCATCAAGGTACGTGTAAGCGGAACTTTAGTTCCTTTGTGACCAATAATAGTATTTATTTTCTAAATTAAACCTCCCGTTCCTGCCTTTCGTTTACTTGTTGGCCTTTTGTCATTTAGTATTGATAGAAGCCATTTTTCAGTGATGCTTAATTCTAATAATGAAAGCCATTCAGTCGTGTTGACCGACTGGAAAGCTTCCTTTATTATTTACATTTATGAAAGATAGGCCTATGACATCACATATAGTCCGTGTGTGTGTTCGTATGTGTGTGTTTGCATGTGACCGTCGCCTCGCTCCTCTCCCTAATAAAATCTAAACTGCTGGAGTGATTTCAACGAAACTCGGTAAGGTCATAGTACTATTTTGTCCAACCCCGACTGTGCTCTTCAAATTTTATTACATCACACCAATCCAACTTGGCATTGCGCGAAATATTTCACCGGCATTCCAAATCTCCGAAACTATTACAGATATCACCCTGACGTTTTGTGTGGTGGATAAAAGCACTAATAGAAGTGTAACGATGGGACTCTCAAAAACCTCTTTACAAAACGAACATGGCGGTCAAGCGAAGTAGTTGTATTTAAATAGACTTTTCTCGAATTTAAACCTTCCGAGTGCCGTCACACATGGTACATCAAATGGTATGCACCTTGTAATGCACTGACATCCTAATCAGCTCAATTGTTTACATAACTTCAAGATGGCGGCTGTGCGAAATTTTAAAATTAAGGTTTAATTTCTTGTGTCCTAATCATGCGATCGAAACCAACGTTTGAACAATGAACCTACGCAATTATCATCATCTAATAGTACATAGCTCTATGGCCTACAAAGTATATAAAAATCCAATATGGTGACCATCCGAAATATTTAGACGATTCTCAATGTCAACTAATCTGTGACAGCAATCAAACTTAATTGTTTTTTTAACCACGAGATGGCGCCAGTGTCAAATTTTAAAATCTCGCTTTTAGCCTATTTCTATTTATGAAAAAAATAGGCTTATGGTTCACCTTCTGTCCGTGTGTGTGCGTCCGTGTGTGAGCCCCCACGCCCCACTAATAAAATCTAAGTGGCTGGATAGATTTCAATTAAATTCGGAAAGGTCATAGTACTATTCTGGCCTACCTTGACCGTGCCCTACAAATTTTATTACGTTTCAACAATCCAACGTGGCGGCTGTGCGAAATATTTCACTGTCATTCTATATCTCCGAATCTATTACTCATATCAACCTGAAATTTTGTACGGTGATAAAAGGCACTACTACAAAATCGTTCAAGGGACTTTCAGAAACCTGTTAACTACAAAACGAACATGGCGACCATGCGAATTTGAAACATTTAAATAGACTTTTCTCGCGGGTTAAAAATTCGAACGCAGTGAAACTTGGTACAGCAATTCTTTATACACTTTGCAATGCACTGACATATATTTTTGTCAAATTGTTTACATAACCTCAAGATGGCAGCTGTGCAAATTTTTAAAATTAAGTTTTAATTTTTTGTGTCGCAATCATGCGATCGAAATCAACGTTTGAATAATGAACCTACGCAATAATAGTCATCTAATAGTACATAACTATATGGCCTACATATGTTACAATCCAACATGGCGAGCATCCAAAATATTTAGACGGATCACAAAATCTGATAATCTGACAGCAGTCAAACTGACATTTTGTGAGTTGATAGAGGCTATAAACATAAGTTCACCTATGGAATTTTCATAACCTGGTGATCACAAATCCAACCTGCCGGCGACGCGAAATGCGAATATTGAAAAGGATGAGCACAGTGAAACTTGGTATGGTATAAGCTTATACAAATTTTAATCCACTGGCATCTAATTTATTTCAATTTTTTTTTCAGAACCAGAAGATGGAGGCTGTGCAAAATTTTAAAATCTCGTTTTTACCATTTCTTGTGTCCTAATAATGCAATTGAAGTTTGAATAATACTCTTACACAATAATCTTCATGTAATAGTATATAACTCTAAGGCCTACATATATAACAATCCAACATGTCGACTATCCGATATATTTAGACGGTTCTCAATATCTACGAATCTATTACAGCAATCAAACTGAATTTTGTATGTTGATAGAGGCAATTAACATAAGCAGGATAAATGAAACTGGGCTACACATTTCTTCACGGAAATACTTGTTATTTCTTGTGTCCTAATTATGCGATTGAAGTTTGAATAATACATTTACGCAATAATCTTCATGTTCTTATATTATATTTTTTAAGCGTATGGCTTTTAGTGCCGGGAGTGTCCGAGTACATGTTCGGCTCGCTCAAGTTTGCAGCTACTTCTATGCGGACACCCATGGGGTGAGCTACAAGTACCGTCCCGTGTGGTGGTTGTCTGGCGAGGAAAGTGTTAATGTAAGGATGAGGAATTGGAAGGTAGAGGCTGTGACCTATAGTTGGGGACTAACCCCGGCATTTGCCTGGAAGGAAGATAGGAAACTACAGAAAACCATCTTCAAGGTTGCCGGTGGAGGGTTTCGATTCTCCTCGCCTACCGGATGTGGCGACTGCCTGCAGTCACGCCGTAACGAGCACGGCTAACTCAACCGGTATCTTCAGGTAATAGTAGTCTACAAAACTCTATGGCCTACATACCGAACGGTCCACTGGCCCCTTGCGATCCAGTTTTATGCATTCTGTCACATGTACTACAATTCTGAAAGACATAGGTCCCTCTCCCTAAACCGGGGTAATATAACGAGATGTGTGTTTACGGGCTAGAAGACAGCAGGAATCGTGAGCGCCACTATTAATTCAGTATGGGCACCTCGAATGAACCCGTTAAACGAGCCGAGATACGGAGAACACCCACTTGAAAACAAGAGGTGCACGCACACACCGAGAGCAGGTATTGTATAGACCGGGAGGTGCGCGCTGCAGGTCAAATGTCGCAGTAGCTCACATGGCAAGTGCGCGATTGGAGTTGCCTGGCAAGTGGCAAGGTTATATACTTAATCGTTTTCACAGACTGATTAGTTGTTTTTATCGTTATCTTTTTACCCTCCAGGGTTGGCTTTTCCCACGGACTAAGCGATGGACGGTGTCCTGCAGCTTGAGGCTCTGAATCAGGGGATACAACTGGGGAGTGTGACTAGCAATTCGCCCAGGCGGCCTCACCTGCGAAGTGAACAGGGGCCTGATGAGGGGATGGGAAGAGTGAGAGGGATAGGCAAGGAAGAGGGAAGGAGGCGGTCGTGGCCTTTGGTTAGGTACTGTACCTTTCCAGCATTTGCCCGAAGACGAAGTGGGAAACCACGGAAAACCACTCGAAGATGGCTGAGGTGGGAATCGAACCCACTCTACTCTTCTCCCCGAGGCTGAGTAGACCCCGTTTCAGCCCTCATACCACTTGTCAAATTTCTTGTTAGAGCCGGGTATCGAACCTCAGACCTCCGGGGTGGCATTTATGCACGCTGACCACTACACCACGGAGGCGACACGATTTGTTTATTTGGCTCTGTAAAAGATCATGTCACTGCGGAGGCCCGGGTTCAAATCTCGGCTCTGCCACGAAATTTTGTTCCTGGTCTGAGGCCTGGAACGGGGTTCACCCAACCTCGTGGGGCACACAGACTTAGTAGAGGCAGGTTCGCTTCCTGCCTCAGCCATCCTAGAAGTGGTTTTCCGTGGTTTCCCACGTCTCCTCCAGGCGATTGCTGGGATGGTTCCTTTCGACAGGACCACGGCATCTTTCTTCCCACTCCCTTCGCTGCCCTTTCCTTCATTAGACCCAAGTTCGTGGTCACTTAGGCGATTGGCTTGTCACCATCCCCAGTTGTATCTGCTGTCAAGGTGTGATCAGCTCCGAGGCACTGTCCTGGAATTCGACGGTAGAGGACTGATCCCTCGCAAAGTCCGAGGGTAAAGCCGAGCTTGGAGGGTAAGCGATCAAATAAAAAGAAAAAAAAAGAAGACCGTGTGTATCGTTGCATAAGCTAAGGTGCTGGATTGGACAAGGACGAGGAGGTGATTGTCTCTGGCTAGGGCAAAGGCAACCAGTTAGCTACGGCGTACATGTTCCAAGCTTCGTAGACCACAGTTAGGGCAAAGTGTGCCCATTGGAACGAAAACAACATGCGATGGCAAGTCAGTATGTAGCTGCGCGAACTCGCTCCTTCGACGTAATTCACAACACGAAGCGTATTCACTGCCTCGGGATGTATTCCAGCGAAGAGTATATGAATATGTTCAGGCGCGGATCTAGAGTTTGGCTTGGGGGCGGGGGTCAGCGAATCGAAATAGTTAAGTAAACTGGTATCACTAAAAACGCAATCACAAAATAACCAAACGTACAAAACCAGACCAATTTTTTGCAAGCTACATGGATAGAAATTTGATGCGTTTAGCGCACCTAAAATATTCGTACAAATTGCAACGGCGTGTTTTGCGACTTTTACATCGTTCTTCGAGAAAAATACCAAAGTACGTTGCAGTTTTGGCAAGTCGGGTTGGTACCGACAAAGGGAGAAAGTCACAGCTTAAATTGCCAACCAAGCTTGCAGTTTGGACGTCGGAAAAATTTTTTGGTGCGAAAAAAGCCCCAAATTCCTATTCGTGCATTGCTGCACATTCATCGTGACATCACTATAAACATCGATTCAGTAATCACAAGGTTTGCTAAACAAAATAGACGAGTTGATTTTCTTATATAAATACTCGTTTTTATATAACAGGTATGAAGTAGTAAATAAGTACAGTTGTAACAGAACATAATAATTGCAATAACGAAGTTTTCAGTATTGAATAAAATGAAGACGCCTGGGAGATACTGGATCCCTGGGAAAAACACGGCCTGTTTGAGATCATCGCGTGACGTCTGCTCACATGAAGAGGTTGTGTTTGACGATATCCGGCGTCACCCTCATACTACCACATGGGCCATTGCACTGGAGACGAACATCAGCCGAGTGTCTGTTATGTGGATAATGCACACCCACTGGTCTCACCCGTACCATCTGCACTTACACCTGGAGATACATGGTCATGATTTCGAAGCACGGGTGGCGTTCTGTGGAAACTGATCCGGCTTTTCTAGCGACCATCTTATTTACGGACGAAGCACGATTCCACAACAATGGAACCGTTTATCGTCATAATATGCATTACTGGAGTGTGGATAATCCCCATTGGGTGCGACAGACATCCTTTTAGGTACACCCCCGTGTGGGTTGCGGGTTAGAATACACACACGGTATGCTCTGCTTGTCGTAGGAGGACACTAATAGGGCCGACAAGACAGACTGACATGACTGACTTTGATTTTGAAGACTCCCTGTTGATGGGAAGAGAAAATTCATCTACGGTATCCCCTGCCTGTAAAAGGTCTTTTCCGACTTCCGGTAACATTTTTGGTTTGACCCTTAGAAATAAACGGCATGCTGCCTGCGGAAGGGCCACCAACTTGGCCATCTTAGCCAGAAAGCCTGGACGGTATTCCCCATCCCGTCAGGGGGGTGCGCCATGTACCCTTGCAGTGGTATCCGCCTCACAACGGAGGTCCCTGCACGGCCGAATAATTTCGCCAAACATATCACTCTGCATGCCGAGGGGGAAGTTCCTATTCAAGGCACTGGGACCCCGGGCAATACCTGCTATGCCAGGTAGGTATTGCCTTGGCTGGGTGGCGCCCACAGTGATGACCCTCGTTCGGAGTAGGTTGTATTCGGGGAGGGTGATTTCGGGAAGACGCGAAAGCGGCCCAATAAATCATCAGAGGGTGTCCCCCTTAAATAGCCGTCTCTTGAATGTCGGATCAGGGATAAAACTTTCAATGCACGTTTCCCTGTTGACAAGTCACATCGCTACCTGGTAGCTATCAGGACAGACGGGGATTATTTCAAAGTGGTGAAATCAATGATCTTTTCCGAGGAATTCGAGGGGAAATTTGGAGATCTAAACGGGATTTCCAAGCTCCGGAACGGACAGCTCCTACTGCATACAATTAGCCGACAGCAAACCGAAACGTTGCTGGAATGCACGCATTTCAGCGAAATTCCCGTTAAGGTCTCAAAACACGAAACGATGAATGAGGTCCGTGGAGTTATTTTCCATCGTAAATTCATTTTGAATAGCGATGCGGAATTGTTGCGGAATCTGGGGAAGATAGGCGTCACCAAGATTGGGCGCATCACCCGAAAGATTGGAGAGAACAGCGTCGATACTGGCGCTTTTATTCTCCATTTTGAGGGTGATGTTTTACCTAAGCAGATGTAGGTCACATCGAACCACTGCGATGTTCGACCGTACATCCCTCCACCTATGTGATGTTATCAATGCCAGAAATTCGAGCATGTTTCTGCCAGGTGCACTGCCAAGGCCGTGTGTAGAGAGTGTGACAAGGGGACACATGAGGGTGAGAGGTGTACGCCTCCCCCGATTTGTCCTATACCAGACCCAAAACAACTGTGAACATGGGCTCGCCCATTAGCGTGCGTCCAGCGGAGCGCTGTTGCCACAGTGAGACTGGCAGAGATGACACAGCTCTACGCTCGCAGTATACACACGACCTTCCCCCAGAACACAAGGCGCTCCGAATGCAAGCGCATGTACGAGCTGGGGGACCTAATCCTACGAATATCTATCCTCACAACGGATTGCACACAATGTGATATGAGGCAGATATAAGATGCCACACAAACGTTATTCGTGAAAGTGACCACCAGCGACCAGCATTCTTGGCTGTCGCGCAGGAGGTTCAGGTTCGATTCCCGGCTCTGCCAAGCTATTTAATTTTAGTCTGAGGGCTAGAACAGGGTTCGCTCAATCTCGTGAGGCAAAGCTGGGAAGATGTAGGTAAAATTCCTACCTCAGTCATCCTGAAAGTGGTTTCTCATTTATACTCCGGGCAAATGCCGGGATGGTTCCTAACTTAAGGACACGGCCGCCTCCTTCCCAATCCTCACCAGAATAATAATAATACACACACTCTAATACAGACACCACAGTAACCCAGATTTTCAGACAAGTACACGGGGCTAAAATACCAATATGTCCAAGCCCCTCAAATGAAACAACAATTACAACGTTATTATATCACATGACGTAATCTACACCCCAAGCCATTCTGAGTAACATTGCTTGGTAGCCCTTTATAAGGTAATAGAAACAGAGAATACAATTTTTGGGATCAGTTTTTGTTTATTGGAGACCACCTTGTGGTGTACTGGCTAGCACATTGCTGTCCATTCTTGGCTGTCACCGCGGAGTCCCGGGTACGATTCCCAACAAATTCTGGTCTGAGGGCTGGAACATGGTACACTCAGCCTCGTGATGCAAACCTAGGAATATGTGGGTTGGATTCCTATCTTAGCCATCCTGGAAGTGGTTCTTCTGTGGATTCGCACTTCTACTCCAGGCAAATGCCGGGATGGTACCTAACGTACGGCCACGGCCGCTTCCTACGCAAATCCTTCCTCAATTACAAATATACACACTAGTAGAGACATCACAGTGTCACATGTTATCAGATAAATTCCACACACACCCAAATACACGGGGCTACATGACCACGATGTCACAAAGCCCCTACAACAATAATAATCAACAACAACAACAACAACAACTCTTGCTGTTACCCATGATGTCCAGATTCGATTCACGGCTCAATCAAGACATTTAGTTCTGGTCTTAGGGTTAGAACCGGGTACTCTATGCCTCGTGAGGTAAGACTGTGAAGAGGTGAGTTTTATTCGACTCAATTTTAAAAAAGAAAACATATTTGCCGACAACACAACAACACAGGTTATCAGATTTTGTGTTTTCACGTACTTCTGTATTCGAAAGATTCTTTAAAAGGCCGTATACCCTGAAAAATATTGTTCTTGCCTCGCTGTTCGACTGCCACTCGACTTGCTACGGAACATTGTTATGAGTTCAAAACTTCAGCTCACAGCACTAACTTCTATAAGCTCCACTACTGAATTGATACAGCCATGCTGTCACTGTTATCTTCCCCAGCGAAACTAAATATTTCAACACCTAACCATTCTTCGCTCTAATTATCCCTTCAGTTCAAGAGCAGATGATATCTCCCGAACGGCTGGTCGTATCGTCATGGGGTTTGCACAGTCAGCTTCAAAATGTTTAGCTCTGTAACATAGGTTCATCTAAATAATTGGATAATTAATGATTTTCGTGCGCGGAGAGAAATAGGGATTTCGTACGGCACAGCGAGCCCAGATTGCGTAGTTAACTAGGCAACGCCGCGCTATGCAATTGGCTGGCGCGGGTGAGCGCGTGAATCTGGCTCCTCCCTCATGTTCACAGTTGTATTGGGCCTGGTATAACTGCCAAGGAAGCCACTCTCCACGATCGAAGCAGTGCCCTGAGTTCTGTAAAGAAGCCACAATCCAAGAAATCAGAACATTGCATCGGCTTTCATATCACGATGCTCGCAAGAGGTACCGTGATATTAATGCCCCCGAATTTCGGGTGACATTTGTGGCCGCAGCGACGCCCTCATTCACCCCTGCTGTCACAGTTCCCAGTGTAGTAAACTCGACGTCCGGTAATTCAGCAGATTTGAAATCACCCCTCGCTGTATCAGCGAAAATTGTCTGCCCGAAGGAGGTCCCACAAACTTCTTCGGGCAAGGAAAAGAAGGCGACAGTTATACCATCTAAACCGGCGAAATCGGAGAAGTCCTCTTCTTCTTCTTCTTCGAACCGGTCGGCTAACATGTCTTCCTCAGTTAACAGGGGAAAGAAGAGTTTGCCGACCAGGGCTGGTCCTTCTTCCAGTCCACCCGATATGACAAAAGTAGTAGTGGAGATGAGAGAGAAGGTTCGTCGCCATCTCTCTCGCCCTCCTCCTGACGGAGTGGCTACTGACTCTGCTGGCCTTCCCGCTCCCACGACCATCAAGGGAGGGAAGCCGGCTGAAGCCAAACTCGTCCGTATGGAGGAACTCCCCTACAAATAGGAAAATACATCAGCGGAGGAGAGAGGAACGGTTCAGCGCCGTTTCTCTTCCTCTCCTAGAGACAGGGCTGCTCAGGTATCTGCTGGCCATTCCACTCCCACCACCACCAGTGGAGCGGTGTCAGCAGGAGCGGCCATATTTTTTAAGGAACTGGCGTCTGTGGGGAAGCGACCATCTACTTCCCCAAATTGACGTCAGCGCCGATCAAGAAAGAAATCTCTTCGGGACATGTCGGGGACAGACACCCAGTCTTCGGACCGGGAGAAAGTCCCTCGACACCGCTCTCGCTCTTCCCCAAGAGCGAGACTCGTGAAGTCCGACGAGGACCTCGCGCCATCCAGGGGACTGCCCGCTCCATTTTCTTCGTCTTCGGACCAAGATGTGGAGATTGAGGTGCGCTCTCCTGCCCCATCATATCCAACTAGAGATGGGGAATGGTGGCAAACGGTCAAGTGTAAGTAGAAGACCCACTTCTACTTACAAGGGAACTGTAATAGCTATTCTGGTCATCTCAATGAGTTACGTCAATTAATATCTTCGTTTTCGGCAACCATTGTCTGTCTTCAGGAATCCAGGTTTCGTCCTGGACGTGAGACAATAATGCGTTACTTCAACCTCTTCTCTGAAGACCCAGTGGATGGAGCTGTGGCCGTCGGTGGCGTCTGCATTCTCGTCCACTCTAGCCTCTTTAGTGAAGAGGTGCCGTTGCGTACTCAGCTAGAGGCAGTTGCAGTTCGTACTTCGTCGCCAGTAATGGCAACAGTATGTAACGTGTACATTCCACCTGATTCTCAACTGGATTGAAACCAGCTGGTGGATCTAGTCTCTCAGCTTCCCCCCCCTCCTTTTCTCCTTCTGGGATATGTTAATGCCCACAACATCATCTAGGGCTCCGCTACCACTAGTGATGGAGGGAGAGATTTTGAGAGACTGATCAGGCGCTGGAGCTGTATTTGTTAAACACAGGGGAACCTACCCACTTCTCTATTGCACACGGCACTTATTCAAATGTCGATATCACCTTGTGCTGTCGTGCGCTGGTTCCCCTGCTACAGTGGGGTGTACACGACGACCTTTGTATTAGTGACCATTTCCCGATTATCGTTACTCTTCCGAACCAGAGAGCCATCGAATTACCAAGTCGATGGCTTCTCCGTCGGGCTGATTGGACAACTTTCACAGCACGTGCTGATTTTGCCAAAGATACCTTTGAGAGTGTCTATGATCATACCATTCACATAACGCATGGTATTTCGGCTGCTGCTGAGGAAACAATACCTTCCTCATCCGGCAACTCCCACCGGAAACTTGCCCCTTGGTGGACAGCCGAGATTGCAGCAGCCTTTAAAGATCGTCGACGTGCTTTCAAATGCTATCGGAGGCAAAACACTATGGCCAACCTTATCACCTTCAAAAGGATGCGTGCTAGAGCCCGATATCTGATTCGGGAGAGTAATAAAACGACGTGGTAAAAGTATGTGTTGTTTATACGACACATACTCCTTCATCTCAAGTGTGGACTAAGCTTCGTCGGATCTCCGGACTCCCGATATCATTGATGGCACAAGGAGTCTCCATCATCGGAGACATCATCACGGACCAACTCGCCATTGCCAACCGTATTGGATCGCACTTCAATGATGTATCCTGTTCTGGGAGTTACGATCCTACCTTTCTGACTCTGAAGCGGGAGGCGGAGGCTCACCCCTTGTCCTTTGCCACTGCTGCTTTGGAGTCCTACAATGTACCATTCTCTGAAAGGGAACTGCGCAGTGCGCTTTCACTGTGTAGGGATACGTCTCCCGGACCGGATAACATACAGAATCAAATGTTAAAACATCTGTGCGAATCCAGTATAAAGCAATTGTTGGTCCTCTTCAATCGTATATGGATTGATGGGCAGTTTCCATCTCAATGGCGAGAGTGGATCATGATACCGGTTCCAAAGGCTGGAAAGGATCCCAAACTTGTCAGCAGCTACAGGCCTCTCAAATGCCCTATGTAAGCTGCGAGAGAAGATGGTGAACCATCGACTGGTGTGGTTCCTGGAAGAGAGAGGCTTACTGTCAGAGTACCAGTCTAGATTTCGCTCCCATATGTCCACCACCGCCCATCTGGTGCGACTTGTGAGCGCCATACAGGAGGCATTTCTCCGAATTACCTACGACACCATATGGCGCTACGAGATCCTTTCCACCCTTCATGAGTGGGGCCTCCGTGGTAATCTACCGACTTTCATTACGAATTTCATGTAGTCCGACTCTTCCGTGTAAAGGTCGGTAGAACATATCGCAATATTATACCCAAGAAAACGAAGTTCCTAAGGGTTCTGTTCTGTCACCTTGTTCGAGGTTGTCATATCTTTTGGCCAAAGATGCTACATTAAGATTGTTATTTTTTTCTCTATTATCTTTTTTCCACTGTTGTAAAATTAACTGTCATGGCATCCAGAAGTGTCAATAAATGGTTGTTTTGAATTGATATATTTTCCTTAAATATAAAAGAAGAAAGAATCTGCGATACGCCGGTGAGCGTAAAAGTAAAATAAGTGGCGACCAGTGATAGGATAAATATATCAATATATTTTAATTATGGAGACAACCCAACGTGAACTGGATCGAGCGATAAAGCTACGTAAGGTAACACGGGCGGCGTTTTCGAGGCAGTTGAATAACCTCAAAGGTGAAATTGATGACGTCCAGATGACAGCTCATGAAAAGCGAAGGAAAGTTCAGGTTTCCCTTTCCTTACTTCGGAAGAAAAATGATGAGCTCCTGCAGCTGGATGGTAAGGTCGTAAGTCTAAAACTTGACGTCAGCCAAGAGGACTTGGACGACGAATGTAGACTTGCCGATGACTATCAACGTCAATTTCTTGATATAGAGGTGAGTGTTGAATATATTCTACCTTCAGGAGGTATCGCTCAAGACAACAGTGATTGTAGCAGTGTAGATCTTGTGAGTAAGAGAAAATTCAAACTACCTAAATTAGAACTAAGGAAATTTGATGGCGATGTAAAACAATGGATACAGTTCATGGGCCAGTTTGAAAAGATAGACATGGAGCCGGATATTGCACCGGAAGATAAGTTTCAATACTTAATGCAAGCTACAGTGAAAGGGTCTCGTGCTCGAGAAATTACTGAAAGTTTTCCACCTATTGGGTAAAATTATACGAAGGCAGTAGAATGCTTAAAGAGCAGGTTCGGTAGAGATGATCTGTTGGTTGAAGTTTACGTAAGAGAGTTGTTATCTTTAGTTCTTAAGAAATCTTCCACTCCCGGTGATGGCAATTCAATGTGTAGCCTTTATGACAACTTGGAATCGCACATACGGTCACTTGAAACCTTAGGTGTTACAACAGATAAGTGTGCATCTATGTTGTATCCTTTAGTAGAGTCATGTTTGCCTGAGGAGTTTCTTAGGGCCTGGCAAAGAAGTTCCAATTTTGCACACACACGTGATTCGAAAGATAGGTTAGACAATCTCATGCTATTCATGAAAAGGGAAGTGGAAGCCGAGGAACGAATCAGTTTAGCAATTTCCGGTTTTGGAATCAAAGATAATAACAGGAGTAGAGACCAACCCAAATTGTCAGAGCACATTGCTACTGCAGCTGACTTAACACTAACCCAGTTGAGGAGAGGAGAGGGTACTGTATTTTTTGTGGAGGTCAACATGATGCCCTTAATTGCTTTAAAGCACACTAATTAGGTCTATCTGAGAAACAGAAGGTCCTAAGGACAAGGGTGGGTGTTTTAAGTGCTTTAGGAAGGGACACTGTGTCAATAAATGTAAAGCCGTAGTACGGTGCATTATTTTTAGTAAGAGCTGCCAAGTTCTGATGTGCCCTGATTTACCTCAGAATAAACAAAATATATCCCATAATAATGTCGAACACAGGCAATCCGAGGGGAAGAATGAACAAAAGACAAATTCGCTGAGTAATATTTCTAAATATCCTAAAGTTATTTTGCAAACTTTGGTTATAAAGATGAAAGGTATTGGCTCTTCCTTCTCTGTTAGAGCCTTAATTGACTCAAGATCCCAAAGATCCTATGTTAAGAAAGACATTGTTAAAAGATTAGGTTACACTCCAGTCAGAACTGAAACAATTAAACATGACCTTTTTGGGGGAGTGAAAACGAGTGTTAATGAACATTCATGTTACAAACTAGAAATTGAAAGCCTGGATGGAAAATATCAATGTAATTTTGAAGTATTGGATCAGGTTTTAATATGTAATGGCATCCCTCCGGTCAAGAAAGGACCTTGGTTGAATGAACTTGAGGAAGGGAATATCAGCCTAACAGATATTGGGGATGAGTCTAGGCCTGTGGACTTGCTGATTGGAGTGGATGTAGCGGACAAACTTCTGACAGGAAATATTAAAGTTCTATCTTCTGGTTTGGTTGCTGTGGAAACAAATTTAGGCTGGACTTTGATGGGGAAAGATCCACAACAATCTTCTGTTAACTTGGCAGAAGAAGTTACAGCTCTGTTTGTTAATGAGATCAACGATCGCTGGAGCCTGGATACCATTGGAATCTCAGGCTCAGCTGTTAAAATGTCCAAAAATGAAAGACAGCTTGAAATTAGAGATGATTTTCTAAGAGGTATTACTGTAAATGATGAGAGACGTTACGAAGTTTCATTGCTATGGAAAGAAGATAGCTTGGCTCTTCCTAGTAACAGGGAGCTAGCACTCAAAAGTTTAGAATCTACCACTAGAAAGCTTCAGTCTCAAAATCTTCTCATTTCATACGATGCAGTTCTAGCTGAGTGGGAAGAACTGGGAATTATTGAAGAAGTACCAGTCAAAGAAGTAGGGAATTATGGACACTACCTACCACATCGAACTGTTATTAAGGAGAATAGCACCACCAGAGTTCGTCCTGTATTTGACGTGTCAGCAAGAGGTAGAAATGCTCCTTCTCTCAATCATTGTTTAGAGTGTGGACCCAATCTGATTGAACTGATTCCTTCCCTGTTACTAAAATTTCGGGAAGGGAGATTTGGGGTGACAGCTGATGTAGAAATGGCTTTTCTACAAATAAGTGTTCGTTAAGAAGACAGAGATTTTCTTAGGTTCTTCTGGTGTGATCCATATGACTGGAAGAATATAAAGATATTTCGGCATCGGAGGGTGGTATTTGGATTAAAATGTAGCACTTTCCTTTTAGGAGCAGTTCTTGATTACCATTTGGACAAGGCAATGGAAGATTGTCAATATAGTAAAGGACAGATATCAAGACTTAAACAGAGCCTTTATGTGGACAATGTTGTAACCAGTGTTGATACTGAATCAGAACTGAAAGAATTCATTAATGAAGCACGTGATATAATGCAGGAAGGAAAGTTCGACCTCAGAGGTTGGCAGGCCAACAATGATGCTTTCATTCTTGTAGGACGGACAGCGGTGCTAGGTTTACGATGGGATTTGGAATCTGACAATTTATTGTTAAACTTGGAATGGTTACAGAACCATGAATTGGGAGTGATCACGAAAAGATCCTTTCTGTCAGTTGCACAAAAGATATTTGATCCGATTGGCATAGTTAGTCCAGTACTTCTAGTTCCTAAATTGTTATTACAAAAGATATGGCTAAGTGGTATATCTTGAGATGAAGAGGTTACTACTGATATTAAGGACCAATTTGTAACCTGGTATTTAAGCCTTTTTCTCCTGAAAGAGATGAGAATTCCACGCTGGTTTCATTATTCCAAGAACCACAGGGATGTCAGTCTACATATTTTGTGTGATGCTAGTACACAGGCCTACGCTGCAGTAGTCTTCATACGACTACAAATTGACGGTGAGAGTAAGGTACACCTTCTTGCAGCCAGAGCAAGAGTAGCCCCATTAAACACAGTCATCATTCCCCGACTGGAACTAATTGCTGCAACAGTGGGAGCTAGATTAGGTAATTCAGTGCTAGAAGGACTAAACTACCAAGATGTCAAGTTGAATTTCTAGACTGATTCGACAACGGTTTTAGCATGGATTCTACAGTATAGGAAGAAACTTGGACTGTGTTTGTCAACAACCGTGTTAAAGAAATCCATCGGTTGACTTTACCAGAATTGTGGAGATATGTTCCTGGCCATTTGAATCCTGCAGATCTTCCTTCAAGAGTTGTCTGGCAGAAAAATTGTTAGCACTTCAATGGTGGGAGGGGCCAGAGTTTTTACGAAAGGACCGGACAGAGTGGCCTGGTGAATTTCCACCTGCAGAGGCAGAGCTGATTTTGCAAGAAAAGAGAAAATCAACTCAAATAATGAGTTACTTTGTAGATACTTCATGTAGCACCCCAAAACATGTAAATAATGATCAGTGCAGGTACCACGATTTTAATTGGTATTACTTATATTTTTCAAGCTATGGAAAAATAATTCGGTTGGTTGCTTGGATAAAGAGGTGAATGGAACGAAATGAGTAACGTTACTCCACCGTGTACCGTATGGGAATAGAGTTCCAATTTGTACCGTGCTCATGTAACGAAGAGTCTATAACGTTACTACAGTACCGAACGAAATCATGTAACCGAATGATACTGTTACACCTCGAGTTTCGTTACGTTACCCGTTACGTTAAGTTACGGGTTCCTGATTGTAAGTAGTTACTCTCCAGTCATTTACATACGGATATTATGCCTTAACTTCATCCGTTTTAATAGTATAATGTGACTGAGAAGAAAGACTACGATTTGAACAGGGTCTTTCTTATAGGTCTAATAACATAGCACCACAGCACTATATCTCTCAGCAATGAGTCATCCGACTACGCATGTATTTTTCCAGTGTGCTGCTATGTTGCTAGACCGAGAAAAGTGACCCTGAATAACATTTACCATTAACTCAAATGTTCGTCTTTAATATTTACTAGCAGTAGTACCCAAAATACGCGAAGAGCAAACCTTACAAGAGCTCGTGGAGAATTATCATGTGAGGAGATAATGTCAGCAGAAAAAATAGTCGCAAGATTGGTACAGGAAGAGCCTTTCTCTTCAAAAAATGACAAAAGTCTCATTAGCCTAAATGTGTTTAGGGATGAGAAGGGATGTCAAGAGTAACCACTAAAAGTGGTAGAGCTGTAAATACACCAAAGAGATTAGATTTATGATTACTGTATTTTGAGGTAATTATAGTTATTTATGTATGGTTGAGTTGTTCTTCCACCAACTCAAGGTGGGAGTGTGTCATATCTTTTGGCCAAAGATGCTACATTAAGATTGTCATTTTTTTCATTATTATCTTTTTTCCACAGTTGTAAAATTAACTGTCATGGCATCCAGAAGTGTCAATAAATGGTTGTTTTGAATTGATATATTTTCCTTAAATATAAAAGAAGAAAGAATCTGCGATACGCCGATGAGCGTAAAAGTAAAAGAGGTTGCCATAAACGGCATTATTACCGCCACCGGGCCCACGATAGTTCCATCGCTGTATGTAGCCGATTTAGCTCTGCTTTACAACTCTGGAAGTATGTCAATCGTGGAATGGCAATTGCAGATAGCTATTAACCGGGTCGACAGGTGGGCTCACGACCGGTTTTCATCAGCGAAATCCTCCGTCGTCCATTTTTGTCGGCTCCGAAGGCTACACTTACACCCTGAACTACATCTCAGGTATGCTGCGTTGCCGTTGGTTGACACTTATCGCTTCTTGGGGCTCCATTTTGACAGCAAATTAACGTGGCAGCCCCATATACGGCAACTAAGAACGACGTGTCTCAGGAAACTGAACATGCTCAAGTTTCTTAGTAGCACTACGTGGGGGGCTGACGGAGCGGTGCTGCTACGGTTCTACCAAGCCCTCGTCGTGTCCCGGCTAGACTATGGTTCTGTGGCTTACGGTTCAGAAAGACCGGCAACCTTGAAAATGCTGGACAGTATCCACCATAGTGGCGTTAGGCTGGCTACTGGTGCCTTCCGGACCAGCCCGATACCCAGCCAACTCGTCGAATCCGGTGTTCCACCTCTAAATTATCGACGCCATCTTATGCTTTTGGCATATACTACTAATGTGCGTCAGTACCCAATACGACCAGAGGTACGCCAGTCAGCCTCGAACCACTCGGCCTGTTGGTATTAGACTCGATAGCTCGTGTACTGAAATAGGAGTGGCTGTGGGCCCTAGCCTACTTTTCACATTTTGCAAAAATGAGGAAAAAGTAGTCTTATGAGATCGATCCGGGAAAATGTGTGTCTGTCTGTCTGTCTGTCTGTCTGGCTGTGTGTGTGTCCCCCCCCCCCTATCAACTCCTAAACGGCTGCAGCAATCAAAACCAAATTTAGTATGAGTAAAGATGTGCACCGGAATATCTCACGTCCATATTTGAAAATTATGTCAGTGCTACCAACTGCTGAAAAACGCACTAGAAATTTGAGCTCCATGTTGGATATCTTGCAAGGTATGCATGGGAGCTATTCCAAAATTGGCACACATGTAGATAATACTATTTCAGTTTAATTTCCAGGAGGCCATACATGACAATGTTGCCAACATAATTTTAAGCCTTCTGAGAGGTCCAATGTTTAAATGCATATAAATTCTACACTATCAATGGGATTTCAACCTAATTTTGTATGTAAAATGTGTACATAAACAGATATGACTGAGTGTATTCTTAAGAGCCTCCAAGGCTGCCAACTGTTAATAATTGCTCTCTCTATTTTTTTATCCAAATACCAATATATCAGAAAGTATGCAAGCCGACAGCTTTAAACTATGCACACGTATATTCTGACATTTTAGATTAATTTGGAGCAACTTATATACATCAGTTCTACCAACATGATTATAAGCCTGCTGATAGTACCAATTTTTAAATACATGTAACTTCTATACTATCAGTTGGATTTCAACCAAATTTCGTATGTGCTATGTGTAACATAACAGATATGACTATAAGTATTGTTAAGAGCAATCAGGGATGCCAACTGTTAATTAATGCTGCCTATATTTTTTACCCTAATATCAATATATCAGAAAGTATGCAAGCCAACAGCTCTATACTTTGCACACGTATAGCACCTGACTTTCTAGATTAATTTGGAGTAATTAATATAAGTCAGTGCTGCCAACATGATTCTATGCCTGCTGATAGGTCCAATTTTAAAATACATGTAACTTCTATACTAACAAATGGATTTCATCAAAAATTGGCACAACAAGATATCATAAAATTTCAGATTATTTCTGACCGGCACACGCATGGTATTGTTGGCAACATGCTTTTACGCGTGCTGATAGATCCAGTGTCTAACTGCATGTAACGTCCATTGGACTTCAACCAAATGTTGTTTTCTGTACCTTAAGAGATGGAAATAAGAATATATTCAGTCACCAGGGCGGCCAACTGTAGTGCGTTATTAGGCTACATTACACCAGGTATGTTTTGAACTAATTAGATATTTCGATATTACCAACTAAATTTCGTCATTATTCTAGATAGGTTCATATACTGTAGAATAATCATTGGCATGAAAAGTAGGCTGTATAGTTCTTCACGGAACTTCTTGTCTTACTTACGAAACCACCCAACCATCTTCTTCTTTCCTGGCGTTTATCCCAGTACAGAGTCCGCTGCTCTACCACTCAACCATCAGAATATAATAAATAGGGGCCGGATTTTGGTGGTTTTTAAAATTGTCATTTTAGGTTTTCAAAAACCTAAAATTGTTCTTTTTAGTTTTTTATTAGGTAGAATGGGTTTTTACAATAGGTTCATATGTTTAAAGGGTAGCGAAAGTTGACACACATTACATAAGGCTTAAAATTAATACCTCATTGTTAGTAGACAAGCTGATTGCAACGAGAGAGTAAATATTTTACATAATGATGCGTAATCAACTCGCCTCCGTGGCTTGGGCGGCAGCACGCCGGCCTCTCACCGCTGGGTCCGTGGTTCAAATCCCGGTCACTCCATGTGAGATCTGTGCTGGACAAAACGGAGGCAGACAGGTTTTACTCCGGGTACTCCGGTTTTCCCTGTCAAAATTTCATTCCAGCATCACTCTCCACTATCATTTCATTTCATCTGTCATTCATTTAATCATTGCCCCAGAGGAGTGCGTCAGGCCTCGGCAGCCGGTACAGTCCCTATCCTCGCCTCTAGATGGGGGCTTCATTCATTCCATTCCTGACCCGGTCGGAGACTGGAAGCAGGTTGTGGATTTTCATTTTCATGCGTAATCAAATTATCACCGATAACTTTACACTTTTAGGGATTGCAATAAAGCCAAGGATGTCAGAGATGATTTTCACACTCTATCTCGCTCAAATAATGTTGATTCTTTACAATATTGGATTCTTGGGAATAATAAGAGATTTATTCGCTCTTTCCTCTCGGTAAATAACCAAACAATAATATATAAGCAGGAAAGTGCTGAAAATATTTCATTTTTCCATTAGGTAGGATTGCTTTCAATCAACTGGAGCTAGGAATAATCACTATCTTCACATTTAATTTCAAGGATTATGGACACAATTTGAAATATACTACAATAAATGGTACAAAACTGCAATTAGTTATTTTTAGGTACTCGCGTATTATTAAGTTTATTAGGTAGTACGGAATTTCAGTGTGATTCGTAAAAGTATTTAGAAGTATGGGAAAAATAGATAAGAACCTAAAAATCCGGTTCCTAATAATAGGCTAACTGCGCCCCGATAGTATAAGGTAGTTTCTCTGTTGCTGGATAGCGAATTTTTGTACAAACTCAATTGTCTAGAATAATGAAAATTATAATAATAATAGTATACTAATAATAATCATTATTGACTAATAATTATGAAAATAATAATAACTGTCTAATGATGATAATAATAATAATAATAACAATAGTCTAATAATAAGTATTTCGCTGTCCTCTTGGAGTGACGATGTGGGTAGTCATAATATAGCCTTATTCTGAAAGCAGAGACATGAGATGATTGTCAATGATATGTAAGCCAACCAAAATTTGATTAAACTAGAGAATCGTCTGTACTCCCCTCTCCAACTCCAGGCAGCTTGAAATGTATAAATTTTATATGTGGACTCAAACCTCATGTCTCGGTGATAATCAACGTTGAAGTACAAACAAACACTACGGTGTTCCCGCAACTTAGATCTACTTAGTTATATACGGAAAATGTGCCACGGAACCGCTTGATAGCACTGTGCTTTGCCCATTGCCCTACCTCACAAATCGTGTACGGTATCCCAAAGAAATTTTGATCAACCGATCACAACGAGGGGACGGAGTCGCGCAGCTTCTTTTGGGGGTACAGGATCTCTACATTAGCTGAAACAGAAGGCTGGCGTGCTGTGAGGTGAGCGGGAAAATGGGATTGAGTGAGTAAATGCATGCACGTCGTCCCAATAAAAATAACAGCTACATCGCACGCCTTCTGCTTGACCTTGAGACGTCATAATGCAGCCTTGTAACAATACAATCCCGTTAAATTTGTAACGTTCCGTTCCGTCTGTTTGTTCCGTTATTATAAGTAGAATGTTCCGAACTGTAACGTATCGGATATTCCTCTGTTCATTTCGGTACGGGACAACGTAACGTTCCACCCGTCTCCAATACGCTGTACCGGTACAGGCTCAGCTAACATTCCACTGTTCCAGATACCGGGTACGGTTTCAGAATCAGTTCCGTTCCAGGACGGTAACGTTACGCTTGGAACAGACAGCGGTAACGTTACAACTTGGAAATAACCTTGGAGATAACGGAATTTCTCCGTTCCACATAGACAAGAGTTCCGTTCCGCGTTACGTTCTGTTCCGGGACCCTGATTAGAAGCAAAGTTAAACATTTTCAAAATTCAAATGGTAATTATTTTTATATATATTTTTAAAAAAATTGGTTCTTGTTTTGTGCTGACCTTCGCCGTTTCCCAGATATATTCCGTGTTTATGGAAATGTTTGGAGGTTTCTTTTTTTAATGTGGGTGTTAAAACTTCTGTTACAAAATGAATCTTACTCAAAACCGTTGTGACCATAATTAGTCTTTCTATGAAACGTAATTTTTTTTTGGAGTTTGCTCAGAATGAAAATGGAAATAATGTCACTTAATTAATTAATTAATAATGTGAAAATATGCGAGATATTAAAAAGCCGATGACCTATTAGTTTTGGGTCCTTTGGTTAAATTAACGGGGCTATAGGAAAACAGGTGGTGTCTGCCCGAGTCCTAGGACATATCATACAAGTCCCTAGCATTATTGGTTCGCGAGATATTCAAAAGCCTATTAGTTCTGGATCCTTTGGTTAAATTAGAGGGCTCGCTCATTGGTCAAATCAAACAGCGCGCGATTCCCTGGTTTTCTGTTACACATTTGCGTCCCTTTTCCAAAATCACTCCCACAAAAAATATCCAGCAACCGAGAGGAAAGATGTTACACATCAATAAATGGCCAATGCATGCATTAATAAATTTTAAACAAGATGTTCAGTAAAGAACATATAGCCTACTTTCTCCTAAATGCATGGGTATTGTTATAATTCTTTGTCCTTTTCAAGGAGTATGATTGAATGTTGGTTGTAGTAGCTTGTTGAAATACAACGTGCTATAGGGATATTAAACATGAATATGAGGTGCCCTTTGCTAGTGCTACCTCTGAACCAAATTTCGTTCAATTCGGTATCACCGTGTTTGAATTGATAGGGGGAATCGATTTGCACACATACTTGGCCACCATCTGCACACTATTGGGCTGATGATCTTGCAGTTTGGTCAGAATATGCTTCCCACATAAAGATATGTTGTTGCAAAATTTGATAGAGACTAGATTATAAGGTTGGTCGTAATTACATTTTAGATTTTAACATTTGGGTGGCCGCGATTACGTTTCCGTCAAGATGGCGGTGATATAAAACATGGCACTGAGGTGCCCTTTGCTAGTGCTACCTCTGTACCAAATTTCGTTCCATTCGGTTTCACAGTGTTCGAATTGATAGGGGGAATCGATTTTCACACAAAGATGGCCATCATCCTCAAAATATTAGCCAATTGGCATATTAGTTTGGTCAAAGGATGCTCCCTACATAAAGGTATGTTGTTTAAAAATTTGGTAGAGATCGGATGATTAAGTTAATCGTAATTTGATTTAAGCTTTGAACATTTGGGTGGCCGCCATTACGTTTCCGTCAACATGGCGGCGATATAATACATGACACTGAGGTGCCCTTTGCTAGTGCTACCTCTGTACCAAATTTCGTTCCTTTCGGTTTTACCGTGTTTGAATTAATAGGGGGAATCGATTTTGACACAATGATGGCCGCCATCCGCAAACTATTAGGCTAATGACCTACTAGATTGGTCAAAGGATGCTTCCTCCATAAAGGTATGTTGTTGCAAAATTTGGTAGAGATCGGATCATTAGGTTAGTCGTAATTTGATTTAAGCTTTGGGCATTTGTGTGGCCGCCATTACGTTTTCGTCAAGATGGCGGTGATATAATACATGACACTGAGGTTCCCTTTGCTAGTGCTACCTCTGTACCAAATTTCGTTCCATTCGGCTTCACCGTGTTCGAATTAATAGGGGGAATCGATTTTGACACAAAATGGCCACCATCCGCAAACTATTAGGCTAATGACCTACTAGATTGGTCAAAGGATGCTCCCTCCATAAAGGTATGTTGTTGGAGAATTTGGTAGGTGTCCTTTGCTAGTGCTACCTTTGTACCAAATTTCGTTCAATTCGCGATCACCGTGTTCGAATTGATAGGGGTGGGGACAGACATTCCGAGTACACACACTCACACACACACACACACAGACTCACACACACACACACACACAGACAGACACACTTTTTTCGCCCTGTGTTGATCTCATAAGTTTACTTTCATTTTTTGCAAAAATCGAAAGTAGGCTAAAAATAGTGTCGGGGATGAGATAGGCGCCGCCGAACTTTAAGTAATGTACTATCCCCGCATTTGCCTGGAAGAAGTGTGCCAAAACCCGTGGAAATCCCTTACTGAGGATAGCCACTGTCACCGCCTGGATTCGAATTTCGATCATCGGATATGCTGCAGCTCCTCATCGCTATTGAAATGAGCGATTCAACGCGTACGGCGGTATCATAGGATAATAAAATTCCTGGAAGTGGCCCTTCGTCAATTAGGATGATTCAACTTCTTGTCACTAGATCTCTAATTTATCTACATGACGTTGCAGTCTAGTCTGTTAGTAAACATAAACACGTGTTCATCATTATTAATGCCTTTTTAACTTCCCCTCATCACAGAGGGCTTCCACCGACAAAGTAAAAGCTTTTCTGAAAGAGGATTAAGGCGCTTTTCGCTTCCCATTGCTGAATAATCTATAGACACAGCCGCGAGGAATTCCCTCGCACGCGAGCCAAGTGTCTGGTCTCAACAAAGTTCATGACGTGCTGTATTCCTGGCTGTCGCCCCGGAGGTTCGGGTTCTATTCGCAATTTTGCCAAGACATTTAATTTTTAGCCTACTTTTCACATTTTGCAAAAAATGAGGAATAAGTAGACTTATGTGATCAATCCGGGCAATGTGTGTCTGTCTGTCCGTCTGTCTGTCTCTCAGTCCTTCTGTCTGTCTAGCTGGCTGTGTGTGTGTTTCCCCCCTATCAACTCCTAAACGGCATCAGTAATCGAGACATAATTTGGTATGAGTAAAGATCTATACCCGGATATCTCAAGCCCATGTATGAAAATGATGTCAGTGCTACCAACTGCAGAAAATCCGTATTTGAAATTTGAGCTCCATAATGGATATCTTGGAACCTATGCCTGGGAGCTATTCCAAAATTGGCACACGTATAGATAATAATATTTTAGTTTAATTTCCAGGACGCCATACATGGCAGTGTTACCAAAGTGATTCTAAGTCTGCTGATAGGTCCACTATTTAAATGTATATAACTTCTATACTATCAATTGCATTTCAACCAAATTTCGTATGCAATATGCGTACATACACTTATATCACTGAGCTTATTCTTGAAAGTCACCAGGGCTGCCAACTGTTAATAAAAGCTCTCTCTATCTTTTTATCCAAATACCAATATATCAGAAAGTTTGTAAGCCGACAGCTTTAAACTATGCACACGTATAGTACCTGACATTGTAATTTAATGTGGAGTAACTAATATGCGTCAGTGCTACAAACATGATTCTAAGCCTGCTGATAGGACCAATTTTTAAATACATGGAACTTATTTACTATCGATTGGATTTCAACCAAATTTCGTATGTGCTATGTGTACCATAACAGATATGACTATGCGTATTCCTAAGAGCAACCAGGGCTGCCAACTGTTAATAAATGCTGTCTCTTTCTTTTACCCTAATATCAATATATCAGAAAGTATGCTAGCCGACAGCTCTGAACTTTGCACACATACACACACATCAAAAAAAGTTTTGCATCACCTCGGTTCCCAGATCTCCGGCATATAGACGTTGACTGTGTATATTGTATCCAAGATACAGTCCCTTTGACTGTTCATAGATGTCACTAAAACTGCTCAAAGATGTAAACAACCATGCATGAGCAGGGCCTATTAGACGGAGGGGGTACGACAGCCGATCAGTTCCAGTCATTCCACCAGGACGAAGGTACGCTGCTCATGTTGTCTGTAGTTCTACCATGCCTAGAAGGTCAATACCGCAGTTCGATCGCGTCCGCATTGTTACTTTGTGTCAAGAAGGGCTCTCAACAAGGGAAGTTTCCAGGCGTCTCAGAGTGAACCAAAGCGATGTTGTTCGGACATGGAGGAGGTACAGAGATACAGGAACTGTCGATGACAGGCCTCGCTCAGGCCGCCCAAGGGCTACTACTGTAGTGGATGACCGCTACTTACGGATTGCCGCTCGGAGGAACCCTGACAGCAATGCCACCATGTTGAATAATGCGTTTCGTTCAGCCACAGGACGTCGTGTTTCAACTCAAACTGTGCGCAATAGGCTGCATGATGCGCAACTTCACTCCCGACGTCCATGGCGAGGTCCAGCTTTGCAACCCCGACACCATGCAGCGCGGTACAGATGGGCCCAACAACATGCTGAATGGACCCCACGGAATTGGCATCACGTTCTCTTCACCGATGAGTGTCGCATATGCCTTCAACCAGACAATCGTCGGAGACGTGTTTGGAGGCACCCTGGTCAGGCTGAACGTCTTAGACACACTGTCCAGCGAGTGCAGCAAGGTGGTGGTTCCCTGATGTTTTGGGGTGGCATTATGTGGGGCCGACGTACGCCACTGGTGGTCATGGAAGGCTCCGAAACGGCTTTACGATACCTGAATGACATCCTCCGACCCATAGTGCAACCATATCGGCAGAATATTGGAGAGGCATTTGTCTTCATGGACGACAATTCTCGACCTCATCGTGCACATCTTGTGAATGCGTTCCTTCAAGATAACGACATCGCTCGACTACAGTGGCCAGCATGTTCGCCAGACATGAACCCTATCGAACATGCCTGGGATATGTTGAAAAGGGCTGTTTATGGACGTCTTGACCCACCAACCACTCTGAGAGATTTACGCCGAATTGTCGTTGAGGAGTGGGACAATTTGGACCAACAGTGTCTTGATGAACTTGTGGATAGTATGCCACGGCGAATACAGGCATGCATCAATGCAAGAGGACGTGCTACTGGGTATTAGAGGTAGTGGTGTGTACTGCAATCTGGACCACAAATGCTGAAAGTCTAGCTGTATGATGGTACAACATGCAATGTGTGGGTCTCATGAGCAATAAAACGAGCTGAAATGTTGTTTGTGTTGATCTCTATTCCCTTTGTATTTAACGGTTCCGGAACTCTTGGAACCGAGGTGATGCAAAACTTTTTTTGATGTGTGTAGTACCTGACATTCAACATTAATTAGGAGTAACTAATAAGCTATACGTCAGTGCTGCCAACATGATTCTAAGCCTGCTGGTAGGTCCCATTTTTAGCCTACTTTTCACATTTTGCAAAAATGAGGAAAAAGTAGACTTATGAGATCGATCCGGGAAAATGTGTGTCTGTCTGTCTGTCTGTGTGTCTGTCCTTCTGTCTGTCTGTCTGTCTGTCTGGCTGTGTGTGTGTCCCCCCCCCCCTATCAACTCCTAAACGGCTGCAGCAATCAAAACCAAATTTAATATGAGTAAAGATGTGCACCGGAATATCTCACGTCCATATTTGAAAATTATGTCAGTGCTACCAACTGCTGAAAAAACGCACTAGAAATTTGAGCTCCATGTTGGATATCTTGCAAGGTATGCATGGAAGCTATTCCAAAATTGGCACACATGTAGATAATACTATTTCAGTTTAATTTCCAGGAGGCCAACCATGACAGTGTTGCCAAAATAATTTTAAGCCATCTGATATGTCCAATGTTTAAATGCATATAACTTCTACACTATCAATTGGATTTCAACAAAATTTTGTATGTAATATCTGTACATAAACAGATATGACAGCGTATTCTTAAGAGCCACCAGGGTTGCCAACTGTTAATAATTGCTCTCTCTATTTTTTAAAATCCAAATACCAATATATCAGAAAGTATGCAAGCCAACAGCTTTAAACTATGCACACGTATATTCTGACATTTTAGATTAATTTGGAGTAACTTATATACGTCAGTTCTACCAACATGATTATAAGCCTGCTGATAGTACCAATTTTAAATACATGTAACTTCTATACTATCAGTTGGATTTCAACCAAATTTCGTATGTGGTATATGTACCGTAACAAATATGACTATAAGTATTGTTAAGAACAATCAGGGCTGCCAACTGTTAATAAATGCTGTATATATTTTTTACCCTAATATCAATATATCAGAAAGTATGCAAGCCAACAGCTCTATACTTTGCACACGTATAGCACCTGACATTATAGATTAATTTGGAGTAATTAATACAAGGCAGTGCTGCCAACATGATTCTATGCCTGCTGATATGTCCAATTTTAAAATACATGTAACTTCTATACTAACAAATGGATTTCATCCAAAATTGGCACAACAAGATATCATAATATTTCAGATTATTTCTGACCAGCACTCGCATGATATTGTTGACAACATGCTTTTACGCGTGCTGTTAGATCCAGTGTTTAACTGCATGTAACGTCCATTGGACTTCAACCAAATTTTGTATTCTGTACCTTAAGAGATGGAACTAAGAATATATTCAGTCACCAGGGCTGCAAACTGTAGTGCTCTGTTAGGCTACATTATACCAGGTATATTTTGAACTAATTAGATATTTCGATATTACCAACTTAATTTCGTCATTATTCGAGTAGGTTCATATACTGTAGAATAATCATTGGCATGAAAAGTAGGCTGTATAGTTCTTCACGGAACTTCTTGTTAAATACAAGTAACTTCCATACTAACAAGTGGATTTCAACCAAAATTGGCACAACAAGAGATCGTAATATTTCAGATTATTTCTGACCAACACGATTTTTCGCGCGCTGATTGATCCAAAGTCTCACTGCATGTAACGCCCATGCTATCTAGGGCACAGCAGTTCAGCGTGCTACCGACTACGCCACTGAAGCCGACAGAAAGTGGTGGCTTCAACCAAGTCCTTCTAAATCTGAGGTAACCACATTTCACCTTAACAACCTACAGGCAAACTACCAACCTAAGGTGAAGTTCGGGAACCAATATCTGAAGTTCAACTCGGCTCCCCTAAATATTTAGGAGTGATAATGAACAGGGTATTAACTTTCAGTCAGCATATTGAAAGAACAGCAGGAAAATTAAAAAGCCGTAATAACCTACTTAATAACCTACAAGTAGGTTATCTGGAACATCATGGGGCGCCGATGACAACACTCTCAGGATTACTGCTTTGGCTGTCGTATAATCTCCAGCTGAATACTGTGCAGGCGTATGGTTGAACAGCTCCCATTGCCAACTGGTTGATATTCAACTCCGCCAGACAATGCGGATTACCTCTGGCACCTAGATTGCACTCACTCACAGTGGCTACCTGTACTGCAAGGCCATCCAGACAGCGCTCCCCGAGGCTAGCGCTCCGACCGCGCTATAAGCAAGTGCTCCGAGCGCTTTGTTGAGAGGTAGTTTCAGAAGTGGTGGGAGGAGCTTAGCTGGCTGAGCTCGCTGAAGTGTGCAGCCGATCCAACAGTCACTAGTCTAGTCCACTGCGATTTGTTGACAGCGTCTAAGTAAATCAGTTTCGCAGCGGTCATGACTGAACAGCATACAAAATAAGGAGTGGTGAAGCAGCAGTCTTTAAAGCAGAATGGGAAATTTCATTTTTCTGTACAGCTTATAAAGGGCATGCCAAATGTATAGTGTGCAGCAGAGATGTAATGTGTTAAAAAGAACACAATCTTTTGTTGAATTGTCCTCTCTAATATGTTCACATTTCAGTTTGGAATTAATCACAATATTCTTTACTTAACACTTCTATCCGTTTCCTGCACATTCCATATATCGGAGTACCAATCGATTTGTATATGTGGTATATTTGTTATGGTAACACAACCCTATTAATAAGTCAACAATCCCACAAGAGCCGTGGCCGCACGACTGTACGTACGTATCTGGTCAGCGTGGTCCGAACATTGTCCGTCTCCTCGCTGCCACAATGTAGTGGTGGTAGGGGAAGGAGCGCTGGTCTGACTGCCCAGAGATCCCCGAGAGCGGCCACGCTCCCGGGGCGCAATGACTGGATGCCCCTGCTGTACTGTGTAATATTGTTCCTCCTCACATCAGAAGACAGCAAGCTCTGTCCTACAAATGTGACTGTATGTGGTCAAGTCTAGTCTCCCTAATATGGTGTATGTTACTGTATTCAGGATAATCTTCAACAGTAACATACACCACACATACACACACTACCGCAGATTACCATAATTTTATAACATATGGGCCACAGATTTCTTCGGGGTCTGATGGAAGGTCACTGTAGGTACGAACACCATTAGACTTATAATATAATATCTTGCTTTCCTTATCATCCTACCTTTATGACACTCTGTAGGGAACTTAACGTTACATCGCTTAGGATAAGGCACTTTCCCTTTCCTCTTTGTGGCTCACTGAAAACGTACTCCACATGTATCTTATGATTCTCATTCGTAAATCGAAATTAAGATGCCTTCTAGTTCAACGATTTTGCAACTGTTAGAAATTATTTTTGTACATCCTCTAGAATCTGTACAAAGTAGGGCCTAATGCTTTTATAAATATCCACGAAATTTTAACAGTAAATGTGAGAGTAAATATGTTTTCGTGAGATACTGTCATAAAAATTAAATATAATAATAGAATTGTTTGGAAATATTTCCATCAAACGGTAATATTTTTAGCCTATTTTTACACATGAACAAAAAAATATAGGCTCATGAGATCACCTCTTCTCCGTGTGTGTGTACGAGTGTGTCGCCCCTAATTACATCTAAACGTCTAGAGCGATTTCAATGAAACTCGGTAAGGTATAGAACTATTTTGGCCGACACCGACCGTGTCCTTGAAATTTTATTAGGTCTCACCAATCCAACATGGCGAAATATTTCACCGGCATTCTTTATCTCCGAAACTATTACTCATATCACCCTGAAATTATTGTACGTTGAAAAATGGCATAGACGTTCACCTATGTGACTTTCAGGCACATGTTAACTACAAAACGAACATAGCAGCCAAGGGATGTTGAAACGTTTAAATAGACTTTTCTCGAGATTTAACCATCTGAACGCAGTACAACTTGGTACAGCAACTTACTACACAAATTGCAATGCAGTGACAACTAAATTAGATCAATTTTATTGTTTACATCACCTCAAGATGGCGGCTGTAAGAAATTTTAAAATTAAGTTTTTATTTCTTGTGTTCTAATCATGCGAACGAAATCAACGTTTGAAAAGTGAACGTACACAGTAATCCACATCTAATAGTACATATATTAAAATTCAACATGGTGACCATACAAAATATTTAGACGGTTCTCAATATCTATGACAGCAAGCAAACTGAAATTTTGTATGTGAAAAGAGGTTATAAACATAAACTCACCTATGGGACGTTCAATAACCTGGTGAGCACAAATCCAACATGGCGGCGACCCGAAATGGACGTCCAACATGGTGGCGACCCGAATTCGACGTTTCCCGCGATTTAACCATAGGGAAACATGCTACGGTATATGCTCATTTAAATTTGAATACACTGGCATCTAATTCATTTAAATTATTTTCATAACCAAAAGATGGCGGCTGAGCGAAATTTTATAATCTCGCTTTTATTTCTTGTGTCGCGATTGAAGTTTGAATAAAACACCTAAGCAATAATCTCCATGTAATGGTACATATCTCTAAGGCCTATATTTAAAAATCCAACGTGGCGACCATCCGAAATATTTAGACGGTTCTCAATATCTACGAATCTATTACTGCAATCAAACTGAAATTTTGTGTATTGATAGAGGCAATTAACCTAAGTAGGATATAGGAAAATATGCTATTAGTTCTTCATGGAACTACTAATTGGACATTAGATGCAATGAGATTTACATAAATTCATACATTTACAATGATAAACAGAGTTTTGTTTCATCACCATGCCAAGATGGCTATGACCCCCTTAATAATATTATTGCTATTGAGAGAGGATCTTGGTTCTCCTGCGGTAGCTATACATCAGCTGTTGGTGTGTCACCAGGCAGTACAGTCCTAGCTGCGGTCAGGATTGTCGAGAAGTAGCACTCAGCGGTTTTCTGCTCGGAAGGTCTCCGTACGCACAGTAGTGTGTGGTTGTGTTATGTTTCCTGCCTTTGTGTTTGGCTTGTGACCGCGGGGTCGCTAAGGCTGTGGAAGTCCGGCCTACTGAGATATCTTCAAGGATGGTGGGGTGTAAGCACACAGCCAGGTCAGGAAACGTTCAAAGACGCGAGAAACCCATGGCACAGTAAAACATGTAGTTCCATGAAGAAATAATTAGCCAATTTTCATATATCCCATTGGTCTCTTCCATTAAAATTTCACCCGCGTATTAAAAGGATTATCCATGTGATACACGACCTCTATGGACATCGAATTGGTAGGTGAAAAGCTGAAGAAAGTAGGAGACTTCTGTTACTTAGGAAGCAAAATAACCAGTGATGCACGAAGCAAGGAGGATATAAATAGTAGGTTGGCTCAGGCAAGAAAAGAATTTCTACAGAAAAGGAATCTGTTGAAATCGAATATAGATTAAGGTATTAGGAAGTCATTTTTGAAAGCCTTTGTCTGGAGCGTGGCACTGTATGGAAGTGAAACTTGGACTATTGGTGCAGCAGAAAAGAAGAAAATTGAGGCGTTTGAAATGTGGTGTTACAGGAGAATGATGAAGATCAGATGGGTAGATAGGGTGACAAACGAAGGGGTATTAAGACGACTGGGAGAGAAGAGATGTTTCTGGCGACTGCTAATGACAAGAAGAGGTAGGTTGGTAGGACACATCCTAAGACACCCAGGAATAGCAAGCTTAGTTATGGAAGGAAAGGTCGAAGACAAGAACTGTAGGGCTAGACCAAGGTTAGAATAAGTTAAACAGATTGCCTCGGATGTAGGGTGTGGTAACTATGTAGAGATGAAACGATTAGCACAGGACAGGGAGGAATGGAGTGCTGCATCAAACCAGTGAAAAGACTGAAGACTCAAACAACAACAACACGACCCATGTCTCCACCAACACCATTGTATTGTGCTGGAATATGTAACTTTCAGTATCGGTGATTAAGACTCCTATCACGAGATGACACTTTTCTGTAACGCGTCACGGGATTTGAAGTTAAGAGAAGTCAAATGCATGGCTTCTCTGATTTACGAAAAGTAAGCTCCATAATTTAATACAATTAAATGATGATTATTATAATAACCTAGCATACGAATCCTCTCTACACTCGCTTGAATAGGGTACGTAAAATAAATAAATAAATAAAAAATACTGTTTTAGAATTTCGAGATGATGCCATCTTGAAATCTTGAACACAATTGAACATGAGATATCTCTACACTAAACTCTGACTAAAGATTAGCTGTTCTTAGCATCACTGCTGTCGGGTGATTGCATCGCTAGAAAATGTAATTTTAAATAATTGAAAATCATTTGGCCGCCATGTTGTTTTTGTGTTTCTGAGGATTTTGAAAGTCACATATATCTACTTGGATAATAGTCCTCTATCAACAATCAAAAAGCAGTTGGATTGCTTGAATCATTTCGGATGTATTGTGAACGGGTGGAATATATTGTACGGGCGCCATGATTGTTTCATATATACTGTAGGCTATGTTACAGAATTATATGCCAGCTGATGAATATTCTAATGATAGTTAATTATACCAACCTACATTCCTATTGCTTGATTAGAACGCGACAAATAAAAACGAGATTAAAAACAAGAAGTTCCGTGACGAACTAAAGAGCCTACTTTTCGTAAAATTTAAGATTCATGCCAATGATTAATCTATATGGATCTATCTAGAATAATGGCAAAATTAAGTTAGTAATATCGAAATTTCTAATTTGTGCGAAATACTGTTTACCTGGCATAATGTAATCTAATAGAGCACTACAGTTGACAGCCCTAGTGACTGAATATATTCTTAGTACCATATCTTTAGGTACAGAATACAAAATTTGGTTGAAGTCCAATGGATAGCATGGGCGTTACATGCAGTTAAATATTGGGTCTAAAATCGCGCGTAAATTCATGTTGGCAACAATGTCATGCATGTATTGGTCAGAAATAATATGAAATAATATGATCTATTGTTATATAAATAATTCATGTTTTTTGGAATAATGCCGTGTGTATTAGCCCAAAAAACATGAATTATTTATTTAGTAATCCTGGCCGTGATCTATTGTTGTGCCAATTTTGATTGACAACCATTTGCTAGTATAGAAGTTACATGCATTCCAAAATTGGACTTATCAGCAGGCTTAGAATCATGTTGGCAGCACTGACGTATATTAGTTAATCCAAATTAATCTAGAATGCCAGGTACTATACGTGTGCAAAGTTAACAGCTGTTGGCTTGCATACTTTCTGATATATTGATATTAGGGTAACAACAATTGAGACAGCATTTATTAACAGTTGGCAGCCCTGGTTGCTCAGGAATACGCATAGTCATATCTGTTGTGGTACACATAGCACATACGAAATTTGGTTGAAATCCAAATGATAGTATAGAAGTTACATGTATTTAAAGTTGGACCTCTCAGCAGGCGTAGAATCATGTTGGTAGCACTGACGTATATAAGTTACTCCAAATTAATATAGAATGTCAGGTACTATACGTGTGCATAGTTTAAAGCTGTCGGCTTGTACACTTTCTGATATAATGGTATTTGGATAAAATAAATTGGGAGCATTTATTAACAGTTGACAGGCCTGGTGACTCTTAAGAATATGCTCAGTCATATCTCTGTTTATGTACACATAGCACATACGAAATTCGGTTGAATTCCAAATGATAGTGTAGAAGTTGTATGCATTTAAAATTGGACCTATCAGCAGGCTTTTAATCATTTTGGCAACACCGTCATGTATGGCCTCCTGGAAATTAAACTGAAATGTGTGCCAATATTGAAATAACTCCCATTCATACATTCCAAGATATCCGACATGGAGCTCAAATTTCAATTGTGATTTTTCAGCAGTTGGTAGTACTGACATCATTTTCAAATACGGCATTGAGATATTCAGGTATAGATATTTACTCCTACCAAATTTTGTTTCGATTGCTACATCCGTTTAGGAGTTGATAGACAGACAGACAGACAGACAGACTGAAATTTGCCCGGATTGATCTCATAAGTCTACCTTTTCCTCATTTTTGCAAAATGTGAAAAGTAGGCTGAAAATTGCACGGTCGCCATTTTTAAGTTCTCAGAAAATTCCATTGCATTAGACGTCAATATATTAAGGCTTGTATGAAGATATAACGAGCCAAGTTTCCCAGCGTTCGGATGAAGAGTCGTGAGAAAAATAATTTTAAATATATAAATGTTGCGTCGCCACCATGTTGGTTTTATACTCACCAGGTTATTGAAAAATCCATAGTGTACCATTAGATGACGATTATTGCGTAGGTTAATTAATGAAACGTTCACTTCAATCGCATGATTAGGGCACGAGAAATAAAAACTTTATTTTGAAATTTTTCACAGCCGCCATCTTGAGGTTATATAAACAATTGAACTAAATTAGATGCCAGTGCATTAAAATGTGTATATATATTTGCCGTGCGAAGTTTTACTGCGCGGAATATTTAAGAACGTTAAAAATCCCTCAGTTTGCCTTCCTTCGGAGGAGAAATAAAGAAGGCGGTCCCATATCATAGAATATTATGGCATGAAAAAAACCTTCCATTAACTACACTTGTGTGAAGCCAAAATTTGTAGGTTAAAATTGATAACGCTCTATTAGTTCCAAGTGCTCACTGCGATGGCATCTTGTAGCCAAGTCCGCATACTAGGTGCCGTGGACGGTAGCATTTAGTAGCAAAAGTAGGAACTACTTGAAATTATCGTCTGCAGTCCTTACTTGAATTACAGATAACACACACTAATACAGCCATCACAATTAACACTGGTTATCAGACAGATTCTACTCACCCCAAAGTACACGGGGCTACATGACCACGTTGTCGTAACCCCTAAACTGAGGAACCAACCAACCAAAGAATGTATGCATAGCCTATATACAACTGCCAGTTCTCCGAAATACAGGGAGATTCTTTTGCTGGAGCGGGCCTGGCGACTGCCTGCCGGGCGTGCGCTCCGTCCGCAAGCCAACCGAGCTCGGGTCGCGGATAGCGCGCAGTTGGAAACCGTAACAAAGTACATTAATTAATGGTAAATTCACCAACAAATCATGATTAGAGAAGTTACCTTCATACAGAAGATGCTGAGAGTGTTTTCCTTCAGCTAACAGACAGGCGTTGTACCATGTAAATAAATTAGCGTTTAAACGTTGTAATTCCCTTCTGTTGTGAGGGATATCTGCTGCCTTATATTGTTTTCGAGCTGCACTAATGTACGGGTACACTTTGTATTTTAAATTACCCGACAATTAAACATCAAACGGTATAATAATAATAATAATGATAATAATAATAATAATAATTATAATAATATCGTATGGCCTCGGGTGCCGGGTGCAAGCTTTGTAATTTGACGCCGAGAGGGTAGCTTGCATGTCGAATTTCGTTGTTCCTTGAATCACTATGAAAGTCAAGGAGGTTAGATATCTAAGCTCCTTGAACGCTATAGCGCTTTCTAGTAGAGAAATGAGCAACTTTGTGTTGGCGGAAACCCCCGAGATTAATTTTGCCATTATGAACACGGTCTACTGAATTCAAATGGGTTCTTTAACATGCCAACATCGTACGTCATGCGTGTCGTATTTTTGCCGCCTTTCAAAAATCACTTACCACGGCCAGGAGCGAACCCGCACTATTGGGGTTAGTAGACCGACACGCTATCCACTCACCCACCGTGGCGGTATTAGGTCCATTCTTCGACTAATTACAGTAAACACGCAGTGGGGTACAGGAGTAGTTATACTGTATAATGTACCGAAATAAATTCCAAAGTTACTGTCTGTCAAGTGAATGAGAACATTTTCAGCATCTTCTGTGAAAAGGTAAGTTCTAACCTTTAACTGGTGACGTGAGGTCATGCAAATTCCCAAGAAATAAAAAAAGAACATCTGCGCTTCTTCAATTAAATCTTGTATGAAGCTGTTGTTTATGTTACCGGTACCTTCTTATGTGTTTGCTGACTCTTCACACCCACGTTGATGAAAGTTTAGTGACTTAATGACCTTAATGACCATGGTTAGGTCGCCTCCGCGCAACCTTGCGGAACGAGCTCGGTTGGCTGGCGGAAGGCGCGAGCACTCGGCAGCCGGCCGTCGATCCCGCTCCAGCAAAAGAATCTCACTGTACTTTATTTCAACTAATGCAGCAACTAAATAAATGTAAATACTTTTACCCATATTTGTAGACATATATTTAATAGCCTATGTGTAATGGGGTTCTGATGATGATCGCTTGACGGGTCATCCAAGTGCATTTATTAATCTCATGTTTTTGATGTGTAACATCTTTCCATCTTTGTGACGCTCGGTAGCTGGACATATTTGTGGGAGCGATTTTGGAAAAGGGACGGAAATGGATGCGACGGAAGTGCATGGGACGAAAACAATAAGCGCGCGTGGTGGCGGAGATCGGAAAAACGACGTACTGTAGGTCGTGTGGCAATGGCGAATGTATATCGCATGCAGTTTAGTTCAAGGTTTGGAGACCCCATTTAAGATATTCCCACAATAAATCATCTTCAAGTTGTCGTTCTTTGGCGTGAAAATATTCATTTTATCATATTTGCTGAAAACAATTACGATTTATTAAATCTTCTTAAAGTACAGTATGTACAAAGTGTCCATTTGATCAAATATGTAAAATATGTAACAATAAAATGCATACTAGAGCTCGGGTCAGCCGGGAACTGCGCATAGAAGACAGAGATACATATCCAATGTTGCAACAGGTCCACCAGGTCCGAGTCTCTACACCGCAAGCTGCTGCCGTGAGTTCCTGCGGTGTGGCAACACCGCCACTTAGCTCATCGAGCCCGTCTCTTTAACGCTGCTTTACACTATTAAAGTATTCGTGCACATTGTAAACTATTTCTCGGGCTTGCCTATGCTCAACCTGTCATTTACTTCCCTCTGCTTCCATAGCACTCAAAATTTACACAATCGCTTTCACTGAATCTTAAATGTTAGTTCCCTTTCCTGACAACACACTAGCTCAGATTCTCGAACCAGACTGAATGTGATTGGTGGGATGGAAGTGAGGCATGACGTAATGCTAGCGTTGTGTTCTGCGCACCGCCTTCCCGGCTGACTCGAGCTCTAGCAACCCGCCCCGGCTTCGCCCGGGAACAGTTATGAATGCATTACGTGACAAGCGCTTTTTTTTTCGATGTCAATGAACTACGACCTATATTAGCCCAGGAATTTTTGTCTAAAAACGGTCAAAACCTTGAAGAAAATTTAATAAAGCTGAAAATTGGTACAGTTGTCCTATTTGATGTTCTTAACAACATATTTAAAGTCCCCGGTCTTCGCGTGTCGGCTTCCTGGATTTCCAGCCGTTTGAACTCCTGGAATGCTGGAGAAGTAGGTGGTGTCGCTGGAATGTGCATTGTAAGCAAACGATTTGGCTCACAGTGCTCTAACATGGCTTAAATTAAAGGAGAAACAAGTAGTTCCGTGAAGAACTATACAGCCTATTTTAATATATCCTGTTCATGTTAATTGGCTCTATCAACATACAAAATTTCAGTTTAATTGCTGTAACAGATTCGTAGATATTGAGAACCGTCTAAATATTTCACATGGTCGCCAGGTTGGATTTTTATTTTTGTACTATTATATAAAGATTATTGTGTACGTGTGGTATTAAAACTTCAATCGCATGATTAGAACACAAGAAGTAAAAACGAGATTTTAAAATTACGCACAGCAGCCATCTTGTGATTATGCAAACAATTGAAATAACTTACATGCCAGTGGATCAACATTTGTGTAAGCATTTAACGTGCAACGTTTCACGGCACTCGTATAGTTAATTCGCGATAAACGTCCATTTAAATATTTATACTTCGCGTCGCCGCCATGTTGGATTCGTGCTCACCAGGTTACTGAAAGTCCTATAGGTGAACATATGTTCATAGTCTTTATGAACATAAAAATTTCAGTTTGGTTGCTGTAAAAGATTCATAGATATTGAGAACCGTCTAAATATTTCGGAAGCTCGCCATTTAGGATTGTTATATGTATAGGCCATAGAGTAATGTACCATTCAAGGACACTTATTGTCTAGGTTCATTATTCAAACTTTCACTTCGATCGCATGATTACGACACAAGAAATAAAAACTTAATTTTAAAATTTCGCACAGCCGCCATCTTGAGGTTATATAAGCAATTGAATTAAATTAGATGGCAGTACATTACAGTCTGCAAAATCATTTACTGTACCACATTTCACTGCGCTGAGAGAGTTAACTCACGAGAAAAGTCTATTAAAATATTTCAAATTCGCTTGGTCGCCATGTTCGTTTTGTACTTTACAGGTTTATGAATTGTACATAGGTAAACTTGTATTAGTACCCTTTATCACCGTACACAATTGCAGGGTGATATCTGTAATAGTTTCGGAGATATAGAATGTCAGTGAAATATTTCGCACAGCCGCCATTTTGAGGTTATGTAAACAATTGAACTAAATTAGACTCCAGTGCATTGCAATGTGTATACACATTTGCTGTACCAAGTTTCATTACGTTTGGATAGTTAAATCGCGAGAAAAGTCTATTTAAATGTCTCAAATTCGCTTGGCCGCCATGTTGGTTTTGTAGTCACCAGGTTTTTGAAAGTCTCATAGGTGAACTTCTAGTAGTGCCCTTTAATACCGTACACAATTTCAGGACGTTATCGGTAACGGTTTCGGAGATATTGAATGCTAGTGAAATACTTCGCACAGCCGCCATGTTGGATTGGTGAGACGTAACAAAATTTGAAGGGCACGGTCGAGGTTACCGGGAATAGTGCTATGAACTTACCGAGTTTCACTGAAATCGCTCCAGCCGTAGATTTTATTAGGAACACACACACACACACACACACCTGACACACACACACACACACGCACACACACACACGGACAAAAGGTGATCTCATAAGCCTATTTTTTTTTAAATTGAAAATAGGATAAAAATAAGCTATAAGTTAATTCATGGGTTGGCATGTTAGCGATACTTCCGGTCTAACAGGAAACGAAAAAATGCCGCGTTTTTTTTTAAAGTGCCACGTTTCTCTTCTTTTGACGTTTGTTGGCAAACTACCACGAATATCGCAGACAAGTCTTGAATAAAAGTTATTGGCGACAAAATAAGCTTTCATTTGATGTATTCATAATTCATGTGCAGGTAATAGTTGCCGAGCTACAGAGATTTAAACAATAGCGCGCGACCTGTATCAGCCCGTGTTTGCGTTGTTTCTCAGCGGCCAACTGACGCGTTCGTCCGCAGCATTGATGCGTCGAATTGGCGCAGCTTCTTGTTTTCTGTTGTTTCTAAATTTTAAACAGTTGGTCGTTGGCCGATGTGTGTTATGCCGTATAAGTTTTATTTATTGTGTTGTCATAAAAATGAGTTTTGAAGGCTGCATTTTGTGTAAGAAGCCACTCGACGATCCGATGGGCGTTGTTTGTATTTTAAAAGGTTTTAGAAGGAAAACTAACACCGCAAGAAGTATGCGAAGATCAAGTTGTAACTCGGGTCATGGAGTACATGGAAGACAGGATGAAGACTCTGTCAGAAGCTAGACGGACAGCGAAGCTGTGGGCGGAGTACTACAGGCAATATGAAATCGTTCGGCTGTTTATTCGGGCAGAAAGAACATCAAATTGGTACCTCCATTTGTACTGCGTATCGAAGATGTTGCCATACCTACACGCTGCAGGGCATATTCACTACGCTAAGTCAGCCTACTTGTACCTGCATCAAATGCTTAAGTTAGATCAGAAGATGCCCGTGGACGAGTACATCAACTTCACGAAGAACGGGTACTATTCCATCCGACGCTCACATGATTTTTGGGCTGGAATATGGTCAGATATGGCCATAGAACAGGATCTTATGCGGCCTATGAAATCACGTGAAGGTTTAACAAGAAGACGAGGAGTGGACGATAGCGCGCTGGCTCACTTTGTCTCGGCGTTTCCACTGTGCATCCCGATCTGTGAAGCTGTAGAAAATGTGTCTGGTATAGAGATAAAATCCTCGGAACAGCACGTTGAGTTGAGAGACTCGCGGTGGAAGCTGGAGAACCACCACGCAGAAGTGTTTCGCTCGTGGGTAGAAGATCGCTCTCCGTGGGATTTAAATAAAGAAAGTCTTCAATCGCTTTCCACTGGCGTAGTTGCAGACAACAGCATCAACTGCGATAAATCTCGAGAAGTTGGTGAAGTAGCAATACAACAAATGGTGGGGAAAAGTTTTCAGTGTCTCAAGCTCGCAAGAAAAAGCCGCGTAGTCCCTTTGTCAGTTGTTGGGTGCCAACTAAAAATTCGTGATGACATCGTCCCGGTCAACCCACACTAACTTTTCATGCGAATCATATGTGTGATGAAATTGGAAACGGATATCGTGGAGTTCTTGAAGTACGAGCTTGCTCCTTCGCCTCCAGCTTTCTTCGATTCATCCTTATTGAAAAAAACAGCCAAGTCAGCACTTCAACACCTTTTTAAACCTTCAAAAGCCCCCAAAGATTTTGAAGAACAACGCAAAGTAGTCGTTGATGGAGGTCTGCTTTTACATGCCGTTGTATGGCCAAGACCTGCAACTTTTAGTGACATAATCCAGTCCTACAAGTTGTACATAAGCAAGCACTATCCTTCAAACGTTACCATTGTGTTTGGCAACTACGATCAGAGTCCAAGCACGAAGAACCAGGAGCAGGCACGCCGTGCGGGGAAGTGGACGTCCATAGACATCGTCTTCGATTCCAACACAATGGTTTCCACTTCTCAGGCAGACTTTCTAAGTAACACCAAAAACAAGGGACGGTTCATCTCTACGTTGACAAAGGAGCTTAAAAATGCTGGAGTTGCTGTTCGTCAGGCGACAGGAGATGCAGATACACTAATTGTCGACGTAGCGTTGTCTCTAGATGCCGAAGATCATGCTGTTACTGTTCTAGCGTCAGGCATTGATGTCCTATGCATGTTGTTGGCAAAAGCAAGAGAGAACAACAACATCCATTTTTACAGTCCTGGTAACTCGAAATCTCTTGGAAAGATATTCCCTATCACAAACATTCAGGAAGATATCGGCGAGATGAAAAGTTGTGTGGTATTTGCACATGCCGTGAGCGGATGTGACACAGCTTCGGCTATTTTAAGCAAAGGGAAGAAGCGTCTATGAGTCATTCTCAAATACAACGAAGATCTTCGTAAAACTGTCGAAGTTTTCCATCAGCCTGGCGCATCCAAGGAAGATATCAAGATAGCTGGAGAAAAATTTGTTCTGGAGTTGTTCAACGGAAAGGGCTCCAATTCTTTAAACGAGCTTCGTGTGCATCTGTATGGAAGGACTATCGCAAGATAGACAGTTACTGCTTCGCAGGATTTGGCCACTTTGCCGCCAATGTCCGACACATTCACTGCGTACATATTTGCAGGTATATATTATTTTCAGTATGTTATTACACCATTTTACTTTGCTGTGATAAAATTAACGTTCTCTTTTGTTTACAAATTGGTTTCTTTCAAAAATTATTTGAATTATATGATAAATAATACATATAAACTGTATTAGTTTTAAGCAGAAATATCTACTTCGATATTAGCACTACTTTTTACTTAAGATAATTGTTCTCCTAAAAATGGCATTAAAATAATAATCTATGATCGCCAAGTCACAAATGGTTACATATTTTACACATTAAAACATTAATTTTGTTTACCTAGCTCAATAAAGCACGTAAAAACCCCCACCGAGAACACCTTATAGATTGAAGAGATGTCGATGGGGGGGGGGGGGAGTGGGGGGGGAGGGAGTGGGGGGGGGGAGGGAGTGGGGGGTGGACTCAAAATGCGAAATTGAATTATTTTCACTATGAGGAGAGATGTACAAAAAGAGTGCTTTTCATTAAAAACACTAAAAAAAAATTGAAAAAAAAATTTTTTGGTGTTGGGGGGGGGGGATTTTTCAAGAGGGGTGGGTTTAAGCGTGAAATATTTTGAAAAGAGGGGAAGCACTTCATTTATCATAGAGAAGGGAAGCTCCTGTCGGATGTAACAATGCAAAATCAGAACGCGTCCCGGTCGCAGTGTGTGTGTAGCGCAGACGGAGAAGAGAATGACGTAACAATCTTTTGTTTACACCGCTATAGCTCGGCAACTATTATTCAGACATCGATTATAAATACATCAAATGAAAGCTTATTTTGTCGCCAACAACTTTTATTCAAGACTTGTCTGCGATATTCGTGATAGTTTGCCAACAAACATCAAATAAAGAAAAACTTGGCACTTTTTAAAAAAAATCGCGGCATTTTTTTGTTACCTGTTAGACCGGACGTATCGATAATATGCCAACCCATGAATTAAATTATAGCTTATTTTCTCTCCTTTAATTGAAGCCATGTTAGCGCACTGTAAGCCAAATCGTTCGCCTACAATGCGCATTCCAGCAACACCACCTACCTCTCTAGCATTCCAGGAGTTCAAACGGCTGGAAATCCAGGGAGCCGACCCGGGAAGACCGGGGACTTTTAATATGTTGTTAAGAACATCAAATAGGACAACGGTACCAATTTTCAGCTTTACTAAAATTTTTCAAGGTTAAAACCTAGAATCCCTGGGCTATATCCATTTTACGTCTCGGCATGATGGGTTCAAATCACTGACTGGACAATTAATTATATTATCATGAAGATGCATGTGTAACGAACTCTTGTTAGACGTAATTTAAGAATGGCGAGGTGCATGAAATATAAATCTCCCTTCCGTCCGATCTTAACTTGACTGTGTATTTTTCGGAGCGAAAAGTTCACAGTAGTTCAGTTTAATTGTGTTTTTACCAGGAAAGTTTTGGGGTAGTTCTGATTTCTTTTATTCTATATGTATTTTGGGATGCTGAATCCGAATCTGAGGTTTGCGGACAAAATTTCGTGACGCAACATTGAAAAAATCGCAAAAAAAAAGCAAAAAAATCTGCTTTTATTCGTTTTGTTTGCCTAAAACTCGAAAATTATAAAATTTTAGTAAATGGTTTGTTTACAGAAATTAAAGTACTTAAAATTCTCTACAAATATCACTATTTTTTTTCAGACGAACCGTTCGGTCTCAAATGCGAGTTGAAAATTGGCAATTTTCAGCGGTCTCTGCAAAACCCAATTTTTACATTCCAAAACTTTATTTTTTACTAGAATGCTGTTATTTGATAAATTTCTCCTAGTTTACTGCACAAGTAATTAAAACGAAAAAAAAGGATCGAAATTACTAAAATTCAGTATCAAAAAAGGTAGGACTCGAACAAAATAAAACTTAAAATATCGTTACTTATGATCAAATATTACTAATATTACAAATTATAATATTCAAAAATTATAAGAGCCGTTGTCTTTTAGAAGGTCCAGGCTGAGGTTCATCGGTAGCGATGGGTCCCGGTACATATTCTGCTTGTTCTGAAAATTGAAAGTGGTGGTGTCATTTCTCAAGGAGAGATGAGGATTTCAAAATAGATTGTGAGATTAAACATACCTTCCGCATCGTGCTTTTTCCCTAAATGCAGTGGTTTAGTTGGACCGGAACGGGCCGAAATGCCGTTACGGAAAATATCTTCCCGCTTTAGATTGACGTAACACTTTTACATTCAGTAAGAAAATCGTTTATAATCTATACATAGCGCTGAAACGTCACGGGTGTACTCTAGCGGACAAATATCGAACCTTATGGTTTTATGTTCATAAAATACTGTCCCTTTTTCACTCCTGGGCGTTTTTCTGGTTCTCTAAGGTTGGCTACACTGCTATTGGATACGGAGAGCGGGAAGTGAGCACAACAACTTTCTTCCGATCGTTATGTTTGTGTGAATCCAAGTTTTATTTTATGTTTTGCTCGATGTGTTGCTGTGAAGCAGATATTACGGATTCTCTCTGCAGTTAATGAACATCAGTAGCCCCGTAGTACCATTCAAGTTTTCCAGTGACTGTGAAAGTGAGTTGTGAGTCACAGCTAGTGACAATGAGTTAAATTAAGTGGCTGGGTTCAAAAAACGTGCTGGGGATGAAGATGAAGAATCAAAGAATACTAAAAAGGTGTGTGATGGCTCAAGTAAAAACGAAACTGAATGGAGTTCCGAGAACATTAGTTTCATTAAAGACTTGAGTATAGAGATAGACCCTGGGTTAAATGTTGCTGAAACGTGTGATGCAGATTCATGGGAGAATCTAGGTTATGGTTCTACACCTTCTACCATCGACTGTGAAATTCAAGGACCCACCTACCGAAAACAAGATTTTCCAGACTGTTGGAACGAGTCTCAGTACCGTTATTTTTTTGTCAGAGAACGAGTAGTTATTTGCAGGAAATAAAAATTTAGGCTGCAATTTATGTAAAGAGGAAAGTAAATTAGGATTAGGAGTTTCTAAAGGGGAAGGACTTAAGCTAACGAAAGTATGGGTAGAATACAAGGTTCATCCCAAAGGAAATAATATTAATCAACAACAAACAAGCCTTAGGAAAAAAATATTTGAGCACAAATATTCACAATCTCACAAAAAAGCTATGTTACAAAAATCAGAATCCAATAAAAAGATATTTGAGAGTTGCTTGGACACTATGAATGTCAAACACCTAGAAACCAACGTTCGAGTATTTCGAACAGCATACTCAATTGCGAAAAGAAATAGACCCTTCGTAGACCTACAGGCTTATGTTGAACTTCAACAATTAAAAGGTTTAGATGTGGGACGAGTTCTTCATACAAATTTTAATTGTGCAAATATTATTGAACGCATTTAACAGGAAATGAGAAATAAAATAGCAAAATCTGTAACAGAAAATCAGAGGAAAATCAGTATTATGATTGACGAATCAACAACAGTTAGTGTTAAATCTGTGTTAATATTATGTTTGAGATGTGCTCTTTCAGATAACTCTGAAGTTGTTTCCTTTTTCTGGGACTAGATAGAACTTGAATCAACTACAGCAGATGTTATTACTCGAGAGATATTGAAGAATCTTTCTTCATATGGGATGAATGAAAACTTTCTGGCAGAACATTTAGTTGGTCTAGCATGTGATGGGGCCTCTGTAATGTTAGGTAGAGAAAATGGAGTTGGAGCACAGTTTTTAAAGTTATTTCCAGATATAGTAATCTGGCACTGTTTAAACCATCGCTTGGAATTGGCCGTTTCTGATACAAGGAATGAAGTTATAGGTGTTAACCATTTCCATTCTTTCTTTGAAAAATTGTATTCTTTATACAGCATGTCTCCCAAAATTCAAAGGGAACTCAACATTTGTGCTGCTTCACTGGAACAAAGAGTTAAGAAGATTGGGAAAATATTTAAAATAAGATGGGTAGTTTCAAGCCAGAGAACTGTAAAAGCTGTCTGGGAAAACTACAGTGCTCTAGTAAAACATTTTAGTGAGGCCAAAAATGACCACCAGAGAGACTCCAAAGAAAGGGCAAAATTCCAAGGTCTAGAAAATATGTTAACTTGTCTAGAATTTCTATAAAATATTGCAATTATGTATGATGCTCTTGTTGAGTTAGCTGATTTGTCATTAGAGTTGCAGAAAAGAGAGACAAGTCTGACAGAGGCTCAAAATGCAATTAAGCGCACTATAAAAGTGTTTGAATCTATGTGTAACTCAGCTTCTGGAGAATACTACAGAACAGTTCTTAAAGCAGCAGAAAACAAAAAGTTTAGAAACATAGGTTTACATGATTCTAAAAAAGTTGTAAAAATTGACAGAAAGCAGTTTTTCAGAAGTCTTGTGAACAATTTAAAAAACAGGCTTATGGAAAATGTGTCCACATCTTCTCATCTTGGTTCCAGCTCTAGTCAGCAGAGACATGAGAGAATGACAAAAGTTATCAGTGATTCAAAGGTACTATACAAAAATAATTGGCCCTCCACTTCTATTTTGGATATCTGCTATGGTGATGAGAGTGTCGGCAACCTTTGTGGCTATTTCCACATGTCAGACAAGAGGAGGTACATTAATGCTTTTAGAAAGTATGTCGAGACCAAGGAAATTCCAGTGGAGCTGATGCCTTTAATCAAGACTGTACAGACCATTCCCATCTCTTCAGCAGAAGCTGAAAGAGCTTTCAGTACCATGAATGAGATCCACACCGAAAAGAGAAATAGGCTGCTGGTTGAAAGATCAAGCGGACTTATTTTCATAAGCAGCGTAGGACCTCCTGTGCATTTATTTAACCCAAAACCATATGTCAAGTCATGGCTACGAAAGGGGAGACGTTCAGCTGATGAAAAAACTTGTCGGAAACACGAGGCCGCTGATTTTGACACCCAATACGAGTCCATTTGGAAATTGCTGAATTAATAAGGTGAGTTCCTGTAAATATTTTTTCCAACTAAATCACTGCATAAATGTACGTGGTGTTTCAAGAATGAGTTCTTCATTTCCTTCTAAAAACTTATCACGTGGGGGGTACTGCTCTGTCTCATAAACCTGGCTCCGGATATCCTCAACAATAATGGCAGCAGCCGTCTGAACAATCCGTAGTCTTTCCTCTTGTTCATTATTTAACGCCTGCTGGTACCAAGCGTCGTTCAAGATTTGATAACCTGTGTCGTTGAAACAAAATACCTGCTTCTTGTTTTGATACATGGTTATAATTATATCGCTTCCGTACTTTTTCAATAGATGAGCTCTTACTGTCTTTTTGTCAGGACGATATTCACCCTTTATTTGGACCATCAACTCATCGAGCAAAAACTGGCACTCCCCTTCACTATTCTCTAAATAATTGTAAACATCTTCCATTTCTCGCTCAACATCATCGGCAAATGGGATCATTTTTATCCTTTTTTTGAGATAGTGGGCGATTGTACAGTTTTCTCATGCATAAACTATGATACCGACAATCAGAAGCTACCAAGTCTGAGACAGGCAAAAGGCGTTGGATTATGGCTATTCCATATTCATCACCACGTTCTTCTGCTCTTTTCATAACATTTTCTTTGACTTTTAAAACTCGAACCTGATAAACCATATTGCGATTGGTTTTCTTTTTTCTTTGCTGTTCTATAAACTCAGCTGTTATGACGAGACCACACATAAAACTTTGAGTTTTGAAATTAAAAGGTGGTTCAGTAGAACGTTTTGAACTTGTTCCCTACCCTCCTCAACTTTCTTCAAATAAGCGGTAATCATTTTTACATCATTGCAGTTTTTACGACATTTTTCATGAACCTCAACTGTAGATTTTTTACTTAGCTGAACATGATGATCATCCTTCCTCTTCTTGCTCGACTCAATACATGTCTTCAAACCTTTTTCCCGCACCATCGTCACTTTTTCAACATCATCATCCAGTACTTTATTACAAATAAAACACACGTCAGAAGCCATTTTTATCACCACACGTAAACATAACTTGTAGAAATCGTATTATTGTTTATAAACAATGGAAAGAAACTGGAAACGGGGCCACGCAAGTAGGTACACATTCGCAGGCGCCGCCGCTCCGAGCCACGCACGCTCACAAACTGACTCGTCTCGGGAGAAGTACAGTGTCTGTGAACGTGTGTGTGTGTGTATGTGCGAGGTGCCATCCAGTAACCATAGTGCGCTAGTGTGTGCTGGTGCTACTGGCTACATACAGGGTCTTTCATATAAAATAAGAGCGCCAAGCGGCGGCTTTGTTAACCACAGCTGCGGTCACCTTGGCCGAGCTTGTGGCGCGCCACGGCCCCCTGCTGTAGTATTGAAAGCGCGCGCATAGTACATACGAGGGCTGTTTTTTTTTCAAGTTCCGATGGACTGTATAAAAATAACAGATTTACATTACCAAACTTGACCTTGCAATAAGCGTCCAGGTGCTCAGTCGCCAGTCTAAACCTCAAGTGCTAACATGGTGAGACAGTTTTCATTGCAACATCGTATTTTTTTAATGTAAAACTTATTTTAAGTACGAGTCGGCTTGGTGGGTACATGATGCATTTGTTCAGCAATTTCCTGATGAAGTGCCACCTTCACTAGCACAGATTCACGTAATTGCAAATAAGTTTGACATTACTGGCTCGGTGCTCAAAAAAAAACATGCCCGAATAAATCACTCACAAAATTAGCACAAGTAGGGGTTTCGGTTTCATCAACAATAACTAACTAACTAAAGTAAGATTTCAGCATTGTACACACGCTAGCAAGGCCGCTGCATCATATAGGATTGTACACACGCTTAAAGCAGGGGGCATTGGCGCGCCACAAGCTCGGCCAAGGTGACCGCAGCTGCGGTTAACAAAGCCGCCACTTGGCGCTCTTATTTTATATGAAAGACCCTGTACATACTACAGAAAGTTAGCACATTGTTGCCGATTGGAATGTGAATAGCCTTTAAAACTAAGATATTTTGCTTTTTTTTTTGCAATATAGCTATAGTAGCTGTTCAACAATAAAAATAATAATCAGAACGTGAATTCTCCGTGTGACTCGGTCTTTATTGAAATCAACTTAAAAACTAGGTGAATATAACTGAAAGCCTTTCAATAAAAAACTAAAAAGTGGGTTTTTACTGAGACCGCTGAAAATTGCCAATTTTCAACTCGCATTTGAGACCGAACGGTTGGTCTGAAAAAAAAACCACTAAGTAGTGATATTTGTTGAGAATTTTAAGTACTTTAATTTCTGTAAACAAACCATTTACTAAAATTTAATCGTTTTCGAATTTTAGGCAAAAAAAACGGAAAAAAGCAGATTATTTGCTTTTTTGCGTTTTTTTTTCAATGTTGCGTCACGAAATTTTGTCCGCAAACCACGATTTGGATTCAGCACCCCAAAATACATATAGAAAGACAGAAATCAGAACTACCCCAAAACTTTCTCACTAGCGGCCCTTTAGAGTACAAATTGACTGAACTACAGGCGAAATGAAGAAAAGCAGAGTTCCACTTCCAGGAAAACTCCAAACACAACCACATTTCTCTGAAGTCTTAACTCAACACGACTCGGCACTTTGCTGCTGGCTGTATCTGGGGTAATAGGCTCCTCCACTAGCTAGGCTGTAACTGGGGTCATTGGCTCACCCCTAGCTAGGTCGTAAACTGTCCCCTCCTGAATAGAGAATGTTGGAAGAAATGAAAAGGTAAAATCACTTATAGAGGGCGATGTATTGAAGATAGAGATATGCTCTCACGGACTTTTATTTTGTGGAACCTTTCATGCTGAACACTTCTTACACTCATAATATATTGATATTTTTAATGGTTTGTCTAGCGTAAGCTTCAAAAGCGCACGAACGACGGGTATCTTTTTCGACTTTCTCACTTAAATCATTACTGCTTGGCTTCCTTTGATCATAAATACATTAATTTCTACAGAACCCTGCCTCGAGATATCCGCTACAGAATGGTGAAAACCGCATCAAAATCCATCCAGTGGTTCTCGAGATTACCCGTGACATCCAAGGATTGGGGACTTTGTTTTATACTAAGTAAAGATGATAGCTAAGGTTCCAATTCATGGACATTCATAATTTTTAGTTATGCATAGGCAAAGGGAAACACTGTGTATTTACATATAACTCCTAGCCTTAGTCATCGCAAAAATGCAGACAACATCAACAGACACCTAAATACACGATGTCCAGCCCCTAAATATGAATTAATAACAATTATTACCTTTCAACAGCCCGTGCTCTTCCCAGATACAAGAGAAGACGTCTCACATCTCCGATCACTACTGAATATCTACGATCTGTCTTGGTCACTTCGGGTACCTTCGGTAGTAGTTCCCGAGGGAGACTCGACTGTGACTAATGGAGTTTGGAGCAGAAGAAAAGCCCTGGTCTAAGGGATTAAAGTTAGCAGCTCATTACCGGCCTAGGCTTGTGTTTAATTCAAGTCCGTGCCTCCCTCTACTTGTTACACGACACATTAAAAGCCGCTGGTCCATTAAAATTCGCTGCGTCCTCTGATAAAAAAAAAGAGAACTCCATTTAAAATAATGGTTTGTACGCGATAAATAGCGCCCCTACACTGGGAGCGTAGCTAGCACGTGGTGGGATGCTAGCCAGCAAATTCACCCTTTAGTTATATGCTTTTTGTTGATTCTTTTCAGAGGTGTCAAGATTTGAAGCCCTTCTTTCAGTGCTGCCAATACAGACTGTTATTTGTAGTTCTTCAGTCGGCTGTGTCCTGATTGCGTTCACCTCATTAGCTGTCCAGATTGCGGTCACTTTCATTTTAGGGAAGGACTATAAACATTCCAGCGTCCAGATTGCGATCACTTTTCTTGGGAGACTGGTCCTCGGTTCTTGGTTCTTCCCGACTTACTCATACCTTCGGTAACTTTTGTGGATAACAAGGGGAAACTGATATGTCACTACCTAACCAATGAATACAGTTCAGTGTTCAGCTGAACACACCCCATAAAACTTCGCTTAGAAAATCAAGTCCTTTCCCAATCTGATGAAACCTCGTAAATCAATGATTATAACATTTTCAGTCTTAAGAATAGAAACGTTTCAGGATCGGAATCCACGACCTCCAATTTCAACAAAATTGTTGTAGCGGGAAATTTCATACTTACAGGGTATAATTTTTAATTTCTGCCCCTCCTTTCCCATTTGAGGCACGATATATCTATTTTTATAATAGGTACTGTATAAGGTGAATACTATTATTGTCTTTACCTCGAAAAATTAGTCTCGTAAAAGTTATTTGTTCTGCGTTTAATTCGAAATCACCTTTGTAATCAATTTTGTCCCCGTCCCCTCCTACACACAAAATCAAACATTTGTAGTTTTAGGTCAAAATCAATAAGTTCACTGTCAAAACTACTGAAATTATGAAAAACCCACAGCCTGCATCCAGTCTCCGACCGGGTCAGGAATGGAATGAATTAAGCCCCCATCAAGCGGCGAGGATATGAACTCTGCCGGCTGCCGAGGCCTGACGCACTCCTCTGGGGAATTGCTTGATTGAATGACAGATGAAATGAAATGATAGTGGAGAGTGTTGCTGGAATGAAATTTTTGACGGGGAAAACCGGATTACCCGGAGAAAAACCCGTCTGCCTCCGTTTTGTCCAGCACAGATCTCACATGGAGTGACCGGGATTTGAACCACGGACCCAGCGGTGAGAGGACGGCGTGCTGCCGCCTAAGCCACGGAGGCTTCTTACTGAAATTATAAGATAGTATTTTTGAAGGAAGCTTTCCCCGTACCTTGCCCTCAATGATGTGGTCAAGGTAGGGTACTCCTGCAAGTGCGCGGAGACCGGACCGGTCTCCCAAGAAAAGTGATCGCAATCTGGACGCTGGAATGTTTATTGCTCTTCCCTAAATGAAAGTGACCGTAATCTGGACTACTAATTGGGTGAACGCAATCAGGAATGACCGCAATCAGGAAGACACCCTTCAGTCGGTCAATACGAATTTGCCCAATGACTGGGCGGGGTACACAGTATAAATATGTAAATAACAATCCTGGAAAGAAATTAATTAATTAATTAGTTAATTATCTGATAACTCAATGGTGATTATGGTGCTGTGTAGAACAGTAATCTTAACATGGATATGTTCAGTGAATGTTGTTTGAGTGTTCAGTCATTTGACTGGTTTGATGCAGCGCGTCATCCTCCCTGTCCTGAGCTAATCGTTTCATCTCTAGAAAGCTAGGCTGGCTGCGTGGTGCAGCGGTAACGTCCTCGCCTGCTGTGCCCAAGGTTGCATGACCGAATCCTGAGTTGATATTTGAGGGTGCGCAAATGCGAGGGAGCCGTACCAGTAGATTTACATTATTATTATTATTATATCTACATAGCTACCACACCCTACATGCGAGACAATCTGTTTAACATATTCAAACCTTGGTCTACCCCTACAGTTCTTGTCCTCATTCCTTCCTTCCACGGGGCCGATAACCTAGATGTTAGGCCCCTTTAAAGAACAATTATCATCATTATCAACCTTCCTTCCATAACTAAGTTTGATTTTCCTGGGTGTCTTAGTTAGTACCCTACGAACCTATCTCTTCTCTCCATTATCAGTCACCACAAACGTCTCTCCCCTCCCACTCGTCTCAATGTATCTTCATTTGTTACTTTATCTACCTGAAGCACCACATTTCAAATGTCCCTATTCTCCTCTTTTCCGCTGCACCAACAGTCCATGTTTCTCTTATATAGAGCGCCATGCCTCAGAAAAAAGCTTAAAAAAATGACTTCCTAATACCGTACCTAAATCTATATTCGATGACAACAGATTTCTTTTCTGTAGAAATACTTTACTTGCCTGAACCAATCAACTTTTTATATCCTCTTCGTCCATCACTGGTTATTTTACTCTCAGGTTTACGGAAACACCCATTACAATTGGGTACAATCCTGTTGACCGACTAAAAAGCAATAAACCTAAATTACTAAGGCGACACTGAAAAATGGCTTCAAACACGATATTTACAGTAGGTACCTCAAAAAATAATTGATTAGTTTTCAGTCGGTCAACAAATCCTTATGACTAATTATATAAGACGGTAATTTAAGATTCTAACCAATCATATGTGAGTCGTCGAGTTGCAAAACTCGTTTAATCCACTTGTGAATAAGAATCATTTTCATGAGAAACGTTTCTCTGGACTTTGCCTCGCGTAACTTTTGTGTTTGTGGTTTTCTACTTTTTGCTTTGTGTTTTCGGTTTTTGGTTTTGTGTTTGTTTTGTGCCTTTGGTTTTGAATTTTACTTCGTCCCTTTCTTTCTTGGTTTGGGTTTTGTGTTTGTTTCTGCTTTTGCTTTTCTGAATGTAGCTTTTTGCTTTGTGTTTCACGTTTTTTGTTTCCTGCTTTTGCTTTTGTATTTTTCTATTTTTCGTGTTGTTTGTTTTTGTTTTTATGTTTGTTTTCTGGAAAATCAAAATAAAACAAAACAAAATAAAATAAAACAAAATAAACAAAACAAAATCAAAATAAACAAAACAAATTAAAAACAAAATAAAATTAAACAAAAGAAAGGACAAAACAAAAAATTAAATTAAACAATTTAAAACAAAATAAAACGAAATAAAATAAAATAAAATCAAAATAAAACAAAACAAAATAAAACAAAATAAACAAAACAAAATCAAAATAAAAAACAATATGAAACAAAATAAACAAAACAAAATTAAAACAAAATAAAATAAAACAAAACAGAAAATTAAATAAAACAATTTAAAACAAAACAAAAAAAAACAAAATAAGACAAAACAAAATTAAATTAAATTAAACAAAACAAAATAAAACAAAACAAAATAAAATAAAATAAAATAAAATAAAATAAAATAAAATAAAATAAAATAAAATGAAATAAAATAAAGTCAAGTAAAATAAAATAAAAGAATTTTAAATACTACAAATGCTAGAAAGGCTGGAGGCTTCGAGCGAGCACGCGGTGAAAGGAGGGAGCTGGCTGGATGACGTCACGCTCGCCGTGTCGCTGCCGTCTCTTAACGCCAGAGCTCACCAGTGAACTCAGTACACATGCACCAAGCGGTACTATGACGTCACACACCTTAGTGCATCCTAGATACATTTCGTGACGTTGCCGTAACCTAAGGACGAAGTCGACTATATCATTTAAAATTATAATAATCTAATTAAATAAATAATTTTACGACATGATCCTTATTCACAAGTGGATTAAACGAGTTTTGCAACTGGACGGCTTAAGTGGTTAGTCCTTATCTGCACAGACCATGTAGGCTACATATTTTTAGCCTATTTTCAATTTTTAAAAAATAGGCTTATGAGATCACCTTTTGTCCTTGTGTGTGTGCGTGTGTGTGTGTTTGTGTGTGAGGTGTGTGTGTGTCCCCCCCCCTAATAAAATCTAAACGGCTGGAGCGATTTCAATGAAACTCGGTAAGTTCATAGCACTATTCCTGGCGACCTCGACCGTGCCCTTCAAATTTTTTTACGTCTCACCAATCCAACATGGCGGCTGTGCGAAATATTTCACTAGCATTCAATATCTCCGAAGCTATTGCCGATATCGCCCTGAAATTATGTACGGTGATAAAGGGCACTACTAGAAGTTCACCTATGAGACTTTAGAAAACCTGGTGACTACAAAACCAACATGGCGGTCAAGTGAATTTGAGACTTTTAAATAGACTTTTCTCGCGATTTACCTATCCAAATGAAATGAAACTTGGTACAGCAAATGTTTATACACATTGTAATGCACTGGAGTCTAATTTAGTTCAATTGTTTACATAACCTCAAAATGGCGGCTGTGCGAAATATTTCACTGACATTCTATATCTCCGAAACTATTACAGATATCACCCTGCAATTTTGTACGGTGATAAAGGGTACTGATACAAGTTTGCCTATGTATATTTCATAAACCTGTAAAGTACAAAACGAACATGGCGACCAAGCGAATTTGAAATATTTTAATAGACTTTTCTCGTGATTTAACTCTCTGAGCCCAGTGAAATGAGGTACAGTAAATGATTTTGCAGATTGTAATGCACTGCCATCTAATTTAATTCAATTGTTTACATAACCTCAAGATGGCGGCTGTGCGAAATTTTAAAATTAAGATTTTATTTCTCGTGTCGTAATCATGCGATCGAGGTGAAAGTTTGAATAATGAACCTAGGCAATAATTGTCCTTGAATGGTACATAATTCTATGGCCTATACATATAACAATCCTAAATGGCGAGCTTCCGAAATTTTTAGACAGTTCTCAATATCTATGAATCTTTTACAGCAACCAAACTGAATTTTTTATGTTCATAGGGACTATGAACATATGTTCACCTAAAGGACTTTCAGTAACATGGTGAGCACAAATCCAACATGGCGGCGACGCGAAGTATAAATATTTAAATGGACGTTTCTCGCGAATTAACTATCCGAGTACCGTGAAACGTTGCACGTTAATTGCTTATACAAATGTTGATCCACTGGCATCTAATTTATTTCAATTGTTTGCATAATCACAAGATGGCTGCTGTGCGTAATTTTAAAATCTCGTTTTTACTTCTTGTGTTCTAATCATACGATTGAAGTTTGTATACCACACGTACACAATAATCTTAATGTAATAGAACAAAAATAAAAATCCAACCTGGCGACGATCTGAAATATTTAGACGGTTCTCAATATCTACGAATCTGTTACAGCAATTAATCTGAAATTTTGTATGTTGATAGAGGCAATTAACATTAGCAGGATATATGAAAATAGGCTGTATAGTTCTTCACGGAACTACTTGTTTCTCTTCGGGTTGAATCTTATATTCAGGCTATCGTCCACTATTACAGGTAACTGTTAAGTTAGCCGTTAACTGCTAACTAGGCAGAACTGGGAACTAGCTTCAAAGCTGCCATTACTTACCTTATCCTATTCGTTTTGATATTCAATATCAGGCGTCTGTGAAGTAACAAAATAACACTGGGTATCGGGTCTTGGAAATGTTATATCTTTACTTACGTCTTGGTTACATTTTATGAACAATAATTGTCAATCTTAGGCAAACATGTAAAATTGTGTCAGGGTGTTTAATATCTTAGTGCATTGCTGCTTCAAAATGTACACTTCTAATATATGTCATTCTATTAAATTGGAGCTTCTCAACATCTGTCTCCCATCTTAACCTAAGCTACCTCATAGATAAGGCTATTCTATATTATACACAAAATATTATTTGACAACGATATTCTCTCAGTCACTGAAAAGTTCACTGAAGCTCACTGCCCTAGAAGTTCACCATCAGTTTTATAACACAGGTTAGAAATTTCTAATTAAAGACGAAGAGCAATTTTTTTTGAAAGAGACCTTTGGATGTCGGAGATGCGTAAGCACTGGCATGTCCTTCCTAAAGTAAGCTTCACTCTAATCAAGTAAACAAGCACAAAAGCGATATATTTCCTGAAAATATTGAACATGTTATTAAGATATGTTTTTGGACTGGGGTATATCATTAGCGTCATCAGTTTCCCGTTAGCTAGGAAACATTCGTCATCTTTATATATTAGAACAGTAGCGTCATCTATGCGTTCTTATATAAGCACAAGCTCTTAGTTACGTATTGTTTATCTATGGCTACTAGGTCAGTAGCGTCATCTATACGTAGTTTTAAAAACACAAGCTCTTGGTTACGTATTGTTTGATTATCTATGGTTACTAGGTCAGTAGTGTCATCTATAGGTAGTTATAAGAACACAAGCTCCTGGTTACGTATTGTTTATCTATGGTTACTAGGTCAGTAGTGTCATCTATAGGTAGTTATAAGAACACACGCTTCTGGTTACGTATTGTTTATCTATGGTTACTAGGTCAGTAGTGTCATCTATACGTAGTTATAAGAACACAAGCTCTTGGTTACGTATTGTTTGTATATCTATGGTTACTAGGTCAGTAGTGTCATCTATAGGTAGTTATAAGAACACAAGCTCCTGGTTACGTATTGTTTATCTATGGTTACTAGGTCAGTAGTGTCATCTGTACGTAGTTATAAGAACACAAGCTCTTGGTTACGTATTGTTTGTTTATCTATGGTTACTAGGTCAGTAGTGTCATCTATAGGTAGTTATAAGAACACAAGCTCCTGGTTACGTATTGTTTATCTATGGTTACTAGGTCAGTAGTGTCATCTATACGTAGTTATAAGAACACAAGCTCTTGGTTACGTATTGTTTGTTTATCTATGGTTACTAGGTCAGTAGTGTCATCTATAGGTAGTTATAAGAACACAAGCTCCTGGTTACGTATTGTTTATCTATGGTTACTAGGTCAGTAGTGTCATCTATACGTAGTTATAAGAACACAAGCTCTTGGTTACGTATTGTTTGTTTATCTATGGTTACTAGGTCAGTAGTGTCATCTATAGGTAGTTATAAGAACACAAGCTCCTGGTTACGTAATGTTTATCTATGGTTACTAGGTCAGTAGTGTCATCTATACGTAGTTATAAGAACACAAGCTCTTGGTTACGTATTGTTTGTTTATCTATGGTTACTAGGTCAGTAGTGTCATCTATAGGTAGTTATAAGAACACAAGCTCCTGGTTACGTATTGTTTATCTATGGTTACTAGGTCAGTAGTGTCATCTATACGTAGTTATAAGAACACAAGCTCATAGTTACATGTTGTTTGTTCATCTATGGTTACTAGGTCAGTAGCGTCATCTATACGTAGTTATAAGAACACAAGCTCTTGGTTACGTATTGTTTGTTTATCTATGGTTACTAGGTCAGTAGTGTCATCTATAGGTAGTTATAGGAACACAAGCTCCTGGTTACGTATTGTTTATCTATGGTTACTAGGTCAGTAGTGTCATCTATACGTAGTTATAAGAACACAAGCTCTTGGTTACGTATTGTTTGTTTATCTATGGTTACTAGGTCAGTAGTGTCATCTATAGGTAGTTATAAGAACACAAGCTCCTGGTTACGTATTGTTCATCTATGGTTACTAGGTCAGTAGTGTCATCTATACGTAGTTATAAGAACACAAGCTCTTGGTTACATGTTGTTTGTTCATCGATGGTTACTAGGTCAAAAGCGTCATACGCAAGTTGTTATAAGAACACAAGCTCTTAGTTACGTATTGTTTGTTTAACTGATCTTATTGGAGCTTGTCTTGAGCTAACTGTAAGGCCAAGTGGAGAGAATTCCCTACCAGTATCTTCAACTAGTTGACCGATCTTGTTGACGCTTATCCTGAGCTAACTTGTGGAAAGAATTCCCTACCAGCATCTTCAACTGACCTTGTTGGCGATCTTCTTCAATGTCATTTTACAAGTGCACGCTAAACCACCAGCTACAAATATTGAACCTCAGTGATTTCTTCATCTACTAATTAATTATTACTACGAAATGGTGAAATTTGAAGCATTATTTTTTGAAGTTCTATGTAAAGAATTATTAAAGACTGCTGAGACTGAGTTAAACATGGGAGATATATGGGGAACAGCGAAAGACAACCCGAAAACCAAAGCAAATTTTGGAAGTTCAGGAGGTTTCTCTGGTAGCCAGATGTCTCTGTTTCCTTGAAAATCATTATGATCATATTATAAGATTTATGATATGCACAGCCATGAAAGTAATATTGCTAATTAGTTTGTCTCTTTAAGCTGTTGGTATGGGGTAAAACGTGTTAGAACACTTGCAGTGGGTTGACTTCCATTACATCCAACAAGGAGACAGAACTACCATTATAATTTCTTAGGTGGGTTAAGATCTATTTTTATACATTCCAGGGTTAAGCTGTATAAAACTGGGATGCAGGAAGGCAATACCAATCATGAAACATAATATATTATACAGTAGCTATTGTCCTTACACGCAGGAAAGTGAAATTCAGTGAACTTGATTCATCTCTTTCATTCTTCCACGAGTATACATGTATAACAGTCATAAGTACATATGTGTATCACATCTGTAAAATGTTATATTAATATATAGTTATATACTAAGACGTGTGAACCACTTGATTTTCAAACTGACTTCGAGTTTGGTCCTCAGAATGAAAGGCCGACAATAAGGTCACAATTGCCATCAGAACTCATCACAGAATTTAAGACAGTCCACTCCAATAGCTGCTGCACCTTCAGATTGTCACTAAACAACACATCCATAGGCCTATATCGTTAGACACATCCTTGACTCAGTGGTAAGCGCGTGCTAGAAAAAGTCATTGTGATTCTTTTTATATAGTTAACTTGTGTGTGTGTGTGCTGTTGCAAGCTAGCTTCCAAGCTTCAGACGTACATCATACCAAAAATATAGGCCTTATTAATTTATTATATTATGCAAACTTGTGTATATATTACAGCTTTTCTCTGCACAGCATTTCAGATAGATTCCTCTAGCTACAGATGAAGTCTGTTCCTGTACCGAGAAAGATATGTAGATACTGCCGACTCCACAATCACTGCGAGTACAGTAGGTTCACCTGCCATGGAGATCCCGAATGCTCCGCGCAGAGCCTACATGATGTAGATAACACACTTATAAATTAAGATCTTTAACTATAAAGAACCCATTAACCCGTTGCGTACTTACTTCGCCCGTCTATATACGTTGCAAAAGAACTTTTCTTTTTTAAGTCACTTTAGTGTATTAATAAGGAGGTCTATAGAAATATTGTCAGATTCGGGTCTGAATCCCGGTTGGTGTGAAACATTTTCACTTTAATTGCGTCCGTACTAACACTCTGGAAGAAATGAATGAGTTTTAACTTTTATAATGGCACGGTAGATTCGACATTACTACTTTTGATTAAGAAAATAAGGTTCAAAACTCAGAAACTCAATGAAATTTGGATTTGTTCAAACAACCATAAATTTGTTTCGTGTACTGTATGTAATGAGATGGCTACTCAAAATGCGCCTGTGAGCTCCGCAAGTCATTATTTACTACATTATGAACTAATCGTTTCCATTGTATTTTTAAATGAAACTCAAGAACAGTAAGATTGTAAATATCGGGGCAAAAATCAAAACTAATATCAGAGGATGGTACCGGGTGAGTTAGCCGTGGTGGTTACGGCATGACTAATAGCAGTCGCTCACATCCGGGAGGCGAGGAGGTTCGAATCCCCCCGCCGGCAACCTTGAAGATGGTCTTCTGTGGTTTCCCATCTTCCTTCCAGGCAAATGCCGGGGTTGGTCCCTCACTATAGGCCACAGCCGCTACCTTCCAACTCCTCGCCCTTCCCTTCCAACTTTCCTCCCCAACGGTACTTGTAGCTCACCCATTGGGTGTCCGTCTCGAAGCAGCTACAAAACTGGCGAGCCGAACATGTCCTCGGACACTTTCGGCACTAAAAAAGCCATACACTAAAAAAAAAAAAAAAAAAAAAAAAAAAAAGAGGATGGTCTTTAATTTTGACAGGTATTTATCGTTAAAATAATTTAAAGGACGCCAAGGGTCTTATTACCATATTTACCGAAGTACCCATGTCGTATTAGGAGGCTGCGTTATCCCAGTCGCTAGAAGCGTTGACCTTCTAACCGAAAAGGTGTGGGCTCGATTCCTGTCCAGGTAGTGAATTTTAGAAACAAAACTACCCCATTCAGAAACGTAAATGGCCCTGAGGCTCGCCCGCCTACAACAGAAATGAGGGCCAGGGTAATTCCTTGGCACAAAGGAGCTCACAACTCCATCCCATCTGTTATGGTAGCTCTTCAGTCGGTCAACTTAAGTATAATACAAATTATTGGGGTGTGTCAACAACCTCAAAAAGAAAAAAAAAGGATGACATATTTCGCTCGTCAAGCGAGCATCGTCAGATCTACTACAAGACAAAAGAGCTGTGCTCTTCTAAGAGGGTTGGTGTTTGAAGACCGTATCCATTCTCAGTTGATATTGTGGGCTTTGATAGTGCTTTATAGAGCTATTTTGCCTTGTAGATATTACCTTTCAGATGTGACAATGAGGTATATGTTGTCTTTTACCTTGCATTAATTTTAATATCTTTTTCTGAAAATTAATATACAGAGTTGTGTAAATTATTAAGTGTCATATTTTTAAATCATAACATGTATTTTTCTTATTTTATGGTTAAGTCTACTCAAAACGAATGGCAAAATAAACTTTCTAAATTTCAGAAATCGAACATCAATGGTTTTGTAAAAATAGGAACATAAAGATATAGTCTAACCTTTAGCATAGGCAAGATATGAGTCTTCCAACTCCCTGTTGATCTGACAATGCTCGCTAGACGAGCGAAGCATGCCATCCTTTTAATGCCCTCTTCAAACTTTGAATCACATGTAATTTTCTCAGGCTTGTGATCGCGATGACCGACTGAACGGTACAATATTAATTGTTAATAATGCAACGCTGAACGATGGCTGTCTACACAATTCCTTCTAGCGCCATTGTCACGAAGGGCGGAAGCCTCTACCTTACACTGCTCCAAGGCCATTGACTTTTCCTTTATAATATTTGTGATAAAAGAAATATAAGGCATGGCTGTCGCAGCGGTTGAAATAGATCGTGTTTTCTCTCTACATCATGTGTTTAGGCGGGCACTGGCGGGTTAGTCGGTCCCCAGGAAGGCAGGCCACGGTCTTGGAGGCACTCAGGAGGGACGCTCGACCACGCTTCCCGCCGGGGTGGCTAGCTAGGGAGCCGCTGTCCGATGGACTCTGTGGAGGATGAGCTCACCCTCGCTGTTGGTAGCGGCCATTGTCACAGCTGATCCACCACCACCTTCACCGCAGGAGGAGGCACACTGGCACTTGAGCATCCACTGCACGTTGAAGATGACCGTGTGCCAGTGATGGTGCGTGGACTCGGTCGCATGGTGCTCGCTCTCCGCCAGCCAGAAGGACGAGCCGGGCTCGGCAAGGGCCAGCACGGCATCCACTGTGCTGCGCCGGCACCAGAACTCCACCCTGATGGTCGTGCTAAGCTGCGGTTCACAACACACCCCATTGCCCGCACACTCCCCGCAGAACTTGGGCCTGAAGCGCTTCCTGCTGCGGCAAGGACCCACTCGCAGGCGCACGGGACCACTCACTCGCTGTGTGGCCTTGCACTCGTGCCCTCTCTGCAACAAAATAAACAGAACATTAGACTCTCGATTGTAAATTCAGGGAAGAACTATTCACTAAGACTAAACATAACAAGCGATAGTAAGTTTCAAATAAACGGAAGAAACGTAGAGGATGTGAAATAATTTACGTATCTTGGTAGCATCGTTTCTAAAACTGGAGGAGCAGAGGAGGATGTGAGCAGTAGGATCAAGAAAGCGAATGCAGCCTTGATCCAGTTGCATCCTATCTGGAAAAGCAATGAGCTTTCCAAACGAACTAAGCTCCGAATATTCAATAGCAATGCAAAATCAGTGTTGCTATATGGGCGTGAGGCTTGGAAAGGAAGAAAATCAATCACAAAGAAAATCCAGACCTTTATAAACCGATGCTTACGAAGAATCTTGAGAGTGTTTAGGCCAAACGTAATATCCAGTGAAGAACTATGGTATCTTACAAAAGAGAAGCCCGTGGATTTACAGTTGAAGGCAAGAAAGTGGAAGTGGGTCGGACATACACTGCGCAAAACCCAGACGGTAATAGAGAGGCAAGCCCTGAGTTGGAATGCTCAGGGACATCGCAGAAGAGGAAGACCAAGGGAAATTTGGAGGAGAACAGTGGAGAGGGAAGCTGCAGAAGCGGAGAGAACGTGGGGAGAAGTGAAGGCAAAGGCACGAAACTGAGTCCGATGGCGATGCTTCGTTGAAGCCCTATGTTCCAGTGAGGTGAACAACAGGACATAAGTAAGTAGACTCTCGATTATTCGCGAGTGGATTATCCGCGATCCACAGAGGATTTATTTTCCCCCAACAACATTTCGAAGTGCTACCGCCATGTGCGTTTGAATGTACAGGGATTTTCTTTCGCTGGAGCAGGGCCGGCGACTAGCTACCGGGCGCGCCCGTCTTCCGCCAGCCAACCGAGCTCGAACCGACGATAGCGCGCAGGTGGAAACCGTAACAAAGTACATTAATTAATGGTAAATTCACCAGCAAATCATGATTAAAGAACTTACCTTTACAAAGAAGATGCTGAAAATGTTCTCCTTCAGCTGACAGGCAGGTGTTGTACCGTGTAAATAAATTACCGTTTACACGTTGTAAATCCCTTCAGTTGTGAGGCCTATCTGCGGCCGTATATTGATCTCCAGCTTCACTAGAGTACGGGTAATTGATATGTATACTTTGTATTTTAAAAATACCCCACAATTAACCATCAAACATGCTTCGATTAATTACAGTAAAATCGCAGGGGGGGGGGGTGTACAGGAGTAGCTACATAATGTAACGATGTAACTCCCAAGCTGAAGAAGAACATTTTCAGCATCTTCTGCGAAAAGGTAAGTTCTAACCTCTGGTGACGTGAGGGAATCCAGATTCCCAATAAATAAAACGCCATCTGAGCTTCGTTAATTAAATCTTTCAAGAAGCTGTGGTTTATGTGCGCTGACACTTCACACCCTCGTAACCTTAAGGACCCTTGTTATCTCGCCTACGCGCTATCCGCGGACCAGAGCTCGGTTGGCTGGCGGAAGGCGCGCGCGCCTGGCAGCCGGCCGCCGGCCGCCGGCCGCCGGTCCCACTCCGGCAAAAGAATCTCCCTGTACCTCAGAAAGGGTAGCACACTGCCCTCTCCCTTCCCTGTCTCTTCCATAAAGGAGAAATCCATGCAATAACCTTGAACATTTCAAATATTCATGTTTTGTTCGCAGATTCAGTTCAACTAGTGGGAGCGTACAGTACTCACATATAACTGATTATTGCTTGTTATTGCAAAACAATGCAAAAGAGTATTGCTAACGTTAAAACAAACACTAGAAATTAACTATTAATTGTATAATTTATTTATTTTTTCTTTCTTTCTTTCTTTCTTTCTTTATTCATTCGATCTCCTATTTATTTATTTATTTACTTACTTATTCATCGTTCATTCATTCATTCATTCATTCATTCGTTCATTCATTCATTCATTCATTCATTAATTCATTTATTCATTCATTCATTCATTAATTAATTAATTAATTAATTAATTAATTCATTCATTCATTCATTTATTCACTCATTTATGCATTCACTTATTCATTCATTTATTCATTCATTCATTTATTCATTTATTCATTCATTCATTTATTCATTCATTCATTTATTCATTCATTCATTCATTCTTTGATTCATTTATTCACTCATTCATTTATTCAATCATTTATTCATTCATTCATTCATTCATTCATTCATTTATTCATTTATTCACTCATTCATTCATTCATTTATTCATTTATTCATTCATTCATTCATTCATTCATTTATTCATTCATTCATTTATTCATTCGTTTATTCATTCATTCATTCATTCATTCATTTATTCATTCATTCATTCATTCATTCATTCATTCATTCATTTATTAATTCATTTATTCATTCATTCATTCATTCATTTATTCATTCATTTATTCACTCATTTATTCATTCATTAATTCATTTATTCATTCATTTATTCATTCATTCATTTATTCATTTATTCATTTATTCATTCATTCATTTATTTATTCACTCATTCATTCATTCATTCATTCATTCATTTATTCATTCATTCACTCGTTCATTTATTCATTCATTCATTCATTCATTTATTCATTCATTCGTTCATTTATTCATTCATTCATCAATTCATTCATTCGTTCATTCATCAATTCATTCATTCATTCATTCATTCATCAATTCATTCATTCATTCATTCATTTATTTATTCATTCATTCGTTCATTTATTCATTCATTCATTCATTCATTCCTTTGTTCATTCATTTATTTATTTGCTCCTTTATTGGGTGCAGAAAGTCTCGGTGAGCTGGTAGCTCAAGGGGACTGCCCTTTACAAACACGGCTTAGTAACTTATTTTGTTAACAAGTAAATATATAATATGAGTATTTAATCATTTAATTATCAAAGAACAACTACCGGCGTTTAGCTATGCACTTGGCCTTGAGAGCTCAGAGGTAGGAGAGTGTTGCAGAGCAGTGCGGGGTGCGCGCCGAATACTTCTCTATAGTAAAACACTGACCTGAGTGACAGTAGGTTCTCACAACGAGACACAGACACTCTCAACGTGGCGGTAGCATACCGGGGAAGTAGGACGGGCAAGTGCAGAGCTAACTGCCGGTAACTGTAGATAGTATATTATTATACCGTAGGTCATTGGATAATAATAGGACATTTAGGAGTAATACTACTATAGGGTTGTGTGTAAACTTGAAGAAGGTGCAGGTGAAACAGCAATCCGTAAGAACAAAGACAAGATAATTAATTTTGCAAGCAAGCTGCCGTCTGGGCCCAAATAACGAAGCTTGCACCCAGCTCCCGAGGCCATACGATATTATTATTATTAGAGAGGTATGATTTTGTTTCTCTCAAAACTCCATTTATTTCACTCCTTTGGTCAATGCTTTGTGCTATCAAAAGCTTTTACTGATAAGTTTATGGCATTGGATCCGATTTTTCACTCACTTTTTCGAAGAATGTTCCCTCATTTCCAACCCCTAGATTCGAATTTGCCCTTGAGCAAACTCGACCGAGATTCTGAATGGTTATATTAATGTATTAATTTGAAAGAGATTAGTGCAAAATGACGGTAGTTATCGTGTCCACAATAAAGTTGTTGTTCCTGAGCTTTTTAGGGACTTTGCGACACCGTGACCCTGTATCCCCGTGTACTTGGGTGTGGGTAGAATTTGTCTGAGAACCAGTCACTTCGATGTCTGTACTAGTAAGGAGGAAGATTGTAGTTTTACGTAACCGTTAATCGCGTGAGCATGAACCACGGGACCTCCTTTTCACGTGGAATCCAAACCACAAGACATGCCATTTCACTTTAAAAATCTCACATTGATTGACCGAGAATCGATACCGGTCCACCGTGGTGAGAGGTCAACAGCTTGACCACTGTGCCTCCACGCCCCTCGTATGCACTAGTGCGTGTATTTGTAATTGAGTAAGAATTTGGGTAGGAAGCAGGCGTGTCCTTAACTTAGGAACCAACCTGGCATTTGCCTGGAGTAGAAATACGAAACCACGGAAAACCACTTCCAGCATGGGTAAGGTAGGAATTGAACCCGCCTTTTCTGAGTTTTGCCTTACGAGGCAGAGTGTACCCCTTTCCAGCTCTCAAACCAGAATTCAATTTCTTGGCAAATTCAGGAATCGAACCCGCGCCTTGCGGTGACAACAAGGAATGCTAGCCACTACGCAACGAGGCGGGGCTCCTGAAAGTGACAGGTATGTATTACGCACATATTAACTTTTGAACTGACTGTAGTTTTGGGGTCTGGCGGTTGAGAAACGCTAAGATACATTTTCCGGAAGTTGCAGCATTGTAGCCATTGCAAATAAAAACTAACAGATTGAGTGACACTGCAATTGATACATTAAGACTTCACGGGAAGAACGGGGCAAGTCACATTATGTAAAATTTTCAGGAGTGCCAATTTAAACTTTCAACACTAAAAATAAATACTTAAAAACACCCCAATTGAGGGTAAGCAATATACAGTTATTTTGCCAAATGTATTTCTTGTAAAGGAAGTATCTAGTGTAATACAAATAACAACTAATGTAAAATTATTAACAAGTGAGAGGATATGGGACGTTATTTCCGTTCCCACTAAAAATAATAAAAACACTGATAGTCAGTCTGAAAGACTAGACTTTATATAATTTTAAATGCTACAAATGATACAAATGCTGGGTGAAGTGCAAGTGCAAACCAAGGTCAAAGGAGGTAGCTGGCAGGATGACGTCACGCTTTCCGGAGCGCGCGGGGAAAGGAGGCAGCTCAAGCGGTACTATGACGTCACACACCTCACTGCATTCTCGGTACATTTTGTCCCGTCACCGTAACGTAACGCCAGACCTCAGTGTAACGACGAAGTCGACAAGATTATTAAAAATGATAAAATCCTCTGTATCTCGGTGACTCACCGCTTGACTCACCGCTTTAGGCCTATTTGAAATTAATTTAAAATAATCTATAGTTACGATGGCTGGCCACCAGAATGCGCCATAAACTCATTTCCGAAAAGAATCAACTTACCCTGTTCTTTCCGTGTGGTCTTCAATCTATCGCCGGCATCGCACGAGCTTAGTTTTTGAAGGAGGGTTACATGGGGATAATATGCTCGGGCAAGGTATAATCTGTAACTGTACAACTTCGAGTTCATTCTGACACATGGAACTAACCCTCTCCGACACATGTTTTCTGATTCAAATGACCATCAGATATCGTAAAAGTGCTGAGAGAGAAAGAAGGCAAGGATCAATGAGGCTGACAGCTTGTGACGTAAGAAGCGGTCCTCGCCCATGGCTGGACGCCAGACCACTCGCCGACTCGACCAGAGGCGCCTTGGTGGCGTCGGGTTACGACGCATTAGGCAGATGTGTCCGTGACACTAATTACATTACATTCGCTCAGCTCAAGAGGAACGACTTCTTTACATACCTAGGAGGAGTTAATTGAACTCCACTTCAGTACGAGAAGTGGTTTGTCAGAGCAAGGTCTGCTCCGGGAAACCAAATGTATTGTTTACGTTGATTATTTTCCAAAATCATCGGGTTCTTAGGAGAAAGGCAGGTTATGACTCCAACATGTTGGTCATATCCCCGTCTCTGAATAGAAGATAGGAGAGTTCTAACACAAGGATTACGTAGGCAGTGATAATGTGAACTTAACCATATCCATGCGGCTTCGGTGGTGTAGTTGATAACATGCTGAGCTTCTATGCACAAGGTTGCGGGATCAAATCTGGCCGAAGCCGTCGGATTTTTTAAGAGTGTTAAAAATACCTCAGTATACCTTCGAAGGAGGGGAAGTTAAGCCGGCGGTCCCATGTCATAGATTTATGGCATGATAAAGAACCTTAAAATAATTACACTTGTGTGAACTAAATTATAGGTTAGATTTGACCAACGTTCTTAGGTTCCAACGATCGTCGCCAGGAGCTGACTGCGGTGGCATCTAGTAATAAAGTTCAGGACTAGTTGGTCGTTGCCGGTGGCGTTTGGTAGCAAAAGTTGGAACTACTTGAAATCGAATGTCTGCAGTCCTTACTTGAATTAAAAACAGATGAAAATGAAAATCCACAGCCTGCTTCCAGTCTTCGACCGGGTCAGGAATGGAATGAATGAAGCCCCCAACTAGCGGCGAGGATATGGAATGTGCCGGCTGCCGAGGCCTGACGCACTCCTCTGGGGCAATGATTAAATGAATGACAGGTGAAATGAAATGATAGTGGAGAGTGTTGCTGGAATGAAATTTTGACAGGGAAAACCGGAGTACCCGGAGAAAAACCTGTCTGCCTCCGTTTTGTCCAGCACAGATCTCACATGGAGTGACCGGGATTTGAACCACGGACCCAGCGGTGAGAGGCCGGCGTGCTGCCGCCTAAGCCACGGAGGCTTCAATTAAAAACAGATAACATACACTAATACAGCCATCACAATATTAACACCGGTTATCCGACTGATTCTACACACATCCAATATACAAGGGGCTACATGACCGCGTTGTCGCAGCCCCTAAACTGAGGAACTATCCAACCAATCATATCTAATAGCAAGGACTTGGATTTATATGTATTTACTCATTCCATTATTACTCGGACATATTTGTTTAGCCCATTTTCATTTATGATACAAGATGTTCAGATGTTCTCCCAAATATATGGGTAGAGTTATAACTCTTTGTCTTTACCAAGGTGTATAATAGAATCATTTCTTGGATGAAGACCTGAGGAATTATTTACCTCTACCAAACACTAGAGCCTCGGAAAAACTACTACCATCATTGAAGAAAATGAGAAGACATATTTCAAGAATTTAATGGAACCGGAGACATGATCAACCGGACGTGGGCAACATCCAACATTGAGTTGAGGCATATCTTTACACGTCAGGCTGTCCATGGTTTTCACCGCCTTAATTGTATCAAGAAATCTTTCCATGACCCTACAGTGACGCGTGTATGCCAACTATGTGGACAAGCATGTGAACGCTGCCACTTACATCTCTGTAGTAAAAGAAAACAATCAATCATTCAATCAATCAATCAAACGACTATGCAATTCAAATCGCCAGAACGCAATTTTAGTCTACATGTTCATTCTTTATTTCGATTGCTATATTGGCTGAACTAGCACCAACAGATAGAGCACAGGTATTATGTGGGATCGTTTTGTTCTTTACTTTAAATAACATTTTCAAATAACACACATTATGCTATTACAAACGCTTTAAAATAACAATTTCAAAATCGCATTATCAACTTAAATTCGATGCGTATAGAATGCCAACGGTAGCCAAACCATCGGAGTGCCATATAGACCTGTCATGACATCTGGCGGATATGTTTTGCATAAGATAATCCTAATAGGGCGAGTGCATTCTAGCAGCCATAAAAAGGAAACTTCAATTACAGCTGTTCCAACGTGCAGGCTGGTGCGCAGCTCACAACCGGTTAGCCATGATTGTCACTCCCATAAAATTCATCTGGTTGCTGTTAGATGTCTCGTGCAGATCCGGTGGCAAATATTGTTTTAATTAAATATATATTTTCCATTGTAATTATGCACAATATAACGCTTAATTTTATAATGTCTGAGTAATTACAAAACAATAAATATAAAACATTCACGCAAAGAAACCACATTCAGATAGGTTTTGAACCACAGCCAAACGGGTAAAAGACTAACGCTTTACCACACAGCCAAACATGTCCACCAAAATGTGTCGTTATCAATTGATTTACATATAACGTCTTAGAAAATAATGATTTGGACTAAATGATTCCTTGAGTGAAGTGTACCTTTGTATATGAAGCATTCCATACAAAGCTCATATTATTTCCATCAGTAGGATATATTGCATGCAATACCCAAACTACTGTAATATACGTCAGGCACAATATATCAGCTGCAATCTTGTCTTTTATATCACTGCTACCGTCTAATATAATAATATCAACACAAATTATCGAACTGGCCACGTCCATTAGGACAGTTTAAACCATTCTCGGTTCGATAATCGGAACTAATGGGTTCAAAGTGATTAATTATAATGCTTGCATAATTCACACGGCCACCATCCAGATATGGTACGGATGATGACCTTTTAGTTTGGGTGCAAGTCGGGTCCCATATGATAGTATATTGTTACCAAATTTAGTAGAGATCGGACGATTAGTTTAGTCGTAATTTGATTTTACGTTTTGGACGTTTGATTGGCCACTATTCAGTTTTGGTAAAGATGGCGACAATATAAAACATGACATTGAGGTGCCCTTTGCTAGTGCTACCTCTGTATCAAATTTCGTTAAATTCGGTTTCATCGTGTTTGAATTGATTGGGGGGGAGGGTGAGGGGGGACAGATATACACACTCACACACAGACAGACTGACAAGTTTTGGCCCTTGTAGATCTCATAAGTCTACTTTCATTTTTTGCAAAAATTGAAAGTAGGCTAAAATTTGGCTTATGAGATCACCTTTTGTCCGCGCGTGTGTGTGTGTGTGGTGTGTGTGTCCCTAAGAAACCCTAAACGACTGGAGGAATTTCATTGAAACACGGCTGTGCCCTTCGTTTGTAACCCTATCTACCAATCTGATCTTCATCATTCTCCTGTAACACCACATTTCAAACGCTTCAAATCTCCTCTTTTCTGCTGCACCAATAGTCCAAGTTTCACTTAGAGTGCCACGCTCCAGACAAAGGCCTCAAAAACGACTTCCTAATATCTAAGTCTATATTCGATGTCAACAGATTCCTTTTCTGTTGAAATGCTTTCCTTGCCTGAGCTAACCTACTTTTAATATCCTCTTTGCCTTATCCATCACTGTATCAAATAATGGATTGAATAAATTCAACTGTAATTTCATTGAAATGTGTAGAACAAGTTCCATTGTAAAAACGAGCGTTTCCCGGCAAGTCTTTTCAAATATCATAAGCCGGAAGTAAATAACTAAATAAAAAAACAACATATATTTTGATTTATTTTCGGGGCTTCTAGAATTTCAACGTTTGGCACAATTATTATCAAAATAACTTAAGTTTATGGTTTAGCTACACTGGACCCTAAGTGCTCTTAGTGTTATTTGAAAAATGTTTCCACCATTAAAAGTTACTAGCAAGTTCATAAAACACACTTTCCCCAATAGGTTTATAATGAGAGACTTAAGGAGAAAGGCTGTTACGTTTCTATTTCAACCGAATGATTATAGAACACTATTCACATTTCAGTTAGAATTCCAAGTTCTACGTTCCCTAACTTAAGAAGGCAATCACTGAAAATTGGATTGTCATAACACTCACTGGTTATTCGATATTAATTTATGAAATTATACGATTTAAGTACTCATTCCTTTTATTTACTGTTTCTGAAATCCATGCAAAATGATAAAGGAAAGGCCTCAGAATGTTAAAATGACATGAAGCAGACGTAACAGCGGCCAAAATGTGAATTGGACAGCAATTATTGAGTGGATTTTCCTACGGCAACAGTATCTGAAAATCGCTCACTTCGTATATTTTTTTCAAGTCATTTTTTAAGAAAATTATAAATATTTATGAAATTACAGAGCTAATGTCTAATCTCTTTCATTTGAATGCTCATTCGTCACGATCGGTCACTGGTGAGTGCCGCAGGAGGGATCTATACTACTGAAGTAATATATACGAGGGTCGAGTCATAAGTCATGGCAACTATTTTTTTTCTTGCGAACAGGAGACAACACGGAAAATCTACGATATGCATTTTGAAATATAGGGCATGTACGTATGCCTAGTGCCTGAAGATAAATTCTGACGTCAGGAGATGCTCGTAGGTAAGTGACAGAACACAGGCCATTGGTAAACAATGTTTTATTATGATATAGACAGCAAATGCACTAGACTACGTAGAAAGGACAGGTCTCCACTGGTTACAGACCTTCGAAATAATTACCCAAGGTGTCTAATGTGCGTTGCCAGTGGTCTGGGCGGGGTAAGTCGGCAGTTGATACTCTACCCCGTTTGAACGTCTCCACCCACCTCGCCACTGTCCTATAGGCAGGGGCGTATTCTTAGGGCTACCGGGGCTACCGGGGCTACCGGCGGTAGCCCAAGAAAATTACATTAAAAATAAATAACACTTAATTATAGTTTCAACAAAGCATTCAAACAATCGTGACTTCCATGCACATTCTTCTTTATCGAAGGAAATAATGGTTAGTGGGTAGTCAACGCGGCAACGCAGTAGAAACCGACCAAGAAAGCGGCAGTCTTACGCCGCTCTCCACATCTCTCCGCACCCACCCTTGTTCCGTGCAGGCACAGCGCTCTTAGCGAGCAAGTTGCCGCTACAGCTGACGGTTTCTTTGAAGTTAAAAGTGTTTAAAGCAACAAATAGCCTACAATAAATATACATTATCACGTGCATAGATGTGAATATGTTTAGAAGTTGTAGTATTTTCTATGCGTGATTTATTTAAGTGTGTGTTTGCTGAAGAATCTTTATGTAGTGTTTTGTTTTAACTGTGCCAGTTATGATTTTGTAAGAAGATTATGGAACGAACACATGCGGGAGCTTTAAATGTCTGACTGTATAATAGAGAGTTTGTTAGAAGTTCATTTCAGCCGTCGTCCATGCAGTGAGAAAGTTCATATTAAACATATGACAAGGCATACACCTGAACTGCAATTGTGTGCCAATGTATACACCTCATTTCACATCATCTACTTATGCTAGGTGGAATAGGTTATCTGGCATTTCTAATGTGTCTAAATTGTATTGCTGGCCGTGTTTGTTATTTAGTCGTGAAGTTAATGAATGGTCAAATGAAGGGTTTTCAAATATGAACTCTTTTCGCATGGCAGTTCAAAAGCATGTTTTGTGTAATATTAAGCTCAGTGGTAGCCCAGATCTTCAGACCAGTATACGCTACTGCCTATAGGACATGGCATGCACACCTAATGCTTTCCGCAGCTCTGCATGACATTGGCGTGCATTTCTGCCGCAGAGAACTGCGAATTTAATATACGATCTTTGCTCCTGCTTGTTGACTTCCATTGTGTGACGCTCTCACCCACACACTGAAATTGTGGGTATGCTCAGACCCACACTGTTGTTTACATTACACCATCTAGTGGCATCGTACGCAAGTACATACCGTACGTTTCCAAATGCATATCGTAGATTTTCCGTGTTGTCTCCTGTTCGCGAGAAAAACAAGAAGTTCCGTGACGATCTAAAGAGCCTACTTTTCCAGAAAAGTAAGATTCATGACAATGATTAATCTATATGGACCTAATTAGAATAATGACGAAATTGAGTTGGTAATATCGACATTTCTAATTAGTTCAAAATATAACTGGCATAATGTTGGCTTGAATACTTTCTCATATATTGATATTAGGGTAAAAAATAGAGACAGCATTTATTAACAGTTGGCAACCCTGGTTGCTCTTAAGAATACGCATAGTCATATCTGTTACAGTACACATAGCACATACGAAATTTGGTTGAAATCCAATTGATAGTATAGAAGTTACATGTATTTACAATGGGTCCTATCAGCAGGCTTAGAATCATATTGGTAGTACTGAGGTCCATTAGTTACTCCAAATTAATCTAGAATGTCAGGTACTATACGTGTGCATTGTTTAAAGCTGTCGGCTTGCATACTTTCTGATATATTGGTATTTGGATAAAAACAATTGAGAGTGCATTTATTAACAGTTGGCAGCACTGGTGGCTCTTAAGATTACACTCAGTCATATATGTCTATCTACACATAGTACATACGAAATTTGGTTGAAATCCAATTAATAGTGTAGAAGTTACATGCATTAAAAAATTGGACCTATCAGTAAGCTTAGAATCATTTAGGCAGCACTGTCATGTATAGCCTCTTGGAAATTACAATGAAATATTATTATCTATACGTGTACCAATTTTGGTATAGCTCCCATGGATAACTTCCAAGATATGCAACATAGAACTGAAATTTTAATTGTGATTTTTCAGCAGTTGGTAGCACTGACATCATTTTCAAATACGGCGGTGAGATATTCAGATAGAGATCTTTACTCATACCAAATTTGGGTTTGATTGCTTCATCCGTTTAGGAGTTGATAGGGGGGGGGGGGGGGGGCACACACACAGCCAGCCAACCGGACAGACAGACAGACACACATTTTCCCGGATCGATCTCATAAGTCTACTTTCTCCTCATTTTTGCAAAATGTGAAAAGCAGGCTAAACATAGTTGCCATGACTTATGACTCGACCTCCGTATGATGATAACTGTACCCATATATTGAGGAGAAAGTAGACTTTATGTTTGCATATTAAGGCTTTCACGGCCCGGATTATTATATAAACAATTCATGCTTTTGGGCTAATACACACGGCATTAGCCCAAAAGCATGAATTGTTTAGACTTTATGTTCTTTACTGAACATCTTGTTAGTATTTATGATGTGGAAAATGTAATGAATGAATTTAAAACTTTATTACTGCAAGGAAACTAAGCAGACAGATTATTTTATAAGAAATCTACTTGTCGTGGATTGAGTATCATTGCACAGTGAGTATTCCTGTCACGAAGGCTCAAGGAAGCTGCAGCGAACACATTATCATCCCAAGCTCGTTCTGGACCCCGCACTTTGACACGAGTCGTGACATCACCAATCCCATGTTTCTCATTTATTTGCGGCCTGAATCTCAAGCGTTCGCCTCATTTCACTCACAAATGAGTCTCGGTGCTTTCAAATGGATTCATGTCCGTCTTTTTTTCTATCCAATCCCGCAGCGATTGTCGCTGCCGGTGATGGGATGTCAGCAGAGTACATAATGGTGTTACCTGTTGACGGGAGACGACTGACCACGTTCAGTTCAAATTGTGCTCCCGTGAGCGGATTAAATAGATTGGGTATAAAAATTCCACAGTTGGTAGCCCTTCAGGCAAGTAACTCATTATTGAAAACATCCTTTAATGTTATAGACTAGACTTTCATGAACACTATGCCATTAGGGGACATGTTGTTATTGTTGTTGTATTGTTGAAAACAAAATAACTACACTGTTACGAAAATACCAGTGAGGATAAATAACAGCGAGTGTAGCAAAACTCCCTACGTGTTTACAAAATGAAGGACAGCATTTCCAGCAACTACTCTGAAATTCATGTAAGTAATAATTATTAAAACTCAGCAATTCTTCTAGGTTTGTGCCGTGTCTTGTGTGGAGTTTCACCTAGGACACCAAGCTGGCTCATCGGCGGGCTCTTTGTGTCCCCGCCCGAGAACCAAAAGCTCAAGCAGCCCGGGCGGGGACACCAAGAGCCCGCCGATGAGCCAGCTTGGTGTCCTAGGTCAAACCCCACACAAGACACGGCACAAACCTAGAATAATTGCTGAGTTTTAATTCACCGGCCGTGAAAGCCAATAAACCATCTTTTTTGGAAGCCTTCACAGGAAGGTTGAGGCTGCTTGGGCTTTTGGTTCTCGCAGTCAAGGAGTGCAGTTGCACTCTATATAAAGGGAGGTATCGCGCAGTTCGTCACTCCAGTGGGGGTCCGGGCGGGGACACCAAGAGCCCGCCGATGAGCCAGCTTGGTGTCCTAGGCGAAACCCCACACAAGACACGACACAAACCTAGAAGAATTGCTGATTTTTAATTCACCGGCCGTGAAAGCCAATATACCAATAATTATTAAATTCGTTAGAAGGTGTAAATGTGTTGGAGCAGTTGGGCACTGCGCTGCTGCTAGCGCCAGGACACCAGCCGTCACGCGGCGCATCCAAGGCTCCATTCTATAGGGAGAGCTGTCACTGTAGTAATGTCATTAAATATTTCTAAGACATTAGAAGAAACTAATGGAAGTAACTAATGCGACAGAAAGTATCTAGTTACACACTATATAAGACCATAGTTTACTTGAGCCATGTGCCAATTTTTATTGATATTGAGTGTTTGACCTGGCGTAGGAATGTGGCGGCCCCATCACCCAGTGGGAAACCACTGCCACCATCCACCCGAGTCTTTTTCTTCTTCTCCTTCCTAGCGTTGTCCCTCTTGTGCAGGGTCCGCTTTTATGGTCATTGACCTCCATTTATTCCGGTTTCGTGCGTCAGCTGGATTTAGGCCGGTAATTTTTAAGTGACCATTTATTGTGTCTTGCCAACGCTGCTTCGGTCGTCCTCTGGGGCGTAGGCCTTCAACCTCAAAATGATGGACAGAATTAGGAGCTGCACGCAGGGCATGGCCATACCATCGGAGCAGTTTCTCTCTCATTTTGTCCACAATTGGGGCGACACCCATTTGCTAACGGATTGTCTCGTTTCTGACATGTTCAATAATGGAGATGCCCCTTGTCCAACGGAACATTATAATTTCCATGGCGTGTAGGTGACGTTCTGAAATTTTGTCGGATGGTCGACATTCAACTCCATACAGCGCAACTGTCCGTACCACTGTCCGATATATCTTCGATTTGAGACGGAGTGGCATTTTCTTGTCACAAAGCACACCCGTGACCTCCTTCCACCGCAACCAGGTTGCGTTTACCCTGGCTCTTACTTCATCATTGAAGTTGCCATCACTCTGCAGACGAGATCAGTCACCCAAGTATTGACGGGAAAACCATACTTACGTTGGTAAGGAGGAAATGCCTGCCCAAACCCTGACCATCTGGGGCGCCTTGTCTCCAGGGGATAAATATGGAGAATGGGAAGGTAACCCAACAAACCACTCTACGTTGGGCTAATCACCCATGTGGAGGTAAAGTGATTCAGAGAACTACAAGTAGCCTCGGATTGGACGGATAAAAACGACAACGACCGGAGTGGAAACGGGTCACGAGATTCGGAACATGGAATATTGATAGATTGGGTCAGAAAAGGGGCAAAACTGTTGAGGAAATGAAGAGAATGTGCAGGAATAGAGCAAAATGGCTCAAACGAGGCTACCCCGACGCTTGAAGTCATATGGGAATTGAAGAGGAAGAAGAATAAGAATAAGAAGGGTGCTTAAATTTCTTTGTAAATATTCGCATTTCTGAACTATATTTGCTTAGAACCACTTTAAGGACACAGATGCCCCCTATACATATCCTAGCCCCAATTACCATTGCACATATTAGTACAGCCAGTACAATGCCACAGGCTATCAGACATATTCATAGTTGTCGATTAATTTATGAACTTTGTGCCATCGTGGTCTTGTAGCCCCGTGTACTTGTAATTGAGGCTGGGACTTTGATAGGAGACGGCCATGGCTCTAGGTTGGCTTAAGTAGGAATCAAAACCTGACCTCTGCAAAGAATGCTACTCACTAAGCCACGTAGAGGACCAGACAGGTTTCCCACACACCCAAGTACACGGGGATACATGATCACGATGTCGCAAAGCCATTACATTAACAACAAATAATCTAGCCATGCCTTCAAATCAAGGGTACTCAAGAAGTAAAGCATAGTTTGGAAACAGTGACTACAATACACGCCTGACCTAACGCCTCAGTAACAAGGATGAGTGGAACATTTCAAGGAACATAGCACAGTTTGGCAACAGTGGCTTGACCTAACACCTCAGTAACTACGATGAGAGATATATTTAAAAGAAATATAGCACAGTTTGGCAACAGTGGCTTGACCTAACACCTCATTCATAAGGATGAGTGATACATTTCAAGGAATAGCTTATAGCACAGTTTGGCAGCAGTGACTTGATCTTACCCCTCATTAACTAGGATGAGTGATATATTTAAAAGAAATATAGCACAGATTGGCAACAGTGGCTTGACATAACACCTCCGTCGCTAGTACGAGTGATACATTTCAAGGAATAGCCTCTAGCACAGTTTGGCAGCAGTGACTTGATCTTACCCCTCATTAACTAGGATGAGTGATATATTTAAAAGAAATATAGCACAGTTTGGCAACAGTGGCTTGACATAACACCTCAGTCGCTAGTATGAGTGATACATTTCAAGGAATAGCCTATAGCACAGTTTGGCAGCAGTGGCCTGACCTAACACCTCAGTCACTAGGATGAGTGATACATTTCAAGGAACATAGCACAGTTTGGCAACATTGGCTTGACCTAACCCCTCAGTCACTAGGTTGAGTGGCTTGACCTAACACCTCAGTCACTAGGATGAGTGACTTGATCTAACAACTCAGTCACTAGGATGAGTGACTTGACCTAACACCTCAGTCACTAGGTTGAGTGACTTGACCTAACACCTCAGTCACTAGGTTGAGTGACTTGATCTAACACCTCAGTCACTAGGTTGAGTGACTTGACCTAACACCTCAGTCACAAGGTTGAGTGACTTGACCTAACACCTCAGTCACTAGGTTGAGTGACTTGATCTAACACCTCAGTCACTAGGTTGAGTGACTTGACCTAACACCTCAGTCACTAGGTTTAGTGACTTGACCTAACACCTCAGTCACTAGGTTGAGTGACTTGATCTAACACCTCAGACACTAGGTTGAGAGACTTGATCTAACACCTCAGTCACTAAATTGAGTGACTTGACCTAACACCTCAATCACTAGGTTGAGTGACTTGACCTCACACCTCAGTCACTAGGTTATGTGACATGATCTAACACCTCAGTCACTAGGTTGAGTGACTTGACCTAACCCCTCAGTCACTAGGTTAAGTGACTTGACCTAACACCTCAATCACTAGGTTGAGTGACTTGACCTAACACCTCAGTCACTAGGTTGAGTGCCTTGACCTAACACCTCAGTCACTAGGTTGAGTGACTTGACCTAACACCTCAGTCACTAGGTTGAGTGACTTGATCTAACACCTCAGTCACTAGGTTGAGTGACTTGACCTAACACCTCAGTCACTAGGTTGAGTGACTTGATCTAACACCTCAGTCACTAGGATGAGTGACTTGATCTAACACCTCAGTCACTAGGTTGAGTGGCTTGACCTAACACCTCAGTCACTAGGATGAGTGACTTGACCTAACACCTCAGTCACTAGGTTGAGTGACTTGATCTAACACCTCAGTCACTAGGTTGAGTGACTTGACCTAACACCTCAGTCACTAGGTTGAGTGTCTTGATCTAACACCTCAGTCACTAGGTTGAGTGACTTGACCTAACACCTCAGTCACTAGGTTGAGTGACTTGACCTCAGTCACTAGGTTGAAAGACTTGATCTAACACCTCAGTCACTAGGTTGAGTGACTTGACCTAACACCTCAGTCACTAGGTTGAGTGACTTGATCTAACACCTCAGTCACTAGGTTGAGTGACTTGACCTAACACCTCAGTCAGTAGGTTGAGTGACTTGACCTAACACCTCAGTCACTAGGTTGAGTGACTTGATCTAACACCTCAGTCACTAGGTTGAGTGACTTGACCTAACACCTCAGTCACTAGGTTGAGTGACTTGACCTAACACCTCAGTCACTAGGTTGAGTGACTTGACCTAACACCTCAGTCACTAGGTGGAGTGACTTGACCTAACACCTCAGTCACTAGGTTGAGTGACTTGACCTAACACCTCAGTCACTAGGTGGAGTGACTTGACCTAACACCTCAATCACTAGGTTGAGTGACTTGACCTAACACCTCAGTCACTAGGTTGAGTGACTTGGCCTAACACCTCAGTCACTAGGTTGAGTGACTTGACCTAACACCTCAGTCACTAGGTTGAGTGACTTGACCTAACACCTCAGTCACTAGGTTGAGTGACTTGACCTAACACCTCAGTCACTAGGTTGAGTGACTTGACCTAACACCTCAGTCACTAGGTTGAGTGACATGATCTAACACCTCAGTCACTAGGTTGAGTGACTTGACCTAACACCTCAGTCACTAGGTTGATTGACTTGACCTAACACCTCACTCACTAGGTTGAGTGACTTGATCTAACACCTCAGTCACTAGGTTGAGTGACTTGACCTAACACCTCAGTCACTAGGTTGAGTGGCTTGACCTAACACCTCAGTCACTAGGTTGAGTGACTTGACCTAACACCTCACTCACTAGGTTGAGTGACTTGACCTAACACCTCAGTCACTAGGATGAGTGACTTGACCTAACACCTCAGTCACTAGGTTGAGTGACTTGATCTAACACCTCAGTCACTAGGTTGAGTGACTTGACCTAACACCTCAGTCACTAGGTTGAGTGACTTGACCTAACACCTCAGTCACTAGGTTGAGTGACTTGACCTAACACCTCAGTCACTAGATTGAGTGACTTGATCTAACACCTCAGTCACTAGGATGAGTGACTTGACCTAACACCTCAGTCACTAGGTTGAGTGACTTGACCTAACACCTCAGTCACTAGGTTGAGTGACTTGATCTAACACCTCAGTCACTAGGTTGAGTGACTTGACCTAACACCTCAGTCACAAGGTTGAGTGACTTGACCTAACACCTCAGTCACTAGGTTGAGTGACTTGATCTAACACCTCAGTCACTAGGTTGAGTGACTTGACCTAACACCTCAGTCACTAGGTTTAGTGACTTGACCTAACACCTCAGTCACTAGGTTGAGTTACTTGATCTAACACCTCAGACACTAGGTTGAGAGACTTGATCTAACACCTCAGTCACTAAATTGAGTGACTTGACCTAACACCTCAATCACTAGGTTGAGTGACTTGACCTCACACCTCAGTCACTAGGTTATGTGACATGATCTAACACCTCAGTCACTAGGTTGAGTGACTTGACCTAACCCCTCAGTCACTAGGTTAAGTGACTTGACCTAACACCTCAATCACTAGGTTGAGTGACTTGACCTAACACCTCAGTCACTAGGTTGAGTGCCTTGACCTAACACCTCAGTCACTAGGTTGAGTGACTTGACCTAACACCTCAGTCACTAGGTTGAGTGACTTGATCTAACACCTCAGTCACTAGGTTGAGTGACTTGACCTAACACCTCAGTCACTAGGTTGAGTGACTTGATCTAACACCTCAGTCACTAGGTTGAGTGACTTGATCTAACACCTCAGTCACTAGGTTGAGTGGCTTGACCTAACACCTCAGTCACTAGGATGAGTGACTTGACCTAACACCTCAGTCACTAGGTTGAGTGACTTGATCTAACACCTCAGTCACTAGGTTGAGTGACTTGACCTAACACCTCAGTCACTAGGTTGAGTGTCTTGATCTAACACCTCAGTCACTAGGTTGAGTGACTTGACCTAACACCTCAGTCACTAGGTTGAGTGACTTGACCTCAGTCACTAGGTTGAAAGACTTGATCTAACACCTCAGTCACTAGGTTGAGTGACTTGATCTAACACCTCAGTCACTAGGTTGAGCGACTTGACCGAACACCTCAGTCACTAGGTTGAGTGACTTGACCTAACACCTCACTCACTAGGTTGAGTGACTTGATCTAACACCTCAGTCACTAGGTTGAGTGACTTGACCTAACACCTCAGTCACTAGGTTGAGTGACTTGATCTAACACCTCAGTCACTAGGTTGAGTGACTTGACCTTACACCTCAATCACTAGGTTGAGTGTCTTGACCTAACACCTCAGTCACTAGGTTGAGTGACTTGACCTAACACCTCAGTCACTAGGTTGAGTGACTTGACCTAACACCTCAGTCACTAGGTTGAGTGACTTGACCTAACACCTCAGTCACTAGGTTGAGTGACTTGACTTAACACCTCAGTCACTAGGTTGAGTGACTTGACCTAACACCTCAGTCACTAGGTTGAGTGACTTGACCTAACACCTCAATCACTAGGTTGAGTGACTTGAGCTAACACCTCAGTCACTAGGTTGAGTGACTTGATCTAACACCTCAGTCACTAGGTTGAGTGACTTGATCTAACACCTCAGTCACTAGGTTGAGTGACTTGACCTAACACCTCAGTCACTAGGTTGAGTGACTTGACCTAACACCTCAATCACTAGGTTGAGTGACTTGACTTAACACCTCAGTCACTAGGTTGAGTGACTTGACCTAACACCTCAGTCACTAGGTTGAGTGACTTGACCTAACACCTCAGTCACTAGGTTGAGTGACTTGACCTAACACCTCAGTCACTAGGTTGAGTGACTTGACCTAACACCTCAGTCACTAGGTTGAGTGACTTCATCTAACTCCCCAGTCACTAGGTTGAGTGACTTGACCTAACACCTCAGTCACTAGGTTGAGTGACTTGATCTAACACCTCAGTCACTAGGTTGAGTGACTTGATCTAACACCTCAGTCACTAGGTTGAGTGGCTTGACCTAACACCTCAGTCACTAGGATGAGTGACTTGACCTATCACCTCAGTCACTAGGTTGAGTGACTTGATCTAACACCTCAGTCACTAGGTTGAGTGACTTGACCTAACACCTCAGTCAAGTCACTAGGTTGAGTGACTTAATCTAACACCTCAGTCACTAGGTTGAGTGACTTGACCTAACTCCTCAGTCACTAGGTTGAGTGACTTGACCTAACACCTCAGTCACTAGGTTGAGTGACTTGATCTAACACCTCAGTCACTAGGTTAAGTGATTTGATCTAACACCTTAGTCACTAGGTTGAGTGACTTGACCTAACACCTCAGTCACTAGGTTGAGTGACTTGACCTAACACCTCACTCACTAGGTTGAGTGACTTGATCTAACACCTCAGTCACTAGGTTGAGTGACTTGACCTAACACCTCAGTCACTAGGTTGAGTGACATGATCTAACACCTCAGTCACTAGGTTGAGTGACATGACCTAACACATCAGTCACTAGGTTGAGTGACTTGACCTAACACCTCACTCACTAGGTTGAGTGACTTGATCTAACACCTCAGTCACTAGGTTGAGTGACTTGACCTAACACCTCAGTCACTAGGTTGAGTGACTTGACCTAACACCTCAGTCACTAGGTTGAGTGACTTGACCTAACACCTCAGTCACTGGGATGAGTGACTTGACCTAACACCTCATTTACTAGGTTGAGTGACTTAATCTAACACCTCAGTCACTAGGTTGAGTGACTTGACCTAACACCTCAGTCACTAGGTTGAGTGACTTGATCTAACACCTCAGTCACTAGGTTGAGTGACTTGACCTAACACCTCAGTCACTAGGTTGAGTGACTTGACCTAACACCTCAGTCACTAGGTTGAGTGACTTGACCTAACACCTCAGTCACTAGGTTGAGTGACGTGATCTAACACCTCAGTCACTAGGTTGAGTGACTTGATCTAACACCTCAGTCACTAGGTTGAGTGACTTGACCAAACACCTCAGTCACTAGGTTGAGTGACTTGACCTAACACCTCAATCACTAGGTTGAGTGACTTGACCTAACACCTCAGTCACTAGGTTGAGTGACTTGACCTAACACCTCAGTCACTAGGTTGAGTGACTTGACCTAACACCTCAGTCACTAGGTTGAGTGACTTGATCTAACACCTCAGTCACTAGGTTGAGTGACTTGACCTAACACCTCAGTCACTAGGTTGAGTGACTTGATCTAACACCTCAGTCACTAGGTTGAGTGACTTGACCTAACACCTCAGTCAGTAGGTTGAGTGACTTGACCTAACACCTCAGTCACTAGGTTGAGTGACTTGATCTAACACCTCAGTCACTAGGTTGAGTGACTTGACCTAACACCTCAGTCACTAGGTTGAGTGACTTGACCTAACACCTCAGTCACTAGGTTGAGTGACTTGACCTAACACCTCAGTCACTAGGTGGAGTGACTTGACCTAACACCTCAGTCACTAGGTTGAGTGACTTGACCTAACACCTCAGTCACTAGGTGGAGTGACTTGACCTAACACCTCAATCACTAGGTTGAGTGACTTGACCTAACACCTCAGTCACTAGGTTGAGTGACTTGGCCTAACACCTCAGTCACTAGGTTGAGTGACTTGACCTAACACCTCAGTCACTAGGTTGAGTGACTTGACCTAACACCTCAGTCACTAGGTTGAGTGACTTGACCTAACACCTCAGTCACTAGGTTGAGTGACTTGACCTAACACCTCAGTCACTAGGTTGAGTGACATGATCTAACACCTCAGTCACTAGGTTGAGTGACTTGACCTAACACCTCAGTCACTAGGTTGATTGACTTGACCTAACACCTCACTCACTAGGTTGAGTGACTTGATCTAACACCTCAGTCACTAGGTTGAGTGACTTGACCTAACACCTCAGTCACTAGGTTGAGTGGCTTGACCTAACACCTCAGTCACTAGGTTGAGTGACTTGACCTAACACCTCACTCACTAGGTTGAGTGACTTGACCTAACACCTCAGTCACTAGGATGAGTGACTTGACCTAACACCTCAGTCACTAGGTTGAGTGACTTGACCTAACACCTTAGTCACTAGGTTGAGTGACTTGATCTAACACCTCAGTCACTAGGTTGAGTGACTTGATCTAATACCTCAGTCACTAGGTTGAGTGACTTGACCTAACACCTCAGTCACTAGGTTGAGTGACTTGACCTAACACCTCAGTCAGTAGGTTGAGTGACTTGACCTAACACCTCAGTCACTAGATTGAGTGACTTGATCTAACACCTCAGTCACTAGGTAGAGTGACTTGATCTAACACCTCAGTCACTAGGTTGATTGACTTGACCTAACACCTCAGTCACTAGGTTGAGTGACTTGACCTAACACCTCAATCACTAGGTTGAGTGACTTGACCTAACACCTCAGTCACTAGGTTGAGTGACTTGACCTAACACCTCAGTCACTAGGTTGAGTGACTTGACCTAACACCTCATTTACTAGGTTGAGTGACTTGATCTAACACCTCAGTCACTAGGTTGAGTGACTTGACCTAACACCTCAGTCACTAGGTTGAGTGACTTGACCTAACACCTCAGTCACTAGGATGAATGATACATTTCAAGGAATATAGCACAGTTTGGCAACAGTGGCTTGACCTAACACCTCAGTCACTAGGTTGAGTGACTTGACCTAACACCTCAGTCACTAGGATGAATGATACATTTCAAGGAATAAAGCACAGTTTGGCAACAGTGGCTTGACCTAACACCTCAGTCACTAGGTTGAGTGACTTGACCTAACACCTCAGTCACTAGGTTGAGTGACTTGATCTAACACCTCAGTCACTAGGTTGAGTGACTTGACCTAACACCTCAGTCACTAGGTTGAGTGACTTGATCTAACACCTCAGTCACTAGGTTGAGTGACTTGACCTAACACCTCAGTCAGTAGGTTGAGTGACTTGACCTAACACCTCAGTCACTAGGTTGAGTGACTTGATCTAACACCTCAGTCACTAGGTTGAGTGACTTGACCTAACACCTCAGTCACTAGGTTGAGTGACATGACCTAACACCTCAGTCACTAGGTTGAGTGACTTGACCTAACACCTCAGTCACTAGGTGGAGTGACTTGACCTAACACCTCAGTCACTAGGTTGAGTGACTTGACCTAACACCTCAGTCACTAGGTGGAGTGACTTGACCTAACACCTCAATCACTAGGTTGAGTGACTTGACCTAACACCTCAGTCACTAGGTTGAGTGACTTGGCCTAACACCTCAGTCACTAGGTTGAGTGACTTGACCTAACACCTCAGTCACTAGGTTGAGTGACTTGACCTAACACCTCAGTCACTAGGTTGAGTGACTTGACCTAACACCTCAGTCACTAGGTTGAGTGACTTGACCTAACACCTCAGTCACTAGGTTGAGTGACATGATCTAACACCTCAGTCACTAGGTTGAGTGACTTGACCTAACACCTCAGTCACTAGGTTGATTGACTTGACCTAACACCTCACTCACTAGGTTGAGTGACTTGATCTAACACCTCAGTCACTAGGTTGAGTGACTTGACCTAACACCTCAGTCACTAGGTTGAGTGGCTTGACCTAACACCTCAGTCACTAGGTTGAGTGACTTGACCTAACACCTCACTCACTAGGTTGAGTGACTTGACCTAACACCTCAGTCACTAGGATGAGTGACTTGACCTAACACCTCAGTCACTAGGTTGAGTGACTTGACCTAACACCTTAGTCACTAGGTTGAGTGACTTGATCTAACACCTCAGTCACTAGGTTGAGTGACTTGATCTAACACCTCAGTCACTAGGTTGAGTGACTTGACCTAACACCTCAGTCACTAGGTTGAGTGACTTGACCTAACACCTCAGTCACTAGGTTGAGTGACTTGACCTAACACCTCAGTCACTAGATTGAGTGACTTGATCTAACACCTCAGTCACTAGGTTGAGTGACTTGATCTAACACCTCAGTCACTAGGTTGATTGACTTGACCTAACACCTCAGTCACTAGGTTGAGTGACTTGACCTAACACCTCAATCACTAGGTTGAGTGACTTGACCTAACACCTCAGTCACTAGGTTGAGTGACTTGACCTAACACCTCAGTCACTAGGTTGAGTGACTTGACCTAACACCTCATTTACTAGGTTGAGTGACTTGATCTAACACCTCAGTCACTAGGTTGAGTGACTTGACCTAACACCTCAGTCACTAGGTTGAGTGACTTGACCTAACACCTCAGTCACTAGGATGCATGATACATTTCAAGGAATATAGCACAGTTTGGCAACAGTGGCTTGACCTAACACCTCAGTCACTAGGTTGAGTGACTTGACCTAACACCTCAGTCACTAGGTTGAGTGACTTGATCTAACACCTCAGTCACTAGGTTGAGTGACTTGACCTAACACCTCAGTCACTAGGTTGAGTGACTTGATCTAACACCTCAGTCACTAGGTTGAGTGACTTGACCTAACACCTCAGTCAGTAGGTTGAGTGACTTGACCTAACACCTCAGTCACTAGGTTGAGTGACTTGATCTAACACCTCAGTCACTAGGTTGAGTGACTTGACCTAACACCTCAGTCACTAGGTTGAGTGACTTGACCTAACACCTCAGTCACTAGGTTGAGTGACTTGACCTAACACCTCAGTCACTAGGTGGAGTGACTTGACCTAACACCTCAGTCACTAGGTTGAGTGACTTGACCTAACACCTCAGTCACTAGGTGGAGTGACTTGACCTAACACCTCAATCACTAGGTTGAGTGACTTGACCTAACACCTCAGTCACTAGGTTGAGTGACTTGGCCTAACACCTCAGTCACTAGGTTGAGTGACTTGACCTAACACCTCAGTCACTAGGTTGAGTGACTTGACCTAACACCTCAGTCACTAGGTTGAGTGACTTGACCTAACACCTCAGTCACTAGGTTGAGTGACTTGACCTAACACCTCAGTCACTAGGTTGAGTGACATGATCTAACACCTCAGTCACTAGGTTGAGTGACTTGACCTAACACCTCAGTCACTAGGTTGATTGACTTGACCTAACACCTCACTCACTAGGTTGAGTGACTTGATCTAACACCTCAGTCACTAGGTTGAGTGACTTGACCTAACACCTCAGTCACTAGGTTGAGTGGCTTGACCTAACACCTCAGTCACTAGGTTGAGTGACTTGACCTAACACCTCACTCACTAGGTTGAGTGACTTGACCTAACACCTCAGTCACTAGGATGAGTGACTTGACCTAACACCTCAGTCACTAGGTTGAGTGACTTGACCTAACACCTTAGTCACTAGGTTGAGTGACTTGATCTAACACCTCAGTCACTAGGTTGAGTGACTTGATCTAACACCTCAGTCACTAGGTTGAGTGACTTGACCTAACACCTCAGTCACTAGGTTGAGGGACTTGACCTAACACCTCAGTCACTAGGTTGAGTGACTTGACCTAACACCTCAGTCACTAGATTGAGTGACTTGATCTAACACCTCAGTCACTAGGTTGAGTGACTTGATCTAACACCTCAGTCACTAGGTTGATTGACATGACCTAACACCTCAGTCACTAGGTTGAGTGACTCGACCTAACACCTCAATCACTAGGTTGAGTGACTTGACCTAACACCTCAGTCACTAGGTTGAGTGACTTGACCTAACACCTCAGTCACTAGGTTGAGTGACTTGACCTAACACCTCATTTACTAGGTTGAGTGACTTGATCTAACACCTCAGTCACTAGGTTGAGTGACTTGACCTAACACCTCAGTCACTAGGTTGAGTGACTTGACCTAACACCTCAGTCACAAGGATGAATGATACATTTCAAGGAATATAGCACAGTTTGGCAACAGTGGCTTGACCTAACACCTCAGTCACTAGGTTGAGTGACTTGACCTAACACCTCAGTCACTAGGATGAATGATACATTTCAAGGAATAAAGCACAGTTTGGCAACAGTGGCTTGACCTAACACCTCAGTCACTAGGTTGAGTGACTTGACCTAACACCTCAGTCACTAGGTTGAGTGACTTGATCTAACACCTCAGTCACTAGGTTGAGTGACTTGACCTAACACCTCAGTCACAAGGTTGAGTGACTTGACCTAACACCTCAGTCACTAGGTTGAGTGACTTGATCTAACACCTCAGTCACTAGGTTGAGTGACTTGACCTAACACCTCAGTCACTAGGTTTAGTGACTTGACCTAACACCTCAGTCACTAGGTTGAGTGACTTGATCTAACACCTCAGACACTAGGTTGAGAGACTTGATCTAACACCTCAGTCACTAAATTGAGTGACTTGACCTAACACCTCAATCACTAGGTTGAGTGACTTGACCTCACACCTCAGTCACTAGGTTATGTGACATGATCTAACACCTCAGTCACTAGGTTGAGTGACTTGACCTAACCCCTCAGTCACTAGGTTAAGTGACTTGACCTAACACCTCAATCACTAGGTTGAGTGACTTGACCTAACACCTCAGTCACTAGGTTGAGTGCCTTGACCTAACTACTCAGTCACTAGGTTGAGTGACTTGACCTAACACCTCAGTCACTAGGTTGAGTGACTTGATGTAACACCTCAGTCACTAGGTTGAGTGACTTGACCTAACACCTCAGTCACTAGGTTGAGTGACTTGATCTAACACCTCAGTCACTAGGTTGAGTGACTTGATCTAACACCTCAGTCACTAGGTTGAGTGGCTTGACCTAACACCTCAGTCACTAGGATGAGTGACTTGACCTAACACCTCAGTCACTAGGTTGAGTGACTTGATCTAACACCTCAGTCACTAGGTTGAGTGACTTGACCTAACACCTCAGTCACTAGGTTGAGTGTCTTGATCTAACACCTCAGTCACTAGGTTGAGTGACTTGACCTAACACCTCAGTCACTAGGTTGAGTGACTTGACCTCAGTCACTAGGTTGAAAGACTTGATCTAACACCTCAGTCACTAGGTTGAGTGACTTGACCTAACACCTCAGTCACTAGGTTGAGTGACTTGATCTAACACCTCAGTCACTAGGTTGAGTGACTTGACCTAACACCTCAGTCAGTAGGTTGAGTGACTTGACCTAACACCTCAGTCACTAGGTTGAGTGACTTGATCTAACACCTCAGTCACTAGGTTGAGTGACTTGACCTAACACCTCAGTCACTAGGTTGAGTGACTTGACCTAACACCTCAGTCACTAGGTTGAGTGACTTGACCTAACACCTCAGTCACTAGGTGGAGTGACTTGACCTAACACCTCAGTCACTAGGTTGAGTGACTTGACCTAACACCTCAGTCACTAGGTGGAGTGACTTGACCTAACACCTCAATCACTAGGTTGAGTGACTTGACCTAACACCTCAGTCACTAGGTTGAGTGACTTGGCCTAACACCTCAGTCACTAGGTTGAGTGACTTGACCTAACACCTCAGTCACTAGGTTGAGTGACTTGACCTAACACCTCAGTCACTAGGTTGAGTGACTTGACCTAACACCTCAGTCACTAGGTTGAGTGACTTGACCTAACACCTCAGTCACTAGGTTGAGTGACATGATCTAACACCTCAGTCACTAGGTTGAGTGACTTGACCTAACACCTCAGTCACTAGGTTGATTGACTTGACCTAACACCTCACTCACTAGGTTGAGTGACTTGATCTAACACCTCAGTCACTAGGTTGAGTGACTTGACCTAACACCTCAGTCACTAGGTTGAGTGGCTTGACCTAACACCTCAGTCACTAGGTTGAGTGACTTGACCTAACACCTCACTCACTAGGTTGAGTGACTTGACCTAACACCTCAGTCACTAGGATGAGTGACTTGACCTAACACCTCAGTCACTAGGTTGAGTGACTTGATCTAACACCTCAGTCACTAGGTTGAGTGACTTGACCTAACACCTCAGTCACTAGGTTGAGTGACTTGACCTAACACCTCAGTCACTAGGTTGAGTGACTTGACCTAACACCTCAGTCACTAGATTGAGTGACTTGATCTAACACCTCAGTCACTAGGATGAGTGACTTGACCTAGATAGATAGATAGATAGATTTTTATTAATTCCATTTGATCAAATACATGCATTCAATACATTTTTGATATAGGACACGTCAGAATTTACATGCATAAAATAAAAGAACTAACAGGTATATATTACTAAGATTAAAACTATTTATAACTTATTATAATAGCAAATCTTAATAGATACAATCTTATTGCACAACTATTTACACCTCACTCTATTATCATAATATGAAAACTTAATTCTATAAATACAACAACATACAGCTAGGTATTAAAATTAAATTAAAAAAGTAAAATATAGTTATAGATTCCATCACTCCTATACGCTAAAATATTCAACTACTGAGTAAAAACAATGGCACTGCAGATAAGCTTTCAACATTCTATCAAAGGTTTTTATTTTTGGGGCCAGTTTTATATACTGGGGTAGTTTATTGTATAATTTAACTCCAGTGTGAAAAGTTCCTTTTTGATATATGCTTGTGTGTGTGTGTGAAATATGAATGTTTTGATTTTGTCTTGTGTTATGCCTATGAACATCATTGTTTGTTTTAAGAAAAACATCTTTATTCATTAAATTCTTTTTAAAAAACATAATACTTTCAAAGATATATATGCAGGGCAGTGGGAGAATGTTTAAATCTTTAAACAGAGGTCTACATGATTCTCTAGAGTGTACATTTGCCATAATTCTAATCGCTCTCTTTTGTATCCTAAACGTGCTTAGTACATCAGGCGACATACCCCAAAATATGATCCCATATCTTAAGTATGAATGGAAATAAGCAAAATAAGTATTTCTTAATGTGTGCATGCTAGTGCAGGTTTTCAAAATACGTAACGCAAAGCACATCGAGTTCAGTTTAGTATTCAGATATTGTATATGTTTATTCCATTTCAAGTCTTGTTGTATCCATAGTCCTAAAAACTTTGTTTCTGATTTATTTTCTATTTGATGACCATTTAATGTTATATTGGGCATCGCAGGATTCCTATTCTGTATAGTGTGGAAATTTAGACATACTGTCTTTTTATAGTTTATTATGAGGCGATTATCTTGTGACCATTTGGTTAACTCTCCTGTAACGGAGTCAGCAGACTGCTGTATGACCTGTTTAGTTTCACCTTTTATTACGAGTGTTGTATCGTCCGCAAACAAAATTTCCTTATGTGAATGAACGTTCTGTGTTATATCATTGATATATAGAAGAAAGAGTAGTGGGCCCAAAACCGATCCCTGGGGTACTCCAAATTCAATAATTCCCTCATTGGACAATGTTTCATTAAGTAATTTGGTTCCATCATCCTTGTGTCTCAAGCTTACTATTTGTTTACGCCTTGTTAAGTAAGACTCTATCCATTTATTAGCTAGACCTCTAACACCATATTGATTTAGTTTGGTAAGGAGGATTTTATGGTCAACTACATCAAATGCTTTCGATAAATCCAAGAATAGGCCAGTTACATGTTCCTTATTGTCAATTAATTTCAGTATACTATTACTACATTCGTAAATTGCTGTCTGTGTAGATTTTTCCGTTCTAAATCCATGTTGTGAGTTTGATAATATTTTATTTTTTTCTATGAAACTTATCAGTCTCTTATACATAATTTTTTCCACAATTTTTGCAATACCAGTTGGTAAGGTAATAGGACGATAGTTATCTAATTCATCTTTTGAACCATTTTTGTGCACTGGAATTACTTTTGATAACTTCAAAATATCCTCAGTCACTAGGTTGAGTGACTTGACCTAACACCTCAGTCACTAGGTTGAGTGACTTGATCTAACACCTCAGTCACTAGGTTGAGTGACTTGACCTAACACCTCAGTCACAAGGTTGAGTGACTTGACCTAACACCTCAGTCACTAGGTTGAGTGACTTGATCTAACACCTCAGTCACTAGGTTGAGTGACTTGACCTAACACCTCAGTCACTAGGTTTAGTGACTTGACCTAACACCTCAGTCACTAGGTTGAGTTACTTGATCTAACACCTCAGACACTAGGTTGAGAGACTTGATCTAACACCTCAGTCACTAAATTGAGTGACTTGACCTAACACCTCAATCACTAGGTTGAGTGACTTGACCTCACACCTCAGTCACTAGGTTATGTGACATGATCTAACACCTCAGTCACTAGGTTGAGTGACTTGACCTAACCCCTCAGTCACTAGGTTAAGTGACTTGACCTAACACCTCAATCACTAGGTTGAGTGACTTGACCTAACACCTCAGTCACTAGGTTGAGTGCCTTGACCTAACACCTCAGTCACTAGGTTGAGTGACTTGACCTAACACCTCAGTCACTAGGTTGAGTGACTTGATCTAACACCTCAGTCACTAGGTTGAGTGACTTGACCTAACACCTCAGTCACTAGGTTGAGTGACTTGATCTAACACCTCAGTCACTAGGTTGAGTGACTTGATCTAACACCTCAGTCACTAGGTTGAGTGGCTTGACCTAACACCTCAGTCACTAGGATGAGTGACTTGACCTAACACCTCAGTCACTAGGTTGAGTGACTTGATCTAACACCTCAGTCACTAGGTTGAGTGACTTGACCTAACACCTCAGTCACTAGGTTGAGTGTCTTGATCTAACACCTCAGTCACTAGGTTGAGTGACTTGACCTAACACCTCAGTCACTAGGTTGAGTGACTTGACCTCAGTCACTAGGTTGAAAGACTTGATCTAACACCTCAGTCACTAGGTTGAGTGACTTGATCTAACACCTCAGTCACTAGGTTGAGCGACTTGACCGAACACCTCAGTCACTAGGTTGAGTGACTTGACCTAACACCTCACTCACTAGGTTGAGTGACTTGATCTAACACCTCAGTCACTAGGTTGAGTGACTTGACCTAACACCTCAGTCACTAGGTTGAGTGACTTGATCTAACACCTCAGTCACTAGGTTGAGTGACTTGACCTTACACCTCAATCACTAGGTTGAGTGTCTTGACCTAACACCTCAGTCACTAGGTTGAGTGACTTGACCTAACACCTCAGTCACTAGGTTGAGTGACTTGACCTAACACCTCAGTCACTAGGTTGAGTGACTTGACCTAACACCTCAGTCACTAGGTTGAGTGACTTGACTTAACACCTCAGTCACTAGGTTGAGTGACTTGACCTAACACCTCAGTCACTAGGTTGAGTGACTTGACCTAACACCTCAATCACTAGGTTGTGTGACTTGAGCTAACACCTCAGTCACTAGGTTGAGTGACTTGATCTAACACCTCAGTCACTAGGTTGAGTGACTTGATCTAACACCTCAGTCACTAGGTTGAGTGACTTGACCTAACACCTCAGTCACTAGGTTGAGTGACTTGACCTAACACCTCAATCACTAGGTTGAGTGACTTGACTTAACACCTCAGTCACTAGGTTGAGTGACTTGACCTAACACCTCAGTCACTAGGTTGAGTGACTTGACCTAACACCTCAGTCACTAGGTTGAGTGACTTGACCTAACACCTCAGTCACTAGGTTGAGTGACTTGACCTAACACCTCAGTCACTAGGTTGAGTGACTTCATCTAACTCCCCAGTCACTAGGTTGAGTGACTTGACCTAACACCTCAGTCACTAGGTTGAGTGACTTGATCTAACACCTCAGTCACTAGGTTGAGTGACTTGATCTAACACCTCAGTCACTAGGTTGAGTGGCTTGACCTAACACCTCAGTCACTAGGATGAGTGACTTGACCTATCACCTCAGTCACTAGGTTGAGTGACTTGATCTAACACCTCAGTCACTAGGTTGAGTGACTTGACCTAACACCTCAGTCAAGTCACTAGGTTGAGTGACTTAATCTAACACCTCAGTCACTAGGTTGAGTGACTTGACCTAACTCCTCAGTCACTAGGTTGAGTGACTTGACCTAACACCTCAGTCACTAGGTTGAGTGACTTGATCTAACACCTCAGTCACTAGGTTGAGTGATTTGATCTAACACCTTAGTCACTAGGTTGAGTGACTTGACCTAACACCTCAGTCACTAGGTTGAGTGACTTGACCTAACACCTCACTCACTAGGTTGAGTGACTTGATCTAACACCTCAGTCACTAGGTTGAGTGACTTGACCTAACACCTCAGTCACTAGGTTGAGTGACATGATCTAACACCTCAGTCACTAGGTTGAGTGACATGACCTAACACATCAGTCACTAGGTTGAGTGACTTGACCTAACACCTCACTCACTAGGTTGAGTGACTTGATCTAACACCTCAGTCACTAGGTTGAGTGACTTGACCTAACACCTCAGTCACTAGGTTGAGTGACTTGACCTAACACCTCAGTCACTAGGTTGAGTGACTTGACCTAACACCTCAGTCACTGGGATGAGTGACTTGACCTAACACCTCATTTACTAGGTTGAGTGACTTAATCTAACACCTCAGTCACTAGGTTGAGTGACTTGACCTAACACCTCAGTCACTAGGTTGAGTGACTTGATCTAACACCTCAGTCACTAGGTTGAGTGACTTGACCTAACACCTCAGTCACTAGGTTGAGTGACTTGACCTAACACCTCAGTCACTAGGTTGAGTGACTTGACCTAACACCTCAGTCACTAGGTTGAGTGACGTGATCTAACACCTCAGTCACTAGGTTGAGTGACTTGATCTAACACCTCAGTCACTAGGTTGAGTGACTTGACCAAACACCTCAGTCACTAGGTTGAGTGACTTGACCTAACACCTCAATCACTAGGTTGAGTGACTTGACCTAACACCTCAGTCACTAGGTTGAGTGACTTGACCTAACACCTCAGTCACTAGGTTGAGTGACTTGACCTAACACCTCAGTCACTAGGTTGAGTGACTTGATCTAACACCTCAGTCACTAGGTTGAGTGACTTGACCTAACACCTCAGTCACTAGGTTGAGTGACTTGATCTAACACCTCAGTCACTAGGTTGAGTGACTTGACCTAACACCTCAGTCAGTAGGTTGAGTGACTTGACCTAACACCTCAGTCACTAGGTTGAGTGACTTGATCTAACACCTCAGTCACTAGGTTGAGTGACTTGACCTAACACCTCAGTCACTAGGTTGAGTGACTTGACCTAACACCTCAGTCACTAGGTTGAGTGACTTGACCTAACACCTCAGTCACTAGGTGGAGTGACTTGACCTAACACCTCAGTCACTAGGTTGAGTGACTTGACCTAACACCTCAGTCACTAGGTGGAGTGACTTGACCTAACACCTCAATCACTAGGTTGAGTGACTTGACCTAACACCTCAGTCACTAGGTTGAGTGACTTGGCCTAACACCTCAGTCACTAGGTTGAGTGACTTGACCTAACACCTAAGTCACTAGGTTGAGTGACTTGACCTAACACCTCAGTCACTAGGTTGAGTGACTTGACCTAACACCTCAGTCACTAGGTTGAGTGACTTGACCTAACACCTCAGTCACTAGGTTGAGTGACATGATCTAACACCTCAGTCACTAGGTTGAGTGACTTGACCTAACACCTCAGTCTCTAGGTTGATTGACTTGACCTAACACCTCACTCACTAGGTTGAGTGACTTGATCTAACACCTCAGTCACTAGGTTGAGTGACTTGACCTAACACCTCAGTCACTAGGTTGAGTGGCTTGACCTAACACCTCAGTCACTAGGTTGAGTGACTTGACCTAACACCTCACTCACTAGGTTGAGTGACTTGACCTAACACCTCAGTCACTAGGATGAGTGACTTGACCTAACACCTCAGTCACTAGGTTGAGTGACTTGACCTAACACCTTAGTCACTAGGTTGAGTGACTTGATCTAACACCTCAGTCACTAGGTTGAGTGACTAGATCTAATACCTCAGTCACTAGGTTGAGTGACTTGACCTAACACCTCAGTCACTAGGTTGAGTGACTTGACCTAACACCTCAGTCACTAGGTTGAGTGACTTGACCTAACACCTCAGTCACTAGATTGAGTGACTTGATCTAACACCTCAGTCACTAGGTAGAGTGACTTGATCTAACACCTCAGTCACTAGGTTGATTGACTTGACCTAACACCTCAGTCACTAGGTTGAGTGACTTGACCTAACACCTCAATCACTAGGTTGAGTGACTTGACCTAACACCTCAGTCACTAGGTTGAGTGACTTGACCTAACACCTCAGTCACTAGGTTGAGTGACTTGACCTAACACCTCATTTACTAGGTTGAGTGACTTGATCTAACACCTCCGTCACTAGGTTGAGTGACTTGACCTAACACCTCAGTCACTAGGTTGAGTGACTTGACCTAACACCTCAGTCACTAGGATGAATGATACATTTCAAGGAATATAGCACAGTTTGGCAACAGTGGCTTGACCTAACACCTCAGTCACTAGGTTGAGTGACTTGACCTAACACCTCAGTCACTAGGATGAATGATACATTTCAAGGAATAAAGCACAGTTTCGCAACAGTGGCTTGACCTAACACCTCAGTCACTAGGTTGAGTGACTTGACCTAACACCTCAGTCACTAGGTTGAGTGACTTGATCTAACACCTCAGTCACTAGGTTGAGTGACTTGACCTAACACCTCAGTCACTAGGTTGAGTGACTTGATCTAACACCTCAGTCACTAGGTTGAGTGACTTGACCTAACACCTCAGTCAGTAGGTTGAGTGACTTGACCTAACACCTCAGTCACTAGGTTGAGTGACTTGATCTAACACCTCAGTCACTAGGTTGAGTGACTTGACCTAACACCTCAGTCACTAGGTTGAGTGACTTGACCTAACACCTCAGTCACTAGGTTGAGTGACTTGACCTAACACCTCAGTCACTAGGTGGAGTGACTTGACCTAACACCTCAGTCACTAGGTTGAGTGACTTGACCTAACACCTCAGTCACTAGGTGGAGTGACTTGACCTAACACCTCAATCACTAGGTTGAGTGACTTGACCTAACACCTCAGTCACTAGGTTGAGTGACTTGGCCTAACACCTCAGTCACTAGGTTGAGTGACTTGACCTAACACCTCAGTCACTAGGTTGAGTGACTTGACCTAACACCTCAGTCACTAGGTTGAGTGACTTGACCTAACACCTCAGTCACTAGGTTGAGTGACTTGACCTAACACCTCAGTCACTAGGTTGAGTGACATGATCTAACACCTCAGTCACTAGGTTGAGTGACTTGACCTAACACCTCAGTCACTAGGTTGATTGACTTGACCTAACACCTCACTCACTAGGTTGAGTGACTTGATCTAACACCTCAGTCACTAGGTTGAGTGACTTGACCTAACACCTCAGTCACTAGGTTGAGTGGCTTGACCTAACACCTCAGTCACTAGGTTGAGTGACTTGACCTAACACCTCACTCACTAGGTTGAGTGACTTGACCTAACACCTCAGTCACTAGGATGAGTGACTTGACCTAACACCTCAGTCACTAGGTTGAGTGACTTGACCTAACACCTTAGTCACTAGGTTGAGTGTCTTGATCTAACACCTCAGTCACTAGGTTGAGTGACTTGATCTAACACCTCAGTCACTAGGTTGAGTGACTTGACCTAACACCTCAGTCACTAGGTTGAGTGACTTGACCTAACACCTCAGTCACTAGGTTGAGTGACTTGACCTAACACCTCAGTCACTAGATTGAGTGACTTGATCTAACACCTCAGTCACTAGGTTGAGTGACTTGATCTAACACCTCAGTCACTAGGTTGATTGACTTGACCTAACACCTCAGTCACTAGGTTGAGTGACTTGACCTAACACCTCAATCACTAGGTTGAGTGACTTGACCTAACACCTCAGTCACTAGGTTGAGTGACTTGACCTAACACCTCAGTCACTAGGTTGAGTGACTTGACCTAACACCTCATTTACTAGGTTGAGTGACTTAATCTAACACCTCAGTCACTAGGTTGAGTGACTTGACCTAACACCTCAGTCACTAGGTTGAGTGACTTGACCTAACACCTCAGTCACTAGGATGAATGATACATTTCAAGGAATATAGCACAGTTTGGCAACAGTGGCTTGACCTAACACCTCAGTCACTAGGTTGAGTGACTTGACCTAACACCTCAGTCACTAGGTTGAGTGACTTGATCTAACACCTCAGTCACTAGGTTGAGTGACTTGACCTAACACCTCAGTCACTAGGTTGAGTGACTTGATCTAACACCTCAGTCACTAGGTTGAGTGACTTGACCTAACACCTCAGTCAGTAGGTTGAGTGACTTGACCTAACACCTCAGTCACTAGGTTGAGTGACTTGATCTAACACCTCAGTCACTAGGTTGAGTGACTTGACCTAACACCTCAGTCACTAGGTTGAGTGACTTGACCTAACACCTCAGTCACTAGGTTGAGTGACTTGACCTAACACCTCAGTCACTAGGTGGAGTGACTTGACCTAACACCTCAGTCACTAGGTTGAGTGACTTGACCTAACACCTCAGTCACTAGGTGGAGTGACTTGACCTAACACCTCAATCACTAGGTTGAGTGACTTGACCTAACACCTCAGTCACTAGGTTGAGTGACTTGGCCTAACACCTCAGTCACTAGGTTGAGTGACTTGACCTAACACCTCAGTCACTAGGTTGAGTGACTTGACCTAACACCTCAGTCACTAGGTTGAGTGACTTGACCTAACACCTCAGTCACTAGGTTGAGTGACTTGACCTAACACCTCAGTCACTAGGTTGAGTGACATGATCTAACACCTCAGTCACTAGGTTGAGTGACTTGACCTAACACCTCAGTCACTAGGTTGATTGACTTGACCTAACACCTCACTCACTAGGTTGAGTGACTTGATCTAACACCTCAGTCACTAGGTTGAGTGACTTGACCTAACACCTCAGTCACTAGGTTGAGTGGCTTGACCTAACACCTCAGTCACTAGGTTGAGTGACTTGACCTAACACCTCACTCACTAGGTTGAGTGACTTGACCTAACACCTCAGTCACTAGGATGAGTGACTTGACCTAACACCTCAGTCACTAGGTTGAGTGACTTGACCTAACACCTCAGTCACTAGGTGGAGTGACTTGACCTAACACCTCAATCACTAGGTTGAGTGACTTGACCTAACACCTCAGTCACTAGGTTGAGTGACTTGGCCTAACACCTCAGTCACTAGGTTGAGTGACTTGACCTAACACCTCAGTCACTAGGTTGAGTGACTTGACCTAACACCTCAGTCACTAGGTTGAGTGACTTGACCTAACACCTCAGTCACTAGGTTGAGTGACTTGACCTAACACCTCAGTCACTAGGTTGAGTGACATGATCTAACACCTCAGTCACTAGGTTGAGTGACTTGACCTAACACCTCAGTCACTAGGTTGATTGACTTGACCTAACACCTCACTCACTAGGTTGAGTGACTTGATCTAACACCTCAGTCACTAGGTTGAGTGACTTGACCTAACACCTCAGTCACTAGGTTGAGTGGCTTGACCTAACACCTCAGTCACTAGGTTGAGTGACTTGACCTAACACCTCACTCACTAGGTTGAGTGACTTGACCTAACACCTCAGTCACTAGGATGAGTGACTTGACCTAACACCTCAGTCACTAGGTTGAGTGACTTGACCTAACACCTTAGTCACTAGGTTGAGTGACTTGATCTAACACCTCAGTCACTAGGTTGAGTGACTTGATCTAATACCTCAGTCACTAGGTTGAGTGACTTGACCTAACACCTCAGTCACTAGGTTGAGTGACTTGACCTAACACCTCAGTCACTAGGTTGAGTGACTTGACCTAACACCTCAGTCACTAGATTGAGTGACTTGATCTAACACCTCAGTCACTAGGTAGAGTGACTTGATCTAACACCTCAGTCACTAGGTTGATTGACTTGACCTAACACCTCAGTCACTAGGTTGAGTGACTTGACCTAACACCTCAATCACTAGGTTGAGTGACTTGACCTAACACCTCAGTCACTAGGTTGAGTGACTTGACCTAACACCTCAGTCACTAGGTTGAGTGACTTGACCTAACACCTCATTTACTAGGTTGAGTGACTTGATCTAACACCTCAGTCACTAGGTTGAGTGACTTGACCTAACACCTCAGTCACTAGGTTGAGTGACTTGACCTAACACCTCAGTCACTAGGATGAATGATACATTTCAAGGAATATAGCACAGTTTGGCAACAGTGGCTTGACCTAACACCTCAGTCACTAGGTTGAGTGACTTGACCTAACACCTCAGTCACTAGGATGAATGATACATTTCAAGGAATAAAGCACAGTTTGGCAACAGTGGCTTGACCTAACACCTCAGTCACTAGGTTGAGTGACTTGACCTAACACCTCAGTCACTAGGTTGAGTGACTTGATCTAACACCTCAGTCACTAGGTTGAGTGACTTGACCTAACACCTCAGTCACTAGGTTGAGTGACTTGATCTAACACCTCAGTCACTAGGTTGAGTGACTTGACCTAACACCTCAGTCAGTAGGTTGAGTGACTTGACCTAACACCTCAGTCACTAGGTTGAGTGACTTGATCTAACACCTCAGTCACTAGGTTGAGTGACTTGACCTAACACCTCAGTCACTAGGTTGAGTGACTTGACCTAACACCTCAGTCACTAGGTTGAGTGACTTGACCTAACACCTCAGTCACTAGGTTGAGTGACTTGACCTAACACCTCAGTCACTAGGTGGAGTGACTTGACCTAACACCTCAGTCACTAGGTTGAGTGACTTGACCTAACACCTCAGTCACTAGGTTGAGTGACATGATCTAACACCTCAGTCACTAGGTTGAGTGACTTGACCTAACACCTCAGTCACTAGGTTGATTGACTTGACCTAACACCTCACTCACTAGGTTGAGTGACTTGATCTAACACCTCAGTCACTAGGTTGAGTGACTTGACCTAACACCTCAGTCACTAGGTTGAGTGGCTTGACCTAACACCTCAGTCACTAGGTTGAGTGACTTGACCTAACACCTCACTCACTAGGTTGAGTGACTTGACCTAACACCTCAGTCACTAGGATGAGTGACTTGACCTAACACCTCAGTCACTAGGTTGAGTGACTTGACCTAACACCTTAGTCACTAGGTTGAGTGACTTGATCTAACACCTCAGTCACTAGGTTGAGTGACTTGATCTAACACCTCAGTCACTAGGTTGAGTGACTTGACCTAACACCTCAGTCACTAGGTTGAGTGACTTGACCTAACACCTCAGTCACTAGGTTGAGTGACTTGACCTAACACCTCTGTCACTAGATTGAGTGACTTGATCTAACACCTCAGTCACTAGGTTGAGTGACTTGATCTAACACCTCAGTCACTAGGTTGATTGACTTGACCTAACACCTCAGTCACTAGGTTGAGTGACTTGACCTAACACCTCAATCACTAGGTTGAGTGACTTGACCTAACACCTCAGTCACTAGGTTGAGTGACTTGACCTAACACCTCAGTCACTAGGTTGAGTGACTTGACCTAACACCTCATTTACTAGGTTGAGTGACTTGATCTAACACCTCAGTCACTAGGTTGAGTGACTTGACCTAACACCTCAGTCACTAGGTTGAGTGACTTGACCTAACACCTCAGTCACTAGGATGAATGATACATTTCAAGGTATATAGCACAGTTTGGCAACAGTGGCTTGACCTAACACCTCAGTCACTAGGTTGAGTGACTTGACCTAACACCTCAGTCACTAGGTTGAGTGACTTGATCTAACACCTCAGTCACTAGGTTGAGTGACTTGACCTAACACCTCAGTCACTAGGTTGAGTGACTTGATCTAACACCTCAGTCACTAGGTTGATTGACTTGACCTAACACCTCAGTCACTAGGTTGAGTGACTTGACCTAACACCTCAGTCACTAGGTTGAGTGACTTGATCTAACACCTCAGTCACTAGGTTGAGTGACTTGACCTAACACCTCAGTCACTAGGTTGAGTGACTTGACCTAACACCTCAGTCACTAGGTTGAGTGACTTGACCTAACACCTCAGTCACTAGGTGGAGTGACTTGACCTAACACCTCAGTCACTAGGTTGAGTGACTTGACCTAACACCTCAGTCACTAGGTGGAGTGACTTGACCTAACACCTCAATCACTAGGTTGAGTGACTTGACCTAACACCTCAGTCACTAGGTTGAGTGACTTGGCCTAACACCTCAGTCACTAGGTTGAGTGACTTGACCTAACACCTCAGTCACTAGGTTGAGTGACTTGACCTAACACCTCAGTCACTAGGTTGAGTGACTTGACCTAACACCTCAGTCACTAGGTTGAGTGACTTGACCTAACACCTCAGTCACTAGGTTGAGTGACATGATCTAACACCTCAGTCACTAGGTTGAGTGACTTGACCTAACACCTCAGTCACTAGGTTGATTGACTTGACCTAACACCTCACTCACTAGGTTGAGTGACTTGATCTAACACCTCAGTCACTAGGTTGAGTGACTTGACCTAACACCTCAGTCACTAGGTTGAGTGGCTTGACCTAACACCTCAGTCACTAGGTTGAGTGACTTGACCTAACACCTCACTCACTAGGTTGAGTGACTTGACCTAACACCTCAGTCACTAGGATGAGTGACTTGACCTAACACCTCAGTCACTAGGTTGAGTGACTTGACCTAACACCTTAGTCACTAGGTTGAGTGACTTGATCTAACACCTCAGTCACTAGGTTGAGTGACTTGATCTAACACCTCAGTCACTAGGTTGAGTGACTTGACCTAACACCTCAGTCACTAGGTTGAGTGACTTGACCTAACACCTCAGTCACTAGGTTGAGTGACTTGACCTAACACCTCAGTCACTAGATTGAGTGACTTGATCTAACACCTCAGTCACTAGGTTGAGTGACTTGATCTAACACCTCAGTCACTAGGTTGATTGACTTGACCTAACACCTCAGTCACTAGGTTGAGTGACTCGACCTAACACCTCAATCACTAGGTTGAGTGACTTGACCTAACACCTCAGTCACTAGGTTGAGTGACTTGACCTAACACCTCAGTCACTAGGTTGAGTGACTTGACCTAACACCTCATTTACTAGGTTGAGTGACTTGATCTAACACCTCAGTCACTAGGTTGAGTGACTTGACCTAACACCTCAGTCACTAGGTTGAGTGACTTGACCTAACACCTCAGTCACTAGGATGAATGATACATTTCAAGGAATATAGCACAGTTTGGCAACAGTGGCTTGACCTAACACCTCAGTCACTAGGTTGAGTGACTTGACCTAACACCTCAGTCACTAGGATGAATGATACATTTCAAGGAATAAAGCACAGTTTGGCAACAGTGGCTTGACCTAACACCTCAGTCACTAGGTTGAGTGACTTGACCTAACACCTCAGTCACTAGGTTGAGTGACTTGATCTAACACCTCAGTCACTAGGTTGAGTGACTTGACCTAACACCTCAGTCACAAGGTTGAGTGACTTGACCTAACACCTCAGTCACTAGGTTGAGTGACTTGATCTAACACCTCAGTCACTAGGTTGAGTGACTTGACCTAACACCTCAGTCACTAGGTTTAGTGACTTGACCTAACACCTCAGTCACTAGGTTGAGTGACTTGATCTAACACCTCAGACACTAGGTTGAGAGACTTGATCTAACACCTCAGTCACTAAATTGAGTGACTTGACCTAACACCTCAATCACTAGGTTGAGTGACTTGACCTCACACCTCAGTCACTAGGTTATGTGACATGATCTAACACCTCAGTCACTAGGTTGAGTGACTTGACCTAACCCCTCAGTCACTAGGTTAAGTGACTTGACCTAACACCTCAATCACTAGGTTGAGTGACTTGACCTAACACCTCAGTCACTAGGTTGAGTGCCTTGACCTAACACCTCAGTCACTAGGTTGAGTGACTTGACCTAACACCTCAGTCACTAGGTTGAGTGACTTGATCTAACACCTCAGTCACTAGGTTGAGTGACTTGACCTAACACCTCAGTCACTAGGTTGAGTGACTTGATCTAACACCTCAGTCACTAGGTTGAGTGACTTGATCTAACACCTCAGTCACTAGGTTGAGTGGCTTGACCTAACACCTCAGTCACTAGGATGAGTGACTTGACCTAACACCTCAGTCACTAGGTTGAGTGACTTGATCTATCACCTCAGTCACTAGGTTGAGTGACTTGACCTAACACCTCAGTCACTAGGTTGAGTGTCTTGATCTAACACCTCAGTCACTAGGTTGAGTGACTTGACCTAACACCTCAGTCACTAGGTTGAGTGACTTGACCTCAGTCACTAGGTTGAAAGACTTGATCTAACACCTCAGTCACTAGGTTGAGTGACTTGACCTAACACCTCAGTCACTAGGTTGAGTGACTTGATCTAACACCTCAGTCACTAGGTTGAGTGACTTGACCTAACACCTCAGTCAGTAGGTTGAGTGACTTGACCTAACACCTCAGTCACTAGGTTGAGTGACTTGATCTAACACCTCAGTCACTAGGTTGAGTGACTTGACCTAACACCTCAGTCACTAGGTTGAGTGACTTGACCTAACACCTCAGTCACTAGGTTGAGTGACTTGACCTAACACCTCAGTCACTAGGTGGAGTGACTTGACCTAACACCTCAGTCACTAGGTTGAGTGACTTGACCTAACACCTCAGTCACTAGGTGGAGTGACTTGACCTAACACCTCAATCACTAGGTTGAGTGACTTGACCTAACACCTCAGTCACTAGGTTGAGTGACTTGGCCTAACACCTCAGTCACTAGGTTGAGTGACTTGACCTAACACCTCAGTCACTAGGTTGAGTGACTTGACCTAACACCTCAGTCACTAGGTTGACTGACTTGACCTAACACCTCAGTCACTAGGTTGAGTGACTTGACCTAACACCTCAGTCACTAGGTTGAGTGACATGATCTAACACCTCAGTCACTAGGTTGAGTGACTTGACCTAACACCTCAGTCACTAGGTTGATTGACTTGACCTAACACCTCACTCACTAGGTTGAGTGACTTGATCTAACACCTCAGTCACTAGGTTGAGTGACTTGACCTAACACCTCAGTCACTAGGTTGAGTGGCTTGACCTAACACCTCAGTCACTAGGTTGAGTGACTTGACCTAACACCTCACTCACTAGGTTGAGTGACTTGACCTAACACCTCAGTCACTAGGATGAGTGACTTGACCTAACACATCAGTCACTAGGTTGAGTGACTTGATCTAACACCTCAGTCACTAGGTTGAGTGACTTGACCTAACACCTCAGTCACTAGGTTGAGTGACTTGACCTAACTCCTCAGTCACTAGGTTGAGTGACTTGACCTAACACCTCAGTCACTAGATTGAGTGACTTGATCTAACACCTCAGTCACTAGGATGAGTGACTTGACCTAACACCTCAGTCACTAGGTTGAGTGACTTGACCTAACACCTCAGTCACTTGGTTGAGTGACTTGATCTAACACCTCAGTCACTAGGTTGAGTGACTTGACCTAACACCTCAGTCACAAGGTTGAGTGACTTGACCTAACACCTCAGTCACTAGGTTGAGTGACTTGATCTAACACCTCAGTCACTAGGTTGAGTGACTTGACCTAACACCTCAGTCACTAGGTTTAGTGACTTGACCTAACACCTCAGTCACTAGGTTGAGTTACTTGATCTAACACCTCAGACACTAGGTTGAGAGACTTGATCTAACACCTCAGTCACTAAATTGAGTGACTTGACCTAACACCTCAATCACTAGGTTGAGTGACTTGACCTCACACCTCAGTCACTAGGTTATGTGACATGATCTAACTCCTCAGTCACTAGGTTGAGTGACTTGACCTAACCCCTCAGTCACTAGGTTAAGTGACTTGACCTAACACCTCAATCACTAGGTTGAGTGACTTGACCTAACACCTCAGTCACTAGGTTGAGTGCCTTGACCTAACACCTCAGTTACTAGGTTGAGTGACTTGACCTAACACCTCAGTCACTAGGTTGAGTGACTTGATCTAACACCTCAGTCACTAGGTTGAGTGACTTGACCTAACACCTCAGTCACTAGGTTGAGTGACTTGACCTAACACCTCAGTCACTAGGATGAATGATACATTTCAAGGAATATAGCACAGTTTGGCAACAGTGGCTTGACCTAACACCTCAGTCACTAGGTTGAGTGACTTGACCTAACACCTCAGTCACTAGGATGAATGATACATTTCAAGGAATAAAGCACAGTTTGGCAACAGTGGCTTGACCTAACACCTCAGTCACTAGGTTGAGTGACTTGACCTAACACCTCAGTCACTAGGTTGAGTGACTTGATCTAACACCTCAGTCACTAGGTTGAGTGACTTGACCTAACACCTCAGTCACTAGGTTGAGTGACTTGATCTAACACCTCAGTCACTAGGTTGAGTGACTTGACCTAACACCTCAGTCAGTAGGTTGAGTGACTTGACCTAACACCTCAGTCACTAGGTTGAGTGACTTGATCTAACACCTCAGTCACTAGGTTGAGTGACTTGACCTAACACCTCAGTCACTAGGTTGAGTGACTTGACCTAACACCTCAGTCACTAGGTTGAGTGACTTGACCTAACACCTCAGTCACTAGGTTGAGTGACTTGACCTAACACCTCAGTCACTAGGTGGAGTGACTTGACCTAACACCTCAGTCACTAGGTTGAGTGACTTGACCTAACACCTCAGTCACTAGGTTGAGTGACATGATCTAACACCTCAGTCACTAGGTTGAGTGACTTGACCTAACACCTCAGTCACTAGGTTGATTGACTTGACCTAACACCTCACTCACTAGGTTGAGTGACTTGATCTAACACCTCAGTCACTAGGTTGAGTGACTTGACCTAACACCTCAGTCACTAGGTTGAGTGGCTTGACCTAACACCTCAGTCACTAGGTTGAGTGACTCGACCTAACACCTCACTCACTAGGTTGAGTGACTTGACCTAACACCTCAGTCACTAGGATGAGTGACTTGACCTAACACCTCAGTCACTAGGTTGAGTGACTTGACCTAACACCTTAGTCACTAGGTTGAGTGACTTGATCTAACACCTCAGTCACTAGGTTGAGTGACTTGATCTAACACCTCAGTCACTAGGTTGAGTGACTTGACCTAACACCTCAGTCACTAGGTTGAGTGACTTGACCTAACACCTCAGTCACTAGGTTGAGTGACTTGACCTAACACCTCTGTCACTAGATTGAGTGACTTGATCTAACACCTCAGTCACTAGGTTGAGTGACTTGATCTAACACCTCAGTCACTAGGTTGATTGACTTGACCTAACACCTCAGTCACTAGGTTGAGTGACTTGACCTAACACCTCAATCACTAGGTTGAGTGACTTGACCTAACACCTCAGTCACTAGGTTGAGTGACTTGACCTAACACCTCAGTCACTAGGTTGAGTGACTTGACCTAACACCTCATTTACTAGGTTGAGTGACTTGATCTAACACCTCAGTCACTAGGTTGAGTGACTTGACCTAACACCTCAGTCACTAGGTTGAGTGACTTGACCTAACACCTCAGTCACTAGGATGAATGATACATTTCAAGGTATATAGCACAGTTTGGCAACAGTGGCTTGACCTAACACCTCAGTCACTAGGTTGAGTGACTTGACCTAACACCTCAGTCACTAGGTTGAGTGACTTGATCTAACACCTCAGTCACTAGGTTGAGTGACTTGACCTAACACCTCAGTCACTAGGTTGAGTGACTTGATCTAACACCTCAGTCACTAGGTTGATTGACTTGACCTAACACCTCAGTCACTAGGTTGAGTGACTTGACCTAACACCTCAGTCACTAGGTTGAGTGACTTGATCTAACACCTCAGTCACTAGGTTGAGTGACTTGACCTAACACCTCAGTCACTAGGTTGAGTGACTTGACCTAACACCTCAGTCACTAGGTTGAGTGACTTGACCTAACACCTCAGTCACTAGGTGGAGTGACTTGACCTAACACCTCAGTCACTAGGTTGAGTGACTTGACCTAACACCTCAGTCACTAGGTGGAGTGACTTGACCTAACACCTCAATCACTAGGTTGAGTGACTTGACCTAACACCTCAGTCACTAGGTTGAGTGACTTGGCCTAACACCTCAGTCACTAGGTTGAGTGACTTGACCTAACACCTCAGTCACTAGGTTGAGTGACTTGACCTAACACCTCAGTCACTAGGTTGAGTGACTTGACCTAACACCTCAGTCACTAGGTTGAGTGACTTGACCTAACACCTCAGTCACTAGGTTGAGTGACATGATCTAACACCTCAGTCACTAGGTTGAGTGACTTGACCTAACACCTCAGTCACTAGGTTGATTGACTTGACCTAACACCTCACTCACTAGGTTGAGTGACTTGATCTAACACCTCAGTCACTAGGTTGAGTGACTTGACCTAACACCTCAGTCACTAGGTTGAGTGGCTTGACCTAACACCTCAGTCACTAGGTTGAGTGACTTGACCTAACACCTCACTCACTAGGTTGAGTGACTTGACCTAACACCTCAGTCACTAGGATGAGTGACTTGACCTAACACCTCAGTCACTAGGTTGAGTGACTTGACCTAACACCTTAGTCACTAGGTTGAGTGACTTGATCTAACACCTCAGTCACTAGGTTGAGTGACTTGATCTAACACCTCAGTCACTAGGTTGAGTGACTTGACCTAACACCTCAGTCACTAGGTTGAGTGACTTGACCTAACACCTCAGTCACTAGGTTGAGTGACTTGACCTAACACCTCAGTCACTAGATTGAGTGACTTGATCTAACACCTCAGTCACTAGGTTGAGTGACTTGATCTAACACCTCAGTCACTAGGTTGATTGACTTGACCTAACACCTCAGTCACTAGGTTGAGTGACTCGACCTAACACCTCAATCACTAGGTTGAGTGACTTGACCTAACACCTCAGTCACTAGGTTGAGTGACTTGACCTAACACCTCAGTCACTAGGTTGAGTGACTTGACCTAACACCTCATTTACTAGGTTGAGTGACTTGATCTAACACCTCAGTCACTAGGTTGAGTGACTTGACCTAACACCTCAGTCACTAGGTTGAGTGACTTGACCTAACACCTCAGTCACTAGGATGAATGATACATTTCAAGGAATATAGCACAGTTTGGCAACAGTGGCTTGACCTAACACCTCAGTCACTAGGTTGAGTGACTTGACCTAACACCTCAGTCACTAGGATGAATGATACATTTCAAGGAATAAAGCACAGTTTGGCAACAGTGGCTTGACCTAACACCTCAGTCACTAGGTTGAGTGACTTGACCTAACACCTCAGTCACTAGGTTGAGTGACTTGATCTAACACCTCAGTCACTAGGTTGAGTGACTTGACCTAACACCTCAGTCACAAGGTTGAGTGACTTGACCTAACACCTCAGTCACTAGGTTGAGTGACTTGATCTAACACCTCAGTCACTAGGTTGAGTGACTTGACCTAACACCTCAGTCACTAGGTTTAGTGACTTGACCTAACACCTCAGTCACTAGGTTGAGTGACTTGATCTAACACCTCAGACACTAGGTTGAGAGACTTGATCTAACACCTCAGTCACTAAATTGAGTGACTTGACCTAACACCTCAATCACTAGGTTGAGTGACTTGACCTCACACCTCAGTCACTAGGTTATGTGACATGATCTAACACCTCAGTCACTAGGTTGAGTGACTTGACCTAACCCCTCAGTCACTAGGTTAAGTGACTTGACCTAACACCTCAATCACTAGGTTGATTTACTTGACCTAACACCTCAGTCACTAGGTTGAGTGCCTTGACCTAACACCTCAGTCACTAGGTTGAGTGACTTGACCTAACACCTCAGTCACTAGGTTGAGTGACTTGATCTAACACCTCAGTCACTAGGTTGAGTGACTTGACCTAACACCTCAGTCACTAGGTTGAGTGACTTGATCTAACACCTCAGTCACTAGGTTGAGTGACTTGATCTAACACCTCAGTCACTAGGTTGAGTGGCTTGACCTAACACCTCAGTCACTAGGATGAGTGACTTGACCTAACACCTCAGTCACTAGGTTGAGTGACTTGATCTAACACCTCAGTCACTAGGTTGAGTGACTTGACCTAACACCTCAGTCACTAGGTTGAGTGTCTTGATCTAACACCTCAGTCACTAGGTTGAGTGACTTGACCTAACACCTCAGTCACTAGGTTGAGTGACTTGACCTCAGTCACTAGGTTGAAAGACTTGATCTAACACCTCAGTCACTAGGTTGAGTGACTTGACCTAACACCTCAGTCACTAGGTTGAGTGACTTGATCTAACACCTCAGTCACTAGGTTGAGTGACTTGACCTAACACCTCAGTCAGTAGGTTGAGTGACTTGACCTAACACCTCAGTCACTAGGTTGAGTGACTTGATCTAACACCTCAGTCACTAGGTTGAGTGACTTGACCTAACACCTCAGTCACTAGGTTGAGTGACTTGACCTAACACCTCAGTCACTAGGTTGAGTGACTTGACCTAACACCTCAGTCACTAGGTGGAGTGACTTGACCTAACACCTCAGTCACTAGGTTGAGTGACTTGACCTAACACCTCAGTCACTAGGTGGAGTGACTTGACCTAACACCTCAATCACTAGGTTGAGTGACTTGACCTAACACCTCAGTCACTAGGTTGAGTGACTTGGCCTAACACCTCAGTCACTAGGTTGAGTGACTTGACCTAACACCTCAGTCACTAGGTTGAGTGACTTGACCTAACACCTCAGTCACTAGGTTGACTGACTTGACCTAACACCTCAGTCACTAGGTTGAGTGACTTGACCTAACACCTCAGTCACTAGGTTGAGTGACATGATCTAACACCTCAGTCACTAGGTTGAGTGACTTGACCTAACACCTCAGTCACTAGGTTGATTGACTTGACCTAACACCTCACTCACTAGGTTGAGTGACTTGATCTAACACCTCAGTCACTAGGTTGAGTGACTTGACCTAACACCTCAGTCACTAGGTTGAGTGGCTTGACCTAACACCTCAGTCACTAGGTTGAGTGACTTGACCTAACACCTCACTCACTAGGTTGAGTGACTTGACCTAACACCTCAGTCACTAGGATGAGTGACTTGACCTAACACCTCAGTCACTAGGTTGAGTGACTTGACCTAACACCTCAGTCACTTGGTTGAGTGACTTGATCTAACACCTCAGTCACTAGGTTGAGTGACTTGACCTAACACCTCAGTCACAAGGTTGAGTGACTTGACCTAACACCTCAGTCACTAGGTTGAGTGACTTGATCTAACACCTCAGTCACTAGGTTGAGTGACTTGACCTAACACCTCAGTCACTAGGTTTAGTGACTTGACCTAACACCTCAGTCACTAGGTTGAGTTACTTGATCTAACACCTCAGACACTAGGTTGAGAGACTTGATCTAACACCTCAGTCACTAAATTGAGTGACTTGACCTAACACCTCAATCACTAGGTTGAGTGACTTGACCTCACACCTCAGTCACTAGGTTATGTGACATGATCTAACTCCTCAGTCACTAGGTTGAGTGACTTGACCTAACCCCTCAGTCACTAGGTTAAGTGACTTGACCTAACACCTCAATCACTAGGTTGAGTGACTTGACCTAACACCTCAGTCACTAGGTTGAGTGCCTTGACCTAACACCTCAGTTACTAGGTTGAGTGACTTGACCTAACACCTCAGTCACTAGGTTGAGTGACTTGATCTAACACCTCAGTCACTAGGTTGAGTGACTTGACCTAACACCTCAGTCACTAGGTTGAGTGACTTGATCTAACACCTCAGTCACTAGGTTGAGTGACTTGATCTAACACCTCAGTCACTAGGTTGAGTGGCTTGACCTAACACCTCAGTCACTAGGATGAGTGACTTGACCTAACACCTCAGTCACTAGGTTGAGTGACTTGATCTAACACCTCAGTCACTAGGTTGAGTGGCTTGACCTAACACCTCAGTCACTAGGTTGAGTGTCTTGATCTAACACCTCAGTCACTAGGTTGAGTGACTTGACCTAACACCTCAGTCACTAGGTTGAGTGACTTGACCTCAGTCACTAGGTTGAAAGACTTGATCTAACACCTCAGTCACTAGGTTGAGTGACTTGATCTAACACCTCAGTCACTAGGTTGAGCGACTTGACCGAACACCTCAGTCACTAGGTTGAGTGACTTGACCTAACACCTCACTCACTAGGTTGAGTGACTTGATCTAACACCTCAGTCACTAGGTTGAGTGACTTGACCTAACACCTCAGTCACTAGGTTGAGTGACTTGATCTAACACCTCAGTCACTAGGTTGAGTGACTTGACCTTACACCTCAATCACTAGGTTGAGTGTCTTGACCTAACACCTCAGTCACTAGGTTGAGTGACTTGACCTAACACCTCAGTCACTAGGTTGAGTGACTTGACCTAACACCTCAGTCACTAGGTTGAGTGACTTGACCTAACACCTCAGTCACTAGGTTGAGTGACTTGACTTAACACCTCAGTCACTAGGTTGAGTGACTTGACCTAACACCTCAGTCACTAGGTTGAGTGACTTGACCTAACACCTCAATCACTAGGTTGAGTGACTTGAGCTAACACCTCAGTCACTAGGTTGAGTGACTTGATCTAACACCTCAGTCACTAGGTTGAGTGACTTGATCTAACACCTCAGTCACTAGGTTGAGTGACTTGACCTAACACCTCAGTCACTAGGTTGAGTGACTTGACCTAACACCTCAATCACTAGGTTGAGTGACTTGACTTAACACCTCAGTCACTAGGTTGAGTGACTTGACCTAACACCTCAGTCACTAGGTTGAGTGACTTGACCTAACACCTCAGTCACTAGGTTGAGTGACTTGACCTAACACCTCAGTCACTAGGTTGAGTGACTTGACCTAACACCTCAGTCACTAGGTTGAGTGACTTCATCTAACTCCCCAGTCACTAGGTTGAGTGACTTGACCTAACACCTCAGTCACTAGGTTGAGTGACTTGATCTAACACCTCAGTCACTAGGTTGAGTGACTTGATCTAACACCTCAGTCACTAGGTTGAGTGGCTTGACCTAACACCTCAGTCACTAGGATGAGTGACTTGACCTATCACCTCAGTCACTAGGTTGAGTGACTTGATCTAACACCTCAGTCACTAGGTTGAGTGACTTGACCTAACACCTCAGTCAAGTCACTAGGTTGAGTGACTTAATCTAACACCTCAGTCACTAGGTTGAGTGACTTGACCTAACTCCTCAGTCACTAGGTTGAGTGACTTGACCTAACACCTCAGTCACTAGGTTGAGTGACTTGATCTAACACCTCAGTCACTAGGTTGAGTGATTTGATCTAACACCTTAGTCACTAGGTTGAGTGACTTGACCTAACACCTCAGTCACTAGGTTGAGTGACTTGACCTAACACCTCACTCACTAGGTTGAGTGACTTGATCTAACACCTCAGTCACTAGGTTGAGTGACTTGACCTAACACCTCAGTCACTAGGTTGAGTGACATGATCTAACACCTCAGTCACTAGGTTGAGTGACATGACCTAACACATCAGTCACTAGGTTGAGTGACTTGACCTAACACCTCACTCACTAGGTTGAGTGACTTGATCTAACACCTCAGTCACTAGGTTGAGTGACTTGACCTAACACCTCAGTCACTAGGTTGAGTGACTTGACCTAACACCTCAGTCACTAGGTTGAGTGACTTGACCTAACACCTCAGTCACTGGGATGAGTGACTTGACCTAACACCTCATTTACTAGGTTGAGTGACTTAATCTAACACCTCAGTCACTAGGTTGAGTGACTTGACCTAACACCTCAGTCACTAGGTTGAGTGACTTGATCTAACACCTCAGTCACTAGGTTGAGTGACTTGACCTAACACCTCAGTCACTAGGTTGAGTGACTTGACCTAACACCTCAGTCACTAGGTTGAGTGACTTGACCTAACACCTCAGTCACTAGGTTGAGTGACGTGATCTAACACCTCAGTCACTAGGTTGAGTGACTTGATCTAACACCTCAGTCACTAGGTTGAGTGACTTGACCAAACACCTCAGTCACTAGGTTGAGTGACTTGACCTAACACCTCAATCACTAGGTTGAGTGACTTGACCTAACACCTCAGTCACTAGGTTGAGTGACTTGACCTAACACCTCAGTCACTAGGTTGAGTGACTTGACCTAACACCTCAGTCACTAGGTTGAGTGACTTGATCTAACACCTCAGTCACTAGGTTGAGTGACTTGACCTAACACCTCAGTCACTAGGTTGAGTGACTTGACCTAACACCTCAGTCACTAGGTTGAGTGACTTGACCTAACACCTCAGTCACTAGGTGGAGTGACTTGACCTAACACCTCAGTCACTAGGTTGAGTGACTTGACCTAACACCTCAGTCACTAGGTGGAGTGACTTGACCTAACACCTCAATCACTAGGTTGAGTGACTTGACCTAACACCTCAGTCACTAGGTTGAGTGACTTGGCCTAACACCTCAGTCACTAGGTTGAGTGACTTGACCTAACACCTCAGTCACTAGGTTGAGTGACTTGACCTAACACCTCAGTCACTAGGTTGAGTGACTTGACCTAACACCTCAGTCACTAGGTTGAGTGACTTGACCTAACACCTCAGTCACTAGGTTGAGTGACATGATCTAACACCTCAGTCACTAGGTTGAGTGACTTGACCTAACACCTCAGTCACTAGGTTGATTGACTTGACCTAACACCTCAGTCACTAGGTTGAGTGACTTGACCTAACACCTCACTCACTAGGTTGAGTGACTTGACCTAACACCTCAGTCACTAGGATGAGTGACTTGACCTAACACCTCAGTCACTAGGTTGAGTGACTTGACCTAACACCTTAGTCACTAGGTTGAGTGACTTGATCTAACACCTCAGTCACTAGGTTGAGTGACTTGATCTAACACCTCAGTCACTAGGTTGAGTGACTTGACCTAACACCTCAGTCACTAGGTTGAGTGACTTGACCTAACACCTCAGTCACTAGGTTGAGTGACTTGACCTAACACCTCAGTCACTAGATTGAGTGACTTGATCTAACACCTCAGTCACTAGGTTGAGTGACTCGATCTAACACCTCAGTCACTAGGTTGATTGACTTGACCTAACACCTCAGTCACTAGGTTGAGTGACTTGACCTAACACCTCAATCACTAGGTTGAGTGACTTGACCTAACACCTCAGTCACTAGGTTGAGTGACTTGACCTAACACCTCAGTCACTAGGTTGAGTGACTTGACCTAACACCTCATTTACTAGGTTGAGTGACTTGATCTAACACCTCAGTCACTAGGTTGAGTGACTTGACCTAACACCTCAGTCACTAGGTTGAGTGACTTGACCTAACACCTCAGTCACTAGGATGAATGATACATTTCAAGGAATATAGCACAGTTTGGCCACAGTGGCTTGACCTAACACCTCAGTCACTAGGTTGAGTGACTTGACCTAACACCTCAGTCACTAGGTTGAGTGACTTGATCTAACACCTCAGTCACTAGGTTGAGTGACTTGACCTAACACCTCAGTCACTAGGTTGAGTGACTTGATCTAACACCTCAGTCACTAGGTTGAGTGACTTGACCTAACACCTCAGTCAGTAGGTTGAGTGACTTGACCTAACACCTCAGTCACTAGGTTGAGTGACTTGATCTAACACCTCAGTCACTAGGTTGAGTGACTTGACCTAACACCTCAGTCACTAGGTTGAGTGACTTGACCTAACACCTCAGTCACTAGGTTGAGTGACTTGACCTAACACCTCAGTCACTAGGTGGAGTGACTTGACCTAACACCTCAGTCACTAGGTTGAGTGACTTGACCTAACACCTCAGTCACTAGGTGGAGTGACTTGACCTAACACCTCAATCACTAGGTTGAGTGACTTGACCTAACACCTCAGTCACTAGGTTGAGTGACTTGGCCTAACACCTCAGTCACTAGGTTGAGTGACTTGACCTAACACCTCAGTCACTAGGTTGAGTGACTTGACCTAACACCTCAGTCACTAGGTTGAGTGACTTGACCTAACACCTCAGTCACTAGGTTGAGTGACTTGACCTAACACCTCAGTCACTAGGTTGAGTGACATGATCTAACACCTCAGTCACTAGGTTGAGTGACTTGACCTAACACCTCAGTCACTAGGTTGATTGACTTGACCTAACACCTCACTCACTAGGTTGAGTGACTTGATCTAACACCTCAGTCACTAGGTTGAGTGACTTGACCTAACACCTCAGTCACTAGGTTGAGTGACATGATCTAACACCTCAGTCACTAGGTTGAGTGACTTGACCTAACACCTCAGTCACTAGGTTGATTGACTTGACCTAACACCTCACTCACTAGGTTGAGTGACTTGATCTAACACCTCAGTCACTATGTTGAGTGACTTGACCTAACACCTCAGTCACTAGGTTGAGTGGCTTGACCTAACACCTCAGTCACTAGGTTGAGTGACTTGACCTAACACCTCACTCACTAGGTTGAGTGACTTGACCTAACACCTCAGTCACTAGGATGAGTGACTTGACCTAACACCTCAGTCACTAGGTTGAGTGACTTGACCTAACACCTTAGTCACTAGGTTGAGTGACTTGATCTAACACCTCAGTCACTAGGTTGAGTGACTTGATCTAACACCTCAGTCACTAGGTTGAGTGACTTGACCTAACACCTCAGTCACTAGGTTGAGTGACTTGACCTAACACCTCAGTCACTAGGTTGAGTGACTTGACCTAACACCTCAGTCACTAGATTGAGTGACTTGATCTAACACCTCAGTCACTAGGTTGATTGACTTGACCTAACACCTCAGTCACTAGGTTGAGTGACTCGACCTAACACCTCAATCACTAGGTTGAGTGACTTGACCTAACACCTCAGTCACTAGGTTGAGTGACTTGACCTAACACCTCAGTCACTAGGTTGAGTGACTTGACCTAACACCTCATTTACTAGGTTGAGTGACTTGATCTAACACCTCAGTCACTAGGTTGAGTGACTTGACCTAACACCTCAGTCACTAGGTTGAGTGACTTGACCTAACACCTCAGTCACTAGGATGAATGATACATTTCAAGGAATATAGCACAGTTTGGCAACAGTGGCTTGACCTAACACCTCAGTCACTAGGTTGAGTGACTTGACCTAACACCTCAGTCACTAGGATGAATGATACATTTCAAGGAATAAAGCACAGTTTGGCAACAGTGGCTTGACCTAACACCTCAGTCACTAGGTTGAGTGACTTGACCTAACACCTCAGTCACTAGGTTGAGTGACTTGACCTAACACCTCAGTCACTAGGTTGAGTGACTTGACCTAACACCTCAGTCACTGGGATGAGTGACTTGACCTAACACCTCATTTACTAGGTTGAGTGACTTAATCTAACACCTCAGTCACTAGGTTGAGTGACTTGACCTAACACCTCAGTCACTAGGTTGAGTGACTTGATCTAACACCTCAGTCACTAGGTTGAGTGACTTGACCTAACACCTCAGTCACTAGGTTGAGTGACTTGACCTAACACCTCAGTCACTAGGTTGAGTGACTTGACCTAACACCTCAGTCACTAGGTTGAGTGACGTGATCTAACACCTCAGTCACTAGGTTGAGTGACTTGATCTAACACCTCAGTCACTAGGTTGAGTGACTTGACCAAACACCTCAGTCACTAGGTTGAGTGACTTGACCTAACACCTCAATCACTAGGTTGAGTGACTTGACCTAACACCTCAGTCACTAGGTTGAGTGACTTGACCTAACACCTCAGTCACTAGGTTGAGTGACTTGACCTAACACCTCAGTCACTAGGTTGAGTGACTTGATCTAACACCTCAGTCACTAGGTTGAGTGACTTGACCTAACACCTCAGTCACTAGGTTGAGTGACTTGACCTAACACCTCAGTCACTAGGTTGAGTGACTTGACCTAACACCTCAGTCACTAGGTGGAGTGACTTGACCTAACACCTCAGTCACTAGGTTGAGTGACTTGACCTAACACCTCAGTCACTAGGTGGAGTGACTTGACCTAACACCTCAATCACTAGGTTGAGTGACTTGACCTAACACCTCAGTCACTAGGTTGAGTGACTTGGCCTAACACCTCAGTCACTAGGTTGAGTGACTTGACCTAACACCTCAGTCACTAGGTTGAGTGACTTGACCTAACACCTCAGTCACTAGGTTGAGTGACTTGACCTAACACCTCAGTCACTAGGTTGAGTGACTTGACCTAACACCTCAGTCACTAGGTTGAGTGACATGATCTAACACCTCAGTCACTAGGTTGAGTGACTTGACCTAACACCTCAGTCACTAGGTTGATTGACTTGACCTAACACCTCAGTCACTAGGTTGAGTGACTTGACCTAACACCTCACTCACTAGGTTGAGTGACTTGACCTAACACCTCAGTCACTAGGATGAGTGACTTGACCTAACACCTCAGTCACTAGGTTGAGTGACTTGACCTAACACCTTAGTCACTAGGTTGAGTGACTTGATCTAACACCTCAGTCACTAGGTTGAGTGACTTGATCTAACACCTCAGTCACTAGGTTGAGTGACTTGACCTAACACCTCAGTCACTAGGTTGAGTGACTTGACCTAACACCTCAGTCACTAGGTTGAGTGACTTGACCTAACACCTCAGTCACTAGATTGAGTGACTTGATCTAACACCTCAGTCACTAGGTTGAGTGACTCGATCTAACACCTCAGTCACTAGGTTGATTGACTTGACCTAACACCTCAGTCACTAGGTTGAGTGACTTGACCTAACACCTCAATCACTAGGTTGAGTGACTTGACCTAACACCTCAGTCACTAGGTTGAGTGACTTGACCTAACACCTCAGTCACTAGGTTGAGTGACTTGACCTAACACCTCATTTACTAGGTTGAGTGACTTGATCTAACACCTCAGTCACTAGGTTGAGTGACTTGACCTAACACCTCAGTCACTAGGTTGAGTGACTTGACCTAACACCTCAGTCACTAGGATGAATGATACATTTCAAGGAATATAGCACAGTTTGGCCACAGTGGCTTGACCTAACACCTCAGTCACTAGGTTGAGTGACTTGACCTAACACCTCAGTCACTAGGTTGAGTGACTTGATCTAACACCTCAGTCACTAGGTTGAGTGACTTGACCTAACACCTCAGTCACTAGGTTGAGTGACTTGATCTAACACCTCAGTCACTAGGTTGAGTGACTTGACCTAACACCTCAGTCAGTAGGTTGAGTGACTTGACCTAACACCTCAGTCACTAGGTTGAGTGACTTGATCTAACACCTCAGTCACTAGGTTGAGTGACTTGACCTAACACCTCAGTCACTAGGTTGAGTGACTTGACCTAACACCTCAGTCACTAGGTTGAGTGACTTGACCTAACACCTCAGTCACTAGGTGGAGTGACTTGACCTAACACCTCAGTCACTAGGTTGAGTGACTTGACCTAACACCTCAGTCACTAGGTGGAGTGACTTGACCTAACACCTCAATCACTAGGTTGAGTGACTTGACCTAACACCTCAGTCACTAGGTTGAGTGACTTGGCCTAACACCTCAGTCACTAGGTTGAGTGACTTGACCTAACACCTCAGTCACTAGGTTGAGTGACTTGACCTAACACCTCAGTCACTAGGTTGAGTGACTTGACCTAACACCTCAGTCACTAGGTTGAGTGACTTGACCTAACACCTCAGTCACTAGGTTGAGTGACATGATCTAACACCTCAGTCACTAGGTTGAGTGACTTGACCTAACACCTCAGTCACTAGGTTGATTGACTTGACCTAACACCTCACTCACTAGGTTGAGTGACTTGATCTAACACCTCAGTCACTAGGTTGAGTGACTTGACCTAACACCTCAGTCACTAGGTTGAGTGACATGATCTAACACCTCAGTCACTAGGTTGAGTGACTTGACCTAACACCTCAGTCACTAGGTTGATTGACTTGACCTAACACCTCACTCACTAGGTTGAGTGACTTGATCTAACACCTCAGTCACTATGTTGAGTGACTTGACCTAACACCTCAGTCACTAGGTTGAGTGGCTTGACCTAACACCTCAGTCACTAGGTTGAGTGACTTGACCTAACACCTCACTCACTAGGTTGAGTGACTTGACCTAACACCTCAGTCACTAGGATGAGTGACTTGACCTAACACCTCAGTCACTAGGTTGAGTGACTTGACCTAACACCTTAGTCACTAGGTTGAGTGACTTGATCTAACACCTCAGTCACTAGGTTGAGTGACTTGATCTAACACCTCAGTCACTAGGTTGAGTGACTTGACCTAACACCTCAGTCACTAGGTTGAGTGACTTGACCTAACACCTCAGTCACTAGGTTGAGTGACTTGACCTAACACCTCAGTCACTAGATTGAGTGACTTGATCTAACACCTCAGTCACTAGGTTGAGTGACTCGATCTAATACCTCAGTCACTAGGTTGATTGACTTGACCTAACACCTCAGTCACTAGGTTGAGTGACTTGACCTAACACCTCAGTCACTAGGTTGATTGACTTGACCTAACACCTCACTCACTAGGTTGAGTGACTTGATCTAACACCTCAGTCACTAGGTTGAGTGACTTGACCTAACACCTCAGTCACTAGGTTGAGTGGCTTGACCTAACACCTCAGTCACTAGGTTGAGTGACTTGACCTAACACCTCACTCACTAGGTTGAGTGACTTGACCTAACACCTCAGTCACTAGGATGAGTGACTTGACCTAACACCTCAGTCACTAGGTTGAGTGACTTGACCTAACACCTTAGTCACTAGGTTGAGTGACTTGATCTAACACCTCAGTCACTAGGTTGAGTGACTTGATCTAACACCTCAGTCACTAGGTTGAGTGACTTGACCTAACACCTCAGTCACTAGGTTGAGTGACTTGACCTAACACCTCAGTCACTAGGTTGAGTGACTTGACCTAACACCTCAGTCACTAGATTGAGTGACTTGATCTAACACCTCAGTCACTAGGTTGAGTGACTTGATCTAACACCTCAGTCACTAGGTTGATTGACTTGACCTAACACCTCAGTCACTAGGTTGAGTGACTCGACCTAACACCTCAATCACTAGGTTGAGTGACTTGACCTAACACCTCAGTCACTAGGTTGAGTGACTTGACCTAACACCTCAGTCACTAGGTTGAGTGACTTGACCTAACACCTCATTTACTAGGTTGAGTGACTTGATCTAACACCTCAGTCACTAGGTTGAGTGACTTGACCTAACACCTCAGTCACTAGGTTGAGTGACTTGACCTAACACCTCAGTCACTAGGATGAATGATACATTTCAAGGAATATAGCACAGTTTGGCAACAGTGGCTTGACCTAACACCTCAGTCACTAGGTTGAGTGACTTGACCTAACACCTCAGTCACTAGGATGAATGATACATTTCAAGGAATAAAGCACAGTTTGGCAACAGTGGCTTGACCTAACACCTCAGTCACTAGGTTGAGTGACTTGACCTAACACCTCAGTCACTAGGATGAGTGATACATTTCAAGGAACATAGCACAGCTTGGTAACAGTGGCTTGATCTATTCCCTTAGTCACTAGGTTGAGTGATACATTTAAAAGAAATAAAGCACAGTTTGGCAACAGTGGCTTGACCTAACACCTCAGTCACTAGGTTGAGTGACTTGACCTAACACCTCAGTCACTAGGATGAGTGATTCATTTCAAGGAACATAGCACAGTTTGGCAACAGTGGCTTGATCTATTCCCTCAGTCACTAGGTTGAGTGATGCATTTAAAAGAAATAAAGCACAGTTTGGCAACAGTGGCTTGACCTAACACCTCAGTCACAAGGTTGAGTGACTTAACCTAACACCTCAGTCACTAGGATGAGTGATACATTTCAAGGAACATAGCACAGTTTGGCATCAGTGGCTTGATCTATTCCCTCAGTCACTAGGTTGAGTGATACATTTAAAAGAAGTTAAACACAGTTTGGCAACAGTGGCTTGACCTAACACCTCAATCACAAGGATAAGTGGCGCATTTGAACGCAGTACAATGCGCTACAACACAGAGGTGTCATGAATTATGCATCGTCTGGGATTAACTCGTCCCTCAGGTGGCTGTGCCAAGGCTATCACCGGTAATCCGTCCCATGATAACATTTCATTAGCTATTATTGAGTGTGTGTAAATATTTCTCCAGCATGAAGTGTGAACGTAGAATAGCGACCCTCTCTTTGTTGGGTCGCCTTCACCGCAATGCAGCTGATCCTCCCTCACTGAGCAGGCTTGCCAACAACTGATGGCTGCTACTTCGTGACTGAAATGCAGAAGCTTCCTGACCTGTTACACACGTCAATATTCGCACAATATTCACTATACCTTAACCTTTGGTTAGCAAACGAAGCCGATTTAAGTGGATTTATCCATGAGAAACCATGAAAAAATGCCTTTTTTGATCGTTTATCTTTAAAGAACATATCTTCCTCTAGACTAGATGGTGTATTAGCTTTCAGGGCCAAGTAATTAAAAAAATAGGATTTATTCTAGGATTTTACATTGCTTTTTGAGGAGTTTATCCGAGGTGCACCAAGTCAAGCTCTTCAGCGGGTTCTTGGTATTTCCTGCCTGGACCCGGCGTGGTAGTTCTATAGGAAAGGCTCTCACTGTAGAACTTATGTAGACCTATATTATAAGGACAATCAACAGGTCTAGAAAACTGATCTTTGGCTATATAATCTTAAGCATAGCACAATGTAAAGAAATTACTTCCTGGTTAACATAAATGTGTGATTTTTAATAATTATCAGAATTGTAATTTTAATTTAAAGTTAACAATAAACATTTAAAAAAATAAACCCATTGTTGAATTTCGACACCCTCTGTCTGAAAAGTTCGGTGATTGGGCTATATTACGAACGGATTGTTGGCTTACCTGAAACAGACAATACTGTCCTTCGAAGTAATCCCCGTGGGTGTTTATGCACTTCTGAGAACGACTGAACAAGTCCTGGAAACTCCTGGCATAGTCTTCTTTAGGAATTTCCTTCAGTTTGGGTCGTCAAAACTCTAAATTGAAAGCAAGGGAGAAGCGTGAATTCATGCAATCTGCCTTTCACACCTGATAGACGAGTGACGGTGAGGAGGGTGAATATGCAACCTAACGTGCACACCTGTTCGACGGGTGGCAGTGAGAAGGATGCATGTTCCGTGGAATGGAATGATCCTGAAAACAATCGTCACGAGTGACGAGACCTGGTGCCTGAGGTACAACCTCGAAGGCAAGCGTCAAAGTATGGAGTATCGGGGTCCAGGGTCGCCGAAAAGCCCTAAAGGGCCACAGGTTTGCGGACATTTTGGACATCCAACGTAATGTGACGACCCAACTGAAGGCTATCCATCGGGAAGACTATGCCAGGACTTGTACAGCCGTTCTCAGAAGTGCATAACCATCCACGGGGATTACTTCGAAGGATTGTAAAGGCTGTTTCAGGTAAGCCAACAATTCGTGCGTAATATAGCCCATTCACCGAACTTTACAGACAGAGGGTGCATATAATTGTCCCTATTAACAAGTAGGCCTACAAGAACCACATCCAGAAAATTAACACATTGATTACCAAGAAAAGGTATCTATATCTCTGAAAACCGAATTTGCAGAAAACGCCGGAAACAAACAACCTGCACTGCTATAATAATCATTCTTTCTTTATCTTACCACTTGTGTTCTTCCTTCGGACGGGAAGTATAGTCGGCGGTTCCCATGGCATAGCTTTATGGCACGAAAAAGAACCTACCACTAATAACACTTGTGTGAAGCCAAGAATTGATAACGCTCTATTAGTTCCAACGTTTGCCGTCGGATGCTGACTGCGATGCCTTCTTGGAACCACGTCCGCAAGCTAGGAGTCGAGGACTGTAGCATTTGGTAGCAATAGCAGGAACTACTTGAAATTACTGTTTGCAGTCCTTACTTGAATTAAAACACACTAATACAGTCATCACAATTATCACCGGTTATCAGACAGATTCTAAACACACCCAAAATACACAGGGCTACATGACCGCGTTGTCGCAGCCCCTAAACTAAGGAACCAACCACTTGTGTTCAATGATCTCGTGCACCATAAACACCATATTTCCCTTTCTCACAATCCCCTCTATGCTTATGTAGTTATCTTTTCTTCATTCTCTTGTTCCTTGAGTGCATGATAAGCCTTTTTTTAGCCTATTTTCATTTATGAAAAAAAAAAAGGCTGATGAGATCACCTTTTGTGCGTGTGTCTGTGTGTGCATGTGTGTGTGAGTGTGTGTGAGGATTTTGTGTGCCCTCCCCTAATAAGTTCTAAACGGCTGGAGCGATTTCAATGAAACTCGGTAAGTTCATAGCACTATACCGGGCGACTCCGACCGTGTCCTTTAAATTTTGTTACGTCTCACCAATCAAACATGGCGGTTGTGCGAAATATTTCACCAACATTCAATAACTCCGAAACTATTACCGATATCACCCTGGAATTTTGTACCGGAATAGAGGGAACTACTAGAAGTTCACCTGTGTGACTTTTGAAAACCCGTAACTACTAAACCAACATGGCGGCCAAGCGAAATTGTGACTTTTAAATAGACGTTTCACGCGATTTAACCAACCAAACGCAATGAAACTTGGTACAGTATATGATTATACATATTGTAATTTACCGACATCTAACTTTGTTCAATTGTTTACATAACCTCAAGATGACGGCTGTGCGAAATTTTAAAATCCCGCTTTTATTTCTTGTGTCCTAATCATGTGAATGAAGTTTGAATAAAACACCTACACAATAAACTTTATGTAATAGTACATAAATTTAAGGCCTATAATATAAAAATCCAACGGTGACAATCCAAAATATTTATCGGTTCTCAATATCTACGAATCTATTACTGCAATCAAACTGACAATTTGTATGTTGTTAGAGGCAATTAATATTAGTGGGATATATGAAAATAGGCTAATTAGTTCTTCACGGAACTACTTGTTTTGTATAGATTTAAATAAGCCGTCCTGCGAGGCCCGGGTATGGACGATAGAGGAAATGCCGGTGTGAGGTCAACATTAATAATATGAATGAAAGCGTCATATCGCGCAATGTAATATTACGACACTACAAGACTGTTGTATTGCCGGAAGCTTTATATGCCTCTGAAACCGTATGCCTGGCTGGCCACTCTAAAATTGCAGACATTGAAAAACATGAACGGAAAATTCTCCGGAAAATTTATGATCCCACGAGAGAAAATGGAATGTGGATTAAGAGGAGAACAGCGGACCTCTACTCCTTCACTGGCAGGCTCACAGAGGCCGTACGGAAGCGACGCCTGAATTTCTATGGCCATATCTACAGAATGAACAGCGACAGACTAAGTAAGAGATTATTCAAAGTAATCAACTCAAGGGAACCGGGACGTATGAATCGACAGAAAAATGTAGCTACCGGTGTTTAGTTACATATCTCAGAAACTACAATAGATATTTCCTTGAATGTTATTTGGGTGTATTCAGAGTACATTCGTTATTAATTGGGTAGAATTTGAAACTTCTATGTTGAATATTGTGTGTCAGAGAGAGCATTACAAAAACAATGTTAAAACAATATCTTGTTAAAAATTCCCTTAACTCATGTCCCTTTTTCTGAACAAATAATGAAATCAGACCCATCAAACTTTGCATGCATAATATTTCAACCATTTTTGAGCTACTATCGTTCACAGGAGCTGGGTTCTCTTTTTTCTTTACATCCTTTTTGAAAACTGACATTTTCTCTAAAATTGTCAGTGCTTTTCAAGATGGGCTCCATAAAGTAAAGATACCTGAATAAATTTACTTCCACTAGTAGATCTATATAGTTTCTTAGATACTACCAAGTTACAAATACATTGGTCACATACACACATCAAAAAAAGTTTTGCATCACCTCGGTTCCAAGAGTTCCGGAACCTTTAAATACAAAGGGAATAGAGATCAACACAAACAACATTTCAGCTCGTTTTATTGCTCATGAGACCCACACATTGCATGTTGTACCATCATACAGCTAGACTTTCAGCATTTGTGGTCCAGATTGCAGTACACACCACTACCTCTAATACCCAGTAGCACGTCCTCTTGCATTGATGCATGCCTGTATTCGTCGTGGCATACTATCCACAAGTTCATCAAGACTCTGTTGGTCCAAATTGTCCCACTCCTCAACGACAATTCGGCGTAAATCTCTCAGAGTGGTTGGTGGGTCAAGACGTCCATAAACAGCCCTTTTCAACATATCCCAGGCATGTTCGATAGGGTTCATGTCTGGCGAACATGCTGGCCACTGTAGTCGAGCGATGTCGTTATCTTGAAGGAACGCATTCACAAGATGTGCACGATGAGGTCGAGAATTGTCGTCCATGAAGACAAATGCCTCTCCAATATTCTGCCGATATGGGTGCACTATGGGTCGGAGGATGTCATTCAGGTATCGTAAAGCCGTTTCGGAGCCTTCCATGACCACCAGTGGCGTACGTCGGCCCCACATAATGCCACCCCAAAACATCAGGGAACCACCACCTTGCTGCACTCGCTGGACAGTGTGTCTAAGACGTTCAGCCTGACCAGGGTGCCTCCAAACACGTCTCCGACGATTGTCTGGTTGAAGGCATATGCGACACTCATCGGTGAAGAGAACGTGATGCCAATTCTGTGGGGTCCATTCAGCATGTTGTTGGGCCCATCTGTACCGCGCTGCATGGTGTCGGGGTTGCAAAGCTGGACCTCGCCATGGACGTCGGGAGTGAAGTTGCGCATCATGCAGCCTATTGCGCACAGTTTGAGTTGAAACACGACGTCCTGTGGCTGAACGAAACGCATTATTCAACATGGTGGCATTGCTGTCAGGGTTCCTCCGAGCGGCAATCCGTAAGTAGCGGTCATCTACTACAGTAGTAGCCCTTGGGCGGCCTGAGCGAGGCCTGTCATCGACAGTTCCTGTATCTCTGTACCTCCTCCATGTCCGAACAACATCGCTTTGGTTCACTCTGAGACGCCTGGAAACTTCCCTTGTTGAGAGCCCTTCTTGACACAAAGTAACAATGCGGACGCGATCGAACTGCGGTATTGACCTTCTAGGCATGGTAGAACTACAGACAACATGAGCAGCGTACCTTCGTCCTGGTGGAATGACTGGAACTGATCGGCTGTCGTACCCCCTCCGTCTAATAGGCCCTGCTCATGCATGGTTGTTTACATCTTTGAGCAGTTTTAGTGACATCTATGAACAGTCAAAGGGACTGTATCTTGGATACAATATACACAGTCAACGTCTATATGCCGGAGATCTGGGAACCGAGGTGATGCAAAACTTTTTTTGATGTGTGTAGTTTCTGAGAAAATGGTACATGAAGATTCCAAACATATGACTTACGGTAAACACAAAAAGAATGTTTGGCTAGTAGCTACAGTATAGCCTTAAAACATTATGTTTAAACCTAATTTTATTGCATCAAATATCGCTTCAGCTCAATAATTGATACACCAAATTCTTCAAGAAAGATGGGAGATTTTTTAAGATTAAAAAATAAAAATTGACATTTTTGAGCCTACCACACGTCCTGGTTCCCTCAAAGAAGGTCAAGATAAAATGGCTAGGAGAAACTAAGGCGGACCTCCAAGAAATGAATATCACAGAAAACACATCATAGACAATCGTAGAGCTTTTAGGACAAAATTAGCCAACCATAAATTTAAAGAGAACCCCATAAAGAAAACTGGTAGGAAGTGGTCGACAGAACGCAAGATTTTGGAAGGATAAGAAGGCGAAAACCACCAGGCCAACTAACAAGTTCAAACGCGCTCTTTGATTGGGCATAACGACGAAAGAAGAAGAATACGAATGAAATGTGAATATTTCACTAGCAAAATAGGTTCTAAAATGGAAATTTAACAACATCGAAATGAGGAAATAATTGAAACAAATGTGAAATTATATATGAAAGTGTGATTTTAAAACGGCATCACATAGCATGAAACGTCATCACTACATTAACAAACTATGGCCTTCGTGACACTCTAGTGCAATTGTGTGCTGATACTTCCCGATTCCTCCAAATGCAGAGAAAATTGTGCTGGAGGTGAACGAGGACAAAACTAAATATCTTGGAGTATCACGTCGTCGAGTTCTCCCTCCTTACATTGTTGTAGACGGACATACCTTCGAACGAGTTGAAGAGTTCAAAAACCTGGGCTCAATATTAACCAACAAAAGTGAAGTGACGAAAGAAGTAGCCTACATCAACGCATAACAAATGCGAATCCTGTGTTCTTTAGTCTGAACAATATCTTCAAATCTCGTCTGATATCTCAGAATAAAAAAGTCAATCTGTACACGGCACTGGTGAGGCCTGCACTTTTAAACGGTTGTGAAACTTGGGCGACATCAGCAACGACAGAAGATTCTATATGTGCTTTTGAAAGAAAGGTACTTCGAAAGATATACGCCTATGGACCCGTCTACAATAACATGGAAGGAAAATGGGAGAGAAGAAAGAAAGAAGACCTGTACTAGAGGTTTGGGAAGCCACACATTGGACGAATATTGGGACAGAGGCGTATGGACCCGTCTACAATAACAAGGAAGGTAAATGGGGAGAAGAACGAAAGAAGACCTGTACTAGAGGTTTGGGAAGCCACACATTGGACGAATATTGGGACAGAGGCGACTACAATGGTTTGGACACATTTTACGAGCGGACGGATCCCTTCCTAAGAGAGTCCTCCAATCTCAACCCAAGGGAAAAGAACCGAGAGGACGCCCGGGAACACGATCGAGTGACGACGATCCTTCAATAAGTGGAATCGACAGCCGTGGAGGATGGTGCTAGATACCGGAAAAGATGGAGTGCCATCTGCAACAAATACCTCCTCTTATGATTGACTGACTTTCCTTTTATTGGATCTTTTTTGGTTTTTTGTAATATTTTTTTCCTTTGTTAAATTTTTTGTTTTTAGCCTACTTTCGATTTTTGCAAAAAATGAAAGTAGACTTATGAGATCACTACAGGGCGAAAAAAAATGTGTCTGTCTGTGTGTGTGTATGTGTGTGTGTATGTGTGTGTGTGAGTCTGTGTGTGTGTGTGTGTGTGTGAGTGTGTGTACTCTGAATGTCTGTCCCCCCCTATCAATTCGAACACGGTGAGCGCAAATTGAACGAAATTTGGTACAAAGGTAGCACTAGCAAAGGACACCTCAGTGTCATGTTTTATATCGCCGCCGTCTTGACGGAAACGTAATGGCGGCCACACAAATGTTCAAAGCTTAAATCAAATTACGACTAACATAATCATTCGATCTCTACCAAATTTTGCAACAACATACCTTTATGGGGACAGCATCCTTTGACCAAACTAATAGGTCACCAGCCTAATAGTTTGCGGATGGCGGCCATCTTTGTGTGAAAATCGATTGCCCCTATTAATTCGAACACGGTGAAACCGCATGGAACGAAATTTGGTACAGAGGTAGTACTAGCAAAGGGCACCCCAGTGTCATGTTTTATATCGCCGACATCTTGACGGAAACGTAATGGCGGCCACACAAATGTTCAAAGCTTAAATCAAATTACGACTAACCTAATCATCCGATCTCAACCAAATTTTTCAACAACATACCTTTATGGAGAGAGCATGCTTTGACAAATCTAATAGGTCATTAGCCTGATAGTTTGCGGATGTCGGCCATCTTTGTGTCAAAATCGATTACCCCTATTAATTCGAACACGGTGAAACCGAATGGAACGAAATTTGGTACAGAGGTAGCACTAGCAAAGGGCACCCCAGTATCATGTTTTATTCGAACACGGTGAAACCGAATGGAACGAAATTTGGTACAGAGGTAGCACTAGCAAAGGGCACCCCAGTATCATGTTTTATATCGCCGCCATCTTGACGGAAACGTAATGGCGGCCACCCAAATGTTCAAAGCTTAAATCAAATTACGACTAACCTAATCATCCGATCTCCTCCAAATTTTGCAATAACATACCTTTATGAAGGGAGCGTCCTTTGACATATCTAATAGGTCATTAGCCTAATAGTTTGCGGATGGCGGCCATCATTGTGTCAAAATCGATTCCCCCTATTAATTCGAACACGGTGAAACCGAATGGAACGAAATTTGGTACAGAGGTAGCACTAGCAAAGGGCACCCCAGTATCATGTTTTATATCACCGCCATCTTGACGGAAACGAAATGGCGGCCACACAAATGTTCAAAGCTTAAATCAAATTACGACTAACCTAATCATCCGATCTCCACCAAATTTTGCAACAACATACCTTTATGGAGGAAGCATCCTTTGACAAATCTAATAGGTCATTAGCCTAATAGTTTGCCGATGGCGGCCATCTTTGTGTCAAAATCGATTACCCCTATTAATTCGAACACGGTGAAACCGAATGGAACGAAATTTAGTACAGAGGTAGCACTAGAAAAGGCCACCTCAGTGTCATGTTTTATATCACCGCCATCTTGACGGAAACATAATAGCGGCCACCCAAATGTTAAAGGCTAAAATGTAATTACGACCAACCTAATAATCTAGTCTCTACCAAATTTTGCAACAACAAATCTTTATGTGGGAAGCATATTGTGACCAAACTGCTAGATCATCAGCCCAATAGTTTGCAGATGGTGGCGAAGTATGTGTGCAAATCGATTCCCCCTATCAGTTCAAACGCGGTGAAACCGAATTGAACGAAATTTGGTACTGAGGTAGCACTAGCAAAAGGCACCTCAGTGTCATGTTTTATATCGCCGCCATATTGACGGAAACGGAATGATGGCCACCCAAATATTAAAAGCTTAAATCAAATTTCGACCATCCTAATAATTTTATCTCTACCGGATTTTGCAACAACATGCCTTTTTGTGGAAAGCATCTTATGACTGACTACAAGGTCATCAGCCCAATAGTTTGCAAATAGTGGCCATGTATGTGTGCAAATCCATTCCCCAGATCAATTCAAACACGGTGAAACCGAATTGAATGATTTTTTTTTACAGAGGTAGCACTAGCAAAGGGCACCATATATTCATGTTTAATATCCCTATAGCACGTTGTATTTCAACAAGCTACTACAACCAACATTCAATTATACTCCTTGAAAAGGACAAAGAGTTATAACAATACCCATGCATTTAGGAGAAAGTAGGCTATATGTTCTTTACTGAACATCTTGTTGTTTTTGTAATATTTGTAATATTTATCTTTTCCTATTGTCCTTCTGATGTAGGCCTCAAAGGTCCGTTTATGTATGTATGTCTACCCCTTATTATTCCCGTTATCCAACGGTGTCGGGGATGAGATGCGATGGAAGTCTTTGTGGCGATGGTTTTTACGGCCGGATGTCCTTCCTGACGCCAACCTCATGAGAGGAGTTAATGAGAGATGATATGAATGATGGTGAATGAAACTGGGCAAGGATATGGAAGGAAGCGGCCGTGGCCTGTCAGAAGGTACCGTCCCAGCATTTGCCTGGTGTTGAAAATGGGAAACCACGGAAAACCATTCCAAGGACGGCTCGAACCCACGCGTCTAGCGAGTCAGCAGTGAGCTTGGCCCCATGACCTAATGCTGTGCTTTAGCCCGCGTAGCCACTACTGTCGGTCCTCAAGGGATGAGAAAAGAGCTGATATCAGATTATATTGTATTAATGGGAATATAATTATGCAAGGAAATGGAAGAGCTTAATAGTGAATTGCATTTGTAGCTTGTGAATAAGCTTGTAGAGTAATTGATAGAGTTCTCTTACTAATTATAGGACGAGAGCATGGCATCGGGTTAAGGAGCCAGGTAATCTGTTCGTCGTGTAGAGTCTCGTATAGCCTTGGGCGTACAGAGATATTTAATTTATGCCAGAGTGTTTAGTGTGGTACCCTAACTCTGATGATGGATATGGAATGTTCCGGGTTCGAATCCTGTGGTAGGTGAGGGGAGAACAATGGAAACCTCTGCACCATACCTGATCGACCGAGAACTTGTTATTGAATGATTCGGCTCTTGTGAAGCGAATCTTATTGACGGCAGCGCGTGACTGACCGTAGCATTTATTAAGATACCGGCTATCCAACTAGACCTGTGTTTGATGAATCTCGTGCCTTCATATAATGAAACGGACCTATTGAGGCCAGTTATTAATATCCTAAGGTTAGGAATAAATATTTAAGCTCGTTCAGAACCTATTGCATACCATTCAGTTTAAATCATATGGGATATGTGCATCTTTGAGAATGCACTATTGTATTCAGAATCGTGCTACTGCTTGGGGGATGAAAGCCAGGAATCAGGAAGCGAGGGACGGTTCACCTGCTGTGACCACCCCACTCCATTCCATTGTATGCGAGCAGCTCAAAGGGCCTGAGTTGTAAAACGAACCGTGAAGGTTAACGTTTTGAAAGGACAGATTTGAGACCTTGCTTGTAGTGCAAGGAAGCATTGTTATTTTATGTAATGAATGTGTGTGGTTTAAAAACATATTGGTAATCATAGATCACCCTGATGATTAAAAATTTTAGCAATCTTACGGATGGTTGGAAGTTGCATTTTGTACTGACACTGACACGAATTTACGAAGTTGGGAACTAGACGCCACAGGCTACGCTCGCAAGGGTAGATTAATAATACCATCGACACAGCGATAACAGAAGTTGGAATTGAAATCACAACGGCATGCAGTGGAACTATAAAAGAGGGAAGTGGAGGGGTAGATTTACATAATTGTGGAGTTGCACGTAGATTTGTTGTGCAACACCTGAATTGGCTAATGCATGATAAAGCATTTGGTGGGAAGAGAGAGACCAAACACAACGGTGCACATAATGTCAAAGTAAGATGTGGTGTAAGAAACAAATAATTTTGTGAAATTAAAGAAGTCACACAAGATGACAGAAGAGTAAAAGTACAGTTTTGTTTATGAAAGTTGTATGTGCATCAGCGCACGAGAGTGAATTTTGAAGTCAATCTGAGGGTAAAGGATTGAATATGATATGGATTTAATATGAAAAAATTGTGTGAATAATTAGTGGATTGTGGGAGTAATTTTGCTTTGTTTGTGTATTATTTGTTGGGATTGTGTTCTGTAATGTTTGAAGCCATGATTTAATGCTGAATTAAAGTCTTTAGAATAGAGTTGTGCTTTATCATTGTAGAGTTGATACCTTTTAGTCTCAAATCAAAAATATGCAACTGCTCAGTGGGAGAACGGTACACGCCGAGACCTGAAGCTAGCTGGAGACGGAAGCATGTTTTCAATGGAAATTACTCACATGGGTACAGTATACATGTGTATCGTATAGGGAAGAACAATATAACCTAGAACTGTTGTTGTACATGTCATAGTTTCGGTTTTAAAACAATATTCAGTGAATAAAAAAGAAAAATTACGAGCCTTACAGTAGTCGCATATGATGTGTAACATCCGACATGTTATACGAATAATTCCATATTACTTACTCGCATTTTTAGCCTATTTTCAATTTTGAAAAAATAGGCTTATGAGATCACCTTTTGTCCGTGTGTGTGTGCGTGTGTGTGTGTGTGTGTGTGTGTGTGTGTGTGATTCGTGTGTGTGTCCCCCCCTAATAAAATCTAAACGGCAGGAGCGATTTCAATGAAACTCGGAAAGTTCATAGCACTATTCCCGGCGACCTCGACCGTGCCCTTCAAATTTTGTTACGACTCACCAATCCAACATGGCGGCTGTGCGAAATATTTCACCAGCATTCAATATCTCCGAAACTATTACCGATATTACCCTGACATTTTCTATGGTGATAGAGGGAACTACTGTAAGTTCACTTATGTGACTTTTGAAAACCTGGTAACTACAAAACGAACATGGCGGCCAAGCGAATTTGCGACTTTTAAATAGACGTTTCTCGCGATTTGACCAACCAAACGCAATGAAACTTGGTACAGTATATGTTTATATACATTGTAATGCACCGACATCTAACTTCGTTCAATTGTTTACATAATCACAAGATGGCGGATGTGCGAAATATTTCACCGGCATTCTATATCTCTGAAACTATTAGCGGTATCTCCCTAAAATTTTGTACTGAGATAAAGGGCACTACTGGAAGTCCATCTATAAGATTTTCAAAAACCGGTTAACTACAAAACGAACATGGCGGCCAAGCGAATTTGAACATTTTAAATAGACCTTTCTCGCGATTTAATGTTCCAAGTGCACTGAAACCTGGTACAGGAAATATTTATACACATTGTAATCCACTGGTATCTAATTTAGTTCAATTGTTTACATAACCTCAAGATGGCGGCAGTGCGAATTTTAAAATTAAGTTTTTTTTAAGAATGAACTCATAGTGCTACCTTGTGCCAGCAAATATGAAGGGATTCTCCAATGCATCTGCAGTAGTGACATATACCTGCAACTGTATGCGGGAGCAATCCACTGCCTACCTGATGCGAGCTGCGCTTTATACCGGCCAGTTAGTGAACCCACGCCAGCGGTGTTATTGAAAATGGCCTCTTTTTGCCGATATAACGCACTGCCAAGTACAGGCGCGATTAAAAATTAGGTGTGCAGGAGGTATATTAAATGCGTTTCTCCCAGTGATACGTTTCGACCAACGAAGTTTCAATTATTGTTAGTAGTCGGTGTTAATACACTGAATTCCTACGTTGTTTGGAGTGTTGGTTGATGCGATATAGCACTCGAGGTATCGAGTGCTTACATTAAATAAGAATACAGCAAAAGTATGAAGATTTAATAAATCGTATTTGTTTTCAGCAAATATGATATAATGAATATTTTCACAGCAAAGAACGACAACTTGATGATGATTTACAGTAGGAATTTCTTTAATGGGGCCTCCAAACCTTAAGGTAAACCGTATGCGATTTACATTCCACATAGTCACATGGCCTACAGTACGACGTTGTACCGATCTCCGCCACCACGCACGCTCATTGTTTCCGTCCCATCCACTTCCGTCCCTTTTCCAAAATCACTCCCACAAAAATATCCAGATACCGAGTGGAAAGATGTTACACATCAAAAACTTGCAAAAAATATATGGTTTAAAAAATTCTTAATAGATTCCAATGATTCTAGGTCAATCTCTAGCTACCGTATTAGTAAATACAATGAAAAAAGAATTTTTGAAAAACAATGATATTTGTGTAAAATATTAGGGAAACGGTGGATCAGTGCACAATATGCAGCCGCCATTATAAATGCCTAATTTGCTGAAATGCAATCGCTATATGACTTGTAAATACACGAACATATTGGCAAAGCCTAGTGTGATTGGCAGGCCAAATTACAATTCATTAGTGCTTTCTGTTGCTGAGGAATAAAAAAGTGAAATATGCATGATTTTTGGATTCTTAAAGGTGTAAGACCCCCCCCCCCCCCTTCTAAAAGCAATAATGGTTGATTGGTTCCATTACTGCTTTTCTCCTAAACTGTGAGAGGAATATTGGGAATTACACACTAAAGGGCAGAACACGTTTACCAGAAATGATTAATAAATCACACCCCGGGCCTCGGAGGCCCAGCTTATGCACTCAAGGGTTACGTAATATTCACAAAATATGTTGTTGTTGTTGTTGTTGTTGTTGTTTGAGTCTTCAGTGTTTTGACTGGTTTGATGCTGCCCTCCATGCCACCCTGTCCTGAGTTAATCGTTTAATCTCTACATAGCTACCCTACCCTACAAGTGAGGCAATCTCTTTCACATATTCTAACCTTGGTCTACCCCTACAGTTCTTTTCTTCGACCCTTTCTTCCATAACTAAGCTTGCAGTTCCTGGGTGTCTTAATAAGTGCCCTGCCAACCTATCTCTTATCTTCATTAGCAGTTGCCAGAAACATCTCTCCTCTCCCACTCGACTTTATAGCACTTTGTAAACCTATCTACCTATGTGATCTTCATCATTCTCCTGTAACACACCATTTCAAACGCTTCTATTCTCCTCTTTTCTGCTGCACCAATCGTCCAAGTTTCACTTCCATAGAGCACCACACTCCAGACAAAGGCTTTCAAAAATTACTTCCTAATACCTAAATCTAGCCTATATTCGATGTCAACATATTCTTTTTCTGTAGAAATGTTTTCCTTGCATCAGCCAACCTACTTTTCTATCCTCTTTGCTTCGTCCATCACTGGTTATTTTGCTTCCTAAGTAACAGAAGTCTCCTACTTCCTTTAGCTTTTCACTTGCCAATTTGATGTTCATTGGGGTTTTTGATTTATTTCGGCTGCATTCCAATATTTTTGTTTTACAATTATTGATTTTCCTCATGATAAATATGACTTGAAATGATAGCTGAGCTCAGATGGTCATAATAACAGTAATTTTCTTCCTAGAGCTTTGTTGTTAACATAGAGAATAAAAGTGATGCCCCTAACGACATAAATCATCGGATTTATTATAAATAGGCTAGTTAGATTTACGTTAATACTAGCAGAAGTACCCATTCTTCGAACGGTCTTCGGTATTAATAACCGGACGTAGTCAATTGAGCTACTGTTGCAATGGTTAGAGACTTGGAACCTGTTTGTCGACAAAGAAAAATGATTAGTTAAAATATGCTCTGAAACTAAATTTACCTAACGTGTACTTCCTGACGTGAAAATAAAATTGAAAACCTCGTAAACGAAACGCAATACACGTCAAATAAAACTGACCTTCACTGTTGTGTCAAGTCCCCATCCAGAGGAAGACCCCTTTAATAAATTATAAAGGCTTGTGGTGCATGAAAATTCAGTTTTTTAGCCTCCAATGGCCCAAACTCCTAAAAGAAAAAAAAAACTATTTCAATTCAGGAATTTTTGAAAATAATGTTGCTGTTTGTAGATATAATATACCTTCTGTACGACATAACGCACATTTAAGTCGTGTTAAAAACATATAGGGTACCCCTTGACCCCCTTAAGCGCATAGATGCATTTTACAGTTTTAATTGATTCCGTAATAACCGTAAAGGCATTTGCAAACATTCACAGAAATTTAATAAATGGAGTGGCTTTACTTCTTGCAGAAATAGATGGAAAGTTGGATGCCACCTCTTGAGATACTGTTGTCATGGTTACTGGCTTGCATTCCTTCATTAGTTTATTAAATGAAATTAGTTTTCTGGGAATATCTCAGAAACAGTTGGTTTTAGAGCCTTAAAATATAGTTTTCGGGGACCCTTTACGGCTATTTAGGGGCACCGAGTTTTGTTTCTGACACCAAGGGGCTAAAAATAAGCTTTGTCTCGTCGTTGTAGGCCGTAGTATAATAATAATAATAATAATAATAATAATAATAATAATAATAATATAGGGATATAATAGACCTTCCGTACCACACCCGCACGTGTAAATCGCGTGAAAAAATCTAGAGGACCCCTTGACCCCCTTAAGCGCATTATATGACATTGATGAATTTTAAAGCTTAATTTGGTTCCGTTATAACCTTATAGCCGTTTGCAAATTATCTCAGTAATGTAATAAATGGAATTGTATTGCGTCTTACAGCAATATAGTAATATATGGACCTGTGAGATTCCGTCGTCATGGTTACCGTTGCATTTTTTTGTTATTGTATTAAATGAAATTAGTTTTCTGGAAATATCTCAAAAACTGTTGGTCTTAGGGCCTTAAAATGTGGTTTTCGAGTTTCGTTTCTCATTTTGAGGGTCTGAAAATGAGCTTAGTCTCGCCCTTCTACGCCTATTTCAGCAAGTACTTTAAGGGGTTAGGCCCCCTTTTATGAGAGGTACAGAGAAGAGTTACATCAATGATTAGTGTCGTGCCCCTGAAGGATATCTGTACCAAATTTTACGTTGATCCACCCAGCCGTTCTCGAGTTATAAGGGAACAACTTTGTCCACAGACAGACATACAGACGGACAGACAAACATTTTATTTTCGCGCGCATCCGTCATAAAACAGTCTGAAACGCATAAATAACGCAAATTTCCATAGAAATTCAGAAAAAACAGACAAACTTTCATTCTTATATATAGAGAGATAGAGATAACTACAAATCTTCAAACGAATGCATTCTAGGTCACCTGGTGGTGTACTGGGTAGCATCCTTTGCTGTTATCCTTGAGGTGTGGGTTCGATTCCCGGCACTATCAAGATTATTTTAAATATATTTTCTAAGTATAATGCAAAACAGAAAAGAGATTGGTTCGATTTCCATCTCACTTATCTAATAGGGGTCCCCATGGTTTCAACTACTCTCTAGATCAATACCGGGAAGGTCCGTAACTCAAGGCCTCATCTCCTATCCAATTGTAGACACAGTAACATATACACCCTATTGCTGACTCCACAATAACGCAAGTCGACAGATAATTTCTGCACAATCATATTCACGGAATTATCGCATGGCAATGATCAGAGGATTATGAGGCAATATTGACTCTTTATACAGATTGTGTCTTCAGTGTGTCGAGTCTGTAAGGGAAAGAATTATCTCATGGCAATTCTCAGAGGATTATGAGGCATTATTGGCTCTTTATATGAATGTCTTCAGGGTGTCAAGTCTATAAGGGAAATAATTATCTCGTGGCAATGCTCCGAACATGTATGAGACATTATTACCGATTCATAAAATATGTGTCTTCAGGGAGTTGAGTCTATAAGGGAAAGAATTATCTCGTAGCAGTGCTCAGAGGAGAATGAGACAGAATTAGCTTTTCATACAGAATGTGTCTTCAGGGTGTCGAGTCTATAAGGGGAAGAATTATCTCATGGCAATGCTCCGAACATGTATGCGACATTATTAGCGTTTCATAAAAAATGTGTCTTCAGGGTGTCTATTCTATAAGGGAAATAATTATCTCATGGCAATTCTCAGAGGAATATAAGACATTATTACCGCTTCATAAAGAATGTGTCTTCAGGGTGTTGAGTCTATAAGGGAAAGAATTATCTCATGTCAATACTCCGAACATGTATGAGACATTACTCGGCCTTCATAAAGAATGTGTCTTCCGGGCGTGATATTGAAACCAGCTCGGCAGTAATTTAGTGAGGCGACAAATGAAAAAGCTCGCACAGGAGATAAATGACGGTTCACAAGCTATTTCCTGTAAACACGGTCACTTTTATGGACTCGATCGCGCTTCTCCCAAACGAATTGCTTCCGAGCTGCTGAATGCTTCTCAAACAATCATTACTGGTGTGTTTTACGTCCGCTTTGTGACCATCACATCTCATGTCGATGGATTCTTTTTCATTACCGTAACTTTTATCGTTGTCTCAAGCGTGGACGGAGCCGAATGCAATGTATGTCAACAACGTGATCACAATTAAATGATGGAATTAAAACAAAATGATGAAACTCAATTGGTGATGAAAATAGCTAAATAATTACGCTAAGCTTAGATGAGTTGGAAGTTTTGTCAATTAGTGCGAAGAATTAACGTGGGTAATATAAATACCTGGTTAAATCATTATAATTGGCATAAAAATATTCCATTTCAGAATTAAAATCTGACTGACAGAAGTCTGAGATATGACTGAACAGACTGTTATTACCCGTTGTTCCAGATTTCTGTATAACACTGTTTTAACTCGCGCCTTAAAGGTGCGTGTTAAATAGCTCACCACGACCACGATGAGAAGCTCCTGAATGTTTCAAGAATGAGGGTTCGAATCACGGGAATGACACTGGGTATTTTAGGTAGATTTCATTAGAAAGCTAACTATTGCAATGGGTCCCATGTTTCGACTTCCGGAAAATTTCGACATATCTTCGCGTTTCACATCCCCTACACCCCAAAACCACCGTCAGTTCAAAAGTTTATATATAATTTATGTATATATATATATATGTATATATATATATATGTATATCAGTTTCTTGTGGACACGATAACTGCCGTAATTTTGCACCAATCACTTTGATTTTTTTTACATAATATGTATCCCTATAAAATCTCGGTCGAGTTCGTTAATGGGCAAAATCAGTCGAAGGGGGTGAAATTGGGGGGCTTTTTTCGAAAAATTGAAATTTCGCTATAACTCTCTTAATACGTGAAATATCAAATCCATTCAAAGTTCATAATATGTGTCGGATAAGTGCCAACAATTTATGTCCAATAAGTTTTTTGATAGCACCAACCATTGACCAAAGGGGTGGAAAAAAGTGGGTTTTTCGGGAAACATTAATCATATCTCTCTTAATAGGCACAATATCAAAACCGTACAAAATGGACAATATTCCCCTAATAATTACCTAAAATTTTGTCTGAAAGAATTTTTGATATGACCCACCATTACGCCAAGGGATGCGAAAAATGATTTCGGAATTATAAGAAAATGCCAAGAGCTATCAGAGGTTGCCATGGCAACACTACTAAATTGATGAGGGATGAGCCGTTGCCATGACAACGCACTTGCACGAGATCAGATTCAGTACTTCCATCTGACTAAGCCGGCCCCGTGGTGTTGGGGTAGCGCGCCTGCCTCTCACCCGGAGGCCCCGGGTTCGATCCCCGGCTCCGTCAGGGATTTTAAAACTGACGTGAGGGTTGGAACGGGGTGCACTCAGCCTCGTGAGGACAATTGAGTAGCTGTCTGACAGTGAGACAGCACCCCGATCACGAATACCAATATTAACGGCCGAGGGGACCCGATCACGCGTCACCCCAATATCTGCAGGCCAAATGGCTGGGCAGCGGTCGCTTGGTCGGCCTTAGCCCGTCATGGGCTGGATGGTGCCAGGGGTTGACTTTGACATCTGACTAAGTGGGAAGCGGCTTCGGTGACGTAACTGGTAACATGCAGAATGTCTATGCCCAAGGTCGCGGTTTCAAAGCCGGCCGAAGTCGTCGGATTTTCTAAGAGAGCTAAAATCCCTCAGTATGCTTTTCTTTGGAGGGGAAGTTCCAACGTTCGTTGCTGGTTGGGGTGGCATCTAGTAGCCAAGTTCACAGCTAGGTGTCGTTGACGGTAGTACCTGGTAGCAACATTAGGAACTACTGCTTGAAATTGACCGTCTGCAGTCCTTACCTGAATAAAGACTACTACAGCCATTACAATTCACACCGTTTATCAGACAGATTCTACAATCACCCAAAGTACACGGGGTTAGATGACCGCGTTGTCGCAGCCCCTAAACTGAGGAACCAACCAGAGGTAGATTTCATTAGAAAGCTAACTATTGCAATGGGTACCATGTTTCGACTTCCGGAAAATTTCGACATATCTTCGCGTTTCACATCCCCCAGACCCCAAAACCACCGTCAGTTCAAAAGTTTATATATAATTTATGTATGTATATGTGTATATATATATGCATATCAGTTTCTTGTGGACACGATACCTGCCGTAATTTTGCACCAATCACTTTGAATATTTTACCGAATATGTATACCTATAAAATCTCGGTCGAGTTCGTTACTGGGCTAAATCGGTCGAAGGGGGAGAAAATGGGGGGCATTTTTTCGACAAAGTGAAATATTGCTATAACTCTCTTAATATGTGAAATATCGAATCCGTTCAACGTTCATACTATGTGTCGGATAAAGCCCAAACATTTATGTTAGAAGAGTTCTTTTTATAGCACCAACCATTGACCAAAGGGGCGGGAAAAAATTGGTTTTTCGGGAAACATTAATCATATCTCTCTTAATAGGCACTATATCAAAACCGTACAAAATGGATAATATTCCCCTAATAATTACCTAAAATTTTGTCTGAAAGAATTTTTGATATGACCCACCATTATGCCAAGGGATGAGAAAAATGATTTCGGAATTATAAGAAAATGCCAAGAGCTATCAGTGGTTGCCATGGCAATACTACTAAATTGATGAGGGATGAGCCATCAGACGTTGCCAAGATAACGCACTTGCACGAGATCATATTCAGAATTCCATCTGACTAAGTGTGAAGCGGCTTCGGTGACGTAACTGGTAGCAAGCATGCTGAATGTCTATGCCCAAGGTCGCGAGTTCAAAGCCGGCCGAAGTCGTCGGATTTTCTAAGAGCGCTAAAAATCCCTCAGTATGCTTTCCTTTGGAGGGGAAGTACCAACGTTCGTTGCGAGTTGCTGGCTGCGGTGGCATCTAGTAGCCAAGTTCACAGGTAGGTGTCGTTGACGGTAGTACCTGGTAGCAACATTAGGAACTACTGCTTGAAATTGACCGTCTGCAGTCCTTACCTGAATTACAGACTAATACAGCCATCCCTAAGTACACGGGGTTACATGACCACGTTGTCGCAGCCCCTAAACTGAGGAACCAACCAAAATCTCTGCGGGAGATATAATTTTTCGTGAAGAAGTAACAGACCGTTACATAGTTACACATCAGTGTCGAAACCTTGCATAAGGACAGTGTGACCACAAGTATGAAAATGGACCACAAATGACAAGAAGGTTACCGTTCCCATAAGACAATAAAATGTTTAAAATAAGCATAAAATGACGAAAAACAAAGTTAATTAAGCTCCAATTATAAAATACCTTCTCGCAATAAATGAGGTCTGATCCTTCTACGAAAACCTGCATATTCTGCCTATTTTCGCCTATCCCCAAGTTTGTCCGGTGAAATCTACCTCCGCCTTCCGGCGTGCCGAGAGGACTTTTTTAATTTGGATTTTCATTGGGTTTCTCCACAATCTCTCTAGGCAATTCCCGGGTTATTACCTTACTGCAAGTCCCGGGAGACCTAATCCATTACCGACCCTAATAATTAGAGCTAAACATACTAATACAGACACCACAGGAACACGGGTCAGCCTATTAGAAAAAATCATATCTCACCCAAGTTCACGGGATTGATAACCAATAATGTCACAAGTACCTAATATGAACTAACAACAAGAACCAACTACACGCCTTGCTCTATGTCCACATCGCATGGCACAAGTGCTTAAATACTTTGTTTGCCTTAATTCGTCAATAAGTAAAGAAATAAATAAATAAAGAAAGAAAGAAAGAAAGAGAGAAAGAAAGAATGAAAAATGAAAGGAAGAAAAGAAGAATGAAAGAAAAAAAGAAAGCGAAGAGGAATAACCGTATGAAAGAATGAAAGTTGAAATTATGAAATAATAAATAATGTAATAATGAAATAATGAAAGAAAGAAAGAGAGAATGAAATTGAAAGAAAGAAAGAAAGAAAGAAAGAAAGAAAGAAAGGAAGAAAGAAAAAAGAAACAAAGAAAGAAACAAAGAAAGAATGAAATTGAAAGAAAGGAAGAAAGAAAGAAAGAAAGAAAGAAAGAAAGATAGAAACAAAGCAAGAAACAAAGAAAGTTAGAAAGAAAGAAAGAAAGAAAGAAAGAAAGAAAGAAAGGATGAATGAAATTGAAAGAAAGAAAGAAAGAAAGAAAGAAAGAAAGAAAGAAAGAAAGAAAGAAAGAAAGGAAGGAAGAAAGAGAGAAAGAAACAAAGAAAGAAAGAAAGACAGAAAGAAACAAGGAACGAAAGAAAGAAAGAAAGAAAGAAAGAAAGAGAGAAAGAAACAAAGAAAGAAAGAAAGAAAGAAAGAAAGAGAGAAAGAAAGAATGAAATTGAAAGAAACAAAGAAAGAAAGAAAGAAAGAGAGAAAGAAAGAAACAAAGAAAGAAAGAATGAAATTGAAAGAAAGAAAGAAAGAAAGAAAGAAAGAAAGAAAAAAATTGAAAGAAAGAAAGAAAGAAACAAACAAACAAATACAGAAAGAAAGAAAGAAAGAAAGGAAGAAAGAAAGAAAGAAAGGAAAATAGAAAGACAGAAAGAAAGATAGAATGAATGAAAGAAAGAAGGAACGAAAGAAAGGAAAAATAAAAAATAAATAAATAAATAAAGAAAGAAAGAAAGAAAGAAAGAAAGAAAGAAAGAATGAAATTGAAAGAAAGAAAGAAAGAAAGAAAGAAAGAAAGAAGAAAGGAAATTTAAAAGATTGTGATTGAATGAATGAAAGAAAGAAAGACAAGGCAACATAATCTCTTGGAATTTATTCAAAGTTTTGCCGCTCTTCTTCTGAAAGGATGTCGTGAGGATATTCTAACTTTTAGAGGATGTACCTGATGCGTTAGGTAAAACATCTATCAAGGGGATGTTTGCTCGCTACAAGACCAGAAATGAAGTCGTACATTTTTTTTTGAGAGACGTCAGTTTTATGTCGTGTTATCTCTGTAGTAAGAATAGCAGCAGCGCAAGGTTTTTAACAAGAAAGGCACGTTTTGGAGGAAGGAAAGAAAAATTACGAGCATGATAACGACAGAAAAAAGTGTGTGACAGAGAGCGATTGAGGGATGTATGACACTCTTAAAGCAGAGCTGTCTTGTGGGTGGTAGTGTAGCAGGGATTGCTTGCAAAGCCTCTGCTTTAGCGTGCTCTGCAATGAAATGACAAAAGCTTGACAGTCAATTAAAGAGGCAGGAATACTGATGAGACTTACCTGGGTCTCTACTTGTGCACCTTTTAAAGGATCGGAGCCTTTTATACTGAGCAGGAGACATGCACTTCAATGTTTAGGAAGAAATACATAACTAGTGCCTAATTAGTCCTTCCGGTAAATTACAATGCTCACAAGAAACATGTTTGGGACACATTTCCTCGGGAACTTTTTCATCTACAACGTAAAAACGGAATGATAAGGGTTAGGAATACACATGCTAGTATTTATTAAACGGAGAATCATTCCTTATTCCTTATCTGGACTGGTCTTTCAAATATGGCATCACTGTGATGCACTTGGGATTTTACAACCTTAAATTTTAAATGTTCTGATATCAGTCTCATCAAGAAACTTCATAGAAAAATGTAGGCAAAGTTGTAAATAAATAAATAAATAAATAAATAAATAAATAAATAAATAAATAAATAAATAAATAAATAAATAAATAAATAAATAAATAAATAACAATATTAAATTTCAATTACCAAGGCATTACTGAAAAATAACTTCAATACGATTCATTAACTTTGAGGTCCCCAGAATCTTCAGAGCTAACCACATTTCATGGACTTCACAAACTGAAAGTTTACACTGGGAAAAATAGGAGGCTGCCTTGGATATCGGAGATCAGAGTTATTACGGTTATTAGGACGTCATGGTGGAGTACTTGATTAAAATTCACGACGTGGTGGTGCTGTTAATCAAAGATCGCAGTCTCTTACATATTTGATTGCGGAAGACCAATACAAGTTGCTACCTCGAGGTTATTCAATGAAATCTGTGATGAAGAAGGAATAATTCAGGGCCTGATCTAATTAGGGGCTTTGTCCCCCGAGGTGCCAAGTCGACAGCCATTGGCTGCGGGCACAAAGAAATAACTTGGGCCGCCCAACTTAAATTAACTCTACTCTTTTCACACTCTCGTTGCTAATGAAATCTCAGCAACGTAACCAGTTTTATTCAGAAGCTTGGCATCGCGATATACTGTAAATTAATTTCAAAAGTATAAAATTTACAGTGGATGTGATTACTTATTTCCTTTTTCATCAGTGGTGGTTCCCCTTCCAGGTTCAATTCCAAGTTCATGTAGCCTATGTGTATTTCCAAAGTAAAAGGTTACATACAGGTTGGTATTCCTCGTCAAAGGGGAATATCGTGTCTTAATTTTATGAACTTTGTTTTCGCGCCATGTTAATCTATGGACCCTTAGCTTTCTAACGGTGCATTTACTTTCTAAACGTAGGATTTTAAATTTACCTGGGGCGTTCAAAAATGACTGACATACATTCCTTTTTTCATTAACAGGAACCATTAAATTACAGGTATTCCCCGCCAATGTCTGTGAAATTTGTCCATCGTTCTGGCAGCTTCCGTATTTGCATAACCATCCATTCTTTGGTGGTATTCTGGTGCCAGTGAGGGACAACTGAATGGAGTTCGTCATTGGTGGTGAACTTCTTGCCCCGAATGCCGTCTTCCATTGCGTCAAATAGGGCATAGTCGCTAGGAGCCAGATCTGGCGAATATGGAGGATATGCGGCAGCACAGTAAACCCTAGTTCACGAATGGTGGCAATGGTCTGGCGACTTGGTGCTGCCTTCCCACGTGTGGATGTCTGAAGCAGTCACTCCTTCCCTCCAGAGAAACAACACGGTCCACCTTTGCCTGTGCTTGTCGGCTTCCATGTTGTTTCATCGATGTCCATAAGCGTACCCGCACGCCGGAATATTTTCCGCTCCAGTGCGCAACCTAGGGAAGCAGCAACAGCATCTGTTGGCAATTGTTAGTACTATAATCTATCTTTACGCATATCTCGACACACATTATGCAAACTGCTATTTTGCTGTAGGGGGAGTGCCAATCATTATTGAACGACCTAAATACATGTAGATCAATAAATATCCTAAACCTACAGACATTTTAAACCCCCTCATAAGTTAAAATACGATTTCAACAATTAAAAAGATAAAGCAAATAGAAGAAAGTCAGCACTAACGTGGCAAATAGCTGTGTAATGACGCAACCAGATTTCGGCTTCTATGTACACCTGCCCCTCCCACCGATATCGCCACCTTGCAGAAGGCAATCAGGTATTGCCGGGTGTTTGGAGGCTTGCTGTCTCAAATGATCCTTGGGGCTATGCCAACGGGAGCTTCGGCTTCTGGTAGGGCCACCCAAGCTGGACAGGCCTAAGGTGATGAGCCAGACTAAGAGCGGTACCCTGGTCCTCCAGGTTGGGGGTTGGGCGTGGAACTAGCAACTCTTCCCCGAAAAATAAAATACTTGTTACGGAATCAACGGACAAGGGAAACTGGACGGATGAAATGGATAAACGACCTTGTCAACGGAAACGGTACATGAATTGGTATTTTGTAACAAGGAATGTAAGAACACTACCAGATGATTGGACAACGTGGAGGAGGATCTGAGAAAGATGGGAGTCAGAAGATGGAGAGACAAAGCAGTCAACAGGGAAGAATGGTTGGGGATTGTCCGGGAGGCCAAGGCCCTACAAGGGCTGTAGCGCCAAGGAGTAAGTGAGTAAGTAAGAAAGTGAGTAAGCAAATAAGTAATTAAGCAAGTAGGTAAGCAAGCAAGCAAGCAAGCTAGTAAGTAAGCAAGTAGGTAAGCAAGTAAACAAGTAAGTAATTAAGCAAGTAGGTAAGCAAGCAAGCAAGCAAGTAAGTAAGCAAGTAGGTAAGCAAGTAAGCAAGTAAGTAAGCAAGTAGGTAAGCAAGTAAGCCAGCAAGCAAGTAAGTAAGTAAGCAAGTAGGTAAGCAAGTAAGCAAGCAAGCAAGTAAGTAAGCAAATAGGTAAGCAAGTAAGCAAGCAAGTAAGTAAGCAAGTAGGTAAGCAAGTAAGCCAGCAAGCAAGTAAGTAAGTAAGCAAGTAGGTAAGCAAGTAAGCAAGTAGGTAAGTAAGTAAGCAAGTAAGTAAGCGAGTAAGTAAGTAAGCAAGTAGGTAAGCAAGCAAGTAAGTAAGCAAGTAGGTAAGCAAGTAAGCAAGTAAGTAAGCAAGTAGGTAAGCAAGTAAGCCAGCAAGCAAGTAAGTAAGCAAGTAGGTAAGCAAGTAAGCAAGTTGGTAAGCAAGTAAGCAAGTAAATAAGCAAGTAGGTAAGTAAGTAAGCAAGTAGGTAGGCAAGTAAGTAAGCAAGCAAGTAAGTAAGCAAGTAGATAAGCAAGTAAGCCAGCAAGCAAGTAAGTAAGCAAGTAGGTAAGCAAGTAAGCAAGTAGGTAAGCAAGTAAGCAAGTAGGTAAGCTAGTAGGTAAGCAAGTTAGCAAGTAGGTAAGCGAGTAAGTAAGTAAGCAAGCAAGTAAGTAAGCAAGTAGGTAAGCAAGTAAGCCAGCAAGCAAGTAAGTAAGTAAGCAAGTAGGTAAGCAAGTAAGCAAGCAAGCAACTAAACAAGTAAGCAAGTAAGTAAGCAAGCAAGTAAGCAAGCAAGTAGGTAAGCAAGTAAGCAAGTAGGTAAGCAATTAGGTAAGCAAGTAAGCCAGCAAGCAAGTATGTAAGTAAGCAAGTAGGTAACCAAGTAAGCAAGTAAGTAAGCAAGTAGGTAAGCAAGTAAGTAAGCAAGTAAGCAAGTAGGTAAGCAAGTAAGCAAGTAAGTAAGCAAGTAAGCAAGTATGTAACTAAGCAAGTAAGTAAGTAAGTAAGTAAAATCAAAGCTCGAAGCTTGTGGTTTAACGTGACTGTTAATCTCGCGATCATGAGCCACGGGACCTCCATTTTACGTGGAATCCGAACCACAGGACACGGCATTTCACTTCGAAAATCTCACATGCATTGACCGGGAAGTAAGTAAGCAAGTAAGCAACCAAGTAAGCAAGTAAGCAAGTAAGTAAGCAAGTAAGCAAGTAAGTATATAAGTAAGTAAGTAGGTAAGCCAGTAAGTAGGCAAGTAAGCAAGTAGGTAATCATGTATGCAAGCAAGTAAGCAAGTAAGTAAGTAAGCAATCAAGTAAGTAAGCAAGTAAGTAAGCAAGTAAGTAAGTAAGCAAGCATGTAAGTAAGTAATCAAGTAAGTAAATAAGTAAGTAAGCAAGTAAGTAAGCAAGTAAGTATGTAAGTAAGCAAGTAAGTAAGTATGTAAGCAAGCAAGCGAGTAAGTAAGTAATCCAGTAAGTAAATAAGTAAGCAAGTAAGTAAGTAAGCAAGTAAGTATGTAAGTAAGCAAGTAAGTAAGTATGTAAGTAAGCAAGTAAGTAAGTAAGTAAATAAGCAAGTAAGTAAGTAAGCAAGTATGTAAGTAAGGAAGTAAGTAAGTAAGCAAGTAAGTAAGTAGACCTGCTAGTTCATACATTTGGTTAAAATGTCAACAGTGTAGCCTACTAGAATAACCCTCCTCCGTTCTCGTCCAAGGTGGGTAAACTAAAGTACTGCACTTTGCGTGGTGTGACAATAGATAAGCGACGCCGTTTCGTTCTAATCTTCAAGCTGACCCATATTTACATTAGAAGGGATAACCCTCCGTACAAACGGGTAACTACCTTACGTACCGGCAGAGGTCTGGGTGCTCTGTCGCCCAGAGAGGCAATATTCAAAGAACAGGGAAATTGAATTATTCTGTTACTCGTTGATTTATGAGCTTTGTGACATCGTGACCAGGTAGTCCCGTGTAGCCTACCTCTTAGTTAGTTATTGTTGTTATAAGGAGTGGAACTACGAGCCCTCTTAACCCGGGAGTGGTGGCACTTAGGCCTACTTGAGCAACGTTAGAGGTGGCGTGGGGTCATTTCTGACCCCTACTAATTTATTTCTCTTTAGTAACGACAATTATTTCGTTTATGCTACTGAAATGGCAATAAAATATTCACTGAACTAATGAGCAAGTATATTTGCCTAAAATGAAAATCATGCACATATTATAAACTGGTATTTACACTATAAGAAGAAATGGTGAAGATCTGACAGGTATTCATCAATTTTTATGAAATATCTTCTTACTTCAGTTTGCCTATTGACAATTTCAAAATGGATGATTATACAAGTTTTAGATAATGTAGGATTCTAGTTTTTGACCAATGACACATTCTAGAGAAGTCTCTTGTTGTATTGTACTCCATTTTGTAATTTTTTTTTTTTGTTGCACTAAGGGCACACATTCGTTGAGAAAGAGGCACATCATCGTTAATTTCTGCTTTTTCTTCTTCGTCTGCACTCTGTACAGTATCACTGCAAGATTGTGCTATTTCTAGTTCATCTTCACTAATACTGTTTTCACCTCCTAATATTTCTCCCCCTTCAGCGTGTTGTAGAAGAGATAACACCCTAGATTCTTGCTCTTCGTAGCTCAGACGATTCATAATGTTATATTTTAACACTTAACTACAATCAATTTTATTACGCAATCAGACAGCTACATTCTCATAGAGTACACGTTAGACTGGAACAGCTGTTCACTCTGCCAGCTGGACTGGTGGCGCGGGGTCTTTCGGAACACATTGCAACATGACTCGATTAAAATCATTTGTCTCGGCCCTCATCCCTTCCACTAATAGACTACAGCCGTCAGACAATAGATAAGGCATGTGGGAAAAGGTATGTGGCAAGTATAGTCTGTGTGTAGTAAAAGGTAGAAAACCCAGCATAACGAAACTGCGTGGGGTCACCTACATTAATTTCAAAAGACCAAAAATTAATAAAAATAGAATAAATAAAACTAATAATCATAATATAAACAACAAGTAGTTCCGTGAAGAACTATACAGCCTATTTTCAAATATCCTACTCATGTTAATTGCCACTATCAACATACAAAATTTCAGTTTGATTGTTGTGATAGATTCGTAGATATTGAGAACCGTCTAATTTCAGATGGTCGCCGGGTTGGATTTTTATTTATGTACTATTACATGAAAATTATTGTGTACGTGTGGTATTCAAACTTCAATCAAATATCTAGGACACAAGAAGTAAAAACAAGATTTTAAAATTTCGCACAGCTGCCATTTTGTGGTTATAAAAACAATTGAAATAAATTAGATGCCAGTGGATTAACTTTTGTATAAGCATTTAACGTGCAAAGTTTCACTGCACTAGGATGGTTAAATCGCGAGAAACGTCCAGTTAAATATTTGTAATTCCCGTCATCGCCATGTTGGATTTGTGCTCACCAGGTTACTGAAAGTCCTATAGGTGAACTTATGTTCATAGACTCTATGAACAAAAAAAAAAAAAAAACAGTTTGTCTTCTGTAAAAGATTCGTAGATATTAAGAGCCGTCAAAATATTTCGGATACTCGCCATTTTGGATTGTTATATGTATAGGCCATAGAGTTATGTACCATTCGTTGTTGTTTGAGTCTTCAGTCTTTTGACTGGTTTGATGCAGCTCTCCACGCCTCCCTGTCCTGAGCCAATCGTTTCATCTCCTCATAGCCACCACACCCTACATCCGAGGCAATCTGTTTAACATATTCTAACCTTGGTCTACCCCTACAGTTCTTGTCCTCGACCCTTTCTTCCATAACTAAGCTTGCTATTCCTGAGTGTCTTAGTATCTGTCCTACCAACCTATCTCTTCTCTTCATTAGCAGTCGCCAGAAACATCTCTCCTCTCCCACTCGTCTTAATACCTCTTTGTTTGTAACACTATCTACCCATCTGATCTTCATCATTCTCCTGTAACACCACATTTCAAATGCTTCAATTCTCCTCTTTTCTGCTGCACCAATAGTCCAAGTTTCACTTCCATAGAGCGCCTCGCTCCAGACAAAGGCTCTCAAAAATGGCTACCTAATACCTGAATCTACATTCGATGTCAGCAGATTCCTTTTTTGTAGAAATGCTTTCTTTGCCTGAGCCAACCTACTTTTTATATCCTCTTTGCTTCGTCCATCACTGGTTATTCTGCTTCCTAAGTAACAGAAGTCTCCTACTTCCTTCAGCTTTTCACCTGCCAATTTGATCTCCATAGAGGGTTCTGATTTATTTCGGCTGCATTCCAGTATTTTTCTTTTACATTTATTAATTTTCATCATGAATTCTTTCCGTAAGACGGAGTCCATACCATTCAAAAACTCATTCAAATCCTCAGGGTTGTCGGCCAAGATGACGACGTCATCGGCAAATCTCAGAGTTGAAATTATTTCTCCTTGAACCTTCACTCCCACTTTAAATTTTTCTCTAATTTCCTTTATTGCTTGTTCAATATAAAGATTGAAAAGTATGGGTGATAAGTTGCAGCCTTGCCTTACACCTTTCTGAATACCAGCTTCTCTCTCATGTCCTTCAACTCGAATGACTGCAGTCTGGTTTCTGTATAGATTGTATATCACCCTCCTATCCCTGTACTTTATTCCAATCGATTTCAAAATGTCAAACAATTTAGTCCAATCAATGTTATCAAAAGCCTTTTCTAAGTCTACAAAAGCCATGAACGTTCCCTTACCTTTCCTTATTCTACATTCCAAAATCAGCCTAAGACTTAGTACAGCTTCCCTTGTTCCTACATTTCTCCTGAAACCAAACTGGTCTTCACCCAACTCTGTTTCTATCTGGCTTTCAATCCTCTTGTAAATTATTCTAGACAGGATTTTTGAAGCATGAGTAATCAAGCTGATTGTACGGTAATCTTCACATCTGTCAGCTCCCACATTCTTTGGTATAGGGATGATTACATTCTTCTTGAAATCAGGGGGTACCTCACCTGTCTCATAAATCCTGCACACCAAGTGAAATAACCTGATCAGACCTTCATCTCCTATGCAGCGTAGCAACTCAATCGGTATATCATCCACGCCTGGTGCTTTGTTCCTGCTTAAGTCTTCCAAAGCTCTATCAAATTCTGATCTCAATATTAAATCTTCTTTCGCACCCTCATCAATTTCCTCCTCCCTTTCCATTACATGATTCTCTATCTCCTTTCCCTTATACAAACTCTCTATGCAAGCTTTCCATCTCTCAAACTTTTCTTCCCTATCTGTTAGAGGCTTTCCATTTGTGTCCTTAATATTACAGCACTTAGTCTTCTTTTCCCCAAAAATATTCTTAATCCTTCGATACGCTGTGTCTACTTTTCCTAATTTCAGAAATTTTCTATACCTGCACATTTCTCTTTCAACCATTCTTCTTTCGCTTCCTTGCACTTCTTGTTAACCTCATTTCTCAGACGTCTGTATTCTGCTTTCCCCTTTTCATCTCTTACATTCTTGTGTTTCCGCCTTTCATCCTTCAATTCTAGTACATCCTGAGTGATCCACGGTTTTCTACCTATTCTTACTTTCCTACCAATGTTTTCTTCTGCGGATTTTGTTATTTTATTCTTCAAAAGTGCCCATTCGTCTGCAATTGAAGTTTGTTTAGGGTTTTTCATTAGTCCTTCCATTATACTCTTCTTGAATCTTTCGTTTACATCCTTCTCTTTCAGTCTGTCTATTGCCCACCTTTATGGCTTTTGACTTTTCTTCAGTTTCTTCAACTTTAATCTGCATTTCATAACAACCAAATTGTGGTCAGAGCTTATGTCAGCACCAGGATATGTTCTACAATCCAAAATCTGGTTTCGAAACCTCTGCTTGACCATAATGAAGTCGATTTGGTAACGCCCTGTATCTCCTGGTCTCATCCATGTGTATATTCTTCTATTGTGGTTATTGAATAAGGTGTTAGCTATGACCAACTCATGCTCGGTGCAGAATTCTATCAATCTGCTTCCTCGATCATTCCTTTCACCTAATCCGAAATCTCCTACTATTTTCCCTTCTGCCCCTTTTCCTACCACAGCATTCCAATCTCCCATTACAATAACATTTTCATCACCCTTGATATACCTCAGAATTTCGTCTATTTCTTCGTAGACCTTTTCAACATCCTCATCATCAGCTTGAGTGGTAGGCATATAGACTTGTACCACTGTGGTGCAGGTAGGTTTAGCATTGATTTTTGCTACAATAATCCATTCACTATATTGCTCATAATATTCCACCCGTTGTCCAAGTTTCCTAATCAATATGAGGCCAACCCCTGCTTGGCCATTGTTTGATTTATTGCTAACGACCCTATAGTCTCCTGACCAAAAGTCCTGCTGATCCTGCCAGCGCATTTCACTAATCCCAACCAAATCCAACCTCAACCTATCCATTTCCCTTTCTAAGTTTTCTAACCTTCCACTTCCTAGCAGACTTCTAACATTCCACGCTCCGATCCGTAGAATGTCAGATTTCCTCTTTGTCACTTCTGTGATGTTAACCCCCTCTCGAGGAGTTCCCACCCGGAGATCCGAACGGGGGAATAGTTTACCTCCGGATTGAAATTTTACAAGAGAGGAGGCCATCATCACATGTAATTATGCATAGAGAGGTGAATAGCATACGGCTGTAGTTTCCCGTTGCTTTCAGCCGTGCAGCAGGACGCAGTGTAGCCATTATTTGGCTTATATTATCAATATCTTAACCGTCTATAAGACTAGTAAAGAATTGATTTATTCTGAAAGGCTGCTACCTTTCAGAATAAGTAAAGAGCAAAAATACTAACCTTCTACCGTACTAACAATTAAATAATAAAATTCTACTGACGAAAAAATTCTTAAGTTCCACCAACAACAAATACTACCACTAAAATAGTCTGTCGCCAGGGACACTCACATGCACCCTCACACATCACAGTCTACTGAAACAATGAACTATAACTAATAAACAATGCAACTGCTACCAGACACACTCACACACCACAGTCTAATAGAACAATGACATATATCTAGTAGACAAACTAACTACCTACTTACAACTGAATCTAACTACATACTTACTGTACTGTTATTTGAATTGACAATATTTACAAAATGCAATTTAGATAGAAAATACTTACAAAATGTAATTTAGATCCAAAATAGTCACAAAATGCAATTGAGAATAAAAATACTTACAAAATACCCACCCTACAAATCAGCTACTTCCATGTAAATTTCATGTAAATTAAATATAGACCTTCTTCTTCATCTTGCACAGTTTCCAGCCACTGGCAGGGTCTGTTTGGAACACAAGACTCTCCAACGTCTTCTGTCTTCCCACCATCTCTCAGCCTCCACCCTTGTCCAGTCTTCTCCTCTCTTCTTCACGCTTTCTTCCACCCACTTCAGCCACCTGTCTCTCGGTCTTCCTCTAGATCTCTTTCCTTCCCACTTCGTCTCGTGTACTCTCCTGGGTATCCTCTTCTCCTCCATTCGTTTTACATGTCCATACCATCTAAGTCTAGATTTCTCTATACCATCCTGTAATGGTTCCTCCTTCATTAATTCTCTGGTCCTCTCATTACTTATTCTGTCCATCTTTGTAGCTCCAATACTGCTTCTCTAGAACCTCATCTCACTGGCCTGTATTTTGCTCTTCTCCCTTCCTTTCATAACCCGGGTCTCCGAGGCATACGTCAGGATAGGGACATAGTACGTCCGATATATGATCTTTTTGCTGTTCTGAGGGACATCCTTGCTCCATAACATGCTTCTCACACTCCTCCGAAATGTTTCTGCCTGCCTCCCCCGCTCATTTATTTCTCTATCGTTTCTTCTATTATCTTGTATCAGGCTTCCCAGATACTTGAAACTCTCCACTTTCTTCAGCTGTTCCCCACCAATTGTTATTCCCGTTGTAGTTCTTTCCTTCTTCCTTGTTGTTATCACCATCTCACTCTTATTTATGCTAAATTTAATCCCATATCCTTGTATTGTTCCTTCCCACACGTCCAACTGTTCCTGTACCTCCTCCTCCTTGTTTCCCCAAATCATCAAATCATTTGCAAACACCATTGCTTTCATCTTTCCTTCCCCAATTATTTGTGCCACTCGGGTCATTATGTCATCCATCACCACAATGAAAAGTAACGGTGACAGTGCACTTCCTTGTTTCAAGCCGTTTCTCTGTTCCAACCAGTCTGATCTCTCTCCTCCCACTTTCACACAGCTCACGCTTCCCTTGCACATCTCCTTTATCCTCTTTATAGTCCATTTCTCTACTCCTCTATCCTCCAGGGACTTCCATACTTTGTTTCTGCATACACTGTCTTATGCTTTCTCAATGTCCAGGAAGGCCATCAGTAGATCTGTTCCATACTCATAGTGCTGTTCTTGTAATTGCCTTACAGCAAAAATCAAATCCACTGTGGACCTTCCTACTCTGAAGCCATGTTGTTCTTCCCTCATCCCTCTTATCCTTGTTCTAATTCTCCTTTCCAAAACTTTCTCAAACATCTTTGCACAATGACTCATCAGTGTTATTCCCCGATAGTTTCTGCATTCTGTTCTACTACCTTTCTTGAATATCGGGACAATTACTCCCTTTTTCCAGTCCTCTGGGGTCTTCCTTTCCTTCCATGCTGTCCTCATCACTCGGTACAACCATTGTATCCCCACCTCTCCTGCTGCTCTCACCATCTCCACACTCAACTCATCCACACCTGGTGCCTTCCCTCCTTTCATCTTCCTCACTGCATCTTCCACTTCTTTCCATGTTAAGTCCTTTTCTGTTTGCAGTTCATCTTCCTCTTCCCCGATTTCTTCCTCCTCACCATCTTTTCCATTTGGGTTCAGAAGTTCTTCAAAATATTCTTTCCACATTTTCTTCAGTTCTTCCCTATTTTCTATCTCTTGTCCCCTTTTGTTCACCATTCTAACATAATTCGTAGGATCCTTCCGCCTCTTATTTTTTACCATCCCATACAGGACCTTTTTTGTACCTTCACTAACCTCCTTCATCAACTTTGTCCACTCTTCTATCCACTTTCTTCTCTCCTCAGCCACTACTCTCTTCGCCTCCTTCTTTCTTTCCTTGTACTCTTCGCTTGTCTCTACCGTCCTATTTTAAAGGATTGGAGAGAACCCGAGTGCACATAATACTTTGGTCGACAGTAGTTGTGCCATTGACTTGCCAACTACTCATAAATGAACCAGAGAATGTATAATCTTAACAGCACAACAACTATTACAGACATATTTCGTGCAAAATTTAGTGACATTACACACCGCATTTGAAGCTTAAACATGTTGTCAAGTTATGTTACATAGTTCTCTTGTTGTAGTGTAATGGTGATCTAGGGGACATCTTGCTATTAATATTGATCCCCGACATTCCACCAACATTTACCTACTGCGCTCCGGCTATCAGATCGCTTCATGTTATATAATAAAATAATTGGGAAGAAATTTCATGACTTTCTAAAACTGAAATACCTTGACAAGTAATAGTGTTACGATAACGTTTGTTAGATTCGCACATAATGCACGTTACGTATTATCATTAATATTGATCCCCGACTTACTTGGTTCTGTCATTTGTGTATTAAAATAATTGCGAATTCCAAGGTCACATTTCACCATTTACTAAAACTGAAATTGGGAGGTGGGCGCAAAGGGCAGTTGTTAAATTGCTTGCCTCTCAGCCAAGCGGACCGGGTTCGATTCTCGGTTCTGATAAGGTCATTAGCATAAAGGCAAGTGTCGTGTGGAAAGATGTGGTATAGGAGTGTTGAAATGATGCTGCGGAGCAGCATGGGTCTTCTAGTAATAATAATGTATATATGTCTACCCCTTATTATTCCCGTTTTCCAACAGGGTCGGATGTGATGGAAGTCCTTGTGGCGGATAGTTTTTACGGCCGGCTGCCCTTCCTGATGCCAACCTCATGAAAGGAGATAATGAGAGATGAAATGAATGATGGTGAATCAAACTGGACAAGGATGTGGAAGGAAGCGGCCGTGGCCTGTCAGAAGGTACCGTCCCAGCATTTACCTAGAGTTGAAAATGAAAAAACCACGGAAAACCATTTCAAGGACGGCCGACAATGGGGCTCGAACCCACGCGTCTACCGAGTCAGCAGAGAGATTGGTCCCATGATCTAACGCTGCGCTTTAGCGAGTGTGGGCACCACTGTCGGTTATAGTAATAATATTAAGATTAACAAGAAGTTCCGTGACGAACTAAAGAGCCTACTTTTCTTAAAATTTAAGATTCAGGCCAATGATTAATCTATATGACGAAATTAAGTTGGTAATATCGAAATTTCTAATTAGTTCGAAGAACAGTATACCTGGCATAATGTAGCCTAATAGACAACTACAGTTGGCAGCCCTGGTGACTGAATATATTCTTAGTTCCATCCCTTAAGGTACAGAATACAAAATTTGCTTGAAGTCCAATGGATAGCATGGATACATGCTGTTAAACATTGGATCTAACAGTGCGCGTAAAATCATGTTGGCAACAATGACATCCATGTATTGGTCAGAAATAATCTGAAATAATATGATCTAGTGTTGTGTCAATTTTGAATGAAATCCATTGGTTAGTATAGAAGTTACATGCATTTTAAAATTGGACCTATCAGCAGGCTTAGAATCATGTTGGCAGCACTGGCGTAGGCCTATATTAGTTACTCCAAATTAATCTAGAATGCCAGGTACTATTCGTGTGCAAAGTTTAGAGCTATTGGCTTGCATACTTTCTGATATATTGATATTAGGGTAACAAAAATAAAGACAGTACTTATTAACAGTTGGCAGCCCTGGTTACTCTTAAGAATCGGCATAGTCATATCTGTTATGGTACACATAGCACACACGAAATTCGGTTGAAATCCAAACGAAAGTACAGAAGTTACATGTATTTAAATTTGGACCTCTCAGCAGGCTTAGAATCATGTTGGTAGCACTGACGTATATATGTTACTCCAAATTAATATAGAATGTCAGGTACTATACGTGTGCATAGTTTAAAGCTGTCGGCTTGCATACTTTCTGATATATGGCTGTTTGGATAAAAACAATTGAGAGCATTTATTAACAGCTGGCAGCCCTGGTGGCTCTTAAGAATACGCTCAGTTATATCTGTTTATGTGCACATAGCACATACGAAATTTGGTTGTAATCCAATTATTAGTGTAGAAGTTATATGCATTTGAAATTTGGACTTATCAGCAGGCTTATAATCATTTTGTCAACACTGCCATGTATGTCCTCCTGGAAATTAAACTGCAATACTATTATCTATACGTATGCCAATTTTGAAATAGCTCCCATTCATATCTTCTAAGATATCCAACATGGAGCTCAAATTTCAATTGCGATTTTTCAGCGGTTGGTAGCACTGACAACATTTGCAAATATGGCCGTGAGATATTCAGGTATAGATCTTTACTTCTACCAAATTTTGTTTCGATTGCTGCAGCCGTTTAGGATTTGATAGGGGGGGACACACACAGCCAGACAGACAGAAGGACAGACAGACAGAAGGACAGACAGACAGACAGACATTTTCCCGATCTCATAAGTCTACTTTTTCCTAATTTTTTCAAAATGCGAAAAGTAGGCTAAAAATAATAATATTTATAATACTCACCCTGACATGATGATGTCTCGCGTGCTGCAGGCTTGCTAGGGGTAACATTACGTCGTCTTCGCACGGTCGGGTGTGACAGAGCCTCGTCTCGTTCTGTAGTCGACACAGTGGGTTCAGATTCGAGACCCGGTGAGAGAAGCCGAGACCACACGACGAGGAACATGAAGACCACTGGGTCAAGTCCTGCCGGCAGTCCAAGGGGTGTTGCGCTGTGGAGAGGAAGAGAGAAGAACCTAGTGGTTATCACACATAACAAGTCATAGAATGGGAGCAGGTGAATCCCGAGGAACATGAAGTCTACAGCAATCTATTATGGGAGTGCGACAACCAACCATCTTGAGTTTACTGAGCGACACATGTTAATACTATAATGCTTATTGGAACATGTTTCCAATCCTCATTTTGGGTCTTCATCAGCATTACTCTAACATACGTATACTGTACAGTAAATAGGCCATTTGTTTATGCAAAGCAAAATAATAAATAACACTTAACTGTAAGAATACAATTTTGAATATACAAGTCTAACTTAAATGGACATCCTTTAACCCTAGAGTGCTAACCTTCCTTCACGATCTCTGATTTTAGTAGAAATTAATAAGGCTGTAAAGTTAAAGAACGTTATTATTTTATCTGTTGCGAACTTTCATTTTATTAAGTATACTGCATATTGACATGAGAAAATTTTGATTAGATCATCAAAGAATTATTTTACATAGTTATTTAGAATTTATCTGCACGTTCATATAATAATGTCTTAAAATAAGATTTTTGACACATGAAATGTTTGGAAAATTTCTTACTTTTGTATTCAGTCAGTAAGCCAGTGTGCACATTTATATGAATACGAAAAATATGAAAACATAAACACACAACACCATACCTAAACTCGCGTTAAAGCTAATCACTTGTAAAATTCGATAGCAGTGGCTACGCAGGCTAAAGCGCAGCGTTAGGTCACGGGGCCAAGCTCTCTGCTGACTCAGTAGACGCGTGGGTTCGAGCCCACAGTCGGCTGTCCTTGAAATGGTTTTCCGTGGTTTCCATTTTCAACACCAGGAAAATGCTGGGACGGTACCTTCGGACAGGCCACGGTCACTACCTTCCACATCTTTGCCCAGTTTCATTCATCTTCATCCATTCCATCTCTCATACCGACGCGCAGGTCGCCCACGGGCGTCGCCTAGAAAGACCTGCACTCGGCCTCTCAGGAGGCCACACGACAAAAAAAAACGTAAAATTTATGATTGCGACTGAGTAACGGTGCACACATACCATCCACACCTGTTGCTTACAGGATACTGAGGAGTGGGGAATGAGCGAGGAAGGTACTGAGACGCTTGGCGCTATCAAGCCGCCCGAATTTGAAAAATAATCTTCGTCGTAAAATTTACGATTGGTTAGCTTTCCAGGACTAAGGAGGCACATACAGCTTAAGGAGCAAAAACAATAACGATTTTAATAATATAACTAGGTCTTGGATTCGAGCATATTTGCATATTCTTTTCCTGAATAGTACACATTGAAAAAAGCCTTTCGGTGGTATTTTCACCTCTCTGGTACCAACAGAATTGAGATTTATCGAGCATATAAATGCATAAAACCGCGGTTTTCAGAATAGAAGCATATAAATGCATATTCTTTTGGTTTTCATCTAAGTAGTTTGTTCTTCTTCGAATCCCTCCCGAATTCGGGCCCCGACCATTCTTAAGGTTCGAAAACAGAAAGAATTATTGAAGAGCCTATCTGGTGCGCAGGTTTTTAAACTTTAGTGAGGTCGTTCTCGTCATTGAAACTTTTATTGATTGGTTTAAGAAAATCATTCAAAACTGAAAACATAGGAAAAGTTCTTGTTGTACAGACCAATTCAGATCGACTTCATTGACTCGCCTAATTCTGAACATTTTTTAAATGAACTTTTAAACTGTAACATTTATAAGAAAACTTCTCTTATACAGCCTATGCTTGAAAAACTTGAAAGCGAGATATTGCAGTGAATCATAGATACAATTAGAAAATAAAGCTCATATATAAAGGTATGTTGTTTTTTTTTTCGTTTCACTTTCCTTTCTATAGTTTTTAACGGCATTTTTGAGCATATTATGTATATTTAATCGCATATAATGTTTTTTTCGAGCATATCTATCGAGCATATAACGGGTTTTTCGAGCATATCTATCGAGCATAAAACACATGGTTTTAGAGCATATCTGCTGATTTTATCGAGCATATCGATCCGAGCCCTAATTATAACTGTGCCTGTCATAAATCTTGTACAACATTTCCCAGGAACACAAACTTCTTGCTAATAGTAGTAAAGTTCAACATTTTCAAAATTGAAATCGTAACTATTTTTATTCAGTTTTCAAAATTTGGGCCTGACTATGAGCTGACCTTCGCCGATGCCCTGCTATTTCCCATATTTATAGGAATATTTTGACTTTCCTTTTTTTAAGTAGATGTTAAACATTCGGCTACTAAACGAACCTTACTCAAACATCTGTGGATTTAATTAGTTTTTCTCTAAAACGCTAGAACTATTTTTTGAGTTTACTGAAAATAGGAAGGAAAATATAACGCTTAATCATCATATATATTATTTCACTAGTATAGATGCCACCTGCGGCGCTCACAAGCGACCGATCGTGAAATATGAGCATTCAAATGAAAGAGAATATACATCAGCAATAAAATCAGCATACCAAAGGCACATTGAATATATTGAACAGAATATCACTGAAAATACAAATCCTTCTGGGCGTATGTAAAAAATAAAAAGAAGAATAATAATAGTTTTGATACATTTTGCCACGACAGTAAAACATACGATAATGGACAAGACGTAGCTGAAGTTTTTGCGTCGTATTTCAAATCGGTTTACTCACCAAATAAAGCCCAATACTGCATGCCTAGCGATAATCTATCACTACCGACACTCTGCACATTGACAAAGTCACCTTACGTGAGGTAGAAGTAGCTATAAGAAAACTGAAGCCTAAATCCTCAGCTGGACCAGATCATATCCCGCCATATGTAATTAAGGGCTGTGCAGATGTTCTTAAGCACCCTCTCCTTTTCATATATAACTTAATTATTAAAACCGCCTCATTTCCATCTAATTGGAAAAAAAGCCGAGTATGTCCAATCTTAAAATCTGGAAATCCAATGCTAATTAGTAACTATCGTCCGATATGTATATTGTCAGCCGTAGTTAAAGATTTTTGAATTCATTCTGTACCAAAGAATTTCCATTTATGTCAGACCATTAATATCCGAAAAGCAGCATGGTTTCCTCGCCCGACGTTCGACTATCACAAATATGGTCAACTTTACTGAATCAGTGTCCAGAACATTAGACTCAGGAGGACAAATGGAGATTGTATTCACAGACTTTCAGAAGGTTTCGACAAAATTAACCACGATGTCCTCCTGAAAAAACTCAAAATCTTAGGATTTTCTGATTTACTTATATGCCTCTTCAGCTCTTACCTTAAAGGCAGGAAACAATATGTGTCATTTCATAGAAAGAACTCTCGAGAATTTGAAGCTAATTCGGGAATAGTTCAGGGATCGAACCTCGGACCTTTAGTTTTTCTCATCTTCATAAACGATCTACATCAAAGAATAAAGCATTCTAATTGTCTATTGTATGCTGATGACTTCAAGGTATATAGAAAAATATCTGTATCTACCGACTGCGACTTGCTTCAAAATGACCTGAACAGTATTATGGAATGGACTACAGAAAATTTATTAGGATTAAACGTAGAAAAATGTATCTCAATGTCGTTCACCCGGAATATAAACCCTATCGTTTTTTAATTACATGTTAGGTTGCAGTGTCCTGAATTCCGTTCATGAAAACAAAGATCTCGGTGTGTTGCTAGATCGAGAACTAACGTTTACCCCCCATATACTGAAAATGATAGCTGACTCAAACAAGACACTTGGATTTGTTATCTGTAATAAAAAACCAAGCCTCCGTGGCTTAGGCGGCAGCACGCTGGCCTCTCACCACTGGGTCCGTGGTTAAAATCCCGGTCACTCCATGTGCGATTTATGCTGGACAAAACGGAGGCCGACAGGTTTTTCTCCGGGTACTCCGGTTTTCCCTGTCACAATTGCATTCCAGCAACACTCTCCACTATCATTTCATTTCATCTGTCATTCATTTAATCATTGCCCCAGGGGAGTGCGACAGGCCTCGGCAGCCGGCACAGTTCATATCCTCGCCACTAGATGGGGGCTTCATTCATTCCATTCCCTGACCCGGTCGGTCGACTGGAAGCAGGCTGTGGATTTTCAATACAAAACCATTCAAAAACATAAGCACGTGTATCCACCTGTAAAACATACTAGTCAGACCGAAACTAGAATATTTATTTATTTATTTATTTAGCGTATGATGCTAACAAGACAGAAAAAAAATTACAGTATATACACTATTTACAATTTTAAACACTATTCACAGCATTAGGACCATCACATCAAATTTGGACAGGAAGGTCTGTAATCCACGCAATTGCATCAGGAGTTGCTGAGTGGAGATCATCCAAGGCGCCGGGATATGAATGCAGAGGGCACTCCTGCACAATATGCTCGATAGTTTGCATTTCAGAACCACAGTCACATCGGGGGGAATCTATCCAACCCCACTGGTGTAGGGCTGCACCTGTTCGACCGGTACCACATCGCATTATGTTGAGCCTTGACCAAACTGCCCGAGGAAGATTAAAACCAGCAAGTCTTGTGGTGGGGTCACTGATTTGAAGTAAGCCGCGAGGTGAGGAGTGTCGCCATTCATCTCTCCAGGCATTTCGGAGGTTGAACTCAGTGGACGAAAGATCAATAGCCGTTTTGCATGCTGGCTTTCGGGATTTCAATCTCTTTGTAGAGAGCCGTATGCCATCCTGATGAATAGGAAGCTCAGCATTTTCTTTGATCCTGTACCACAAGCGAACAAGAGCTTGCTGTCTCCTTAAATGGGGTGGAGCGATATTACAAAGTACAGGTAGCCACTGGGTAGGGGTGCAACGTAGAGTACCAGAGATGATGCGCATTGCCTGGCGGAGTTGTATATCTACGAGTTGGCAGTGAGAGCTGTTCAACCACACGCCTGCACAATATTCAGCTGGAGAATACACGACAGCCAGAGCGGTAGTCCTGAGTGTGCTGGCGTCAGCGCCCCATGATGTTCCAGCTAACCTACTGTGCCCAATTAGTCACGGCAGTCTGGCATCGAACTCAGGTCTCATCAGAGAAGACCAGGCACATGGTTATGCCTAGGGTCGAACCATTGGTCTCTAAGGGGGAGCAATTATAGGGAACCCACAGAGCAATGAGAGGTATACTGACATATATTAGTCTAGCGTGATTTCACGAATTATATGTGAAAATCATAGCAATTTAAAGGAGGAATTGTAGCCAAATGCATAGGAAATATACGTTTTCAGAGCATACGAAAACGAGAGAGGCGAGTTTGGCAGTTTACAAATGACCCTTAGTGAGTGGGCGGAGTAGCCTAGGCGCCAACCGTACTACTAACGTCTGGGGCGGAGAGACAGCTCAAATTAATGACCCGGGTATCCACCATTCAACAACGGGGCAAGCTGCATGCACAAGGAAATTAATTAATTCCAGCTAAATGGAACATTGTAATGCATTGAAATATACACACAGATGAATATATTCACGGAGAAGTAATTTAGGAGTGGTTTTTCACCTAAATTGATGCATATATCTCCAAATGACCGCATTACAACCTAACTCACGCTCAAGAGCAGGGATATTGTAACCAGCCAGCGGGGAACCCCCACCGTGGCGTCATAACGCGCTGAACTAAGGCAATTAATTGTAATTAATTGGCCGAAGCGATCGCCGGCACGCGAATGTTTTTGAAACCTCCACACCTAAATAAACAAGATGCAGATGTCATTTCGGCTGAAGAGGGATTATTTCAAGAAGGGAGTCGCTCTCACATGCATGTCCCGTGAACTATTTTGTGCAAGAAACCTTTATAAGGGGGAGCAGCCCACGCCAAGTCAGTTGATCTACAGTCGCTCGAGTTGAAAGTTGTTAGTTGACCTACAGCAGTTGGAAGTTAGTCCTTTGTATACATTCGCTCTGCAGTAAGCACGCCAAGTATTAAAATATCAACGCGCCGCCGTTGAAGTCAATGGAAGCAAGTTATAAGCTTCATAAATAATCATGAAGTGCGTCGAAAGTAAAGTAATGTAGATATTTATCTATTATCTGACGCAGATATAAATTCGCTACAGCGAAAAGGAACTTATAATGTTTTCGAACAGTTCTTATACCGGGAGGTATTGTCAGAATTGTATGACATTATCATCAGGATCACTACAGTGATGGGAGCGTGGAAGTCATTGCCACCTAACCAGGATAGTGAGCTGAACGAGATTGCAGGGAACGAGGATCGAACATCCGTAAGACGCTACTAGATTTCACGTAGACCAGCGGTTGTCATAATTGCATCGCATCTCTGAGATCAAGCGTAGGAGAAGTCCGGATTAAGGATCAACATGTGAAGTCATGGATGAAGTGTAAATAAATTGTGAAATAATGATTTAAAGTGTTCATGTGTCTAATGGTTAATAATCAGTGTATAGCAGTGGTAAAGGCCACTTATAATAATATGTGTATCATGTGGCAAGTGTGTGAATCTCAGTGTTGTGTTAATGATATCATGATGGCTTAAACCAAACATCATGGTAGCGCTTAAGCTGAGGAGCTGGCATTTTCCAGCAAGAAGGAAAAAAGTGAGTACACATGCAATTATATCCTTATAACTGAATAGTTCACCATGTAACGATTTATCACCTTGAGATTAAAAGATGTAATAGTCACTTACTGAACGAGTTTTCACCACTCGTCTTGAATAAAGTATGACTTGGAAGGTGATTTGTTTAGGACCCTTTAGGTCAAAAATAGTGATGAATCTAACGGTAACGGTAAATGAATAATAATAATAATCTGGGGTCGGCAACAATAAAGTAATGGGCAAATGTGGCCTAAATAATGTTCAAATAGTGTCATGTCTAATTTAAAGATACTGTAATTTGGTAAACAGTAAAAATGTAACGTGGAATATAGTGAAATACGAGAGCTTTTTCAGTGTCAGTGAATATTTGAATGAATATTGATATGGTCAATCCTTAGGATTATGTTTGAGGACCATTAAATTAAAGTAAGCCAGTAAATTTATACATTTGTGATAGGAGCTATGTAAAGCTTTGGCTTAAGTAGTATAACAGAGAGAACCCAGGTGCCTTAATAATGGAGTCATCTATGTGAAATATTGTTTGAGCCGCATGTATAGCGTGCAAATTAACGTAGAATCCAGTGATTTACGTAAGATAATCGCGGGGTTTGACTAGAATAGCTTGCGCGTTAGGTGAAAAGTTGGCTGAATCTTCGAGGAGTATCGCCTTTGTGCATACTGTATTATACGCAGCGATTTGGATAGATCCTGTCTATTTCCAACGATTGCATGAATTATGGCCACTATTGACGTCCGTCGAGACGCAGTGAGCATTTGTACCAATGGTCTACCCTGATAGGTAGGATCATATTCGTCGTCTAGGAACTCAGATTCCTGGTTATTACTGACAGCTGCTGGTGGAAACCGTGGGGTTTCACTATGATGCGCGTCTTAAAGCCACATAATCACCATAGAACGGCAAGGCTATCACTAGAATTCCACCCCGGCCATGAATGTTTATTAAGGAGCCAGTTTGAGCCCAAATACACTATAAAGATAGGTGTTAATTAATTAAATGACTCAATTACTTAGGAATCACGCCTAGCGTATCTGTACTGTTATATAATTGTAAACAAGTTTGACCTTGACGATAGAGAGAGAAAGGTAGTGTGGATCACTTCCGTGGCGGCCATCTTGGTTAGCCAGCTGGAACGAATTTTATGACCTGCTGAGGGGGAGAAAGGTCCGTCGACCGATCCCTTGTCAGTTACAGTCACAGTAGGACGCTGAGGAATCTCGGTATTTAAATATGCAATTAAGATATGAGTATTATAATGATGCCAATTGAATTGAATGGTGTATGGCAAGTCACATACGTTGTTGGATCATAGAAATCAGATAATATTTGGCGAAGTTATGCTCTGAGGAGGAAAGCTGAACCAAAATAATGTAGGCATCTTCTTTAATATACATTTTGCCAGTTCATGCTAATTTATGCATACGGGTATGTGTTTTTCCCAGAACATGACACAGTTGTAACTATGGTAAGCCCGACAAGACCCAGAAAAATCGTTATATGGTGAAACTATAAAATATTCTATCCATGTTTATTTTTTTTTAAGGAGCTTGTACCACTGTCCTAGATCGTTCATAGGGATGGAAAGAAGGAAGATGATTCGCACAACACAACAAATATTTGTTAGTAAATTCAGAATATAATGAATTTTGCTAGTTAAAGTAAATGCCGTAAGAGGCGGAATAATGTCTTAATAATATCATTTTTATGTGACATGTGATTTTGTGTTAAGATACTCCCATTAACTAAAATTGTGTCACATGATGAACACTATGGAAACCTTGTAATCTGAACTATTATTGACAGGATGTTAGAATTAGGTTTGAGTGCGGTGTAGCACTATTTTGTAGAAGAAAGCTCACAGAATAACCCTATTTTATTTGTGGGAATTAAATGTAATTTGTCCTTTGATTTGTATTTGTTATATAGCCATGATTTTAGACCAGTAAATGTTTTATTTGTAGGAATGTTGTGTATTTCCTGTAGAAGTAGTTACCTGGTAGACTCAAATCCTGAGCATGTGGTCGTATTGTGGGCAGGAACGTCCCATACCTCGAAAGACCGTGAGCTAGTTGGGATACGAACACTTGGTCCACATGGTGACAATCGGGTACATGGGGGAGTTGTCTCTGTACTTGGATTGAGTCACAGGTATTGCTTAAAGTCGGCCGAGATATTAATGGTAGAAGCAAGTACAGCATAGATATTAGGACAAAATAGGAAAGGCCGCGTCCCATTTGTTAATAAGCCATCACGTTTAAAAATAATTGTTGATAATCCTCCATAAGACATGCTTATATATATGTAACTTTCACCAAACCCCTTTAATTATCAGGTCACTATAAATTATGTAACATGACGCTGATACGTGGGGCCAGTTTAAAATACAGGTAACCTCCACTTAAGCATGTAATTAACCTACCCCAGTATTATTTAACATGTCGCCCACCTGTGGGGCATGAGCAAGATTATTAACATGGCGCCCGTACGTGGATGGCTTATGGGATTCAGAAAAACCCCATAATAATAGCATGGTTTTCATGGGGAAAACCATAGAAATAATATTTTTCCTCAAACTTTGTTTGAGCGATTGTGAGTCTTTCTAGATGATGTTCAGATGTCAGACATTGTTGTCAGACGGGTACGAGGGTCAATACCCATTCCATAGTTAGTTTTGACAGTTTATAATATGTTGTTGTTGTTGTCGCGGGATCGGAATCTTTTCTTTCCAATAGAACGTGCCAGCATATTCAGCTGCGGCCTACCTGAATCTCAAATTAAATAGTACAGGATGGCCGGAACGGAAGAAGTACTCAGGTGTATTGCTGAGTTAAGGGAACATTTCGATGTTATTAATGCTAAGAGTAAGGAAGAATCCAAGGCATTTAAAGATGAAACAGCGGATAGATTGGATGCTAATCAAACTGAGGTAAGCCAGATGTTGGCTACAGTCGATACTAGACTAGAGGCTAGTCAAAATGAGGTAAGCCAGATGTTGGCTAATGTAAGCACGCAGTTAGAATTAAACCTAGTAGAGGTTAATAAGAAAATGGACGACGTTAAAGAGTCTGTCCAGCGTGAGGTAACTAAGAATATTGTTAGCGTGATCTCAGAAATGCAAGATGATAACGATAAACGCTTTGAGTCTATTGAATTAAAATTAGAGAGCAATCTGCAAATGTGCAGAGAGTCACAGCGTGAAATTAACGATAATTTAAACAGTATGTCCAGGGAGCTTAAAGACATTCAAAGTCAGAATGAAGTTAATACTAAACGTCAGTTAGAGCAATTTAACACGTTCACTCAGACCGTGGATCATAGGTTCGAGGATAATGACGTAAAATGGAATACGCGAATGGCAGGTTACGCCAAGGCAGTAGACGAAGCCTTAAGAAAACAGGATCAGAATATCCTTGACCAATGTAAGGAAATTCAGGAAATAAAGACTTCTGATCAAGAGAATAAGGAGATAGTGTCTAATATGAAGAGACAAGTCGGAAAAGTGCAGAAAGAGTTGGAACAAACTCAGAGTGACTTAGCAGTTATCCATAAAAGACAGGACGAAGACCAAGGGGAAATCACGAAAATAAGGACTGAAATCTCTCATATACAAGGTCACATTCAAAGGGAAGTTACAGGCTTACGCGAAGAATTAGAGCTTCGAGAAGGCTTAAAGACTGAAGCCAGCGATAAGACTCTTGCCGAAGTAAGAGAAAGTCTAGCAGGGGAAATTATCCACCTGAAGGAAAACCTTATGGATGATAAGGAAAGGGTATTTTCTATGGCAGAAAGAAACCGAGATCGCCTAGAGAAAATAGAACGAGAGGTATTAGCTCGTTTGGAAAGGGCGGAAAACAGGCACAGCCAAATTGAGACTAGAATGATAGCGCAGGAGGAATCCATGTTGCGGAATCCTAGGTCTAGCGAAGGAAGTATAGACGAGAATAGGAGAAATACATGGGCGGAGATAGAAATACAGCCCACTCCAAAGAATGCAGCCATGCCAAGTGACAGCCCGTATGCCACACCTGGTATGCCGATGGCCATGTCAACACCGCATGAAAATGCTGTACAAAACCAAATAGTCACAGTTATAAGGGCTAGTGATGAGAAACCAAAGAAATACTCTGGGAGTAATTCTAATATGACACCCAAGTACTGGCTTAAAGAAGTTTCCGAGTACTTGAATGATGCGAAAGTACCGCCAGAGCGCAGGTTGAGAGCGATTGAAAAACTAACCGAAGGGGAGTGCGCCCTATGGTTTAGGAGTCTTCGGTACACGTTCGACACCGTTGATGAATTTCGCCAAGCATTTTTAAGTAGATATTGGAACGCGAGCGTACAACAAAACCTCAGACTGGACTTGTATTCCAGGCGTTACAGTACTAGTAATCCGACTAAGTACGGAGAGTTTTTTGTGAATCAATTATGCCGTTTTCGCGAGCTTGATGAAGGGCTTAAAGAGTCAGATTTATGCATAGCAATATCCAAGCAGCTACCGTATGAAGTGCAGCGTCTGCTAATCTCAGCAAACGCCAAAACTGCAATCGATATGGAGGAAGTGCTGAGACAACTCGATCTAACCACAGTGCAGCACGCAAGACAAAGTCGACAGGTGGAACAAGTTAATATGACGAATACGCCGATTGAGCCAACGAAGGTGCAGACAAAGAGCAAATCTACAAGCACCGAAACAGAAAAATCCGACTGGCAGCGCGAAGGACGCGAAAACAAAAATTGGAGGCCAGCGTATCGAGGAGGTTCGAACCGTGGTAACCGAGGAAGGAAAAACTGGAATCAGCGTGGTACCAGAGACCAGCAGCTGGATAACAGAAGAAATTACGGCCGAAATGGGAACAACCAAGGATGAAGATCCCAAGAGCAGAGTCGCGGGTTCGATGAAGAGGCGGAAGAACGTTATCACGCATCTTTAAGATACATGGAAGAGCGCGGAGATGATCCGAGACAATCGCGAGTTCATTGGGATAAAGCGATTCGGAATAGAAGGTCACCCGACATATATCAAAATGATGACGGTGCCAAAAGTCTGGAACTTCAACAGCATGAAGACAGGCAGAAAAACTCCACAAAGAATGGAGCAATTGAAAAAAAACCACCAATTTTAAATGACCAAAGAGAGATAGGTTCAGGATGGGATACAGTGAATGTTGTTAACTGGATTGCCAAACCTGAGGAGCTTATCGAAGATCTCGATGAAAGAACGGTCAATGTAAGAAGGGAACTACCTATTATTATTGTGAACATTGCGGGAATGAAAGTAAGAAGTCTCATTGATACAGGGTCAACAGTAAGTTTGATAACCCAGGCATTATACAGTGAAATCCAGAGTAAAATCCACGTATTGAAAATACCTATTTCAAGCGTGAAAATAAAAGGTGTCATACCAGATAATGTTATGATATGCAAATACCAAGTATTTTTAGATTTGCAGATAGGGAACTCTACATTCTCACAGAGCTTCCTACTTGTGAATAAGCTGCCGTATAACCTCATTGTTGGGATGGATTTCATAATAGAGTATAAAGTTATTATAGATCTCTCGCAAGACATTGTGATGTTTCGCGCAAGTGAGGGAAAGGAAGAGTTAGAACTCTCATTAAGGCATAATGAAACGAGACAAGAAGAATACGTATGGCATACAAACGGAGATATGACTGGGGATGCAGTGTCGACAATAGAAGACATTGAGGAAGAGTTGGCAACACTGGCCGCAGACATTGAAAAGGATATCGAACCAAAATTTGAAGAATGCCTGGAAGAGAAGATTGAGGAAGCTAAATTTGGTCCAGAATATAAACAAATGCTAAGGGAACTGCTATTCGAGTATAAAGGAGTCTTCGATTCGAGACCTGGCCGGATCAAGAATTTCCAGTATGCGTTCCAAGTCAGCGATTGGACGCCATTCAAACAGAAGCCGTATCCTGTAGCTGAGAAACATTATTTAAAGGTCAAAGAAGCGATACAGGAAATGCTAGAAGCAGGCGTCATTGTAAAGACAGCCACACCTTATATCAGCCCACTGGTAGTTGTACCGAAACAGGATGGAAGTGTGAGGATATGCCTGGACCTACGAAATTTGAATTCCAAGGTCATACCGGAATTTGATAAAGTGCCGCCCATTAAAGAGGTACTCAGGAGGTTCAAAGGAAAGACTGTGTTCTCAAATCTTGACCTGACTGCAAGTTTTCACCATCTTGCTCTGGAAGAGAAAACAAGTCTATTAACCGGATTTTTATTTGACCAGCACACGTATTCTTACGTACGTCTTCCATTTGGATTAAAAACAGCAGGTTCAGCGTTGATACGAGCGCTAGATAGGAACCTATCCGAAGAAGTAAAACCTACAACCATATGCTACGTAGATGATATACTACTGACCTCTGAAACAGTGGAAGAACATGTCAGAGATCTACGCAAGTTGTTATATGACCTAAGTCAGGCTAACTTTAAGGTCAATATAAAGAAGTCTAACTTTGCTCAGAGAGAAGTTAAATTTCTAGGTCACGTAATAGATGCACGAGGAGTCAGACCTAATCCGGGAAAATTGGAAGTTATTAAACGTTTCCCGAGACCAACGAAGGTAAAGAACGTCAGGCAATATCTAGGCGTTATTGGATTATTTTCAAACCATTGTCCGAAGTATACCGAGACTGTAGCACCACTCCAAGACTTACTTAAGAAGGGAGGAAGATGGCGATGGACGGAGCAATGCGAGGAAGCCTTCGTGAAATCTAAACAGATGCTGTTAGATTATGTAAAATTGGGATATCCTGACTACACTCAGAAATTTATTATCCAGACTGACGCATCCTTCATAGGCATTGGAGCTATGTTATATCAGGAAAATATGGACAGGCCAGAGGAGAAAACTTATATTGCATTTATCAGTAGAAGGCTGAAGCCTAATGAAAAGAATTATACGGTCACGGAGATCGAACTACTTGCGATACTGTATGCTTTACAGTATTGGCACAAGCTGATTTATGGTTTTAGAATTATATTGAGAACAGACCATAAAGCCCTAACGTTCCTGCTGAAAACTGACTTGTCGAGTCAAAGACTGACAAGGTGGTCCCTGTACATACAACAATTTCAAGTGGAAATAGAATATTGCCCGGGGAAGGACAATATCATACCTGATTTGCTAAGCAGATACCCTACAGCAGAGGAAGAAGAAGCTCTAGCTATCGAGATAGAAGATAGAGATCAGAAGACCTTAGATGATCTGAGGAACATCACCGTTTTTCAACGTGAAGATCCCTGGATACGGTTGATGATTAATTACTTCGAGGGAAAACTGGATAGAGGAACCCCGATGTATGTGGAAGCTGAAGCACTATCAACGGAATATCTATGGTTTAACCAGATGCTACATAAATGGAGCGACTCTGACCACACCAAACCCAGGATTGTTGTACCACCAGCATTGCAGAGAAGGCTAGTATGGCTAGCACACCGAGCTTTTGGACACTCCGGTGTAGATAAGACTGTTGCCCTGCTTAAAGAGGCATTTATTTGGCCAAAACTTAGAGAAACAGTCAGAAATACTATCAGGACATGTGATATGTGCCAACGAGTAAAGCCTAACTCGTACTTAATGAGGCAGAAACCTATACCACTCTTACCAGAGAAGCCATGTCAGCTCCTGGCGCTGGACAACTTTGGACCCCTTCCTAGAGCTAGAAGAGGAAATAAACACATCCTAGTTGCACTAGACGTGTTTTCCAAAATGGTAGTCCTGTGTCCAATTCAGAAAACCAGTACAAAACAGATACTTAAGAGGCTGAAGGAAAGAATCATTCCTATATTAGGACAGCCAGAAAACATCTTATCTGATCATGGAAGTTGTTTTACCAGCATAGAATTTCGCAGGGAGTTGGAGAATCTGGGCATAAGACAGATTTTGTCCACGGTTCGACACCCAGAGTCGAATTCCGCTGAGAGAGTTATGAGGGAACTGCAAAAATACATGAAGATATATTGCTCTACTGAGAATTGGAGATGGATTGACGTACTTGAGATTATTGAATATTGTATCAACAATACTGTGCACGAAGCGACAGGAGAGGTGCCAGTGAGCCTACATCTCGATAGAAGACCAGAGAGGCCATGGAATAATGTCATCCAGACACCCATCGATGCACAACTTGGACGTGAGTTGAGGATCCAGAGGACGTTCGAGTATCTCAAGAAACAAGCTGATAGACGGCAGCGAAGAAACAGGAGGAAACGGTATCACAGACCGTTACTCGTGGGAGAGTACGTCTTGTTGAAGAAACCCGCCAGTTCAGATCCAGAGAGCAGGAAATATAAGAAATTTCAGCACGCTTACCACGGACCCTACCTGATTATAAGGGATCTGCAAAATAATGCATATCGGATCAAAGATGAAGCAACGGGTAGAGAAGTAGTGGTAAACGCAGCTAACTTGAAATTATATAGTCCACCAGAAGACTATGATGCGAGAGAGGAACAAGCTTTGCACATCCAAGTGAACGGGGAATCATTACGTATGCACGGAAATATTCTGGAGAAAAGCTTGCAGGCTCAAGAAGGGTCACAGCGAAACAACCAGCTCGCCAACCCAGCGGACACGAAGGAAGAATGCAGCTGTCTACTGCAGGAACTTTATGACCAGTTGAGGGAAGCCGCTGTGAAGCTGAGGGGGATGAATGAACAATTGAGAAGGGAGAACGAGAGTCTACGAGACACCAGACAGAATGGAGTGGGGAACGAGAAAGCCCATTGCCGAGAGCAATGACTGCTTAAAGTAAATACTGCATGGAGTTGATGCCAGCTGATAGGCCCGAAAATTTCACTTATGAAATGAATTTTTCGAACTTAGCAGGAGAAAGATGTGCCCAATTAGTCACGGCAGTCTGGCATCGAACTCAGGTCTCATCAGAGAAGACCAGGCACATGGTTATGCCTAGGGTCGAACCATTGGTCTCTAAGGGGGAGCAATTATAGAGAACCCACAGAGCAATGAGAGGTATACTGACATATATTAGTCTAGCGTGATTTCACGAATTATATGTGAAAATCATAGCAATTTAAAGGAGGAATTGTAGCCAAATGCATAGGAAATATAAGTTTTCAGAGCATACGAAAACGAGAGAGGCGAGTTTGGCAGTTTACAAATGACCCTTAGCGAGTGGGCGGAGTAGCCTAGGCGCCAACCGTACTACTTACGTCTGGGGCGGAGAGACAGCTCAAAATTAATGACCCGGGTATCCACCATTCAACAACGGGGCAAGCTGCATGCACAAGGAAATTAATTAATTCCAGCTAAATGGAACATTGTAATGCATTGAAATATACACACAGATGAATATATTCACGGAGAAGTAATTTAGGAGTGGTTTTTCACCTAAATTGATGCATATATCTCCAAATGACCGCATTACAACCTAACTCACGCTCAAGAGCAGGGATATTGTAACCAGCCAGCGGGGAACCCCCACCGTGGCGTCATAACGCGCTGAACTAAGGCAATTAATTGTAATTAATTGGCCGAAGCGATCGCCGGCACGCGAATGTTTTTGAAACCTCCACACCTAAATAAACAAGATGCAGATGTCATTTCGGCTGAAGAGGGATTATTTCAAGAAGGGAGTCGCTCTCACATGCATGTCCCGTGAACTATTTTGTGCAAGAAACCTTTATAAGGGGGAGCAGCCCACGCCAAGTCAGTTGATCTACAGTCGCTCGAGTTGAAAGTTGTTAGTTGACCTACAGCAGTTGGAAGTTAGTCCTTTGTATACATTCGCTCTGCAGTAAGCACGCCAAGTATTAAAATATCAACGCGCCGCCGTTGAAGTCAATGGAAGCAAGTTATAAGCTTCATAAATAATCATGAAGTGCGTCGAAAGTAAAGTAATGTAGATATTTATCTATTATCTGACGCAGATATAAATTCGCTACAGCGAAAAGGAACTTATAATGTTTTCGAACAGTTCTTATACCGGGAGGTATTGTCAGAATTGTATGACATTATCATCAGGATCACTACAGTGATGGGAGCGTGGAAGTCATTGCCACCTAACCAGGATAGTGAGCTGAACGAGATTGCAGGGAACGAGGATCGAACATCCGTAAGACGCTACTAGATTTCACGTAGACCAGCGGTTGTCATAATTGCATCGCATCTCTGAGATCAAGCGTAGGAGAAGTCCGGATTAAGGATCAACATGTGAAGTCATGGATGAAGTGTAAATAAATTGTGAAATAATGATTTAAAGTGTTCATGTGTCTAATGGTTAATAATCAGTGTATAGCAGTGGTAAAGGCCACTTATAATAATATATGCATCATGTGGCAAGTGTGTGAATCTCAGTGTTGTGTTAAGGATATCATGATGGCTTAAACCAAACATCATGGTAGCGCTTAAGCTGAGGAGCTGGCATTTTCCAGCAAGAAGGAAAAGAGTGAGTACACATGCAATTATATCCTTATAACTGAATAGTTCACCATGTAACGATTTATCACCTTGAGATTAAAAGATGTAATAGTCACTTACTGAACGAGTTTTCACCACTCGTCTTGAATAAAGTATGACTTGGAAGGTGATTTGTTTAGGACCCTTTAGGTCAAAAATAGTGATGAATCTAACGGTAACGGTAAATGAATAATAATAATAATCTGGGGTCGGCAACAATAAAGTAATGGGCAAATGTGGCCTAAATAATGTTCAAATAGTGTCATGTCTAATTTAAAGATACTGTAAATTGGTGAATGAAAATCCACAACCTGCTTCCAGTCTCCGACCGGGTCAGGAATGGAATGAATGAAGCCCCCATCTAGCGGCGAGGATATGAACTGTGCCGGCTGCCGAGGCCTGACGCACTCCTCTGGGGCAATGAATGCCAGATGAAATGAAATGATAGTGGAGAGTGTTGCTGGAATGAAATGTTGACAGGGAAAACCGGAGTACCCGGAGAAAAACCTGTCTGCCTCCGTTTTGTCCAGCGCAGATCTCACATGGAGTGACCGGGATTTGAACCACGGACTCAGCGGTGAGAGGCCGGCGTGCTGCCGCTTAAGCCACGGAGGCTTCTACTGTAATTTGGTAAACAGTAAAAATGTAACGTGGAATATAGTGAAATACGAGAGCTTTTTCAGTGTCAGTGAAAATTTGAATGAATATTTGATATGATCAATCCTTAGGATTATGTTTGAGGACCATTAAATTAAAGTAAGCCAGTAAATTTATACATTTGTGATAGGAGCTATGTAAAGCTTTGGCTTAAGTAGTATAACAGAGAGAACCCAGGTGCCTTAATAATGGAGTCATCTATGTGAAATATTGTTTGAGCCGCATGTATAGCGTGCAAATTAACGTAGAATCCAGTGATTTACGTAAGATAATCGCGGGGTTTGACTAGAATAGCTTGCGCGTTAGGTGAAAAGTTGGCTGAATCTTCGAGGAGTATCGCCTTTGTGCATACTGTATTATACGCAGCGATTTGGATAGATCCTGTCTATTTCCAACGCTTGCATGAATTATGGCCACTATTGACGTCCGTCGAGACGCAGTGAGCATTTGTACCAATGGTCTACCCTGATAGGTAGGATCATATTCGTCGTCTAGGAACGCAGATTCCTGGTTATTACTGACAGCTGCTGGTGGAAACCGTGGGGTTTCACTATGATGCGCGTCTTAAAGCCACATAATCACCATAGAACGGCAAGGCTATCACTAGAATTCCACCCCAGCCATGAATGTTTATTAAGGAGCCAGTTTGAGCCCAAATACACTATAAAGATAGGTGTTAATTAATTAAATGACTCAATTACTTAGGAATCACGCCTAGCGTATCTGTACTGTTATATAATTGTAAACAAGTTTGACCTTGACGATAGAGAGAGAAAGGTAGTGTGGATCACTTCCGTGGCGGCCATCTTGGTTAGCCAGCTGGAACGAATTTTATGACCTGCTGAGGGGGAGAAAGGTCCGTCGACCGATCCCTTGTCAGTTACAGTCACAGTAGGACACTGAGGAATCTCGGTATTTAAATATGCAATTAAGATATGAGTATTATAATGATGCCAATTGAATTGAATGGTGTATGGCAAGTCACATACGTTGTTGGATCATAGAAATCAGATAATATTTGGCGAAGTTATCCTCTGAGGAGGAAAGCTGAACCAAAATAATGTAGGCATCTTCTTTAATATGCATTTTGCCAGTTCATGCTAATTTATGCATACGGGTATGTGTTTTTCCCAGAACATGACACAGTTGTAACTATGGTAAGCCCGACAAGACCCAGAAAAATCGTTATATGGTGAAACTATAAAATATTCTATCCATGTTTATTTTTTTAAGGAGCATGTACCACTGTCCTAGATCGTTCATAGGGATGGAAAGAAGGAAGATGATTCGCACAACACAACAAATATTTGTTAGTAAATTCAGAATATAATGAATTTTGCTAGTTAAAGTAAATGCCGTAAGAGGCGGAATAATGTCTTAATAATATCATTTTTATGTGACATGTGATTTTGTGTTAAGATACTCCCATTAACTAAAATTGTGTCACATGATGAACACTATGGAAACCTTGTAATCTGAACTATTATTGACAGGATGTTAGAATTAGGTTTGAGTGCGGTGTAGCACTATTTTGTAGAAGAAAGCTCACAGAATAACCCTATTTTATTTGTGGGAATTAAATGTAATTTGTCCTTTGATTTGTATTTGTTATATAGCCATGATTTTAGACCAGTAAATGTTTTATTTGTAGGAATGTTGTGTATTTCCTGTAGAAGTAGTTACCTGGTAGACTCAAATCCTGAGCATGTGGTCGTATTGTGGGCAGGAACGTCCCATACCTCGAAAGACCGTGAGCTAGTTCTGATACGAACACATGGTCCACATGGTGACAATCGGGTACACTACTAAGTAGGTTATTGCGACTTTTTAGTTTTGCAGCAGTTTGTTCTGTATGTTGTTGATATGTCAGTGTCCTGTCCAATGTTATGCCTAAGTACTTAGGACATCTGTTGTACTTTAGGTATTGATTCCTAAACTTAACTCTAGGCTGGTAGTTTGCCTCTAGGTTGTTAAGGTGGAATGTGGCAACTTCAGATTTTGAAGCACTTGGCTGGAGGCGCCACTTCTTGAAGTACTCATCCATCTTCTGAAGATCTGCATTCATTATATCCTCTGCTTCATTAAAGGTGGTATTTTGGACTGTAAGATTTATATCGTCCGCATAGATGAATTTTCGGGATAGAGTTACGGGCAGATCATGGGTGTACAAGTTGAATAGCAGAGGGGATAGAACTGATCCCTGTGGCAGACCATTATTAATAGTGAACTAGAATATGCTAGCATTATATGGAGTCCTAGATGCAAGACATATACCTCAATGATTGAAAACACACAAAAGAAATTCCTAAAATATCTACATTTTAAAAGAACAGCCAACTATCCTCACTTGATACCATACCAGGAACTGCTAATACATTTTGATGTAGACAGTTTAGAAATACGAAGAAAAATAGATGCTATGAAATTCCTTTTAAAAATTATAAACAATTCAATTGATGATTCCGAATTCCTTTCTCTCATAAATTTCCATGTACCACGCATCAATTCTAGGAACAATATCACATTTGAAATTAAAAGAACCAGGACATATGCCCACAAAAATTCACCGCTGAACAGACTATGTAATATTTTCAACAATGTTGCTCAAAGAAATCAGTATTTTTGATGGAATTCCTAACCACTCTCCTGAAATAATGTCACAAACCTTGCAAATTGTAAATCATGAATTCTTACCACTGAGTAATTTTACATAGCCAAGCTTGTATTACACATGTTTTATTTGTAATATACTGCTTTAATTGTACACCTAGTTATTTTAATTAGTTTTATTTAGTCACTGTTAGTTTAAGTTAGTATACATCTTAAGATAACACACTGTGTAATTTTAATTAGTGTTTTATTATTATTACTGTTTAGTTTAAGCTAGTATACGTTTTAAAATAACATACTGTGTAATCTTAATGCCACTGTAATTGGGATGAAAATCCTGTTGTTCGCAAATAAATAAATAAATAAATAAATAAATTACCAGTGACGCATTGCACTGTAATTTCATAAATATCTATAATTTCTTTTAAAAAAATTATTAAAAAAACTGTACGAAGTGTGCGATTAGCAGATACTGTTCCTGCAGAAAGATACGCTCCATAATTGCTGTCCACATCACATTTTGGCCGCTGTGACGCCTGTTTCATGTCATTTTAACATTCTGAGGTCTTTCCTTTATCATTTTTCATGGATTTCATAAACAGTAATTTAATGGAATAAGTACTCAAATCGTATAGTTTCATAAATATCGAATAACCTGTGAGTGTTACAGCTAAGCTGTCAATGCAATCAGCACGCAAATGGCATTAGCAGTGACGAATTGCATTCTAATTTCATAATATAAATTAAGTAAGAAGTGTGTGCTTTTCAAATACTGTTGCTGTAGGGAAGTACGCGACATCATTGCTGTTCAGTTCGCATTTTGGCCGTAGGGACGCCTGAAACGTAAATAGTGTTCTATAATAATTTGGTTCAAATAAAAACATAACAACCTTTTCCCTTAATTCTCTTATTATAAATTGGGGAAAGTGTGGCTTATGAACATGCGAGATTTCTCGCACGGGTCCGCTAGTCAATTAATAATATAGAAATGAGGGAGATTGTTATCATTTTTATCCATTGTTCAAAATTTGGTTTTCTTGAGTGCCAGTAGTAGTAGTTATTGTTGTTTTAAGGGGCGGAACTAATTCATGTGTGCTGATCTTTACCATTTCCCTTGTATCTCCAATGTTAACTGTAATTTTGGACTTATCTCTTTTTAAAGTGGCTGATAAACTTTCAACTACAAATTGAAACTCACTCAAATCTTTGAGGCTTCAAAATAGCCTATGAAATATTAAAAAATATTTTTTGAGTTTGCTCAAAGTAAAACTGAAATAATAACGCTCGATTGATTAATAATGTGGAAAAGAGTGAGAATCAGTATATATCTGAAGGTTTAATATACACTTACAAAAATAAGAGTTCACACATTCCTATAAACATGGGAGAAGAGGGGAACGGTGAAGATCAGCACAAAACGAGAACCAAATTTTGAAAATTCGATAAAAAATAGTAATTTGAATCATGGGAAAATCAAGCGGGTTGTGAAATTTAAGTATCTTGGTGAATGGATAGACCCTTCAATGTCCGAAAACGATGCTTTTGCGTCACGCTTGAATAAAATTGAAATGGCTTATCATCTAACTAAGAATGTGTACAACAAAAGATCTATATCCCTGAATGCAAACCCGAAACACTACTTCACGGTCATCCGGCCAGAAGCTTTGTATGCAGCGGAATGTCTCTCCATGAATAGAAAAGGCATAATGGAAAAACTGGAAACCAATGAAAGGAAGATATTGAGGAGAATCCTGGGTCCAGTCAAAGAACACGGCGAGTTCCTACGACGTCACAACCAAGAGTTGTATACACACGTAGAGAAAATAACTGACGTGAAGAGGAAAAGGAGGATCTCTTTTTATGGACAGATAATCCGAATGAAATCAACATGGCTATCTAACCGAATTTTTTCTTTTCTCCATGAGAAAAAGGCAAAGGGAGCCTGGTTCAGTGATGTAGAGAAAGATCTGTTGGAGACAGGGATAACATGTGAAGATATCCAGGAGCGTAGCCCACTTAGGGAAAAACTTCAAAAACATCGGAGTTTTCAACTTAAGCCGAAACTAAAAACCGGGAAGGCGTGGACAACACAGAGAAAGGTGCAACATCGATTGCGAATGAAATATTACTGGGCCAACATTAAAATGCAGAAGAAACAGTCGACATGACGTGGTCCTTAGTTGGCCGTAAGGAAGGAAGAAGAAGAAGAAGTAATTTGAATTCTGGCAATTCAAAACTTTGCTTCTGATAGCAAGATGAGTGTGTTCCCTTGGTAATGTATATACCTATAGTTGTACAAAATACATGAAAGGCACAGTAATGATATTAAAATCGTTATTGCTTTGGGTCCCCAAGCTGTTACCCCTTAAACTTGTCGCAGTGTTGTCTTCCCACTTGATATGTGGACGTGGACGGAATGGTAGTCATGTATCAGGCATACGTGCGACGTAACCATACCACCTCAATTGGGCTCTCTCCATGGTTGAGGCTAGAAGCATCACACCAAACGTATTCCTTATAGTATTGTTCCTGATGTGATCTCTCCTCGTCTTTTGTTCTATGGGCCGCAAGTATCTCATTTCCATGACTTGTATCTTTGGTTGGTTGGTGACTTAGATTAGGGGCTGCGACAACGTGGTCATGTAGCCCCGTGTACTTTGGGTGTGTGTAGAATCTCTCTGATAACCGGTGTTAACTGTGGTGGCTTTATTATTGTGTGTATCTGTGATTCATGTAAGGACTGCAGGCATGGCACTTTTTTCAGGTAGCTCCAAACGCCACCGTCAACGTCTACTAGTTCAGAACTTGGTTACCAGATGCCACCTCAGTCGGCTCCTGGCGACGAATTTTGGAATCTATAATTTAGCTTCACACAGGTGTAATTAGTGGAAGATTCTTTAACATGTCATAAATTTATGACATGGGACCACCGGCTTTACTTCCCCTCCGAAGGAAGGCATACTGAGGGATTTTTAACGTTCTTAAAAAATCCGACGACTTCGGCCGGGTATGAACCCGCGACCTTGGGCATAGAATGTCAGCATGCCACCAACTACGCCACAGAAGCCCCTCGCTTGTAGCCTACTTGTGAGTTGACTTGTACACAGGAAGCTTGGTCTTCTTGCCCCCCCCCCCCAGGGGCTCACATCTAGTGGGACGTGGGTTGGCGACCACGGGACCCCAGCTGAGTCTGTCATTGCTTCCACTTACTTGTGCCGGGCTCCTCTCGGTCTTCTTTCCTGTCGACCTCCCTTGGTCAACTCATGTTCTCTACCGACCCCGACGGTATAAGGGTATCTGAGGCCTCGGGAGTCTTTCACTTTTGCGCCTTAATTGGCCCTTGTCTCATCTTTCCTGATACCCTCCTTTTGCGGGGGGGGTCAGCCTTTTTTTTTAATTTCATGTTATCTCCTGCCTTCTGCTCAAACCAGTACGGTCTTCAAAGCATGTGGCAGTTAACTATTTGATATTATTAACTACTAGCTGTACCCGGCATGCGTTGCAATGCCAATCAAAGAAAGTGTTGGCGTTGTACTTTTGTTTGTTGAAGTGCGTTTGGATGCACAATATTTTTAAAAAATTTCTGTCAACTGTCTCTAAACTACTGTAAAATGGATATACTAATTCAGAAACATTCTGAGAGCGTGCACGCCGTCGTCCATTTGTTGAATCTATTCGTGCTCTACCAACTGTAAAATGGATTTACTAAGTCAAAACCCATCACAGGAATGTACACAATAACTCACCAGAGTTTCATCGCAATCGGATGAATGGTATATGAACGCATAAAGGACATACAGACAGACAGACAATCACGTATCATTCATTATTAGCCTACTTTCGATTTTTGCAAAAAATGAAAGTAGACATATGAGATCTGCACAGGGCCAAAAATTGTGTGTCTCTGTGTGTACTCTGAATGTCTGCCCCCCCCCCCCCCCTAAAAATTCGAACACGGTGAAACCGAATTGAACGAAATTTGGTTCAGAGATAGAACTAGCAAAGGGCACCTCAGTGTCATGTTTAATATCGCCGCCATCTTGACGGAAACGTAATGGTGGACACCCAAATATTCAAAGTTTAAATGAAATTACGACTAACCTAATCATCCGATCTCTACCAAATTTTGCAACAACATGATATTCATATGGCGGGCGTGTTTTGACTAAACTACAAGGTCAACAGCCCAATAGTTTGCAGATGGTGGCCATGTATGTGTGCAAATCGATTCCCCCTATCAATGCAAGCACGGTGAAACCGAATTGAACGACATTTTGTACAGAGGTAGCACTAGCAAAGGGCACCTCATATTCATGTATTATATCCGTATAGCACGTTGTATTTCAACAAGCTACTACAACCAAAAAATTATACTCCTTGAAAAGGACAAAGAGTTAAAACAATACCCATGCATTTGGGAGAACGTAGGTTATATGTTCTTTACTGAACATCTTGTTATGAAAGCCGCATGGGCTTTAATATTGCCGTGGTAGGATTTTTCGAGATCTCGGAAACTACGCGTCGCCCAGTGTTCAAACCTATACCAATCGAATCAGAGTCGAAAAAAAAAATTCAAAAAAAAGTCTGTCTGTATGTACGTACGTACGTACGTATGTACGTATGTGCGTGACGTTTTTGCGTTTAGCAAAGTACAGGTCGCAATTTTCAAGATATCGAGCTGAAATTTGGTACGGTGAAAGAGTTGGGGCCTGTGACGAACCCTATTGTTGGGCGTTAAAATCGGTGCATGGCCGGACCTTTTTTGGGGGCCCTGAATTTCATCCTATTTCTTTGAATCGATAAATCTCGGAAACGGTTGGTCGTATCGAAAAATGTTAAGTGTATAGGTGTAAGATCTCCGCGGTATGCAACTTTTTTACTCAAAACGATTTTTTGATATCTCTCACCGTTTTCTTTTTTTGGGGCCCTGAAAATGTCCATTGTGCGTGACATTTTTGCGTTTAACTAAGTACTGGTCGCAATTTTCAAGATATTAGGCTGAAATTTGGTACGATGAAAGAGTTAGTGACTGTGACAAATCCTATTGTTGGGCGTTAAAATCGGTGCAGGGCCGTATCTTTTTTGGGGGCCATAAATTTCAAACTTCTTTTTGGAATCGATATATCTCGTAAACGGTTGATCGTATCGAAAAATGTTAAATCTACAGGTGTAAGATCTCCGCGGTATGCAACTTTTATACTCAAAACAATTTTTTGATATCTCTCACCGTTTTCTTTTTTTGGGGCCCTGAAAATGTCCATTGTGTGTGACATTTTTGCGTTTAGCTAAGTACTGGTCGCAATTTTCAAGATATTAAGCTGAAATTTGGTACGGCGAAAGAGTTAGTGACTGTGACGAATCCTTTTGTTGGGCGTTAAAATCGGTGCAGGGCCGGATCTCTTTTGGGGACCCTGAATTTCTAACTGTGTCTTGGAATCGATATATCTCGGAAAGGGTTGGTCGTATCGAAAAATGTTAAAAGTACAGGTGTAAGATCTCCGCGGTATGCAACTTTTTAACTCAAAACGATTTTTTGATATCTCTCACCGTTTTCTTTTTTTTGGGGCCCTGTAAATGTCCATTGTGCGTGACATTTTTGCGTTTAGCTAAGTATTGGTCGCAATTTTCAAGATATTAAGCTGAAATTTGGTACGGTGAAAGAGTTAGTGACTGTGACGAATCCTATTGTTGGGCGTTAAAATCGGTGCAGGGCCGGATGTTTTTTGGGGGCCCTGAATTTCTAACTGTTTTTTGGAATCAATATATCTCGGAAACGGTTGGTCGTATCGAAAAATGTTAAAGGTACAGGTGTAAGATCTCCGCGGTATGCAACGTTTTTACTCATACCGATTTTTTTATATCTCTCACCGTTTTCTTTTTTTTGGGGCCCTGAAAATGTCCATTGTGCGTGACATTTTTGCGTTTAGCTAAGTACTGATCGCAATTTTCAAGATATTAAGCTGAAATGTGGTACGGTGAAAGAGTTAGTGACTGTGACGAACCCTATTGTTGGGCGTTAAGATCGGTGCAAGGCCAGATCTTTTTTGGGGGCCCTGAATTTCAAACTTTTTTTTTGGAATCGATATATCTCGGAAGCGGTTGATCGTATCGAAAAATGTTAAATGTATAGGTGTAAGATCTCCGCGGTATGCAACTTTTTCACTCAAAACGATTTTTTGATATCTCTCACCGTTTTCTATATTTGGGGCCCTGAAAATGTCCATAGTGTGTGACATTTTGAAAATGTCCATTGTGCGTGACATTTTTGCGTTTAGCTAAGTACTGGTCGCAATTTTCAAGATATTAAGCTGAAATTTGGTACGGTTAAAGAGTTAGTGACTGCGACGAATCTTATTGTTGGGCGTTAAAATCGGTGCAGGGCCGGATCTTTTTTGGGGGCCCTGAATTTCCAACTGTTTTTTGGAATCGATATATCTCGGAAAGGGTTGGTCGTATCGAAAAATGTTAAACGTACAGGTGTAAGATCTCCGCGGTATGCAACTTTTTAACTTAAAACGATGTTTTGATATCTCTCACCGTTTTCTTTTTTTGGGGCCCTGAAAATGTCCATTGTGCGTGACATTTTTGCGTTTAGCTAAGTACTGGTCGCAATTTTCAAGATATTAAGCTGAAATTTGGCACGGTGAAAGAGTTAGTGACTGTGACGAATCCTGTTGTTGGGCGTTAATACGGTGCAGGGCCGGATCTTTTTTGGGGGCCCTGAATTTCAAACTTTTTTTTGGAATCGATATATCTCGGAAACGGTTGATCGTATCGAAAAATGTTAAAGGTATAGGTGTAAGATCTCCGCGGTATGCAACTTTTTCACTCAAAACGATTTTTGATATCTCTCACCGTTTTCTTTATTTGGGGCCCTGAAAATGTCCGTTGTGTGTGACATTTTTGCGTTTAGCTAAGTACTGGTCGCAATTTTCAAGATATTAAGCTGAAATTTGGTAGGGTGAAAGAGTTAGTGACTGTGACGAATCGTATCGTTGGGTGTTAAAATCGGTGCAGGGCCGGATCTTTTTTGGGGGCCCTGAATTTCTAACTGTTTTTTGGAATCAATATATCTCGGATACGGTTGGTCGTATCGAAAAATGTTAAAGGTACAGGTGTAAGATCTCCGCGGTATGCAACTTTTTTACTCATACCGATTTTTTTATATCTCTTACCGTTTTCTTTTTTGGGGGCCCTGAAAATGTCCATTGTGCGTGACATTTTTGCGTTTAGCTAAGTACTGATCGCAATTTTCAAGATATTAAGCTGAAATGTGGTACGGTGAAAGAGTTAGTGACTGTGACGAACCCTATTGTTGGGCGTTAAGATCGGTGCAGGGCCAGATCTTTTTTGGGGGCCCTGAATTTCAAACTTTTTTTTTGGAATCGATATATCTCGGAAGTGGTTGATCGTATCGAAAAATGTTAAATGTATAGGTGTAAGATCTCCGCGGTATGCAACTTTTTCACTCAAATGATTTTTTGATATCTCTCACCGTTTTCTTTTTTTTGGGGCCCTGTAAATGTCCATTGTGCGTGACATTTTTGCGTTTAGCTAAGTATTGGTCGCAATTTTCAAGATATTAAGCTGAAATTTGGTACGGTGAAAGAGTTAGTGACTGTGACGAATCCTATTGTTGGGCGTTAAAATCGGTGCAGGGCCGGATGTTTTTTGGGGGCCCTGAATTTCTAACTGTTTTTTGGAATCAATATATCTCGGAAACGGTTGGTCGTATCGAAAAATGTTAAAGGTACAGGTGTAAGATCTCCGCGGTATGCAACTTTTTTACTCATACCGATTTTTTTATATCTCTCACCGTTTTCTTTTTTTTGGGGCCCTGAAAATGTCCATTGTGCGTGACATTTTTGCGTTTAGCTAAGTACTGATCGCAATTTTCAAGATATTAAGCTGAAATGTGGTACGGTGAAAGAGTTAGTGACTGTGACGAACCCTATTGTTGGGCGTTAAGATCGGTGCAAGGCCAGATCTTTTTTGGGGGCCCTGAATTTCAAACTTCTTTTTGGAATCGATATATCTCGGAAGCGGTTGATCGTATCGAAAAATGTTAAATGTATAGGTGTAAGATCTCCGCGGTATGCAACTTTTTCACTCAAAACGATTTTTTGATATCTCTCACCGTTTTCTATATTTGGGGCCCTGAAAATGTCCATAGTGTGTGACATTTTGAAAATGTCCATTGTGCGTGACATTTTTGCGTTTAGCTAAGTACTGGTCGCAATTTTCAAGATATTAAGCTGAAATTTGGTACGGTGAAAGAGTTAGTGACTGCGACGAATCTTATTGTTGGGCGTTAAAATCGGTGCAGGGCCGGATCTTTTTTGGGGGCCCTGAATTTCCAACTGTTTTTTGGAATCGATATATCTCGGAAAGGGTTGGTCGTATCGAAAAATGTTAAACGTACAGGTGTAAGATCTCCGCGGTATGCAACTTTTTAACTTAAAACGATGTTTTGATATCTCTCACCGTTTTCTTTTTTTGGGGCCCTGAAAATGTCCATTGTGCGTGACATTTTTGCGTTTAGCTAATTACTGGTCGCAATTTTCAAGATATTAAGCTGAAATTTGGCACGGTGAAAGAGTTAGTGACTGTGACGAATCCTGTTGTTGGGCGTTAATACGGTGCAGGGCCGGATCTTTTTTGGGGGCCCTGAATTTCAAACTTTTTTTTGGAATCGATATATCTCGGAAACGGTTGATCGTATCGAAAAATGTTAAATGTATAGGTGTAAGATCTCCGCGGTATGCAACTTTTTCACTCAAAACGATTTTTGATATCTCTCACCGTTTTCTTTATTTGGGGCCCTGAAAATGTCCGTTGTGTGTGACATTTTTGCGTTTAGCTAAGTACTGGTCGCAATTTTCAAGATATTAAGCTGAAATTTGGTAGGGTGAAAGAGTTAGTGACTGTGACGAATCGTATCGTTGGGTGTTAAAATCGGTGCAGGGCCGGATCTTTTTTGGGGGCCCTGAATTTCTAACTGTTTTTTGGAATCAATATATCTCGGATACGGTTGGTCGTATCGAAAAATGTTAAAGGTACAGGTGTAAGATCTCCGCGGTATGCAACTTTTTTACTCATACCGATTTTTTTATATCTCTTACCGTTTTCTTTTTTGGGGGCCCTGAAAATGTCCATTGTGCGTGACATTTTTGCGTTTAGCTAAGTACTGATCGCAATTTTCAAGATATTAAGCTGAAATGTGGTACGGTGAAAGAGTTAGTGACTGTGACGAACCCTATTGTTGGGCGTTAAGATCGGTGCAGGGCCAGATCTTTTTTGGGGGCCCTGAATTTCAAACTTTTTTTTTGGAATCGATATATCTCGGAAGCGGTTGATCGTATCGAAAAATGTTAAATGTATAGGTGTAAGATCTCCGCGGTATGCAACTTTTTCACTCAAAACGATTTTTTGATATCTCTCACCGTTTTCTATATTTGGGGCCCTGAAAATGTCCATAGTGTGTGACATTTTGAAAATGTCCATTGTGCGTGACATTTTTGCGTTTAGCTAAGTACTGGTCGCAATTTTCAAGATATTAAGCTGAAATTTGGCACGGTGAAAGAGTTAGTGACTGTGACGAATCCTATTGTTGGGCGTTAAGATCGGTGCAGGGCCGGATCTTTTTTGGGGGCCCTGAATTTCAAACTTTTTTTGGAATTGATATATCTCGGAAACGGTTGATCGTATCGAAAAATGTTAAAGGTATAGGTGTAAGATATCCGCGGTATGCAACTTTTTTTACTCAAAACGATTTTTTGATGTCTCTCACCGTTTTATTTTTTTGGGGCTCTGAAAATGTCCATTGGGCGTCACATTTTTGGGTTTAGCGAAGTACTGGTCGCAATTTTCAAGATATTAAGCTGAAATTTGGTACGGTGAAAGAGTTAGTGACTGTGACGAATCCTATTGTTGGGCGTTAAAATCGGTGCTGGGCCGAATCTTTTTTTGGGGCCCTGAATATCAATTCTTTTTTGGAATCGATATATCTCGGAAACGGTTGGTCGCATCGAAAGATGTTAAAGGTACAGGTGTAAGATCTCCGCAGTATGCAACATTTTTACTCTAAACGATTTTTTGATATCTCTCACCGTTTTCTATTTTTTGGGCCCTGAAAATGTCCATTGTGCGTGACATTTTTGGGTTTAGCGAAGTACAGGTCGCAATTTTCAAGATATCGAGCTGAAATTTGGAGCTGTGAAAGAGTTGGACCCAGTGAAGAAACCAGTTGTCGGGCGTTAAAAACGGTGCAGGGCCGGATCTTTTTGGGGGGCCCAGAATTTCAAACTTTTTTTTTGAATCGATATATCTCGGAAACGGTTGGTCGCATCGAAAAATGTTAAATGTACAGGTGTACGATCTCCGCGGTATGCAACGTTTTTACTCAATACGTTTTTTTGTTATCTCTCACCGTTTTCATTTTTTGGGGCCCTGAAAATGTCCATTGTGCGTGACTTTTTTGGGTTTAGCGAAGTACAGGTCGCAATTTTCAAGATATCGAGCTGAAATTTGGAGCTGTGAAAGAGTTGGACCCAGTGAAGAAACCAGTTGTCGGGCGTTAAAAACGGTGCAGGGCCGGATCTTTTTGGGGGGCCCAGACTTTCAAACTTTTTTTTGAATCGATATATCTCGGAAACGGTTGGTCGCATCGAAAAACGTTAAATGTTCAGGTGTGAGATTTCCGCGGCATGCATCTTTTTTACTCATAACGATTTTTTGATATCTCTCACCGTTTTCTTAATTTGGGGCTCTGAAAATGTTATTAAATGTTTTTGGTTTTTGAAAAAAAAATGGGGCCCAAATGTATATAATAATAGGTAAAAATTTAAACGATGGTCTAATTGAATTCTACGGAAAATTATCTATAATAACCCGTTTTCACCTTTTCAATAAGTTAAATTATGAATTTACAGCTGTAATATACTTTCAATTTCCCAGGACAGCCGGCTTTCATAACCACGTGATGGTGTCAGCATTGCCTAGAATAACATTTTATAATTTTCCTACATTACCACACAATCGGGTTAAAGGCCCGAAAAGCTAGGCATCAGGCCTTGACGCCAACGAAGTTGTTGTTTGAGATTATAATCCCTCTTGCTGGCCCCTTGCTGCTGTGCCACTGTCTCATCAAAAGCAGGTCGTGCAGCGGGGACTCCTACTTGTTATGAAAGCCGCATGGGCTTTCATATTGCAGTGGTAGGATTTTTCGAGATCTCGGAAACGACGCGTCGCCCAGTGTTCAAACCTATACCAATCGAATCAGAGTCGAAAAAAAAAATTCAAAAAAAAGTCTGTCTGTATGTACGTACGTACGTACGTATGTACGTATGTGCGTGACGTTTTTGCGTTTAGCAAAGTACAGGTCGCAATTTTCAAGATATCGAGCTGAAATTTGGTACGGTGAAAGAGTTGGGGCCTGTGACGAACCCTATTGTTGGGCGTTAAAATCGGTGCATGGCCGGACCTTTTTTGGGGGCCCTGAATTTCATCCTATTTCTTTGAATCGATAAATCTCGGAAACGGTTGGTCGTATCGAAAAATGTTAAGTGTATAGGTGTAAGATCTCCGCGGTATGCAACTTTTTTACTCAAAACGATTTTTTGATATCTCTCACCGTTTTCTTTTTTTGGGGCCCTGAAAATGTCCATTGTGCGTGACATTTTTGCGTTTAACTAAGTACTGGTCGCAATTTTCAAGATATTAGGCTGAAATTTGGTACGATGAAAGAGTTAGTGACTGTGACAAATCCTATTGTTGGGCGTTAAAATCGGTGCAGGGCCGTATCTTTTTTGGGGGCCATAAATTTCAAACTTCTTTTTGGAATCGATATATCTCGTAAACGGTTGATCGTATCGAAAAATGTTAAATCTACAGGTGTAAGATCTCCGCGGTATGCAACTTTTATACTCAAAACAATTTTTTGATATCTCTCACCGTTTTCTTTTTTTGGGGCCCTGAAAATGTCCATTGTGTGTGACATTTTTGCGTTTAGCTAAGTACTGGTCGCAATTTTCAAGATATTAAGCTGAAATTTGGTACGGCGAAAGAGTTAGTGACTGTGACGAATCCTTTTGTTGGGCGTTAAAATCGGTGCAGGGCCGGATCTCTTTTGGGGACCCTGAATTTCTAACTGTGTCTTGGAATCGATATATCTCGGAAAGGGTTGGTCGTATCGAAAAATGTTAAAAGTACAGGTGTAAGATCTCCGCGGTATGCAACTTTTTAACTCAAAACGATTTTTTGATATCTCTCACCGTTTTCTTTTTTTTGGGGCCCTGTAAATGTCCATTGTGCGTGACATTTTTGCGTTTAGCTAAGTATTGGTCGCAATTTTCAAGATATTAAGCTGAAATTTGGTACGGTGAAAGAGTTAGTGACTGTGACGAATCCTATTGTTGGGCGTTAAAATCGGTGCAGGGCCGGATGTTTTTTGGGGGCCCTGAATTTCTAACTGTTTTTTGGAATCAATATATCTCGGAAACGGTTGGTCGTATCGAAAAATGTTAAAGGTACAGGTGTAAGATCTCCGCGGTATGCAACGTTTTTACTCATACCGATTTTTTTATATCTCTCACCGTTTTCTTTTTTTTGGGGCCCTGAAAATGTCCATTGTGCGTGACATTTTTGCGTTTAGCTAAGTACTGATCGCAATTTTCAAGATATTAAGCTGAAATGTGGTACGGTGAAAGAGTTAGTGACTGTGACGAACCCTATTGTTGGGCGTTAAGATCGGTGCAAGGCCAGATCTTTTTTGGGGGCCCTGAATTTCAAACTTTTTTTTTGGAATCGATATATCTCGGAAGCGGTTGATCGTATCGAAAAATGTTAAATGTATAGGTGTAAGATCTCCGCGGTATGCAACTTTTTCACTCAAAACGATTTTTTGATATCTCTCACCGTTTTCTATATTTGGGGCCCTGAAAATGTCCATAGTGTGTGACATTTTGAAAATGTCCATTGTGCGTGACATTTTTGCGTTTAGCTAAGTACTGGTCGCAATTTTCAAGATATTAAGCTGAAATTTGGTACGGTTAAAGAGTTAGTGACTGCGACGAATCTTATTGTTGGGCGTTAAAATCGGTGCAGGGCCGGATCTTTTTTGGGGGCCCTGAATTTCCAACTGTTTTTTGGAATCGATATATCTCGGAAAGGGTTGGTCGTATCGAAAAATGTTAAACGTACAGGTGTAAGATCTCCGCGGTATGCAACTTTTTAACTTAAAACGATGTTTTGATATCTCTCACCGTTTTCTTTTTTTGGGGCCCTGAAAATGTCCATTGTGCGTGACATTTTTGCGTTTAGCTAAGTACTGGTCGCAATTTTCAAGATATTAAGCTGAAATTTGGCACGGTGAAAGAGTTAGTGACTGTGACGAATCCTGTTGTTGGGCGTTAATACGGTGCAGGGCCGGATCTTTTTTGGGGGCCCTGAATTTCAAACTTTTTTTTGGAATCGATATATCTCGGAAACGGTTGATCGTATCGAAAAATGTTAAAGGTATAGGTGTAAGATCTCCGCGGTATGCAACTTTTTCACTCAAAACGATTTTTGATATCTCTCACCGTTTTCTTTATTTGGGGCCCTGAAAATGTCCGTTGTGTGTGACATTTTTGCGTTTAGCTAAGTACTGGTCGCAATTTTCAAGATATTAAGCTGAAATTTGGTAGGGTGAAAGAGTTAGTGACTGTGACGAATCGTATCGTTGGGTGTTAAAATCGGTGCAGGGCCGGATCTTTTTTGGGGGCCCTGAATTTCTAACTGTTTTTTGGAATCAATATATCTCGGATACGGTTGGTCGTATCGAAAAATGTTAAAGGTACAGGTGTAAGATCTCCGCGGTATGCAACTTTTTTACTCATACCGATTTTTTTATATCTCTTACCGTTTTCTTTTTTGGGGGCCCTGAAAATGTCCATTGTGCGTGACATTTTTGCGTTTAGCTAAGTACTGATCGCAATTTTCAAGATATTAAGCTGAAATGTGGTACGGTGAAAGAGTTAGTGACTGTGACGAACCCTATTGTTGGGCGTTAAGATCGGTGCAGGGCCAGATCTTTTTTGGGGGCCCTGAATTTCAAACTTTTTTTTTGGAATCGATATATCTCGGAAGTGGTTGATCGTATCGAAAAATGTTAAATGTATAGGTGTAAGATCTCCGCGGTATGCAACTTTTTCACTCAAATGATTTTTTGATATCTCTCACCGTTTTCTTTTTTTTGGGGCCCTGTAAATGTCCATTGTGCGTGACATTTTTGCGTTTAGCTAAGTATTGGTCGCAATTTTCAAGATATTAAGCTGAAATTTGGTACGGTGAAAGAGTTAGTGACTGTGACGAATCCTATTGTTGGGCGTTAAAATCGGTGCAGGGCCGGATGTTTTTTGGGGGCCCTGAATTTCTAACTGTTTTTTGGAATCAATATATCTCGGAAACGGTTGGTCGTATCGAAAAATGTTAAAGGTACAGGTGTAAGATCTCCGCGGTATGCAACTTTTTTACTCATACCGATTTTTTTATATCTCTCACCGTTTTCTTTTTTTTGGGGCCCTGAAAATGTCCATTGTGCGTGACATTTTTGCGTTTAGCTAAGTACTGATCGCAATTTTCAAGATATTAAGCTGAAATGTGGTACGGTGAAAGAGTTAGTGACTGTGACGAACCCTATTGTTGGGCGTTAAGATCGGTGCAAGGCCAGATCTTTTTTGGGGGCCCTGAATTTCAAACTTCTTTTTGGAATCGATATATCTCGGAAGCGGTTGATCGTATCGAAAAATGTTAAATGTATAGGTGTAAGATCTCCGCGGTATGCAACTTTTTCACTCAAAACGATTTTTTGATATCTCTCACCGTTTTCTATATTTGGGGCCCTGAAAATGTCCATAGTGTGTGACATTTTGAAAATGTCCATTGTGCGTGACATTTTTGCGTTTAGCTAAGTACTGGTCGCAATTTTCAAGATATTAAGCTGAAATTTGGTACGGTGAAAGAGTTAGTGACTGCGACGAATCTTATTGTTGGGCGTTAAAATCGGTGCAGGGCCGGATCTTTTTTGGGGGCCCTGAATTTCCAACTGTTTTTTGGAATCGATATATCTCGGAAAGGGTTGGTCGTATCGAAAAATGTTAAACGTACAGGTGTAAGATCTCCGCGGTATGCAACTTTTTAACTTAAAACGATGTTTTGATATCTCTCACCGTTTTCTTTTTTTGGGGCCCTGAAAATGTCCATTGTGCGTGACATTTTTGCGTTTAGCTAATTACTGGTCGCAATTTTCAAGATATTAAGCTGAAATTTGGCACGGTGAAAGAGTTAGTGACTGTGACGAATCCTGTTGTTGGGCGTTAATACGGTGCAGGGCCGGATCTTTTTTGGGGGCCCTGAATTTCAAACTTTTTTTTGGAATCGATATATCTCGGAAACGGTTGATCGTATCGAAAAATGTTAAATGTATAGGTGTAAGATCTCCGCGGTATGCAACTTTTTCACTCAAAACGATTTTTGATATCTCTCACCGTTTTCTTTATTTGGGGCCCTGAAAATGTCCGTTGTGTGTGACATTTTTGCGTTTAGCTAAGTACTGGTCGCAATTTTCAAGATATTAAGCTGAAATTTGGTAGGGTGAAAGAGTTAGTGACTGTGACGAATCGTATCGTTGGGTGTTAAAATCGGTGCAGGGCCGGATCTTTTTTGGGGGCCCTGAATTTCTAACTGTTTTTTGGAATCAATATATCTCGGATACGGTTGGTCGTATCGAAAAATGTTAAAGGTACAGGTGTAAGATCTCCGCGGTATGCAACTTTTTTACTCATACCGATTTTTTTATATCTCTTACCGTTTTCTTTTTTGGGGGCCCTGAAAATGTCCATTGTGCGTGACATTTTTGCGTTTAGCTAAGTACTGATCGCAATTTTCAAGATATTAAGCTGAAATGTGGTACGGTGAAAGAGTTAGTGACTGTGACGAACCCTATTGTTGGGCGTTAAGATCGGTGCAGGGCCAGATCTTTTTTGGGGGCCCTGAATTTCAAACTTTTTTTTTGGAATCGATATATCTCGGAAGCGGTTGATCGTATCGAAAAATGTTAAATGTATAGGTGTAAGATCTCCGCGGTATGCAACTTTTTCACTCAAAACGATTTTTTGATATCTCTCACCGTTTTCTATATTTGGGGCCCTGAAAATGTCCATAGTGTGTGACATTTTGAAAATGTCCATTGTGCGTGACATTTTTGCGTTTAGCTAAGTACTGGTCGCAATTTTCAAGATATTAAGCTGAAATTTGGCACGGTGAAAGAGTTAGTGACTGTGACGAATCCTATTGTTGGGCGTTAAGATCGGTGCAGGGCCGGATCTTTTTTGGGGGCCCTGAATTTCAAACTTTTTTTGGAATTGATATATCTCGGAAACGGTTGATCGTATCGAAAAATGTTAAAGGTATAGGTGTAAGATATCCGCGGTATGCAACTTTTTTTACTCAAAACGATTTTTTGATGTCTCTCACCGTTTTATTTTTTTGGGGCTCTGAAAATGTCCATTGGGCGTCACATTTTTGGGTTTAGCGAAGTACTGGTCGCAATTTTCAAGATATTAAGCTGAAATTTGGTACGGTGAAAGAGTTAGTGACTGTGACGAATCCTATTGTTGGGCGTTAAAATCGGTGCTGGGCCGAATCTTTTTTTGGGGCCCTGAATATCAATTCTTTTTTGGAATCGATATATCTCGGAAACGGTTGGTCGCATCGAAAGATGTTAAAGGTACAGGTGTAAGATCTCCGCAGTATGCAACATTTTTACTCTAAACGATTTTTTGATATCTCTCACCGTTTTCTATTTTTTGGGCCCTGAAAATGTCCATTGTGCGTGACATTTTTGGGTTTAGCGAAGTACAGGTCGCAATTTTCAAGATATCGAGCTGAAATTTGGAGCTGTGAAAGAGTTGGACCCAGTGAAGAAACCAGTTGTCGGGCGTTAAAAACGGTGCAGGGCCGGATCTTTTTGGGGGGCCCAGAATTTCAAACTTTTTTTTTGAATCGATATATCTCGGAAACGGTTGGTCGCATCGAAAAATGTTAAATGTACAGGTGTACGATCTCCGCGGTATGCAACGTTTTTACTCAATACGTTTTTTTGTTATCTCTCACCGTTTTCATTTTTTGGGGCCCTGAAAATGTCCATTGTGCGTGACTTTTTTGGGTTTAGCGAAGTACAGGTCGCAATTTTCAAGATATCGAGCTGAAATTTGGAGCTGTGAAAGAGTTGGACCCAGTGAAGAAACCAGTTGTCGGGCGTTAAAAACGGTGCAGGGCCGGATCTTTTTGGGGGGCCCAGAATTTCAAACTTTTTTTTGAATCGATATATCTCGGAAACGGTTGGTCGCATCGAAAAACGTTAAATGTTCAGGTGTGAGATTTCCGCGGCATGCATCTTTTTTACTCATAACGATTTTTTGATATCTCTCACCGTTTTCTTAATTTGGGGCTCTGAAAATGTTATTAAATGTTTTTGGTTTTTGAAAAAAAAATGGGGCCCAAATGTATATAATAATAGGTAAAAATTTAAACGATGGTCTAATTGAATTCTACGGAAAATTATCTATAATAACCCGTTTTCACCTTTTCAATAAGTTAAATTATGAATTTACAGCTGTAATATACTTTCAATTTCCCAGGACAGCCGGCTTTCATAACCACGTGATGGTGTCAGCATTGCCTAGAATAACATTTTATAATTTTCCTACATTACCACACAATCGGGTTAAAGGCCCGAAAAGCTAGGCATCAGGCCTTGACGCCAACGAAGTTGTTGTTTGAGATTATAATCCCTCTTGCTGGCCCCTTGCTGCTGTGCCACTGTCTCATCAAAAGCAGGTCGTGCAGCGGGGACTCCTACTTGTTATGAAAGCCGCATGGGCTTTCATATTGCAGTGGTAGGATTTTTCGAGATCTCGGAAACGACGCGTCGCCCAGTGTTCAAACCTATACCAATCGAATCAGAGTCGAAAAAAAAAATTCAAAAAAAAGTCTGTCTGTATGTACGTACGTACGTACGTATGTACGTATGTGCGTGACGTTTTTGCGTTTAGCAAAGTACAGGTCGCAATTTTCAAGATATCGAGCTGAAATTTGGTACGGTGAAAGAGTTGGGGCCTGTGACGAACCCTATTGTTGGGCGTTAAAGTCGGTGCATGGCCGGACCTTTTTGGGGGGCCCTGAATTTCATCCTATTTCTTTGAATCGATATATCTCGGAAACGGTTGGTCGTATCGAAAAATGTTAAGTGTATAGGTGTAAAATATCCGCGGTATGCAACTTTTTTACTCAAAACGATTTTTTGATATCTCTCACCGTTTTCTTTTTTTGGGGCCCTGAAAATGTCCATTGTGCGTGACATTTTTGCGTTTAGCTAAGTACTGGTCGCAATTTTCAAGATATTAGGCTGAAATTTGGTACGATGAAAGAGTTAGTGACTGTGACAAATCCTATTGTTGGGCGTTAAAATCGGTGCAGGGCCGTATCTTTTTTGGGGGCCCTAAATTTCAAACTTCTTTTTGGAATCGATATATCTCGTAAACGGTTGATCGTATCGAAAAATGTTAAATCTACAGGTGTAAGATCTCCGCGGTATGCAACTTTTATACTCAAAACAATTTTTTGATATCTCTCACCGTTTTCTTTTTTTGGGGCCCTGAAAATGTCCATTGTGTGTGGCATTTTTGCGTTTAGCTAGGTACTGGTCGCAATTTTCAAGATATTAAGCTGAAATTTGGTACGGTGAAAGAGTTAGTGACTGTGACGAATCCTATTGTTGGGCGTTAAAATCGGTGCTGGGCAGAACCTTTCTTTGGCGCCCTGAATTTCAAATTTTTTTTGGAATCGATATATCTCGGAAACGGTTGGTCTTATCAAAAAACTTTAAATCTACATGTGTAAGATCTCCGCGGTATGCAACCTTTTTACACAAAACGATTTTTTGATATCTCTCACCGTTTTCTTTTTTTTGGGGCCCTGAAAATGTCCATTGTGCGTGACATTTTTGCGTTTAATCAAGAACTGGTCGCAATTTTCAAGATATTAAGCTGAAATTTGGTACGGTGAAAGAGTTAGTGACTGTGACGAATCCTATTGTTGGGCGTTAAAATCGGTGCAGGGCCGGATCTTTTTTGGGGGCCCTGAATTTCAAACTTTTTTTTGAATCGATATATCTCGGAAACGGTTGGTCGTATCGAAAAACGTTAAACGAAAAGGTATAAGATCTCCGTAGTATGCAACTTTTCTACTCAAAACGATTTTTTAATATCTCTCACCGTTTTCGTTTTTTGGGGCCCTTAAAAAGTCCATTGTGCATGACATTTTTTGGTTTAGCGAAGTACAGGTCACAATTTTCAAGATATCAAGCTGAAATTTGGTACGGTGAAAGAGTTGTGGCCAGTGACGAACCCTATTGTTGGGCGTGGAAAACGGTGCAGGGCCGGACCTTTTTGGGGGGTCCTGAATTTCATCCTTTTTTAACCCCTTATGATGTTTTGATATCTCACCGTTTTCATTTTCTGGGGCACTGAATTTCTTCCTTTTTTTTCGATCCGTTATATTTGAGATACGGTTGGCCGCATCGAACAAAGTTAAATCTACAGATATAGGATCTCAGTGATTAGCTACTTTTTTTTAACTCTTATGATTTTTTGTTATCTCTCACCATTTTTTTTTTTTTTTTTGGGGCCGTGAATTTCATTCTGTTTTGCGAATCGTTATATGTCGTAAACCGTCGATCCTATCGAAAAAAGTTAAATATACTGGTGTATGATCTCAGTGATTAGCAACATTTTTAGCCCTTATCATATTTTTATATCTCTCTACGTTTTGATGTTATTAAATGTTTTTGGTTTTTGAAAAAAATGGGGCCCAAATGTATATAATAATAGGTAAAAATTTAAAAGATGGTCGAATTGAATTCTACGGAAAATTATCTATAATAACGCGTTTTCACCTTTTCAATAAGTTAAATAATGTATTTACAGCTGTAATATACTTTCCATTTCCCAGGACGTCCGGCTTTCATAACCACGTGATGGTGTCAGCATTGCCTAGAATAACATTTTATAATTTTCCTACATTACCACACAGTCGGGCCAAAGGCCCGAAATGCTAGGCATCAGGCCTTGCCGCCAACGAACTTTTGTGAGATTATTACCCATCTTGCTGGCCCCTATGTTGCGCCACCGTCTCATTAAAAGCAGGTCGTGCTGCGTGGACTCCTACTTATTTTGAAAGCCGGATCTAGATCCTATAGGCTTTCATATAGCCGTGGTAGGATTTTTCGAGATCTCGGAAACTAAGCGCCGCCCAGTGTTCAAACCTATTCCAATCGAATCACAGTCGAAAAACAATATTTCAAAAAAAGTCTGTCTGTATGTACGTACGTACGTACGTATGTGCGTGACGTTTTTGCGTTTAGCAAAGTACAGGTCGCAATTTTCAAGATATCGAGCTGGATTTGGTACGGTGAAAGAGTTGGGGCCTGTGACGAACCCTATTGTTGGGCGTTAAAATCGGTGCAGGGCCGGACCTTCTTTTGGGGCCCTGAATTTCATCCTATTTTTTTGAATCGATATATCTCGGAAACGGTTGGTCGTATCGAAAAATGTTAAAGGTATAGGAGGAAGATCTCCGCGGTATGCAACTTTTTTACTCAAAACGAATTTTTGATATCTCTCACCGTTTTCTTTTTTTGGAGCCCTGAAAATGTCCATTGTGTGAGACATTTTTGCGTTTAGCTAAGTACTGGTCACAATTTTCAAGATATTAAGCTGAAATTTCGTACGGTGAAAGAGTTAGTGACTGTGACGAATCCTATTGTTGGGCGTTAAAATCGGTGCAGGGCCGGATATTTCTTGGGGGCCCTGAATTTTTAACTGTTTTTTGGAAACAATATATCTCGGAAACGGTTGGTCGTATCGAAAAATGTTAAATGTACAGGTGTAAGATCTCCGCGGGATGCAACTTTTTCACTCAAAATGATTTTTTGATATATCTCACCGTTTTCTTTTTTGGGGGCCCTGAAAATGTCTCCATTGTGCGTGACATTTTTGCGTTTAGCTAAGTACTGATCGCAATTTTCAAGATATTAAGCTGAAATTTGGTACGGTGAAAGAGTAAGTGACTGTGACGAATCCTATTGTTGGGCGTTAGGATCGGTGCAGGGCCGGATCTTTTTGGGGGGCCCTGAATTTCAAACTTTTTTTTGGAATCGATATAGGGTAAATTTGGTAAATATGGGCACTAAGGTAATATGGGCATATTTAAGAAATTGCCCATATTTCACGCAAAAGAAACGAGTAGGCGCATGCGCTCTGACTCACAGGTAATGCTGAGGCGTCATGGCTGCTGTGTGAGTTGTACGTTTCGTTGTGTGGTGCTTATAGGAACAGAAAAAAGCAAGTTTCAAGGTAAGTAGACAAGTTTACTCTTCCAAAATAGAGTTGTTATAATATCTCGGTTAATTGAATTAAGGCACTACACACAAAATTAGTTTATTTGTGAAGGATTTGTGTTACGGGCGGCTTTCAAGGTTAGTGTAGCACAAGCTGATGCGAGAGGCCACGCGCTTGGGGGTGAGTTCTTTCCATGTAGTGCCAACTTCTGAAAAGTGTCACTGCGGTAATAATGGGCAGTGACATTGTAGGTAATATGGGCATCAACAAATTAAATTTTTATTTACTTGAGGTGTACTAAGTGAGATTTATTATTCTATAATTTTACAACAATCTTTGTTATTATGCTAATTAATTATTATAGCATGTCATTTCACAAAAATTACATTAATTAATTTTTTAAATTTTAATTTAGGCTACTCTTTTTCCAGATTATGATGCGAAATCGGGATGAACGAGCGGGTATCCGCCAAAAATGGGATAAAGAGGATATGTCTCGTGCTGTAATAGCTGTAAGAAATAGTGATTGTAACCAGTTACAAGCATCTAGGACTTATAATGTGCCTAGACAAACTTTGCAACGTTATTTGTCGAAAGATGAATTCGAGGTGCCGAAGCTCGGCCGGAAACCGGAGATGGGGATTGAAGCAGAGAGTGAGTTGGAATGTTACCTGATTCTGCGTCAACAATGTGGGTTCGGACTTACTAGGACAGAACTAAGGATTCTGGCTTTTGACTTTATGGAAAGACTTGGTGTAAATCACAGATTTAACAAGGCAAGCAAAATGGCAGGATGGGAATGGATGTATTCATTTCTAAAGAGACATCCAAGACTCACTGTGCGAAAGGAAGAGAATCTCTCTATAAATCGGGCACTGGGTATGAATAGAGGTAGTGTAGGGAAATTTTTTGACATTCTGGAGCAAAAAATGACAGATCTGAATCTGCTAAACAAACCGGATAGAATATTTAATGCTGATGAGTCCGGACTCCAAATGAACACGAGGGGTGGCCATGTTCTTTGTGAAAAAGGAATAAAGAACATTCACTCAATTAGCCCTAAAGAAAAGGGAGAAACTGTGACAGTCCTCGCATGCTGCAATGCCATTGGAAATTTCATGCCACCCACTGTCATTTTTAAAGGAAAAAGGCAGCATGCAGAATACCGGGGAGAGCTTCCACCAGGAAGTTACGTGTACACTAGCGACAGTGGCTATATAAACACAGATACATTCTCTGATTTCATCAGACATTTTATTTCTTTCTTCAATATAAGTCTTTCCGCTCCTGGAATACTTGTTGTTGACGGGCATGATTCTCACAGTAGAAATTTGGAAATGCTTCAGCACTGTGTTGACAATGGTCCGTCGCTCTTGTGCTTGCCTCCTCATACTACTCATTGGTTACAGCCGACAGATAGGTCATTCTTCAAACCGCTAAAGAAATGGTTCTACGAAGAAGCGTCTATTTTTGTGAGACGCCATGGTCGCTCATTTACGAAAATTGAATTCTGCGCAAGGCTTGGATGAAATCAGCTACAACTGGGACTGCTGTAAATGGATTCCAAGCAACCGGAATTTGGCCTCTAAATATGGCTGAGATCCCAGACAGCGCTTACATTGGGGACGCACTGTCTAACAATGGTGAAAATCTGATGCAACCCATCGATGAAACGTCTGTTGAAGCTCTGCCTAGTCGATCATCAAACTCAAATTCAGGGCCACCCTCGCGCCCTGTTTCCAGCGTATCTACTCTTCCCTCATCCTCCATTTCTAATCCTGGACCATCCTCGCTTCCTACATCTGTTCCATCCTCGCCGACAGGGAGAGCTACAGCAATTCTTAAGGAAATTAGTCCAGTTCCAAAACTGAAGACGACGACTAGTAACCGGGGTGGACGTAAGTGTACTGCAAGAGAACTTACAAGTGAAGAAAATCTTGCTTCAGCGCAGAAAAGAGCTATCGAGGGACCCAGTAGGGGAACTGCCAAGCGTAGGCCTAAGCCTAAGCCTAAAGCCACAACGAGCAACGAAGTTTCCTGTATTTGTCCGGTTTGTAAGGGGAACTATTATGAAGAAAATGAAGGGCAGAAATGGGCTAAGTGTTGTGGTTCCTGTTCTAAGTGGTTTCATGAGGAATGCGTTCAGATGAAAGGAGATTCTTTCTATTGTGAAGAGTGTAGTGAATAACATTTAGTGAATGTTTTGGTTATGCTTCAGAATGCTCTCATATGACGAGTTGTGTTGAATCAATATTGTTTTTCTTTGTCACACATAATTTGGGCAAGTTTTATGTTGATTACATTACCCAACTCAACACAAGTGATTCCTAGATTATAACTTGTACAATACGAAATGAATGTATCCATGCCAGTTGCTCTAATTATCCTTTAATCGCCTATGCCCATATTCCCAGGAAATGTGCCCATATTACCCTAAGAGTTTGGCAAATATGGGCATTTACAGAGTTTGCTGCGAAGCTGCACAGTACGTAAACCGTTATGAGTTTGAGGTTGCTCCATGCTTTGCTGGAATGGGAAAGGCTGTAAGTTATCAAGGTTTAATTTCCAGGAGAAAGGAAGTCATTTTAGTGGTCCTTGTTATAAGATAAACGTTTTGATGCCCATATTTGCCAAGTTTACCCTATCTCGGAAACGGTTGATCGTATCGAAAAATGTTAAATGTATAGGTGTAAGATCTCCGCGGTATGCAACTTTTTCATTCAAAACGATTTTTTGATATCTCTAACCGTTTTCTTTATTTGGGGCCCTGAAAATGTCCATTGTGTGTGACTTTTTTGCGTTTAGCTATGTACTGATCGCAATTTTCAAGATATTAAGCTGAAATTTGGTACGGTGAAAGGGTTAGTGACTGTGACGAATCCTATTGTTGGGTGTTAAGATCGGTGCAGGGCCGGATCTTTTTGGGGGGCCCTGAATTTCTAACTGTTTTTTTGAATCGATATATCTCGGAAACGGTTGGTCGTATCGAAAAATGTTAAAGGTATAGGTGTAAGATCTCCGCGGTATGCATCTTTTTTACTCCTAAAGATTTTTTGATATCTCTCACCGTTTTCTTTTTTTTGGGGCCCTGAAAATGTCCATTGTATGTGACATTTTTGCGTTTAGCCAAGTACTGGTCGCAATTTTCAAGATATTAAGCTGAAATTTGGTACGGTGAAAGAGTTAGTGACTGTGACGAATCCTATTGTTGGGCGTTAAGATCGGTGCAGGGCCGGATCTTTTTGGGGGGCCCTGAATTTCAAACTTTTTTTTGGAATCGATATATCTCGGAAACGGTTGATCGCATCGAAAAATGTTAAATGTATAGGTGTAAGATCTCCGCGGTATGCAACGTTTTTACTCAAAACGATTTATTTGATATCTCTCACCATTTTCTTTATTTGGGGCCCTGAAAATGTCCATTGTATGTGACATTTTTGCGTTTAGCCAAGTACTGGTCGCAATTTTCAAGATATTAAGCTGAACGTTGGTACGGTGAAAGAGTTAGTGACTGTGACGAATCCTATTGTTGGGCGTTAAGATCGGTGCAGGGCCGGATCTTTTTTGGGAGCCCTGAATTTCTAACTGTTTTTTGGAATCGATATATCTCGGAAACGGTTGGTCGTATTGAAAAATGTTAAATATACAGGTGTAAGATCTCCGCGGTATGCAACTTTTTTACTCCTAACGATTTTTTGATATCTCTCACCGTTTTCTTTATTTGGGGCCCTGAAAATGTCCATTGTATGTGACATTTTTGCTTTTAGCCAAGTACTGGTCGCAGTTTTCAAGATATTAAGCTGAAATTTGGTACGGTGAAAGAGTTAGTGACTGTGACGAATCCTATTGTTGGGCGTTAAGATCGGAGCAGGGCCGGATCTTTTTTGGGGGCCCTGAATTTCTAACTGTTTTTTGGAATCGATATATCTCGGAAACGGTTGATCGCATCGAAAAATGTTAAATGTATAGGTGTAAGATCTCCGCGGTATGCATCTTTTTTACTCCTAACGATTTTTTGATATCTCTCACCGTTTTCTTATTTTGGGGCCCCTAAGATGTTATTAAATGTTTTTGGTTTTTGAAAAAAAAAATGGGACCCAAATGTATATAATAATAGGTAAACATTTAAACGATGGTCTAATTGAATTCTACGGAAAATTATCTATAATAACCCGTTTTCACCTTTTCAAAAAGTTAAATAATGTATTTACAGCTGTAATATACTTTCCATTTCCCAGGACGTCCGGCTTTCATAACCACGTGATGGTGTCAGCATTGCCTAGAATAACATTTTATAATTTTCCTACATTACCACACAATCGGGCCAAAGGCCCGAAATGCTGGGCATCAGGCCTTGCCGCCAACGAAGTTGTTGTGTGAGATTATTACCCATCTTGCTGGCCCCTATGTTGCGCCATCGTCTCATTAAAAGCAGGTCGTGCTGCGTGGACTCCTACTTGTTATAAATACAGATGAGGGCTGACAGAGGTGTAATTTCGTAAGTCCGAGTTTTTCTATAATTAGAGGTAGTCTCGGTCCTGCCCACCTCCAATTACAGATACTCTACTGTATACTGTAAATCACCATGTCTATAGTGATGTTAAGGCTACATAGTTCTCTAATGAATTCCTATCGGTAGGGTTGTGTGCGGAAAGTAGGAGGGAAGCGTGAGGTCATAATAAGCACAGAGAGCACTGCTGGTGGGAGCAGGTGTTTCCTGGGACTACAATACCATACATTATATTATTACAGTCTTAGCAAGTGGGCACCCCATTCGTTCAATATTGCAATCTGTGCCAGTGGTTCCATGTTTCTTTTGTCTGGGTTTGTTTTTAGGAATCTTCATATTCATTGTCACCACTAACTAGATATTAGTTAGAGAAACAAGAAAAACTCGTACAAAATATTTCCATCACTTCCTGAGGTCCGGGTTCCATACAAGTAATGTCGCTACACCAATTGCAAGCCTACTTTTTTTAGCGTATGGCTTTTAGATCCGGGAGTGTCCGAGGACAGTTTTGTAGCTGCTATGCGGACACCCATGGGGTGATCTACAAGTACCGTCACGTGTGGAGTGTTGTCTGGGGAGGGGGAAGTTTGAATGAAAGGGCGATGAGTTGGAAGGTAGCGGCTGTGGCCTATAGTAAGGAACCAACCCCGGCATTTGCCTGGAAGGAAGATGGGAAACCACAGAAGACCATCTTCGAGGTTGCCGGTGGGGGGATTCGAACCTTCTCGCCTCCGGGATATGAGCGACTGCCAGCAGCCACGCCGTAACAACCACGGCTAACTCACCCGGTTGCAAGCCTACTACTGTGTGAAAATCCGATAACGAGACTTTACAATCTGGTATTGTGGAAACATCAACAAATCTGACAAACATAAACGAGATAACATGTAACAGACGTGTAGTCAGTTGGTATCCTGATGAAAGTCACTAAGGGTAGACTATAAGAAGGCCGGTTTTGCGGAGTGGGAGAGAAACCGTCCAAGCACGTTTCTATCGCTCTACGCTGAAGGACGTGAAATACGTATCGTAAAGGATAAGTTACTCGGATTAGTTACATTATTTAAGTTTGTCCGTACACCATATTACTGTGTGGTTGTAGATTCATTTTGGGCCTTGAGACATCGTATTCATTTAGCCAAGTATTCAGATGTGTGTGGAATTTGTCTGATAACCTGTGCGATTGTGATGGCTGAATACGCCTGTGTGTGGTGATAATTGTAGACTACACACAGGTTATCAGACAAATTCCACACACATATGAGTAATTGGCTTAATGAATACGATGTCTCAAGGACCAATATGATTCAACAACAACACAGTAATATGCTGTACGGAGGAACTTAAATAATGTAATTAAACCGAGTAACTTTTCTTTCACGATACGTATTTCTCGTCCTTCAGCGTAGACTGAATCGCTGAGGTTGGAATTGAACTCATGAGACTGAGTGGACCATTTTTCAGCCCTCAGACCAGAATTACTTTTGTTGGCAGAACCGGGAATCGAACCCTGGCCTCTGCGGTGACAGCCAGGAGTGTCCGAATAATAGTTTCGCATTACATTTCATAATAAAGTTGTATTTTAAAGTCAGGAAACTCATCGCCTTGCCAATGGACGATCTTTCCTGAATTCTCAACGAACGCAGAGGAGCACTGGCGCATGCGCTGAGTACCAAAGTACAGAGAGAGGCAGCAGATTGGCGTGCCCAATTTTGTGTTCGAGTGCAAATAACTGTGCTGGATATCGTCTAAAGTGACAACGTCATGTCCATGAGAATGGTTGGGCGCTGGTGTTCAATATTTATTGAAGGAACTCAAAGTGTGGAAGATGAATACCGTTCTGGACGCTCTTCCTCGTCCAAACCCGAAACAAGCGTCACCAGAGTACAGGAAATGATGTTAGTAACTGTGCCTGATTTCGCTTCCTCATTGGATGTTGGACCATCTTGGAGGGTCCGGGAGGTGGAGGGTGGTCCAAATCCTCTGCAATACCACTACTATCCAAGCGCTGCCGATTCCAATCTTGGACTTCTAATCTTGTATCCAACACTTAGTGAAATATACTGAACCCGCTAAGCACAGGTTCATGTGATATTTTTCATTGCAACATATTTTTGATGTATCATCTTAGAACGCACTCACCGACCAGCCATGCTGTCGCCACATGCTAACATTCTTTGGAGTTATAAATGGTTGATCTTTTGACTATGGAGAAAACCATTATAATATAATCTGAATTTTTGTTATAACACTTCTACTTTCTACGAAGCTCAGATATTTCCATGTTATAATTATCATCGAAACATTCTTCAGAATGTTATTTCTACTTTTGGTAAGGTATTAACGTCGCAGATACGCGAACCGGAACCGATCAGTCGCTGCACGACTAGTGAATTTGTGAAATCTAGCAGCGCAGGACTGAGCTCTTCGCACATGTGTATGGTTGTCCATCCAATTTGGATGTGTATTTGAAGTCCGTCTTAAAGACGAGGAAATAGTCCACCTGGAAGGCGAGGAACGTAATCTTTGTGCATCGCACACTATTTTGCAACGAACAGTATATTATTCAAGTGAATATTAAAGCCGGAGAAGGCTTGTGCTGCGATATGAGCGAATTTATTGAAAAGTGATTAAAGTTGTGCATCGTGGAAAACCATATTTTCAACCACGTGTTGTGGGAAATTCAATTTCGTCAAGTGACGATAAAATATGTTAATTACTGTGATTCTGTAATCAACGAAGTGAATTATTTTAACACTCAATGCTATGAATATTGCTGTAATCGCAAGAGCGATTAATATCTGTAACGTACAACTTCGATGCCACGTGATTTGTGGACCATAAGAAGCTGTGATTGTGAAGCACATAAAGTGCATGGCCAATTTTTCAATCTTCTGCACCGTGTAGAATCAGTGAGATTGCTACCATATTAAAGCTGGCTTCAGTGAAACTGTGCTACGCCCATTTTCTGAAATTTCCAGTGGTTATTTTCTACTCAAACATGTCACACTTTTATAACCACGTGTACGACGATTTCCATTACACATCATCTGTGGAGATGAACAGATAAATCTCATGATGTGAGGGAGAGTTCCGGAGAACTTCAGCAAATGACGGAAGAACCATGACTACAGCACCAGCTAAGCCAAGGAACATGACGACCGACACAATGGAGAGGAATCTGGTTATATCACGACGACAACGCCGAGGACGAGTTAAGGCCATGGTAAAGGATAGAGCCTATCTGGAGGCCCAGATTGGACAACCCTTGTCCGGAGACCAAAGCCTGATTATATCCCTCAAGTCGGTGGAACGACTGAGATGTAGACATCCTTTCTTGTGAGTCCGATTAATCTATTCCTTGTGAGGTTATTTTGTGGTGTAGTTTATTGTAGTTAGTAGTATTTAATTGTAGAAGCAACCGAACTTCTTGACAAGCCATAGGTAGGGTTTTGTAATGTTCGAACTAATCTTTGTAGTTCACTTTCAGTGATTAGTTAGTCACCTTTGTGATTGAATCTTTTTGATCACGGTGCATTCGGATGGACATCGCTAAGATGTTGGTTCTACCCCTGCTAAGCGTGACTGTAGTTTTTGTTACTACGTTTTGTTCAACCCTAGGTGGGTGATTTTGTGGATAATTGTTTTGCTTTACGGACGTCATGGCCAGTGATATTTCATAACACCCCTTTTAAAGTAAATGTCTGTCACGCCACTGATTTAGTTAAAACAGTTCGTATCGCTAGGCAGTCAACTGAAACTACCAGTTTTGTAAAATAATGTCATATTTCATTTTGATGTGCTATGAAGTTATCCTATTCAAGAACAGAACACATTCAGGGAGATATATTTGTATGTAATCTAGCATCGAACCCTGTAATTGCTAGTGTATCATTGGCAAACTTAGCAATTGTAAGATTTGCGCCTTTATAATGTTTATTTTGTGTCAGGTGTTTCGTCTGGTATTCAGAAAGGTGTAAGGCAAGGCTGCAACTTATCTCCCATACTTTTCAATCTTTACATTGAACAAGCAATGAAGAAAATTGGAGAAAAATTTAAAGTTGGAGTGAAGATTCAAGGAGAAATAATTTCAACTCTAAGATTTCCTGATGACATCGTCATCTTGGCCGACAAGCCTGAGGATTTGAATGAGTTTTTGAATGGTATGGATTCCGTCTTACGGAAGGACTTCATGATGAAAATTAATAAATGTAAAACAAAACTACTGGAATGCAGCCGAAATAAATCAGAAACCTCTATGGAGATCAAATTGGCAGGTGAAAAGCTGAAGGAAGTAGGAGACTTCTGTTACTTAGGAAGCAGAATAACAAGTGATGGACGAAGCAAAGAGGATATAAAAAGTAGGTTGGCTCAGGCAAGGAAAGCCTTTCTACAAAAAAGGAATCTGTTGACATCGAATATAGATTTAGGTATTAGGAAGTCATTTTTGAAAGCCTTTGTCTGGAGCGTGGCGCTCTATGGAAGTGAAACTTGGACTATTGGTGCAGCAGAAAAGAGGAGAATTGAGGCATTTGAAATGTGGTGTTACAGGAGAATGATGAAGATCAGATGGGTAGATAGGGTTACAAACGAAGAGGTATTAAGGCGAGTGGGAGAGGAGAGATGTTTCTGGCGACTGCTAATGAAGAGAAGAGATAGGTTGGTAGGACACATACTAAGACACCCAGGAATAGCAAGCTTAGTTATGGAAGGAAAGGTCGAGGACAAGAACTGTAGGGGTAGACCATGGTTAGAATATGTTAAACAGATTGCCTCGGATGTAGGGTGTGGTAGCTATGTAGAGATGAAACGATTAGCTCAGGACAGGGAGGCGTGGAGAGCTGCAACAAACCAGTCAAAAGATTGAAGACTCAAACAACAACAGGTGTTTCGACACACAGATATTATTTGGTTATTGTAAGACAAAGCAGTTATGAAATGACATATCTGCAGATTTCAAAGACGTTCAGAATAAGTGGTATTTCTGTATTTTACTTTTCTTTGATTTAATGAACATGCCACGTTTTTGTGTATAGTTTTGAGGCGTGATTTTTAAGCTTATGCTTATTCTATTCATGTATTATATTTGGGACCAGATAACAAGGCCAGTTTTCTGATAGACTTTTTACGAGAAAGCTGCCTGCCTTCAGTGTCGTTTCATTTCAAAACCGTCCAAGTAGATGACTGTAGACAGGAAGCGAGACTCCAGAGCCATGGACCGGTTAGACGAGTTACCAGTATGCCACGAGAGCAACACTCATTCAGCGAGACACATGTATCAGACTCTTTGACAATGCTTATAGCATTATTTACCGTTAGATGTTGTGTTTCATAAGTTGGTCAATGTTCTGGCCACCATTTTGTAGAAATCACATGTTTTGCTACATTGATCTGATTGGCAAGTGCCATATGCTTGCATCGATATTGAAGCGACTATCTTTCAACTCTATTTGAGAGTGATTACACTTTATGTCAAGGTTTACTTGTTGAGATTAAGAGGCTATAAGAGGCGCCTGTGTTAGAGGCAATTTATATATGTCCAAACTTTGTTCCTGTGGACTAGGTATTTTAAGGGAGTTGACTGAGGTGCATTCCAGGCCTGCCCAATGGTAAATTAAGTGAGCCGAGAGCCACTAATAACTTTTGTTATTGTTATGTCCGAGCGTGGAGAGCTCGATGATGGTATTTTATAGCAGAGATTGATCTCGCATGAGACTGCTACTGCTGATCCCAAGGTATTCAGGATAGTCAGCCTATTCGCCATACACCAACGATAATTTAAACCGACATTCTAATAATCGAGCACATAATTATTATAAACTGATGATAACTAATTGTTTATTGCATTTAACCTTGATTTACTTGCATTTTGGACCTGCTGGCCGACACCTGCTCTTGTGCACGCTTCTTTATGGAAGTAATTTAGGACAGATGACACTATTTTTATCGACGGAGTGCTTGCTTAACCTATACTAAGTAGCTGGTGGAGCTCGAGCCTCATGCGACGTTAGACGTAGTTTTCACTACGCATTCGCCACCGCAAATGACATGCACTTAGATGACACTGGTTTACTAAGAGTAACCCAGGGCGAAGGCAGGAATAATATTGATTGTGGTCTTGTTGTTATTTATTGTGTTGTATAAAATCCCCATATTTACCTTACTTAGATTGTAAGAGGGCATTTAATGTTTTTTTTTTTTGACGGCTTGTCATGTAGATTTGTATTAATGGTTTTGCTTTACGGACGTCATCGCCGTAAATTTTGTATTAATTGTTAGGAATTAGCTAGATTATTAAACACTAAAATGTAAATAAGGAAATGGTATCATCCTAACTTAGATTTGTTATTGCTACCCTGTTAAATATAAATTCCGTTATTAGCTTATCTTTGTAACTTGACTTAGGGTTTATTGCCGTACCATTTTCCTAGCGTTGCTGTTGTTGCTTAACTTTGTAAAATAGATCTTTTGCGAGGGTTTATCGTAGTATACAGGTAGGGTCATGATATTTATTTTTGTTTATTTATTAATTTGCGGATTAGCCGATAGAAACCCTCCGAACTAGGCTAGGTGCCTGCATATTTTGAACAAATATTTCTACAAGTTTTACTTAAGCCTGGAAGTTTATTTCTCAGTCTAGCTTTAGGAGGTGTATTTTCTTAGGCTGTCTATGACCTTTATAGCAACCATGTTACCACGGATCCCTTGGATCATGGAATCCCGTGCCGCTATGGCCTATAAGAAATTCACCTGATCCTCATTGCACATGGGTCCGGCAGGTGAGGTGTTTGGGATGTCATATTGAACACCAGCGCCCAACCATTCTAATGGACATGACGTCGTCTCCTTAGACGATATCCAGCACAGTTATTTGCTCTCGAACACACTTGGGCTCGCCAATCTGCTGCCTCTCTCTGTACTTTGGTACTCAGCGCATGCGCCAGTGCTCCTCTGCGTTTGTTGAGAATTCAGGAAAGATCGTCCATTGGCAAGGCGATGAGTTTCCTGACTTTATAATAAGACTTTATTATGAAATGTAATGCGAAACTATTATTCGGACACTCCTGGCTGTCACCGAAGAGGCTCGGGTTCGATTCCCAGTTCTGACAAGAAATGTAATTCTGGTCTGAGGGCTGGAAAGGGGTCCACTCAGTCTCAGCAAAATGAATGCCGAGGCAGCTCACACCTGATCACAAGACTGCAAGAATGTCAACAATCCTCGAACATTCGTGGTGGCTCGAGCGCGAGAATCATTACAGTGGTAGAGTCATGGGTGCAGCACTATCGGGACATTATTTCAACGAAGACGTGTAACGGGATGAAAAAAAAGACCCTCCTGAAATCACTGGGCATCGATGTTTACCAGCAGGTTTTCTTGAAATTAGTTTCGTGGTACGACACATACGAATCGTTGGAGGTGACTTGATGGAAAAATAGCCAAGGGTTGTACTTTGTTACCGTATAACAATGCGTTTACTCACATTATTGAAGTATTAGAAGCCATTTTCGGTGTTCCCTTGTTCTATTATAGACAGCTTTTCAACACAAATTTACATTCAAATGCTAAACACCTTTTGTTGAACCAAATATTCTTGTTGAACACTGAATAGGTTAGGGGTCTGTATATGAACAACCCGCTATATTGACAAAGTTGCTGATGATTGAATCTTTCAGTCATATATGAAGGAATTTCTTTTGGAAGTGTTAATATTTCTAAAAAAAACCATAATATTTCTTTATATCCTTGACCTAAGGTGATTAGATTAAATATGATTGCAAAAATTATAAATAAATAAGAATATAAATTTAAAATAACAATAATAATAGTAATTTCTTTGGACAGGTAATAAGGATGGATAACATCACAAAAGCAGGAATGGTAATCAATGGGTACAAAGTATAAAAAGGGGTATGGAAGAGCTGGAACTAACAATAGATATTATTCAACACAGACCAATTTTCAGAAATATGATAAAAATTCCAAGGGTTTCCAATAGAAGGAAAAGCAGAAGCGGGTTAACATCTGGACAGAAGAGAGAAGAAGGACACAAAGTGAAGTACTGAAGAACTACTGGAAGGAAGAAAGGATAAATGAAATAAGAGACATTGAATGCAATGGGCTATTTTACCCGGTCCAAAGATGACCAAAATCGAGGAAAGAAGAAGAAGAAGTAGAAGAAGAAGAATTTTATAATCTTAATTTTAAGATTAAAAATTAATATATAAATTATAAAAATGTGTACCGTATGCTCATTAAAATGTTAAAGAAGACAAAAATCAAAATTATGTTAAAATAACTAAAATTAAATTTTAATACATACAAATAAAATATGTTTAATAATATTCCTGGTTAAGGTGATGATTTTTAGCCACAGTGACCTGAAACGTTTGGCTTCACGATTTGCCTGACTGGCGGAGAATATTTCAGTATTAGAAGCCATTTTTAGTGTTACCTACTTCTATTATAGAAGTTTCTAACTCTGTATTACAACTTCCCCCTTAAATAAAATGACGAACATACAATTCCGAACACCCCCTCGTATTTGCCTCCAGACTGTCGGCTCATAACGGATCTGAAATGAGTGGTCAATTGTTGGTCCATAGTTCAAATTATGAATTATTAGTTAGAACAAACATTGTCGGATATGGGATTTCAATGAGGATGCTAGATATTAATCAGGATTATAAATATCCACTTCTATTCATGACATATCTGTATGCAAATTAGTTTCCACGATAACATTTTCATGTAGCGCTCCATATATCTAATCTCGAACAATAAATCCATTGTGATATTTCAATCTGGTACAAACAGAACTGTTTCAAAAACAAAGCAAACACTTACATTCACATTTATATTAATTACAGCGGAACGAAAGTGTACAGAGGTGTGCAAATTATTAGACTAAATAATCAGTAACAATTTTTATTAAAAATACCTTAATTGACCAATTGGTTACATATTTTGTGGCTCTACTTAGTGATGATTTCTCTGCTATGGACTAACAACCAATCCCATAAGAATTTGTGTCTAACACTCACCGGCATAAAAAGCCAAACACTACGAATTTCAGACATAACTCAATGTTGGGCGGCTTCAAACCTGGTACAAATTGAATATTGTGACATTGCAGTGATATGGTAATGCATCATAAGTTAATTAGCCTATTTGAGAAGTTTCAGTGCAATAATTGATAAACATTGTTGATCATGACAATTACAGCACCAATATTACTGTGTCCCGCCTTTGGACAAAATAACCACAGACGGCTGTCGTAAGGTTTATTGCTGTGAATTATCGGGCCGCGTATTTTTGTGTACATTACGGCTAGTCTACAATTGTTATTTTCGCTTCTAAGTCAGATCATGATGGCTCTTTCTACTGAAAACGCAGCAAGGGCAGTGGCGTTAGTTTAGGATGGACGCAGTTTACGCTATGTGGCAAACGTTATAGGCACGTCTTGTTCCAACGTGTACAGTACTGTTAAAAGGTACAGAGAGGACAATATCTACTCGAGGAGGCCCGGTTCTGGTCGTAGGAGAAGCACTACTGAGCGCAACGATCGCTTTCTTGCAATGCAAGTTCTTCGTGATCGACACACAACAGCTGTGGAGGCCAGAAATCGCTTGCAGAAAGTAAGGGGCACGAACATCCGTGAAAAGACAGTAAGAAGGAGGTTGTAAAAAGTGGATTTACAGTCCAAGAGGCCCGCCACAGGACATCTCCTTAGACGTGAGCACCATGCCTCTTGTGTGCAATTCGCCAACGTCCATCGAAACTGGACTGTGAAGCAGAGGAGCTCAGTGCTCTTAACGGATAAATCCCGATTCTGTTTGAGGGCACCGGATTGGAGGGAGAGAGTATGGAGAAGGCCCGGGGAACCTAATTCACCCTGTACCTTTTCTGCAAGGAACCGTTCAATGGAGGCTCTGTGATGGTCTGGGCCGGGATTACCACGGATACGCGAATGGAGCTTGTGTTCGTTGACAATGGGAGCCTGACAGCCCACCAGTACATCAAGGAGATTTTAATGCTTCACGTCGTGCCTTTCTTCACCTGTCTTTGTGGAGAACTTTATCCCGAAGCATGACAACGCTCGCCCACACGTTGCCGTCTGTGTACGTGAGTACCTGGATGAAGTCGGAATTGAGCGCATGGTGTGGCCTGCTTGTAGTCCCGACCTAAACCCGTTAGAGCATGTCTGGAACATGCTTGAGAGACGTGCTAGGAGTCGCTCTCCTGACTTCGAGCTTATCTCTAGGAAGAATGGGAGATCATACCACAAGAGAACATTTCTGATTGCATCCTGAGCATGCCTGATCGAATCACAGTTGTAACTGTACCTAGAGGTGGTAATACCCGTTATTGAGCCAATGGAAATGTTGTGCAAACAAGTGGACAAACCGACTAAGTCGTTAAGTAATCACACAGTGTAACGAGTCGGAGGACAGTACGATGGTTTCCAGGTTTCGACATTTCCAAATTCATGTTTGTGCACTGTTGTGATTGTTTTGATAAATAATTTGTATCAATTATTGTGCTATTTAGGGTAATTAACTTATGAGTCATTGCCATATTGTTGTAATGGCATAATATTTGATTAATACAAGGTTTGAAGCGGTCCAACATCGAGTTTTGTCTGAAATGCATAGTGTTTCGCTTTTTATGCCGGTGAGTGTATTTTCCTACAGGATACACATACAATTACGAGCAACTACGGCAGTAAAAGCAATATATGACATTAAACTTCTCAACAGAGTATCTCTGAAGACTAGCATAGCTTTATTCGATGCCAAAATTATTACTATTCTGACTTACGTGATAGAGATTATTTGGGATAGGCTGACGACAACCGACCATAGACGCTGGAAATGGTTAAAGAGTGTTTTTTTAAACAACCATTGGAGCATCCAGGTACACAAGTTCTAGATTAGTTCACGAACTGTCTAAAGAAACTATGCTACTAGAAGGTCTATGCTTGAAAATGCTACTTACGCCCACACCGGCCTTCAAAGAGGTAGTCAGAGAACACATAGTAAAGGAAAAAGACATTTGGATGGAATTTTACACCACGGACGCCATGATAACGACGGACTGGAAAGAAGCAAATTATCAGCTCACACATCTTGTTACCAGATTTGCAGTGCATGGTTTCCTTCACAAGTGTTGCAGGACCATACGTTTTCATGAGCCAAGCGTGGACTGTGTTTGTCGTATGTGTGGGAAAAACTGTGAGAGATATCACTTGATGGGTTGTACAGATATAATTTTATCATTGTCACAATTCTGCTGTGCATCAACTTGTTTGATTATGTATATAACTGGCCATTTGGCTGCATTACATTATTAAATTATTATATTTTCCGAATTGGGAATTCCGAGAGGCAGCTGAGCTGGGTCCGTTTACTCTATTTTCAATGACTTTGGGATATAGCCTACCCTCTAAATCAGGTGGCTTCAATCCATGGTCCTCGAATCTTAAATTAGTTCACTGGCGACGCGTCAGTAAAAGAGATTTTGAATCCCACTGCTCTAAATGCATATGAGAACCACAGGTTAGTGGTATTTATATTATCAACTTACTACAAGGAAATTTTATATTGTCAAAGATGGTGATGGTTGAATCTTTCAGCCATATTTTCTTGTGGAAGTCTTAATATTTCTGAAACCCAAATATTATCTCCTGAACTCCTTGATCTAAAGTTATTGAAAGAAATACTATTTTAAATTTTAACAAGATGTTCAGTAAAGAACATATAGCCTACTTTCTCCTAAATATATGAGTATAGTAATAACTCGTTGTTTTTATCAAAGAGTATAATAGAATCATTTCTTGGTTGAAGACCTTAGAAACTATTTATCTCGACCAAACACCACAACCTCGAAAAAAACTGCTACCATCATTGAAGAAAGAAAGATAAGAAGTAACTCAAGAATGTTATGGATCAGGAGACATAATCGACCGGACTGGCTGCCTGGCTCAGCGGTAACGTTCTCGCTTGCTGGGCCCTAGGTTGCAGGTTCGTATCCTGGCGCAGTCAGCTGGCATTTGAGGGTGCACAAATGCGAGGGAGCCGTGTCAGTAGATTTACTGGCACGTTAAAGATCCCCTTCGGGACAAAATTCCGGCACCCCGGCGTCTCTAAAAGCAACAGTAATTAAAAGGGACGTAAAACCAATATTACTATTATTATTATTATTATTATTATTATTATTATTATTATTATAATCTTGGAACAGCAGCAATTTGGATACCAGATCTAAGAAAATTCTCAGTCGCAGAGCATAGATGTGAAAATGGTTTTGTCTGGGTACAGATTGGGGGAATCACTATTGTAAGCTTTTATTTTACGCCAAATGAATCTGTCCAAAACTTTCAAATGAAACTTGATGGCCTTGAGGATGCATTGCGTGGAATGGACAAAAGACTAGTGGTCGCTGGTGATTTTAATGCTCAAGCGTTGGAATGGGGCATGCCGCAAATAGACTCCAGAGGAAGACGCATAATGGAAATGGCAGCTAGAACAGGTTTAGTGGTCAATTACATAGGAAATGTACCAACATTCCGACGGCCAGGATGTCAGGGAACAATACCGGATGTAACATTCTCAACGGAGGATATCGCGCCTAAGATTACTGGATGGCAAGTTATTGAGGACTATACAGGGAGTGATCACCAATATATCATCTTTCGTTTACTTCAGGAAGTTCCTCAAGCAAGAAACATACTGCGCAGGCCAGCACGTTGGAATATAGCCAGCATTGACAAGGAAACGTTTCTTGATGTAATACAAAATGGAATGGAGAACATAGCAGAAAAATGTTCTTGCTGTAGAGGAAAAGAAGCAGCTGGTGTACGTGTTGAACTCACCATGCAGCTAATCCAGCAAGCATGCAATACATCAATGTCCCGAAAGAGACCAGGAACTAGCAGACGTCCAGCGTATTGGTGGACCGAAGAAATTGCAGAATTGAGAAGAAACTGTCTGCGACTTCGACGCATGGCCCAGAGGACGAGAGGCAGAGAAGTGAATACCTCAGTCACAGCGGAGTATAAGTCAGCAAAGAAGGAACTCGGCAAAGCAATTAAGAAGAGTAAAGCTGATAAATGGTGGGCTTTGGCTAAGGAAGTGGAAGATGATCCATGTGGTCTGGGTAATAAGATTGTAATGAGGAAACTTGGAAAAGGGCAGATGACCTCGTACTTCCGCCCCTTAAAACAGCAATAACTAACTATAATAAACTTGGAAAACTCTCAAACCCGAGCATGGATTCACAAACCATTAAAAAAAATGTGGACACACTATTTCCCGACCATCCAGAGATGACTGATTGTGACGATGAAAGTGAACTGAATGATATACCTCTCTTCACAGTAGAAGAACTGAATACAGCTTTTAGCTCCCTTAGAAACAAGAAGGCACCAGGACCAGATGATATACCTGCAGAAGTGCTAAAGATAATATCAGAACTTTGTCCAGAACTGTTGTTGAATATGTACAATCATTGCCTGCAAGCGGGTGTTTTTAATGCCCGATGGAAAATGAATCGATTGGTTTTGATCAGCAAAGGAAAATATGCTGGTTGTAGACCTTTATGTATGTTGGACACAGCTGGAAAAGGCCTAGAGAAACTTCTGCAGCCGAGAATTCTCTCAGCAGTTCAGATAGCAGGGGATTTATCTGTTCATCAGCATGGATTTCGGAGAGGACATTCTACTATTGATGCAATATGGGAGGTGGTGAACACAGTAGAAAGAGCGCAAACGGGCAATCATCATTCTCGTAAAGTGACACTTCTTGTGACCCTGGATGTAAAGAATGCTTTTAATTCGTCAAGTTGGAATGACATGTTGGAAGCTCTTGAAGAGACTTTCAAAGTACCACAGTATCTTATGCGCATAATGAGAGACTACTTCAGGGATCGCACTCTGCTGTATGATACGGAATATGGACAAAGGGCAAAACGACTAACGGCTGGAGCTGCACAGGTATCGATCCTTGGTCCAGATCTCTGGAACATCATGTATGATGGCTTGTTACGTCTGGAGATGCCAGAGGATACGAATCTAGTGGGCTACGCTGATGATGTGGCTGCCTTGATAGTGGCCCGTAATGTTGAGATGGCTCAAATCAAATTGAACCAGGTGATGCGGCGCATAAAAAACTGGATGACGAGTCCCAGACTAACATTAGCAGAACATAAAACGGAGATAGTTCTTCTGACGAGGAAAAGGATTGAGACTCTAGTACCAATGACTGTTGGAGATACAGTGATTGAAACATCTACGAGTACAAAATATTTAGGAGTGACACTTGACTCCAAGCTCACATTCTGGAACCATATTCAGAGAGTGACAGATAAGGCAGTAAAATACATGACAGCACTTAGTAGGCTGATGGGCAATATTAATGGCCCAAAATCAAGTAAAAGACGCCTCCTCATAACGACGGTTCAGTCAGTGCTCCTGTATGGCTCCTAAGTTTGGGCCGAATCCTTGAGATTTGCATGGTATCGGAGAAAGATAGCTGCCGTACAACGGAGAGCAGCTTTACGTATGCATGTGCATACCGCACGGTTTCTGAACCTGCAATCCTCACGGTGGCAGCAATAGCCCCAATAGATCTACTTGCATTGGAGCGACAAGAAATCTGGCGTACCCAAGGAGAGCTGGGAAAGAAATGTGCAAAGAAGCGTGCCTTTAACCAACGGATGAGGCGATGGCAACTCAGATGGGAAAGAGACCCTCGTGGTAAATGGACCAAGCGACTGATACCACGCCTGGATACCTGGGTCGAAAGAGTCCATGGTGAAGTCAATTATTACCTCACACAACTTCTAACAGGACACGGATATTTCCGTAAATTCCTGCATAGAGTAGGCGGAGCGAATGGTGCAACATGCATATATTGTGACGACATCGATGATGTACTTCACACCTTCTTCGTGTGCGGCCATTGGGTGAATGATAAAGAGAGAATATGTGGAAACTGAATTGGGAGAACTGACACCGGATAATATTATTTCTGTGATGTTACGGAACCAGCAATCATGGGATCATGTAGCAGTGTATGTGGAGGATGTCCTTCGCCAGAAAAAGCGAGATCTGGAAGCGTACGAACGCCCTTAAGAAGAAATGAAGAAAGAAGAAGTCTGAAAGGCTAAGTAAGCACGACATCACCCTGAAGTAATGCCAGAGCGGTTCCGGGGTGATGAACGCATCGTGGGAAAAAGGATGTGGTTTTTAGTGGGTAAAAACCCTTCACGAGTGTCTTTTGAAGATTTTCCACAGTCCCTCGTAAAAAGTATATATTATTATTATTATTATTATTACTATTACATAATCGATCTGACGTGGGCAACATCCAACTTTCAGTTGAGGATGTCTTTACACGTCTGGCTGTGCATGGCTTTCACAACCCTAATTGAATTAACAAATCTTTCCATGACCCTACAGAGACGTGTGTATACCAACTATGTGGATATTTGACATTGCTATTTGGCTGCAATAAAAGTATTAATTAATATCATGAACCAGCACCAACGGCTAGAGTTCAGGTACTATGTGAAATCGTTTTGTTCTTTACTTCAAATAACATTTTCAAATAACGCACAATAGGCTGTTACAAACCCTTTAAAATAAAAAGTAAAAATTTATTGTAGTATCATCTTGTCATTCTTCAAATTCGATGCGCATAGAATGCCAATGGTACACTAATCAATGGAGTCCCACCTAGACCAGTCATGACATCTAGTGGAGAGGTATCGAACAAGATAATCCTAACAGGGCGAGTGCATTCTATCGGCCATAAAATAACTTTTCAATAAAATCTGTAAGTTAATCTGTAGGCCGGCGTGCAGTTCGCCGCCAGTTGGCCATGATAATTCACTTTTTTGCTGCTAGATGTCTCGTGCAAATCTGCTGGCGACTTTTGTTTTAATTAAATATATATTTTACATCGTAATATACACAATATAACGCTTAATTTTAAAACGTTTGAGTCATTACAAAACAATAAATATAAAAAATTTCAAGCAAAAATCCTAACTCTGATGGGGTTTGAACCATAGCCATAAGATTGACAGGCTAACGCTTTACCACGGAGACAAACGTGCGAACGGACATTAACCGATATCAAATGAGTTACATACAACGTGTTAGCAATTAATGATTTACACTAAACGATTTCATCAGTGGAGTATATTATTTATATATGAAGCATTTCATACAAAGTTTATTTATTTTGTATCAGTACGCTATATTGCATGCAATACTCAAATTAGTGAAATATAAGTCAGGCACAAGATATCCGCTGCCATCTTGCCTTGTACTGAGACGGCTCAGTTTTTTAAAATCACTTCTGCACTATATGATTACAAAATAAACTTTTAATTTCGAACGTGCCTCTGCCTTTAGAACAGTTAAAAAGATTCTCGGCTCGATAATCGGAACTGGTGGGTCCCAAGATATGGATGATAATGTTTGCATAATTCTCACGGCCGCCAGGGCTGCCAACTGTTAATAATTGCTCTCTCTATTTTTTAGCCTACTTTCGATTTTTGCAAAAAATGAAAGTAGACTTATGAGATCACTACAGGGCGAAAAAAAGTGTGTCTGTCTGTGTGTGTGTATGTGTGTGAGTGTGAGTGTGTGTGTGTGTGTGTGTGTGTGAGTGTGTGTGTGAGTGTGTGTACTCTGAGTGTCTGTCCCCCCATATCAATTCGAACACGGTGAGCGCAAATTGAACGAAATTTGGTACAAAGGTAGCACTAGCAAAGGACACCTCAGTGTCATGTTTTATATCGCCGCCATCTTGACGGAAACGTAATGGCGGCCACACAAATGTTCAAAGCTTAAATCAAATTACGACTAACCCAATCATCCGATCTCTACCAAATTTTGCAACAACATACCTTTATGGGGGCAGCATCTTTTGACCAAACTAATAGGTCATCAGCCTATTAATTCGAACACGGTGAAACCGAATGGAACGAAATTTGGTACAGAGTTAGTACTCGCAAAGAGCACCCCAGTGTCATGTTTTATATTGCCGCCATCTTGACGGAAACGTAATGGCGGCCACACAAATGTTCAAAGCTTAAATCAAATTACGACTAACCTAATCATCCGATCTCTACCAAATTTTGCAACAACATACCTTTATGAAAGGAGCATCCTTTGACAAAACTAATAGATCATTAGCCTAATAGTTTGCGGATGGCGGCCATCTTTGTGTCAAAATCGATTACCCCTATTAAATCAAGCACGGTGAAACCGAATGGAATGAAATTTGGTACAGAGGTAGCACTAGCAAAGGGCACCTCAGTGTCATGTTTTATATCACCGCCATCTTGACGGAAACGTAATGGCGGTCACACAAATGTTCAAAGCTTAAATCAAATTACGACTAACCTAATCATCCGATCTCTACCAAATTTTGCAACAACATACCTATATGGAGGAAGCATCCTGTGACAAATCTAATAGGTCATTAGCCTAATAGTTTGCGGATGGTGAACATCTTTGTGTCAAAATCGATTACCCCTATTAATTCGAACACGGTGAAACCGAATGGAATGAAATTTGGTACAGAGGTAGCACTAGCAAAGGGCACCTCAGTGTCATGTTTTATATCGCCGCCATCTTGACGGGAACGTAATGGCGGCCACACAAATATTCAAAGCTTAAATCAAATTACGATTAACCTAATCATCCGATCTCTACCAAATTTTGCATCAACATACCATTATGGAGGGAGCATCCTTTTACCAAACTAATAGGTCATTAGCCTAATATTTTGCGGATGGCGGCCATCTTTGTGTGAAAATCGATTCCCCCTATTAATTCGAACACGGTGAAACCGAATGGAACGAAATTTGGTACAGAGGTAGCACTAGCAAAAGGCACCTCAGTGTCATGTTTTATATCGCCGCCATCTTGACGGAAACGGAATGACGGCCACCCAAATGTTAAAAGCATAAATCAAATTTCGACCATCCTAATAATTTGATCTCTACCGGATTTTGCAACAACATGCCTTTTTGTGGAAGGCATCTGATGACTGACTACAAGGTCATCAGCCCAATAGTTTGCAAATAGTGGCCATGTATGTGTGCAAATACATTCCCCAGATCAATTCAATCACGGTGAAACCGAATTGAATGATTTTTTTTACAGAGGTAGCACTAGCAAAGGGCACCTCATATTCATGTTTAATATCCCTATAGCACGTTGTATTTCAACATGCTACTACAACCAACATTCAATTATACTCCTTGAAAACGACAAAGAGTTATAACAATACCCATGCATTTAGGAGAAAGTAGGCTATATGTTCTTTACTGAACATCTTGTTTTTATCCATATACCAATATATCAGAAAGTATGCAAGCCAACAGCCTTAAACTATGCACACGTATATTCTGACATTTTAGATTAATTTGGAGTAACTTAAATACGTCAGTTCTACCAACATGATTATAAGCCTGCTGATAGTACCAATTTTTAAATACATGTAACTTCTATACTATCAGTTGGATTTCAACCAAATTTCGTATGTGATATGTGTACCATAACAGATATGACTATAAGTATTGTTAAGAGCAATCAGGGCTGCCAACTGTTAATAAATGCTGTCTATATTATTTTTACCCTAATATCAATATATCAGAAAGTATGCAAGCCAACGGCTCTATACTTTGCACACGTATAGCACCTGACATTCTAGATTAATTTGGAGTAATTAATACAAGGCAGTGCTGCCAACATGATTCTATGCCTGCTGATATGTCCAATTTTAAAATACATGTAACTTCTATACTAACAAATGGATTTCATCCAAAATTGGCACAACAAGATATCATAATAATTCAGATTATTTCTGACCAGCACACGCATGGTATTGTTGGCAACATGCTTTTACGCGTGCTGATAGATCCAGTGTCTAACTGCATGTAACGTCCATTGGACTTCAACCAAATTTTGTGTTCTGTACCTTAAGAGGTGGAACTAAGAATATATTCAGTCACCAGGGCTGCCAACTGTAGTGCTCTATTAGGCTACATTATACCAGGCATATTTTGAACTAATTAGATATTTCGATATTACCAACTTAATTTCGTCATTATTCTAGATAGGTTCATATACTGTAGAATAATCATTGGCATGAAAAGTAGGCTGTATAGTTCTTCACGGAACTTCTTGTTTTTACTATTTACACTATTTACAGTCTCAGGTCTAATGAGTCTATCCATTGGACCACGTCAGGTGTCGCCAACAGGAAGTCGATCCAGTCCCCTCCATATGCCCTCAGAGGACAGTCAGTTGTAATGAGTTGGATGGTTTGATCAGGAGCACCACAATCACACTGAGGAGACGAACTATTTCCCCAATTGAACCAAGTTCCATTGCATACTTCGTGGTTTGTCCGAATCCTATTGTGAGTTGCCCAAGCCCTCCTAGGCAGATCGGAGCCTGGAGTGGATGTTCTTGTAGGGTCCAGGAAGGAGCTCGACTCAGGACAAGCTTTTAGTGTCCATTCACTAATCCACTGCATGCTGGAATCAAAATGGTTTCTAATAAGCCTCTGGGCACGACAAATGGGTGGCTTCCTGGATTTGAGCCTGTTCATTTGATGAGAGGGGATGTCTTCATGAATAGGTAGTGTAGGGTGATCCATAATCTTGTAGTAGTCCCGTAGCAAGGCAACTTCTCAACGAAGGTGGGGTGGAAGAATATTGCTGAGGGCTGGAAGCCAATATGCTGGTGTAATTCTTATACAACCAGTGATTAGTCTCATGGTGTTGTTCAACTGGGTGTCAACGAGTTTGACATGTGGGCTATTGAGCCAAACTGGGGCGCAGTATTCAGCCACAGAGAAGGCTAGACCTAAGGCAGAGCATCATGTAGTAGTGGCAGAAGCTCCCCAAGATGTTCCACATAGCTTTAGCAATATATTGTTGCGGCTTCTAATTTTAGCTGCTGTGCTCTGGAGGTGTTGCTTTTAAGAGAGAATTCGGTCCAGTATTACTCATTAGTACTTTGGGAACTTGTTATATTTCAAAATCTTCCCCTCAAATTTTACGTTGAGTTGGGTATTAGCCAATATGTTGCTCAGGTGGAAACAAGATACCTCAGTTTTTGTAGCACTTGATTGGAGCCTCCATTTGTGTAAATATCTTCCAAGTTTAGCCAAATCATCTTCAAGTACATTTTCCAAATCTGCCATACGCAATGTCATCGGCATAACAAAACTTTTTGAGTTTGTTTCTGGTAGATCCGATAAGTACAGATTGAAGAGAAGAGGAGCCAGTACTGAACCCTGTGGGAGGCAATTAGTTAGCTTCTTTCGTTTGCTGATTTTTGATCCCAAGACAACCTGGAAATGTCTGTTGTTAATCAAATTGTGAATAAGCTGGGCCATAGATTTACAGGGAATCACTTTTAGGAATTTATACAGTAGACCTTCTCTCCAAACTGTATCATACGCAGCAATTAAATCTAAGAAGGCAACGGCTGTTTTCAGGTGAAGTTGTAAACCAGTTTCTCTGTGAGATGTAAGAGCGAGAACTTGATCACAGCAACTTCGTTTTTTCTGGAAACCAGCTTGCTCAATGGGGATGTGTTGGATGATACTGGGGCTGATTCTGTTCAAAATCAGTCTTTCAAGAAGTCAAAATCAGAATTAAAATAAATATGATTGTAAAAATTAAACATAAATAAGCTTATAAAATTTGGAATTATAATAAAATATTTTATGTTCGACCATGGCGAAATGTAAATATTATATGTCAGAAAACTGTACTATAACGAGGCTCATTATAGTACAAGTTTTCATTATGATACAGTTTCTCCCACCAATAAGAGCTCAAGAAACAGTTGTGTGACCAATTAGGTGAGGATAGCATCGCACCTGCGCTCACTTCCATGGCCTCCTATTTTAAATTTCACTGCGTGGCGGGAGTCATAGTGAGGTATTCCATGAGGCCATGGTCAAATACAAGGTATTCTCTGCGTCCCATGCGCTCTGTTCAGTTCATAACAGTGGCGAAATCTCGACAGATATTTATGAATATTTACTGTTCGAACATAAAATAGTTTCAATTATCGTCGAACATAAACAGTAGGATGCAACTCGCCTATAATGGTAATTAAGACACTCGTTGGGAAATTGTGAAACTTGCCAAGCTCGTTTTATAAACATACTCGTGTCTTAATTATTGCCATTATAGGCTCTTTGCATAATGTATTATTATAATCTTACTTTTAAGATTATAAAAATAATTTGAAAATTCAAATTTAAAGAACAAATACAAACAATAAAATGGTAATGAAACAAAAATTAAAACTAATTATAATTATTATTAAGCTAAAATAATTAAAATAAATTTTAAAACATAACAATTAAACATCTTCAATAGTCTGCCCTATACAAGTTTAAAACGCGTGACATTCTTTATTAGCAAGGTTCCTCTCTCAGTTGAAATTTTTAGTTTTAATTCCAGTTTTTTTAAGGAAATATAATTAACCCTGTTGGTTTAACATTAGAAATAATTCCAGCGCCTTGCACAATTTTGTTACTCGATTAGTTCATGAAAAGTATAAATGAAATATTGGAAACCTGGTGATAATTCTAATAATTTTCACTCCCCTGTAATGTCCAATACTTGCTTTATTGACGTCATAATAGTTAAACTGAGACGGTGACTTTTGTCTGGCAAATAATTTGAAGTTTTCTTCTTGGGCCAGTTCTCAGTTTATTTCTTTCTTTGCGGTCTCACTGTAGAAGGGTGGACTTCTGAGCAAATGCGACACGTCTGCTGGTTGGGCAAAACACAGGAAATCATCGATTTAGTTGACCTTCAATCTTCTGCAATTAGCCCCGTTCTATCTGTAGCTGAATATTGTGCCCTTGTGTGGTTAAACAGCCCTCACATAGGGAAGATCGATGTTGAAATCAACAAGACCATGCGATTGATATTTGGTACAATTAAATGCACCCCCATTCAATGGCTTCCTGTACTGAGCTACATTCCACCACCTCATCTCCACAGGTGTAATATTCTTGTCAAAACATACCAAAAGATACTTCAAAATCAGGATCTCCCTATTCATGCTGATATACCTGCTGCTTGTCTACCCAGACTTCGCTCAAGGCAGCCCCCAGTGAAAACAGCTACGAGACTTATCAATGAGAACTTTGACATAGTCCAGCAGTGGTCTCGTGATTGGAAGAAGTTTGCTCCACAGGAGAGCCGAGACATGCCATCTGTCACTTCTAAAGTACCTGGCTTTGAACTTCCTCGTCGGATATGGTCGAAATTAAACCGGATCAGGACCAATACTGGTGTTTGTGTGGACTATTTGTTCAAGTGGAACAGGTTACCGTCTTCAAAGTGTGACTGTGGAGCCGATAGACAAACGGTGAAACACATCATTCAGGACTGTCCTCTAAGAGCATATGGTGGTAACATAATGAATATTACCTCACTGAATCCTGCATCAGTGGACTGTATTTTGAATTTAGATGTTAAATTATGAGGCTACCTGTTCTATTTTTTATTTTCAATATTTCATTAAGCTGTAATATGTAAGTGTGTACCTTACCATACGATTATTAATAGTGGACCTCGATTCAACGAACTTGGGATTTAACGGACAGAATTAGCCTTTTGAATGCTGAGTTACCGGTCAGATGTTAGCTACCTTAGTGCTGAGTTCTTGTTCATTCTCATGTGAAAAAGAAATGTACAAGCTGTAATATTTAACTAACCAGGGGGGATATAGGCTTAAAATGTCCATAGGTTTTGGGTTTGTATTAATACAAATGCAAATTAAAAACGTTTTGTAAAAATGGATATTTATTTCAGACAATTAATATTTTTCTTCCCACACCTGCATCATCTCCATACGAGGTAATCGGCCCAAAATAGAAATAATACATGTTGCAGCTTATCAGTGGTTAATAAAATCTGATGGTTTCTTTGATCTATAATTTCAACGCAGTGCAGCGAGAATAACTTGCTTCCTGTTCCGCCATTCTCATTTACATCATAGATAAACTACACTCTCGAAAATGATATGTGAGTTACTTCCTGGAGGAAAATGACAAACTCAAGTAGTACTCCATAATGCCCAACAGATGGCAGAACATGCCAAAGAACTATTCAGATTTCGAGAGTAAACGGGCAATTGAAAACAAAAGAAGTTCTAGTGCACCACTCAACACACGGGGCTGATGACCAAGAACATCAGTAGAATAATGAGGCGAGCAGAGTTACCGCAAATCACGAGGTGCATACTATTTGTCGAAGCGCCGCGAGACACCCATTTGTCGGCGGCAAGTCGTGCTCTCCGTTAATTAAAACTCATATTTTATGTGCGAGGAATTTTATCATAGGATGTTGGTAGTTATGAAGAAGACGGAACATATATTTTACTTCTATGTGCCCCTGATAAGCCGTGATAGTTGAGGAAACTCCCCGAGGGTATCACTACAATTCATTAGTTTTACAAATATCGCATGTTCTTTCATTGATTTTATCTATCCTTCTTTCCTTTCTTCCTCCTTTCTTTCTTTCTTTCTTTCTTTCTTTCTTTCATTCTTTTTTTTCTTCCTTCTCTCCTTCATTCATTCCTTTCTTCCTTCCTTCCATCCAGTCTTCCATCCTTCTATCCATTCCTTCTTTCATTCCTTCTCTCTTTCTGCGGCTTCGGTGGCGTAGTTAGTAGCATGCTGAACTGCTATGCCCAAGATAGCGGGTTCAAACCCGGCCGAAGTCGTCGGATTTTTAAGAGCGTTAAAAATATTTCAGTATGCCTTCCTTCGGAGGGGAAGTAAAGCTGGCGATCCCATGTCATAGATTTATGGCATGTAAAAGATCCTTTCACAGACTAAACTTGTGTGAAGCAAAATTTGTTAGGTTAGATTTCGTCAGAACGCTCTATCAAAGTTCCAACGTTCACCACTAGGTATCATTGATATCTGGTGGCGAAAGTTGGAACTACTAGAAATTGAACGGAACTTGTAGCTCACCCTAAGGGTGTCCGCTGGAAGCAGCTACAGACTCAGGCGAGCCGAACATGTCCTCGGACACTCCCGGCACTAAAAGCCATACGATAAATAAATAAATAAATAAATAAATAAATAAATAAATAAATAAATAAATAAATAAAATCTTTCTTTCTTTCTTTCTTTCTTTCTTTTCTTTCTTCCAACTTTCCCTCCTTATTTCTTTCATTCATGTTCTTCCTACTTTCCTTCCTTCTTTACTTCCTTCAAACATTCTTTTCTTCCTTCATTCTTGCTTTCAACTATTCTGTCCTTCCATGCATTCTTCCTTCCTTCGTTCCTTTCTTTCTTTCTTTCTATCTTTCTTTCTTTCTTTCTTTCTTTCTTTCTTTCCTTCCTCTTTTCTTTTCTTCTTAACTTCCTTCCTTCCTTCTTACTTCCTTCTATCATTCCTTCCTTATTCCCTTATTTCCTTCTTACCTTCATTCTTTATTTACATCTATTTATCCTTTTTCCTTCCTTCTTCATTCTTTCCTTCTTTTTTTTCATCCTTCTTTTTGTTTCCTCCATACTTTCCTTCCGTTTCTCCTTCCTTATTCCTTTTCCTTTCCTCTCCTTTCTCCGTTTCTCTTCCCTTCCTTTCTTTCTTCTTCCTTTGCTTCGTTATTTCTTTCCTTTCGCCTTTCCTACCCTTCTGCCTTCCTTCCTGTCTTCCTTCCCTCTTTCTTTCGGCCGTTCTTTCTTTCCTTCCCTCCTTCTTCCGAAATAACGACAAGGGAATACATTTACTGGTGTGAATGGACTGAGGTTACAATTAAGCCCTGCACCATTTATCTTCCTGTGACGCGATTCCTACATCTCTGAACAATGCTACACTAATAAGAAGTGACGTTAATGTCTGGACTCGACACCTCATTAGAGAAATGAGAGCTGACAGACCTTTTTAGTTCACTCGAGATCATTTACAACGGATTCTGTCCATGAAATGACTACTGAAGTACACTTTGGAATAGCAACTGGGTATTGGCTCTCTTCTCAAGCTGAAAATAGTTTGCAGGGGAGGGATTTACTGTAACGTTGGTAACACTTCTTAGCAGACAAAGATTAGGTCCCCACCTTGGCAAAAACGTAAAATTAAGTAGTCTAACTAACTAACTACCTTACTAACTAACTAACTAAATAAATAAATATATAAATAAATATATAAATAAACGATGGTACATGGCGCAGGAGGCGAAACAAGGATCTTTACGGACAAGCAGAAAAAAATCACAGATACCATACGGAAGAGAAGATTGAAGTTCTATGGACACCTTACGAGAATGGACGATAGTCGACTAACGCAGATTATCTTTAATTACATCACCAAGATAAAAGCGACTACAAAATGGGTAGATGAAATAAGAAAGGATATGGAGGAAGTTGGGTTCAGTCCAAAAGAGATCTGGAATAGAGAGGTGTTTCGATTTACGATTGATGCATTCAAGGGGTTCCAGGAAAAGCAAAGGTGAAGAGCCAAGAACATTTGGTCGGAAGAAAGGAAGAGAATCCACAGTGAAGAATTTCTGGGAGAAGAAAAAAGGACTAATCAGCAAGTCAATTGTTTCCCGTGGTCCAAAGTAGGCCAAAATCGAACAAAGAAGAAACACATAAATAAATAAAATGAAAATCCACAGCCTGCTTCCAGTCTCTGACCGGGTCAGGAATGGAATGAATGAAGCCCCCATCTAGCGGCGAGGATATGAACTGTGCCGGCTGCCGAAGCCTGTCGCACTCCTCTGCGGCAATGATTAAATGATTGACAGATGAAATGAAATGATAGTTGAGAGTGTTGCTGGAATGTAATTGTGACAGGGAAAACCGGAGTACCCGGAGAGAAACCTGTCTGCCTCCGTTTTGTCCAGCACAGATCTCACATGGAGTGACCGGGATTTGAACCACGGACCCAGCGGTGAGAGGCCGGCGTGCTGCCGCCTGAGCCACGGAGGCTTCACATAAATAAATAAATAAATAAAATAATGAATAGGTAAATAAGAAAATAAAAAATAAGAAATAATTAAATTAAATGAAAAGACGAAGACGGGGACATCGTGGACAGGAGAACAGTCAAAAGATGAAGAGATTTTGAGAAGAGAAGAGGAAGAAGGTAGAGAAGTGAAAATTGGGTCATCATGAGATATTTAAGTTCAAACACTGTCCATAAGTGCAAAAATGGTATAATAATAATATTAACAAATCATCCTCCCTATAGTATTCTGCTAATGTCCCATTCTGGTATTGTACCGAAAATAAGGTCCTGTTAACACCAATCTACACATATGGGGTACCTACAGGTTCCGCACAACCCCATGTGTGCCCGAAACGCACTCACTCTTCCTCTTTAAATGCCTCACAATTAAATAAATACCTTAAAAAATGTACATTTACAATGGGAGCACCGTAACCTGGCGAGCCTGCAGCTTGAGCGCAGGGCGGTGCATCGGTGGCAGCCATCTGCCGGGAGCGCGGCATACTGCTAGGCAAGCCTGCCGCTAGAGCAAAGGGCAGCGCGGCGGCGGTAGCCATCTGGCGGGAGCGCGGCGTACTGCTAGCTGAGGAGTGTCTCAGTACATGGCTCCAGTGTGGTCTCGCCAAGACTTTCTCTAGGGTTCAATCCTTTGCAAATGTAAAAAATGCTGTAGAAGAAACTCCCGAGCAAACAATAACCGATGAATTCGTTGTAACATCGAATATTGTCTACATAGAGGTGCTGTGACAAGTACAAAACACTGTTCTACATAATTATTTGTTTCCTTCTCATGTACGTATGCCATTTAACAACAATAAATACATTTCTTCAATATTTAAAACTTCGTTCTCCACATTCTTCCCTACTACCCCATAAACCTACATTCACGTTGCGAAAGCTCACACGGGCCCACTAGTTATTAATTAAATAAATAAATGATTAGATAAATAAATAAATAAGTAAATAAATAAATACAGTGATTCTGTTGTCTGGCTCGCGTATGGGCTCTATGAATTCCACATGTGCTAAAGGAAAGTAATATGACACCAGAGTCTTTGGGCATAAGTCATTCCAGGAATGCTTGCCACGGTGAGTGAGGGGTTATCGTGTCGGACTACCAACCCCAAGCTTACAGGTTCGCTCCTGGCCGTGGTAAGTGATTTTTGAAAGACGACAAAATTCAAGACACGAATGTTATACGTTGTTAGCATGTTAAATGACCCATTTGAAACCAGTAGACCGTGTTTATAATGGCAAAATTAATCTCGGACCTTTCCGCCAACACAACGTTCCTCCTTTCTCTACCAGAAAGAGGTATAATGTTAATAATAATAATAATAATATCGTATGGCCTCGGGTGCTGGGTGGAAGCTTTGTTATTTGACACCCAGAGGGTTGCTTGCATGTCGAATTTCGTTGTTCCTTGAAGCACTATGAAAGTCAAGGAGGTTAGATATCTAAGCTCCTTGAACACTATACCGCTTTCTAGTAGAGAAATTAGGAACTTTGTGTTGGCGGAAATTCCCGAGATTAATTTTGCCATTATGAACACGGCCTACTGAATTCAAATGTGTTCTTTGACATGCCAACATCGTATGGCATACGTGTCGTAATTTTTGCCGTCTTTCAAAAATCACTTACCACGGCCAGGAGCGAACCTGCAATCTTGGGGTTAGTAGACCGTCACGATAACCACTAGAAAGAGGTATGATGTTACGTGGCTTAGATATCTTACCTCCTTGAGTTTTATAGCGCTCCAAGGAACTTCAAAAATAACCAAGCTTGCACCCGGCACCGTAGCCATACGATAGGCTTATATATATATATATAAAGCTCAATGTTTGTCTGTATGTCTGTCTGTCTGTCTGTCTGTTATGTATACAAATCCACACCGTTTCACCGATCCGAACCAAAATGTGTATACTTACCCTTCGGAACCCTGCGGGTAACCCTGTCCACTTGAAATTTCCGACAGACCACCCCATTCCCTGCATTTAGGCCCTTTGGCCCAAATCTACACCGTTTCACCGATCTCAAACAAAATTTGTATACTTACCCTATGTAACCCTGTGAATAACACTGTCCACTTAAAATTTCGGACAGACCACCCCATTTCCTGCATTTAGGCCCTTTGGCAAACATCTACACCGTTTCACCGATCCTAACCAAAATTTGTATACTTACCCTTTGCAACCCTGCGGGTAACCCTGTCCACTTGAAATTTCGGACAGACCACCCCATTCTCTGCATTTAGGCCCTTTGGCCCAAATCTACACCGTTTCACCGATCAGAACCAAAATGTGTATACTTACCCTTTGGTACCCTGCGAGTAACACTGTCTGCTTGAAATTGCGGACAGACCACTCCATTCCCTGCATTTAGGCCCTTTGGCCCAAATCTACACCGTTTCACAGATCTCATCCTAAATTTGTTATTTACCGTCTGGAACCCTGCAAGTAACACTGTCTGCTTGAAATTTCGGACAGACCACTCCATTCCCTGCATTTAGGCCCTTTGGCACAAATCTACACCGTTTCACCGATCAGGACCAAAATTTGTATACTTACCCTTTGGTACCCTGCGAGTAACACTGTTTGCTTGAAATTGCGGACAGACCACTCCATTCCCTACATTTAGGCCCCTTGGCTCAAATCTACACCGTTCCACCGATCTGAACCAAAATGTGTATACTTACCTTTTGTAACCCTGTGAATATCACTGTCCACCTAAAATTTCAGACAGACCACCCCATTTCCTGCATTTAGGCCCTTTGGCAAAAATCTATATCGTTTCACCGATCCGGACCAAAATTTTTATACTTACCCTTTCGAACCCTGCGGGTAACCCTGTCCACTTGAAATTGCGGACAGATCACCCCATTCCCTGCATTTAGGCCCTTTGGCACAAAACTACACCGTTTCACCGATCAGAACCAAAATTTGTATACTTACCCTTTGGTACCCTGCGAGTAACACTGTCTGCTTGAAATTGCGGACAGACCACTCCATTCCCGGAAAGAGTACTGGGTCCGTCAGAAAGGCAATGGAAAAAAGGGGTAAAACCAGACCCGCTCAGTAAACCCTCAGGGTTGCCAGCTCCCGAACTCACCAGCCATGAGCCCTTGAGGATGTAGCACTATCCAGGGTGCACCAGAAGTGGTGGGGCTACACACACCCTGCCTCCTTGAGGGTCTTGAGCAGAAGACATGAGATATTAAGAAAGGAAAAAGAAGGCTGACACCTCGAAGAATAGCTATCAGGAATGATTAGTTAAGGGCCAATTAAGGCGGGAAAGTGAAAGAGTCGCTAGGCCTTGGATACCCTGATACCATCGGGGTCAGAAGAGAACAAGAGTTTGACCAAGAGAGGCTGACAGGAAAGAGAACTGAAAGGAGCCCGGCACCAGAAAGTAGAAGCAATGCCGGACTCAGCTGGGGTCCCGTGGTCGCAAACCCATGTCCCACAAGTTGTGAGACCCTGGTGGATGGAGGGGGGGAGGAGGGGGCAGGTGTGAGAATAGCTTGCTGATTCATCGCGAGGTGACATGAGAGAAATGTCCAGACCCCGCCGTGTTACCTGTTATTGCTGACTTTGCTGATGTTCATACAGGGTCTTAGCTCAAACCACTGTAGTGTTACGAAAGAATGAGTGATTCACCGGTCAAAGTGAATAGGACCGGGAACCCCCCCGAACGTCTGTCATCATATATCGTCATCATCTGCGATATTCTCAGGTTCGTGCAGCTTGTACCCGAGCAGTACTCGATAAGCTCTTTCACTACACGCATCGAGTATAGGCCTAAGCCAGAAAATAACGTTCAGACTTTGGAAGACATCGAAGGTAGAAATCTGAATTACCTATATCAGATTTAAAATTACACCATGTTCGTTTAGTAGTAATTTTTCATTACCTTATTATTATCATAAGGGCAAATGACCTAGATGTTACGCCCATTATACCACTAATCACCAACACATAAAGTCTTCTACGACTGAGATGTCACGAATTCTGGGACCGCTAACGACTCGACTCGGACTGAAGACAAATATCACGAGAATGATCATTATTTTACTGAGCCTTCCCATAGTGACTTAAGTATAAACATTGTCACTGGGTTTGATAATGTAAGAAATGAATACATAAATAAATATAATTTATGACGTTGAGTGTTAAGGAGACTGAAATATTATCATCATTCCACCGGGCGAAGCCGGGTACTACTGCTAGTCTTATTATATAATACGCTAAGGTGTATGTTTCACAGAACTCAAGCTTTTAAACCAGAGGGAGTTAGAAGGTGTGGTTTGTACCAACATCTTCCAAATCGTCTCAATAGTACAGGAACAATCTTGCATTTCTTGAAAAGTCAACGAAAATATATTTATTTGCTCATAAAGTGCTTTTAAACTGATAAACAAGACGATAGCCCCTGCGAGAACTCTGTCACCTACAGCCCGCAAAGCACTAGTGCCAGGCGGGTAGTCTGTACACATGGGGCGCACACAACCCATTTTGCGAGCGTTCTCGCACGGGTCCACGAGTTATTATTCTGATTATTATTATTATTCCAGGGAATAAATAACCAATCCGTATGTCCTTGCTCATTCAACAAAATGCCTTGCTATGTATCTTAGAGAAGTACAGGAGGACAACCTGCATCCTCGATGGTGGGTCTCATTGTCTTCATAATCACCATCTCTAAGGGCAAGAGTGCGTCGCGACGAAATGACGTCTGAAATCGATAGTCGCCGCTGGCACTCTGCAATCACTTTCCTTCTCTTCAGACAGTCCAATTTTAGAATAGTTCAGTCAACGCCAAGGAAAATTGCTTCCAACAGAGGAAAGGCTTCAAATTTAGTGTGTTCCCAAGACCACTTTGGATTAATTTTAAGGCTACCTACTATATGATGGAACAGAAAATGAGGCCATGCACTCCAAAATGCTTAACGATTCCGTATTCCAAAACAATTTTCTATTTCAGAGATTTTGCTCCTCCATAGTCGTGTGTATGAAAGTGTGGCCGAGTTCTATTGAACCAAACATGTTAGCAGAGTGTATTTACTATCCCTCGTCTCTTCTTAAAGATCTTCCCGTTGGTACTTCATTTGTGACCTTCCACATAGGCTATTACGTGATAACTTTCCGGTCGAATTGTGTCCCGCCCCCTTACTCCCCAATTTATTACAAAGACATACCTAATATCTCTTATTTCGCCACGATTTACCCGTATAAATAAATGAAACAAGAAACACAATGTCACAGACATCAATTACTGTATCAAATATAACGCTGCAGTTTACGGAGCTGCTTCGGGCGCAAAAATGCTCAAGAAATTTACAAACAATTGACAATATTCCTACTTAATTTTATGGAACAAATTTTTGAGCCTCTTTATGATCTGAATAGAAGTATACCTTCAACAAGGTAAGGCATCTGCTAATTTTATAAGTAAAACAATCATGACCTTTAAATTTAACTTGCAAGGTAAGGCCTCTCCTTTAATGGAGTCAAAATGGTTGACAACCTCACGTAGAGGGGTGAGTTTAACCTCGTGATTTGAGATATAGGGATGTCTCCAGAATGAGAATTACAAAATAGTTATATTGTTATTATAAAAGAGAGAGTGTTCTACAAATATCAGGTGCTAGCAATGCAATGGGAGCCAGTGAACAGGCATGGATTCACTCCAGTAGTTTACCGGATGTTACCAAACACACTGATGCAGGATCTACAATACCACGCTGTATCAAACAAATTCAACATACAAACCTTAAGTATATGGATGATTCTCTAGGATGTATATTTCCATAACATTACAGTAGTTTGTAGAGAGGTTAAGGCCTGTAATATCATCATTATTTACAAGGTTGCGCGATCAATTCCCTGCCCAGTCAATAGGCATTGAAGGCACTTACATGTGAATCGTAGATTTTCTGGCACATTTAAGATCCCATTCAGAGAAAGTTTCCAGCACGCCCCCGTCTGTAAAGTCATTGCTGTCAAAAGAGACGTATTATTCTTGACAAAAGGACTCTTTCAGATACTAAGTCATTCATTGTGAAAATTGAAAAATCCATCTAGGTGGATGAAAGGAAATTAAATTTTCTAGAAGATGCAGGACTTGAACCCACAATATCCAGGTTTGGTGTCCGTTACGCAGGTATTGAGGTAATGCGGAAATGCTTTTAGTTTTCTTGTCAAGGGTACATATGTGTTGTTGGCATGAGCAACCAGTTTCGATACATTTGTGGGATATGCTCCTCGTTAAGCAAGAGAACAACACAAGTCTGTCCGTATTAGCACAGTGGTAGAACAAGATTGTGGGCTCGAGTCACACATGCGTCGGTAAGATTTGTATTCTTTCTACACCACAGTTCTAATAGCTGAAAGCTTTCTAGATCTGAAGTGTTTCCATTTTGGTAGTGTAAAGTAGAAGACGATTAGTTCACTAGCTATTTCAACGTCTTAAAGAAGGGGACTCTAAGGGTTTTGTGATGGAATCCTTCAGTTGCCTACTAGAGCAGGGGAATTGCTGTTATTTCAATAAATTTCCTCCCTTTGAGGTGGAATGTTCTCAGATTGAATTTCTCCGTAAGTAGCTTATGAGGAAACTGGCGAACGAACTACTGCTTGCATTAAAAGCCTTCTTGGGAAAGTCCTTTTCATTTTATTCTTTCAACTGTGAATCGTATGAAGAAAAACCATTAACTAGAATGTGCTAGTATACCTATTAACTCAGGTAATGAAACTTATTGATGGTACATGTTAATACTATTATCTTATTTAATTGTAATATGTTTTGAACACACCGTGGGGTCACCTTCAACAAGGGTTGTTTCCTCAAATCTTACTTACACAGAAGCCTATACAATGAAAAACATATACACTAAATAAAATATAAGCTCTAAAAATTACAGTCAGAAATTGCAATACTATTAAAATGGACGTCCTTACAATAATTATTTAAGAAAGGCGTTGTTTATGTATTAAACCAAGCAAGTGAGAATATATATTTTCCTAAATAACATTAGATTCATTAGTTTCCATGTGATGTCTACGTTGTGGAGTGATCTTAGTTCAAAGTCTATTGATTTTCTTTAAAGTCTGTGGAAGAGGTCATCACTTTAATATACGAGGAGCGTATTATATTTTTAGCCTATTTTCAATTTTGAAAACATAGGCTTATGAGATCACCTTTTGTCCGTGTGTGTGTGCGTGTGTGTGTGTGTGTGATTCGTGTGTGTGTCCCCCCCTAATAAAATCTAAACGGCAGGAGCGATTTCAATGAAACTCGGAAAGTTCATAGCACTATTCCCGGCGACCTCGACCGTGCCCTTCAAAATTTTGTTACGACTCGCCAATCCAACATGGCGGCTATGCGAAATATTTCACCAGCATTCAATATCTCCGAAACTATTACCGATATTACCCTGACATTTTCTATGGTGATAGAGGGAACTACTATAAGTTCACTTATGTGACTTTTGAAAACCTGGTAACTACAAAACGAACATGGCGGCCAAGCGAATTTGCGACTTTTAAATAGACGTTTCTCGCGATTTGACCAACCAAACGCAATGAAACTTGGTACAGTATATGTTTATATACATTGTAATGCACCGACATCTAACTTCGTTCAATTGTTTACATAATCACAAGATGGCGGATGTGCGAAATATTTCACCGGCATTCTATATCTCTGAAACTATTAGCGGTATCTCCCTAAAATTTTGTACTGAGATAAAGGGCACTACTGGAAGTCCATCTATAAGATTTTCAAAAACCGGTTAACTACAAAACGAACATGGCGGCCAAGCGAATTTGAACATTTTAAATAGACCTTTCTCGCGATTTAATGTTCCAAGCGCACTGAAACCTGGTACAGGAAATATTTATACACATTTTAATCCACTGGTATCTAATTTAGCTCAATTGTTTACATAACCTCAAGATGGCGGCAGTGCGAATTTTAAAATTAAGTTTTTATTTCTTGTGATGTAGTCATGCGATCGAAGTGAAAGTTTGAATAATGAACCTACGCAATAATTTTCCTTTAATGGTACATGACTGTATGGCCTATACATTTAACAATCCAACATGGCGACCATCCGAAATATTTAGACGATACTGAATATCTACGAATCTATTTTAGTAATCAAACTGCATTTTTAATGTTCATAGGGGCTATGAACTTAAGTTCACCTATAGGACTTTAAATAACCTGGTGATCACAAATCCAACATGGCGGTGATGCGAATTATAAATATTCACATGGACGTTTCACGCAATTTAACCATCCGCGTGCAGTGAAACTTGGTACAGTAAATCTTTATCCGAATGTTAATCCACTGGCATCTAATTTATTTCAATTGTTTCCATAACCTCAAGATGGCAGCTGTGAAACATTTTTAAATCTCCTTGTTTTTTCTTGTGTCCTAATTATGCGATTGAAGTTTGAATACTACACGTTCACAATAATCTGCATGTAACAGTACATAACTCTAGGACCTACATATATAAAATCCAACATGGCGACCATCCGAAATATTTAGTCGGTTCTCAATATCTACGAATCTATTACAGCAATCAAACTGAAATTGTGTATGTTAAATAGTAGCAATTAGGGAAGCCTCCGTGGCTTAGGCGGCAGCACGCCGGCCTCTCACCGCTGGGTCCGTGGTTCAAATCCCGGTCACTCCATGTGAGATCTGTGCTGGACAAAACGGAGACAGACAGGTTTTTCTCCGGGTACTCCGGTTTTCCCTGTCAAAATTTCATTCCAGCAACACTCTCCAGTATCATTTCATTTGATCTGTCATTCATCTATTCATTGCCCCAGAGGTGTGCGTCAGGCCTCGGCAGCCGGCACAGTCCCTATCCTCGCCGCTAGCTAGGGGCTTCATTCATTCCATTCCTGACCCGGTCGGAGACTGGAAGCAGGCTGTGGATTTTCATTTTCAAATAGTGGCAATTAACATAAGTAGGATATATGAAAATAGGCTGTATAGTTCTTCACGGAACTACTTGTTTTATACTTTATTTTTTTCCTACCTAAATGAAGTACATTACACATCAGTTGTTACGTCCACCTTCTCAACATAATCTCCTTGTAACTTTATGCCCTTTTGCCATCCATGTGTCAGTCTCTCCAGACCTTCCTGAAACCATTCTTTCGGAGTGCTGCGTACCCATGCCTTGACAGCTGTGTCCAGTTCTGCAAAATCCACAAAACGGCGACCATACAATACAAGTATAGGGGCAGTCCACCACCAAAGAAATGTCGAACAGTGCCATCAGTTGTCAAACGAATGGCGACACTGCTTTGGGACACAAAGGGCATCATCCTCATTGACTGGATGGAAATGAGGGCTATGATTAACACTGCAGCATCGGTGGCAACCCTTAAGCGCTTACGAGGTGCGATTCAAACTAAGTGGCCAGGAAAATGGGCTAAAGGTGTGCTTCTGCAACATTACAATGTCCGCCCCCACACCAGCCGAGATACCACTGCTGCCATTAATAAAATGGGATTTAAGGTGCTGCCATCCCACCATACTCTCCTGACTTAGCACCAAGTGATTATCACCTGTTCGGGAACATGAAGAAACCTCTGGACACTGCTGTCAAGGCATGGGTACGCAGCACTCCGAAATAATGGTTGCAGGAAGGTCTTGAGAGACTGACACATCGATGGCAAAAGTGCATAAATTTACAAGGAGATTATGTTGAGAAAGCCTCCGTGGCTTAGGCGGCAGCACGCCGGCCTCTCACCGCTGGGTCCGTGGTTCAAATCCCGGTCACTCCATGTGAGATCTGTGCTGGACAAAACGGAGGCAGACAGGTTTTTCTCCGGGTACTCCGGTTTTCCCTATCAATGTTTCATTCCAGCAACACTCTCCACTATCATTTCATTTCATCTGTCATTCATTTAATCATTGTCCCAGGGGAGTGGGTCAGGCCTCGGCAGCCGGCACAGTTCGTACCCTCGCCGTTAGATGGGGGCTTCATTCATTCCATTCCTGACCCAGTCGGAGACTGGAAGCAGGCTGTGGATTTTCATTTTCATTATGTTGAGGTGGTGGACGTAACAACTGAAGTGTAATGTACTTCATTTGGGTAGAAAGAACTCAAGTGTAAAACAATATAGTACGCCCTTCGTACGCATATTATACCATATAATATCCCTCCAGAAAGGGAGGAAAATCGTCTGCGATAGACAATTTTTTTCTACAGGGATGAAAACTTCCGATAATTTTAGAATTCAAATACTTAGGAGTAACACTGCAAACAAGTGCAAAGTGTTTTACAAAGCGCACAATAGAGATGGCATTCCAAGCAATAATGGCTATGCATGAAATAAGATTCACCAAATCGCTTAGTCTGGAAACATCAATGACATTATTCGAAGTAAAAATATTACCAATTATTATTACTTATCGAATAGACATAATTTGCCGTCATGTTACAGTTAGGAACTTGTCAACTCTAGAAAGAGTGAAAGCAGTTAACAAAAGAAGGTGATAGGAGGCGCTATACTGACTCTACCTAACACCAGTGCATCAGAATACTTACTAAGAACACTACACGGGAAAAGAGAAGAAATATGCCAAGACACTACGGCACAGGGGCCATGATTGACCGAACTTGGACGAAAGAAAATGAGACCTGTCTTCACGATACTGGCTGTTCATGGCTTCCACCACCTTTTTTTTGCGAAATACATCCTTTCACGACGTGCAATTCTATGCTATGTAAGCAAATCTGTGATCACTATCACATAGGATTATGTTCACAGAGAACTCTATCACTGAGTGAATATGCCAGGATATGAGTGAGATCAGTAATGTATTGTAATATTGTTAGCCTATTTGGCTGCATTAAATATACGTACGGTATATAATATCGTAATTTGATTACCTCTACTGTTAGATTCTATTTGGTAAATGTTTGTTGTACGTACACAAGACGAGACAATTATTAAAGCAGCGTTAACCAGGAACAACATACGTTAATAAATAATAAATAACAACATTTCAAAATCGAATTATCGGTACGTACAAGAAACATTTACCAGTACGGAAATGCTCACATCTCTACTTAGTATAAGACAAAGTCACCGATTCTTGGATGTCACGGGTAATCTCGAGAACCACTGGATGGATTTTGATGCGTTTTGCACCATTCTGTAAAGGATATCTCGAGGAAGGTTTATGTAGAAAATAATTTATTTATGATCAAAGATAGCCAATCGGTAACGATTTCAGTGAAAATGTCGAAAGAAAACCTGGCGTCCATGCACTTTTTAAGCTTAAGCTGGGCAAACCGTTAAAAATATGAGTGTAAGATTTATTCTACATTAAAAGTTCTCTTCAAGCCATTCTTAAATTACGCCTGACAAGAATTCGTTGCATATGCATCTCCATGATAATATAATTAATAGTCCAGTCAGTGATTTTAACCCATCATGCCGAGACGTAAAACGGATATAGGTCGTAGTTCATTGACATCGAAAAAAGCGCTTATCACGTAATGCAATCAAAACTGTTCCCGGGCGAAGCGGGAGCGGGTTGCTAGTAAATCATAAAGTAAGATCAACAATCGCCAACGTTCTGAGAGACGAAGGGTAGGCTATTAACCCTTTCACGAATTGATTGGCGGCGGACGAGATGGGAACTATTCTTTGTTTACTTGTGCCACACTGTCAGGTACAGTTCGAGTCTAAGCTGCGTGATTCTGAGAGGAATGTGCATCGCAGACTATGAGAAATGGAGGTGACGAGTGATGAGGTTTCTCGGTCCCAGCATAGTACCGAACCAAATACATTGGTCGGTGACTCACTGACTTATTCGTAACACCACACTGGTTTCAGAAAAGACCCTATGTTAGCAGTATTGGAATAGACGAGTAAGTCAGGTAACACGGCGGACTGTCGACAGACTTCTCAATTCACGCCTGCTCCTACCCTGCCTCTGCCCTTCACCCCGAAAGTTCACAGAGCTTGGAACCGAGCAGTACAGTTGCGCGAGTAGGATATGAGTCAACTCAGTTATCGTTTGACTGTCCATGGTGACATGAGCTCCTGTGACGCGTAATGCTGCTTGTCTTATGTGCAGAATGAACTTTTGTCATCGCTGTGTTCCCCGCTTCGTCCCGCGGGGCGGCTGCTACAATCAACAACAAACACTGGCGCAGCCAGGCTCAGCGGCAATCAATTGTTAAACGGGTAAGTACATGGTTCATGAAGAGGTGCGTGAAATCTCAAGTACAAAGCATATCCATCCCGGATCAAGGACAGAAATTAACCTCTGGATGTGCACACAGAAATTCTCCAGTATATCATATTACAAGTCAAAATACGCCTCGGACATACTGATGGTCAGTGATGCATGGATGGTGAACAATAATACGACTTGGCACAGAACCAATGTCTATGAATGCTTGGATAGATGCTATTCATATAGATGCTGCTTTGTTCCCAATACCAATTAGCAGGGTTTGATCTGCCCTTAACAGGGTACGAACTCATTTCTGTATAAGTGAGGCATCAAAACGTCACCCAACTGTGTGTGTTGTGCGCTAAATAAACAGACTATTGTTACTGAATGTTGTAACTTGGGATTGCTGGAAGACTTTGTGCGAGTCCCTACAATGACTATAGAGTGGCTGGACAATCTAGCTTTAAAACTTAAGTTAATCAGGAGTCCAGATGATTGATTAAGATATATTACGTCCTTTGGTATATGCTACATAAATAATAGTGGGGAAAGCTAAGGCGAACTATCTCACCTTGTATAATGTGCTTCAATTCATCGCTCTCTGTGGGGTTTGACGCCTGAGTTTTATTGCAACGAGTTCAGTTTTCCACCACTGAGCAGCGGGCGCACACTGGGTGACGTGAGATTCCTTTCAAAACTGGTAAATGGAGGAATTGATTCTAATCAGTTGCTAGTCAATTTGGGTTTTCACGTCCCTCAGAGAATCACCCGAGGGAAGTACACGTTCGATGGGGTCAGATGGAGAATTATTGTGCACAAAAATTCATGTCTGATCCGGTTGCAGGGTACACATCGACCCTTCCATTAGTAATTTTCAAGAAATTTTCGATTTTTTATTGTCTTATTCGATAGTATGTCCCCTCTAGTTTCCAGAAATATATAGTTTATACTAGTTTTATTGTTGTTTAGCTCATTTATATTCACTTTAATGATCGATGTGCACGCTTTTCAGCAGCTGTCACATTGACGCATAGGTGCAGCAGATAAAGCACACATTAATCTGCTTTGAAACCGTCTACTCCAGAACTAAAACAAAGTAGGAGATACTCTAGGGCCGGAGAATGCAGAAGATTGACCTAAAATCCAAAGAAAAGGCAGTTTTTAGGAGTTAAAAGTATGACTCTTTACTCTAAATGTGTACCTCAACTTTAAGTTACGATTTCTCTCACTTCTTTTTTTTTTCAATATTTGTCTTGACTAGGGCAGTTAAAATGCCCACTTAGAATGCAGATATTAGTTTCATTTAAAAACTAAAATATAGACAAATATTGCAGCTATGTTGTAAAGCAGAATGAAGCTGTTAAATTGAAATTAGGGGTCGCGCCCCCCACAATTAATTCATTTTTCAATCAAATTAACGTAAATTGTAAAACAAAGCTAATATATTTGCCTCAATCAATGATACAAAAACGATTCTGCTAACATTCTGAACATACAGCAGATCAATTTGCGACAACAATGACTCAATTAACTTGAAAAAGAGCAAAGATATCGCGTCCTAAAAATGCACGTTATTTTTGTGATTAATCTTAGAAATATACCCCCCAAATTTATTTAATTTTTATTTTTTGGCAAAAATCCACTAGTTTATATTCTTGGAATCAGTGATATCAATTTCAAGAAAATAAGATAACTTGTAATGAAATGTCTTCAGTAGTGTCCATGAGTACCTTAACATACGGTTTGATGCAGAGTAAAAGTGCTAATGATATTCTCTTTCCCTCTCTGTCAACTGTTATGAGAAACATTTCAAGTGGGCTGTAAATATTAATTTCTATAGCCTATACTGTATGCGAACTAGCTATACCCGGCATGAGTTGCAATGTCAAACAAAGACAGATTGATTGATTGATTGATTTTATTTTCACGGCTACACTTAAAGATTAAGAGCTCCTTTAGAGTAGCGCCCTACATAAAATAAGATTAGGGCTTATAAAAATAAAACAATTCACTTACATTCACAATATAGGTTATCATAGTCCAAAAATTATAGTAACAAAACGATAGTAACAATACAATAATAATACTAATGTTAATGGAAAAATTGTATACAAAAGAGTGAGAGTGCATACAGACTATCAGCCCGAAAAACAAACACCATATACTGTAAAAGAAAAGCTATTGAAGTAGACAGGTTGTCAGCTATTGTCCTTGGTTATAATTGAACTTTAAAAAAAGTATTTTAACATAATACAGTAATCAAATGTGAGAGGTATACTGCTCCAAGAAGCAGGATGAAAGATGTCTTTTGAAAACTGCAGTGCTTGCAATGTTGACGAACTTATATAAATCGAAGGTGTTGAAGAGGCGTGAGGCGGTGCAAACAAAAGATTTATTGAACTTCATGGTTCGGTGTATACGAATCTGGAGTGTTAATTTTGTGTATCTATTTTCAGGATTATGAACAGACTGCATTGGTGTAAAGGCATTGTAGAGATATAACGGGGTCTTGGTATGTAATACAGTATTTTATGTGTCAGAATGGCAACTAATAGCTGCCTGCGCTCGTGGAGTTTCAGCCATTTCAGCTGCACGTAGTAAGGTGTGATATGTTCATCTCGCCTTACATCCAGAATGTACCGAACACATGCATTCTGGACTGTTTGTAATTTGATGTTACAGATAGATAGAAAGAAAGGAAATAATGATAATGCTTTTGGTTTTACGCCTCTTTGAACAACTGCTACTTTTGGAGACATCGGGGTGACGAAAATTTTCCCCAAAGAGGATCTTTAACGTGCCAGTAAATCTACTGACATGGCTCCCTCGGATTTGCGCTCCTTCAAATGCCAGCTGGCTGCGCCAGGATTCGATCCTGCCAGCTTGAGAACGTTTCCGCTGAGCCACGCAGCCAGCCCAAGAAAGAAAGAATGAAAGAAAGAAAGAAAGAAAGAAAGAAAGAAAGAAAGAAAGAAAGAGTAAAAAAATGTGTTTGAATTGTAATTTCGCAACATGTAGGTCATTTGCGCCATGGCCGTATTCGAACCGGCAGCCAAGCTTGAGTTCAGTTTAAAAACTGCACTTTACCTCTGACCCACGCCAGCTGGTAAAAGAATAATAAGAGATAACCAGTGTGGAGTGATTGATAGACAATCTTACAGACTGCATTATTAAAGCTGTGGTGAGACAGCATGTCGCCTCGCGATGAATCAGCAAGCCATCCTCACACCTTGCATTGCGGTGTCTTAAGTATACAGATTGTGCAGTTTTTACTGTTGGATTCAAGGCTTTCGGTTAAGTCCCTCAACCTTTTGTGTTACATAAATAATTTGTAGCCAGAAACCTTCCCTGGAGTGCACACAACAACTCACCAAAATTTCATCGTAATTGGATGAATGGTATATGAACGCATAGGGGACACACATACAGACAGACCGACAAACTATCACTTCTATTATATCATTTTCATATACAGGGCGCCCGAGAATGTTCTCCGCAGTGGGTACGTGCAGCTGTGTGTGGTTGAGTCATGAGTTTAGTTGGCTGCACTGCACTGTGTCCTTCAAAGCGGGACTCCCCCGTGTGGGCTGTCAGTGTGTATTGAGATAAGTGAGCGAGCCGGCATGTCCTCAGTGTGTATTACAGTAAGCGAGCGTTCAGTGGATGAGTGCAACAGTATACAGGCAATAATGTTTACTACTGAAGAGAGAGTTTTTTTTTGGTGGAATACGTTTTTCGCGAAGGCGATCGGTTTACAGAAAATGTAAAATTAAGATTTCAGGCGCGGTTTTCTAATTCAAAGTGTACAAACCGTGATACTGTTCGGGATTTGTTAAGTAAATTTCGTGTGACTGGCTCAGTTCACGATGTACCGGGAACAGGCAGGCCTACGCTTTTAACAGAGGAAAAACTTGATGAAATCTCCGATATAATGCTGCGTAGTCCAAGTAAATCAACACAAAAATTAGCTCAACAAACAGGAATCTGTAAGTCGACAGCACATAAATCTGTAACATACAAGCTTCAGTAGTTCCCTTACAAAATTAACGGGGTTCATGAATTTAAAAAAACTGATTACGGAAAAAGAGTGATGCACTGTGAATGGGTCCAGCATCTGTTCTGAATGGCTGTGGTGAGTGCAAAGTTTACTGTTTATTTGATATGATGCAAGCGGCGGCCGTGCTACCAACGTAACCGCTGTAGCTAGCTCTCGCAGACGCATGTAGGCGCTGCGGAGAACATTCCCGGATTCACTGCACAAGATTGCAGCCGAATGGCTAGGGGCTGGATATTTTTGATTGAACGCCTGAGGGCTCCCAACAAGTACAATTTCAAGAAGTAACTTGATGTAATTTATACTGTGTTCATTTCTAATTGAGTTTGTTGATTGAATATTTGGATGAAAGAATCACTGATAAAGTTTTTGATTGAATGTACGAGCGACTGAAGTAACGAATTCTTTTATTGTTTTCTAGATTCTCGGATGTAGCTTTTTGTATTATTTATTTTGTTTCCAGTTTCTGCACTTTTTCTTCCTATCTTTCCATTTAATGTATGAGTGAGCCTCTTCCCGTTTAATGTAGGTACTTTTTAATTTGATGTCAATAAATAGTTGAATGTTTCTTGAACGTTTGGGATTGTATGAATGAACGAATGAATGAATGAAAACTAGAGTGTGTGTGTCTGTATGGTTGTTGTTGTTGCTGTTGTTGATATCCATTTGTGTTCGTGTTTTTGTTTTGTTTATACTTGTAAAGGTAATTGTTAATCATTAAATTGTCGCACGTGGAGTCTATCTGTCTAGCAATAGAGAATTGTTACTTCAACTAGCAACCCACACCTGCCTCGCCCGATATCATTAACGGTTAACCCAATGTAATCTTAAAAGGCGCATGGACGGCAGTTCACAGACGCAATTCAGAAAAGTCGAGGTGAACAGCGAAACTCCAAAAACTTATAGTCTTAGCTCGACATGACTTGACGGTTTGATGCTTTCCGCTAGCTCAATCGCTAGTTCGTAAACTCGCTCCGAAACTAGTAATTTAAATTCCACTGAAAGGAGATTGTTGGAAGAAACGAAAACGTAAAATCAATTATAGTGGACGATTTATTAAAGATAGAGATATGCAGTCACGGACATTTTTGTAGAACTTGTCATGCTGAACAATTAATACACTCATATAGGTAATTTTAGGCTGCTTTCGATTTTGCAAAAAATGAAAGTAGACTTAAGAGATCTACACAGGGCCAAAAATTGTGTGTCTGTGTGTGAGTGTGTGTGTGAGTGTGTGTACTCTGAATGTCTGTCCCCCCTATCAATTCGAACACGGTGAAACCGAATTGAGCAAAATTTGGTACAGATGAAGAACTAGCAAAGGGCACCTCAGTTTTATGTTTTATATCGCCGCCATCTTGACGGAAACGTAATGGCGGTCACCCAAATGTTCAAACCTTAAATCAAATTACGACTAACCTAATCATCCGATCACTACCGAATTTTGCAACTACATACATTCATATGGCGGATGTCTTTTGACTAAATTACAAGATCATCAGCCTAATAGTTTGCAGATGGTGGCCATGTATGTGTGCAAATCGATTCCCCCTAACAATTCAAGCACAGTGAAACCGAATTGAACGAAATTTGGTACAGAGGTAGCACTAGCAAAGGACACCACAGTGTCATAATTTATATCGCCGCCATCTTGACGGAAACGTAATGGCGGCCACCCAAATTTCAAAAACTTAAATCAAATTACGACCAACCTAATCATCTGATCTCTACCAAATTTTGCAACATTATATCTTTATGTATGAAGAGTCTTTTAACCTAAATACGAGGTCATCAGCCCAATACTTTGTGGATGGTGGCCATGTATGTGTGCAAATCAATTCCCCCTATTTTTTCAAACACGGTGAAACTGAATTGAACGAAATTTGGTACAGAGGTAGCACTAGCAAAGGACAATTCAGTTTCATGTTTTATATTGCCGCCATCTTGACGGAAACGTAATGGCGGCCACCCAAATGTTCAAAGCTTAAATCAAATTACCACTAAACTAATCATCCGATCTTTACCAAATTTTGCAACAACATATATTCATATAGTGCGAGTCTTTTGACCACACTACAAGGTCATCAGCCCAATACTTTGCGTATGGCGGCCATGTATGTGTGCAAATCAATTCCCCCTATCTTATCAAACACGGTGAAACCGAATTGAACAAAATTTGGTACAGAGGTAGCACTAGCAAAGATCACCTCAGTGTCATGCTTTATATCGCCGCCATCTTGACGGAAACGGAATGTTGGCCACCCAAATGTCAAAATCTTAAATCAATTTACGACCAACCTAATCATTTGATCTCTACCAAATTTTGCAGCAACATACATTTTTGTGAGAAGCATCTTTTTACTGAACTAAACGGTCATCAATCCAATAGAGAGCAGATAGCGGCCATGTATGTGTGCAATTGGATTCCCCAAATCAATTCAAACACGGTGAAACCGAATTGAATGATTTTTTTTACAGAGGTAGCACTATCAAAAGGCACCGCATATTCATGTTTAGTATCCGTATAGCACGTTGTATTTCAACAAGCTACTAGAACCAACATTCATTTATACTCCTTGAAAAGTATAAAGAGTTATAACAATACCCATGCATTTAGGAGAAAGTAGGCTATATGTTCTTTAGTGAACATCCTGTTTAATGGTTTACCCAGCGTAATCTTAAAAGGCGCGCGGACGGCAGTTTTTCTTCGACTCGATTCACTGAAAGCGTTCTACTTGGCTTCCTTTGATCATATATGAATGTTATTGTACAGAAAACTTCCTCAAGAAATCCTTTACAGAACGGAGGAAAACGCATCAAAATTCATCCAGTTGTTCTTGAGCGTACCTGTCACATCCAAGATTCGGGGACTTTTTATACTATGTAGAAAATATGGTCATGCTTTCGAGTTTGCAAACAGTCTCTACGCTGAAAACATAGCATATCGACAGTTTCTACATAAATTACTGTATTCACCATTTGAATCATTGGAATGTACGAGTAGCGTATTATATTATTTTACTCTTTATATTTTTCTACCCTAATTAAGTACATTACACATCAGTTGTTACGTCCACCTTCTCAACATAATCTCCTTGTATCTTTATGCACTTTTGCCATCGATGTGTCAGTCTCTCCAGACCTTCCTGAAACCATTCTTTCGGAGTGCTGCGTACCCTTGCCTTGACAGCTGTGTCCATTTCTGCAAAATCCGCAAAATGGCGACCATGCAACGGAAGCATAGGGGCGATCCACCGCCAAAGAAATGTCGAACAGTGCCATCAGTTGGGAAGCGAATAGTGACAGTGTTCTGGGACACAAAGGCCATCATCCTCATTGACTGGCTGGAATTGGGGGCCACGATTAACTGTGCAGCATATATGGCAACCCTTAAGCGCTTACGTCGTGCCATTCAAACTAAGCGGCCAGGAAAATGGGCTAAAGGTGTGCTTCTGCAACTAGACAATGACCGCCCCCACACTAGCCGAGAGACCACCGCTGCCATTGATGAAATGGGATTCACGGTGCTGCCACATCCACCATACTCTCCCGACTTGACAACAAGTGATTATTACCTGTTCGGGAACATGAAGAAACCTCTGGAGACAGCTATCAAGGCATGGATACGCAGCACTCCGAAAGAATGGTTTCAGGAAGGTCTGGAGAGACCGACACATCAATGGCAAAAGTGAATAAAGTTACAAGGAGATTATGTTGAGAAGGTGAACGTAACAACTGATGTGTAATGTACTTCATTTGGGTACAAAAAAAATAAAGTGTAAAACAACATACGCTAGTACGCCCTTCGTAATTTTGGTGATAGATCACCTTGGAGCAATTATAACTTTTCTATGATCAATAATCCCTATTGAGGTTCACGCATTGACGTGCACATGACTCTGTATGTCTACCCCGTCCCTTGTAGGACTTGTAAACCTACCGCCATCGAGGCGTAAGTGGCTAAACCCACCTTTCTGGACTTCAGAAGACTCAGGATTGAACCCCAATTCAGGTCATACTTTCAAGTGTTTCTGAATTGATATATTCAATATTTATTTCATATTATTCTATAGTCGGCTTCGGTGGCAAAATCGGTAGCTTGCTGAACTGGTATGCCCAAATCATGGGTTCAAACCCGGCTGATGTCGTCGGGTTTTTAAGAGCGTTTAAATCCTTCAGTATGCCTTCCATTGGAGAGGAATTAAGCTGGTGGGCCTATATCATAGAGTTATGGCATGTAAAACAAGAAGTTCCGTGACGAACTAAAGAGCCTACATTTATTAAAATTTAGGATTCATGCCAATGATTAATCTAAATGGATCTATCTAGAATAATGACGAAATTAAGTTGGTAATATCGACATTTCTAATTAGTTCGAAATACTGTATACCTGGCATAATGTAGCCTAATAGAGAACTGCAGTTGGCAGCCCTGGTGACTGAGTATATTCTTAGTTCCATCTCTTAAGGTACAGAATACAAAATTTGGTTGAAGTCCAATGGATAGCATGGACGTTACATGCAGTTAAACATTGCATCTAACAGTGCGCGTAAAATCATGTTGGCATCAATGACACACATGTATTGTTCAGAAATAATCTGAAATAATTTGATCTATTGTTGTGTCAATTTAGTTAGTAGAGAAGTTACATGCATTTTAAAATTGGACCTATCTGCAGGCTAAGAATCATGTTGGCAGCACTGACGTAGGCCTATATTAGTTACTCCAAATTAATCTAGAATGCCAGGTAATATACGTGCGCAAAGTTTAGAGCTATTGGCTTGCATACTTTCTGATATATTGCTATTTTGATAAAAACAATAAGGAGTGCATTTACTAACAGTTGGCAGCCCTGGTGGCTCATAAGAATATGCACATTCATATCTGTGTATGTACAGATAGTACATACGAAATTTGGTGGAATTCCAATTGATAGTGTAGAAGTTATATGCATTTAAAATTTGGACCTATCAGCAAGCTTATAATCATTTTGGAAACACTGCCATGTATGGCCTCCTGGAAATTAAACTGCAATATTATTATCTATACGTGTGCCAATTTTGAAATAGCTCCCATTCATACCTTCCAAGATATCCAACATGGAGCTCAAATTTCAATTGCGATTTTTCAGCAGTTGGTAGCACTGACATCATTTTCAAATATGGCCGTGAGATATTCAGGTATAGATCTTTACTCCTACCAAATTTTGTTTCGATTGCTCCAGCCGTTTAGGAGTTGATAGGGGACACACACACACACACACACACACACAGCCAGCCAGCCAGACAGAAGGACAAACAGACAGACAGACAGACAGAAGGACAGACAGACATACAGACACACATTTGTCCGATCTCATAAGTCTACTTTTTCCTCATTTTTGCAAAATGTGAAAAGTAGTCTAAAAACTACCACTAAAATTGGTAGTGTGTAGCTAAATTTGTAGGTTATATTGTTTGAAACGCTCTAGATAGTCCCAACGTTCGCCGCTGGGTAGCAGTGACAAAGGCGTCTGGTAGCCAAAGTTGGAACTATTTGAGGTTGAACTTGCCAGGTTTCATCTTCATTCATTTCATCTCTTATTGACGTTTCTCATGAGTTTGGCGTCAGGAAGAGCATCTGACCGTAAAAACCATCCGCCACTTTCCTTTTATCGCATCTCGTCCCCAACACCGTTGGAAATGGGATTAATAAGGGGCAGCCATACACACATTTCATATTATTTTATGATTGAAACTGTTAATTACTAATTTCACACTCTGTGGTAATTATAAAAATGAAATCACTCAGTAATTTACAAGTTTCATTTAAATGATACAACCAGCATGTGTATTTGATAAGTCTATCACAACCACGCCGAACATTGTAACACCTCCAATAGCAGGTGCTTCTCCGATGCAAATATAATCTGCTTGGCACGAAGAAGCACAGTGAAACTTCTAATACCAGGAATCATTCATATTACAACATGGAATGATTAAGTCCTTATACTGCTTTTAAATATTTCGTGAAGCTATTCAAACAACTACAATGAGAATATCCCCGCAAATTTGTAAGATGTCGATGGTAGATATCTCTATCAATGTCTACAAGCTCACCGCCATCCATCGTAACTCCAATGACACAGTTCAAACCAGTGGTGGATCCAGAGGGGGGCACCAGGGGCAAGTGCCCCCTCCGAAGAACCAGTTGTCTGCTACATTGATATTGCCGATAGAAATGATGGTTTCTCCAAACTGCACTGCAAATAAAATCTTTGCCTAGGATTCATGAATGTGATCAATGTTTGATATCATATAGTATGTAATGGCAAAACTTTTAATATAATCGCTACATCGACAGTGGTGCAAGTGCAGATCTTTTAGCAGCCTGCAACTTGTTAAATCCTGGCTACGAACGCGAATGACAGAGGAAAGGTTCAATGGCTTGTGTCTGTATTTGTTCACCGTGATATAAATGTTGACGTTGAAAAGACTATAGAACGTTTCTCTAAAGGGGGTAAACGAATGATCACCTGGATTTTATTTTGTAATAGACATGTATTTTGCCTAGGATAGTCACCAAATAGAATCCCAATCAGTATTGAATACAATTGATTTTGTATTTATATTTATGTGACTAGTAGTGACTCAGTGACTGACAATGTTGGTACTATATACAGTACATATCTTGTAACATTTGTGTAGTAGACTTGTATATTGTCTTCAGATAGTCACTATGATTGCAAATGTTTTAAAAGATATTAGACTGTGTAATGTGCATTAAAATGTGGAAATGTACATATTCTGTAGAATTAAAAAGTTTTTTTTTACGTAATGACAATGACTTGTGTTATTGAAACTGAAACCAATAAACCATTTTAATATAAAGAAGTTCTTGTAGAATTACAAAATCTGGTGGTTGGATGTTATGTGTAGTGTGTGTAGATTAAATAAAAATTTAGTAATTTTATTACATATTTTCTGTTGCTACTCTGAAATCCTAGAGTGCCCCCTCCGAGGTGAACCTCTGGATCCGCCACTGGTTCAGACACAATTCGGTCTAAGTGTTTAAAAGAATAAATACCAGGTGGCCCGTTTGCCCCGTGCAATCTAGTTTTAGGTGTCCCGCATACATTAATGCCGTATGGGATGTCTGTTAACTGATTTCCTCAGGGCTCACACTGAACGCAGGCCGATTACGTCAGAATACGAAGGACGGCCGTTAGCTGCATGTTCCTCAGAGCTACCCGTCAAATGCACCCCATTGCCTTTTGGAGCCTCGCATTTGGGAGCGTAATATGTGGTAAAACAACATGACAGCTGCTGGCAACATATTGTCAATGGCTGGTGTATTCAGCATCGATGAGTACACGGACATTACACTAATCTATGGAGAAGCTGGTCGTAATGCCGTTGAAGCTCGTAGACGGTAAGCACTGGTGTTTCCAGATAGACGTCGCCAGGGAGGCTTCATACCGCTATGGGGCGCATTAGACGGGAGTACTGAGGAACATGCAGCGTGCGGCCGTCTGGTTGTTATCTCTTGGTAATCTGACGTAACTGGCTTGCATGCTAGGTTACCCATTAGAAATTCAGTTATTAGACTTCCCGTTCAGCACCCGTACATGCGGGACACTTATAAGTAGATTGCACGGCGCAAATGGGCCACCTGGGTTTATATTTGGAACATTTTTTTAAGCATATAATTGTAAGGATATTCATTTTATTTAATTTTAGTAAATCGCCCGAGAACAGTTATGAATGCATAACGTGATAAGCGCATTTTTTTCGATGTTAATTAACAACGACCTACAGTATATCTGTTTTACGTCTCGACATGATGGTTTGAAATCACTGACTGGATTATTTAATTATATTATCATGAAGATGAATGTGCAACGAATTATTGTCAGACGTAATTTAACAATGGCGAAGTGCAAGAAACACAAATCCCCCTTCCGTCCAATCTTAACTTGACTGTGTATATTGCGGAAGGAAAGGTTCTCAGACGAAATGAAGAAAAGTCGAGTTGGACTACCATGGAAACTCCAAACGCAACCACTCTTCTCTGAAGTCTTATTATAACTCAACACGACTCGACAGTTTGCTGCTGTCTGTATCTGGGGTAATAGGCTCGCTGGCTTGCTAGGCTGTAACAGGGATGATAGACTCGCCCCTAGCTAGCTCGTAAACTGTCTCCTCAGTAATTGAATGGAGATGGTTGGAAGAAATGAACAGATAAAAACACTTATTGCGGGCGATGTACTGAAGATAGAGATATGCTCTCGTGGACGGTTTTGTAGAACTTTTCATGCTGAACAACTCTTACACTCATAGTATATGGACATTTTTAACGGTTTGCCCAGCGTAAGCTTATAAAGCGCACGGACGCCAAGTTTTCTTTTGGACTTTTTCACTGAAATCGTGACTGCTTGGGTTGCTTTGATCGTAAATAAATTATTTTTTACAGAAACCATCCTCGAGATATCGTTTACAGAATGATGAAACCTGCATCAAAATCCTTCCAGTGGTTCTCGAGACTACCCATGACTTCCAACAATCGGGGACTTTGATTCTTGCTATGTAGAGATGTTAAACGCTGAAGAAGATATCAATGAATAAAATATGGAAACACGTACAACAATCGAATGATGAAAATGAAAATCCACAGCCTGCTTCCAGTCGACCGACCGGGTCAGGAATGGAATGAATGAAGCCCCCATCTAGCGGCGAGGATATGAACTGTGCCGGCTGCCGAGGCCTGACGCACTCCTCTGGGGCAATGACTAAATGAATGACAGATGAAATGAAATGATAGTGGAGAGTGTTGCTGGAATGAAATGTGTGATATGGAACACCGGAGTACCCGGAGAAAAACCTGTCAGCCTCCGCTTTGTCCAGCACAAATCTCACATGGAGTGACCGGGATTTGAACCATGGACCCAGCGGTGAGAGGCCCGCGTTCTGCTGCCTAAGCCACGGAGGCTCAATACAATCGAATAGATGTTTCATAATGTCATTGATAGGCGTAGCATTCTAAGAGTTATTGCGGTAATCATGGTGGAAGTGGAAGCGTAAAATGAAACTGAGAGGGAAAACGTAAACACTTTGCTTCTCCAATTGCAATGACCGTGCCATGTGAAACACTAAACTGTATTGTATTGTTGAGATACACTGACATTCTCCCCCTCCTGGTCCGAGTATCGTGTTTTAACAAACAGAGCTACATGGCCGAGTGTTTGGTTGCAGTATGACAGGGGCAGTAAAGCTTGTAATAAATCTCCTCTGATGTGGACTTCACGTCCGAGACGAAAAACTGAAGAAATATTACGCGGACAATGAGTTATCAACGTTTCTTATTGCACTCTGAGTTCTCAGGATCGATACATGCTGTCTCCCACCACGCTATGATCCTCACGTCCTTCATGGAGTATGTAACAAGTGGCCATCTTACAACCCACATTCTCGAAATGTTTCAAGATAATCAAATTCTCAGCTTTATTTTTAGCCTATTTTCATTTATGAAATAATAGGCTTATGAAGTCACCCTTTGTCTGTGTGTGTGTGAGTATGTGTGTGTCCCCCCTAATAAAATCTAAACGGCTGGAAAGGTTTCAATGAAACTCAGTAAGGTCATAGTACTATGTTGACTGGCCCGACTGTGTCCATCAAATTATATTACGTCTCACCAATCCAACATGGCGGCTGTGGGAAATATTTCACTGGCATTCTATATCTCAGAAACTATTACTCAAATCACCCTGAAATTCTGTACGGTGATACAAGGATCTACTAGAAGTTCACCTATGTAACTTTCAGAAATCTCCGAACTACAAAACGAACATGGTGGCTAAGTGAAGTTGATACATTTAAATAGACTTTTCTCGCGATTTAACCATCCGAACGCAAAACCATCCGAACGCAATGAAACTTGGTCAGCAAATTTTTATACACATTGTAACTGACTGACATCAATTTTAGTTCAATGGTTTACATAACCTAAATATGGTGGCTGTGCGAAAATATAAATGTAAGTGTTTATTTCAAATGCGATCGAAGTCAACATTTGTATAATGAACCGACTCAATATTCCTCATCTCTTGGTACATAACTCTACGTCCTACATATATTAAAATCAAGCATGGTGTCCATCCAAAATATTAAGTCGGTTCTCAATATCTTCGGATCTATTACAGGAATCAAACTGAAATGTTGTATGTTGACAGAGGCAATTAAGATAAGTAGGATATATGAAAATAGGCTATTTAATTCTTCGTGGAACTACATGTTTGTTCTGCAGAGAGCACTGGATGTGATCTGGACGTGTAACTCTTATTATCAAATGTTCTGTAGCCTGATTTTGAAAATAATTATAATAAATATATATGAATTGCAGCCAATGGCCATACCCGGGAATTTTTGATTGAACACCCGAGGGCTCCCAACGAGTTCAATTTCAAGTAGTTCCATTATTGGCTACCAGACGCCACTATCACTAACACCTAGCGGCGAACATTGGAACTTGATATAGCGTTTCTAACCAGCTAAATAGGCTATAACCTACACATTTTGCTACACACTACCAATTGCAGTGGTAGGTTCTTTTACATGTCATACATCTACTTTCCCTCCAAAAGAAGGCAAGCTGAAGAATTTTAACATTCTAAAAAAATACGAAGAGCGTTAGAAATCCCTTAGTATGCCTTCCTTCGGAGGGGAAGTTATGCCGGCGAACCCATGTCATAGATTTATGGCACGTGAAAGAACGTTCCACTAACTATACTTGTGTGAAGCCAAAATTTGTAGGTTAGAATTGATAACGCTATATTAGTTCCAACGTTCGTTGCCAGGTGCTGACTGCGATGGCATCTAGTAGCCATGTCTACAAGCTAGTTGTCTTGAACGGTAGCATATGGTAGCAAAAGTGATACTTGAAATTATCGTCTGCAGTCCTTACCTGAATTAAAACAGATAACACACCATTAATACAGTCATCACAATTAACACCGATTATCAGACAGATTCTACACACACCCAAAGTACACAGGGCTACATGACCGCGTTGTCACAGCCCCTAAACTAAGGAACCAACCAACACTCACAACTTTTGACCCGTGTAGACCTCATTAGTCTAATCTTTACTCTTTTGCAAATATCAAAAGTAGGCTAATAAGAGTGGTATATAACATTGTGGAATAGGAATAGATGTGTTTTTCTTTTAGGGGGGTCCGCGAAGTCGGTTCGTGGCGTCCAGGACTTAGAGAAACTCTGAGGTATTCTATTGAGTTCAGATAGCTCATGGAGGATGGCAATTGGCGCGCCAAAATACCGCCCTATGACCTGGTTTCAGCTGTCAGGGAGTGATATATGCTGAACATTCCAAGCCAAGTAAATGGGTCTGCACCATATCGTCTATCGTTCACAGTATAAGGAGCTGATATACACCATCTTCAATTTAGTGGAAGAAAATATCACGTGACATGCTTTTAGTAGAATGTGATTTGGCAGAATAGTTGAATTACCAGCGTAGACACTTGGCCAGGTACCAACAACTCCACCTGTTCATGTGAAGTACTCCACTGACTGTGACTTGGGCATCAGAATGGGTCATTTAGAGGTCACTCATCTATGCATAAGTATATTAGTCGGAAAATTCAGGACTCTACGTGAAAGAAGATCCGACTTCATTATTATTATTATTTTCTCAGATAAAATACGAGTAAATACATAAATTTTAAAATAAAAATAAGTAGATAAATTTAAACAGAAAACAGGAAGGAAGTGATCCACAGAGCGCAATGTGCAACTCAGTGCGTCCATGAAGATTTTTGGGAGGATAAGAAAGCGAAGGCGTCAAAAATATGTTTTTTGTAAAAAGAAAGTGGCACATTTTGACAGCAAGCAACAATATATTTATTACAATTTTTCTTTCACATAACTATAAACATTAGTGTTTTGATACCCTCTATAATAGTACATTATGCAACGAGCCTATAATGACAATAATTTAGACATGAGTGTCTTAATTACCATTATTGGCGAGTTGCATACGACTGTTTATGTTCGACGATAATTGTAACTTTATTATATGTTTTAACATAAATAGTCATAAATATCTGTTGAGATTCAGTCACTTGAAATTTGTGACCGGAGTGCAAGCGCTGGGTTTGATATCTCTGTTTTTCAAGTTCTCTGACTGACCGACGCATGCGCTCTGTGTGCTTGGCAATGCCATATATATTCTTTAAAGCTATATGTTTACAGCCTGCCGATGTGCACCAGCATTCAGTCAAACTGTCACCGATGTCGTTTGAAAGGAATGCACTGTGTAGAAATTGGAGTCGGATATATTAAAGTGCAGTGCTATTTCTTGTCTCATATTCACCAGTTTATTTACGCGAACATATGGACGGTGCACTTTCCATGTCGGTAATTTATAGACATGTTGAATTTTGAGCACATGCGCGAAGGTATCCTTACCTAATTTGTCAATGAATCAGCTCTGATTGGCTGGAGAAACTGTATCATAATGAAAACTTGTAGTATAATGAGCCTCATTATGATACAGTTTTCTGACACATACTGTTTACATTTCGACATCGTCGAACAAAAAATACTTTAATCCTATTTCACTACGCTCGGTTTATAAACATACTCGTGTCTTAATTATTGCCATTATAGGCTCGTTGCATAATGTACTATTATTAAACATCACTTCACTTGACAAGGTGTTTTACGCAATAACATATTTCCACTGAGAAGGCACAGCTAATTCATCCATCTGTGCGCAACAATTACAAACATTAAGGAAAATATAACAGTTAATTTCCTAAAACTAATCAATACTCTCTCTTTCCACGTTCCATAAAACAATAAACTGTTGTTGTTGTTGATGATTGCTTTAGGGACTGTGGGACATCGTGATCATGTAGCCCTGTGTACCTGGGGGAGTGTATAAGTTGTCATAACCCTTGTCACTGTGATGTCTGTATTAGTGTGTTTACATGTAATTGAGGCAGGATTTGGGTAGGAAGCGGCTGTAACCTTACGTTAGGTACCATCCCGGCATTTGCCTGAAATAGAAGTGGGAAATCCACGGGAAACTACTTCCAGGATGGCTGAGGTCAAAATTGAACCCGCCCTTTCCCAGTTTCACGTCACGAGGCTAAGTGAACCCTGATCCAGCCCTCAGACCAAAATGACGTTTCATGGAAGAGCCGGAAATTGAACCCGGGCCTCCGTGGTGTGAGCCAAGAATGCTAACCACTTCGCAAAGAGGTGAACCTGGTGAACTTGGGTGTGTGCGTTTATTTGTAATTGGGGATACGATTAGGGTGGGAGTTAGTCGTGTCATTTAATTTAAGTCCCATCCAGACATCCGCCTCGAGGGGAAGGGGGAAACCACGGAGAGCCAATTCTACGATTGCTGATGTAGGGATCGCATCCACCTTAGCTCAGTTTTACCTCACGAAGCTCAGTGTGCTCCGTTCCAGACCTCAGATCATAATTATAAGGTGCGTTCAAAAAGTAACGAGCAGGAGACATAATTACAGAAACCAGTACCTGTATGTTAGAAGTATTGGCCCTGGCTGTTGAGGCACTTGTCCCACTGTGACACGAGGCGGTGAATGGTTGTCTCATAAAATTCCCAGGGCAGCGATGTGAACCAGTTCCGCACGTAAAGCTGGACGTCGGCATCCGAGGTGAATCGTTGCCCCTCAGAGCCCTTTTCAGGGGACCAAACATGGCGTAATCACAAGGAGAGAGGTCTGGACTGTATGGAGGGTTGCCGAGAACCACCCATTTGAATTTTTACAGGAGTGCCGCGACTAGGTTGGCCGTATGAGGTCGTGTATTGTCGTGGAGCGACCACCGCGGCTATGGCGTTCACTGTCACTTGGCGGTCGTGGGTAATGAGTGCATCAACCAGCTGGACGTTGTCATCGGTAATGCAGGGGGGTGCCCCAGACCGGGCATCATCGGCTAACGACACCCGTCCTTCCCTGAAGCGCTTGTGCCACGCCTTGACCCTTGCAAGGGACATGCAGTGTTCGCCGTACACTTGTGACATTCGGCGATGAATGTCCGTTCCCCTACTCCTTCCGCTGTCAGAAACCGAACAACATCTCTTTGCTCTTTGGTTGACGCCTCCATGTCACTGTTTGCAATGCGACTGGCAGCACTTGACGATTGGTGCATGCTGCTGCTCGCTTTGTATCGTCACGTGACGTGCACGCGTGCCCTCTAGCGACAGTCTGTGACCTTCCACGCTCTGGTCGGAACCTCACCTCGTTACACATGCCACGATTAGCCGATGAAGTCACCGGTCTGCGCATTCCAGTCTCCGGCTCGTTACTTTCTGAAAGCACCTTATATATATCTTGGCAGAGTCAGGAATTGAACCCAGACCTGGAGGATGATAGCCAAGAGGGCTAGCCACTGCGCTACTAGATTGATCTCAGCAATAACAACAGTTCCTCGCGTAACAAATTGTTATGTCGTTTATCTCATTTCTCTTGTGTTTGCATGGTTGTAGCTGGTGAAGAGGTCGCAGGAGTTGGCGATATGAGTGCGAGGACAATTGTGTCGCAAACAGTCACTCTCTCGGCAATTTCCGATAGAAAGTTTCGGGCAGGCAGAAGGTGAAACTTTCATAAAGTGTGCACACAGCCCTTGGAAATAAATGTTATTAATTCCCACATTTCACAGTGCACATAGCTCGCAATGTTATCTTTCTGTAGGGAATAATCGGCTTGAGTGTAATATTATGAAGGTAGAAATTCGAGGTACTATAAAAAGGTAAATTCTCCAGCAACAACTACAACAACACCCTGCTTCCAAAAATGCTAATTCAATGGAAAACCAAATTCAGGAGAAAGAAAGAAACATGTAGGCGATTGGTTGGTTCCTCAGTTTAGTGGCTGTGACCATGTGGTCATGTAGCCCTGTGAACTTTGGGTGTGTGTAGAATTTGTCTGATAACCGATGTTAATTGTGATGGCTGTATTAGTGTGTGTTATCTGTAATTCAGGTAAGGACTGCAGACGATCAATTTCAAGTAGTTCCTAATTTTGCTACCAAATACTACCGTCAACGACACCTAGCTCTGAACTTGGCTACTAGATGCAACCGGAACCTGGCAACGAAGGTTGGAATTTAATAGAGCGTTAATCAAATCTAACCTAGAAATTAAGCTTCACACAATTATAGTTACTGCAAAGTTCGTTTACATGCTATAGACTAAATCGATGACATGGGCCCTCCGGCTTTACTTCCCCTCCAAATAAAGGCATACTGAGGGATTTTTAACGTTCTTTAGAAATCTGACGACTTTGGCCGGGTTTGAATCTGCAATCTTGGGCATAGAAGCTCAGCCGCTAAACATGGAGGTGATTATGGGTTTGCATAGTTGATTCGATAAAATAATTTTAAACAATAGTCTAATGCTGGGTTATGTTTCATTCACCCTCTATTCTATGCGTCATTATTGCTTGTATTTCTGCCCCTTTATGTTTCTCGTGATTACTAGTAAAGCGTATGTTGAGATGGGTTCTGCATAAGACCACCTCGTGACGTAGTGTCTAGCATTGTAGGCTGTCACCACGTATGTCCGGAATAATTCTCGGCTCTAACATGAAACTTAATTCTTGTTTTATGGGCTTGAATGGGGTACACTCATCCTCGTGAGGCAAAACTGAGAAGAAAAGAGAAGAAAAGAGAAAAGAAGAGAAGAAAAGAAAGAAGAGAAGAAGAGAAGAGAAAAGAAGAAAAGGAAAGAGAAGAGTAAAGAAGAGAAAAAAAGAAAAGGGTAGATAAGGAAAGAAAAGGAAAGGAAAGAAAAGAAAATATAAGAGAGAAAAGATAAGAAAATATAAGAAAAGATAAGAAAAGATCAGGAAAGATAAGGAAAGAAAAGATAAGGAAAGGAAAGATAAGGAAAGACAAGGAAAGAAAAGAAAATATAAGAAAGAAAAGATAAGAAAAGATACGGAAAGATAAGGAAAGAAAAGAAAAGGTAAGGAAAGATCAGGAAATATAAGGAAAGAAAAGATAAGGAAAGATAGGGAAAGATAAGAATAGATAAGATAAGAAAAGAAAAGGAAAGAAAATATAAGAAAGAAAAGATAAGGAAAGATAAGGAAAGATAAGAATAGATAAGAAAAGATAAGAAAAGGAAAGAAAAAAGGAAAGATACGAAAATAAAATATAAGAAATTATAAGAAAGAAAATATAAGAAAAGATAAGGAAAGATAAGGAAAGATAAGGAAATATAAGAATAGATAAGATAAGAAAAGGAAAGAAAAGAAAAGGAAAGGTACGAAAATATAAGAAAGAAAAGATAAGAAAAGGTAAGAAAAGATAAGGAAAGATAAGTAAAGAAAAGAAATGATCAGAAAAGATAAGAAAAGATAAGGAAAGAAAAGAAAAGGTAAAAAAGATAAGACAAGAAAAGACAAGATAAGGTAAGAGTTCGATTCCCACCTCAGGCGTGCTGGAAGTTTTTTCCGTCGTTACCCCACTTCTTCTTCAGCCAAATGCTGGAATGGTTCCTAATTTATGGTCACGGCCACCTCCTTTTAAATCATTACCTAAATTACAAATACACATACTAGTACAGTCATAACAATAGAACACCCAAGTACACGGGACTAAATGACCACGATGTCCAAGTCCCTCAAATGAAAAGAACAACTACAACGAGTTCTACAGTGCATAGAAATGGACTTTAAGTCCGGATTTCCTTCCTGACGCCGACCCCATAGAAGGAGCTATTGGGATATGAAATGAATGGAACAGGGCAAGTAGTTTCAAATGTTATTTGAAGGTCAAAACGGACCTAACTCCCAAACTTGGAATGGCACAATATAACAAACTGTGTTCATCCATCCCGAATGACTAATTCTGAAATATATACTCAAACTGATGACTATTAACGGTCATGACAAAATGTACAATTTAAATATTTTTCAAACTTGTTATGTTGGTAAGGTTGCGTTACGCGTTCAACTATATTTATGATTTGCGTAAATCAACTTATTTTCGATCACATAATCTAAAAAAAAGCAGTTGAAGTAACGAAACTCTTCCAGGAGCTCGGCTTAGAAACGAATCCCCTGAACACCTTGCTAAAAACACCTTTGCTGACTCTGAGGCCTTGCTGCAGCATCGCATACTAACACGTGGTATTTCTAATTTTAAAGACCTGCTTGGTTCCAAATTTGTTACCCAAATGGTACCCTACACTACTTCAATGCCCTAACAATGATTGTAGGGCTTGAGGCATCTCAGTAGAAACAAGCAGTAACTGGTTTCTATTTTATTTCAAGTAAATAATTCTGAAATCAATGTTTCCCTCGGAAGAATGGAAAAAACATTTCAATGAAAAATATAATTTCAAAATAAATGTCAATAAAAACAAAGTCAGTCAGTGTTAAAAGTAGTGGCGTTTCAAGTGACGCTTTACTACCCAATACAGTGTTATTTTACTGTTCAACTGGATTTTGAAAGAATTTGTATCCTACCTCAGTAGCGGCAAAGCAGAGGAGATCTACGGCCAAAAGTATATTAATGTAAATAATATGTAATAAAGGTTGACACGCATATTTCTAAAACTTAGACACCATTCTTGCAACGCAGAGTAAATAAATAAATAAATAAATAAACAAATAAATAAATGTTAATTAATAAAATAAAATAACATACAATAATGTAAATAAAACAAAATAAGTAAATAAAGAAAGGAAGAAAGAAAGAAAGAAAAACAAGATGTTCAGTAAAGAACATATAGCCTACTTTCTCCTAAATGCATGGGTATTGTTATAACTCTTTGTACTTTTCAAGGAGTATAATTGAATGTTGGTTGTAGTAGCTTGTTTAAATACAACGTGCTATAGGGATATTAAACATGAATATGAGGTGCCCTTTGCTCGTGCTAACCCTGTAAAAACTTTCATTCAATTCGGTTTCACCGTGTTTGAATTGATATGGGGAATGGATTTACACACATACATGGCCGCTATTTGCACACTATTGGGCTAATGACCTTGAAGTCAGTCATAAGATGCTTTTCACAAAAAGGCATGTTGTTGCAAAATCTGGTAGAGATCAAATTATTAGGATGGTCGTAATTTGATTTAAGCTTTTAACATTTGGGTGGCCGTCATTCCGTTTCCGTCAAGATGGCAGCAATATAAAACATGCCACTGAGGTGCCCTTTGCTAGTGCTACCTCTGTACCAAATTTCGTTCAATTCGGTTTCACCGTGTTCGAATTGGTAGGGGGAATCGATTTGCACACAAAGATGGCCGCTATCTGCAAAATATTTGGCTAATGACCTATTAGTTTGGTCAAAGGATGCTCCCTCTATAAAGGTATGTTGATGCAAAATTTGGTAGTGATCGGATGATTAGGTTATTCGTAATTTGATTTAAGCTTTGAACATTTGTGTGGCCGCCATTACGTTTCCGTCAAGATGGCGGCGATATAAAACACGACACTGAGGTGTCCTTTGCTAGTGCTACCTTTGTACCAAATTTCGTTCAATTCGCGGTTACCGTGTTCGAATTGATAGGGGGGGGGGAAGACAATCAGAGTACACTGACTCACACACACACACACACACACACACACAGACTCACACACACACACATACATACACACACACACACACACAGACACACATTTTTCGCCCTGTGTTGATCTCATAAGTCTACTTTCAATTTTTGCAAAAATCGAAAGTAGGTTAAAAATGAAGAAATAAATATTAATTGATAATTAAATAAAGTGAACCCAAAAAAAAAAATTAAAATAAATTACTTAAATAAAATAAAACTAAATAAGATATCGCAAAACAAAATAAATTTAAATAAAATAAAATACGTTTAGTGAAATACGATAAACTAAATGAAACAAGGTAAAACAAATTACTTAACATAAAATAAATTAAATAATTAAAATGTATAAATATGTATAATGTATAAATAAGTAATAAATAAATAATTGAATAATTACATAATAGTACATTATGCAACGAGCCTATAATGGCTATAATTAAGACACGAGTATTTTTTATAAAACGAGCGTATGCGAGTTTTATAATTTCCATACGAGTGTCTTAATTACCATTATAGGCGAGTTGCATACGACTGTTTATGTTCGACGATAATTATAACTTTATTATATGTTTTAACATAAATATTCATAAATATCTGTGGAGAGTCAGCCACAAGAATTTTGTTATCGGAGAGCGAGCGCGAGACATCTCTCTGTCTTTCAAGATCTCTGAACGACCGACGCATGCGCTCTGTGTGCTTGCAATGCCATATTATGCAGGCCATATGTTTACATCTGCCATCCCTCAGTAATATTGTCACCGGAGTCGTTTGAAGGCTGTGTAGAAATTAGGGTTGATGATATTAAGGTACAGTGCTATTTCTTGTCTCATATTCGCCAGTTTATTCACGCGAACATATGGACGGTGCGTATTCCATGTCGGTAATTTATTATAGTTCGATGTTGTGTTTATGTCTGACATGTTGGATTTCGAGCGCATGCTCGAAGTTATCGTTACCTAATTGGTCAATGAACGAGCTCTGATTGGCTGGGGAAACTGTATCGTAATGAAAAACAGTGTTATAATGACCATCATTATGATACAGTTTTCTGACACGTAATAGTGAGGGTTGAACATAAATAAATGTAGGACATTTTACCACAAACTTCTGTAGTTTCCTTTCAAGCTCGGGAAGCTTGTTATACCAGTTGTGGCACGCGTAATAGTGTTTGGAAACTCTGATCTAGAGCAAGTTGCACAACAGATGCACCAGCTGGTGCAGTGCTAAAACTATGCGGGCAGACTTCGTGGAGAAAACCTATCAGCTAAGCTGTTACTAGACATGATCTCGAGACTCTGACGCAGCAGAATACAGAAACAATGTCGTAACAAAACACAATACTTGTCGCAAACCTGCACCAAGTAGACGGGCTACATCCGAGTGCGGTGGTCAGTAACGGCAGGAATCATAAACACAGTGTTCCTTCTAAGAGGAGAAGTGCAGCAGGCCAGAAATCGCTAACAAAAATAAGTCCGTCTAGCTTTGTTACTGTTCTCTATTGCTATGTAATTCCATAAACTGTGATCCACATGGTTGAGTGATGGTAGCTGAGCTTCTAACTGGAAGGGAGTGCTTCCATTCCCGCCTAGGTTGTGGATTTTAGTACCAAAAACTACATTTCAGTCAGCAATTCCCTATTCTTGCTTAAGTGTGGTTCACATGGTGGTACTGTGCCCGTTTCTTAAATGTCACGGTGGCCCGGATCTCACAAACGTGACATCCAAGAAATGAATTAATATTTATTATTATTATTATAATTATTTATGAAACAACTTCAATTATTTATAATTTGCTGATTCACCTGGTATATGATAACGCACTATTCGTTTAATTAATGTTCACCAAAATGGACATTCAGGAATTTTTATATGACAGACATTAATTTGCTCGAGTTAGAATGAAATAATATTAAATATTACGCACATCCGCCATCACGAATTTATAATATTTAAAATAAGTTATTCGTCATATAATAATTGTAGAATTTAGATACTTCGCCAGAAGGTAAGTAGTGTATAGAGGATTTGCTCTTCTGACGGTGCAATAGCCGAGACTGCACGTATTCAAGATGGTGGCCATACGTAATATTAAAGCACTCAAATCGATAGATTATGATGTAATTGGGCAATTAGGCTACCACGAAAAGTGGTAAAAGAGACCTCACTGGTACGATTATAATATTGTACGTGCTATTCAGACAAATTGAAGACCTATGAATGATGAATTAAACGCCGTGTGATAAGCCAGAAATTGATATTTGAATTAGATAGAAATGACCAGTAAAATATTATAAAATTGGAGGTTTAATCCTTCAAGGATTTGTTTAAAAAAGTAGATGAAATAAATGGAAAGCTTAGAAACTTCAATTATATTAACCTGTGCTCCATAGAATCTGTTCCAAAAATCTATAAATATGTGAGTAGAAAATTATTATACCCTACATATCTTATCTTCCACCATTCCTCTTGCATTTAAGTATTTATGGAATGAAAATTAGTTTCGATTGTGAAGTATGGTTAGCAGTTCGTATTTCCCACCAAGTAAAGAATATAGCGATGGAACTTGAGACCTATGTATACCATTTACTTCTCATATGTCGAGTTACGTGATGTGAGATGAGTCAATTCTGCGGGATGACAGAGCACCGTCTCAGGTGTATATGACAAATAGCGGAACGCGCTAGTGTGTGATGAAGTGGGCTTGGAGGACAAGGAAGGAGCTGTTACATATATTACTCTCACCAAGATAGAGCACTAGCCATGGATGGATCACTGGGAGGAAGTAATGGAATAAAAAGCTATTTGTTGCGAGAACTGTGGGTTTCTCGAGGGGAAAGAACAAAAGCAAGAAGATAAAAGTGAGATAAAACCTGAAGGGAACAGCAGCGAGTCCAATTGGATAATACGAGTAATACTCTGTTCCCTAGGGATGTTGTGGTGGGCAGAATGCATTTGTGAACTATTCGTGGTACAGTGGGGCACGAATTAATTTGAAGTTATAAACATTCAGGGTTATATTTAATCAAGTATTTACAAAACTTGACAACACTACTAATTTGAGGTGTTGTGGTTTGTGCCTTTAGTAGGTTCTAACAAGTGTTTTTATCATTTCAAATGATCTTGTCGACTTCATCGTTATGCTTAGGTCTACCGTTATATGTCACGGTTACGGCCTGTATGACGTCATCATGTTGTTCAGTGCATATGCACCAAGTCTGAGTTTACTCCTGGGGTCTGGCGTTATGCGAACGGAGACGGCGAGTGGGTGACGTCATGCAGCCGCCGCGCGGGAAGCCTAAGTTAAAGGGTAATGGAGTCTGTTGAGTCGGAGTTTACTCCTGGGGTCTGGCGTTATGCGAACGGAGACGGCGAGTGCGTGACGTCATGCAGCTCCCGCACGGGAAGTCTAAGTTAATGGGTAATGGAGTCTGTTGAAAGAGTCCCCCTGTGCCTTTCTAACATGTGTAGCTTTTGTAGCATACGTCATTTGAAATGATATAAAGTCTAGTCTCTGAGACTGACTGTATCTTTTTTTTTGTTGCGAATTTCATCTAAGTGCTTCATTCTCTATGGCATCCTATGGAACCCGCAAGGAACAAGAAAAAGGGGAAGACCTAAGGTGACCTGGAAAAGAAGCGTTGAGGAAGAGATGAGGGAAGAAGGGAAATCCTTGGCAGATCTACAACAGATTGCCAGGAGAAGAGACCAATGGAGGATCATTGTAGCAGCCCTTTGCTCCGAAAGGGGGACCCAGGACATACGTCAAGTCAAGGCAAGTGCTTTGGAATCTAGTCGACTACTTTTCCTCACATCTTCTTTTTGTTATCGTCCATACACTATACTTTGTTGATATACATCCTAAGGATATTGATATCTTGTCCTTTGCATTTACGTGTTCCTCCATTGGTCGAACAGATTCTTTTGGATCAGGTTTAGGTCTGTGGAGTTTCTTGGCCAATCTGAGATGCAAAGTAGATAAACATTTGCCACAGGTTAGCCGGAATTGTAGCATTATACCTTTCCGGGACAAACATAAAATTAAGAACTCTGCAAAGGTCAGGAAAGTCTTGCGGCATGAACCTGATCGAGCATTTTCGGTCAGTCCTGAGAGGAAGACTCGCGGTAAGGAAGGCTCTAGACGTATTTTAATTAATTAATTTAAAAGTATAATAATAATAATAACAAGTGTATCTTCCCAGGAAGTGGTCATGTCTGTCGAGTAAGACATGGAAAAGAGACCGCAGTAGGGATTCAAATCCGAATCCCCTATTGTCCGAGCAGGTGCGGTTAGTTACTCACACTAATGCGGCCTCACTAAACCTTAAGGCGCTGATCCGGCAGCTTGTGAAATGACGAGGCGATATCATATCTACTAGCTGACCTGCGTGAGAAATCTCGCATGTTCATTAACCACCCACCTGGCTTTACTGTTATGCGGGCTTCTATAAATATGTTTAATTGTTTAAACGCACTTTTTAATCAAATTGTCGATATTGATGATATCCGAGTGCAGTTCGTCACTGTTGCGGGTAATTCTGTGTGAATACTCTTCTCAATGCACAATGGGTTGTGTGCGCCCCATGTGTACAAACTACCCACCCATCTATAGTGTTATGCGGGCTGGACAAGACACAGTTCTGCCAGGGACTATCGCCTTGTTTATTAGTTTGAACACACTATTTAAACAAATAAATATATTACCGTTGACTTTCCAAGAAATGCAAGATTTTTCTGTACTAATGAGACGATTTGGCGCAAAACTCATCTTCTAACTCTTTTTGATTGAGGAGCTTGAATTCTTTGCTGGATGAACTTAGCGTATTGTAATAAGCATGTCTATGTTTCATAAATCGAAAAAGAAGTTCAGAATTTGTCTCACAGATGGCTCTGTGCGTGGCGTCTAAGCAATAAAGGAACCTTCTCGCCATTCCCCAAGAAGCCACATATATATTCATTTATTTATTTATTTATTCTTTGTTATGTCCAGCGGCTTTGCTGGCGTAGTTGTTAGTATTCTTAGCTTCTGCACCCAAGATCACGGGTTTAAACCCGGCCGAAGTCGTCGGATTTTTAACAGCGTTAAAAATCCCTCAGTATGCCTTCCTTCGGAGGGGTAGTAAAGCCGGCGCGCCCATGTCATAGATTTATGGTGTGTAAAAGAACCTTCCACTAACTGCAATTGTGTGAAGCTTAATTTCTAGGTTAGATTTGATTAACGATCTGTTAGTCCCAACGTACGTCGCCAGGTGCCGGTTGCGGTGGCATCTAGTAGTGAAGTTCACGGCTAGGTGTCTTTGATGGTAACATTTGGTAGCAAGAGTAGGAACTACTTGAAATTGATTGTCTGCAGTCCTTACCTGAATTACACATAACAAACAATAATACAGCCATCACAATTAACACCAGTTATGAGACAGATTCTACACACACCCAAAGTACACGTGACCACGTTGTCGCAACCCCTAATCTAAGGAACCAACCAATCTTCGTTATGCCCATTCAAAGAGCTAGAACTTGTTTGTTGGCCTGATGGCTTTACCCCTTCTTATCCTCCCAAAATCTCTTCGTGGATGCACTGTGTTTCATCCTGCGCTCTATGGATCACTTCCTTCCTGTTTTCTTTTTAAGTTTATCTATTTATTTATTATTTTAAAAGTTATTCATTTATTTTATCTGAGAAAATAATAATGAAGTTGGATCTTTTTTCACGTTGAGTCCTGTATTTTCCAACTACGAGGCTCGTTTTTTAAGTAATACCCGTTGTGCCCGTTGTGATATTACGCCGTTGCAGCGCCACGGTCGGCATTCCGTGCAGGTTCGCTGTGTACCTGCATCTGTTGACAACAGTCGCCCATGTGTGGGTGTGTTGACAAGCTTTTGAAATCGCACCGCCGATCGCGAGTCCCGCCGACTCGTAGACAAGAGAGAGAACTCCCCTGTAAGATATGCTGCCATTTGGCCACCACTGTCAGACAAATTGCGTGCGTGCCAGGTGAACTTCGTATGTTTAGGAGTTCTCCTGACCACATACGCAATTTGCTGATAGTAATTTGACACTTTGTACGTAGTATGACAGTGATATTGACTATGCATGGTCAAGTTTCAAGGTAAAAGGATAAAAATTGTAGATTTTAGGATTTTTACAGATGCATCCCCTTAATGCAACATTTGGGGACTAATTGTGAGCCTCTCGTTGTGGGTCGTACCACTGCAGCACAGTAGCTATTGGCGCCTGTTTGTGTGTTAATGAGTGTGATTCATAGTCCCAAGGTGAGCTGCCAGAATCTCCGAATACTCCCAGACATTTCGTGATGCCATTTAATTTGAGAGAACAAGCCTTATCTCGAGGCTATCGTACATTGCACATTGCTCATACGAATTATGATTGTCGAGCTGAAATGAGTGGGTGGAGCCCTGGTGAGAAATTAGATGGCATTTCCTTGTAATTGTACTGCTTTATTCCCTCAAGCCCTTCGCAGTCTGCATTTCATTTCAGCGAATAGGACGAGAACAGAGATCCTCGAACACAGCCGAGTACAAAAGAATATAAAAACAAGTAGCTCCGTGAAGAACTAAAGCCTATTTTCATATATCCTACTTATGTTAATTGCCTCTGTGTCCGAGCTGTAGCTGCTTCAAGTGGACCCCCATGGGGCGAGCTACAAGTTCCGTTCAATTTCAAGTAGTTCCAACTTTCGCTACCAGATATCACTGACACCTAGTGGTGAAAGTTGGAACTATGATATACCGTTTCAACTAAATCTATCCTAGAAATTTAGCTTCACACAAGTTTAGTTAGAGGAACGATCTTTTACATGTCATAAATCTATGAAATGGGACAGCCGGCTTTAGTTCCCCTCTGAAGGAAGGCATACTGAAGGATTTTACCCCCCAGGGGCTCACATCTAGTGGGACGTGGGTTGGTGACCACGGGGCCCCAGCTGAGTCCGGCATTGCTTCCACTTACTTGTGCCGGCCTCCTCTCTGTCTTCTTTCCTTTCGACCTCACTTGGTCAACTCTTGTCCTCTTCCGACCCCGACGGTATTAGGGTATCCGAGGCCTAGGAGGTCTCTTCATTTCCCGCCTTAATTGGCCCTTGTCTCCTCTTTTCTGATTCCCTCTTTCTGCGAGGGGTCAGCCTTCTTTTTCTTTTCACGTTATCTCCTGCGTTCTGCTCAAGGCCCACAAGGAGGCCGGGTGTATGTAGTCCCACCACTTTTGGTGCACCCTAGATAATGCTACACCCTCAGGGGCTCACGGTTGGTGAGTTCGGGAGTTGGCGACTCCGAGGGATTCCTGAGCTGGGTCCGGTTTTCCCCTTTTGTCCCTTACCTGTGGGATGGACCCTCTCCTCTTTCACTTTCCTACCTGCCATTCATGGCGCTCCTTCCTTCCAAGTCCCTCAATCCGCATTCTTCGAGGGTTGAGGGCATTTATTTTCTTCCTGTCCTTTATTTGCCTTATTCTCCTTTAGTTTTCCATTTCTTCTTCTAGTATGTAGGTTAGTAGTTCGTTTTAGTTTTAAGTTTGCATTTCATTTTCAACTTCACGATCACCCAAACCATCAGGGGCCGATAACCTAGATGTTAGGCCCCTTAAAACAACAATTATCTCATCATCACGAAGGATTTAACGCTCATAAATAATCCGAGGACTTCGGCCGGGTTTGAACCCGCTATCTTGGGCACAGCAGTTCAGCTTGCTACCAACTACGCCAACGAAGTCACTAGGACATATAGTAAACCACCGGGAATAGCAAACTTAGTTATAGAAGTAAGGGTCGAGGGTAAGAACTGTAGGGGTAAACCAGATAGGCTCAGGTGAAAAGTGTGCTAGCTATGTAGTGATGAAAAGATTTGCTCAGGCTAGAGAGGCAGGGAGAGCTGCATCAAACTAGCCAATATACTGAAGACTCAAACAACATATCCCATCCACCTTAAACAACCCTCGGTTCGCTCTACCTGCTTGTTATCATGTTAGTAACTGTATAATTCAGATATTTCACTCACATGCAGTGCACCCCACCCTCATATATTCTCAAGACGGATGAGGCTTGACCACGCTCTGAATACTCAATTTGCCTGCACTCTGCAAGATTTAAAGCGACACCTGCCGTCACACAGGACTCCTTTATAATTCGCAAACAGAACTCACAGGTAATAATGAAATGGCTTGAGGTAAGCCAGCAACACTGAACCTCAGGGGAATAGGAACCACTAGTGGGCCCGTGCGAGCTTTCGCAACGTGAATGTAGGTTTATGGCATAGTAGGGAAGAATGTGGAAAAACGAAGTTTTAAATATTGAAGAAATATATTTATTGTTTTAAACGGCATACGTACATGAGAAGAACACAAATAATTATGTAGAACAGTGTTTTGTACTTGTCACAGCACCTCTTTGTAGACAATATTCGATGTTACAACGAATCCATCGGTTATGGTTTGCTCGGGAGTTTCTTCCACAGCAATTTTTACATTTGCAAAGGATTGAACCCTAGAGAAAATCTTGATGAGACCACACCGGAGTCATCTGCTGAGAGACTCCTCAGCTAGCAGTACGCTGCGCTCCCGCCAGATGGCTGCAGCCGCCGCGCTGCCCTGCGCTCTAGCGGCAGGCTCGCCTAGCAGTACGCCGCACTCCCACCAGATGGCTGCCGCCGCCGCACTGCCCTGCGCTATAGAGGCAGGCTCGCCAGGTTACGGTGCTCCCATTGTAAATGTACATTTTTTAGATATTTATTTAATTGTGAGGCATTTAAAGAGGAAGTGAGTGCGTTTCGGGCACACACGGGGTTATGCGGAACCTGCAGGTACCCCATATGTGTACGTTGGTATTAACAGGACCTTATTTTCGGTACAAAACCGGAATGGGACCTTAGCAGAATAATATAGGGAGGATATCCAGTTACCTCGTTAACCCGACCGTAATGGGGTACTTCAGCAAGTCTGGAGAACCGAGGTTCGAAATTCGACGCAGACAGCATTTGTCCCACGCGTGCGTAATATCACCACCAAACCTCCCCCCTCCCCCCCCCCCCTTCCCCTCGCATGCTCAATCCAGTTCAATGCTGGGCTAGGACCAGTGACGGCTGGCGGATAATTGTTCTGGGCGTTGCAATTTTCTCATTAAGGGGGGAGGGAGGTGGTAGGTTAAAAGACTGCTTGATATCGGAGAAAACTGTACTCAAATGCGCGGTAAAACGAATGTACCTCATTCATCATGAATTGCGCTGTTCATAGAACCACTTTATCATCGGATGTAATAGATTATAAATTGGTCTACATGAAAATCTTCACGAGAAAGAAGCAACCTAAGTTATACACGTGGGCAAGAAAGAACCGCGAGTGTCTCAAGTACGCGCAAATCGCATTGCAAAACATAGTGTTGGGGATGTGAATGGGGCAAGTGTCGGCATCTCCGGTATTTACTTTAGTTTACCAGGTGCATTACACCCAATTGTCGGGGATTGGATTGGTGCCCAACCACCATTTGAAAGGGGTGTTGATTAGTTGGCATCCTTAGCATTTTCGGAGATTTACTAGGATGTACAATCCTGGTGTTTTGAGAAGAGCTGCGGGGCTATACTCACCAGACTTACCTGGAGAGCCTTAATAAGTCAAGCGCTTGCTAGTTGTCTTCACCGTACTGCTTGACAGCATGCAGCAGCGGGAAGCACTGGATCCTAACCTAACTATAAGCTAAGGGGGCAGGGTTTTATAACTAACTGTGTGAAATAAAAGATAAAGCCCTTGACTGCGAAAGAAGAGTTTCTTACTACTTATGTGTGCTATAGGGGGGAAATAAAATAAGAGGATGAAAAAGGAATTAGACCGACACACCACTCACCCTACCGTTGTTACCAGTTGTCCGCGACGTGGCGTTGGGCTCGGTCGGCTGGCGGGCGCCGGCTCTCGTAGCACTCACATTCAGCGTATGAACCCAGGATCAAGAGAGCGTTGACCAAAGAGAGAAGCCGGGCGCGTGGAAGCGTCCCGTATTTGTAGGTTTTCAAGTGGGTCATAGCATGTCAGCAGTATATACAGGTGTACGCTAACTTTCGTTACTATTGCATAAGATTGCAAGCTAGCGTTTACCGTACTCGCGAATGTAGGCCGTAATACTTGCTTCACCCGGCTGTTCGTAAAGCTATAGCCCTTCAATGTATCACCAAATAATTAGGTATATTTGTCGACACAACCCCTCTGGAAGGGTTGGGTATACAACAATAGTATCGGCAGTTGATCGAGCATCTCGGATATCTCCGTCCACGCCTCGGCACCCTTGTTGCAATCAGCGCGCATCAACCAGCCGAGTTAACAGTTGGGATAGGGCTTACCCGGTCTAACATGTCTGCCATACCCTTCACTATTGAGATCTGGTCGGTGCTCGGGGCTGGCAACGACCAAACGGACGAGTGCGCTTCGCTTTCTCAGGCAGTAATTTACTAATAAGATTTCCTGAATTACTGTATTAAGGGAGGCTGGGACTGAGATTTTGATGAAAAGAGTAAAATTATCGATTTTTCAATTTTGTGCACATTATTGTTCGCCGGACTCCAGCGGATCATTTGGCGGTTGTATATTTCAGGTTCCGCCATTTTTAAAGTACTAGCGTGACATTTAAGTGTCCGGTTGAGAGCTGAGGAAACGCCCCCATCCACTAGCTTCAACGCAACAGATACCGCTCTCACCAATGCCCATCTACAAATTGCCTCTAGAGCTGCTATCTAGTGAGTTGACGAGGAAACATTACTACGGTAACTATAGAAATGCCAATTACTAAAATGTTTTTTTTTCTTATATTCATTTTCAGGTATTTAAAATGTTCCAGCTGAACCAATTTTGTTTCAATGTCCATGACAATGTCATGAGTTGTTAACACCAATATTGTCTTGATATTAACTGAAGGATTTTTTTTATAATGTTGATACTTAAAAACATAGTAGCCTTCAAATGGGTATTTTTAGCATAATTTGAGAAAAACATAAACAAATAAAACATATCTTTTCCTCACATTCATGGACTACATATGCCGACTTTCTCTCTGTTAAAATTCTTTCCATACCTTTATGTGCCTGAACACCAGTTTTAAATGTGATATTTGAAGTAACTGTTCAGCTGGAGCATTTTTATGCTTATCGATAAAAAAAAATGTAAGCGTTAATTTTTCAGAAAGTTTTGTTGCTATTTTTCTGAAAATTGGTATTATTTTACCATCAGGGGACCAGAAACCAAAGTTCATTCAATTATATCAATAATTACTATTTTTCATAAATTCAGTCCCAGCCTCCCCAAGATTTCCTGAATTACTGTATTAAAGAACAAAATTATGAATTCATATACAGATAAAAGAAACAAACAGCTTTTATTACTAAAAATATTATCAAGTGTTTTTCTTCAAGAATTCTGGTCGTTGTGGAACACTGCAAACTTATTACCGGCCACCACTCGTTAGGACCCTCGATCGCACGCTATCTTTCAAGAAACACCTGAACAAGTGCTGCTAAACTACAGACTAGGAACAACATCCTCCACAAACTCACTGGTTCAACATGGGGAGTTTCTGCATCCACTCTTCGAACATCAGCAATGGCATTAGTGTACTCTACAGCAGAGTATTGCTCTTCAGTGTGGCTAACCAGTCCTTATGTCAAGAAGATCGACGTAGTCTTGAATGAAACCATGCGTATCATCAGCGGCACCGTTAAATCTACTCCACTGTATTAGTTACCTGTGTTGAGTCATATAGAGACTCCAGTTATAAGACGCCTCAACAACCTGGAAGACAGTACAGAAAAATAACATCAAACACAGCCCTTCCTATCCACCAGGACATAGCTGTAGGATTCAGGCGGTTAAAATCGAGATCACCACCAGTTTAGACGGCACAGCTGCTCACCAGCAGAAGCTATCATGGAAAAGCAGAATGGCAATCTGATTGGAACGGCACAGCTCCGAAGGAGTGGCAGCCATTATTTAACATCAAGCACCCTCCGGCTGGTTTTGATCTCCCACGAAGAACGTGGGATGCCCTCAACAGAATCCGAACCAAGCACGGGCGATGTGGCTCACTGCTTCATAAGTGGGGCAAGCGAACTTCCCCCAGCTGTGAATGTGGTGCAGTGAATCAAACCATCCACCATATTGTAACAGAATGTCTGAGGAGGGCGTACTCTGGATCAATGGACGACTTTCTGGTGACATCTACTCAGGCCATACAGTGGCTAGTCGAACTGGACATACAGCTGTGAAATCTGTAGGGCTAAGTTGATTGTTGTAAGGGTTTGCTCCCTTTTTTTTGTATGTATATGTATATACATAAATAGTATATCGTTTTTGTGTACAATGCCATAAGCATAAATAATAAATAAGGACCCTATGTCATGTTCTGGGACACCTAGACCATCCCTGCCCTTCAATCGTCATGTGTATCTCTTCAGTTGGTAAACATGATTTTGCCCAATAAATGGGCGGGGCACAAAATATAAATACACTCTCCGCAGTGTTCGTTGACTTCGAGAAAGCCTTTCATTCGATCAGTAGAGAAGCCATGTGGAAATATGTGAAGCGGTATGGAGTGGCGCCACAAATTAGTAATCTCATTCAAGAAACTTACCGTCGTTACACATGCAGAGTCATTCATGAGGGCCATGTATCTGAGTCTATACATGTACGTTCAGGAGTGCGTCAAGGTTGTACCCTGTCGCCAACCATGCTTTTGGTTGTGATTGACGCAGTCATGAGGAACTTGACTCAAATGTGATATCCAATGGGGATTAACAAATAGGCTGGAAGATCTGGAATTTGCTGACGATTTGTGTCTCCTGTTTGAAGCTCATGGGGAAATACAAACAAAGATTCAAGACCTGGTAGAATAAAGAAAAAGGTGAGACACACAATGAACTCAAAAAAGACCGAGGCCTTAAGAACTAACACCAACAAACTAGCCTATACCCATTTGTTATCGGGGGAGAATCTATAGAAGATGTGGATAGATTCACCAGCCTGGGCAGTGTAGTGGCCAAAGACGGAGGAGCAGCGCAGGATGTCTCGCAACGTATTCAAAAAGCAAATGGCGCCTTTGTTCGACTGTATCCAGTGTGGAAGAACAACAGGATATCTATCAGGATCAAACACCGCATTTTCCTAAGTAATGTCAAATCCGTTCTATTATATGGGTCCGATACTTGGAAAGTGACTAAAGTAATTACCTCCGGGGTGCAGACCTTTGTCAACCGCTGTTTACGGAAGATCCTCAACATCTGCTGGCCGGAAGTCATCTCAAACCATGAACTTTGGAGAAGGACGGGGGAAATTGAGATAACCATACGAACCAAAAGGTGGAAATGGAAATGGTCGGGCATTCACTGAGAAAGGGAAATGAAGTCATTGAAAGAGAGGCATTGGAATGTAACCCGCAGGGTAAAAGGAAGAGAGGGAGATCAGTACAGCTGGAAGCAGGTAAGTCCTGGAGCGAGAGGAAGAGTTTGGCTGTCAATAGGACCAGATGGAGATGCTTTGTGTTCCACGAGGGACAACAGGAATGAATCCTTTATAGGGAAAAATACTGTTAGATATATTCTATTTGTAATTTTTTCCATTTAATTTTAATTATTTTACCATGATTATAATTAGACCAATTATTCTTTTTAATTTTTTTCTTTATCATTTTAATGTTAATAATTAATTTTATCATCTTAAAATTAAAATGGTAACATTAGCGGAAGTCCGTGTAATTTAGACTGATGTTACTTTTGGTATTTGCAAGTTTGGCCACTCCCTTTCTCAGGCAAGGTCAGCAAGAAAGTTGAGGGTTCCTTTCACCCTGCAAGTCATTCTGATCTTGGACTCAAAGTTGCTGGGGAATTAGGAAAATAAGTTCGTCACCACATTCCTTGTAAGATTATACGACCATAAGGAAGTGTCCTGTGAAGTTATTATTTCAACGAAGAGAGAGTGTCGCTTTCACAAGTACAACTGAGATATCGTGGTAAGTTCTAACACACCTTCATTCACCAAATGTAAAATAGTTTTCATATTATTTGAATTTTGGTTAAATATATGCATGCCGTGTAATTTGGACCGCCAGAGAGTGTGTAATTTGGTCCGTTGAAACAAATGTAATCATTAAGTTTCTTCATATTGACCATGCCGTGGTGTAGCGGCTAGTGTTCTTGGCTGTCTCCCCGGAGGTCCGGGTTCGATTCCTGGCTCTGCCCAGTAATTTTAATTCTGGTGGGAGAACTGGAACGGAGTTCAATTCCCAATTTAGCTATCCTGAAAGTGGTTTTCCGTGGTTTCCCAGTTTTGCACAAGGTAAATGCCGGAATTGGTCCTAACTTAGAGCCACGGCCACCTCCTACCCAAGCTATCCCCGATTTACAAGTACATACACTAGTACAGGCATCATAACACAGGTTATCACACAAACTCCACACTCACATAAGTACACGAGGCCACATCACCACGATGTCGCAAAGCCCCTGAAATAAGCAACAACAACTCTCTTCATAGTTTTATTCTGATTCTGAAAGAAGTTGTTTTATAATCTGAAAGGGCTTTGTTGTTGTTGTTGCTTATTTTAGTGGGTGTGACATCATGGTCATATAGCTCCGTGTATTTGTGTGTGTGTGCGTGGAATTTGTGTGATGACCTGTGTTGTTGTGGTGGCTGTACAAGTGTGTGGCTATTTGTTAACTGGCGATAGGATTGGTAAGGAGGCGGCCGAGGCCTTAAGTTAGGATCCATCCCAGCATTTTCCTGGAGTAGAAGTGGGGAAGCCACGGAAAACCACCTCCAGGATGGCTGAAGTGGGAATCGAACCCTCCTCTTCCCTGTTTTGGCTCTCAAAGCTGATTGTACCCTATTCCAGCGCTCAGAACCGAAGTTTTTTTTTTGGCTGAGCCGGGAATCGAACCCGGACCTCCGGGTTTACATGACAAAAGTGACAATCAGAATTCGCAGTGTTGCATTTTATTGTTTAGAATTGCCTGTTAAATAGCTGAATTAACTTACAAGTGTTTATATTTTCCAGTCCAAATTACGCATCGCCCTGTTCCAAGTTACACGCCATCGGTCCGAATTACACGATATTACATTTTGATATAAACATAAATTTTAAGTAATACTCGGAGATAATATTAACATTTATTTTCACCAAATCATTTGACACAGTTTACTAATTATCGTCCATAAAATTTGAGAAAGTTTAATTACGGTCAAAGACGTTACTGACGTTTAAAATTAAGTGGTCCGAATTACACGGACTTTCCCTATTAGAAATTTCATTTCAATAAGATTATTTATTTTTAATTTTTAGAAGCATAGTAAACATTATTAAACAATTGAAAATAGTAAACAATTAAAATTAAAAAGTAAGAACATAAAATAAGATAATAAAGAAAAGAATTTACAATAAAGTACTGTATTACAATTTTTATTTTTGTTCAGTTTAAGGGTTTTTATTTTACAAGAATATCAAGCACCTTAAATCAAGGAGATTTAAAAAAATATTTGATTTAAAGAAATACTAACACTTCCATAATTATTCATTGAAATATGGGTGAAAGATTCAACCATTTGCATCTTCGACAACATAAATTGTACTTGTGGTTAATATTCAAACCTCTAACATATAAAGAGTTAAGACAATTAAGTCAAGTGTCAGCCGATAATTCATGAATGAGTCGATAGTCTATGATGACGAGAAAGTCCAGATTTTAGCGGCAGTAAAAAAAGAGAGTTCGTTAATATTTGTCACAATTCTACAAAATACGTTTCAAACAGGCCAGCTCCCTAGCATCGATAGCTCATTTCCAATAACGGAACGAGTATTAATATGGTTATCGAAGTTGACATCATGACTACAAAGTTTTAAAATGTACAAATATTGTGACAGAATTACAGGGCCGCTGTTCGGGAGATGAACATTTGTCACTCGGCTCAGTTATCACTGCAATCATCCTGACTCGTTCTAAAGCTCTATGTTAATCAATCATTGCACTTATCGATGCATGCAGTCAAATTGTTTCATCATCACAGCTGTAATTTGATTGAACAGCCCCGTGTTTGCTGCAAGTGGGATAATTTGTAATGATGAACGAACTAGGGACAGAGTTGTTAATGTTACCAGGTGGATGGTGCGAATCATCTGCAACGTAACATTAATTTAGAAACAAAAATTGTGGAGGTAAGTTAACTAAAGTATCATGGATAGAGACACGAAATTTCTTTGCTAGACTTACACTCCCAAAAATATCTTAGGTGAGCAGGGTATACCTAAATACTTGGATTTCAACACGCATTCGCTAACGAACTGTTTAGCGCGGACAGCTAAATCAAATTGTTCTCGGCGGGATTGTTCTTCCAAACAGGCGATGTGAGCAAACGTAAAAGAACAACAGCACCATTTTTTTTCGTGTCCAATCACAGTATAAATTTCCAATCGTTCCAGCTGAGATGCCTCTATTCATTGCAAGGAACATTTAGTAACTTAAGTAGTAATACCGGCTGTCTGACAATGCTCTTTAACCGGCCAACACGATTGTGCCCAGTGAAAGGGGAGGGCCACAATATATAAATATGTAAACACACTCCTGTAAAAAATACGTATATTAATTAAATTATCACAATTAAATGGGGCAATTTAGGATTATGCGTTTTGACTCTCGAGTGACCGTCATCAGATCCTGATCACTGTATAGCGGTTAAATTTTATACTAAAACAAGCTGACCCGGCAGACGTTGTCCCGCCAATCAAAGAAAGTGTTGTAACTTTGTTTCTTGAAGTGCTTTTGGATACACAATATTTTTTTCAATTTCTGTTAACTGCCTCTAAACTATCGTGAATTGAATTAACTAATTTAGAAACATTCGTCGGAGCGTGCACAACAACTCTCCAAAGTTTCATCGCAAACCGATAAATGGCATTTAACGCATACTCGATTTGGTTTAAATGATTCGTGCGCTGTCACACATTTGTTGAATCTACTCGCGCTCTACCAACTGTGAAATGGATTTACTAAGTTAGAAAGCTTCACGTAAGTGTACACAGCAACTCATCAATGTTTCATCGCAATCGATGGATAGTATATGAACGCATACAGGATTTTGTTGGAACGCTTCGCACGTCGTCACTCATTTGTTAAATCTACTCGTGCGCTACCAATATTGTAAAATGGATGTACCAAGTTGAACATCTTCCCAGGCGTGTACACAACAACTCATCAATGTTTCATCGGAATCGGATAAATGACATATGAACGCATAAGTGATTTTCTTTAAACGATTGGCGTGCCGTCACACATTTGTTGAATATACTCGTGAGCTACCTATTGTAAAATGGATTTATTGAGCCAGAAACCTTCCGTAGGGTGTACACAACATCTCACCCAAGTTTCATCGTAATCAGATGAATGGTATTTGAACGCATACGGGACCTTATTGAAACGCTTCGCGCGTCGTCGCTCATTTGTTGAATCTACTCGTGCGAAACCTCCTGTGAAATGGATTTACTAAGTTATAAACCCTCACCTAAGTGTACACAACATCTCACCGAAGTTTCATTGCAATCGGAAGAATGGTATATGAACGCATACGGAACTTTGATTAAAAGTTCGCGCGTCGATGCTCATTTGTTGAATCTACTCGTGAGCTACCTATTGTAAAAAGGATTTACTAATTTAGAAACCCTCACGTAAGTGTACACAACATCTCACTCAAGTTTCATCGCTATCGGACGAATGGTATTTGAACGCATACAGGACTTTGTTGAAACGCTTCGCACGTCGCCGCTCATTTGTTGAATCTACTCGTGCGCAACCTCCTGTGAAATGGATGACTAAGTTAGAAGCCTTCACTTAAGTGTACACAAAAACTCATCAAAGTTTCATCTCAATCTATGAATGGAATATAAACTTATACGGGATTTTGTTGAAACGCTTCGCGCGTCGTCACTCATTTGTTGAATCTAGTCGTGCGCTACCTAATGTGAAATTGATTTACTAAGCCAGAAGCCTTCCCTGGAGTGTACACAACATCTCACCCAAGTTTCATCGCTATCGAACGAATGGTATTTGAACGCAAACGGGGCATTTTTGAAACGCTTCGCGCGTCGTCGCTCATTTGTTGAATCTATTCGTGCGCTATCTATTGTAAAATGGATTTACTGAGCCAAACACCTTCCCTGGAGCTCACTCAACATATCACCCAAGTTTCATGGCAATCGGATGAATGGTATATAAACGCATACGGGACTTTGAAACGCTCTAACGTGCAGAGACAAACAGTAGAATTCGACATCACTGCCACCTTTGGTATAAAACACAACTTTTCGCCACGGGCGGAGTGTATGTAATGGCGGTAGTTGCACAGGTTGCGACCAGGTGGCTCTAACGTGCAGAGACAAACCGTCCAAAGACATCAGCTTTCACGGAGGCCAAGGCTAGTGGTTTCCATGACGACTGTTTTTGACTGTATATTGTGGTTCTAAAATTGTGTGTAAATTGTGGTTCTAAAATTGTGTTCATTGCACCTACCGGGTCGGATTGTGAATCTAAACCATACATGGACCCACACTAATATACATACCAAATTCCATCAAAATCGGTTCAGTCGTTTAGGAGGAGTTCAGTCACATACACACGTGTCGAAGAATTATATACATAAAGATAATTAACTAATTTATTTAATTAATTCGCTACTAGTGTATTGTAGTAGTTTGCCTTAGGTGTATTATCATGATTCGTGGTTGAATCTTGTTACAAGTTATGTAAGTTATTTGTCTTAACGGCTTTATGAATTACGTAGTAAAAATTTAAAAGAAAGTATATACACGGATATCCCATTCAACAGAACAGTTTACGAGAAGTTTGTTTTGCTGTGTGCTTATATAAAGAAAAATTAAGTTGTTATCATTAATAAAGATTAATTCAGTTTCAGGAGAAACATGGAGTCAAGGGAAGCTGTACTAAGTCTTAGGCGGTTCCTGGAAGGTAGAATTAGGAAAGATAAGAGAACGTTCGTGGCATTTGTAGACTTAGAAAAGGCTTTTGATAACGTTGATTGGACTAAGTTATTTGACAATTTGAACAGAATTGAAGTAAAGAGATGGTGATATACAATCTGCACAATAACCCAGCGACAAATTTTTGAGCCGAAGGACATGAAAGTGAAGCCGGTATTCAGAAAAGTGTAAGGCAAGGCAGCAACTTATGATCCGTACTTTCCAATCTGTACTTTGAACAGACAAAGAAGGAAATCCGTGAAATATTTACAGTAGGAGTAAAGATTCAAGGAGAAATAATTTCATCTCTGAGATTTGCTGATGGTATTGTCATCTTAGCCGACACACCAGAGGATTTGAATGATTTTTTAGCCTATTTTCATTTATGAAAAAATAGGCTTATGAGATCTCCTTTTGTCCGTGTGTCTGTCTGTGTGTGCGTGTGTGCGTGTGCGTGTCCTCTCCCCCCCCCCTAATAAGATCTAAACAACTGGAGATATTTCAATGAAACTCGGTAAGTTCATAGCACTGTTCCAAACGACCCCGACCGAGCCTTTCAAAGTTTGTTACATCTCACCAATCCAACATGGTGGCTGTACGAAATATTTCACCGGGATTCTATATCCCCAAAACTATTACCGATATCACCCTGAAATTTTGCACGGTGATAAAGAGCACTACTAGAAGTTCACCTATGACACTTTCAAAAACCTGTTAACTACAAATCGAACATGGCAGCCAAGCGAATTTGAAACTTTTAAATAGACGTTTCTCGCGATTTAAGCAATCAAACGCAATGAAACTTGGTACAGTATATGTTTATACACATTGTAATGCACCGACATCTAACTTTGTACAATTGTTTACATAACCTCAAGATGGCGGCTGTCCAAAATAATTCACCGACATTCTATATCTCTGAAACTATTACTGGTATCACCCAGCAATTTTGTACGGAGATGAAGGGCACTACTGAAAGTTCATATCAGAGACTTTCAAAAACCGGTTAACTACAAAACGAACATGGCGGCCAAGCGAAGTTGAAAGTTTTAAATCTACTTTTCTCTCGCGATGTAATGATCCAAACGCACTGAAACTCGTTATAGCAAATGTTTATACACGTTGTAATGCACTGGTATCTAATTTTGTTCAATTGTTTACATTTAAAATTTTAAAATTACGTTTTTATTTCTTCTGTCGTAGTCATGTGATCGAAGTGAAAGTTTAAATAATGAAACTACGCAGTAGTTTTCCTTTAATGGTACATGGCTCTATGGCCTATTCATATAACAATCCAACATGGCGACCATCCGAAATATTTAGACGGTTCTCAATATCTACGAATCTATTATAGCAATCAAACTGATTATTTTATGTTCATAGGGGCTATGCACATAAGTTCACCTATAGGACTTTCAAAAATCTGGTGATCACAAATCCAACATGGCGGCAACGCGAAATGTAAATATTCACAAGGTCGTTTCTCGCAATTTAACCATCCGAGTGCAGTGAAACTTGGTACTGTAAACCCTTATGCAAATGTTAATCCACTGTCATCTAATTTATTTCAATTGTTTCCATATCCACAAGATGTCAGGTGTGCAAAAAATTAGAATCTCGTTTTTACTTCTTGTGTCCTAATCATGCGATTGAAGTTTGAATACTACATCTACACAATCATCTGCATTAAACTGTACTGTATATAACTCTAAGACCTACATATGTAAAAATGCAACATGGCAACCATCCGAAATATTTAGTCGGTTCTCAATATCTACGAATCTATTACAGCGAACAAACTGAAATTTTGTATGTTGAAAGTGACAATTAACATAAGTAGGATATATGAAAATAGGCTTTAGTTTTTCACGGAACTACTTGTTTTAAATGGTATGGACTCCGTCTAGAGCAGTGGTTCCCAACCTTATTTTCCTCACGTACCCCTTTATACATATTTATCTAAAATAGTACCCCCCCCCCAAATAGAAAACTTTTAAAATGTTTAATATTTTAGGGCAATGTTTACGTAACTTAATAAAAGCATGCTACTAATAATAAAAATAACAACTAATAATATATTACTTATGTTTTTTAAAACATAACTAATATTTTTAATTTATTTGTTTGCAGTTGGTATGCATTTCATTTCAATAAAATGGTAAATATATTTTTCAATTTTACTTTTATTTACTTGTGCAAATATAGATGTATAAACATTTAGCTGGGGAAAATGAACAATAACAGTATGGTTCAAGTACATATGATTTTTTAAATTTTGATTTTATTGAAAACCTATTAATTCCGGCGATTAGTTTGGCAAATATGGAAAAATTAAGACAATAGCAATGCAGAAGTGAAAGTGACTGGGGTTGGGGTAGGGTGGGAGCATTGGCCTTGACGTGCGTGAATAATATGGCAATGCGCGCCGGTACATTACGACTGTCACGCATGATGGAACATGGCGCCCGCCATTACAGTTTATTTCTGGCGTACCCCTAACCGATTCGTTGCGTACCACCAAGGGGTACGCGTTCCCCAGGTAGGGAACCGCTGGTCTAGGGGAAAGAATTCATGATGAAAATCAATAAATGTAAAAGGAAAACAAAGGAATTCAGCTCAATGAAATCAGAGATCCGTACTGACGTTAAATTGGCAGGCGAAAAGCTAAAGGAAATAAAGACACTTCAGTTACTTATGAAACATAAATAGCCAGTGATGGACGAAGCAAGGATGATATAAAAAGAATGCTGGCTCAGGCAAGGAAAGTATAAATACAGACTATAAATTTGTTGACTTGAAATGCAGATTTAGGTATTTATAAGTCAAAGTCTTTGTCTGGAGCATGACGCTCTATGGAAATGAAATTCGGACTATTGGCGCAGCAGAAATGTGGAGAATTAAATCATTTGAAAGAGAGATGTTGCTGGCGACTGAAACATGAAGAGAAGAGATAGTTTGGTAGGACTGAGACACCGAAGAGTAGCAAATTTAGTTATGGAAAAAAGGGACGAGGACAAGAACTGTAGGTTTAGATTGCCTGGGATGTAAGGTGTGGTAGCTGAGATGAAACGATTAGTTCAGGTCAGGGAGGGATGGAGGTCTGCATCAAACCGGTTAAAAACTGAAGACTCAAACATACACACACCATTAGTGATTAGCCAAACGGTTTAGGAAACAATAATAACGGACCACCTCTCACACATTACTAGGAATATTATGCCCATGAATTTTCCACAACTTTCTTTATTCTGGCTCACTGTTGGTTGGTTCCTTAGTTTAGGGGCCGCGACAAAGGGGTCATGTAGCCCCGTGTACTTTGGGTGTGTCTAGAATCTGTCTGATAACAGGTGTTAATTGTGATGGCTGTGTTAGTGTGTGTTATCTGTAATTCTGGTAAGGACTGCTGACGATCAATTTCAAGTAGTTCCTACGTTTGCTACCAATTGTTACCGTCCACGACACCTAGATGCGACTTTGGTTACTAGATGCCATCGGAAACAGCACCTGGTGGCAAATGTTAGAACGAATATAGCGTTCAGGGGCGGCTCCTGATAATTTTTATAGGGTGGGCAGATGATACCTATTGTTGTTACATATCTATATATTTAAAACACTAAGCTGATTTTTGTTACCGCGAGATTGAGGGAACGGTAGAACCGATTCACTTCGTAGAGCAATCTGTCGAAAGCTGTAGGCCTGTAGATTTGCAGAGCGTCTTTAAAATAAACAAATATGTTACCATATATTTTTAAATTTATAAACAAAACCGCAAAATTATTGGCTCAAGCGCATGCGCAGAATCACCTTGGTTAATGACAGACATGGCGGATGTCCACCGCGTTTTAATGTAATAGTCATTTATAAGAATTATAATAAAGGAGGGGAATATTGATTATGAAGTTTCCACGATATGAACAGGAATAGAATATTATAAACGACGGGAAATGGAGAAGAAGTTGTACCGACTATTGAGTGTAAATGTTGTTTAAGTAACTTAATATTGCAGTCTTTTCCTCAGTGATTCGGTAGCTCAGACGGCAGCGTTCAAAACTCGTAATTTATGCATCGCACAATGGAAGCAGTTCGAATCCCACCTCCGACACACATTTTTATTTCCCAATTATTCTTTCTGCCTATTGGTAATACATTGTCTTAACAAATTTTACTTTTAATATTCCCATAAAGTAAGGAATTCTCCACGATTTACGTTCCCATATACTTTAAAATTATTAAATAAAAGATGGCCACAATCGCTTTCGCCATGAGAGACAATTGACGAACATAATTAATTTGATGGACTCATACATCGTGGTCACTCAGCCCCGTCTACTTGGGTGTGTGTGTGTGTGTCAAATTTTCTCTGATAACCTGTGTTATTGTGATGGCTGTACTGATATGTGCATTTCTAATTAAAGTGCGGAATGGGAAATTGGCGACCGAGGCTTTAAGTTAGGAACTATCCCGGTATTTACCTGCAGTGGAAGTGGCAAACCACGGAAAACCACATCCCAGATTGTTGAAATGGGAATCGAACCTTGCCCTACTTAGTTTTGTCTCAAGAGTGCGAAACGTTCCATCCCTCAGACCAGAATTACACCTGCAGTGGAAGTGGCAAACCACGGAAAACCAAATCCCAGATTGTTGAGATGGGAATCGAACCTTGCCCTTCTTAGTTTTGCCTCAAGAGTGCGCCCCGTTCCAGCCCTCAGACCAGAATTACATTTTTAGAGAAATGGCGGATAAAGGATTCACCGTATCGTAGTGTGATCTTTGTTTTTGAGAATTAAAAAGAGGGGATTGAAGAACTTCAACAGGCGTTTGAGTTCGTTTGTTGTTTAAGTAACTTAATATTGCTTAAGAAGTCTGTTGACTGGGTGGCTCAGGGATAACATTGCGGACCCAGGAATGAATTTTGCATAGTCGAAGGAGTTCGCATCTCACCTCAGACATGTATTTTTATTTCCTAATTATTCTGTCTGGCTATTGGTAATTCATTGTCTTAATATATTTTACTTTTATTATTCCCGTACAGTAAGGAATTCTCCACGATTTACATTGCCATATACTTTTAAATGATTAAATAAAAGATGGCCACAATCACTTTCGCCATGAGAGACAATTGACGAATATAATTCATTTGATGCACTCAGACATCGTGGTCACTCAGCCCCGTCTACTTTGGTGTGTGTGTGTGTAAAAGTTTCTCTGATAACCTGTGTTATTGTGATGGCTGTACTGATGTGTGCATTTGTAATTCAAGTGGGGAATGGGGAATTGACGACCGAGGCTTTAAGTTAGGAACTATCCCGGTATTTACCTGCAGTGGACGTGGAAAACCACGGAAAACCACATCCCAGATTGTTGAGATGGGAATTGAACCTTGCTCTCCTTACTTTTGTCTCAAGAGTGCGCCCTGTTCCAGCCCTCAGACCAGAAGTAAATTTCTTGGCAAACCAGGGATCGAACCTGGAATCCGGGGCGATAGCTGAGAATGTAGCCTTCAGATTGGGCTTCCCTGTGTGATTTTTGACAAGCACTGATCATAAAAATAGTCTAACTCTTAAATTCCCTCCATTACGGTGGCTGTCGAAGTGAGTCTATAGGCTACTCATTCCAGTAGTTGGCGAAGTATGCTCCCTTGCTTAATTTACTGTCATGGAAATGTAAAGGATTGTACCTACAACAGGTGATGGAAATTGCTAATTTAGAGCAGTTTCGTACTGTGTATTCCAAAATGCAGAACGCCATCCTGAGCTGCGTTTGCAAGAAAATAGCAAAAATTGTTGCTGGCATGAATAATTATAAGGATTTTATTATTGGCGATCAGTATCACCGCATTCTCATCAGCAACAAACTTGAGAATGAAAGTATCTGAACTTTATTGTATACGAGAATATTATTGTTTATTGATTATTTGTTTAGAGTACATAACAATGAGTCTAACCACGCTGTTGATTTTGGCAATGGAAGTATTATTTGCCATTTAATATTTGGCGGCTGCGTTGATGTAGGCCACTATAGTGTTATTGAATATGACGTTAATTTGGAGAAAAACGCTGCAATAAATATACCCATTTGACGAAAAAGAACATAAGCCACAAAAAAGTGGGAAATCGTAGAAAAATACGAAGCCACTTCTAAAATCTAATATAAAAATGGCATTTCAGAAACAATTCCAGATATTATACCGTACAGTGTAGGGTCCTTGACGAACAAATGTAAACATTGTTCTGCACTGTATTTCTGTAGCGAGAAATCTACGCTTGGTTACTTTGACCTTTGGTGTTGTAATGGCAAAATTAATCTTACTAAATATAAAATATTTGACAGACTGCAACAATTTCTCACTGGAAATGATATCTCAAGGAATTTAAGAGAGAATAATCAGCAGTACAACAAATGCTATGTCCTTGGTTTCATTTGGTGCCATCACTGTGCCACATGCATACGGTTCATATTGTTTTAAAATGTATGGAATTGCACATCATCGCATTTCTTCGTTAATGTATATTCCAAAATTATAAGCGACGGTTCCTGCGGCCAGTTGTATAGGCTATATTAGACTCCTCAGAATTCTTGAATTCCTTGGAATTAAATGATTTGCTTCCACATACTCCCAACGATTGACCCATAGATATGCTCCTTAGAAATCTGAAGTTTCAGAAGGGCATCTAAATGCTACCATATTAATTATAAGAAATATGTACGAAAATTGCTTGAATTTGGAAATAATAAGTGCAGTTAAAATTAGGCGGAGAGATCTAACCCTTCGACTTGATTCCATATTAATTATATGAAATATGCATGAAAATGCTTGGATTTGGAAATAAGTTCAGTTTAAATTAGGCAGAGAGGTCTAATACTTCGACTTGATTTACCACCATCGGATAAAACAATCATTTTCTTTTAAGAGGCTACATTTTCCGATTCGCTTAATCAATAAAGCTCAAGGGGGAACTCTGGAACGTATAGGTCCCAATTCGCCTCATCAAGTTTTCAATCATGGCCAGCAGTAGCCTATGTTGCAATGTCTAGAGTGCAATCTCTTGACGCCCTTAGAGTTTCAATAGTGCCAACAAATAATTGTACAAAGAAAGTATATAAGAAAATTCTTCAGTAAATATTTTCTTATTGACCGTCATGTATTGACGGGTTTCAACTAGTTAAATATTAATTTATATTTGACATTCATTGTTGCTAATATTGCCATTACCATAATTCCACACAACACGAAATTTGTAACAAGTTTTAATAAATAGTTGATGCATTAAAAGCTGTACCAACATGGCTCTTTATTAATACATATTTTCCACTACTGTGCTTGGATGAAGCTAATTTATCCATCAGCTTGGTTGATGAGGTCATAATTATTTAATTTCTAACTTTGTGTTCAGAGCTATAGAAGAAAATGGATTTGTTTAAAAATTGCACTTTCATTTTCCTATTTCGGCATACAATCGACATATTAAATAACTACGTACCATGCCACAAATTTAAAAAAAAAACATTTATACAGTAAAAATTTCAGCTTCATCGACAGAACTCACTAACACATTTGTACTGTACTTGGAATATCAGACAACTGAAAATGTATAATTATATGTGTGTCTTATGTCAGCAATCTGCGAACAATAGCTGAATACCTGTTTAAGAGCGTGGGGTGAGGTGAACCCTTCTCCCGTAATCCTGTTTGACAGAGACAGAAGCAGGAAGCTTCAAAGCAACGCTATGGGCCCAATCTGCTGGCCATATAATTTACATGGGACTGTGGAGCGGCCCTCGCTATGACAATACACCGTACGAGACTGTCATCATCTTAAGCTAGGGATGAGTTATTTATAATGAATTCTCTTTAGAGATTCTAGAAGGGTAAAACACTTATTTTAAGTTGAGTATCTGTAAGATAAAGCATTTTTAAACAAATTATTTTCAATGCTGCCTAACGGCCTTGGGTAGGCAGGGCCCATTCGGCCCTTAATGACGCACCGTCCCTTATAGCGTTAGTCAAATATAACCTACAAACTTTGCCTTCACACAAGTGTAGTTAGTGGAAGGTTCTTTTACATGCCATAAATCTATTACATGGACCCACCGACTTAACTTTCCCTGTGAAGGAAGGCATACTGAGGGATTCTTAACTCTCTTAAAAAATTCAATGACTTTGGCCGGGATTGAACCCGCGACCATGGGCATAGAAGCTCAGCATGCTACGAACTACGCCACTGAAGGCGCCCAGACATACAGTATTTGTGAGTTTGGAAACATTGTTACTCAAGAGAAAAGCACATTCATTGAGGGGGCCACATTTGCTCACGCCAGCACAGCGCACCTTATAATAATATTTTTACAGTGGGAGGCGTAAAGCCTGCTCGTTCCCAAGGTAGCGGATCGCGATAAGGCCCGGAGCCTCGCGTGGTTCGCTGGGGACGCGTCTCGTTGTTTCCTCAGATAATAACGGACGGCAGGGGATTAAAACGTAGCAAGGTAGAATATAAAAGCTTTTGTTTAAGATGTTTTGTTCTCGGTTGGTGAAATCTAACTCGTGAATAACCACGGAGGGGCTGAATGGATTAAAATGGTAAAATAGCAGAAGTAAAAACATTTCCACAGACGCTTCCAAGAGGACCACTGACAAGAAGACATGAAAGTCTGTGCTGCACTGAGAATAGAGAATCATTATGTGATTGGTCAAATCAGGCAGTGTCTCATCAGTTTATCATTATTGTTATTATTATTATTATTATTATTATTATTATTATTATTATTATTATTATTATTATTATTATTATTATTTATAAAAATAATTCGTTGGGGCCATCAAGGACCACGTTAAGTCTTGTTGCATTTGACACTGAACTTGGTCTTCTTCAGAGCCCAGATTTCCCTCATTATTTGTGAGTGGGCCTGCTTACGCTCCTCAGTCCAAGGGGCACTGTGTCTTCTCTTCGGTTGATCGTCTCGGTTTAGCCCTTTGGTCAATATTTTCTTGCGGAAGAGATCTCTGTTAAGGGCGGCTTCAGCTGAGATATGTAGCATTTGCAGGTCTTCCTTGGTATTGTTGCGTGTCGCCGCGGATCGACAGGAGGCTATCGGGGGAGGGGCAGTGTGAAAGACCAAGGCAGCAATCTAGTTGACCTTGGACAGGCCCATCCGCGGGAGAGAGGGAGTTCCCACACGTTCTCGTCCCCTCCCACCGGCCGTCACAATAGCGGGGCACCTGTGAGTCATCGCGGGCCGGCCGGAAAATGCGCAAATGGTCTGGATGTGGAACCAACGAGAACAGACTCAAAGCCGCAAGAGGTTGGGACATTTAGATATTTCCAGGCCAGGGACTGATTCCATATATACCAGCGAGCCGCGGCGAGGAGCGCAGTGTATTGGAGTGCATCGGAGTGTATTACAGTGTTTCTGAGTGATTTTATACCTGTGCGAAAGAGGTAATGCGGTGACGTGTGAATTGCGAAACAGTGTGTGGTATTCAAGAACAGTGAGTATCACACTGTGGCTTGTGAAATTGAGGAAGAGTTGTTGTTATTTCTAGCGAGGACACCAGTCTCATTAGTGAGGGATTAACTGCATGAGCAAGTGAAAGGGTGAGTGTTCTCCAAAAGGGAGCAAACTTCAGTAAGACAGCTAATGGTTTTTATGTGCCTATTGTGTGATGAATATTTCTGACCTGCAATAAAGCTAAAAAAAAATTAAAGGACCATTCGTGTTGTGCTTTACCTACTTTGATCTAATTAACGAACTTGCTACTAGGGGTAGCACGTATCAGTATTTCTAAACCAGGGAATTGTGGTTTCGGGGTTTGAATAAAAAAAGTGAAAGATCTCTTTAGTTAACTTTCTTCCATCCATTCTTTTCAAGTGACCGTAAAATCGTGTCCGACTTTTTCGGATTGTGACGGTAATTTTCTATATTATTTCTGTAGGCTTCCTCGTTGGATCTCTTTTGATGGATTCCATTTTTGTACTTTGATCCAAAGATTCCACTCACAATTTTGCGCTCCCTTTTCCCCAGTTCTCCAAGGAGTCCTTTGTTGGTATTTAGAGACAGGATTTCGGCTGCATATAGAACTACTGGCTTCAGAACTGTTTCATAGTGACGTATCTAGGTGTTCTGGGAAAGGCATATTTTGTTGTAGATAGTGCGAGATGTTTGGTAGGCTATTTCCAGTTTGGGTACTCATTCCTGAAGTGCTTCTTATTCTTGTCAAGTCAATTTTTCATGATGAACTCACCCAGGTATTTGAATTTGTCTACTCGGGTGATGTCCCCGTAGTTTGTATGGAGTTCAATATTTTTTTTCTTCTTCTTCTTCTTCTTCTTCTTCGTCTTCTCCTTCGTTATGCCCAACCAAAGAGTGCGTTTGAACTTCATGGTTTTCACCTCCTTATCCTCCCAAAATCTCTTAATGAAAGCACTGTGTTGCATCTTACGTTCTGTGAACCACCTCTTACCTTTTTAGCCTATTTTCATTTTATTAAAAAAAATAGGCTTATGAGATCACCTTTTGTCCGTGTGAGTGTGCTTAAGTGTGTGTGTTTGCTTGATTGTTTGTGTGTGTGTGTGTGTGTGTGTGTGCCCCCCTAATAACTTCTAAATGGCTGGAGCAATTTCATTGAAACTCGGTATGGTCATAGCACTATTACGGTCGACCACGACCGTGCCCTTCAAATTTTATTACGTCTCACCAATCCAACATGGCGGCTGTACGAAATATTTCACCGGGATTCTATATGCCCGAACCTATTACAGATATCACCCTGAAATTTTGTACGGTGTTAAAGGGCACTACTAGAAGTTCACCCATGACACTTTCAATAACCTCTTAACTACAAATCGAACATGGCAGCCAAGCGAATTTGAAACATTTAAATTGACCTTTCTCGCGATTTAACCATCCAAACGCAATGAAACATGACACAGCAAATGTTTAAATATATTGTAATGGACTGGCACCTAATTTAGTTAAAATGTCTACATAATCTCAAGATGGGGGCTGTCCGAAATATTTCACCGGCATTCTATATCTCCGAAACTATTACCGATACCACCCTGAAATTTTGTACGGTGATAAAGAGTACTACTAAAGGTTTAGCTATCGGACTTCTAAATCCCTGTAAAGTACGGATTGTAATGCACTGGCATCTAACTTAGTTCAATTGTTCACATAACCTCAAATGGCGACTGGGCGCAATTTAAAAATTAGTTTTTCTTTCTTGTGTATTAATCATGTGATGGAAGTGAACGTTTGAATAATGAACCTGCACAAAAATTGTCATCTAATAGTACATAACTCTATGGCCTTTATACAGTACTAGCTGAAGTACCCGTGCTTCGCTACGCGTCATAATTAAATTAAAATTTGAAGGTCACAGTGTTAAAACAGGGGATAGGCGAGGTGCTGCGCAGAGAGAGATTAAGGATGGAACATTTTGTCCAACTACACTGCTCGGCGTTGACCCTGTTATATAGCACAAATTTAGGTTTTACTCGCTAACCGTTGGAGATACCTTTCGGATAGAAAATGTAATTTTAAAGCTCGTACATGCCATCAAAAGTTTGCTATTTCTTAGCGTTCTCTTTTTATTTGAAATGGAAATATGAAAGTTTTAAACCAAAGGGTGTAGAGACGTCACTAAAATATTCTCCATCTTTAAATAGGGCAAAGTATTGAAATCAAAAGAAACCCATATGTTAACCAGGTAAATCAGCTACTTCCATGTAAAATTCATGTAAATCGGACCAGTGGTACTTGCGTGATTGAGTAATACACAGACACAAACCATCTCATTTTTGCCTCGCTTCGCTCGCGTCATAGTCGTGTCATATTGTTATTCAATGAAATGCAGGTTTAACCCCGGTACCACCACTTTAGAACCGGAATATCCAAAAATCCCTCCTTAGTAGACGTTTTCGACTCACAACAAACATATCCCCAAAATATCATTCTTCTAACTTTAATAGTTTGGGTTGGTCGATGAGAGTGAACATCCAGAAATCCTTCCTTAGTGGACATTTTTCTTCCAGAATTTCACCCCTCCCCATTGGCCCCTTAAATTGGATTTATGAAAAAACGGTCGAACACCTATTTATTTTATTTATTTTTAATCTGATTGATTTCCTCCGAATTTCAAACTCCTCGCTTATGTCGTTTAAGAGATACACGCTCCGTTAAGAATCTTTCACCCCCACTTTTCATCCCTTCCACCTCATAATATACACTAAATCGAAAAACCATTAGACATGTGTCAGCTTATTTTTAATGATCAGTATATATGCCAAGTATCACATCCCCAAATGAAACCACTCGTGAGATATTGCTATTCAATGAAATGCACGTTTACCCCCTTAACACCTATTTAGAATCTGAATATTCAAAACTCCTTCCTTAGTGGACGTTTTCGACATACAACGAACATATCCCCAAAATTTCATGTTTCTAACTTCAATAAGTTAGGCTGGGCGATGATGAGTGAGTGAGTCAGTCAGGACATTTTCTTTCATTTATTTTTGATAATTTCACCCCTCCCCATGATCCCTTAAATTGGATTTATGAAACAAACGGTCGAACACCTACTTACTTATTTGAAAGCTGTTTTCCCCTGTGACCGATATCGCATGGTTTTGAGAGCTCTGGCAACGTCGCATAGCCGGAGGAAGAAAGCAAGCGGAAGTAACCTGAGGTTGATGTTTTTACGTCATGGACATAGTCGACAGCATGACTAGGCGAAGGTTCCAGAAGTGTAGAGGGCGCTGATGAGCTCCAGGAAAAGTCAAAGTGGAAAGGTCTTACCGGGGAAGCGGGTCACTTTATTTTGCATCGCCGTCCAACGAAGTTCACTTTCTTTTGTGTCGCCGTACGCCGAAGTTCATCTTTATTTTTGTGTCGCCGCACGCTGAAGTTCCTAACACGTGTGTAGTAGCAGTCGTACCGTGGCCGCTTGGAACCAGTGTGGTATTCCGACAGTGTTTGGGACATAGCTCAAAGGCTCAGTATTATTTCTTGCGTGGACAGCTCTGTATTAACGAATACTAAAGCCGAATGTGGCGAGGTGATATTATAACGCAGATCATAATGCATTATGTTGTGGGACACTAGTCATTTGTACGACGAAGTGCGAGCAGACACACGTGGTGTCTCAAACTTTTACTAGGTACGGGACTGTATGGGCCGTGCGCGTAATAATTGACGCCCAGAACATATGAACGAAGCGATGTGCTTTTGTTTGACGAGCAGACAAATGAGTATCCAGGGTCAGTTAACTATGAGAGATAAACTGAGTGTAGTCCAAATATAGAGCGACATTCAAGGTCAAGGACGGACGTAATCCCTTATGAGTACAGGCTGGTGTAGACGCGTACGATATAACCTGTGCCGTTATAGAGTTATTATCACGGCCATAAGTTGATATTACTTGGCATATTCGACATGAAGACTGCAGCGATGTATTGGACGGACATAAAGGCTATCAGTACAGACCAGTGCGAGTTTTGTGTCAAGAACTTTACGAGCGAAGAGATGGCAAGCTAAGTTTAGTATGTGGAAGCTGTTACGATGACGTGGAAACGAAGGCGAGCCAGGACCATGGACATCCCGAGGGTCGCGAGCTGGATCCAGGACGAGAGGGGTGGATGTTCAATGGGAAGAACGTGGACCCAAACCCCCAGGAAATGTGTCAGCGGAACCAAGACTGAGGTGGTCGAAAGGTACTGAAAACCATGTTATTTCTTAAGTAGTGGTTAATGGGTAGTGGTTACTAAGATTTGGACAGATGGGCTAAAATCGAAATAGAAGTTAATCAATAAGGATAAAATGCGATATAATGACATGATTATTAGGATAGTAAATTTTAAGTTTTCTTTTGAGAGATTAATGCAGTCATATTTAGGGTTTAAAAATAAATATATGGATGCTTTAAAATATAATCTGAGTACAGGGATCTTTCAGCGTGTTAAGTCGCTGTGTTCTTTGAATTGGTGCAACCTGGATGACAATTTATGGTTTGAACAGGCTTAAATTACAAGGGATTCATTTACACTTAATGGGCCACTTTTTGTGCGCACATCATATTTATACTAAACACTCACACGTCACTGAGGTTTCCCTTTACATGCTAACATGAGGAGATGCGTTTGATAGGTGACTGATACAAGGTTGTGTAAATAATGAAACTGCATTGATAAAATAGCAGGGTTGCCTAATACGAAGTTATGATAAAACTAAAGGTTCTCGCTATAGCGAGGTGAATAAAATAAATGATTATAATTAATGTTACGTGATAGGTTCAAGTATATGAAATTTGAGGCAATTGTCAGTTGAAAATAATACAGATAGGCAGAGGCCATCTGCTTAAATGTTTATGGTGTAGTTATAAATATGTGAAGAGCATGCAGTGATTAACAAATAAATAAATAAATAAATATCTGGGATCATAAAGATGTTACAATGTAAAGTGATAAATGTAAAAGCCAACAACCAGTCATTTTTCTGAGTGAGGCACAGCTGAACGAAAACCAGTGAAAATAATAATGGAAGTATTTAATCCATGAATAAAAGGTCTGAAAATAAATTATTTAACGCCAGTGACATCCATATATAAAAATATTCTTTTTCCTATTTTGGTGATTACATTTAGTTAGAAGGAGATCGAATGAGGCAACATTTTTTTTTCTTTGAATATCTTCTCAGATTTATGCACCTGCTCATTTACGGACTATTAACGGAGAGGTGACATAGCATTTTGAAGTAATGGTTGTAATACTAGGATGATATAGCTCTGATCTCCGTAAGTTATTTTGTATCCAAAGATTAGGACGCCCGGAGATTTTTGTCCTCATTTATTTGAATTTTGCTTCTGCGTCATTTATTTATTTGCACATCAAGAGTAATTTTGAGAAGTTTCCGAGCGAAGGTAGGCTTCTGTGTTTGATTCTATGTATTTAGTGGTGTGGTTCTGTAATAAATGGTGGATGAGTTTTATCTTAACAACGGAGTTTTTTGTCATTCTTGTTCGTTGTCATACTTGTGTGTCCACCGGATCAATTTTGAGATTTTACCCCAGTTGTACCCATCATTATAAAGACCCCCGGGATTGCTTGAATCTCGTTCCCGACACAGTGTTTCTAAGGCCAAAATTGATTCGGACATTCAAGATTTTTTTTTCTTTTCGAGTTGTACCGAATTCTGGGTGAGGGTTGAAGTGTGTGTCGGGCCACCCAATCCAAAGCCAGATTATCGGGCACAACAAGATGGTGCCCAACGTGGGGACTCGAACTGGGAATATCGTACCACGCAGTGGTATAGCCGACATTTTGAGCTCGAAAAAATTGGAACACCAGAGGTGAGTGACAAGATGGTGGACGGCCATGTGGCACAAATGGAATGGAGAGAAAACCAATTGAGTGCTGGTACCCCATTTTATTGTGCGATATGTCTGTCAGTCTGTTAAAGTTCACTTTGTAGGATTTTTGTGTGTGTTTGAATGACATAAAACGAAGCGATTCAGTAACGTTAGATCGCTGTGTTTAAGCGGTACCATCCACATTTATTATTTCCACATGATATTAGATTTCGATTCCACTGCCAAATTGAAGTAGCCACTAGTCCTTAGTCTAAGTTAGTCACTAGTTGTAACAGCTTCCATGTTTATTTGTTGTGAAATATGGGAGAATTTGATGAAATTAAGGGATTGATGGGGCAGCTAGGAGAGAAGCTAAAGGAGTTAGCTAAAAGTCAAAAGAATATGGAGGAAGGTTTGAAGACTCAATGGAAAGACTATGAAGGTGGTATGAACACTAATCTAGATGGGTTGGATAGATAGTTGATTAAGATGCATGAAGGAATAAATACTAAATTTGAAGGTCTAGACACTCAATTTAAAGGTTTCAACACAAAATTGAAAGATTTAGACACTAAATTTGAAGGTTTAGACACTAAATTTGAAGGTTTCGATACTCAATTTACAGGTTTCGACACCAAATTCAAAGATTTAGGTACTAAATTCGAAGGCTTTGAAAAAAATCTTGGAATTCAGTCAGGGGACTTGCAAGGAGGATTGGAATTATTTAAGGAGCACCAATTCGATATGAAACAGTACATGGAGAAGGCTCAAGCCGAAATGACGGATTTAAAGGAACAAATTAAGAGGGATAAGGTCGAAATTGAAAGTAATATGGGGACACAGTTGAAATCATTGGAGAAAACCGTTCAAGAGAAAATGGATCGAAGCGTGGAGGCATTGACCGCCAAGATGGAAGAAAGGGATAAAGCAATCAACGCAGAGGTCTTAGTGTTAAAGGAAGAGGCGAAAGCAGTACAGCAGAGATTAGCGAAAGATACCAGGAGCATGACCGATAAAATGTCTGAATTCACCATGGAGCAAGAATGCAAGATGGAAAGTCTTAGGAGTCAGATGGGGGAAATGAAATTAGAGTTAAACGACGAAATTAAAACACAGATTGCAACAGCAGTTTCGACAGTACAAGATAAAGTGAGTATTACTCACGGAGAACAGTTAAAGAGAATTGTTGAATTGGAAGGAAAGATGGTAGAATCAAAATCGATAGATGAAAACAAGGAACCGAGTCCGACAGGAACAACATTCACACCATTCAGTTACAGCTCAACTCAACCGATTACCATCATTAGGAATCAGGAGGACCGCCCAAAAAAATTTTCTAATTTGACTGGCATCACACCCATAGAATTCTTGCGGGGCCTGAAGGAATACATGGATGAACATAGGGTTCCTAAAGAGAGAGAAATGAGGGTAATAGAAAGAGCTCTTGAAGGCCAACCGCTAAACTGGATGCGGGCTTTTAGGAATCAGTTTAGAGGGTACGATGACTTTGCGAACGCTTTCCTGAAGAGATTTTGGTCCTCAGAAGATCAACAAAGTATAAGGGCTGAATTATACTCAAAGAAATACGCGACTACCAGGCCAACACAATACGCTGGGTATTTCACGAATCAGGTAGCCAGGCTACAATTTTTGGATCCACCGTTGGAGGAGCAGGATTTGGTGCATGCCATAATACAGCAATATCCGGTAGAAGTCCAGCGTGTATTAATTGCATCGGGTGCAAATAGACTCGAGGTGTGTGACGAAATTTTGAGGAAACTAGACCACACGAGCAAGATGACGGAACCTCGTAGTCCAAGGACAGAACAGAGGGAGGCAAATATGGTGGTAATGGATCGTATGGCGCAGACGGAACCTCAGCGAAGTTATGGAAGGAACGATAGAGATGGAAGGGATGAAGGAAATGGCTTAAACAGATACAGGAAGCAAGGAAAGCCATATGACCGGAGGCCATATTATCAGGATAGAAGTGGACGATTTAATCAGAGGGACTACGGAAGGTCAGGATATAGAGGGAGAGAATCGTGGTCACGTGATCGGAGACCATAAAATGGCTATCCAAGATATGGGAATCAAGAAAGGCAAAATTATAGGCCATCATTAGAAGAACGTCACCAAGAAAGCCAGAGATACATTGAACAATTAAGGGAAAAGGAACAAGAAGAAGAATCTCAGGCAAAACAGCATGAGGAATCGAAACCAGGCACCAGTGGAGTCAAATCAGGAAAGAGAAGCTGACAGGAAGGAAATGATGAGTTTGGACAGGGACTCACCGGCAGTGATAATGATTATTCGCCCATTAATAATGATTTACGCCCAGATATCATGACAGTCCAAATTCAAGCCATTCACAGCATTACTGATGATGATAGGAGATATGAAGGCCAAGACGAAGAAGAAAGTAGAATGAGTGAAGAATGGATAGAGCTACCGTTTCAGGAGGAGAATACCACAGAAGAAGATGCAACTGAGAGAGTTATAGGCAAATTCAACGCAGCTAGCCTTAATGGTACCACAAGAGAGAGTAAGCATGCGATATGGAGAACTCATTGAAGAAGTAGATTGTTAACCCAACAGAATAATAATAATCGAGATGTTTCACGCTTATTATTATTCCTGGTTGAGGGGGATTTGTGACCGATATCGCATGGTTTTGAGAGCTCTGGCAACGTCGCATAGCCGGAGGAAGAAAGCAAGCGGAAGTAACCACAGGTTGATGTTTTTACGTCATGGACATAGTCGACAGCATGACTAGGCGAAGGTTCCAGAAGTGTAGAGGGCGCTGATGAGCTCCAGGAAAAGTCAAGGTGGAAAGGTCACACCGGGGAAGCGGGTCACTTTATTTTGCATCGCCGTCCAACGAAGTTCACTTTCTTTTGTGTCGCCGTACGCCGAAGTTCATCTTTATTTTTGTGTCGCCGCACGCTGAAGTTTCTAACAAGTGTGTAGTAGCAGTCGTACCGTGGCCGCTTGGAACCAGTGTGGTATTCCGACAGTTTTTGGGACATAGCTCAAAGGCTTAGTATTATTTCTTGCGTGGACAGCTCTGTATTAACGAATACTAAAGCCGAATGTGGCGAGGTGATATTATAACGCAGATCATAATGCATTATGTTGTGGGACACTAGTCATTTGTACGACGAAGTGCGAGCAGACACACGTGGTGTATCAAGCTTTTACTAGGTACGGGACTGTATGGGCCGTGCGCGATATAATTGACGCCCAGAACATATGAACGAAGCGATGTGCTTTTGTTTGACGAGCAGACAAATGAGTATCCAGGGTCAGTTAACTATGAGAGATAAACTGAGTGTAGTCCGAATATAGAGCGACATTCAAGGTCAAGGACGGACGTAATCTGTTATGAGTACAGGCTGGTGTAGACGCGTACGATATAACCTGTGCCGTTATAGAGTTATTATCACGGCCATAAGTTGATATTACTTGGCATATTCGACATGAAGACTGCAGCGATGTATTGGACGGACATAAAGGCTATCAGTACAGACCAGTGCGAGTTTTGTGTCAAGAACTTTACGAGCGAAGAGATGGCAAGCTAAGTTTAGTATGTGGAAGCTGTTACGATGGCGTGGAAACGAAGGCGAGCCAGGACCATGGACACCCCGAGGGTCGCGAGCTGGATCCAGGACGAGAGGGGAGGATGTTCAATGGGAAGAACGTGGACCCAAACCCCAGGAAATGTGTCAGCGGAACCAAGACTGAGGTGATCGAAAGTTACTGAAAACCATGTTAATTCTTAAGTAGTGGTTAATGGGTAGTGGTTACTAAGATTTGGACAGATGGGCTAAAATCGAAATAGAAGTTAATCAATAAGGATAAAATGCGATATAATGACATGATTATTAGGATAGTAAATTTTAAGTTTTCTTTTGAGAGATTAATGCAGTCATATTTAGGGTTTAAAAATAAATATATGGATGCTTTAAAATATAATCTGAGTACAGGGATCTTTCAGCGTGTTAAGTCGCTGTGTTCTTTGAATTGGTGCAACCTGGATGACAATTTATGGTTTGAACAGGCTTAAATTACAAGGGATTCATTTACACTTAATGGGCCACTTTTTGTGCGCACATCATATTTATACTAAACACTCACACGTCACTGAGGTTTCCCTTTACATGCTAACATGAGGAGATGCGTTTGATAGGTGACTGATACAAGGTTGTGTAAATAATGAAACTGCATTGATAAAATAGCAGGGTTGCCTAATACGAAGTTATGATAAAACTAAAGGTTCTCGCTATAGCGAGGTGAATAAAATAAATGATTATAATTAATGTTACGTGATAGGTTCAAGTATATGAAATTTGAGGCAATTGTCAGTTGAAAATAATACAGATAGGCAGAGGCCATCTGCTTAATTGTTTATGGTGTAGTTATAAATATGTGAAGAGCATGCAGTGATTAACAAATAAATAAATAAATAAATATCTGGGATCATAAAGATGTTACAATGTAAAGTGATAAATGTAAAAGCCAACAACCAGTCATTTTTCTGAGTGAGGCACAGCTGAACGAAAACCAGTGAAAATAATAATGGAAGTATTTAATCCATGAATAAAAGGTCGGAAAATAAATTATTTAACGCCAGTGACATCCATATATAAAAATATTCTTTTTCCTATTTTGGTGATTACATTTAGTTAGAAGGAGATCGAATGGGGCAACATTTTTTTTTCTTTGAATATCTTCTCAGATTTATGCACCTGCTCATTTATGGACTATTAACGGAGAGGTGACATAGCATTTTGAAGTAATGGTTGTAATACTAGGGTGATATAGCTCTGATCTCCGTAAGTTATTTTGTATCCAAAGATTAGGACGCCCGGAGATTTTTGTCCTCATTAATTTGAATTTTACTTCAGCGTCATTTATTTATTTGCACATCAAGAGTAATTTTGAGAAGTCTCCGAGCGAAGGTAGGCTTCTGTGTTTGATTCTATGTATTTAGTGGTGTGGTTCTGTAATAAATGGTGGATGAGTTTTATTTTAACAGCGGAGTTTTTGTCATTCTTGTTCGTTGTCATACTTGTGTGTCCACCGGATCAATTTTGAGATTTTACCCCAGTTGTACCCATCATTATAAAGACCCCCGGGATTGCTTGAATCTCGTTCCCGACACAGTTTTTTAAGGCCAAAATTGATTCGGACATTCAAGATTTTTTTTTCTTTTCGAGTTGTACCGAATTCTGGGTGAGGGTTGAAGTGTGTGTCGGGCCACCCAATCCAAAGCCAGATTATCGGGCACACCCCCTGTGTTTGATGAGTGAGTAAGTGAGTCAATCAGTTTGGACACTTTCTTTCCTGTTTTTCCCTCCCAGAATTTCACCCCTCTCCAAGGGCCCCTTAAATTGGATTTATGAAAAAACGGTCGAACACCAATTTACTTGTATCTTTAAGCTGTTTTTCGCGCCGAATTTCAAACTTCTCGCCTATGTCGTTTAAAAGATACACGCTCCGTTAAGAATCCCTCAACCCCCAATTTTCACCCCTTTCACCTCATAATATACACCACATCGATAAACCCTATACCTATGTCTGATTATTTTTAATGATTAGTTTATATACTGAATATTACATCCCGAAAGAAACAACTCTTGAGATATCGTTGTTCAATGAAATGCACGTTTACCCCCTTAACTTCTCTTTAAAACCCGAATAAACAAAAATCATTCCTAAGTTGACGTTTTCGACATACAGCGAACATATTCCCAAAATTTCATGTTTCCAACTTTAATTATTTTCGCTGGGCGTGATGAGTGAGTGAGTCAGACAGGACATTTTCTTTCAATTATTTTTACCACACTTTCACCCCTCCCCATGGGCCCCTTAAATTGGATTGATGAAAAAACGCTTGAACACCTATTAGCTTATTTTTTAAGCTGTCTTTTTTCCCCTGAGTTTGATGAGTGAGTGAGTTAGTCAGTCAGTTAAGACAATTTCTCTCCTTTCTTCCCCCAGAATTTCACCCGATTTACTTATTTTTTTAGCTGTTTTTTCCCGCTGAGTTTTAAATTTCTCGCCTATGTCGTTCAAGAGATAGGCCTACACGCTCCGTTAGGAATCCTTCAACCCCCACTTTTCACCCCTTTCACCTCATAATAATACACCACATCGAAAAACCCTTAGACACATGTCTGCTTATTTTTAATGATTAGTTTATATGCCGAGTATCACCTCCACAAATGAAACCACTCGTGAGATATTGTTATTCAGTGAAATGCAGGTTTAACGCCCTTAAGACCCCTTTAGAACCTGAATATCCAAAACTCCTCCCTTAGTGTACGGTTTTGACATACAACGAACATATCCCCAAAATGCCATGTTTCCAACTTCAATGTTTTTGGCTGGGCGATGATGAGTGAGTGAGTCAGGACATTTTCTTAATTTTTTTTTCTTCAGAATTTCACCCCTCCCGATGAACCCCTTCAATTTGATTGATCAAAAAAACCTGGCGAACAGTTATTTACTTACTTTAAAGCAGTTTTTCCCCCTGAGTTTGATGAGTCAGTCAGTCAGTAAATCAGTTAGGACTCTTTCTTTTCTGGTTCACCCCCCCCCCATAATTTTACCCATCCCCATGGGCCCCTTAAATTGGATTTATGAAAAAACGGTCAAACACATATTTACTTACTTTTATGCTGATTTTTTTCCGCTGAGTTTCAAACTTCTCGCCTATGTCGTTTAAGAGATACACGCTCCGTTATGAATCTTTCAATCCCTACCTTTCTCCCCTTTCATCTCATAATATACACCACAACGAATAACCCTCAGACACGTGTCATCTTACTTTTTAATGATGAGTTTATATGCCGATTATCACATCCCCCAATGAAACCAATCGGGAGATATTGTTATTCAATGAAATGTAGGTTTAACCCCCTCAAGACCCCTTTAGAACCTGAATATCCGAAAATCCTCCCTTAGTAGACGGTTTTGACAAACAATGAACATATCCCCAAACTGTCATTTCAATAATTTTGGCTGGGCGATGATGAGTGAGTGAGTGAGTGAGTGAGTCAGGACATTTTCTTTCAATTTTCTTTTTTCAGAATTTCACCCCTCCCCATGATCCCCTTAAATTTGATTTATGAAAAAAAAAAAACTGTCGAACAGCTATTTACTTACTTTAAAGCAGTTTTCCCCCTGATTTTGATGAGTGAGTCAGTCAGTCAATCAGTCAGAACACTTTCTTTTCTGTTTCCCCCACCAGAATTTCACCCCTCCCCATGGGCCCCTTAAATTGGATTTATGAAAAAACGGTCAAACACATTTACTTGTTTTTATGCTGATTTTTTCCGCTGAGTTTCAAATCCTCGCCTATGTTGTTTAAGAGATACACGCTCCGTTATGAATCTTTCAATCCCCACTCTTCACCCCTTTCACCTCATAATATACACCACATCGAAAAACCCTCAGACCCATGTCTTCTTATTTTTAATGATGAGTTTATATGCCGAGTATCACATCCCCCAATGAAACCAATCGGGAGATATTGCTATTCAATGAAATGCAAGTCTACCCCCTTAACACCCCTTTAGAACCTGAATATCCAAAACTCCTCTCTTGGTGGGCATTTGCGTCCCTTGAGGAAGCTGCATACCAAATTTCATTCCAATCCGTTCGTTGGTTTCTGAGATTTCGGGATGAATGAATGAGTGAGTGAGTGAGTGGTATTTGACAAATATATAGTAGAAGATGGTGTCAAGTCTTTGTTATGCTAAACTCGGTTGACAGTGCTGTGTGAGTAGTTGAGTAACTAACGGTATTTCAAGTAAAGATCCTCATTTTATATACCGGTAGTGCAGAGCGCAAATGGCATCCAGTCGGCCGTGTCTCGACTTGAGCTATGTTGCCATGAAAACTATCTGCCTTGCCATTCCTTCATGAGTATTTTAATGATTTGATTAGCCTGTGCTTGAGTGCAAAAGGGCCGAAATCAGAAGAATGAGAAAGACTATCGAAAATTCATGTAGCCAGCGGTTCGTTCTGGGTCCTAAACTATGTGTATGCAAAATTTGGTTGAGATTGGTGGAACGGTGTAGATTTGTATACGGAACAGACCCACCCACCCACATACATACATACATACATACATACATACATACATACAGACTTTGACTTTTATATATAAGATATGAAAATCCAACATGGTGACCAACCGAAATATTTAGACGGTTCTTAACATCTACGAATCTATTACATCAATCAATTTGAAATATTGTATGTTGATATATTTATTTATCTATCGTATGGCACTTAGTGCCGGGAGTGTCCAAGGACGCGTACGGCTCGCCAGAGGCAGTAACTGCTTCTAGCGGACACCCATAGGGTGAGCTAAAAGTTCCATTCAATATCAAGTAGTTCCAACTTTCGCTACCAGATGTCAATGATACCTAATGGTGAACGTTGGAACTTTGATAGAGCGTTCCAACGAAATCTAACCTAGAAATTTAGCTTCAGACAAGTTTAGTCCGTGGAAGGATCTTTTACATGCCATAAATCTATGACATGGGACCGCTGGCTTTACTTCCCCCGCGAAGGAAGGCCTACTGAAGGATTTTAACGCTCTTAAAAATCCGACGACTTCGGCCGGGTTTGAACCCGCTATCTTTGGTACAGCAGTTCAGCATGCTACCAACTACGCCACCGAAGCCGCTATGCAATTAACATAAGTAGGATGCATGAAAATAGGCTGTATATTTCTTCACGTAACTACTTGCTTCTTTTTAGGTTTCTCCATGAAATTTTTGCTTACGAAATATTGTACTAAAGGCTGAACGATTTTCAAAGATGTCGTTTGTGATATTAATTTCTTGGAGGTCCACCTTAGTTTCTTCTGGTTGGTTGGTTCGTCAGTTTAGGGCCTGCGACAACGCAGTCATGTAGCCACGTGTACTTTGGGTGTGTGTAGAATCTGTCTGATAACTGGTGTTAATTGTGATGGGTGTATTAGCGTGTGTTATCAGTAATTCAGGTAAGGACTGCAGACAATCAATTTCAAGTAGTTCCTACTTTTGCTACCAAATGATACCGTCAACGACACGTAGCTTCAAACATGGCTACTAGATGCCACCACAACCAGTACCTGGAGACGATCACTGGAACTTAATAGAGCGTTAATAGAATCAAACCTACACATTTAGATTCTAACAATTGTAGTTAGTGGAATGTTCTTTTACATACCATAAATCTATGCCATGGGCCCACCGACTTTTAGTTTCTTCTAGCGAGTGTATTCATTACTTTAATTAATCGTTTAGTTATTCTGTCGCTGTCCATTCTATAGATATGTCCATAGAATTTCAGACGTCTCTTGCTTACGGTATCAGGGAACCTGTCAATTAAGAAATTGAGCTCCACTGTTCTCCTCTTAATCCACATTCTATTTTCTCCCGTGGGACCATACATTTTCCGGTGAATTTTCCGTTCTGCTTTTCAATTCTCAACTTCGAGTAGATAAGAGTTGCCACCTGTTGCTCTTCTTGAAGGTTGGGCATTAGTATTCAAAAGTTGCTATCTTGGAGCAGGACGAAACACACATGAGAATGTAGTGCAATATTCACAGCACGCAATGAAATATTATGTAAAATAGGAGGAGGTCCACACATAACGGGAGCAGAGCTTCTGTTACATGGCGCACGTTAAACCGATAAATAAATGGAAACAGATTTTAGTTTGTATTGGGATATCGTTAAAATAAATCACACTACTTCGTATTGAGAAACTTTTATCTTGCAGCACGTGTATTCAGATAGAAGGCCTGAACAAGACATCCACACATGTTGCATGTCCACAGCTGACAGAAATCAATTGTAGTTTTTGTAGAGGCACAGTTATTCACTTGGCCAACAACTAATATACAGGGAGCATTTGAAACAAAGCTCCGGAAAAATAACATTGTAACCCAGTTGAAAGTGGATGCTAGTCGCTTGGAGCGCTGTAGCTAGTGTTGCTTTAGTGCCAGGTAGTCTTGGTAGCATGCTGATCTGCTGTGCCCAAGATAGCGGGTTCAAACCCGGCCGAAGAGATCGGATTTTTGATGTGTAACATCTTTCCGCTCGGTTGCTGGATAGTTTTGTGGGAGTGATTTTGAAAATTGGGGACGGAATTGAATCGGGCGGAAGTGGTTCGAACGGAAGTGGATCGGACGGAAGTGAAGACGCACTGCCAGAAAAATGGGACGGAAGTGAATCGGGCGGAAGTGGATCGAACGGAAGTGGATCGGACGGAAATGAAGACGCACTGCCAGCTGGATGTACAATTGAAAATGTGTGTATTGAAAACAAGGCAGTGTGTGCTCTGTAGCCCGAGAATGTTATGTCAATACAGTAGGTAGTGCATTTAGCAGGCACTGGTTTGACGAGCACAGTGGCAAATGTTTCACCGACTTTCATTTGTCATTGAGCAGTTTATGAAACTTCGCGTTCAAGGTTGAATATCACATGGGGTAGGACAAAGACGACAAATGACATTTACGTAAGCGGCATTATTGTCAAGATGTGGGTGAGTAGTCAAATATTAAATGCATAACAGAATGTTGTTATATGAGTGGAATAAAAGCTGTATTTTCATCCTATGTGAGACTAGGTCATGTCATGATTGTAGGAAGCCATGTTTTGATTGTTTACGACGAACTGTATGAGAGCCTTGAGAATAATGAATGTTAGGCTATAGTTACTGAGGAATGTGCTCACAGTATTTGAGAGTACTGTCGACGTTGTGTGTCACTTTGTTTTTTATGAATTATTAATGTAAAAGGAAGGAAGGAAGCTTGTAATTTTGCGTGTCCGTTAATCTCACGGTCATGATCCACGGTACCTCCCTTTTACGTGGAATGCGAACCACAGGACATGGCATTTCAATTCGAAAATCTCACATGTATTGACCGGGAATCAAACCCGGTCTACCTTGTTGAGAGACTAACAACTCGACCGCTGCGCCACAAATGTGACAGTAGCATATCTCCAATTCAATCTATACATTCATCATAGTACCAGTATGAAAATGGAGTGTAAATTAACATTTTAAGAATGTCCAAGCTGTATAGTATACGAGTAGGATAACATGTCAGATGTTACACATCGTATGCGACTATTGTAAGGCTCTATCTTTTTTTTAAGAGCGTTAATATCCTTCAGTATGGCTTCCTTCGGAGGGGAAGTAAAGCCGGTAGTCCCATGTCATTGATCTTTGGCATATAAGAGATATTTGCATTAATTAAACTTGTGTGAAGCTAAATTTCAAGGTTAGATTTCGTTGAAACGCTCTACCATAGTTCCAACGTTCACCACTAGGTATTAGTGACATCTAATAGCGAAAGTTGGAACTACTGTACTTGAAATTGAACGGAACTTGTAGCTCACCCCATGGGTGTCTGCTTGGAGCAGTTACAACCTCTGGCGAGCCGAACATGTCCTCGGACACTCCCGGCATAAATGCCATACGCTAAATATATGAATAACCGCTGACATTCGACCATAGCAGTAACCTAGTGTGTGTGTGTGGTGTTGTTGCTAGCGAGGTGGCATCTCCCTGAACTTTGTTTTGGATGTTGTGCGTGAGAGTGTTTGTTTTCGCGTGTTTGTGTGGAGCTGGTTTTGAGAGTGGTCCGCTTCCGGGAGTTCATCTCTGTCTCTGTGTGAGTGCTTTTGCTTCGAGTTACTGATGTTTGTATGGGTTTAGGTATGTTTTCCTTTTCTTGTGGGTGTTGGCGGTGTTTTTTTTTTATCTGTTTGTGTGTTGTCGTCGTTATGGTTTGGTGTTGTTTGTGTGGCACTGTTTTCTGTGTTTTGTTGTGTTTCCTGTTTGCGTAGTAGACCCCCTCGTGGTGCAGTGGCTAGCATTCTTCGCTGCCGGCCCGGAAGTCCGGTTGTGATTCCCGGGTTACCTAAAACTTTAATTCTGGTCTGAGGGCTGGAACGGGGTACAGCCAGCCTCGTGAGGCAATACTGAGAAGAGGTGGGTTCCATTCCCACCTCAGCCGTCCTGAAAGTGGTTTTCTGGGGTTTCCGATGGAAATGTGGGGATGGTTCCTCACTTGAAGGCCACGACAGCCTCTTCCTCAATTCTCATCTGAATTACAAGGACACACACTAATGAAAATGAAAATCCACAGCCTGCTTCCAGTCTCCGACCGGGTCAGGAATGGAATGAATGAAGCCCCCATCTAGCGGCGAGGACATGAACTGTGCCGTCTGCCGAAGCCTGTCGCACTCCTCTGGAGCAATTATTAAATGAATGACAGATGAAATGTAATGATAGTGGAGAGTGTTGCTGAAATGAAATTTTGACAGGGAAAACCGGAGTACCCGGCGAAAAACCTGTCTGCCTCCGTTTTGTCCAGCACAGATCTCACATGGAGTGAGCGGGATTTGAACCACGGACCCAGCTGTGAGAGGCCGGCGTGCTGCCGCCTAAGACACGGAGGCTCGCACACACACTAATACCGTCATCAAAATAACACCGGCTATCAGACAAAATTCCCGAAGTTTTTGACTACCGGTATCTTAAAGTGGCGTGATGGCCCAGTGGTCAGGCCAATTGTCTCTCACCAAAGCCAGTTAGGTTCCATTCCTGGTAGATTTTCGGAGTGAAATATCACGTCAAATCGTTCATATTGAACGTAAGAATGAAGGAGATCCTGTAGCCCATGTTCACTAGGAGAAAGGTCATGTAAAACTACAGAACGATCCATATAAACCTGAACTAATGTAATGAGTTATAACATTAGAAAAAAATATGGGACACATGTGCAACTTTGAAGGTGATAATTAGGGACCGGACATCTACTGTATGTACTAAAAGAGACTAAAATATGTATGCAATTATGCACTAAAATGTAGAAAATATGCATTAAAATTGAAAAGTATGCACTTAACAATAATCCCATCTTATCATCTTGGCTTACAGAATTGAGCCGCATCGCATATCGGTTATTATTTCCTGACTTTTCGTCTGACATTGCAGCAGCCTTAATCGTGGGTAGGTACGAGTTGGTGTCCGTACTCAAACTAACGGTTATTGCCAGTCAGATGTACTTGCTTGCCCTGCATTGTCGTCACGCTGCTCGCCGATTGGTCCCCGCCCCTGGCAGTCACGCGCTAGGAGAACTTTACAAATGTTGCTAAGTTTGAAACCATCTTCGCGATTGAAATTATTGGGATGCCTCTCTAATTAACCTGTTTTGATATCCGGGAATTTTAGCAACAGTTTCGGCCTTGTCAAATTCGATGGCATGTCTCGTGACGTCAGCATGTTCAGCTATTGCAGATCTGTAGTTCATCTGTTTCGTGTCTCGAATGTGCTATGAAAACCTAATGGAAACGCGTACCTAACCATGATTAAGGCTGCTGCAATGTCAGCCAAAACGTCGGGGAATAATAACCGGTATGCGACTCGGCTCAATCCTGTAAGCCAAGATGATAAACTAGACACCGGCCGCGAAAGTCTACGATCTAAATAATCCAATCTTATTAATTCACTTTATACATGTATCATGCACTGCAGAAAGAAACATCAAATCAGATAACTTGAAAGTTTTTCAATGTTTTCTGGAGACAAAACACGTATATTGTCTGTCCAAATAAGTTTATAGCCTGAGAATGATCCTTCTACATCCACTGAAGTGATGGGACAACATTTACAGTATACACTGGCACCGAAGGTTCCGAACATTCATCTGGCAACAGCCTGATTATACTCAAGTAGCCTACTGGCTAATTATTTGAATCTTCTTTAGTCCTGGTTTCGTATTAATGACCTTCTCTAACTTGTATTCAATTTCTTTCCAGCTTCAGTTGGAATGGAATTCATTGAAGAAGTTGCTTTCAGATCGAAGTCCAAGCGAGTCATGAAGGAGTGCACCAGTCGATTCTAAGCTCGCAATGGTTCTCGGAAGTGAAGAAAAATGCGTACTGATGAAATTCACATCTTAATAGACAGAATTGCTTTCAAATACCACTTTTGTTTCACGGACGCACTATCATTTTCAGGTTTAGTAATGACTTATTTTAATTCATTGGAATTCTCCTGATAAAATGAAAAATGTGTCAAATTCTGTTATCTCATCTGTTACTCCGAAAGATGCTTACAAGGTATGTCCAACACGCAGGCGGAACCAATTATGATCGATATGTTATTATACGTAACTTGAAATGTGTATGCTGAAATATGCTGTTATGTTTAGAATATGCAATAAATTCAATAAACCCACAAAATAGCATACGCATTTTCAAAAAATCCGGTCCTTAATTATAATACACAATTCGGAGATTGCATACATGCATAAGAAAAATTCCAGTGAGGTTAGATCAGTTGATTGGGGGGGGGGGGAAGTGGGGGAGGGGGGAAGTGGGAAGTGGGAAGTGTGGGGAGGGGGATGGGGTGATGGGAGGGGGGAGGTGGGGGCACTTATTTTTGGAGATTATTAGGTCACCAAAGAAACTGGTTACAAATTGCACGGGAGTGTTAGACGTACGATACGTTGCTCCATCTTGTTGAAAAAAAAAACAACCTTCTGTCAGTTCGACGTCATCCAGGTGCTCCACAAATACTGGACAGAGGAGCACATGCGCAGAAACAAACTTGCCAATGGCCAGTGGTAAGCTTACTGATTTTCCCGGAGCCACTGACATCATTGAAACAACTTTCCCTTTTCTTCAAGTTTTCAGAGGGACATTATGACCCTCTAAATGATTCAGGTTTATGTGGATTGCTCTGTACAAGCTTCCTACCTACCAACACTTTAATCAGGTACAAGTTTTAATCAACACAGTTATACCATTTTACCTAATGGCTTGGTTGTCGAGTTTGGTTAGGTCAAACTCAAAATCTTGAATGATTCGTACTTTTCGCGGGGCAATATTACTTTGATTTCCTTTTGTCCATCTCTTCAAATTCGAATTAACCAAGTTAGAGTGATAATGTAGACTCACCGGTGGCGCTATCACACATCCACTCGCGACAACACTGGCCCGGCACCTCGACCAGCCTGGGGTGTCTGCACGAACCCTGGGGAGAGATGTACTCCTGAGGACACAGCGAGGCGCAGGCGTACGTCCCGTTCTGAAACAGACAGATTTTTTTAGCCTATTTTCATTTTATGAAAAAAAAATAGGCTTATGAGATCACCTTTTGTTCGTGTGTGTGTGTGTTTGTGCATTTGTGTGTGTATGTGTGTGTGTCCCCCTGTAATAACTTCTAAACGGCTGGAGCGATTTCAATGAAACTCCATAAGGTCATAGCACCATTTTGGCCGTGGGCTTCAAATTTTATTACGTCTCACCAATCCAACATGGCAGCTGTGCGAAATATTTCACTAGCATTCAATATCTCCGAAACTATTACTGATATCACTCTGAAATTTTCTACGGGGATAAATGGCACTACTAGAAGTTCACCTATGGGACTATCGAAAACCTGTTAACTACAATAAGTTATGAACATGGCGGCCAAGCGAAGTTGAAACTATTAAATGGACTTATCTCACGATTTGACGATCCAAACGCAATGAAACTTGGTTCAGCAAATGTATAAACACTTTGTAAAGCACTGGCATCAACTTTAGTTCAATTGTCTACATAACCTCAAGATGGCGGCTGTGCGAAATATTTCACTGGCATTCTACAGTATATCTCCGAAACTATTACTGATAACACCCTGAAATTTTGTACGGTGATAAAGGGTACTACAAAAGTTCAGCTATGAGACTTTCAAAAACATGTAAAATATAAAACAAACATTGCGGCCAAGCGAACGTGAGAAGTTTTAATAGACGTTCTCGCGATTTAACCATCTAAACGCACTGAGATATGGTACAGTAAATGTTTATACACGTTGTAATGCACTGGAATCTAATTTAGTTCAATTATTGTTTACATAACCTTAAGATGGCGGCTGTGCGCATTTCTAAAATTAAGTTTTTATTTCTCGTGAATTAATCATGCGATCGAAGTGAACGTTTGAATAATGAACCTACGCAAAAAGCGTCATCTAATAGTACATAACTCTATGGCCTACATAAAAGTCCAAAATAGCGCCCAACCGAAATATTTAGACGGTTCTCAATATCAATTGATCTATGATAGCAATAAAACTGAAATTTTGTATGTTGATAGTGGCTATGAACATAAGTTCACTTATAGGAATTTCAATAACCTCGTGAGCACAAATATAGCATGGCGGCGACGCGAAATATAAATATTTAAATGGACGTTTCTCACGATTGAACCATCCGAGCGCAGTAAAGCTTGGTATGGTAAATCTCTCTACATATAAAAATGAAAGTTCGTCGATATTTGTCTGAATTTCTACGGAAATTTGCGTTATTTACGCGTTTCAGACTGTTTTGTGACGGCTGCGCGCGAAAATAAAATTCTTGTCTGTCCGTCCGTTTGTCTGTCTGTGGACAACTTTGTTCCATTATAACTCGAGAACGGCTGGGTGGATCAACGTAAAATTTGGTGCAGATATACTTCAGAGGCACAACACTAATCATTGATGTAATTCGTCTCTGTACCTCTCGTAAAAAGGGGCCTATCCCCTCAAATACTTGCTGAAAAGCGTAGAAGGGCGAGGCAAAGCTCATTTTCAGCCCCTCAATGTGAGAAACGAAACTCGAGGGCCCTTTACCACATTTTAAGGCCCTAAAACCAATAGTTTTTGAGATATTCCCAGTAAACTAATTTCATTTAACACAATAATGAAAGAATGCAAGCCGGTAACTATGGCAACAGAACCTCACAGGTCTGTCTATTGCTGTAAGATGCAATACAATTCCATTTATTACATTACTGAGATAGTTTGCAAACGGCTATGTGGTTATAACGGAACCAAATTAGGCTGTAAAATTCATCAATACATATAAGGCGCATAAGGGGATCAAGGGGTACTCTAGAATTTTTTCACGCGATTTACACGTGCGGGCGTGGTAAGGAAAGTCTATTATATCCATATCCCTATATTTTAGTTCCGTTTGGGCCGGCTGTGGACCACGTGGTTCTTATCTCTGGCAGCTTTCCTCCTAGCCCAGTATTCCTTCATTCTGGCACTGTGAATGTCCTTCCGCTCCTGAGTCCATTTCGCACCTACTCCTGGACGCACTGCTTTTGCTGTTAGTGACTGGAGAGAGTCTGATGTTCTGACTAAAGTCCTGTATTTATTCCTGTCATAGATGTTACTGGGGTCAATATCCAATTGTTCAAGGTCTTTTCTGACTAGTTTCGACCACTTGGCGTTAGTTGCTTTCCCTCTAGAGACAGTGTTGAAAATTCTGGAGGTGAGCCTCTGATTATCCATTCTCACAATATGACCATAGAAGATCAGCCTCCTCTTCCTCATAGCTGTTGTAATGCTCTCCACTTGTTCATAGAGTTCATTGTTGTGCCTGATTCTATACTTGCCTTCCTCTTTAATAGGGCCCATGATTTTTCGTAGAATCTTCCGGTCCTTCAGCTCCAATTTCCGGAGTTGTCCTTTTCTGACCATATTTAGGCATTCTGAGGCATATAGTACTGATGGTCTCACTACAGTACTGTAGTGTCTGAGTTTGAAATTCATTGAGAGGGATTTTGATTTGTACATATTCTTGCATAGGTGGTAGGCTCTCTCCAGTTTGATGCATCTGTCGTTCATGGCCAGGTCTTCATTGATGTTTGGGGTTATCCATTCTCCTAGGTATTTGAAGGAGTTAGTCCTTTGTACTACTTTGTCCCCCAGTGGGATTGACTCGGGCGCATCTCTGATGTTGCTGATAAACTGTGTTTTGTTGATGGCGATCTTTAAGCCTACTTTAGCTGCTATATAGTTCAGAGAGGATAGATGATGGTTAGCTTCCTCCACACTGGACGCTAGGAGTGCAAGGTCGTCTGCAAAGGCTAAACAGGGGACTGTTAACTTGTCTTTCTTGTAGCCTATTCTTAATCCAGAATCATCCTTCAGAGTTTTCGTCCACTCACGAATTACTTTTTCTAGTAGGCAATTGAAGAGGATCGGAGACAAGCCATCCCCTTGTCTAACACCAGTTCTGACCTCGAAGCTCTTGGACAGTTCCCCTCTGAATTTGACTTTGACTGTGGTGTTAGTGAGAGTCGCTTTCACTAGATTCAGGGTCTTTTTATCTAGCCCCAATTCAGTCAGTGTCTCAAAGAGTGACTCTCTATCTACTGAGTCGTATGCTTTTTGGAAGTCAACGAAAATTGCAACATAAGGTGAGGCACTTAGATTTTTGTACGTGAGAATGGTTTTGAGATTCAGAATCTGTTCGGTGCATGACCTTGACTTTCGAAACCCAGCTTGGTACTCTCCAATGCAGGAATCCAGTTGAACCTCTACTCTTGTGAGCAATACTTTGGAGAGTATCTTGTATGTCACTGATACCAGGGAAATCCCTCTGTAGTTGTTGAGATCTGATTTGTCACCTTTTTTATGTAGTGGGTGAATGATAGCTGAGGTCCAGTCACTAGGTAATTGTTCTGTCAACCAGACGTTAGATATGATGTCATGGATACTCTGTATCGACTCCTCGTCAGCATACTTCCAGAGCTCTGCAATGATCCCATCTTCGCCTGCTGCTTTATTGGACTTTAATTCGGAAATGACTTTCTGGATCTCTTCCTTTGTTGGAGGGAAAGAGTGTGGCTTAGCAACGTTCTTGGGTTCAAAAGGTAGCTTTTCCATGGGTTCCTCGGAGTTAAGAAGGTCGCTGAAATACTCTGCTAAGGCTGTGGTGCACTCCTCATTGTTCAGTTTCAGGCTCTAAAACCAACAGTTTCCGAGATAATCCCAGAAAATTAATTTCATTTAATAAACTAATGAAGGAAAGCAAGCCAGTAACCATGACAACAGTATCTCAAAAGTTGACATCCAACTTTCCATCTATTTCTGCAAGAAGTAATGCCACTCCATTTAATTTCTGTGAAAGTTTGCAAATGGTTATAAGGTTATCACGGAACCAACTTAAACTCTAAAATGTATCAATTGCGCTTAAGAGGGTCTGGGGGTAACCTAGATTTATTTCACACGACTTAGATGTGCGATATGTCGTACAGAAGGTATATTATATCTCCAATCAGCAACGTTATTTTCAAAAATTCCTGAATTGAAATAGTTTTTTTTTTCTTTTAGTAATTTGGGCCATTGGAGGCTAAAAATCCGGAATTTTCATTCACCACAAGCCTTTATAATTTATTAAAGGGGTCTTCCTCTGGATGGGGACTTGACACAACAGTGAGGGTCATTTTTTATGTGACGTGTATTGCGTTTCGTCTACGAGGTTTTCAATTTTATTTTCACGTCAGGAAGTACTCGTTAGGTAAATTTAGTTTCAGAGCATATTTTAACTAATCATTTTTCTTTGTCGACAAACAGGTTCCAAGCCCCTAACCATTGCAACAGTAGCTCAATTGATTGCGTCTGGTTATTAATACCGAAGACGGTTAGAAGAATGGGTACTTCTGCTAAGGCTTATACAAATTTCAATTCACTGGCATCTAATTTATTTCAATTGTTATCATAGCCACAAGATGGCGGCTCTGTGAAATTTTAAAATCTAATTTTCATTTCTTGTGTCCTAATCATGCGATTGATGTTTGAATACTACACCTACATAATAACCTTCAAGTAATAGTACATAATTCTAAGACCTACATAAGGTATATAAAAATCCAACATGGTGACTATCCGAAATATTTAGAGGGTTCTCAATATCTACGGATGTATTACAGTAATCAAACTGATTTTTTTATGTTGATAGAGGCAAATAACATTAGTAGGATATATGAAAATAGGCTTCAGTTCTTCACGGAACTCCTTGTTGTGTCACTTGTACACCCGCCTTCCCAATTCTACCGGTGTAACATTCAAATAATACATTTCACCCTAGAGCCGTTTAGTGGAGATAAGAGTGAGGCTTAAAATTATCACACGAAGGCGTTAGCTGGAATTACGGAGAAGAATTTGGTGCTTTCCAATCATTTCTCAGTTATGGTACACCTACTTAAAATACCTGGTCTGTGCTGATCACTTAATTTGAAGTCGGCTGGTTGGTTCCTCAGTTTAGGGGCTTCGACAACGCGGTCATGTAGCCCCGTGTGCTTTGGCTGTGTATAGAATCTGTCTGATAACCGGTGTTAATTTTGATGGCTGTATTAGTGTGTGTTATCTCTTTTCAATTCAAGTAAGGACTGCAGACATTTGATTTTCAAGTAGTTCCAACTTTTGCTACCAAACGTCGCCGTCAACTAGTTCTGAACTCGGTTAATAGATGCCACCGCAGTCGGCTCCTGGCGACGAACGTAGGAACATAAGAGCGTCAATCAAATCTAACCTATAATTTAGCTTCACACAAGTGTAATTAGTGGAAGGTTCTTTATCATGCCATAAATCTACGATATGGGACTGCCAGCTTTACTTCCCCTCCAAAGGAAGGCACACTGAGGGATTTTAACGCTCTTAAAAATCCGATGACTTCGGCCCGGTTTGAACCCGCGACCTTGGGCATAGAAGAACTACGCCACCGAAGGCGCCTTAATTTGAAGTCGGTCCGATTGTTCCCAATTGTGAAAATGAAAACCCACAGATGACTTGGTGACTGCAATTGACTCGAAAATTCACAAGGACCAAAGATTCATAACCACTCTATCAATGGATTTTCCTCAAATATGAATTCTTGGTTGTCAGAGCAGGCGGCAAACTTTTATGCAGAGGGATTTCAGAACTTAGTTTTAAGGTATGACAAGTGCCTAAATAAACAAGGCAACTATGTAAAAAAAATAGAGGAAGGTATGTGAAATGAAAATGAAAATCCACAGCCTGCTTCCAGTCTCCGACCGGGTCAGGGAATGGAATGAATGAAGCCCCCATCTAGCGGCGAGGATATGAACTGTGCCGGCTGCCGAGGCCTGACGCACTCCTCTGGGGCAATGATTAAATGAATGACAGATGAAATGAAATTATAGTGGAGAGTGTTGCTGGAATGAAATTTTGACAGGGAAAACCGGATTACCCGGAGTAAAACCTGTCTGCCTCGGTTTTGTCCAGCACAAATGTCAAATGGAGTGACCGGGATTTGAACCACGGACCCAGCGGTGAGAGGACGGCGGGCTGCCGCCTAAGCCACGGAGGCGTGTACCCAATTGTGCCAGGTTATTCCCTTGTCCTGATAACAATTACATGACATTAAGAAATACACTTGGTTGGCCAGTAAATTTGTGTTGACAGACTGAAAAACGTCAAATTTCGATTACTAAGGCAACAGTGAAAATGTCTTCAAACACCATAATGTTGAAGCCAGAACTTGAGGAATCAGGGCTTCATCTGAAATGAATGAGGTCTCTGAAACATGACTCCCCATGTTGTATCAATGGAAATCCGGTGAATAGGGTGGCCAAGCCTTTGCCCCACCTGAACCTATCCACCATTCTTCGTGCGTTCATTGGATGGTGCACCCTTCGTGTTCAAACCATATCTGTTCACACATGTAAGTTGTTGTTGATGATGATTCATTGATGTATGCCCATGTTATTCCGTGTTCTTGGCTGTGTGGTGAATTTGTTTTATAACCTGTGTCACTGTGATGGCTGTATTAGTGTGTATAGCTTTAATTTAGCTGAGGATTGAGAAAGTTGCGGCCGTGGCCTTAATTTTGAAATAATCCCAGCATTTGCCTGGAATAGAAGTGGAACACCACGGAAAACTACTTCCAAGATGGCTGAAATGGGAATTGAACCAACCTCTTCTCAGTTTTGCCTCACGAAGCTGAGTGTACCTCGTTCCAGCCCTCAGACGACAAATACATTTCTTGGAAGAGTCGGAAATCGAACCCGGGCCTCCAGGGTGACATCCAAGAATGCTGGCCACTACATAACGAGGCGAACACAAATGTGGAGTGGTAGAGCGTCTAAGAATAATACATCGTGTTCGTCTCACTTTCCTCATTAACGACCGGAGACTCAAACGTTGACCAATAGCAGGCTTGCACTGTCAATCCACGTGGAGTCCAGAGTCCAGCTCGCTTGTCGGGTTTCCAGTGCTATGCTCGGCGACAGCGTTGATGGCCCGTAATGCATTCATAACTGTTCCCGGGAAATAGCATGTGCAACGAATTCTTGTCGGACGTAATTTAAGAATGGCGAGGTGCATGAAACACAAATCCCCCTTCCGTCTAATCGTAACTTAACTGTGTAATTTTGGAACGAAAAGTTCAAAGGCGAAATGAAGAAAAGCCGAGTTACACTTCCAGGGAAACAACAAACACAACCACTCTTCTCTGAAGTCTTAACTCAACACGACTCAACAGTTTGCTGTTGGCTGTATCTGGGGTAATAGGCTCGCCCGCTAGCTAGCTCGTAAACTGTCGCCTCAGTAATTGAATGGAGATCGCTGGAAGAAATGAAATCGTAAAATCACTTATAGTGGACGATGTATTGAAGATAGATATACTCTCATGTACTTTTTGGTAGAACTTTTCATACTGAACAATTCTTACACTCATAGTATAATTATAATTTAACGGTTTGCGCAGAGTAAGCGTAAAGAGCGCGCGGATGACAGGTTCTTTTCGACTTGTTCACTAAATCGTTACTGCTTGGCTTCCCTTGATCATAAATAAATCATTTTCTACAGAAACCTTCCTCGAGATAGCCTTTACAGAATGGGGAAAACATCATCAATATCCATCCAGTGGTTCTCAAGATTACCCGTAACATCCAAGAATTGGGGAATTTATTTTAACGGGACTATGTAGAGATTATTAGTTTTAATATTATTCTTTAATCACCTATCCTCCCAGCTCGGCTTCACCAGGAGGCTCTGAGAGAGATCATTCCTCTACCGTCGGAAGGATGGTGTCTGCGAAATGAACACACTTTGCCAGCAGATACAATGGGTGACTTGGGCATCATTTTTAAGGAAGGATCAAGCAAGGGATTTTGGATAGAATTCGGCCGTGGGCCTGTTGAAAGGAACCGTCCCGGCATTGCCTGGTTGTGAAAATGGGAAACGACGACAACTACTTTCATGACGGCCGAGGTGGGATTCGAACCTCCAATCTCTGGGATTTCTGCAACTCCCCTTTATTGGGCAAAAAACATTTCTGACTTTTATGTGTTTCGATATTTTAATTTATTTTAATTATTATAATTATAAACAAGTTGTTCAGAAAAGAACTTATAGCCTACTTTCTCCTAAATGCATGGTTTTTGTTATAACTCTTTGTCCTTTTCAAAGAGTATAATTGAATGTTGGTAGTAGTAGCATGACACTGAGGTGCCCTTTGCTAGTGCTACCTCTGCACCAAATTTCGCTCAGTTCGGTTTTACCGTGTTTGATTTCATAAGGGGAATCAGTTTGCACACATACATGGCCGCTATATGCAAACTATCGGACTGGCGACCTTGTAGCTTGGTCAAAGAACGCTTCTCACATAAGGAGCATGTTGTTGTACAATTTTGTTGAGATAAGATTATTGGGTTGGTCGTAATTTGATTTAAGCTTTTAACATTTGGGTGACCGCCATTGAGTTTCCGTAAAGATGGAGTTAATATACAACATGACACTGAGGTGCCCTTTGCTAGTGCTACCTCTGTACCAAATTTTGTTCAATTCGGTTTCACCGTGTTTGAATAAATAGAGGGAATCGATTTGCACACATACATGGTCGCCATCCGCAAAGTATTGGGCTGATGACCCTGTCGTTTTGTCAAAAGATTTTTGATACATAGATATAACGTTACACAATTTGGTAGAGATCAAATGATTAGGTTGGTCGTAATTTGATTTAAGCCTCTAACATTTGGGTGGCCGCCATTCCGTTTCCGTCAAGATGGCGGCGATATAAACATGACATTGATGTGTACTTTGCTAGTGCTACCTCTGTAACAAATTTCGTTCAATTCGGTTTTACCGTGTTTGAATTGACAGGGGGAACCGATTTGCACACATACATGGCCGCCATACTCAAACTATTGGACTGACGACCTTGTAGCTTGGTCAAAGAACGCATCTCACATGATGATGATGATAGCACACAATCGTCTCGTGTAGGTTGGCCTTCCAATGCCGAATGACTCTTCATCGATAAGTCCGGAGGTGACTAAAAAGCCCAATGCGGGAGACACACAGTTTTCCGCAGTGATGACAGGTATTATCAGGGTCGGGTGAGACATCTGCATTCATTCCCTGTCTTCTAATGAACACTCTGTTCTTTCTGCGCTGCCTCCGATCTTCTACCATACGTCGGCGGTTTTCTTCAAAAAGTATCGCACCACGACGAACAATTGATCTCCAGGATGAGTGATCAAGGGCTAAGGTCCCCCAGTTCTTGATATCAATATGGCACTTTTGCATATTAGCCTTTAGTACGTCTTTGAATCGCTTCCTCGGACCTCCCACGCAACGCTTGCCCTCAGTTAGTTCAGAACAAAACACCTGCTTGGGAATGCGATTATTGGGCATGCGGATTACGTGTCCTGTCCATCGCAGCTGACGTTTTAAAAGCATGGCATCAACACTGGTAGTCTGTGCTTCTTCAAGAATGCTGGTATTTGTGCGTTTGTATTGCCATGTCACACGAAGAATTCTCCTCAAACATCGCTGGTGATATTGCTCCAACTTTTTAAAATGACGTCTGTAGCGTGTCTAGGATTCAGATCTGTAAAGTAAGGTCGGAACTACAACTGAATTGTACACAAGGATCTTCGTTGCAGCATTGATATCATGATTGTCAAAAACTCTACACCTTAATCTGGCAAAGGATGCCCCAGCACGGTTAATCCTGTGTTGGAATTCGGAATCTATATTTGCACTTGATGACAGGGTGCTGCCAAGGTAAGGGAAGGTGTTAAATTCTTGAAGCTTCGCTCCATCGATGGTGGCATTGATGTTTCTTTGTCCTTGTCCAGGGATTGGTTGGTAGAGGTCTTGTGTTTTACTGGTGTTAAGTTTCAAAGTTTCAGCCCAATCTTATTGTATGCTGAAGAAAAGGCATTCAGGAGTTCCTAAGTTCGTCCTCTGATTGAGCTACTACTGCATTATCATCAGCGTGCTGTAACTCAACCAATGCAGCAGGAGATGTTCGAGTCCTTGCCTTTAGACGGCTCAAATTAAAGATCTTCCCATCCATCCTGTAAGTTATCTGTATGCCTGAAGGAAGATCATCTTTGACTAACTGCATGACAGTGGCAACGTACAGAGAAAACAATGTAGGAGCAATCACACAGCCTAGTTTAACGCCGGTATTTATATGAAATGGTTCTCCAATAGAGTCGTTACCAATGACATTTGCCTTCATATCAGTGTAGAGTAGTCTTAAGATGGTAATAACTTTTAATGGAAAACCATACAATGCTAAAATCTTTCACAAGGCTTCACGGCTTACCTAGTCAAATACCTTACTGAGGTCTATAAAGGAAATATAAAGAGGTCTATTTTGCCCTCTACATTTCTCCTGAAGCTGACGAACAGTGAATATCATATCAGGGGTTCCTCTAGAAGGCCTGAGACCACATTGGCTCTCTGGGAGTATTTTCTTCACCAGGGATAGAATAAGATTCTCCAAAATACGAGCAATAAGCTTTCCAAGGCTTGATAACAATAATATACCACGATAGTTGTTGCAGTCAGCACGATCACCTTTCTTAAATATGGGAACTATCAGACTATCTCTGAAATCAGCAGGCATTTTTTCAGTTCTCCAAATTTTAATGATAAGAACATGTATGTGGCTTATGAGTTCCTCACCTCCTTCTTTGAAAGATTCCGCTGGTATTCCTTCACATCCGGTGGCTTTGTGTCGCTTTGCTTGATTGACAGCACACTGACCTCATCTAGTGTTGGCAGGGTACCGAGTTCTTCCTTGATGGGTGCTCATCAATAACTGAGTCCTGGTTCAAGGGGTCTTCAAAATGCTCCTTCCACCTATTCATGATGGAGTATTGATCTTCTAGAAGTGTACGTTTGTCACTGGACCAAAGTGGATTTCTACCAAACGTGGAGGGGCCATAAATCGCTTTTGTAGCTTGGAAGAACTGTCGCGAATCTTTGTCTGCTAGTTATTGCAGCTCTTTAGTTTTGGATGTCCACCATGCATTGTTGAGCGCACGAGTTTCTCTTTGGACATTTGCCTTCGCAAGACAAAATGCTTATTTCTTAGCAAGGGAGTTCATATCTTATCTCCAAGTTTGCAAGGCTTTTCTCTTTTCTGAGATTAATGCTTCAATGTCTTCATCATTTTCATCAAACCCGTCTTGATGTTTCCTGGTCTTATATCCTAGTGTTTCCATGAAAGCATTCTGAATAGTGGTCTTCAGACTCTCACAGTGATGTGTTACATCTGGATGGTATTCCTGTGGCAGTGTCTGGCTAAGCAACACTTTATATTGGGAGATATCCTCTGACTTACCAAACTTCTCGGTATCAAAATATGTCTACAGCTCTTCTGTTGCTTCCTCCTCTGTGTGGATAAAGGTATACGCATAACTAATCTGATGACCCGGTGATCTGTCATTGCTTTGGTGATAAGAGCATCTCGTAAATCTTTCTTGTGTACAATCACATAGTCAATAAGATGACAGTGCTTCGATCTAGGGTGCTGCCATGATGTTTTAAAGCGATTCTTTTGGCGAAAGATGTAATTGGTGATAACCAATTAATGTTCAGTGCATATGGAGAGCAGTCTGATACCATTGGAGTTTTCGCTCCCAACTCCCTCCCTACCAATGACACCATTCGAAACAATGGAGTCCGTGCCCACTCTAGCGTTAAAATCTCCGAGTAAGATGACCCTATCTTCACGGTTGATGTTTGATAGGAAGGTATCCAGATCTGAATAGAATCTTTCCTTAATGTCCTCATCAGCATCTAGTGTGGGGGCGTATGCGCTGATCACCGTGGCATGCTGGTAGTTATATAACCGAAGTCTTAGTGTCATGAGGCGTTCATTATACCTAGTTGGAAGCTCTGACAGATCCTTGAGAAGTTTGCTCTTAATGGCAAAGCCAACTCCATGTATTCTGTGTTCGTCTGCACATTTACCCTTCCAAAAGAAGCTGTACGCTGCACCTTGCTCATTCAACTGACCTTGCTCAGCAAGACGGGTCTCCTGAAGTGCTGCTATGTCAATGCCTCACATAAAGGTATGTTGTTGCACAATTTGGTAGACATCCGATTATTAGGTTGGTCGTAATTTGATTTAAGCTTTTAACATTTCGGTGGCCACCATAGCATTTCCGTCAAAATGGCGGCAACATAAAACATGACACTGAGGTGCCCTTTGCTAGTGCTACCTCTGTACCGAATTTTGTTCAATTCAGTTTCACCGTGTTTGAATAAATAGGGAGAATCGATTTGCACACATAAAAGGCCGCCGTCCGCAAGTATTGGTCTGATGACCGTGTAGTTTGGTCAAAAGATGTTTCATACATACAGGTATAACGTTGCAAAATTTGGTAGAGATCAGATTATTAGGTTGGTCGTAATTTGATTTAAAATTTGGGTGGCCGCCATTACGTTTTCGTCAAGATGGCGGCAATATAAAACATGACTGTGGGGTGTCCTTTGCTAGTGCTACCTCTGTACCAAATCTCGTTCAATTCGGTTTCACCGTGTTTGAATTGAAAGAGGGAATCGATTTTCACACATACATGGCCGCCATCTGCAAACTATTAGGCTGATGACCTTGCAGTTAAGTCAAAAGTCGCTCGCCATATAAATATATGTTGTTTCAAAATATGGTAGAGATCGGATGGTTAGATTAGTCACAATTTGATTTAAGCTTTGAACAATTGGGTGGCTGCCTTTACGTTTCCGTCAAGATGGCGGCGATATATAACATGCCACTGAGGTGCCCTTTGCTAGTTCTACCTTTGTACTAAATTTCGTTCAAGTCGGTTTCACCGTGTTCTATTTGATTGGGGGGGGGGGGGGTGACATTCAGAGTGCACACACTCGCAGAGACAAACTGATAGACAGACAGACACACACACACACACACACACACACACACAGACAGATACACAATTTTTGGCCATGTGTTGATCTCATGTCAACTTTCATTTTTTGCAAGAATCGAAAGTAGGCTATTTCCCCCCCCCCCCCCAAATTTTAATGTTTGCTGTCTATATTTATTTTTCATTTTGAATTCATGTTCTTATAGATGTAATTTTGACATTTCCCTTGAATTAATTAACCAATTACTAATTGATTTTTACAATTATCTTCATATTTTTAGCCTATTTTCAGTTTATGAAAAAAATAGGCTTATGAGATTACCGTGTGTGTGTGAGTGCGTGTGATGGTGTGTGTGTCCCCCCCCCCCCCCTATTAACGTCTAAACGGCTCGAGCGATTTCAATGAAACTCAGCCGACCCTGACCGTGCCCTTCAAATATTATTGTGTCTCACCAATCCAACATGGCGGCTGTGCAAAATATTTCACCAGCATTGAGTATCTCCGAAACTATCACCGATATCACCCTGGAATTGTGTACGGTGATAAAGGACACTACTAGAAGTTCACATATTATGAGACTTTCAAAAACCTGGTAACTACAAAACTAGCATGGCGGTCAAGCGAATTTGAGACATTTAAGTAGACCTTTCTCGCGATTTAACCATCCAAACGTAATGAAACTTGGTACAGCAAATGTTTATACACATTGTAATGTACTGGCGTCTATATTAGTTCAATTGTTTACATAACCTCAAAATGGCGGCTGTACGAAATATTTCACTGGCATTCTATATCTCCAAAAGTTATACAGAAATCACCCTGAAATATGGTACGGTGATAAAGGGCACTGCTACAAGTATATCTGTGTAACTTTCAAAAACCTCTAAAGTACAAAACGTACATGGTAGACAAGCGAATTTGAAACATTTTAATAGACTTTTCTCGAGATTTAACTTTCTGAGCGCAGTGAAATGTGATACAGTAAATGATTACACATATTGAAATGCACTGGCATCTAATTTAGTTCAATCGTTTTCATAACCTCAAGATGGCGGCTGTGCGAAATTTTAAAGTTAAGGCTTTATTACTTGTGTCGTAATCATGCGATCGAAGTGAAATTTTGAATAATGTACCTACGCAATAATTTTCCATTAATGATACATAACTCTATGGCCCATACTTATAAAAATCCAAAATGGCGAGCATCCGAAATATTTAGACATTTCTCAATATCTACGAATATTTTACTGCAATCAAACTGAATTATTTTTATGTTCATAGAAGCTATGGATATAAGTTGACCTATAGGACTTTCAGTAACCTGGTGATCATACATCAAAGATGGAGGTGACGCGAATTATAAATATTTAAATGGACTTTTCTCGCGATTTAACCATTCGAGTGCAGTGAAACTTTGCACGTTAAATGCTCATACAAATGTTAATCCACTGGCATTTACTTTATTTCAATTGTTTTCATAACCACAAGATGGAAGCTGTGCGAAATTTTAAAAACTAATTTTTACTTCTTGAGTTCTAATCATGCGATTGAAGTTTGAATACCACACGTACACAATAATCTTCATGTAATAGTACATAAATCAAAATCGAACCTGGCGACCATCTGAAATATTTAGACGGTTCTCAATATCTACGAATCCATCACAACCTTCAAACTGAAATTTTGTATATTGATAGTGGCAATTAACATGAGTAGGACATATGAAAATAGGCTGTATAGTTCTTCACGGAACTACTTGTTTATAGTTATGTTTATTATTTTAATTTTTATATTTCTTTTGTTATTGCAATTTTATTTTCCTGATTTTTATTTCAATATTTAATTGTTTTTTACACTTTAGTTTCTACCGTAATTTTTTAGTTTTTTTTAAATTATGCAACATCTTACGTCAAGTAGATACGTACATAATATGTGAATTTTAGGAATGCAAGCACTTTGGCATGGAAATTCTCCTGACTTTGGCTTAAAAATTCAACCATCAGCATCTTTGAAAGCATAAACTGACCTTATCACAGGAGGTTAATATAGGGATCACTATCCCACCGCGAGGTGCCTGGAGAAGAAGTTTAAAATCACCATTCCTAAAGTGGATGAGATGGGAATCGAACCTGGACCACCGCGGCGACGTCCAAGAATGCTAGCCGCTACACCATGAGGTAGTTATAAATGAATGAACAACAACACTTTGCGAGAAGCCCCAGCAAACTACAAATATTGTAAACGTAATGTACGATTGCTACTTGTATTAATCTTGTGCCAGGTCTATAGCTTACACCGCAGATAAGGGGCGCTCCTACTTATCGCCTACGTGCGCACAATTGTAAGCTCTCCATTATGGCGCAAGAAACAGCCATTGTCTTATTTTATCCCAGATTCAACCGCAAGTAATTTATCTCGTGGGAATAATAGCAGCAACTTGCGGTACCTCAGGCAAAACAGTAGCCTATTACACTTCTCATTGCAGTGGTGTTACTTGCAGCAAGACGCTGCTGAGATTCTTAGTGACGAATTGTTATTTAATTTCATTACTTAGTTTCATGATTTTCAGTCGATCAACACAATTGTACCCAATGGTGATGGGTTATTCCCTATATATGGATGCGAAAAAGCACGGAAGAACTATATGAATTAACTGAAAATTCTCTTCAGTCGCACGCAAACGGCGTATGAAATTGATAGACATTTAACACGAATGGATGATTCACGTCTGACTAAGAAAATATTCCTTACCATCAATGGGAACCGACAAAACAAAATTCGCTGGCTATTAGACACACAAATGGACCTTACTGTAGTCGACATTGATCCAATTAATACAACAAGGACTACATACAGACAAATTTGCACCCAATAATCCTTACGAGAAAAGCTTTAAACTCCAAAACTCATGGACACAAGAAAGACGGCAGGCCCAGAGTGAAAGAATGAAGAAATTTGGGGCGAATAAGAAGTTAAAAACGATGAATTCCAGAGCTATTTAATGGTTCCACGTGCTCCTTAGGGGTTGAACGAATATAATAATAAATACATTTGGATTACCAGTTTCGATCGTAAAGCGATCATCATCACATCCATTATACTCAGGCTATAAAATCTATGTCTGATAGTATGGGTGAAAGTATTTACAATATGTACACTTATTTAGTTGCAGTATTAATTTTTTGATGTGTAACATCTTTCCGCTGGATAGTTTTGTGGGAGTGATTTTGAAAATTGGGGAAGGAAGTGGATCGGAACGATCGGGCTGGCAGTGGTGGATCATACGGAAGTATGCACTGCCCGCTCGATCGAATGGAAGTGTGCCCTAGCTGGCAGTGGTGGATCGAACGGAAGTATAAGACTCACTGCCAACTCGATCGATCGATCCAGCTGGCACAGGTAAGAGAAACAATCAGCGCGGTGTCGAAAATTGATACCATGACGCACTCTCGGCCATGTGGAATGTATATGACATACTGAACGGAAAATGCTCATGCGAACTCTGGTGTCAAGTGATTTAAACAAATGACATGGTACATGTTCGAAGTTTTCGTATCAGTATTTAAATGGTAAAATGCTTTAATATCAAACATTGTAAGTAGTCGGCATTGCATTGGCATAAGGCATTTTAAACTCAATGTCACTCAGGAACATTATCGAAACAAGTAAAATATAAATTAAACTTAATTCCGTAATGCAGTATTATTGGGACGTGGAAATAAGTCACCATCTTGTGCACAATATTTGCGTAGTCGAAATAGCCGTGCGGTTATTGCGTATGTCTGTGAATCTAGAGAGTTCTTGCGTTCGAATCCTGGGCGGGTTGGATATTTTTGCTACCAGATTATCATTTTAAACGATATTTATCATATCAATATGACTCATTTTAACAGAATCCATATGAAATTACGTGTATCGTATTTTTTATTTTGGCTAGTGCTGGTGGAAGCTACAAATGATCTAATAAAATGAGTTCCGTATTATAAACTACAATATCTGTAAAACACTCCCTTTTACAATAGATTAATATTTGTGCCAATAATAGTATAAAATACCGGTGTATCAACAATTTCACGTGAGGTTTCTTTTATGTCAGATGTTAGACATCATATGCGACTACTGTAAGGCTCGTAATTTTATCAGATAATGCAACTCGTCAATATTGGTGATTGACTTCCAAAATTCAGTTCAATCTTAACTGACCATTTAATAACAATCACATAGTGAAATTGTCACCATTCTGTGAAGGACTTCTCGCGGAATATTTCTGTAGAAAATAATTTATTTATGAGCAAAGGAAGCCGAGCAGTAACGTTTCCGTGAATCGAGTCGATTAAAAGCCTACCATTCGTGTGCCTTTTAAGCTTACGCTGGATGAACTGTTAAAAATATCTATATACTATGAGTGTAAGAATGGTTCAGAATGAAAAGTTCTACAAAAGAAAGTCCGTGAGAGCATTTCTCAATTGTTTACAAAACAATCAATTTAATTTTTTTAAAACAGTTTCACTGAACAATGGGCCACAATTCCTCTGTAAGTGATTGATTGCATGTCTTGAAGAATTCAGCACTGCTCACGGCAGGCACATTCTGTGTGTTGTTGTCCGATTTGAGGTCAGAGAGACTTGCAAGATTTATCAATGCATCACAGCCAAACACTTCTCCTGAATGTTTATTTTGAGATTTCTATATTCTATTTTCAAATTAATTCATTCAGCATCCTAGTAACAAGTCATTGTCCACCTAAACCTGGCATTTTCACGATAACATTAATCTATTTGGTCATGTACTGATACCGACGTTTAGCTATGCACTTGAATTTTTGAGCTCAGTGGTAGGAGAGGGATGTGGAATGGTGCGGGGAGCGTTCCGAATACATCCCTATCTGAGAACATTGACGCGCGTGACTGTAGGTACTCGCAATGAGAAATAATCACTCTCAAAGGGGTAAATATTTTACGCTGCAGTAGTATACCGGGGAGTACAGAGCTACTTGCCGGTAACTGTGCGTTCCGGGGCAGATGACGTCACTGCTCTGCCTCTTAGAACAATAACTAGTAACTAAATACGTTACAATTGTTCTTATTTTCTTCTTTTCGCAACCAGTAAAGTGCATAGGGCACGTTATACTCTCCTTTCACTATTTTCTGTTCCAAAAAATCTAGTCAGACGTTAGTATCTTGGGAGAAATGTTGTGACATTTATGAAACATGTTCTGCTTATTCTTTGAAACATAACATTGCTTCATAATATTTGTTTTGTCATGCTATTCAGTACTTAGGGTTTCTTTCCGTACATAAAATAAAAATATAGCACCGAGTTTTGCACACAGTCTGAGAGGGAAAAAAATGTATGTTCCCAATGTTATGCAATAAGTTATTCACTTAACAGTGGAATGGAATAAGTGATTTACCACAACATTCCTCTCGTGGGCTTGTGCGAAGAATAAATCCCTAGTGAAATGGAAATTTGTGCCTTATATTCCCCCGTGACAGCCAAGAAAGCAGTCCCAGGCGGTGCCTGTTGAAATATTGCTTTCATCTCAGTCTGATGAAGTCGTAGCCGGGGATGTAAATAGTTCCGCAAGTCAGGGGGTGTAATTGTAAGGTTCATTTCCTTCATTGGCCAAATTCTCCGTTCTATAATTAATTCTCTGGAAGCAGTCTATTGTATATTTTATTCCAAAATCAAGCATTGGAGATGGTTGCAATGTTATTAACTGAGGCGGAGGTTGAAGAGTGGGTTTGCGTGCTCAAATAAAGTACTTAGCTGTTTAACCTTTAATTAGGTATGTAGGCAGGAGTTAGGTGGGTGCTCACAACACCCGAACTAAAACTTGCACTATTCTTTAAAAAATGTTAAATAAAGACCAAATATACTAAATTCAAACTTTATTAATTGCTAAAAAATATTATCATAAGATATTTGGCCCCACAGTTCTAACAAGTAGTTCCGTAAAGAATTATACAGCCTATTTTCATATATACTACTCATGTTAATTGCCTCTATCAACATACAAAATTTCAGTATGATTGTTGTGATAGATTCGTAGATATTGAGAACCGTCTAAATATTTCCGATGGTCAGCAGGTTGGATTTTTATTTATGTACTATTACATGAAGATTATTGTGTACGTGTGGTATTCAAACTTGAATCGCATGATTAGGACACGAAGTAAAAACGAGATTTTAAAATTTCACACAGCTGCCATCTTGTGGTTATGTAAACAATTGAACTAAATTAGATCTCAGTGCAATACAATGTGTATAAACATTTGCTGTACCAAGTTTCATTACGTTTGGGTGGTTAAATCGCGAGAAAAGTCTATTTAAAAGTCTCAAATTCGGTTGGCCGCCATGTTGGTTTTGTAGTTACCAGGTTTTTGAAAGTCTCATAGGTCAACTTTCATCACCGTACAAAATTTCAGGGTGTTATCGGTAATACTTTCGGAGATTCTGAATGCTGGTGAAATATTTCGCACAACCGCCATCTTGGATTGGTGAGACACACTAACGTTTGAAGGGCACGGTCGGAGTCGGCCAGAATGGTGCTGTGATCTTACAGAGTTTCATTGAAATCGCTCCAGCCGTTAGAAGTTATTAGGGGGTGGGAGGCGGACATACACCCGAATCACACACACACACGCACACACAGACACACGGACAAAATGTGAACTCATTAGCCTATTTTTTCATAAAATGAAAATAGCCTAAAAATAAATACCTTTCTGATTTCCAATCCCAAGGACTTAATATTTTGGTTTCGTACTGCATGTAGATTTTTAAGCTCAATCGTTCATTACTTCCAGAAAATTATTTACATTATCTAGAAGCTTCCTGATCCGTTCATGCAATTCATCTAAACAACTATTCATTTCCCACACTCCCAATCCCATGCAGAGGGACAGCTCAAATTGCGAAGTAGAAACCAACTAGACACGATGTGTAACATAACTGGGTATGCGGGGCGCTGATGACACACAAGCCTATAAATGCTATTGTCGGCAATAATAGACACAATTTTAAACAATGCAAATGACGTGATATTAAACCACAAGCTTATTCAAGAAGGTACCGGTACTGAGTTCCTCAACAGTGTAGCCAACTTCAGTCAGAAAACAAACAAGCGAATGTTACACGTTGGGTGTTCTCAGCACCCCACAACCAGCATACTTCACAACCACTTTAATGAACCCACACGTTTGATAGAGTACAGTAGGTATAATCCATCAAATAAATCCGGTGTTCATCGGGTGTTATAAGCCTTAGGGGCGTCTCACCAACGTCAATTATTATGGTCTCCGTCTTAAGGAAAGAATTCATGATGACAATTAATAAATGTAAAACAAAAATATTGGAATGCAGCCGAAATAAATCAGAAACCTCTATGGACATCAAATTGGCAGGTGAAAAACTAAAGGAAGTAGGAGACTTCGGTTAATTAGGAAGCAAAATAACCGGTGATGGACGAAGCAAAGAGGATATAAAAAGTAGGCTAGCTCAGGCAAGGAAAGCATTTCTACAGAAAAGGATTCTGTTGACATCGAATATAGATTTTGGTACTAGGAAGTCATTTTTGATGGCCTTTGTCTGGAGCGTGGCCCTATATGGAAGTGAAACTTGGAATATTGTTGCAGCAGAAAAGAGGAGAATTGAAGCGTTTGGAATGTGGTGTTACAGGAGAATGATGAAGATCAGATGGGTTGATATGGTTACAAACGAAGAGGTATTAAGACTAGTGGGAGAGGAAAAATGTTTCTGGTGACTGTTAATGAAGAGGAGAGATAAGTTGGTAGGACACATACTATGACACCCAGGAATAGCAAGCTTAGTTATGGAAGGAAAGGTCGAGGACAAGAACTGTAGGGGTAGACCAAGGTTAGAATATATTAAACAGGTTGCCTTGGATGTTGTGGATGTTGGGTGTGGTAGCTATGTAGAGAAGAAACGATTAGCTCAGGACTGGGAGGCATGGAGATCTGCATCAAACCAGTCAAATGACTGAAGACTCAAACAACAACAATTCATTATTAAAAGTTATTTAACTTTGAATAAGCATTTTATCAATCAGCAACACTCATTAACTTACCAATTACAAGCAATTACGTTAAATGGCCAAATCTGACCACTATGCTCTCTGAAGCATCATTGAAGTGCCGGGAAACAGCTGAATTCTACCTCGAGCATCTTGCAAAGGCGAGAAAATTGGTTCGTTTCAGAATTTCACACGAACTTTCATCCATATGAATATAAATTTATATGTTTATGACAATGAAATTATATAAGATCATACATGTTACTATCGCCAAGAAACAAGAATATGGAACTTAAAAGCAAATACATTTACTATAATAGGAAAATGTGAGAAAATTGCTGTGTTGTTTGATAGATAATTAGGATGCTCTGCTAATTAATACAAATTACATTCGAATGAGCAGCCTACATGTTTCAGGCCAACAATGGGTTTTCTTCAGCTCATCAGATTTAAACCTTAAAGAAACTAATCTAATGAAACTGTCGAGGAATGAAATTAGGTAAAATATACACAGGATGGGCCAGCCTCCGTGGCTTTAGCGGCAGCACGCCGGCCTCTCACTGCTGCGCAGGGTCCTTGGTTCGAATCACGGTCATTCCATGTGAGATTTGTGCTGGACAAAGTGGAGGCAGACAGGATTTTCTCCGGGTACTCCGGTTTTCCCTGTTACAAATTGCATTCCAGCAACGCTCTCCACTATCATTTCATTTCATCTGTCATTCATTTAATCATTGCCCCAGGGGAGTGCGACAGGTTTCGGCAGCCGGCACAGTTCATATCCTTGCCGCTAGATGGGGACTTCATTCATTACATTCCCTGACCTGGTCGGTCGACTGGAAGCAAGCTGTGGATTTTCATTTTCATACGGAAATAAGGAAAAGAACATACCCGAAAAGGGATTCGAACTCCTCCCAGCTCTGAATAATGGATTCCGAATCTGCAACGCAACCACTTAGGTCATGAAGACAGCTCGCAAAGCGCCTCCTAATTAGCTAGGTAAACAATGTACACACAACTGCTAGTTCTCCTAAATACCTCGTTCATATCATTTTAAGCTTTTGCCATAAATAAGGTCTTCTGTATTTCCCATCTTTCTGGTTGGTTGGTTGTTTGGTGCCTCAGTTTAGGGGCTACGACAACGCAGTCGTGTAGCCCTGTGTAGAATCTGTCTGATAACCGGTGTAAATGGTTATGAGTGTATTAGAGTGTGCTATAATATGTATTATTTCAGAACTATAGATCCCTCCTGTGGCGCTCACAAGCGACCGATCGTGAAAAATGAGCATTCAAATGGAAGAGAATATACATTACCAGTGACGCATTGCACTCTAATTTCATAAATATATATAATTTCTTTAAAAAATAACTTAAAAACTGTACGAAGTGTGCGATTTGCAGATACGCTCCATAATTGCTGTCCACTTCACATTTTGGCCGTTGTGACGCCTGTTTCATGTCATTTTAACATTCTGAGGAATTTCCTTTATCATTTTGCATGGATTTCCGAAACAGTAATTTAAGGGAATGAGTAGGCCTACAGAAATCGTACAATTTCATAAATATCGAATACCCGGTGAGTGTTACGGCTAAGCTGTCAATCAATAGACTCAGCAAACAAATGACATTAGCAGTGACGAATTGCATTCTAATTTCATAAATATCAATTTTTGTAAGAAGTGTGCGATTTGCAAATACTGTTGCAGTAGGAAATTACTCGACGTCATTGCTTTACAGTTCGCATTTTGGCCGTAGGGACGCTTGAAACGTAAATAGTGTTCTATAATCATTTGGTTGAAATAAAAACATAACAACCTTTCTCCTTAAGCCTCTTATTATAAACCTATTGGGGAAAGTGTGGCTTATGAACATGCGAGATTTATCGCACGGGTCCGCTAGTCTGTTTTTAATTCAAGTAAGGACTGCAAACATTCGATTTTTTAAGTAGTTCAAACTCTTGCTACCAAACGCCACCGTCAACGACCAACTAGTTCTGAACTTTGTTACTAGATGCCACCGCAGTCGGCTCCTGGCGATGAACGTTGGGACCTAAGAGCGTTACCCAATGAGAACCCATAATTTAGCTTCACACAGGTGTAATTAGTGGAAGGTTCTTTATCATGCCATAAATCTATGACATAGGACCGCCGGCTTTACTTCCCTCCGCAGGAAGTCATACGGAGCGATTTTTATCGCTCTTAAAAAAATCCGACTACTTCGGCCGGGTTTGAACCCGCGACCTTGGGCATAGAAGCTCTGCATGCTAGTGACTACCGCCACCGAAGTCGCTTCCCTTCTTTCTAAATTATGTTCCAGAAAATCTCAGGGAAGCATCGCAAACAACGATTAGTGCTACACACTTCTTGTTCTGTCCGCCATGTTTCTCCAGGGTGAAACTGAGTCTACGCATGCGCAAGCGCCGTACAGCGTATTTAAGTAATTACAGAGGTCTGCCATATTATTATACTCCGAAAGAAAATAAAGTATTTGGTAACTTTTTGGCCAGAAAAAATATATTTCCGGTAAATGTTAGTACATTAGCTCAGGACAGGGAAGCATGGAATGCTGCACCAAACCAGTTGAAAGATTGAAAACTCAAACAACAACAACAACAGCAACAACAAAAACAGCATAGGCCTATATTAGTGCATTTCCTTACAGGCCTTAATATGTTGACGACTAATTAAATGGAATTCTATGAGAACTTAAAATGATAGATGTGCAAAATTTTTAAAATTTGGTATATTAACCAGCCTACATTCATATTGCTTGATTAGGACACGAGAAATAAAAACGATATTTTAAAAATTTTGCACAGCCGCCATTTTAAGTTCCCATAACATTCCATTGAATTAGTCGTCGATATGTACAGGGTCATCGAAAAATAATACCAACATTTCAAAAAATTCTAGCACCGAAACCCTTTATGTTTAACGTGTAATCCTTTCACTGAACGCCAGCTGGTTAAAGAAAGTTTTGTTTTGGTGGGGACGTGACCTTGCGATGCGCACACTAGATGCGCAGTAGCCAAGGTCGGCCGGGGGCGCGCGCGCCAATGAAGTCCTGACCTCACCCCTTTGGATATTTTTTCTGGGGTTACATTAAAACATTGTGTATGTAGAAAAAAATCGGGATTTGGAGCACCTGCGGGAGTGAATTTCTGCCGCCATCTTGACAGTTACTCCTGAAATGATTGCGCGTACCAATCCAGCCATTGGGAAAGCGTACGTTCAATGCTGATGTCGGTGGTCGGCCTGGCCTAGAATTTTTCTCTACAGTCCCTGTTTCCTTAAACTGATTAAACCATCGAATGACAGCTTTGTAATCAGGTGCAGTTTGTCGGGCGGTGCAGTCATTGGCGCGCGTGCCCCCGGCCGACCGTGGCTACTGCGCATCTAGTGTGTGCATAGCAAGGTCACGTCCCCTCCAAAACCAAACTTACTTTAACCAGCTGGCGTTCAGTGAAAGAATTACACGTTTAACATAAAGGGTTTACGTGCCATAACTTATTGAAATGTTGGCATTATTTTTCGATGACCCTGTATTAAGGTTTGTATGAAGATATACCATGTTAAGAAAATACACTATCATTTACCGATTATTTTATTTTCTGGCCAAAAAAATACCAAATACTTTATTTTCTTTCTGAGTATAGTAATATGGCAGACCACTGTATGAACCCGAATGGTCTAGTGAAATACATCAACGATAAACATGCATTAACTCTCGTATTTAAGTTAAATAGGAATTAACTAACTAAGCGTTAGTAAAGAGTTGGCGACAGCAGCCCTTACAAATGTGTAATTCATTACAGATGTGTGACGGTTGCTCAGCTAAGACGCCACCGCGCTCGACTCGTAAGGTACAGAAAACAAGTCCTCAATCACTCTCTCAGACCACGGCATAGGGTGTCGTGTCTGCTGTGTGGTTTCATCTAGGAGTAACTCATCAACAGGTCTAGGTACACCCTACCTGGACCTCTCAGGGATATTGTAGGCTACGTCTAATGTATAAAGCACATCGTTGTGCTACTTTGCTGGGGAACTAAGAGCTCCCACAACACTATGTCCTCACCATAAAGGAAACAAAACTCCAGCAAATTTAACTACTACTTTTATTATTATTATTATTATTATTATTATTATTATTATTATTATTATTATTGTATTGCTATTTTATTTGTAGATGTAAATACTATAGTTCCATTCATCCTTGTATTGTTTACACTGTATTCGTGCTATTACCTGGTTAGGTAGAAAGAATTGTCCAATGATCCTAATCTTGCCAGACAAAAGAAATCTAATCTAGTAATACGTTTACTCAACGGAGTAACTCTTTATTAGTTTTTCCTTTGACTCCTTCTTTCATTCTTTCTTGCTTTCTTTCTCTGTGTTTATTCTCTTTCACTATTCATTAACTTGTTTTTCCTTAGAGTTCTTCTGACATTATTTCCTTCTTCATTTGTGCTTTTCATTTGTCTCATTCTTCCTTTGTATCTTTCATTTTTTGTATTTTTCGTGTCTTTCTTTTCTTCTGTGTTTCTTTCCCTCTGGCTTTATTTGTATTCTTTCTTGGTTTCTGTCTTTATTGCTCTTTACTTCGTATTTTTGTTTCCCTTTTTCTTTCCATTTTTTGTCGGTTTCTTTCTTTTTTCTTTCTTTCTTTCTTTCTTTCTTTCTTTCTTTCTTTCTTTCTTTCTTTCTTTGCAACGTGTCACTGTCTCTTTTCCCTTTGTGTTATTCATTGTCCGTTTCTTTCTTTCATTCTTTGTTTAATTATTTCTCGGTGTTTTTCTTTGTCTATTTTTTCTTTCTTTCTTTCTTGGTATTTTCATTGTCAGTTTCTTATTATTTTTCATTTTCCTCGATCTTTATTTCATCCATTGTGTTTTTCTTTATCCATTTCTTTCTTTCTTTCTTTCTTACTTTCTTTCTTTCTTTCCTTCCGTCTTACAGAAGGGCGTGATAGCGCAGTGGTCAAGCTTCTCACCTAGGTGGACCGGGTTTGATTCCCGTTTTTTTTGGGGGGGGGGGGGGGGAGGAGGGGGGTTCAAGGTAAACGTTAACGGGTGGTTAGGATTCTACATAGAAATAAGGTCCTTTGGCTTTTGATCGCTAGATGAATTGCCACGAAAAACTGCACGTTTCTATCTCTCTATCTTTGTTTCTTGACGATATTTTCAGCCTACTTTTCACATTTTGCAAAAATGAGGAAAAAGTAGACTTATGAGATCGATTCGGGAAAATGTGTGTCTGTCTGTCTGTCTGTCTGGCTGTGTTTGTGTCCCCCCCTATCAACTCCTAAACGGCTGCAGAAATCAAAACCAAATTTAGTATGAGTAAAGATGTGCACCGGAATATCTCACGTCCATATTTGAAAATGATGTCAGTGCTACCAACTGCTGAAAAAACGCACTAGAAATTTTAGCTCCATGTTGGATATCTTGCAAGGTATGCATGGGAGCTATTCCAAAATTGGCACACATGATGATAATGCTATTTCAGTTCATATTCTAGGAGGCCAACCATGACAGTGTTGCCAAAATAATTTTAAGCCTTCTGATAGGTCCAATGTTTAAATGCATATAACTTCTACACTATCAATTGGATTTCAAACAAATTTTGTATGTAATATCTGTACATAAACAGATATGACTGAGCGTATTCTTAAGAGCCACCAGGGCTGCCAACTGTTAATAATTGCTCTCTCTATTTTTTTAAAATCCAAATACCAATATATCAGAAAGTATGCAAGCCAACAGCTTTAAACTATGCACACGTATATTCTGACATTTTAGATTAATTTGCAGTAACTTACATACGTCAGTTCTACCAATATGATTATAAGCCTGATGATAGTACCAATTTTTAAATACATGTAACTTCTATACTATCAGTTGGATTTCAACCAAATTTCGTATGTGCTATGTGTACCATAAAAGATATGCCTATAAGTATTGTTAAGAGCAATCAGGGCTGCCAACTGTTAATAAATGCTCTCTATATTTTTTTACCCTAATATCAATATATCAGAAAGTATGCAAGCCAACAGCTCTATACTTTGCACACGTATAGCACCTGACATTCTAGATTAATTTGGAGTAATTAATACAAGGCAGTGCTGCCAACATGATTATATACCTGCTGATATGTCCAATTTTAAAATAAAGGTAACATCTATATTAACAAATGGATTTCATCCAAAATTGGCACAACAAGATATAATATTTCAGATTATTTCTGACCAGCACATGCATGGTATTGTTGGCAACATGCCTTTACGCGTGCTGATAGATCCCGTGTCTAACTGCATGTAACGTCCATTGGACTTCAACCAAATTTTGTATTCTGTACCTTAAGAGATGGAACTAAGAATATATTCAGTCACCAGGGCTACCAACTGTAGTACTCTATTAGGCTACATTATACCAGGTATATTTTGAACTAATTAGATATTTCGATATTATCAACTTATTTTCGTCATTATTCTAGATAGGTTCATATACTGTAGAATAATCATTGGCATGAAAAGTAGGCTGTATAGTTCTTCACGGAACTTCTTGTTGTTTCTGACAAGTGTGCTGTGACGATTGATTGTTGTTTCGTAACATCTAGGTCATCTGGACATGCTGTGATGGGTGTGGTCACAACTGACCATTTGCACCACCCACTACATCAGTGGGCTTGGATGATTAGGTTCTCTTTGTTTACAATAATGTCACAGGATCTCTCTAAAGATGCCTGTTCTATCAAATTGTTCATTTCTTTATTAACAAATTAATGAACAAAAAGAAATGAACATATGCTTGTTGACGTGGTTCAAGTCACCAGTTCATCAGGCACTAGAGGACCGAGGGCTAACGGAAAAGTAGAAAGTAGTTCGGAGAAGTAAACAGAATAGCTTTGAACACCAAAGCCATTTATTACACAAGATATTAAAACATGTCAGTGCGGGACGTTTTGAAACTAGCATCCTGGGCCAAAGATGCTTGCGATTTCTTGTTCGCTTGGTCTACTTGTTGACTTTGACGATGCTAAAACAAGGTAACTGTACAGGTCTAAACTAATTCTACAGCCAAAGGCCACCAGGTTATCTCAGCTGGTCCAGGCTCACAGTTTAATTATTCACGTTGAAGTCAACAAGGAGATTGTCTAGCAGAACAGGCCGGTGCTTAAGGAGAATATGACCGTGTTTACAATTCAAGTAGTCATTTTAAAACGATAATACGAGGCGCGTACTATATTATTTTACATTTTATTTTTTTCTACCCCAATTAATTAATTTATTTATTTATTTATTTATCAATATGAAGGAACACAGGCACCAGCCCAAATACATTCCTTCTTGACATTATCTGATTAAATAACAACATGTATCAGTGGAAAATAGAGAAAACAGATTACACAAATTACACAAATGAAGAACAGAACATAAATACTACAAAGGAGATCGTGAAAATATAAACCATAAAATGAAAACAAAACTGTACAAAGTAGAAAAAAAGAATATAAAAAATAAAGGAGAAAAGAGTACCCAGTATTCAAGGAACAGCTGCTTTTACTTGTTTATTGAATAAGTTAGCGCCAGCGAATAAATCTACTTGAACATCAATTGAATTATAAAATGATAATATTTTAACTAAAGGCGAATTAGAATGGTGAACACTTTTAGATCTTGGGATGTGAAAGAGTGCTTGCTGTCGAGATCTTACTTGTGGTACATGAAAAGTGATGAATTGAAATAATTCTTGGCAGTCAACTTTTCCAGTTAAAATTTTCCTCAGCAGTTGCAAAGAACTTAACGACCTTCTACTTTTCAAGGACTTGAAATTGAACAAATTTCGTAAAAACTGAGTCGAAGTATCAAATGGACAAAATACATTGAACGTCTTATAATACATGTATCTTAGAAATTTATTTTGCACAATCTCAATGTGATGAATTTGATCTTTATAAAAGGGATCCCAGATTACTGCTGAATATTCTAACTTGCTTCGAACTAAACTTTCATACAACTTAACAATTACTCCAGTTTTGGTAAATAATTTGGAGTTTCTAATGACAAAACCAAGCATCTTGTTGGCCGAACTAATTATATTTGCAATATGGTTATTAAAGGTTAATTTGCTGTCATAAATAATTCCTAAATCATTTATCGACGGTACAATTTCGAGTGATGTTTCTCCAATACAATATTTAGGATTTATATACTCCTTCTTCCTTGTAAATACCATGACTTTACATTTTTTTACATTAAGGACTAAATTATTACTAACACACCAAGCTACAATATTATTAACATCCCTCTGAAGGTCATTCTCGTCTCTCAAGTTGTATATGGTCTTATACAGCTTTACATCGTCAGCAAACAATAAGCAGTCAGAGTAACACAGAATATTAGGCAAATCATTAACCAAAATTAGAAATAGAAGAGGCCCAAGATTAGATCCTTGTGGGACACCAGAAGAACTAACAATATTACCTAAAATTTCACTTCTGAAACAAACAAATTGCTGTCTAAATTTTAAGTAGGAGCATAACAATTGAAGTAATGGTTTAGCAACACCAAACTGGTACAGCTTTGTCACCAGAATTTTATGGTCTACTTTGTCGAAGGCCTTTTCTAAGTCCATGTATATCACGTCAGTTCTTCTATTGGTATCTAATGCATTGTAAACCTTTTGAGTAAAACCCAGCAAATTTGTAATAACTGATCTGCCGGGCATAAAGCCATGCTGATATTGTGAGAGCTCAACCTTAATATGATTGTAAATCTTAGAATATAAAATGTGCTCAAATACTTTTGCTATAGCATTTATCACTGAGACAGGGCGGTAGTTCGATATCATTTCAGAGTTGCCTCCCTTTAGGATTGGAATAATTCTAGACATTTTCCACTTTCCAGGAAAGCTTGACGTCTTTAAAGAAAGATTAAAGATGAAGGCCAACTGAGAAACCAATAAGTCCACACAGCCCTTGATTATGTAAGGTGGTATGCCAGGTGCAGCTTCCATGGGGGAGGAGCTCTGAACTGAGTAAGGGCTTTTCTGTACTCTGTGGAAGACGGATCTGGGCGGGGAAGTCCTCAACCCCGACACGGCGCGTCCCAATGGCTGATAGGGGCTCTTGTTGAGAGTGGTGCTTGCACCCGCGGATCAACTGAGGACATGATATAGTGGCAGCAGCTATATCATTATTGTTGATACAAGATCGATCTGTCGACCTTGCATCAGCAAACAGCTGCATCATATCATGGCATCATTGGATGTTGGGATGTGATGTGGTTACTGCGCATTGAGGAAGGCAACGGGAAACCACCTCAATTATTTTTCCCCAGGATAATCTTCATGGCTGAAAACCCAATTACATTGGCCCTTAGTCCCGGGCAGACCTTAAGTGGTCAGAGGGTGCGAAGAATCTCCCGGTCAGCCCTGAAGATAGGAACGTGGAATGTACGGAGTATGTTTGAAGCAGGAAAGATTCACAATACAATTCATGAGATGAAGAGGATGAATGTGTCCATAATGGGTATAAGTGAGCTGAGATGGCCGGGGACAGGAGATTGTAATGTGGAGGATTGCATGATATACTACAGTGGTAATAATGATGCCAGGCATTTGCATGGAGTGGGTTTTATAGTGGACAAAAGTTTGCAGTCTGCTGTTATCAGTTGTATACCATTCTCCAGTAGAATAATGATGTTAAAGTTACGTGGTAAACCTTTCCACATTAATCTCATTCAAGTGTATGCCCCTACTAGTGACAAAAGCGATGAAGAGGTTGAGGAATTCTATGCCCAAATTCAGACCGTCCTCAAAGACACCAAAGAACATGATGTAACCCTTGTTATGGGAGATTTTAATGCAAAAGTTGGGAAAGGTTCTGAAGAACACATTGTGGGCCAGTGGGGTCTCGGACAAAGAAACAACAGAGGGGATCGTTTAGTGCAGTTTTGTAGAGAGGAGAACTTTGTCATTGCTAATACTTGGTTTAAGCTTCCTGCCAGGAGACTTTATACGTTGAAAGCACCTGCTGATAGTCCAGACAACATCATAAGAAATCAAATTGATTTCATTCTAATTAAAAACAGATTTAGAAACAGCGTGATTTTTGCAAAAACCTATGCAGGAGCAGATGTTCCTTCTGACCACAATCCTCTCATTAGCAAGATTTGTGTCCGGCTTAACAAGATTCCGATAAAAACAACACAAAATAAATATGATACTGATGCCCTTCGGGAAATAAATACAAGGTCACAGGTGGCTGCTGCTCTTACCACTGATCTTAAGACGTTGAATTCAAATGACATGCAGCCCTTGGAACTTTGGGACACTTTTAAAACCTCATTGAAGAGGGTTGGAGATCATTTTCTTAAGAACAAGAGACAACATAAAAAAGGAAGGCATGGATGACGGATGAAATATTGAATCTAATGGATAAAAGAAGAGAAGTCAAAGGAAGAGATAATGAAGAATATTGGTTTATTCATAGATTGATAAAGAATAAGATCAGGCAAGCCAAGGAAGTTTGGATGTCAGATAGGTGCAAAGAAATTGAAGAACTTAATAGTAAATATGATACTTTCCAGGTCCATAAGAAAATCAAAGAAGTTTCAGGTAGACACAGGAAAAGAAACACAGTCAACTTAGTTGATAGTCAAGGTAACACGGTATTTGAAGTTGAAGAAAAATTACAGGTTTGGGAAAAATATATACAAGAGCTTTTTAATGATGATCATCGTCCTTCCCGACCCGAAATTCCTTCAGTTGTTGGACCCATGATCACCATGGATGAAGTGAAATATGCGATTAGGATAGCGAAAAATGGTAAGGCTCCTGGTCAAGATGACATTCCAGTGGAATTATTGAAGATCTTGGATGATGATAGCATTGTGACGCTCACTAATTTATATAACAAGATATACGACACGGGCATATTACCAGAAGACTGGCTCTTGTCTACATTTATTGCTCTTCCGAAGAAACCGATGGCTAAGTCATGTAGTGACTTCAGGACAATCAGTCTTATGAGTCATGTGCTCAAGATATTTCTCAAAGTTATCCATAATCGCATATACAGGAAATGCGAGATGAATATCAGTGACACGCAGTTTGGGTTCCGCAACGGTCTAGGAACTCGTGAGGCATTATTTGCGCTTCAAGTTCTTTTCCAGAGATGCCGTGAGGTGAATCAGGATGTATATGCATGTTTTCTGGACTATGCAAAAGCCTTTGACCGTTGTCAGCATGATAAGTTGTATAATGCACTCAAGAACTCAGGAATAGATGAGAAAGACATTCGGATCATCATTAATTTATACTGGGGTCAAAAGGCTAGTATCAGAATTGATGGACATATATCGAGATCAGTGGAAATAATGCGTGGTGTGAGACAAGGATGCATTCTTTCACCACTTCTTTATAATATCTATGCAGAACAGATTTTCTCCGAGGCACTTGATGGCATTCAACAAGGTATTAAGGTCAATGGTATTTATATTAATAATATACGGTACGCAGATGATACTGTATTGATTGCAAATAGTTTCGAAGGACTTAAAGAGATTGTTACTATGGTATATCAAAAGAGTAAACAATATGGCCTTGACCTCAACATTAAGAAAACAAAATATATGATAATATCGCGAAAACCAGCATTGTCACAAATCCTTTTAGTCGATGGACATCAGATTGAACGAGTCAAGAGTTTGGTTTATTTAGGACAGAATATTAATGAGAATTGGGATCCTTCGGTTGAAATAAGATGCCGCATAGAGAAGGCTAGATCCATCTTTATGACAATGAAACAACTACTATGCTGTCGAGATCTCAGTATGACGCTTAATAAAAGAATTGTGAAGTGTTATGTTGTCTCCACCCTTCTTTATGGTGTTGAAGCTTGGACCTTGTCCGTAGCTACAGAAAAGAAGATTCGAGCTTTTGAAATGTGGATATACCGGTGGATTCTTAAAATTTCGTGGACAGAACATGTGAGTAATGCCGAGGTTCTTCAGCGTGTGAGCAGCCAACCTTAGCTGTTAAACTCAATTAAGAAGAGGAAATTGGAATACTTGGGACACATGATGAGGAATCCAAAATACCGTCTGCTCCAAGTTATACTTCAGGGTAAAATTGAAGGACGGCGTGGACCAGGAAGGAGACGAATAACTTGGATGGATAATTTAAAAACGTGGTTTGGGCTGTCTTCCACGGAACTCTTCAGGATTGCACAGGATAAGAACGTGTTAGCCATGGTGGTAGCCAACGTCCGTATCGGATAAGGTAGAAGAAGAAGAAGAAGGTATGCCATCAGGCCCACAGGATTTCTTAGGCTTTAATTTTCTATTTATAGTTGTTCTTACTTCATCCACCGTTATGTGAGTCACGTTCAGCATATCAACCCTGGGCAAAACAGGAAATTCATTCAAAGACAAATGATCCACGTTATAAGTAAAATTCGTTTTGATATATACTGAAGAGAAATACTCAGCAAACCCATCTGCAATACTTCCAGCTGTATAATGATTTCCGTTTAGTATAAATGTGTAGTCGCGTGTACGTGATTCCCGCTTGCTTTTAACATACGTCCAAAACTGATTAATGTTATTCTTAACTCCATTTTCCAGACTATGAATGTAAACAGCATAAGCCAATCGTAATTTTGTTTTTAGTTCCGATCTAAGCTGTCTAAATCTTTCATCATAATATTTCGAAAAACGTCTTTTTGCAGCACACTTTTTCTTAATTTTTATGGTTTGGATAATATCTCGTGAGAAGCATACTGGATATTTGGATTTTCGAATGAATTTCTGCTTAGGTACACAATTTTCAAAACATTTGTAGAATGAAGAATAAAAGAAATCAACAGCATGATCAACATCCTTAAATGTGTACAGTAAACTCCAGTCTAAATCTCGTATGTTGCAATAGAGTCTCAAAAAATCAGCCTTTTTGAAGTTGTAATATTCACGATTAATTCTAGGAAGCAATGGAACCTTTTTAATGGGTGGTATTGCTAAATAAAGTGCAGGGTGATGTAAGTCTTCAGGTACCAACGGGAATTCTTCGTGCTTTAAATCAATTTGAATATTACCTAAAACCAAATCCAATGTCTTGAAATTAGAATTTTGAATATTGTTGTGCGATGTTAATCCAAGATACGAGATGAACTGGAATAAACGACGACAGACCGTGGACCCTTCATTAAAATTATAACCGGCGTTGCTAATTTCAGGTACGTTGAAATCGCCCACAATCAGGCAGTCAGATGTTATAAGACTATCAACGTTTCCAATGTAATTAAAGTATCCTTCATATACAGAGAGTTTAGAGGAGGGGGTAATGTAAACAACATTTATGAATAATTTACGAGTATGACCCTGAATATAAAGAGTTAAGGATTCGCATTGTTGTTCATTATAGATAGAACATAATTTGGATTTATACCCCTTTTTGACTGCTACGGCTACTCCTCCACCTCTAGACTTCCCAGATATAAACATATCCCTATCATTTCTGAACATTACATAACGATCATCGCATAACTCACTATCCATAATATCCTGACCCAAGAAACTCTCTGTTAATACAATTATATCATAGTCACAACAAAGTAGATTTTTAAGAAACACGCCAGTTTTTGTCCTAAGGCCCCGAACATTTTGATAATAAATGGACAATTCATTTACAGACATTAGTATACAATAAAAAATATAGTGAATACAAAACTGATATAATTAAATATAAATCAATAATGCATACCAAAGTATTAAGAGGAGCCAACGGACTATTAAATACATTTCTGTGCCAGTACATCGAAATCACAACTTACTCAGGTCCTCGTTAGTACTGATGACATGAATTGCACTCCCTTCTAATTTCCTAATCATGATCTTTCCACTTCTACTAACCCAAAGGTATTTATAGCTCTTTTCCCGCTGCAGTTGCTTAGCCTTTGCAAATAAAACTCTTCTAGCTGGCGCAAGTGATTGATTAATATATATTGGGCTGGAAGTTGACATACCAAGGTGTGTTGTAGAAAGGGTTCGCTTAACCTTTCGTTTGGCAAGAAATTGCTCCTTGTGGGTCCTTCTAACAAATTTAACAATAATTCCTGAAGTGGGACGATTGTGAGCCTTTTTCAGACGATGACAGGCATCAATCATGTCCTCCTTCAAATCTAAATCTAAAGCCTTGCCTATATTAATGACAGTCTGTACGACATCTTCATTAGGGGACTCTGGAACACCAAATATTTCCACAGTGTATGACCTTGAATATTGCTCAAGGTCATCACACCTCGATGCAAGATTATTTGCTACATTCGTCAGACGTCTGTTTTCTGATACTAAATTGTCTATGATTGTTTGTTGTCTTTCAATAATTTCCTGCTGTTTACTGATAAGTTTGCTACTTTCATCCAATCTGTCATGACAGACATCAATTGATTTCCCCAGTTGCCTCTCAATGTCAGTAGTAGACTTGTTTACAGTGTCCAACTTCTCCTGCATAGATAGTAATAGTTTGTATATTTCACCAACAGATGGCACCACGGACGCTGGCTGGTTTTCACTATGTAAACTCTCACGCCTCTTACTATAGCACTGTTTACACCTCCATAATTGGCTCTGCGATCGCATATACTCTACATCTGCTTCTTTGAGATTCACACATTTACTGTAAAACCAATTATTACATTCACTGCACTGAATTTTGGCTGTTACGTCTTGTCTAGGCACTGCCTTTGAACATTCCAAGCAGGTACTCATCACTACACTCTTTGGATATACAGTATCGACTTGAAAGGCAAAGATGTGACAGTGAGGATACCCCTATACTTCAGTTGAATTAGGTTGGTAATACTGGTGTTCTAGTGTTTACATGCACATAACGACTATAAAAACTGCTCAATTTGGCAATTATGTGAATATCTACCGGTTTACATTATATATTAAATATTCCTGAGTAACTTACTGCACTCGTAGACACATGTTTAAGTCGTTCCACTTAAAAATTCACCAGAAACAACTCTATTTACACGGAGCACAAACTGACCCGACCGCCTTACGCTATTGCTAACAAACCATAGTACATTACGCAGCAGTTGTTACGTCCACCTTCTCAACGTAATCTCCAGACATTCATGAAACCATTCCTTCGAAGTGCTGCGTTCCCATGGCTTGACAGCTGTTTCTAGAGGTTTCATCATGTTCCCAAACATGCGATAATCACTTGGTACCAAGTCGGGAGAGTACGGTGGGTATTGCAGCACCGTGAATCCCTTTTGATCAATGGCAGTGGTGGTCTCTCGGCTAGTGTGAGGGCGTGCATTGTCATGTTGCAGAAGCACACCTTTAGCCCATTTTCCTGTCCGCTTAGTTTGAATGGCACGACTTAAGCGCTTAAGGGTTGCCACATATGCTGCACTGTTATCGTGGTCCCGTATTCCAGCCAGTCAATGAGGATGATGCCCTTTGTGTCCCAGAATACTGTCGCCATTCTCTTGCCAACTGATGGCACTGTTCGACATTTCTTTGGCGGTGGACTGCCTCTTTTCTTCCATTGCATGGTCGCCGTTTTCCGGATTTTTCAGAACTGGACACAGCTGTCAAGGCATGGGTACGCAGCACTCCGAAAGAATGGTCTTAGGAAGGTCTGGAGAGACTGACACATCGATGGCAAAAGTGCATAAAGTTACCAGGAGATTATGTTGAGAAGGTGGACCTAACACCTGATGTGTAATGTACTTCATTTAGGTAGAAAAAAATAAAGTGTAAAACAATACAACACGTCCCTCGTACACAAATGCTGTAATCTGCAAGTTGTTCTGAATATCCTACGTCTTATAGCAAACTAATTGTGACCACTGTGAAAAGTGGTATATCTATCCACGAATCAATATTCCACACAGAAACTCAAGAGCAAGGGCAGTCTTCATGCCACTAGAAGTGAAGTAGCACAGGGTGCAGATACAGTAGATTGTATCCCGAGCAGCAGCTGATGTTCATCTTGCCATTGGGCCTATAATATACGCTATGTGGCAATTTATATTGCCATGGTCAGAACCTTACGTTGACTGGTTCAAACCTTCGCCTCGATAGTCATCAGGGGTTATATCGATCAATAAATTAATAAATCGATCAATCAGTCAATCAATAATCAAACAACCAAACTATAAATATATATATCTACTCACAAGGGAACGGATTGCTGTGTAAAATTCTAATCTAGTTGAAATTTACTACACAATATTCCTACAAAATTGTACAATGACGTAGTGAAATCCGCACGGGCCACTTTCAATTTTGAATGCCAAAAACCTGCCGGGTGACGGATGAGCGAGGAGGTGGGAAGAGGTAAAGCTGACCTTGAATCCTAGCAGCACGTGATGGCTCGCGGCCACCAGGCAGCGACCTGCCATGCTGCACTGCATTCCTCAGATTTATTTTGTTGTAGCGCAGAGTATAATCTTTGCTAGGAACATTGAGAATCTCTGTAGCTGGCTGTTGATGCTGTATTTAACTGACGGATGTGTTTCCGACTAAACTAATTGCACCAAACTGACACGAGATGCATCAGAAGTCGTCTGGGCTACAATAGTAGCCCGCGCGAGCATCGCTATTTCAGAATTGAGCGTGAAAACGAAATGATGCCTCACTGGAGGAGGCCATGGAGATGAATTTCAAGTCAGTCAGTGTTTAGATGAAAGTAATGATAGGTTGAGTGTAGTGGAAATAAAGTAGACTGTTGCTTCTTGTGTAGACTAGGAAGGGATAAATCAACAAGGAACAGATGCGCAAAGTGCAATAAAAATCTTCTCGGACCATTGTGTCCATTTGCACTGAAGGCTTGGGTGATAAATTTGTTGATCATGCTTATGTATTTCCTGGGCTATAGATTGTAGCCAAAAGGGCAAAAATGATATTCAAGAATTCGAGAAAAAGAATGAAAATACTGAATTTTTTCATAATAAGTGCTGATTTTCTAAGAAAATTATCTAACTAGTATTTGTTTTTGTTTAATTCAAATCCAAATATTCACTAATGTAAGCATATAGGTTTACATAAAACTAATTTAACAGTTCTAGTTCCATTAGTTTTATTTCCGTTGCAGTTTTACCGAAGATGTACGATAAAATTGAATCTTGTTCTTCTTCTTAGGTTTGTATTTTCTCACCATATGAAAATAAAAGCCAACATAAAATCCTCAGATTTAGCTTAGAATACTTCTATTTACTACTATTTATCATATTATTAAAACTGAACACCAGAAATAACGTGTGCGAGTCCATCAGTTCAAATAATTGTTTGGGCTACATTTGTAGCCCACGCGAGTAACGCTGTATCTATTACTAGCGCGAGTGTCCGAGGGTTTGTAAGGATGATCACCTCTACTCATGTAAGTGGACTTTCCCATACGTTTGCTAAGCTCACTCCATGCTGGTTCCTCTCACTCTTCTACCCCCTCGATTCAAGTAGTCTATACAATGCAGCATAATGCGATGTTTTGCGCTTGGCCATACTGTAAATAAATAAAACGACCTTTCATTGTTTTCCTCTTTTATTCTTTGTAATCCTTGAAATAGTGAATGTGAACTGATAAGGGGAAGGTGGAAGGTGGAAGGTGGAAGGTGGGGAATGTAACGCAGCACGGCAGGTCGCTATCAGGTGGCCACCGTGGCTTACCGTTAAAGATACTGGGCCAAGCCGGGGCTGGTTGCTAGTAAACAATAAATCGACTAATCAATGATTCTACCTGACCTCTGTCTTATTGTTGTTCTTTATTGTAGGGGTTTAGTACAACGTAATCATTAACCTCGTAACTTGGCTGTTATTAGAGTGATAATCTGTGTAATTCTGTTGACTGTTCCTGATTAATAATAATATCATATGGCCTCGGGTGCCGGGTGCAATCTCTGTTATTTGACGCCCAGAGGGCAGCTCGCATGCTGAATTTTGTTATTCCTTGTAACACTATGAAAGTCAAGGAGGTTAGATGTCTAAGCACCTTGACACTATAGCGCTTTCTAGTAGAGAAAGGAGGAACTTTTTGTGTAGGCGGAAAATTCCGAGATTAATTTTGCCATTACGAACACGGCATACTGAATTCAAATGGGTTCTTTAACATGCCAACAACGTATGCCATGCGTACCGTGATTTTTGTTGCCGTCAAAAATCACTTACCATGGCGAATCTGCAAACTTGGGGTTGGTCGTCCGACACGATAACCACTAACCCACCCTTGCAAGCACTGTACCTGTAATTATTATGGACTACGATAAGGGTAGGCATTACAGTGCCATTTTCTTGGAGTGAATGTGGAAATGCACCTTCGCTCCGGAGTTTAGATCCCCGTATCTGAGAACGCCAGGTGACTAGTTTATTAGTGGGCCGCTTGCTAGTATTCGTCTATAGCACTGTCTATTGCAGCACCATCCACACAGCGCTCCGGACGAGCTCCAGGCCAGTGCTCCGAGTGCCTTGGTGGAAGGTGCTGTAGTTTCTGTAGTGGTGGGAGGAGCTTGGCAGGTTGAGCACGCGGTCTACCCGCCGCGCCGAAGTGAGCAATGTTTGGCTCAACGAGCATTTGTGAGCGTTTCTTTTTGCTTCTTAAGCTTACCAAAAGTCAACATCGTGCAACGATGAGCGACAGAAACTAGCGCAATTGTTTACGAATAGCTGTGTCCAGAAATATTGTACCCAATTTGGAGAAGATTGTTTCCTCCAAAACTAAAAGCTCGTAAAAATGACGGAGCAAAGGTTTCTCAAGGTCTGTACTATCTGTTCAAATTGGTAAAGTGTTGTCGGATTTTCCTCTTTAATAGGCTATGTTCACATTTCAGTTTGGAATAAATCACAATATCATTTACTTAACACTTGCGTTCGTTTCCTGCACATTCCATACATCGGAGTGTCATTTGATTTGTATATGCGGCATATTTTTTAATTGCTTAACAGCTCTATCAATGTAATGTCAACAATCCCACAAGAGCCGTCGGCCGCACGACTGTACGTACGTATCTAGTCAGCGTGGTCCGAACATCGCCCGTCTCCAGCGGGCACCCTTAGTGTGAGCTACAAGTTCCGTTCAATTTCAAGTGGTTACCAATTTCGCGCCATATATCAATTTTACATAGTGGTGAACTTTAGAACTTTGATAGAGCGTTTAGTCTGTGGAAGGATCGTTTACATGCCATAAATCTATGACATGGGACCGCCGGCTTTACTTCCCCTCCGAAGGAAATCATACGGAAGGATTTTTAACGCTCTTAAAAATCCGATGACTTCGGTTGGGTTTGAACCCGAGTTCTTGGGAACAGCAGTTCATCCGCTTGGTGCCTCACCCTCAGACAGCTACTCAATTGTCCTCACGAGGCTGTGTGCACCCCATTCCAGCCCTCAAGTCAGTTTATGAAATCCCTGGCTAACATAAGGTTTTTTGGCTGTGAAAGCCAATATACCATCTTTTTGGGGCGGCTTCGGTAGCGTAGTTGGTAGCATGCTGATGGTCTATGCCAAAGGTCACGGGTTCAAACCCGGCAGAAGTCGTCGGATTTTTTAAGGGAGTTAATAAATACCTCAGCATGCCTTTCTTCGGATGAGAAGTAAAGCCGGCGGTCCCATGTCATAGCTTTATGGCATGATAAAGAACATTCCACTAATTATACTTGTGTGAAGCTAAGTTATAGGTTAGATTTCAGTAACGCCCCTAGGTTCCAACGTTCGTCGCCAAGAGCCGACTGCTGTGGCATCTATTGACCAAGTTCAGAACTTGTTGGTCATTGACGGTGGCGTTTGGTAGCAGAAGTTGGAACTACTTGAAAATGTCTGCATTTCTTACTTGAATTAAAAACAGATAACACACACTAATGCAGCCATCACAATTAACACCGGTTATCAGACAGATTCTACACACACCTAAAGTACACGGGGCTACATAACCGCGTTGTTGCAGCCCCTAAACTGAGGAACCAACCATCTATTTGTAAGTCTTTATAGGATGGTGAGAGGCTTCTTGAGCTTTTAGCTCTCGCAGTAAAGAAGCACAGGTGCACTTCATAAGAAGGGATAGAGTGCACAGTGTGGTACTCCTTTTGGGGTCCGAGCACGGAAACCAAGAGCCCGCTGATGAGCCTATCTTGGTGTTTCTAGGCCAAACCCCAAACAAGACACGGCATAAACCTAGAAAGATTGCTGAGTTTTAATTCCTTCGCCGTTAAAGCCAATGTACCATCGAATTGTCCTGTATCTTGTTGTTATAATTGAACATACAAATATACCTTTAACGGAATGCAGTAATCAGATGTGAGAGGTATAGTCTACTGCTCCAAGAAGCAGGATGAAAGATGACCTTTGAGAGCTGCACTGCTTGCAATGTTGACCGACGAAGGTGTTGAAGAGTCGTGATGCGGTGCAAACATGAGATTTATTGAACTTCATGGTTCGTTGGATAGGAATCTGGAGTGCTAATTTTGTTTACCTATTTTCTCGATCATGAACAGAATGAGAGTGATGAATAAATGTTTTAGAACATAAAAAGACGGACCAGAGCCGACACAAGCGTACAATTTCAACCTCACACGGACTAGAGGCCCTTTTCTATCATTACATACTGTATGTTGAAGTTATACATTTCACGAACATATCTACCAGAGCATTCTATTTGCAAGATATTATTTCAACGCAATTGACTTCATTGATTTTATAAGTCTGCATCACTGGTGAAGTATTGAAATTAGATTTCATTAACATCTGTTGACCACAGTGAAGCGTGGGCTTAATTTCATAAATTTGTCTCGTCGATGAACATTTCTGAAGACTTGAACTTCACTACTATTTTGAATGTGTTTCCTAGTTTATACTAGCCACGTTTTTCCACATCATATTGTGTTGATTTAGACGTTCAATTTCCCATCTTTTTAATGTGCACCATATAAGGTTTAATAACAGGGGACTTTTTAGTGTTACGCTATACAGTTCTTGTGCTTTGACATTTATTATTAACTAGCAAACCGACACGGCTTCACCCGGGAACAGTTATGAATGCATTACGTGATAAGCGCTTTCTTGTTCAATGTCAATGAACAACGACCAATAACCGTTTTACGTCTCGGCATGATGGGTTAAAATCACTGACTGGACTATTAATTATATTATCATGGGGATGCATGTGCAACGAATTCTTGTCAGACGTAATTTAAGAATGGCGAGTTGCATGAATCACAAATCATCCTTCCGTCCAACCTTAACTCGACTGTGAATTTTGCGGAACGAAAAGTTTACATGCGAAATGTAGAAAAGCCGAGTTGCACTTCCAGCGAAACTCCAAACACAATCACTCTTCTCTAAAGTTTTTAACTCAACACGACTCGACAGTTTGCTGCTGGCTGTATCTGGGGCAATAAGCTCATCCGCTAGCTAAGCTGTAACTGGGGTGATAGACTCGCCCCTAGATAGCTCGTAAACTGTCGCCTCAGTAACTGAATGGAGATTGTTGGAAGAAATGAAAACGTAAAGACACTTACAGTAGGCGATGTATTGAAGATAGGGATATGCTCGCCCGGGCTTTTTCTAGAACTTTTCATGCTGAACAATTCTTACACTCATAGTATATAGATATTTTTAACGGTTTGCCCAGCTGAAGCTTAAAAAGCGCACGGACACCGTTTTTTCCGACCTTTTCACTTAAATCGTTTCTTCTTGACTTCCTTTTTTCATAAATAAATTATTTTCAACAGAAATCTTCCTCGAGATATCCTTTGCAGAATGGTGAAAACCGCATCAAAATTCATCCAGTGGTTTTCGAGTTTACCCGTAAAATCCAATAATCGGGGACTTAGTTTTATACTAAGTAGAGATTCATATCGGCTGATGAAGGGGACAAAAATAATTATGCCTTGAAAAATGTCCCAGCAATGACCACACAGTGATCTTTATTTAATAATAAGTATTGATTAGGTGGAACTTTCAACGTATTCATTACTCAATGAAGAAGTGTAGCTGAAGTAACACAAGGTGGCTAATTGTACTTGAGCAACAGATGATGTTCATGAGCCATGGTTATGTGAGTGATGAAGAAATGTGGTTGCAGCCATGAATATTGCAGGCAATATCGGAGTGCACATCTGTAGCTACGCGAGTGATCATATGTTGAGTGTTCAATCAGCGTAATGGTGCCTCGCCTCCTCTTGCCTCGTCCACAGCACTTCTTTTGCCGTGCATAATTTACCAGGAGATGACCTGCCAGCTATCATTGGGACAGCCCCACAGGTACAGCACAGTACTGGGTATAACATTCAGCAGCCCTCTGTGGTCTTCGGAATGGGTCCAGCGGCCCTATTATTACGGAGAACAGTATAGAGAACATACGGCAAAACCCATCACCTCGGCCGTGCAAGCAATTGCTAAATACATCAATAATAATAATGATGATAATAATAATAATAATATATTGACTACAAGAAGGCCTATGATTCCGTGCCCCATGATTGGTTGATCCATATTTTGTCAGTGTATAAGATTGATCCTCAGATTATATATTTCTTGGAACACGCCATGACATCGTGGCGTACAGTGATGAGCCTTAGTACTACAAATGGCAGTATTGCAACAAGTATGATCCCAATCCACAAGGGAATATTCCAAGGAGACTCCTTGAGCCCATTATGGTTCTGTCTTGCGATGAACCCACTATCAAACCAACTTAATTCAACAAAATATGGATTCAGTATCAAGAAGAACTCCAGGGAGCTTGCAAAGCTCAACCATCTCCTGTATATGGATGACCTAAAGCTATATGCTGCCACCAGAGCACAACTAGAGTTTCTGTTGAAGATAGTGGAAACCTTTTCACAGGATGTGAAAATGGAATTCGGGCTGGAGAAATGTAAGACGCTGAACATTATGAAAGGCAAGCTGCAGGAAGGTGTATATGAAACAGCTCAGGGCCATCAGATTGCAACAATGCTCACTAGCGAGACCTACAAGTATCTGGGAATGAAGCAAGCCAGACACATAGAACACTCAGTAGTGAAACAAGATCTGACGAAGGAATTTGTCAGAAGAATTAAGCTTGTTTCTAACACCAGCCTCAACAGTAAAAACTTGGTTAAGGCAATCAACGCTTATGCTGCCCTATTCTTAGTTACTCGTTTGGGGTCATCAAGTGGAGTAAAACTGACATTGCAAGCTTAGAACAGAAAATTAGAACATCACTGACCAAGTCACGAAAACACCATCCCAGGGCATCTGTGGAACGAGTCATGTTAACGAGACATATGGGTGGGAGAGGAATTGTTGATATAAACAACCAAGTAGCTCGACAGATCTATGAGCTACGAAAATACTTCTGTTCTGTATCGAACCATTCGATGCTGCACAGGGCTGTCACAGAAGCAGATGATTCAACTCCACTACTCTTAAGTCAGCAAGAGACTCAAATTCAGGTGCGCAGTGATTTGGATAGATTCAATGCCTGGTTGTCCAAGCCACTACACGGAAGACATCCCAATGAAGTCATCCAAACTCACGTCGACAAGCTAGCGTCGAACTTTTGGTTGATTTCTGGGCAGATGTTTCCTGAAACAGAAGGCTTTATGATGGCTATTCAGGACCAGGTTGTCCCCACGAGGAACTACCTAAAGTTCATAACCAAGGATGCATCTGTGCAAGATGACCATTGCAGATACGGTTGCCCAACATCTGAGACTGTTCAGCATATTATATCGGGTTAGTAGTAGGGCTAAGCCGGTCCTGGATAGATTTCAAGGTCATCCATGGTTTCTCGTGGTCACGTGCCCCCCCAGGCGTTCCCTGGGGGGCTTGGGGGGAGGGGAGGAGGGGGGAAGGGAGGGGGGGGGGAGGGGGAGGGGAAAGGGTGGAAGGTCTGGCTTGGAAGCAGACCCAGTTGTTAGCCGACCTGTGTTGGCCAGCCAACTGACTGAGCTGGCTGGTGTGCATTGCCTATATAGCTTGTGGATGGAAGTGGGGGAGGGGACCGGTTCGGGCGACTGTCGAAGGTAGTCGAATGTGACCGAGTGTAACTTAGTAGTAGGGGGCTACTAGGAGTTCTGCCCCACCCCACCACCTCTCCCTCTGACGTCACATACTAACCCGCAATACATTCAGGGGCAAAGTCGATATCTCGCAAACCCATAGTCCGATTTTGACAAATGAGGTGTCGTTGGACTCGGGCTAACGCCCTCTTTCAAATGGACCACTCATTTCAACCCCTAAATAAAACCTACCCCTACTATAGGGTGAAATTGTAATTTTTTTGGTGAAAGTCTCTTTTCAAATGCGACATGTATAAGGTGCGCTGCTAAAATGAACTTAAACGTGGTTGCTCATATCGCCCATGCGTTTGGCTGGCTGCCGATATGGATTAATATTTTTGTTTTTGTTTTTACGCATGCGCACTTGGGATTTTTGTAAGAGGGCGAGCTCTTTGAAAAAAATGATTGATAAGAAGGGGGTTTTGGTGGTGAGGAGAGAACCAGATAGTCGCCTACTTTCCTACGAAGTTTGCCGATATCTCTCGAACGCAAGGTCGGATTTGGACGTGTGACGTGTCAAATCGCTTGTCTCGAAGCCCTATACATGTTATTAATAGGTTAAAGTTTTGAGAATGAGGGAAACAGGCTTTTTGGGGGTAAAACCGTGATTTTAGACTTTTTCCGATATTTCACGAATGCCTGGCCGGATTTGGTCCTATGACGTGTCAAATGGCTTGTCTCGAAACCCTTTTTATTTTTGTAATAGGTTAAAGTTTTTGAGAATGAGGGAAACAGAATTTTTTGTTGTAAAACTGTGATTTTAGACTTTCTGTTATATCTCACAAACCAATAACGCCAGAGACGTATACGAGGGGTCGTAGGACTCGGGGTGACGCCCCTCCCCTCTCCCCCTTTCGAATATAGTATTTATGTTTTAAAAAATGTGAAAGAGCCTAACGACACTTTTGTTGAAAACATTTCAGTTTTTAAAACTTTTCTTAAATTTGTCTAAAATGTTCATGACGAGTGGTTGTAGATAGAAAGAGACGATACCACTGGACACGTGTTTCAACGAAGCTATTACTGGCCACGGTGGTGATATACCAATACAGTATTCGCTGTTTCGATGAGACGGCGGGTCGAGGGTTCGTTTTCTGATTTTTCCTATGATGGAATTCCTAATTCCTAAACCTCCTGAAGGGGGTATTTAACGTGTAAACGATTATGAGTGACATGACAAATGATAATTCCTTGATCCGATGAAGTTGGCTTTAGATAGAACAAACAGAACTTGGTTATATGTTGCTTGAAGTGAGTATAGAAAACAAACTTGCTGGGGCAGACTGACAGGATGTGAATGTTATTTGAGCTTATTGGAATGCATTGACTTGACTTGACAACAGGGCAATGAAAAAAAGCACAGAGATGCTGAGGACACTTGAAGGTCGAACGATATGGCAACCATGGTGGGAGGGGGGAAGCTAGGATGATGTCGCCGATCATGTTCAATGTTCAATAGATGAATTTATATTTTGCGAAGCATTGTTCGGAGAGGGTCATGTGACGACTTGTTTTAAGGGTATTTATTTTTTCGATGTTTCCTATGGTGGACTCATTGATTGAAATAATCCAAAACTGCTAGGGCATGGCCTTGAGATTTTATAAACCGATAATGGGATTTTGACATACAAGATCCACTCAGAACTTGACATGATGTCATTTTTTTATGGCTTATGAATTTCCCCAAAAAAGACCCAAAACAACAAGATCATGGACTTTTGCTTTTCTTAATATATTGCAAACCCATAATGTAAGATGTTTACTGTGAGTGACGAAATCTAGCTAGGTAAAGAAAGAATTATTGTAGGATATATGTATGGTGACTGACACGTCTTTGACCATTAGAACTTGTTTTCAGATTTGACTGTAGTACATAGGGAGTATAGGTTGTAGGCATGGATTGACAAACGGTGCACACAAAATTCAATTTATCGATTCAAGAATTAAGAGTAGACTATCATTAATTAATTGGTTAAAGAGTGTAGCTAAAAATAAAAAAATGGTGACTACATTAAACTAAACTGAACCAAGTCGAATCAAACCCAACTGAACCAAACCAAGCCTAAAGCAAACCAAACCTAATCAAGAACAAGCCAAGAGCTTAAGTGTAAAACTTGTGGGGGAATGCAGTCATTGGCAATGTCCAAAGGAAGGGATAACGCTCTACCTCTATAGGGCAAGGTAAAGCTAGCGCATGGTGCTAATGCATATTCCCAAGTACATGAACCACACACACACACAACTATCCTATGCTGTTTTTATGAGTTAACTGTTAAAACTTACTCAGTGGTTACTGAGCAAGATGGTCGCTACACACAACAAGCTTTAAATACTTGAGGCTAATAATCTATACACACATACACACACACACACACACACACACACGCTTGTTCTAAACTAAACTGTCTTGCTGGCAGTGCTCACACAGTAGGCAAATGACAGAAATGCTTGGCTAACAGAAATACAATCATTTTCGTTTGTCTAATGTTACCAGCTAACCATTACATGCTATAGTGGTGAGCACATGTGCCTCTTGCACTGGAGATCGTAACTCGATTTCTAGCTCTAAGGCCTAGAATGAATCAAACTAAGAAAGAAGGGTATGGTAACGCAGTGGTTAAACTGTTAGCCTTTCACTAAGGTAGACTAGGGTTTGATTTTAGGTTAATATACATGTCATAAACAAACAAACAAAAAAGCAGAGATAATGTTTAAAACTGATTACACTTGTCTCTTTTCAAATTATTACTTAGATTGCAAATACAAAGGTGGACTGGGTTTGATATACAGTTAATGCTGCCTATCGCATACTAGCCTGTAAGAAAGCCAAACAAGCAAAAGGCGTAGGTAGAGCAGTGGTAAACTCGCTATGTGTAGAGAACTACCTAACGGTTTTATGAACTGGCAATGGTATGTCGCATAAACAGTGCAGGATACAATCCAGCAACCATAATTTTTATCTTGTGGAGCAGAGAAAACATATATATAGAGGGAGAGACATAGAAAGCTTGTGTATGTATGGGTAGCATTGATTGTTTGACCAGAGAAAATACGATGAGGTAGGGTGGGGAGAGGGAGAATTAACACTTATATATGAATGAATGGTAAATAGTATTTTTTTTCAATAGTTTTGTTTTTCAAATGCAGTGGTAGATAGCCGTTATTTTGTAAAACATTCTTACTTGCAGTAGTAATAAGACTCTATGGTTCCGCTAACACATAGATAGACTGTATTATTGCCATGGTCAAGCACTCACATTAAGATCATTTACAAAATCATAAAATAAAAAAAAAATCTTGTTTTGGAAATATCGTTTTTCAACATACACAAAATAAATATATAAAAAATTTGTAAACAGCAAAATGGAAAATCCATGGTCAAGCACTCACATTAAGATCATTTACAAAATCATAAAATGAAAAATAAAAAATCTTGTTTTGGAAATATCGATCTTTTTCAACATACACAAAATAAATATATACAAAATTTGTAAACAGCAAAATGGAAAATCCATGTTTCCATGTAGACAAAATTTAAAAACCTTAAACGGACATTTAAGAAAATATATGCAAATGGGAAATTGACAAATGTGTAAATATGAAAATGGAAAAATCCATGTTTCCAAATCATGAAATTGAAAAACATCAAACTGTCATTTTAAAAAAATGCAAATGGAAAATTGACAAATTGCAATGTGTGAAATGTGAAATTGAACAAATGGCTATCATTATTTTAAAAAAAATAACATGGTGCTCTATGGTTGAGGTGTGAATCAAACCCTCTCTACTTATTTGGACCACCCGAGACTGAGTAGACTAGTTTTAGTTGTCATACCGCTTTTAAAAGTTTGTGTTAAATCTAGGAATTGAACCCAAGAGCTTGTAGGGGAGATCCAAGGTTATAATATGTTAAACAGATAGCCTTGAATGTAGGGTGTGGTAGCTATATAGAGATGAGACGTTTCGCTCGGGGGAGGGAGGCATGGAGATCTGCATCAAACCAGTCAAAAGACTGACGACTCAAACAACAACATGTAGAGCTCACCAAAATAATGTTGTGTAACGGTAAATGTTAGTCAACGAACAGTAATGCATTACTAAAACCCATGACACGATACCTAAGAGCTTATCTAAAATTATTTTAAAATGCCTTTAACCCTATATTAAACACCCAGTTCACAAGACTCATAACTGCATTGTTATGGTAAAAAAAATCTATATTTCAAAACAAACAAGTGGTTTAGTCAATGTATACTGGAAAAAGTTTTATAAACACTCAAGTCCACAAAAATAATTAAATTAGTAACTGTCAGGTTGACCGAGTGGTTATGGTGTTTGACTTAAGTTCAAATTTTCTGTACAAGAAAGCAAGGGATCGAATCCCTTACCTGATATAACTATTGCCTCAACATGGCTTGACCACACTGTATTATTGTGTACTCGGTACACAAACCATAGATAGAGTGTATTGTTTAAGGTCACTCTCTTTGCGAACATAGAGACTGTTGATGGTTAACAATTGCATTAATAGTGGGACATAGGGATAGCAATTAAGAAAAACAGACAATACACATACACTATTTTTATTTATTTAATGTAAGTACTTGTACAATAGTTATATACAAACTACAACTCTCTTTTGTCTATAACTATCTAGTCCTTTTCGATCCACTTGCATATCAAGGGCAGATGACTTTGTAGTTCAGCCCCTTAAAACAACAACAACACTACTTCTTGCATAGTCTGTGATGTTGATGACTCTTGAAGCGTGGAAGATGGATACAACATAACTTTTACAACAGGGGTTAATCGTTGCTCAACAAACAATGCACTATTTTGAGTAGCAACATCTTTCTCTTGTACTAACTTTTTAGCATTCTGATGATTTTTTTGTCAACACCATCAGTGTTTTGTCTGGAGCACTACATTGATGATCACTCACACTTAAAACCACACCATTTCTACTTTTCATATTGCCTCGACATTTTGTTGACCTCTGTTTTGAGCATTGCCAGAATATTATCCTTTTTACATTTTGTCGTCTATAGTTATAAGAGTAGCCTTTATAGAGTACACGTTGTTTACCTCGGTTAGTTGTAGTAAGTTCCAAAGTAGTAACTAACCTGTTAGTATGATTTGCACACTACAAAGGTTATCTCTGTTCTGGTAATAGAATTATTTAGCGTTGGCTTTTATATTTAATATGTACAGTTAAAAGTGATAGAAAAGTGGTAGAAATGTGGTAGCAAAGTGGTAGACAAGTGGTACACAATTGGTAACATAGTGGTAGAAAAGTGGTAGCAAAGTGGTAGAAAATATTACATGTATTGTTAAGAAATATTTTAAGCGGTTACATGGATTCATTACACTATAATTTTAGCATTACGAAGCTCATTTTCTATATCCAAAAGTTCTTCCTCATATTTAGTATGACCAGCCTGTTTACAGGTATGCAAGTACTGAAGCCGCTGGATTAGCTTACTGGGATTGTTCCAGTAAACAAATTTAACAAATGATTTTTTTGGGTGTAAACCATTATCATCATCATCATCATCATTATCATGATAATCATCATCATCATCATCATGGTTATCATCATCAATATAATTATCATAAATATAATCATCGTCACTATTACTATCTAATCCTTTTTGTTCATCTTGCAATGCAACAACCTTTGGCATAGTTTGTGTTGTCTTTGATAGTGTTAGAGGTTTCTTAGACGTTAACGACTGTCCTAACATGTCTTTTTCAGGAGATAATAAATGCTCTTTAACAAACAAAGCACTATCTTGAGCCACACTATTTTTTTCTTGGTCTTGCTTTTTTACCTCGGTTAGAGTATTTTGTCCATTTAAATGAGTATTATTTTGAGATTTACAATGATGATCGATTGAAATAAGTATGTTGGAGCCTTTTGTCTTAATCATTCCTCGACACTTTTTAGATCGTTGTTTCGAACAGCACCAAATAACAGTTCCATTTTTATTAGTTCTTTTTACAATATATGCATATCCTTTATAGTAAGCACATGGCTTACCATAGCTAGTCGTTGATACTTCCATGCCAACTGTTAAGCATAAACTAATCTCTAGTAAAGTTAACTCGATAATAAAAATGATTGTTTGTAGTATGTGCAGTTTAAAGTAAGAGCAAAGTGAGAGTCAAATGGTAGAAAAGTGTTAGCAAAGTGGTGGAAGAGTGGTAGCAGTTTATAGTAGTCATGATCATTTTTAACAGAATGTGATTTGAGTAAATGTAATTTCTAATCCTTAGCAGTGAGTAGTCAGTTAGTCTTGGTTCAGACAAGCGTAAACAGTTCTCCAATGAATCAGAGATCAAGATTTTCATTATGAAACAGTTGTGTAACCAATTAGGTATCGGTACTTGATAGCTTTACACATGAACAAAAATTCCAACATATCTGACATGAATTACATGATTTGAAAGTTGACAAAGAATATCCAATCAACCATTGTAGTTACAATGTCAAACACACAAAGACAAAATCAGCATGAACTTTTAAGTTACAGGAAAATTCTATGAAATAGACTATGCAGGAAATTTGGAAATACACATCAGAAGTTTGCAACACCATCCTTCTAGCCTATATAAATTATCGACATGGAAAGTGTGCACTGCCCTTAATATTAAACCAATTTATCAATAACACAAGTCAACAATCAAGCTATGCTTTCTGTTTATCAGCAGTCTCCGGCAATGTTTGGGAGAGTAACCTTGAAAAGTAGCTGAAACTCGGTAGTCGAAAGCATAGCTTGACCCGTTTCTTACCTATATGACAAGGTTAGGTTAGGTAAATTTAGGTTATGTAAAGTGAGCTGAGGTTAAGTCTTAAAATATTCCCTCTCTTATGTGTTCAAAGTCGATTCACCCTGAACAGTCAGCCAAAACTTTAAATATGTATATATCATTACATAAAGAATTAAAGCAAACTTAATTAATTATGAATGGCGTTTTTGTTGTGTGTTACTGTTCAATGTAGACAGAATATATGCATTAAATGATAGACTCAACACAAAGTGTTTTGATTGTTGACTTGTGTTATTGATAAATTGGTTTAATGTTAGGGGCAGTGCACACTTTCCATGTCGATAATTTATATAGGCTAGAAGGATGGTGTTGCAAACTTCTGATGTGTATTTCCAAATTTCCTGCATAGTCTATTTCATAGAATTTTCCTGTAACTTAAAAGTTCATGCTGATTTTGTCTTTGTGTGTTTGACATTGTAACTACAATGGTTGATTGGATATTTTTGTCAACTTTCAAATCATGTAATTCATGTCAGATATGTTGGAATTTTTGTTCATGTGTAAAGCTATCAAGTACCGATACCTAATTGGTTACACAACTGTTTCATAATGAAAATCTTGATCTCTGATTCATTGGAGAACTGTTTACGCTTGTCTGAACCAAGACTAACTGACTACTCACTGCTAAGGATTAGAAATTACATTTACTCAAATCACATTCTGGTAAAAATGATCATGACTACTATAAACTGCTACCACTCTTCCACCACTTTGCTAACACTTTTCTACCATTTGACTCTCACTTTGCTCTTACTTTAAACTGCACATACTACAAACAATCATTTTTATTATCGAGTTAACTTTACTAGAGATTAGTTTATGCTTAACAGTTGGCATGGAAGTATCAACGACTAGCTATGGTAAGCCATGTGCTTACTATAAAGGATATGCATATATTGTAAAAAGAACTAATAAAAATGGAACTGTTATTTGGTGCTGTTCGAAACAACGATCTAAAAAGTGTCGAGGAATGATTAAGACAAAAGGCTCCAACATACTTATTTCAATCGATCATCATTGTAAATCTCAAAATAATACTCATTTAAATGGACAAAATACTCTAACCGAGGTAAAAAAGCAAGACCAAGAAAAAAATAGTGTGGCTCAAGATAGTGCTTTGTTTGTTAAAGAGCATTTATTATCTCCTGAAAAAGACATGTTAGGACAGTCGTTAACGTCTAAGAAACCTCTAACACTATCAAAGACAACACAAACTATGCCAAAGGTTGTTGCATTGCAAGATGAACAAAAAGGATTAGATAGTAATAGTGACGATGATTATATTTATGATAATTATATTGATGATGATAACCATGATGATGATGATGATGATTATCATGATAATGATGATGATGATGATGATAATGGTTTACACCCAAAAAAATCATTTGTTAAATTTGTTTACTGGAACAATCCCAGTAAGCTAATCCAGCGGCTTCAGTACTTGAATACCTGTAAACAGGCTGGTCATACTAAATATGAGGAAGAACTTTTGGATATAGAAAATGAGCTTCGTAATGCTAAAATTATAGTGTAATGAATCCATGTAACCGCTTAAACTATTTCTTAACAATACATGTAATATTTTCTACCACTTTGCTACCACTTTTCTACCACTATGTTACCAATTGTGTACCACTTGTCTACCACTTTGCTACCACATTTCTACCACTTTTCTATCACTTTTAACTGTACATATTAAATATAAAAGCCAACGCTAAATAATTCTATTACCAGAACAGAGATAACCTTTGTAGTGTGCAAATCATACTAACAGGTTAGTTACTACTTTGGAACTTACTACAACTAACCGAGGTAAACAACGTGTACTCTATAAAGGCTACTCTTATAACTATAGACGACAAAATGTAAAAAGGATAATATTCTGGCAATGCTCAAAACAGAGGTCAACAAAATGTCGAGGCAATATGAAAAGTAGAAATGGTGTGGTTTTAAGTGTGAGTGATCATCAATGTAGTGCTCCAGACAAAACACTGATGGTGTTGACAAAAAAATCATCAGAATGCTAAAAAGTTAGTACAAGAGAAAGATGTTGCTACTCAAAATAGTGCATTGTTTGTTGAGTAACGTTTAACCCCTGTTGTAAAAGTTATGTTGTATCCATCTTCCACGCCTCAAGAGTCATCAACATCACAGACTATGCAAGAAGTAGTGTTGTTGTTGTTTTAAGGGGCTGAACTACAAAGTCATCTGCCCTTGTTATGCAAGTGGATCGAAAAGGACTAGATAGTTATAGACAAAAGAGAGTTGTAGTTTGTATATAACTATTGTACAAGTACTTACATTAAATAAATAAAAATAGTGTATGTGTATTGTCTGTTTTTCTTAATTGCTATCCCTATGTCCCACTATTAATGCAATTGTTAACCATCAACAGTCTCTATGTTCGCAAAGAGAGTGACCTTAAACAATACACTCTATCTATGGTTTGTGTACCCAGTACACAATAATACAGTGTGGTCAAGCCATGTTGAGGCAATAGTTATATCAGGTAAGGGATTCGATCCCTTGCTTTCTTGTACAGAAAATTTGAACTTAAGTCAAACACCATAACCACTCGGTCAACCTGACAGTTACTAATTTAATTATTTTTGTGGACTTGAGTGTTTATAAAACTTTTTCCAGTATACATTGACTAAACCACTTGTTTGTTTTGAAATATAGATTTTTTTTTACCATAACATTGCAGTTATGAGTCTTGTGAACTGGGTGTTTAATATAGGGTTAAAGGCATTTTAAAATAATTTTAGAAAAGCTCTTAGGTATCGTGTCATGGGTTTTAGTAATGCATTACTGTTCGTTGACTAACATTTACCGTTACACAACATTATTTTGGTGAGCTCTACATGTTGTTGTTTGAGTCGTCAGTCTTTTGACTGGTTTGATGCAGATCTCCATGCCTCCCTCCCCCGAGCGAAACGTCTCATCTCTATATAGCTACCACACCCTACATTCAAGGCTATCTGTTTAACATATTATAACCTTGGATCTCCCCTACAAGCTCTTGGGTTCAATTCCTAGATTTAACACAAACTTTTAAAAGCGGTATGACAACTAAAACTAGTCTACTCAGTCTCGGGTGGTCCAAATAAGTAGAGAGGGTTTGATTCACACCTCAACCATAGAGCACCATGTTATTTTTTTTTAAATAATGATAGCCATTTGTTCAATTTCACATTTCACACATTGCAATTTGTCAATTTTCCATTTGCATTTTTTTAAAATGACAGTTTGATGTTTTTCAATTTCATGATTTGGAAACATGGATTTTTCCATTTTCATATTTACACATTTGTCAATTTCCCATTTGCATATATTTTCTTAAATGTCCGTTTAAGGTTTTTAAATTTTGTCTATATGGAAACATGGATTTTCCATTTTGCTGTTTACAAATTTTGTATATATTTATTTTGTGTATGTTGAAAAAGATCGATATTTCCAAAACAAGATTTTTTATTTTTCATTTTATGATTTTGTAAATGATCTTAATGTGAGTGCTTGACCATGGATTTTCCATTTTGCTGTTTACAAATTTTTTATATATTTATTTTGTGTATGTTGAAAAACGATATTTCCAAAACAAGATTTTTTATTTTTTATTTTATGATTTTGTAAATGATCTTAATGTGAGTGCTTGACCATGGCAATAATACAGTCTATCTATGTGTTAGCGGAACCATAGAGTCTTATTACTACTGCAAGTAAGAATGTTTTACAAAATAACGGCTATCTACCACTGCATTTGAAAAACAAAACTATTGAAAAAAAATACTATTTACCATTCATTCATATATAAGTGTTAATTCTCCCTCTCCCCACCCTACCTCATCGTATTTTCCCTGGTCAAACAATCAATGCTACCCATACATACACAAGCTTTCTATGTCTCTCCCTCTATATATATGTTTTCTCTGCTCCACAAGATAAAAATTATGGTTGCTGGATTGTATCCTGCACTGTTTATGCGACATACCATTGCCAGTTCATAAAACCGTTAGGTAGTTCTCTACACATAGCGATTTTACCACTGCTCTACCTACGCCTTTTGCTTGTTTGGCTTTCTTACAGGCTAGTATGCGATAGGCAGCATTAACTGTATATCAAACCCAGTCCACCTTTGTATTTGCAATCTAAGTAATAATTTGAAAAGAGACAAGTGTAATCAGTTTTAAACATTATCTCTGCTTTTTTGTTTGTTTGTTTATGACATGTATATTAACCTAAAATCAAACCCTAGTCTACCTTAGTGAAAGGCTAACAGTTTAACCACTGCGTTACCATACCCTTCTTTCTTAGTTTGATTCATTCTAGGCCTTAGACCTAGAAATCGAGTTACGATCTCCAGTGCAAGAGGCACATGTGCTCACCACTATAGCATGTAATGGTTAGCTGGTAACATTAGACAAACGAAAATGATTGTATTTCTGTTAGCCAAGCATTTCTGTCATTTGCCTACTGTGTGAGCACTGCCAGCAAGACAGTTTAGTTTAGAACAAGCGTGTGTGTGTGTGTGTGTGTGTGTGTATGTGTGTATAGATTATTAGCCTCAAGTATTTAAAGCTTGTTGTGTGTAGCGACCATCTTGCTCAGTAACCACTGAGTAAGTTTTAACAGTTAACTCATAAAAACAGCATAGGATAGTTGTGTGTGTGTGTGGTTCATGTACTTGGGAATATGCATTAGCACCATGCGCTAGCTTTACCTTGCCCTATAGAGGTAGAGCGTTATCCCTTCCTTTGGACATTGCCAATGACTGCATTCCCCCACAAGTTTTACACTTAAGCTCTTGGCTTGTTCTTGATTAGGTTTGGTTTGCTTTAGGCTTGGTTTGGTTCAGTTGGGTTTGATTCGACTTGGTTCAGTTTAGTTTAATGTAGTCACCATTTTTTTATTTTTAGCTACACTCTTTAACCAATTAATTAATTATAGTCTACTCTTAATTCTTGAATCGATAAATTGAATTTTGTGTGCACCGTTTGTCAATCCATGCCTACAACCTATACTCCCTATGTACTACAGTCAAATCTGAAAACAAGTTCTAATGGTCAAAGACGTGTCAGTCACCATACATATATCCTACAATAATTCTTTCTTTACCTAGCTAGATTTCGTCACTCACAGTAAACATCTTACATTATGGGTTTGCAATATATTAAGAAAAGCAAAAGTCCATGATCTTGTTGTTTTGGGTCTTTTTTGGGGAAATTCATAAGCCATAAAAAAATGACATCATGTCAAGTTCTGAGTGGATCTTGTATGTCAAAATCCCATTATCGGTTTATAAAATCTCAAGGCCATGCCCTAGCAGTTTTGGATTATTTCAATCAATGAGTCCACCATAGGAAACATCGAAAAAATAAATACCCTTAAAACAAGTCGTCACATGACCCTCTCCGAACAATGCTTCGCAAAATATAAATTCATCCATTGAACATTGAACATGATCGGCGACATCATCCTAGCTTCCCCCCTCCCACCATGGTTGCCATATCGTTTGACCTTCAAGTGTCCTCAGCATCTCTGTGCTTTTTTTCATTGCCCTGTTGTCAAGTCAAGTCAATGCATTCCAATAAGCTCAAATAACATTCACATCCTGTCAGTCTGCCCCAGCAAGTTTGTTTTCTATACTCACTTCAAGCAACATATAACCAAGTTCTGTTTGTTCTATCTAAAGCCAACTTCATCGGATCAAGGAATTATCATTTGTCATGTCACTCATAATCGTTTACACGTTAAATACCCCCTTCAGGAGGTTTAGGAATTAGGAATTCCATCATAGGAAAAATCAGAAAACGAACCCTCGACCCGCCGTCTCATCGAAACAGCGAATACTGTATTGGTATATCACCACCGTGGCCAGTAATAGCTTCGTTGAAACACGTGTCCAGTGGTATCGTCTCTTTCTATCTACAACTACTCGTCATGAACATTTTAGACAAATTTAAGAAAAGTTTTAAAAACTGAAATGTTTTCAACAAAAGTGTCGTTAGGCCCTTTCACATTTTTTAAAACATAAATACTATATTCGAAAGGGGGAGAGGGGAGGGGCGTCACCCCGAGTCCTACGACCCCTCGTATACGTCTCTGGCGTTATTGGTTTGTGAGATATAACAGAAAGTCTAAAATCACAGTTTTACAACAAAAAATTCTGTTTCCCTCATTCTCAAAAACTTTAACCTATTACAAAAATAAAAAGGGTTTCGAGACAAGCCATTTGACACGTCATAGGACCAAATCCGGCCAGGCATTCGTGAAATATCGGAAAAAGTCTAAAATCACGGTTTTACCCCCAAAAAGCCTGTTTCCCTCATTCTCAAAACTTTAACCTATTAATAACATGTATAGGGCTTCGAGACAAGCGATTTGACACGTCACACGTCCAAATCCGACCTTGCGTTCGAGAGATATCGGCAAACTTCGTAGGAAAGTAGGCGACTATCTGGTTCTCTCCTCACCACCAAAACCCCCTTCTTATCAATCATTTTTTTCAAAGAGCTCGCCCTCTTACAAAAATCCCAAGTGCGCATGCGTAAAAACAAAAACAAAAATATTAATCCATATCGGCAGCCAGCCAAACGCATGGGCGATATGAGCAACCACGTTTAAGTTCATTTTAGCAGCGCACCTTATACATGTCGCATTTGAAAAGAGACTTTCACCAAAAAAATTACAATTTCACCCTATAGTAGGGGTAGGTTTTATTTAGGGGTTGAAATGAGTGGTCCATTTGAAAGAGGGCGTTAGCCCGAGTCCAACGACACCTCATTTGTCAAAATCGGACTATGGGTTTGCGAGATATCGACTTTGCCCCTGAATGTATTGCGGGTTAGTATGTGACGTCAGAGGGAGAGGTGGTGGGGTGGGGCAGAACTCCTAGTAGCCCCCTACTACTAAGTTACACTCGGTCACATTCGACTACCTTCGACAGTCGCCCGAACCGGTCCCCTCCCCCACTTCCATCCACAAGCTATATAGGCAATGCACACCAGCCAGCTCAGTCAGTTGGCTGGCCAACACAGGTCGGCTAACAACTGGGTCTGCTTCCAAGCCAGACCTTCCACCCTTTCCCCTCCCCCTCCCCCCCCTCCCCTCCCCCCCCTCCTCCCCTCCCCCCAAGCCCCCCAGGGAACGCCTGGGGGGGCACGTGACCACGAGAAACCATGGATGACCTTGAAATCTATCCAGGACCGGCTTAGCCCTACAACTCGGGTTGTCGCCATTTTGCAGGGACAGAATATAGGAAGAGACATGATTTTGTTGCCAAGATAGTCCATCAAGAATTGGCTATACAACTTCAACTGCTGAGCCAAGAGAAAGTGCCGTACTACAAATATGCTCCTGAAAGTGTACTGGAAAATGACAGCTTTACGTTGTACTGGGATCGTACTGTATTGACAGACCAATCAGCTGTGCACAACAGACCTGATTTAGTTCTTGTTGACAAATGCATGAAGCACACCACCTTCATAGATGTGGCGATCCCAAACAGTGGCAACATACTAACAAAGCATGTTGAAAAGCTGTCAAAATACACAGAGCTTTCAGAACTGATAAGGAAGCAATGGCACATGGCACAAGTCAGGACAGTTCCTATTATTATCTCCAGCACTGGCGTGATTCCCAACAACTTAAAGGAATCGCTCACGGCGTTGAAATTAGACCCAGGCCTTTTCAAACTGATGCAGAAAACAGTCATACTTTCTACGTGTCGCGTAGCAAGGCTGTTCTTGGGCAATCAGGCCTGAAGCAATGAGGGGAATATGAAGCTACTACTCAATGCAGTCACCAAGAATTTGCTCCTTGTGATATGTACGGTATCTGGGATTGTAAATGTTTTCTTTCCAGCAAATGCTGAGAATGTGTAAGCGCATGCGCAAAATAAATAATAATAATAATAGTAATAAAGCTTCAAGTGGGCAAACAATACATAGACATCGTCAAAGAATTTAAATATATTGGGGAATGGATCGGCTGGAATGCGCTAGAGAAAAAGGCAATGGAATCTAGGAGAAATAAAGTTGAATTGGCCTTCCAATTTACGACAGACACTTATAACAAGAAGTCTCTCTCCTGGAATAACAAGATAAGACATTATAACACGGCAATTACACCAGAAGCCTTATATGCAGCCGAAACATTGTCTCTCACCACCCAGGGACCACTTGAAAGGCTGGAGGTCAAGGAAAGAATGATAATACGCAAAATCTTAGGGCCCCCAAATTTCATAACAACAAATTAATCCATGTCTGGAACGAAACTCTTTACTAAAAACCCGAAAAACTCCCGGACACAATAAGAAAACGGAGAATTAATTTTTATGGGCAAATCCTCCGAATGAATTCAAATAGACTAACCATAAAGATCTTCGGCCTCTTTCGTAATAAAAGAACAAAACCTCTTTGGTTTAAATAAACCGAGAAATACCTCGTGGAACTCCAAATTACAGACACCATGCTCATGGACAAAACAGCCAAAACCGTCACCAAGGATAAGAAGCAACGCACAGTGGTCCGGATCCGTAAAAAAGCGGACAAAAATAGATTTTTCAACTTTACATTAGAAAGGCCAAACCAACTCCCAAGTGAAGTATGTTAATCAGTGTACATTAATTTCACTTTTTCTTTGGAAATTGCTTCTGTGTTTCTCAGATATAATACTACAAAAGTGATACAACTCTTCGTTTCTGAATTCCGCGCTCCATTAAGTAAACTTTGAAATATCATTCTAACTTCAAAACGAAACTCGGGGTCTATAATACTGTATCTGTATGAAGTTTGTGATCTGATATATTTGATTATAGCATGATTTTCGATTTCAGATCACTTATAGGGACTGTTATACTTATTTTTATAGTGATTTATTTTCTTGAAGAAAAATAAATTTTGCTTGACCTACAAAAAAAATGTATACATATGTATACCATGAAACTTATGCAAGTTTTAAAATGAAGACTGGAGAATATATCCTTAAAGGTTTCAATGCCAGAACCCGCCAGATGCGTGATTGAGAAGGGAGAGAACATTACTGCGCGCTCTGAGGATAAACACTCGTGCGAGATAAGGGCCTGTTGAGACATTTGTTTATGCTACACAAGGGATATCTCGAGGCCATGAAACCAAAATAATCTTCAATCACGAGAAGTAATTGATTGGTGGTAGTTGTGTGTGTTGTGAAGAGTGAAAAGTGAATTTTCGTTGTTAGTCGCAGTGATCTTATTAACAAGATTCGAGAGAACAAAAATCAGTCTCGCGCGCGTTAAGGAAAGTTTGTGGTAACATATCTCCTTAACAAATTCCAATTAAATGTTGACGACAGAGTGGAGAAAACAGTGTATAATAATATAAGAACCTTTTCTTTTTGCCGTATGTAGACCGTTGGAGAAAGTGTAACTTCTTAGAACATGCTTTTTTGAAGAAATATTCACACTGGTTGAAAACAGAAATTGTGATATCAATTCCGAGCATTCCTGGCTCCGAAAAATCAGAAGATCGAGGTCGTCCTCCAAAACAATTTCAAGAGCTAACGGAGAGATGCAAAATAAGGAAAATTAAAGACCTAAGGGAGAGTGCCACTTCATCAGAGCTTGCCTATGCGACCGTTATGAATTTAAGGGCAGAGGGAGACGATTCATCAGCCAAGCTAAAAAGAAGCTACCACGACTACACCGACAATGGGCAAACGAATGGTGCGACATTTTCAAAAAAGAAAAATCTACATAAGTGGCACAAAAGCTCGTCGACAATTTACAACTTGAGTTTGGAATTTCAGTTCCACACGCCCACTTTCGATTTTTTGAATGTCTCCTGCATATTTCGTACCGCCTGGGTTTTAAAAGGTGGAAAGTGATCGTGAAAGATGGCAATCGAGACTTATTCGAAAGAAAGAAAAAATTGCGCAAGACTCATTCAGAACGAGATTAGGTCTTCTAGTTGATATTCCGAAGCCTGAATATGGAACAAACAGTGATGGCAACACTGCCGGAAGGTTTTTTGATCAACCTCAAGTAGAATCCGAAATAACAGGGGTAGACTGGGAGTTAATAACTCGTTTTGGAATAATTTTAAGAGCAATTTCCTCTGGTCATGAAATTAATAGTTCAGAGTTCAATTCCTACTGCTGCGAAACAGCAAGCTTATATGTACGGCTATATCCGTGGTGTTGCATGCCTCTAACACTCCATAAAATACTTATCCATGGATCTTTCATTATAGAAGCAGCTATTTTGCCGATTGGAGAACTTTCAGAAGAGGTCTTACGAGTCTAGAAACCAAGACGTAAGAAAATATAGAGAGAAGACCATACCAGAAAATCCTCAAGAATTTCCAATAATTTTGACTTGTTCCATAGACTATTGCTAAGCTCTGATCAGTAATCTCAAGCACGGGAAGTCTACCGAAGAAGAAATGAAGACAGTTGCCTCAGGAGGTGTGTAATTTATTGTCAATACCCGAGGACGAGACGGAGCAGGAAGGGGAAGAAGAAGTCGACTCATCCGGATCAGAGGATGAATAAGTAAGTAATTTTATGTACTAAATCAAATTTACCTAATAGTAACATCTAATTTAAAGTTTTATACAAAAGTATTTCATTTCATTTAGCAGAAAATATTTTTGTCCGCTTTTTTTCAAATCCGGACCACTGTGCAACGGTTCCAAGTGAAACTCAAACAAAAGCGTTCGATCCACAACTCTGCTGGAGAAAGGGAAGCAAGATCTCAAAGAATGAGGCAATACTGGGCCAACAGGAAAGCTCAAAACAATAAAAAGTGATTGATTTCATGTACCCCAAAGTTGGGTGAAACAAATAAAGGAGAAAAATAATATAATAATGAAAATAGTAATCGATGGTCATTCCAAGATTAGCGAACTGGAAAAGCAGGAGCGAAAAATTCTCCGGAATATCGACGGAGCAATCAACAGAAATGCCTTTTGGATGAGGAGACCTAGTACAGAACTCTATCAAAAGACCAATACGATAACAGACGAAATTAGAAAACGCTGAGCTAAATTTTACACTCATATCCACAAGATGGCCACCTCTAGATTGCCAAAGAAACTACTTGGTATCATAACACAGAGTAAATGCGGCACAGAATGGCGTAAAGAGATACAGAGAGACTTACACGTAATCAGCATAGGAAATTTCGAAGACCGAACTGAGTGCCAGACAAAAATCGCGAAATATCCGCAAGAATGCACAGATTTTGGGAGGAGCGGAGGAGACACACCTCCAAATGACATGTTATTAAGTGTAATCGCTCTCCTGTAGAGAAGTTTTTGCAAAAATTATAATAATAATAATAATAATAATAATAATAATAATAATAATAATAATAAATATTAATAATAATAATTGGCATAAGCATGAGCTGTATATTCATATCCAAAAGATCTCTGATGTTATGAGAGAAAGGAGAATTGTATTTTATGGTCACTTGCTAAGAATGATACCCAAACGATTGACGAACCGAATCTTCACCTATTTTAAAGATAAGAAGATCAAGCCTGGTTCGAAGTGGTGGAAAGTGACCTACATGAGATGACGATTACCTGTGAAGATATTCAAGAACGCAACCATCTCAGGAAGAAACTAACGACCACCAGGGTTTTCAAGAAAAAACAAAGTTGAAGACGAGAAAGATGCGGAGGGATGAAAGAAAAGAGCAACAGCGGCAACGTATTGTTATGTCCCGCTGTCGTTTCAAGGCGAAACATTCAACCTCAGTTCAACCTGGTCAGCAACAACCGCGCTGCCTTATTATAAAAAGCTGCGGACTCAGGTGTGAGGGGTCAGTCAGGCACTGCAGAGACGGAAGTCTGACAGTGAGAGGTCGTTTTCCTGTCAATCGGACGAGTTGGGTCGAACGCTCGTCGACAAAGGGGCACGGAGCTGAGAAAACAGGTGAGAACGAATATTTCTATTTCCTGTCAGGATTGAATTATCAATTCGATCCTTGTATCCATGTGGCGGATTCCTTTACTCCCTTAAGGAATATACTGGGAGTTAAGCTTTCAATCTCTTTTATTGGGGAGCATTCCCTGATTCCTGATTCTCCTCCCACTCCCATTTCCTTGTGTAATAGGGGTGTGCAGTAATCGCTATCAGAAGCTATCGGAAGGACACGATAACGATCCTGGTACTTGATCGTGGAGAACGCCTGATTGGCCTATGGCTTAAGTCAGTGCCATCAGATGGGGACACAGCAATTGGTGGGGTGCAACAGAATGAAGCAATAATGAAAGCCCAAATATGACAGTTTAAATGACGTAATCCTTAGTAGGTCGACACGATTAATGATAATTATAATAATAATAATAATAATAATAACATAAAAAGAACACCAAAAAAGCTTTAAATGGGCAAACAATACTTAGACATCAAATAATTCAAATATCCTGGGGAATGGATTAGCTGGAATGCGCTACAGAAAAAGGCAATGAAATCAAAGAGAAATAAAGCTGAATTGGCCTTCCAATTTACAAAGGATCCTTATAAAAAGAAGTCTCTCTCCTGGAATACCAAGATAACACGGAAATTAAACCAGAAGCCTTATATCCAGCCGAAATATTGTCTCTCATCACCCAGGGACCGCTTCAAAGGTTGGAGGTCGAGGATAGAAAGATATCACGCACAATAACTCTCGAACACAATACAAAAACGGAGAATTGATTTTCATGGGCACATCCTCCGAATGAGTTCAAATAGACTAACCAAAAAGATCTTCGACTACTTTCGTAATAAAAAAACCTCTTTGGTTTAAGGAAAGTGAGAAAAACCTCGTAGAACTTCAAATTACACCATGCTCATGGACAAAACAGCCAAAACCGTCACCAAGGATAAGAAACAACGGTTCCAAATGACTCTCAAACAAAAGCGTACGAACCACATCTCAGCCGAAGAAAGGGAAGCAAGTTCTCAAAGGATGAGGCAATACTGAGCCATTTGATTTCATGTACCCCAAAGTTGTATTGTTTGAGTCTTCAGTCTTTTGACTGGTTTGATGCAGCTATCCATGCCTCCCTGTCCTGCTAATCGTTTCATCTCTACATAGCTACCACACCCTACGTCCTAGGCAATTGTATAACATATTCTAACCTTGGTCTACCCCTACAGTTCTTGTCCTCGACCCTTCCTTCCATAATTAAGCTTGCTATTCCTGGGTGTCATAGTATGTGTCCTACCAACATTTAGCAGTCGCCAGAAACATCTCTCCTCTCCCACTCGTCTTAATACCTCTTCGTTTGTAACCCTATCTACCCATCTGATCTTCATAATTCAACTGTAACACCACATTTCAAACGCTTCAATTCTCCTCTTTTCTGCTGCAGCAATAGTCAAAGTTTCACTTCTATAGAGCGCCACGCTCCACACAAAGGCCTTCAAGAATTATTTCCTAACACCAAAATCTATATTCGATGTCAACAGATTCCTTTTCTGTAAAAATGCTTTCCTTGCTTGAGCTAACCTACTTTTTATATCCTCTTTGCTTCGACCATCAATGGTTATTTTGCTTCCTAAGTAACATAAGTCTACTACTTCCTTTAGTTTTTCACCTGCCAATTTTATGTCCATGGAGGATTCTGATTTTTTTTCGGCTGCATTCCAATATTTTTGTTTTACATTTATTAATTTTCATCATGAAAAGTTGAGTGGAACAAATAAAGAAGAACAGGACTAAACTCAGGTAACTAATTGATAATCATTAATTTTCTGACCACCTGAGTATTAAACCAACAGAACCTGGACGGGGGAGCGCAGAAAGCGTCATACCGAGAAGAAGAGATTTTCGGAGGACAAGGAAGCAAGATCATCTAAATAGTTTTAATTACACTCCTTAGACGAGCATAGCCACATATAGTATTAGTATTTTACGTCCGTTTTAACTACTGAGGCTGTTAGAGATGTCGGGGCACCGGTATTTTGCATCTACTGACATGGCGCACTTGTATTCATGCAGCATCAAATGCCAACTAATTGCGCTAGAATTCGATCCGACAACCTTGACACAGAAGGCAAGAACGTTACTACTACACCACGCAGCCAGCGAATATAATAATATCAACTCACTGCTCCTTGAAAAGGGAACTCCAAGGAACTAATTACATCCCCACTATCACATGTTAAATCAGCACTATTTCGCTTTGGGCATGGCCACCGCTACTGCACAGCTTTGAGGGTGAAACTTACTAACCTCCTGCTGGTGCCTTCAACTTTCATCTCCCACTGCGTGCTGGGCTGACGTCACGGTTACCATGACAACAGGCGTCTAGTAGGAGGCCCTGCATCAACCTTGCCTCCTTCAATCCTCTTCGTCACCTCTCATTGTATACTGGGCTGACATCACGGTTACCATGACAACAGGCGTCTGGTAGGAGGCCCTGCATCAACCTTGCCTCCTTCAACCCTCTTCATCTACTCCCATTGCATACTGGGCTGACGTCACTGTTACCATAACAACAGGCGTCTGGTAGGAGGCCCTGCATCAACCTTGCCTCCTTCAAGACCGACTCCAATACTCAGACCTTAATGCTACTCTCGATTGCTTCAAGATGGCGATTCGAGAAGCCCTAGCCTGTTGAAAACGTGGGTTTGTTTACATACGTTGTTTCAGTTTGCTACCGATGAAAGTTGGCGATAAGTAGTGTTTCCTATGGAGAATAGTGGTGCGTGAGAGTGAATTTGTGAGTCAGTTGATATTTAGCAGCTGTAATTATACGCAGTGACATATGAATGTTTGTTTTGAAGTTACGTAATGGGTCGCTCTTGTTGTGTACCGGGTTGTAAGAGTAATTACGGCAATGCTTCTCATACAACTATTTTTAAGTTTCCCAAGGAAAAAACATTAAGAGAAAAATGGATTAGAAGTATACATCGTGACAATTTTGTGGTCAGTGATAAAGCAGTAGTATGCATACACCATTTTGAAGATAAGTTTGTGGTTAGGGAAGACGTGTTCCCTGTTGTAAATAGTGAACCTATTCGTGTTCCTCGGAAAGTTCCAAAACTAAGCGATGATGCTTACCCCACAATTTTTCACAATCAACCCTCTTATCTAACTGTTAGGCTTAGTAACGAAAGGAAAGATCCTGAAGAACGTGTGCAGCAGATATTACAGAGAGATTTGGATAACTTTAATGAATGGTGTGAACAGGATACCATTGCAAATTTCGAATCTTTCACAAGTGAAGTTAGGAATAGGCCGGTAAATCCATTTATAACAATTGTGAAGGAAGACTATGTCTTTTTTATTAAAATAGATGATAATGCTTATTGTGATGTTCCATCAGTGTCAATGTGTTTCAAAGTGTCGAGTGATTTAGATGTAAATGTGTTTTACAAGAATCTGTGCTTACCTGCGGAGAAGTTTAACTGGATCTTGGAGTGCAACGGAAGCAAGGCATATAAATGTGATAGATGGAGCAAGTTGGATAATTTGGTGAGTTCTCTTGCTAACTATAATGATGAATCAGTATCTCTCTCTGAAAGGGTAACTTCATTGATAAATGTTACAAAGGAGGGCCTGCAACTTGATGCTGATGTGAATGTAGAGAGGGCTGGCAAGGTAAAATTTGCATTAGAACAGTTGGAGCTTGCTTTTGATTGTCAGATTAAATATTCATCAGACCTCCTAATATGGGCCGCAAGTCTCTCTTACTCACACCCTGGAGCTTACCAATCTTTAAGAAGGACAAACATAATGACACTACCTCACCATGTTTATCTCAGGCAATTCTTGTCCAAAATAGGTCCAAACAGCTCAGGTGTTGGGCCTTTGCAAAAATCCTTTTTGAAAGAAAAAAGCAAGCTCCTGAATGATGAAGAGAAGGTTGTTACTGTTTTGCTGTATGAGATATATGTTAATTCCAAACTCACGTATAAAGGAGGGAAAATAATCGGGATGGCTGAAAATAGCTCAGGAGCCGACTCGGCCACCACCATACAAGCTTTCATGTTTTCCTCTCTACGTTCAGACAGTAAAGATATAATAGGTCTTTTCCCAGTGAGAAACCTAAATGCAAAAACTCTACTGACTCTAACCATTGACGTCCTAACCTTGATGGACGAGCTTCAATTTCATGTAGTCTGTTTGGTATCAGATAACCACAGCATGAATAGGAAGATGTTTGAGCTCTTGGGTGGTGGTACTCTAAAACCCTGCATTACAAATCCAGCTAATACCTCCAAGTCACTATTTCTTCTGTTCGACAGTGTACATTTGCTGAAATGTGTAAGGGACAATTGGTTAAATCGACCCAGTCAAACGTTTGTCATTCCCAACACCGAGCAGACAATTCCCAAAATAGAAAGCATGCTACATGTTACTGAAAATGAATCAACTTTTCAGTACACAAATGTCGAGGCCAAGTTATCAGATATTAGAGATCTATTCCATTCTGAAAAGAGTATGATTCTAAAACTGGCTCCAAATTTGTCAAGAAAGGCTTTATATCCCACTGCTATAGAGAGACAGAATGTTGCTCTAGCTATGAGCATATTTGATGCCAAAAATATAGTGGCATTGGATATGCTTAAAAGTGAGGGTGTTGCTATTTCTGATGGGACTGTCCAGTTTTTGAAATTAATTTCAAAGTGGTGGACAATTTCAAACGTTCAGCACCCAATGAAAGGAAAGTACACCCGAAATGATGATGCAAACCCAATTAGTGGCCCCAATGATACCAAGCTTGTCTTTTTGGAAACTTTGAAAACATATGTTGACATATGGCATAGCAACACCTCACACAATGATGGAAAATTGAGTAATGAAACGTTCTTAGCATTCACTCACACACTGACTGCAGCTGTCCAGCTATGTAAATATATTTTTAATACATATAAGTGGTCCTACATCCTGACAGCTAAGCTGCAGACAGATGGCTTAGAAAGCAGGTTCGGAGCATACAGAAGATTAAGTGGCTGCACATATAATGTCTCAGTAGAACAAGTGCTAGAATCTGAACGGATACTCAAGGTATTAAGTTTGCTAAAACTTCAGTCGGCAAAGTTAGGAGAATTTACTCTCAAGGACCTGACAGTTACTTTCAACCAAGAAAAAGTAGTCGAGAACCTTGATAAATTTCAGTCTGCCCTGGATGAAACACCATTAGTGTCGATTCCGCTTGAAGAAAAGAAGATAATTGTATGCATTGCTAGTTACACGAGCATGAAAGTTTTAGCCAAGTTGGTAAAGAGTGGAAAGTGCACTCGGTGTAAAGAAGTGCTACAATCCGAAGGAGATTTAATCCTTGATTGTGACAAGAAGCTTCTGTCTTACTTCAGTGAACTTAACAGGGGTGGGCTGAAGTGTCCTTCCTCGTTTTTGATGGGTTTATGTTGTGATATATATAGACTTGTTCAGGTACTCATAAGCAGCTTGGTAAAGAGTGGAAAGTGCACTCGGTGTAAAGAAATGCTACAATCCGAAGAAGATTTAATCCTTGATTGTGACAAGAAGCTTCTGTCTTACTTCAGTGAACTTAACAGGGGTGGGCTGAAGAGTCCTTCCTCGTTTTTGATGGGTTTATGTTGTGATATATATAGACTTGTTCAGGTACTCATAAGCAGCAGCTTTGAATCTGAATTTTTGAAACTCGAAAATCAGAGGGACGCTGTTATTGCATTAGGGACTCAACTTATAGAGAGTTCTATAAGCAATATAAATGATGAATGTAGCTTTGTGGTGTGCCCTTGATCAAGATTGTTAAAAAATGTGTTAAAGTGTTTGCGAACATATTTGTTAACAACTACTCCAAAGTGTTGCACGATAAAAATGTGTCCAGGGAATTGTGCAAGAAGTTTGCAAACCAGGCACAAAAAAGAAGACCCACTGAGGAGCTTGGAGTTAAAGTAAACAAGCGCAAGGAGTTGAAACTCGGCAGCAAGTAAGGTGAATAATATTTTACATTTATTTATTGTTCTGTAACATTTGCAGCAATTTCCATTGGCTGCAGCTGGGTCCAGCTTGATGATCTCCAACCATCTTCAAACCTTAACCTGACTTATTCCTGGAATATTGGAGCCCCCACCTACTTACCAATTGACTCTGATCTGTACTGTGTTATAATATTTGACCGTCGCAGGGTAAAAGAACTCAAGTAATGCTGTCATAGTTTTTGCGAGAGTGAATAAATTGAGATTTTTTTCACATACATTTATATTTAAACCTTTTTTTTAATATAAAATTATTTTCATCCATGCAGTGAAGTAAAATCGAAGAGAAAATGTTATTATATAGTTACGTGAAATTTCTAATAAATCAACTTGTTTTCTTTTACTGTGGGACAGCCATTTCTTCTAGTAATATTATGTGATATGTAAGTTAGTTGTTCGCGAAGCTTTTTCATGCATGGAACAGTGATTTTCCAAATTGTGTAGTTTTCCCTACGTCAAATTACCGCCGTGTACGTCTTGATTTCGTGTTACCCAATAGGAGAAGTGGGGCTTCTGCGGCCGCCATGTTTTTTCTATGTTACGGTCTGAGTATTGGAGTTGGTCTTGCCTCCTTCAACCCTCTTCATCTACTCCCATTGCATACTGGGCTGACGTCACTGTTACCATAACAACAGACGTCTGGTAGGAGGCCCTGCATCAACCTTGCCTCCTTCAACCCTCTTCATCTACTCCCATTGCATACTGGGCTGACGTCACTGTTACCAAGACAACAGGCATCTGGTAGGAGGCCCTGCATCAACCTTGCCTCCTTCACCCCTCTTCGTCACCTCCTATTGCATACTGGGCTGACATCACTGTTACCATAACAACAGGCGTCTGGTAGGAGGCCCTGCATCAACCTTGCCTCCTTCAACCCTCTTCATCTACTGCATACTGGGCTGACGTCACTGTTACCATAACAACAGGCGTCTGGTAGGAGGCCCTGCATCAACCTTGCCTCCTTCAACCCTCTTCATCTACTCCCATTGCATACTGGGCTGAGTCACTGTTACCATGACAACAGGCATCTGGTAGGAGGCCCTGCATCAACCTTGCCTCCTTGACCCTTCTTCGTCACCTCCTATTGCATACTGGGCTGACATCACTGTTACCATGACAACAGGCGTCTGGCAGGAGGTCCTGCATCAACCTTCCCCACTTCACCCCTCTTCATCACCGCCCATTGCTTACTGGGTTGACGTCACGGTTACCATGACAACAGGCGTCTGGCAGGAGGTCCTGCATCAACCTGCCCTCCAAGTTGAATTTTCTTAGCGGTAAAGAAAAGTATTTCAAACAAATCACGCCTCTCAGAATATGTACAGCATAATGTTTGCACCAGCTTGTCAGTAGCAGTGGAGGCAGTAAATATAGTACTAATTAGTAGCAGTATTGATATTATATGCCGGCCCCATGGTGTTGGGGTAGCGCGCCTGCCTCTCACCCAGAGGCCCCGGCTCCGTCAGGGAGTTTAGAAACTGACGTGAGGGCTGGAACGGGGTGCACTCAGCCTCGTGAGGACAATTGAGTAGCTGTCTGAGAGTGAGGCAGCACCTCGATCACGAAAACCAAGATTATTGGCCTAGGGGACCCGATGCGCTGATCCCGCGTCACCCCAATATCTGCAGGCCAAATGGCTGGGCAGCGGTCGCTTGCTAGGCCTAGGCCCTTAATGGGCTGTAGTGCCGGGGGTTGTTGTGTTTATTGTTAATATATTAGCAATACTGACAATAATAATCATAACAAATATAATACATTTATACAGGAGAATGATGGTGGCCAGGTCTCCCTTACCCCCTCTCAACGGTAAGTGAATGGGTTTGATTCCTGCCACTCCCATTAAATTTATTTCACGTCTGAGGGGGTTGGAATGAGTTAGCCTACACTTAGGTTGTCAGACAAAACTGAGAAGAGTTTTCCGTAGTTTTTACACTTCTCCTCCAGGCAAATGCCAGGATATGCCCTAAGTTAAGGCCTAGCCTCAATTATAAATACTACAGCCACCGAAATTACACAGGTTTGAAACGACCCAGATATCTAAGCCCCTAAAAACATGATTTCAAAAAGACACACCTTCTTAAATCCAAGATGGCGGATTTTCGTAGCAATATTTAATGTTTGTGCCAATTGACTGCTGTGTGAGGGTAGGAGCGAGACAGCGCTGAAAGACCTGGGTTCGACGTGGTGCGGGAATTGACACAGGAACTAAGAAGCGGGACTCGGGCGGAAACAACATGGTGGAACATCAACGAGCGAAGGGGAACTGTCGATTTGGCAACATACCGCGCGAGAATTGTACGGTGTTTGTAATTACTGTAAGTGTGTATAGTATCCGTAATGAATTTGGTGTTTAATAACGCACATTACCATTGTTGTTGTGATTTTGAAGAGTGATTTGTGTTTCCCGTCACAATATTAATACATTACATTACATAAAATTATGCGAACCGGCCAAAACTAAGGACCACGCAAATATCATTTCATTACCTTCTCGTAGTTCTTTCTTCCTTTCTCTTCCACCACACTTCCTTCATTCTTTCATTCTTTCTCTCTGCTGTCCATCTTCCTCCCCTGCGTTCTGTCTTTTCTCCCACAAAAACCTTTATGTTGGAAAGTATTTCCCTGAATTGTGTTCTGTCTCGACAGTCGTCATCTGTAATTTCTAGTCTCCGGAGTTCTTCCTTCATCTGCTTGGTATAACCCCCTTGGCTCTTCAGATGATATATTTTATCAACAATTTGTTTAGCTATTCTCGTTGGATCCATACTAACCATATGTCCATAAAAAGATAAAAATATTTTCCCCAAGTTTGCGGGATCGAAACCTAACGCAGTCAGTTGCTATTTACGGGTGCCTAAGTGGTGATAATAATAACAATTTTGAGTGTGTTCTTCTTCTCCTTCTCCGTTGCTGCACATCCCATTAAGGGCCTTGGTCTACCAAGCGACTGCTGCTCAGCCATTTGACCGACAGATTGCGTGGTTACACGTGGTCAGATCGGAAGTCCCCCCGATCGTTAATCTTGGCTTTCTTGACCGTAGTGCTGCATCTCAGGTCAGGTAGCTACTTATTTGTCCTCACGGGGTTGAGTACATCCCGTTACAGTCCTCACGTCAGTTTATAAAATCCCTGATAGAGCCGAGAATCCAACCCGTGGCCTCCTGATGAGGCGCAGGCGTGCTACCTCTATACCACGACGCCGGCTAATTTTATGACTGTGCGCGTCGTAAATCATATACAACATTTATTCACATTTCTAAGCAAACACACACATATTTTGTGCTGCCAGAGAAAACAATTAAATTTTCAAAATTCTGACGATAACTAATCTACCTAATTTCCAGCCAAGTTATTTTTATCTATTTTCCAAAATTCTAACCAAGTTATTAGCCTATCATATTTTATTCGTGTGTGTAGGTGTGTGCATGTGTGTGTGTCCCTAATACAATCTAAACGTATGGAGAGATTTCAATAAACTTCCGTGAGGTCATAGCACCATTTCAGCCGACTAGGTCCGTGCCCTTCAAATTTTCTTTCCAACATGGCGTCTATGCGAAATATTTCACCGGCATTCTATATTTCCAAAATTATTACTTATATCACCTTGAAATTTTGTACGGTGTTAAAGGGAACTACTAGACGTTATCCTATGAGACTTTCAAAAACCTGTTAACTACAAAACGAACATGGCGGCCACATGAAGTTGATGCATTTAATTAAGTTTTTCTCGCGATTTAACCATTCAAACGCAATTAAACTTGGTACTGCAAATGTTTATACACATTTCAATGCACTGGCATCTACGTTTGTTCAATTGTTCACTTAACCACAAGTTGGCGGCTGTGTGAAATATTTCACTGGCATTCTATATCTTCAAAAGTATTACTGATATCACACTTCCCTGGCGGTGGTAATGGTGGGATCCCTCGCTGAGTCCGAGAGAAAAGCCAACCTGGAGGGTAAACCAACTAAATATATATATATTATTATTAATATTATTAAAGGATTTAATTGGTATTGGATATGTGTTGTGCCTTATCTTCAAGACTCAGGTGTATTTGCAGCGAGTTGCGTATCACACTTCTCATTCTAAACTTCCTCAAGAGGCAGCGCTGTGTATTCAAGATTTCTCTTGACGCCTCTGTAAGTTTCATCGTTATCTGAATCTGTCGTAAGTTTGGGTCATTACCTCGAGTGGGCCTGTAAGAAATGTTTGGTCGTCTTGTTTACCAGTTCAAGCTCCAACAAGGAACTCTACAAACTTGCCAACCCGAACAGAAATTGTATTACGTTCGTAATGGTGATTAGATCTACTAAGTTCCAAGACCGCGAGCGATTCCGAGTAAAGTTTCAAATTGAACCATATTGCTAGGATCTTTAAAGTGACAGAGTGGCATGCACATCATAGGAAAGGATCCAACTTCTCTCTAACTTCAGACTGTCTGTATTTCAGTGGATGGAACACTTGCCCTAGTAACATAGCATAATATTATTTTAAAATGTACTTTTCGTCATAACATTTCTATACCAAGAGCGATGACTGTCCTCCGATATAAAATCTCTCCGAGAAATAAGCCTACATGCAGATTGAAATGCTTCGCAGAAAATGTGAAGAAAAAAGAAATACAACGAATAAAGGCCAAGTTCCTGAACTCACTCAATTATCTCCGTTGACTCATTCTGACATCGTTCTTTTTTTTCCAACTTTGGCCAACTGTGGACCGCATGAAACCTAAGGCTTTCTGGTCATTTTTTTCTTCTTTTCTTCCCAGAACCTCTTCATTATTTCACTTCTAATCATTCTCTGCTCCTCTGTTATTACCAAATTTGGCCTGTCTTGTGGTGGTTTTTCTTTGAACGTCCTGATATTGTCAACTCGACTTCGAAACGTTTTCCTATCGTGAATTACAAGTTCAGTTAGTCCAACTTCAATGGCGTCTCTTTTGACCTCTTCTACCCATCCGCTGGAGCAGGCGAGGGGTGATTGTTCCAAATGCCATGCGAACTCCATCTTTCAGTTGATCGTTGGTCACGTATCGTCGTTTACGAACGTCTTCTTTTATTATGCCCCACAGTGCATGCACTGAATACTTACAATGTGGTACACAGACCAACGGTACCATGAGCATTGAAGAGCATCATCTCACTAAAACTACACGCTTTAAATATCTCGGTTCCCTTATCACTTCAGATGGCGAAACCCTTCTCGATGGTCGAGTACGAGTTAACACTGCGTGGATGAAGTGGCGCCAAGTCACAGTAGGGCTGTGCGATAAGAAAGTACCTATCCCTTTGAAAGGGAAAGTTTACAAGTCCATGATACGACCAGCGGCACTTTACGGCACAGAATGTTGGCCAGCTCCAACCAAGCATGAACAAGCCGTACATGGCTTGGAGATGAAAATGTTACGTCGCTCCATGGGTGTTACACGGCAGGATCAAGCCGTCAGGAATGAACATATCTGGAAACAGTAGGAGTTGCAGCCATTACCGATAAAATGAGAGAATCACGGCTTCGGTGGTATGGTCATGTCACTAGAAGTGATGAGAACTCTGTGGGAAGAACAGCTCTCCAATACGATCCAGGAGAAAATCGACCCCGTGGACGTCCAAAGAAAATATGGCTGGACAGAATCAAGGAAGACTTGGTGATGTGTGGACTTAAACCTGAAGATGCCCTTGACATGAAGAAGTGGCGAACAGCAACCAAACAAGCGGCCCCTGCACCATCGCGGGATACACGCTAGGAAAGGAGATGAAGAAGAAGAAGTGCATGCACACGTTGAGGAAAACATGAAAGTTTGAAGTCTTTCCGCATATGGTCTTGCATAGTCGATCGCGGAATGCCTAATTCCGCAGATCACTTAAGGGTTGACTTCACCGGCGATCGTTCAATCGATTCCGCCCCAGCAGCACAAGTTCCGGTGCGATTCGTAGGGCTTCCGCTATGTGGTGCTTCGATAACACTTCCCGTCGCAAAGGCTTTCTTCTCCCTCGCGAATAACGTTGGTTATGATGTCGGTGGTTTTCCAAACCTCACAGCAAAGTCCTTCAAAATGTCTATCATTGTCTTCTTTGCATTCTGACGTTCATGAACCCAAACAAAAACCACCAAACGCTCCTCAACAGTGAAAGCATTTCTATTCACCGTGGTTTAACTCTTTCGCCTGAAGGCAGCGAACCATGTGACACAACTTTCCAACGCTAACCGAAATGAACGTGTCATGTGCAGGACTCAGCTTATGGCGGAAAATTGTTATCTCAAAAATATGTAACAATAAATAAGAAATACTTATAATACATGTCTAACTGTCCTATGTTATAATATGTAAAGGGACTTCTCGGCCACCCTGTACTATACCAGGCATCATCGTTTAGGTTTAGGTACATAAATAAGAGCTTGTTTTAAAAACTGAGTATCTCCAAAAATTAAAGATACAGTTTTATAGTTGATTCGGTAACATTATTATTATTATTGCCTCAGCTGCATTGGATGATAAAATATTTTTTGATCAAATGTTAATATTTCCCATTGATAAGGCTGTGAGAAAACATGCTTTTTGTTCAAAACTGAATATATCCCATCACTTATAATATATTGAACTAAATGAAAGCTTTCGACTCCGTAAATCAAAGAATCATGTGGAAGACCCTCGAGGAATATAAAATTCCAACAAAGATCATCAGAATCATGGAAGAGATGTACGAAGGGTATGAGTGCCAGGTTCTACACGAAGGCAAATTAACAGAAAAGATAAAGGTCAGTTCCGGAGTGAGACAGGGGTGTGTCCTTTCCCCCACTCTGTTCCTTTTGGTCCTGGATAGTGTGATGAAGAAGGTAATGGGAGGACGGAAGAGGGGTATTCAATGGGGTATAAATGACAGGCTTGAAGATCTGGATTTCGCGGACGACATTTGTCTTATGGCACAACGGTACCGAGACATAGAAAATAAGCTGGGGAGGTTGCAGAGAGAAGCAGAACGTGCAGGACTGATGATCAACACCAACAAGACCAAAGAGATGAGGATAAATTCTGACGTCACGACTAGCTTGACAGTCAACGGAAAGGAAATTGAGCGAGTTGAGTCCTTCCTCTACCTTGGGAGTATAGTCACAAATGATGGGGGAGCAGAGGAAGATGTTCGAAGCCGTATCAGGAAGGCAAATGGTGGCTTTGTCCAGCTCTACCCCATCTGGAGAAATAGAAACATTTCCAGGAAGATCAAGCTCCGCCTTTTCAATAGCAACGTAAAGTCGATTCTTCTCTATGGCTGTGAAACATGGAAAGTCACAAAACCGATCAACAACCAGCTACAGGTGTTCATTAACAGATATCTGCGTCGCATCATGAATGTGAGGTGGCCGGACATAATCTCAAATGAAGATCTTTGGACCATCACCAATCAACAACCGATTAGCATCCAGATCAAGGAGAGGAAATGGCGCTGGATCGGTCACACACTAAGGAAGCCGGACGGAGCTGTTGAGAGGGCGGCGCTAGACTGGAATCCTCAAGGTGCCAGGAAGCGAGGTCGACCTAAGAAGACCTGGAAGAGGACGATCGAAAATGAAATTGCAGAGGTGGAAAAGAACTGGAGTCAAGTGAAGAGAATGGCCAGGAACCGTACTGCGTGGAGAAATTTCGCCAAGGCCCTATGCTCCGGAAGGAGCGGCAGGAATTAAGCAAGTAAGTAAATGAATATATGTTTCTAATTAAGGCATTTAATTTCTAATTGTACATATTATTAAGTTCAAAAAATATCAAGTATCAGGATAAATATTTGAGAATATGTGAAATATCCTGATTTCCATAGCTAAATACAACCACCATTTTCTTCAAAACTAAATATATCCATTCATTTTTATCAATCCTTTATCAATAACTCTTTATGTAATATATATAATTTGGTGCACTTTTGGTGATAGTATGTAGTTCTTTCTAGCTATCATTCAAACTATATATTACTCCATTTTGATAATCCTGTCTGAAGATGTATGTTTTACTCTCCTGTAAAATGTTTGAATGTGGAGATATTCAGTTTTGAAAACAAACCCCTCAAAGAGGTAGATAATTAAATTGAGTAAGGGTCAGGGAAAACCCCGTAAGCAGAAAGCGATGATAGCCTACCGATAAAACCTCGTCATACAGTGAACGTTGAGTGGGGTGTTCAGAGAATTCTGCCCACACAGTGTGTTAAGACTGGCGTGACTTGTGAAACTTATATATGATACTGCTATGGCTGCGGGACCATACGTCCTGGGACAGTCCCGACTTAAACTAGCATCCGTGGTATGGATTCTGTCTTGAGGAAGGAATTCATGATGAAAATTAACAAATGTAAAACAAAAATATTGAAATGCAGCCGATAGGAATCAGAAGCCCCTATGGATGTTGAGTTGGCAAATGAACAGCTAAATGAAGTAGGTGACTTCCCTTACTTGGGAAGCAAAATAATCAGTGATGGACGAAGCAAAGAGGATATAAAAAGTAAGTTGGCACAGGCAAAGAAAGCATTTCTACAGAAAAGGAATCTGTTGACATCGAATATAGGTTTAGGTATTAGGAAGTCATTTTAGAAAGCCTTTGTCTGAAGTGAAACTTGGATTATTGGGGCAGCAGTAAAGAAGAGAATTCAAGCGTTTGAAATGTGATGTTACAGGAGAATGATGAAGATGAGATGGGTAGATAGGGTAACGAATGAAGAGGTATTAAGGCGTGAGGGAAAGGAGAGGTGCTTCTGGAAAGTGCTAATTACGATAAGAGATAGGTTGGTAGGATACATACTAAGACACCCAGGAATAGCAAACTTAGTTATAGAAGGAAGGGTCGAGGAAGAGAACTGTAGGGGTAGACCAAGGTTAGAATATGTTAAATATGTTGCCTCGGATGTAGGGTTTGGTAGCTATGTAGAGATGAAACGATTAGCTCAGGACAGGGAAGCATGGAGGGCTGCATCAGACCATTCGAAAGACAGAAGACTTAAGCAACATGTCCCGGCATCCAGAATATCAACAACCGTGTCCCGATTTTTAAGTTTGAAAAAGTTAATAATAATTCTCTGAAAAATATGCGTACTTAAACGAAAAATACGACCCTGTCCTAGTTCGTAAAGGCACTTGTAAAGACTCAGTAAGAATGTTTTTGTTATTGTAATCATAAGATATAAAGTAAGAAACTTAAAAATGAGCTTACTAATGTTTTCTCAAAAAACTTGAAAGGTACTCGCATAAATAACAAGTAGTTCCGTGAAGTACTATACAACCTATTTTCATATATCCTACTCATGTTAATTGCCTCTATCAACATACAAAATTTCAGTCTGATTGTTGTGATAGATTCGTAGATATTGAGAACCGCCAAATATTTCAGATGGTCGCCAGGTTGGATTTTTATTTATGTACTATTACATGAAGATTATTGTGTACGTGTGGTATTCAAAATTCAATTTGTATGATTAGGACACAAGAAGTAAGAACGGGGTTTTAAAATTTCGCACAGCCACCATCTTGAGGTTACGTAAAAATTGAACTAAACTTGATGCCTGTGCATTACAATATGTATAAGCAATTACTGTACCTCATTTCACTGCGCTCAAATGGTTAAATCACGAGAAAAGCCTATCAAAATGTTTCAAATTCGCTTGGCCGCCATGTTCGTTTTGTTCATTACAGGTGTTTGAAAGTTATATACATAAACGTGTAGCAGTGCCCTTTATCACCGTACAAAATTTTAGGGTGATATCTGTAATAGTTTCGGAGATACTGAATGCGGGCGAAATAATTCGCACAGCCGCCATATTGGATTGGTGATACACAATAAAATTTGAAGAGCACGGTCGGTGTCGGCCAGAATGGTGCTATGATATTACCGAGTTTTGTTGAAATCACTCCAGCCGTTTAGAAGTTATTAGGAGGAGACCTACACAAGAATCACACACACATGCACTCATAGACACACGGACAAAAGGTGATCTCATAAGCCTATTTTTTCATAAAATGGAAATAGGCTAAAAAGAAACACTAAAATGAACTTTGTATTGATTTATCCTTCTATACTGGATTTATTTGTGCATCGATTTTTGTGGAAGGCCATAACTAACATATGGTCACCGTAGTTAAATAGGCTTTTAACCCTTTTTAGGGCAAAACTATATTTTACTTCTATGTGTTTTTACATTTTAATATATTTTAATATTATTATAATTATAAATACTGTTATTTTTCTTTCTCTAATTTTAATGTTTATATATTTATTTTTAATTTTCATTTCTTATAGATTTAATTTTGATATTTTTATTGAATTAATTTATTAATGAACTAATTTCGAATTGATTTTTACAATTATCTTTACATTTTTAATAGTTATGTTTATTATTTAAATTTTTATATCTCTTTTATGACTGTAATTTTGTTTTAATGCTTTTGATTTCATTATTTATATTTTATTGTTACACTTTCGATTGTTAATATTTTTGGTTTTAATTTTTTTAAATTTTATTCAACACATTACGTCAAGTAAATAAGTACGAGTATATCATATTTGCTTTGAAGAATTACTAGCACTTCTGCATGAGAACTCTCCAAAATTTGGCTGAAAGATTCAACTATCAGCATCTTTGAAAGCATACATTGTCCTTATAACAGGTGGTTAATACGAATTCACCCCGATTCCATAATAAAAGTCCCGACAGTACATCGCAGGCCAATAAAGTTACTACACACATTGGCATTGGCAATGGGAAGCAAACCGCTAGTCGGCAGGATTGCCCATCGTAACAAATAATTAGCAAAAGAGATGAATACCGCTGACGACCCTAGACCAAGAAAGCAGCTTCAAATAATCAAAGGAACCTATGATTGGGGACAGTTTGATGAAGGAGACCCACCAAACAGTGCCGACGAACGTACGAATGCGAGCGCCTTAACCCTTAGATACACGGAGTGCCGCTTTTTTTAGCAAAATTTTGTTTGACGTGGTAAACACTTACGAGTTCTGTGAAATCACCCGCTATATCCCTTGTTCGACATGTGCTGCAGGGAAGGGAGTAGGTTCGGAGCCTGTCTGTTTCCCAGTTAGTCTGAGACAGGTTGTCAAAGTTGCGAGGTGCGCGAATGCGGCATTCCGTACCGCTAGCGTGTAACAACTGGCTGGAATCGGCGTTGTGAAATATTGTAAGTATTTAACTTATTTTACCTTTGTTGTTTCTTTCTATGCTTCTATCATTATTATCGATGTCGGCACATAGTCTAGTCTGCACGCTTGACTTCTGTTTATAGGTCTCGACATGGCTGTCAACAACTTGAGCTGAAAGGTTGCTTCAAGTACTTGATGAGCAAGAAGGGTCACTGGATGAAAACGATCTAATAGATTTTTAAGTCCACGTGCAGAGTTATTTTGTGTATTTAGGCACTGTATATTATTTCGTACTGTAAATTAGCAGAAAGTGTCCTTTTCCAAGCCAAGAATCTTAGTGTAAAGACCTACATGATTCTGACAAGTGTATTTCTTGAGCTTGTTGAGCATCAGGTACAATGTCTTGTAATATGAGCCTGAAAAAAGGGCAATCTCAATCCAATAATTATCAATATCTCTTTTGTGTGCTAAAATTGTTATTTTTTCTTCATTGTCAAATAAATGTTTATAAGAATTTTTAATTACATTAAGTATGAATAGTAAATATGTCCTTATCCCATCCCTCCCAATAATATATTTTATTAATAAGAATTTCATACATAGTGATAAGATTTATTCAATGTATTCTCATAGGTTCTGCATAATTCTCCATACAAATCGATTTTAGACGTTTAGCAAGACACTAAATTACGAAAAAGAATGAAAAAATATATTGCGGTATAAAATGCGGCTAGCGTGTACGAATGTTAGTGAAAGAGATGCGTGTAGCTAAGGGTTAATGGCGTGGCGGTGCCCTCAGCATAGACGAGACTCGAATACAAGACTCCCAGACGCATTGCAGCAGTACCTCCAAGGGTAAGTGTGCTTAGCCTTGCCTTTTTCCTCCACACACATTCTCCGACACCCTCACCCTAATAATGATCGTGTGGCCTTCGGAGAGGCCGAGTGCAGGTCGTTCTAGTTGACCCCGTGGGCGACCTGCGCGTCGTAATGAGGATGAAGTGATTATGTAGAGGTCATATACACCCAGTTCCCGAGCCATCGGAATTAATCCCAGGAGATTAAAATCGCTGAAGGTTCAGCCAGGAATCGATCCCGGAGCACTTCGGACCAAAGCCTAGCGCGCTAACCATTTAACGACGGAGCCGGACACCCTCACCCTGACTCTAGCTCATTAAACCACAAATTAAAGGAAAGGAATCTCTCTTTCATTATTCCACTACCACGAATATTAACATTTCTCGCGACATGCACAATACAGCAAGTGGCCATCGCTTTGTCTCAGCGAACAACTAGCAATCGAGACTGTGCCCCTGACTGAGCAAGTAGCACGCGCACGGACCTCTGTGGAGCGCCCTTCCTTAGCCCATCTCCGTTTCAATCAGCATTCATGCACCCTCAATAACACAACCCCGTTTTAGGAAACCGCCCTTCCATGAGCCCCCCCCCCCTAACACGCAACTGCCAAGCATCCAAAAGCGTACTGAGCGGCGGCGACCTAAACAATACATATAATTGGGAATGTATACTGTATATCAATCCTATTTGTACTTAACAAATATAGACTGAATTTTCCCAAAGAATACATTCCAAATTCAGTGCTGGTCAAAACAATAAGGACTCCACCCATAAAGTAACTTTTGCCACTTGCCTTCAATGTATTGGTAATGCGGTATTTTCGTAATTATTAATACAACCTTGGCGTCCGTGGGCTTTTTAAGCATATGCTGGGCAAACCGTTAACAATATCAATATACTATGAGCGTAAGAATTGGTCAGCATGAAAAGTTCTACAAAAAAGTCCGCGAGATTATATCTCTATCATCAATACATCGACCACTATAAGTGTTTTTAGACTGGATGGAAGGGGCACGTCCCCATGGGCTCTGGTGAGCGTGACGGCATCCCGCGCGCTTCAACTTGCTTTGCCCTTGGTTTGCACTTGCCGTTCGCGAGTAATTTGAAACAAGATAAGCAAGATAAGTATTATGCAAATAATTTTCTAACATGTCAAGAGTCTTTGGCTTCGAGCGAAGCGAGAAGCCTCCAGCCTTTCTGGCATTTTTCAGCATTTGTAGCATTTAAAATGATACAAAGTCTTGTCTTTCAGACTGACTGTCACTTTCTTCTTGTGTTGTGTATTTACACTTCTGCCAATGGACGTCAACCTACCAGCTACTTCTAATGAACACTCGACTGTCACACACGTTTAACAGAACACGCGTCGGGCAAACATCCATCAACACCACCAACCTGAAGCTGTGATGATTTCGGCCGGTCTCTCCGCGGATACCAGCTCAGTTACAAGGGATGGTACACATGGTTAACACATGCTTCGGTTCTTCTTCGCAAGGAATCCCCAACTCGTCCAATGACGCCTGGCTGGTCGCGGATGTGGGCACACACTCTTGTAACATGTGCACATTGTCGATGGATGTGGCATATAATAATGTCTTTAAATGTCCCCATAGCCAGAAATCCAACGGATTAAGGTCTGACGAACCGCACAGCCGCACATTATGACTGAACATCCAACTCATGCAAAGACCTTCAACGGAAAGACTCCTGCACCATCGAACATAACGCCTCGTCCACGTGGGTAAAATGGTGCAACAGGTAATTGTTTCCAGACATATGTTTATAGGAACATTTCTTCTCGCTTTGAATAATCCCAAACCCTGTTACAATATCGGGCACTTTTTTCGAAACACCCTGTGTTTACCAACATTTTGAAAAAACCGTCTTTCATTAAATCAACTACGGGGTTCTCTCACAGGCACCGCTTGTCAATAATCCCCCTTTCTAAGAATGAACACCTTTCATTACAATGTTACTGACCCTATCGCAGGGCCATCCAGTCATTGCGCTCTGAGCACTGGGAGCAGTCAGACTAGCGCTCCTTCTCCTACCACCACTACACTGTGGCAGGGGACCTGAGACCGACGGACGATGTTCCGACCGTCCTGACAAGATACGTACGTACAGTCGTGCGGTCGACGGCTTTTGTGGGATTGTTGACATCGTATTGACAGGGCTGTTTTGCCATAAAAATATACCTCATATAGGCCTACAGGGTGAGATTTTTTTGTAATTTCTCAACTAGCTCCTTAGGACGAATACATGCCACCGCGTCAATTAGCCACTCCTTGATTAGATTTCCTTCTGTGAAGGGTTTCCCAGCTTTGGCAATTCGCATCGAACATTTGTAGCTTGCTCGTAAATTAGGTCCACCAACCTCACTCTTCTCTATCTCCTGTTAGACAGAAATACGGCAAGTAACAATTTTAGTGTTCCTCAGTTAATTAAATCATTTGTTTGTTTGTTTATAAACAAGCATTTTAAAATTTAAAAAAGTCCTCTCGGCACGCCGGAAGGCGGAGGTAGATTTCACCGGGCAAGCCTGGGGACAGGCGAAAATAGGCAGAATATGCAGGTTTTCATAGAAGGATCAGACCTCATTTATTTCGAGAAAGTATTTTATAATCGGAGCTTAATTAACTTTGTTTTTCGTCATTTTATGCATATATTAAACATTTTATTGTCTTAAGGGGACGGTAACATTCTTGTCATTTGGGGTACATTTTTATACTTGTGGTCACACTGTCCTTATGCAAGGTTTTGACACTGATGTGTAACTATCGAACGGTCTGTTACTAGTTCACGCAAAATTATATCTCCCGCAGAGATTTTGGTTGGTTCCTCAGTTTAGGGGCTGCGACAAAGCGGTCATGTAACCCCGTGTACTTTGGGTGAGTGTAGAATCTGTCTGATAAACGGTGTGAATTGTGATGGCTGTATTAGTCTGTAATTCAGGTAAGGACTGCAGACGGTCAATTTCAAGCAGTAGTTCCTAATGTTGCTAACAAATACTACCGTCAACGACACAGCTGTGAACTTGGCTACTAGATGCCACCGCAACCAACAACTGGCAACGAACGTTGGAACTTCCCCTGCAAAGGAAAGCATACTGAGGGATTTGTAGCGCTCTTAGAAAATCCGACGACTTCGGCCGGCTTTGAACCCGCGAACTTGGGCATAGAAGTTCAGCATGCTACCAGTTAAGTCACCGAAGCCGCTTCACACTTAAGTCAGATAGAAAACTGAATGTGATCTCGTGCAAGTGCGTTGTTATGGCAACGTCTGATGGCTCATCCCTCATCAATTTAGTAGTGTTGCCATGGCAACCTCTGATGGCTCTTGGCATTTTCTTATAATTCCGAAATCATTTTTCTCATCCCTTGGCGTAATGGTGGGTCATATCAAAAATTCTTTCAGATAAAAGTTTTAGGTAATTATTAGGGGAATATTGTCCATTTTTTACGGTTCTGATATTGTGCCTATTAAGAGAGATATGATTAATGTTTCCCGAAAAACCCACTTTTTCCCACCCCTTTGGTCAATGGTTGGTGCTTTCAAAAAACTCTTCAAACATGAATTTTTGGGCCTTATTCGACACATAGTATGGACTTTGAGTGAATTAGATATTTCAATTATTAAGGGAGTTATAGCGATATTTCATTTTTTCGAAAAAAGACCTCCATTTTCACCCCCGTCGACCGATTGTGCCCATTAACGAACTCGACCGAGATTTTATAGGGATACATATTATATAAAAATGTCAAAGTGATAGGTACAAAATTGCGGTATTTATCGTGTCCACAAGAAAGTGATATATATATATATATATATATATATATATAGATAGATAGATAGATACATATATACATAAATTATATATACACTTTTGAACTGACGGTGGTTTTGGGGTCTAGGGGATGTGAAACGCGAAGATATAACAAAATTTTCCGGAAGTCGAAACATGGTACCCATTGCAATAGTTAGCTTTCTAAAGAAATCTACCTAACAATAATACTTAAAGAAAAGTGGTACTTGAAATTTTCTTTCAATTCTTCCAACTTCGATTGGCGACTGTCGTCTGTCAAATCACCGTAATCATCCCTGTGGTTGGCACTGCAGTGCCATTCCAAATTGTGTTTCTTTATACACATTGAATCTCAGAGGCACACTAAATATTTGTCATGTCCTTTATAAGCTGTACAGAAATATGAAATTTCCCTGCTTTGAAGGTTGCTGCTTCGCCATTCCTCTTTTTTTTTATATATGATGTTCAGTCATGACCACTGCGAAACTGACTTAATTACACGCTGTCAACAAAGCGCATTGGTCTAGACTAGCGACTAGACGCGCTGTAGGTTCCATCCAAGCTCCTCCCACTCCTAACGAAACTACCTTCCACCAAAGCGCTCGGAGCACGGGCTTAGAGCGCGGCCGGAGTGCTAGCGCACAGGGAGCACTGTGTGGATGGACCTGCCCTAGACTAACGACAATAAATGTGGGGAGAGATAAGTGGTAGCCAAGCTCTCTAAGTTTAGAAACAAGCACACTCGAACAAAATAAATTAGCGCCAGGTCACAAAAGACCCCGCACTACCACTCCCGGGTTAATGGATGTTTTCACCATTGAGTGGATTGTTGTGATAACAAAGGAATATATGGCGGTATTTTCTCTAAATCTATAAGAAATACAGCCAAGAGTTTTATTTTACTTACAGAGATTACGATCTAATACACCCACCGTCTGCCAGTGAGAAATTCAATCCTTTTTGTAAAATAACTCAACAGAAGTGATGAACATACTGGGAATGTTTTGAAACCGCACCGATACCTTGGGGATTTAAACGTGTAAGCTAGCATATCAGTTGTGAGGAAGCCAAGTCCCATTGGTGATAAATCTGAGCGGCAGTTGAGATTACTCACTACCCCTTGGCCAAATGGTAGGAATAATTCAAAGTGGTGATAAGTAACAGCAGACTACCTGACTTCATGGTGATATGGGTCTGGCACATGAATCCTCACTCATTCCTTGAAAACACTTGTTTGAATCTGATCTCAAGTTTAGCAATGTAGCAGCACTTTGTGATTATTGTAAATTTTATTTTATGTGATTCGTGAAATGGTTTTAATAAATAGCATTCTGCAATAACTAATTTAGTACAGTACGAAATTGGCTTTATAAGTAATTAAGCAGAAATATGACAAATATCTTTACATGTCCAAAATACGAGTTTTGAACCAAAATAAATACTCATCAATTTTCGCAAAAACACTTAGTCTATGCATATGCTTCTAATTTACCGACAAATAGGGCCAAATTAATTGTATGCCATATGTGGAGGTCGGCATAATCTTAATTTTGAATAGCTTTATCGCTTTTGACAGGGATAGGCTTTGGAGTTTGGGAATGTCGTATGAGACTTTCGTTGCTGCCGTAGATCGCTCCTGTACATGCAGGGAGCATGCAGTTCCAGTAGTTTGTAGCACGACACCCAGGTATTTGAAGTTGGGTACGAATTCTAAAGGTTCTTCTCCACACTTGACTTGGTCCATTTTAGCTATCCTTCGTCCCATTTTAAATTTCATAGCCTTTGTTTTGGAGCTGTTAATTTCCATAGAGTTTTCTTCCGCCCATACCCTAATGTTCCCCATAGCTGTTTGTAGGTCATCTCGGTATCTTGAGAGGATGACCATGTCATCCGCGTACATGAGTAATTTGGCTGTTTTTGAGTCTATTGTTTGCCCAATGTCTGAGGTCATTACGTTGAAGAGGACTGGACTCATGGGATCCCCTTGTAGAACCCCCTTTGTTTGAGTGATACTCCTCGACGTGGTGATGCCATCATGGATTGTAACATAGTTCAAGTTTAAAATCGATTCCAATGTTTCTAATTCACTATTGGAGGTGCCTAAAAGCCTCCGTGGCTTAGGCGGCAGCACGCCGGCCTCTCACCACTGGGTCCGTGGTTCAAATCCCGGTCACTCCATGTGAGATCTGTGCTGGACAAAACGGAGGCAGACAGGTTTTTCTCCGGGTACTCCGGTTTTCCCTGTCAAAATGTCATTCCAGCAACACTCTCCACTGTCATTTCATTTCATCTGTCATTCATTTAATCATTGCCCCAGAGGAGTGCGTCAGGCCTCGGCAGCCGGCACAGGTCATATCCTCGCCGCTAGATGGGGGCTTCATTCATTCCATTCCTGACCCGGTCGGAGACTGGAAGCAGGCTGTGGATTTTTCATTGGAGGTGCCTAATATGTTTTCCAGTTGGTGGATCAGTATCCTTCTGTTGATCCTGTCAAATGCCTTGGAATAGTCTATGTAGATTGCATACAGCGGTCTACCGGGTTGGGCTAAGGTCGTTATTATTTCTTGCACAAGATCCTGTACAGCCTGTAGAGTTGATCTACCCGGGGTAAAGCGGTATTGATTAGATGGTATGTTAGCACGTAGTCTATGTTCCACCCGTATTAGAAGGAGTTTATAGAAGGTTTTGAACATAACATTTTCCAGGGCAGTTCCCCTGTGAAATGTCCATAGTTATTGAAATATGTTTCTAGTTGTCATGGTAGCCTAACAATAAAACGTTGATAAAGTAGTTGCATTGTTAGCTAATTTTCACTAACAGGTTTAATTCCCGGAGGCGCTCTGCGTTTGTCACAGACTGAGGACCCCAGATTCGAATAGTGAAGAGACTTGGTGTAGGGCTGGTTGCTTGCCAGCCGTGCCAGGAGGCTGGAGCTCTCCCAATCACTTTCTCGCCGCTCGACTCACGGAACAGCCGTTACCAAGTCATCCACTGCGTCGTAACTCCGCTCAGCTGAGATGAAAGTTCTAAACCCCAGGCTCAACAGCTGATCGATCGCCAGTATTGTATTCTACCTTAGGAATACTCTACATATCTTACCCTGGGCCTATGACAGTTCAAGTGGGCAGCTGGCATCCAGAGAAATATGGTACACATCTTTCGAGTTCGTGACCTGAGAAACGTTGCAAGTCTGCGACGTGCTGCGTTTCGAAAACCTTCGTGGTTTTAAAAGTGCGAGGAAAATTTCTGTTGTTGTTGATTCACGTGGAAGCTTTGAATTATCGTGGTTATTCTGTATAGCCCCGTGTACTTGGGTGTGTGTGGAATATGATTGATAACTCAAATCAACCTCTTCTCAATTCCGCCTTAAGACGTTGAGTGTACCCCGTTCCAGCCCTCAGACAAGAATTACATTTTTAATGAGCAGAGTCCGGAATTGAATTCCGATCTCATGGCTGACAGCCATGGATGTTAGTCACTACATTATGAAGTGATCCCTTAGTGATTTGAAAACTTGAGCGCACTAGAAGATAGGCAGATACTAGCTTAGTTTCTTTTTGATGTGTAACATCATTCCACTCGGTTGCTGGTTATTTTTGTGGGAGTGATTTTGAAAAATGGGACGGAAGTGGATCAGACGGAAGTGTGTAAGACGCACTGCGATCGAGCTGGCAGTGGTAAAAGGAAACAAAGAGCGCGCGGTGTCGAAGATTGGTACCATGACGCACTGTCGGTCAATGTGAAATGTGTATCACATACGGATTACTTCAAGATTTGGAGGCGCCATTACAGATATTTCTACAATAAATCATCTTCAAGTTGTAGTTCTTTGGTGTAAAAATATTAATTATATCATATATGCTGAAAACAATTATGATTAATTAAGAATCTCTTTTTCAATCTCTGGATAAAAGTGATGGCCATCCACTCCCCGAATAAATTTGCTCAACACTTTCATACTGAACGGTAAACGCTCATACGAACTCTGGTGTCAACTGATTGAAACACAAACCACATGTTAAAAGTCTTCGTATCAGTATTTAAATGATGATACGCTTTAATATGAAACGTTGTTACTAATCGGCAAAGCGGTATTATGTTTCTGCACAATGGCTATTCAACTATTTACCCACATTGCGGTAATGCAGTGATCAATGTAATATATATCGATGTTTTTGTACGGGAACTGGGCTAGCCTTTCATGAAACACTAAAGGAATTCCCTTTACTGTCAAGGAGGCGTATTCATAAGTAATTTAAAACTCAATTCCACGCAGGAACATTAGCGAATAAAGAAAAATATTAATGGAGCATAAAAAATACTTCCATATTATCACCGGCACGTCAAAATAAGTAACTGTATTGTACTCTAAAGTTCTGTGGTTGTAATGGCTGCGTTGATAGCATCTTGGTCTGCGAATTATGAGGTCCCAGGTTCGAACGCTAGTCCCGGCAATTATTTTTGCTACCGGATTTTCGATTTAAACGATATCTATCATAACACTGTGCGTCATTTTAACAGAATCTATATGAAATTAGGATTTATCTAATTTTAATTACGATAGTCTTCACCAAGCAGGAGTTGGGAAATTTGATTGTGTTGAACATTAATTCTAGTAGTCTATAGATAGGCTAGAGACTATGGTTTCATTCCTCCTCTTAATTTGCAATATAATATGTGATGTTTGTTCAAACAAATGTGACAGTAGCATATCTCCAATTCAATCTATACATTCATCATAGTACCAGTATGAAACCGGAGCTTAAATTAACATTTTAATAATGTCCAAGCTGTGTAGTATACGAGTAGGATAACATGTCAGATGACTTCACATACATTTCATCTCAATTTCATAGTAGGATAACATATCAGATGTTACACATCATATGCGACTACTGTAAGGCTCGTACCTTTTTTTCTTTTTTGTTTTCTTTCTAAGCCTATTTCAGAATACACTGTCGTGATTTCTGACTAAAATTATTGGAAATTCTGGAATACTATCTTACGTCTTCTTCATAATTAAAATGTATTCTAGGATGCTAATTAGCTTCTTAAATTATAACAAATCCTTCTTGGCAATTGGTGGTCTTCCGTTACGTCGTATCAATGGGTTGTTTCCTCCCTCCTACCTTCAATTCCGACACGTGGCTGCCACAATCTTCGACAAGTTTTTATGAGTTTGTGATCGGGGTAGCCTAGTCACGCCCTGCTCAAAGTTCGGCGATTGCATGACTGGCTTGTATCCGGTCCCCTCATTTGACAAACAGGTTTATGCCGCCTCGCCTTTTTCTCTACAAGACATTCTGTGATTGGGGCGGTAAACTTTTTGCGCATATACTCCCTCAGTTATTTCAATGCACACGTGCAGCTTAACATAGAGTTCTGATACAATGAAGACTTCCAATCTTCTCTTCTGTATTTAATGCAAGCATGATAATGAATTGAACATAGCAAATTCGGGTGCAACCCATTAATCACAACAAATCCAACATGGCGGCGACGCGAAGTATAAATATTCACCTGGACGTTTCTCGCAATTTAACCATCCGAGTGCAGTGAAACTTGATACGGTAAATCCTTATACAAATGTTAATCCACTGGCATCTAATTCATTTCATTTGTTTCCATAACCAGAAGATGGCAGCTGTGCGAAATTTTAACATCTCGTTTTTACTTCCTGTGTCCTAATCATGCGATTGAAGTTTGAATACTACACGTACACAATGATCTTCATGTAATAGTATATAAGTCTAAGACCTACATATATAAAAATCCAACATGGCGACCATCCGAAGTATTAGACGGTTCTCAATATCTACGATTCTATTACAATCAAACTGAAATTTTGTATGTTGATAGGGGCAATTAACATAAGTAGGATATATGTAAATAGGCTTTGGTTCTTCACGGAACTACAGATTTGAGGTCTCTCACCGAAATATTTACTTTTCTATATTTTGTTAGATCTGAAGATTTTTATGATGTTAGATTTTTAAAGTATTTTTGTTGTGAGCGATGAAAGCTGAGATTTTACGAGAGGTATTATTCAGTAGTGAAGAGTGGGAAGACATGTGAGTTTGTCATGTGTTATTTAAGCGAATGAGGTAGTATTCCAGTTTATTGTGTCAGAAACATGCATAGTATGAAGATAGTGGCGATGTGCACGTTGACATTGTTTCACTGATGTATGGAAAGTGATAGTTTATGTTGTTCTGCGATGAAATATAGCGGAAAAGTATTGGAAAAACATATTTAGGGGAATACGTTGTTTGGAAGAGTAGTTTATTATTGCAAAATTCAGCTGCTGTAGCGTGATTGATATCAGCAGATACAGAGGCGATGAACAGCTGATCAATGCTCAAGTTAAGGTTGCTGATAGATCACTTAGATTGATGTGACGATGTTTTAACAATGGTAATTATTTGTATAGGATAAGGAAGAGTATTGTTATTATAATTTTGTATTATTTGAGAAAGCACTGGCTATGACATTATTGTAATATAGGCTTGAATGAACGGATTATATGTTCTGATAGGAGTCATACCTGAAGTAGACAGAGTGAAGAGCATGAACGTGTACATTTTGTTTATATTTAGTCATAGATCGAATATTTCGAATTTAAGCTAGATTAGGGATAAATAGGATTAAGGAGAACATTTTATAGGGTTAAATTTAGGGATTGTAATAGCCATGATGATCGCTAGTTTCATGATTCTTGTTATCTGCTCCTTAAATTAGAGCACAGCAGTTATTATGCCAGGAGCATTAATTCTTTTAGTTATTTAACTTTCATTTAGATAGAACCAATTAGGAGGGTTACTTTTCGTATTTGAACATGTGATTTTATTTCAGGCATTGTAATTATGAATTATTTTGGAATAAACCCAGCAGACACGTTTCTACGTATATCTAATAGTTTTAAAGTCCAGTTGAGTTGTCATTTGCAGATGATTGGGTAGAAATATTGTGCTATAGAGGTAATATAGGACACATATACCCACACCTACTACCCGTTGGGTCCAAGATTTAAAAGTTTCTCACTCTCCATTAGTAGCTAGAGACCTAATAACCCAGTAGTATAGTCCTTTAGCACAATAGTAGTTAGCGAACCCCTTCTGTTTTATTTGCCATTAGCTTCTTTGTAGTTTTTCTAGCCGGGTACTGTAAGTTGGTGCGATCCATCTCCATCCTCGTATTCTGGCAGATACTACCCTAGGATAAACGGGAACAGGGTGATGGTATTTATACTTCATTCACTACTTGATTGCAATACCCTTTAAATTAAAGTATGGAGATGGACGCATTATTACAATACCAATAATAATAATAATAATAATAATAATAATAATAATAATAATGATATCTCGAATATTGGATTAGTTGGAATGCTGGGGAAGGCAAAGCAATGGAATCCAGGAAAAATAAATTCGAAATGGCCTTCCAACTAACAAAAGATACATACAACAAGAAATCGCTTTAATCGGGGTCCAAAATTAAACATTATAAGACAGTGATTAAACCAGAAGCACTGCACTTAGCAGAAACCCTAAACATCAATTTCAAAGAGCAGATGGAGAAACTGGAATTAAAAGAAGGTAACATTATAAAAAAATTCATAAGCCAAGAATTTCAGGATAAAAAGTTAATATACGTCAAGAATGAGACTATCTACACGAAAATCGAAAAACTCTCATATACTATGTTTACTGTCACCTTTTCAGAATGAACTCTAATATAGGCCTATTAACCAAACAAATCTTTGATTTCTTCCGTAATCGCAAAACAAAACCCACACAGTTTAATGAAACTGAAAAAGACCTAGTAGAATTTAAAATTACAGAACATTTCCTACTCAATCGAAAAAATAAAATAATATTTCTAAATACGGAAATATAAGGCTCCAAGACGAATCTACACTAAAATTCAAACCCATCGTCTCGGAAGAAGAGGGGAAAGGAAGATCAGAAAGAATGAAAAGAAAAAAGGGGAAAAAACAATACACATAGAAATGATTGATTCATCGTACTCCAAAGAGGGTAAAATGAAAGTAAAAGCAGAATATGTGAAGTGAACGAGTCCAACGAGACAGACAAAACGTATCAGTACCTACTTAGTGGAGAGGGAATTCGAAAGGGCCTGGTCCATTGAACTGGATGAAGATTTTAAAGAAGTGGGGATTGCATCAAATGACTTTGAGGAGTGCATTCCACTGAAGAGAAAACTTCAAGTGTGCCAAAGTTTCCAAGAAAACCTACGTTGAAAACGGGAAAGTTATGTATAATGGAAAGGAAGGAAAACCCACAAGAACGATTCCGGGCCTATTGTTCAAACAACAAAGACAGTTGGAATGACGTGGTCCATGGATGGCCGATACGAAATGAATGCACAATATTAATAATAAAAATAAGAAGAAGAACAAAAAAAGATACGAGCCTTACAGTATTCGCATATGATGTGTAACATCTGACATGTTATCCTACTCGTATACTACACAGCTTGGACATTCTTAAAATGTTAATTTACACTCCATTTTCATACTGGTACTATGATGAATGTATAGATTGAATTGGAGATATGCTACTGTCACATTTGTGGCGCAGAGGTCAAGCTGTTAGTTTCTCACCAAGGTAGACCGTGTTTGATTCCCGGTCAATACATGTGAGATTTTCGAATTGAAATGTCATGTCCTGTGGTTCGCATTCCACGTAAAAGGGAGGTACCGTGGATCATGATCGTGAGATTAACGGACACGCAAAACTACAAGCTTCCTCCCTTCCTTTTACATTAATAATTCATAATAACAAAGTGACACACAACGTCGACAGTACTCTCAAATACTGTGAGCACATTCCTCAGTAACTATAACATTCATTATTCTCAAGGCTCTCATACAGTTCGTCGTAAACAATCAAAACTTGGTTTCCTACAATCATGAAATGACCTAGTCTCACATATGATGAAAATAAAGCTTTTATTCCACTCATATAACAACTTTCTGTTATGCATTTAATATTTGACTACTCACCCACAGCTTGACAATAATGCCGCTTACTTAAATGTCATTTTTCGTCTTTGTCCTACCCCATGTGATATTCAACCTTGAACGTGAAGCTTCATAAACTGGTCAATGACAAATTAAAGTCGGTGAAACATTTGCCACTGTGCTCGTCAAACCAGTGCCTGCTAAATGCACTGCCTACTGTATTGCCATAACATTCTCGCGCTACAGAGCACTCACTGCCTTGTTTCCAATACACACATTTTCAATTGTACATCCAGCTGGCAGTGCGTCTTCACTTCCGTCCGATCCACTTCCGTTCGATCCACTTCCGCCCGATTCACTTCCGTCCCATTTTTCTGGCAGTGCGTCTTCACTCCCGTCCGATCCACTTCCGTTCGATCCACTTCCGCCCGTCCCCAATTTTCAAAATTACTCCCACAAAACTATCCAGCAACCGAGCGGAAAGATGTTACACATCAATAACTTAACGTGACCGATAATATCGCGATCATGAACCAAGGGACCTACAATTATATGTGGAATACAAACCACGAGACGTAATAATTCACTTCGTAAGTCTCACATGCATTGACCGGGAATTGAACCCTGTCTGCCTTGTTGAGAGGCAAGCAGCATAAGCACTGCACCATTACGCCCTCCTCGTGGATGGGCAGAACAGCTACGAGTAGCAGGGAGCGTTTGACGAGGACGGTACCACAGTTTTTTGTTGGAAGTGTTGACTACACCACTCAATTAACGGGTCGATCCCTCTGTGTCTCCCAAAGTGCCCTCTGTAATTTCATTCCACCCACAATTGACCTTTTACAGTTTAAACGTTCACTGAAATCCGATTTTTAGAGTACGTGATAAAAGTTTAAGTGGATAAAGTGAGCTCAACAAAGCGCAGAAACTGGAAAAAGCCATTGATGCCAGAGGACATGCGATAGCGTGTCGGTTAGAGAGAGTGATTTAGTCACATTAACACAAGCAATATTGATCATAAATATCAAAACCATTTTATTTCAACTGGAAAAAATTGCCGCAATTTGTGGTATTTGAAATCGAACGAATTTGAAATTAATACTGATCAGACAAAATGAATCCAGGTGTAACGTGGCATGATGTTACAATAGGCTAAAGATAAAAATGTGTACCGGCTAAGATCCAGTCACCACTGATATGTATCAAATGTAATACGTTACAGCCTAAGATCTAGCCACCACTGATATGTATCAAATGTAATACGTTACAGCCTAAGATCCAGTCACCACTGATAAGTATCAAATGTAATACGTTACAGAAGATCTAGTCACCACTGACATGTATCAAATATAATACGTTACAGCCTAAGATCCAGTCACCACTGATATGTATCAAATGTAATACGTTACAGCCTAAGATCTAGTCACCACTGATATGTATCAACTGTAATATGTTACAGCCTAAGGTCCAGTCTCCGCTGATATGTATTAAATATAATATGTTACAGCCTAAGATCTAGTCACCACTGATATGTATTAAATGTAATATGTTACAGCCTAAGATTTAGTCACCACTGATATGTATATCCCGAATGCGAAGTGGGGCATTGCTCTTTTCAGAGACTCCTTTCAATGTAATCTAAATATAGTGCAGGGCACTGATAAATAAATATGAAATGAAAATGAAATGAAATGAAATGAAATGTAATAAGTTACAGCCTAAGATCCAGTCACCACTGATATGTATCGAATGTAATACGAAACAGGCTAAGATACAATCATGCGTGATATATAAAAAATGTTGGCTAGGGTCACTACATCAACTCCAGTTAGAAGAATGGTCCAGCAAGATGCAATAGATTACGGGCAAAGGCCCCGTTTAATCTCCTCTACTCGTAAACAAACTTCGGGTCTTAAATGCTCGGCACGTTTGTGTTATCAGCTGTACAATTTCCTGCTGAGCGCTCTACGTCCTAACTAGTACACCAGAAAGTAACTTAGCCTATCCTTCTCGAATTGTCCAAAATGTAGGGGAATATTTAACAAATTCACAGGTGTGGTTAGATGAATATAAAGAAGACTTTTTCTATAAATTCTCTCCTTACAACAGCTTGACTGTGACATTCTAACGTTATTTTTGGCACATCTTTTGGGCAAGAAATATTTTTCAACAATATAATACTGTAGATTGAAAATGACAAGGAAAGCATCAAACTAAATATACCCTTTACAATATCAAGGTAGATTACACCTCTCCAGTACTGCCAAGAAATGTAATTCTTGTCTGAGCACTGAAATGGGGTTCAATCAAATTCGTGAGGCAGGACTCAAAACTGGTGGGTTCGATTCCTCCCTCAGCCCTTGTCACAGTAATTTTCTGGATTTATCCTCTACTCTAGGTGAATTCCGGGATGATAATAATAATAATAATTGTAGTAATAATAATACTAATAATAATATCTCGCTAGAGGCAGAATTAAGGCACTATACAACGGGGATTCTTCCGGAAGCAACTTACGCAGCCGAAACAATGGTAATCGACGGTCATTCCAGATTTAAGGATATAGAAAAACAGGAAATAAAAATTCTCAGAAAGATTTACGGGGCAGTTAATAATAAAGGTATTTGGATGAAGAGACCTTAAAACGAACTCTACCAAAAGATCCACACGATAACGGACGTAATCAGAAAACGCTGAGCACAGTTCTATACACACATTTACAGGATGGAAAACTTCAGAACGGCGAAGAAATTGCTCAACGTTATAACACAGAGTAAGTGTGGAACGGAGTGGCTGACAGAGGTTCAGAGGGACCTAAAACAGGTCAACATTAAAAATCTCGAGGACCGCTCCGAGTGCCAGAATAAAATCAACAAGAAGTTCCGTGACGAACTAAAGAGCCTCCTTTTCATGCCAATGATTATTCTCCAGTATATGAACCTATCTAGAATAATGACGAAATGAAGTTGTTAATATCGAAATGTATAATTAGTTCGAAATATTCCTGGTGTAATGTAGCCTAATAGAGCACTACTGTTGGCAGCCCTGGTGACTGAATTTATTCTTAGTTCCATCTCATAAGGTACAGAATACAAAATTTGGTTGAAGTCCAATGGACGTTACATGCACTTAGACATTGGATCTATCAGCACGCGTAAATTCATGTTGGCAACAATGTCATGCGTGTGCTGGTTAGAAATAATCGGAAATATTATGATATATTGTTGTGCCAATTTTGGATGAAATCCATTTGTTAGTAGAGAAGTTACATGTATTTTAAAATTGGTGCTATGAGCAGGCATTGATTCATGTTGACAGCACTGACGTATATTAATTATTCCAAATTAATCTAGAATGTCAGCTGCTATACGTGTGCAAAATATAGGGCTGTTGGCTTGCATACTTCCTGATATATTGATATTAGGGTAAAACATATAGACAGCATTTTTAACAGTTGGCAGCCCTGATTGCTCTTAAGAATACTTATAGTCATATCTGTTATGTTACACATAGCACATACGATATTTTGTTGAAATCCAACTGATAGTATAGAAGTTACATGTATTTAAAAATTGGTCCTATCAGCAGGCTTAGAATCATGTTGGTGGAACTGAAGTATATAAGTTACTCCAAAATTAATCTAAAATGTCAGGTACTATACGTGTGCATAGTTTAAAGCTGTTGGCTTGCATACATTCCGATATATTGGTATTTTGATAAAAGAATAGAGAGATCAATTATTAACAGCTGGCAGCCCTGGTGGCTCTTAAGAACACGCTCAGTCATATCTGTTTATGTACACATATTACGTACAAAATTTGGTTGACATCCAATTGATAGTGTAGAAGTTATAGGCATTTAAAGAACTGGAGCTATGAGAAGGCTTAAAATTATTTTGGCAACACTGTCATATATGGCCTCCTGGAAATTAAACTGAAATAGTGTTATCTACATGTGAGCCAATTTTGGAATAGCTCCCATGCATACCTTCCAAGATATCCAACATGGAGCTCAAATTTCAATTGCAATTTTTTAGCAGTTGGTAGCACTGACACCATTTTCAAATATGGCTGTGAGATATTCAGGTATAGATCTTTACTCCTACCAAATTTTCTTTCGATTGCTGCACCCGTTTAGGAGTTGATAGGGGGGGGGTACACACACACACAGCCAGACAGACAGACAGACATAAGGACAGACAGACAGACAGAAACACATTTTCCCGATCTCATAAGTCTACTTTTTCCTCATTTTTGCAAAATGTGAAAATTAGGCTAAAAATGTTAAATTTGAGGATAGACCATCACGAAAGCCTGGAAGAAAACGGAAGGCTGAGCGGAAGAAGGAGCATTCTGAGAGGATGAAGAGTTTTTAAACGGCTTGAACGATTCCAATGGAACTTGGTAAGGTTATAGTACTATTTTGGCCGACCCTGACTGTGCCCTTAAAATTTTATTACGTCTCACCAATCCAATATGGCGGCTGTGCGAAATATTTCACTGGCATCCTAATCTGCGAAATTTTGTAAGGTGATAAGGGCACTACTAAACGTTTACCTATGAGACTTTCAAAAACTGTTAACTACAAAACGAACATGGCGGGCAAGTGAAGTTGAAATATTTATATAGACTTTTCTCGCGATTTAACCACCTGAACGCAGTGAAATTTGTTACAGTGAATGACTATACAAATTGCATTGCACTGACATCTAATTTAGTTCAATTGTTTACATAAGCTCAAGATGGTGGCTGTGCGAAATTTTAAGATTAAGTTTCTATTCCTTGTTTTCCAATCATGCAATCGAAATCAACGTTTGAATAATTAACGTACACAATAATCTAATACTACATAACTCTATGGCCTACTGCGCCCGATGACGCATGTTCACGTTGGGAATCGATCACATGGTCATTGGGAGAAGTTGCTGTAACACTGAAGAGCACTGAATACACCCTACAGGAAGCGGGAAGAATTTCGGAACAAAATTCAATTATCATCAACTGTTATACCTTTTTGACACCCTGAAAAAATTCAAGAATTCCTATGAATTCATTAAGCATATTTAAATTACTTTGCATATTGCACAAAGGCGAGACTGTAATTTAGTGTGGCATACTCGAGCAAGGAGCTAACGTCATGCTGGTAGAGACACACTTCTAGTTGAGCGTTCGTGAAGGACAGTCGTGTTGGTAACAAGTTGGAATTTAACACGTGACACCAGTTACGAGCAATTGAAGACGCCAGTGAAATGGAGAAATCCATAAATACTTTGGAAATTAATTACCATCCCTGTTAAATAAGCAGAGGAATTTATTTGAAAGGCTAAATACTGCATAACCAGTGTAATATTTAACTCGACTTAGTCAAACTGTGAAAATATGGCAAGTGAACTATTAGGCCGCATGTCGACATGTACAAGCATGCTAAGGGAAATCGTGATAATGTGTAAATATTTCGAACTGTGTTAATTATAAACTATGTTATTTTTTGTGGTTGAGCTAAACTTTATTTTGTGTTAAATCTGTACGTAATTACTTTGACCACGTGCAAAAGTATTGCGAGACAGCATTGCAGAAACAATGATAATCTCAGTGGCGGAGTGAATAGGCAATTTATTATACCGCACAATGGAATCAGTGAGTTTCTTAACGCCAGTATGCAATTTAAATTCTGTGAAAACCCTACCCGTACTCATAAAATGGAACCAACCAACCATCTACACCACATGGATAAGAACGACCACGCTTTGGAGCTGAATATGGGTTACTAGACCATGTGTGTGGGGAGCTAACAATGGAAGATCGCTGAAACGAAGGAAAGATGATTTAAGACCATTACAGAGACCGCTAAAACACCTCATGGCCGGTCTCGAAGTCTTGACGCTGCACTCTGTAAGTCAGAAGATGTTTCAGTAGCTGCATTTAATGGGTTGGAACGGTAGATTAGTCATAAGAATGGTTTCACTAAGTGCTCAATATAGGTAGTTTTAATATAAGATCACGTGTGGAAAGAATCCGTTTTGTTATCAATTTCTTTAACGCCAAGAAGGCAGATTTATAATGTCCATCTCGTATCATTTTAAGAACAGAGAAAGTAGTCTGTTGATTGTCAGGCCAATGACATAATAAACGAGTTCCCAGCAGGTTGGCAAATGAAGGCCAAGGTCACACGTGCACGAAAGATCCACCCATAGCACGGCCATATGGATCTTAGGCAGTGTATAATATAATCTAGAAGGCAGTGTGATTCCTAACATTATATAATCAAAACACGGAACCCGTTAGCCACGTGTTTGACAAATGAGCATCTGAAGCAAATCTTTATTTTCTTTACGACAAGCTAGAATGACAATGTGAAATGAACTGTACTTCGAAGCGAGAGATCGCAGGTTCGACTTTTTTTAAGGGGACAGGCCACACATAAAATACACAATCTCACACGTTTGTTTTTTATTAGAATACTTTATGCTATATGAGAGCATTATCAGCTGTGTTTCTACACACATTTCTCTAACTGTCTCAAGAACTTATGGGAGAGACATTAGACTTTGTAATTTGTGTTTCAAAATGTGTATAATTCAGGAATCCACACTAAATGTAATTTGAAGTTTTTACGGATGTGGTGATGAGTTCTGATAGTAATAGAACACCCATCTGTCATGTTTATGGTAATTTATTCCGGCAGCAATGAACTATAGGAGTCGTGCCAGATCGAAGGTATAAGGACCAATGAATCCTAGTTATATGGTGAGACACAGGATGTCTAATAAAAGTAATGGTGGAGACACAAAGTGTCTATTATTAAGGTTATTCCTGAGTGGAATATTGTGGAGTTATTAAACATTAGGTGGATTTACAGATCATATCTGACTACACTAAACGCAATTAACGGTCCATAAAACTGAACAGATACATTGTGAGGCATACATAATTGCGTAACAACTTTAATAATCAAGGATAGGATGTTTATGAAACTAAACAAGTCTTATAATTCCCCCTTGAGCCTAAATAATAACCGAAAGCTAAAAATAAAATATTTTGAAGGGCTAATATAAGATGTTACTGATTATTGATTTATTTATCATACATTTTGATACACTTTGACACCATTAGTCAACGACCAATTGATGTTGTGCAAACTGAAGCACACACAACAGATTGGCAGCAATGTGAGTCGATATAATTGGTTAATTATTATCGCATTTACAGGCTTTCTATTATTCTTATTTTTCCTTTACACATGTGGACACTATGACCATTTGTTGCAAAGAGTGACAAATCGGGCAGGCAGTGCCAATTGCACAAAAATAGGAGTGCTTATTTATTGTACAGATTTGTGTTGTACTAGTTAATTATTGTTTTATTCAGTAACATTGTGCACATATTTAGTATTTCTTTCCTTTGTAATAAACGCGTCTCGTTTATTAATTAATGTTAGTTAGGACTAGATAAACAATTACATTCAAAAATAAATGTTGAATAATGTTGAATTTAGAATAATTTTCCCCTTTGATATTAAATGCAAATGATTTCTAGTATTTGTAAACATGTAAATATCTTTCTTTGCAGTAAATTCTCTTGATGTCTGATCCTCCCGTAGTCATTTTCGATGTAATTGCTTAGGGTTGTTCTTACGTGCCATACTCTTAGCTTGTTTGTTATCGTCTAACTTTTGTATTAGGGCCATGAGAGAGCAACTTAGATTTTGTATAGGACTTTTTCTTTTCTTTCAGGGCCGATTTAGAATTGGACTAGCCGTTTTGCAACTCTCATGCTAGGCTAGGGATTGTACAGTCCCCCAGGGGTATGCACCCCCTAGAGGCCATCCCCCCATCATCTATTTAAATCACCCCTAACTGGCAGATCTCGTAAGTCCAGAACAACATCTTTAACACCGCAAGGGCAAGCTAACCAGCCTGGAAAGCTTGCCAAATACTTGCATCACACCACAAACAGCTACACATAATTAACTGGGGCATCTATGCCATCGGAATGCTGACGAAGCAGCACCAAAGCCTATAAAAGGTAGGCTTTAAGGAGGACAAGTCTCTCTCAATTACCAGTCTTACAGTGCATCAGCCGAAGGCCCTGGTCGTTATCATCAGGTGAGTCAGCAGTGTTCAGAGTTCCTTTATTTTGTGACCTACTCCACAAACTTGTACACTGAAACTGTGACATTCATTACATCCCCTAAAAAGGGACTCACAATTCCATATTACTGACCAATAAATACTTGGTCAGTACACTACACTTGTATTACTGTTTACACGCCTCCTTACGCCCTAACTCCTTTCCTGAATCCCGTCACGATTAGACGTGACATACAGTAGCCAAACAGTTGCTAGCTCAGGTATCATTATATTTCCCGTAGAGGCCCGACTGCTAGAAGCAGCGTGCCGCCACATAGCTGACGCGTGCAAGTCGGTTATATAACTATCTCCAATCAGCTGGACGACTAGCACGTTGACCTGTACACTAAGTTCCATCCCCTGAAATACACCTACGTCTTTTATAGGAGCACCCCCTAGCATCCTAACACCAAACAACACTCTACACTGGTCAGCTTGCCCAGCTACGGGAAGCTACCTTCTTTTGGGCACCCCCTAATAAATTAACACAATAACACTTCCGTTTTAGATCTAACTACCCCCCACTAAGGGATCTAAAACAGGATCTATTCTGAATAAAATTTATTCATGATTTTAACATAAGACTGACCTCTCTTTCTTGCTTCGTTTTTATATCAATGCATTCCTCTGAGCTGGTTAAAAATCGAACCGCACCAATTCCCAATACCCCCGAGAGCAGACCTTGTGCGAAACCAGCCTATGCATGTGTTGTTTCCAACGCTTGTGTGTTAGCTGGAACAGGGTCGCGGAAGTGTCAATTGAAACCGATGACTCCCCGAAATCTTCGGCCAGCGGACACATATAACCTATAAGATAAAACTCTATGGCCTACATATATTTAAATCCAACATGGTGACCATCCGAAATATTTAGACGGTTCTCAATATCTATTAATCCATGACAGCAAACTGAAGTCCATCTATGGGACGTTCAGTAACCTGGTGAGAACAAGTCCAACATGGCGGTGACACGAAATTTAACTATAAAATGGACGTTTCTCGCGATTTAACCATTTGAGCACAGTGGCATTTGGTACGGTAAATGCTTATAGAAATTTTAATCCACTAGCATCTAATTCATTTAAATTATTTTCATAACCGCAAGATGGTGATTGAGCGAAAAATTTTAATCTCGTGTTTATTTCTTTTGTCCTAATCATGCGATTCGGTTTGAAAAAGACACCTACACAATAATCTTCATGTAATGGTACATAACTGTAAGGGCTATACATAAAATTCCAACATGGCAACCATCGGAAATATTTAGACGGTTCTCAATATCTACGAATCTATTACAGCAATCAAACTAAAATTTGTATGTTGATAGAGGCAATTAACATAAGTAGGATAAATGAAAATAGGCTGTATAATTCTTCACGGAACTACTTGTTTTACGACGTTAAGCACAAATAAGGAGCGCCATTGAATCTCTTTCGCAGTTGAATATTTGCTTTAGCTTTCTTCTCCTCTCAAAATATCTTCATTCTCTCACTATGATTTTCTTCCTTCCTGCTGCCCAAGTAGTGGTGGCCCTCATCCGGGGATTGCAGCAAAATGACGTTTGTTCACTAACAATCTGAATCTAAATCTAAATCTAAGTATTAGTTTTTCTTTGCCGTCAACTTGAGCCTATATGGACTGCGTGTTAACAACCACTCTCATTTCAGTGTCTGCGTCTTGTTCGTTTGCCGGCTTTGACATCTTGCCAGTATCTCTTGAGCCCATCTATCAGCTTATGCTTCCGCTCCTCTGTAAAAGGGCCTCTTCGTCTTCTGAATTCTGCCTTCACCATAAAACACTGACAGCTTTTCACCATCCTTCTGAAACTATTCTTGTCTTTGATTTTATCCTCCGTAATGCCCTCCTGTCTCATATCTTTCTCACACTCTTGGAACTATTTCAACTTGGAGATCTTCGGTTTATGAAAATTCCAGATTTCCTTTGTGAGCCTGTCATTATTCATGCGGAAGATGTGCTCATAAAACAGTAATCTTCGCTTTCTAATTGTTGTTGTTATCGGTTCCATCTTGCTTAATTCTTCTTTATTTGATTTCAGTCGAACCTGTCCGTCAACCCATCTGTTGCCCAAGATCTTCCGTAGTAGTCTGCGTTCTCGTTTAAGTAGCTGATTGCTTATTCTTGCATCGTTATGCCCGACTCAGGAGCACGGTTGAACCTGTTTAGCTGATGTGTTGGCCTTCTTTTCCTTCCAAAATCTCTTCATCCTCTCGCTGAGCGCCTTTCTTCGGTCTTCTGTCCAAGTTATGGTAGCCCTGGTGATGGGTTTGTCTTCAAATTGGTGATTGTCGATTAGGGTTCTGAATTTGCATCTGACCTGTATAATATTGTCTGAAATGTTGATTTCCTGGAGATCTGTTTCAATTTCACGTAGCCAGCTGTTCTTGGTTTTTAGTGAGAGGACCAAGTTGAGAATTCTTTTAGTCAATCTGCCATTGTTCATTCTGATAATGTGCCCGTAAAATTTCAATCGTCTTTTCCGAAAAGTATGAGACATTTTTTCACATTGGCGATATATTTCCTGGGGTGACTTTTTCCTCCAGATTCCCTCTATAAAAACTGGGCCAAAAATTTTTCGTAAAATTTTCCTTTCTTGTTTTTCAATCTCTTTGGTTAAAGATTTGCCACCAATGATTAAGGTTTCTGATGCATATAACGCCTCCGGTTTGATTACTGTATTATAATGTCTAAGTTTTGCTTTCCGAGATATTGATTTTTTGTTATACCTATTCCAAGTGATTGCTTATTATTATTATTATTATTATGGTAAAGACAGTGCTAGAAGGGAAGCCACAAGGTACGAGACCCCTGGGTAGACCAAAACTGAGGTGGATGGATGGAGTCAAGAAAGACCTGGAGACACTGGGAGCCAACGAGAACATGGCTAGCAACAGAGACCAATGGAAGAGGCTAAAGAGTGAGGCAATGAACCGACTTCGGTTCGTGTGGCCAACGAAGTAAGTAAGTAAGTATTATTATTATTATTATTATTATTATTATTATTATTATTATTATCTAATTATGTCTAATTTAGGTTGAAACAAAGTTATTCAACGCATCAGAATGTATCCACATGTAGCTGCCTACGACTGATATTCGCCCAATTATTTGGTTGCAATAGTGAGTGAAATCCAATTGGCACCCTGCTGGCATGCATACGGAGGAATGTTGTTTCCACTATAACGTTGGGGAGTTCTGGTGACCACACCATTTCATATCCCTGTGCTCACAGCGCATTATTGCTCTTCAGCTATTCCAATAGCGAGATACGCAGTGCTCAATGGACCGAGATACGGAATAATAGCGCGGAGAACTTCATAAACGGGCTGCACGCTCGCTCTGCTCCAGTATTCAACTGCAGTACTCCTTCTGGATATACTCTCACTCAAGGAAATGATATTGTTCGAGTAGAACGTTCATGTGACTTAATTAATAATAATAATTATTATTATTATTATCGAATTTGGCCACCAATGGACCGCAAGGAACTCAAGACTTCTTGGCTTTCTTTCTCTTCTCTTCCCAGAACTTCTTCATCGTGTCACTTCTTTGTTTTCTCTCCTCCTCGGAAATGACCCGTTTGGTCCTCCTGCTTGGTGGTTTCTTCTGAAATGATTTTACTCCATCAACTCGACTGCGGAACTCTCTTCTATCGTAGGACATCGGTGGAGTAATTCCAACTTCCTCTGCATCCGTCTTCACCTCATCTACCCATTTAGATGTGATCTTTAACCCTATGATGTAGCTGAAGATACTTTTGGTCAGCCTGCCTTTATCCATTCGTAGTAAATGTCCGTAGAACATCAGCCTCCGCTTCTTCATTACGTCTGTGATCTTTTCAGTACATTTGTAAAGTTCTTCATTTTTCCTCTTCTCCATGTCCCATCAGTAGTCTCCTGTGGTCCAAGTATTTTGCTCAGAATCTTCCTTTCTCTCTTTTCTCCCTTTTTACTTAGATCACCTTTTGTCCGTGTGTGTGTGCGTGTGTGTGTGATTCGTGTGTGTGTCACCCCCACCCTAATAAAATCTAAAGGGCTGGAGAGATTTCAATGAAACTCAGTAAGTTCATAGCTCTATTCCGGGCGACCCCGACTGTGTCCTTCAAATTTTGTTACGTCTCACCAATCCAACATGGCGGCTGTGCGAAATATTTCACCATTATTCAATATCTCCGAAACTATTACCGATATCACCCTGGAATTTTGCATGGTGATAAAGGGAACTACTATAAATTCACTTATGTGACCATTGAAAACCTGGTTACTACAAAACCAACATGGCGGCCAAGCGAATTTGCGATATTTAAATGGACGTTTCTCGCGATTTAACCAACCAAACGCAATAAAACTTGGCACAGTATATGTTTATATACATTCTAATGCATCGACATCTAACTTCGTTCAATTGTTTACATAACCTCAATATGGTGGCTGTGCGAATTATTTCACAGGCATTCAATATCTCCGAAACTATTTATGATACCAACCTGATATTTTGTACGGTGATAAAGAGCACCGCTACACGTTTATCTATGTAACTTTCAAAAACCTGTAAACTACGAAACGAACATGGCGGCCAAGCGAATTTGAAACATTCTAATACATTTTTCTCGTGATTTAATCATATGAGCGCATTGAAATGTGGTACAGTAAATGAATATACATATTATCATTCACTGGCATCTAATTTAGTTCAATTGTTTACATAAACTGAAGATGGCGGCTGTGCGAAATTTTAAAATTAAGTTTTTATTCTTGTGTCGTAATCATGCGATCGAAGTGAAAGTTTGAATAATGAAGCTACGCAATAATTTTCCTTTAATGGTACATAACTCTATGGCCTATACATATAACAATCCAAAATGGTGAGCATCCGATATATTTTGACGGTTCTCAATATCTAACAATCTTTTCCAGCAATCAAACTGTTGCTTTTAAATGTTCATAGAGGCTATGAACATAAGTTTACCTATATGACTTTCAGTAACCTGGTGAGCACAAATCCAACATGGCGGTGACGCGAAGTATAAATATTTAAATGGACGTTTCTCGCGATATAACCATCTGAGTGCAGTGAAACTTTGCACGTTTCTGCTTATACAAATGTTAATCCACTGGTATCTAATTTATTTCAATCGCATGATTGGAACACAAGAAGTAAAAACGAGATTTTAAAATTTCGCACAGCTGCCATCATGTGATTATGCAAACAATTGAAATAAATTAGATACCAGTCGATTAACATTTGTATAAGCATTTAACGTGCAACGTTTCACTACACTCGGATAGTTAATTCGCGAAAAACGTCCATTTAAATATTTATACTTCGCGTCGCCGCCATGTTGGATTTGTGCTCAGCAGGTTACTGAAAGTCCAATAGGTGAACATGTGTTCATAGCCTCTATGAACATAAAACAATTCAGTTTGATTGCAGTAAATGATTCATAGATATTGAGAACCAGCTAAATATTTTGGATGCTCGCCATTTTGGATTGTTATATGTGTAGGCCATAGAGTTATGTACCATTCAAGGACAATCATTGCCTAGGTTCATTATTCAACCTTTCACTTCGATCGCATGATTACGACACAAGAAATAAAAATTTAATTTTAAAATTTTTCACAGCCGCCATCTTGAGGTTTGTAAACAATTGAACTAAAATAGATGCCAGTACATTACAATATGTAAAATCATTTACTGTACCACATTTCACTCCGCTCAGAGAGTTAAATCCCGATAAAAGTCTATTAAAATGTTTCAACTTCGCTTGGCCGCCATGTTCATTTGTACTTTACATGTTTATGAAAGTTACATAAATAAACTTGTATCAGTACCCTTTATCACCATACAAAATTTCAGGGTGATATCTGAAGTAGTTTCGGAGATATAGAATATCAGTGAAATATTTCGCACAGCCGCCATATTGAGGTTATGTAAACAATTGACCTAAATTAGACTCTAGTGCATTACAATGTGTATAAACATTTGTTGTACCATGTTTCATTACGTTTGGATAGTTAAATCGCGAGAAAAGTCTATTTAAAAGTCTCAAATTCGCTTGGCCGCCATATTGATTTTGTAGGCACCAGGTTTTTGAAAGTCTCATAGGTGAACTTCTAGTAGTGCCCTTTATCACCGTACACAATTTCAGTGCGATATCGATAATAGTTTCGGAGATACAGAATGCTGGTGAAATATATCGCACAGCCGCCATGTTGGATTGGTGAGACACAATAAAATTTGATGGGCACGGTCGGGGTCGGCCTGAACAGTGCTATGATCTTACCGAATTTCATAGTAATCGCTCCAGCCGTTTAGAAGTTATTAGGGACACACACACACCTCACACACAGCCACACACACAGGCACACACACACGGACAAAAGGTGATCTCATAAGATTTTTTTTTTCATAAAATGAAAATAGGCTAAAAATCCATATCTCGAAAGCAAAACCTCGACACTATTGTACATTGATCAAACATGATGCATTATATGCATTGGAGACCTTAATCATTGGTGGCGGATCTAAACCAAAGATAACAAGAAACAAGAAAGGAAAATGTTAAGAAAACCTTTTGGTCCAGTTTGTATGCAGGACAAAATCATCCCAGGAAATATATCGTGAGTCCGAAGAATTATCTCACACTTTTCGGAAAAGACGATTGAAATTTTATGGACACAATATCTGAATGAACATTAACAGACTAACTAAAAGAATTCTCAACCTGGCCCTTTCATTAAAAACCAAGAACAGCTGGCTTCTTAAAATTTAAACAGATCTCCAGGAAATCAACAACTCTGAAGACCTTGTACTGGACAGATGTAAATTCAGAACCAAAACCGTACGAAGCTCTCGTAATGGGACAATGAAACGCGAGCAAGGATCTCATTGTTAGTTATTATTGGAATCGGATTTTTAGCCTACTTTTCACATTTTGCAAAAATGAGGAAAAAGTAGACTTACGAGATCGGGCAAATGTGTGTCTGTCTGTCCTTCTGTCTGTCTGTCTGTCTGAGTGTGTGTGTGTGTGTGTGTGTGTCCCCTATCAACTCCTGAACGGCTGCAGCAGTCGAAACAAAATTTGGTAGGACTAAAGATATATACCTGAATATCTCACGGCCATATTTGAAAATGATGTCAGTGCTACCAACTTCTGAAAAATCGCAATTGAAATTTGAGCTCCATGTTGGATATCTTGAAAGGTATGAATGGGAGCTATTTCAAAATTGGCACAAGTATAGATAATAATATTGCAGTTTAATTTCCAGGAGGCCATCCATGGCAGTGTTGCCAAAATGATTATAAGCCTGCTGATAGGTCCAAATTTTAAATGCATATAACTTCTACACTATCAATTGGATTTCAACCAGATTATGTATGTCCTATGAGTACATAAACAGGTATGATTGAGCGTATTCTTAAGAGCCGCCAGGGCTGCCAACTGTTAATAAATGCTCTCAATTTTTTAAATCCAAATTCCCACATATCAAAAAGTATGCAAGCCGACAGCTTTAAACTGTGCACACGTATAGTACCTGACATTCTATATTAGTTTGGAGTAACTAATATACGTCAGTGCTACCAACATGATTCTAAGCCTGCTGAGAACTCCAACTTTAAATACATGTAACTTCTATACTATCATTTGGATTTCAACCAAATTTCGTGTGTGCTATGTGTGCCATAACAGATATGACTATGCCGATTCTTAAGAGTAACCAGGGCTGCCAACTGTTAATAAATACTGTCTCTATTTTTGGTACCCTAATATCAATATATCTGAAAGTATGCAAGCCAATAGCTCTAAACTTTGCACACGTATAGTACCTGGCATTCTAGATTAATTTGGAGTAACTAATTTAGGCCTACGCCAGTGCTGCCAACATGATTCTAAGCCTGCTGATAGGTGAAATTTTAAAATGCATGTAACTTCTATACTAAATAATGGATTTCATTCAAAATAGACACAACAATTGATCATATTATTTCAGATTATTTCTGAAGCCTCCGTGGCTTCGGCGGTAGCACGCCGGCCTCTCACCGCTGGGTCCGTGGTTCAAATCCCAGTCACTCCATGTGAGATCTGTGCTGGACAAAACGGAGGCAGACAGGTTTTTCTCCGGGTACTCCGGTTTTCCCTGTCGAAATTTCATTCCCGCAACACTCGCCACTATCATTTCATTTCATCTGTCATTCATTTAATCATTGCCCCAGAGGAGTGCGTCTTGCCTCAGCAGCCGGCAGAGTTCCGATCCTCGCCGCTAGATGGGGGCTTCATTCATTCCATTCCTGACCCGGTCGGAGACTGGAAGCAGGCTGTGGATTTTCATTTTCATTTCAGATTATTTCTGACCAATACATGTATGTCATTGTTGCCAACATGATTTTACGCGCGCTGTTAGATCCAATGTTTAACTGCATGTAACGTCCATGCTATCCCTTGGACTTCAACCAAATTTTGTATTCTGTACCTTAAGAGATGTAACTAAGAATATATTCAGTCACCAAGGCTGTCAACTGTAGTTCTCTATTAGGCTACATTATGCCAGGTATACAGTATTTTGAACTAATTTGAAATTTTGATATTACCAACTTAGTTTCGTCAATATTCTAGATAGATCCATATAGATTAATCATTGGCATGAATCTTACATTTTAAGAAAAGTAGGCTCTTTAGTTCGTCACGGAACTTCTTGTTTTTATTGAAATTGAACAAAAAGCAAACAATAATTGCTGCAAATACGTGTGAGTATATCCGCCGCTTTGGATATTAAGAACAAACACACCCCGCAGTGAAAGCTATTCCCTTGGCAATGGGGAGTAGCCTATCCCTTCAAGTAGCAGCAAAGGGACAATAAGGTGGCTACGCTCGTGCGCTGGAGTGTTGATACGTCTCTCATTATCTTCTTAATATCCGACCACTGTGGGTGCAATCTCCAAAGTGGCGCCGCGTGGAGAAGTCTCGTCCAGCAGACAGTGTGTAGGACTACAAGGGGTAACTGTGGCCAACCTGAGTCAGGATTATCCCGTCTCAAAGCAAATACCGGGATGGCACCTCATTTCAAGTCAACGGAGTCATATCTCAATCCATCTCGGTGGCATAATCACTAGCATTCATGGCTGTCACCGTGAAGGTCATGATTCGATTCCTAACTCAGCCATTTCTAGACGAATACCACCATGATACTAAATTAAGGCCATGGCGGCCCCTGGCCTAATCCTAACACCAATTACAAATTCACGCACTAGTACATTACATGAAATTTAAATAGGTTTGCGAACAGTTGACGATATTAAAGAAGATTATTTTGGATAAGAGATATTAATATATTAATTTATTAATAATTTTAGTACAGCCACCACAATGTCAAAAGTTATCAGACAGATTCCACGCACACCCAAGTATATGGAGCTACATGGCCACAATGTCATAAAGCCCCTAAACGAATCAACAACAACAATCCTTATCACTCCTAATTACAATACCCAAGAGCCTATTGCAATCGCCTGGTGATTTGCATTTGTCTGTTAGCACAGGTTGTTACTCCGGGTGAATCAGCTGCCCCTAATAATATTGCTTTATGCAGCCCAACTAACGCTTGCTGTCAGGAAGGTCGATATTTCTCTGCCTGCATCCCATATGGTACTAATGCACTGTAAACATATGCCGCAAACGATACTGAACACTATTACTTTTCCCTCGTTTTAGTCTGTAGTCACATCGAGGGAAAAGTAAAAGTGTTCAGAATCGTTTGATGGATATACACTCTCTGTTTGATAAGTTCGGTGAATGGGTCTATATTACGAACGGATTGTTGGCTTATTTGAAACAGCCATTACTATCCTTCGAAGTAATCCCCGTAGATGGTTATGCACTTCTTACGATTAGAACGACTGTACAAGTCCTGCCATAGTCTTCTTGAGGGAGAGCCTTCAGTTGGGTCGACACATTACGTTGGATGTCTGAAATGTCCGAAAACCTCTGGCCCTTCAGGGCTTTTCGGCGACCCTGGACCCCGATACTTCATACTTTCACGCTTGCCTTCGAGGTCGTACCTCAGGCACCAAGTTTCGTCACCCGTGACGATTGTTTTCAGGACCATTGCATTCCACGGAACATTCACCCTTCTCACTGCCACCCGTCGAACAGTTTTGCACGTTAGGTTGCATAAATTCACCCTTCTCACAGCCGCCCGTCTATCAGGTGTGCAAGGCATGTTGCATAAATTCACGCTTCTGTCTTGCTTTCAATTTAGAATTTTTGATGACCCTAACTGAAGGCTATTCCTAAAGAAGACTATGCCAGGAGTTTCCAGGACTTGTTCAGTCGTTCTCAGAAGTGCATAACCATCGACGGGGATTACTTCGAAGGACAGTAACTGCTGTTTCGGGTAAGCCAACATTCCGTTCGTAATATAGACCATTCACCGTACTCTTCAGACAGAGGGTGTATTAGTACCATAGGGGATGCAAGCAGAGAAAATAATATCAACCTTCCTGCTAACAACGCTAGCTAGGCAGCTGATTCACCTGTTGTATGGGTGAAATTACATGATTGCTAAGGGGAAGATGACCATGCTGTTTTTCCCCTTATACAACAACTAGCTTACTGAACATTATTCCAATGTTAAATATTCGCACACTAGCAATAGTGCCCGGCTTCGCCCGGTGGATTTGTTTGTTCTATGGATGATAATGAATACTACTACAGAACTGGCATATAATACTTAAATTAACAGAAAAAATCTTTAAAAAATATAACTTTTTGTGGTGGTGGTGGGGGTGATAAGTAGTACAGTATAATGGACGTAACATTCAGGTCATTTTCCCGTAATGATAATGACAATAATGAATAGGGAAACGGCTATTTATTAACTACAGTACTAACTCATGTAATTTACAAACGAATTGAAAAATATAATAAGAAAGAGGAGTATGTGACATAAAAGACACTGCCTAGGGCCTATATCTTATTGTCTGTTAGAAAAGTAGAGATCAATAGTGTCGTATTTTGTCACATAGTGCCATAGGAAAATAATCAGAGTACATTGGAAAACTTCGGCTGTTCCGAGCTCCTGAAGTAGCAATAGTGTCATTTATCGTCACATACCGCTCAAGGATCAGGATCTGAATAAATGAAAGTAAATTAGAAATCACCAACGCTTATTGCAGCTGATTACCTCTATGTACTGCACCAACACTATCGCACTTTTAGAGAGGCAAAATATTTTCATGATGATAACTGTTTTACGGGGCCTAAGAAATATTCTTGCAATAATTACTCCCAGTGACTCCAATTTATAAGCAGCGCAAGTTGTAACTAATTTTGAATTTCTGGTAGAGGCGACGTGATGCAGCTCGCATTACCAGCCAACAATTGACTTATTAAAATATTCTTACTGTTACGCTATACGGACATGAATGGCTCTAGGACCTCAAAACGTAGTTTTCAAGTTCATTTTGTCTGTTGTTCTAAATGCAGGGAATGCAGAGAGTTGTTCAAAATATCAAGTGGATAGTGTTACCCACAGGGTTTCGAAGGGTAAGTACATTAAGTGTGGTTAAGATCGGTGAAACGATGTAGACTTGTGCCAAAGGGCCTAAATGCAGGGAATGGAGTGGTCTGTCCGAAATTTCATGTAAACAGTGTTACTAAACAGGGTTCCAAAGGGTAAGTATAATGTTGGTTCAGATCGGTGAAACGGTGTAGATTTGTCTAAATAACAGACAAACCAACAATGAGCTTTGTACCGTATTTACACATGCTAGTGCAACAATCACAATAACGCAGGTTATCACATAAATTCTACACACACACCCATGCACACGGGGAAACATGACCACGATGCCTAAGCCCCGCAAATGAAATATTAACTGTGCATACGACAGCATAGAGAATACTACAGTCCAACACAATCCTTGATTGTCAATCGGTCAGTTTTCCCACGTGTCCTTTAGCAAATTTTACCGGACTATCGTGATACAGAGTAAATCGTTGTTGCTTATTGACATCGTGTCCATCAATGATGCGGCGTTGACTATCATGATACAGTTTTAGTCGTTGTCGCCTAGCGACAATATATCCGTCAAGTTATTCGATCGGTGAAACGGCGTAGACTTGTGCAAAAGGGCCTAAATGCTCCGAATGGAGTTGTCTGTCCGAAATTTAAAATAGCCTAAACTATTCCTCTTGAATCAGGCTATCATATACAAAAATAATTTTTCGAATCCGACTGGTAGTTCCAGAGATTAGCGCGTTTAAACACATAAACACACAAACTCTTCAGCTTTATTATATTAGTATAGATATAGATAACTAACTATATGAAAGCTATTAAATGCAGTCAATTACGTGATCATTAATCATGCGGTCATGAGCCACGGGACGTCCTTTTTACGTGGAATTCGAACCACTAGAAATGGCATTTCACTTCGAAAAACTCACATGTGTTGACTGGGGAATCGAATCGGCTCTACCTTGGTTAGAAGCAAACAGTTTGACCCCTGAGCCACCATGCCCTCCGTAAACTATTAAGGTATTGGTTGTGATGAATAATGATATTAACGTCTCAGTCAATGCTTGTGAATAATGAGAAAGGTGATATTCTTATTGTTAGTACTAGCTTAGTGAGCAAAGCAATGGTATACTACCCCTCTGATCTTCTTGTTTAGAATTCCTCATTACAGGACTATATTTCATATTTGGGGTTTCCACCTTAAAAACCTATAGATTCAAAACTTAATATGATTTATTAAATTATGTCTCTGAAGGGCTTGGAGGGAAAGGCATGATTTTCTGCAATTCACGGATAACACGACCTTTAGCCTCGTGATCTGATCAGCGCTGATTTAGGCTAAACTTCTTTGGCTAAAACTAAAGAGACTCGAATGCCATAACAATTAATGTTACTTGTTTTACGTTCCTTTTAACTACTGTGACTTTCAGAGACGCCGGGCTGCTGGAATTTCACCCCGAAGGAGATCGTTAACGAGCCAGTAAATATACTGACACGGCTCCCTCGCATTTGCGCAACCTCAACTGAACCAGAATTCAATCATGCAACCTTGTGTACAGCAGGTGAGAACGTAACAGCTGATCCACGCAGCTGGCCGATTTGAATACCGAATGGTTTTTCTGTTTACATTTCTATTATACAAAGCTTTTCAGTCGGTCAACACAAATTGTGCGCAAATACAATAGGCGTGAAAACAATACAGCCTAATTTGAAATAAATAATACATAAGATATGCATCGTTTAAGGACACTTATGCACAAACTAGCGACCCGACCGGGTCTCGCAATGAATGCATTGCGAGATAAGCGCTTTTTTTTCGATGTCAATGAACTACGACCTATATCCGTTTTACGTCTCGGCATGATGGGTTAAAATCACTGACTGAACTATGAATTATATTATCATGGAGATGCATGTGCAACAAATTCATGTCAGACGTAATTTAAGAATGGCGAGGTGCATGCAACACAAATCCCCCTTCCGTCCAATCTTAACTTGACTGGGTATTTTGCGGAATGAAAAGTTCACAGGCGAAATGAAGAAAAGTCGAGTTGCACTTCCAGGGAAACTCCAAACACAACCACTTTTTTCTGAAGTCTTAACTCAACACGACTCGACAGTTTGCTTCTGGCTGTATCTGGGGTATTAAGCTCACCCGCTGGTTAGGCTGCAACTGGGGTGATATTCTCGCCCCTAACTAGCTCGTAAACTGTCGCCTCAGTAATTGAATGGAGATTGTTGGAAAAAATGTAAAAACAATTATACAATTTCTACAATTGAAGGTAGAGATATGCCCTCCCGGAAAGTTTTTGTAGAACTTTTAATGCTGAATAATTCTTACACTCATAGTATATTGATATTTTAACGGTTTGCCCAGCATAAGCTTAAAAAGTGCATGGTTGCCAGTCTTTTTCGACTTTTCCACTGAAATCGTTAGTGCTTGGGATCCTAAAGATTTGCTTTACAGAAAGGTGAAAATCGCATCAAATTCCATCCAGTGGTTATCGAGATTACCCGTGACATCCATGAATCGGTGACTTTGTTTTATACTAAGTACAGATATACAGGATCATTATCTATGTGAGCCCCGTTAAACACGGCAAGCTAAGCCGGTTTTGAATGGCGCAGATCGCGGTTCAGCCGGTGGTAGCGCTCTCCGCAGACACATATCGTTAGTTCACACGTGTTTTGTCATTCATATGGACGTGTATCTGCAAAGCTTAGACGTTAGTGTTGCACGCTTAGTGAGTATTGTGTTTACTGTGACTGTTGGTCATGCATAGATACCAATTCACATTGCGCGAACGTGTGTATATCCATAATTCTTATATGAAAAGCAGAAAATATTGTTCTGAAACGAGACGAAAATTTCGAATCAAGTTTCCAGGAAGACCTGTGCCTAATGCCTGTACAATTAGGAGGCTCGCTAAGCGAGTCAAGGAAACAGGCTCCGTAAATAATAAAAGAGTTGACAGACATTCTTTCATCAGAAGATGTCAGGTGTGTGTTACAAGAGAGAGAGGACATTTTCAGCATCGCCTATGAGCACTGTAAGTACACACTTTAGAACATGTTAGGTAAAAGTGTGAAAGTGCGCGCTACCACCAGCTAAACGTGGTACGCGCGCCCGGGATCTGCGCCAGTCATAGCGGGCTTAGCTTGCCATGTTCATCGGGCCGCACATAGATAAGTTGGTTAAGAAAAAATAACAAAAATAAGATCTCAAAATCATGTTTACGATGATGATTTCACTATAGCCAATACATTCAATGATTATTTTATTAACAAAACTACTGACATGTCTAAAAATATTAAGAACAATCCAGATTTTTCCTTGAAAATCAACAGAAACACATATTCCTGTTTTTTTATTCCGATTACCGAAGTGGATTTACATAAGTACCTACACGAAATAAGCGACACTAAAGCAATGGGAATAGATAACATCTCAGCTCAAATTATTAAGCAGAATTTTAATTCTTTAAAGAATAACAAGAGTTTAGTGCTTTTCAGTCGGTCAACACGAATGTACCGTATGTACGAATGTTCTGTATGAATTTGATATCCTATTTCGACCTGTCTTTATCATATTGTAACAATATAATTTAATAATTGTAAATTTACAGATTAAATGAGTAGGATGTGCAAGAACATTCATAAAATGTGTACAGATATTATGAATTTTGTAAAATGTGTGTATTTGTAACGATTTAATAAATAATAATAATTGTGATGACTGTATTAGTGTGTATTTTGTAAACACTTACAGATATTATAGCTCAGTCGGTTTGAAGCACTTGCATATTTGCGTTATTATTAATGTAGTACGTACTTAAATCGTCCAGTTGCAAAACTCGTTTAATCCACTTGTGAATAAGGATCATGTCGTAACATTATTTATGTTCGACGATGTCGAAATGTAAACATTATGTGTCGGAAAACTGTATCATAATGAGGCTCATTATAACACTATTTTTCATTATGAAACAGTTTCTCCCACCAATCAGAACTCAAGAAACAGTCGTGTGGCCAATTAGATGAGGATACCTTCACGCATGCGCTCAAAATCCAACATATTTCTGTGTTGTCAAGCAAAGTGAATGGTCTCTGCTTCCGGAGTGCCTTGACCCACGCATGCGCTCTGTTCAGTCACCAAAGCCAGCGTGCCCTGTTCACTAACTGAATTAACTGAATCCCACAGATATTTATGAATATTTATGTTAAAACATATAATCAAGTTATAATTATCGTCGAACATAAACAGTCGTATGCAACTCGCCTATAATGGTAATTAAGACACTCGTATGGAAATTATAAAACTCGCATACGCTCGTTTTATAAAGATACTCGTGTCTTAATTATAGCCATTATAGGCTCGTTGCATAATGTACTATTATGTAATTATTGTATTTTATTTTAATTTATTTTACTTTATTTTATTTTGTTTAATTTTATTGTATTTAGTTTTATTAAATTTTTGTTCTGATTATTTTATTTTGTTTTGTTTTATTAGGATTCTGTATTGTTTATTTTGTTTTATTCCGATTTTCCAGAAAACAAACATAAAACTAAAAACAAAAACATGAAGCAAAAAGAAGAATTCAAAAACAAAAGCAAAAGCCGAAAACAAGAAACACAAAGCAAAAAGCAAAATTCAAGAAAAGGAAAAGCAGAAAACAAACACCAAACCAAAACCAAGAAAGAAATGCAAAAAGTAAAATTAAAAAGCAAAAGCACAAAGTAAACACAAAACCAAAACCAAAAAACACAAAGCAAAAAGAAACAAGAAGTTCCGTGAAGAACTATACAGCCTATTTTCATATATCCTACTTAAGTTAATTGCTATTATCAACACACACAATTTCAGTTTGATTGCTGCAATAGATTCGTAGATATTGAGAACCGACTAAATATTTCGAATGGTCGCCATGTTGGATTTTATATATGTAGGTCCTAGAGTTATGTACTGTTACATGCAGATCAATGTGAACGTGTAGTATTCAAACTTCAATCGCATAATTAGGACACAAGAAAAAACAAGGAGATTTAAAAAATTTTCACAGCTGCCATCTTGAGGTTATGGAAACAATTGAAATAAATTAGATGCCAGTGGATTAACATTCGTATAAGGATTTACTGTACCAAGTTTCACTGCACGCGGATGGTTAAATTGCGAGAAACGTCCATGTGAATATTTATAATTCGCGTAACTGCCATGTTGGATTTGTGATCACCAGGTTATTTAAAGTCCTATAGGTGAACTTAAGTTCATAGCCCCTATGAACATTAAACAATGCAGTTTGATTGCTAAAATACATTCGTAGATATTCAGTATCGTCTAAATATTTCGGATGGTCGCCATGTTGGATTGTTAAATGTATAGACCATAGAGTCATGAACCATTAAAGGAAAATTATTGCGTAGGTTCATTATTCAAACTTTCACTTCGATCGCATGCCTACATCACAAGAAATAAAAACTTAATTTTAAAATTCGCACTGCCGCCATCTTGAGGTTTTGTAAACAATTGAACTAAATTAGATACCAGTGGATTACAATGTGTATAAATATTTCCTGTACCAGGTTTCAGTGCGCTTGGAACATTAAATTGTGAGAAAAGTCTATTTAAAATGTTCAAATTCGCTTGGCCGCCATGTTCGTTTTGTAGTTAACCGGTTTTTGAAAATCTTATAGATGGGCTCCCAGTATGCCCTTTATCTCCGTACAAAATTTTAGGGAGATGCCGCTAATAGTTTCAGAGATATAGAATGCCGGTGAAATATTTCGCACAGCCGCCATCTTGTGATTATGTAAACAATTGAACGAAGTTAGATGTCGGTGCATTACAATGTATATAAACATATACTGTACCAAGTTTCATAGCGTTTGGTTGGTCAAATCGCGAGAAACGTCTATTTAAAAGTCGAAAATACGCTTGGCCGCCATGTTGGTTTTGTAGTTACCAGGTTTTCAAAAGTCACATAAGTGAACTTATAGTAGTTCCCTCTATCACCATAGAAAATGTCAGGGTAATATCGGTAATAGTTTCGGAGATATTGAATGCTGGTGAAATATTTCGCACAGCCGCCATGTTGGATTGGTGAGTCGTAACAAAATTTGAAGGGCACGGTCGAGGTCGCCGGGAATAGTGCTATGAACTTTCCGAGTTTCTTTGAAATCGCTCCTGCCGTTTAGATTTTATTAGGGGGGGACACACACACACGCACCTCACACAAACACACGCACACACACACGGACAAAAGGTGATCTCATAAGCCTATTTTTTCAAAATTGAAAATAGGCTAAAAAGTAGAAAACAACAAACACAAAAAATACGTGACGCAAAGTCCAGAGAAACGTTTCTCATGAAAATGATTCTTATTCACTGTTCACAGGTGGATTAAACGAGTTTTGCAACTGGACGACTCACTTCATCTATGCCTAATTGAACTGCATCTGATGATGATCGCTTGCCGATCGAAACATGTCAACAAAAATAACACGTTTTATAAAATAAAGTTTTATTTTGTGATAAATATCTGGTGTAATATTTATTTCATGTTAGGTTGTATAATTACTTGTTTTCCCGCCTAATGTAATTGCACACAATTAGTGTTGACCGACTGAAAAGTTTCCTTTAATAGTACAAGCCAACATTAACAAGTAGTTCCGTGAAAAACTATACAGCCTATTTTCATGTATCCTACTCATGTTAGCCTCTATCAACATACAAAAATTCAGTTTGATTGCTGTAATAGATTCGTAGATATTGAGATCCGTCGAAATATTTCGGATGGTTGCCATGTTTGATTGTTATATGTATAGGCCATAGAGTCATGAAGCATTAAAGGAAAATGATTGCGTAGGTTCATTATTCAAACTTTCACTTCGATCGCATGATTACGACACAATAAATAAAACTTAATTTCAAAATTCTACAGCCGCCATCTTGAGGTTATGTAAACAATTGAACTAAATTAGATACCAGTGCATTACAATGTGTATAAACATTCGCTGTACCAAGTTTCATTGCGTTTGGATTATTAAATCGCGAGAAAAGTATATTTAAAACTTTCAACTTCGTTTGGCCGCCATGTTCGTTTTGTAGTTAACCGGATTTTGCAAGATTCATAGATGAAGTTCTCCGTACGAAATTTCAGAGTGATACCGATAATAGTTTCAGAGATATAGAATCCCGGTGAAATATTTCGCACAACCTCCATCTTGAGGTTATGTAAACAATTGAACGAAGTTAGAAGTCGTTGAATTACAATGTGTATAAACATATACTGTACCAAGTTTCATTGCGTTTGGTTGGTTAAATCACGAGAAACGTCTATTTAAATGTCGCAAATTCGCTTGGCCGCCATGTTGGTTTTGTAGTTACCAGTTTTTTTAAAGTTACATAGGTGAACTTCTAGCAGTTTCCTTTACCACCGTACAAAATTCCAGGGTGATATCGGTAACAGTATCGGAGGTATTGAATGCTGTTGAAATATTTCGCACAGCCGCCATTTTGGATGGTGAGACGTAACAAAATTTGAAGGGTACGGTCGGAGTCGTCCGGAATAGTGCTATGAACTTACCGAGTTTCACTGATGTCGCTCCAGCTATTTAGAAGTCATTAGGGGGGGGGGGTCAAAAATCAATCACACACGCATACACAGACAGACACACGGATAAAAGGTGATCTCATAAGCCTAGGCTAAAAACAGGGTTCTACAGTGTGTGTCTCTCTCTGGACTCGGCCGGCCAGCGCACCAAGCTTATCTGCCTCCCGTTGACTGATCACTTCCTGTTACACAGCGCGCACTTCGCACTTCCGTCCATGCTTATAACGTGTATTTAGTGTTCATCTGTCGCTCCAACTATTCTCGAGTTGTGAAGTGTTACTTTGGGGTATAATTCTCATAATGCCTCCACGTGTGTACACGGTAGAGGAAAGGGTATTTATGTACAATAATTATGTGCAAACAGAGTCTTGCAGGGAAGTCGTTAAACGTTTCATAACACATTTTCCAGGTGTGCGTCCTCCACAAAGAGAGACCGTGCGAATGCTCATAAACAAATTGAGGGGAACTGGTTCTCTAGTCGATAAGAAGCGAAGTGTTAATAAACGTGTACTTAACGAGGAAAAAGTAAATGAAATCGCAGAACATATCCGGAGAGAAATAGTCTCAATTTCGGAAGTCGAACTTATGCGTGTGGATCGGAGTTTCCTAAGACGATGCAAGAAATGTGTGGATGTAGGAGATGAATATTTCCAACATCTCCTGTCATAAGGTACGACCTTAGTTTATTAATATTACTTTTTTAATTTTAATTGGTATCTCATATCATGCACGGATAAAGTGAGCCAAGTGATGTTCTGTTCTTATTGCTATGCTATGCCGAGCGGTGAGTGATGAGTCAACGGGAGGCAGATAAGCTGGGAGCGCCTGCCGGCCGAGTCGTGAGAGAGACTCACTGCATCACTTCAATGTTTACATCTCCATATATTGAATTACAAATCTAGTCACGATTGTTCCACACATAATCATTTCACTTGCGTTAATTGATAATAATTAGGCTTGTCACGGTAATGACGGTGCTTCCTGTAGTGTCACGCCCAATGAAATATTAACATAAACACGGCCGACAGAGACCAGTTGATATTGTACAGTAATTATTAGAGGGAAATCCTGCTGGGAATTTGTAAATACTTCATGGACCAACTTGGGTTCCTTATTCAGAACTAGTAACACACCCCGGCTTCGCCCGGTATCGTTAACGTTTTACCCAGCATAAGATTGAAAGACGCACGGATGGCAGGTTCCAGACGCAATTCGGAAAAGTCAAGGTGAACATCGAAACTCCAAACACGTATACTCTTATCTGAAATCCTAACTCGACACGACTCGACAGTTTGATCCTGGCAATAGCTCGGGTGATAGACTCGCTCGCTAGCTCTTAAACTCTCTTCAAAGCTAGTAATTTAAATTTTCACTGAATGGAGATTGTTGGAATAAATGAAAACGTAAAAAAAATTAAGTTGCGATATATTATAGACAGAAATATGATGTCGTGCACTTTTTGTAGAACTTATCATGCAAAACAATATTCTTACATCCATAGTCTATAGATATTTTTAAGGGTTTACCCAGCGTAGGCTTAAAAGGTTCACGGACGGCAGGTTTTTCTTCGACTCGATTCACTTAAATCGTTACTGCTCGGTTTCCTTCGGTCATAAATGAATAATTTTCTACAAAAACCTCCCTCAGAAATCCTTTACAGAATGGTGAAAACCGCATCAAAATCCATCCAGTGCAGTGGTTCGCGAGATTGCCCGTTACATCCAAGAATCGGACACTTTATTTTGTACTATGTAGAGATGATGGTAAAAATACGTTTTAAAATTAATGATGCTGTGCAGAACACATTGTATATCGACGATTCTCCATGGAGTAAACATCGAATCACGGATGATATCGCTTTCAAAGATTTTTTTTCTTTCAAGTGGTTATGGGTTTGGTGATGACCTCGCTGGAGGAGACACTACCGCACAAGAAAGATCTTTATCGTGAACTATGTGTTTTACCTGTAGTTCGCGGATTAGTTCTGGAATAGTGCAGGTAGTATAATAATGCCATTCTAGGGGCTTGGTACACCTTGATAATCATTTACCGCTTACTTGTGTGTGTGTGTTGAACTTCTTTGATAACCTGTGTTACTGTGGTGACAATAGTGGTGTGTGACTCATTGCTAGGGACGGGGATGGATTAGGTTCTCCAGGACTTGAAATAAGGTACATTTTCCTGTAAGGAGTGAGAATAAAACCTGAGATAGTCACACACAGGATAGCCGCTATCAGCCCTAGTGCCTTGCTGTATACGACACTGATGACTTATATCTTTGTCTGGAGCAATCCCGTGGAGTTGCGCTGACAGCACTTATCCAGAGAACCGTCACCCTTTGGCATACCACCTGCGCACCACAACAGCAAGGGAAAGCTGGGATTAGACACATCCTTGACGAACAAGTGCAAAGTTCTTAAATAATGAACAACAGCCAAGCCGACATCCCTTCTTCTGGCCGGAGAAATTCTATGTAGTGTGCTAAAATAAATGAATAAATAAATAAGTAATTAATAACTGAATAACTAGGGGCAGATGACCTCGTAGTTCCACCCCTTAAAACAACAATAACTAACTAACTAACTAACTAACTAAATAACTAACTAAATCTCTAACGAAATAAATAAGCAAATAACTAAATAAATAACTAAATAAATTAATATCTAACTAACTAATTAACTAACTAAATAACTAAGTGACTATCTAACTAAATAACTAAATTGATAACTAAATAAATAACGAAATAACTAACGAATTAACTAACTAAATAACTAAGTGACTAACTGAAATGAAAATCCACAGCCTGCTTCCAGTCTCCGACCGGGTCAGGAATGGAATGAATGAAGCCCCAACCTAGTGGCGAGGATATGAACTGTGCCGGCTGCCGAGGCCTGACGCACTCCTATGGGGCAATGATTAAATGAATGAACAGATGAAATGAAATGTTAGTGGAGAGTGTTGCTGGAATGAAATGTTGACAGGGAAAACCGGAGTACCCGGAGAAAAACCTGTCTGCCTCCGTTTTGTCCAGCACAGATCTCACATGGAGTGACTGGGATTTGAACCACGGTCCCAGCGGTGGGAGGCCGGCGTACTGCCGTCTAAGCCACGGAGGCTCAAACTAAGTGACTGACTAACTAACTAAATAGCTAAGCGACTAACTAAATAACTAACTAAATAACTAAATAAATTAATAAATAACTCAATAAATAGCTAAATAATAAATTAAATAACTAAATAAATTGCTAAATTACTAAATAAATAACTAAATTACCGAATCAATAAGTAAATAACTAAATAACTAAATTAATAACTAAATAAATAACTAAATAAATTAATAACTAACAAACTAACTATCTAACTAACTAATTAACTAACTAAATAACTAAGTGAATAACTAACTAAATAACTAAATAAATAACTAAATATATAGCTAAGAAAATAACTAAATAACTAAATAAATTACTAAATTACTAAATAAATAACTAAGTAAATAGCTAAGTAACTAACTAAATAACTAAATAAATTACTAAATAAGTAACTAAATTAATTAATAAATAACTAAATAAATAGCTAAATAACTAACTAAATAACTAAATAAATCACTAAATTACTAATCAAATTACTAAATTACTAAATAAATAAGTAAATAAATAGATAAATGACTAACTAAATCACTAAATAAATTACTAAATTACTAAATAAATAACTAAATAAATAATTAAATAACTAACTAAATAACTAACTAAATGACCAAATTACAAATTAAATAACTAAATAAATAACTAAATTAAGAACTAATTAATAACAAAATAAATAACTGAACAACGAACTAACGAATAACTAAATTACTAAAATTAACCAAATAACAGAATAAATCTATATATATATAAATCAATGTTACGTGATAGTTTGTATGTCTGTGGGTTTGTCTCCTATGCGTTCATATACCATTCGTCCGATTGCGATGAAACTTGGGTGAGATGTTGAGTACACTCCAAGGAAGGTTTCTGACTTAGTAAATCCATTTTACATTAGGTAGCACACGCGTAGATTCAACGAATGAGCGACGATGCGTGAAGCATTTCAACAAAGTCCCGTATGTGTTCATATACCATTCGTCCGATAGCGATGAAACTTGGGTGAGATGTTGTGTACACTTACGTGAAGGTTTCAAAATTATTTAATACATTTCACAGTAGATAGCGCACAAGTAGATTCAACAAATGAGCGACGACACGCAATGCGTTTCAACAAAGTCCCGTATGCATTCATATACCATTCGTCCGATAGCTATGAAACTTGCGTAAAATGTTGTGTACACTGCAGGGAAATTTTCTGGCTTAGTACATCCACTTTACAATAGGCAGCGCACGAGTAGATTCAACAAATGAGCTACGACGCGCGAAGCATTACTACAAAGTCACGTTTGCGTTCATATACCATTCGTCCGATAGCGATGAAACTAGGCTGAGATTTTGTGTGCACTCCAGGGAAGGTTTCTAGCTTAGTAAAACCCTTTAAAAATAGGTAGAGCACGAGTAGAATCAACAAATGAGCAACGACGCGCGAAGCGTTTCAACAAAGTCCCATATAATTTCATATACCATTCATCCGATAGCGATGAAATTTGGGTGAGATGTTGTGTACACTCCAGGGAAGGTTTCTGGCTGAGTACATCCAAATTACAATATGTAGCGCAAGAGTAGAATCAACAAATGAGCGACGACACGCGAAGCGTTTCAACCAAGTCCCGAATGCATTCATGTACCATTCGTCCGTAGCTATGAAACTTGGGTGAGATGTTGTGTACACTTCATGGAAAATTTCTGGCTTAGTAAATCTACTATACAATATGCAGCGCACAAGTTGATTCAACAAATGAGGGACGACGCGCGAAGCGTTTCAACAACGTCCCGTATAAGGTCATATAACATTCTGCCGTTAGCGGTGAAACTTGGGTGAAAAATGGTGGACACTCCAAGGAAGGTTTCTGGCTTAGTAAATACATTTCACAGTAGGTAGCACACGAGTAGATTCGACAAATGAACGACGACATGCGGAGCGTTTCAATACAGTCCCCTATGTCTTCATACCCCATTAGTCCGATAGCGATGAAACTTGGGTGAGATGTTGTGGACACTTACGTGACGGTTTCTAACTTAGTAAATACATTTTACAGTAGGTAGCGCACGAGTAGATTCAACAAATGAGTGACGGAGCGCGAATCGTTTAAACAAAATCAGGTATGCGTTCATATACTATTCATCCGATTGCGATGAAACATTGATCAGTTATTGTGTACTCGCCAGGGAAGGGGAATTAGTAAATCCATTTCACAATAAATAGCGCAAGAGTAGATGCAACAAATGGGTGACGACGCGCGAAGCGTTTCAACAAAATCCCCTATTGCGTTCGTATAACATTCTTCGATTGCGATGAAACCTTGATGAGTTATTGTGTACATGCCAGGGAAGGGCTTCGACTTAGTAATACATTTCTCAATAGGTAGCGCACGAGTAGATTCTACAAATGAGTGACAGCGCACGAATCGTTTAAACAAAACCCCGTATACGTGCATATACAATTCATCCGATTGCGATGAATCATTGATGAGTTATTGTGTACACGCCAGGGAAGGGTTTCGACTTAGTAAAATCCATTTCACAACAGGTAGCGTACGAGTAGATTCAACAAATGAGTGACAGCGATGAAACTTTTGAAAGTTATTGTGCACGATTCCACGAATGGTTCTAAATTAGAAAACCCATTTTACGATAGCTAAGAGGCAGTTAACATGTTGTGTATCCAAAAGCACTTCAAGAAACAGAATTTCAACGCCAACACTTTCTTTGATTGGCATTGCAAGGCATGCCGGGTACAGCTTGTAAATAAATAAATAAATAAGAAATCTATATCCATCTATGTATATAAAATCAATGTTACGTGATAGTTTGTCTGTCTGTGGGTCTGTGGGTATGTCTCCTATGCGTTCAAATACCATTCGTCCGATTGCGATGAAACTTGGGTGAGATGTTGAGTACACTCCAAGGAAGGTTTCTGACTTAGTAAATCCATTTTACAATAGGTAGCGCACGCGTAGATTCAACAAATGAGCGACGATGCGCGAAGCATTTCAACAAAGTCCCGTATGTGTTCATATACCATTCGTCCGATTGCGATGAAACTTGGGTGAGATGTTGTGTACACTTACGTGAAGGTTTCAAAATTAGTGAATACATTTCACAGTAGATAGCGCACGAATAGATTCAACAAATGAGCGACGACACGCACAGCGTTTCAACATAGTGCCGTATGCATTCATATACCATTCGTCCGATAGCAATGAAACTTGCGTAAAATGTTGTGTACACTGCAGGGAAATTTTCTGGATTAGTACTGTGCCCGTTCGTCCTGGGGATGCGATGACCCATCTGCTATAACATAGCATCCCTGGAGTTCCAGGACAGAGCGTAGTTAAATGAACCTCTAGTCAAATAAGGAATGTGTCGGAAATTCAGCTGAGATCTCGAAAAAGCAGTGGGTTTCACGAGACAAAGTATCTCTAGGGTCGTTACGGGCTTAAGTTAATAAAAATAATTCAAATATAAATGGGCGCCATCAACTGAATTCCTAGCAAAACCACTTCCTTTCCGGATAAGCCTTACTCGAGACAAGGAAAGAAAAAGGAACATCACACCATCATCAGATCACAACTAAGATAAAAAACAAATTTATTTTACTTTGAAAGTCAGACAGACATTTTAAATATAATTCCTACCTAAGAGTATGGTCGAATGCAAAGTTAAATTTTCATTGTCCAAAAATCGAACCATCTCCTTTCTAATGCAAAATTATTTCAATCCACATAACAAGAAAAATGTATTAAGTTCTCTTGGGTTCTCAGGATCACTGTAGCACTATGTATTTCGTCACTGACATTTGTGAAACCTGAGACCTAATTCTCTTTAATTTAACATCAATGTGGATTTAATTAAGTTATTATTCTGCCTAAACATACACATATACTAATCACTCATATTAAATATCACATAAATTATGGTTTGCATGGTATAATTTGAACGTAGAACATGTTAAACAAATGTTCCTAAACATTGAATAATTAATTTACATTATTTACATCGTCATTAATCTCTTATCTGTGAATTACAGAAAATTCAAATTCTCATCGGTCATCATCATCATTATTATCAAAATTAAATATTTCTCACATTAATTCTCACTTCAAAATTCTAAATATTCCTGTCAGAATCGTTAATTCATCACCATTACATCATTTAAATTCACAATTCAAGTTGCAATTCCTTCACATTATCTCTCAATTAAATTTATTTAATTGCATATAAATTCATTAATCATCAGCTTCTTTACTTAATTATCACCTTCTAATTCAGTTATTCATCATCATTACAATCGTCGATTAATTCATTTCAATCAGTTTAATTTATTCAATCTTTAATTCATCCACTTATTTAATTCATCGATTTATTCAAAAATTTAATTTATCAAATTATTTAAATTTCAATCATCTGGTTATTTAGATTTTATTATTTCATCTAGTCATTCTGATTTTTATTTCATTAGGTCAGATCGTTAACATGCTTAATTCTCAGATTATTATTTCATTAATTATTATTTTCAGAAAATCTTGTATTATCAACTTCATTTATTTGTTTAATTTCCTAACAAATTGTTTAATAAGGTTTATAGAACGTTGTCTTACAGTTTTATTACTTCCAAGTTATATCTCGTATTTAATTTATCATGCCAAAAAATATTATTGTCTCCACGACATCACGTTGGATCTAACTATCCACAACGACATTACATTTCTTCAATATTCCAAATATCACATTTGAATATAAGAATTACTCCAAAAACTCCATAAATATTCAGCACATACAGCATGAATCTCAACAATAACGCTAGACTGGGTACGACGACCTCATGTCTGCCTCAAAATACATTATCAACGTTGCAACTATCACATGGCAAATTCCACAAAATGCCTATCACAAACTCCACTTAACCATGTTGCATGATCTACAAAAAATATATAAATGGCTTCAAATTATTAACGCACATAATCTCCAATGACTGTAATTACTCTGATCACATCTAGACAACTCCTTAAACAATTGAAAAAAACATTACTTCAGTAATATAATATCTGCTTTCAAATAGCATAAATTCTCTTTCACAAGTTTCAATAATTCACATCGCAGAAAAACACCAATGTGTTATAATCTCTCATTTAAAAATCTGCAATACTGATCTGCCTTTAAAATAATTATGACCATTAATGATTAATCTTACAAGATTCAATTACTTTAAATCCTTCTCAAAGGTATCAAACACAATTATAAAAATCATCAAAGCATCAGCTGTAATAGCTGTTAAATTGAAATTACTCTCAAAAGAGTATAGCAACAAAATATTGGATTGGCAAACAAGAATTACTAAATGCAATCCTGTTGACATTTATCGTTACTTTATTTAACAAAATTTTGACTGATATGTGACTAGTAGTTCCTTGTTTAATTCACTTACATCTCGTGTACATTCGGATGATAAAATGAGTCCCTCAATGGCGAGTAAGATGTGTAACCACCGTACAATCGTATAAATACGAAGGACCTCGCCCCGTCGACTTGGATGATAGTTCCCTGAACGATGGGTAAGGTGAGTAACCACCATACAATCGTATAAATACGAAAGACCCCATCTCGTAGAATTATATGAGTGAATGTACCAGAAAGGAATCAACAAGTTTCTAGTTGTCATATAAAAGCGATGTTCATTCACTAAAGTGAATAACTTCTTAATATCTCCAAACAATCCAATGGAAAAAATCCCTACTGATGAATAATACACACTCGCTAGTATGCAATGAACTGACGAAGTAGTTTCTGATAATCAATTGCAGATCACGAGTTCGAAATACTCGTTACTAAAAAAAAAACTATTCATGAAAAATATCCTAGCTGGAAAAATGTCTAACAGACCAATCATTTGCTTAATAAAGCCAAACAACGGTGAGAATTTCGTATAATGATGCCTGCCATATCATATGGTTACTCCATATTCTAGCAAATTCGAAGTATATAAATTCAAACCATGTCTTAATAATCAAATCACTCCTATTAGAAAAAAATACATGTGTGCCCAGTATTCATGAAAATAAACGTATCAGGTAGTTAGAACTCTTACAATACCTTTCATTATCAGTTGTAATATAATTTCCAAGATCGTCGATTTTCCCTACCTAAGAATTTCTCGTAAGATCGGCGTGAATATCATTTCATCCATGAAATGACGATTTCCTTCGAAATCCCAAGCGAATCAGCTGTTGGACTCCTCTCGTCAGGAATCGAATCCATCGCTCTGTGGTGCCATCTTGTCTCTATTCACGTTTACTAGATCATGTTGAACCTCGGATTACCCATAGCGGATATCGTCCAACTCCTTCTCGAAAAGTTCATGGAAACAGCGGACCCCCTTACTCCTCTTCTAATATACGCCACTGTTCCGATAAATGTTCAGTTTGAGAATTGTAAGTCCAATCTCAACTTACTGCAAAGTCCCACTTGAGTAAAATAAAAATTTTACTAGATAGTGTTCAAGATTACGATACACCCTGTATCTGTCTGTAATATGTAACTCATGAAAATTGCATAAGATATAAATCTTATAAATGCACGATATAATGTTAATCAGAGCCTATGCTAACATTCAGTTTACTTGGAATAGTAAAAGTCGCTTTGAATGTGTTATATAACAGCATGGTTATAAGGTTATTCGTAAAAGCCTGTGCTCGAACAGCGTCGAAATGAAGCTTGAAATAAAGTCTTCAAATGCGATCAGTGTGGTTTTGAAATACCCCGGCTATCTACAATTGTCTCCTCGGCCAGGTCGCCTGGATCAACGACCCGCGCGGCCTTCGCTGCTCGGTGATACGAGAACTGTAGCCTACACTTGCCGTGACGGTTTACGTAAGTTGCGTGACCTTCAATGCCCGTCTCGCTGTGCTATAGAGCTACTCTGTACTGCCCGTCTCCCAGGGCCCAACTGACTTGCTAGCGCTATGTTCCAGCTTTGTGTGCTCCGCTCGGCACGTGGCTCATTCTCCCCACCACAGTGCTCCTACGTCAAGAACATAGTCTCGAACCCGAATCCTCTCGGCTGTTCTGTTATAAAATAACTTATTTCCATAAAATTATTTCCACATATAATGCATGTTATATATCCTCTTCTAAATTGTTTTGATTGCTATAATCCCATATATGTTTCAATAAAGCTTCACATCTCCATTCATAATTCTATCTTCTTACAGATTTCAATGCCTCCTTAATTCTTGACCTGCTACGTCATCTTGGCATTCTTCTTGACGCGATCGATGCGCTATATTTTCCGCTTGCTTTCTAAAACCTCAACTACAGCTTAATGTCTGCTGGCGTAGCCGATAGCCTAAAATAGGTATCGGGTACAGTACATCCACTTTACAATAGGCAGCGCATGAGTAGATTCAACAAATGAGCTACGACGCGCGAAGCATTTCAACAAAGTCACGTTTGCGTTCATATACCATTCATCCGATAGCGATGAAACTAGGCTGAGATTTTGTGTGCACTCCAGGGAAGGTTTCCAGCTCAGTAAATCCCTTTAAAAAGAGGTAAAGCACGAGTAGAATCAGTAAATGAGCGACGATGCGCGAAGCGTTTCAACAAAGTCCCATATAATTTCATATACCATTCATCCGATAGCGATGAAACTAGGGTGAGATGTTGTGTACACTCCAGGGAAGGTTTCTAGCTTAGTACATACATTTTACAATAGGTAGCGCACCAGTAGATTCAACAAATGAGCGATGACACGCGAAGCGTTTCAATAAGGTCCCGTATAAAGTCATATACCATTCGTCTGATAGTGATAAATGTTTGGTGAATTGTTGTGTACACTCCAGGAAAGGTTTCTGGTTAAGTAAATCCATTTTACAATACGAAGCGCACGTTTATGTTCAACAAATGAGTGACTACGCGCGAAGCGTTTCGACAACGTCCCGTATACGTTGGCATACCATTCATCCGATTGCGATGAAACTTGGGTGAGATGTTGTGTACACTCCAGGGAAGGTTTCTGGCTGAGTACATCCATATTACAATATGTAGCGCAAGAGTAGAATCAACAAATGAGCGACGACACGCGAAGCGTTTCAACCAAGTCCCGTATGAATACATATGCCATTCGTCCGTAGCTATGAAACTTGGGTGAGATATTGTGTACACGTCATGGAAAATTTCTGGCTTAGTAAATCCCCTATACAATATGCAGCGCACAAGTTGATTCAACAAATGAGGGACGACGCGCGAAGCGTTTCAACAAAGTCCCGTATAAGGTCATATACCATTCTGCCGTTAGCGGTGAAACTTGGGTGAAATATGGTGGACACTCCAAGGAAGGTTTCTGGCTTAGTAAATACATTTCACAGTAGGTAGCACACGAGTAGATTCGACAAATGAACGACGACACGCGGAATGTTTCAATACAGTCCCCTATGTCTTCATATCCCATTAGTCAGATAGCGATGAAACTAGGGTGAGATGTTGTGGACACTTACGTGACGGTTTCTAACTTAGTAAATACATTTTACAGTAGGTAGCGCACGAGTAGATTCAACAAATGAGTGACGGAGCGCGAATCGTTTAAACAAAATCAGGTTTGCGTTCATATACTATTCATCCGATTGCGATGAAACATTGATCAGTTATTGTGTACCCGCCAGGAAAGGGGACTTAGTAAATCAATTTCACAATAAGTAGCGCAAGAGTAGATGCAACAAATGGGTGACGACGCGCGAAGCGTTTCAACAAAATCCCCTATTGCGTTCATATCACATTCTTCGATTGCGATGAAAACTTGATGAGTTATTGTGTACACGCCAGGGAAGGGCTTCGACTTAATAATGCATTTCTCAATAGGTAGCGCACGAGTAGATTCAACAAATGAGTGACAGCGCACGAATCGTTTAAACAAAACCCCGTATACGTGAATATGCCATTCATCCGATTGCGATGAATCATTGATGAGTTATTGTGTACACGCCAGGGAAGGGTTTCGACTTAGTAAATCCATTTCACAATAGGTAGCGTACGAGTTGATTCAACAAATGAGTGACAGCGATGAAACTTTTGAAAGTTGTTGGGCACGCTCCCACGAATGGTTCTAAATTAGAAAATCCATTTTACGATTGCTTAGAGGCAGTTAACATGTTGTGTATCCAAAAGCACTTCAAGAAACAGAATTTCAACGCCAACACTTTCTTTGATTGGCATTGCAACACATGCCGGGTACAGCTTGTGTATATATAAAAGAACAATTTTACGTGAGAGTTTGTATGTCTGTCTGTGGGTGTGTATGTCTCCTATGCGTTCATATACCATTTATCCGATTGCGATGAAACTTGGGTGAGATGTTGAGTACACTCCGAGGAAGGTTTCTGACTTAGTAAATCCATTTTACAATAGGTAGCGCACACGTAGATTCAACAAATGAGCGACGATGCACGAAGCATTTCAACAAAGTCCCGTTTGCATTCATATACCATTCGTCCGATAGCTATGAAAGTTGCGTAAAATATTGTGTGCACTGCAGGGAAATTTCCTGGCTTAGTAAATCCACTTTACAATAGGCATCGCACGAGTAGATTCAACAAATGAGCTACGACGCGCGAAGCATTTCAACAAAGTCACGTATGCGTTCATATACCTTTCGTCCGATAGCGATGAAACTAGGCTGAGATTTCGTGTGCACTCCAGGGAAGGTTTCTGGCTTAGTAAATCCCTTTAAAAATAGGTAGAACACGAGTAGAATCAACAAATGAGCGACGACGCGCGAAGCGTTTCAACAAAGTCCCATATAAGGTCATATACTATTCATCCGATAGCGATGAAACTTGGGTGAGATGTTGTGTACAGTCCAGGGAAGGTTTCTGGCATTGTACATCCATTTTACAATAGGTAGCGCACCAGTATTTTCAACAAAATAACCGATGACACGCGAAGCGTTTCAACAATGTCCCGTATAATGTCATATACAATTCGTCTGATAGTGATAAATGTTTGGTGAATTGTCGTGTACACTCCAGGAAAGGTTTCTGGCTAAGTAAATCCGTTTTACAATAAGAAACGCACGTTTAGATTCAGCAAATGAGTGACTACGCAGGAAACGTTTCGACAACGACCCGTATACGTTCACATATCTTTCATCTGATTACGATGAAACTTGGGTGAGATGTTGTGTACACTTACGGGAAGGATTCAAAATTATTGAATACATTTCACAGTAGATAGCGCACGAGGAGATTCAACAAATGAGCGACGACACGCGAAGCGTTTCAACCAAGTCCCGTATGCAATCATATACCATTCGTCCGTTAGCTATGAAACTTGGGTGAGATGTTGTGTACACGTCATGGAAGGTTTCTGGCTTAGTGAATCCACTATACAATATGCAGCGCACAAGTAGATTCAACAAATGAGGGACGACGCGCGAAGCGTTTCAACAAATACCCGTATAAGGTCATATGCCATTCTGCCGTTAGCGGTGAAACTTGGGTGAAATATGGTGGACACTTCAAGGGAGGTTTCTGGCTAAGTAAATACATTTCACAGTAGGTAGCACACGAGTAGATTCGACTAATGAACGACGACACGCGGAGCGTTTCAATACAGTCCCATATGTCTTCATATCCCATTTGTCCGATAGCGATGAAACTTGGGTGAGATGTTGTGGACACTTACGTGACGGTTTCTAACTTAGTAAATACATTTTACAGTAGGTAGCGCACGAGTAGATTCAACAAATGAGTGACGGGGCGCGAATCGTTTAAACAAAATCAGGTATGCGTTCATATACTATTCATCCGATTGCGATGAAACATTGATCAGTTATTTTGTACCCGCCAGGGAAGGGGACTTAGTAAATCCATTTCACAATAAGTAGCGCAAGAGTAGATGCAACAAATGGGTGACGACGCGCGAAGCGTTTCAACAAAATCCCTTATTGCGTTCATATAACCCTCTTCGATTGCGATGAAACCTTGATGAGTTATTGTGTACACGCCAGGGAAGGGCTTCGACTCAGTAATACATTTCTCAATAGGTAGTGCACGAGTAGATTCTACAAATGAGTCACAGCGCACGAATCGTTTAAACAAAACCCCGTATACGTGCATATACCATTCATCCGATTGCGATGAAACATTGATGAGTTATTGTGTACACACAGGGAAGGGTTTCGACTTAGTAAATCCATTTCACAATAGGTAGCGCACGAGTATATGCAACAAAAGGGTAACGTGATGATAATTGTTGTTTTAAGGGGCCTAACATCGAGGTTATCGGCCCCTTATGAACTGAAATGTCGTGAAATGAAAGGATGTAGATAAAATCAACTCACTGCCATGGATGAAACGAAAATGGTGTTTATAAAACAGACAGTGAGCCCCAAAAATTATGCCTTATTTGAATAAAAAATAAATAAAAACTGATGGTTAAAAAGGATAAAACAAATAAGGCATAGTGAACAATAAAATATATGAACACAATAAAAAACATAAAACAGATTTAACCTGAATTAACAGTTGTAACTACACATTAAAACTTAAAAAAGTAACCACTCTCCCTCATGAACCGGATGACGAGGTCAGCTGACGGCCCGTCATCACGGAGAATAAGGGAGAGGGTATTAGGCAGTTTAAGAGTCCCTCGCAGATCGGCCAGATCCACACACTCCAAGAGAAGGTGTGCCATGGTTAGGTGGGCGCCGCAAGGACACACAGGGGGATCTTCTCTCTTCAGCAAGTGGGAGTGCGTAGCAATCCCATGGCCGATCCGGAGTCGACAGAGTACCACAGCTTCCTTCCGGAGAGAGCGGAAGGAAGATTTCCACACCTTCGTTGTCTCCTTGATGCCTCTCAGTTTGTTCTCAATGCGACAGGATCGAATGCCGCAACCGAGAGCGCACATCACTAGCAGGCACCTTATACGGTAGCGAGGGCAGTGCGACTGCCTCTCTCGCCGCCTGATCAGCAAGCTCGTTTCCCGCAATACCCATGTGGCTAGGAAGCCACACAAAGGTCACCCCGGTTCCAGCGTTACGCGAACTGACGAGCTGGTCGTGCACACGCTGGACCAACGGGTGCTTCGGGAAACGCACATCGATCGCTTGCAGCGCACTCAGAGAGTCAGTACACACAAGAAAGTGCTGGTGATCGTCTGATAACGTGTACCGCAGAGCCTCTAAGATGGCATAGAGCTCCGCAGTGTACACGCCACAGGCCTCGGGAAGTGAAAAGAGAAACCGACGATCCTCAACCACAAATGCACAGCCTACTTTCTCGTTTACCCTCGAACCGTCCGTGAATAGCAGCCCTGATCCCGGATACCGGCTCACCACGGACTGGAACAGCCTCCGATGGACGGAGGAGTCCGTGTCCGACTTGGGGCAGGTGTGCAGATCCAGGATGATATCAGGGCGAGAGACCTTCCACGGAGGGGCCTTGCTAGGTACTCGGAAGATACAGGAGACATAAGGAAATCGGAACTGACGGTATAAGTCATCCAAGCGAATCCCCGCCGGCCGAGTGGCTCAGGCGAGCGCATCATACAGCCGGTGATTCGGATTGGAAAACAAACTTGGATAGCTTGGATGAAGTGGCATCTGTCGAATAGTTGCAGCATAGGCAAGCAGTACTTGTTGGCGCCTCAGGTGTAAAGGAGGTACGCCAGCCTCGGCGAGCAAGCTGACGACTGGGCTTGTCCGAAAGGCACCCGTCGCCAGCCTCACACCGCCGTGGTGGACACTGTCCAGTTTAACAAGCACTGACTTACGGGCCGAACCATATGCTACACTGCCATAATCTAACCTAGATAAAATCAGTGCCTTATAAAAACGTAGGAGCACCGCGCGGTCCGCCCCCCCCCATGATGTGCCGCTAAGAAACCGCAACATGTTGAGTTTCTTAGCACAGGCAGTTTTCAAACACCGCACGTGTGGTTCCCACGTCAATTTCTGATCGAAAAGGAGCCCAAGGAACCGGTACGCAGCAACAACAGGCAAAGCTACATTGCCCAGATAAAGCTCAGGATCTGGATGGAGGGTGCGCTTACGGCAGATATGGACAACCGAGGACTTAGCGGTTGAGAATCGAAAGCCATGCTCCAGTGTCCAGCGTTCCACTCTCCGAATAGCTTGTTGTAACTGTCGTTCAGCGACCGCCATATTGTGCGCACTATAATGTAGAGCGAAGTCGTCTACATATAGCGACGGTACCACTGCTGGACCAGCAGCAGCGACTATACCGTTTATGGCAATCGCAAATAATGTTACGCTAAGCACCGATCCCTGTGGGACTCCGTTTTCCTGTATATGATATTGCGAATATGTCCCCCCTATTCGGACACGGAACAGGCGAAGGGACTGAAAATTCGCAATAAAAACCGGCAAGTTACCTCGGAATTTCCATTGATGCAGGGTAGAGAGGATTCCGTAACGCCAAGTGGTGTCATAGGCCTTCTCGAGGTCAAAGAAAACAGCGACCAGGTGCTGTCTCCGGAGAAAAGCGTCCTGTATGGCGGTCTCCAGGCGTACCAGATGGTCGTTGGTACACCGTGACGCCCTGAAACCACACTGGTATTCAGACAGGAGTCCCCGTTTCTCCAGGACCCACACTAGGCGCCGATTGACCATTCTCTCGTAGAGCTTGCACAGACCGTTAGTGAGACAAATAGGTCTGTAACTCCCTGTCAATTTGGGATCCTTATCGGGCTTCAGGATAGGTATAATGATACCTTCCTGCCATTGCGCTGGAAACACACCTTCCAACCAGATACGATTAAACACCCTGAGCAAATAACGAATGCTCTCATCGTTAAGGTGTTTAAGCATCTGGTTGTGAATATTATCCGGGCCAGGAGACGTGTCCCTGCAGAGCGCCAGCGCTCCGCGGAGTTCCCACTCCGTAAAGGGCACGTTGTACTCCTCCGAAGCGCGGGAAGCAAAACTTAGCTGGAAACGTTCCGCTTCGCGCTTCAGGGCCACGAACGCAGGGTCATAGTTATCGGAACCGGATATATCCGCAAAATACGAGGCGAGATGGTTTGCAACGCGATAAGGATCTGTAACCAAGTCATTATCAATGGAAATTCCCGGTACAGTAGAAGATGTCTGAATTCCCAAAATGCGTCGTAGTTTAGTCCACACTTGAGAGGAGGGGGTATGTGCCGTAATAGAAGACACATACCATTCCCAGGATTGTTTCTTTCTCTGGCGAATAAGAATCCGTGCCTTGGCACGACATTTCTTAAACGCCACCAAATTGGCCATGGTTGGACGCCGACGGTAGTGCTTATGAGCTCGACGATGGTCTCTTATGGCCGCTGCAATATCCTCTGTCCACCAAGGGACGAGTTTGCGACGAGGAGTCCCAGAAAAGGATGGAATGGACTCTTCGGCGGCAGCAAGAAGCACATCGGTGATGTGCTGTACCTCGTGCTGTATCGACGCTCCGGCAACCAAGATCAACGAACACAGCTCGTTCTTGAAACGAGGGCCAATTTGCCCGCTTAAGAACCCAACGACTGGGGAACTCCACGGGCGTCTGGTTCAGAAGGGTAAGAACGGTCGGGAAATGGTCACTGTCACAGAGGTCGTCGTGTACATACCAACCAAATAGGGGGACCAGCGCACGGCTACACACACTCAAGTCAATGCGTGTGTACGTGCCGTGCGCTAAGCTAAAATGTGTAGCTTCCCCTGTGTTTAATAGAGATAAATCCAACCCTTCAATTAAGCCTTCCACGTCCCTTCCTCTGGGGCAGGAAGATGGTGATCCCCATTGGGGGTGATGAGAGTTGAAATCACCCACGAGTAGGAAAGGGACTGGAAGTTGATCAACAAGATCTAAGACGTCATTAAAATCAAGGGGTTGGTTCGGTGGAAGGTACACGTTACAAACAGTTGTCATAGCAGGCAAGGACACGCGAACTGCAATAGCTTCCAGAGGAGTGGCGAGTGGAAACTCCTCACTATAGCAGTCAGAGCGAACGAAGGTACAAACGCCCCCGGAAGCCCGGGCGGCGTCTTGTCGCTCTTTAGAGCATAGTCGGAAACCTCTCAGAACAGTCTCGTGATCAGGTCTGAGGTTTGTTTCCTGTAGGCAGACTATACTCGCTGCGTATTGGGCAATAAGCTGACGGAGTTCAGTCAAATGCCTGTCATAACTGTTACAATTCCACTGTAACAGTGCCATTGCGTGAACTTAGGGAATAAGTTGAAGCAGCAAGCTACAACTTAGACTCTGGAGGATCTACAGTCACTACGTCGACTATAATCTCCATGTCCTCAGGCGAGGTCATGGAGTGAATCGACTCAGTGGAAGATTTCCTGGACGCAGTTCGGCGGCGGGGGGATCTCCGTGGGGAGCGCGCAGATCTGGGGACCGAAACGTCCCCAGGCACAAAAGCATCCGCAGGTGTTGGCGCGGATGGCTTCCCCTTTTTTGGAGAAAGGGAATGCGTAGTGCGGGGTCCCTTCTTACCCGCCCCCGCCTCTTTAAGATATATAGACGGGTCAGGAGCCGAAGTCCTGACCCTGGTCGACGATGCCGCCTCCGCCGGCTTCGGCGCGGCTTTCGCCGACCGTTTGGGTGGGGAGGAAGACTTCGACTTCCTCCCGAGTGGGGAGTAAGTCTTCAACTTCCTCCCCTGCTGTGTGGGCGGAGCAGCCTTCGTGCTGGCCGAAGGTGGAGTTGAAGTAATGCGCCGGACATCAGTCACGTGACGGTGCTGCATATCCAGCCTTGAGCTCCTCGTCAGTGTTCAGAATCAGGTCCCGGTGGAAAATAACTCCTCGGACCAGATTCAGGGACGTGTGCTTTTCCACTTTGACGGGAATGTCGCCAAAGTGGTCACATTGCAAAAGTCGTTCAACTTGCTCACCAGTCCTAGTCTTGAGCAACAAGCTACCGTTCCTCATCTTTTGTAATTTCTCAAGCTCACCATAGACACCTTCTATGTGGCGAGAAAACAAAATACTCTTTACCAGCTTGAAATCACCCCCATCTGTTCTGGTAGCTACCAGAAACTTGGGGGTGTTAGCACCCAGATTTTCACGCACAGATTGTTCCCAGGGGGTTGATCCCCGTAGGGAATCAAATGTTAAAGACTTGGGCGTAGGACCACCCTGTTTGGGTGTAGGACCACCCTGGTTGGGGATTTTTCTTTTGGAACCCATGGCCAGATCATCCTCCCCGAATGCCACCCACATCCGATCACGGGCAGTCGCAGTAGGCGCTACCCAGCCAGGGCAAGGCCCGCCTAGCTTGGAAGGCATTGCCGGGGGTCCGATGTTTTACAATGCCGTATCGGTGTGTACCCCTTGGCATATTCTGGATTTTACAGCTCAGACATTCGGCTGTGCGGGGACCTGCGTAGTCAGGCGGATACTACTGCACGGGTACATGGCACACCCACCTGTCGGCGCGGCCAAGACCGGAACAGGCTTTCGAGCGTAGTCGCAAGCGTAAGTGGCCCATCCCCTAACAGCACGAACATATTGAAATTTTGGTTGCCAGACCCTGAAAGCAGTAACGAAAAGAAGTGCGATATAACCTAATGAGAGTTATACCGCACGGGTGTATGTCTTTTAGAGCTGACTGTCAAACCCTCGACAGGGGACCGTTCCAAGAAGCCCTTTTAGTCGTCTTTTACGACTGGCAGGGATTACCGTGGATGTTTTCGCTTCCTCCCACCCACTGGGGGTACAATTCACAAAACAACGCGGAGTCCTTAAAGTATAGCCAAGGTCGCCCCTTTTAGTCGCCTCTTACGACAGGCAGGGGATACCGTGGGTGTATTCTAAACCCCCCACCCACAAGGGGGGGGGGAACAAATGGGTGATGACGCGCGAAGCGTTTCAACAAAATCCCCTATACGTTCATATAACCTTCGTCGATTGTGATGAAACCTTGATGAGTTATTGTGTCCAGGCCAGGGTAGGGTTTCGACTTAGTAAATCCATTTCTCAATATCTAGCGTACGAGTAGAATCAACAAATGAGTGACAGCGCACGAAACGTTCAAACAAAATCCCGTATACGTTCATATGCCATTCATCCGATTGCGATGAAACTTTTGAAAGTTGTTGTGCATGCTCCCACGAATGGTTCTAATTTAGAAAATCCAGTTTACGATAGCTTAGAGGCAGTTAAGGGAAATTGAAAAACATGTTGTGTATCCAATAGCCCTTCAAGAAACAAAATTTCAACGCCAACACTTTCTTTGATTGGCATTGCAACGCATGCCGAGTACAGCTTGTCTATATATATAAAAATCTATTTCACGTGATAGTTTGTCTGTCTGTCTGTCTGTGGGTGTGTATGTCTCCTATGCGTTCATATACCATTCATCCAATTGCGATGAAACTTGGGTGAGATGTTGAGTACACTCCAAGGAAGGTTTCTGATTTAGTAAATCCATTTTACAATAGGTAGTGCACGCGTAGATTCAACAAATGAGCGATGATGCGCGAAGCGTTTCAACCAAGTCCCGTATGTGTTAATATACCATTCGTCCGATAGCGATGAAACTTGGGTGAGATGTTGTATACACTTACGTGAAGGTTTCAAAATTAGTGAATACATTTCACAGTAGACAGCGCACGAGTAGATTCAACAAATGAGCGACGACACGCGAAGCGTTTCAACAAAGTCCCGTATAAGGTCATATACCATTCGTCTGATAGTGATAAATATTTGGTGAATTGTTGTGTACACTCCAGAAAAGGTTTCTGGCTTAGTAAATCCATTTTCACGAAGCCCACGTTTAGATTCAACAAATGAGTGACTACGCGTGAGGCGTTTCGAAAACGTCCCGTATACGTTCATATACCATTCGTCCGATAGCGATAAAACTTGGGTGAGATGTGTACATTCCAGGGAAAGTTTCTGGCTGAGTACATCCATATTACAATACGTAGCGCAAGAGTAGAATCAACAAATGAGCGACGACACGCGAAGCGTTTCAACCAAGTCCCGTATGCATTCATATACCATTCGTCCGATAGCTATGAAACTTGGGTGAGATGTTGTGTACACTTCATGGAAGGTTTATGGCACATGTAGATTCAACAAATGAGGGACGACGCGCGAAGCGTTTCAAAAAAGTCCCGTATAAGGCCATATAGCATTCTGCCGTTAGCGGTGAAACTTGGGTGAAATATGGTTGACACTCCAAGGAAGGTTAGTAAATACATTTCAAAGTAGGTAGCACACGAGTAGATTCGACAAATGAACGACGACACGAGGAGCGTTTCAATACATTCCCCTATGTCTTCATATCCCATTTGTCCGATAGCGATGAAACTTGGGTGAGATGTTGTAGACACTTACGTGACGGTTTCTAACTTAGTAAATACATTTTACAGTAGGTAGAGCACGAGTAGATTCAACAAATGAGTGACGGGGCCCGAATCGTTTAAACAAAATCCGGTATGCGTTCATGTACTATTCATCCGATTGCGATGAAACATCGATCAGTTATTGTGTACACGCCAGGGAAGGGTTTCGACTTAGTAAATCCCTTTCACAATAAGTAGCGCAAGAGTAGATGCAACAAATGGGTGAAGACGCGCGAAGCGTTTCAACAAAATCCCTTATTGCGTTCATATAACTTTCTTCGATTCCGATGAAACCTTGATGAGTTATTTTGTACACGCCAGGGAAGGGCTTCGACTTAGTAATACCTTTCTCAATAGGTAGCGCACGAGTAGATTCAACAAATGAGTGACAGCGCACGAATCGTTTAAACAAAAGCCCGTATACAGTACGTGCATTTACCATTCATCCGATTGCGATGAAACATTGATGAGTTATTGTGTACACGCCAGGCAAGGGTTTCGACGTAGTAAGTCCATTTCACAATAGATAGCGAACGAGTATATGCAACAAATGGGTGACGACGCGCGAAGCGTTTCAACAAAATCCCCTATGCGTTCATATAACCTTCGTCGATTGTGATGAAACCTAGATGAGTTATTGTGTACACGCCAGGGTAGGGTTTCGACTTAGTAAATCCATTTCTCAATAGGTAGCGTACGAGTAGAATCAACAAATGAGTGACAGCGCACGAATCGTTCAAACAAAATCCCGTATACGTTCATATGCCATTCAACCGATTGCGATGAAACTTTTGAAAGTTGTTGTGCACGCTCCCACGAATGATTCTAAATTAGAAAATCCATTTTACGATAGTTTAGGGGCAGTTAACGGAAATTGAAAAACATGTTGTGTATCCAAAAGCACTTCAAGAAACAGAATTTCAACGCCAACACTTTCTTTGATTGGCATTGCAACGCATGCCGGGTACAGCTTGTCTATATATATAAAAATCAATGTTACGTGATTGTATGTATGTGGGTGTGTATGTCTCCTATGCGTTCATACACCACCCATCCGATTGCGCTGAAACTTGGGTGAGATGTTGAGTACACTCCAAAGAAGGTTTCTGGCTTAATAAATCCATTTTACAATAGGCAGCGCACGAGTAGATTCAACAAATGAGCTACGACGCGCGAAGCGTTTCAACAAAGTCTGTTATGCATTCATATACCATTGATCCGATTGCGATGAAACTTGGGTGGGATGTTGAATACAGTCCAGTGAAGGTTTTCGGCTAAGTAAATCCATTTTAAAATAGGCAGCGCGCGAGTAGATTCAACAAATGAGCGATGGCACGACAATTGTTTTAACTAAGTCACGTATGCGTTCATATACCAATCATACGATTGCGACGAAACTTGGGTGAGATGTTGAGTACACCCCAAGGAAGGTTTCTGGATTAGTAAATACATTTTAGAATAGGTAGCTCACGAGTAGATTCTACCAATGAGTGACGACGCGGGAAGCGTTTCAATAAATTACTGTATGCGATCACATACCATTCATTCGATTTCGATGAAACTTGGGAGAGATGTGGAGTACACCACTCCAAGGAAGGTTTCAGGCTTACTAAATCCACTTTACAATAGGTAGCGCACGAGTAGATTCAAGAAATGAGCGACGACGCGCGAAGCGTTTCAATCATGTCCCGTATGCGTTCACATAGTATTCATCCGATTGCGGTGAAACTGGGGTGAGATATTGAGCACACCCCAGGGAAGGTTTCAGGATTAGTAATTCCATTTTACAATAGGTAGCACACGTGTTGATTCAACAAATGAGTGACGACGCGCGAAGCGTTTCAATAAATTACCGTATGCGTTCACATTCCATTTATTCGATTTCGATGAAACTTGGGAGTGATGTTGAGTACACTCCAAGGAAGGTTTCTGGCTTAGTAAATCCATTTTATAATAGGTAGCGCACGTGTAGATTCAACAAATGAGTGGCGACGCGCGAAGCGTTTCATAAAGTCCCGTATTCGATCATATACCATTCGTTCGATAGCGATGAAACTTGGGTTAGATGTTGTGTACACGCCATGGAAGGTTTCTGGCTTAGTACATGCATTTTACAATAGGTAGCGCACGAGTAGATTCAACAAATGAGCGATGGCACGACAATTGTCTTAACTAAGTCACGTATGCGTTCATATACCAATCATACGATTGCGATGAAGCTTTGTTGAATCTTGAGTACACTCCAGAGAAGGTTATTGATTTAGTAAATCCATTTCGCAATAGGGAGCGCACGAGTAGATGCAACATATGATTGACGACGCGCGAAGCGTTTCAACAAAATCCCGTATGCGATCTTATAACATTCATCGATTGGGAAGAAACTTTGGTGAGCTGTTGTGTACACTCATGTGAACGTTTATAACGTAGTAAATCCATTTCCCAATAGGTAGCACACGAGTAGATTCAACAAATGTGTGACAACGCACGAATCGTTTAAACAAAGTCGCGTATTGGTTCATATGCCATTCATCCGATTGCCATGACACGTTAATGATTTGTTGTGTACAAGCCAGGGAAGGTTTCCGACTTAGTAAATCCATTTCTCAATAGGTAGCGCACGCGTATATGCAACAAATGAATGACGACGCGCGAAGCGTTTGAACATAATTGCGTATGCGTTCATATGCCATTCATACGATTGCGATGAAACTTTGATGAGTTGTTGTGTACACGCCAGGAAAGGTTTTCGATTTAGTAAATCAATTTCACAATAGGTAGCGCACGCGTTGATGCAACAATTGGGTGACGACGCGCGAAGCGTTTCAACCAAGTCCCATATGCCTTCATATACCATTCATCGATTGCGATGAAACATTGATGAGTTGTTGTGTACACATATGTGTAGGTTTCTAACTTAGTAAATCCATATCACAATAGGTAGCGCACGAGTAGATTCAACACATTCAAAAATCGCTTACCATGGCCAGGAGCGAACTTGCAAAGTAGTAAAACCATTTTACGATAGCTTAGAGGCAGATAACGGAAATTGAAAAACATATTGTGTATCCAAAAGCACTTCAAGAAACAAAATGTCAACGCCAACACTTTCTTTGATTGGCATTGCAACGCATGCCGGGTACAGCTTGTCTATATATATAAAAATCAATGTAACGTGATAGTTTGACTGTGGGTGGGTATGTATGTCTCCTATGCGTTCATATACCATTCGTCCGATTGCGATGAAACTTGGGTGAGATGTTGAGTACACTCCAAGGAAGGTTTCTGACTTAGTAAATCCATTTTACAATAGGTAGCGCACGCGTAGATTCAACAAGTAGTTCCGTGAAGAACTATACAGCCTATTTTCATATATCCTACTTATGTTAACTGCCACAATCAACATACAAAATTTCAGTTTAATTGCTGTAACAGATTCGTAGATATTGAGAACCGTCTAAATATTTCAGATGGTCGCCAGGTTGGATTTTTATTTTTGTACTATTACATTAAGATTATTGTGTACGTGTGGTATTCAAACTTGAATCGCATGATTAGAACACAAGAAGTAAGAACGAGATTTTAAATTTACGCACAGCAGCCATCTTGTGATTATGTAAATAATTGAAATAAATTAGATGCCAGTGGATCAACATTTGTATAAGCATTTAACGTGCAAAGTTTCACGGCACTCGGATAGTTAATTCGCGAGAAACGTCCATTTAAATATTTATACTTCGCGTCGCCACCATGTTGGATTTGTGCTCACCAGGTTACTCAAAGTCCTATAGGTGAACATATGTTCATAGTCTCTATGAACATAAAAAAATCAATTTGGTTGCTGAAAAAGATTCATAGATATTGAGAACCGTTTAAATATTTCGGAAGCTCGCTATTTAGGATTGTTATATGTATAGGCCATAGAGTTATGTACCATTCAAGGACAATTATTGCCTAGGTTCATTATTCAAACTTTCACTTTGATCGCATGATTACGGCACAAGAAATTAAAACTTAATTTTAAAATTTCGCACAGCCGCCATCTTGAGGTTATGTAAACAATTGAATTAAATTAGATGGCAGTGCATTACAATCTGCAAAATCATTTACTGTACCACATTTCACTGCGCTCAGAGAGTTAAATCACGAGAAATGTCTATTAAAATATTTCAAATTCGCTTTGTCGCCATGTTCGTTTTGTACTTCACAGGTTTATGAAATATACATAGGTAAACTTGTATCAGTACCCTTTATCACCGTACAAAATTGCAGGCTGATATCTGTAATAGTTTCGGAGATATAGAATGTCAGTGAAATATTTCGCACAGCCGCCATTGTGACGTTATGTAAACAATTGAACTAAATTAGACTCCAGTGCATTGCAATGTGTATAAACAATTGCTGTACCAAGTTTCATTACGTTTGGATAGTTAAATCGCAAGAAAAGTCTATTTAAATGTCTCAACTTCGCTTGGCCGCCATGTTGGTTTTGTAGTCACCAGGTTTTGGAAAGTCTCATAGGTGAACTTCTAGTAGTGCCCTTTATCACCGTACACAATTTCAGGGCGATATCGGTAATAGTTTCGGAGATATTGAATGCTAGTGAAATATTTCGCACAGCCGCCATGTTGGATTGGAGAAACGTAACAAAATTTGAAGGGCACGGTCGAGGTCGCCGGGAATAGTGCTATAAACTTCCCGAGTTTCATTGAAATCGCTCCAGCCGTTTCGATTTTATTAGGGGGGGACACACACACGAATCACACACACACGCACACACACACACACACACACACACACGCACACACACACGGACAAAAGGTGATCTCATAAGCCTATTTTTTCAAAATTGAAAATAGGCTAACAAATGAGCGACGATGCGCGAAGCATTTCAACAAAGTCCCGTATGTGTTCATATACCATTCGTCCGATAGCGATGAAATTTGGGTGAGATGTTGTGTACACTTACGTGAAGGTTTCAAAATTAGTGAATACATTTCACAGTAGATAGCGTACGAGTAGATTCAACAAATGAGCGACGACACGCAAAGCGTTTTAACATAGTCCCGTATGCATTCATATACCATTCGTCCGATAGCTATGAAACTTGCGTAAAATGTTGTGTACACTGCAGGGAAATTTTCTGGCTTAGTACATCCACTTTACCGAGTGGATTCAACAAATGAGCTACGACGCGCGAAGCATTTCAACAAAGTCACGTTTGCGTTCATATACCATTCGTCCGATAGCGATGCAACTAGGCTGAGATTTTGTGTGCACTCCAGGGAAGGTTTCTAGCTTAGTAAATCCCTTTAAAAATAGGTAGAGCACGAGTAGAATCAACAAATGAGCGACGACGCGCGAAGCGTTTCAACAAAGTCCCATATAATTTCATATACCATTCATCCGATAGCGATGAAACTTGGGTGAGATGTTGTGTACACCCCAGGGAAGGTTTCTGGCTTAGTACATACATTTTACAATAGGTAGCGCACCAGTAGATTCAACAAATGAGCGATGACACGCGAAGCGTTTCGACAACGTCCCGTATACGTTCAAATACCATTCATCCGATTGCGATGAAACGTGGGTGAGATGTTGTGTACACTCCAGGGAAGGTTTCTGGCTGAGTACATCCATATTACAATATGTAGCGCAAGAGTAGAATCAACAAATGAGCGACGACACGCGAAGCGTTTCAACCAAGTCCCGTATGCATACATGTACCATTCGTCCGTAGCTATGAAACTTGGGTGAGGTGTTGTGTAAACGTCATGGAAAATTTCTGGCTTAGTAAATCCCCTATACAATATGCAGCGCACAAGTTGATTCAACAAATGAGGGACGACGCGCGAATCGTTTCAACAAAGTCCCGTATAAGGTCATATACCATTCTGCCGTTAGCGGTGAAACTTGGGTGAAATATGGTGGACACTCCAAGGAAGGTTTCTGGCTTAGTAAATACATTTCACAGTAGGTAGCGCACGAGTAGATTCGACAAATGAACGACGACACGCGGAGCGTTTCAATACAGTCCCCTATGTCTTCATATCCCATTAGTCCGATAGCGATGAAACTTGGGTGAGATGTTGTGGACACTTACGTGACGGTTTCTAACTTAGTAAATACATTTTACAGTAGGTAGCGCACGAATAGCTTCAACAAATGAGTGACGGAGCGCGAATCGTTTAAAAAAAATCAGGTATGCGTTCATATACTATTCATCCGATTGCGATGAAACATTGATCAGTTATTGTGTACCCGCCAGGGAAGGGGACTTAGTAAATCTATTTCACAATAAGTAGCGCAAGAGTAGATGCAACAAATGGGTGACGACGCGCGATGCGTTTCAACAAAATCCCCTATTGCGTTCATATAACATTCTTCGATTGGAATGAAACCTTGATGAGTTATTGTGTACACGCCAGGGAAGGGCTTCGACTTAGTAATACATTTCTTAATAGGTAGCGCACGAGTAGATTCAACAAATGAGTGACAGCGCACGAATCGTTTAAACAAAAACCCCTATACGTGCATATACCATTCATCCGATTGCGATGAATCATTGATGAGTTATTGTGTACACGCCAGGGAAGGGTTTCGACTTAGTAAATCCATTTCACAATAGGTAGCGTACGAGTAGATTCAACAAATGAGTGACAGCGATGAAACTTTTGAAAGTTATTGTGCACGCTCCCACGAATGGTTCTAAATTAGAAAATCCATTTTACGATAGCTTAGAGGCAGTTAACATGTTGTGTATCCAAAAGCACTTCAAGAAACAGAATTTCAACGCCAACACTTTCTTTGATTGGCATTGCAACGCATGCCGGGTACAGCTTGTATATATATAAAAATCAATGTTACGTGATAGTTTGTGTGTCTGTGGGTGTGTACGTCTCCTATGTGTTCATACACCACCCATCCGATTGCGCTGAAACTTAGAGGAGATGTTGAGTATACTCCAAGGAAGGTTTCTGGCTTAATAAATTCATTTTACAATAGGCAGCGCACGAGTAGATTCAACAAATGAGCGATGACACGCGAAGTGTTTCAACGAGGTCCGTTATTCATCCGATTGCGATGAAATTTGGGAAAGATGTTGGGTACACTCCATGGAAGGTTTCTGGCTTAGTAAATCCATTTTACAATAGGTAGCGCCTGAGTAGATTCAACAAATGAGCGACGATGCGCGAAGCGTTTCAACGAAGTCTCATACACGTTAATTTACCGTTCGTCCAATAGCGATGAAACTTGAGTGAGTTGTTGTGTATACTCCAGGGAAGGTTTCTGGCTCAGTAAATCCATTTCACAATAGGTAGCAGACGAGTAGAATCAACAAATGAGCAACGACGCCTGAAGCATTTCAAAAAGTCCCGTATCCGTTCATATACCATTCGTCCGATAGCAATGCAACTTGGGTGAGATGATGTGTGCACTCCATGGAAGATTTCTGGCTTAGTAAATCCGTCGGTAGCGCACGAGTACATTCAACAAACGAGCGACGACGCGCGAAGCGTTTCAACAAAGTCCCCTATGTGGTCATATACCATTAGTCCGATAGCGATGCAACTTGGTTGAGATGTTGTGGACACTTACGTGAAGGTTTCTAACTTAGTAAATACATTTTACTATAGGTAGCGCACGAGAAAATTCAACAAATGAGTGACGACACGCGATGCGTTGAAGCAAAGTCCCGTGTGCATTCGTAAACCATTCGTCCGATAGCTATGAAACGTCGGAGAGATGTTGTGTACACTTCAAGGATGGTTTCTGGCTTAGTAAATCCACTTTACCATAGGCAGCGCTCAAGTAGATTAAACAAATGTGAGACAACGCGTGAAGCGTGTCAACAAAGTCCCGTATAAGGACATATACCATTTGTCCAATAGCGATGAAACTTGGGTGAGATATTGTGGACACTCCAAGGAAGGTTTCTGGCTTAGTAAATACATTTCGCAGTAGGTAGCGCACGAGTAGATTCACCAATGAGCGACGTCAAACGAAGCGTTTCACCAAGTCCTGTATGCATTCATATACCATTCGTCCGATAGCTATGAGGCTGGAGTGACATGTTGTGTAAATTTCAGGGAAGATTTCTAGCTTAGTAGATCCACTATACAATAGGTAGTGCACGAGTAGATTCAACAATTAAGCGAAGACGCGCGAAGCGTTTCAACTAAGTCCCGTATGCATTCATATACCATTAGTCCGATAGCGATGAAACTTGCGTGAGATGTAGTGTACTCTCCAGGGAATGTGTCTGGCTTAGTAAATCCATTTTGTAATACGTAGCGCACGAGGGATTCAACAAATGAGCAACAACGCGTGAAGCGTTTCAACAAAGTCCAGTATAAGGTCATATGCCCCTCGTCCGCTAGCGATGAAATTTTGGTGACATGTTGTGTACACTCCAGGGAAGGTTTTTGGCTTAGTAAATCCATTTTAAAATAAATACCGCTCGAGTAGATACAACAAATGACCGACAACGCGCAATGCGTTTCAACAAAGTCCCCTATGTCTCCATATACTATTAGTCCCATAAAGATGAAACTGGGGTGAGATGTTGTGGACACTAATGTGAAGGTTTCTAACTTAGTAAATACATTTTACAATAGGTAGCGCACGAGAAGATTCAACAAATGAGCGACAACACGCTTCGCGTGTCAACAAAGTCCCGTATGCATTCATATACCATTCGTCCGATAGCTATGATACTTGGATGAAATGTTGTGTACACTTCACGGAAGGTTTCTGGCTTAGTAAATCCACTTTACATTAGGCAGCGCACAAGTATATTCAACAAATGAGGGACGATGCCCGAAGCGTTACAACAAAGTCCCGTATAAGGTCATATACCATTCGTCCGATAGCGATGAAACTTGGGTGAGATATTGTGAACACTCCAAGGAAGGTTTCTGGCTTAGTAAGTACATTTTACAGTAGGTTGCGCACGAGCAGATTGAACAAATGAGCGACGACACGCGAAGCGTTTCAACCAAGTTCCGTATGCATTCATATACCATTCGTGTGATAGCTATGAGACTTGGGTGAGATATTGTGTACACTTCAGGGAAGGTTTCTGGCTTAGTAAATCCACTATCCAATAGGCAGCGCACGAGTAGATTCAACAAATGAGGGACGACGCGCGAAGCGTTTCGACAAAGTCCCGTATGCATTCATATACCGTTCGTCCGATATTGTTGAAACTTTGGTGAATTGTTGTGTACACTCCAGGAAAGTTTTCTGGCTTACTATATCCATTTTACAATAGGTAGTGCATGAGTAGATTTAACAAATGAGCGATGGCTCGCGAATTGTATTAACAAAGTCCCGTTTGCGTTCATATACCATTCATCCGATTGCGACGAAACTTTGGTGAATCGTTGAGTACACTCCAGAGAATGTTTCAGGTTTATTAAATCCAATTTACCATAGGTAGCACACGAGTAGATTCAACAAATGATTGACGCCACGCGAATCGTTTTGCAAAATCCCGTATGCGTTTATATGCCATTCATCCGATTGCGATGAAACGTTGAGTTATTGTGTACGCGCCAGGGAAGGTTTTCGACTTAGTAAATCCATTTCACAATAGGTAGCGCACGAGTTGATGCAACAAGTGAGTGACGACGCGTGCAGCTTTTCAACAAAATCTCCTATGAGTTAATTTACCATTCATCGAATGCGATGAAACTTTAATGATTTATGGTTTACACGCCAGGGAAGGTTTTCGACGTAGTAAATCTATTTCACAATAGTTAGCGCACGAATAGATTCAACAAATGTGTGACAGCGCACGAATCGTTTGATCAAAATCCCGTATGCGTTCATATGCCATTCATCCGATTGCGATGAAACTTTGGTGAGTTGTTGTGCACGTTCCCACGAATGTTTCTAAAGTAGTAAATCCATATTACGATAGCTTAAAGGCAGTTAACGGAAATTGAAAAAACATATTGTGTAACCAAAAGCACTACAAGAAACAACATTTCAACGCCAACACTTTCTTTTATTGGCATTACAACGCATGCCGGGTACAGCTTGTAACTAAATAAATAACTGTATAAAGAAATGTATAAATTATTAAATAAATAGATAACTAAACAACTAACTAAATAAATAACTAAATAAATGACTTACTAACTAACTAACCAACTAACTAATTAACTAACTTAATAAATAAATAAATAAATAACCAGCCGAACAACTTATTTAACTTAATAAATATATGTATAAATAAATAAATCATGACATGTTCAGTTGGATCCGAACTCGTGACTTTTTAATCATAAGGTAGGAATGATACGCCTGCATCTAGAGTCCATTTTCTTTTCTGTTTGGCATTACCTGGTCGTTTCTTTCCAACGCAGTAACTCTAAATAATCTCACAATGTGTTTGTTGCATTACACGTCTCGTTTTATGTCGGTCCATGTGGGCGGTGCGGTGTCTTGAAGAGCAGTAAACTTGTGTGTGTATGTATACATACTAGGAGATATGGGCGCCTTTATGGTCCAAGTAAACCAATACTTCCAGTGGAGTGCATTTCAAATGAACGGTTATGTGCGGTAAAATGCACACCAGCTTATCGGGTCCTGTTACCGTTAACTTGCATTCACTAATAAAGAGAGCAGTGCTTGTGGCAAAAAGTGCGAAAGGAGATTTAGTTTAATAGTTTCCCATAAAGTGTTACGAGCGCCGGGGCATACAGAGGTTAGACAACTCTTCGACGTGAACTCTCGTGTGGGCTGCAGATATTGAAGGTGTTATCGGCAGGGCAGGTCTTGGCACTGCATCGCTTAGGTACGAGTACATAGAGCAGCTGAATAGCTTCCTAGTTCTCGTGCCAGACTCGGTCTACACCTAAAACTATAAGAAGAAAATGAGCGTTTTACAGAGATCTTGGCTCTGTCTAGGAGTGCAGTAGCACTGTAAATCTCTCCATACCGTACAGCTTTGAAGCAACTCTTCAATTTTATTTTATAGCGTATGGCTTTCAGTGCCGGTAGTGTCCGATGACATGTTCGGCTCGCCAGATTTTGTAGCTACTTCTCTGTGGACACCCATGGGGTGAGCTACATGTACCACCGCGTGTGAAGTGTTGTCTGGGGAGGAAACTTTGAATGTAAGGACGAGGAGTTTGAAGGTAGTGGCTGTGGCCTATAGTGAGGGACCAACCCAGGCATTTGCCTGGAAGGAAGATGGGAAACCACAGAAGAGCCTCTTCAAGGTTGCCGGCGGGGGAATTCGAATCTACTCGCCTCCCGGATGTGAGCGACTGCATCCAGCCACGCCGTAACGACCACAGCTAACTCACCCGGTATTTTTCAGTGTTGCCTTATTGATAATCATCCTCTTCCCTTTCCATTACATGATTCTCATTCTCCTTTCCCTTATACAAACACTCTATGTAAAGCTTTCCATCTCGCAACCTTTCCTTCCTTATCTGTTAGAGGTTTTCTAACTGAGTCCTTCATATTACAGCACTTAGTCTTCCCTTCTCCAAAAGTACTCTTAATCCTTCGATAATCTGTTTCTAATTTTCCTAAATTTAGACAATTTTCTATACCTGCACATTTCATATTCAACCAATCTTCCTTGCACTTCTTGTTAACCCCATTTCTCAGAGCGGCTTCGATGGCGTAGTCGGTAGCATGCTGAGCTTCTGTGCCCAAGATAGCGGATTCAAACCTGGCCGACGCCGTCAGATTTTTTAAGAGCGTTAAAAATCCCTCACTATGCCTTCCTTTGGAGGGGAAGTAAAGCTGGTGGTCCTATGTCATAGATTTATAGCATGTTAAAGAACCTTCCACTAATTACACCTGTGTGAAGCTAAATTGTATAGGTTAAGAATGTAAACAACGCTCTTAGGTTTCTACGTTCGTTGCCAAGAGTCGACTGCGGTGGCGTCTAGTAGCTAAGTTCTGTACTAGGCCTAGTAGTCGTGGACGGTGGTGTTTGGCGGCAAAAGTAGGAACTATTTGAAAAATTCAAAGTTTAAGGCCTTACTTGAATTTTTTTTTAAATAACACACACTAATACAGCCATCACAATTAACACCGGTTATCAAACAGATTCTACACACACCCAAAGTACACGGGGCTACATAAGCGCGTTGTCGCAGCCCCTAAACTGTGGAACCAACCAACCAACATTTCTCAGACGGCTGTATTCTGCTTATCCCCTTTCATCTCTTATATTATTGTGCTTCCGCCTTTCATATATTAATTCTAGTATATCATGTGTGGTCCACGGTTTTCCAATTATTCTTTATTTCCTACCAATGTTTTCTTCTGCAGATTTTTCTTCAAAAGTGCCCATTCCTCTGCAATTGTAGCTTGTTCAGGGTTGATATTAAAACTATTTAGCTGGTCAACACAATATCAAATTACTGGAAGATGAGAAAAATAAACTGAGGGACTTTGTATGGACTACAAAAGAGGAATAATAATAAAGGATGACATGTTTCGCTCATCTAGCGAGCATCATTAGATCCTAATCTATAAGGTGCGTTCAAAAAGTAACGAGCCGGAGGCTGTAATGCGCAAACCGGTGACGACATGGGCTAATTGTGGCGTGTGTAACGCGGTGTGGTTCCGACCAGAGCGTGGAAGGTCACAGCCCGTCGCTAGAAGGCACTTGCACGTCACGTGACGTTACAAAGCGAGCAGCAGCATGCATCAATCAATCATCCAACGCTGCCAGTCACATTGCAATCAGTGACATGGAGGCGTCAAACGAAGAGCAAAGAGGCGTTTTTCGGTTTCTGACAGCGAATGCAGTAGGGGGAACGGACATTCACCGCCGAATGTCACAAGTGTACGGCGAACACTCCATGTCCCTTACAATGGTCAAGGCGTGGCACAAGCGCTTCAGGGAAGGACGGGTGTCGTTGACCGATGATGCCCGGTCTGGGGCACCCCCCCCCCCCCTTTATTACCGATGACAATGTCCAGCTGGTTGATGCACTCATTACCCAGGACCGCCGATTGACAGTGAACGCCATAGCCGCCGTGGTCGGATTGAGCGTCGGAAGTGTGCACACCATCATGAAGGAACGACTGCACTTGTGAAAAGTGTGTGCCCAATGGGTGCCCCACAGTCTTCAACCACACCAGGAAGCATATCGAATGGCCTACGGTCTTGGTCTTGGTTGGACGATTGATGCATGCTGCTGCTCGCTTTGTATCGTCACGTGACCGGCACGCGTGCCCTCCAGCGACGGGCTGTGACCTTTCACGCTCTGGTCGGAACCACATCTCGTTACACACGCCACGATTAGCACATGTCGTCACCAGTTTGCGCATTACAGCCTCCAGCTGGTTACTTTTTGAACGCACCTTATATACGACAAAATAGCTCTGCAAAACACTACCAAACCTACAATGACACCCACTAACAATCTCTTCCAGAAATAGAAACCCGTCAAAATCTTAGAAAGGGTGGCAACTATTACTGATAAATACTAAAGCATTAAGCATCCGAATGAAGAACTATTTATATTCGGTATGTACAATGTTGCAAGGCTGAGAATGACAATCCCATCAACAAACAGTCTCACTCCACCAACGAATCCATTGTTTAGGTCGCCTCCCTTCCGGTAGTTCATAAGCATGGCTGAGGGGTGGTTGTGTAGGTGAGTGCTCAGGGAAGGGGACTTCCTCAAATGGGGTCTTGTTTACGAGTGCGTGTGTGTTGGGGAATGGAGCGAGGGGTGAGTGGATTTCCAGGATGGACGTCGGGAGCAAGAGCGGAGTCAAGCGATACGGGACGGAGCGTGCGGCGATCACATGCCCAAGACAACAGTTGGTAGCATCACACCACGTGGTCGAGTGCGTGTTAGGAATTGAACCATGTTGTGGGGAGAGTTGGGGCTCGTAACAGAGGGGATACTTTATGTGAAATGTGACAGTTTTAATGTGCAAGCATAGAGTTGGGGTGACAGGGTACGTTTAGGATGTAAAAAAGCTTTGGCGACATTCACCTTTCTGGGATCCAGTACACTATATCTCGTAACGGTGGACAGGGTGTCCTCCTAAGAACTGGTCCCGGGCTTCACCTATATGGGACAGTAGCTCAATATTTACTCAATGTTTGTTTATACAGGGAGCATTAGCCTTGTCGGCGTTTCATGTTTAATTTAGGTGTTGCGTCATGTGGTAATTCTCCTTGTTCTTCTAGTTTTATGAGGTTTTTGGTTTAATACATCATTCTAGGATGCGTTATAGTGGAGTACATCTCTCTATATTGAACCCATGTACTGTTGGTTCAAGCGCCAAATCCATCATTTATTGGTGAAAAGAAGGAAGGAAATATACAGTCTTCAGTGGAACATAGAAAGATTTTATACAAGAAGGCGAGCATAACGTTGGGCAAGAAGTAAGGGTCCAGGTGGCCAGGAAATGATATCACGCATGACGCACCGATTGGAGCCGATCATGGGTATAAGTAGAACGAGTGGAACTTTCCGTTCGGAGTGACTGACAGCATGTTTCGGAAATTGATCTTACGTTGCAGTAAATTGGCATCGTCGCAGTTGTGCAAGAAGAAGAAGAATTAGATTTAAGGCACTTGCGAGCATAGAATTAACCAAAGAAAGACATCAGTGTGAATCATTTCGGAATAGAGATTTTTGTGTGGAGAAAAAGGTTTTAATAATTGCCTAGGAAAGAAGTGCAAACGTGGCCATACGTCATAAAAAGTTCCCCGAGACCCGAGATGGAGGGGATTAAAAATCAACCTCAACACCCACGTACCTCAAGAGTAAATTTCATTTAATATCTCGGAATTGTACGATCGATTTTCACGTACAAAGAAATCAGTTTACGTTTAGAAAACAAGCTTTCCAGAGATATAATTTCCAAAAGTGTGCGACCATTACTTCAAAAGTTGGTTGTGAAAAAGACAAGGATTTCATCGTTTTGTCGCCGATTTGTATAAAAGCCCTGGCCGTGCCAGGCAAATCATGCAGTACTTACTAGACCTCGAGAGGTCGTGATACTCTGTATCATCAACGTGCACCCATAGGGAGTGGCCGAGAAGTATCATCATAGTATCGCCGTGTGAAGACTTAGGAAAATCCTAGTACAGGATTTAGCTCCGCCAGTATTAGTCTCATAGTGAAAGTTCCGTATTACAGTCAAAGTAGGCTGCGAACTTAAAAGAACAGGCGATAGGTCTTCAAATAACAGTTTAGTAAAACGACTGAAAGTATCGTAACGCTTGAAGTACCAACGATAGAGAAACGAACAGTTCTATTAAAAGTTAAGGAACCCGATCAGGGTCGGACGAAATAAGTGCCGCCTAGTATTCTGAATAAAATAGGGACTAGAGCGAAGAATATAAGGAGGGAAAATATAATCCAAGATATTGTCTAACAGGAGACAAACGAACAGTAAAAGCATTAAGCTACGAAACTAAGGAAGAGCAGTAAATGCTAGAGAATCATAGGTCACCGATAAAATATTCGAAAGACCGTAAATAGGATAGACTGTATCTAGACCAACTAAATAGTGTCTAGAAAGAAACGACTTCGAGCTAGTAAAATAAAAGCCGAATAGTCAGGAAACCGGATCTGAAGAATTACTGTTCCAGGGAGGGGTAGATTGATCGAGACTTTCAACTTCTTACCAGATAGGGAGCCGACATCTAAGAGTTTCACCCTTGGAAACGGGAAGCAAGAAATCACGTGTGTAAGGCCAAATCAAAGCCTCAGTGATTAAAAGCAGTGTAATGTAAATATAGAAAATTTGTGTAAGTATAGTAATTTTTAGTGACTTTATTTGTGTATAATAGAAGAATACAGAATTGTATTCAAAATGTTGCCAGTGTGTAAGGTATATAAGTTATATCTGTGTCAAGAAATGTCATTGTGTGAAATGGGATTAATCAAGATGGCTTAAACACATTAAGTGGGCGAGATGAAACATCGTTGGAAAATACGGCCGGTGACCGTCATACCATGTGAGTAACCATCTTCATTATGTTATGTGATGGGGAATATTTGTGTACAATTCACCTGAGAATGAGAAAATAGGGATGTTTTTGAATAACAAACAACATAATAATAGCGCGATCTGAACGATAAAAATTGAGAAATTATAAAAATGATTATTTGAAGTGAATAAATCCCTTAGAGGAAATGTATGAAATTAAATATCAGTGTATTTGATAAATGATTGAATTATATGAAAGCAAGCGTAATAATAATAATAATAATAACAATTATATAAATGAAGATTAAGTTGAATTATAGGAAAGTAGTAGCTTTTGTGCTCCTTTAAAAAGAATATATACATGTTGTGAATACATGTTCTTAAAGTATAGCAATTATTATCACGGGAGAGGATTAATATAATATTGAAATGTAGATCAAATGTTGATTTTTGAATTTATCAGTTCTTTGGAAGACACTTGGCCGTAAAGTAATGTATAGCGCAATGTAGCGCATTAAAGTAAATTTTCAAGCTAGGAAGGCGTTGAACCTAAGTATACTTGGTAAATTAATTGTGAGGGGCAGTTGGTCATGGTAATTGAGCTATGATAAGTCCTCTAAAATGTGATGTGATCACGAGGCCGTTGTGTGTATTTATTTATAAAGGGTGCTATTTATTGAATTATGAGCGCGTGTATAAGGTAATGAGGCCTGCCATAAGCCGCTAATTTATAAGTCCTCCAGTATGGGATGTGGTTCCCGAGGCAGTGAAAGAATCGAACCCAGGTTCGTCTGTGAGAAGCCCCTAAATATTTGTTGTTGTATTGAATTATTCTTACCCACCAATGGGGACACTTCATAATTAATAAATGCCAAGGTTACGAGAATGGTCTATGAACCTAAATAATGTTGTAAAAATAAATGAATGAAAGCCAGGTCTGTTCAAAGAACTACGTGTAAGAAATAGCTGTATAAGCAGAGAGTAGCCCGTCTCTGTGGGCGAGACTTGGGGTTCCTACTCCCGGATAATAAATCACGCTAAGTGGTACGGCCCGACCCTTACTATTAACGGAAGTGTGGTAGGTCGGGTAACCGTCTGTTGGAAGTCATAATACACCATTAGTGTTTAGAGTTTGTGAATGACCCGGGATTCGAACCGAGGTTCTTGTAGATGAAATATACAGCTTGCAAGTTCAGATCGTTGCTTTCTTATGAGAAAATGGTCTTTTAAGACAAAATATAATAAATCCCTAATGTAATGGTATATTGATGTAGGATTTCACGAGTTCAGTGAAGACAATTAGATTTCGGGAGTGATCATAATATTTGACATGTTCAAGTAGTCTTCTATAACTCGGGAGTACACAAGTGTTTTCCCAATCACTGTAGTGAATTTGTTAACTTGAGAGAGGTGGTAACATGAGAACATTGTGAAAAGCCCAAAAATTTAAGTGAAGGAGTAACAGTACTTTAATAAGAATGATCTATTGTTTGATTATAAAATACTCATATAATAAATAGTGATGTGTTGTAAAAAAAGAATAACACAGTTTATATTGAAAAGTATCGAGCCATTGGAGCTCTTGATTGTATTGAAGTTTAAAAGGAATACTTTATGGAAGTGAAAAGAATTATAAGTTTGTTGGTTTGTAGGAAACCATTTATTATGATTTAACCTTTGTTTATTATGTATTCCTTGTTCACTCTGAACAAGTTAGAAATATTGGTCAGTATTTTATTTGTTTAACTTGTTGTAGCGCCATTTATTTGAGTAATTAAATGTTTTATAGTAGGAGTTGATTTTGTTTATTATTTTGGAAGTGTATCCTCTATTTAATCCAAAATGTGTAAGTCACAGAGTGGGAGAACATACCATAACCCCGAAAATCCCGATTTGAGCATTGCTGGCATACTCTGATTTGCATATCTCTTGCTGGAAGGGCACAGGGGGGCATAGAAGTACTGTGCTTGGATTAATAATTAGAGGAACACTTAAGACGGTCATTATTATGTATAAGTAAAGTAATGATAGAAGTAGCTACAAAATATAATGTTAACTGACCGCATGGGACCCTGGAAACTCATTCCGAGCAGCCCTAAATATATGTAACCCCCTAGCAAACACCAACTCATGGCGCCCAGTACGTAGGGATGAGTTTTCCTAGGGAAAACCCGAGTTTTTTTTATGAAAAACCAAAATTTTCAATTTTTGAAAAAAATGGTTTTTCGAATTTTTGAATTTTTAAATTCTTCCATAAAGGTTTTGACATAGAATGAGTATATCAAAAGGGTACGTTGTAGTAAACAACCGTACTAAGGTAAAATTTTGGAAATTGGGACACAAAGTTTCGGAGTACCATCTCTCAAGCATGGACCAGCGATGTGGCATAGTATCCCACTGTCTTTTTATATCGTGGATAAGATGTGTACGATGATGGAGATAAAGGAGTGTTTGGATGAGCATTTTCAGAAGTCTAAGGAGGAGATGATAAAAATAAGTAAAGAAAGTAATAGAGTTTCAAAAGAAGAGAATAAAGAAGAGAGGCAGGGACTTTTGGACGCTTTAAAAGCTGATAGCAATGAAAAGTTGGAGGCTATAAAGGCCGATAGCAATGAAAAATTGGAGGCTATAAACAATACATTTGAAATGATAGAAGTAGAGGAGCAAGGAGGGTTCTGCTTCAAATACCGTTATTTATGCAAATGAGGGGGGCGTGGCAAGGTCAATGACCTTGAGGTAGGTCATGGTCAATGACCTTGAGGTAGGTCATTGACCCCAAGGTCGCCGGGACCCCGGAAGGTAAACAAACCTTGGAGGGTCCAGGAACCGGTTTGAGGGGGTGTGGGTGGAGGGAGGGGGGAGGGGGAGGGAAGGGTGGGGTGGGGGACGAGGGGGGAAGGATGGAAGCGGATCTGCACGAGACCCTCCTCGACCCAGTCTCTCTGTTGGACTGAGCGCCTTCTCTGATATTATCCTGGGCTATATAGCTTTGCCTTATGCCCGATGAGATCCGAGTGTTGCCGAAGGTTTCCGAATCCTTGGTTGTGAATGAATTGTCAGAGAATTGAACGGTCAACTGGTGTGTGTGTGTGACGTCACAGCAGATTACGGGATGTGAGGTAGGTCAGGAACGGGAATGTTTTGAATGGAAAACATGAATGGCGGTGGATGGAGGTGGTTGTTGAACCCTGACGTGGTAGGTTGGTTAGGTGTGAATGGGTCTGAGAGACAAACAAGATGGGGTTGAAAGCGCACAATGGTAAACAAACATCAATGGTATCTGGAGTAGTGAATGGAATTGAGAGAGGGAGAGGGGGAATGAACTGGTTGTTGAATGTGCTCAATGGTAAACAAACGTCAATGAATCTGGAGTAGTATTTCCTGTAAATGGTAGGGTGGGGGGGGGGGGTTAGGATACAAATCGCATGGCATGCTGAGTCGGCCAGCTCGACATGAAATAAAAACAAGAAGGTGTACACCAGATCTGATTTATTAATCCATGAATTATATGTGGCATTATAACCTAGCCACTTAACAAAAAGTTTATTGCCACGTTTTTGTACAATTTTTTCAACAAGATAATGCTTGGGATATTGCGTCCTTTGCAGTTCCTCCATGTAGAATCCTCCTTGGATTGGCTGCTTGTTGAGGTCATCAAGTAAATAAACAACTGGATTAGAAAGTTTTACCTTGCGAATACGAAATATTTCTGTGCTCCAGTTTGGTGTGTATCCTTTGGCGAAGATTGTTTTATGTTTACTGATGCGCACATAATCACCAATACGTAATTGATGACGTCGTGGATCTACTGTTTTGATTTTATGATGAATGCGATCTAATTGCGCAATGTTCTTGGTTACAAGGCGTGGTTTCATTTTGATGGTTCTATGTTTAGTGTTGTTGTAACGTGTCACCAGGTCGCCTACAAGTTCAAGCCAGCGATAGGATCCTCTTGCTGTAAATTGTTCCCACATGCGCGTCTTGAGTGTGCGGTTGAAACGTTCTACAACACTTGCCTTTAGATTGCTAAAAGTGGAATAGTGATGGATGTCAAGTGATTTGAGATAAGCGGAAAAAGTCTTGTTGAAAAATTCTTTGCCTTGATCTGTTTGAAGCAAACGAGGTTGTCGTCTTGACCGCTGAATGATGGTCTTGAATGCAGCGGTGACCAGTTGTGCAGATTTATTTCGAACAGGTTCAACAAAGGCCATTTTGGAATAAACGTCGATGACGGTGAGCAGATAGTTGACCCCGTTGTTAGCTTTGGCATAGGGAATCATTTCAACCAGATCAGCTTGCCAAAGATCGTCAACGCCCCGTGTGATGACATGACGACGATGGTAGAGACGACGAGCTGGTCTATGCAACTCGCGAGCAATGCCAGCCTTAACAGGCGAGGGTGTATGAACACGTTGACTCATTAGACAATAATGCCAGCATGACGAAGCTCCTCTCCTATTTCTAAAACTTCTGCCTTGTGTCCGGCATGACCAGCCTGTTCTGATGCACGCAACAGTTGCAGACGTTTAACCAACTTATTTGGATTGTTCCAATAGGCGAAATCGATGAAAGGTTTCAAAGTATTAAATGTGATACCGGACGCTGAATTTGCACGGCGAACACTTGCATAGGTGGGAAACAATTTTGATATGATGGTTTTATATTTGAAGCTCTTATTAGCATTTACTGCTTCAGAATGTTTATAATTACGTCTAAAACCATTTGTAGCCATCAAGATGTTTTTATACTTTTCAAGATCTTCTTTATCATAGTCCTCGGTAGAAGGTGTACGTGAAAATAAAAGTTCTAAAAGACCTGGCGTCAATTTGTAACGAACTGTTTTAACAATCAAAACATTGTCACTTATCTTGATTGGTGAATCGCCAATTCGAAATCTATTGTTTTCATAGCGAACACCATAGGTAGTATCAGTTTTCTTAGTAAAAAGATCTTCAAGGAAGGGGGTAACCAACGCACCATAATTTTGTAGTAAAATGGATTTTAACCGCACATATTGTTCGGGCGTATTCAATATTTCTTTAAGAGTAGGCTGCTTTTCTTTGGCTCTAGTGGGTGTTTCAGCAATTATTGATGTTTTCAAAAACTGGGGCAGCGGTGATTCTTTGGAGCCAGAAGACGGAAGCAATGGAGAAAAAACATCCTCAGGTTCTTCATCATTTTCTTCCTCCTCCTCCTCTTCAATTGTTTGTGTTTCTTTTGAGCGTGTACTAGGCTTTGTTGTTCCTTTCAACACAGCTTCCAGAGGTGACTTCAAATGTTTTTCGACAAACAGTTCACTGTCGGCATGTGCACGTTTTAGATAGCGAAACTTTTGTCGAATGCTATTTCGCGCACGGATTATGTGCTTTTTTAATTGACTCCCTGTTGTCGCCATGACATCTGAACTAATGATGTTCAGAAAAGCGATGCAGCTACTTAAATACGAATGAAATGATCAAATCCCATGCGGTAGCGTCCATTGTTGATGTTGCTCTGCTTATCAATAAGAAGACAACTGTGGTGATGAGCGTTCCAACACATGGCACACAACTGTGTAAAGGCTTGAAAGGTCATGTCTGGGTTCACGTGATCATCGTAGACGTGATGCATGTTGCGCTCATCCTGACGGAAGAGAACAATCACGTTGGCATTGTCACGAATCAACTGTTTTGGTATTCGCGAATAGGTTTGAGCGAGATAAAAACAATCAATATATTTATGACGTCCCATGCTAAAGTAAGCCTGAATAATGCCCTGTCGTTCTGTGGCCACATCATCAAAAATCATAAGCGAATGGGGGCGAACATTGTCTGGAGAAATGACATCTTCGTGTGCTGCGAATGTGAAGTAGCCCATGTTGCGCAGACCTGACATGACCTGTTCCAAGAACACATACAGCGGTTGATACAGCGATTTGGCAAAAATATAGATATTTTGAAAGCGCACTCCGTTTAAGGAGGTGATGAGGGTAAGCAGAAGATTGGTTTTTCCACATCCCGACGGGCCGGCGATGAGACAGCGAATGGAGGATGGGAAGAGTGATCCATGACGTTGTTCGGACGATGTTGAGAAGAGGTGTGAAACCAAGTCTCCCACCGGAAGTGAATGTTGTTGCTTAATAATCTGCATATCAACTAAATGTGAAAGGGGAAGAGCTGGTCTCTATATACATGAGGCAAACGGGCGTTTCAGTTCCAGTGTAACCATGGACGCCTTTGGAAGAACTCTCAAAACAAATGAACGATTTGCTTTGACAAACGATCCAAAACATGATACAGATCCGGCTACTAAACGATATGTTGATGCTAATGTATTGTCACGCACTACAGATGGCAATTACGACTTTAATGGAAAGCGATTGACCAATATAACAGAACCCGTATTACCCTCGGACGCATGTTCAAAAAAGTATGTAGATTATTACCGATTACGACGTATCAAAGGAGATTATGAGGCTCAGAATAAACGTATTACAGGCGTTGCAGATCCTGTGAACGATCAAGATGTGTGCACCAAAGCCTATATGTTAACCAATGGTGTGGTGTTAACAGAAGCAAAGGACTATGGCGTACACCAACGTCGAATCACTCAGCTGGCTCTTCCAACAAACAACACGGACGCTGCTCGAAAGGACTATGTAGATAACAAGGTGAAACAGGTGCTCAGTATTGTGCCCACCCTAACTGTAAAGGGCTATACAGCAAATAATGCACGCCTTGTGCATGTGGCCGATCCTGAAGATGATCAAGATGTTTGTACAAAACGGTTTTTAAACTCTGAAATGGAAAAGGTGTGGGAAATTAAGGAGAACGCTCTACAGATGAAGCGAAGACGAATAGCCGAAGTTGCTGATCCTGTGCAACCTCACGACGTGACGACCAAACGATTTTTGGAACAACGGTTATCGCTTTTTATTAAATCAATACCCTCTATATTTCTGCTTCACATTGTAAACCAACAACCGGTAAAAGATCCCAATAACCTCGCCTACATACTACGTTCGGGGTATGACAATTACCGTTTAATGTATGATGGTGCCATTCGTGTAATTGAGTATGCACCAGATTTGAAACATTTAGAGGTACGATTAAACGGTAGTGTTCAACCACTTATTGATCAACCGGTGAAAGCCGGAGACAAATTATTCTTTCACTTGAAACTCTCGTCTGAAGAAAAAGAGGCGGGGAAAAAGATGAACGATTTTCCTCTGTATATAGAACTTGAATATACAGCCACCATTGAATAAATAACTACAGGTTCCCTTCCTGAGGAGCGTTAGTTGTGTTCTATACGGTGTGAGGTTGTCTTGTTCTTTGGTCGCGATGGTGAAACAGAGATATGTGGTGAAGAAGAGGAAGAAGTTGTCAAGAAAGGGAGGCTTTAAAGCTATTCTTCATGCGGCACGTCAAGCTTCGCGCGGAGAAACAAATAGTGAGTTGGCTATTAAGAAAGCACTCCGAGCAGCACGATTGCATGCGAATCCCAAAAGTAAACTACGTTTTAGAAAACGTGCCCGAGTTATTCCTGTGCCGAAACGTGGTGGATTTTTACCTGCACTGTTTGCTGGACTAGCAGCCCTGGGTTCACTTCTTGGAGGAGCAAGTGCGGTAGCACGAACGGTGAAAGCTGTTGAGGAGGCGAAGCAACAGTTGAAGGAAAGTGAAAGGCATAATAAAACTATGGAGGCCATAGCACTGCGCGGTAAAGGTGTGAACATGAAGCTAGCACCCTACAAGAAAGGACTCGGCATTTACATGTCGCCAAAAAACGGTTAATCGATGCACTGCCACGAAGAGCCATGACGCATGAGGAAGTTATAAGATATGCAAAACAGCTTAAGATCTCCCACTTTCGAGGCGTGTTTATGCGCAACCAACTACCGTCTCGACCACGGAGCCATGAAAGTGCAGTTGTCAATTTGGATGACAGTCATGGACCGGGAACGCATTATGTGGCCTACATAAAGCATGGGCGAACCGTGTGGTACTTTGACAGTTTTGGAAATCTTCCTCCTCCGACAGAGCTTGTTCGCTATTTTGGAAGCAGTGCAACAATACACTATAATGTGAAACGAGTGCAAAATTTTAACACGCAACAGTGCGGTCGTCTATGTTTGACTTTTCTATATAAGACCGAGCACGGCGGGTGACGTGGTCATTATGACAACATAAAGTAGAACGTTTACAGTGCACGGACAAGGTGCGGAAGTAACTGTTGACTTTTATCCTCCTATTGAATTGGGACGACGACCCTACGTGCTGGGACTTGTTTCGTTTGAAGGCTATAATAGAATCTGCAACATAATTGAAGACGTCAATGATAAGTTCTACTACGATGACTATGTGTTAACTCTACCGTCTGGCAGCTACACCGTAGATGATATTCACGATCACATCTACACAACTCTCACCAAGGAATTTAGTCTAAAATCATTTCTGGACGGGACACGCAAGTTTGAACTCATAGCCAACAACGTGACACATCGCTGCAGTATTCTTTCTTCTTTTAGGATTGATTTTAAATCTCAACCAGATTCGATTGGGTCATTGTTAGGCTATTCACCACAAGTGTTAGTACCAAACGTGATACACAAGTCTGACCAACCGGTGAAAATAATTGAAGATCATCACATATCTGTCACGTGTAATATTATTACAGACGTCTACACCAATCAAGATCCCTCGCATTCGCTTTATGATTTTATTGTTACTTCACCTGGTGGTTATATCATCCGCGAAAACCCGTCGGTGGTGCTCTATCATCCTGTGAGTGTGACCAACATCAGGAATATTACCTTAAGACTGGTGAATAGAAACCAACGTCTCATTCGGTTAGACCCTCATACACCTGTGACCTACAAACTGTATTTGAAGCCAGCATGAAACAAGTGTATAAAGCGGCAACGCTGTCAAGAACAGGCGTTAGTTGTGCTCAACACGTGTACAGGTTAACACGTGTCAACAAGCAGATCCTACAACAACTTGGTTACACCTTACGTCATGAATTCGATTCTAGACGTGGCAAACCCTGTCGAAGTACAGGAGGGTATTGTAAGAATTGAACACCATTCCTACCAACCGTATACTCAGGGATTAAAAAATAATAATGATGAGATTCGCATTACTATTAACCAACAAGATATCTACACGCTTCCACATGAAAGTTACATCCAGATTGAAGGGCAACTCACCAAATTGGATGGTACCATTCCAACAACGTCAAAGTTGGCCAACAATGCTTTGGCCTTTTTGTTTTCTGAGGTTCGCTACGTGATCAACGGTATTGAAGTGGATACTACTCGAAATGTTGGCATAACAAGTGTCATGAAACTTTATCCCTCGTATGGAAGCGAAGAGAGTAAAGCTTTTTGTATGGCTGGTTGGTGTCCCAACTCATCCAACGACTGGATGATTAACGATGATGGTACATTTACTGGACATTTACCTCTAAAATTAATACTAGGCTTTGCAGAGGATCATAAGAGCATTGTTGTGAACGCAAGACAGGATCTGATTCTTGTACGAGACAGGAGTGATTATAATGCGCTAAAGGGAGCTGATACAGCGCCAATAGATACAAAAATTCTACTGCAACGAATTCTATGGAAAGTACCGCACGTTACTCTATCAGATCAGAAAAAATTGAGTCTGCTCAAGATTGTGGAGAAGGATACAGCTTTACCCATTCAATTTAGAAGCTGGGAGCTGCATGAATACCCGGTATTACCACTCTCCGATACACATACTTGGTCTATAAAAACCTCACGGTATACAGAGCGGCCACTCTACGTCCTGGTTGGATTTCAAACAGATCGCAAATATCAACAGAATAAAGATGCATCAAAATTTGACCACATCCAATTACGAAATATACGACTCTTTTTGAACGGTGTTACCTTTCCCTATGAGGGAATGGATTTAAACTTTAACAAGAACAAATATGGTAAGCTTTATGACATGTTTGTAAACTTTCAGTCATCCTATTATCAGAAAGAGGCATGTCCGCTATTATCACCACAAGACTTCAAGTCCAAGGCGCCTCTGGTGGTGATGGACTGTTCGTATTTGGAGGAGTCGATGAAGGAAACAACTATTGATATCAGACTAGAATTTGAAACATCTACAGTTATTCCAGAAAAAACAACAGCCTATTGTCTTATTGTTCACGAGGCGCAAGTGTTTTATCAACCGCTGTCCAATATGGTGACCAGAGTATAAATAGCATGTCTTCCTCCATTGCCCTTCACAGTCATGGAAAGCTACGATGAAGTCACAACCCCCTCTGCGAGGTGGGTCTGCAAATGTGAAAGTGATTCACCAGGCTCAGATGAAGATTCAAGGTTTACCATTTATCGCGCCCTAGTGAGTGAAGCTATAACTGCCTATCACAAGAATCATACTGTGCTTAGAATGCCGCCGCATCTGGTTCACTATTTACCGGATGGATTCATGTCTACGTTTGGTATTCATGACAGGGGGTACAACAACAAGCCCATCGCTAATCAAACAAATAATGTGGACGATGGTGTTGCCAAAGCTTCATCTTGTCATGTTGGAGAGCGGGTAGATTGCATGGACTGCAAATGCGATCGTTGCTCAACAAGTCGAGACGCTGATGCAGCATTTGAGATTTATCGCACCCTGGTGAGTTTAGCAATACGCGCCTACCATAAAGCGCAATTTCTTCGTGAAATGCCGCAGCATCTGATTGCCTATTTACCAGCTGGATTTCTGACCGCGTACGGTGCACACGACATTGACCTTAATTGGGATAAGCTACCATTACACCTCCGTATGTCGGCGGATGTTGCAGCCTGCCGTCCTTGTCGTAGACACTTTATGCATCGAGGAGATTCTCACTGTGATTGGGATGGTCCAAATCCTATGATAAAAAATTGTAAGCGATGTACTGATAACTTTATGAATAAAATTGTGTAATTGATTTTTGTGTGTATATTATTTTCTCGCTCCTATCCAATCAGTTAGTTGTAAAGAAGCAGCGGTAGTGGAAGGTCTGATATCCGTCGCCATGCCGAAAACATTGATTGTCGACGTGCAGGGTTTCAAGGTGAACGGAAACAAGTTTGTATTTAAAGAAGTTGGAATTATTGACTGCACAACCATGTGGGCACCAAGAGTAACCAGTTTTATCTTTGAACCACCGTTTCCATTGCATTTGCAGTCAGACGAGGACAGAAGACAAACAGAGTGGTTGCAACGCAATTTGGGACTAGTCTGGAAAGAAGGTGACATTCCTTACCATCATCTATCACTTGTTCTGAAAGCTCACTTGTTTGGCGCTGACCTTGTCTTTGTAAAGGGAAGCGAAAAAAAGGAATGGTTGCGTCAGTATGTTAATTCAACTTGTCAACTTGTTGACCTTCATGATCTGGGATGTCCTGCACTGTACAACCTGTCCGTGCCTGATGAACCTCTACAAAATAAAACACTTCAAAATGTTTGGAAGCTTTTTGATTGGCTAGCTCGCAGAGCATGTCAAAACTTGCATGTTGAGTGCAAAGCGTTGTAACGTCAGCTTCAGTGTGAGACATACCAGTGATCAGTGTGGACGTGTAGTAATATGGCAGCAATTGAAGGTTTGGACTCAAACCCCACAGAGCGAGCTATTGTCAAGTTTTTTGCCTGTAAAAAAAAGCTAGACAGTTTCACAGATGAGGAATTGAACGCTTTGCCCAAGGCGTTCCTTTTTTATGTTGCTTCAAACGCGGTGAAAAATATTTGGCACAGTGTACCTAGTGAATGGAGCAGAGATCCTGGTCTGCGTGAACTACAACCATGCACTGACTTTAGTCATCACCAGCAAGTGTCTATTACTAAAATGCCATCCATTAGACAGTGTGGAACGTGTCAGCTCATCAAATTGTACCACGGCCATACAAATATACCGTCCTGTAAAGACTTTGCTTCATCATTCCATGGTTGCGATGAAGAAGAGGAAGAAGAGACAGCAGCGGCAGTATCTCCAGCACCAAAAAGTAGGACAACGCTTGAAAAAGATATGCCAGACCTTTGCTGGTCATGGTCTAGTTAACAAGGCCATTGATCTACTTCCCATTGAACTGCATATTCCTGGCTATCAATTTTGTGGACCTGGAACTAAACTAAGCCAACGTCTAGCACAAGGGAACTCTGGAATCAACATATTGGATGCAGCGTGTAGAGATCATGACATTGCTTACAACAACAAGAATATAGAAGTACGTCGAGTTGCAGACCGCATTCTTCTAAGAAAGGCCATGCAGCGTGTGATGTCATCTACTGCTTCTATTGGTGAGAAGATTGCAGCCTTGATTGTAGCAGGAGCGATGAAGTCAAAGCTATTGATTGGTGGTGGATTAGTGAGGAAAAGGACAAAGTAATAAACATGAATCAAATATTGTGAAGTATTTATTTGAGAGTCAGTCCACCAGTTCATAGTATACACAAAATATGGTTTAGTTTTCTCCTTGTAAAAAACATACAATTTTAATAAAAAGAATTGAAAATGAAAGTGTGTTCTTTTTTTTACTAGGTGTGGAAATGTCCATAAGGCAAGCTATTTACACCATCCCACAGACGTTTATTGTCATATGCTGTCAGCGATGTTTTATTTTGATTTACTGTAAAAATATTATGGTTCTTTGAAAGAATGCGTGTTTGCTGGTATAAGCGAGAGGTGTTTGCGTAGAGTACACATCGATATTCCTCAACATTGAGGAATTGTGTGACGCTACGAAGAACACCCTTCGCTTTGCATTGACCTTTATTCTTTTGTGTTGAAAATGCGTACATTTTCGGCGCCAAAGCCACAAATTCTGTCATAACATCACCGGCGCACTCATCCTTAAATAGACCTATTTTTTTTATTCATGGGAATTATGCCAAACATATTGTTAACCTCATAGTTTGAGGTATCAAAGTAATTTGGATGTTCTCTCATCACTGAGTAAACATCTATCTTATTGGTTTGATAAATAAGACTGTCTGTATCCATATACAGTAATTTTACATCTCCAAACTTTTGTTTGGCAAACTCATAATGAAATTGATACATTACAAATTTTGAAAAGTCAAGTATTACCATTCCCAAGTAAATTGGTTTGTTATACATGATTTCTGTCTTTGACAATTCAATGGTTACTAAATCAGTTTCAATAACTCGTACAGAATGGAAATTAGGCATAGCTATATATTTTCGTGCGCCATATCGACCGTCCCAGTGGTTTACCAAATGAATAGTTCTATGCTTTCGAATATTTTCCATTGATTTACCGTAGCACGCATTGTTCATTAATTTATAAAAAATTGATTCAAATGTGGTCTTGGCGTGTTGCCGATGATGAGTATTCAATTGCATGTACGGTTGTAACCATGGTTTTTGGTCAAAGCAAATAATGCGGTGAATGGATTGCAGTTTCAAACCATGTTTCAAACATTGCATTAAATTTTCAATGTGTATGACGTACCGATTTTTTGAATTTAACGTTGCCAGCAACTTTTTATTGTTGGAACGTGAACTGGGAGGTTGTAATTTTTCAACACAAAATGGTAGATCAGAATGATCATTGTGTATCTCACAGGGATATAATAAGTCGACCTCTAGAACGTAGCCACGCGTGTCATTGCTCAACACATCTTTTAAATTAAAATTTGAAACTTCATCTGAAGTCAACCATCGAAAATTTTGATATGGAAGAGGTTTTTCCATAGCATATCCGTATAAATTGTTACAATCTAGGTAGGTGAGGTATGTTGTAGGTTGGTTTGGTTTGTATGTATCCATATATGGATTCTTTGCTTTGGCGTGCTTTTGCACAAGCGAAACAAGACCGCCACGTATTCCACGTTCAAAAAAGAGTAACATGTCGATGTCTGTTAATAGTTCCAGTTCTATTTCAGTCACCTTCAACATACAGTCCCAACTATATCCGGCAAGGGTGTAGTAATGGGCTGGATCTAGATTGTAGATTTCAAGACACAGTTTGCGAAAGTGTTCAAACACGTCTGTCAAAAGTAGTGTATCAATTTTGAGGTATAAATCAGCATACTCGCCCAAAGTTGATATCTTGAACACGTTCCATATTTTTGGGCGTGTAAATAGTCTTCTTCAGAAATATGACTTTTTGTTAAGTCATTGTAAAATTTGTCCTTTGATGGGAGTGCAGTTTCCTGTAAACATGCCCAATTGTTTACATAATTATAGGGAAACACCCCTTTTCGAATGCATAATTCAAATTGTTTGGCATCAGTAAAGTGTTGACGTTCAAAATGCAAATTGTTTGGGTGAAGCCCTTGAACAAGCGCATCCAATGATGATGCGAGGAATCTATACGAATCTAAAAATCGTATACTGATTCCATTTCGCCATTTCGAAAACGAAATAAAATTTTCATGATTTTGTGGAATTAAATTAAACTTTTGGTTTTCAAGGTTAGCAAATTCCTTAATAATTAAATGGCTGTCATACCGAGACATGTTGTGTAAGAAACAAGAAATATAGCGTGCTCTTTTATACGCCAAATTACACACACTATGAGCCGCAACTCTAAATTTTCCAGTGTACCGATTATGATCTCTCACTGGCGTGTCACAAGGTGCTATTGGTTTTTGACAAATGTGACAAGTGGTTGCTGTTGCAAAAACCGCCTCGTCTGCGTCCGACATTTGAAGCGGATTTGGATTTTGCAGGATATTGTACACCCGATCTGCCAAGGCGTCCAATTCATTTAAAAACCAAGCAGCAGCATCTGCATCGCGATAAGATTTCAAGTATGAAAGTGAAGGGTCGTATGAACAAATCACGTTTCGGGCACAACTGAATGGCACATGTTGCTGTACTTGTTGAGTGTACGGACGTGTCGTATCTGGTTTACATGTGTCAATGGGTGTGGTTAAACATTCAAAATCTGCATATACTGTAAATGGAAGCGGTTCTTGACGAGACACATTTTGAAATTTCATACTGGCTTTATCCTTTTCTGGAAATATAATTTTTACCGCTGGTTGTGTGATGCAATCAATAGTATGTGCTGTCAACTTTTGATTGCTAGTAAAATATTGCAAACAGCGATCACATATATGTACCCTACTTTTTTTTGTAACTTGTGAACGAACTAGTCTAGAAAGATCTTTGATATAACAATAATGGTTGCACAATTCCCCTTCAATGTACAGTAAATTAAAATGCTTTTCTTTTTTTCCCTTTGTCACATACAATGGACCAATAACTTTGTCCCCTTCAACTCCGTATACATTAATGGAGTAAAGCGGATTTTTAGATTCAAAACGAGAAATGGCGTTGAGGTCCATTGGGAATTCTATGTCTGCTAAATTTAGACTGATCATTAATTCCATAAATTTCTGGTGATATTTTCCCATTCTGTGAACATTTTCAGTTGCAGGACTTAACCCAGCAGCCAAGGACCACACAAAGCAAAAAACGTCATTATTATCCACATTGATGACTGCGTGATGTTTTTCCAACTGTTTAGGTAAATTAACATGAGCTGAACCACTGTTCATGGGATCAAAGGTGCATACATTAATTTTAAAATGGTTGATAGCTTCCAGCGATTTGCCACTTTCCAATTCTTGAAACTCGGCAAAGCGCGTCATGAGCTTATCGACAATGTTTTTACTATACCAACTGTGTATATTATCAGTGCGGTACAATTCACACATTTTCGTATGTAAGTAAATCGGTTTGGTTATTTCAACACCTTGTTTTAAAATAACAAAATCACATAATAACTCAGCGTTAATCTTTAACGCTACATGTTCTCTTAAACAGTCTTGCATTTTATTTTGAAAAATGTTGTAGCTAGCGTTTAAAAATTCATTTGGGTCTAAAAATTTAGCATCATTATTAATTTTAAAGCTACATAACTTATTATTAAAACAACTATCCACGTTCTGCCAACTAAGTTCTGGTGCTGAAATCATGACACTTACAGTAATTACATTTACTACAAAAACAGCAAATCACTGAACAGTTTGCAGAGAATGAAAACAAACAAAGTTTATTGTCTCTGCAAATTCTGTTTTAACATTAACAAATTTTAAATTTTATTTGATTCTTCAATAAATTCTACCAAACATCTTTTGTTTTCTAGTCCCAAATATTTTAGGTAGATGGTTCCTTTGTTGAGGTCATTTACAGCTTCGTCGTTGAGTTCCATGAACCTCGCAGGTAAGAAGACAGCGAAATCTTCTAGTTCACAAACTATTCTTCCCCCATATTTCGTTTTTACCCTTCGAACAGCTGTCACCAAATAGGACTCGTTAACTGGCAGGTCCTGAAATCGTTTAGTCTCCAGACCGGTTGCTCTGCCAATGAGATTCGCAACTGTTATAGCAGACATATTGGTTCTGAAAGGTAATTATAAAGTGTTTAGGTAAACTATTAAAAAGGTTCAGGTACCCTCCACCTTTATTTATTAGCACATTAACTCAAACCCTGATCTATAGACTAAACCATCAAATGTGTATACAAAACTTATTTGCTAAGACGAGGAGTCTCCTAACAGCGCTTAGTTCCAATAATCAGTTGGATACAGCGAGATAAGGTAATATCTCTTTTGACTGACGTCAAACCTGGTAATGACTGTTAGTTGCAATAATAGTTTCATATATCCACTTGAGTAGTGTGTCCCGCATCCCCTTCCAAACCTCTAGACTAAACCATCAAATGTGTATACAAAACTTATTTGCTAAGACGAGGAGTCTCGTAACAGTGCTTAGTCCCAGTAATCAGTCGGATAGAGCGAGATAAGGTAATATCTCTTATGACTGACGTCAAGCCTGGTAATGACTGTTAGTTGCAATAATAGTTTCATATATCCACTTGAGTAGTGTGTCCCGCATCCCCATCCAAACCTCTAGACTAAACCATCAAATGTGTATACAAAACTTATTTGCTAAGACGAGGAGTCTCGTAACAGTGCTTAGTCCCAGTAATCAGTCGGATAGAGCGAGATAAGGTAATATCTCTTTTGACTGACGTCAAGCCTGGTAATGACTGTTAGTTGCAATAATAGTTTTATATACCCATTTAATATTATTATTATCCACTTGATAAATATTTAAGGTCAACTGTATAACCATCGACAGTTAGAAAAACTAAAAGTACTGTGTTCAATATTACCTGATAGAAGATCTTTGCAGCAAAGCGATGTGTATACTACCAACTCGTGGACTTCTCTGGATAACAACAATAATGTCACGGCTTATATACCCTTACAATCAGAGGCAACACCCGGTTTGTCCGCTTTCTCAGTAACTGGATGACCTCCATATTTAGTATAAATGAACCTGCTACTTTACAAAGAATTGTCATTCACTGCTACTGCTATGTCTGATGAGGAGAACACCCGTGCTGAGCAAGAAGAATCCATCAATTGGGATTCGTCTTTGGACATTTTCATGTAAGTAATATTCATTTTTTTAAATTGATACCAGGCTAAAAAAATTAAATCAAAGCCTAGAACGCTAACCAATTAACCATGGGACCGGAATATATTTTTAATTAAGACAACACAAACACCCAGTCCCCAAGCCAGGGGAATTAATCACCAGAAAATACAATCCCCTCAACCCTCCCAAAAATCTAACCCAGGACCCTCCAGTTCAGAGCCTAACAGCAGCCAAGAACAGTATAGTTGAGCCACACAGCTATACACATAGTTGTATCTTGTCTCGCAATAAGCAGTCAAGTTAATTATTACACTATTGTTTAAATGCAATGTCAAGCTTGGCTAGCACTATTGCTGTAAATGTTAATAGCGTTTGTCAAATTGTGGTCAAGTAGCTTTGAACTCTTAGATAGGTGTTAAGGTTTTATAAACTTAGCCGGGTGCGGCCTTTGTGTAATAACTTGTACTAGTCGAGAATGCAAATTGTATGCAAGTAGTACTTTCTTCAACACTTGTTCATATATATTAATTAACTATAATAACAGCAGCTCCACTCGCTAAAGTGCAGCGTTATGTCATAGGGCTCAAGTCGCCCACGGGTGTTAACTAGAAAGACATGCACTTGGCCTCTCCAGAGGTCGCACAATCATTATTCATTACCTACCATTAGTTTCATTACTCATTAACTCGTCCTGTCAAGCTTTTAATTTAATTTCATAGCTAGTTTTTTTTTGTCGTGTGACCTCCTCAGAGGCCGAGTGCAGGTCTTTCTATTCGACGTCCGTGGGCGACCTGCGCGTCGGGATGGAATGGATGAAGATGAATGAAACTGGGCAACGATGTGGAAGGAATCGGCCGTGGTCTATCAGAAGGTACCGTCCCAGCATTTGCCTGGTGTTGAAAATGGGAAACCACGGAAAACCATTTCAAGGACGGCTGACGGTGGGGCTCGAACCCACGCGTCTACCGAGTCAGCAGAGAGCTTGATCCCATGACCTAATGCTGCGTTTCAGCCTTGTAATACTATCATATATACCTACATTTTATGTTACATAAGCACACATGTTGAAGATTTTAAAAATACAGTGTATTGCATCCTACTTGGTATTCATACATTGTTTGGAACAAACAACTTTCTTTTTTCTCCCAGTCCGACTTAAGAAACATGACTATTTTATTGTAATTTAATGCAAATTGTATTACCGGTTAGAGACCTGTTAAATTTATTGCCGATGTCAAATATAATGGCTTTCATTATATTGCCAAGACATACTGCTTTAACAAAAATAAAAGTTAATAGCCTACATCATCAATCTTGATACCAGTCTAATGTCAAAAGGGCTTTCAATATCTTAGAGTTGTAACAGAATAATTACTCATACATTACAATTGTGTTGCGCTGTTATGTAAATTAGCATTAGTATACCAACTTCTCACCGCTGATCTGCGTTTAAATCTCACAAACTTCATGTGAGATCTGTGTAGGGTACCGCAAAAGTTGAATTGTTGTTGTTTGAGTCTTCACTCTTTTGACTGGTTTGATGCAGCGCTCCATGTCTCCCTGTCCTGAGCTAATCGTTTCATCTCTACATAGCTCCAACACCCTACATCGGAGGCAATCTGTTTAACATATTCTAACCTTGGTCTACCCCTACAGTTCTTGTCCTCGACCCTTCCTTCCATAACTAAGCTTGCTATTCCTGGGTGTCTTAGTATGTGTCCTACCAACCTATCTCTTCTCTTCATTAGCAGTCACCGGAAACATCTCTCCTCTCCCACTCGTCTTAATACCTCTTTGTTTGTAACCCTATCTACCCATCTGATCTTCATCATTCTTCTGTAACACCACATTTCAAATGCTTCTATTCTCCTCTTTTCTGCTGCACCAATAGTCCAAGTTTCACTTCTAAATTAGCATTAGTATACCAACTTCTCACCGCTGATTTGCGTTTAAATCTCACTCACTTCATGTGAGATCTGTGTAGGGTACCGCAAAAGTTGAATTGTTGTTGTTTGAGTCTTCACTCTTTTGACTGGTTTGATGCAGCTCTCCATGTCTCCCTGTCCTGAGCTAATCGTTTCATCTCTACATAGCTCCAACACCCTACATCGGAGGCAATCTGTTTAACATATTCTAACCTTGGTCTACCCCTACAGTTCTTGTCCTCGACCCTTCCTTCCATAACTAAGCTTGCTATTCCTGGGTGTCTTAGTATGTGTCCTACCAACCTATCTCTTCTCTTCATTAGCAGTCACCGGAAACATCTCTCCTCTCCCACTCGTCTTAATACCTCTTTGTTTGTAACCCTATCTACCCATCTGATCTTCATCATTCTTTTGTAACACCACATTTCAAATGCTTCTATTCTCCTCTTTTCTGCTGCACCAATAGTCCAAGTTTCACTTCCATAGAGCGCCACGCTCCAGACAAAGGCTTTCAAAAATGACTTCCTAATACCTAAATCTATATTCGATGTCAGCAGATTCCTTTTAGGTAGATTTCTTTAGAAAGCTAACTATTGCAATGGGTCCCATGTTTCGACTTCCGGAAAATTTCGACATATCTTCGCGTTTCACATCCCCCAGACCCCAAAACCACCGTCAGTTCAAACGTTTATATATAATTTATGTATATATGTATCTATCTATATATATATATATCAGTTTCTTGTGGACACGATAACTGCCGTAATTTTGCACCAATCACTTTGAATTTTTTACATAATATGTATCCCTATCAAATCTCGGTCGAGGTCGTTAATGGGCAAAATCTGTCAAAGGGGGTAGAAATGGGGGGCTTTTTTCGAAAAAGTGAAATATCGCTATAACTCTCTTAATACATGAAATATCGAATCCCTTCAAAGTTCATAATATGTGTCGGATAAGTGCCAAAAAGTTATGTCAAATAAGTTTTTTGATAGCACCAACCATTGACCAAAGGGGTGGGAAAAAGTGGGTTTTTCGGGAAACATTAATCATATCTCTGTTAATAGGCACAATATCAAAACCGCACAAAATGGACAATATTCCTCCAATAATTACCTAAAACTTTTGTCTGAAAGAATTTTTGATATGACTCACCATTACGCCACGGGGTGAACAAAATGATTTAAATTATAAGAAAATGCCAAGTGCCAAGAGAGGTTGCCATGACAACTTTACTTTTAATTGATAAGGGATGACCATCAGCAGTTGCTATGACAACGCCACTGCACGAGATCACATTCAGTTTTCATATCTCAGTGGGAAGCGACTTCGGTATCGGAACTGGTAGCATGCTGAACTTCTATGCCCAAGGTCGCGGGTTCAAACCCGGCTGAAGTCGTCGGATTTACTAAGAGCGCTAAAAAACCTGAGTTTGCTTTCCTTCGGAGGGGAAGTTCCAACGTTCGTTGCGAGTTTCTGATTGAGGTGGCATCTAGTAGCCAAGTTCACAGCTAGGTGTCGTTGACGGCAGTATTTTAGGTAGATTTCATTAGAAAGCTAACTATTGCAATGGGTACCATGTTTCGATTTCCGGAAAATTTCGACATATCTTCGCGTTTCACATCCCCCAGACCCCAAAACCACCGTCAGTTCAAAAGTTTATATATAATTTATGTAATATATGTATATATGTATATCAGTTTCTTGTGGACACGATAACTGCCGTAATTTTGCACCTATCACTTTGAATTTTTTACCGAATATGTATACCCATAAAATCTCGGAAGAGTTCGTTACTGGGCTAAATCGGTCGAAGGGGATGAAAATGGGGGACTTTTTTTCGAAAAATGAAATATTGCTATAACTCTCTTAATATGTGAAATATCGAATCCGTTCAAAGTTCATACTATGTGTCGGATAAAGCTCAGAAATTTATGTTTGAAACGTTTTTTGATAGCACCAACCATTGACCAAAGAGGTGGGAAAAAGTGTTTTTTTCGGGAAACATTAATCATATCTCTGTTAATAGGCACAACATCAAAACCGTACAAAATGGACAATATTCCCCTAATAATTACCTAAAACGTTTGTCTGAAAGAATTTTTGATATGAGCCACCATTGCGCCAAGGGATGAGAAAAATGATTTCGGAATTATAAGAAAATGCCAAGAGCTATCAGTGGTTGGCATGGCAACACTACTAAATTGATGAGGGATGAGCCATCAGACGTTGCCATGACAACGCACTTGCGCGAGATCAGATTCAGATTTCCATCTGACTAAGTGTGAAGCGGCTTCGGTGACGTAACTGGTAGCATGCTGAACTTCTATGCCCAAGGTCGCGGGTTCAAAGCCGGCCAAAGTCGTCGGATTTTCTAAGAGCGCTAAAAATCCCTCAGTAAGCTTTCCTTTGGAGGGGAAGTTCCAACGTTCGTTGCGAGTTGCTGATTGAGGTGGCATCTAGTAGCCAAGTTCACAGCTGGGTGGCGTTGACGTTAGTATCTGGTAGCAACATTAGGAACTACTGCTTGAAATTTAGCGTCTGCATTCCTTACCTGAATTACAGACTAATACAGCCATCACAATTCACACAGTTTATCAGACAGATTCTACACTCACCCAAAGTACACGGGGTTATATGACCGCGTTGTCGCAGCCCCTAAACTGAGGAACCAACCAACATCTCTGCGGGAGATATAATTTTGCGTGAAGAAGTAACAGACCGTTACATAGTTACACATCAGTGTCGAAACCTTGCATAAGGACAGTGTGACCACAAGTATAACAAGTAGTTCCGTGAAGATCTGTACAGCCTATTTTCATATATCCTGCTCATGTTAATTGCCTCTATCAACATACAAAATTTCAGTTTAATTGCTGTAACAGATTCGTAGATATTGAGAACCGTCTAAATATTTCAGATGGTCGCCAGGTTGGATTTTTATTTTTGTACTATTATATTAAGATTATTGTGTAAGTGTGGTATTCAAACTTCAATCGCATGATTAGAACACAAGAAGTAAAAACGAGATTTTAAAATTACGCACAGCAGCCATCTTGTGATTATGCAAACAATTGAAATAAATTAGATGCCAGTGGATCAACATTTGTGTAAGCATTTAAAACGTGCAACGTTTCACGGCACTCGGATAGTTAATTCGCTAGAAACGTCCATTTAAATATTTATACTTCGCGTCGCCGCCATGTTGGATTCGTGCTCACCAGGTTACTGAACGTCTTATAGGTGAACATATGTTCATAGTCTCTATGAACATAAAAATTTCAGTTTGGTTGCTGTAAAAGATTCATATATATTGAGAACCGTCTAAATATTACGGAAGCTTGCCATTTAGGATTGTTATATGTATAGGCCATAAAGTTATGTACCATTCAAGGTCACTTATTGCCTAGGTTCATTATTCAAACTTTCACTTCGATCGCATGATTACGACACAAGAAATAAAAACTTAATTTTAAAATTTCGCACAGCCGCCATCTTGAGGTTATGTAAACAATTGAATTAAATTAGATGGCAGTACATTACAATCTGCAAAATCATTTACTGTACCACATTTCACTGCGCTCAGAGAGTTAACTCACGAGAAAAGTCTATTAAAATATTTCAAATTCGCTTGGTCGCCATGTTCGTTTTGTACTTTACAGGTTTATGAATTATAAATAGGTAAACTTGTATCAGTACCCTTTATCACCGTACAAAATTGCAGGGTGATATCTGTAATAGTTTCGGGGATATAGAATGTCAGTGAAATATTTCGCACAGTCGCCATTTTGAGGTTATGTAAACAATTGAACTAAATTAGACTCCAGTGCATTGCAATGTGTATAAATATTTGCTGTACCAAGTTTCATTACGTTTGGATAGTTAAATCGCGAGAAAAGTCTATTTAAATGTCTCCACTTCGCTTGGCCGCCATGTTGGTTATGTAGTAACCAGGTTTTTGAAAGTTTCATAGGTGAACTACTAGTAGTGCCCTCTATCACCATACACAATTTCAGGGCGATATCCGTTATAGTTTCGGAGATACTGAATGCTAGTGAAATATTTCGCACAGCCGCCATGTTGGATTGGTGAGACGTAAGAAAATTCTATGGGCACGGTCGACGTCGCCGGGAATAGTGCTATGAACTTACCGAGTTTCACTGATAACGCTCCAGCCGTTTAGATTTTATTAGGGACACACACACACATACCTCTCTCTCTCACACACACACACACACACACACACACACGCACACACACACGGACAAAAGGTGATCTCATAAGCCTATTTTTTCAAAATTGAAAATAGGCTAAAAATGGACTCCAAATGACAAGAAGGTTACCGTCCCCGTAAGACAATAAAATGTTTAAAATATGTTTAAAATGAAGAAAAACAAAGTTAATTAATCTCCAATTATAAAATACTTTCACGGGATAAATGAGGTGTGATCCTTCTACGAAAACCTGCATATTCTGCCTATTTTCGCCTATCTCCAAATTTGTCCGGTGAAATCTACCTCCGCCTTCCGGCGTGCCGAGAGGACTTTTTTTTGGTGAAATGCTTTCTTTGCCTGAGCCAACCTACTTTTAATATCCTCTTTGCTTCGTCCATCACTGGTTATTCTGCTTCCTAAGTAACAGAAGTCTCCTACTTCCTTCAGCTTTTCACCTGCCAATTTGATCTCCATAGAGGTTTCTGATTTATTTCGGTTGCATTCCAGTATTTATGTTTTACACTTATTTATTTTCATCATGAATTCTTTCCGTAAGACGGAGTCCATACCATTCAAAAACTCATTCAAATCCTCAGGCTTGTCGGCCAAGATGACAATGTCATCAGCAAATCTCAGAGTTGAAATTATTTCTCCTTGAATCTTCACTCCCACTTTAAATTTTTCTCTAATTTCCTTCATTGCTTGTTCAATGTAAAGATTGAAAAGTATGGGTGATAAGTTGCAGCCTTGCCTTTCACCTTTCTGAATACCAGCTTCTCTCTCATGTCCTTCAACTCGAATGACTGCTGTCTGGTTTCTGTACAGATTGTATATCATCCTCCTATCCCTGTACTTTATTCCAATTGATTTCAAAATGTCAAACAATTTAGTCCAATCAACTTTATCAAAAGCCTTTTCTAAGTCTACAAAAGACATGAACGTTGTCTTATCTTTCCTTATTCTACCTTCTAAAATCAGCCTAAGACTTAGTACAGCTTCCCTTGTTCCTACATTTCTCCTGAAACCAAACTGGTCTTCACCCAACTCCGTTTCTATCTGGCTTTCAATCCTATTGTAAATCATTCTGGACAGGATCTTTGAAGCATGAGGAATCAAGAAGGTTGAATTAAGGATAACAAAATTAACAGTATTATTCTCTTCTCGCAAAACATTTTTTAAACTCAGCTTCCAAAAGCTTACATATAGCAGAACGCGGGTTTTACAACTACAGAAGTGACAGCAGAGTTCAGCATTGCTTCCACTTACTTGTGTCAAGCTCCTCTCTGTCTTCTTTCCTGTCAACCTCGCTTGGCCAACTCTTGTTCTCTTCCAACTCCAACAGTATTAGAGTATCCAAGGCCCTTGCCACATCTTTTCTGATTCCCTCCTTCTGCAAGAGGCCAGTCTTCTTTTCCCATTATTTCCTACATTCTGCCTGTCATTTAATCATTGATGCAGATAAGTGCAAGGAGTATGCCTCCATAACTTAGGAGGTTTTCTTCTGTGTACTTTGGTTCACCCTGACACAAACATCAAGACAGTTTATATCCTCGCCGCTAGATTGGGTATTCTAATGACATTGATGGACATTTTTTCTATTTTATAGTTTTTCTAATGACCGTGTCATGGCGGAGTTTTTCGTCCGCATGATGATGATGATGGAGGAGGTGGAGGAGGAAAATGAAGGAGGCAGTGACACCGAAGAGGAGGCGGAAGAAGAAGCTTCCGAAAATAATAATAACAAGTAAATGTAAGAAAAAAGAAAACTATTAATAAAAAAAATCTTGTTTTGATTTATTTGTCTATCATTCCCACTTTTATTTTTTTATATGAAGCTGAGCGAGCCAACATGTCAGGTGTCAATCTCAGAAATTCACTCCTGTGACATCACACATCGGTTGACCGTTCAAATCAGATTATTCATTCTAACACCCATCCATGTCCATTAACCATCTAGCACACCTTCCATATCCTCAGCTCCATAACACATAAATTCAAATCTCCCAAGTCAGCATAAATGAAAATCCTTCGGCTGCACTAGGTCTCTGTGATTATGCCTCCATGGCTTAGGGAGAAGCATGCCAACCTCTCACCGCTGGGTCTGTGGTTCAAATCCCAGTTACTCCATGTAAAATCTGTGCTGGACAAAACAGAAGCAGACTGGTTTTTCTCCGGGTACTCTAGTTTTCCAGACAAACTTTTATTCCACCAACACTCTCCACCATCATTTAATTTTATCAGTCATTTATTCAATCGCTGGCTCAGAGGAGTGCGATAGGCTTCGACAGTCGGCACAGTTCATATCTTCACAACTAGATGGAATATTCCAATGTCATCAATAGACATTACACCATCTTGTTTTTATTTCATGTCGAGCTGGCTGAACCGACATGACATGCGTTTTGTATCCCCCACCCATTAACAATTTGTTTACCGTTAAGTATTAGAAAAAACAATCCCATCCATGACCTACACTACATTCTGCCTGTGACGTCACAACCTCCATTCACAGTTCCATCTTCATTCACGTTTGTTTACCCGCCAACCTAGCACGTCAGGGATCAACAACCACCATCCATCTCCATTCATGTTTCCCATTAAAACACTCTCATCCATGACCTGTGCTACATTCCGTAATCTGCTGTGACGTCGCAACCTCCATTCACGGTGCCATCTTCATTCACGTTTATTTACCCGCAAACCTAGCACGCCATGGTTTAACAACCACCACCCACCACCATTCATGTTTTCCATTCAAAACACTCGCGTCCATGACCTACCCCACATCCCGTAATATACTATGACGTCACACACACGCCAGTTGACCGTTCAAATCTGACGATTCATTCACCGACAAAGATTCGGAAACCTTCGGCAACACTCGGATCTCATCAAGTACAAAGCAAAGCTATATAGCACGAGACCATAACAGAGAAGGCGCTCAGTCCAATAGAGAGACTGGATCGAGGAGGGTCTCGTGCAGATCCTCTTCCATCCTTCCCCCCTCGTCCCCCACCCCACCCTTCCCTCCCACTCCCCCCCTCCCACACCCCCCACCCTCCCCCCTCCCCCACCCCTTCCCTCCACCCACACCCCCTCAAACCGGTTCCTGGACCCTCCAAGGTTTGTTTACCTTCCGGGGTCCCGGCGACCTTGGGGTCAATGACCTACCTCAAGGTCATTGACCTTGCCACGCCCCCCTCATTTGCATAAATAACGGTATTTGAAGCAGAACCCTCCTTGCTCCTCTACTGATAGACAATATATTGGACCTCCAACAGGGGGAAAATAAAAAGGATTTCGAATCCGTAAATCAAAAGTTAGGGTCTATCCAAGCCGATTGTGTAAAGATGAACAGTACATTGAAAGTTGAGATAGAAAGTAAGTTGGATAGTATAAAAACAGAGAATTCAAATCATTTTTAGCACAATCCAAGGATTTGGAAGATAAATTAGGAGTCATGGAATGTAAACTTGAAAATAGATTACATTCGTTTCAGAAGCAAATGATAGCTGACAATTCTTTGAAAAGTCAAGCCATGTAAACCGAATTAAAGGCCATGGAGACTGAAATACAAAGTAATATAAATGAAAAAATAGAAGAGACAATGAATAACAAATTTCAGGGTTTTGACACTGAGTTTGGGATTAAGTTAAATGAGTTAAAAGAGGAAATCACATGTAACATGAAAGAAACTTGTAAAGAGAATGTAGATGCATGTAAAAATGAACTTGTAGACCAGATCCAAGGGGTGCGAACAGAGTTAGGGAATCAAATAGTGTCAAATATGAAGATTTGTGAAAATTCCCGGGATGAGATAAAAGAAAGTTTTAAGGAATTAGGAGAGAAATTTAAAGGGGTGGAGAACCAAGTAAGAAAACTCAAGGGAAAAGTCGATGAAGTTCAGAACGAAGTAAGTGATATGAAAAGGAAAATCAGGAAGATGCGAAGAATAGGAAAGATCAATTTGATCAATTTACCGGGCAGGTAGATGATAACTTAAGGAAGCACGAGGACGAAATAAAGAAGAAATTAGGTACATACGAAGAGCATCTCCAGAGAGAAAGAAAACAACGAAATGAAGAAAATAAGGAAAATACCCAGAAGATAGATGAAATAAGCAAGGGTATCAATGGGGTTCAGGATACCATGGAAACCTTAAAGGGACAAGTAGAAAAAACCAATACTGAAGTAAACCAGGTCCAAGCCGAATTGATGAGATTGTATAAGAGTCAAGGGAAAACTGAGGAAAAGCTTGAAGGAATTAAGGGAGATATGGTCAAAGGACAAAAGGAGATGGAGAAAAAGATAAAGGAGATACGAGAAGATTTAGATTCCAAAGGTGACATTTAGCCGGAAATTATAGAAAACAGGTCGTGGTCATCAAGAAAGAGGTAGATAAACACTTAGCTGAAATGAGGGATAGTTTCAGGGAAGAGAAATTCTAACTCAAACAAGACATGGAAACCAGTAAAAAAATCAAGAAAGAATTCAGAATGAATTAGGATCCCGGTTGGAAAGGACTGAACACAAGAACAGTCAAATGGAAATTCAACTCATGGCTAATGAGGAAAGTGCCCGAAGAGAAAGGAAATTAGAATTTGAAAGTCAGGATGAGTTCCAAAAGACAGGATGGGTAGATCCCCATGAACGAGGCACAAATCAAGATAGGGACTTAGGAGGGGAGAGCCCTTACAAAAATCCAGGATATCCAATGGCGATGTCAACCCCTTATATGAACCAAACAAATGGTCAAATAATAAATATCATCAAGTCAAATGAAGACAGACCGGTAAAGTTTACGGGTAATAATATGTCAATTACTCCTAAATACTGGTTGAAGGAGGTCGCAGAGTACTTGAATGAAATGAAATTTCCTCAGGATCGGAGACTGAGAGCAATTGAGAAGCTGTTGGCAGGTGATTGTCTCACCTGGTTCAGGAGTTTCAGGTATACATTTGACACGGTGGAAGGTTTTAGAGAAGCTTTTCTGAAACGATATTGGGCAGCAGATGTCCAAGAAAATCTGAGGCTAGATCTGTACTCTAGGAAGTATAGTACAAATGCCCCAACTAAATATTCAGAATTTTTTACCGCTCAGCTGTGTAAATTCCGGGAACTTGACATTGCTCCTGCTGAGAACGACCTGTGTGCCGCCATTGCAAGACAACTTCCATATGAGATACAAAGGTTGTTGATCTCATCGAAAGCCAGAAGTGCTGTGGAAGTGGAGAGCGTATTACGTCAATTAGATATGACGACTTCACACGTTACTCCCAGGCAGTCAAGACAGACTGAACAGGTACATATGGCCAGCAGTCAAGAAAACAGAGAGAAACCATCGACCAGAAATCAGTCCTCTAGTACTGATACTCAGGGACTGGGTCGAGAATATGGACATCAAGAGCCTAGGGGAATACAGCCATACTATAGAGGAGGATATCGAGGAAGAAATCCTAGAAATACGGGTTATAGGCAACAAGAGAACCGACCCTATAACAATAATAATCAGAGGCAGGATAACAGAAAGAGATGGGAAAATTATCCCAGAAGGAATGTTAGGCCGGAAGACAGAAATGATGAATATCGGGCCGAAATAGAAGAGAGATATCAGGAAAGTCTTCGTTACATGAATGAACGAACCGACGAACCTGAAACGCAAAGAGTCCGTTGGAGTGGGGCAATAAAGAACCGAAAATCACCCAACCGATTAGAAGGAGCTCAAAGCTTGGAGTTACAAGCTCAATTGAAGAATGAGGGGAAAGGAAGCCCTCAGGATAAAAAACTTCAAAATAAATCATCAAATGTGGAAACATACCAGGAGCTGGGAGGAGGTTGAGATTGTAAATTGGATAGCGAGACCAGATGAGCTAATTAAGGAGGATATGGAAGGAATCCCACCTATTAGAAGAGAACTACCTATTGTCATGCTACGGATAGAAGGATTACTGGTCAGGGCATTAATTGATACTGGATCAACCATAAGTTTAATTACACAAACCCTCCTAAATGAATTAGAAACAAGAGGTCGCATATTGAAAATTCCCACCTCAAGTGTGAAGATTAAGGGAATTATTCCGGAAAAATCTTTGACATGTAAATTTCAGGTATACATTGATTTGATCATGGGTAACGCTGAAATTTCGCAATGCTTTTTGCTGGTAAATCAATTGCCATATAATGTCATATTAGGTATTGATTTTATCCGTGAGAACAAGGTCATCATAGACCTAGCGCAAAATTGCATTAGGATTCAAAGAGAGGAGGTGGATGGACCAAACATAAATTTACTGGAACAGGATGCAAAAATAGAAGAACAGGTATGGCATGTGGAAGAAGTAACTGAGGAAGGTTGTAAGGACATAGAAAACATATTTGAAGTCCTCAACATAGAACTTGAAGATAGTTTGGAAACTGAGTTCAAAACCAACCTGTCAGAAAAAATAGAGGAAGCTAAAGTTAACCTCGAAAACAAGGAACAATTAAAGGAATTACTATTAAATTACAGAGACGTATTTGATTCCAAGCCAGGGAAGATTGAAAATTTTAAATACGCTTTTCAAGTAAATGATTGGGCACCGTTCAGACAAAAACCATATCCGGTTGCAGAAAAACATTACCCACAAACGAAGAAAACACTGCTGGAAATGAGTGATGCAGGTGTTATAGAAAAGATGACGACACCATATGTTAGTCCATTAGTAATTGTGAGTAAACCGGATGGCTCAGTAAAGGTGTATTTGGATGCCAGGAATTTGAACGCGAAAATCATACCAGAAAATGATTCGGCACCACCCATAAAGGAAATACTGAGGAAATATAAAGGCAAGAAGATATTCACAAATATTGACATGACTTCTTCATATCATCATCTCGAACTGGAAGAGAAAACCAGTCTCTTAACTGGATTTCAGTTCTATCAACAAACATATTGCTTCAAGAGATGTCCGTTTGGCTTGAAGACCGCGGGATCCGCCTTAATAAGAGCGCTTGATCGTAACCTGTCAGAAGAAGTGAAAGATTGCACTATTCGTTATGTGGATGACATATTGCTTACCTTGGAAAACATTGAGGAACACTTGGAAAAGTTAAAGAAATTATTGGAAGATTTAAGAAGGGCTTACTTTAAGATTAACTTGAAGAAATAATTTTTTTGTCAGAGACAAGTTACATTTTGGGGCATGTGATTGACAAGGATGGTGTCAAACCAAATCCATGCAAATTGGAATGGATAAGAGATTTTCCCAGGCCTTTGAAGGTGAAAAACTTTCGCCAGTTATGGGATTGATCGGATTTTTCTCAGGACAATGTCCGTCTTACACCAAAACTGTTGCACCACTACAGGACCTTCTGAAGAAGGGGGGCAAGTGGAAATGGACGGAGGAAACAGAAAAAGCGTTTATAGAGGCCAGGGAAATGCTTTTGAATTATGTGAAGCTAGGATATCCTGATTTTAATCAGAGATTTGTAATACAAACAGATGCATCCCAGATTGGAATAGGGGCAATGCTATATCAGGAAAACCCGGATAACCCTGAGAAGAAAAATTATCGAGCTGTTAGCGATATTGCACGCGCTGCAATTTTGGCGAAAGATTGTATGTGGGTTTTCGGTCACATTAAGGACTGATCATAAAGCCTTAACCTTTTTGATGAAGACGGATTTATCCAGTCAAAGGTTGATGCGTTGGGCTTTATACATACAGCAGTTCGATGTAAATATAGAGTATTGCCTGGGAAAAGAAAATGTAGTTCCAGATTATTTAAGTAGACAGCCAGAGTCCACAGAAGAGGAAGTAATGGCTATTGATTTGGAAGACAGGGATCAGCGCACATTGAATGAATTAAGAAGCATTGGTCAACGACAACGTGAGGATCCATGGATGAACATGCTCATATCGTTTTTGGAAGGGAGTTTGATAAGGGGAACACCTGCGTATAATGAAGCTAATAAGATAGCTCAGGATTACACGTTCTTTAATGGATTGTGTTATAAGTTTGTGGACTCTGACCATACACGACTGAGGATCGTTGTACCTGCTACTTTGCAGAGGAAAATGGTATGGTTGGCCCATAGATCGTTTGGACATATGGGAGTCGACAAAACAGTCTCGATGCTGAAAGAAGCATTTGTATGGCCGAGACTGAGAGAAACTGTAAGGGATACGCTCAAGACATGTGATCCATGTCAAAGGATTAAGCCAAATGCGTTTTTGATGAGACAAAAGCCAATACCATTGTTGTCCGAGAGGCCAGGTCAAATTATTTCTATTGACAATTTCGGACCTTTGCCAAAGGCTAGGAGAGGAAATAGACACATAATGGTGGCTATGGATGTTTTCACGAAAATGGTTGTTTTTGCTCCCATACAGAAGACTAGTACCAAACAAGTGTTAAAACGACTCAAAGAAAAAGTGATACCTATTCTGGGAAAACCAGAGAATTTGTTGTCGGATCACGGTAGTTGTTTTACAAGTGTAGAATTCAGACAGGAATTAGAGAGACTTGGAATACGTCAGATACTGTCTAGTATTCGCCATCCTGAGGCAAATCCTGTGGAAAGAGTGATGAGGGAAACGGCCAGGTACTGTAGGATATATTGTGCCGAGGAAAATTGGAAATGGATAGATATCCTGGATATTATCGAATTTTGTATAAATAATACAATCCATGAATCTACGGGAGAGATACCAATAACGTTACATCGGAATGAGCAACCAGAGAGACCTTGGAGTCTGGTTATTCCTAGGCCAACCGACGCTCAGCCTGGAAGAGATGTACGAATACGAAGAGCTTCTGAGCATCTAAAAGCTCAAGCTGATAGAAGGCAAAGGAGAAACAGGCATAAGAGGTATCATCGACCATTAGTAGCAGGAGAAATGGTGTTAGTGAAAAGACCTGCCATTTCGGATCCAGGGAACCATGTGTACAAAAAATTCCAGAAAATGTACCACGGACCGTATCAAATAATAAGAGATTTAAGAAATAATGCCTATAGGATTCGGCACTGTGAAACGAATCACGAAGTGACCATGAACTCAGCGAATTTAAAAGTATATTACCCTCCCGAAAACTTCGATGAAGCAAATGAACAAGCCCTGGTTATGGAACGATTTAAAGATGATGAATCCAATTTTGATAAAAACAAGAGTAAGGAAGGACAAGGAAACAGAGCTCAACCATTCGATTGCGAATGCGAATTAGAGAAACTGTATTGTGAGATAAGAGAAATAATTGATTTTGTTGAAAAGGAAAATTTCAATTTAAGAAAAGAAAATGAGGAAATAAAGAAACGGGTAGGGATAGACCACACCCGTAACGAAGCATTATGTTCTGCAGACATTTAGTCCAGAAAAGTAAGAGAGGAAGAACGGGTAGGGACAGAGCGTACTCAACCTACACTATTACCGGATATGACTTTATTGGTGGAAAATCCTAATTATCGTGGGATTCCATGAGAATAGAAACTAAAGGTACTGAGAGATGTTATGATGGCTTCGACACTGGAAAAAAAATATGAAAATGTTTAAATAAATTTCCTCAAAATTTCGAAAATTTATTTATCTAAGGAGGGGAGATTGGAACCCATGTACTGTTGGTTCAAGCGCCAAATCCATCATTTGTTGGTGAAAAGAAGGAAGGAAATATACAGTCTTCAGTGGAACATAGAAAGATTTTATACAAGAGGGCGAGCATAACGTTGTGCAAGAAGTAAGGGTCCAGGTGGCCAGGAAATGATATCACGCATGACGCACCGATAGGAGCCGATCATGGCTATAAGTAGAACGAGTGGAACTTTCCGTTCGGAGTGACTGAGAGCATGTTTCGGAAATTGATCTTACGTTGCAGTAAATTGGCATCGTCGCAGTTGTGCAAGAAGAAGAATAATTAGATTTAAGGCACTTGCGAGCATAGAATTAACCAAAGAAAGACATCATTGTGAATCACTTCGGAATAGAGATTTTTGTGTGGAGAAAAAGGTTTTAATAATTGCCTAGGAAAGAAGTGCAAACGTGGCCATACGTCATAAAAAGTTCCCCGAGACCCGAGATGGAGGGGATTAAAAATCAACCTCAACACCCACGTACCTCAAGAGTAAATTTCATTTAATATCTCGGAATTGTACGATCGATTTTCACGTACAAAGAAATCAGTTTACGTTTAGAAAACAAGCTTTCCAGAGATATAATTTCCAAAAGTGTGCGACCATTACTTCAAAAGTTGGTTGTGAAAAAGACAAGGATTTCATCGTTTTGTCGCCGATTTGTATAAAAGCCCTGGCCGTGCCAGGCAAATCATGCAGTACTTACTAGACCTCGAGAGGTCGTGATACTCTGTATCATCAACGTGCACCCATAGGGAGTGGCCGAGAAGTATCATCATAGTATCGCCGTGTGAAGACTTAGGAAAATCCTAGTACAGGATTTAGCTCCGCCAGTATTAGTCTTATAGTGAAAGTTCCGTATTACAGTCAAAGTAGGCTGCGAACTTAAAAGAACAGGCGATAGGTCTTCAAATAACAGTTTAGTAAAACGACTGAAAGTATCTTAACGCTTGAAGTACCAACGATAGAGAAACGAACAGTTCTATTAAAAGTTAAGGAACCCGATCAGGGTCGGACGAAATAAGTGCCGCCTAGTATTCTGAATAAAATAGGGACTAGATCGAAGAATATAAGAAGGGAAAATTTAATCCAAGATATTGTCTAACAGGAGACAAACGAACAGTAAAAGCATTAAGCTACGAAACTAAGGAAGAGCAGTAAATGCTAGAGAATCATAGGTCACCGATAAAATATTCGAGAGACCGTAAATAGGATAGACTGTATCTAGACCAACTAAATAGTGTCTAGAAAGAAACGACTTCGAGCTAGTAAAATAAAAGCCGAATAGTCAGGAAACCGGATCTGAAGAATTACCGTTCCAGGGAGGGGTAGATTGATCGAGACTTTCAACTTCTTACCAGATAGGGAGCCGACATCTAAGAGTTTCACCCTTGGAAACGGGAAGCAAGAAATCACGTGTGTAAGGCCAAATCAAAGCCTCGGTGATTAAAAGCAGTGTAATGTAAATATAGAAAATTTGTGTAAGTATAGTAATTTTTAGTGACTTTATTTGTGTATAATAGAAGAATACAGAATTGTATTCAAAATGTTGCCAGTGTGTAAGGTATATAACTTATATGTGTGTCAAGAAATGTCATTGTGTGAAATGGGATTAATCAAGATGGCTTAAACACATTAAGTGGGCGAGATGAAACATCGTTGGAAAATACGGCCGGTGACCGTCATATCATGTGAGTAACCATCTTCTGTATGTTATGTGTTGGGGAATATTTGTGTAAAATCCACCTGAGAATGAGAAAATAGGGATGTTTTTGAATAACAAACAACATAATAATAGCGCGATCTGAACGATAAAAATTGAGAAAGTATAAAAATGATTATTTGAAGTGAATAAATCCCTTAGAGGAAATGTATGAATTAAAATATCAGTGTATTTGATAAACGATTGAATTATATGAAAGCAAGCGTAATAATAATAATAATAACAATTATATAAATGAAGATTAAGTTGAATTATAGGAAAGTAGTAGCTTTTGTGCTCCTTTAAAAAGAATATATACATGTTGTGAATACATGTTCTTAAAGTATAGCGATTATTATCACGGGAGATGATTAATATAATATTGAAATATAGATCAAATGTTGATTTTTGAATTTATCAGTTCTTTGGAAGACACTTGGCCGTAAGGTAATGTATAGCGCAATGTAGCGCATTAAAGTAAATTGTCACGCTAGGAAGGCGTTGAACCTAAGTATACTTGGTAAATTAATTGTGAGGGGCAGTTGGTCATGGTAATTGAGCTATGATAAGTCCTCTAAAATGTGATGTGATCACGAGGCCGTTGTGTGACTTTTTTTTTATAAAGGGTGCTATTTATTGAATTATGAGCGCGTGTATAAGGTAATGAGGCCTGCCATAAGCCGCTAATTTATAAGTCCTCCAGTATGGGATATGGTTCCCGAGGCAGTGAAAGAAACGAACCCAGGTTCGTCTGTGTGAAGCCCCTACATATTTGTTGTTGTATTGAATTATTCTTACCCACCAATGAGGACACTTCATAATTAATAAATGCCAGGGTTACGAGAATGGTCTATGAACCTAAATAATGTTGTAAAAATAAATGAATGAAAGCCAGGTCTGTTCAAAGAACTACGTGTAAGAAATAGCTGTATAAGCAGAGAGTAGCCCGTCTCTGTGGGCGAGACTTGGGGTTCCTACTCCCGGATAATAAATCACGCTAAGTGGTACGGCCCGACCCTTACTATTAACGGAAGTGTGGTAGGTCGGGTAACCGTCTGTTGGAAGTCATAATACACCATTAGCGTTTAGAGTTTGTGAATGACCCGGGATTCGAACCGAGGTTCTTGTAGATGAAATGTACAGCTTGCAAGTTCAGATCGTTGCTTTCTTATGAGAAAATGGTCTTTTAAGACAAAATATAATAAATCCCTAATGTAATGGTATATTGATGTAGGATTTCACGAGTTCAGTGAAGACAATTAGATTTCGGGAGTGATCATAATTTTTGACATGTTCAAGTAGTCTGCTATAACTCGCGAGTACGCAAGTGTTTTCCCAATCACTGTAGTGAATTTGTTAACTTGAGAGAGGTGGTAACATGAGAACATTGTGAAAAGCCCAAAAATTTAAGTGAAGGAGTAACAGTACTTTAATAAGAATGATCTATTGTTTGATTATAAAATACTCATATAATAAATAGTGATGTGTTGTAAAAAAAGAATAACACAGTTTATATTGAAAATTATCGATCCATTGGAGCTCTTGATTGTATTGAAGTTTAAAAGGGATACTTTATTGAAGTGAAAAGAATTATAAGTTTGTTGGTTATTAGGAAACCATTTATTATGATTTAACCTTTGTTTATTATGTATTCCTTGTTCACTCTGAACAAGTTAGAAATATTGGTCAGTATTTTATTTGTTTAATTTGTTGTAGCGCCATTTATTTGAGTAATTAAATGTTTTATAGTAGGAGTTGATTTTGTTTATTATTTTGGAAGTGTATCCTCTATTTAATCCAAAATGTGTAAGTCACAGAGTGGGAGAACATACCATAACCCCGAAAATCCCGATTTGAGCATTGCTGGCATATTGTGATTTGCATATTTCTTGCTGGAAGGGCACAATATATAAAAATGAAAGTTTGTCTGTTTTCTTTGAATTTCTACGGAAATTTGCGTTATTTACGCGTTTTAGACTGTTTTAAAACCAATGCGCGCGAAAATATTTTTTGTCTGTCTGTTTGTCTGAATGTCTGTCTGTCTGTTTGTTTGTTTGTCTGTCTGTGGACAAATTTGTTCCCTTATAACTCGAGAACGGCTGGGTGGATCAACATAAAATTTGGTACAGATATCCTTCAGAGGCACGACACTAATCATTGATGTAACTCTTCTCTGTACCTCTCATAAAAGTGGGCCTACACCATTAAAATAGGCGTAGAAGGGCGAGACAAAGCTCTGCCCCTTAATGTGAGAAACGAAACTCGGGGGCCCTAAAGATACCCCGAAAACCACCTTTCTAGGCTCTAAGACCAACAGTTTTTGAGATATTCCCAGAAAACTAATTTCATTTAATACAATAATGAAAGAATACAAGCCGGTAATCATGGCAACTGAACCTCTCGGGTTCATCTGTTGCTGTAAGACGCAATACAATTCCATTTATTACATTACTGAGATAGTTTGCAAACGGCTAGAAGGTTATAACGGAACCAAATTAAGCTGTAAAATTCATCAATACATATAATATGCTTAAGGGGGTCAAGGGGTACTCCAGATTTTTTTTCACACGATTTACACGTGCGGGTGTGGTACGGAAAGTCTATTATATCCCTATCCCTATATTGTTATGTTATTATTATAATAAATAATATCGTATGGCCTCGGGTGCCGGATACAAGCTTTGTTAATTGTCACCCATAGGGCAGCTTGCGTGTCCACTTTAATGCTACTTGGAACGCTATGAATGTCAAGGAGGTTAGATATCTAAGCTCCTTGACGCTATATCGCTTTCTAGTAGAGAAATCAGGAACTTTGTGTTGGCGGAAAAATCCCGAGATTAATTTTACCATTATGAACACGGCCTACTGAATTCAAATGGGTTCTTTAACATGCCAACACCGTATGACATGAGTATCGTGATTTTTGTCGCCTTTCAAAAAATCACTTACCATGGCCAGGAGCGAACCTGCAAGCTTGGGGTCGATAGTCCGACACTATAACCACACACCCACCGTGGCAAGCATTATTATAATTATTATTATTATTATTGTTATTATTATTATTAAATTACGGCCTACAACGACGAGACAAAGCTTATTTTCTGCCCCTTGGTGTCAGAAACAAAACTCGGGGACCCTAAATAGCCGTAAAAGGTCCCCGAAAACTACATTTTATGACTCTAAAACCAACAGTTTCTGATAATCCCAGAAAACTAATTTCATTTAATAAACTAATGAAGGAATGCACACCAGTAGCCATGACAAAAGCATCTCAAAAGATGACATCCAACTTTCCATTTATTTCTGCAAGAAGTAATGCCACTCCATTTATTAAATTTCTGTGAACGTTTGCAAATGGCTATAAGGTTATCACGGAAACAACTAAAGCTGTAAAATTCATCCATGCGCTTAAGGGGTTCAGGGGTTACCATAGATTTTTTTTCACACAACTTAAACCTGCGATATGTCGTAGAGAAGGTCTCTTATACCTCCAAACAGCAACATTATTTTCAAAAATTCCTGAATTGAAATAATATTTGTTTTCTTGCTTTTAGGAATTTGGGCCATTTGAGGCTAGAAAGCCTGAATTTTCACGCACCACAAGCCTTTATAATTTATTACAGGGGTTTTCCTCTGGATGGGGACTTGACACAACATTGAGGGCCTGTTTTTATGTGACGTGTATTGCGTTTCGTCTACGAGGTTTCCAATTTTATTTTCACGTCAGGAAGTACACGTTAGGTAAATTTAGTTTCAGAGCATATTTTAACTAATCATTTCTCTTTCTCGACAAACAGCTTCCAAGCCCCTAATCATTGCAACAGTAGCTCAATTGATTACGTCTGGCTATTAATACCGAAGACCGTTCGAATAAGGGGTATTTCTGCTAGTAACACTATAAAGGTGAAGCTACTATTGCTGTGTTATACATAGGCAAAAAGTTCTACACTGTTGTAGATAAGGTGGTGAAAGCCATGAACAGCCAGTCTCGTGAAGACATGTCTCATCTCGATATTTTTTTGTCCAAGTTCGGTCGATTTTGACCCCTGTGTCGTAGAAGGAATATTTATTTTCTGTGCCCGTGTAGTAAGATTTCTGCTGCGCTGGTATTTGGGAGTGACCGTGACGTTCTCAAGTCTTCTATGAGAAAGGCCTCTTTCGCTAATATATATATATATAACCGGGTGAGTTAGCCGTGGTCGTTACGGCATGACTAATGGCAGTCGCTCACATCCGGGAGGCGAGGAGGTTTGAATCCCCCCGCCGGCAACCTTGAAGATGGTCTTCAGTGGTTTCCCACCTTCCTTCCAAGCAAATGCCGGGGTTGGTCCCTAACTATAAGCCACAGCCGCTACCTTCCAACTCCTCGCCCTTCCCTTCCAACTTTCCTCCCCAACGGTACTTGTAGCTCACCCATTGGGTGTCCGTCTCGAAGCAGCTACAAAACTGGCGAGCCGAACATGTCCTCGGACACTCCCGGCACTAAAAGCCATACGCAAAAAAAAATATATATATATTGTGCCCGTTTACACGGATGATGATTAATCAGCACTCGGCTTTTGCTCTTGCGGTTTCGGGGTGTGTTACGTTCCCTCCACCGCTAATTAAACATCTGATATGGAATACTCAAGGTTCACAAGGATTTGAGGAAAAACACAATATTATAATTTTACAAAATTTAATTCATAAAAGAAATAATATTCACTCAAAAACATGTAAGAAAAAATCAATCACTTGGCATAGTTCCTTCAAGTGTCACTCAAAATATAAAAAAATCAATCACTTGGCATAGTTCCTTCAAGTGTCACTCAAAATATAAAAAATTCACTTGGCATAGTCTCTTCAAGTGTCATTCAAAACTAAAAATTAATCACTTTGTTAAAATTCACCAAGATCACTATAATGTCCTTTCATTATTCTATGAACTTTGTAACCACTTTGTAACCACTTTGTCTTGCTTAAATCTAATTATAATTATTTGTAGTATATTTTACTAAGGCGTTAAGCGCGCCTATCATCCAAGTCATATAACTTTCCAAGGCTTTGGATATTTATATTCATTTCAATCTTTACCCTTCTGGGTTTCTTTAACGTTACATAATTATCATTTATCTATCACTTATTTAGTCCTTTGGAACTTACTAGTAATTCTCCACAAAGCCTTAGATTTTACACATTTAAAATACTGTACAAGAACATGCCATGTCTGTGAATCGAACCCTTGTTCCACCAGTTCCCCTCTCATGCATCAGGTGATCTTTCTTTGCAGCGTACTATGCACTGTGTTATTTATTTTTGTGGGATCCTTATTCATCTTTAAACTGTATTTTTCACAACCCGTTCTTTCATTTTATTGAGGAAGGAATCCTTTTATTTACAATAAAAGCGTTTGACAAAACCCGTCAAAATTCATGTAAATGCTTCAAACTTATATTCAGGAGAATGGTCTCCATCTCAGCATTGTGATTCTATAAGTTAATTTCAGCTTGCATCTTTTTATAAAAACTTTCACATAATGGCCTTTTTATTATTAGTCTTTGACAGACCTTTACTTTACCGCAGAACCCATTAACTTTCCGTCTCACTCACTCATTACGGTAGGTTGGGCGCTAACAGCTGTCTCGCCCCCCTGGTGATACTTCGCTTGATTTATGGCGTCTAGCCAGCCACCACGCTCAAAACTTTGTTTATTCTTTAACCATATGATTTACCAAGACTTTCGTTTCACTTCTAAAACAACAATTTGTTCCCGTTTTTAAATATATTTATTATCATTATTTATATTTCGTTTTTACAGGATATTTATAAATTATTCCGAAGAGGATGCCTAAAAGTTGACTACACCAACTTTAATCACAATTTGTATGACGCCTTCTAACAATATTATTTATAACAATGCCGTTATCGGTCTTACTTGCAAATTCCATTCGACGATTATTGCATACAACCTTTGTATATAACAATGCCTCATGGTCTCACATGCATATTCACTTACAACGCGTTAATTCGACGATTATGGCCTATAATATTGATAACAATGCCCTCATTGTCTCATATGTATATTTCATTCGACGATTATGGCCTACAATACTCATTTAGCACAGCCTGATCGGACTTACAATATACTTATTATTTTCAACGCTTCAATATGGCAATACAGTTTATGGGAATTTCACCTACCCAATACAACACGTCGTTTACATACAACAACAATACAGAAAGGGGAATCTTTCACCCACAATATTTCGATGAGACTCTCCATCTCCCGAGTAATGATATCCTGATTAACGCACATTTATTAGCTTTTAGCTTCATTTATTTAATATTCGGCCCTTTTGGCAACAACGATTTCTTTCTTGGTTATTCGCGGTTTATTTAATATCTCAAATTAATATTTCATTTATAGCGGTCCTCAGTCTTCCTATCATTTAATCTTCATAATTCTGGCTCGCTAGCTTGTCATACTACATTTTCTTTGGGTGTTTTTATTCACCAATTACTTTTAGAGATTTATAAAATTGATCATTTGACAACAATACGTCAAGACATTTTAATTTATTTTCGTTCCGTTTATTACTTGAGTTCCTTATTACGATCTTTATTATCACTTTATTTTTAGTGCTTAACAACTCGATAATATTTATTTTTATTATTTTCATTTCGAAATTTCAATTATTATTTTTATTTCAACTTTTTGTTATTTGCCTTTAATTATAAGATCAAACTATTTTATATTTTTCCTTTTCATTATTTATTTTAACAATTTTATTATGATGGATATTTATTTCATTATCTGCTTTTACTATGGCGAAATTTTAAGCCATTTAAATTATATTTTCGATTCCTTCCTCCAAATCATTTATTGTTTGTTATTTCATTTCTTGGGTTTTTATAACTTTACATTACTGATCCCATTCATATAATTATTTTGCGAGGTCATTCTCGATATTATTTATTATTATTTCAACATTTCAGTTACATAAGTGCATTCAATTACCCGATGAGTTAGATCGTTAAACTCCCCAGTTACGACCGATCCCATCGGGACAGTACATCGTACATTTGCAAATTTAATGAAAAATCATGACTCACCAGTGTGCTCCGTCTTCGGATCCATCCTTGGGAACGATTCACCCACCTAACGATCGTTAAACTCCCCAGTTACGACCGATCCCATCGGGACAGTACATCGTACATTTGCAATTTTAATGAAAAATCATGACTCACCAGTGTGCTCCGTCTTCGGATCCATCCTTGGGAACGATTCACCCACCTAACGACATAATTAGCACTCTTTCATGGCACTTTCTTTTGTGAGCGGCACCTCACTTAGGTCCAATCGACCTTCACTTAAATTTAAACACATCATTAATTTGTAAAATACTATATTAACACTAAAACACATATATCTTGTAGCTTATTTACACTGCACCAATTTTCACCACATCTCAGTGACTCTTGGCACGTTTTATCGGTGATCAACGCCCTGGTGAGATCCCCGGACCCTGCATTGGACGTGATGCAAACTCGAACGGCTCCTAATTCTTCACTGGATCTAGTCTCTGCCCTGTCCTTTAGATAGTCTATTTTGAATTCTTTTATCGTCCTTTTACTAGCGATTTTCAATTTTTACTTGTCCTACGTTTACGTAGCGGTCTATCGAACCTATGGCCCGTTTACTTCTTGACCGTATTTTGTCCTTATCTGCGACAAGTTCCCTTATTTCTCCTACGAGAATGTCTTTATTGCTACGTTCCTATTTGACACACTGTAGCTTCGCTAAAGTTCACTATATTTGTTCTTGGGTCTCGAACCCGTGTCCATTTACTTGAATTATGGGATTTCGTTCCAATATCAGTCTCTTATTACTGTAGTCTTTCACTTAACTTTCACGGAGACCTGTCTGTATTATCGAAACGATGACCTCCAGCGTAATGTCTCTACTGATCTGGACTGCTGTATTCTAGCTTATTACTGTTCTAGAATTTGTCGCGGCGCAATTTTACTTCGTCACGGTTTTCGAGTAGCGTATAATTTATCTGATCCAGCACAAGTGCTTTAGTGATCACTTAAAAACAACCGTAGCGGATTTATATTACCACGCACATACAACTTGTTGTTATTACCGCGGATACTGATGATTGTTAATTCGTCTTAACACGATCCACTTTTGCGGTTGGTAACGAACTGCGTTACTTGCTGTGACTTCTCCATACAGGAGTACGATGAGTCTTTACTAGTGTGAGGACGGACTTCCGTCTCGGCAGTTTGATAATACTGCGTACTGTATACTTATATACTGTGCGGAATTTCGCTGAGCCTCCCCGGGCTTAACTGAACTGCGACGAGTATAATGCAGCGCTTCTGCATTTTTATGAGACAGCGTGTAGCTTCTCCCCGCTTACTGATGATGAACTGCTTCTGACACAGCCTATAGCCTCACATGGCTGACGGATACTGCATGCTCTCTGGTTGAAACCTGGGCTATTTATTGGGAACTTGCAAAAATAAACTACTTTTGCCTTCTTCCTGGAGCTAACTTCCGATATGGACGTCGCACGTTTTTGAAAAGCATATCATTATGTTCCCTATAATTCAAACGTCTCATTACCATTTCGTTTCCTGAAAATCGATCGTCTAATTAATTTAAATAAAATCTACAAGGCTCCTCAGCTGTGTGGGCGACTGAGCATTTTTCTCTTCTTCCCACTACCTCCGCTTGGCTCCGCCTAATGACGTAGTTGCTGACTAAGTGCTTTTTCCTGGGCTAAATTATTCACTTTTAACCTTGCTTAATTCCTAATTTCCCGGATTATTCTGATCCCCGTAGGTCTATTGTAATTTTGCATGGTTTCCGTGAAAACGATTATTTCACAAATTTGCGGTGTTGATTCGCAATCCAATGTTGCCAGAAAAGTGCTGATCTTAGCACTCTGTGGTGATTCCCCCGCCAATCTGCTCTGGTTGATTCATCCCAGCGTGATTGCCCTCATGATTCACATATCGCTTGCACCACGTATCTCCAGATAAAGCTGTCAATGTTCTGCGTCATGGCTTGAATCACTTCCTATTTCCACACTGCCAGCTAGTAGCGGGACCTCTTTTCATCTTAAGGATCATAAGTTCATATCCAGTACCAACCCTAGTTGGGTACAATATATATACATATATATATATACAGGGTGTTACAAAAAGGTACGGCCAAACTTTCAGGAAACATTCCTCACACACAAAGAAATAAAATATGTTATGTGGACATGTGTCCGGAAACGCCTAATTTCCATGTTAGAGCTCATTTTAGTTTCGTTAGTATGTACTGTACTTCCTCGATTCACCGCAAGTTGGCCCATTTGAAGGAAGGTAATGTTGACGTCAGTGCTTGTGTTGACATGCAACTCATTGCTCTACAGTACGAGCATCAAGCACAAAAGTACGTAGCATCAACTGGTTAGTGTTCATCACGAACGTGGTTTTGCAGTCAGTGCAATGTTTACAAATGCGGAGTTGGCAGATGCCCATTTGATGTATGGATTAGCACGAGGCAATAGCCGTGGCGCGGTACGTTTGTATCGAGACAGATTTCCAGAACGAAGGTGTCCCGACAGGAAGACGTTCGAAGCAATTGATCGGCGTCTTAGGGAGCACGGAACATTCCAGCCTATGACTCGCGACTGGGGAAGACCTAAAACGACGAGGACACCTGCAATGGACGAGGCAATTCTTCGTGCAATTGACGATAACCCTCATGTCAGCGTCAGAGAAGTTGCTGCTGTACAAGGTAACGTTGACCACGTCACTGTATGGAGAGTGCTACGGGAGAACCTGTTGTTCCCGTACCATGTACAGCGTGTGCAGGCACTATCAGCAGCTGATTGGCCTCCACGGGTACACTTCTGCCAATGGTTCATCCAACAATGTGTCAATCCTCATTTCAGTGCAAATGTTCTCTTTACGGATGAGGCGTCATTCCAACGTGATCAAATTGTAAATTTTCACAATCAACATGTGTGGGCTGACGAGAATACGCACGCAATTGTGCAATCACGTCATCAACACAGATTTTCTGTGAAGGTTTGGGCAGGAATTGTTGGTGATGTCTTGATTGGGCCCCATGTTCTTCCACCTACGCTCAATGGAGCACGTTATCATGATTTCATACGGGATACTCTACCTGTGCTGCTAGAACATGTGCCTTTACAAGTACGACACAACATGTGGTTCATGCACGATGGAGCTCCTGCACATTTCAGTCGAAGTGTTCGTACGCTTCACAACAACAGATTCGGTGACCGATGGATTGGTAGAGGCGGACCAATTCCATGGCCTCCACGCTCTCCTGACCTCAACCCTCTTGACTTTCATTTATGGGGGCATTTGAAAGCTCTTGTCTACGCAATCCCGGTACCAAATGTAGAGACTCTTCGTGCTCGTATTGTGGACGGCTGTGATACAATACGCCATTCTCCAGGGCTGCATCAGCGCATCAGGGATTCTATGCGACGGAGGGTATATGCATGTATCCTCGCTAACGGAGGACATTTTGAACATTTCCTGTAACAAAGTGTTTGAAATCACGCTGGTACGTTCTGTTGCTGTGTGTTTCCATTCCATGATTAATGTGATTTGAAGAGAAGTAATAAAATGAGCTCTAACATGGAAATTAAGCGTTTCCGGACACATGTCCACATATCATATTTTCTTTGTGTGTGAGGAATGTTTCCTGAAAGTTTGGCCGTACCTTTTTGTAACACCCTGTATATGCTAATCTTGACCATGTAGTATTTGCGACTCCTACTCTTTTTATTTTTTTATGTAACCAATGTAAGGATACCTTAGAATTATGTTCCCAGAGAACTCAATCATTAATCATATGTCAAGGTGTGAGAGAGATCAATAATGTAAATTGGTCTTGTAATGTTATTACCCTATTTGTCTGCATTAAACATATTATTAAAGTATTGTAGAATTGTAATGTCCAGAAATGACCTACGAGTACTCTTTTAGAAGATGGTAAAAAGCTACAATTCCAACACATATAAAGGGTGTTTGTCCACGAATAATATGTTTCAGTAGCTACACACACATGTATTAGTTGATGGAGGGAGACTGTTTGTTTATGGGATATACATTTTTAGCCTATTTTCATTTATGAAAAAAATAGGCTTATGAGATCACCTTTTGTCCGTGTGTCTGTGTGTGCGTATGTGTGTGATTCGTGTGTGTCGTCCCCCCACCCCCGCGCTCTTAAAATCTAAACGGCTGGAGCGATGTCATTGAAACTCGGTAAGTTCATAGCACTATTCAGGATGACTCCGACAGTGTCCTTCATATTTCGTTACGTATCAGCAATCCAACATGCCGGCTGTGCGAATTATTTCACCAGCATTCAATATCTCATAAACTATTACCGATATCACCCTGGAATTTTGTACGGCGATAAAGGAAACTACTAAATGTTCACCTATGTGACTTTTGAAAACCTGGTAACTACAAAACCAGCATGGCGGCCAAGCGAATTTGCGACTTTTAAACAGACGTTTCTCGCGGTTAAACCAACCAAACGCAATGAATCTTGGTACAATATATGTTTATGCACATTGTAATGCAACGACATCTAACTTCGTTCAATTGATTACATAACCTTAAGATGGCGGGTGTGCGAAATATTTCACTGGCATTCGATATTTCTGAAACTATTACCGGTATCACCTTGAACTTTTGTACCGAGGTAAAGGGCACTACTAGATGTTCATCTGTGATACTTTCAAAAATGTTGAAAGTTTTATATAGACTTTTCTCGCGATTTAATAATCCAAACGCAATGAACCTTGGTACAGCAAATGTTTATACACATTGTAATGCACTGATATCTAATTTAGTTCAATTGTTTACATAACCTCAAGAAGGCGGCTGTGCGAATTTTAAAATTAAGTTTTTATTTCTTGTGTCGTAATCATGCGATCGAAGTGAAAGTTTGAATAATGAACCTACGCAATAATTTCCCTTTAATGGTACATGACACTATGGCCTATATACAGGGTGTATCTTAATTATACCGACAAAAAATCAGGGACGCTCTGCGTGTTATGTATAAGACGATGTCGCAATCGGATTGGCGGAGAAAAATTTTCCCTTCGAGAAAATGAGGTTACTTTGTTACTTCCGGGCGCGCGATTCAAATTGCGGTCTCGCTGTATTTGCTGCGCCAGAATGCAAGCCGAGGCGAACGAGGAAACTTGCGCATTCCCGACAGCATGTATCTGTCTCCTTCTATCACACTCCCTTCCCTTGCCTGAAGCACACCAGTGGCCAGCGGCTTGCTGCCTGGCTCAGCAAATACGGCATGTTCGTGGATTTGAATCGCGCGCCCAGAAGTAACAAAGTAACCTCATTTTCTCGAAGGGAAAAATTTTCTCCGCCAATCCGATTGCAGCATCGTCTTTTACATAACACGCATAGCGTCCCCGATTTTTTTGTCGGTATAATTAACATACACCCTGTATATAACAATCCAACATGGCGACCATCCGAAATATTTAGACGGTTCTCAATATCTACGAATGTGTTACAACAATCAAACTGATTTTGTTACGTTCATAGGGGCTATGAACATAAGTTCACCTATAGGACTTTCAATAACCTGGTGATCACAAATCCAACATGGAGGCGACGCGAATTATAAATATTCACATGGACGTTTCTCGCAATATAACCATCCGAGTGCAGTGAAAATTGGTACATTAAATCCTGATACATTTGTTAATCCACTGGCATCTAATTTATTTCAATTGTTTCCATAACCACAAGATGGCAGCTGTGCAAAATTTTAAAATTTCGTTTTTACCTATTGTGTCCTAATTATGCGATTGAAGTTTGAATACTACACGTACACAATAATCCTCATGTAACAGTACACAACTATAAGACCTACATATATAAAAATCCAACATGGCGACCATCTGAAATATTTAGTCGGTTCTCAATATCTACGAATCTATTACAGCAATCAAACTGAAATGTTATATGTTGATAGTGGCAATTAACATAAGTATGATATATGAAACTGGACTTTAGTTCTTCACAGCACTACTTGTTCAGTCCTGCAACATAGTAAGTAGGCCTATATACTGTAAATAGTCTTCGAGCCAACCTTCCTTGATTCTTGCGCAGGGGATGTCCATTGAATTGTATCCGTCTCTTCGACATATTTGCTACATTATTGAATGACCCATATTACTTACTCTAACCCTTCATACGGCAGAATTATTATTAAAAATTGAATTTGTATTTATTAAATTTTAATAATTTTAGCCGAATTTTAATTCATTAATTTTATTTTGTGATATCTTTTTAATCTTCTTCTTCTACTGAGCGTCATCCCGTAGGAACGGGGTCCGCTTTTTGGACCAATGCACGCCATTAACTGCGATCTAATGCTTCCCGCGATTTCAAGTTTCTTGATCGTAAATCTGAGTTAATAGTGTCCAGCCACCGCAATTTAGTTCTCCCACGCTGTATCTGGCCGTCGATCATTAGATGGTAGGCTGAGCCGATGACTAAACTCTGTGGTGCACGGACAACGTGTCCATACCAACGGAGTCTCCATTCCTGCATTTTCTCATTAATTGGAGAATCGTTATGTTGGGATATGTTCGAGCAGAGATATGTCTAATGTACTTCGCAGCATCCGCATTTCCATGACATGAAGTAAGTGCTGAGCACTTCTAGGTGCTGGCCAACACTCGGTAACATATAACGCAACTGGTCTCACCATTGTGCGATATAACTTTGATTTTAGGCGGATAGGAATCTTCTTATCACAAAGAACACCGGTGACATCTCTGAATCGCATTCAAGTCGCATTGATTCGTGCTCGCACATCTTCATTCACAGAGTTGTCGCTATGCAATCGTTAACCTAGGTATCAGAATGTATTTATCTTGGTAAGAGGAGCTCCATTAATACCTATAGTTCCAGGGGATGGAATCGTTTCGAGGTACTCAGTCTTGTGGATGTTCAATCGAAGACAAAATTCCTTGCCGACGATCATGCCATGTCTGCACTTGGGTTTCAAGATCCTTCCTGGAGTCTGCCGCAAGCATCACATCATCAGCGTATAGCAATGCCCATGTTTAGTCTTTATGTTTAAATGTTCTTATAATTTCATTTTTATGTACTAGCAGGTACCCGCGGCTTCGCTCGCGTCATAGTCGTGTCATATTGTTATTCAATTAAATGCAGGGTTAACCCCGTTAACACCCCTTTATAACCTGAATATCCAACAACAAGTTCTTTGATGAACTAAAGAGCCTACTTTTCATTCCAATGATTATTCTACAGTATATGAACCTATCTAGAATAATGAAGAAATTAAGTTGCTAATATCGAAATTTATAATTATTTCGAAATACTATATACCTTGCATAATGTAGCCTAATATAGCACTACGGTTGGCAGCCCTGATGACTGAATATATTCTTAGTTCCATCTCTTAAGGTACAGAATACAAAATTTGGTTGAAATCCAAAGAATAGCATGGACGTTACATGCAGTTAAACATTGGATCTAACAGCGTGCGTAAAATCATGTTGGCAACAATGTCATGCATGTATTGGTCAGAAATAATCTGAAATAATATGATCTATTGTTGTGCAAATTTTGAATGAAATCCATTAGTTAGTATAGAAGTTACATGCATTTTAAAATTGGACCAATCAGCAGGCTTAGAATCATTTTGGCAGCACTGACGTATATTAGTTAGTCCAAATGCATCTAGAATGCCAGGTACTATACGTGTGCAAAGTTTAGAGCTATTGGCTTGCATACTTTCTGATATATTGGTATTTGGATAAAATAAATTAGGAGCATTTATTAACAGTTAGCAGCCCTGGTGGGTCTTAAGAATACGCTCAGTCATATCTGGTTACGTATGCATAGAACATACGAAATTTGGTTGAATTCCAATTGATAGTGTAGAAGTTATGTGCATTTAAAAATTGGACCAATCAGCAGGCTTATAATCATTTTGGCAACACAGCGATGTATGGCCTCCTGGAAATTAAACTGCAATATTATTATCTATACGTATGCCAATTTTGAAATTGCTCCCATTCATACCTTCCAAGATATCCAACATGGAGCTCAAATTTCAATTGCGATTTTTTAGCAGTTGGTAGCACTGACATCATTTTCAAATATGGCCGTGAGATATTCGGGTATAGACCTTTACTCCTACCAAATTTTGTTTTGATTGCTCCAGCCGTTTAGGAGTTGATAGGGGGGGACACACACACAGCCAGACAGACAGAAGGACAGACAGACAGACAGACAGAAGGACAGACAGACAGACAGACAGACAGACAGACACACATTTGCCCGATGTCATAAGACTACTTTTTCCTCATTTTTGCAAAATGTGAAAAGTAGGCTATAAATCTCTCCTTAGTAGACGTTTTCGGCACACAACAAACATATCCCCAGAATATCATTCTTCAAATTTTAATAGTTTTGGTTCGTCGATGAGAGTGAACATCCAAAAATCCTTCCTTAGTGGACGTTTTTCTTCCAGAATTTCACCCCTCCCCATGGGCCCCTTAAATTGGAATTATGAAAAAAACGGTTCAACAGCTACTTATTTAATTATTTATTTATTATTAAGTTGGTTGTTTTCCTCTGAGATTAAAACTCCTCGCCTATGTCGTTTAAGAGATGCACTCTCCGTTAGGAATCCTTCAGCCCCCACTTTTCACCCCTTTCCCTGATAATAAACACCACATCGAAAAACCATTAGATATGTGTCAGATTATTTTTAATGATTAGATTATATGCCAAGTATCACATCCCCAAATGGAACCACTCGTGATATATAGTTATTCCATGAAATGCACGTTTACACGTTAACACCCCTTTAGAACCTGAATATCCAAAATATTTCCTTAGTGGACGTTTTCGATATACAACGTACATATCCCCATAATTTCATGTTTCTAACTTCAATAATTTTGGCTGGACGATGATGAGTGAGTGAGTCTGTCAGGACATTTTCTTTCATTTATTTTTGAGAATTTCACCCCTCCCCATAAACCCCTTAAATGGGATTTATGAAAAAACCGGTCGAACACCTATTTACTTATGTTTTAAGCTGATTTTTTCCGCTGAATTTCAAACTTCTCGCTAATGTCGTTTAAGAGAAACACGCTCCGTTAAGAATCCTTCAACCCCCAATTGTCACCCTTTTCACCTCATATTATACACCATATCGATAAACCCTTAGACATTGTCTGTTTATTTTTATTGATTAATTTATATGCCGAATATCACATCCCCAGAACTTGAATATCCAAAAATCCATCCTTAGTGGACGATTTCGACATACAACGATCATATCCCCAAACTTTCAAGTTTCTAACTGCAATGGGTTTGGCTGGGTGACGAGTGAATATCCTTCCTTAGTGGACTTCTTACCCCAGAATTTCATCCCTCCCCATGGGCCCCTTAAATTGGATTTATGAACAAACGGTCGACCACCTATTTACTTATTTTTAAAGCTGATTTTTCCCCCCGAGTTTCATACTTTATGCCTCTTTCTTTAAGAGATACTTGCTCCGTTAGGAATCCTTCGACCCCCACTTTTCACACATACACCTCATAATATACACTACATCGAAAAACCCTCAGACATGTGTCTTCTTATTCTTAATGATGAGTTTATATGTTGAGTATCGCATCCCCAAGGAAACCAATCGGGAGATATTGTTATTCAATTAAATGCAGGTCTACCCCCTTAACACCCCTTTAGAACCTGAATATCCAAAAATCCTTCCTTTGTGGACGTTTTCGACATACAACGAGCATATCCCCAACATTTCATGTTTCTAACTTCAATAATTTTGGCTGGATGATGATGAGTGTGTGAGTAAGTCAGGACATTTTCTTTCATTTATTTTTCAGATCTTCACCCCTCTCATGGACCCCTTAAATTGGATTTATGAAAAAACGGTCGAACACCCATTTACTTATATTTTATGCTGATTTTTTCCCGCTGAATTTAAAACTCCTCGCTTATGTCGTATAAGAGATACACGCTCTGTTAGGAGTCTTTCAGCCCCCACTCTTCACCCCTTTCACCTCATAATATACACCACATCAAAAAAAACTCAGACCCGTGTCTTCTTATTTTTAATGACGAGTTTATTTGCCGAGTATCACATCCCTCAATGAAACCAAGCCGGAAATATTGTTATTCAATGAAATGCAGGTTTAACCCCTTAAGACCCCTTTAGAACCTGAATATCCGAAAATCATCCCTTAGTGGACGGTTTTCACATACAATGATCTTATCCCCAAAATGTCATGTTTCTAACTTAAATAATTTTGGCTGGGCGATGGTGAGTGAGTCAGGACTTTTTCTTTCAATTTTCTTTTTTTCAGAATTTCACCCCTCCCCATGAACCCCTTAAATTGGGTTTATGAAAAAAAAAACTGTCGAACACCTATTTACTTACTTTTAAACAGATTTTTCCCCTGAGTTTGATGATTGAGTCTGTCAGTGAATCAGTTAAGACACTTTCTTCCCCCCCCCCCCCAGAATTTTACCCCTCCCCAGGGGCCCCTTAAATTGTATTTATGAAAAAAAATGGTCAAACAACTATTTACGTATTTTCTAAGCTGAATTTATAGCCTACTTTCGATTTTTGCAATAAATGAAAGTAGACTTATGAGATCAACTCAGGGCGAAAAAAGTTTGTCTGTCTGTGTGTGTGTGTGTGTATGTGTGTGTGTGTGTGAGTCTGTGTGTGTGTGTGTGTGTGAGTGTGTGTACTCTGAATGTGTGTTCCCCCCTATCAATTCGAACACGGTGAACGCGAATTGAACGAAATTTGGTACAAAGGTAGCACTAGTAAAGGACACCTCAGTGTCATGTTTTATATCGCCGCCGTCTTGACGGAAACGTAATGGCGGCCACACAAATTTTCAAAGCATAAATCAAATTACGACTAACCTAATCATCCGATCTCTACAAAATTTTGCAACAACATATCCTTATGGGGGGAGCATCCTTTGACCAAATTAGTAGGTCATCAGCCTAATAGTTTGCGGATGGCGGCCATCTTTGTGTGAAAATCGATTCCCCCTATTAATTAATTCGAACACGGTGAAACCTAATGGAACGAAATTTGGTACAGAGGTAGTACTAGCAATGGGCACCTCAGTGTCTTGTTTTATATCACCGCCATCTTGACGGAAACTTAATGGCGGCCACACAAATGTTCAAAGCTTAAATCAAATTACGACTAACCTAATCATCCGATCTGTACCAAATTTTGCAAACAACATACCTTTATGGAGGGAGCATCTTCTGACCAATCTAATAGGTCATTAGCCTAATAGTTTGCGGATGGCGGCCAACTTTGTGTCAAAATCGATTCCCCCTATTAATTCGAACACGGTGAAACCGAATGGAACGAAATTTGGTACAGAGGTAGCACTAGCAAAGGGCACCTAAGTGTCATGTTTTATAACGCCGCCATCTTGACGGATACGTAATGGTGGCCACACAAATGTTTAAATCTTAAATCAAATTTCGATTAACCTAATCATCCGATCTCTACCAAATTTAGCAACAACATAGGCCTACCTTTATGGAGGGAGCATCCTTTGACCAAACTAATAGATCATTAGCCTAATATTTTGTGGATGGCGGCCATCTTTGTGTGAAAATCGATTCCCCCTATCAATTCGAACACGGGGAAACCGAATGGAACGAAATTTGGTACAGAGGTAGCACTAGCAAAAGGCACCTCAGTGTCTTGTTTTATATCACCGCCATCTTGACAGAAACGTAATCGCGGCTACCCAAATGTTAAAAGCTAAAATGTAATTACGACCAACCTAATAATCTAGTCTCTACCAAATTTTGCAACAACTTATCTTTATGTGGGAAGCATATTCTGACCAAACTGCAAGATCATCATGCCAATAGTTTGCAGATGGTGGCCAAGTATGTGTGCAAATCGATTCCCCCTATCAATTCAAACACGGTGAAACCGAATTGAGCGAAATTTGGTACAGAGGTAGCACTAGCAAAGGGCACCTCATTGTCATGTTTTTTTTTTATCGCCGCCACCTTGACGGAAACGGAATGACGGCCACCCAAATTTTAAAAGCTTAAATCAAATTACGACCATCCTAATAATTTGATCTCTACCAGATTTTGCAACAACATGCCTTTTTGTGGAAAGCATCTTATGACTGACTACAAGGTCATCAGCCCAATAGTTTGCAGATAGCGGCCATGTATGTGTGCAAATCCATTCCCCATATCAATTCAAACACGGTGAAACCGAATTGAATGAAATTAGGTAGATTTCATTAGAAAGCTAACTATTGCAATGGGTCCCATGTTTCGACTTCCGGAAAATTTCGACATATCTTCGCGTTTCACATCCCCCAGACCCCAAAACCACCGTCAGTTCAAAAGTTTATATATAATTTATGTATATATATATATATATATATATATATATATATATATATATATGTATATATATGTATATCAGTTTCTTGTGGACACGATAACTGCCGTAATTTTGCACCAATTACTTCGAATTTTTTACCGAAGATGTATACCTATAAAATCTCGGTCGAGTTCGTTACTGGGCTAAATCGGTCCAAGGGGGTGAAAATGGGGGGCTTTTTTCGAAAAAGTGAAATTTCGCTATAACTCTCTTAATACGTGCAATATCGAATCCATTCAAAGTTCATAATATGTGTCGGATAAGTGCCAAAACTTTATGTCAAATAAGATTTTTGATAGCACCAACCATTGACCAAAGGGGTGGAAAAAAGTGGGTTTTTCGGGAAACATTAATCATATCTCTCTTAATAGGCACAATATCAAAACCGTACAAAATGGACAATATTCCCCTAATAATTACCTAAAACTTTTGTCTGAAAGAATTTTTGATATGACCCACCATTACGCCAAGGGACGAGAAAAATGATTTCGGAATTATAAGAAAATGATAAGAGCTATCAGTGGTTGCCATGGCAACACTACTAAATTGATGAGGCATGAACCATCAGACGTTGCCATGACAACGCACTTGCACGAGATCAGATTCAGTATTTCCATCTGATTAAGTGGTTGGTTGGTTGGTTCTTAAGTTTAGGGGCTGCGACAACGTGGTCATGTAGCCCCGTGTACTTTGGGTGTGTGTAGAATCTGTCTGATAACCGGTGTTAATTGTGATGACTGTATTAGTGTGTGTTATCTGTTTGTTAATTTAAGTACTGCAACTAACAATTTTTCAGATAGTTCCTACTTTTGCCGCCAAGCGCCACTGTCAACGACTACGAGGCCAAGTTCAGAACTGAGCTACTAGACGCCGCCGCAGTCGGCTCTTGGCAACGAACATAGAAACCTAAGAGCGTTGTATACATTCTTAACCTATCCAATTTAGCTTCACACAGGTGCAATTAGTGGAAGGATCTTTAACATGCCATAAATCTATGACATGGGACCGCCGGCTTTACTTCCCCTCCGAAGGAAGGCATACTGAGGGATATTTAACGCTCTTAAAAAATCCGACGGCTTCGGCCGGGTTTGAACCCGGTATCTTGGGCATAGAAGCTCAGCATGTTACCGACTACGCCACCAAAGCCGCCTGATAAAGTGGGAAGCGGCTTCGGTGACGTAACTGGTAGCATGCTGAATGTCTATGCCCAATGTCGCGGTTTCAAAGCCGGCCGAAGTCGTCGGATTTTCTAAGAGCACTAGAATCCCTCAGTATGCTTTCCTTTGGAGGGGAAGTTCCAACGTTCGTTGCGAGTTGATGGTTGGGGTGGCATCTAGTAGCCAAGTTCACAGCTAGGTGTCGTTGACGGTTGTACCTGGTAGCAACATTAGGAACTACTGCTTGAAATTGACCGTCTGCAGTACTTACATGAATTAAGACTAATACAGCCATTACAATTCACACCGTGTATCAGACAGATTCTACACTCACCCAAAGTACACGGGGTTAGATGACCGCGTTGTCGCAGCCCCTAAACTGAGGAACCAACCAGAGGTAGATTTCGTTAGAAAGCTAACTATTGCAATGGGTACCATGTTTCGACTTCCGGAAAATTTCGACATATCTTCGCGTTTCACATCCCCAGGCCCCAAAACCACCGTCAGTTCAAAAGTTATATATCATTTATGTATGTATATGTATATCAGTTTATTGTGGACACGATAACTGCCGTAATTTTGTACCAATCACTTTGAATTTTTTACCGAATACGTATACCTATAAAATCTCGGTCGAGTTCGTTACTGGACTAAATCGGTCGTTGGGGGGTGAAAATGGGGGGCTTTTTTTTTCGAAAAAGTGAAATATTGCTATAACTCTCTTAATATGTGAAATATCGAATCCGTTCAACATTCATACTATGTGTCGGATAAAGCCCAAAAATGTATGTTTGAAGAGTTTTTTTTATAGCACCAACCATTGACCAAAGGGGTGGGAAAAAGTGGGTTTTTCGGGAAACATTAATCATATCTCTCTTAATAGGCACAATATCAAAACCGTACAAAATGGACAATATTCCCATAATAATTACCTAAAACTTTTGTCTGAAAGAATTTTTGATATAACCCACCATTATGCCAAGGGATGAGAAAAATAATTTCGGAATTATAAGAAAATGCCAAGACCTATCAGTGGTTGCCATGGCAACACTACTAAATTGATGAGGGATGAGCCATCAGACGTTGCCAAGATAACGCACTTGCACGAGATCAGATTCAGATTTCCATCTAAGTGTGAAGCGGCTTCGGTGACGTAACTGGTAGCATGCTGAATGTTTATGCCCAAGGTCGCGAGTTCAAAGCCGGCCAAAGTCGTCGGATTTTCTAAGAGCGCCAAAAATCCCTCAGTATACTTTCCTTTGGAGGGGAAGTTCCAACGTTCGTTGCGAGTTGCTGGTTGCGGTGGCATCTAGTAGCCAAGTTCACAGCTAGGTGTCGTTGACGGTAGTACCTGGTAGCAACATTAGTAACTACTGCTTGAAATTGACCGTCTGCAGTCCTTACCTGAATTACAGACTAATACAGCCATCCCAAAGTACACGGGGTTACATGACCGCGTTGTCGCAGCCCCTAAAATGAGGAACCAACCAAAATCTCTGCAGTAGATATAATTTTGCGTGAAGAAGTAACAGACCGTTACATAGTTGCACATCAGTGTCGAAACCTAGCATAAGGACAGTGTGACCACAAGTATAAAAATGGACCCCAAATGACAAGAAGGTTACCGTTCCCATAAGACAATAAAATGTTTAAAATAAGCATAAAATGACGAAAAACAAAGTTAATTAAGCTCCAATTATAAAATACCTTCTCGCATTAAATGAGGTCTGATCCTTCTACGAAAATCTGCATATTCTGCCTATTTTCGCCTATCCCCAAGTTTGTCCGGTGAAATCTACCTCCGCCTTCCGGCGTGCCGAGAGGACTTTTTTTTATAGAGGTAGCACTAGCAATGGGCACCTCATATTCATGTTTAATATCCCTATAGCACGTTGTATTTCAACAAGCTACTACAACCAACATTCAATTATACTCCTTGAAAAGGACAACGAGTTATAACAATACCCATGCATTTAGGAGAGACTAGGGTATATGTTCTTTACTGAACAACTTGTTTCAGCTGAGATTCAAATTCCTCGCTTATGTCGTTTAAGAGATACATGCTCCGTTAGGAATCCTTCACCCCCCACTTTTCACCCCTTTCACCTCATAATATACACCACATCGAAAATCTCTCAGACACATGTCTTCTTATTATCCTATTTTCAATTTTGAAAAAAATAGGCTTGTGAGATCACTTTTTGTCCGTGTGTCTGTGTGTGCGTGTGTGTGTGAGTGTGTGTGTCCCTAATAATACCTAAACGGCTGGAGCGATTTTAATGAAACTCGGGAAGTTCATAGCACTATTTTGGACGACCCCGACCGTGCCCTTTAAATTTTGTTACGTCTCACCAATCCAACAAGGCGGCTGTGCAAAATATTTCACCTTCTTTCAATATCTCCGAAACAGTTACCGATATCACCCTGGAATTTTGTACGGTGATAAACGGTACTACTAGAAGTTCATCTATGTGACTTTTGAAAAACAGGTAAATACAAAACCAACATGGTGGCCACGCGAATTTGCGACTTTTAAATAGACGTTTCTCGCGATTTAACCCACCAAACGCAATAAACCTTGGCACAGTATATGTTTATACACCTTGTAATGCACCGACAGCTAACTTGGTTCAATTATGTACATAACCACAAGATGGCGGATGTGCGAAGTATTTCACCGGCATTCTATATCTCTGAAACTATTAGCGGTATCACCCTGAAATTTTGTACGGAGATAAACGGCACTACTGGAAGTTCATCTATAACACTTTCAAAAACCGGTTAACTACAAAACGAATATGGCGGCCAAGCGAATTTGAAAATTTTAAATTGACCTTTCACGCGATTTAATGTTCCAAACGCAATGAAATCTGGTACAGGAAATGTTTATACACATTGTAATGAACTGGTATCTAATTTAGTTAAATTGTTTACATAACCTCAAGTTGGCGGCTGTGGAATTTTAAAATTAAGTTATTATATCTTGTGTCGTAATCATGCGATCGAAGTGAAAGTTTGAATAATGAACCAACGCAATAATCTTCCTTTATTTGTATATGACTCCATGGCCTATACATTTAACAATCCAACATGGCGACCATCCGAAATATTTAGACGGCTCTGAATATCTACGAATCTATTATAGCATTCAAACTGATTTTTTTATGTTCATAGGGGTATGAACTTAAGTTCACCTATAGGACCTTAAATAGCCTGGTGATCACAAATTCAACATGGTGGCGACGCGAAGTATAAATATTCACATGGACGTTTCTCGCAATTTAACCATCCGAGTGCAGTGAAACTTGGTACAGTAAATCCTTATACGAAGGTTAAACCACTGGCATCTAATTTATTTCAATTATTTCCATAACCACAAGATGGCAGCTGTGCGAAATTTTAAGATCTCGTCTTTACTTCTTGTGGCCTAATCATGCGATTGAAGTTTGAATACTACATGTACACAATAATCTTCATGTAACAGTACACAACTCTAAGACCTACATATATAAAAATCCAACATGGCGACCATCCGAAACATTTAGTCGGTTCTCAATATCAGTGAATCTATTACATAAATCAAACTGAAATTTTATATGTTGATATTGTCAATTAGCTTTAGTTTTTCACAGCACGCTCGTTCAGTCTTGCAACACAGTAGGTATATAAATAGTCTTCGAGCCAGCCTTCCTTGATTCATGCGCAGGGGATGTCCATTGAATTGTATCCGTCTCTTCGTCATATTTGCTACGTTTCTTAATGACCCATATTACTTACTCTAACCCTTCATACGGTAGAATTATTATTAAAATATTGTATTTGTATTTATTCTAATATGTATGTCTTAGCCAAATTTTAATTCATTAATTCTATTTTATGTTGTATTTTTATTATCATTGTTTATGTTTAAATGTTCTTATAATTTAATTTGTATTATATTTATGATCATACTTTTTTATAATTCCATTTTATAAGTGTATTTATTTTGAAATGTATCAGCTTATTTAATGTTAATAGTAATTTTATAAGTTTATTAATTTTCATCATTTATTTATTTATTTATTTATTTTCAATTTTAATTTCTTTCATATTTTATTAGCCCTATTTACGTTTTAATTGATTTTGTTAAAACAATAAAATATCATCAAGCATGTCGAGTTAAGAAGAGAGAAAATTATTATTTGGATTTATGAAATATTAACACTTGCAAAACAAAATTCATTGGCATAATGGCTGAATCAACCATCAGCATCTTTGAAATGGCAGGCGGTTAATATACAGACCAATAACCTATGAAGTGTTAATGAGCCCCTTCCCTGCCTTTAACCCTCCGACACTCGCGTTAGTAATAGGGACAGCGTTACTCGTGCGGGCTACATTTGTAGCCCAAACAATTAATCGATTTGATTCGCGTTCAGTTTTAATAATGTGTTAAATTCAGGGCGCCCGAGAATTTTCTTCGCAGTGGGTACTGCGAGTGGTTGAGTCATAAGTTTAGTTGGCTGCACTGTGTCCCTGATAGGGGGACTCCCGCGTGTGGTGTGTCAGTGGGTATTGCGTTAAGCGAGCGAGCGAGCCTGTATGTCTTCAGTGTGTATTGCAGTAAGCAAGCGTTAAGATAGATTATTGGGAGAGTGCAACAGTATACAGGTGGTAATGTTTACTACTGAAGAGAGAGCTTTTTTTGGTGGAATACGTTTTTCGCGGAGGCGATCGGTTTACAGAAAATAAAAATTAAGATTTCAGGCGTGGTTTCCTAATTCAAACCGCCATACCGTTCGGAACTTGGTAAGTAAATTTCGTGTGACTGACTCAGTTCACGATGTACCGGGAGCAGGCAGGCCTATGCTTTTAACAGACGAAAAACTTGATGAAACCTCCGATATAATGCTGCGTAGTCCAAGTAAATCAACACGAAAATTAGCTCAACAAACAGGAATCTCTAAGTCGACAGCACATAAAGCTGTAAGAGGCAAGCTTCAGTTGTTCCCTTATAAAGTTACCGTGGTTCATGAATTAAAACAAACTGATTACGGAAAAAGAGAGATATACTGTGAATGGTTCCAGCATCTGTTATGAATGGCTGTGGAGAGTACAAAGTTTACTGTTTATTTATTACTAGCAGGTACCCGCGGCTTCGCTCGCCATCAAGACAATGGGGACGATGCATTATTGCTGATAATTGGTTTATTCAATTACAGCAATCGCGGCTACAGGTGGGTAGATTCAAATTCTGAGAATTCTGATACATACAGTATATAGATATGAGCAGCTAAGTGGGAATTTTATAGAGTTGTGAACACATTTGAAAATTTTAGTTTTGGTTTTGCCATCTTCTGTTGAGACATAACGATTTTGTTGTCCGGATAATCGCGAGCACGCCACATACAGTTGCGCGTGGGAAAAAATGGTTTTGTCTAAACGTACAGTACACCTGGAATGGCAAATCTATCGGAATATGGGGAATTAAAAGTATTTTTCCTTAAACTATTCTGGGTATAATGTTGCCACACTTATTGATGATTTGAACGTCAACATGTCGCTATTAATAGACCTATAGTAAAATATCTCTCACCTTGGTCGCTGATGTACATTATGCAGTCACTTCCAGTGTTACATCCCAGGGATTGAAATTCTCCAACAACCCTTTTGCCTCACATGCCTCTCTAAGTAATTAAAATTCCCCATTGTTGTTGTTTGAGTCTTTAGTTTTTTGACTGGTTTGATGCAGCCCTCCATGCCTCGCTCTCCTGCGCTAATCGTTTCATCACTACATAGCTACCACACCCTACATCCGAGGCAATCTGTATAACCCTGGTCTACCCCTACAGTTCTTGTCCTTGACCCTCCCATCCATAACTAAGCTTGCTATTCCTGGGTATCTTAATATGTGTCGTACCAACCTATCTCTTCTCTTCATTAGCAGTCGCCAGAAACATCTCTCCTCTCCCACTCGTCTTAATAGCTCTTCATTTGATACCCTATCTAACCATCTGATCTTCATCATTCTCCCGTAACACTACATTTCAAACGCTTCAATTCTCCTCTTTATTGCAGCACCATTATTCCAAGTTTCACTTCCTTATAGTGACTCAAAAGCTTTCAAAAATGACATCCTAATACCTAAATGTATATTCGATGTCAAGAGATTCCTTTTTGTGTAGAAATGCTTTCCTTGCCTGAGCCAACCTGATTTTTATATCCTCTTTGCTTCGTCCATTACTGGTTATTTTGCTTCCTAAGTACCGGTAACAGAAGTCTCCTACTTCCCGTAGCGTTTCACCTGCCAATTTGATGTCCATAGAGGTTTCTGATTTATTTCGGCTGCATTCCAATAATTTTGTTTTACATTTATTGATTTTCATCATGAATTCATTCGTCAAGACGGAGTCCATACCATTCAAAAACTCGTTCAAATCTTCTGGCGTATTGGACAAGATGACGATGTCATCAGCAAATCTCAGAGATGAAATTATTTCTCCTTGAATCTTCACTCCGACTTTACATTGTTCTCAAATTTCCTGATTATTGTTCTTTTAGAGATCTTTGAAATGCGTTGCCCTCGCACATGGTGTAGATGCATTGTCAAAGGAAAACATTCCATGTTACGAACATGGGCCGCATAACCAGTACCGAAAGCCTATTCTGGACAGCAGTTCCTTGAACTCATATTTGCCAACATTTTATTGTATCTTTCCATGTGGTATGTCTCTGTACCTCAAAATACAGAAGAGTGCTTTAAAAATCATGTCTTGTGTAAATTTTGGAAAATGTAGTGAGTGTGGTTTTTTCCGGAGTGGATACTCGCTAGTAGAAATTCTTTTCAGTAAAATAGACTGGTTCACAATTTGGTAAGTGCACATTGAGGTATATGACGGCGGGATGCCTTAAGTGTTAAGGAAACGGCAATAGCCGCCTCAGAGCTTCATTGCTATTGAAATTATGACCAGACCGACATTTGTACTTAACTATACGGGATTTGTGAGCCCAGTGTTTATGGTGTTGAACGTAGCTATATCGCTACCTTTATTTAATAGCCGCTACTGTAGTGTTTAAAAATTAAAGGTGGTATTAGTAGGCGCTTCCCCTAATATATTTTACCCCTGGCACTACAGCCCATGAAGGGCCTAGGCCTATCATGCGACCGCTTCCCAGCCATTTGGCCTGTAGATATTGTGGTGACGCGTGGTCAGTGCATAGTGTCCCCTCAGCCGTTAATCTTGTTCTTCGTGACCGGCGCGCTGCCTCACAGCTACTCAATTTTCCTCACGAATCTGAGTTCAGCCCGTTGCAGCCCTCACGTCAGTGTCTAAAATCTCTGACGGAGCCGGGAATCGAACCCGGGGCCTCCGGACGGGAGGCAGGCGCGCTACACTGTTCTTATTGTGTTTATATATATCTTGAAAAAGACAATAAATGAATTGGCATTGCCTCCTAGAGGGATATATAGAAAATCGGATGTCATACCTTGGGGTAGTGTTGCCATGGAAACGGACTGGCGATTAGTTCATCAATCAGAGCGAAGATAGTTTTCTGCGAATATCTTTGAAACTGTTGGTTTTAGAGCCTTAAAATGTAGTTTTCGGTGTCCCGTAGGGACCAACCGAGTATTGTTTCTTGCATCGAGGGGAGTAAAATGAGCTTTGTCCGGTCTTTATGCGACAACTTCGATATTTTGTCCTGGTTGAGTATTTTTGGTGACTTTTCAGTTATGTTGCCCATTCCACGGGAACAATGATTTATTTCCGGACGAAAGGCAGCCTATATGTTATCCCAAGGTATAAGCTGTCTCCATTTCAAATTTCATCCAAATCCGTGCAGCCGTTTTAGTGTCAAGAGGTAACAAACTAACACACACACTCACACACACACACACACACACACACACACACACGGACACACAGATTTTCACAATTATAATATACTAGCAGGTACCCGCGGCTTCACTCGCGTCATAGTTGTGTCATATTTATATTCAATGAAATGCAGGTTTAACCCCGTTAACACCCTTTTAGAACCTGAATATCCAAAAATCCCTCCTTAGTAGACGTTTTCGACACACAACAAACATATCCCCAAAATATCATTCTTCCAACTTTAATAGTTTTGGTTGGTCGATGAGTGTGAATATCCAAAAATCCCTCCTTAGTGGACTTTTTCTTCCAGAATTTCAGCCCTCCCCATGGGCCCCTTAAATTGGATTCATGAAAAAAAAAACGATCGACCACCTTTTTACTTATTTTTCAAGCTGATTCTTCCCCCTGAGTTTCATACTTTATGCCTCTGTCTTTTAAGAGATACTTGCTCCGTTAGGAATCCTTCAACCCCGACTTTTCACACATACACCTCATAATATACAGTTCATCGAAAAACCCTCAGACATGTGTCTTCTTATTCTTAATGATGAGTTTATATGCCGAGTATCGCATCCCCCAAGGAAACCAATCGGGAGATATTGCTATTCAATTAAATGCAGGTCTACCCCCTTAACACCCCTTTAGAACCTGAATATCCAAAAATCCTCCCTTGGTGGACGTTTTCGACATACAACGAACACAACCCCAAAATTTCATGTTTCTAACTTCAACAATTTTGGCTGGGCGATGATGAGTGAGTGAGTAAGTCAGGACATTTTCTTTCATTTATTTTTCAGAATTTCACCCCTCTCATGAATCCCTTATATTGGATTTATGATTTAAAAAACGGTCGAAGACTTATTTACTTCTTTTTAAGCTGTTCTTCCCCCCTGAGTTTGATGAGTGAGTGAGTTAATCAGTTAGAACACTATCTTTCCAGTTTTTTTCCCCCAGAATTTCACCCCTCTCCAAGGGCCCCTTAAATTGGATTTATGAAAAAAAGGTTGAACACCTATTTACTTATATTTTAAGCTGTTTTTTCCGCTGAATGTCAAACTTCTTGCCTATGTCGTTTAAGAGATACACGCTCCGTTAAAAATCCTTCAACCCCCAATTTTCACCCCTTTCTCCTCATAATATACACCACATCGATAAACCCTTAGACATATGTCTGCTTAATTTTAATGATTAGTTTATATGCCGAATATTACATCCCCAAATAAACAACTCGTGAGATATCGTCAATGAATGAAATACACGTTTACCCCCTTAACACCTCTTAAGAACCCGAATAAACAAAATTCCTTCATTAGTTGACGTTTGCGACATAGAGCGAAAATATTTCCAAAATTTAATTTTTCCTACTTCAATAGTTTTCGCTGGGCGATGATGAGTGAGTGAGTCAGTCAGGTCATTTTCTTTCAATTATTTTACCTGAATTTTACGCCCTCCCCATGCTCCCCTTAAATTGGATTTATGAAGAATCGCTCGAACACCTATTAACTTATATTTGAAGCTGTCTTTTCCCCCTGAGTTTGATGAGTGAGTGAGTTTGTCTGTCAGTCAGTCAGGACACTTTCTCTCCTTTTTTTTCTAGAATTTCACCCCACCCCATTGGTCCCTTAAATTGAATTTATGAAAAAATGGTCGAACACCGATATACTTATTTTAAGCTGTTTTTTTCGCTGAGTTTCAAACTTCTCGCGTATGTCGTTGAAGAGATACACGCTCCGTTAGGAATCCTTCAACCCTCACTTTTCACCCCTTTCACCTTATAATATACACCACATCGAAAAACCCTTAGACACATGTCTGCTGATTTATAATGATTAGTTTATATGCCGAGTTTCACATCCACAAATGCAACCACTCACGAGATATTGTTATTCAATAAAATGCAGGTTTAACCCCATTAAGACACCTTTAGAACCTGAATATCCGAAAATCCTCCCTTAGTGTACGGTTTTGACATACAACGAACATATCCCAAAAATGTCATGTTTCTAACTTCAATAATTTTGGCTGGACGATGAGTGAGTGAGTGAGTGAGTGAGTGAGTGAGTGAGTGAGTCAGGACATTTTCATTCATTTTTTTTTCTTCAGAATTTGTCCCCTCACAATGAACCGCTTAAATTTGATTTATGAAAAATAAACTGTCAGACACTTATTTACTTATATTTAAGCAGTTTTCTCACCCCGAGTTTGAAGAGTGAGTGAGAGAGTCGATCAGTTAGGACTCTTTCTTTCTTTCTTTCTTTCTTTCTTTCTTTCTTTCTTTCATCCCCCCCCCCCCCAGAATTTCACCCCTCCCCATGAGCCCCGTAAATTGAATTTAGGAAAAAAAAAACGATCGAACATCTATTTACTTAGCTTTTAAGCTGATTTTTTCCGCTGAGTTTCAAACTCCTCGCCTATGTCGTTTAAGAGATACACGCTCCGTTAGGAATCCATCAACCCCCACTTTTCACCCCTTTCATCTCATAATATACACCACATCGAAAAACCCTCAGACACTTGTCTTCTTATTTTTTATGTGTTCATATGCCCAGTAACACATCCCCCAATGAAACCAATCGGGAGTTATTGTTATTCAATGAAATGCAGGTTTAACCCCCTTAAGACCCCCTGAATATCCGAAAATCCTCCCTTAGTGGACGGTTCCGACATACAATGATGATATTCCCCGAAATGTCATGTGTCTAACTTCAATAATTTTGGCTGGGCGATGGTGAGTGAGTCAGGACTTTTTCTCTCAATTTCCTTTTTTCAGAATTTCACCCCTCCCCAAGAACCCCTTAAATTGGGTTTATGAAAAAGACTGTCGAACACCTATTTACTTATTTTTAAGCAGTTTTTTTTCCCATGAGTTTGATGAGTGAGTCTGTCAGTCAATCAGTTAGGACACTTTCTTTCCTGTTTTTCTCCCCCAGAATTTCACCCCTCCCTATTGGCCCCTTAAATTGGATTTATGAAAAAACGGTCGAACACTTATTTACTTATTTTTTAAGCTGATTTTTTTCCACTGAGTTTCAAACTCCTCGCCTATGTCGTTTAAGAGATACACGCTCCGTTAGGAATCCTTCAACCCCCACTTTTCACCCCTTTCACCTCATAATATACTTCACATCGAAAAACCCTCAGACATGTGTCTTCTTATTTTTAATGATGAGTGTATATGCCGAGTATCACATCTCCCAATGAAACCAATCGGGAGATATTGTTATTCAATGAAATGCAGGCCTATCCCCTTAACACCCCTTTAGAACCTGAATATCCTAAAATCCTTCCTTAGTGCGCGTTTTCGACTTACCAAGAACATATCCCCAAAATTTCATGATTCTAACTTCAATAGTTTTGGCTGGGCGATGATGAGTCAGTCAGTCAGTCAGTCAGTCAGGACACTTGTTTTTATATAAGAGATATAGGGATGATGCAAGCGACAGCCGTGCTACCAACGTAACTGATGTAGCTAGCTCTCGCAGACGCATGTAGGCGCTGCTGAGAACATTCCCGGACTCACTGTAGTTGTATATAGAAGCATTCTAAGCTAAATCTGAGGATTTTATGTAGGCATGTATTTTCATATGGAGAGAAAATACAAACCTAAGAAGAATATTCAATTTTATCGTACATCTTCGGTAAAACTGCAACAGAAATAAAACTATTGGAACTAGAACTGTTAAATTATTTTTATGTAAACCTAAATACTTACATTAGTGTATATTGGAAATAAACAAAAATTGGGTACTAGATTAGATAATTTAGTTAGAAAATCAGCACTTATTGTGTACAATTTCAGTAATTTCATTTTTTTAAATCGAATTCTTGAATTTTATTTTTGCCCTTTTGCCTACAATCTATAGCCCAGGAAATATATAAACATGCTCACACAAATTTGTCACCCAAGAATTCAATGCAAATTAACACAATGATCCGAGAAGATTTTTATTGCACTTAGCACATCTAGGCCTATTCCTTGTTGATTTATCCCTCCCTCATCCACACAAGAAGCAACAGCCTACTTTATTTCCACTACACTCAGCCTATTACTACTTTCATCTAAACACTGACTGATTTGAAAGACATCTACATGGCCGCATCCTGTGAGACAACGTTTCCTTTGCACACTCAATTCTGAAACAGCGATGCTCGCGCGGGCTACTGTTGTAGCCCAGACGACTTATAATGCATCTGGTGTCAGTTTGGTGCAATTAGTTTAGTCGGAAACACACCCGTCTGTTAAATACAGCGTCAACAGGCAGCTACAGAGATTCTCAATATTCTTAGCAAAGCGCTACAACAAAATGAATCAATGGGCTAAACCTGTAGCACGCACGATTTTCCGAGGTTTAAGCCTGTGAAAGTCGTTCAACAATATCTATTGTAGTGCGAACTTCGAACTGTATCTACGGTGTAAGGTTTAAATGGACCACTCTGTATAGATAAAGAAGACATGTGCCACTTACCTGGCAGGCACACTGTGTTCGGCAGTCAAGCAGGAAGGTCTCGCCGTTGTCGTAAGTCCGATTGTACACGGTGCAGGGCAGCCCCTTGATTGCTGAAACAACAAAGCTCGCATTAGCGTGTTGGCAAACACTTGCTAGTGGCATTAGACTGCCTCAATAATTGCTCGCGAGCGGAAATTTGTTTCCACGGAGCGAGTTATCTCACACTTAACAAGCAAATCCAAGGCAACTATTTGATGTCACAGGAGGTAATGAGGCGAGGAAAGAATCTTACCCACCATCTACGAACCGTAATAGTGTTCCCAGGAGATGGGTAAAGAGAAAGGAATAAATAGCTTTACAACTGATATTAGTCTAGTTGAATACATGTATACAATGCAGGCGCAAATTAAACACACAAGGGACGTTTACTACAATTTTCCACATCCATAGCCACATTTCTCAGTTCGATTATGGTAATTTTTACACATTAGCCTCTTTTGAAAGACAGACCATATATTTATATAATGTTCTTTTGAGTTTCATTAACTATTCCAATGTAACAAATCTGATTTTGAAACAAATTTACAATATATTTTTAATATGGCTATTTTTTTTTTGTCGTGTAGCCTCCTGAGAGACCTACTGCAGGTCTTTCTAATCGACGCCCGTGGGCGACCTGCGCGTCGTGATGAGGGATGGAATGGATGAAGATGAATGAAACTGGGCAAGGATGTGGAAGGAAGCGGCCGTGGCTTGTCAGAAGGTACTGTCCCAGCATTTGCCTGGTGTTGAAAATGGGAAACCACGGAAAACCATTTCAAGGACAGCCGACGGTGGGGCTCGAACCCACGCGTCTACCGAGTCAGCAGAGAGCTTGGCCCCTTGACCTAACGCAGCGCTTTAGCCCACGTAGCCACTACTGTCGGTAATATGACTATAACCATACTGTAGTATCAAGATACTCAAGATATTCAATGGATTCTAAAAGTTCTACAGTGAACCTTTTTATTTTAATGCTTAATTTTATTTATGGATTGTTAATGTATAGATTATACAGGGTGTAACAAAAAAGTACGGCACAAAATGCAGGACGCATTCCGCACACGTATACGAATAAATTTTGTTATATGATCATGGGTCCGGAAACGATTTGTTTCCATGTTATACTCCATTGTCTCCAACACATAAATCATGAAAAACACACAAGAACGGAACGTACAAGCATACCACATGCAGCACTTTGTCACAGGAGATGTTCAATGTGCCCTCCGTTCGCATTGATGCATGCATCAACCTACCGTCGTAGAGAATCTCGGATGCGCTGATGTATCCCTGGAGTACTGCGTATGGTTTCGCAGCCTTCCATAATACGGGCACGCAGACTCTTAACATCTAGTACAACGGTTAGATACACAAGAGCTTTCAAATGTCCCCTCAAATAAAAGTTCAGTGGGTTCAGGTCCGGAGAACGAGGAGGCAAGGCAATTGGTCCACCTCTACCTATCCATCTATCACAAAATATGTTATGTATAAGCCGACGGACATTAACACTAAAATGAGTACATGTTTTGTCGCACAGCTAAAGGCACATCTGCTAAGTCGCATGGCAACAGGGCCATGTAAAACAAAAACTGGCGGTGCACCTACGATAATGACAACGTAACCAGACGTAACCAAGAGTGCATGTTGCCCTCGATTCTAACGTTCTGTTCTTGTGCGTTTCCCATGCTTAATGAGTTGCAGACAATGAGGTGTAACATGGAAACAAAGCGATTCCGGACCGATGGTCATATATGATAATTTCTTCGTCTACGTGTGAGGAATGCGTCCTGCAGTTTTTGCCGTACATTTTTGTTACACCCTGTATAGATGCTGCTAGTTACACTAAATGTTATTATAATTTGATTTTAGCTGATGATGGTTGCAAGTTAACCGAAGCTATATGGCGTTTAGTTTCACTTAGGAGGAATAAACCTCTTTTACCTCACCATCATCATTTTTTTTAGCGTATGGCTTTTAGTGCCGGGAGTGTCCGAGGACATGTTCGGCTCGCCAGTTTTGTAGCTGCTTCGAGACGGACACCCAATGGGTGAGCTACAAGTCCCGTTGGGGAGGAATGTTGGATGGGAGGGTCGAGGAGTTGGAAGGTAGCGGCTGTGGCCTATAGTTAGGGCCCAACCCCGGCATTTGCCTGGAAGGAAGATGGGAAACCACAGAAGACCATCTTCAAGGTTGCCGGCGGGGGGATTCGAACCTCCTCGCCTCCCGGATGTGAGCGACTGCCAACAGTCATGCCGCAACGACCTCGCCTAACTCACCCGGTACCATCATCATTGATTTTGACCAACCAAGGACCACGTAAATAACTCTTGATGATTTCAGTTTTCTTTGGCGCCAATATTCCTTCATTCTCTTGCTCACAGCTTCTTTCTTTTGTTGGTCGCTGTTTCTGGCTCTAGAAACCCCTCAAATGTGTGTATCTTATTTCTGAAAGTGGTTCTGTTGCCGATGTCTTGATCAGTGATGTTCGTTTCTTGTAGATCCTACTTGGGGTTAGCAAACCATTTTACGCTGAGCGGATATTTTTAGCATTGCTGTGCGGATAGCGGAAAAGCTGCGGATAATGTTTGGAGAAATGTTGCAGATAGTTTTTAGAATACAATCCGAACTTGTTTAATACCATAATTAGACCCGGATGTTTATGACATATCATATCTTTCCGTTATGTTTTTTTTTTCATGACAAATGTAAGATGCTGATTTAAGCTAGTCTTACTCAAATTATATCATTAAGCATAACACTCCAAGCAAGAAGGGTTGCAATTCTGGCTGTGTAACATTCATTTTTAACATACCACATGACATAAGGGACGACGCGACGTTTCCCTCAAATGTCAAAATATGTTCCTTTAGTAATTTATGCTTTATCTAATTTAAAATATTATTGCAATGCCAGTAGATTCGGATAACAAACGTGGGAATGTGGAAAGAAGTCGGGGCGGATGAGGATAACAGTCGTGCGAATGCGGGGCGGATCCGGGGCTGATGAGGATAACAGTTGTGCGGATGCGGTGCGAATGCAGATAACGTTTTGTTTATCCGCACAGGGCTCTAGCTATAGGCTGTGAGTTTCCAAGCCTGATGGTTCAGCGCGGCCGTGCTAACACTTGCCGCTATGGTAAGACCGTGGTGATAGCTCGAGTTCCGTGTAGGGGAATGGAATTTCAACTGTCCATAAAAATGACGAATCAAAACGGTTTGCAAGTGGGGGGGTTCTTGGCCTTCGTCCTTTCACTCACGGCGTGGCTCGGCAGGATTCCTGGAGTTAGTCTTCCCCGACTGTCTTCTAATTCCTTCTTTTATGTCATCTAAGCCAACGGCCATGTAGGAACACCGGATCCCATGAGAACTCCGCAGTCAAGCAGCATTCGGTGTGGTTGGACCTGGGATTGAAAGCCGCTTCAGTGGGACCACGCACTGTTGGCAACGAAAGGAGGAACGTAAATACCCTGACCATCCTACCGCACGTACACTCCGACTGAGGATCGCCTCTTCGGTGGCACGGACCTGCCTTCGGGCAAAATACTAATAATAACAATACTAATTATGTCATCCGCCGGCACCGTGGTGTTGGGGTAGCGCGCCTGCCTCTCACCCGGAGGCCCAGAGTTTGTTTCCCGGCTCCGTCAGGAATTTTAGAAACTGACGTGAGGGCTGGAACGGGGTGCACTCAGCCTCGTGAGGCTAATTGAGTAGTTGTTTGACGGTGAGAAAGCGCCCCTATCACGAAAACCAAGATTAACTGCCGAGGGGATCCGATGTGCTGATCACGCGTCACCCCAATATCTGCAGACCAAATGGGTGGGCAGCGGTCGCTTGGTAGGCCTAGGCCCTTCACGGGCTGTAATGCCAGGGGTTTAATTACGTCATCCGCAGCTCATGCGTACAACTGCAGTGTCAGCGGTGTATTCTCTGGCGTGCTTATTTCTTTTGGTCATGTGTTGGGTTAGTAATCGTTGTTGTTGTTGCTTATTTTAGTGGCTGTGACATTGCGGTCATGTTGTCTAGTGTATTTAAATGTGTGTGTGGAATTTCTGTGATAACTCTGATATTGTGATGGTTGTACTAGTGTGTTTATTTGTAAATTGGGGATAGAATTGGGAAGGAGACGGCCGTAGCCTTAAGTTACGAATCACCCCCACTTGCACGGACTTCTGTAGAAGTAGGAAACCACGGAAAACCACTGCCTGGTAGCGTAGATCCGCCCTCTTCTCAGTTTTACCTCCCGAAACAGAGTAACCCTTTTTAGCCCTTAAATACCTGAAAATTATTTTTGTTATTAATGGTATATTAGCTTTCACGGCTAGTGAATTTAAACTCAGCATTTTTTTCTAGGTTTGTGTCATTTCCTGTGTGGGGTTTCGCCTAGAGCAACAATCAGGCTCATCAGTGGTCTCTTCACCCGGACCCCCCACAGGAGTAGCGAACTGCGTGATACCTCCCTTTTTATGAAGCGCACTTGCGCCTCTTCACTGCGAGAGCTAAACAAATTCAAGCAGTCCTTATCTCCCTATGAAGGCTTCCAAAAAGATGGTAGTCTATATTGGGTTTCACGGCCAGTGAATTAAATTAAGTTTTCATTCACTGGCCATGAAAGCTTTTTGGAAGCCTTCATAGGGAGATGAGGACTGCTTGAGTTTTTTTTAGCTCTCGCAGTGAAGAGGCGTGGGTGCGCTTCATATAAAGGGAGGTAGCGCGCAGTTCGCTAATCCAGTGGGGGTCCGGGCGGGGACACCAATAGCCCGCTGATGAGCCAGCTTGGTGCCCTAGGTAAAACCCCTCATAAGACACGGCACAAACCTAGAAATATTGCTGATTATTATTAATGTTGTGGCTACCTTCAACACAATTGAAGGGTGTGCCTAACGGTAAAATAGTTCCCCTCCTCATTAATGAACGGCGTATGAAACTAAATGAAGCAGACAGAAGACGCTACATAATTGAATTAACGAGCTTTGCCTTATGACACCATGCGCCCAAGTTTTGACGAAGTTTCTTGAGGAGTTTGTACTTAAGTTATGCACTCAACAGCGATAATGTACTGAAACTCCACAACCTTTCACTAATTACGCTCGTCTCCACGCTGGTACGGTATGTTTATTTACAGAGAGGCTTCTTTTAATATCTACTGCATATTACATTCATTTAAAAATAAACCGTATATTCATTCATAATCTAAAGGCGAAAATGAGATGAGACTGCGTCATTGCGATACAACCACACTCTTCTGTCGTTGGTGGTTCGTTTCAGTTCCATGCAATTGTCTGATCCCATTCTATTCTTTATGTATTCCAATTACTTCGTCCTAGGACGTCCTCTTCCTTTCTATCCCAGTATTTTCCCTTCAAGAATGTTAACGATGAAAGTGTTGTGTCTGACATGTCCAAACAATTTTATTTTTCTATTTCCCAGTTCCTTCATTAATCTTCTTTCTTCTTTGACTTACCTTAAGATTTCCAGGTTTGTTTTTCTTTCGTTCTTGTCATTTTCCGCCATATCCCCATTTCAACAGCTTCAAGTCGATTCTTTTCTAATCTACCCACAGTCCAACTTTTACTTCCATAGTGCAGTGTACTCCATACAAATGATTTTGCATAGGATCTTCTTACATCTATATTCATAGGTTTGCTGTATAACATGTTTTTCTTAGTCATAATGCCTGTTTTGCCAATGCAATCCTTCTCTTCACTTCCATTAAGCATCTATTGTCTTCTGTGATTATACTACCGAGATAACAGAACTGTTTCACTTAATACGTCGACCCTTGTTAATGAAGCAATTACCCAGGCCTGTGATGAAAAAAAACAAGGGATGTGATATTTGAACTTTATGTAATTTTCGTCGCTGATTTCGAAAGCAGTAATTAAAGAGTTCTAACACGTCACGTTTTCTTGAAGAATTCACTTGTACTTGATTTTTGTGAGAGATTTTTGAATGGCATGGACTCCGTCTTGAGGAAAGAATTCATGATGAAAATTAATAAATGTAAAACAAAAATTTTCGAATGCAGCCGAAATAAATCAGAAACCTCTATGGACATGAAATTGGCAGGTGAAAGGCTAAAGGAAGTAGGAGACATCTGTTACTTAGGAAGCAAAATAACCAGTGATGGACGAAGCAATAGGATATAAAAAGTAGGTTAGCTTAGGCAAGGAAAGCATTTCTACAGAAAATTAATCTGTTGACATCAAATATAGATTTAAGTATTAGGAAGTCTTTTTTTAAAGCCTTTGTCTGGAGCGTGGCGCTCTATGAAAGTGAAACTTGGTCTGTTGGTGCAGCAGGAAAGAGGAGAATAGAAACATTTGAAATGTGGTGTTACAGGAGAATGATGAAGATCACATGGGTAGATACGGTTACAAACGAAGAAGTATTAAGACTAGTGGGAGAGGAGAGATGTTATTGGCGACTGCTAATGAAGAGAAGAGATAGGTTGGTAGGACACATACTAAGACATCCAGGAATAGCAAGCTTAGTTAAGGAAGAAAGGGTCGAGGACAAGAACTGTAGGGGCAGACCAAGGTTATAATATGTTAAACAGATTGCCTCGGACGTAGGGTGTGTTAGCTATGTAGAGATGAAACGATTAGCTCAGGACAGGGAGGCATGGAGAGCTACATCAAATCAGTCAAAAGACTGAAGACTCAAACACACAACTGAGATTGAACATAACAGAAGAACGTCAAGAAGAAGTTTTAAAGGAAAACGACTATGGACTTAAATAGACACTTTGTTTGTTTCGTTTATGCTCAGTTTAAAATTTGTTTCGAACTTTCGTTTGTTCCTCTTGGTCATTCGTCTATTTTATGTTAGTTTATTCTAGAAACTGCACCATCATTTGAAGTAAAACGTTTTAACTCAAGGGAATAGCCTACATTTTTGCTCTCGATTTTAGCAAAAATATCGATATTGATTTTGCAAACAACCCTGACGTAATGAAGAAACAATGGAGGTCATTTTCGAAATAAGCACGTAAATTATTATAAAAAATAGCGAAAACTTCTCTTGTATTTTTCAAAAACTGAAATTTCACAGTCCTGTGTAATTGTTCGAGCTATTTTCTCGTTGAGCTTGTACAGTGAGGGCCTTCCCTAAAGCACGGAGGTTTTCTTGCGAGATGGGTGGAGAGTGACGATGATGATGATCGTGTGGCCTCCAGAGAGGCCGAGTGCAGGTCATTTAGTTTGACGCCCGTGGACGACCTGTGCGTTGTATTGAGGATAAAGTGATGATGAAGACGTCACATACACCCAGTCCCCGAGCCACGGGAATTAACCACAGGAGATTAAAATCGCTGATGGCTCGGCCGGGAATCGAACCCAGGGCACTTTGGGCCAAAGCCTAGCACGCTAACCATTTAGTCACGGAGCTGGAGCTTGTATGGTGCTCCATGATATGATAATAATGGTAGCACAATTTAAATAAATCACGAGAGGATTATTATTCAAACCTCAACACAGTGATCAAATTACAATATTCAATTTTAAGGGAATTTTGAGTGCTACGCAAAAATATTCTTGTATCGTTCTATCATAGCAGCTGATGAAGGGGCTAAAACTATTATTTAGGCCTCGAAACATGTCCCACTAATGACCACATAGTGATCTTTATTAATAAAAGTATTGATCAGACGGAACTTTTAACTTGTTTATACTAATGGTTAGATATGGAACAAATCAACACATTTTCCTACTGGAAACTTATCTTCTCAAGAAGAAGTTTTACAGTAAATGTGTTCGTGAGTTTCAGCGCCGTGCAATTTTTCTCTGCGGGAGAATTGTCATTTGTAGCTTTTCAGTCGGTCAATAAGCCCAATGAATGGGCGGGGTACAAGATATAAAAATATGTAAATACACTGCTGTAAAAAATTACATGAATTATCACGTTAAATGGGGCAAAATTTCGAATTACTACTTTCGACCTTCAAGTGGCCATTATCAGATCCTGATTGCTATGTTGAGGTTTGAATAATAATCCTCTCGTGATCCCTCCCTATATTATTCTGCTAAGGTCCCATTCCAGTTTTGTACCGAAAATAAGGTCCCATTAACACCAACCTACACATATGGGGTACCTACAGGTTCAGCATAACCCATTGCGTAACCGAAACGCACTCACTTACTCTTTAAATGCCTCACAATTAAATAAATACCTTAAAACCTGTATATTTACAATGAAATAATGAAAGAATGCAACACGGTAACCATGGTAACAGAATCTCACCGGTCCATCTATTTCTGTAAGACGCAATGCAATTCCAATTATTACATTACTGTGAAAGTTTCCAGACGGTTGTAAGGTTATCACGGAACCAAATTAAGCTGTAAAATTCATCAATACATACAATATAATGCGCTTAAGGGGGTCAAGGGGCACTCTAGAATTTTTTCACGCAATTTTCACGTGTGAGTGTGGTACGAAAGGTCTTTTTCACCTGACTATAAAGGGTCTCCGAAAACCAGATTTAAAGGCCCTTAAATTAACAGTGTCTGTGATATTCCCAGAAAACTAACCTCGCTCTGATATACCTATGAAGGAATGACAAACCCCTAACCACTGCACCAGTAGCTGAATTGATAAAGTCTGATTATTCATACCGAGGTTAAATCAGTCATAGCATTAATGATTGAGATATTGCTAAGTGTACTCTTTACAAATAGAATATTCGCGGGCGAAGCCACGACGGGTAATGCTAGTTTATTTAAATTATGCTACCATTATTAACATATCATTAATTAATTTTAATTCATTACGTTAAATTACTGTACTAAACATGTCAACAACCGGTTAATCAAACAAACAGATATAGATTATAAGTTATCTTTCTGTTTTATAACTTATTTTTTCTTTCACAAGATTTATTTCAATCTAACCTTTCATAAAAATGCCAAAATAAAAATTCAACTGCACCCAATCGAGCTTAATCGATCCTAATCGTGCCCTGCGTTTGGGCAGACCATTTTAATCATGTATCCGAACAAACCATGAAAAGCCGCTCGTCGTATCCGAAGATCAGCTGGATTGTAGAATCTTGAGGTTCCTGGCTAGATAAAGCTGAAAATCCTACCGCCAAGAGCTACATGGGGATACATATATTCTACGATTGTGTTTAGAAGAATAAAAAACTGGGCAAACCAATTAATTAAGTGGAGAATATTAGAAACTTACGGTTCTCGGGGCAAATGGGGCATAGCAAGGGGCTAAACTAGACCTTAAACCATTCCAAAACACAATCTCTCTCCATAATTCAAATAAATCATCCAAGTTAAAATAATCAAATTAAATTTAATAAAATAATCATCATATATTTAAATAAGTTCCGTTAAATAATTATTGAACACGCTTGTTAAATAGTAAAACGAAATGTTTATAAATGTCCATCTGACATTACAAGTCCACTACTTCTTAAACGTAACCATTGATCAGCTTTTTCCGCAAAGTAAACACTGATCAGATGTTTCAGAGTTTCAAAAAAATAATTCAGTTAAAATTTAAAATAAAATTCGTTTAACATAGTCCGCTGTTACTCTATGCATGACTACTGAATAAATATACTTGTAGTGTATTATTGCTGAAAGTAATTGAAGAGTTCATTCCAAGAACCAGACACATTCAAATATTGTTCAGAAACTAAGAAAAAGAGTATAGCTTCATGAGTGCGGAATTAAATAAAAATTGCATTGAGAGCTACTCTTGTCTCAATAACGTAAAGGAAATATGAATCTTTGTTATTTGAAAGGGAGTAATCAACATTTTATTGACATTTTAACGTGTTTAGCGTTTTTTACCTTTTGGATAGAGCCATCTGTTTCCTTTGAAAGGACGCTTGTGCAAGCGTTCTTTCAGTATAAATCTCATGTTCATAAATATTGAGTTTCTTAGAAAGGGCGTACGTGCGTCACACCCAAAGTACACGGGACTACATGACTGCGTTGTCACATCCCCTAAACTAAGGAACCAACCAACAATGACTTTCTTATGTTGTAAGTGTTTCCCTGTGCTTCAGATTTGTTGCAATTTTTGTGTGTAGCAAATCCACTCCATCTGATCACAATGTGTGTGCTTTGGATTCGCACTAATTTCTTATTATTGCAAAAACATTCCAATGTAAGTCCTAAACTGATATGTAAAAATGATCTATTATAATTTGTGTCCATCTTTTCCATATATTTGTGGAAATATCTGTCTCTGCAAATAGATTGCATTTTTGAACAATTTAATGAACATTTTTGTGTCTAATTATTCGATTTTTTTATGAAAGGGCGTAGTTGCACGTTATTTTTTGCGCATATCTTCTGGACAAAAATTTATAAAATTATTTTAGAGAGTGGATCATGTTCCATAAAACCATGTTAGTCACAAAATCCATTGAAATAAAAATTAAATAAAAAATTGAGCCTTTGGGGAAGTTTTATTTAGTTTCCCAACTATTTCCTTTCGTTCACCCACGCCCTTTCAAAAAAGACTGATTCATATATTTTATGAGGATAGTTGAGAAAAATCTTTAAAAAAACTTTGGCCTAGTCTCAATTTTGCCGAAATTTTAGTTGAATACAAAAATGAAAAAATAGTTTTATCCCCAAATACGGAGGCCCTGCCCAGGGATTGGCGCCCCTGCCTATGTAAGTCCCAGTGTGTACCATCTGGTAAGGGTCCCAGCTCAGGGTTACGAGTGAAGACCTCAACGGAATCTACAGCGGAGAAGATGGACTTCGGAACGGTGGAGATTGCGAACGAGGCAGCCCAGTACTCAAGGACTAATGTGAGTGCACTAAGTATCAGCAGCGTCTATTTCCCATGTTAGGGCCGGCTGCAAGGGCGTCTGTTCTGCGTGTAAGGGGCGGCCTAAATACTTGCTGGCAGTAGCTCTAAAATACCTCTGGGAGTGGCGACCCCATTGTAATTAACGCTCCTGAATAAGATTCGGAGTGGCCAACCTTGAAGGCGTTCAGGCTTCACCCCTAGTAAATCTCTTTACTAGTTCACATACGATGATAAACAACGACGCTCATGTCACTACCCCAGGGAGTATCCAATCTTCCGTCACCAATGGTGGCGCATTCAGGCCTTCAGACTCGGGGGAGCCTGACCTCATCGTGCGGGGAAAGTCGGAGTTCCCCAGTACCGTCAACCGATTGAGACCCAAAACTATCACACACATTGGAACCATCAACATTCAAACTCTTTGTAAGACCGGAAAACTCAAGCAATTGACCGATATCCTGAATAAACGCAAAATTTCAATAACTGCAGCCCAAGAAACCAGATTTACTGATGATGTGGCTTTCGAATCAGAAGGTTATAGAGTAATTAAGAGGAAGCCGTCGTCTAATTATAAACATGGCTCTAGCGTTTTTGGAACAGCCTTTTTAATAAGACGTGATGTGATGGATTCTGTAATCGAATTCACATCAGCTAGAGAACGTATCTCCGTGTTAACTCTCAGATGAGGCAACAAGGGATACTCGGTTGTAAATGCACACGCTCCAGTTTATGATGACAACAAGAAGAACCCTGAAAAGGTCCAAAGTTTCTGGCAGTTGCTAGAAGACGTGATCAGTATGATCCCCGATCACCACGTCAAGTTCCTGGTGGGTGACTTCAATGCTCAACTGGGGAAAGAACGACAGTACCAAGACATACTGGGGCCATATACAGCACATAGACGAACCAATACCAACGGCAAACGCTGAATTGAACTGTGTAGTTTGTATCAATTGAAGATCATGTCCACAGTTTTTTCTAGAAAGGCAAGATACCAGACCACCTGGCAGTCACCGAACGCTGCTATGGGATCATTTCAAATCCATCACGTTGCAATCAGTGTAAAGAGTAAGAAAGAGATCATGAATGTTAGAGTTCGAAAAGGTTGGAACGTTGACTCTGGCCATTTCTTCACGCAAATTAAGACCAGATTATTACCTAAACGAACGATACCTCCAACCATAATTCCACCAAGGATTGATCTTCAATTCCTTATGGAGAATAAAGAACGCTTTTAAATCTGACATCATGCAAAATGAAATGAAAGACTATAACCACCTGAGGACCACTATATGCGAAGCGACCAATAACCTCGGGCAACCTCGAAGGAAGCGACGCCATAGATGGTGGAACTCTGAATGTGACCTTGCAGTTGATGAGTGTGCTGCAGATTGGATGAAGTGGAACTCGACAAAACGACAAGAAGATTGGGAGAATTTCTCAGTGGGGCGGAAACTGTCGAGCAAGACCATAAGGCGTGTGAAGAGATCTTACGATAGGTCAAGACTGGAGAAGTTGGATGAAGAATTTAAAATGTATAACACCAGAAACTTTTGTCGGGTCTTCAAAGAGGAACTCTCTGGGAATAAACCACAATGCCTTCACTTTAAGGTTACAGCCGGGGAGCTGGTCACCAGCAACCACGAGAACGTGGAACTTTTGGCAAACTAGTTTTAATAATTGCTTAATTGCGAAGAGCCCACGGGCAGATTGCCTGTTGAAGATCATCCAGTGATTGACCTGCCATCTAAACCACCAACTTTATAGCACGTTCCTAATGCCATCAACCCTCTTAAGAACTACAAGGCACCCGGGGAAGATGGCATCATTGCACAAGCCCTGAAAGCAGGTGGAAATACGATCGCAGAGGCCCTACACCAGATCTTAATCGAATATTGGGAGACTGGCAGGATCCCTGATGATTGGAAATCAGCTATCATACAACCTTTACATAAGAAAGGTGATCACAATTATGTCAACAACTACCGGGGGGATATCTCTGCTGTCAATAGCATACAAAGTCCTCTCCAGGATTTTACTGGACAATGTAGAAAGTCAATGTGATAAAAAAAATGGTGAATATCAAGGAGGATTTCAGCATGGAAGGTCCTGTACCGAGCAGATCTTCAATCTGAAAACCATTCTCGAACTATAACAAGTAAGGAGTACGAACATCACTGTGGTTTTCGTCGACTATGGAAAAGCTTATGATTCCATCGACCGCCAGTCACTATTCTCAATACTCCAAGAACTAGGTGTGGATTATAACATACGCACCCTCATCAAACAGACTCTCAAGGATACAACCTCTAAGGTGAAGTTCAGAGGAGAATTTTCTCGGTGTTTCAAGATCAAAACCGGAGTACGACAGGGTGATGGCCTCTCGCCCATTCTGTTTAATTTGGTGCTTGATAAAGTCATCAAGACCTGGGAATGCACATTGAGGGATCTAGGAATCAAACCATTTGCCATTGGAGCTGGAACCCGAAGAATCGATATTAGGTGCCTTGCCTTCGCAGATGACATTGAAATCTTAGCCAAGAACTCTAAGGATGCTGGCATAGCTGTCCAAGCCCTGCACGAGATAGCGGTGAAGTCTGGATTACAGATATCTTACGATAAGACCAAGTACTTTGAGAATCGGCACTCCGGAACACCCCTTTGACGACCATACATGGAACGATTGGAAGAGTCAATCACTTTCGTTATCTTGGTGAATGGGTCCACCCCAATGGTAGAGATGGCACCTTCATCTTAGCAAGGCGTACAAAACTCAACGCAGCATACCAGATAACCCACAATTTGTACAAAAAGAAATGCATTTCGAGGAATGCTAAGATCTGTCACTATAGAGCTGCTGTCAGACCACAGTTTATGTATGCCGCAGAGACCCTCTTGATGAACAGAAAGTCGAAAGACATATCCTCAGGAAAATCCATGGCCTCAGATTGCTCCCAGATGGAACCTACCGTTTGAAATCTAATTCTGACACGTATCGACAGTTAGAATCAGCCAATACCAGTATGTGACGAAAGAGGCTAAAGTTTAACGGGCACCTACAACGAATGAACAGCAATAGGCTTACCAAGAAGATCTTCTCCTTGGTTAAAAGCTACAAGACTGGAATCATGTGGCTTAATGAAGTACTAAAGGACTTGGATTCGGCTGGAATTGCTAACCTGGATGTAGAAGATCGTTCTAAATTTTGTGCTAAGGTAGAATCTTGGATCCCACCACCTAGAGTCCCTAAATGTCGGAATCCCCTTTCGCAGGAGAGAAAGGAGAAATTATTAACAGGGCTCAAGAGATATTGGGAACGGAAAAAAGCATCGAGGAAGAACTAGTCATAAGCGCTTCGTAGTGGGATTAAATCAATATTTTGTTTAATGCAAATCCTAAAAAAGTACACATAATTATTATTGAATGCCAAACATTTCAGGTAATTAATTATCTTGAAAAGGGCATTGGAAAAGCATTGGAATGTCTTATTTTTGTAGCATCCCAATATTTCACAGTCGTATAGGCCTATAACCCGGCCTATCTGCTCTTTGGAGACAGCAATAATATCTATACGTAGAGCTGGCCTTGAAGAGGAATGAGATATATTTATCTCAAAAATCATTTTTTGGACTTGTCTGGTTTTCGAAATGAACCCTTCAATTACGCTACTGTTTTCGTAGCCGGTCTTGTGTATATTTTACGATTCGCAATTTGAATCTCGTTATACGTGAGGTTGTTTTGGTTTAAAGTTTGATGAATTACGCAAGTAAAAAGAGCGCAGTAGGCCTATATAAACGTGTGTGTGATTTAGAAAAACACAACTTAATATTAAAACAATACAATAAAAAAAAGCATGCACTAGATAATCCTATTTGTAATGTTTACTTACTCGGGGGTGCGTCTCCGCTCACTGCAGCGTAGCTGTGCCAGACAGTAATACGAAATACGAAATATCAGTGAGGATGAATTAGTTAGTTGGTTGGTTCCTCAGTTTAGGGGCTGCGACAACGTGGTCATGTAGCCCCGTGTACTTTTGAGTGTGTGTAGAATCTGTCTGATAACCGGTGTTAATTGTGATGACTGTATTAGTGTGTGTTATCTGTTTTGAATTTAATTCAAGGCCTGCAGACGATTATTTCAAGTAGTTCTTACTATCGCTACCAAATGCTACCGTCCACGACACCTAGCTGCAGACTTGGCTACTACTAGATGCCATCGCGACCAGCGTTCGGTGATGAACGTTGGAACTTAAGAGCATTAATCGAACCTCACCTACAAATTTTGGCTTCACACAAGTGTAGTTATTGGAAGGTTTATTTTCATGCCACAAATCTATTACATGGGACCGCCGGCTTTACTTCCCCTCCGAAGGAAGACATACTGAGGGATTTATAACGCACTTAAAAAATCCGATGACTTCGGCCGGGTTTGAACCCGCAATCTTGGGCATCGAAGCCGCCGAGGATGAATTACAGCGTGTGTCTCAATACCTCCTACGTCGGTGCAACATGTGTTTAGACAATGAAGGACAGCATTTCCAGCAACTACTGTGAAATTCATGTAAGTAAATATGATTATTAATTACCCACCCCAGGGGCTCATACCTAATGGGACGTGGGTTGGCGATCACGGGACCCCAGCTGAGTCCGACATAGCTTCCACTTACTTGTGTCATGCTCCTCTCCGTCTTCTTTCCTATCGACCTCACTTGGTCAACACTTGTTCTCTTCCGACCCTGACGGTATTAGGGTATCCGAGGCCTATGGAGTCTATTTCTTTCCCGCCTAAATTGGCCCTTGTCTCATCTTTCCCAATACCCTTCTCTTGCGAGGGGTCAGCCTTCTCTTTCTTTTCCTGTTATCTCCTGCCTTCTGCTCAAGGCCCTCAAGGAGGCAGGGTGTATGTAGCCCCACCACTTCTGGTGCACCCTGGATAGTGCTACACCCTCAAGGGCTCACGGCTGGTGAGTTTGGGAGTTGGCGACCCCGAGGGTTTCCTGAGCTGGGTCAGTTTTTTTCCTCTTTCCTCAGACTTTGGGGCGGGCCTTCCCCTCTTTCCCTTTCTTATCTGCCTTTCATGGCTGTCCTTCCTTCCAAGTCCTTCAATCCTCATTCTTTGAGGGTTGAGGGCATTTGTTTTACACCTGTCCTTTATTTGCCTTATCCTATATTTGTATACCATTTCTTGTTCTAGTCTGTAAGTTTGTAGTTAGTATTAGTTATAGTTTTCATTCTCATCCCATATTTCACTATCACCCAAACCATTAGGGACCGATAACCAAGATGTTAGGCCCCTTAAAACAACAATTATCATCATCATCTTCTGATTATTAATTACCTAAAGAAGTGTAAATGTGTTAAACTAGTTGGGCGCTCCGCTGTTACTAGCGCCAGTCAAGCGGCGCATCCATGGCTCCTTTCAATAGGGATGGTCCTCTCTCTATTTGCTTAGGTTCAATATCTCCAGCGGTTACCTTCTTGCTATAATAATAATAATAATATCGTATGGCCTCGGATGCCGGGTGCAAGCTTCGTTATTTGACACCCAGAGGGCATCTTGCATGTCGAATTCAGTCGTTCCTTGGAACGCTATGAAAGTCAAGAAGGTTAGATATCTAAGTTCCTTGACACTATAGCGCATTCTAGTAGAGAAAGGAGGAACTTTTGTGTTGGCGGGAAATCCAGAGATTAATTTTGCCATTATGAACACGGCCTACTGAATTCAAATGGGTTCTTTAACCTGCTAACAACGTATGACATGCGCGCCGTGTTTTTTGTCGCCTTTCAAAAATCACTTACCACGGCCAGGAGCGAACCTGCTATCTTGGGGTAGAAGTTCGACACTATAACCACTCACCCAACGTGGCAAGCATTCTTATTGCTAAATATGTCTAGGGCTCTGTAACGGACATCAAATTATTTAGTAAATCATTGCAAACAACCATGTATTATTGTGAAACTCAATTGGTTTTATCTTTCTTTAAAAATAATGATCAACTTTTGACAGTCCTAAGACTTTGTTGTAGTTATGTAGTTACTTTTGCCGGGCTCCTCTCCGTCTTCTTTCCTGTCGACCTCCCTTGGTCAACACTTGTTATGGAACAATTGCTGACTTGCTGGCAAATTGGAAAAAGACTTTCACCTTCATCGGAATACAAATACGGCACCGTAAAGCTTGTGCTCTGACGAGGGAACATCGCGAGCCTCCATCTCCAGACCTCCCTTGGTCAACACTTGTTATGGAACAACTGCTGACTTGCTGGCAAATTGGAAAAAGACATTCACCTTCATCGGAATACAAATACGGCACCATAAAGCTTGTGCTCTGACGAGGGAACATCGCGAGCCTCCATCTCCCAATCTTGGTGAAACTTGTGTGGAAATGGATGTGGGACGGAGTTCTCTGGCTAGCTATGAGGATAAGAATGTGATGTCTCAGCGTGGTCATGCTAAGTAACTGATATGGTGATAGCACGAGGTCTGTATAGGGGAAAGGAATTTGAACAGCCAGGGAAGATGACGAAGGAAGTTTCTAATCGCACGGAAAGAGCGATTTAATACAATTCATAGAGAAATGGTTTCGGAGACGGTGTCGGGGATGGAAAAATGAAAAAAAGTACAAGAAAAACAACATTAATCACAAAGCACCATCGCAAGGCACAGGCAAGAGTTACGCAACAATTAATAATCGACCAGCTCGTGCTGTAGTGGCTGGCAATTTTGGCTGTCATTCCGGAGGTAGGGTTCAATGCCTGGCTATGCCAAGAAATTTTAATTCTGGTGTAAGTTCGAGCTTGATCTCTCCCAGCTCATTTCCAAGTTTCATGCATGGGTTTGGCGTCATGAAGGGCATCCGGCAACAGAACCACCTACCACATATAAGCTCTTCGTATCTCACCCCTGACCCCATTGGAACGAGAATAATAAGGACTAGACATACACTATGCTTCAAGCCACTGTGTAATAATGCCCCCATGTAATTAAAGTATGCGGGTCCATGTCATAGATTTATGGCATGTAAAAGAACATTCAACTAACTACAATTGTGTGAAGCTAAATTTGTAGGTTAGATTTGATTAATGCCCTATTACATTCCAACGTTCGCAGCCAGGTGCTGGTTGCGGTGGCATCTAGTAACCAAGTTCGCAACTAGGTGTCGTTGACGGTAGCATTTGTTAGCAAAAGTAGGAACTATTTGAAATTGATTTTATGCAGTCCTTACCGGAATTACAGAAAACACACAATAATACAACCATCACAATTAACACCGGTTATGAGACAGATTCTACACACAATCAAAGTACACGGGATTAAATGACCGCGTTGCCACAGCCCCTAAACTGAGGAACCAACCAACCATTAATTACTGCACTTGTTTGTGACGCATGACATGCCGGAATTTTAACGTGCCAGTAAATCTACTGATACAGCTCCCCTGAATTTATGCACCTTCAAATGCCAAGTGAGTAGACCGGGGATCAATTCCGCTAACTTATCTTAAGCACACAGGCGAGTACGTTACGGCTACACGAAGCCACTGTTTGTCGATTCAGTTGTTAAGAATAAAGAGCAGTGTATCATCGTAAGGGATAACAACTTATATCACTGAGTCTAGCGCTAGAAATAAATAAAAATATCGGACATTTAAATCAAATTACAAGCTCTCTTTTTTTAAACCACTGGCTCTTCAATAGAAGGGAGTTTATGTCCGCATTCCAAAGCAACCCCAGAAATCGTTGTATTTATTATTGATCCAGTGCCTCAATCATCAATACCATCAATGGGAGGCATGGTGGTTGCTGGGGACACTTCACCAATAATATTGACATTTTACGAGGATTCGCCCACCATTGTTAAGATTTGCGGTTCAGTTTATTACGAGTATTTCATATTCGCCCTCAAAGTAAACTTCCGATATCTGAGAAGAACTGTTGTCTTCTTGGAAAATAAGGGAATACTGCTTCTTTACGAGCAGGCATGCACAGAAGAGTCACTGGCTTGCCAGCTCAGAGCTGAAGACGAGGGTCGAGGAGCTAGTGAGAGTCAAAGTAGTATCACCTTCACCAATCAACCTGGTCCAGTAAAGGTTAAAAGTATGGAACGTAACCCAATGTTCAGGAACTGTGTCCGATTATACGTACTTACTGGTCGGCGCAGCAGACCATGTACAGCGTGTTCCGATTCAACTAGGAACTTTAAAATGGGTTGCCTATCCACCCGCATTGGGCTTGAAATCTGCTCGCAGTGCGCTAGCGACGGGGCTGAGTTCGATATCACTCATTGCCGCCTTCTTATGCAGCATTGTAAAGTATTTTGCTCTTTCAAAATACATGCACAGGCTTCACAATAAGTTTGAACGATTTCTGTTTCAGAGCTTGTTATTTTACGCTTCTGTTAATGGCTTTTGCAGAGCATTTCTATGAAATAAAATTTTATTTTACAACATAGTTTATTACAACACAATGTATTTTTGTGTTGTATTTTATTTACAACACAATTTATTGCTTTTTAACCCAATACCACAAAACGAGATACAATTTCGAAATAATTTGTTACAAAATTGACTTCAATTAAGAATAAGATGCAATGATTTCCATTTCAGAACTATTTACCTGTAACAATGTAAAATGATAGAACGACAAACACAGGCAGTTTAGTCTTACTTCATACTCCAGGACATCATGGATGATTTTACATTGGCGGAATTGAGCAACAAGCTTTTTCAACAGGATGGTCATCCAGCGTACGCCTCCAGATTGGAGAGAGAAGTTTTAACCGTTTGTTTCCAGGCCAGTGAATAAGAATTGGTGGCTTTATAGAATACCCACCATGTTCACCTGATCTGACCGTCCTGGATTTCTTCATTTGTGGCTACGTCAGGTCGAGAGTATTTTTAAGATCACCACAAACACCCGAAGAAATGGAGCTCGTCATTACCGAAGCCTTTTGAGGAAATAACTCCTCAAATGTCGACGAACGCAAGAGAGAACTTCATGCGACGAGTGGCCCTCTGCTTGGAAAATGAAGGGCGCCACTTCGAACACCTTATGTAAATGTCCATTTGCAGTAGATGCAACGTTTGTGATATAGGCTATTAATATTTCTTGTCGCATCGAAGACTGATTACACTTTTGTAACAAATCATTTCCAAATTGTATCTCGTTTTGTGGTATTGGGTTAAAAAGAAATACATTGTGTTGTAATAAACTATGTCGTAAAATAAAATTTAATTCATAGAAATGCTCTGCAAACGCCATTAACAAAAGCGTAAACTAACAAGCTCTGAAACAGAAATCATTCAAACTTATCGTGAAGCCTGTGTAAATATATTTTGAAAGAGCAAAATACTTTGCAAAGCTGCATAAGAAGGCGACAATCAGTGAAAATGAACTCAGCCCCGTCGCTAGCGTGCTGCGAGCAGATTTCAAGCCGAATACGGGTGGGTAGGCAACCCATTTTACAATTCCGTGTTGAATTGGAACACGCTGTACGTCCTTAGCCTCCTGTCTCCATTCACCTCGGTCCTCAGCCTTCCTCCAGCTTTAACAACCAGCTCTCAGATTGTCTATCCATTTTATTCCTTAATTAATCTGCAACTTCCCAGGTCTCTTGAATGTCCTCATGTTTCAAGTAGTTTTTCTTTTCTTAGCGTATGGCTTTTAGTGCCGGGAGTGTCCGAGGACATGTTAAGCTCGCCAGAGTTTGTAGCTGCTTCTCTGCCAACACCCATGGGGTGAGCTACAAGTACCGTCACGTGTGGAGTGTTGCCTGGGGAGGAAAGTGTGAATGTAAGGACGAGGAATTGTGGCCTATAGTTAGGGACCAACACCGGCATTTGCCTGGAAGGAAGATAGGAAATCACAGAAAACCATCTTCAAGGTTGCCGGTGGGTGGATTCGAACTTCCTCGCTTCCCGGATGTGAGAGACTGCCTGCAGCCACGCCGTAAGGATCACGGCTAACTCACCCGGTTTCAAAGTAGGCAATACCGTTTAAGTTTTCCTTTAAGTTAGTAATTCTCTCGCCGAATCTTCTCCAAGTTATCCGGGTTTTCCCAGGCAATCTTGAGGTATCCGTAACAAGTCTCCTTTTACGAGGTAGGGAAGTTAACCCTACGCCCAATTCCCAACCTGGAGGACCAGGGATTCTTCTGTCAGGGTTACCATACCTTAGCCGAGAAAGCCTCATTTTAGAGCGTCAGGCATTCGCCTTCACCCTCCGAGTTAGGGGCAGAATTAGTAATCCCTCACATCACCTAGGATACATATCCATAACTCCTGGACGAGAAGTGACCTTGTACCCTATCTGGGACCAGGGCGCACCGCAAGCCTGGAACTCCCTCCCGGGTGAAATAAAATCCTCCTTCCGATATAATAACTACAAATCAAAGCTCAACAGACACCTGAGAGCTGAGTGATTACTGGTTATACATTTTAACTTGTTTTTGCATTGTGACTGTACAGTGTCTTATTATATAATACGCCAAGGAATATGTTTCACAAAACTCAAGCTCCTAAACCAGAGAGAGTTAAAAGGGGTGGTTTGTACCAAAATCTTCCAAATCGTCTCAATAGTACAGGAAAAATCTTGCATTTCTGGAAAAGTCAACGGATATATATTTATTTGTCTATCAAGTGCTGTTTAACAAATAAACAAGACGATAGCCCCTGGCATGGCGACAGCCCGCATAGCACTAGAGCCAGGTGAGTAGTCTGTACACATGGGGCACACACCACCCATTATGCGAGAGCTCTCGCACGGGTCCGCTAGTAATGTATTTTTTATACAGTATAAGTTAATGGTGGTGGCAGAGACACCACTGTGTTAAGGGCATTTTATGCTCAACTCTGTTTCCACTCACAGTGCATGTGAATATTGAAGATGCTGTGAAAGATGTTAAAAAATAAATAAAAGAACATCTGGCAGATAATGATTTGTTAGAATTTTATGAATGCACTTGTTCAACATAAGTGCATCCCTTATAGCTTTATTACCAGCCATTCACCCTCTTCTTTTATCCGGGCTTGGGACCGGCACTAGCAGATACCACAGTAACCACCAGAGGCGGAGTTTATAAATAGGTTATGCATAGGTGATTCATATTAGACCAACAGAAGTAATCTTAAATTATAACCGTACCGCCTACGACGAGTGGAGGAAGACCATGATCGCCAATCGCAGCTCGGTTTGGTGCCCGACCTAGAAGAGAGATTGTTATGGTCAGATGAGACTGGATTCAAGTTTTCAGATCCCCTGAACAGGTTGACGAAAATCTTCGTGCTATTATCAATATTCAATTGATCCAACCTGACCGAGATCGGTGAATATTTGCATGTTGATCAGATCACATTGAAAACATCTGTGATGAGGTAGGAATGGAGCAATCTATCCAAATGAGTTGTGTTTGACATTGCCTTTTTCCCCATAGTAATCCTCTGGCTGATCTCGCCATGACTTCTTGTTAGGCACCTTTTCAATGAAGTAGTACTTCCTTTCAGCACTAGGTGTCTATCTCTTAGCAACTATGGTGGGGTAATAATAGGCAATAATATCGTAAGGCCTCGGGTGCCGGATTCAAGCTTTGTTAATTGACGCCCAGAGGGCAACGTGCATGTCGAATTTTATTGCTCCTTCAAGCGCTATGGAAGTCAAGGAAGTGAGATGTCTAATCTCCTTGACACTACAGCCCTTTCTAGTAGAGAAATTAGGAACTTTGTGTTGCCGGAAAATCCCGGTATTACTTTTGCCATTACGAACACGACCTACTGAATTCCAATGGGTTATTTAACATACCAACATCGTACGACATGCGTATCGTGATTTTTGGCGCCTTTCAAAAATCACTTACTACGGCCAGGAGCAAACCTGCAAGCTTGGGATTGGCAGTCCGACACGATAACCACTCACCACCGTGGCGAGCTTGTGGTGGGGTAAATGACCAATGGCATGATGCATCTGCCTATATCAAAAGTACCATTGCAGCGGGAATTATAAATAAAGACCTGTGGCTTCCATGGAGGCCTGGTACTAGTCCTTTGAATTTAAGTGGTCTGATCTGTCTAACTGGGCGAGCGTGGAATCTGGAAAATAATCTGTGTTATTGCTGTGCCTCTACTAGTGTGTGTCTTGGAGTTGAGGCTAGGGCTAGCAAGGGTTACACATTGGTCTTACGGTAGGTACCATCGCTGCATTTGCCTGACATAAAAGTGGAGTATCAAGAATCTTTTTCTTGACTTATTGAGGCAAAGAGAACTCCATTATAGCCCTTAATTCAGAATTAAATTTTTGGTTCCGGGATTAGAGCATGGGACCTTAGGGACACACCACTAACTACTGGTATTGTGAGGGGCTGATTGCACACCTCGACGCGCTCTGACCTAGTCTCAAGGGGCTCATGCTTCCTCTTGCCGTGGTTTTAATTCTACGCGTCGTAAATGAAGACAAATGGCTGCGGTGTACTTCCTAGGATATGTCATTATTAAAGTTTGTTTTTAATTAGCGCAGCTACTTATCATCTGCATTGCACAACTGTGTACGCAGTATCGCAAGCACTCTGCGGCTTTAAGTGCGCGGACGCGACGTCGCGTCGGGGTGAACGAAGTACAGGTGTCCGGTACTGTCACTTAAACTCTGCAGTATTGCTTCCTTCCCTCCTCCCTGCCTTCTTTTCCACCTTCCTGCCTTCCTTTCCACCTTTTTGTTCTCATTTCCACCTTTCTAGCTCCCTGCCTTCCTTCTTTCCTTCCTTCCTTCCTTCCTGCCTTCCTCCCTGCCTTCCCTTCCTCCCTCTTTCCCTCATACCTTCCTCCCTGCCTTACTTACCTCCTTCCTTTCCTCCCTCTTTCCCTCATCCCTTCCTCCCTGCCTTCCTTTCCTCTCTCTTTCCCTCATACCTTCCTCCCTGCCTTACTTACCTCCTTCCTTTCCTCCCTCTTTCCCTCATCCCTTCCTCCCTTCCTTCCTTTCCTCTCTCTTTCCCTCATCCCTTCCTCCCTGCCTTCCTTGCCTCTCTCTTTCCCTCATCCCTTCCTCCCTGCCTTCCTTTCCTCCCTCATTCCCTCACCCCTTCCTCCCTGCCCTCCTTTCCCCTCTCTTTCCCTAATCCCTTCCTCCCTGCCTTCCTTTCCTCCCTCATTCCCTCATCCCTTCCTCCCTGCCTTGCTTTCCTCCCTCTTTCCCTCATCCCTTCCTCCCTGCCTTCCATTCCTCCCTCTTGCCCTCATCCCTACCTCCCTGCCTTCCTTTCCTCTCTCTTTCCCTCATCCTTTCCGCCCTGCTTTCCTTTCCTCCCTATTTCCCTCATCCCTTCCTCCATGCCTTTCTTTCATCCCTCTTTCCCTCATCCCTTCCTCCCGGCCTTCCTTTCCTCCCTCTTTCCCTCATCCCTTCCTCCCTGTCTTCCTTTCCTCTCTCTGTCCCTCATCCCTTCCTCCTTTCCTCCCTCTTTCCCTCATCCCTTCCTCCCTGCCTTCCTTTCCTCCCTCTTTCCCTCATCCCTTCCTCCCTGCCTTCCTTTCCTCCCTCTTTCCCTCATCCCTTCCTCCCTGCCTTCCTTGCCTCTCTCTTTCCCTCATCCCTTCCTCCCTGCCTTCCTTTCCTCCCTCTTTCCCTCATCCCTTCCTCCCTGCCTTCCTTTCCTTCCTCTTTCCCTCATCCCTTCCTCCCTGCCTACCTTTCCTCCCTCTTTCCCTCATCCCTTCCTCCCTGCCTTACATAGCTCCTTCCTTTCCTCCCTCTTTCCCTCATCCCTTCCTCCCTGCCTTCCTTTCATCCCTCTTTCCCTCATCCCTTCCTCCCTGCCATACTTACCTCCTTCCTTTCCTCCCTCTTTCCCTCATCCCTTCCTCCCTGCCTTCCTTTCCTCCCTCTTTCCATCATCCCTTCCTCCCTGCCTTCCTTTCCTCCCTCCTTCCCTCATTCCTTCCTCCCTGCCTTCCTTTCCTCCCTCTTTCCCTCATCCCTTCCTCCCTGCCTTCCTTTCCTCTCTTTTTCCCTCATCCCTTCCTCCTTGCCTTCCTTACCTCCCTCTTTCCCTCATCCCTTCCTCCCTGCCTTCCTTTCCTCCCTCTTTCCCTCATCCCTTCCTCCCTGCCTTCCGTTCCTCCCTCTTTCCCTCATCCCTTCCCCCTGCCTTACTTACCTCCTTCCTTTCCTCCCTCCTTCCCTCATCCCTTCCTCCCTGCCTTCCTTTCCTCTCTCATTCCCTCATCCCTTCCTCCCTGCCTTCCTTTCCTCCCTCTTTCCCTCATCCCTTCCTCCCTGCCTTCCTTTCCTCCCTCTTTCTCTCATCCCTTCCTCCCTGCCTTCCTTTCCTCTCTCTTTCCCTCATCCCTTCCTCCCTTTCTTCCTTTCCTCTTTCCTTCCCTCATCCCTTCCTCCCTGCCTTCCTTTCCTCCCTCTTTCCCTCATCCTTTCCTCCCTGCCTTCCTTTCCTCTCTCCTTCCCTCATCCATTCCTCCCTGCCTTCCTTTCCTCCCTCTTTCCCTCATCCCTTCCTCCCTGCCTTCCTTTCCTCCCTCTTTCCCTCATCCCTTCCTCCCTGCCTTACTTACCTCCTTCCTTTCCTCCCTCTTTCCCTCATCCCTTCCTCCCTGCCTTCCTTTCCTCTCTCTTTCCCTCATCCCTTCTACCCTGCCTTCCTTTCCTCTCTTTTTCCCTCATCCCTTCCTCCCTGCCTTCCTTTTCTCCCTCTTTCCCTCATCCCTTCCTCCCTGCCTTCCTTTCCTCCCTCTTTCCCTCATCCCTTCCTCCCTGCCTTCCTTTCCTCCCTCTTTCCCTCATCCCTTCCTCCCTGCCTTACTTACCTCCTTCCTTTCCTCCCTCTTTCCCTCATCCCTTCCTCCCTGCCTTACTTACCTCTTCTTTCCCACTTTATTAGCCTATTTTCATTTATGAAACAAATAGTTCCATGAAGAACTAAATAGCCTATTTTCATATAACCCACTTACGGTAATTGCCTCTATCAACATACAAATTTTCAGTTTGATTGCGGCAATATATTTCTATTATTACTATGAGGATGATAGTGTACGTTAATTATTCAAACGTTGATTTCCAACGCATGATTAGTACACAAGAAATAGAAAAATAATTTTAAATTTTCGCACAGCCGCCATCTTCACTTTATGCAAACAATTGAACTAAATCAGATGTCAGTGCATTGCAATTTTTATAGTCATTTCCTGTCCCAAGTTTCACTGCGTTCGGATGGTACAATCGCGAGAAAAGTCTAAATAAATGTTTCAACTTCGCTTGACCGCCATGTTCGTTTTGTAGTTAAAAGGTTTCAGAAAGTCACACAGGTGAACGTCTAGTAGTGCCGTTTATCATCGTACACAATTTCACGGTGATATGAGTAACAGTTTCGGAGATATAGAATGTCGCTGAAATATTTCGCACAGCCGCCATTTTGGATTGGTGAGTCGTAAAAAAAAATGAAGGGCACGATCGGGGTCGGCCGAAATAGTACCAATAGTACCTTACTTAGTTTCATTGAAATTGGTCCAGCCGTTTAGAAGTTATTAGGGGGGCACAGACACGGACGCACATACACACACTTACAGGGACAAAAGGAGAACTCATAAGCCTATTTTTTTTCATACATGAAATATGCTAAAAATAGGTTTATGAGATCACCTTTTGTCCGTGTGTGTTGGTTGGTAGGTTGGTTCTTAAGTTTAGGGGCTGCGACAACGTGGTCATGTAGCCCCGTGTACTTTGGGTGTGTGTAGAATCTGTCTGATAACCGGTGTAAATTGTGATGACTGTATTACTGTAGTGTCCGTGTGTGTGTATGTGTGTGTGTCCCCCTTTATGAAATCTAAACGGCTGGAGCGATTTCAATGAAACTCGGTAAGGTCATAGTACTATTTTGTACAACCCCGACCATGCCCTTTAAATTGAATTATGCCTCACCAATCAAAAATGGCGGCTGTGCGAAATAATTCACCGGCATTCTATATCTCCGAAACTATTACTTATATCACCCTAACATTTTGTACGGTAATTAAGGCTACTACTAAACGTTCACCTATGTGTCTTTCAAAAACATGTCAAGAACAAAACGAACAGGGCGGCCAAGAGAAATAGAAATATTTAAATAGACTTTTCACGTGATTTAACCATCCGAGCGCAGTGACCGATGGTACAGGAAAAGTTTGTACACATTGTACTGCACTGACATCTAATTTTGTTCCATTATTTACCTATCCTCTAGTTGGCGGCTGTGCGAAATTTTTAAATTAGGTTTTTATGTCTTGTGTCCTAATCATGCGATTGAAGTCACAGTTCTCGGGACCCAACACTAGTGGTTAGCTAGCTACGAGATTTCTCGGGTCTCAACACCAACGGTTCGCTAGGGAACTACGAGATTTTGTGGGTCCCGTCACCCATTGTGTGAACTTCACCCCTCAAAACTATTCAGCATCATTTTCACACAGCACTAGATGATGGTGATGATGATGATAGATGTATTAAGGCTGAAGATCAAGGCCATCTGGACCACGTAGCACAGGAGACCACGTTGTTTCAGTCTTAATTAAACCTACTTTACTTTCAATATTTAATTTAGCATTTGGAATTCACCTACAAAATACGTTATACTCCCTCATCTCACTCGAGGAACCCCTACTTGGGCTCGGAGTGCTCCAGTGCATGTAAAGTAAACAGAAAAACAGCACAAATATGTAGGTATTTAAAATCTAGTTTGTCACCAAATGAAACCATGAATTCCAACTGCCTCTAGCTACAAAAGCAATGCTCTACGTCGTTCGCCAATATAAAAGTGGTTTTAGAACCAGTACGCTTGTTAATGGAGTGCTCGATTCCCACAACGCATGCAGGTGTGACTACTGTCCCTCTGTCAGCAGTAAAGACTTGACGACACGTGTTATCAGCAATAGCAGGTTTCATTCACTCGTCTGCTGCCATCTCGACAAGTACGAGCAGGCAAATGTGGCATCGAGCTATCTCTACTCAGATAACAGAAGGTTCATGATAAGACCCCGCATAAAATATAATACAACATTTCAAATAGAAAGAGGAGTGAAGGCACTGTTTATCTGAATATGGGAGAACGATGATACCAGCTCTGTTTGAAATGTGCCTGGTTTATTCAGGGTGTAAACGGAATAAACGGCAACACTTCAAGCTTTTATGCCTCACATTTACAATGCATCACGCGCTCAATGGAGTGCGCTGATCTACTGCTGATTCAAAGTTCGGGCACATTTGATGGGACAAAACTTACACGGGCGTGTTTCATTAATAATATTATATTTATTAAACACAATGTGTAATGAAAAAAATGAAAAGTTACATTGTCGTGATTTCACCAATCTTTAGATTGCTCAATTAGTGATAAAGTCCTATTTTTACACTCGTGCAGGTGATATTTCGGGCACCGTTCATTACATAGCTTACAGATGCAACTGTCCTTAGGATCATGGTAGGTGCTTTCTGTGCAAATTTGTCCATGGAAGCCGTGTACTTCAAATCGTGTGTACAGGTGTCGGAGTTGGAAGTTTGGTCCTTTTCAGCAGTCTGATGTCATTGCGTCTGTTTCTCTAATCCCCTCCGGTATCTGTCTTGCTTTGCTGCTCCTCTCTTCGATGAAGGTTGCATGTGCTTGTGTCTCTGATAAATTAAGCAGTGTTTTATGTCATCTACGAAGAGAGTTTCCTGCGCAAGGATATAACCATAACTATTTCTTGTGAATTTTGAGATGGATAACACTCTTTTGAGGAAGCTAGATTTAACGCTTTCCAGCTTTCTTAGATTTCCGACCGTCCAGATTAGTTGTATTCCATAGGTGGCGGTCGGCATGACTTTGATCTTAAATAGTGCCATTGCTGTTGAAACTGACAGTAGTTGTAATTTGGGTATGCCATATATTGTTTTTGCTGCAGCTGCTGTTCGTTTTTGTATGCGTACGGTAGTGAAAACGTAATTCCCGTAGTTTGGAGGGTGACCCCCAAGTATTTGAAATTTGTTACGAATTCTACACAAGTGAAATGATCCCCCTTTGCAAGTTTGCCTCCTCTCCTGAATTTCATTGCTTTGGTTTTCGAGCCATTTATTTCCATAAAGTTGTGTGTTGCCCAGTTCCTGATGCCGTTTGTAAATGTTAAGGGCTTTTGGAGAGAATGGCCATGTCATCCGCGTACATCAGTAGTTTTACATCGACGTTTATAGCGTTGCCGATATCCGCTGTCATGACGTTGAATAAAACCGGACTCATCCGGTCTTCTTGCAAGACCCCTCGTGTTTGTATGATGTCATTCGATGTAGTTATGCCATCATACACCGCTATATGGTTTGCATCAAGGATAGACTTGATGGTTTGGAGCTCCTGACTTGATTTGCCTAATAGGCTCTCCAATTTGTTTACCAATGTTGATCTGCTGATGCTATCAAAAGCTTTGGAGTAGTGTATGAAGATTACATATATCGGGGAGTTGCGATGAGCGAGTGATAGAGTTATTTTCTGAATAATTTCTTGCACCGCGTGCAGTGTTGATCTGCCTGGAGTGAATCCATACTGAAATGTAGGTATATTAGCATAAAGGTTTTGCGCGATGCGTCCTAATAGGACTTTGGAGAACAGTTTAAACATTACACTCTCTAGAGAAATTCCCCTATAGGAGTTCGGGTCTTCTGTCTTTCCTTTGCCTTTATAAAGTACCGTACTATTATAGTTGATCTTCTCCATTGATGCGGTATTGAATTCATCATAAGATATTTTTGTTGAATAGAGCAGTTAAAGGTTCTGCTATGTCATGTAAGGTGTCTTTTAGATGCTCCATGTTTATTCCGGCTGGCCCAGCCGATTTGTTATTTTTGCCGTTTCTTATAGTATACATGACTTCATCACATGTGATCAAGTCAATGTCTTGCGAGTGATCTGGTGTCGAAGTGAATTCATTTGATATTTTATCTTTTCCTCCTAGAAGGCTGTTGAAGTGTAGTTCCCATTGATCAATGTTTATTGGATAACTCGATTTTTGCTTCTTCGAAGACCTTAAGATCTTATGTGGGCTCCTTTCTGCTTCTGCGATTAGTTTCTGTTCGACGTGGAGATCATACGATAGTTTCTTTTCTTTTAGTAGCTGCTTGTATTTTCGACGTTCTGAAGTGTACTCTGCTAGCGCATCATTTCCGTGTTCTCTAGCTGCATTAAGGCACTGTAGAGTTCTTTTCCTCATAGCATAGCACTCAGAATCAAACCATTGTTTCGCTATCCGAATGTTCCTTGGCGTTTTTTGTGGCAGCCTGCAGAATTATTTCGTTTAGGGCCTCAGTAGTCTTGTGTAGGGTTTTCTGCTTACTCATTATTAATGGTATTTGGATTCTTAATTGTGCCATTTTTCTCCATTTATGTATCTTGATACTTTCGATTTGACATCTTTGTCCGTGAGGACCTGCATCGTTCCCTTTACTTGGATTTTGGCTATCACGGGTAGATGTTTCCTGAGTGTGATTTTTCCAGTTTCTAGCTGCCCATGGCCTTGATAGTTAGTGAAGATTAAATCAATCGTACTTTTTTCCATTTGGTGCTATGTAAGTGTATTCTTCTTCCTTATTTAGTAATTTGAGTTGGTACTCCATGAGGAAATCTTTAACCTCTAGAGTTTTTGCATCCTGTTTGTCTATACGACAATTTAGGTCTTCCATTAATATGATAGGTTTGTCATCGTCTGTGCTTTCTAGCGCTTTCCCTAGTTCATCGATAATTGTCTCCGGTTGTGTCGTAGGCTTGAAGTATACTCCTATTATATTTATTATTCGTGTGGATATGGATAGAGGCGAGTCAGCTAAGGTGGTTTGGACATGTCCTCAGGATGCCTGAATCACGAATTGTTGGAGCTGACTATGGAGCACGATTTCAAGCCACCAGACCGAGGGGAAAACCTAGGACAAAATGGGAGGAAGAAGTCAGCAGTGGAAATGAGAGGAATGTCGTGGAATCAGGCTAAGGAACAACATTATTATTTATTTATCGTATAGCTTTAAGTGCCGGGAGTGTCCGAGGACATGTTCGGCTCGCCAGAGGCTGTAGCTGCTTAAAGCGGACACCCATAGGGTAAGCTACAAGTTCCATTCACTTTCAAGCAGTTCCAACTTTCACTACCAGATGTCACTGATACGTAGTGGTGAACGTTGGAACTTTGATAGAGCGTTCCATCGAAATCCTACCGAGAAATTTAGCTTCAAGCAAGTTTAGTTAGTGAAAGGATCTTTTACATGTCATACATCTATGACACGAAACCACTGGCTTTACTTGCCCTCCGAGGAAAGGCATACTGATGGATTTTAACTCCCTTAAAAAATCCGACCACTTCAGCCGGGTTTGAACCCGCGATCTTGGGGACAGCATTTCTGCATGGTACAAACTACGCCACCGAGCCAATAAACAACAACATACAAGAGACGGGAAGGCCGGGCGCTTTTTTTTAGAAACCTCGACACCCGAAGCGCAAGGTAAGTAGACTCCGGTGCCTCTCGCTCCCATTGGCTGATAAGCTGTGACGCAGCTCGGATGAAGCAGGCGCTTGCCAGCTGATATTTACAATGCATTCTTACGGGAAACACAGTCATATTTCGCTTCTCTTTTCCGCCCGTGGTATTCAATCACAATAATGGCAATATGCGCATTATGAAGAGAAAGGTATAAACAATATATTGCAGTGGTTTATAATGCGAAATATACTTCATAAACACACACAAAAAATGTTAGATTAACTACGCTACCGCACCTTAGTATCAGCTGAGCTTACAAGAAGCCTCACAAAACACAATAAAATACGTGCAAAAGATGGAAATACGAAATATAGTAATAGATAGGCTACATAATCATGCTTTAGCGATCCTGCGATGTAGCCAAGCGCGTTATATTGCTCACTACGACCGCGATGGGAAGCTGTAGTAAGTCGGGAGTTGAGAGGTTCAAATCCCGGCCCTGACAGTGGCTTTCCACACTCTCTCCAGTCAACTGTCGAGATAGTAGCCTACCTTGTTTCAAGTTCCGGAGCACTTACCCCATTTCCGTCCCTAATAATTACGGTCACACTCACATTACAACAGTCACCTTAAAAGCACGTTTACAAATTGGACAAGTACACGGAGCTGATGATCACGTTGTCCCAGTCCCAACAACATAGATTATTAATGTAACATTGGTATGAAAATGATCAGTTTATAAACACTTACCTTTTATGCGACTTGAGTTTTAGATGACGAAACGACCCAGAGTTTGTTCTTTATTGCTGCATATTTCTCCAGTAATTTGATCTTGATATGCCTATTCAGGTGACGGATTCTGATAAAAGTCCTTGTCCTTATCTTCTCATTCACATCCGGGAAAATTGATTTTATTAAGGTGGTCAGGTAGGTCATTATATTTTGTTGTTGTTGTTGATACAGTTCGTCCATGACAAGAACCGAACAAAACTTCAAATCCAATCATTTTATGGAGCCACTCATGTGTTGAACGAGTAAGTGCCCCCCCCCCCCCCCCCTTGAAATGATGGATATCCAATCATCCCTGCTTTCGTCTGTTACACACAAATTTTCCCCCCTTCACACTTAAACTCTCATCAATGAACCTACTCTTGAATGCCACATAACCGGCAAAGTACTTAACTGCATCTAGCGAAACGTCATCTTCACTGGAGAAGTATTACCGATGCAACTGGTAGCAAGTTTTAATTTTCAGCTTCTGCCGAGCACGTTAGATGACTCAATACCAAGATAAGTAGACTATAACTCAGATGCTCACAATATTACAAAGACATTTTTATCGGTCTAGCAATAAAGCGGGGACCGGCAAAATGCGCCCGTAGCCGGGTGACTAACAACCGAGATATTACATTAATGCAGCTGCTATATTGCTAGATAATATAATTAATGTTATTGGTTGAACGTCCCTTTTAACTGCTGCTTTTAGAGACGCCGGGGTGCCGGAATTTTGCCTCTAAGGGGATCATTATCGTGCCAGTAAATCTGTTAACACGGCTCCTTCGCATTTGCTTACCCTCAAAAGCCAGCCGACTGCACCACGATTCGATCCAGCAACCTTGGGCATAGCAGGCGAGAACGTTACCGCTGACCACGCAGCCAGCCTATATATTACTACACCGATAAGAAATACCCTATAGTTTCGTAAGCGTGAGAGTCCTTTTGTAACTGTACCACAACTTCCTGCTAGGGTGTGCTTGATCCTAGAAAATGTTAAGAACTGAGAACTACGATATTTAACCTATTTAAAAGATGTGCATTTGTATGATCTATGCATATTATGAGAGTCCAGAATACTCTCACGTTTCAAGTTATTTGCACGATACAATGCCAAAGAATTTAAGTGTCCAATGCAATTAGCTTATTGATTATTTAGCATTTTATTATATTCCTTATTGAAAACTACAGTACTTTTCAAGAAGTAGTAAATCAGTTGGGTGCAGCCCAAAATATTCATTTGAGGAGTTTGGACATCGTGGCCACTTAGCCCCGTGCACTTGGGGGTGTGTTAAATTTGTCTGGTAACCTGTGTTATTGTGGTGTCTTTGTGTAGTTGTAAATCAGATGAGGATTGAGAAGAAGGCAGCCGTGGCCTAAGTTAGGAACCAACCCGGCAGTGACAACCCATGGAAAACCACTTCCAGGCCGGCTGAGGTGGGAATCGAACCCCCATCTTCTCAGATTTGCCTCACGAGGCTGAGTGTACCCGGACAGCCACGAATACTAGCCGCTACACTACGTGGTGGTCACACAGTAGTCTGACTTGGGACTCCGATAACCGTTTAGCTTTCGGATCAATGTTGTTTACCTCACTGATTAATTTTCAACATTACCATTTTGGAGTTCTATTTATTAGTTTCACGTAAACGTGAATCTTGGGATTATGAGCCACAGGACCTGCTTTATTACGTGGAATCTGAACCACAGGACATGGCATTTCACTTCAAAAATCTCACATGCATTGGCCGGGTTATTTTATCAGTCTCCTGACAGGATGGTAGCATGCTTAATGGTACAGACTGTAGTGATACGCCCTTTATAGGGTATTAGTTGACTGCAGAAGGGCATGCGAGGACTACCACATGCATATTTCTCTTCAAAAGCAACCCTTTTTGTTGCTAGAGACAGCTGAGAACTGTTTGTTATACATGGTCGCCACGACAGTACCCAAACGATGACGTCACGCAGCAGCCTATGCTCTGGTAAGCCGAAGCGCGGAGCCCGGAGTGGCTCCCCCTGCCCGAAGCGTACGAGTGGACGACTAAGTAAGTAAGTGAGTAAGTTTCATTAATATTAATATTCATTAAAAGAATCGCATGAGGCGAGCAAATCAATGTTGGAAGCATCCTTTAATGGACCTTCTATGAACTCTATACCCTTTTTGGTGCATTTGCTATTATTTTTTGTTGTTTCCTCCACTTTTCCAAACGTTAAGGACACAGTAAACGTTTCTTACAAGATGGCGGCATGATGACACGCGGTAGGCTGATGATTCTCCACCGTAAAATCAATCATATCCAGTGAATTAGATTAGCAGTTTGCCTTTTCAAATACTATGAGCGCTAGTGTGAGTCAATGAAACTCAAACATATCCGGTTGATTCAATTATCAGTTTGCTCTTTCTACCACTACGAGCGCTAGTGTGAGTTAATGCAGAGTTTCACTTAATCCCTTATAACATCTTCCAGTGTGAAGTTTTTTAAAACTCAAAGAACGCCCGAGGGTATTGAACCAAGGAACACATTAACGAATGAATTATGCAAATAAGTTAATTTGAGTAAGATTTGAATAAAAAGAAATCGAGTAAAAAACCAAGTGATTTTAGGTTGTTTTTCCGGAGCTCCATTTAGGCCGGAAGTGATTTTAGAAATTTGGTTTTTAGTTTGATAGAGCTCTCCAAGACTCACAAATGGAAACCTTTCCGGGCCCTTTAGCCCGTCACTTTTGGGTGCAATTGAGGACATTGCTTAATGTTTCGTTTTTGCTAAGACTTTGTCTGCTAAAGTTTTCAACATTTGAACTTGGAAAAAAGATGGTATTGTATATTGGCTTTCACGGCCAGTGAATTAAAACTCAGCAATTCCTCTAGGTTTGTGCAGTATCTTGTGTGGGGTTTCGCCTAGGAGACCAAGCTGGCTCATCAGCGGGCTCTTGGTGTCCCCGCTCGGACTCCCACATGTGTAGAGAACTGCGCTCTACCTCCCTTTTTATGAAGCGCACCTGAGCCTCTTTACTGCGAGAACTAAATGCCCAAGCGACTCAAACTGGGATTTCGGTGGCATTGCTGACATTGGTGTCCAAGGTTGTTCCAAATGTTGTGACATGGTTAACTCTTGGTCTTCACCCCCAAAGTGTTAACCCTGTCATTAAACATTATCAGCTGGGCTCAGGAGATATTGGGAACGAAAGAGAGAATCAAAGGCCACGTTAGCTGAGAACGATGACTCGCCAGCTCGTGCCTCAGAGCGAATCCCACCTCGGCCGTCCTGAAAATGGTGTATCATATTTTCCCATTTTCACCACCAGGCAAATGCCAGGATGGTTCCTATCTAAAGGTCCATGACTGACGGCTGACACATAAAAGTATATCACATATACTTGCACTGTACATGAAATGTAATGTATCCACTACATCAGCTGTTCCCAACCTATTTTTCCGCCCGTACCCTTACATATTTATCTACAATAGTACCCCATAAAAATAACTTTTAAAACGTTTAATATTTACTGTACATAACTTAAGAAAAACATTAATATTAAAAAATAACTTACAACTATTTATAACTTATTTTTTGATTACTGCATAACTAATGTTTTTAATGTATTATTTGTTTGCTGTTAGTATGCATTTCATTTCAATAAAATGCTCAATATAATTTTAAAATTTACTTTTATTTACTTGTGCAAATAAAGATGTATAAATATTTAGCTGAGGAAAATAAACAATTACAGTACATACGATTTTAAAATTTTTATTTTATTGAAAACCAATTCATTCTAGCAATTAGTTTGGCAAAAATAGACAATTCAAGAGAATAACAGTGCAGCGGTGAAAGTGACTGGGAGCATTGACCTATACGAGCGTGAATAAGACGGCACTGCGCGCCGGTACATGACGACTGACTCGTACGATGGAAACATGGCGCCCGCCATTACCGTTTATTTTTGGTGCACCCCTACCCGGTTCGTTGCGTACCACCAAGGGGTAAGCGTACTCCAGGTTGGGAACCGCTGCACTACATAATACCATACAGGTGCCAAAAATATTGTAAGATGACGTTCTGCTTTGGAACAAAAATCAATCTTCAAAGTTTGACATGTCCTCCGTCAGAACGCCTATCACGGATAATATCTATAGTAAGTTCGATCGTTGATAACCTTGGGTGGAGCTAACGGAGAACATTGTTGTGTCGCTCACCTTCATGTTTGTTGCCTTTCTAGAAATAGAGACGTATTACAGAGCGTCATGGTCTAAATAAAAGACACGTACAGAAAATGCTGCATTGAATTTCTCCTCCCGATGCCCCACCCGCCTTTTCACCTTCCCTAATTACATTGAATAACTCCAGGTTAAAAGCCGATATAGTTTGGTCCTAAACCACGAGCTTATATCAGTACTACAGTTTGTTCAGTAGGAAGATTTGTGATGCATACCCCACGCATTTTCTTAGGGACAATTTGAATTTAATATTCACAGGTTTTTTTTATGAATGGTAACGATTTGATGCGAGACTGGCTGCGTGGTTCAGCGGTAACGTTCTCGCCTGGTGATCCCAGGTTAAGGGATCGAATCCTGGCACAGTCAGCCGGCATTGGAGGGTGCGCAAACGCGAGGGAGTCGTGTCAGTAGATTTATTGGCAAGTTAAAGATCCACTTCGGTGATAAATTCCGGTACCCCGGCGTTTCTGAAAGCCAGAGTAGTTAAAATGGACCTAAGATCAATAACAATATTAGCCTATGTTGCGATATCTGTCCTCTACGTGACAAGATATTAGGTATGTGAAGCAGTTATTATTAGAGATAAACCAAATGGTTTGGGAAGAAACTGTCGACGGACTCACTCTTTTATGTTAGTGGGAATATTTTGTACATAAACTAGCAACCCATCCCGGCTTCGCCCGGGAACAGTTATGAGTGAAATACGTAATAAGCGCTTTTTTTTTCAATGTCAATGAAGACGACCTATATCCGTTTTACGTCTCGGCATGATGGGACTATTCATTATATCATCAAGGAGATGCATGTGCAACGAATTCTTGTCAGACGTAATTTACGAATGGCGAGGTGTATGAAACACAAATCCCCCTTCAGTCCAATCTTAAACACTTATAGTGGTTGATGTATTGAAGATAGGGATATGTTCTTCAGGACTTTTTTGTAGAACTTTTCATGCTGAACAATTCTTACACTCATGGTATATTGATATTTTAACGGTTTGCCCATCGTAAGCTTAGAAAGCGCACGGACGCTAGGTTTTGTTTTCCACTTTTTCACCGAAATCGTTACAGCTCGGCTTCCTTTAATCATAAATAAATTATCTTCTACAGAAATCATCCTCGAGATATCCTTTACAGAATGGTGAAACCCACATACAAGTCCATCCAGTGTTTCTCGAAATTACCTCTGACATCCAAGAATCGGGGACTTTGTTTTATACTAAGTAGAGATTATCTGATTTTCAGACAAATTGTATATGTGCATTGTAACTCTTAAACCAAAGTCTCATTTTAAAAGATATATTCTGTATATTAAATATAAAGAGATACAGATAAAGGGAGCTCTCTTAGTTGTCTTCAAAATTTTATTCCAGACATGACGAGAGAAGTGAAGTGTGTCTGGATTTGCTTTACAATGGGAGAGCGAGCAAGAGGAGACGTGCGATCAGAATGTGGGAAAGACAAAGAAAAGGAAAAGTTTGTTTCTAACGCAGCTTTCATAAACATCGGATAACAAGAGTCTTTTGTTGGAAAAGTTTCCCCTTAATCTAGGATGTTTAAGTGACGTCACTTCCTGCGTTGGAACAACAAAGCGGCTTTGCGAAAACGTGCTGGGAAATAATTACACGTGTTGCTAGGGCGTCATCAGTTCGCCATTTCAGTGGAATAATCAAAACTTTCTGGCATTGGTTTCCATCAAGCTTTTTCATTCTCAGATTTAACACTGCATAGGCTTACCAGATGAAAAATATCCCCTGAAGACGCTCACTAGTCGCTTTGGAGCGGTGTTGATGTTGATGGTAATGATGAAAATGATAATAATGATAATATCATTGATGATAGTGATAATGATGATGATAATGAAGATAATATTATTGATGATAGTGAGAATGATGATAATGATGGTCATGATGATAATGTTCATAATGATTATAATGGTAATAATAATGATTATGATACCGATAATAATGATAATGATGATAATGATGGCCGACCCCGAAAGTTTGGGGAAATGCGCCTGCCTATCACCCGAAGGCCCCGGGTTTGATTCCCGGCTCCGTCAGTGACTCTAGAAACTGACGTGAGGGCTGGAACGGGGTGCACTCAGCCTCGTGAGGACAATTGAGTAGCTGTCTGGCAGTGAGGCAGCGCCTCGGTCACGAAAACCACGCTTAACGGCTGAGGGGGCCCAGCATTCTGACCACGTGTCACCCCACAATCTGCAGCCATAATGGCTGGGCAGCGGTCACGTTGATAGGTCTAGGCCCTTCATGAACTTTTGTGCCTCAGTTTTTTATTTATTTTTTGCTTTTTATAATAATGATGATGATAATTGTTGTTTCGCCTAACATCTAGGATATCGGCCCCTGATGGTTTTTGTGATCGTGAAAATAAAGGAAGTAATGAATCTTGTAGTTTTACATGACCGTTAATCTCGTGATCATGAGCCACGGGACCCGCAGTTTTACGTGGAATCCGAACCACGGGACGTAGTATTTGACTTCGAAAGTCTCACATGCATTCACCGTGAATCGAACTAGGTCTACCTTGGATGAGAGGCAAGCATCTTGACCACTGCACCATCACACCCCCAAGTCGTGGGTGTGTTGAAATGAATAACTTGAACTAAACCTAATCTGCGGACTAGAAGTAGAAGAGACAAAAGAAACGGGTTAAGGGAAATAAACGGGACAAGGAAAAGAAATTCCTTCAATCTTCAAAGAATGAGGACTGAGATAACTCGAAAAGACGTAGAGCCATTGAAGTCAGATAGGAAAAGGAAAGACGAGAGAGTCCACCGCCAAGTCAATGGAAGGAGGGGAAAACGGATCCAGCTCAGAAATCCCTCAGGGTCACCAACTTCCGTTTGTCTATAATCTTTAGTGTAACTTGTAAATTGTGCTATTTATAAAACATTATATAGGGGGCGTCTCACAAGTAATGCCGTTTTCTGACAGGAAATTAATGTTTTCTTCAAAGATTCTATGGTATCGAGCCATCTTTCAGCAAAGTTAATTATCCCGCGACGGTACCAGTCTCTAGGTTTTAATGCGAACAATTCGGTGAGACCCACTTCCACAGCTTCAATGTTTTCGAAATTTCTTCCACGTCAGAAATGGGCCATGGATCGAACAATATGGTAACTGAAGGTGCAAGGTCAGGACTGTATGCTGGATATGGTAGCAGTTTGACTCCTCCCAATTCCTGAATTTTTTCCATGATTGTTCATGAAGTATGAGATCTAGCATTGTCCTGCAGCAAGAGAACCCTATTTCGGTAAATTAATGCTGGGTATCTCCGTCTCAATGTTTCATGAACTCGTTCCAATTGTTAGGAATAAAGACCCGCATTGACTGAACGCCTGTTTGGAACAAACACCCAGTGAATCACTCCTTGAAAATTCCACCAGACACACAACATCACTTTGGGGCCGAACCGATCCTATTTAACGATGACTTTGGCTGGTTGACGGGTCTGAGGGAGTGTTTCGAGGCGTCAACGTTGCGGTAATAGACCCTTTTTGATGTGTAACATCTTTCCACTTGGTTGCTGGATATTTTTGTGGGAGTGATTTTGAAAAATGGGATGGAAGTGGATCGGACGGAAGTGTGTAAGGCGCACTGCCAGTTGGATCGCATCCCTCCATCTGGCAGTGGTATCATGTGGAATGTTTATCACATACGGATTACTTTGTAACAGCAGAGTATCAAGAAGGCAGTGCAAGAGTAGAAATATCAAGTAGGCAGTGAAGAAGAAAAAGTGAGTCTCTGTTAACGTAACTTAGTTACTGGCAGGAGAGTGATGTTACATCAGAGTATCAAGAAGGCAGTGCGAGATTAGAAATATCAAGTAGGCAGTGAAGAAGAAAAAGTGAGTCTTGGAACTGTAATGTATTATGAGAGTGGAAAAAATAGTTTTGTGTGTGTTGATGAATGCCAATGATAATAAAAACGGTAACAACTTCAAGGTAGGATACGGTAACATGTCAGATGTTTCACATCATATGCGACTACTGTCAGGCTCGTATCTTTTATTTCATTACATGTCGCAATTCCCCTGATAAATCTATCATATATTGGGTTACCGATAAGCTAACGACAGATATCCACTCGACGTTGAGCCTGTTCAGGGATCAATTCATGAGGTACAGATCTGCAGCTTCTGTTTGATTTTCCAAGTTTCTTAATCTGGCGATGTATGGTATCATTTGATAGTTGGTTGGTTGGTCCCTTAGCTTAGGGGATGCGACAACGCGGTCATGTAGCAGCGTGTACTTTGGGAGTGTGTAGAATCTGTCTGATAACCTGTGTTAATTGTGATGACTGTATTAGTGTGTGTTATTGTAATTCAAGTAAGGACTGCGGACGATCAATTTTAAGTAATTCCCACTTTTGCTACCAAATGCTATCGTCCACTACACCTAGTTGCGAACTTGGCTACTAGGTGCCATCGCAAACAACACCTGGCGACGAATATTGGAACTTAAGAGCGTATCAAATCTAACCTACAAATTTAAGCTTCACACTGATGTAGTTAGTGGAAGGTTCCTTTGCATGCCATATATCTGTGACATGGGCCCACCAGCTTTACTTCCCCTCCAAAGAACGGCATACTGAGGGATTTTTTAACGCTCACAACAAAACGACGATACATTCTTGCATGATACGCAATTCAGTCATACCATCGGCATTGGCGAATCAATGAAAACAATTTCTATCTTATAAACACCAAACTTAAAAAACGACATTACTTATGAGAAATCCTAATAATATTGCTAAAAATGAAAATTTCAATTTATCAGTGAATTATTAAATATTTATCATATAGGCTTATAGAAATTTATTCTCGATTTCCATAGCTATGAATGTATTTAAAGTGTGAAAACAATTAGGATGCAGTGGTATGAACCCTACAGCAGGAAAGTGTACCAATACCGATAATGACATGTTTCAGTAAGATTTTGAAAAATTACAAAATTTTAAAAAGTGTTTAGAGAAAACGGGAAGGCTAATTCCCAAAGAATTGCAATTCACTGGAATCAGCAGGGCTTGGACACAACATGGTAGAAGGTGGGAATTTCTACCTTTAATATTATGGTGGACACAGTGAGAAATGTGATGGTAGTTCTAGTATTATTTCATGGTGCGCTCAGAACCAATTGTCCTTTCACTATCGGTGACCAAGTGTTACCTTTTATTCAATAACTTCGTGATGAGTGTGCTGCTGGACACACCCAACATTCCATTATGACAACAGACATATTATTAGGGCTCGTTTTCCGAACTCAGAGACAACCTCTCGCACCTTGTCTGGCCTGTTAGGTCACCCTATCTGAACCCTTGGTGCTTCTACGGGATCTGTGAGTTGCACAACTATGTGAGAAATAAACTAGAGGGAAAACAAATGCCCTCTACCTTCGAAGAACGAGGACTGAGATAAGTCGAAAAGAAGGAGAGACTGAGAGTTAGATAGGAACAGGAAAGAAGAAAGTCCACCGCCAAGTCAATAGAAGGAGGGGAAAACGGATCCAGCCCTTCCTTGCCTCATCAAAGGCTAGATAGAACGATGTTCCCGTGAGGTGAATTTTATTTATTCGGATTTAGTGTTTTTCATATTGCTAATGAACAATGTCTTCTGAGTTTTAAAAGGTGGCTGGGATATTAAAAGCTTCGGAATAAAGTTAAATGATACGTATTTTTGTATTCCAAATAAATAATATTAACATCAACAACATAACTACAATAAGAAGTTGGCTGGCCGCGTGGCTCATCGGTAACGTTCTCGCCTGCTGTATCCAAACTCGCTGGATCGAATCCTGGTGCAGTCATCTGGCATTTGAGGGTGCGCAAATGTGACGGAGCCGTGTCAGTAGTTTTGCTGGCATGTTAAAGATCCCCTTAGGAGCAAAATTCGGGCACCCCGGGGTCTCTAAAATTCACGGTATTTAAAGGGACGTAAAACCAAAAACTTTATCATTATTACTACAATTAGTTGTGTAATTGAACGAGATAGGTGCTCTGGCTTAGTTGGTAGCATGCTGAACTGCTGTGCCCAAGATAGCGCGTTCAAACCCGGCCGAAGTCATCGGATTTTTTAAGAGCGTTAAAAATCCTTCAGCATGACTTCCTTTGGAGGGAAAGTAAAGCCGGTGGTCCCACGTTTAGTTAGATAGTTATTGTTGTTTTAAGGGGCGGAACTACGAGGTCATCTGCCCCTCTGTGGTTCCATGTCATAGATTTATGACATGTAAAAGATCCTTCCCCAGACTAAACTTGTGTGGAGCTAAATTGTTAGGTTAGATTTCGTCCGAACGCTCTATCAAAATTCCAACGTTCACCACTAGGTATCATTGATATCTGGTAGCAAAATTTGGAACTACTTGAAATTGAACGGAACTTGTAGCTCACCCTATGGGTGTCTTGAAGCAGCTACAGCCTCTGGTGAGCCGAACATGTCCTCGGACACTCCCGGCACTTAAAGCCATACGATAAATAAATAAATAAATAAATAAATAAATAAATAACCAAAATTCCATTTACCTTGAAGAGGTAAAGAAAACGGAGGTCTCTGACAACGCTAGGAATCAAACCACCAGTCTTTTTGTGTGCTGCAATTTCGTATTTGCAGTCCTGAAGCCTGACCCTATGTGCTCAGCTACGGTGTTGAATACAGTGTTTTGAAGTTAACTACCCTTAAGGAGGGGATTAAATCTTACCAAAGGAAAGGAACGTATAAAACTTTCCTCGCTTAGCCTTTTAAATTAAGAGGGAAGTTTAGACAAAGTGAAGCGATGAGGCAATGTTACATTATGAAAAGAATGCAGAGATAATAAGGGTTTAGAACACGATACACAATAGAACGTAATACAGTATCATCTATTCCTTTAAACATGCTAGCCGTGAAGATTAACACAAGTGTGTGGAGTATAACAACATATGACTACCAAGGTCAGGAAATGCTGAAGGACGCGACAAACGTGTAGTATTGTACCCGATTCAATCTGCTACGCCACTTGCAAGTCTACTACCACGCGTAAGATTGGAACTTGGAAATTCTGTTTGCCGTTAACATTTCGTTGGTCGAAGGGTGAGCGCAGCGCTCTCCTTCTCCTACAATCATCATATATATTATATCAGTAGTATAGATCCCTCCTGTGGCGCTCACAAGCGACCTATCGTGACAAATGAGCATTCAAATGAAAGAGAATAGACATTAGCAGTGACGTATTTCACTATAATTTTAAAAATATCTGTAATTTCTTTAAAAAAATAATTTTAAAATAAAAATATGCACGAAAATTGCGATTTGCAGAAACTGTTGCTGTATGAAAATACGCTCCATAATTGATGTCCATTTCACATTTTGGCCGCTGTGACGCCTGTTTCATGTCATTTTAACATTCTGAGGTCTTTCCTTTATCATTTTGCATGTATTTCAGAAACAGTAAATCAAAGGAATGAGTAGGCTGCTCAAATAGAATAATTTTATAAATATCAAATAACCGGTGAATGTTATGATGATCCAATTTTCAGTGATTGCCTTCTAAACTTGGGTAACGTAGAACTTGGAATTCTAACTGGAATGTAAATAGTGTTCTATAATCATTTGGTAGAAATAAAAACATAACAACCTTCCTCCTTAAGCCTCTCATTATAAACCTATTGGGGAAAATATGGCTTTTGAACATGCGAGATTTCTCGCACGGGTCCGCTAGTATGAAATTTCCCCCCTGGGGCTCACATCTAGTGGGACGTGGGTTGGTGACCACGGGAACCCAGCTGAGTCCGCCATTGCTTCCACTTACTTGTGCCGGGCTCCTTTCCGTCTTCTTTCCTGTCGACCTCTCTTGGTCAACTCTTGTTCTCTTCCGACCCCGGCGGTAGTAGGGTACCCGAGGCCTAGGGAGTCTCTTCCTTTCCTGCCTAAATTGGCCCTTGTCTCATCATTCCTGATACCCTCCTTCTGCGAGGGGTCAGCCTTCATTTCCTTTTCCGGTTATCTCCTGCCTTCTGCTCAAGGCCCTCAAGGAGGCAAGGTGTATGTATCCCCACCACTTCCGGTGCACCCTGGATATTGCTACACCCTCAGAAGTTCACGGCTGATGAGTTCGGGATTTGGCGATCCCAGGGGATTCCTGAGCTGGGTCCGATTCCCCCCCCCCCCCCCCTTTTCCACTGATCTTGGGGTGGGCCCTCTCCTATTTCCCCTTTCATATCAGCCTTTCATTGCTGTCCCAATTCATGAAGTTCTAAATGATCTTCCCTCCACTCGTCTTAGATCAAGGAACCCAATATGGCATAACATACCTGAGATTAATTCCACGGATCAATGGCGCCAAAACTGGAAGTCTGCTCCTGTGAAACGTCAAGGTATTCCAGATCCTACTATAAGACTTCCGGGATTTAATCTGAAGAGAAACCAGTGGGTAAAGTTAAATCGCCTAAGAAGAGGTCACGCCAGATATAACGCCATGCTACATAAATGGGAACTTCATGATTTTCCTGCCTGTGACTGCGGAGCTTCTCATCAAACCGTAGAGCATATTGTTCAAGATTGTCCGCTGAGGAAGTATGCTGGATCACCACAAGATGTTATTTCTGCTTCACCTCTCTTTCTGGACTGGCTTCAACAACCGGATATCTCGTTGTGAATGGCGAACGCAACCAATGTTCTAGTGATGTATATATTGTACAATGATTTACATATTTATATAGACTATACATTTATTATAATGTAATACATCGAGTTGCTAGCCATATGATATATAAATAATAATAAATAAAATAAATTGCTCTCCTTCCTTCCAAGTCCCTCAATTCTCATTCTTCGAGGGTTGAGGGCATTTCCTTTCCCCCTGTCTTTTATTTATATTCTTATCCTTTGTGTTTCCCGTTTCCTCTTCTAGTTTGTGAGTGAGTATTAACCGGGTGAGTTAGCCGTGGTCGTTACGGCATGACTGCTGGCAGTCGCTCACATCCGGGAGGCGAGGAGGTTCGAATCCCCCCGCCGGCAACCTTGAGGATGGTCTTCTGTGCTTTCCCATCTTCCTTCCAGGAAAATGCCGGGGTTGATCCCTAACTATAGGCCACAGCCACTACCTTCCAACTCCTCGTCCTTACATGCTAACTTTCCTCTCCAGACAACACTCCACACGCGACGGTACGTGTAGCTCACCCATTGGGTGTCCGCCTCGAAGCAGCTACAAAACTGGCGAGCCGAACATGTCTTCGGACACTCCCGACACTAGAAGCCATAAGCAAAAAAGAAAGTGAGTATTTATAGGCTAGTCGTAGGTTTCATTTGATCAACTTTAATTTTCACCATCACCCAAATCATTAGGGGCCGATAACCTGGATATTTGGCCCCTTTAAACAACAATTATCATCATCATCATCATCATCAGTATGAAATTTAATGCAGGTAAACTTGTGAACTTGTGTAGCTGGCAGTTAAAGCATGACATTATTTCCGTCAACAGTGCTCTAAGAATGAGCGCTGCACTCATCCTCGACCTGCTGTGTTACTATATTCATACAATCAATTATTTTCCATGGTTTTCTGGTTTACAATTCATTCCTGAGAATTTGTTGGTAAACAATGGCTCAAGACGAGAGGATTACACAGAGGCTGATTGAAGAGATGTTGGTTGGGTGGTTCATAAGTTTAGGGGCTGCGACAACGCGGTCATGTAGCCCCGTGTACTTTGGGTGTGTGTAGAATCTCTCTGATAACCGGTGTTAATTGTGATGACTGTATTAGTGTGTGTTATCTGTTATTTTAATTTAAGTACTGCAACTTAGAATTTTTCAAATAGTTCCTAGTTTTGCCGGCAAGCGCCACCGTCAACGACTACTAGGCTAAGTTCACAACTTAGCTGCTAGACGCCACCGCAGTCGGCTCTTGGCAACGAACTTAGAAACCTAAGAGCGTTGTTTACATTAACCTATCCAATTTAGCTTCACACAGGTGCAATTAGTGGAAGGTTCTTTAACATGCCATAAATATATGACATGGGACCGCCGGCTTTACTTCCCCTCCGAAGGAAGGCATACTGAGGGATTTTTAACGCTCTTAAAAAATCCGACGGCTTCGGCTGGGTTTGAACCCGCTATCTTGGGCATAGAAGCTCAGCATGCTACCGACTACGCCACCGAAGCCGCTAATGAAGAGACGGAGCCTAAGGATATATGCCAAGGGAATATTGATGTATCAGAGGATTCGGATACAGAACAGCTTGCGAATAGTGATCAAGACATTTCTACGGAAATTTCACGTGATGAAGCAAATCTGTTTTACAACTAACATGTTTAAGACTTAACTTGTGCCATAATTTCAGTGTTTTGTTACTAAGTCAAGAGTCTTAATATTGTATTGTTAATATCAAAACATATAGGCCTAATAATGATAATTATAATATGTTCAATAAAGATACGAAAAAGTAAAAAGTATTAAAACACATATTCATAATAATATTAACGAAAAGATATGGAAAAGCAAGAAGGAAGATTTTAAGATTTTTTTTTGACCAATCTGCACGGGGGGAATCTGGATAAAAAGAAAATCTCAAGACTTATACCAGCACTCGGAGAAAATCTCAGACACATTTAGAAAACGACGATTGAAATTTTACGGGCATATCCACAGGATGGGCAATCAGAGACTGACCAAAAGGATTCTTAACCTTACCCTGTCAATGAAAGTTAAAAACACCTGGTCATCACAGATGACATTGCCCTCGACAGAGCTAAGTTCAGAGAATTAGTCGATAATCACCGCTTTGCAGACCATCCAGGCACTATCACCAACAAAACCTGATCAGAAGATCGCAAGAGAAGCCACGGCGAGAAGATGAAGAGATTTTGGGAGAAGAGAAAGGCAATGCCATCAGCTAAATAAGTTCAATCGCGCTCCTTAGTCGGGCATGACGAAGACAGCAAGAAAGAAAGAAAGAAAGAAATAAAGAAAGAAAGAATAACGAAAAGTATCTACGACGAGAAAAATCCTCCGTGGCTTAGGCGGCAGCACGCCGGCGTCTCACCACTGGGTCCGTGGTTCAAATCCCGGTCACTCCATGTGAGATCCGTGCTGGACAAAACGGAGGCAGACAGGCTTTTCTCCGGGTACTCCGGTTTTCCCTGTCAATATTTCATTCCAGCAACACTCTCCACTATCATTTCAGTTCATCTGTCATTCATTTGATCATTGCCTCAGAGGAGTGCGACAGGCTTCGGCAGCCGGCACAGTTCATATTCTCGCCGCTAGATGGAGGCTTCATTCATTCCATCCCTGACCTGGTCGGTTGACTGGAAGCAGGCTGTGGATTTTCATTTTTTTCATCTACGACGAGAAGTGCATCTTCTGGAATACCAAAATAAGGCATTATAACACTGTCGTAAAAACGGAATGTCTCTTTGCCAGTGAATGCCTCTCGATGAGAGAAGTCCTGGAAAGGCGAATTCTAAAAACAATCATGGGTGCAGTTCGGAATGAAGACGGATGGAAGCTGCGAAGCAACAGAGAAGTCTACCAGAACATGGAAAGAATGACAGAGACTACGCGGAAGAGGAGGCTGACATTCCTGGGACATCTATACAGAATGTACAAACATAGGTTAACAAAACAAATGTTTGACTATCTCTGGAAGAAGAAGACCACTTCAAGGTGGACTAGGGAAGTTAGGAGCATTTATAAAAGTTGAACATCACAGGGCCTCAGATGCTAGAAAGAAGTGAATTTAAGAGTAAAGTGAAGAATCTGGAAGGGTTTCAAGATGAAAAAGACCTAAGAGAAGTGGACGAACTTGTACAGAAGATCAAAGAGAAACACGCCAGTGAACGCATGAAGGAATATTGGGGAGAGAGAGGGAACTCCAGGCAAAGGAAAAGAAAAAGAAATAAAGTTGTTGCGTGACCCTAAGTGGTCAATTCGCATAGGAAAAAAAATAACAATAATAATAATATTCATCATCATCATGTTTTCAGTCAAGCGACTGGTCTGCCCCTACAATGAGTATTTTCCACATTGTTCGGTCTTGTGCTGTCCTTTTGACCACTTTATAACTTCGTAGGCCAGAGCTATCTAGGAAAGATCTCGGGAAAGTATTTCGTGGCCTCCAGCGAGGGGTTTTCCAGGTATTTTGCCTTCTAGTATGTCGATCATCAGGCCACCATGTCGTAACCTGTGGCCAAGCCAGGTGGATCTTCTTCTATATATCTGGCGGATCATTTGCCGTTCTTCCTTTATTCGATCAAGCATCGTTGTGTTAGTCATTTTCTCTACCCAGTTGATCTTTTCCATTCGGCGCCAACACCACATCTCAAACGCTTCTAGTCGTTTAATGTCACCTCTATTCATTGACCAGATCTCACTGTAGTACATTGCAACTGGCCATATGTAGGTCTTAACCAGTTGTTTTCTATGGCTGAGGGACATCGAGCGTTGACAAATTAGAGAATGCTCTTCACGGAATGCCTGCTTGGCCATGGCTATACGGCTCCTGATTTCAACTTCACATCGTAGGTCTTCTGTGAAGATCTGACCAAGGTATTTATATCGAATGACCTGTTGTACTGGTTCTTTATTTATGGCTATATTTAGTTGGTGTTGATGCTTACTTATCACCGGAATCTTGGTCATCTTAAAATTTATTTTCATTCCGTATTCTGTAGCTGTATCATTTAAACATTGCAACATGTTTGTTAATGTATGCAGATTTACTGCAAGTAATGCCAGATCATCAGCAAATTTAATATTCTGGATAAGTCTTCCACCAACTTTCACTCCCATATTAGAACCTTTAAAAGACCACTTTGTTATAGGTTCAGCGAAGGCATTGAACAGTCCAGGGGACAGCAAACAACCTTGTCGCACAAGAGAGTGCGCAGCGCTCATCCTCAACCAACGGCGGTGTTACGAATCATGGCTTGACCAGCGGAAGGTTAAAAGAGCAATTACCTTATGTCTGGCCGCTATCGTTTTTAACGCACTTTATAAACAAATAAATACTTTATGTTCGACGATGTTGAAATGTAAATATTATACGTCAGAAAACTGTATCATAATGATGGTCATTATAGTAGGCTACTGTTTTTCATTATGAGACAGTTTATCCAGCCAATCAGAGCTCATTCATTGACCTATTAGGTAAGGATACCTTCGCGCATGCGCTCAAAATCCAACATGTCGGACATGATTACATGCTTCGAGCATAAATACAATAGAGTGCGCATTGCCACACTGCGCCTGTACTGTGACGTGAAACCAACATCTGGATCAGCTGACTAAAGGGAAAACAGAGGAACTTGTAATGGAAGGTGATAGGAGTTGGTGGGGAAATGATTTTTAATGAGGGTTTAAACACACATTTTCGTAATTTATACGACATTGGGAAAAGCATCGCATGTTTCTTTACGTACCGGAAGGTAGCAAAGGTTAAGAATGTAACATATTTGGTGTTAAAAGTGGCTGTCGTGTTCCGTAATACTCATACATCCAGAATCCCCTCTTGTAAATACTTAATAACAAATCCAACTCTGAATTAGGCCTACTGATTTTTGAACAGAATTGTGTTTGTGTAAAAAGTGGCTGCCGTGTTCCGTAATACTCATACATCCGGGATCCCCTATTGTAAATAATTAATAACAAATCCAATTCTGAATTAGGCCTACTGATTTTTGAAGAGAATTGTGTTTGTGTAGCTGGTCATTTTTAATTGTACGCCCGAGAGCTCCAAACAAGTTCAATCTATTACTACATCATTTCCTAATTTATTTGTCATCATTAGAAAATGTATTTTGGCTAATTTCAGTACCGGTGCATTACTTTACAAAATTTTTACGTACGATTAGCTCTTATTCAGCGTTACTTTCCACTTCAGTATTTTATGAAGGTGAACAAAACATAGGCATATGGAAATAAGGAAGTCTATTGATTTAGTAAGCGTTGCTTTTTAACAACTATGCATTACATTTGCTACAACAGAAATCATTACAAGCAATGAACTGTTTCCTTTTAAATTCAATTTTCCACGAATCATAGAAACCTTCGCAATAATAATCCAGAACTTTGAAATCCTACGAATTGACTAATTTAGGGCTGCAATGTATCCTAGAAGGATCTGAAAATTTCCTCAACCAAACGCACTGTCCATACGTTTAATAAGATGACAAATATTACCTCAGCCTATTTATTATCGAAGACTACATCGTCACATCAGTAGCATAACCCGCAATTTGACACTGAACATGATTGAAAAGGAAGGATATTTGATGTTGTGATGGTCCTAATTTTGCTTCATAGGCCTGTTCAGTGGAGTAAGGGATAGAGTAAATTTTAATAATTTGTAATAAATTTACAGATTAAATTATTTTTCTTTCATGTCTCGGAGTTAAGAGGAAACGTAAAGAAATGCAAGTAGTGAAGTCAAGAATTTTAGGGTTATTTTACAATGAATTAATTTAGGACTACCTATGGAAAGAAATGCCCGATCTTTTTCTAAACGTCTCCTTACATCCATACGCTGCACAGTAATACACCATTCTGGCTGAGTACGGTAATGAATAGAACAGAATAGCCCAATTCTATCGTCACGTGTAGTATTTCAGTGCTCCAAACTATCCAAAGTTCCCGGCAGTTCCCTTTATTCAGCTGATTGAGATGTTGGTTTCACAAATGTGACGTCATCAGCCATCTATTGTATTTATGATCTAAGATTACACGATTTGAAAGTTCAAATTGGATATCGGATCAACCATTGTTGTTACAATCCCAAACACAAAGACAAAATCAGCACGCACCTTTACGGTAACAAGAAAATACTATGACATATGCAAGAAATTTATGAATCTACGTCCAGAAGTTAGCAACACTGCAGCCTTCTATATAAATTACCGACATGGAAAGTGCACCGTAACATAATTATGTTCGCCTAAATAAACTGGTGAATATGAGACAAGAAATAGCACAGTACCTTAATATCCCCAACTCCAATTTATACACAGCGCATTGCTTTCAAACGACATCGGTGACAATATTAGTGAATGCTAGTCTTGATCGGCACTAGACATCATGCAGGCTGTAAACAATAACATTGTCAAGCAAAGTAAATGGTCTCTGCTTCCGATGGTCGTTGACACACGCATGCGCTCTGTTCAGTAAGCAAAACCAGCGCGCTCTGTTCACTAACTGAAGTGAATGAATCCCTCAGATATTTATGAATATGTATGTTATAACATATAATAAAGTTATAATTATCGTCGAACAAAAATAGTCGTATGCAAATCGCCTATAATGGTAATTAAGGCACTCGTAATCTCGTTTTATAAACATACTTGTGTCTTAATTATTGTCATTATAGGCTCGTTCCATAATGTACTATTTCCGTTGAATTTTCAAGAAATTCAAGATGTCTCCTGTATTATTGAGACAATTTGGAACATTTTCGTACAAACCTCTCCTTCTAACTCCCTCTGGTATAAGAATTTGAGTTTTGTGAATCATACACCTTAGCGTTATGATCATAACAATAATAGCATTAATATCCACTGTCTCATCGAGTTAAGAATTGCGATGTCGATTAGAAGGGTTTAATATTAATATTATTATTTAAGGTGACAGTTCTGGTTTCTGCCGAATATTTGCAATACTAAGGCACATTTTTCTTGCGCTCATCCGTTTAGTTAAACAGTAATGTTGTGGAACTTGCCGGTGTGCGTGTGGGAGCTCTGTGCTCGACAGTGGACTAAATGGAACAAAGTCTGCAATGAAGTGGCACAATGGAGAGATTAGACAATTGTACGAGGACAAAGCCTGACAAGCAGCTACTCTTGACAAATTAGGGGGAACTCTTTAGAATCAGGTGCGCATGGACCTGAGTTAATACAGTAGCCTACTGTTAAATGTTTAGCGGCGAGAATTCCAACAGTCAAGAGCGTGCTTCAACTGCTGTGCGGCAGGAATCCCATGCGTTCAATACACGTAATAAACTATCTGATAATGAGAGGGGGCGATACAATTGTGCTATTAGTTTGTATGGATATGTTATTTCATTCTGTTTACATAGTGTACGCCCACATTGGAGCATTTAAATCGAACCAAATTTATTTAAGTCATCTAAGAATTAACACAATTAAGAATTTAAAAAAATGTATGTAATAGTCTCCCATTTAAGTGTGATAACTAACCAATACATGTAATTTTCTCTAGGAGTGTGTTCATATATTTACAAGTTGTACCTCGCCCAATGGGCACAATCGTGTTGACCGACTGAAAAGCAGCAAAAGACAATGGAAGATTATGTATAATCACCCTTGAGACATCTGAATTAAAACTGTCAACAAAAGGAGAGGAGGAAATTGCTCAAGGATCTCAGGCTAAGTAATGATATTCTTGAAGCGAAAGTGGTTCTGCCTGATTGCGGGGGAGAGCTCCGCTGTATTGAATCTCCCCCATGAAGACTGAGGCATGTTTTATGTATAACTTTAACTGCTGTTTATAAACAAGAGCGGTCGAGGAGAAAGCAATGTTGCCTAATTTTCAATTGTTCCACTGGGAACCCCTTAAGCTTCTACCACACACACGCTGTGTAATAGCAGTGCAATTGAGCAGCTGACAAAGTAGACAGAAGTCTGTCAGAAATGTTGTCTTGTATCTGATGGTGTTCCCTTGACAAACGAAGCACCCCCTCCCTTGGAACCAAGCTCTGGTGTTGTCCATTGTATAAAGTGCGGGTAAAATCTATTAGGCCTATATATAATCCAAAATTGACTCATCACCGCAGGGCTCAAACCACTAGACCTAGAAAGCTGAAATATTGCATGTTGGTTGATCCGAGCATGTAGAGGCTCACTAAGGAACGGATTTTGAAAATTCAATTTTGTAAGTGACTTTTTTCGGCCCTTTGGCATTGACCATCCAAAATTGACTCATCGACGCACGGCTCAAACCACTAGACCTAGAATGCTAAAATTTTGCATGTTGGTTGACCCGAGTATGTAAAGGCCCACTAAGAAACGGTTTTTGAAAATTCAATTTGTAAGTGACTTTTTTCGTCCCTTTGGCACTGAGGAAGGGCAGTCGGTACAAAGTTCGGATTTAGCTCATTTTAAGCCGCCAGAACGAGAAACAATACTCGGAGGTCCTGAAGGAACCCCGAAACACACTTTTTAAGTTCCTAAAATGAACGGTTTCGGAGATATTCCCAATGTGTTCCCTCGAAGAAACAGATCAACGTTACTATGGCAACCGCTGAAATTTCGCAGACCGGGGATAGTTTTCTGGCAATATCTCGAAAACCGTTCGTTTTAGGGCCTTAAAACGCGAGGTTCTGTTCCCACTTCTAACCACGAACATTGATCCTCGCATTGATACGCGTAAAATGAGATATGTTTTATATATAGAGGTTGCTTTTGGGGTCGGATACGATCGTGATTTTGAGTCTAATTTTATACTCTTTGAGCTGGCTGTTGTAACCGAGCTTTCAGATCTTTACTCAGAGTTACAATGTTAAGATGCCTTCTATTTTGCACGGTATGCTTTCATTTTATTTATACATTTGTTTTTTGTTAACTGAATATTTTTGTTTGCCAATTTTGATATGCCCTTTTTCGCTTTTTACCGTGATCAGCAACCCATATTCACAGTCGAATGTGTCGTATTCTACCCGCTGTCACTTTAATTATTATTTTTTCTTAATTACTCTTACTGAGAAATTGGGCAAACTTATTTCAATAAAGTTGGTATTTTGTCTTTCACGGCCATTGAATCCCCGCACAAGGCACGGCTTAATCCTAGAAAAGTTGCTGAGTTGGACTAATGGACTAATGGTGCAGCAGAAAAGAGGAGAATTGAAGCTTTTGAAATGTGGTGTTACAGGAGAATGATGCTCAGATGGGTAGATAGGGTAACAAATGAAGAGGTATTAAGACGATTGGGAGAGGAGAGATGTTTCTGGAGACTGCTAATGACGAGAAGAGATAGGAGGGTAGGACACATATTAAGACACCCAGGAATAGCAAGCTTAATTATGGATGGGATGGTCACGGACAAGAACTGTAGGGGTAAACCAGGGTTAAGCAGATTGCCTCGGATGTAGAGTGTGGTAGCTATGAAGAGATGAAACTATTACCTCAGGAGAGGGAGACATGGAGGGCTGCATCTAACCAGTTAAAAAACTGAAGACTCAAACTACAACAATCAGGAATTTTAATTACTTAGAGAGGCATGTGAGGCAAACGGGTGGTTGGAGAATTTCAATCCCTGGGATGTAACACTGGAAGAGACTGCATAATGAACATCAGCGGCCAAGGTGAGAGATATTTAACTATAGGTCTATTAATAGCGATATGTTGACGTTGAAATCATCAATAAGTATGGCCAAATGACATCCAGAATAGCTTAAGTAAGAATACTTTTAATTCCCCATATTCCGATCGATTTGCCATTCCAGTGTGCAAGAGTGCAGTTCCCTCTTCAAACAATATTCACAATTTCTTTAACGAAGCGCAATGACACACACTTAACAGTAGCACGTGTACATTTAGACAAAACCATTTTTTCCCATGGGCTCGCGAGCATCCGGACAACAAAATCGTCATGTCGCAGCAGAAAATGGCAAAACCAAAAATGTAATTTTAAAATGTGTTAACATAATGTAACATCGAACCCTGCAGACTTTCACAACTCCATAAAATTCCCACTTTGCTGCTCATATCAATGTACTGTATGTATCAGAATATTCAGAATTAGAATGGACCCATCTATAGCCGCGATTGCTGTAATAGAATAGACCAATTATCAGCAATAATGCATCGTCCCCATTGTCTTCATCGCGGGCGAAGCCGCGGGTACCTTCTAGTATAGTATGAATTGAAGTGATAGATGGCATTTTTTCCACCTGCTATGTCAACGAATTTTTTCTTGGTAGTGTTCATCTTCTTATATATAAAAATGATACTCTATATGTATGTGGGTGGGTATGTGGGTGGATTTTTTCCGTATAAAAATCTACACTGTTCCACCAATCTCAACCAAATTTTGCATACACATAGTTTAGTACCCAAAAGGAACGGCTGGCTACATGCATTTTCGATAGTCCTACACATTCTTTGCATTCGAGCAAAGGCTAATAAAGTCATAAAATTAACTGATGAAGGAATGGCAAGGCAGGACGTTTCCATGGCAACAGTAGCTCAAGTCGAGACACGGCCGACTGGATGAGAGTTGCGCTCTCCACTACCGGTGTAGAAAATGAGGCTCTTTACCTGAAATCCCGTTTGTTAATCAACTGCTCTCACAGCACTGTCAACCCAGTGTAGCATTCCAAAGACTTGGCACTATTTGTCAATATAATTTCCGCAATATCAAAATGCAAATTATATCACAAAATACAATAGCGTGATATTAAATGACAGAAACTAAACATACCTTTGCACCTTATTAAAATAGAATTCTATTAGGTTTACTCGATTTTCATAAAACTTCATGAACTTTCCTGCTGTGTGGTTAGTACTAAAGTTATTTGGAAGCAACTGGTATTTCGGCTTCCGCAATAATATTCGTAATCGGTGGTACCAATTTTTCTGCAATGACGCTGGCAAGACCGCTGCTGCGGTGAGGTTAATGAGCAGAGAGGTTTAGAGTTCTGAGCAATGCAATCCAAACATTTCATACAAGAAATTCTTTCCACTGTGAATACAACTTAAACCAGACTTTCAGTATTCATTGTCGGAAAAGTGATTGGTGCAATATTGCGGTGGTATTGCTGGAATGATTCTCTTCCAAACTGTAATAATGCCAATAGCTACCTACGGACTCAACATTATTTGGGATACTCTTACTGTCACATACCTCTTAAAACTAGAAAAAAATCAAGGCCCGCTACATGAAAAGAGTGCTGGGAATAGGAATAACAGCACCATCAAGAGTGACTTATATTATGCTTAGTGAGAACTTCTTCATAGAAGATATGAGGTTGCAGTTGCATCTTCCAAACACAAAAGCATATGAGAAAAAGTTTCAAATATTACTTGAAAAAAGGAACAACTTTTGGACCAAGTTTTATACAACAGACGACATACTGACGCAAAACTGGAGACAGGCCAACAATAAACTGAGACACGCCATCACACGATTTGCAGTACACGGGTTTCACCACAAACTATGCACCAACAAAAGATTTCATTACCCAAATGAGGACTGTGTGTGTGAATTATGTCATGATCAATGTTTCGGATGTCATGCGAATAGGTGCAAAAAAGACGAATATCATTAACGAAACTGTGCTGTGATTAGTTATACTGTAGGCAAATAATATTATTTTCAGATGTATTAGGAATATTCTCCGGCTAATTTGCTGCAATAAACATTTCATTCATTCATTCATTCATTCATAGTCGGAAAATATATTGCTGATATTGTAATTTGATGATGATAGTTGGTGTTTAACTGCCTAACAGGGAGGTTATAGGCTATGCCTCTAATTCTTTGGGGTTAAAATTAAAAATGATGATAAAAATGAACACTAAACTAAAAATAACTACAACTTACAACCAAATTACGGATTAGGAGAACAAAAGGACAGAAAGGAAGGAATAAGGGAATAAAATGCAGGAAAAAGAAATGCTCTCATCCTTCAAAAAGTGAGAATTGACGGATTTGGAAAGGTGTGCCTGAAGGGCCCCAGAATCACTGGAAAAAGGAGAAAAACCGACCCAGCTCAGGTAAAATCCCGAACTCATCAGCCGTGAACCCTTGAGCATGTAGCACCTCCAGTGGTGGGGCTACACACACCCTGTCTCCTTTATGACCTTGAGCAGAAGGAAGAGGTATGATGAAAAGAAAAACAAGAGATCTGACCCTTTGAAGAATGAGGGTATCAGCAAAGATTAAACAAGGTCCAATTAGCCTAAGGCGGGATTTGAATGACTCCTTAGACCTCGGATATCCTAATACCGTCAGGGTCGGAAGAGAACAAGAGTTGATCAAGGGAGGCCGACAGTAAATATGCCAGAGAGGACCCCGGCACAATTAAGTGGAAGCAATCTCGAACTCAGCTAGGGCCCCCTGATCGCTAACCAACGTCCCACAAGTTGTAATCTCCTGAAGGAAGGGGAGTGTCGTAATGTCGTAAGTGAACGAGGGGTGACCAAGGGTGGTCGACAGGAAATATGACTGAAGGGAGCCCGGCACAAGTAAGTAGAAGAACTACCGCACTCAGCTGGAGTCCCGTGGTCACCAAACTCATATCCCATTGAGTCATGAACCCCTGGGGGAAGTACTGAAGAATGATTCAACAGAATCACAAGAAAACATTATGATACCCATTTTTCAGAAGATAACTTATGGGTATGCACTGGACGGTTGGCTACACGAATTTTTGATAGTCCTTCTCAATCTTCTGATTTCGGCCTTTTTGCACTCGACCAAAGGCTAATAAAGTCAGAAAATAAACTGATGAAGTAATAGCAAGGCCGGCCATCTCCATGGCAAGAGTAGCTCAAGATGGGACCACCAAGCTTCCATCTATCACGGTAAGAGGCCACGCTACACCCACTGCCAGTTAGATCACATCCCCCTCAAGCAGCTTTAAATTGCCTGTCCATTCAACACAACATAGGTTGCAGCATCAACCCACTGTGACCGCCGCGGCATTTTCACTGCCTGCTGGATCGCATCCCTCCTGGCTGCTTTAAACTGCCTGCCCATTCAATATTCAGACACGTACATGATATACTGTAGGCTTATATTAATTCACCGTTAGGTTGCAGCGCTTTTTAAGGCGACGATAATTGAAATGAACTGTATTTAACTTAGGGGGCTTAATATCGAGATTGAAAAAACGCGAAAACATGGCACTAAGTTAGTTCTTTTGTTATTCAATCAGCATAAAGAATAAGATATTAATTCAAACACATACTTACGGGCAAATTTTCAATTTAAAGGAAAGCGAAACATACATGGTGGTGGAGGTGATTGTTTTCAAGGGGCGAAATGTCTACCCAAAGGGTAGCTTGCTTGTCGAATTTCGTTGTTCCTTGAAGCACTATTAAAGTCAAGGAGGTTAGATATCTAAGCTCCTTGAACACTATAGCGCTTTCTAGTAGAGAAATGAGAGACTTTGTGTTGGCGGTAAATCCAGAGATTAATTTTGCCATTATGAACACGGCCTACTGGATTCAAATGGGTTCTTTGACATGCCAACATCGTATGACATTGTGTCGTAATTTTGGCGCCTTTCAAAAATCACTTACCACGGCCAAAAGCGAACCTGCAAACTTGGGGTTAGTAGTCCGACACGTTAACCACACACCCATCGTGGCAAGCTATAAGGGCAATAAAAGACAGGGAAAAGAAATGCCGCTGAAGAATGGGATGTTGATTAATATAGGGGCTTTGCAACATCGTGCTCATGTAGCCCCGTGTACTTGGCTGTGTGTTGAATTTGTCTGACAACCCGTCTTATTGTGATGGCTGTATTAGTGTGTGTATTTATAAGTCAAGTGAATTGTCCGATGGTAACTCATGAAATGAGATTCCTCGGCATTCAAACTTGCCCTGTTCTGATTTACAAAAGCGTGCACAGCAGTACGCCATAATCAAATACAAAACACAACTTCACCATTAACATCAATACAAAACGAATGTCTGTAACAGTGACTTGAAAAAAAAGGCGGTGACAGTGGGTTGGTGCTTCTCTTACCGTCTATATTTGGAAACGAAGTTGTACGCATAAACCAATACTGTAAACGTTTAAAGGGCAGGCAGTTTAAAGCAGCCAGGGGGGGATGCGATCCAGCAGGCAGTGGCCAAACCATTTATTACCTAAATCACGATAAAAACATTGGAAATCTGAACGCAATAAACATCTGATACAGTATCTCTTTTATTAACAGGGGACATAACAGAGAAATGAAATTTAAAAGGAAATATTTTGGCAAACCCTGCATTCGACGTACTGTTGCAGATTGTTCTTAAAGTAGCATTATTTTCTTTGAGATTAGATTTCGGATGATAAGGACCAAACAGTAACTGCAGCGGTTGGAACACAGTTTGCCACCTGGACCGATGTGGCGGTAGTATCACAGAATGACACCAGGTACCGCAACGGACAGAGAAAATTGAAAGATATTAGTGTTGACCAAAGAGGATATATATAAAGTGTTGACTAAGGCTAACGGTACACATGACTACAGTTTGGTTATTGACAAACGAGTCCTGTTCTTTGTACATGCATCTGATCTCCTATGTCTTCAAAGTGTGTTCATCCCACATTTTGCCGACCCCAACATTATCGATTGTGTCATAAAGCACGATGGAGGATCTGGAAGAACAACTGCGTCAGCTTCAGACACAGAAGTTAGTACTGCAGCAACACATAGCATCAACAGAACCACCTCAACGGCCTTCATCCTCACATGTCAGTATCCATGTAGGCAAAGTTGCAGTGAAATTACCATCGTAGTGACCCCAAAGACTCCCTAATATACCACTGAAGTGTAAATAGTATTGTACATATATTATTCCCATATAAATCAATGACGCCACGAACGCTGCAATGCTGCATGCCAATAAACCAACCAACCCACAAACCAAGCAATAACCAGCCAATCAACAAACACGAAAAACGCCCCACTTACGCAAATGGACTCAGCCAGCAACAACGAATTACAACCGACGTATGAGATTTCCGAACTGTTTTCAACAGTAGCCACCTCAACTCCAAGGGGGTTTGGCGTGGCGGCAGTAACACAGTTTGCCACCAGGCCAGGTTTGGCAGTAGTAACACAATTTAACACCAGGAACCGCCATGGGCAGAGACCATCCAAAGACATTAGTGTTGACTAAGACCAGCGTTTGCCATGACTACAGTTTGTTGGTTGACAAACGAGTTCTGAACTTTGTACATGTATCTGATATTGGCTCTCAATATAAATTGTGTTCATCCCACGATACGTCTGCATAAGAATACGATACATTGTATAGTTGGTTTCTGTTCGTTCACACGTATTTCTCCTATGTATTAGCCATTTTAGTGCTTACTGACGAATGGCATTGTATAATGGTGCAGTTATCACGAATTCTAAACACCTTGAACTTTGCCTTAGGCTTTTAGAGATCATTACGGTATGGGATTAGAGAATATATTCCTTATCTTAAAAAATACTTTAGGGGCTAAAGAAGCCCAATGTGTACTCTATAAATGCATCTTATTTGCCATTATACTGGGATTATACGTTGCTGCATTTACTTTAACCAGGTGAAATAGGTTGGTTGGTTCCTCTGTTTAGGGGCTGCGACAACACGGTCGTGCAGCCTCGTGTACTTTGGATGTGTGTAGAATCTGCCTGATAACCGGTGTTAATTGTGATGGTTGTATTATTGTGTGTTATATGTAATTCAGCTAAGGACTGCAGACAGTCAGTTTTAAGTAGTTCCTACTTTTGCTACCAAATGCTACCGTCAACGACACCTAGCTGCGAACTTGGCTAACAGATACCTCCGCAACCAGAACCTGACGGTGAACGTTGAAACTTAATAGCGTTAGTCAAATTAACCTAAAAATTTTACCTTCAAGGGAGTGTAGTTGGTGGAAGGTTCTTTTACATCACATGAATCTATGACATGGGCCCACCGGCCATACTTTCCCTCCGAAGGAAGCCATACTGAGGGAATTTTAACGCTCTTTAAAAATCCGATGACTTCGGCCGGGTTTGAACCTTTTGCATAGAAGCTCAGCATGCTACCAAATACCCCACCAAAGCCGCCCAATATGAGATAATAGGCATGCAAATACAGCAATAATATTCCCTAATATGCAGCTATAGTAGCCTACACACTGACTTATGTACCTGAATAAGCCATTTCTCATTAATCACACCATTTGTGCGGGGTTAAAAGTCGTAAGTATATTTGACTCCAGAATGATGACTTTATATTCCAAACATTGAATAATTTTAATATTGTTTCCTTTCAAAAAGTAGATGCAATAATTTAGAAATGAAAGAGAACTATGTGAACAAGACGTCTAAATTACACCCGTTACTACAAAAATAAAGACTCTCAGGAAAGTACTGTAATTGTGAGACTAAGTCCTTGAGAAATGTGCATATGCAGCCCTTTTTTTTGTTATTGATGCATTCTCTACTACGTTATTGTACTCCACAGTACCTTTCGTCTATATTTACAGTGAGTTATTATTGCACTTGATTAACGTCAGAGCCCAGGAGAACTATGTTTTAAACTCACTTAGGGGCGTAATATATTGGCATGTATCTTTGAATAACCTGTAAATACACCTCCTGGGCAACGCCGGGTAAAATAGCTAGTAATTCTTAAAACCAAATAATATTTTTCTATCTTCATGACCTGAGAGCTAAATGAAATTTAATTTTTAACAAAAATAATTAATACGTAAATAAAAATATATGAGCAAAATTGAAATTAAAATTGAAAACAAATACACTGTAAAAATTAATAATTTTATAAAATTACTATTAAAATTAAATAAGCTTAAACATTAAAAATAAATGAGCTGATAAATGAATAATATAAAATAAAATTATAAAAACATTTAAACATAAAAATTAAAATCATAACACAAAATTAAATTAATATATTAAAACTTGGCTGAACTAATTAAATTTGAATAAATACATATACATTATTTGAATATCAGTTCTGCCCTATAAAGGGTTAAAACAGGCCTGTCCAGGGAAAATGCCCCGGTGGCAGTCGTGTGCCACGCTAGTGCCACGGCTTTTCCTTGTGTGGGTGAGGTATGGCTGCAAGCGAGGAAGATGTTGCGGTAGCGACCTGGTGGTAGGGTGGCCAACGTTGTGCTTGGCATTGAATGGGGCATTAGTAACCAATAATCAGCAGCTGTAACAAATCCTTTGAAACATACTGCCTGCTTTTTATGTTTTATTCTTTAAAAACGTGTGACATATCAAACTCATCCACTTGCCATCTGCTGGCACTGGGGCGGGTAACTTACTACTAAATTCCCAGGAGGGGTTGCTTCCACCACCCACTTCTGATGATGAACGCCCTTTTGCCATTCGCAACTTTTCTACTACTGATGTACCGTTCTATTCATGCCTTCCTTCTGAGGGGAAGTAAAGCCGGAGGGCCCATGTGATAGATTTATGGCATGTAAAAGATTTCTTCCACTAACTAAACTTGTGTGGAGCAAAATGTGTAGGTTATGTTTGATTAATATTCTTAAGTTACAACGTTCGTCACCAGGCGCTGGTTGCGAAGGCATCTAGTAGTAGCCATGTGAACCCATGTACCATTGGCTCAAAAGGGGTCGAATCCATGTATTTTGAGAAAGGAATGAAAGAAACATACAGTTTCTAATGTAACATAGAGAAATTTCAAGCAAGGATTCTAGCCTAACGTTGCGCAAGCAGCTGGGACCAGGTGTTCAGAAGATGAGATCATGCCTCTTGACATTGAGAAGGAGCCAGTCATGGATATTAATAGAACGAGTGGAAAGTTTTTACTGTAAGACAGAGAAGCGTGACTCGGAAATCCAGCTTACCATGCAATAAAACGGCAACAGCGCCGCTGTGCCAGTAGACGAATAATTAAATTTAACCCATTTGCAGGAATAAAAATAAGTAAATAAATACAGTACTGTGAATTATTTCGGATTAGAGATTTTTGTGTAAAGAAATAGCTTGTAATAATTGCACAGGAGAGAACTGCAAACGCAGCATACGTCATTGGGGATTCACTGAGACCAGAGGAGTGGGGAATTTAAAAATGAACAGCAACACCCACTCAGCTGAAGACTACAAATTAATTAATATCTCAGAATTGCACGATCGATTCTTATGCGCAGTGAGATCATTTGACGTTTGGAAGACGAGCTTTCTGGAGATATAATTTTTATAATTGTACGGCAATTAGTTCAAAAGTTGGTCACGAAAAGGACTAGGATTTTATTTATTTTTGACTAAATAGTATAAAACTCCTGGCCTCGCCAGACCAATCATGCAGTCATTTCGACAGCCCGAGAGGGGGCGTCACGCTGTATCAGTACATGCAGTTTCCGATAGCCCAGGGGGGCGTCACTACGCATCATGCAGTATTCCGACAGTCCGTGAGGGGGCGTCACGCTGTAACATATCGAAGGTAGCGTACCAGTACTCCTTGAGGGGAGATGTTACATCCGATAGTCCAGGGGACGTGAAGATACATCGCACCGAAGACAGTATACAAGCTTTCCTTGAGGGGAAAAACGCTGTATCACATCGCATTGCTAATATCCGACAGCCAAGGGCGTTGCGATATCAATAACTTACGTGATCCGTAGGGAGTTGCAAGGAAGTAATATTACAGTATCACCGTGTGGAAAATTAGGAAAATCCTAGTTACAGGATTTAGGTCCGACAGTATAAAATTTACAGTGAAACGTTCATAAAATACAGTCAAAGCAGGCTGCGAACTTAGGACTCAGGGCGATAGGTCTTTTAGTAAACGACCAAAGGTATCATAACGTACGAAAGTACCGTAACAGCGAGATAAACATTTTATCAAATTTAAAGAAACCGAGCAAAAACAGACAGAATAAGGTTCGCCAAATATTCTAGAAGATTAGAGGTTCGAGAACCGAATAAGCGAAGAAGAGAAGGAAACGATAGACATTGTTTCAAGAAAGCAGATGAACTATTTCAAAAGCACTAGGACTCGAGAAGTATTAGTTGCTATAACAATCCATAGGTCACCGATAGATTATCGAGGGGACCGTGAACAGAACAGACTTTCGCTAAGATCAATAAATAGGATCTAAAAGGGGAGCCGTTCAAGTCCGAGAAATATCAGATCGTCAGAAAAGGGATTCGAAGAAGTGCTATTGCAGGGAGGAAGTAGATGATTCGAGACTTTCATATTCGGAGAGGATAGGAAGCCGACATTACTAAATTTCACCCTTGGAGACGGGAGGTCAAGAGGTCACGTGTGATAGGCTTCAATAGCGGCCTAGTGATCAGAATTTGTGAAGTGTAAATATATCAAGATTTTGTGTTAAAAGTAATATATTTTCAGTGTTTTTATTGTGTGTTCTAAACGGATACACCAGTGTATTTAAAATATTATCAGTGTTAAATGTATACGTGTTAAATATGTGTCAAGATATGTCTGTACATGCAATGAATTTGTACAAGATGGAGTAATTTAAAAGAGTGGGCTGAAATGACGCATCGCACGAGAAAGAAGGTCAGGAAACGACCTAAAGCATGTGAGTAAAGATTTTCATTATGTTTTGGTGTCGGGGGAGTGTTTGTGTACAAATCCACCGGAGTTTTGAGTAAAAGGGATGTTTCTAAATAACTAATTACAGAATAAGATCGCGGTCTGAACAAAAATAGAATTTGAGAAATTATAAATAAATATGTGAAAGAATAAATCCTGTAGAGGAAATGTATGAATAAGATGTCAGTGTATTTGACGAATGTTATAAAAGCAAGCGTATTAATAATAATAATAATAATATAAAGGAAATCTAAATAAAGATTAAATTGAATGATATGAAAATAAAAGCATTGGAGCCTTAATAAAAGTATAAGACCTGATGATAATGCATGTTCTTAAAAATAGAGCGATTATTGTCAAAGGAAAGATTAATATAAAATTGAGATATGTATCAATTGTTAATATGGAATTTATCAGTTCTTTGGAAGGCGCTAGGCCGTAAAATAATGTATAGCGCAATGGAGCGTAATTAAAATAAAATGTCACGCTAGGAACGCGTAGAATTTAAATGTACTTGGTAAATTACTTATGAAGGGTAGTTGATTGCGGGGAATTGAGATATGTTGTAAGTCCTCCAATAGTGACATAGATCACGAGGCCATGTGTGTGTTATTATTATAAAAGGGAGCAAATGTATGGTGTTATGAGCGTAGGTCATGTAGGCCACGGCCGACCCTAAATCGCATTTTGTATAAGTCCTCCAATGTGGGAATGGTTCCTGAGGCATGTTAAGAGATTCGAAACTAGAATCCTCTTGTTGTTGAAGCCCCTAATTATTCGTCGTAAAAAGTGTATTACTCTTCCCAATCAATGAGGACCCGTTATCTAATATATAAAAGTGAAAGTCTGTATGTGGGTATGTATGTGGGTGGGTCTGTTCCGTATACAAATCTACACCGTTCCACCAATCTCAACCAAATTTTGCATACACATAGTTTAGGACCCGGAAGGAACCGCTGGCTACATGAATTTTCGATAGTCTTTCTCATTCTTTTGATTTAGGCCCCTTTGCACTCAAGCACAGGCTAATCAAATCATAAAATATACTCATGAAGGAATGGCAAGGCAGATAGTTTCCATGGCAACATAGCTCAAGTCGAGACACGGCCGTCTGGATGACAGTTGCGCTCTGCACTACTGGTATAGAAAATGAGCATCTTTACTTGAAATCCCGTTAGTTACTCAACTGCTCACACAGCACTGTCAACCGAGTTTAGCATAACAAAGACTTGACACTATCTTCTACTATATATTTGTCAAATACCACTCACTCACTCATTCATTCATCACGAAATCTCAGAAACCACCGAACGGATTGGAATGAAATTTGGTATGCAGCTTCCCCAAGGACCGCAAATGCCCACTAAGAAAGGATTTTTGTATATTCAGGTTCTAAAGGGGTGTTAAGGGGGTAGACCTGCATTTCATTGACTAGCAATATCTCCCGATTGGTTTCATTGGGGGATGTGATACTCGGCACATAAACTCATCATTAAAAATAAGAAGACCCGAGTCTCAGGGTTTTTCGATGTGGTGTATATTATGAGGTGAAAGGGGTGAAAAGTGGGGATTGAAATATTCCTAAATGAGCGTGTATCTCTTAAACGACAAAGGCGAGGAGTTTGAAACTCAGCGAAAAAAAATCAGCATAAAAATATATAAATATTTGTTTGACCGTTTTTTTATAAATCCAACTTAAGGGGCCCATGGGGAAGGGTGAAATTCTGGTGGGGGGGACAGGAAAGAAAGTGTCCTAACTGATTGACTGACTGACTCATTCATCAAACTCAGGGGGAAAAACTGCTTTAAAGTAAGTAAATAGCTGTTCGACAGGTTTTTTTCATAAATCAAATTTAAGGGGTTCATGGGGAGGGGTGAAATTCTGAAAAAAGAAAATTGAAAGAAAATGTCCTGACTCACTCACTCACTCACTCTCTCATCATCATCGCCCTGCCAAAATTATTGAAGTTAGAAACATGACAGTTTGGGGATATGTTCATTGTATGTCAAAACAGTCTACTAAGGGAGGATTTTCGGATATTCAGGTTCTAAAGGGGTCTTAAGGGGGTTAAACCTGCATTTCATTGAATAACAATATCTCTCGAATGGTTTCATTGGGGGATGTGATTCACGGCATATAAACTCATCATTAAAAAGTAAGAAGACACGTGCCTGATGGTTTTTCGATGTGGTGTATATTATGAGGTGAAAGGGGTGAAAAGTAGGGATTGAAAGATTCCTAACGGAGCGTGTATCTCTTAAACGACATAGGCGAGGAGTTTGAAACTCAGCGGAAAGAAATCAGCATACAAAATAAGTAAATATTTGTTTGACCGTTTTTTCATAAATCCAATTTAAGGAGCCCATGGGGAGGGGTGAAATTCAGGGGGGGGGGGAAATGGAAAGAAAGTGTCCTAACCGATTGACTGACTGACTCACTCATCAAACTCAGGGGGAAAAACTGCTTTAAAGTAAGTAAATAGCTGTTCGACAGTTTTTTTTTTGGATCAATCAAATTGAAGGGGTTCTTCGGGAGGGGTGAAATTCTGAAGAAAAACAAATGAAAGAAAATGTCCTGACTCATTCACTCACTCATCTTCGCCCAGCCAAAAATATTGAAGTTGGAAACATGGCATTTTGGAGATATGTTCGTTGTATGTCAAAACCGTACACTAAGGGAGGATTTTTGGATATTCAGGCTCTAAAGGGGTCTTAAGGGGGTTAAACCTGCATTTCATTGAATAACAATATCTCAAGAGTGGTTTCATTTGTGGATGTGATACTCGGCATATAAACTAATCATTAAAAATAAGCAGACAGGTGTCTAAGGGTTTTTCGATATGGTGTATTATTATGAGGTGCAAGGGGTGAAAAGTGGGGGTTGAAGGATTCCTAACGGAGCGTGAAGGCCTATCTCTTAAACGACATAGGTGAGAAATTTGAAACTCAGAGAAAGAAAATCAGCTAAATAAATAAGTAAATCGGTGTTCGACCGGTTTTTTTCATAAATTAATTTAAGGGGCCAATGGGGTGGGGTGAAATTCTGGGGGAAAAAGGAGGGAAAGTGTCCTAACTGACTGACTAACTCACTCACTCATCAAACTCAGGGGAAAAAGACAGCTTAAAAATAAGTTAATAGGTGTTCAAGAGTTTCTTCATCAATCCAATTTAAGGGGCCCATGGGGAAGGGTGAAATTCTGCTAAAAATAATTGAAAGAAAATGTCCTGTCTGACTCACTCACTCATCACGCCCAGCGAAAACTATTAATGTTGGAAACATGAAATTTTGGGAATATGTTCGTTGTATGTCGAAAACGTCAACTAAGGAATGATTTGTGTTTATTCGGGATTTAAAGAGGTGTTAAGGGGGTAAAGATGCATTTCATTGAATAACGATATCACATGATTTGTCTCTTTGGGGATGTGATATTCGGTATAGAAACTAATCATTAAAAATAATCAGACATATGTCTAAGGGTTTGTCGATGTGATGTATATTATGAGGTGAAAGGGGTGAAAATTGGGGGTTGAGGGATTCTTAACGGAGCGTGTATCTCTTAAACGACATAGGCGGGAATAACAGCTTAAAATACAAGTAAATATGTGTTCGACCGTTCTTTTTCATAAATCCAATTTAAGGGGCCATTGGAGAGGGGTGAAATTCTGGGAAAAAAAAAACAGGAAAGAAAGTGTCCTAACTGATTGACTCACTTACTCACTCATCAAACTCAGGGGGAAACAGCTTTAAATAAGTAAATAGGTGTTCGACCGTTTGTTTCATAAATCAAATTTAAGGGGTTCATGGGGAGGGGTGAAACTATCAAAAATAAATGAAAGAAAATGTCCTGACTGACTCACTCACTCATCATCGCCCAGCCAAAATTATTGAAGTTGGAAACATGACATTTTGGGGATATGTTCGTTTTATGTCGAAAACGTCCACTAAGGAAAGAGTTTTGAATATTCAGGTTCTAAATAGGTGTTAAGGGGGTAAACGTGCATTTCATCGAATAACAATATCTCACGAGTGGTTTCATTTGGGGATGTGATACTTGGCATATATACTAATCATTAAAAATAAGCTGGCACATGTCTAATGGTTTTTCGATGTAGTGTATATTATGAGGTGAAAGGGATGAAAAGTGGGGGTTGAAAGATTCTTAACGGAGCGTGTATCTCTTAAACGACATAGGCGAGGAGTTTGAAACTCGGTGGGAATCAATCAGCTTAAAATAAATAAATAAATAAATAAATAAAATAAATAGGTGTTCGACCGTTTTTTCATAAACCCAATTTAAGGGGCCTATGGTGAGGGGTGAAATTCTGGAAGAAAAACGTCCACTAAGGAAGGATTTTTGGATGTTCACTCTCATCGACCAACCAAAACTATTAATGTTAGAAGAATGATATTTTGGGGATATGTTTGTTGTTTGTCGAAAACATCTACTAAGGAGGGATTTTTGGATATTCAGGTTCTAAAGGGGTGTTAACGGGGTTAAACCTGCATTTCATTGAATAACAATATGACACGACTATGATGCGAGCGAAGCGAGACTAAAAATGAGATGTTGTGTGTCTGTGTATTACTCAATCACGCAAGTACCACTGGTCCGATTTACATGAATTTTACATGGAAGTAGCAGATTTACCTGGTTAACATACAGGTTACTTTTGATTTCAATACTTTGCAATATTCAAAGATGGCGACCATTTAGGTGACGTCACTCCACCCTTTGGTTTTAAACTTTCATATTTCCATTTCAAATAAAAAGAGAACGCTAAGAAATAGCAAACTTTTGATGGCATATACGAGGTTAAAAATGCATTTTCCGTCCGAAATGTATCTCCAACCGTTGGCGAGTAAAACCTAAATGTGTGCTATAAAACAAGGTCAAGGCAGAGCGGTGTAGTTGGACAAAATGTTCCATCCTTAATCTCCCTCTGCGCAGCACCTCGCCTATCCCCTGTTTTAACTGTCACCTTCACATTTTAATTCATTTACGACCCGTAGCGAAGCACGGGTACTTCTGCTAGTAATTAATAAATGCCAAGGTTACGAAAGTGGTTTATGAGCCCAATAATATTGTTGAAAGTAAAAAAAGTAGTAAAATGCCAGGTCTCTCCAGAGAACTGAAAAAGAAAGAAAGATTTGTTTTAAAAGCATTTAGTGTCGCTCCACCCGCAGACTAGACAGGAAGTCATCCTAACAGTCATAAATCTCGTTCAAGTATACGGTCGGACCCTAATAGCAGGAGGGTTGGTGAAGACCGTCTGTAAGAAGAAATAATACACCGTGAGTGTTTAAAAGTTGTTAATGACCCGGGAATTGAATCGAGGTCCTTGTAGATGAAATTATCGCTTGCCAGTTAAGATCGTAGTTTTCTTATGTGATAATAGTGTTATAAGACAAATAAAATAAATAACAATCCCTATTGTAATGTTGTATGGAAGTAGCATTCCACGAGTTAAATGAAGATAACTAGGTTCCGGGAGTAATCATAGTTTTTGACATTGTCAAGTAATCTTTATAACTCTGGAGTACACAAGTATTTTCCCGATCACTATGGTGAATTTGTAAAATTTGAGAGAGATGGTAAATGCTGAGAACATGCGAAGAGCCCAAATGTTTAAGTAAAGAATTAACATGTACTTTAAATGTAATTATATATTTGTTTTGATGATAAGAAAATATAAAAATAGTATTTGAGGTGTACAAAAGAATTACACCATTATTTATAGAAAGCATCGAGCCAAAGGAGCTCGTAGTTATATGGAACTTTTAGATACTTTATGGAAGTAAAAATAATTATGAATTGTTGGTTTTAAAGGAAACCATGTGTTTTAATATAATATTTGTTTAATTCTTATATTATTCCTTGTTCACTTTGAACAAGTAGAAGGATTTTGGTCAGTAGTTTATTTGTTTTATTGTTTGTAGCGCCATAATTTTGATTAATTAAATGTTTTGAAATAGGAGTTGATTTTGTTGTTATTTTATAAGTGTATCCTCTATTTAATCCAAAATGTGTAAGTCACAGAGTGGGAGAACATACTACAACCCCGAAAATCCCGAATTCAGCAATGCTGGCATACTGTGATTTGCATTAAGTTACAACGTTCGTCACCAGGCGCTGGTTGCGAAGGCATCTAGTAGTAGCCATGTTCACAGCTAGGTGTCGTAGACGGTAGGATTTGGTATCGAAATTAGGAACCACTTCAAATTATCGTCTGCAGTCCTTACGTGGATTAAAACCGATAACACACACTAATACAGTCATCACAATTAACACCGGTTATCAGACAGATTCTACACACACACATAGGCCTACACGTGGCTACATGACCGCTTTGTCGCAGCCCCTATACCAAATAACCAACCAACCTTTCTACTTAAGAAGAAAATATCAGCATCTCTTTCTTGCCTTGCTTGACACTTGGCTTATGACTCATTCCACTCCAGCGTAGCGTATTTAGGATGGGAGTGTTGTGGTGGTGGGGAAGGAGGGGGGGGGGGAATTGAGAGGAGAAGCTGGCGGGAGTGGCGGTGGAGCGCGGAATAGCGGGGCAAGAATCGAGTCTAGTGGCAAGCCGTGGCACCACAGCCACCACTCGCATGGCTGGACAGGCCTGTATTAAAAGAAGCTTTCCAGTCGGTCAATACAAATTGTACCCGATTTTATAAGCCGGGTAAACAAGTATTTATCGACCCCAACCAGAAAGAAATATTACATACGGCATTTATCAAGAAATAACACAATTTTATGTACAGATAGTATCCGTCCCCCTATTTTGTGATAAATAAGAAAGGGAGGATGAAAACACTCCATGGTAGTTTATGCGTTTCGTTGTTGACAATCTAAAATACACAGTACTGTAAATATAGCTCATCTCTTGTCCTTAACGACTGACAGAATTGCCAACACTTTATAAGCAAGCACGACAAATATGATCCCGCAGAGTGCAGTTGTCTGGATTGCAATATTATCCAGAGGTGTAATATTACAACTTTGGTTGTTCTCGCCTGCTGATCCCTGGTTGCGGGATGGAATGCTGGCATAATCCCTTGGAATTTGAGCGTACTTGATGTCAATGACCCGAGTCAGTAGAATTACTGGCGATGAGTGGAATTACGGCACCCCGGTTTTTCTGAAGGCATAGTATTTGAAAGGGTCATAAAACCAATAATATTAGAATTATTATATACTATAGTCTATAATATTTCACTGAGGATGTCAGACTGTTCGAAGCACATAATAAGGGAACTACATACGGTAATGACGTAAATGAACATTCATTAGAGGCGACAGGACACTGGGCGTCCCGAAAAACTATTAATTCAACATTACAAGACTCCAAGTATTAATAAAACCGGCATAAGTAATACAAGTTAGTGATATTCCACTTAACATGGGTCTTATTATACAAAATAATGGTGGTTTAAGGAATAGCATGGTTGATATTTAAAGAAGTTATCAATCTCACGCGGTTTAAATTCCTCCTCAGCAGATTGTTTGCTTACCAATTTTTATTTCACTTTATGTTTGGTGTTTCGTTATAATCCTATTTAATTATAATATACAAATACCTATATCCTCCCTATATTATTCTGCTAAGGTCCCAATCCAGTTTTGTACCGAAAATAAGGTCCTGTTAACATCAACCTACAGATATGGGGTACCTACAGTTTCCGCATAACAACATGTGTGCCCGAAACGCACTCACTTCCTTTTAAATGCCCCATAATTAAATACAAACCTTAAAAATATACATTTACAATGGGAACACCATAACGTGGCGAGCTGCCGCTAGAGCGCAGGGCAGCGCGGTGGCGACAGCCATATGGCGGGAGCGCGGCGTACAGCTAGGCAAGCCTGCCGCTAGAGCGTAGGGCAGCGCGGTGGCGGCAGCCATCTGGCGGGAGCGTGGCGTACTGCTAGCTGAGGAGTGTCTCAGCAGATGACTCCGGTGTGCTCTCGCCAAGACTTTCTCTAGTGTTCAATCCTTTGCAAATGTAAAAATTGCTGTAGAAGAAACTCCCGAGCAAACAATAACCAATGAATTCGTTGTAACATCGAATATTGTCTACAAAGAGGTGCTATGACAAGTACAAAACACTGTTCTACATAATTCTTGTGTTCTTCTCATGTACGTATGCCGTTTAACAACAATAAATACATTTCTTCTATATTTAAAACTTCGTACTCCCACATTCTTCCCTACATTCATGTTGCGAAAGATCGCATGGGCCCATTAGTGTATTTTATATTACGAATCAATCGTGTACCAAATCCTTGGTTCACTAATGACAAAAAATAAATCACATAGGCAAGATTTGGAAAATGCAGGAATATTTTTAACCGAGACCAGTCTGTTCTTATGATCAACTTTATGTAATGTAGCTTTACGAAGGGAGAAATCATTAAACAACGTCAATGTAGCTGTTTAAGAAATTCACCCACAAAAATGAACAGCAGAATCCATTAAAACATGCAACATTGTGTACACAGAAATTCTGTAATACATTTTCGAGTTTCAATCCGTCTGTGTATGCACCATAGAGTAAAAATGTTTTGCTTTGTGGCCAATTTCAATTAAATACATTTCCAATAACAACTCGCTCTTATTTCCCTTTTAATAAGATTTCTGCTCACGGTAAAATGGAAAAGCCTCGCACGGGCCCACTAGTTATTTTTACATATTTAGTAGAATACCTGCGCTGCTCTGCAACAATCCTATAGCACTTCTTTCCACACGATATGTCCTCTGAACAGACAGTTACTGTCGACTTTCATTTTTGCAGTATCTGTAATTTATTGTAGTCCTGTCTTCTCATTATCCGTAACAAATAATCTTTTAACCTTCATCCAGTCACACCCCAGGTAGATTACCGTTCTATTGAATAAAAACACGCGTAGAGCTCCTCTCATCATTACAAAGTGCCCAAAAGGCACATGTATTGTCAATGTACGATATCCTTCACTAGATGATCGAGGAGTAGCGGTTCTTGACAGCGACGTTTTCGCTCAGTTGTTCATCAAATTGCCAAGGGCGCAGTCGAGCGATGGACTACCGTCGTGTCTGGTAAGTTAATATTGATTGTGAGTGTCAACACTACCTGAGGGAAGATGATAAGGAAAAATGAAGTAGGTTTAGGAGTAGGAACAATTTTTGGCAAAGAGGAAGGGAATCCCTTAAAAAGAGAACGGAAATAGTGATCTAACGACGGGCAGATCCCGTGCAGTAACTATAATAAGAGGGAGCTCGGTCACCGTCAACGGAGAGAGCGGCGGGAGCTACAGTTACCTGCAAGATATCGCTATGTGTTCTTTCCCTCCCGAGCTGTCATTTGGGTACTATGGGGGATAGGTAGTACTCTAGAAAGCAAGGATATATGAAAGGAAGTGGATTTATGTGGTTTCCGCGACCAGAAGTGCATTTTATTTTGCTGACTTCCCAAAACAAAATGTGGCTATTTATCATAATTTTTCTTTTATTCACTATTGATAGCCCAGTTGCTCATTCTCCCCCCAACATCCACACACACGCATGCACACACCACTATCCTTAATGCTGTCATATAGTGCTTTCTCATTTTTGCCACCAACGTTGTCGCTCTTATTATTCACAGTTCATGATCAACCCTGAACTGCCATGTTTATGATTACCTGAGAGGTGTAGCATAATGCTACATAGCCTAAACTATTCCTCTCAAATCTGGTCATCATATACAAAAATAATTTTTCGAATCCGACTGGTAGTTCCAGAGATTAGCGCATTTGAACACACAAACACACAAACTTTTCAGCTTTATTATATTAGTATAGATATTGGTTCTACGTACTAACGGTTTTATTTTTATAGGTTTTACGTTATTTTCTAAACATTGTAATTTTTTAATACTTCGTTTTTATGCATGTTGGGAAACTTTTGGCTTTTTATTGAATAAACGATTCTATATTTCACCTATGTATGTCAATTACATGTCCGATCAACCTCAAAGCCAGTCATATTGAAAGTCAAAGTGAAAATAACTCACAATTGAATAAAAATAACGGGAGGATGGTAGATTACCGACGCACGACCGCGTGTGTTACATGAAAGGGCGCGACCGCATGAAGGTTAACTGACTAGCTGCGTGGCTCAGCGGTAACGTTCTCTGCTGTTCCCAAAATGGCAGGATCGAATCCTGGTGCAGTCAGTTGGCATATGATAGCGCGCAAAAGTGAGCGAACCGTGTCAGTAAATTTACTGTCACGTTAAAGATCCCCTTCGGTGCGAAACTCCGGCACCCCGGTGTCTCTAAAAGCCACAGTAGTCAACAGGGATGTAAAATCAATAACATTATTATGTTCTTGTAACCTTTTAAGTGCTGGTTGGTTGGTTCCGTAGTTTAGGGGCTGCGACAACGCGGTCATGTAGCCCCGTGTACTTTGGGTGTGTGTAGAATCTGTCTGATAACCGGTGTTCATTGTGATGACTGTATTTGTGTGTGTTATCTGTGTTTCAAGTAGGACTGCAGACGATTTATTTTTTCAAGTAGTTCCTAATTTTGCTACCAAATGCTACCATCCACGACAGCTAGCTGCGGACGTGGCTACTAAATGCCATCTCAGTCTGCACCTGGCGGCGAACGTTGGAACTAACCTACACATTTTAGCCTCCACAAGTGTAGTTAGTGGAAGGTTCCTTTTCATGCCATAAATCTATGACATGGGACCGCCGGTTTTACTTCCCTTCCGAAGGAAGGCACACAGTGGGATTTTTTAACGATCTTAAAAATTTGGACGACTTCGGCCGGGTTTGAACCCGCGATCTTGGGCATAGAAGCTCAGCATGCTACCAACTATGCCACTGAAGCCGCCTCAGGTGCACTCTACAAAATGCGTTAGTTACTTCCGGAAGCAAAAATATAAAATTAAGTAATTTTACATAATGCCCAACAGATGGCAGAACATGCCAGACATCAACTAGGCATTCGAAAGCGAATGGGGAATATGAAAAACAAAAAAGTTCTTGTGTACCGTTTATAGACGGGCAAAGCACTCAACGGGTTAAGAACATGGATTTTTTACAGGTTGATTTCGCATGTCCCAGTAATAGGGATTACTTTGAGCTGGCGGATTGATAACATGCGATCAGCTTGACCACTACACTATCATGTCCCCCATTTCAGTTTTAGTAAAAGGTGAAATGTGACAATGGTATTCGCAAATGTTTATTCACAGTTGGCAAAATCAAGTAACTCGGAACTCAATTGATAGTGCTAACGCGCATAATGCCTCGAAATGTTTCGGTGGGATTCGAACCGTTAATGATTGGAATTTTTATGCGAAAGTCAAGCATACTATCCACCAGACTGCCATTACATGCATTAGAGTGCCCTTGGAACAGTACTTCATAAAGTATATAAGTTTCAAGTGAGGATTGAAAAGTCGCCGAGTATAAGCCCTTGTTAATTTTGTTGGAAATCTATCTTTAATAGCTGTGCTGCTATTAAGATTATACCCATAGGTTTATTTATGAGTAGTTGATTGGAATCAAGAGATAGCCAGCCATTCCACCACTGGAACGCTGGTTACCACCTGGTGGAAGAACGTGGAACTCCGCTAACTTCGATTACTGCAGCTTGGCGAGAAGACTGACCCTGATGAAATTAATAATCCCAATTATTTTAATAAGTTGGGGCGCAATAGATATAGTGCGTTAAGTGCATAGTTTATCAAACAAACGTTGTCGTGGCACAATTACTCTTCAAGATATTTCAGATTCAGTAAAGGTGAAATGTGAACTTGAAGAGATGAATATTCACAATTATTTCAATACACGGATGACATAATCAAGTACGGTGAGGCCCAATCGATAATGCGTGACGTGCATTTTGTTTCAAGCCAACAAACGATGTCGTAACACTTTTCAAGACAATTCAGTTTTAGTGAAAGGTGAAATTTCTTCTCAATTAAATTAATATAATACATTATTATTATTTTTACGAACTTGACGATTAACTACTGTAATTTAGGTAAGAATTACTTGTTTACTTGTGAGGCATGTGATTGATCATGACATACCACTACAGGACGAAGGCGATCTCAGCACAGTTTAGAGCAGATGTAGCTCATATTCATCAGGTGTAAGCACTCCTGAAGAAACATCTGTATTGCCAACTATACACCCAACAGGCCTAGTATTGATTTTTTCGAAAATGGTGACTAACCAATTTTCAGGCTATCGGAGAAACAAATATATTTTCCTTTCGTTTCGTCTTCATTCATCTGGGTTATTTCCCCAATGCCATTTGATGGGAGCGAGTTTCGATCCTTGCGGCACGCCTGGGATGATACAGTCACGTGTTATCTAGCCTCAGGCACCACCAGAGTGGGAGATGAAGGCCCCTGAGGGACTTCATGCCAGATACCATCTCGCTATTTGACTGGTGAGCCCGGTGATAACATTTCCCGTAGGCGACCAGGGCTCCCCCAGGAGGTGTACCAAGCAATGGATTTTCACTGGCCCTACATGGACCGTTAATGGAGTGGGTGGAGATACCGTAGATCCCGCTCAAGCACTCTTTGTAAACATTGTGAAGGCGAACCCACGATTTACTTACCTTCATTCAAACGATTAATTTTATTATTTTTATTTTTACTATATTTGAAAATGTTAATTAAGTACAAGTTTTTTCGGCTTGTAGGCCGTGGTCCAGACAGAATATCTCCCGACGTTCCACCGGAAACTGCGTCCGGCATTTTCAAGGGTTCCGCTCCTTCCCTTGGTCAGCAGTAGAATGAGGAAGTGGCTTGAAACAATGGGTAACGGTTTGTAGTGGGGTATTGTTGCACCCCGCAACATATACGCGGGACAAGACTATCTAGCCGGACTCCGCAGAGAACGCTCGGCCCACCATGCTAAATTCATGATCCAACTGCCTTCCAGCCGTTAATTCATCACCACCACCAAGCTCCATCCAACCAACAGTCTTATTCAAACAACAATACCCCACTACAAACCGTTACACATTGTTTCAAGCCACTTCCCCATTCCACTGCTGACCAAGAAAAGGAGCGGAACCCATGAAAATGCCGGACGTAGTTTCCGGTGAAACGTCGGGAGATATCCTGTCCGGACCACGGCCTACAAGCCCAAAAAACTTGTACTTAATTATGAACGCCGGCCGTGAAAGTCTAAGCTATTTTAAGATGTTATTTCTAAACTGGAGTTGCGATGGATTGTGGTGAAAATGTAACCATTGATATAAAAGGGAATTGAGATTTTTACCTTCGACATCTGACAAAGTCACAATCTAATTTTCTGGCTTATTCTCGCTATAGGTGTTCGAATAGCTTCAAAAAGTATTTACAGGCAGTATTTCATAAAGATTTTATCCATCGCAACTCCAGTCTAGAAACATCATCGTCTAATGTTTGAAAAAAATAATTCTATATTTGGAACGTTGTTTTCAAATTATTGTAAGGTAACCATTTTTAGCCTATTTTCATTTATGATAAAAAAATGGCTTATGAGATCACCTCTTGTCCGTGTGTGTGTATATGTGTGTGTGTGTGTGTGTGTGTGTGTGTGTACGATCTAAACGTCTGGAGCGATTTTAATGAACCTCGGCAGGGACACTGTACTATTTTGTCCAACCATGACCGTGCCTTCAAATTTTAATACGTCTCACCAATCTAACATGGCGGCTGTGCGAAAAAATTTCACCGGCATTTTATATCTCCGAAACTACTACTCATATCACCCTGATAGTTTGTTCGGTGATAAAGGGCACTACTAGAAGTTGATCTATGTGACTTTCAGAAACCTGTTAAGTACCAAACGAACATGGCGGCCAAGCGAATTTGTAACATTTAAATAGACGTTTTTTTAGCGATCTAACCATCCGAGCGCAGTGAAACTTGGTACAGCAAATGTTTATGCACATTGAAATGCACTGAAATACACTTTAGTTCAATTGTTTACATACCCTCAAGATGGAGGCTGTGCGAAATTTTCAAATTAAGATTTTATTTATTGTGTCCTAATCATGCGATCGAAGTCAACGTTTGAATAATGAACCTACGCAATAATCGTCATCTAATAGTACATAACTCTATGGCCTACATATGTAACAAGTAGTTCCGTGAAGAACTAGACAGCCTATTTTCATATATCCTACTCATGTTAATTGCCTCTATCTACATACAAAATTTCAGTTTAATTGCTGTAACAGATTCGTAGATATTGAGAACCGTCTAAATATTTCAGATGGTCGCCAGGTTGGATTTTTATTTTTGTACTATTACATTAAGATTATTGTGTTCGGGTGGTATTCAAACTTCAATCGCATGATTAGAACACAAGAAGTAAAAACGAGATTTTAAAATTACGCACAGCAGCCATCTTGTGATTATGCAAACAATTGAAATAAATTAGATGCCAGTGGATCAACATTTGTATAAGCATTTGATGTGCAACGTTTCACGGCACTCGGATAGTTAATTCGCGAGAAACATCCATTTAAATATTGGATTTGTGCTCACCAGGTTACTGAAAGTCCTATAGGTGAACATATGTTCATAGTCTCTATGAACAAAAAAAAATCAGTTTGGTTGCTGTAAAAGATTCATAGATATTGAGAACCGTCTAAATATTTCGGAAGCTCGCCATTTAGGATTATTATATGTATAGGCCATAGAGTTATGTACCATTCAGGGGCAATTATTGCCTAGGTTCATTATTCAAACTTTCACTTCGATCGCATGATTACGACACAAGAAATAAAAACTTAATTTTAAAATTTCGCACAGTCGCCATCTTGAGGTTATGTAAACAATTGAATTAAATTAGATGGCAGTGCATTACAATCTGCAAAATCATTTACTGTACCACATTTCACTGCGCTCAGAGAGTTAAATTACGAGAAAAGTATATTAAAATATTTCAAATTCGCTTGGTTGCCATGTTCGTTTTGTACTTTACAGGTTTATGAAATGTACATAGGTAAACTTGTATCAGTATCCTTTATCACCGTACAAAATTGCAGGGTGATATCTGTAATAGTTTCGGAGATATAGAATGTCAGTGAAATATTTCGCAAAGCCGCCATTTTGAGGTTATGTAAACAATTGAACTAAATTAGACTCCAGTGCATTACAATGTGTATAAACATTTGCTGTACCAAGTTTCATTACGTTTGGATAGTTAAATCGCGAGAAAAGTCTATTTAAAAGTCTCAACTTCGCTTGGCCGCCATGTTGGTTTTGTAGTCACCAGGTGTTTGAAAGTATCATAGGTGAACTTCTAGTAGTGCCCTTTATCACCGTACACAATTTCAGGGCGATATCGGTAATAGTTTCGGAGATATTGAATGCTAGTGAAATATTTCGCACAGCATGTTGGATTGGTGAGAAGTAACAAAATTTGAAGGGCAAGGTCGAGGTCGCCGGGAATAGTGCTATGAACCTACCGAGTTTCATTGAAATCGCTCCAGCCGTTTAGATTTTATTAGGGGGGGGGGGGACACACACCTCTCTCTCACACACACACACACACGCACACACACACGGACAAAAGGTGATCTCATGAGCCTATTTTTTCAAAATTGAAAATAGGCTAAAAATCCAACATGGTGACCATCCGAAATACTTAGACGGTTCTCAATATCTACTAATCGATGACAGCAATCAAACTGAAATTTTATATGTTGATAAAGCCTATGAACATAAGTTCACCTATGAAATTTCAATAACCTGGTCAGCAATAGGCTACAACATGGCGGCGACGCCAAATTTAAAATTTAAATGAACGTTTCTCGTGATTTAACCATTTAAATTGAATTTACGGAACTACTTGTTATTTTATTAATGTTGAACGCTGACGAAGATATCACTGAATGCCGGAACATGTTCGTTTAAATAATTTCTACATTGTATATAACAAAGTCCCCAATTCATGGATGTGACGGGTAATATCGAGAACCCCTGGATTTTGATACGGTTTTGGCATTCTGTAAAAGATTTCTCGAGGAACGTTACTGTAGGAAAACATTCCATTATGACCAAAGGAAACCGGGCAGTAACGATTCAGTGAATCGAGTCGAAAACAGACCTGCCGTCCGTGTGCCTTTTAAGCTTACGCTGGGTAAACCGTTAAAAATATCTATATACTATGAGTGTAAGAATTGTTCAACATGAAAAGTTCTACAATAAGGTCCGCGACAGCATATCTCTATCTTTAATACATCGCTCACTATAAGTGTTTTTACGTTTTCATTTCTTCCAACAATCTCCATTCAGTGAAAATTTGAATTACTAGCTTCGGAGCGAGTTTACGAGCAAGCAAGTGAGCCTATCAGCCTATCTTTGGCCAGCTTCAAACTGTCGGGTCTTGTCGAGCAAAGACTTCAGAGATACATATTCTTTGTTTTTAGTTTCGCTGTTCACCTCGGCTTTTCAGAATTGCGTCTGGGACCTGTCGTCCGTGCGCCTTTTAAGCTAACGTTGGGTAAACCGTTAAAGATACCGGGCGAAGCCGGGACGGGTTGATAGTAATAAACTACATATTCAAGTATTGACCAGGTGGATAGATATTCACAAGTATGTTGTATTTTAAATTCTATGGTCATTTTTGGAAGTGTCACTCAAATATCTGCAGGCCAAATGGCCAGGCAGCGCACAGTGGGTCAAAATCGAAATCTAGGAGGACAAAATTATTTATGTTCATTAAAAATCAAAATTTATTACTTCTACAGCATTCTCTTATAATTGACGCTCACTATTCTGGGATATAAACGCATCTTAGTGTAAATTTGTCACCACTGTTCGAGCAGTCTGAATTGGAGGGTGAATGTAAGTGGCTGTGGTTTGGTTGTCTTTGTGGTTAGTGTGATGCTTTAAGATGGAACATGCAGCTGAAGTTATTATCTTTGTAACGTGTTTCAGTTATTAATGGGCGTAATTGTTACGTAATTTTTGCTATATTTGCATTATATAATATTTAACTATTATTTTTAAAATTATATTTTCACTTAGATTTTTAGTATGTCGCATCACTCTGCGTCACTTTCTGCTTAATGTTAAAATGTAGATAAAATCTTGTAGTTTACGCCTGTTATAAGATATTTTGCATCTTTTTGCAACTCACTTAGTTATTTTACGTTTTAGAAGATGCCGCGCGACCAGTTCTCACACGTTTACAACTGTTTGAACCACTGGTTTCGACGATTATGTCAAAAGTGGAACTTTGTGACTTTGTTAAAAGTAAATTAGGGGTAGATAATTGTTCTGAAGAGATAACTGAATGCTCTATCCAACTCCTAGTCATAGACATGTGTAGACGTAGCTTAAAAAAGGTATTAACTGATGTTGTTATGAAGTAAACAAATTATATCCGTTGCTTTCACTCTAAATTCATGATTACAACGTCAAAATAATTTTGTCCCCCTAGATTTTGATTTTGACCCACTGTGCAGCGCAGGGGTCACTTGGTAGGTTTTGTTGTTGTTAATGTTTGGAAACCCTTTCCCTTAATTTATCATGTTTACCATCAACCCTTTAACATTGCGGATTTAGCTGAGTCTCACCTTACTCTATATCCGTTCACCACAACTCCCTAATGAATTAGATCTGTGTATTTGACGTTGAAGTGAAATGGTTAGTTATGGATTACAACAGTGATAGTAAGAGCATGAGGCTGGGAAGTGCTCGCAATTGTCGGCGACGTGCTTCTGGAAATCAGAATTCATAACACCGTGAAATTTACGCGTGCTGTTTCAAAGTAAATATATTCTGCTCTCGCAGGCACATATCTCGAGAAATTCTACAAGTTTGCTTCTAAGTGGTGTGGAGACTATCCTAACGTTAGATGGGGTGAGCAAACATCTCGAGAAATCCTACAAGCTTGGCTTGTAACTGGTGTGGAGTCTATCCTGATGGCAGATGGGGTGAGCACACATCTCAAGAAATTCTGCAATTTTGACTTCTTAGTGGTGTGGAGTCTATCCTGACATCAGATGGGGTGAGCACACATCTCAAGAAATTCAACAAGCTTGGCTTGTAAGTGGTGTGGAGTCTATCCTGATGGCAGATGGGGTGAGAACACATCTCAAGAAAATCTACAAGCCTGGCTTGTAAGTGGTGTGGAGACTATCATGATATCAGATGGGGTGAGCACACATCTCAAGAAATTCTACAAGCCTGGCTTGTAAGTGGTGTGGAGACTATCATGATATCAGAGGGGGCGAGTACACATCTCGAGAAATTCTATGTGCTATGGCATTTCTTTACAGTTCTCTCCTGTGGAGCGGGCGTATATATTGAATAAGACTTGCTAAAGAGATCGCAGTGGGAATTTGAGCCCAAATCTGCTGATGTTCGGGCAGATATGTTTAGCCTACCTTATTACATCAATGCAAACACCTTAGGACTGTGGCAGGTTTTCACGTCAGATGGAGAAGTACCGAAATGACGTGGATACATCCTGGATTGCCAAAAATAGACAACAAATTCTACACCTTTTTTAGTAAATTTCCTAACCCTTTTAATAGTCAGACTCAGACATTGGTGCACAGATGGCTCTGGGTGTCTAATATCGGTGAATTAAGGTATATCTAAGATATCTCCAGGTCATCCCAGATTCAACCGCAACAGCGCCTTGACAAAGCTCCGCGGTTGGAGAATGCCCTCATTGAAGTTAGTGACTGAGCGCACCCGAGTGGATACCGGTTGACTCGGGTTCGAATCCCGACTGTAATCACATTACTCAACAGACGCGGTTAATCATTTCAAGGACGGGAGATATTGGGATACCAGTAATGTCCACAAAATTGTTTCCCATTCTCAACGCCGCCCCCATTTATTCTCTCTTTTCTTCATCACACTTCACTATCTGCATTCTTCATATTATTATTTCGTTATCTACTTACTATCTATCCACATCTCAACCCCTTCACCATCTAGCTTAGGTTTTCCCATCTTCTGTACACTAGGGCGGATCCTTGTTTTCTCGATTCTTTCGTTCTTGTTCTTTCATTATTACTGCCGTTTATTTACCATCCCTTATTTTCATTCGGTCTATATAAAAAGAAATCTCACCCCGCGTCTCTAAGTTTTCCTCGATTCCGTCTTTCTTCATTGGCTTCTCTTTTTATCACTATTCTTTCTTACCATTTACTGTTTCAGTCATTTTCAAACTGTTAAAAGAAGAAGAAAAAACACACAGAGGAAATCCCATGAATATTTCCTTGTAATAAGTGCTGACATTCTCCCTTACCTTCCCCAACCTCATCTACCCCAAGTCTGTCTTTTTCTCCTTTTTCCATGTCCTTACATTCACAGGCGAAAAATGTTATCACTTCTCGGGAGATCATAAGATACAAAGGGGATGAAAGTAAAAATACCCCCTATTTTTACTTTCATCCCCTTTGTATCTTATGATCTCCCGAGAAGCGATAACTTTTTTCGCCTAGATCCACATCACCAAATAACCCCTATATATTACTCTTAAAAACTACCCCTCCATTACTACCTCAAATTCCTTAAATCAAACTTTCCCCTCTCCAAAATTCTCACTACTCTCCCAAACCCTATCCACCTCAGCACAAAGAGACGGCCCAAGATAGCGGGTTCAAACCCGGCCGAAGCCGTCGGATTTTTTAACAGCGTTAAAAATCCTTCAGTATGCCTTCCTTCGGAGGGGAAGTAAAGCCGGCGGTCCCATGTCATAGATTTATGGCATGTAAAAGATCCTTTCACAGACTAAACTTGTGTAAAGCAAAATTTGTTAGGTTAGATTTCGTCAGAACGCTCTATCAAAGTTCCAACGTTCACCACTAGGTATCATTGATATCTGGTGGCGAAAGTTGGAACTACTTGAAATTGAACGGAACTCGTAGCTCACCCTTTAGGGTATCCGCGGGAAGTAGCTACAAGACTTAGGCGAGCCGAACATGGCCTCGGACACTCCCGGCACTAAAAGCCATACGATAAATAAATAAATAACCGTTTAAGAGCCACCATAGAGGCAATAGCTATGGGGTGGAATGAAATAACTGCAAATTATCATTAAAATACCGGCTGAGATAGTTGTGGTCGTTACGGCGAGGCTGCAGGCAGTCGCTCACATCCGGGAGGCGAGGAGGTTTGAATCCCCGCCCCATGAAGATGGTCTCCTGTGGTTTCCCATCTTCCTTCCACTTAAATGCCGGGGTTGGTCCTAACTATAAGTCACAGCCGCTACCTTCCAATTCTCGTCCTTACATTCACACTTTTCTCCCCAAACAACACTCCACACGCGGCGATACTTGTAGCTCACCCCATGTGTGTCCGCATACAAGCAGCTACAAACTCTGGCGGGCCGAACATGTCCTCGGACACTCCCGGCACTAAAAGATATACGAAAAAAAAAGCTAATAAAGAACAAGTAGTTTCGTGAATAAATAAAGAGCCAATTTTCATGTATCCTCCTTATGTTAACTGTCAATATCAACATACAAAATTTCAGTTTGATTGCTGTAATATATTCGTAGATATTGAGAACCGACTAAATATTGCGGATGGTCACCATGTTGGATTTATATATATGGGCCTTAGAGTTATGTACTATTTCATGAAGATTATTGTGTAGGTATTTTATTCAAACTTCAATCCCGTAATTAGGACTCAAGAGAAAAAAAAACGAGATTTTAAAACTTCGCTCAGCCGCCGTCTTGTAGCTATGAAAATAATTTAAATGAATTAGCTGACAGTGGATTAAAATTTATACAAGCATATACAGTACCAAGTTTGGCTGCGCTCGGATGGTTAAATCGTGAGAAACGTGAATCGCCGCCATGTTGGATTTGTTCTTACCAGGTTATTCAACGTACCATAAGTGAACTTATGTTTATAGCTTCCATACGCATACAAAATTTCAGTTTGATTGCCGTCATAGATTAATAGATATTGAGAAGGCCCAAATATTTCGGATGGACGCCATATTGGAATTCAATATATATATATATATATATATATATATATATAGGCCATAGAGTAATATACTATTAGGTGAGGATTATTATTCAAACGTTGATTTCGATCGCATGATTAGAACACAAGAAATATAAACTTAATTTTAAAATTTCGCACAGCCGCCATCTTGAGGTTATATAAACAATTGAACAAAATTAGGTGTCAGTTAATTTCAGTTTGTACAGTTATTTGCTGTACCAAGTTTTACTGCGTTCGGATAGTTACATCGCGAGAAAATTCTATTTCAATGTTTCAACTTCGCTTGGCTGCCATCTTCGTTTTGTTGTTAACAAGTTTTTAAAAGTCACATAGGTGAACGTTCAGTAGTGCCCTTTATCAGCGTACAAATTTTCAGGGGGATATGGATAATAGTTTCAGAGCTATAGAATGCCGGTGAAATCTTTCGAATATTTCACACAGCCGCCATGTTGGATTGGTGAGACGTAATGAAATTTAAAGGACACGGTCAGAGTCGTCCAGTACAATACTATGACCTTACCGAGTTTCATTGATATCGCTCCAGCCGTTTAGAAGTTATTAGGGGGACACACACACACACAAATGCATAATCACACATACACACACGGACAAAAGGTGATCTTATAAGCCTATTTTTCATAAATGAAAATATGCTAAAAACTTGATTTTAGGATTTCGCATAGTCACCATCTTCGGGTTATATAAACAATAATTGAACTAAATTAGATGTCAGTGTATTGCAATCTGTACAGTCATGCAACGATATTCAGATGCGTACGCCTCTTAATATGAAACTAAAACAACACCAGAGTTTCCAGGAAAAGCCTAAACTAACAGAAGGCAAGACGTGGACTGAAGCCAGGGAACAGCAGCATCGAGAACACATGAGGTGTTACTGGGCGAATGTTAACGGGAGTATGAATGGCCTATCCCGCTAAAGTTAAATTTGCTAATTTCATGACCCATTTTCTCAAGAACTATTTTATGCAAGATAATGACACTTTTTCAGGTCATTTATACATGCTTTATGTACTTACTCCTCTAGTTCGATTGAAGTACATAGCCTATTCTAGGAGTTAGGACAGTCTTTTTTCTCTGTTTTATTTATTTACACTTTTATTTTGTCAAATGTTTCAGGGTTGTTCTTCAAATATACAAGCTCTCTCTACCATTCTAGAGGTGTGGTATTACAAGGGTATTATACATGAACAGTGAAAAAATCAAGAGTCTATCTTCTATAGACCTTGAGATAACGGGTTATTTGTCTGAAAAAAAAAAAGGTTTTCAGAAATTGCAATTGAAAATTAATTTACATTGTAGCCCACTTTTCAATGGAAACACCAGCTAAAATGCGCCGGCAGTGTAGTCTTCATCACCTACTGTACATTGCCCAAGTGCATCTTCTCCCTCCTTGCCTCCTTGGACACATGTTGGGCCTGTCGACAAAATCCTTGTCCAGTTCTTTTGGTATGGCTCGTGTATTCCAACCAGTCTTCACCCCCTGCTCCTCCGAGTCTTTCAGTCTACCAGTATAGCCATAATTAAATGTGATGGCAGCATCATACACACCAAGCTTCAATGTATGGTACCCCACAAATATATTTATAGGTACTCTTGTCAACACTATATTGTTGAATGACTCATTCACGTTTTGTGTTTTCCCTGACAGACATTTCTTCAGTAGATCTGGATTTGCCAAATCTCTATAAACTGGCGTTATAGCCAACATAACAGTCCAGACCTTATGGTTCCTGAGATATGAAGTGTTTACTGAACAAGAAGTTCCGTGACGAACTAAAGAGCCTACTTTTCTTAAAATTTAAGATGCATGCCAATGATTAATCTATTTGGATCTATCTAGAATAATGACAAAATTAAGTTGGTAAATCGAAATTTCTAATTAGTTCGAAATATTGTATACCTGGCATAATGTAGCCAAATAGATAACTACAGTTGGCAGCCCTGGTGACTGAATATATTCTTGGTTTCATCTCTTAAGGTACAGAATACAACATTTCGTTGAAGTCCAATGGATAGGATGGACGTTACATGCAGTAAAAAATTGGATCTAACAGCAAGCGTAAAATCATGTTGGCAATAATGACATACATGTATTGGTCAGAAATAATCTGATATAATGTGATCTATTGTTGTGCCAATTTTGAATGATATCCATTAGTTAGTATAGAAGTTACATGCATTTTAAAATTGTACTTATCAGCAGGCTCAGAATCAAGTTGGCAGCACTGATTTATATTAGTTACTCCAAATTAATCTAGAATGCCAGGTACTATACGTGTGAAAAGTTTAGAGCTATTGGCTTGCATACTTTCTGATATATTGATATTAGGGTAACAAAAATAGAGACAGAATCTATTAGCAGTTGGCAGCCCTGGTTACTCTTAAGAATCGGCATAGTCATATCAGTTATGGTACGCATAGCACACACGAAATTTGGTTGAAATCTAAATTATAGTATAGAGGTTACATGTATTTAAAGTTGGACCTCTCAGCAGACTTAGAATCATGTTGGTAGCACTGACGTACATAAATTACTCCAAATTAATATAGAATGGCAGGTACTATACGTGTGCATAGTTAAAAGCTGTCGGCTTGCACACTTTCTGATATATTGGTATTTGGATTAAAAAAATTGAGAGCATTTATTAACAGTTGGCAGCCCTGTTGGCTCTTAAGAATACGCTCAGTCATATCTGTTTATGTACACATATCACATACAAAATTTGGTTGAATTCCAATTGATAGTGTAGAAGTTATATGCATTTAAAAATTGGACCTATCGGCAGGCTTATAATCATTTTGGCAACACTGCCATGTATGGCCTCCTGGAAATTAAACTGCAATATTATTATCTATACGTGTGCCAATTTTGAAATAGCTCCCATTCATACCTTCCAAGATATCCAACATGGAACTCAAATTTCAATTGCGATTTTTCAGCAGTTGGTACAACTGACATCATTTTCAAACATGGCCGTGAGATATTCAGGTATATATCTTTACTCCTACCAAATTTTGTTTCGAATGCTGCAGTCGTTTAGGAGTTGATAGGGGTGGGGACACACACACACAGACAGACAGAAGGACAGACAGACAGACACACATTTGCCCGATCTCATAAGTCTACTTTTTCCTCATTTTTGCAAAATGTGAAAAGTAGGCCAAAAATCGTATATGAAACCCTGAAAATACCCTGTGCAACTAATTAAATTCAATTCAATTAACAGTATTTCTAATCAAGCAAATTTAATAAATCATACACCATATTAATCAGCAAATTCCAAATAATGTTTTGGCATCAACATCAAAAATTACAACTTTTTCAACAAAATGGTCATTTATACTCCCCTTAAAGCTCGAGGAAGAGAGCAGTTGAATTAACGTGGTCCATAGCTGGCCGAAACGTCAAGAAGATGAAGAAAAACAAAAGTTTCCTATGCCATTGTGTTATATATTGCTGTACCGGGAAAGAGAGCGGCTTCGGTGGCGTCGTTGGTAGCATGGTGAGCTACTATGCCCAAGGTAGCGGGTTCAAACCCGGCCGAAGTCGTCGGATATTTTAAGAGCGTTACAAATCCCTCAGTATGTCTTCCTTCGGCGGGGAAGTAAAGCCGGCGTGGCTGTCCCTTGTCATAGATCTATGGCATGATAAAGAACCTTCCACTAATTACACCTGTGTCAAGCTAAATTATAGGTTATATTCGACTAACGCTCTTAGGTTCCAACTTTCGTCGCCAGGAGCCGACTACGGTGGCATCTAGTAACAACGTTCAGTTCTCGTGTGTCGTTGACGGTGGCGTTTGGTAGCAGAAGTTTGAACTACTTGAAAATCGAATGTTTTCAGATCTTACTTGAATTAAAAACAGATAACACACACTAATACAGCCATCACAATTAACACCGGTTATCAGACAGATTCTACACACACCCAAAGTATACGGTGCCACATGACCTCGTTGTCGCAACCCCTAAACTGAGGAACCAACTAACCAACTGACGGGAAAGAGAGGAGAATGTCTTGATATTAAAAGTGAAATTGATAATATTGGTTGTACCCTCAAACCTTACACCACCGGGCTGGTTAGCAGGATTACCACATAGAGATATGGGTCCATGTAATTGGAACAGGGGTGTGATGCTCCCTGCTGTCCATACGAACCGCAATCCTAATAACACAGTCAGTCATCCACCTAGTTAGAGCAATTACACACATAACCACCCATAACAGAGTCTAATAGGCGCTTTAGTCCTCAAAAGTTCCCTGTGAGAGTGAACAGCCAATGTTCTGTGTTTATATAGTAACAGGGGACAGACATATTATAATAGATGAATATGACGTTTTTAAACACATTTGAAGACCTATTCAAAGGCATCTGACATTAGCAAAGTATTATTGTGATATCCGTATTGATAGAGTTCTCAAAAAATGTTCAATATACTCCAATGAATATATAACTAAACTATATCCATTCATATATCAAAAGTACATGTTTTAACCCTAGATCTGCTGCAAGTTTATCTGTCAAATACTGCAGTAAATTCCCATAAAGTACACACTAAAGGAAATTGGACCATACATCAATAAAAAGCTGAAAGACTGTTCTATATTATTTTGATAGAGGTGAATCATTCCGACTCATCGGTTTGAATTAATCATAAAAAATATTTTATATTTAAAAAATTGTATTGACTTTTCTGCTCTATAAAACCATATTGCCAAGTTAAATGTCTGTCAGGGACATCATAAATGAAAAGTTTACAGTTTTTTGTTACTTTTTCAAGAACTAGTTTTAAATAATTCCTGTTATTTACTAAAAAAAAGAAAATTATTTTTACAATATGACATTCCTCGATTTTGAAGTACATAATCGGCGCGGAATTACGGGCAGGCAAGTTCACAGGCCCAGGATGGTGAACGACAAACGGTACCTTTTAGCCTATTTTCAATTTTGAAAAAATAGGCTTATGAGATCACCTTTTGTCCGTGTGTGTGTGCGTGTGTGTGTGTGTGAGAGAGAGGTGTGTGTCCCCCCCCCCTAATAAAATCGAAACGGCTGGAGCGATTTCAATGAAACTCAGTAAGTTCATAGCACTATTCCGGGCGACCTCGACCGTGCCCTTCAAATTTTGTTACGACTCACCAATCCAACATGGCGGCTGCGCGAAATATTTCACCAGCATTCAATATCTCCGAAACGATTACCGATATTACCCTGACATCATGTATGGTGATAAAGGGAACTACTATAAGTTCACTTATGCGATCTTTGAAAACCTGGTAACTACAAAACCAACATGGCGGCCAAGCGAAGTTGCGACTTTTAAATAGACGTTTCTCGCGATTTATCTAACCAAACGCAATGAAACTTGGTACAGTATATGTTTATATACATTGTAATGCACCGACAACTAACTTCTTTCATTTGTTTACATAACCACAAGATGGCGGATGTGCGAAATATTTCACCGGCATTCTGTATCTCTGAAACTATTAGCGGTATCACCCTGAAATTTTGTACGGAGATAAAGGGCACTACTGGAAGTCCATTTATACGACTTTAAACAAGTAGTTCCGTGAAGAACTATACAGGCTATTTTCATATAGCCCACTTATTGCAACTATCAACATACACAATTTCAGTTTGATAGCAAACAATAGATTCGTAGATATTGAGAACCGAATAAATAATTCGGATGGTCGCCATGTTGGATTTTATATATGTAGGTCCTAGAGTTATGTACTGTTACATGCAGATTATTGTGTACGTGTAGTATTCAAACTTCAATCGCATAATTAGGACACTAGAAGTTACAAGGAGATTTTAAAATTTCGCACAGCTGCCATCTTTAGGTAATGGAAACAATTGAAATAAATTAGATGCTAGTGGATTACCATTCGTATAAGGATTTACTGTACCAAGTTTCACTGCTCTCGGATGGTTAAATTGCGATAAACGTCCATGTAAATATTTATACTTCGCGTCGCCGCCATGTTGGATTTGTGATCACCAGGTTATTTAAAGTCCTATAAGTGAACTTGAGTTCATAGCCCCTATGAACAATAAAAAATTCAGTTTGATTGCTACAATAGATTCGTAGATATTGAGAGCCGTCTAAATATTTTGGATGGTCGCCATGTTGGATTGTTAAATGTATAGGCCATAGAGTCATGTACCATTATAGGAAAATTATTGGGTAGGTTCATTTTTCAAACTTTCACTTCGATCGCATGACTACATCACAAGAAATAAAAACTTAATTTTAAAATTCGCACAGCCGCCATCTTGAGGTTATGTAAACAATTGAACTAAATTAGATACCAGTGCATTACAATGTGTATAAATATTTCCTGTACCAAATTTCAGTGCGTTTGGAGCATTAAATCGCGAGAAAGGTCTATTTCAAATTTTCTAATTCGCTTGGCCGCCATGTTTGTTTTGTATATAACCGTTTTTTTTAGTCGTATAAATGGACTTCCAGTAGTTCCCTTTATCTCCGTACAAAACTTCAGGGAGATACCGCTAATGGTTTCAGAGATACAGAATGCCGGTGAAATATTTCGCACATCCGCCATTTTGTGGTTATGTACACAAATGAACGAAGTTAGTTGTCGGTGCTTTACAATGTATATAAACATATACTGTACCAAGTTTCATTGCGTTTGGTTCGATAAATCGCGAGAAACGTCTATTTAAAAGTCGCAAATTCGCTTGGCCGCCATGTTGGTTTTGTAATTACCAGGTTTTCAAAGATCACATAAGTGATCTTATAGTAGTTCCCTTTATCACCATACATGATGTCAGGGTAATATCGGTAATCGTTTCGGAGATATTGAATGCTGGTGAAATATTTCGCACAGCCGCCATGTTGGATTGGTGAGTCGTAACTAAATTTGAAGGGCACGGTCGAGGTCGCCCGGAATAGTGCTAGGAACTTACCGAGTTTCATTGAAATCACTCCAGACGTTTAGATTTTATTAGGGGGGACACACACACGAATCACACACACACACACGCACACACACACGGACAAAAGGTGATCTCATAAGCCTATTTTTTCAAAATTGAAAATAGGCTAAAAACCGGTTATATACAAAACAAACATGGCGGCCAAGCGAATTAGAAAATTTGAAATAAACCTTTCTCGCGATTTAATGCTCCAAACGCACTGAAATCTGGTACAGGAAATATTTATACACATTGTAATGCACTGGTATCTAATTTAGTTCAATTGTTTACATAACCTCAAGATGGCGGCTGTGCGAATTTTAAAATTAAGTTTTTATTTCTTGTGATGTAGTCATGCGATCGAAGTGAAAGTTTGAATAATGAACCTACCCAATAATTATCCTATAATGGTACATGACTCTATGGCCTATACATTTAACAATCCAACATGGCGACCATCCAAAATATTTAGACGGCTCTCAATATCTACGAATCTATTTTAGTAATCAAACTGAATTTTTTATTGTTCATAGGGGCTATGAACTCAAGTTCACTTATAGGACTTTAAATAACCTGGTGGTCACAAATCCAACATGGCGGCGACGCGAAATATAAATAATCACATGGACGTTTATCGCAATTTAACCATCCGAGAGCAGTGAAACTTGGTACAGTAAATCCTTATACGAATGGTAATCCACTAGCATCTAATTTATTTCAATTGTTTCCTTTACCTAAAGATGGCAGCTGTGCGAAATTTTAAAATCTCCTTGTAACTTCTAGTGTCCTAATTATGCGATTGAAGTTTGAATACTACACGTACACAGTAATCTGCATGTAACAGTACATAACTCTAGGACCTACATATATAAAATCCAACATGGCGACCATCCGAATTATTTAGTCGGTTCTCGATATCTACGAATCTATTACAGCAATCAAACTGAAATTGTGTATGTTGATAGTTGCAATAAGTGGGATATATGAAAATAGGCTGTATAGTTCTTCACTGAACTACTTTTTTTTAACCTGGAAAGTCACTTTCAAATTGAATATCAGTCCAGTTCACATTTACCCCTTCACGGTTAACATTAGGCATACTGTATTTACATTGTATGTAGGAACATGATAAACATCGCTTGCATTGATGGGGATTTCCGTAACTTGCGTGACATCCTGTTCGCCGGTATCAGTGCCACTACTTTCACCATCTTCATTTTAATACGAATCCACACAATAATAACTGTCAAAAGTTAAGCGCTCAATTTCTGAATCGGCTACGTAATTGGCTGCCATTTTGCTCAATGCAACTTCAATGTCAACATGGAAGTACTTCCACTTCTGCAGCATAAATGCATCGGGAACCAGCAAGACTTGAAATTAGTGCCATCTGATGGCTAACAGTAGTATCGGTACTATATTTCAATTCCGAGACCGTACTTCAGAGAGACGGTCGCACTTGATTAAACAACACATCGTCTTCCTGGAAGACGGTCCGCAGTTCTAGGGTTTTAACCAAGCAATGAGGTCTTCTTAAGTCAGAATCAAGAATTTGTAATTAAATATTATTGCTATATCTATGTCTATTAACTAATGTTGGATTACTAACAAGTAGTTCCGTGAAGAACTATACAGCCTATTTTCATATATCCTACTTATGTTAACTGCCACAATCAACATACAAAATTTCAGTTTAATTGCTGTAACAGATTCGTAGATATTGAGAACCGTCTAAATATTTCAGATGGTCGCCAGGATGGATTTTTATTTTTGTACTATTACATTAAGATTATTGTGTACGTGTGGTATTCAAACTTCAATCGCATGATTAGACAACAAGAAGTAAAAACGAGATTTTAAAATTACGCACAGCAGCCATCTTGTGATAATGCAAACCATTGAAATAAATTAGATGCCAGTGGATCAACATTTGTATAAGCAATTAACGTGCAACGTTTCACGGCACTCGGATAGTTAATTCGCGAGAAACGTCCATTAAAATATTTATACTTCGCGTCGCCGCCATGTTGGATTTGTGTTCACCAGGTTCCTGAAAGTCCTATAGGTGAACATATGTTCATAGTCTCTATGAACATTAAAAAATTCAGTTTGGTTGCTGTAAAATATTCATAGATATTGAGAACCATCTAAATATTTCGGGAGCTCAACATTTAGGAGTGTTATGTGTATAGGCCATAGAGTTATGTACCATTCAAGGACAATTATTGCCTAGGTTCATTATTCAAACTTTCACTTCGATCGCATGATTACGACACAAGAAATTAAAACTTTATTTTAAAATTTCGCACAGCCGCCATCTTGAGGTTATGTAAGCAATTGAATTAAATTAGATGGCAGTGCATTACAATCTGCAAAATTAATTACTGTACCACATTTCACTGCGCTCAGAGAGTTAAATCACGAGAAAAGTCTATTAAAATATTTCAAATTCGCTTGGTCGCCATGTTCGTTTTGTACTTGACAGGTTTATGAAATATACATAGGTATACCTGTATCAGTACCCTTTATCACCGTACAAAATTGCAGGGTGATATCTGTTATAGTTTCGGAGATATAGAATGTCAGTGAAATACTTCGCACAGCCGCCATTTTGAGGTTATGTAAACAATTGAACTAAATTAGACTCCAGTGCATTACAATGTGTATAAACATTTGCTGTACCAAGTTTCATTACATTTAGATATTTAAATCGCGAGAAAAGTCTATTTAAATATCTCAACTTCGCTTGGCCGCCATGTTGGTTTTGTAGTCACCAGGGTTTTGAAAGTCTCATAGGTGAACTTCTAGTAGTGCCCTTTATCACCGTACACAATTTCAGGGCGATATCGGTAATAGTTTCGGAGATATTGAATGCTAGTGAAATATTTCGCACAGCCGCCATGTTGGATTGGAGAGACGTAACAAAATTTGAAGGGCACGGTCGAGGTCGCCGGGAATAGTGCTATGAACTTCCCGAGTTTCATTGAAATCGCTCCAGCCGTTTCGATTTTTATTAGGGGGGGACACACACACGAATCACACACACACGCGCACACACACACACACACACACACACACACACACGCACACACACACGGACAAAAGGTGATCTCATAAGCCTATTTTTTCAAAATTGAAAATATGCTAAAAATAAATACATTAAACATTATACCAGGTATCTCTTCATCTAAGTGCTCTCCAAGAACCTCAAACTCAGACACTATAACTCGGTCCTCAAGCCATCTGTTCCGTATGCTTCTGAGTGTCCTGTAATGGCCAGAAAGGGCCCACTCAGAAAACTGGAGTAAAAAGGGACGAAGATCCTGAGGGGGATATTAGGTCCAATTTGAGAGGAAGGACGCATTTGCAGAATCTCTTATATAAAAACAAGTGTCCTGACTGACTGACTTACTGACCGACTGACTCATCATCGCCCAGCCAAAACTATTGAAGTTAGAATCATGAAATTTTGGGGATATGTTCGTTGTATGTCGAAAACGCGCACTAAGGAAGGATTTTTGGATATTCAGGTTCTAAAGGGGTGTTAAGGGGTTAGACCTGCATTTCATTGAATAACAATATCTCCCGATTGGTTTCATTGGGAGATGTGATACTCGGCATATACACTCATCATTAAGAATAAGAAGACACGTGTCTGAGAGTTTTTCGATGTGAAGTATATTATGAGGTGAAAGGGGTGAAAAGTGGGGGTTGAAGGATTCCTAACGGAGCGTGTATCTCTTAAATGACTTAGGCGAGGAGTTTGAAACTCAGTGGAAAAAAAATCAGCTTAAAAATAAGTAAATAGGTGTTATGACCGTTTTTTCATAAATCCAATTTAAGGGGTCAATAGGGAGGGATGAAATTCTGGGGGGGGGGGGGAACAGGAAAGAATGTATCCTAACTGATTGACTGACAGACTCACTCATCAAACTCAGGGAAAAAACTGCTTAAAAATAAGTAAATAGGTGTTTGACAGTCTTTTTCATAAACCCAATTTAAGGGGTTCTTGGGGAGGGGTGAAATTCTGAAAAAAGGAATTGAGAGAAAAAGTCCTGACTCACTCACCATCGCCCAGCCAAAATTATTGAAGTTAGACTCATGACATTTCGGGGAATATGATCATTGTATGTCGGAACCGTCCACTAAGGGAGGATTTTCGGATATTTAGGGGGTCTTAAGGGGGTTAAACCTGCATTTCATTGAATAACAATAACTCCCGATCGGTTTCATTGGGGGATGTGTTACTCGCCATATGAACACATAAAAAATAAAAAGACATGTGTCTGAGGGTTTTTCGATGTGGTGTATATTATGAGGTGAAAGGGGTGAAAAGTGGGGGTTGAAGGATTCCTAACGGAGCGTGTATCTCTTAAACGACATAGGCGAGGAGTTTGAAACTCAGCGGAAAAAATCAGCTTAAAAGATAAGTAAATAGATGTTCGATCGTTTTTCTTCTTAAATTCAATTTACGGGGCTCATGGGGAGGGGTGAAATTCTGGGGGGGGGGGGACCGGGAAGAAAGTGTCCTAACAGATTGACTCACTCACTCACTCTTCAAACACAGGGAGAGAAAACTGCTTAAATATAAGTAAATAAGTGTTTGACAGCTTATTTTTCATAAATCAAATTTAAGGGGTTCATTGTGAGGGGACAAATTCTGAAAAAAAAATGAAAGAAAATGTCCTGACTCACTCACTCACTCACTCACTCATCATCGTCCAGCCAAAATTATTGAAGTTAGAAACATGACATTTTTTGGATATGTTCGTTGTATGTCAAAACCGTGCACTAAGGGAGGATTTTCGGATATTCAGGTTCTAAAGGTGTCTTAATGGGGTTAAACCTGCATTTTATTGAATAACAATATCTCATGAGTGGTTGCATTTGTGGATGTGATACTCGGCATATAAACTAATCATTAAAAATAAGAAGACATGTGTCTAAGGGTTTTTCGATGTGGTGAATATTATAAGGTGAAAGGGGTGAAAAGTGAGGGTTGAAGGATTCCTAACGGAGCGTGTATCTCTTCAACGACATACGCGAGAAGTTTGACACTCAGCGTAAGAAAACAGCTTAAAAATAAGTACATCGGTGTTCGACCGTTTTTTCATAAATTCAATTTAAGGGGCCAATGGGGTGGGGTGAAATTCTAGAAAAAAAAGGAGAGAAAGTGTCCTGACTGACTGACAAACTCACTCACTCATCAAACTCAGGGGGAAAAGACAGCTTCAAATATAAGTTAATAGGTGTTCGAGCGTTTCTTCATAAATCCAATTTAAGGGGCGCATGGGGAGGGCGTAAAATTCAGGTAAAATAATTGAAAGAAAATGACCTGACTGACTCACTCACTGATCATCGCCCAGCGAAAACTATTAAAGTAGGAAAAATTAAATGTTGGGAATATTTTCGCTCTATGTCGCAAACGTCAACTAATGAAGGATTTTTGTTTATTCGGGTTCTTAAGAGGTGTTAAGGGGGTAAACGTGCATTTCATTGATTAACGATATCTCACGAGTTGTTTCTTTGGGGATGTGATATTCGGCATATAAACTAATCATTAAAATTAAGCAGACATATGTCTAAGGGTTTATCGATGTGGTGTATATTATGAGGCGAAAGGGGTGAAAATTGGGGGTGGAAGTATTTTTAACGGAGCGTGTATCTCTTAAACGACATAGGCGAGAAGTTTGGCATTCAGCGAAAAAAAACAGCTTAAAATATAAGTAAATAGGTGTTCGACCGTTTTTTCATCAATCCATTTTAAGGGGCCCTTGGAGAGGGGTGAGATTCTGGGGGGAAAAAACAGGAAAGATAGTGTTCTAACTGATTAACTCACTCACTCATCAAACTCAGGGGGGAATAGCAGCTTAAAAAGAAGTAAATAGGTCTTCGACCGATTTTTTAAATCATAAATCCAGTATAAGGGATTCATGAGAGGGCGAAATTCTGAAAAATAAATGAAAGAAAATGTCCTGACTTACTCACTCACTCATCATCGCCCAGCCAAAATTATTGAAGTTAGAAACATGAAATTTTGGGTTTGTGTTCGTTGTATGTCGAAAACGTCCACCAAGGGAGGATTTTTGGATATTCAGGTTCTAAAGGGGTGTTAAGGGGGTAGACCTGCATTTAATTGAATAGCAATATCTCCCGATTGGTTTCCTTGGGGGATGCGATACTCGGCATATAAACTCATCATTAAGAATAAGAAGACACATGTCTGAGGGTTTTTCGATGAACTGTATATTATGAGGTGTATGTGTGAAAAGTGGGGGTTGAAGGATTCCTAACGGAGCAAGTATCTCTTAAAAGACAGAGCCATAAAGTATGAAACTCAGGGGGAAGAATCAGCTTGAAAAATAAGTTAAAAGGTGGTCGATCGTTTTTTTCTTCTCATGAATCCAATTTAAGGGGCCAATGGGGAGGGCTGAAATTCTGGAAGAAAAAGTCCACTAAGGAGGGATTTTTGGATATTCAACCTCATCGACCAACCCAAACTATTAAAGTTAGAAGAATAATATTTTGGGGATATGTTTGTTGTGTGTCGAAAACGTCTACTAAGGAGGGATTTTTGGATATTCAGGTTCTAAAAGGGTGTTAACGGGGTTAAACCTGAATTTCATTGAATAAAAATATGACACGACTATGACGCGAGCGAAGAGGCGGGTACCTACCTGCTAGTCCGTCATGATGATGAATTGTATGTACACCAGGAGGACATCATCACGTCTATAAAGAAAAGACGCCTGACCGTTTATGGACACTTGGCACGTCTGAATTCTGGAAGACTCACCAACAGGATATTCACAGTAACAGGAAAAGGCAAGGCTTCTAAGGACAAATGGATTGCGTCTGTTAAGTCAGATATGGAATAACTAGATATCCCATTGGAACAAACTCGTGACCGTCCGATGTCCCGTCAGGTCATCCGACAGGGCGTTTTCCCTACGTCCCTTACAAGTAAGACGACTACAGGAGCTAAGTAAACAGAAGAAAGAAGACAGGCTCATTGTCAGAAAATGAGGGACTATTGGAACAATAAGAATAAAACAACAACTTGACCGAAGAGTAGATACGAGCCCCGTGGTCCTAAGTAGACCCAAACAATAAATAAAGAAAAACAAGAAGTTCCGTGACGAACTAAAGAGCCTACTTTTCTTAAAACATAAGATCTATGCCAAAGATTAATCTATTGATCTATCAAGAATAATGACGAAATTAAGATGGTAATATCAAAATTTCTAATTAGTTCGAAATACTGCATACCTGGCATAACGTAGCCTAATAGAGCACTACATTTGGCAGCCCTGGTGACTGAATGTATTCTTGGTTCCATCTCTTAAGGTACAGAATACAACATTTGGTTGAAGTCCAATGGATAACATGGACTTTACATGCAGTTAAACATTGGATCTAACAGCGCGCGTAATTCATGTTGGCAACAATGACATACATGTATTGGCCAGACATAATCTGAAATAATATGATCTTTTTTTGTGTCAATTTTAAATGAAATCCATTAGTTAGTACAGAAGTTACGTGCATTTTAAAATTGGACCTATCAGCAGGCTTAGAATCATGTTGGCAGCAATGGTGCAGGCCTATATTAGTTACTCCAAATTAATCTAGAATGCCAGAATACGTGTGCAAAGTTTAGAGCTATTGGCTTGCATACATTCTAATATATTAATATTAGGGTAACAAAAATATATACAGCATTTATTAACAGTTGGCAGCCCTGGTTACTCTTTAGAATCGGCATAGTCATATATGTTATGGTACACATAGCACACACGAAATTTGGTTGAAATCCAAATGATAGTATAGAAGTTACATGAATTTAAAGTTGGACCTCTCAGCAGACTTAGAATCATGTTGGTAGCACTGACGTGATAAGTTACTCCAAACTAATATAGAATGTCAGGTACTATACGTGTGCATAGTTTAAAGCTGTCGGCTTGCATACTTTCTGATATATGGGTATTTGGATAAAAAATTGAGAGCATTTATTAACAGCTGGCAGCCCTGGTGGCTCTTAAGTATAAGCTCAGTCATATCTGTTTATGTACACATAGCACATACGAAATTTGGTTGAATTCCAATTGATAGTGTAGAAGTTATATGCATTTAAAAATTGGACGTATCAGCAGGCATATAATCATTTTGGCAACACTGCTATGTATGGCCTCCTGGAAATTAAACTGCAATATTATTATCTATACGTGTGCCAATTTTGAAATAGCTCCCATTCATACCTTCCAAGATATCCAACATGGAGCTCAAATTTCAATTGCGATATTTCAGCAGTTGGTAGCACTGACATCATTTTCAAATATGGCCGTGAGATATTCTGGTATAGATCTTTACTCCTACCAAATTTTGTTTCGATTGCTGCAGCCGTTTAGGAGTTGATAAGGGGACTCACACACACACACTCAGCCAGACAGACAGACAGAAGGACAGAAGGACAGACAGACACACATTTGCCCGATCTCATAAGTCTACTTTTTCCTCATTTTTGCAAAATGTGAAAAGTAGGCTAAAAAATATACCGGGTGTCCACAATTCAAGTTATGGTATTCAGCGCTACACAGCATGGGCTTTAATGATCGTAGGAGTGTAAAATTTCGTAGAAATGCTAACTTTGCAATGCGCTAACGAAGTACGCCACAAAAGAAATATTATGGCGCTGTAAGTAGTTATGACGTGCAATATTCTCTAACTCTGACATTGAAATGTTCTTCCAGTATAAGTGCGTTGTCAGTTACTTGGTTTTTGCTTCGTGACGCATGTTGATTCCTTTTGTGAAGTGAATCTTCGTTGTAACGTAAGAAAGTTGAAAATTTCCGTGTGAATCGTAATGCCTATTGGGAAGGGAGACCGTGCACTAGTATTAAAGTTGGTTTTATCAGAAAGGCAGCAATAGCAACGCTGTATTGCGGGAACATCGCCGACAGAAACAGCTGAGAAGAGGTCCCATGACAAGTAATGGGCTGACGAAAATGATTAAGAAATTCGAGGAAACATATGAATTAGGTGTCGCACCAGGGAGAGGACGGCGATCCATCCCCATGGATGTTATTGATAATATTGCTGTCTCTCTACTTTGTATAAAACAAAGTCCCCGATTCATGGATGTCACTGGTAATCTCGAGAACCACTGAATGGATTTTGATGCGGTTTTCACAATTCTGTAAAGAATATCTTGAGGAAGGTTTCAGTAGAAAATAATGTATTTATGACCAAAGGAAGTCAAGCACTAACGATTTCAGTGAAATGGTCGAAAATAAAAACTGGCGTCCGTGCGCTTTTTAAGCTTACTCTGGGCAAACTGTTAAAAATATCTATATACTACGAGTGTAAGAATTGTTCAGCATGAAAAGTTCTACAAAAAGGCCGGGAGAGCATATCTCTATCGTCAATGCATCGCCTACTATAAGTGTTCATACGTTTTAATTTCTTCCAACAATCTCCATTCAGTTACTGAGGTCACAGTTTACGAGATAGCTAGGGGCGAGTCTATCAGCCCAGTTACAGCTTAGCTAGCGGACGAGCTTATAGCCCCAGATACAGCCAGCGGCAAACTGTCGGTCGTGTTGAGTTAAAAACTTTAGAAAGAGTGGTTGTGCTTGGAGTTTCCCTGGAAGTGCAACTTGGCTTTTCTTCATTTCGTCTGCGAACCTTTCGTTCCGCAAAATTCACAGTCAGATTAAGATTGGACGGAAGGGGGATTTGTGTTTCATGCACCTCACCATTCTTAAATTACGTCTGGCAAGAATTTGTTGCACATGCATCTCCATGATAATATAATTAATAGTCCAGTCAGTGATCTTAACCCATCATGCCGAGACGTAAAACGGATATTGGTCGTTGTTCATTGATATTGAAAAAAAAAGCGCTTATCACTTAATGCATTCATAACTGTTCCCGGGCGAAGCCGGGTCGGGTTTCTAGTATAAATATAAAATAATGTAATGAAATTACATAGGGAATACAATTATTTAAATATAAGATGGGATTTCTCATGAAAAATTCAAAATCATGTAATTTAGGATATCAAATTTAGATTTTTTAAATCCAAATACGTTGATAAAGTTGCGAGAAAAAAATGAATAATTTAAAACCCTTAAGGTTACTCTATAAGACTGTCGCAAAGTGTGACGTATACATTTTTCAGGTGCCAACCAGTAGGTAAATATTATAGTTGGTTTTGTCTTTGGTAGGCCTATATTGTCTACATTGCAGCATTGTCACGTCAAATTTCATTAAAAACAAGGAAGTTTCGTCGCCCAATTAGTTGTTTTATTAGTTTGAGTATATTAGAACTAGTAACGTGCATGCTGTTTGAGGAAGGGCTCTAAAATTGGGTACTTGTACAAAAAGCCTGGATGGTATCGACCCCGATAGGTTGGAGGGCCATTTACCCGTTCAGTAGAAAATATTGACAACGCAAGTCTCCGGGATGCTTTATTGGTTGTAATGTTCTAATAGTACGCTCCGCCGCCATTTGTATGTATGGAATCGCTGTTATTTTGCCTTTGGCACACAACGTTTCTACTTTATTATTAACTAGCTACTGCACTGAGCGTTGCCCGGGAGGTGTGTTTATATGTTATAGAAAGATAGTTAATTCACCACTAAGTGAGTTTATGACATAGTTCTCCCTCTGAGGTAATAATAATAATAATAATAATAATAATAATAATAATAATAATAATATCGTATGGCCTCGGGTGTCGGGTGCAAGCTTTGTAATTTGATACCCAGAGGGTAGCTTGCATGTCGAATTTCGTTGTTCCTTGAATCGCTATGAAAGTCAAGGAGGTTAGATATCTAAGCTCCTTGAACACTATAGCGCTCTTTAGTAGAGAAATTAGGAATTTTGTGTTGGCGGAAACTCCCGAGATTAATTTTGCCATTATGAAATGGCCTGCTGAATTCAAATGGACCTCTGAGGTTACTCAAGTGCAATATTAACTCACTGTACACCTTGTCGAAGAGAGCGCAGTAACGTAGCAGAAGATGCAATAATAGTAAACACAATTCCTCGAGGACCTATTCACATAATTACGTCCATGATAGTGTTAATGTTCGGTGTAATGGGGTAACGAAGACGTCTTAAGCAGTGTTCACATAGTTAGGGTCATATCTTTTATATCAATCCCTTTTATTAAAACTCACAGCATAAACCTAGAACAAAATAATTTTAAATTCTAGATGTTAAAGTTTTAATTTTATGCGAAGACCGCAAAATCACGTTGTGAAGAAGTGCCTTTCCATGGCTACACAAAAGAGAGGGAGCGGCAGACCTCAAACAACATGGATGACGAATGTCCAGAGGGACATGAGAGTATTGGGCCTATCTGCTGATGATGCTTTACAACGAAACGACTGGCGCCTCAGGATTAAGAAAGCCGACCCCGCGTAACGGGAAATGGGGAGGAAGAAGAATAAGAAGAAAGTTTTAATTTCTTGGTCGTGAAGCCAATATACCATGTTTTTGGAAGCCTTTATAGGCTGCTTGAGCTTTTAGTTCTCACAGTAAATAAGCACAGGTGTGCATCATAAGAAGGGAGATAGCGCGTAGTTCACCACTCCAGTGGTGGTCCGGGTGGGGAGACCAAGAGCCCGCTGATGAGCAGCTTGGTGTCCTAGGTGAAACTGAACACAAGACACGGCATAAAGCGAGAAAAAAAAATGCAGATTTTTCATTTCTTGGCCGTGAAAGCCAATATACCATCCTATTTGGAAGCCTTTATGGGGCGGTGAAAGGCTGCCTGAGCCTTTAGGTCTCACAGTAAAGAGGCGCAGGTGCGCTTAATTAAAAGGGAGGTAGTACGCAGTTCGCTACTCGTGTAGAGGTCCGGGCACGGACACCAATATCCCGCTGATGAGCCTATCTTGGTGTTCCTAGGCGAAAACTCACACAAGACACGGCGTGAACCTAGAAAACTTGATGAGTTTTAATTTCTTGGCCGTGAAAGCCGTTATACAATTCAATCTCATTTATTATTAAAATGTTGCACCTATCTTCTTGGTAGGAATTAATATTTAAATTAATCACTCATTGTGAGACTTTGGTGGATATTTGAGTCAAATACAATTATGCGTTTCATGCTCACGCAAATGACGCGAGTAATTAGAAATTACTTATTCCTGCATATAGCTCAGTGTGTAGCCTACTTAGAAGGCATAATTAGAAACGGTATTGCAGCAAAATTATTTAACATCCATATCAAAGTAGGAGATAAGGAATTGGAAGTAGTGAAACACTTCAAATACTTGGGAAGTGAACTGACTGAAGATGGAAGACTAGATTTGGAAATTAGCAGAAGAATACAACTCGGGAGTGCTTTCTACCAACAGGTACGGGGACTAGTATGGAACAAGGATAAACCAATTAAGGCTAAAGAAGTTATGTACAAAGCATATTATGTTCCTATAATGACATATGCAGCAGAAACTTGGACAATGACTAAGAGGGATGAGAGCAGAGTACAAGCAGCTGAGATGAGATTCCTGAGAAGTATGGTCCAGAAAACGAGGAGGGACAGAGTGAGAAATGAAGATATACGGAAAGAACTGGGAGTTCAGAAACTAAATGACAAACTGGAGCAAAACAGATTGAGATGGTTTGGACATGTCAAACGGATGAATGAACTAAGGATACCAAGACGAGCAGTGGAACGACGGATGACAGGGAAGAGAGGACGAGGAAGACCAAGAATGCATTGGATGGACTCGGTGGAGAATAGTATTAGAAAACGGAACCTGGATTGGAACACTGTGTCGGAAGAGGAATGGTGGAACGACAGAACAAAGTGGAGAGGAACCATATTTGCCCCCACCCTGTGTCAGCTGGAAAAGGGGAAATGAAGATGATGATGATTAACTAGTCCTCATCGATTTAAAGTAAATGAAGTAACGTACAGTATAATACTAGCATTTTCCAGGAGTAGAAGTGGGGAAACCACGGAAAGCCACTTCCAAGGTGGCTGAGATGGGAATCGAACCCTCCTCTCCTCAATTTGAGTGTACGCCTTTCCAGCCCTCACATCAGGGTTAAAATATCTTGCCAGAGCTGGGAATCGAACACGAACCTCTGACAAGAATGCCAGCCACTACACCACGAGATTGGTCGGTCAAAGGTACAAGAGGCTTTTGTTTCGTTTTAGAATCTGGAAGAGAGGCGTGTTTGCTGGCTGTAAAGAGCACAAAGTATCCTGGACCAAGTGATGCGAGTGACGCCTCGGCTGATGTAGAAACAAGAGGTCGTGAGCTCATTGTCCGCGCTCTTCAGGGAGACCCAATATGAGGGCGCGAGGAATGCCGAGAATGTCGGAAGAGTTGACGAGAAATTGGACGGATTCCCAACGCCCTTCACGCTCAATGGGTTGAACGCGGGCGTCTCTTTGTCTTCACATGACTTCACTAGCTACGTCACATCAGTGAATCATTGTAACTGTTTGGCACTGAGCAATCATTGACAGACAATGTGAATGATGATCTTAACTCCTTCGTATTGACAGTTTATGTAAAGGGGGACCTACACCGTTAAGGATCAAAAGTGGTCCATTTTCATTTTTTTTCTATATTTATTGATCCTTCCTCTTCAAATCACTGCAACAATTTCTTTGATATGTGCAATACTTTTAAAGTTATGACCAAAAACGTGCAGGGTAGTTTTAGATGTTTTCCTAAACATCGGTAACTATGTTGCTCGTTTTCCGTTACTATGGATTTTCAAATCCATTTCATTAGTAACTGCCAAAGTTTTCAAGGTAATGAAGTGCAATTTAGTATGCATTTGTATCTTATAGGGTAGAACAATATGACCTAGAACTGTTGCTGTACATGTCATAGTTTCGTTTTTTTTAAATATTCAGTGAAAAAACTTGCAAAAAATTACACTTAAATATAAGCTTTTTATAAATATTTTTTCTTTATAGATTCCAATGATTCTAGGTCAATCTCTAGCTACTGCATTAGTAAATGCAATGAAAAAAGAATTTTTGAAAAACAACGATATTTGTGTAAAATATTACGAAATCAGTGGATCAGTGCACAATATGCAGCCGCCATTATAAATGCCTAATTTGCTGAAATGCATCCGCCATATGACTTGTAAATACACGAACATATTGGCAAAGCATAATGCGATTGGCAGAACAAATTACAATCCTTTACTACTTTCTGTTGCTGAGGAATAAAAAAGTGAAATTACATGATTTTTTATCCTTAAAGGTGTAGGTCCGCCCTATCCAAGCTGCTAAGCGTTGGATTTTCATGACCACACTGGTGTTAAATGAAGGCTCTAAGCTACTAGGACACGCAAAGTGCAAGCCATGTTGATGGAAGTTAGAGGAACACATACTGACTATCCTGATATATTTAGTGTCCTGATTTTCAGGCACGCTAATATTTAATTCACCCCTGAAACATGGCAGACTTAACAAGAAGTTCCGTGACGAACTAAAGAGCCTACTTTTCTTAAAATTTAAGATTCATGCCAATGATTAACCTATATGTATCTATCTAGAATAATGACGAAATTAAGTTGGTAATATCGAAATTTCTAATTAGTTCGAAATACTGTAGCTTATACCTGGCATAATGTAGCCTAATGGAGAACTACAGTTGGCAGCCCTGGTGACTGAATATATTCTTAGTTCCATCTCTTAAGGTAGGTACAGAACACAAAATTTGGTTGAAGTCCAATGGACAGCATGAACGTTACACAGTTAAACATTGCATCTAACAGCGCGCATAAAATCATGTTGGCAACAATGACATACATGTATTGGTCAGAAATAATCTGAAATAATATAATCTATTGTTGTGTCAATTTTGAATGAAATCCATTACTTAGTATAGAAGTTACATGCATTTTCAAATTGGACCTATCAGCAGGCTTAGAATCATGTTGGCAGCACTGGCGTAGGTCTATATTAGTTACTCCAAATTTATCTAGAATGTCAGGTACTATACGTGTGCAAAGTTTAGAGCTATTGGCTTCCACACTTTCTGATATATATATATTGGGGTAACAAAAAGAGAGACGGTATTTATTAACAGTTGGCAGCCCTGGTTACTCTTAAGAATCGGCATAGTAATATATGTTATGGTACACATAGCACACACGAAATTTGGTTGAAATCCAAATGATAGTATAGAAGTTACATGCATTAAAAGTTGGACCTCTCAGCAGGCTTAGAATCATATTGGTAGCACTGACGTACATACGTTACTCCAAATTAATATAGAATGTCAGGTACTATACGTGTGCATAGTTTGAAGCTGTCGGCTTGCATACTTTCTGATATATGGGTACTTGGATAAAAACATTGAAAGCATTTATTAACAGTTGGCAGCCCTGGTGGCTCTTAAGAATTCGGTCAATCATATCAGCTTATGTACACATAGCGCATACGAAATCCAATTGATAGTGTAGAAGTTATATGCATTTAAAATTTGGACCTATCAGCAGGCTTATAATTATTTTGGCAACACTGCCATGTATGGCCTCCTGGAAATTAAACTGCAATATTATTATCTATACGTGTGCCAATTTTGAAATAGCTCCTATTCATACCTTCTAAGATATCCAACGCGGAGCTCAAATTTCAATTGCGATTTTTCAGCAGTTGATAGCACTGACATCATTTTCAAATATGGCCGTGAGATATTCAGGTATAGATGTTTACTCCTACCAAATTTTGTTTCGATTTCTGCAGCCGTTTAGGAGTTGATAGGGGTGACACACACACACAGCCAGTCAGACAGACAGACAGACAGACAGACAGAAGGACAGACAGACAGACAGACAGACAGAAGGACAGACAGACAGACAGACAGACACACACACATTTGCCCGATCTCATTAATCTACTTTTCCTCATTTTTGCAAAATGTGAAAAGTAGGCTAAAAAATCACACCATTGGTTGTTCGTTACTGGCTTCATTTTTCATACTATGAACATTATCTGAGGATTAATTCTTACCAGGCATCAACATTTATATCGTAAAACAGAAAAGAATATAACAATTAAGCAATTTTTCTAGATTTATGACGTGTCTTGTGTGGGGTTTCACCTAGGAACACCAAGTTGGCTCATCAGCTGGCTCTTGTTGTCCATGCCCGGACCCCTGCAGGTGTAGCGAACTGCGCTTTGCGCTTCTTTACTGCAAGAGCTAAAAGCTGAGTTTTTATACCTTGGCCGTGAAAGCCAATATACCAATATTTTGGAAGCCTTTATAGGGAGGTGAAAGGCTGCTTGAGCTTTTACCTCTCGCAGTAAAGAAGCGCAGGTGCGCTTCATAATAAGGGAGGTAATTCAGAGTCCGTTACTCCTGTGGAGGAATATCGTATGGCTTAGGGTGCCGGGTGCAAGCTTTGTTATTTGACACCCAGAGGGCAGCCTGCATGTCGAAATTCGACGTTCCTTGGAACGCTATGAAAATCAAGGAGTTAGATATCTAAGTTCTCCCCCAGGGGCTCACATCTAGTGGGACGCGCGTTGGCGACCAGGGGGCCCCAGCTGAGTCCGGCATTGCGTCCACTTACTTGTGTCGTCTCCTCTCCGTCTTCTTTCCTGTCGACCTCACTTGATCAACACTTGTTCTCTTTCGACCCCGATGGTATTAGGGTGTCCGAGGCCTAGGGAGTCTCTCCCTTTCCCGCCTTAATTGGCCCTTGTCTCATCTTTTCTGATACCCTCCTTCTGCGAGGGGTCAGCCTTCTTTTTCTTTTCCTGTTATCTCCTGCCTTCTGCCTAAGGCCCTCAAGGAGGAAGGGTGTATGTAGCCCCACCACTTCTGGTGCACCCTAGATATTGCTACACCCTCATGAGCTCACGGCTGGTGAGTTCGGGAGTTTGCGAACCCGAGGGATTCCTGAGCTGGGTACGGATTCCCCCTTTTGTTCCTTACCTGTTGGGAGGACCCTCTCCTCTTTCACTTTCCTATCTGCCTTTCATGGCTCTCCTTCCTTCCAAGTCCCTCAATCCGCATTCTTTGAGGGTTGAGGGCATTTCTTATCTTCCTGTCCTTTATTTGCCTTATTCTCCTTTTGTTTTCCATTTCTTCTTCTAGTATATAAGTTAGTAGTTAGTTTTTAGCCTACTTTTCACATTTTGCAAAAATGAGGGAAAAGTAGACTTATGAGATCGGGCAAATGTGTGTCTGTCTGTCGTTCTGTCTGTCTGTCCTTCTGTCTGTCTGTCTGTGTGTGTGTGTGTCCCCCTATCAACTCCTAAACCGCTGCAGCAATCGAAACAAAATTTGGTAGGATTAAAGATCTATACCTGAATATCTCACGGCCATATTTGAAAATGATGTCAGTGCTACCAACTACTGAAAAATCGCAATTGAAATTTGATCTCAATGTTGGATATTCTGGAATGTATGAATGGGAGCTATTTCAAAATTGGCACACGTATAGATACTAATATTGCAGTTTAATTTCAGGAGGTCATACATGGCAGTGCTGCCAAAATGATTATAAGCCTGCTGATAGGTCCAAATTTTAAATGCATATAACTTCTACACTATCAATTGGAATTCAACCAAATTTCGTATGTGCTATGTGTACATAAACAGATGTGACTGAGCGTATTCTTAAGAGCCACCAGGGCTGCCAACTGTTATCAAATGCACTCAATGTTTAAAAATCCAAATACCAATATATCAGAAGGTATGCAAGCCGACAGCTTTAAACTATGCACACGTATAGTACCTGCCATTCTATATTAATTTGGAATAACTTATATACGTCAGTGCTACCAACATGATTCTAAGCCTGCTGAGAGGTGCAACTTTAAATTCATGTAACTTCTATACTATCATTTGGATTTCAACCAAATTTCGTGTGTGCTATGTGTACCAAAACAGATATGACTATGCCGATTCTTAAGAGTAACCAGGGCTGCCAACTGTTAATAAATGCTGTATATATTTTTGTTACCCTAATATCAATATATCAGAAAGTATGCAAGCCAATAGCTCTAAACTTTGCACACGTATAGTACCTGGCATTGTAGATTAATTTGGAGTAACTAATATAGGCCTACGCCAGTGCTGCCAAAATGATTCTAAGCCTGCTGCTAGGTCCAATTTTAAAATGCATGTAACTAATGGATTTCATTCAAAATTGACACAACAATAGACCATATTATTTCAGATTATTTATGACCAATACATGTATGTCATTGTTGCCAACATGATTTTACGCACGTTGTTAGATCCAATGTTTAACTGCATGTAACGTCCATGCTATCCGTTGGACTTCAACCAAATTTTGTATTCTGTACCTTAAGAGATGGAACTAAGAATATATTCATTCACCAGGGCTGCCAACTGTAGTTCTCTATTAGGCTACATTATGCCAGGTATACAGTATTTTGAACTAATTAGAAATTTCGATATTACCAACTTAATTTCGTCATTATTCTAGATAGATCATGTAGATTAATCATTGGCATGAATCTTAAAGTTTAAGAAAAGTAGGCTCTTTAGTTCGTCACGGAACTTCTTGTTTAGTTATAGTTTGCTTTTCATTTTCATCTTCACGATCGCCCAAACAATTAGTGGGCGATAACCTAGATGTTAGGCCCTTAAAACAACAACTATCATCATCATATCTAAGTTCACAGACACTATAACGCTTTCTACTAGAGAATGGAGGAACGTTTGTGTTGGCGGAAATTCCCGAGATTAATTTTGCCATTATGAACACGGCCTACTGAAATCAAATGGGTTCTTTAACATGCCAACAACGTATGACATGCATGTCGTGATTTTTGTTGCCTTTCAGAAATCACTTACCATGGTCAGGAGCGAGCCTGCAAGCTTGGGGTTAGTAGTCCGACACGTTAACCACTCACCCACTGTGGCAAGCTAAGAGCCCGCTGATGAGCCAGCTTGGTGTACCTAGGTGAAACCCCACAGATGACAAGGCATAAACCTAGAAAGCTTGCTGAGATTTAATTCCTTGTCCATGAAAGTCAATGTACCAACATTTTATAAAAAAAATATGTTTAGTAAATAATACATAACCCACTTTCTCCTAAATGTATGTGTATAGTTACTGTTTGTCATTATCGAGTATAATAAAATTGAATGCTCTTATGATGAACGCTCCCCGTTTACTGAGTTTCATTGTAATTCCACTTAATCATCCAGAGGAATAGATTGAAACATAAGAAAAACACGCCCATCCTCCATCATGAATATATGGAATCGTTTATCTTTCGCCTTCTGCAGAAAAAGGCATTTATGTGTGACTACATTAGCTAACATTGTAACTTTACCGGGTGAGTTGGCCGTCGTCGTTACGGCATGGCTGCTGGCAGTCGCTCACATCCGGGAGGCGAGGAGGTTCCAACCTTCAAGATGGTCTTCTGTGGTTTCTCATCTTCCTTCCAGACAAATGCCGGGGTAGATCCCTAACTATAGGACACAGCCGCTACCTTCCAACTCCTCGTCCTTACATTCAAAGTTTCCTCCCCAGACAACACTCCACACGCGACGGTACTTGTAGCTCACCCATTGGGTGTCCACCTAGAAGCAGCTACAAACTGGCGAGCCGAACATATGCTCGGACACTCCCGGCACTAAAAGCCATATGCTAAAAAAAAATTAAAAATTGAAATTCTAATAAATAGTGAATTGTAGGAGATTAAACGTGTTAAGAAATATAAATACCTGGGTGAGGTAATCCAACAAAATGGCCTAGAACAGGAAGCAATTAATCTTAGAATCTGGAAATCAGACCGAGCCCATCACCTGACGAAAATCTCTATAATAAGAAGTCAATGAACATTGGATCCAAATTAAGACACTACAGCACGCTTATCAAACATGAAGCATTATATGCTTCGGAGACTTTGACTATGAACAGACGGGGACTAGTCGACCAGTTAGCCAAAAGAGAACTCAGGGTATTGAGAAAAATTTTAGGCAACAGATGGGTTGACGGACATTTACGTCTGAAGTCAAACGAAGACTTATATAGAAATATAGATCCAGTCACGTCAACAATAAATAGAAAAAGGTAGTTGTTTTATGGACACGTTTTTGGAATGTCCAACGATCGTCTAACAAAGAAAATTTGGAATTTTGTGAAGCCAAACAGGAAAACATTTGCATCGTTCGAAGAACATAAAAAAGACCTTATAGAAATTGGTATTCCGGACTGCAAAATTATGAACAGGTGTGAATTCAGACACCTAATCCAAAATGACCAGCGATTTAAGGTATGGGACCTCTTTCAGAAGATCGGAAGAAGGCGCTGAGTGATGGGCTCAAGAGATACTGGCAGGACATCAAAGCTGGCAGACGATCTAGAACGAAACATTGATTTTGATTGTTTCTCCGTAGTCCATAGTGGCTCAATTCGAATGTAAAAGAAAAATTCTTATATATGTGTTATATACAGTGTGATACTCTTACGATTAATGAAAGCGAGATATCTTATTCGTTTCTCCCATCTTACAATGTTTTGTGTTAATTGAGCAATTGGATCCTGACTGACTGATATTTTGACGTTTTGACAATGTGCTCAGCCACATCTTCAATATTTGGCGGTGATGGTTCTGTACCTTCGGCATACAAAGCTCATGTATGGTTCTCTTAGCAAGATTCGACTTATTTCCTTAATTTCATTCAGAGATGTCAATTTTAATATTCGAATATTACGCACAGCCGCCATCTTGAATGTATGGAGAGACTGTTCCATACAAGTCCACACATACGATCCTACATTGTCAATAATGTACTTTACAGTAGCTCTCAAGTGTTGAGAGTTATTTATTTTTATGGCGGGTGTGCATAACACACAGTCTCCTGTAGAACAGTGAAGTCATATAACCATCCGAATGCCAAATACTGTATACATTGATTCATTGGTTCATAACGTGTGGATTATATTGCTTACATGGTTTACAAGGCCGCCATCTTAAACTTATTTGTCTGATAACCTTGTAGTTTGGATGCCAGACGTTTCCCTTACGAAGGTATATTTTTCCAAACGTAGGTAGAGATCGAATGATTATTTTAGTTGCAATTTGATTTAAACTTTGAACATTTGGGTGACCGCCATTCTGTTATGGTTAAGATGGTGGCGATATAAAACATGAAACTGAAGTGTCCTTTGTTAGTGCAACCTCTGTACCAAAATTTGGTTCAATTCGGTTTTGTCGTAATAGAATTGATAGGGTGGAGGGAGACAGACAGACATACACACATACGGGCATTTGGCTCTTGTATATCTCATAGGTCTACTTTCATTTTTTTTTCGAAAACGAAAATAGTTTAAAAATACCCAGATAAAAATAGATAGTGAAACAAAACTGGCATATTTACAAATGTTGTTTAGATATTGTAAATATAATAAATATAGCAGAGAATTAACTACCTATCACACTGTGATTGTTGCCCGCCCTCTTGGAATCTCTAAATAGACCCTCAGCGGGCAACTACCTAGGTATAATACATAATACATATACGTACGTATATAAATCAAGATTTTAAATATAAACATCTTTCAACACATACCGCTGTCCCGATAATTTTAGTTAGCACAAGGCATATTTAGTTTCAGTGAGAAGTCTTATCTGAAACACAGAAAGTTTGTGAGAGTAACGACGTCAGACTTCCTCGCCGAGGTAATTAGATAAAAGTCTGCTGCGAAGTTTAAATACAGCGTCCTAATGAGTTACATGAGACTGCGAGCAGCCCTTTTACATTCCGGAGTACAGATTATCTATCTGTGGTAAAGTGTCCAAATACATAGAGTTCAACAGATATTTCATGACACCACGAGTATTTCAATCCACAGTAAAGATTTCCTATGTGGGCTAATATTGTCCAAATACTTAGAGTTCAACAGATATGTGATGAGACCACGAGTATTTCAATCTACAGTATAGATTTTCTATCTTGAGGAATATTATTCAAATACTTAGATTTCAACAGATATTTCATGGTAATGCGTGCATTGTATTCCAGAATAGTGATTATCTATTTACAAGAGATGAATGCACTTAACAACATTCATTTCAAAGCTTTCTGGTACAGTAAGTTCTTAGTTTTGTTTTCCGGCACGTAAATAAACAACGATGTTGGCTTTCCGACACGCGAACACGCGAAATATGGTTGTCCATGTGCTAAACACAGAAACTTCAAGTTAATTCTGCAAACTACCAACGACTGGCCTTGTGATTTGTTGATCGTCATTGCGAAGGCCAGACACACAGGGAATTGCAACCATTCAATGGCACGTTCGTTGGAATCATCGGGATGAGTGGAATCAAAACGTCCTCTCCTTTGTACTTTTCCTTGATAATCGTCACCTCGATGACGTTGTTCATAAACTTTCTCACAGCCAGTCTCGTTCCATCGCATAGTCGAGGTTGATTGGTGTTACGCAACACTATGATGACTGAGCCTACTTTCAATTACTCATTATGAGGTGGTAATACAGGCAATTATAGCGAATTCAAAAATTCTGTGGGATAGTTGCTTACCTCATCCTTGTTGATAACTGTGTATAGAGATATTAATGATTCTGTTACGGTGTTATTTCATTGCATGTATTGATCAAAATGCAATACCTCGCTCACATTACGCGCAATGGAAGAAGATACCATCTAGTGCAAGAAATTCTTCAAGGAAAAGAAACAAAGAAAGAGAAGTGTTGGCAGGAGACGAATCTCCTGGCTAAAGAGGCTCAGAGACTGGACTCTCAAGACATTGGAAGAGTTATTCCAAACGGCTCAGAACAGAAAAAGCACAACCAAATGGTTGCCGACATCCGAAACGTATAGCGACTAGGAGATGAAGAAGAAGAAGAAGTATTGATCAAAAGGATTATAGTATGAGATGTTTTTCTTTAAGTAGATAAACTATGTTTTGATAAATTGAGAATCCAGCTGAACAATACAAGGTGAAGTTGTTTAATGAATGAAACGATGTACACGTTTCGGAATATCAAAGATTCCATCCTCAGTTCAAAAGTATTACACCTTAAAAACTGGTTAAACATTGTCAAAAAGTGGATATTCTTACAAATAGTGATCATTTAAATTGATGAAAAACTTGTAAATATATGAATTGATGTGCAATTAGACAAACTACTTTAAAATACTATGCTGACATTCTATTAGTATTTCGAACCAAGTTATTGACAGTTCTATAGGTGAACTTTTGTTCATAGCCTCTATGAACGTAAAGAATGTCAGTTTGATTGTTATGAAAGATTCGTAGATATTGAGAACCATCTAAATATTTAGGATGGCCGCCATGTTGGATTGTTATATGTATAGGCCATAGTGAGCCCGTCAGAGGAGCTGTCAGGGTTGCCAACAACCGAAATGACTTACCAGACACCTCGCCTGTCGAACACATAGGCACTTCTTGTAGGTCCATCGCTCGAGAAATGTGGTCACTGGGGGAATCAGGGTAGACATGGTGTAAGTAAACACTTAAACTAATATAAGGAATAAGAACATACAGACTTAAGTAAACTCGTGATTGTTTTATTTAAAAGTCAACAAACCCCTATGCTAGTTCGTAGGGTGTGTCTCGGCTAATCCGCAAGCTAATAATAATTTAAAATAAAGGTTCATAATCCACACTGAATGAAGTTGAAAAAAAAAACCTCTCGAAAGATCTAACACACAAATGAAAACAACAACGACAAAGCTTGGGTAGTGGTACGGAAAAGTGAACCCTACACTATCGGAAATGGGTTACTAAAAGCAGAATCTAAATTTAACAAAGCAAGAAAACAAGCAAGAGATATGGATTACATTTAATGAATTTAGCTAAGTCCAGAAAATATTACAAACATATACGGCGAATGACGTCCGTAATCAAAACATAACATCAAAAGCTGCATGGTAACCAGCACAAAAAAAAAAAAAAAATATTTTTATAGGGTTTTTATTTATTTTTTTATTCAGGTGCTCAGAATAAAAACTCTATAAAAATATCTAAATCACAGTGTATGTTAGGGATTGAGGTTAATTTTGAAGGTTGAGGTTTGATACACAGTTTAAAAAAGGGAAAGTACGAAAATTCTTATTAACTTGGAATTTATCAGGGAAACAGTGATACATTCTTCAAATGGGATATTTTGACAATTTTATTTTAAATT